>JARFIY010000183.1:11112755-13918011 GCA_036346155.1 Sinelater perroti | reverse complement strand
TCAGAATGCAAAAATAAAGATCCACATTAAAGTAATTAGTTGTCAAATTATCAGTTTGGATTTTGTAACGAACATTTGACAATACAATAGTGTTATCGCCTGACAATGCACTTTAAGTCAGACTCTAATGCAGTCTAATGGTCCTTGACCATGAGAAACACATCTGATAAACCATGGTACAGAGATTTACTCTTCAAAATAAAAGTACTCTTAACATATCAGTACTCACCGATTTGTCAAGTCGCCCCTTTTAACTCAAAGTACGCAATGAAACCTTGCAACTAAAAAAATAAAGACTGGTGTCCCACAAGGTAACAGATTAAGACCTTACGAGTTGCTAACATCCCTGTAGATAAAATTTATCCGTTTCAATTTAAATTACTAAGGACACTCAATAATTTGTATCAAACCTATTTATATTAATTTCGATAGATGTAATTAAAGAAAGAACCAGAAAACATCACGATATCTCAGAAAGACTTCAAGAGTTAATCCTCTAATACGGCAGGTGATATTAGAAAGAACAGAATTAATAATAATATAATATGCAGGTGGTTTAAAGTTAACTCGGTGGAGAGCAAAATTGAAGCTGGTCATCTAAGGTGGTGAGATCATTTCATCAGAATGAATGAATATAGGCTAATAAAAAAATATGAAAAATGGGCGTGTCTAAGAGGAAAGAAGGGCGGCAGACCAGGAGAACCTGGAGCCAGTAAATGGCCAAAAACCCTACAAAAAGATACTTAAACTAGAGACAAGCGAAAACATTAGCGAGAGATAGGCACAGATGGAGGAACGTACTACACCTTCTCACCTCTACACCGTAAAATAGAATAGGATCGATTATGTATGTATGCATATACTTTGCTCTAAATACGAATCAAGTGAAATCGTTTTTCAGTGATTATTGATTTTGTAAAGAAATTTAAAGCGGTGTTCCTATATTACCACTTTAAACACTCGCCAATAAATATGTAGCGGCCACAGGTTGCCCACACAAGTCTGCTAATTTAGTGCAAAATGGGATAAAGCATTATTAGAAAACAAAAGATTCAGATGAATTGTCCGTATGAAAAAATACAAATAATTTTATGATTCTTGGAAGCGAACAAGAATGTACCCAACTTCACCCCGCTGAAAAATTTACTTCTCGATGACTTCGTACTGTCCTCTAGCGGTGATCGGTAAGAAAGTTGTATCCATCTTTCAATTTCTTCTTTTCTAGATCTATATTTTCCTTCTTTTTTATTTACTGCTATTACATGCTCACCATACTTCTTCGCCGGTGTTGGTTTTTGTTCTTTTTGCCATTCGATAAAGAGAAGTTTTCTTTTATATAAAAATAAAAAATTTCATAATTGGTGCCTAGCAATCCAGATTGTGAAATTCCTTATAGAATTGTGTGTTCGTGCTATATGTATTTGCATGACTTGATATCTTGGTAAAAAATTTTCTGGCGCGTTGTAATAAAACTAATCATCAATCGCCATTTTTTGTTTTGCACTCATTTTATCGTTTCGCAAACCTTCTAAATCATCTAAGTAACTTTTTCACTTAAAATCTATGATACGTCGAACTTTATTTTGGAACCTCTCAATGATAACCAGAGTGGAGATGCTAACAGTGTCCTTCAAAGAAAGACCATGTGTCTAGAGAGCTTTTAATGCAATTTTGTACAGCAGCAGTTGGTTATCTAAAAATAGTTTAGGTGTCCCTTCTATTATCCAGTATAACTTTCTGAATTGGAGTGCTCAAAGTCAGACATCGGTCTAAATGGAGCTTCAAATATTTTGACATATTGTGATTTATTTTCATTCACATTGATACTCCAAACTCCGAGCCATTGTTGGGCGTTATTGAGAGGGTTTTGCAGGTTGCGGATTGCGGGATGCATTTGTAAGGTTTATATGTGACTTATAGTTGAGGTTAACTTCGTGGTTGATAAGTCGGCTGTAAATAGTTGGTATAGGACGTGTCCTAGCACACTGCCTTGGGGTACTCCAATAATGAAACATTCCAGTTCAACATTGTAGTCATAGGTAAATTCAAATAAAAACGTAACGTAATTTAACTATACTTAGTTTTAATGAAAAAATTTGCTCACTGATGACTAAAAAAAGTTGTCTTAACATTAGTCTCCTAAATTGAAAGGCATTGTCACAACTGTTGAGCTTTATCGCCAACAATGTATTTCAAGCAAAAGTCAAAAAAATAAAAGAAAGGTTTGTAGCAGCGTATTGACATCAATGGAGAATAATTTATAGATTACTAGACTATATATAATGGTAAGGCTTTGGTCCGGCGTCGGAGCATATCTCTTATAAGTTCACTTTCTTTTGCCCAGTCGTCGCGTAACATCTCTGATACGTGCGATGTGGCAAGCACCGCGTCTTAAACGACCGCCATTATTACCTCTTGTTCGGGTGAGCCCGGAATAGAACCCGGGTTCGTCCGCATCGCAGTCCGCGCCTCAACCACTGGACCACTCTAGCGGTAAAATATATATAGTCAAGTATAATTAAACAAATTAACATTTTATTGCATAGGTGTTTTCAGACAACATTTTTGTTGTGAATTTTTTTTTTAATTAATTTTCGAGTTCCACTTTATGCTTTCGTCATTACATTAAGTGACCCTAAAACAAATTACGATTAAGAAGCAAGTCTGTTGGCAAAATGTTATTAAGAGATCTTTATGTAAAAATATACAAATACTTGAGAAAGGGTATCAATAAAGCTCTAATTACTGCCAATATAAAAACTGCAATAACAAATTTTTAAGAAATTCTTTAGAAAAATGTTCAATCGTTCAATTAGAAATACAAAACAACAAAAAAAGCACATTATAATACAAAAGTTACTGTGCAAATGGTTAAGCTAAAGCATTCTATAAAGTCCTTCGAAACAATTAAGATGCTAAAGAAAATAGGGAGTCGCGAGTGAGCAGCGTATACGAACCAATCAGCTCGGTGTTTTCTAGCAGTAGTGATTCTAGCGTTACATTTAAATACCCCGATAGCTACGTTGCGCAAGTGTTTCTTTGTACGGAACCCCAAAATTACGGAATGAAGGATCCCAAATCTCCTCGGGCAAATAGTACACAAACTGAACACTCCTCGGGATCAGAAGAGAATTTGACCTTCATAAAAGACTGAAAATGAGAACTTCGGCGCTCTGCAAAAGAAACAGGCGCATCAAATACAAATGAGCAACCAATTTGAAGCAATCGCTTTTACTCAGGAAAGAATAGAAGACAACAAGTCGTGTGTTACAGTTCTTCTATTGTCATTGAGGCCTTTCTCTAAAGAAAAAACCTCGCGGCTTATGTTAGAGAAAAGAAATAGGGACACACAAACATAATTTATTCATTCATCAAAAATGCCCAAGGGAGCATAACCAGACTGGTGATGTATACGGGGCAGGTGGGCCATCACATCTACCAACTAATTCTTATGTGTTGTGGTCCGAAAGATCACCACCTTTTTTATCAATGAAAATATCAAGGCCATCGCAGTCATCTATATGCACATTATCAGAAGGAACGGAGACAGAGTGCTGAAACTCCTCATCTTCCTTGAAGTTAATAGAACGAGATACAAAATAACATCTGGCAGATCGACCAAATATTGGTTACTGTCAAGCAACCTTACAAGAAGAAAACCTTTGGACAGTGCTACCTCTTTCGAAATTTTGAGCAATTTTTACCGTACTGCTATGTCGCCCCAAATGTCTATAGTGTTCGGGTTATCGCCACACGGAAAATTGTGTCAAGGAGAGCAGGATTTCTGCCAACTACGAAAAAAGCGGTTAAATTCTTAAAGTCTCTCCTTAGGCGCAAAACTATAGTCCTCCCGATATTGTGATTACCTTCTCACTCTACTCCGTTAACTGAGCCCAAGTGATGCAAACCTCAGCAGAACCCATCCAACTCACGGCTGAGTCTGAGCTGGCAGTCAACTATTCAATGCATGCACCTGTTATACCTGAGAACCCCTTCTAGGGCTTCGTAGCCATTATCACCACTACACAGAAGCTGAATATTAGAACTTATCCCCAAAGGGCTCTAGTCTATAAGAGATGTCAGCACAACGAAATTCATCCACGGGTATAATTTGGATGTCATTCTGGTCCAATAAATCTATTCTGGATATTGCACAGATTGCCAACTACCCAGAAAAATTCGAACAGCCGTCTTTGGCGACTCTTGTCTGAAGAAAGCTCTAAACAAGGAACCCGTTCTTCTCGTCTGCTCTGACAAACCTCTAGAGAGGCGGTACACCACTTCGCCGTCTCTATTTAGAAATCCATCCACTTTGCCCCAACCCCATTTGTGCTAAAAATAGAAGAGATCTCTTAACTCTGGAATTAAAAGAGCGGACCAGCGAAAAAACCGGACACGACAATGTGCGTAGTAATCCTTGAATTAATTAGTTGCAAGGGCTTTATGATTAACTCAATCTAGCAACATATAAATCCTGTAGCTTACCCAAGCCTTTAAACCACGCAAGGCACCGTACCCGGACAGTATGCTGGCTCTCCCAAAGAAAACGATCATTTGTGCCACCGATATTACCAACACTGTTCCCCGTCTTCGCCACTTTCCAAATTTCTCAAAGGTGGTGGATGTTGTCATGCTCCCCAAACCTGAAAAGCCAGGAAGTTTTTTCACCCCAACTTTTCCGTTGGCCTCCGGGAAGGTTGTAAAAAATGAATCCAAACACGCCTGAGAATAGTTGTCTAACTAATCCAGGAAAGTAAATCTCTCTGCTACCCTCTAGGTTTTTAGAGTAATGAAATGCATCGCCTACGACTGCACCAAGAAGCAATCCACCGATATAGTCTTCTTTAACGGGTACAAGAGCTTTGGCAAAAATGATCTCCACGACAATACCGCTTGATCGATGGTTTAATGTGTCTGATACTTCCTCTCCGGAAAGAAATTTACAAATCAAATTCGACGGCGTGAGGTAATCATCGGAGAGGCGATTTCAAATCGGCGTTCCCTAAGACCCCGTCCTGTCCCCATCGCTATTCTACATCTACGTCCGATTATGGCCTCCACTACATTAACCCACTACATAGAAAATATGGCAATGCTGTTTAACTCTCCGAGACCATCTCTTGTAACCCGGAAAATTTAGGAAAAGCTGGGTCTCTTAGTGAACTAGTGTGAACAGTGGAGAGTTAGAAAATTTATTTTTCACCACTTGTAATGAATAAAGCGTAATATTTTAAATATAGTATTGTGCAATAACTTTAATAAAGTCTTGCAGACAAATCAAATTAAGTACCAGCTAATATACCTGACAAAAAGAAGGTAAGAAACTGAAGAACGGGGATAGAAAACTTAACAAACTAATAATTCTAGTATTATAATAGGTAACATTATTATTAAAAATTATCTATTAATAATTAGTACATATTAATTTTTAAATAATTTTATAGTTTTTGACATTGAAATATTAATATATTAGATATTTATAACACACAAATATATGTAAAACTAGCAATAGTACAAAAATGTGTGCATTACAAAAGCCCTGCGTTTTATTTACTACACAGTACATAAATAAAGATAGGTTACTGTTAGATTGTAAAAACAACTAAATTACCACATGTTTTATCAAGCAATTGCCTTCTCCGCGTTTAACCATACCCCCCCTTTGAACACTTAGAATGGCAGTATTAAATTTGAACGCGAAGGGCGTGCGTGTTCTAGCGTTCAGCGTAAACTTGTAGTTCTTCAATAGGACCGCCAGGGCGACTTTGATTTGCATAGTTCCAAAAAGCAGACCTAAAATGAGTTTATTTATTAAAGACATAATTTGTACTATATAAAACATCATCAGGTTTAGATAACGTAATGGAATTGATGGCCAAATTATAAGTAAAAGCAACTGAAGAGAAGTGGTTAGAAGAAAATCAAAAAGTCTGCACGCTTGCTTACAAAAAAGATACAAGTGACATTTTAATAATTAAAAACAAAATACCCAGGTGATTAAGTTAATGAAATTCAGTAAAAACAAAGACTCCATTTACGCCATTTCTCAAGTTTATTCAACTTTTTATGATTTTCTAGAACTTCGGTTTAAAGTATAAAAGAATTGATGTAACTCAACCCACTCAACTTGCTTCAGTTAACATCGCATTGATTTTCTCTTAACTATTTTGTTGTCAGTTATCATTTTTTTGCACATTTTGTATAATAACTTGTGAGCAAGAAAGTTTACAAAACAAAACATGACAAGTTCGTAACATCAAATTTTATTGAAAGGAGCTCAAAAGTTTCTCTTCATGGTTGTACATTGCTGGTTCCTAGCCAACGTATTGCCGTGAGTAGGTGTAGATCTTTTAATGTTTCTTTAAAGCCCTTGGTGATACATTTTGTGCCAAAAGTATGATTGACTGTTTCTCAGATTAGCAGAGCATTTGAGAAAGTTTGAGTATTTGTAGAGAGTCAGGTTATTATTGCAGGCCTTCTGGACCTTTGGTATTCTATTGAGATTACACTATTCTTTCTTTTGTAGAAGCTTGGCGAGACTAATATTTTTTCGATTTTTTTTTGTAGATAAGATGGGATAGTATTGCTGAGAACAGGATTGTACGAGGTAAATTTTATGTTTCCAGTACGTAGTACTCAAAGTTTAGTCAGCTGTATGTCTGTTAGACCCATGTGGTTGATGTTTAACCATGTACTAGACTAAAGCCAATGCTGATATCTGAAGTAATTCAAAATTTGTTATCCATGGAGGTCTTGTGTGTCTCTGATTATGTTGTTTCTAATTTTAATTTTGGCTGACAATGAGAGATCTTGCATGTGGTTTTTGAAGGTAAGTGTCTTGTTCATGTATTTTAAGGTATGATTATGACAAAGTCTTAGAGTTCAACGACTAGATTATAGTCAGTTAAATAATTATTTAGAGAAAACGAGCATACTTCTGTTTCCACTGGATTTAATTGTAGATTCCATCGAGTAAGATAGTGGTACATGTTCTCAAGATAAATTGTGTTCATTTTTACTCTTTAAAGTTGTTAGTTTGGGTAGCCAAGGTTACGCCATCAGCATACACAATTTTTTGTGAGATCCTCTAGTAGATTGGAGACGAATGTTGAAAAGTAGAGGGTAGGCAGCACAGACTGCTAGCTTTCGCTGTTAGACTCATGAACAACACAAGGCGTTAAATTATATAGCTTATGCAAGAAACCTTTCCAGACTATATAGTAGGCAGCACTCGGGTCAAAGCATACATCTTCAGTCTGTTTTGGAATCTGTTTTTATTGTAAATTATTAGAGTGAGCACTGGTTTTCAACAGTTTCTACCAGACATAAAGCTAGCTTAATTTTTTTGGAATTTAAGTTTAGATTAAGGGCAGTAGACAGTAGCATAAGATTCTTTTAAAGATTTTTATAGCAGACACTTACAAAGGTAAAGCGATCTGTAGTTCTTGGGGTTTGTCAAGGTTTTATTTGATTTCAGTAGAGCTATAGTTTTGGTATTCTTAAATATTAACGTCAGTTTATTCGTTTGTACACTTTAATCCTTTGTGGGCTATAGCCAGATGGTCGATAGTAATTAACTTTAATATTGGTAATTTTTTTTTTACTCATTTGCTAATTTACAATCTACTCTTATAACTAACAGAGTAATGAGTAAATATGAGGCAAGGTTCATGGCAAGCGTTGGGTACCGTCCCTTGACGGTTCTCCACTTTCTCCTAGTTAACTAGGTCTTCTGGCCATTGTCTTTTAAGTCTTCTTTCAATTTGTGGTTGATCACTTCTTTTATAAAAGATATTCCAAAATCGTTGTGGAGGGTTTGATTGGACACGTACCAGGGAGCGTCGGCCATCATGCGAAGTGTCTTCGACTGAAAGGTTTGTAGGATTTTTGTGTTGGAGGGCTTACTGCATCCCCACAGTTCGATACCGTAGGTCCAGACTGCTGTTAGAATTATTTTGTAGATGATCAGTTTGTTCTCCAGAGATAGTTGAGATATCCTGCCTAGTAGCTAGTTCATTTTCTTCACTTTTAGGTCCAATTGTGTCCTTTTTGCCTTAATGTGCTCTTTCCATGTGAGTCTCTGGTCTAAATGTAGGCCCAAATATTTGACTGTGGTTTTCTGTGGAATCAGAGTGTTATTTATGTTAACTTGTGGACAGTTGCTTCGTTTTGTGGTGAACGTGATCTGGGCGGACTTTTCGGTGTTGACCTGGATCTTCCATCGTTTTAGCCAGTCTTGTAGTTCATTTAGGTGATCTTGCAGTTTATTAGAAGCTCTTGCTGGATCGATATCGGACGACAAGATTGCTGTGTCGTCAGCAAATGTGGCCATCATAGTGCTCTCTGTGACGGGAATGTCAGCAGTGTATATTAAGTAGAGTAGTGGACCAAGCACGCTGCCTTGCGGCACTCCAGCTTTAATTGGGTGGTAGTCGGAGAGTGAGTTGTTTACTTTTACTTGGTAGGATCTTTCATTAAGGTAAGATTTTAGGAGTAGGTATATGGGACTGGGAAAATGCCTTTTTAATTTATATAATAATCCGTTGGTCCAAACCTTATCACCGCAGCACACATCTTCTTCTCTTCGAGACTTTCTTTGATTTTGTTCACAATTCGGTGGCATTGCTGTGTTGTGGAATACTTTTGTCTGAATCCAAATTGGTGTTGAGGGATTATGTCGTCTGTGAGTGTTGATTGGGTTATTCTGTCGAGAAGAAGTTTTTCAAATATTTTTGACATTTGTGGCAGCAGGCTTATTGGACGGTACGATGAAGGTTCGGTAGGTGGTTTACCTGGTTTTCCAATCATAATTATTTGCGCGTGTTTCCACTGAACTGGAAAATAGCATAATCGAAGGATGCTGTTGAATATAGTAGTTAATAGCACGATTGACTTTCTTGGTAGATGTTTTAAGATCTCCCCGACTATGAGGTCATACCCAGGGTCTTGTACGAATTTGTATTGTTGATTTGTTTTCGAATTTCTGCTGGTGTAAAAGGCTTAACGGGCAGTGATAGTTGACAGGGGCGTTAATATAGTCTTCAATTTCTTCATCTTGGTTGTCATTGTCTGAGACTGGAGAACACTTTTGAAAGATGATCCGCGAATACATTGCTCTTTTCTATGTCTGACTGCGCCCAGTTTCGATCAGGTTTTCTTATGGGTGGGGTTTGTATTACTGGCCTCTTAAATCTTTTGTTGCTTTCCACAACGAATGGTCTTCGGGGATAGATTCGTGATGTAGTGTTTGAAGGTGTCGTTGCGGGCTTGGTTTAAAACAGAGTGGAGTTGGTGTGTTATCCTGTTAAGGTCAGTTTTGTCCTGAGGGTTTCTTGACCTTTGCCATTTCCACGTGCTCTTCTTCTTTTGTGATCAATTTTTAATATGCAGAGGAATATTATCATTTCCCTGGTTTGCTTTGTTCCTTAGAGGAGTGGCTTTCCATGCTGCGGTTTGTATTGTATTCGTTAGATGCTGTACCACCTCTTCGATTTCGAATTGCTCTTTGATACGACGATCCAGTCTGATTTCTTCATTTATTAAGTTTTGGAACATTTGCCAATTGGCATCTTTTGTGCACAAGGTGGGCATTGGCTCTCTGTAGATAACATTGGTACTGAGGGTTAATATTATGGCGCTATGGTCATGGCATAGATCTAAACTAGACTTAGTATCAATGTAAGTATTTGATATGCCTTTTAATATAGCGAAATCAAGTAGGTCCGAAATTTTATTCCTGTCCGTGGGCCAGTAGGTTGGCTCCCCGTAGAAATATAAGTTAGGTTGTTTAGTTGTATTGAACGGAACAGATTGCGACCTTTAGGTGTTATTAATCTGGACCCCCATGTTGTATGTTTGGAGTTCCAGTCTCCGATTGCTATAAATTGTGTTCCAAGATAGTTGAAAAAGTCATTATATTCTTCTGTCGTGATATTGTGTCGTGGCGGGGAGTAAACAGCCGCAATAGTAGTTGGTCTAGGAAGTGATTCTAGTTTTAATAACGTCGCTTGGATTTTGGCTGTTTTAAAGGGTTGGAGGACATGGTGGTTAATAGTCGATCTAATTATGATGGCTGAGCCTGCATGCGCCGTACCGTCAGGGTGATGAGTATAGTAAATGGTGTAGTATGGGATTCTGATAAACGTTCTTTCAGTTGAGTGGCTTTCAGAGATTAGGAGAATATCAATTTTATTGTAGTTTAAATATAGGGTGATTTCTGGAACGTGATTTGATAGCCCGTTTGCATTCCAGGCAGCTATTCGAATTGAGGAGGTCATTGTTTGGTCAAATTGCTTATGACCGTGGTAAGCATGGTGAGAATCATGCTGTTTTGGTTTAGTAGCTGGTTGAATAGGTTTTAAATTCGTATAAAAGTTTTGCATTGTATTAGTAAGGTTGTCATTATTATTATTATTTTATTTTGATTACTTGTTGCTCCTGCGGCTACATGGGCATAACTACCTCTAGTTTGAGGAGGCTGTTGTGTTATCTGTTGAGAAGCTGGATTTGTACTTGAATGTAATTCGAGGATTGGTTTATTTGTGAGGTTTGGATTGTGTTTATTTCTGGACTTTAATAGATCTCTGTAAGTTGTGCAGCCCTTGTAGTTGGCAGGGTGCCCTCCGCCACATAGTGCACAGGTAGCCTTTGGTAGTCTTTGGTTTTATTACAGCTTTTTGAATCGTGTGGTTTGCCGCATTTAACGCAGTTGTATGCTTTCATACAATACGATTTGGAGTGTCCATAGGCCTGGCATCGGGTGCATTGTATTATAGTGTTTTTATGTTTTGGTGGTTCAACTCTTATTTTTGTATTTTGAAGGAATTCTATGTTATAAATTTCTTTATTATTACTTTGCGGACTTATATCGACGAAAAATAGTGGTAGCGGATTTTTTGTAACTCTGTCCCGTGCATTAATGATATTTCTGACTTTATGTCCTTTTTCAGCTAGTTCTGTTGTTATATCTTCTAACGGGATTGAATGATGAAGACCGCGTATGACAACTCTATAGGCCCTGTCTTGTTTTAGTTGGTAAGTATGATATACTATTTTTTCGTCCTTCATGTGCTGGATTAATTTTCTGTAGGTGTCGGGTGTCCGTGTATTTATTTTTACTGTATTATCTGGGAAGGTTTTAGTGTAGTAAGTTTCGTCATCTGTGACAAGGGATAGATTTTCGGTCATAGCTTTGTAGTTGGTAACTCCATAAACGTAAATTGGGGGTGGTTTTGGGTCTTGCGGCTTAGTATTGTTTTTCATATTGTTCAAATTGTTAGTATGAGTTTGAATGGTATTAGTATCTGCTTCGGCGAGTGATTGAAATCTGTTTGTTGTTATAGTTTGAGGGGGATTTACGAAGATTGTTTGGATCTTAAGCCTTTTTCTCTTGTTTGTGACGCTTTGCCAGGGATGAGAGTTTGTAATTTCAGAGTCATTCTCCATTTGTTCGTCTTCGCTGGTGGTGCAATCGAAAGTTTCTTGCGTTGATTTTGTGTCGTTGTAGTTATTATTTGGCGGCATTAGAGGCTGTATGATATTTAAAGGAGCGAGGTTAATAGGAAGTGGTGGGAATTGTTCTGTTGTTGCTTGATTTTGGTAGTTGCATATTTATAGCTGCTGGATTTAATTGGTAATTGTGTGCATGCGGTATTTGTGCTGGTATTTGATTTTGAAGTAATGTAGGTGGCTGCATAAGGGTGTAATTATACATATTGGTGTTTAAACCGGATCCATCCCGGTTGGGAACATCTTTGCGAGGTATAATGTGTTTTAAAAATTATAAATTTTTACGGTTTTTAAAGGTGAAACAGTTGTTTGAGTTAAACGTTGAAATTAAATTAATAAATATATAAATTTGCCTGACCTTAAGCAAGGCTACGGCTGCGGCTCCGTCGTTGTGATAACTCGGGTATAGCTCGGCACGCACGTTCGGTCTGCTTGAAGGCACTAGCAAGAATGATATTGCTAATATTGTATATTGTAGACATGACTTATTTAAAAGGGCCTTTCTTTGCTATCTCTCTTCATTTATGTAGGTGACATGTCATGAGTGTCATCTTATTCTGCTTGCAAAATATTTTGGATTAGACGGTTTATTTCTACTAGTAGTTTTCTTGGCACTTCAAGCTTTCAAAGTTTCTATACTGTGAGTAAAGTCAAGGTCCCATTCTTGCCTTACCTGAATATCCCTATTTTGGCTGTACGTATAAAAGACTTGTTTGCAAACTTTATTCTAACAGAAAATGTAAGACGCTCTGGTTCCTCTGAGCAGATGATTTTTTGCAGTGAAAATCACTAGATTAGTATAGCGTTAGGAGTTTGTAGAATTAGGTTATATCCACCAGATGCCATACGCCAAATGAATTCTGCAACTTTGCCTTGCAAAAATTCAATCTTGGCCGGAGTTTTAATTTGATATCAACAGTGGTAATAACTATTCTGTGCTACAGGTTGGGTAAATTATCAAGAACAATTCAGCATACGTCGTGTGACCTAAATTGTTAATAGTAATGAATGTTAAGTCTGGGTTGTATCTTCTTTTCTATCTGCGTTAGTAAAAAGATGGTGTCTGTTTGGCGTTATATATGAACTAGACGTTGTTATCCATCGATTCGTAAATAGTTTCTTCCTGGGTGTTGTTTTTGCTGTAGTTTTATTGTTGACGGCATTTGGTGGCTTACAGATATTAGTAACAGTAAAGTTGTCTATCTTAACAGCGAATGAAAGGTATCATTGGGTAACAGAACAGCAAGCTACGAAGAGATCGTTCAGTTTGTTTATTTTAATGACGGTAGCAATTGATAATATAAGAAAAACGTCGTGTATAGTGAAAACATTTTATCCTACAAAATTTACGCACTTTGACTTTCATGATTTCAATGAATATCGTGCTAAGTTTATTACTAGTAATATTTTGATAAGCGTTTTGTAAATTTATACAAATTTAGTTCTTGCTTCGATTTGTTATATCAACGTTAAACGGATTAAACTAATTATTTATTGCTACAAGAAAATATATTTATATTGTGTATTTTAGCGTAATCACTTTAGTAGTCACGGTTCTAAAGAAACTAACCTAAATAAAGGTACACATTGCTTATGAATATCATTTGACCACCTTAACTAGACTGAAGTATTCAGAAAACGAATATAATCTACTATGTAGTAATCTAGAAAAGTCTACGATTCATTCTGTACCAAGTTTGAGCCAAACCATGCAGTTGAGTACTATCTTATATAGAAAAAAGTGTGTACGTGTATGCGTCCTAATTTGTTTATTATACACGTTTACTTCTTTTACAGCTCTTTAGTGGTGTACATTTTATTATCTTGTTGTGACGGACACAACATCGCCATAAAGGACTGTAAAAAGAGGGTTTATAGGCATTGTATACAAGCTACTTCGGTTACTAAACTATATCTGTGATATTTGACTTATTGGTAAATTTTGTTGAAATGAACAATCCAAATGTCGTTGACGCAGTTGATCCTCCCAGTATACCCAACACTCACATATGGCTCCTCGTGGCACATACATTGTTATTCTTAGTGTTAAAACAATCTACAAGAGATTCACGATAAGGCCTTTCAACGGAAAAGGTAGCTAACAATGCACATTTTAGTCACGCTGATTTTTAAAAGACATCAGTGACCTTTATTTTCAATTGCTTCTCATTCCGTGATAAAAATTAATAATAATCCCTACGGCATCAATTTCTTTTAGGTCCCCCTACTTACAAAGCCATATTAGCACATCATTTGCAAAGGGTAATTCTATTATAAAGAAAACAAGAAACGTATTTAAGGTTCTATGTTGGTTTTCCATAATCTATGTGAAATCTATAAATGAGTTAATTTTTTGTTTATTCTAGGTATTCAAATTTTTGCAAATACTTGTAAAATGCTTGTAAAGACATTCACGTGTGGTTACAATATTTTTATCTAACCTCGTATTATATTTCTTTATTATATAAAATTCGCGTTAAAAATGAATGAAAAGGCAAAGTACTAATGAAAAAGAACGAAGAACACAATTTGTATGTAAGTAAAGCAAAAACAGCATCATTATACATTTTCAAAAAAATAAACAAGCAAAATTTTACATTTTTTAACATAGTTAACATATTAAAAAACTAACCACTTATTATTTCGGTGTAACAAGCTTTACCACACAATTATTCAACCTGATAGCTGTGCGCCTCGCATTTGCAACCCCTACGTCTTTGCAATGTTCAACCAATAAAGCTGGAGTAGCATGGTTTACTTCTTCGGAGTCCTTTCCTTTCAACCGATCTGCCATGTATTTCCTAAAGCCCTCAACATTGATGGTACCGTCCTCGTTGATCGCTCCGTGGCCTTTATATAAGCACAACAAGAACTTCCCTAGCGGTTCGTTATCCTCCGATACGTAATTGCTTACTGCTTCTCCTATTTCCTCTATTGACATTCCAGGTACCTCTGCTATACATATAAACTCAATTGGAATACCAGAATACCCAACTGATATGCCCTGCAAAACAAAATTGTTATTTAATTATTTAATTATTATAAATTATATATTTACCAGATAGAGCACCGCGAAAATAGCTGTTAGTAGCTTCATTGCAATGCAATGTGATAACATGTACGCAGCAGTGTGATTTCAAGAATGATATACGGCAGATATCTCTAATGTTGAGTGAAAGCGATAACCTTATATGTATTTGAACACAATAAAAATTCGAAGGTTAGTAACACATGCTGAGATAATTTAGAAATGATTCACTTAATGTACAACTGCAACAACAGATTTATAACTTGGCTTTTTTAATGATTCTTCATTATTTTCGGCGCAAAGGCGTTTGACATGCCTTTCGAATTTTAAACTAATATACAAATTAACTACAAAAATTCGTATATTCCAAAAATTATTTCACACAAAAAATTAAATATGTACGAGGTGCGTTCAAGTTATAACACCTACGATTTTTTCTCACAAACTAATCACACGAAAACTGTGACACTTGTGTCATTTCTTAATGTAATCTTCCTGCAGCCGTACACATGTTTTACAACGCCGACGCCATGATTCCATGGCCGCTGCGAATGCTTCTTTAGGAGTCTTCTTTGACCACTGGCAATAGCCACACAACTAGCAAATTTGCGACATTATACAGTGTCTTTCGTCGTTGAAAACAGCCAAAAGCTGCTAGGTACCAGGTTAGGTGAGTAGGGAGCATGAGAAATCACTTCAAAGTAAAGTACATCACAGGCAAACCATTAAATAAACAACTTGAAAAATATTTTACCATATTATAGAAAACCAGCATCTAATACTGGATTACCAGTTTAGGTTCAGAAAATATTGCTCCACAACTGAACAAGTGTACAGAATAGAAGATGACGTAAATGAAACCTTCGAAGATAAACAGTATTTTTTTAGTATTTAATTGGCCGTTAAATAAAGACAAATGTGAATAACAAAATACTTTTATTACTAAGCGTTAAGTACAATTAATTTTGTGATGGCTGAGGGAAGAGTTTTCTAATACTCTCTTCACAAAAGGTTGCCGCCAGCGTGTTGAGATAGGTCTCCACAGCGTCTTGAAGCTCTTGGTTAGTGAGGAAGCGCTGTCCTCCCAGACCTCACTTCAGCTCTCAAGAAAGGCCAAAGTCACTCGGCGCCAGGTCTGGGCTGTACGCCGAGTGATCGAACACTTCCTATTAAAATTGTGCAAGAATCTGTTTGGTTATCATATCAGTATACAATCGGGCATTGTCATGGATCAAAACGAAGTGCAGAAGACAAATGCCTTTTCTATTGTTTAGAATGACTTTCCGCAGTCGACGTAATGTCTGACAATACACGTTTTCATTAATTTTAATCTCCTGCTCCATAAACTCCACGAGCAGCACACCTTTCTGATCCCAGAAAATGGTAGCCATAGTCTTCCTTTTTGTGAACGTTTGTTTAAACTTGTTGGGTTTGTTCGGGAAGTTTGTGTGTATCCATTGGTTGGATTATTTTTTGAGTTTGGATTGTTTAAAAAAGTGCAAGTTTTATCTTTCTTATTAGCATAACGTGGAAAACAATTTAAGGCTGAAACTACAGTCAACATTTTGGAAACCCATCGTGCACAAAGTTTTCGGTAGCGTAGATGTTCTCTTAGGATCCCCTTTAAATCATTTATCAGGAAGAACAATTTTCGAGGAAAGCAAATGTTTAGTGTAATTTGGTCATATTTTTTTAAGACGGACAAGTATATTCACAAACAACCAAAATTCGTTGTAGCAGCATGATTAGAAAATTTATTGTGCCCCCATCTGCTTCGTTTTAATCTGAATAAATTTTGTTCTCAACAAGACAGTGCTATGTCACATACAACTGACTATTAAAATCAAAATTCAAAGATCGTGTGGTTTCGCGCAACAGACCGATTGAATTATTTTCCGTAGTGTTGTCTAAAAGACAGTGCCTATATCGACAACCCACAAACAACTGAAGCATTGAAAGGCCACATTTGAGCCAAAATTGCCCAGATTATACCAGAAATGTGTCAAAGTGCGATGCCACATTTCAATAAATTGTTGATGGTAACGCCGACGTGGTGGACATTCTGTTTCATGTGTAAAATTGTCCTGAACTAAATTTTCAGATGCATTAAAAAATTTATCATTTCATATAAAATATGTCTTCTGGATCATTTAAAATTTGGACATAAAAATAAACACCCGTTAATTTGTTTTGTTAAGTTATTTAATTGATTTTTAGTGGTAGTATACTACCCTTTAAATTTTACTTTTTTGTTTAATAACATTCAAAATTTAGGTTTTTCTTTTAATGGCAAATTGAATTAAATTTGTAATGATTGTCGTAGAGGTTCCTACTGTTGAGTCAATTTTACTTTCATTTTTATTTTGACTTGTGTTCTTAGTTGTCCATCAAACTTTTTTGAAAACTACTGCAATCAATGTATTGGGAATGGAATATTAAATACCGAAGTGGTTGTAAAAATTATAAATTACATTGGTCTATAAAAAAAATTTTTACAGAAACAAAATATCCGGATTGCAATATATTTGCTGTGCTGATTTCACATATATTGTCAGATTTTTTCCATCAGGCGGGTTTTTTTTTGTAACCGGCATTTAAACTTTAATGAAAATAATAATATTAACAAATGTACCTACTCAATCAAGATTATTTAAAACACAGCCTACCTATACTTTTTTTGATGATCTACAGGAATATTTTGCTTCCGGAATGTCTTTCTTTGTAGTCTAACAATAGTCATCAATGGTAATGCTCTTGGTACCTTCGTTCCACTGTAGAAATCTGATGATGAAAACGGTCTCCAGGCTGGTCACTGACAAAACCAAGATATTCTGGGAAGAAGTCCAGGTGCGAGTCCAAGAAATAAAGTTTCAAGGACATGTTGCATCCTATTGCTTGGTATGATTTCACAACATCACTCACTATATCACTGTAGTTTTCTGCTTTATGATTTCCAAGAAAAGAAGAGGAGACATTTTTGAAGGACAGCCAGGCTGCTTTTTGCAATGGATTTAACAGTTCCTGAAATTGTTTGTCGTCCATGACCAATCTAATTTGTGGCCCTATAAAAAAGTCTTCTTTCAGTTTCGCATCACTAACTTTTGGAAATTTTGATTCCAAATGCATAAATGCAGCAGAGTTGTTATCAATTGCTTTTACGAATTCCTTCTTAATATGCAGTGGAGGTTAATATTTGCTAAAGGATTATTTGGCACATTTTTTCACTAGGAACAAGAGATTCACGTTTAGGCCATTACTTCCTAACATAATGAGATTTCCTATTCCTTTCACATAAGAAACAGCAGAATTTAGTATAGCCAGCAACCCAAGCAATAAAACAATGGCCTTCAAATCTCCACAGATATTTCAGTTGTATTTTTCATAGTAGATGTTATCTAACAAAAGTTTTATTCTTTCATATGTCTCTTTTATATCAGCAGCATGTGCAGCAGGTATTGACGGTAAGTTATTGCCATTATGCAAAAGAGCGGCTTTTAAACTAACTTTTGATGAGTCTATGAACAACCGCCACTGTTCTGCCTATTGTTCATATCCAAGGGACTCCATTAGTGAATAAACATCATTGCAATACACTACACTATTTTCTTCAGAATAGTAGTTTTTTAAATCACCCTCTCGGTTACGATATCTCTATATTTTACGACTTTCCGGAGTAGATTCCATCCTTTGAGCCTAGAACCCCTGATTGCTGTTTAGACAAGTTTAAATCCCGAATGAGGTCGTTCAGATCCTCTTGCGATAAGAAGTGAGGTTTTGATGAACTTGGTTTGAAAGTAGGATCGTTTCTCAGATTGCTGCATGCTTCTTCAGTCGGTAAGCCTAGACATCAATGATTACAAAATCTGGACATATCGGTACAGGTGCCTAGTGCAGGCCTTTTGAGATCACCAATTTGGGTATTTAACTTGTATTATCAGACTCTGATTCTTTAATGTTCGTTCAGTACTGTTGCGGTTCTCCAAACCATCGATTCAGCAAATGACATCGTGTACCAGTTTCGGTGCCACCAGTAAGCACACAGAAAATTCGTCTTAGGGTGCCTAGCGCAACTAGATCAGCCAGAAGATTGAGTCGCTTCCACGTTATTGCGCTGGTCTGTACAGTTTCGTTTCGTCTAGGTCGAGGTCGCTTACGTAGCTGTTGACTGCTACCTGCTAAAAGGGTGTTGTATTCCTCGCAGCCCGCTGTTGCTATGGCGACAGCATCAATCGCAGCTAGGTTTCGGCTTTCCGCTCGCGCGGTGTTCACTCACTAGGCTAATAAAGCGGCAACACCAGGAGATTTCTGCCACAAATTCGCCTGCTCCCCAAGCGCGGGAAGCCGAATAGTTTGGGCCAAACGTATAATACAAAGGTGATATCTACGCATGTATGAACATGTCCGAACCTGGATTAACCTGCGTGTTCTTGATGTTATGTGTTGCAACCTCATTCCTCTCATCACATAGTGGGTAGCGCTAAATAATTTTGTTGAATCACGTAATGACAAATCATACACAACTATTTTTTATTTTATTTTTTTTTATTTACAATTTGTTTATTAGCAATCAGTAAGATACACAAACTATAAGCTAATGTGATATATTGTACAATACTTAACATATATGTACACTAAATAACGTTAAGAAGTAAACATCCAGCGATGTCACCTCAGACAGACAGGTCGAGCGGCCATTGACGTTTGAGTCTTCTGTTTTCAGAAAGTTCTAGCAGTGGTGGTATGAGTGGATTGGGATGATAGTTGAGTCTATTGTGGTATTTAGCACTGCTCTCCTCACGTAGGGGATTTTTAGGTCCATATGGATGGTGTGGTTTGAGACGTACCATGGTGCGTTCACAATGTTTCTCAGAATCTTGGATTGGGCTCTTTGTATGACAGCTGTATTTGACTTGCTAGCGCAACCCCATAACTCTATCTCGTATGTCCAGATTGATCGTGTTACTGCTTTGTAGATTAATAGTTTATTTTCAAGCGATAGTTTGGATTGAAGTCCAAGGAGCCAGTTAAGTTCTTGTACGTTTAGATCTAATTGTTTACGTTTTTTTGATATGTATAGTTTCCAAGTAAGTTTACTGTCTAGGTTTAAGCCTAGATACTTGGGGTAGCGCTATTTGATTCATCGTTATTGGTGGGCATTGACCTTTTCTGAGTGTGAAGATTATATGTGTAGATTTAGCTTCATTAACTTTGATCTTCCACTTATTTAGCAAGATTTAGAATGAGATTTATATGTGCTTGGAGATTGGATGAAGCTGTAACAGGGTTATCATGTGTCGCAAAAACCGCCGTATCGTCAGCAAATGTACCAATAGCTGTTTCTTCTGTCATTGGAAGATCGGCTGTGTATAGCATATATAATGTTGGGCCCAAAATGCTCTCCTGCGGGACTCCAGAGAGTATGGGATGACGGTTGGATATTTCTTTGTTAACTATAGTTTCAAAGTAACGATCCTCCAGATAGGATTTCAATATGGTGAAATATCGTAGTGGTAGTGTTCTTTTAATTTTGAACAAAAGTCCAGAATGCCACACCTTATCGAATGCCTGTTTCACGTCCAAAAAGGCAGCGGTACAATAATCTCGGTTTTCCATTGATTTGTTAATGATGTTTGCTAAGCGGTGACATTGTTGTGTAGTCGAATGAGCTTGGGGGAAACCAAATTGGTGATCGGGGATCCATGTCTGCTGATTTAGCTCTTAATTAACTCGATTGAGGAGGAGTCTTTCGAGGAGTTTAGATATTGTTGGCAGAAGACTTATTGGTCGATAAGATGAGACCTCAGTCAAATTTTTCCCAGATTTGGGTATCATAATGATTTGTGCAATTTTAAGAGATTTTGACCAATAATTAAGCCTAAGAATTGCATTAAAGATATATAAAATCTTGAGTATTCCTTTTCTGGGAAGTTCATGTAGCATTTTGCCAGTTATCCTGTCTATCCCTGGAGCTTTCCTTGGATTCAGTTTCTTAATTGCCTCTTGTATTTCTTTTGGAGTGAAGAGTTTTACTCGGTCTTGTGTTAGCAACGGCGTGGAAAGTTCATCATCCACTTCTTGTACTCGATCATTGTTGTGAGGAGTGAATACTTCCGTAAGATGTTCTGCAAATAAGTTCGCCTTTTCCTTGCCACTTTTTGCCCACGGGCCTGGAGGTGCTATATTTTTCCGAATAGGAGAGGAAGTGTCTTTTGGTTTTCTCTTTGCTTTTATTGGCTTCCAGATAGAGTTGTCGTATCTTGAAAGATTGGTAAGATAATTTTCCACAGAGGAGTTTCTGATGTCTTGGAGTTTTAATTTTAAGATGCTGCTAATTCTATTGTATTCTCTTCTATTATCTATATTACGTGTACGCTGTCAAATCGACCTGGCTCTTCTTTTCTTTGCCACCAACTGCTTTATTTCAAGAGGTATATTGTTTGTTTTAAGTTTTTGGACAGTTGTTGGCGTAGCAGTTTTTGCAGCATGTTGGAGAGTGTCGATTAGGTTACTGCAAGCCTCTTCAATGTCGTTTGGTTCCTGTAATTTTACTGAAAGATTGATCGTATTTTGGAGTGTTTGACGAAAAATTTCCCAGTCTGTGTGCATGTTGTGGAGTCTGGGTGTTAACTTTTTAGAGATTACTGTTGTGCTTATTGTTGCAATAATTGGGCTATGTCCAGAGGATAAATCATAATTGGATGTTATGTCTATATAATTTGAAGAAATGCCATTCGTTGCAAAAAAGTGCAGAAGATCTGGAACCTTGTTAACATCAGTAGGCCAGTAAGTTGGGGAGCCGGTTGAGATGACAGAATAGTTATTATCATGCAATACCTGTGCCATTTCTCTGCCTTTGGTAGTTGTAAGGCGCGAACCCCATAAAATATTTTTGCTGTTATAATCTCCTCCGGCTATAAATTTTGGACCAAGCGTCTCAAAGAATTTTTTGTAGTGTTCCTTTTTTAAATTATGTCGAGGCGGACAATAAACAGCTGTGAGGGTAACTTCATATGGAAGGCTTTTAACTCGTACTGAAGTAGCTTGTATATGATGTTCTGCATATTTTAGTAGTTCATAATGTACTATCGAATTTTTGATGAGTATGGCTGATCCTCCATGAGCTGTCTCGTCAGGATGGTTTGTATAGTAGCATTTATAATTTGGTACCTCAAAATAAGTTCTACTGGTAAAGTGTGTTTCACTGATTAATAGAATGTCAATGAAATTTTGTTTTAGGAATAACTTAACTTCGTCTTTATGACGTGGAAGGTCATTGGCATTCCACTGAGGTTTACTTAATTTTGTTGATGAGTTGTGTGATCATGTTGAGAACTAGGCTGTTTTGCTGAAGTAACTGATTAAATAAGTTTTTAAAGTTTTATATAATAATAAATATTCTAAAACTCTAGATTACTAATAGATTTATTTATTAACAATCGCCCGTAGAAACGAACCCGCAAAGAAACTAGTTTTAAGATTAATATCCAGACCAAGCATACTAAAACTGCAAATTATTGGTTAAACCTTACCGATCGTTTTCACCGTTAAAGTCCACGAATTTAGATGAAGATGCAACAAAAATTACAACTTCTTTAAGGGTCGCCTCTAAACCTTCATCTATTTTTGTATCCGACGTTAAAATGATCGATTCTAGAAACTATAACTAAAAATGAATACGAAATAAAAGTTCTATATAATGAAGAGGTTAAAATTATACCAAAAACCTCGTAATTAAAGCATTGGCGGAAAAGGAGACATAATTCCACACCTACCGAATGAAACAGGAACGCTCCTTCAAATTAGTTATCATAGCCACCAATTTAGATCAGTTAAAGAATGGACTGATGACGCTTGGACATCAGACTGCTAATATCTGAAATGTTAAAGAAAAGTTACAAAGAAAGAATTACCTTTATTTTTTGTAGAACTAAAACCGCTTGATAGCAGGGATATTTATAGAATTGACAAGCTTGCTAATTATATAGTGAAAACAGAACCACTTTAGGTGAAGTGTCAATTGCTCCAATGTGCTAATTACCAGTGATTTGTCCATACAAAAATGTTTATAACAGAAGCCTGTGATGTGTCAAATGTAACGACACTTCCGCAACTTCCGAAAGTCAGCGCAAAAATAAAAATAAAGGCGCAAGTTGTGTTAACTGCAATGGGAATCATCCTGAAAATTACAGGAATTGTTTTGTATACAAAGAGTTACATCAAAGAATTTTGTACCCACTGCGAAAGAAGCTTGTAGTTGCAACCCTTAATTTAATACAACCAAATCTTACGTATGCCCAGATTGTAAGAGGTAATCTTCCAGTAACACCACAACAAGCGATTTTTCTAGTAACATAAGTGAGCTCAAAAAGATGATGAAGGAGTTAATAAAGCAAATTTACTAACGGCTCTAGTTGCTAAAAAGCAACGATGGGTCAGCATCTTAGATTACGTAAGTGGAATGCCAACGGCTTCTTACCAACTATTACATAGACACCCTACTTATATCTAAATCACACTTTACAGTTAAAAACTAAGGATGATTGCAAAAGTTCATGCCCTATTTTATAAATTATTACAATATTTTTTATTTTAAATAAAAGGGTTTTATCAATTAATTGCCATTCTTTACCACGATGGTTTTCCAAAAATTTACAAGTTTTTCTATGCCATTCTTATAGAACGAGGTCGGTTTATTGTCAAAAAAGTCTGTAAGGTGGTTTTCGACAGCTTGTACAGAACTAAGTCGCTTTCCATTTAAACTGTTTTAACGAGCGGAACAAATGAAAGTCTGAAGGTGCAATATTAGGCGAGTATGGAGAATGCTGCAGGACTTCCCATTTCAACTCCTGCAGTTTTTGCAGTGTCTGTTGAGCCACAGAACAGGACGTTTTTCACGAATAGCAGCATCAAATCTGGCTAATTGTTGACAGTAGATGTCTGCTGTTATTGTTTCTCCGCGAACCAAAACCTCACAATGAATGATCCTCCTGCAGTCCCACCAAGCACACAGCAAAACCTTCATTGGATACAGACCAGCTTTTGCGACAGGATCTGCAACTTTGCCGGTTTATTTCCATGTGCGTTTTCGTTGAAAATTGTTGTAAAGGACCCACTTTTTATCGCCTGTTACCAGTCGATCCAAAACCGGCTCATTTTCGTTTCGTGCCTGAAGTGAAAGAGCCACGATCATCCGGTCTAATTTGTTCCTTTCCGTTAAACAGTGCGATACCCAGGTATCAAGCTTGGAGATATAGCCGAGCTTTTTTAAATGGCGAAACGCGATGGACTTGTCAATGTTTAGCCTCTCAGCTATCTCCTCAGTCGTAATTCTTGGATGTGTCTTCACTAGAGTACGCACAACGTCGTCATCAAGGCCAGAAGGTCGACCAGAGCGAGGTTCATCTTCCATTGAAAAATTGCCTTGCCGAAACCGTCCAAACCACTTTTTGACAGTTCTCAGAGCAGAAGCACGGTCTAAATAAACAGTCTGAATATTTTTTTGAGCCGTTGCAACACTTAGGCCCTTCCTGAATTCATACAGCATCATATGCCGAAAATGCACTTTTTCGTCTCCCATTTCCATGGACTTACTGCACTAGCACGTAAACTTTTTAAAGCGTTTTTTTGCAAGAAACGGGCGCGATTCTTTGTATATCATTTACAAATCGAATGACACTCATACACATCAAAACAAATGCGCTATTTCCTATAAGCAACGTCATTTATAAAATCGGGCACGAACTTTTGCATATTTAAAAATCTTAGGGTGAGGGGTTTACTCAGCTCAACATCCTGATGGCGGAACCCATGCTGGTAAAGCTGTAATTATTAAGGACACTATTAAGCATTATCAACATTCTGAATATAAACAAGTTCATCTCCAAGCAACTACAATTGTTATTAAGATATTAGCAGAATATATTGTCCTCCTAGATATAATAATAAAAAGGATTAATATGATCGTTTCTTTACTACGTTAGGAAACAGATTTATAGCAGCAAGTGATTACAATACCAAAAACATTACAAGGAAATCGAGGTTGACCACAACCAAGAGCAGAGAATTATTGAAAGCTATAAACTCTCTTAGTTTACATCATATATCAGCCCATAAGTCCGAGAAAACTACCAAATCTACTTAATTTGTGCATAACTAAGCTAAACTACCTAAAGATCAAATTTTGCCTTGATTTATCAGCTGATCATTAAAACACTAAGAACCAGTGTACTAACATATCAAAAATCACCGTTATGTAACAAACATACTAATTGGGAACTGTTTAGTAAATTTGATAATACCAAACAAAGCGGTTCAATGAAGCTGTGTAAACCTTCTTGTCATGCGACTCCTCAAAGAACCCATCACATTAAAAACTCTGAGTATCCAATAATAGGGGCTTTGTAGAAGATGGTAAGTATAAAGCATCTAACATACAAGCGCCGCTTAAATCAAGGAACGACTGAACTCAAAAAATCAAATACAAAAAAATCAATACATAAAAGCTACCTTAAGTCATTGTCACCAACCTAAGCTACTGATTATTCGCTTTAGAGGGCAACCAAAGATCTAAAAACGGTATTTGGGTCAGAACAGACCAAGAAAAGGCATTAGCTTTTGCAAATAACTTAGCTAATGTATTTTCAACTTTATTCTTTCAAAATTACGAACGAAGAAGAGAGTAAAATCCAATAATTTCTAAAAGCCCCTTTTGAGATGTCCACGCGTATGAAATAATTTACTGTGACGGAGATAAAACCTGAAATTCTTAGCGACTCGTATCCACACAACTCACCAGGATATGATTTAATCACAGGGAAAGTTTTGAAAGAACTTCCTAGCAAAGGTTTTAGGTGTATAACTTTTCTTTTTAATGTAATACTAAGAAAAGACTTTATTTCTCCGCAACGGAAAATTGTCTCAATTATTCTGGTTCTAATCGGGAAAGCCTAAGGAGAAAGTTACAATTTAATTCCTGATCATCAGTTTGGCTTTTGTAAGCAATGCATACCATCGAACAAATTTATAAAATCTTTAATAAAATTGTCAAATATTTTGAAACAAAAAGATACTACTGTGGTGTATTTTTGGAGGTGTCACATCCCTTTGAAAAAGTATACCATCTTTAGAAAATTAAAAACAAAATTCCTCCAGACTGCTTTTCATTTATAAAATCTTATCTTGCTAACAGTCACTTTTTAGTCAAATTTCAATAATATTAAAGTACTCTATTTTCCATCAGTTCCGGTGTACTCTAAGGCAATATACTGGGACCAATTTTGTACATCCTATTTACTGCAGATCTTCCTACCATCAAAACCACAACATCAACTTTTCACTATGATTCGCAAATAACATTGCAAAATTTTAACTTCACTTGAATACTCTGTCAATATGGTTCAAAAAATAGTATTTATAATTAATGGTTCTAAATCAGCAGAGAGCAGATTTTATGCACTAAAAAATGCCAAATATGTGCATAAATATGCACTAAAATGTAATCAAAATATGCAAGAATATGCGTTATCAAAAAAAATGATTATTATTATTATATTTTTTATCTAATTTTTGTTTCAAAAATAGAATTGTATAAAATGTAAGCATAAATTTAATAAACAAGCTATGCAATAAATTTTAAAAAACATTAAAACCGAACTTAAGTACATATTATTAAAATTATTTACATCTACTAGCAAAACAATATATAATTAGGTGTTTCTCAATATTTTCTTGTAAGAAATTTTGACGTTGTCAGAGAAAACTTCTTTCTACGTCTACAAATGTTATAAAAGCGTTTTATAAGCACACATAGGTATTTCTATAGGGTGGTTCAACCATAATGCACGATGTTAATTGTGAGTCACACCTTAACGTCAAGTTTTTTGCTTCAGTGTTTGACAAATTCAACCATGGAGAGGTACACAATTGAGCAGCGCGTTAAAATTGTTGAAGACTTTTACGAAAATGGACGGTCAAATCAAAATGAATTTCTTGCACTTCGTGATTTTTGGTCAGCATAATCGACCAAATGTGTCCACAATCGGGAGAATTGTGCGCAAATTTCAGCAAACCGGGTCTGTAGGAAATGTGAAAACACCTGTGCATGCTCACCCAGTTCGTTCTGCGGAAAACATTGCTGTTGTTCGCGATAGTGTGGCAGAAGAGTCGTCAACCTCGACTCATCGTCGTGCCCAACAATTGAACATCACTGGTGCGAATTTTGAATAAAGATTTGAATTTACACGCTTACACGGTTCAATTGACTCAAGAGCTGAAACCTACTGACCATTTCAAGCGTCGTCAATACGCCGAATGGTTGGTTGAACAGACAGAAGTGAATGGTGACTTTACAAAGAAAATCATCTTCAGCGACGAAACACACTTTCACCTCAGTGGATTCGTTAACAAGCAGAATTGCCGTATTTGGGCAAATGAGAATCCACGAGTGATTGTTGAAAAGCCGATGCATCCACACAGAGTGACTGTGTGGTGGGGTTTATGGGCTGCGCGGCGTCATCGGGCCGTACTTCTTCGAAAATGAGGTTGGCTAAGCAGTTACCGTGAATGGTGTTCGTTATCGCGAGATGATAACGAACTTCTTGTGGCCAGAAATTGAGGTTATGGACCTGGACGATATGTGGTTCCAACAAGATGGTGCCACTTGCCACACAGCCAACGAAACAATGGCTCTTTTGCGCGAGAAATTCAATGGCCGTGTTATCTCACGTCGTGGCGATGTTAATTGGCCGCCACGACCATGTGATTTGACACCGTTGGACTTCTTTCTTTGGGGATATTTAAAAGAAAAAGTGTACGTCACTAAGCCAAGAACAATTCAAGAGCTAAAAGATGAGATCATTCGGCACATTAACGACATTGAACCTCAATTATGTCTCAGAGTCATTGATAATATGGACCATCGGATAGAGGTATGCCACCAAAGCCGTGGCTAGCATTTGGCCGATATTTTGTTTCACACATAATTTTCATAGATCCTTCTATCATATTAAAAAATATTAAGACAATTCTCTGAAAACTTTTTGTTTTATTTACAATTAACATCGTGCCTTTTGGTTGTACCACCCTATATATCAATATCAACATCTATAGTGTTGTCAAAATTGAGAATGTCATTTACTTTGACTAGCAATTGATAACCTACGTTTTTTTTTCTAACATACCATTAAATTTTAGAAAAAAATTGCCGATATTTTATAGAACGGCAGTTATTCATTTTTGGAAATTGTTTATCAAATGCATAGATTAATTTAATGGAATTCCTTCTTCTTCTAGTGCTGTAATTGATTTATTTACAAATGAATAATGAGCCCTAATAAATGCTGACTGATCACGTAGTTCTAGTTTTCTTAAAATAAACTGAAATTTTTCAATAAAAGTACTAGAACTATCTGAAAATTCGAAAATTCGAGCCTTTACCTTCTGAAAATAATAATAATGGTAAGGCTCTACGCCCCGCGTGGGAGCGCGACCTACAAACTGAGAAGGTTGAGGTTCTCATATGTTCGCTCTCTCTGTCCGGTCGTTGCACACCATTTCTGATGGGGGGCGATGTGGCAAGCACCGCGCCTAAGACGACCGCCATTATTACCTCTTGTTCGAGTGAACGCAGGTACTCAATTATTTTTAGTGACTGAGTAGGCCACCCGCCAGGCATTAGAGAGCACCGGGAATTGAACCCGGGTCCGTCAGCATCGCAGTCCGTCCCTCAACCACGGGACCGCGCTGGCTTTATCTTCTGAAAATGCTAGACATAAAAAAGAGTTGCGTTAGGCCAAGCAAAATACGCTATCACCTTCATCGCCATCTATTCGAAATTCGGGTAAATTTTTTATTCAAGTGGACATTAAGTTATTTTTTACTTTCTTAGAAAACCGCAATAATTTAGTTTGGAAAATTCCAAAATAAAACTGATGAAAACGAAAAATTGTTAAATTATGCACGAAATAACAAAATATTCTCTTTAGCATAAAATATGCACTATTTGGCTAAATATATAAAAATACCAGATGTACCGGAAAGTCTATCGGTTTTTTTTGAAAAATGCATAATTTTTGATATAATGAAAAAATTTGGTTATTCAAAATGTTGACCATTTAATTCTGCACATCTTGCCCATCTTTCAGGTAATTTATAAATCTCATTCCAAAAAAATTGTTTTTCCTTTGAGCGAAACCATTCATCGATTCATTTTTTAACTTCTTCGAAATTGGCGAAGTACTGCTCTGCTAATGCAGAGCCCATTGATGCGAAAAGGTGATAGTCGGACGGGACAAGGTCTGGTGAGTACGGCGGGTGCAATAATATCTTCCACCCAAGCGCTTTCAATGCTTTCTTGACCGGTTTTACCGTATGAGGCGGCGCGTGATCGTGCTGTAAAATCATCTTCCCATCTTTTGGATTTTTCCCATCGATCGTAATCGGTCGCTCATAGTTTCTTGGGCCACATTTAACGCTTCAGCCAATTGTTTTTGAGTTTGTGTTGGTTCTTCATCCAATAACTCCTGCAGTTTCGCATCTTCAAACTTTTTCGGTCTGCCAGAACGTTATTTGTCTTGCATATCGAAAACACCACTTTTGAATTGTCGAAACCACGCCTCACATGTTTTTATGGTTGGAGCATGCTCGTCGTATGTTTCAACTAGAAAACGATGATTTTCGACGGCTTTTTTCTTCTGATTAAATTAAAAAAGTAATGCATGCCGCAAATGCACGTTTTCAGGCACATAACTTGACATTTTTGAAGAGGTATAAATATATGACGGTGATACTTTCACAAAATATAACCTACGACGTTGAAGCTTGATGTCTGTAGATTAAAATGAACACGAGTCAAATCATAATATTGTATATTAAGCCTAGCGACACCTATTAAAAAAACGGTAAAGACTTTCCGGTACACCTAGTATGCATTTTGCATAAAATGCGCTCTCTATCCATCAGTTTATATAACTTTTGCAACTTGTAAACCTACTTGTCGCACTGTGATAATGACTGTTACGGCCAAAAGTGGACTGTACTGTAATTTTAAATTTAAACAAAGAAACTTCAAACAAAAGCCAAAGCTGAACCACTCACCTTTTTTGAAAGCAGCGCTCTCCAGCATAAATCGGTTCCCAGTGCTGTAATCTTTGGGGGATCCAGGAAGAGAAAATAAAGGTGTGGGTGAAAAGATAAGACAAGTTACCCTAATCTTCACAGCGGAGCCGATCGGAAGCGTCTTTCCTGGTGCAACAAGGTTCCTTCTTGATTCCTTGCCGGGTCAGATACAAAGGAAATCGGACCGAGTTTTTTCACCGACAAAATTTCAACTCCCGAAAATGTAATCGGCCAACAAAACGACCTTCGGAAAGAGGATAATCTTGTCGGGAAAATAATGAATCCCAATATAACAATCGGCTTTAACCACGGCCACCGGGATGTGGAAACTCTTGCCGGCGAACTCTCGGTCAAAATGGCCTCGGACACGGAAAACTTAAAGCCGGTCGTCCACTTTCTAAACTATCACAATTCGAACTCAAAACGAAGCGAGTGAAAGAGGGAAGAGCCAAGAAGGCCGCGGACGAGCCGCTCCGCTTTTATATACCCGCGCAAGCGGGAGATTGGCGCAAACAATGACTAACCAGAAAATCCCACAAAAAGAATATGTCAAATATCCTTGATAAAAGGTTAACTTGGAAAAAGCACATCTGTTCCAAACGAAAACAGCTAGAAGCAATATATAGCAGAATATACTGGCTCCTAGGGCGTAAATCTGAGCTATTTTTCGAGAATAACTTATTGCTATATAAAATTATCACCAAACCAGTCTGGACGTACGGAATACAACTATGGGGAATAGCCAGTAATTCAAACATTGACATGCTAAGGCGATTCCAAGCTAAGACTTTATGATCATTAATAAATGGTGCTTGACATGTACCAAATGAAGTCATACGACGCGACCTTAACATTTCTACAATTAATGAGGAGATTCAAAAATACAGTACGCGCTACCACGATCGGTTTACGGTCCATCCTAATTCGCATGTCGAATACCTTCTAGCAAGAGACGAAAATGAGGCCAGGTTTACGCCTTCTGATCTACCAAACCGTTTTATTTTATTATGTGCGTGTGTTAGTATTAAGTTAGCTCCAGAACAAACAAATTGTTAAACATAAGAAATTTGTTGTTGAACATTTTTTATCGTGTTATTAATGTAAATTGTTCTAATATTTACTTAATGTCAACAAGTCACAGATTTTAAAGTTCTTATATTAATTATAAAGAGGACTGTTCTAATTGGGATGAGTTTTTGTCCTTGTTTTGTAATCGAATTACACTAATTAACGTTAGACTTTTAATTATCATTTCTTTTTTAATTTTATTGTCTGAACCGATATTGACACGTTCTTTATTACCATAGATTAGGGTTTTTTGTTGGAGTTTAAAACTGTAAAATTCTACTTGATTATGCATGTAGAATTTAGTAAGCTTATGTTATAATTGGTGAGATTAATTTTTTAGAACTTTCCTACTATATGACGTAAATCCTTTATCTTCAGCAATTTATAATTTCCTGCTGGTTATTTACAGTGTGTACATGTATCAGCGAAATTCTTGTTTTGTGTTTACTTGACTGCTGCTTTGGCTTGCTGTAATATTATTAAAGAATAATAGAAGTTGCGTTTGATAAGGTTGTTTTGATTGCGCGTATCATTTGATTACGTCATTTGTTATTGGTGGAGACAAATGATCAGAATTACGTTTTTATTATTGTTTTGCTGCAATGTTATTACTTAACCACAAAGGGTGAAATAACAGTTTATGTTATAAAATGTACTTGTTATATCAGATGATTTTTTTATTTTGGCAGTTCTCGGTTGTTTTGGGGTCAGTTTGGTTTGGCCATTTATCATGAATAGACTCACGCCGGAGCAACGTTTGCAAATTGTTCAAATTTATTTGGAAAAACAAGGTTCAACTCGAGAAACTCATCGGGTATTACGTGCACTTTATGGTGCTCATAATCGTCCATCAGAGCGATTAATTCGAGATCTCGATGATAATCCACAAGTCATTGTCGAAACACCATTACATCCAGAAGGAGTCACCGTTTGGTGTGCTTTATGGGCCAGTGGAATCATTGGTCCATATGTCTTAAAAAATTATGATGGTCAGAACGTTACTGTCAACGGTGAGCGATACAGAGACATGATTACTGACTTTCGTGCCTCAATCGGAAGGCATTAATGTTACAGACATGTGGTTTCATCATAACGGCGCCACGTGCCACGCAGCGCGCGATACAATTAATTTACTGAAAGAAATATTTGACGAACGATTAATTTCACGAACTGGACCTGTTAACTGGCCACCTCGTTCGTGCGATGTGACGCCATTAGATTATTTTCTGTAGGGATATGTAAAGTCGCATGTCTACGCCGACAAACCAGAAACAATTGGGCACTTGGAAGCTAACATTCGGCGCATTATTGCCGAAATACAACCTGATTTACTGCAAAGAGTGTGTGAAAATTGGACCTCCAGATTACGCCATGTACGCGCCAGACCATATACTCGAAATCATATTCAAACTATATGCCATAAAATTATTTTTTAAATAAAGCCAATTTCATGGATGTTAAAAGCATTTTTCTGTGTTTTATTTCAATTTAAAGTTCTCCACCTTTAAAAAAACACCCGACATTAATTTAGACTCGCATTTGAAGATGTAAACTTGGAATTTTTGAATGATTGTACTTGAATTCTACCTTATTTAAGCCGCAGTGGTTAAATTGGCGGTTTTCTCTTTCTTGGTAGACTTAACATCCCTTATGTGTACACATCCGGATGTGTGCACTTGACTAGTATTTATAAATTTGGCACCACTTTTCGTAAAATAAGCTCATCCGCTTTAAATGTCGTGCACAATATGTTTTAGTGTGTCTATACCTTTGACATTTGGCGCATTGTGATTCTTCTCTTTTTTGGTGGGGTAATTCTATAATTACGTGGATAGGTTGTAGGTGCCCGATTTTGTGAATTTTCATATTGGATTTTCAAAGGACAGATAAATACTCCTTAAAAATTCATATAATAGGTGTATAAATAAGTTCTCAGCTTTTTTCTGCAAAATTAAAGTTTTATTTAAAAACAAACAAAAAAAGCTTAAGTATCAAAGTGTTCTCCGTTGGCATCGATAACCTTTTGCCATCTTTCAGGTAGCTTGCGAATTCCCTGGTGATAGAAGCTCACCGGCTTCGAGACGATAAAGTTATCGATGCATTTTCGGACTTCTTCTGTTTTGAAGTGCGTATCAGCCAAGTGATGCTGTAACGATCGGAATAAATGATAATCGGAAGGGGCCACGTCTGGGCTATACGCCGCATGTGGGAGAAGTTCCCAGCCTAACGCGTCTGCAGCTTATCCATGTCAAATGTTTGAGGGCGTCAAGCGCGTGGTTGATCTTCAAGACTAAACTTTCCTCCGCGAAATTTTTGGTACCACTTTTTGCACGTTGCATGACTTACAGCACTCTCACCATATGCAGCACAAATCATTTCGGTGGCTTCAGCAGCGTTTTCCTTAAGTAGATAGAAAATCGAATATGCTCTTTTGTGATTGCCATCGTGAACACAGCTGATTATTGAGGTTATGTGCATCAAACGCCAAATCGCATGATGTTTCGAAAGACCAAATGTCATTGCTTTAAATCCGCAAGAGGGCGAACTAATATGTTACATGTAAACGGTGATTTGCGTCCTGTGAAATCTAAAGCTGAGAACTTATTTATACATCTATTACAATTTTGTGACCGAGAACTTCTAGTTTCTTCTTTAATTCACTTATATCCGTAAGGTATTGGATATTTTTGACACACTCTTCATTTAATTGATACGTATGGAATTGTAGCTTTAATCTAATTATTGCAGTTCGATAGGTATCTTCACTTGATGGCATTATTTTAACTTTATTCTCGTCTATTACTCTGAAAATATAATCTTCCTTAATAATTGTATATAGTTCATCTATCAAAGATTTGATTCGTGAAATGTCAGAAATTAAAATTAGTAGTGCTTTGGCTACTTTTGTCGTTACAGATTATTTACCATCCATAATGTCTAAACTAGAAAATCCAACCAGCTACGCTTGGCTACTATAGAGAATGCAAGTGTTACGAACTTTCTGTAGCAATCGTTACTATTGCTGCCCTCCAAATATTGTGCCAGTCACGAATTCCGTCTCACTCTGGTGCATCGCCGTAATAGTCGTGTATTTCCGCGTAGCCCCGAATGCGTTACTCTGGCAACTAATGCTTTTCACACGGCCAGGAACCGGATTTAATTGTTGTCTTCACAAATACGTACGGCTTAAAATATATTAAGAATATAGGTCTTTTAAGAACACCTTTATATTCAGAAATATATGTTTCTTGATGTTACTGTTGCCTATTCCGCATCATTGTAACTTGATATGAATTTTCGGATAATGAGTTGCTTAGATTGATTATTAGCTAAGTTTCCTTGTATGATTTGGTTCCATGTTAATGATATAAAGAATTCACGTACTAATGTTGCAGATTTTGAGGTTGTTGGTACATACCTGAGATAATATTCCCAGCGGTGGATGATATTGCTTTTTAACACAGGTGTAGATTGATTTTAAAGAATATTTGGCAACTTATTTGTGTCAGCCACCTCTGGCTGACACTACAAATATAAATGCAAAAAAAGGTCACTGACTAATATCTACTCAGGGGACGCGGTAGCTCAGATGGTTCGACCAGTTGGCTCGGTCCTCTAACCAGCGCGCGCGAGTTCGAGTCTCGCTCAACCCATGGGTGTATGTGAATGTCCTAGAATAAGTGCATGTTAGTGCACAATAAGCCCTTGTGGCTGCAGTGCCTGTAAGTACGCCAAAAAATATATCTACTCAACGCCTTGTTTTATTTTACGCTATTTTTTGGCGATCTATTATTGCATAATTCTTAAATAAATTAATAAATGTGTTTAAAGATTCTCTTTGCGGTTTTATTTCATTTAATAAGTTAATTAAGAGTTTTACATAAAATCAATAAACGCTTTCAACTGATCCTGTATGTTAGAATATATCAGCTGGAAATCAGCCAATTTCATCATTTTCAACTGATATTTAACTGACTATTAGACTGGAGCTAAAAGAAACTAGGAGAAAACACACAACAGCGATAAACAAATAAATACTAAGAGTGCAGGATTTTTGTTCTCAGAAAATGTGGAAGAATTATGGACCGTATTCAAATGAATAATAATTAACGCAGCGAGACAAAGCTGGAGAGTGTCCAAATTCACTAACAAAAGAAAAGCAACAGCCTAGTGGAGAGAGGTCAAGATGAAGAAACAATTTTGGCGAAACTATCTGGTTGTGAGCTTAAAACACCCCGAAAGTTATCGACTCTATAAAGACCAAAGAGACAAGGTTAAAACGATGGCTAAGCAAAATGAAAAAAATGGCCCACGAAATGCCAAAATGCTCTATCGAGTCGTCAAAAGGTTAGGAAAAACAAAGAAAAACTCAATTAGAGGGATAAAAAATAAGAACGGAAAATTGTTAATAGCAGAAAAAGAGATAAGGAATGGATGGCAAGAATATTTCACCGAGCTCCTGGAAGCACAAGTTTTCCAAGTCGCGAGGCCACACAAAGAAGGCAGGGGTCAACAAGAAAATGAGGAATCAGAGCACCAGGGAACAGAAGACATACAGATAACAGAAATAGAAGAGGCAATAAAAAAACTCAAGATCGGAAAAGCAGCAGGCAAAGACGGGGTTAAGCCGTAAATGATAAAACATATGGGGGAAAAGGGCCTTACACTGCTACATAAAGTAATCAACGCAACATGAAAAGACAGTACCCAAAGACTGGATACTGGCCGTCATGGTCCCAATATACTGTTCCAATTGCGATAACTACCGGGGAATATCCCTACTGATCGTGAGTGTAGTCGGAAAAATATATAAACGGATACTCGAGAAGCGACTCAGAATAAACGTAGAAGACACAATAGGTGACAACCAGGCAGTATTCAGACCTGGACAAGGTATGCAAGATTGAACTTTGAGTCTGAAACATATCCAGGAAACAATATTGCAACATGATGGAAAAATATACGCAATAGGCTTCGCAAAAGCGTTTGATAGTGTAGAAAGAGAAGAAATGTGGAAAACGCTCATAAAACACGGAACTAACCCCAACCTTTTGGAGGCGATAAAAATCATTTACGATGAAACAAGGAATCTAGTGCGAGTAAGTGGAATACATACAAAGGAATTTATAACCGACAGAGGAGTTAGGAAGGCACACCCAGCCCACTGCTGTTTATTACTATAATGGACAAAATTTTCAAACAACTGGATAACAAGGTAAAAAGGAGCAATAGTGAGAGTGAGAAACCTAAAAACAGCAGACACAAACAAAAATCTAAAAACAGCAACTTAGATGATTCGGACACCTTGTAAAAATGCAACAGATAAGAAAGTAAAGGAACTCTGGGAAATGGGATCGGATAAAAAGCGAACAAGAGGGAGACCAAAGAAAACATGGAACGGAGTGATAGTAGAAATAGTGCAGAAAAAAGGAAGTGACTGGAAACACGCTCTGGCATTAGCAAAGGAGAGAAAGAGTTGGAAGATGTCTGCAAGTAAGACCCACCCAACCCTCGCCGGGTAAACGAGGGAACCGATGAAGAAAGAAAGATTTAACTGACTTTAAATTTTCATATCATTTAAAAATTTGTGCTAGCCCGTAAAGTATCCCTTAATTTGCATAGCTTTGCCCAAAACGATCGCATAGTGTTTTTGATGCGAATTAGTAATCAAATCTAATAAGTGCAAAAAGGTAAACGAAATGTTAAAATTGCATAATAAATAAGTTTTTTTTAACTCTTCGATATTTACGTAACAAAAAATTTTAGCTTCATTATTTACCACACAAAGTAAGCTTACAGTCTATTTCCTATGTAATATACTTGGAATTAGATTTATAAAACTTAAATCGTTACTGTATTTTTATATAAATGTAACCTTTGTGCACATATCAAAAACAAGTTAATATTTTTAGTTTTATCACTTAAGATTCAAACAAAAATAGGCTGTTGCTATGATGCAAGTTATTTTGAATGGATTCTTTCTGTTGATAAATAATCTTGCGTTTGAAAATACATTAACATTTTAGTTATCAATTATAACAATGGTTTTTCTATTTTTTTAATTAGTACTCACGATAACAGACTAATTAGGTAGTTCTGTACAAAACAGCAACTTTATTATTAAAGCGCTTTAGTACGACATTCTCCTTTCAAAATTCGCTACGTGAGTATTCAGAATAGTCGTAAGTCTAATATAGAAACAAGTAATTTTTCTGTCAAATTCAATTTTTTTTAAGTCAGAGATGCTTTAACCTCTAGGAATGCGATGACCTTCGCGTTTGCTGAAAATGTCTATCCTCCGACCTAAACTTTGAGCATATATATTCAGCACTTTAGGCCCTCGAGGCCCATGGCTTCCTTGCCCTTATGGGCTTGTATTTTCTATATGTAGCACTAGCTTCTTCCATAGTCTGCTATCTTGGGCTTTTTATTTTCATCTGTCTACTCCACCCTATTTTAAATCTTCTATCACAGCTTCCAGCCATTTCTTCTTTGGTCTACTTCTCTTTCTTTTTTCTCCTTGTTCGACTAGCACATTTTTGGCATTCTATTTGGCTGCATTTTTTCCGTATGTCCCAACCATCTGACTCTTTGGGCTCTAATTTTTATACTATTATTGGCTTTCCATAGATTTCTATTGTTTCTTTATTGGTTTGTCGTCTCAAGTTCCATTCGTTATCCCTGATTCCTCCTTAAACACTCCTCAACATCTTTCTCTCCCATACTTCTAATTTCTTTGCCTTCTATTTGTTTATTATCCATAATTCAGCACCGTACATATTACTGTTCTATACAATCGTATCTTGGCTGCCAGAGAGACAGATTTTAACAATTTTTTTAATGTTCCCGCTGCTTTTTTTCTTTTCCTATTCTTTTCTCTATTTCTACTTTTTCTTCAATTTTATTGGTTACTATCACTCCACATTATTCAAATTGCCTGATTTCTTCGAAATAGTACGACTTCTCCTGTGCCGTAATAACTTGTAAGTGTTGACCTTCTCTTACTTTCTGCCCACTTATCACTTTCATATATTTTGTTTTGTCGGTGTTCACCTGTAACCCATATTCGTTTGCTTTCCTTTCTAAGTTTCTGAATACTGTTTTAGTTTATCCACTAATCTGCTGATTAGCTCCACGTCATCTGCAAAGGCAATGCATCGGTGCCTACTTTGATATACAATCCCTATTGTTTTAATCTGACTTTTGCTTATTATGGTTTCTAGTACTACACTGAAAAGTGTGGTCGATAGTGGATCTCCTTGTCTCAACTCCACTCTAAGCCCACTCAAAGGCTTCCTTCTACTACTCCTTTACTTTTCGATTATTCAGCGTCATAGAAACTAGTCGGTTTGTTTTCCCGGAAATTTCAATTTTTTTATTACATTATGTATTTTTTTCTTATAATTTTGTCGTGCGTTTGTCGAAAGTCAATAAACATAATGTGCAGCGGTAAATCTTGTTCGTAACTTGTCGCTTGTATTTGATTTAGCACAAATATTTAATCTGTTGTGGATTTCTCTTTTCTAAATCCCCTTGGTACTCTCCAATGGTTCCTTTTGTGTACTCTTTCATTCTGCTTCTTATAATCCTCACCGTAACTTTATAAGTTATGTCGAGTAATGCAATTTCTCTGAAATGACTGCATATGGTAGTATCCCCTTTTTTATGCATGGGATAGATAACTACTCTACTCCACCTGTTTAGCATTGTTTTGTCTTTCCATACTTTCTTTGTTATATCTCTTAATAATGGTAATCATGGTACGCCATTTTCCCGGAGACTTTTATTTCTTGCTAATTTAACGATTATTTCTTCTATTTCTTGTTGTGTTCCCAATATGTTCTTCCTTGTTTGTTCTCAATAGCTTTTCGAAGTATTAATCTCACACATATGTTTTTTTATTCATGTCTCCTACTAATTCTCTTTGCTCGTTTGTATAGCATTCTAGCGACCCCACTTTCTTATGTTTACTTCTTTTCGCTTCTTGACAAAAATTCCTCATCTCGTGATTTGTGTAATGTTCCTCTTCCGGTTTCCAACCCTTTGTCTAGTGCTTCTTTTTTTTATTCTACATGTTCTTTTGGCTGCTGCTCTCTTTTTTTCGTAAATTCTGTCTTTTCCTTTAGCTTAATTATCCTAGCTTTGTTTCTTTCCTCACAACTTTTTTTAGAGTCGTTGTCAGACCAGTCTTCTCTATTTGTTCTTTTTTTTATATTGATTCTTCTTACGCTATCGTTATTTCCTTTAGGTTCACCTAGTAATTTTTGTATTAACTTTATTAATACCAAAAAGTGTTCCGTGTCTGCGTCTGCCCCACGGTAGCTTCTCCATTCTGTGAGGAATTTTGCGTGCTTAGACTATCAACACATGTTCATATATATATATATATATATATATATATATATATATATATATATATATATATATATATATATATATATATAAGGCAGCTTTGCTTTCGGGAGGTAATGTAAAACTCAATGTGGAAAATGAAACTGGTTATAGGAATGTAACACGATTTCTTAACAATACTGAACTTGAATGGTACTCATTTGAAAATAAACAAACGAGATCGATCAAAGTCGTCGTGAGAAAACTACATCAGACATGTAAATTGAACATATCTTCGAGGATATAAAACTAAAGGCTTCAAAATTTTAGAAGTGAGACAGCTACTCAAATGGAAAGATAAGACGCCATTACCTCTCTTCGTGTTATCTTTTAGAAAAGACGAAAATATTAAAAATATATAATATTAATGAAATATTGTATATGAAAGTGGAGATTGAAGCATTTAAAAGCCTACATTACTTCCACAATGCAAAAATGTCAAGAATATGGACACACACAAAATTACTGCGGCAGAGAAGCCAGGTGCGTCAAATGTGCAGGAAAGCACCATACAAAAAACTGCCAAAAGCCACGAAACCCAAGTGTATTCACTGTGGAGGAGAACACCCAACTAATTATAGAGGCTGCAGCACAGCGATAGCTCTCCAAAACTTAGAAACAAAAACTTAATAAGAAAATTCCAGAAAGACAAGAAGTTAACACGAATAGAGAAGAAAATAGACCTACGCAGCAGAGGAGAGTAGAGCCGAATATAACTTACGCCGAAACGACAAAGAACGAAACACAACGAGATGAGTCTGGCACTGACACTTCAACTCTAATGCTCCAGCAGATTAAGCGTATGATGGAAGAGCAGGAAAGAAAACAAGAAATATTTAATCCAATGATCTTAGAAAGATTAACTAAATTAGAAAACGCTATCAACATCAAAACTAAACATTAGTTATGGCTAATGATCTTAGAATACTCCAATGGAATGCTAACGGACTCTTGCAACACCAACAAGAGTTACTAATTATACTAGAAACTCAAAATATTGATATATGTCTAATCTCAGAGTCACACTTCACGAACGAAACATATATTAAACTGAAAGGCTACCAAGTGTATCACGCCCTACATCCACAGAACACAGCTAGAGGAGGAGCAGCTATTGTAATTAAAAACAGTATAACTCATTATGAGAAAGAAAAGTATGAGACAGAGGCAATACAAGCTGCTAGTATATGTATCAAAACACAAAAGTATTTGATTACTGTAGCAGCGGCATACTTCCCACCTCGACATAATCTGCAAAAAGAAGATTATATAAACTTTTTTCAAACTCTATGTGAAAGATTTATCTTAGGAGCAGACTTCAATGCTAAAAATACACATTGGGGGACGAGATTGACGACAGCTAAGGGTAAAAACCTTTATCAGGCAATCTTGGAACTTAAATGTAGTTGGCATTCAACTGGTAGACCCACGTATTGGCCGACGGATACTGCAAAAATCCCAGATCTACTGGATTTCTATATTTCAAGAAAAATACCAACAAACTTTATACAGATCCAAGATTGTGATGACTTAATGTCTGACCATTTCCCTATCTTGCTGACGTTACAGGAAAAAATAGCGACTAGGGAATTAAACCCGACACTAACTAATAGGTTTACCGACTGGGAAGGCTTTAAAACAGAGCTCAGCGAAAAGATTTTACTAAACGTACCAATTTTAACAAAAGAGCAACTTGAATATGAAGCAGAGAAATTTATAATGGATATTCAAAGCGCAACATGGAATAATACACCAGAAATAAATAGAAAGCCTACAAGAAATAATACCCAAAAGAAATTATAGATTTAATAAAAGAAAAGAGAAGAGCCAGAAAGACTTGGCAGAGATCGAGAACAAGAGAAAATAAGCATACGTTGAATGCTCTTGCAACACAACTCAAAAGGGAAATTTAAAAAATTAGGAATGAAGCACTGAATACCTACCTTAAAGAAATCACGGCAGATCAACGTACTGAACACGGATTATGGAAAGCTACTAAGGGAATTAACAGACCAATAAAACATATTCCACCGATACGTAAAGAAGATGGGTCTTGGGCAAAGTCTGACAAACAAAAAGCAGACACATTTGCAGTTTATCTAGAAGACATTTTCCAACCAAACGCAGAACAAATTCAAATGCAAGCTCAGACAGAACCAACTGCAAGAATGGTAGATATCCCATTAACCACTCCCAAAGAGGTATCTAGAGAAATAAAAAATATTAACCCAAAAAGGCTCCGGATTCGATTTAGTCAGTGGGAAGATATTTAAACAGTTGCCAAGGAAAGGCATTATGAAACTTACACACTTGCTAAATGCAACATTTAGGTTACAACATGTCCCAGTTTTGTGGAAAACAGCTGAAGTTATCATGATACCCAAACCGGGAAAGTCTGTTAACGATGTAAGTTCATATAGACCAATATCATTGTTACCTATAATAGCAAAGCTGTTTGAAAAGTTATTTTTAAAAAGAATGAAGACGATAATTCACGATCAACAACTCATTCCCCCACATTAATTTTGGTTCCGTAATGAACACTCCACGGTAGACCAAGTACATCGTATTACAGATGTGATAGAAAAAGCACTCGAGGAAAAGAAAATATGATCAGCGATATTTTTAGACATTGCCAAAGCATTCGATAAAGTCTGGCATGAGGGTTTACTAATGAAATTAAAAAGATACTTCCCTAAGCAATATGTCCAGCTCTTGGACTCGTACCTAACAGACCGAACCTTTAAAATTAAGCAGGAAAGCGTGCTTTCTGTACTCAAAATAATAAAAGCAGATGTCCCACAGGGAAGCGTTCTTGGGCCAGTACTATATCTGTTGTATACATGTGACATTCCTGAAAAAGAAAATGTTAAACTAGCTACATTCGCGGATGACACCGCAATATTAGCTACAGGAGATAATATAAATGAAACAACGGCCAAGCTCCAAGGCGCAATTGATGAAATAAATACGTGGATTGAAAGGTGGCGTATAAAGGCTAATAAAGAAAAAAATGTAAACTTCACGAATAGAAAAATAAACCACCTTTCAGTAAATCTGAACAACAACATAATTCCACATCAAGGAACAGCCAAATACCTAGGCCTAAATCTAGATGCAAAATTTAAGTGGAAAGAGCATGTCAAAAAGAAAGCAACTGAAGTAAAATTGAGATATAACAGCATGTACTGGCTTATGGGATGAAATTCCCAACTATCCACCCAAAATAAAGTACTAGTTTATAAACAGGTAATAAGACCAGTATGGATTTATGGCATCCAACTGTGGGGCTGTACAAAAAGGAGTAATTACTCTTGTATCCAGAAATTCCAGAATCGAGTTCTACGAAATATGGTAAATGCCCCTTGGTACGTGCGAGACAGGGATCTGCATCGGGAACTCCAGGTGGAGATGGTCGAGGACGTAATCAGGAAGTTTGCCAGAAGCCACGAGGAGAGGCTTCATAGACATCCAAATCAAGAAGCCCTACAACTTCTAGTCAATCAAGATCTTCCCCGCAGGCTCAAAAGAACGAAACCATTTGAGCTAGTTTAGTGTAAAGTGTAGTGAAAAGCAGAGTATAGTGCAAGTGTAGCCATGCCAGAAACGTGTGCAAAATATTTCAGTAGCTAGGATGGGTCAATGGAAACATCTGGACTAACAAATACTTTAATAACTTAGGACATAAATAAAATGTTAGTTAATCTTAAAGATTAGGTGCATTACAAAAAAAAATGTTCTATTTGGTTCTTAGTGTATCCATTCAGAGATCTCCACGTAGTATTGTGCCGGAACTGTGTGCTCATAGTCTTTATTTGGTTCTCTATTGCAAACTCTATTAATTTTTTTCCGTTTTTATTTATTTCTTTATGCAAACTATTAACTCCTATAATATTATATATATAGCACTCTTCTTTGCCCACCTTTGCGTTATAATCTCAGATAACAGTTGTCGGGTCACATTTGGGTATCTTGCTTGTAGTCCTTCTTAGCTCTTTATAACATTTATCTTTTTCTTCTGTCTTTCTTCTCGGTTAGTGCATGGCCATTTAGTAGAGTTATTTTACGATAGTCACCTCTTAACCTTAGTAGGCTCATTCTATCGGAGACCGATTTAAAGTCAATGACTCTTTTTCCCCATCTTTTGTTTACTATAGAACCTGTTCCAAAATATCTATTTTTCTCTCCTCCACTATTAAAGAATGTATAATCACCTAGTTTATTAATTTCTATACCTTTTGGTTTTGTTTCATGTAATGCTAATATTTGTATACTACATTTTTTATAATCTCCATTAAATTCCTCACTGTACCTGTTCATAGCAGCTTCTCACATTTTAAGTATCGATCCTTGTGTTATTTTTTCTAGTTTCTTTTTCTCGTAGTCCTTTTCGTTGCCGTTGTTGTCATATGTTCTTTCTGGCGCCTATTAACTGTTTTTGTTAGTTTTTTAGTTTGTAAGTACTACTTTCCATTACTTCCAACCTTTTGTATTTATGTTCCACTTTCACCAACTATTATTTGTAAAACAAATTTAATAGCCTAATTTGCTGTTTTTCCTTTCCTCTTTCTGATTTTGCTAAGATTCTTCTGTTTTTTTGTTTCATTTTGCGTTAGATCATTGTCTACAATATAAAGTGTTTTTTTTAGTTTTTTATAATTGCTTCCTTTTCTTCCCAACCATCTACTTCAACTATTGTCGTTTGTAATTTTTCTTGTATAACTTTTATTTTCTGTGCCTCTTTCATTTTTACATTCACTTTCAAAATTTTCAGATAGAAATTTAGCAACTTCTGGTGCTCCATCTTTGTCCTTCAATTCATGTTCCTTAACTACTGTTTTTTTCTGTTGTCTTTTTAGGTTTTATATTTTTCTCTTTAGATCGTTTATTTTTCCTTTCATCGTTGCATTCCCTTCTTTCAATTTAATTATTTTCTCCTGGTATTCTCTTTAATTTTTTCTTATTGACTTTATTATTGACGTATGATCCTTTATTACGTCCTTCATTATTTTTTCCAGTATTCTCCCCTCTTTATCTTTTCCTAATGTTCTTCCTATTTGTTTTGATTTTCTTTGAAACATCATTATCATCTTCGTCCTCATCCCATCATTTTCTTTTGCTGTCTCGTGTGGATGACTCTTCGCTTTCATACTTTTTTGGCGCCTATGGTAAAGACATCTTGACCTTTCTTGTTTATTTAAGGTTGGCCTTCTAAAATTAATTTTTAATTTTTAATGATTTGATCTTAGTAAACAAAAAATAAGCGCTGGGGGCAGATCTAATAAATATGTTGGATGGTCAACCAAATCAAACTGAAATTCGTGAATTTTGGCCCTGGCGACCGCCAAAATCTGAGCCGATGCGTTGTCCTAATGGAAAAGCACTATATTCCATTCCAATGGAGCCGTTTTTTAAAAATTGCTGCGTTTAACTGGTCCACTAACGATGCGTAGTACGACCCCGATATTGTTTTACCTTTTTTTAGTATTTGATGAACAGGATTTCCTGATTATCCCAAAAAACAGTCACCATCACCATCCCGGCCAATTAAAGCGCCTTCGCCTTTTTTGGGCAGGTTTACCCTTTGCAGTCCATTGTTTGACTGTTGCTTCGTCTCAAGAGAACAATGGTAGTTAAATCGACGGAAAAAGCCCTGCTCGTTTTGCTGAAAGCGTTTAATCAGGCCTTTGGCAATATTTATTCGAATGAATTTTTGATTCAAAGTGAGCAAGCGGGGAATCCATCGCGTAAACAGCTTTCTTATGCCCAATTAGTCTTTCGATATACCCACAGTTTTTGCTATCTTTCTAATCGGCCAATACCATTTGGTGCACTTTTTTGATGTTACCGGTGGAGGTCGCAGTTGTTGGCCATCCCGAACGCCCATCATCAGCCAAGTTGGTACAAATTCAGCTGCCCATCTTTTCACGGTGGTAAATGATGGGGCAGTCTCCGTAAACGGCGTCTAACTGGACTTTATTTTGTGTAGGTGTATTGCCTTTCAAATGCAGGTACTTGGTTACGGCACGGTATTTGATTTCCTTATTTTTACAAAAGCGCTTGCGTCGGCTAGTACAAACGACAACTAAGCGTCCAAAACAGTTAAAATTTTTAAAGGTGTCATTCAAAACTACTATGGTTCCATTCCGATGAAACCAGAGTCAAAAGAATTAAAAGCTTGTTACAGTAATGGAGAACCCAAGTCTCTAAAAACTGATAATAAATAATAGTTAAAGTGTACCGACGATGACCAGGCAAAGAAATTGAAATAATAAGAAACGAAACTTTGAAGCGCTAAATAGAGTAAAATTAAAAACTAGAGTAAACGAGAATAAAGAGCAAGATAATACTGAATTAAGTAAATACAAGAAAAAAATAATAAAGAAGGAAAAGACACTCTCGAGTGCGGTGAACTGATAATTTATTCAACCTATATACCTCTTTTAATGAAACCAGAACGAAGCTATTAAGGGAGTAAAATGCTACTTTTAAATTTAAAAAATATACTAGAATTAAAATTTAAAATAATAAAAAATACACTATAAATATTCAGATGTTAAGGCTATATGAAATCTAAACAAGAAGAGATAAGAAACGCAAATGGTAGCGTAGCATTAGTTTTAAAAAGAAGAATGCAAATAGAGACTGAACAAAATGAGATTATTGTTAAATCACAAAACAAATTACACTGGAACGCAGTATCAGACAGAATAATTACAAGTACGCTTAAATTTTCCAATAATAAAAATCAACATAATACTCTATTATTTCCCAACGAAAGTGACCGACAAGGAAGAGAAAGAACACTTTTATTAGAAGCTGTCGGATGTATTAAATGAAATTAACAAAGGATAGAGTAGTTATGGATGGTTTAAATATACAAAGTAGTATAGATTGTTGGAAAAACTATGGGTGAACGTATAATAACAACCACAAATGATAACTGGGATGAACTAATTGAAATTAACCTAGAAAATAATCTGGTCACAGGAGCTACAATATTCAAATACAAGAACTGTTAGATGGGCTGCTCGATATTTATTGCAAACTAACAAAAACAAATGCTTAATGTTGAAATCGATGTTTGTTAGCACCAAGGCCGATTTGGACGTCCTTCTTTAAATTCATCATCTATCATTCATTCTATCTATCAAACTACAACCACGACTAAATTTATTGAGTCAACAATATACAATGGATCTATGTGGCGTTTCATGACCAAAAGTTAAAGTGAGTTGATCGATGCGCTGTTGTTGAGGTATTTATCATTTCATGAAAATGTTTACAAGTAAATTCCATTCTTTGGCCAAGAGGAAATTTTCAACATGACGACAAAGCAAATAGCTTCCGTATGATAAAACGTCCTGAGTACGTATGCCGTCAAAAATCTCAAACTTTTACAATATAGAGCAGAGCACGTAGAAAGTAACATTGAACTCGTCTAATAAAAAAAACTATAATTAAGTACGACATTTTGATTAGTATCAAATGGAAAACTGCTTGCCTTATATGCGAAACAACTGAACTAACTGAAAAAATTAAACAAAAATTAATGAAAATAAAACCAACAGGCAGCACCTCAAAACATATTGTTTACAGACAAAAAATACCGAAGTACATAACAAATAGAGCACCCTACTAGAACAAAACAGAAAAATAACTCATAAACAACATAAACAACATAAAATAATTAAGGAGATAATAAATGAATCCTTGGACAAAATATTCTGGACTATAAATAGGAAAAAAGAAAGGGCAAGCCATTTAATATGGCAACTCATTAGAGAAAAGAAAAAATATAGAACAAACTGATTACCTAACGAATATAAAGCTACGAATAAATTAGTAAAGAAGACAAGATAAACTGAACAGACAATAAAGCAAAATTAATGAAAGGGACAGCGTAACAAACATGAGGATAACAAATCACTAGCTAACAAAAACTATAACAGCATATAAGTCTTTGAGAGAAAAAGAACTATCAGCAATAGATGAATAATTAAATCGGTGGCATGAACACAATTCGGAATTATTGTATCAAACACGAACAAGGCATAAATAAACTCAAGGCAATTTAGCATATGAACTCGCCGGAGTCCAGTGGATGAGGCGCAGACTGCGATGCGGACGAACCTGGGTTCCATTCCTGGAACTCTTTGATGCCTGACAGGTTAGTCACTAAAAATAATTGAGTACCACCTGTGTTACCTCAAACAAAGGGATCGTCTAAGGCGCTGTACTTGCCACATCGCCCCATATCAGTGATGGTGCGGAACGACCGGTCAAAGAGAGCAAACATATGAGAGCCTTAATCTCTCAGTTGCAGGCGTTTAAGTCTTAACGTTATTATAAATTCAGCATATATCCAAATTACGTAAAACTGGTATTAATGTGACAGATAAATTAATAACATTATGACCAAAAGCATATCATACCTTTTACCTCAAAGGATAAATACAGAAAAATAGAAGAAGTGAGAAAAATAGTAAGCCTACTGCAGAAAAGAAAAATCATGTAGAAAACAAATTGTAACAGGACGAATAACTATATAAAAACTAGAGAAAAACGCCTCACTAACGCTGGTATTCGTCGACTTCTCTAAGGCTTACAGTATAAACAGTGTAAAACGTGAGGCTTCATGGAAAATCTTAAATCACTTCGGTATTCCACAAAAATTAATGAACTAATTAATTTGATGTATGAGAAACCCGCCTGTCAAGTGATACACAAAATAGAAATACAAACAAAAACAGAAAAAACTCAAAAGAAAAATGAAATCACTTGGAACCACATGCAAAATAAAAAATTAGCCGAAATTAGCCTCATGTCGCACACAATCACAATCCTTTTCGTAAAAAGTAGATTATGTATGGAGAGATGCAAGTTTTCAAAATTTTGAGAGACTATCGTCCATCATTTGTATGTTGGTATGCTGTTATGATAAGGCAGCGGATATTCATTTTTATGAAAAGAGAATTAAAACGCTGTGTATCAAAAGAATGTTTCGGAAGGTGTAGTGAAACCTTTGAATTACACGTTTTTTTTTAAGTGAACCTTAGATCACTCAGCAAGACGTCTCATCCGTCCACAAAGAGCAGCCAATTCAAATCTTTTGCTAACCAACAATGCGCTTTATTTTCCACCAGTAGAGGATTGGCCTTCTGCTAGCTCAGGTCCCAATTCATTAGAAAACAAATTACACAGCTCTCCAAAATAATCTAAAAAATTACCCCAGAGTCTGACTATGTTTACCATGTTTTCTTGAGCCTTAAACCCATATTCTCCAATCATTCCATAGTACCATAACCTCAAAGCCAGTAAAGAATAGACTTACGTACGAACTCTCATGAATTGAAACTTCGTACATCATTGTTGTACTATTTATTCATATGTTTGCAATCCAGGACACCTAGTTGAGGGTGGGCAACGGAGTTATACCGTGATCCGGCAGAGACCCTAAATAACAGCGTTCATGCCGTCATGGCAAACACACGAAAAAAGTTTATGAGTTTCGGGGTTATGGGTTACGAGGTTTTGGGGTTAAGACGTTAAGAGGGTTAATTGGTTAAGGGGCTAAAGGATTAATCTCTTAACCCCTTAACACCTTTACCCCTTAAGGGATTAAGAGGTTAAGGAATTATTGGGTTATAAGGTGGTCAATAGATAAATTATTTACTGTATTTTTGGGCCTACTTTTTGAGGATATGAATAATCCTGACATGATAGGGTTAAATGGATTCGGATTCGAATTCAGTGACCTCGAAAACATATGGTAGACACAGTCAGACCCCAGAGGTATTTTTTTCGATTTTTTTGTGGAGCTGTGTATTGGGCACTTTGACCCATAAAATTTGGAAACAAAGCTGCAGTCTCCTCTTTTCCGATGGATATAGTGCGTACTGCCATAGATAAGTGGCACAAACGTCTTAAAGATTGCGTAGGGACTAAAGGTGACCATTTTAAATAAATCCGTTATGACTATAGTAACCATTTAATAAATATTATGCAAAATCATTTAATTGCTTAATTTAATGCTTCTAATTAGTGTGTAACAGTATTTATAGCCATATTATATATTTCTGATTTTTTTACGATATTCATCATTTCTTAATAGAGATTTTATTCACTCTTATGGAGCTAATATTAAATCTTTTTCTTTATTTTTCCTTTACATTTAACTCGCTGATAAAACGTATTAACTACTTTGGCAGTTATTTATCTGTGCTACAATGTAATAATGTATTACCAAATTTATTATTTATTTTATTTGTGGTATAATAATTAAAATATAAGCAGTACTTTGATCATGTGCTGTTTGTCTTCTAATTTTTTATCTTATTTTTGTAAATTTCAGGTTATCTCTCCCACTTAACCCCCCGATATTTCTAGGCGATGATTGCTGGGATCGAACTACTGTCTGCATGCAGTCAGCTCTATTCACGTTGAAAGAATGAAGTTGCTAATAGCTATTTTCGCAGTGCTCTGTTTGGTAAATATATAATTAGTAATAATTAAATAATAATTTTTTGTTTTGCAGGGCTTATCAGCTGCATCTTCTGATGTCCCCGTTGAGCTATTATGCATGGATCATATTTTTAGCATGTATATGGAGCAGTTAGGGGACGCATTACAAAATAACGTTCCTGAGGATAATCAGGAACTAGGAAATTATTTATTGTGCTTATATCAGGGTTATGGAGTGATAAGCGAAGACGGAACTTTCAACGAGAAAAGTTTCCACAAGTATCTAGCGGAAAACTTAAAAGGAGCGGACCCGGAAGAAGTAAATTATGCTACCGCTGATTCATTGGTTAAAAACTGCAAAGACGTAGTGGTTGAAGACTTGAAGCGTACGGCGATCAGGTTGAATAACTGTTTAGCAAAAATTATTAAGCGAAAGCAATGAATTCTTTTGAATTTTTATGTGTAATTAGTATTGTGACTAATACATTTACTATCTTTTACTTACGGCATAATGATTTTTACTCTATTTTTGAACTGTTGCTTTTTTATTTGTAATAATTGGGTTATTGCATGATTTATAAGAATTATCATAGAGCTTGATGAATAAAAATATTAAATACAATAGACTTATCCAACATTTCGTCTTCTTTTTGACTATCTTCCTCACCAATCTATTTTGGTTCATCCGTATTATATGGCTATACCAAGCTGTTTTCTTTCTATTTTTGTCATAATTGCTTTTTCTTGTGTCATTTGTCTTATTGCTTAATTTTGTTTTCTATTTATCTTTGTTTTTGCCACTAACTTTCTAAGAAACTTAATTTCCGCTGCATTAATTTTTACTTTTTGATTGTCTTGTAATGTCTACGTTTCACTCGCACATGTGAGTGCTAGTACTACTATGTTGTACACTCTTATTTTAGTTTTCTTGTCTATTACCCTTTTTTTAAAAATTATAACTTTTGTGTGGTTCCTATGCTAGCATTTTTTAACAGTCTGTCTACACTTACTATGAATGGTAACAAACTTATGCTATCTCCTTGTTTTATTACTACCTTGATTTGAATTTTTCTGATTCTTCTCCATTTAGCTTGGCCATTCTATTTACTACTTTATGTATAATTTTTATCATCTCTAATAATTTCCTTGGTATTTTTTAGTAAATTTAGACAGTCCCATTTTATATTCCCCTGTATTAAGTCAAATACAACTTTTAGGACAATGAATGTAAAAAAAAACCTTCTCGCCTTTTCTCTTTTTTTCCGTTATGTTTCTTAAAATATGTATATTACTAGTGGTTGCCCACCAAAAGATACTTTTGGTGCCCTAGGCTGACAATTTTTCACCCCTCTTCCCTCAAATTTTTGTAAATTGCGAACGTATAAATTTTTAATTGGATCGTCTTTTTCCCTGGATCGGAAACGTGTAAAAATTTAACTAAGCGCCCATCCATAAGTGAAGTTGAAGTCGGTTCAACTTTGCAGATATCTTACGTTCATTTGCGGTAATTTTTAATTTTTCCTTATATTAATGTTGATAGAGTAACAGAATGTTTATTTTGATCCTAAAATTGCATAACCTAACTTTAGTATTGTCGACATTTTGGCTCTGTTTTTACAACGGATAAAGAACTATTAATTAAGTTAGTAAATATTCACGTGTTCCTACACTATAAAAAGGATAACAAACACAAAAGCATCATAATTATGCAAAATTCCTGGAAGAACATTGCTGCCGCTACTGTGTTTGGGCAAAGCCAACTTTTAAATGTTTACATAAAGTTTACGTGCATTATACGTATTTCTATGGGCAACTTATGCTTACGTCCATTATGAATTGGCGCTTACAATTAAAACTACGCTTAGTAGAAGCAAACCAGAGGGCCGTGGCAGACGCGCCTTTTGCGTTTGGCAATACAGTAGCCCAATAGCCCCGGCTGCCCGGCCATTCAGCAAGTAGAAAGCCTCAACGTGCGTGCACAAATACATGGACCTTCTCGTGTAAATTAAGCGCTCAGAGCGCGTCACCCAAAGTTTCGTATCAGCCGCCTTTGTTTACTTTCCGTTCAAATGTATAGATTGCCTTTGTTTACTACACACATTTCTTTTTTTATTTGTGTTCAAATGTATAGTTGGTATAGATGGTGTGTTTGTCTTCCTGTACTAAAATCTGTTTTTTCTTCTTCTACTAATTGTCGATATATATACCTAGCCTTTTTTCTATTATTTTGGTATATAATTTAAAGGTGATCTAGATTAATAAGCATATAGCTCTATAGTTCTTATAGTTTGCGCAATCCCCTTTTAGATTGCATTTATTTTAATGTTTTGTCACTTTTCTGTGATTTCTTCTGCCTGTCATGTTTTTCTGTTTACCTTAAGTGCGAAATAAACGATCAGCAGATGTTAAAAGCCACCATCACTGAATAATCAAAAAAATTAAACTTAAAATTAATGCAAATATACCAACAGACAACAGTTCAAAACAAAAACTAAAACGTTCACAGACTAAAGGATAACGAAGTACAATACAAATAGAGCAAACTACTATAAAAAAAAAAAAATAGCTAATTAAAAATAAACAACATAAAATAATTAAGGAGATAATAAATGAATCTATGCACAAAATATTCTGGACTGTAAATAGGACAAAAAGAATATAGAACAAACTGATTACCTAATGAATATAAAGCTACAAATAAATTAGTAAAGAAGAATTCCAAAGAAGACAAGAGAAATTGAACAAGACAATAAAGCAAAATTAGTGAAAGGGACAGCGTAACACACATGAGACAACTGTATAGATAACAAATCATTAGCTAACAAACACTATAACGCAATAAGTCTTTGAAAGATAAAAAACATAAACAATAGATAAATAATTAAATCGATGCATGAATATAACACATAATTATTGTATCAGACACAAACAAGGCAGCACAATCACACTAGAAATAAGCTCAAGGCAATTTAGAATATAAAATCGCCAGAGTGGTCCAGTGGTTGAGGAGCAGACTGCAATGCGGACGGACCCATGTTCCATTCCCGGAGCTCTTTGATGCCTGGCGGGTGGCCTACTCAGTCACTGAAAATAATTGAGTACCTGCGTTCACTCAAACAAGGGGTAATTGTAGAGGTCGTCTAAGGCGCGGTGCTTGCAGATCGCCCCACATCACCGATGGTGTTCAACGACCATCCAAAGAGAGCAAACAAATGAGAGCCTTAACCTCTTATTAACGTGTCAGCTAAATTAATGACATTATGACTAATAGTTATATGGAAAAAAAATGCCAGCTGAATGTAAAAACGAATAATTATAAAATTTATGCACAAGCTTGCAAAAACAGGAGAGGAATAACCTTATTACGCAGTGTAACTGAAATCATTATACACCAAAGAATGAATACAGAAACAAAGAGAAAAATAAGAAAAAGTAAGCCTTTTCAAGAAGAGCAAAATAATGTAGCAAAGAAATTATAACAGGACGAATCATTATCGAGAAACTAGAGGAAAAACGCATCACTAACAATGGTGTTGGTCGATTTCTTTAAGGCTTACAGTATAAACTATATAAAACATGAGGCCTCATGGAAGATCTTAAATTACTTCGGTGTTCCACAAAAAATTAACGGACTAATTAAACTGATGTATGAAAAAAATAGACATAAAAAAGGAGTGAAACATACCATCTCCTGTGCTCTTTAATAAAGGCCAGATTATGTAATGGAAGGAACAATTCAACAGCAAAATAAAATTACTTGGAACCACATACAAAATAAGAAATTAGCCGGAATATGCTAACAATATATGCTTTATGTCACACACAATCGCAATCCTCTTCGTAAAAAGTAGATTATGTATGGGGAGATGCAAGTTTCCAAAATTTCGAGAGACTATGGTCCATCATTTGTAATTATTTGATTCTTATAAAAAGAAAGTCAAAACATTAGCTGCTGTGTACCAAAAGATTGTTTCGGAAAGTATAGTGAAACCTCTGAATCAAATTTTTTTTTCAAGGTGAACCTTGGAACACTCAGCAAGACACCGCATCAAATCACAAAAAGCAGCCAATTCAAATTTTTTGCTAAGCAACAATGGGCTTTATTTTCTACCAGTAGAGGATTGGCCTTCTCGTATCCCGGATCTCAATCCATTAGATTGCAAATTACACAGCTCCATAACCTCAAAACCCTGTAAAGAATAGAGTTATCTACGAACTTGCATGAGTTGAAACTTTGTACATCGTTGTTGTACTACTTATTCGTGTGTTTGTAATCAAGGGCACCTTCACGTGGTTGACGGTGGGCAACGGAGTTATTCCGTGATCCGGCATAGACCATGGATAACGGTGTTCGTGCCATAATGACAAACACACGAAAAAAGGCCAGAAGTTTATAATTCTCTTTTCTTTTGATAATCCCATCTCTCTCCCTAAGTCACTTAATTCTTTTTGAATTAAGAGTTGTGGTATCGAATTTTTTGATGCCAAGCCCTCTTCGCTCACTCTCGATCTGTCAGATTCCATCTCACTATCACTCTCAGTGAGAACCCCGTCACTTGTATCCATTTCATCATCTATTCTTTTGGCATCTCTATCAACATTGGTATCTGCTACTCTTTTCTTGGGACGACCACTCTTGGTTGATATCAAGACTGCGGGGATAACTTTGCTTGTTGGAAAATAATTGATTTTGAAACGATTATTAGCATTGTAACACTGAACGTCCGTCATGCAGAAGAAATAGTCTTTCTAGATTTAGGCATGCCCCATGCAGCAGTAGTGTATTTCAACTGTGATTAATTTTTAGTATTGTAACAGTTATTCAACATTCTATAACATGTTCCACAAATAGCATGCGTAACCCAATTTTTTATACGCTTTAATAACAGCGTCACTGATTTTTTTTCGGGAGTTGAGTAGTTGATAAGTACCACAAACATAACAGAATGTGTTTGGTTTAGTAGGATCATTATGTACATGTGGATTGTAACATCTCATAGATGTATTATGTTTTGTAGTTTTATACTTCGTAGAGGCCAAAGAACCCACCTCTAGGAAGTTACGGTCTCTGGATAATGACGCTTGCGGGACCGCTTTGTAACCTTGACCAGTCGCCGATACTGGGAATCCGACCTCCCGCATCGTAAACTTGTTTCGTGTGTTTGCCATTACGGCGTGAACGCCGTTATTCATGGTCTTTGTCGGATCACGAAATAACTCCGTTAACCACCGTCAACCACGTGGAAGTGCCCTGGATTGCAAACACACGAATAAGTAGTACAACAATGATGTACGAAGTTGCAATTTTGAGAGTTCGTACATAAGTCTTTTTTTACTGGGTTTTGAGGTTGTGGGGCTATGGGGTTATTGGAAATGAAGCCTAACAGCTGCAGTCACGACTTTTGCTATGGATGTAGTGCGTACTGCTTGCGTAGGGGCTAAAGGTGACCATTCAATAAATATTATGCAAAATCATTTAATTGTTTTGTGTTATGCTTCTAATTAGAGTGTAACAGTATTTATAGCCGTATTATATAATTCTGATTTTTTAACGATATTCATCATTTCTTAATAGAGATTTTATTCACTCTTACGGAGCTAATATTAAATCGTTTTTCTTTACATTTAACTCTCTGATAAAAACGTATTATTTACTTTGGAAGTTATTTATGTTTGCTACAGGGTAATGATGTATTACCAAATTTAATATTTAGTTTCTTTGTGGTATAATGATTAGATATAAGCAGTACTTTGATCGTGTGCTGTTTGTCTTCTAACTTTTTATCTTATTTTTGTAAATTTCAGGTTATCTGTCCCACTTAACCCCCAGATATTTCTAGTCGATGATTGCTGGGATCGAACTACTGTCTGCATGCAGTCAGCTCTATTCACGTTGAAAGAATGAAGTTGCTAACAGCTATTTTCGCAGTGCTCTGTTTGGTAAATATATAATTTGTAATAATTAAATAATAATTTGCTGTTTTGCAGGGCTTATCAGCTGCATCTTCTGATGTCCCGGTTGAGCTATTATGCATGGATCATATTTTTAGCATGTATATGGAGGAGTTAGGGAGAGCATTAGAAAATAACATTGCTGAGGATAATCAGGAACTAGGAAAATATTTATTGTGCGTATATCAGGGTTATGGAGTGATAAGCGAAGACGGAACCTTCAACGAAAAAAGTTTCCACAAGTATCTAGCGGAAAATTTAAAAGGGAAGGACCCGAAAGAAGTAAATTATGCTACCGCTGATTCCTTGGTTAAAAACTGCAAAGACGTAGTGGTTGAAGACTTGAAGCGTACGGCGATCAGGTTGAGTAACTGTGTAATAAAAATTGTTAAGTGAAAGCAATGAATTCTTTTGTAATTAGTATTGTGACTAATACATTTACTATCTTTTACTTGTAGCATAGTGATTTTTAGTCTATTTTTATACTGTTGCTTTTTTATTTGTAATAAATGGGTTATTGCATGATTTATAATAATTGTCATAGAACTTGATGAATAAAAATATTAAATACAGTTGACTTATTCAATATTTCTTCTTCTTTTTGACCATCTGCTTCATCAATCTAGTTTGGTTCATCCGTATTATATGGCCATAGCGAGCAGCTTTCTTTTTATTTTTATTATAATTTTTTTGTCATTTGTCTTATTGCTTAATTTTGTTTTCTATCTATTTTTGCGTTTCTCACTAACTTTCTAAAAAACTTAATTTCCGCTGCATTAATTTATACTTCTTGATTGTCTTGTAATGTCTACGTTCACTCGCATATGTGAGTGCTAGTACTACTATGTTGTACACTCTTATTTTAGTTTTCTTGTCTATTTCCCTTTTTTTAAAAAATTATAACTTTTGTGTGGTTCTTATTCTAGCATTTTTTAACAGTCTGTCTATACTTACTATGAATGGTAACACACTTATGCTATCTCCTTGTTTTATTACTACCTTCATTTTAATTTTTCTGATTCTTCTCCATTTAGCTTGGTCATTCTATTTACTACTTTATGTATAATTTTTATCATCTCTAATAATTTCCTTGGTATTTTTAGTAGATTTAGACAGTCCCATATTATGTTCCCCTGTATTAAATCAAATACAACTTTTAGGACAATGAATGTAAAAACAAAATCTTCTCGCCTTTCCTCTTTTTTTCCGTTATGTTTCTTAAAATATGTATATTACTAGGGGTTGCCCACCAAAAGATACTTTTGGTGCTCTAGGCTGACAATTTTTCACCCCTCTTCCCTCAAATTTTTGTAAATTGCGAACGGATAAATTTTTAATTGGATCCATAAGTGAAGTTGAAATCGGTTCAACTTTGCGGACCTTTAGGTTTTTTTGTATAACCTAACTTTAGTATTGTCGACATTTTGGCTTCGTTTTTACAACGGATAGAGAACTGTTAATTAAGTTAGTAAATATTCATGTGTTCCTACACTATAAAAAGGATAACAAACAAAGCAAACCTACAAGCCGTGTTTGGCATTACAGTAGCCCGATAGCCCAGGCCGCCCGACCATTCAGCAAGTAGAGTTCCGACGTGCGTGGACAAAAAGCCATGAACCTTCTCGTGTAAATTAAGCGCTCAGAGGGCGGCACGTAAAGTTTTATATCATCCGCCTTTGTTTACTTTCCGTTCAAATGCATAGGTTGTCTTTGTTTACTACACACGGACCTCCTTGTGAAAATCAAGGGCTGAGGATTACGCCACATTTATTTGTTTACTTTGTGTTCAAATGTATAGATAGATAGTGTTTGTCTTCCCCCCCTAGCTGCCTTTTCTTCTTCTAATTTATTGTTGGTATATATTTTTAATTTTTTTTTCTATTATTTTGGTATATAATTTAAAGGTGGTGAAGGATAGGCATATAGCTCTATAGTTCTCTTAGTTTGAGTAATCCCCTTTCTTATAGATTGCAATTATTATATTGTTTTGCCACTCTTCTGGGATTTCTTATGCCTGCTATGTTTTCTGAGTACATTCAGTAACCCTTCTCTACCTTTCTCTCCTAAGAATTTTATTATCTTCGGTTCCATCTTGTTTGCTTGCCTTGCTATTGTAATACCTTTTATTTCTTCTGCATCTATTTTTTATAGGGTTTCTTTCCATATTTTCTCATGCAGTCAATACCTTCATTTTTGTCATTTTCATTCTTGGATTCCAATCGCCCGTAATTATTAACTGGTCGTTTTTTTCTCTAATTTTATCTAATGTTATTTGTAGTTTGAAGTGGAAGTCTAATATTTCTTATTCTTCTGCTCCTTCTATTGGTGCATATATTTATATCAAATTTATATTTTCTTGCAGTTCTATTTCCAGTGTCATATTTCTCAGAATTATTTCTTAAAAATTACTTCATGTGTTTGATTCCCTCTTTGTTCTTTATGTTTTCCTGAAAAGTATAGATTAATTGTCTTTTAGTAGTTCACTTTCTGATTCCTTTTTCTTTGTTTCACTTATTCCCATAATCGTTATGTTGTAGTGTTTTATTTCTTCTACAACTACATTATTTTCCTGTTAAAGATGTTTCCACGTTTTTATTTTTATTTGTTCTGTGTTACCCTCTTTCTTTCTTTTCCTTGTATTTAATTTGCCTTGTTTTTGTTTTGTTCCCAATATCTCTTCTCTGGTTTCTATATCGTATCGATCGTCTCCTTTACAGACGGTCATATTCTATTCGCTGTTCAGTAGTTTGGCCTCCGTATCAGTAATGGTTGTTCTTAATTTTTTTCTTAACACCTTATTATTCTTGTTTAGGGATGATCTTTCACTCCTTGTTCAAGTTTTCTAGGTGGTGTTTTTCGTTCTATTTCATCTTATTTTTTATACGTTGTTGTCTGTTTTTCTATTATCTCTCTACTTTTCTTCGCAGTCTTTTAATTTCTTAAATTTCGTTTTTCATTTTTATTTCAACTTCCATGTATCTAATAATTATTCTGATTCTTTCTTTTAACTCTAAGTCTTGTTCAATTAGATTTTTTTCTACCCCTTGTATTATAATTTTCTTCTTTTTATCTCTTTTGCAAGTATTTCCAACCTTATATTTTCTTTATTTATCTTCTTCAGTTTTTTATTTTCCTCCAGTAGTTTTTTTGTGTCTTAATGTGTTGATTTTCTTTACTTATTTTGTCTAATTTGCTATTTATGTTTTCAGTTTTCATATCTAGATTATTTCATTTAGTATTTATTTTTTTTCGTTTTGTGTTCTTTTTTATTTCTTTTACATCCCGTCTGCGCGTCTTTACAATTTTTTTTTATTATAGTTTAATCAGCTCAGTATTGATTTTGCTGTAGATGATTAGGTTGTGAGTTTTAATTCTTAACTTATACTAACATTGTGAGGGTTAGACTCCTCATATATTACATTGTACATTTATTCGATTTAATACAGATAATTTTGCTTGTTTATAAAAGTTATGTATTTATTGAGGCAAGTCCTGTGGGAGTCTTCTTTTTAGTCTTTTATGTTTACTTTTTTGACCAAGGTTATACGTCACTGCACTGTCGCATTTACTTATATTATTATTTGTATTTCTTCTTCTTCTTCTTCTTCTACTCTTATATAGGCTATTAGCCTGTTTCTAACTACACATTTCGTGTAGTACTATGAGCCATGTTGGGCGTACCCCGGGCAGGTGGCTAGTCTGACCCGTTAGAAGAAGGAGAATGTACTTTACGACCGCCAAAGGTGTTTGTATGATGGCCGGAGAGCACTCGATGTTTGCCGTTATTTTTGACCTGGGAGTCGAACCCAGGGCCCGCCGCGCGTTAGTCTGGCAGGCCGAAGCCTTTACGTCGCGGCTGTCGTGCTCTCTATTATTTGTATTTATAAAACTTAATTTGGATAATTTAAAACTTGTCTTGAAAGCATTTATCACAATGCGACAAGAGAACGACCCGGATCATCTCCGCGGAGGTCCTAAAAATTTAATTGTGCTCCGATAATCGTTGACCTAAATACGGCTCTGTTTTTGTAACAGTAATTATGGACAGATTGTTAAAAATACCAGGATAAGAACCAGACAAAGAATATAATTTTCTGAAAAAGGAAAATAGACCAGAAAATTAAAATAATAGTATACAAGGCAGTAGTACTACCAGTACTCACACACGCGAGTGAAACGTTCACATTACAAGATCGGCGTGAACGTTTTATTGTTGTATGTACCATTCCGTGTTTGCTAAACTGCGAAGAGTCTTGCTTTAAAATCTGTGTATTATTTCAATATTCGATGTTTCCGTCCAATCCCAGAAATGGAACTACTTTGTGCAGTAGCACTTTTTTATTCAGCAACAACTTAGATTTTCTGCCCAAGAGCCAATGCATGTTTTCCTTTCTGATGTCCAACTCTTTCCTTTTTTCTGTCTAAATACATACCGAGGTACTTAGCTTCTTGTTTGTCTGGAGTTTGTATGCCATTTAGTGTGATCGTTGATGAATTATCACGCTTTGTAGTGAATGTTATTGCTGTTGAATTATTCTCATTAACTTTTATGCGCCACTTGTGTAACCATTTCTGTAGGTTATTAAATGATCTTTCTAATTGTACCGCTGCTTGTGTAGAATCTGTATGCGAAGATAGTATTGCAGTATCGTCTGCGAACGTGGCCGTGACTACATTTCCGCTGCATGGTGGATCTGCTGTAAATATTTGGTACAGAATGGGTCCCATGACGCTTCCCTGTGGAACACCACCGCTAATTGCATGTATTTGAATTAATGTCACTATGTTTCGCCTGATAATACCTGTCACCTAAATGTGATGTAGATAATATGATGTGGTAAGAACTGCCTGATTTTGAATGGTAAGCTAGGGTGTCAGACTCGGTCAAATGCTTGGCTTACATTTAAAAACACTGCCATACGATATCGGTGTTCGTCAAGATTTTTTTTAATACATCCACAACTCTGTGAATACGTTCTAGCTTAGAGTATTTGCGTTTAAATCTGAAATGGTGTTTAGGGATGAGTAGTTATTTATCTATTACGGGCATCAGCCTTTTCAATATGAGCTTCTCAATCACTTTTGATAATACGGCAAGAGGGTTATCAGCCTATATGAGGTAGCTTCGTGTGGGAGTTTTCCTATTTTATGTATTAATATTATTTGTCCAAATTTTCACTGCACTGGGAAGTACTGTAATCTTATTACTGCATTAATGCCTTTGTAGGCAGTTATTTTAATGGTTTGACTGTAGTGAGATCGTAACCCGGCATCTTTTTATCATTGAGATTTCTAATTTCAGATTTTATTTTTGCATGCGTAAAATGTTGTAGGGATGACTTAATTAAAGCGGAACATTTAGATGTTCTAATACTTCTTTTTGTCTTCTTGAGGTGTTGCTGTTGAGTAATGCACTTGAAAAATGTTAAATAGGTGTTCATCAAAGAGCTCTGCCTTCTCTTCTTCTGTTCTTACCTATGTGCCATTGACTTTCCTAATTGGGGGGAGATAGGTTTTTTGGGAGGTCTTAGTTTTTGTTACTTCCCACAAAGTATAATCATTGTGTAAAGACGGCGATAAATTACTTACATATTCGTTGAACGTTCTATTTTTCCAGTCGTTTAGTAACTTACTCAGTTCTCTAGTTGAGCTATTTAATCTATTTTTATTAGTGGGATGTTTGGTTTGCTGTCAGATTTTTCTGGTTCTTGTTTTCTCGCCTATTTTTGTTTGAATGTCTAAAGAATAATTATCAATAATGACTTTTTTTAAGGTTTAGGTAAAGTTGAAAACCAGCACGCAATTTGTAATGAAATGAAATTTTCTACTCCAGTGTCGATTTCGTTTTCAGTTTTTAGCGAAACTGCTGAGTGTGGTTATTATGGATGAGTGATCGGAAAGGAGGTCGAAGCAAGTGTCCACTTTGCAGTAATTTGGTAATAATCTTTTGGTGAGAACAAAATCTGCGGCGTCCGTTATTTTGTTTATATCAGATGGCCAATAAGTAACTGTAGCAAACGCTAATATGGTCTTGTACAGTTCCTTTCTTTTTGGTGTGCTTAGTCTGGAACCCCATACTGAAAGTTTTGCATTGAAATCTCCACCGGCTATAAATTGGTTGCCTAATTTTTGAAATGTTTTATACTGGTTTTGCTTCATGGGGTGTCTGGATGGGCAGTAGAGTGCTGCTATCACTATAGATCCAATGCTGCTCTTGATGTTAATAATTATTGCTTGCAGATAATTTCTTGCAAACTTTTCCATTTTGTGATGGCACAATTAGTCATTAATGATTAGAGCAGAGCCAGCATAAGCGGTTGTGGATATTAAAGTAACTGTTGTCTGTAAAATGTGTTTCGGAAATCAATAAAATGTCAATCTTTTGCTCTCAAAGAAATAGCTCAATTTCGAGACGACGCTGGGCAAACCCGTTGGCGTTCCAAGTTGCTATTCAGAGGGCCTCTATTATTGAAAATTGTTAATTAGATTTCATATCACACTATCCTGATTTATAAGTTGAGTAAACATTGTTTCAAATTTGGTTAGAAATTGGGTTAGTGTGATATCGTTATTGTTGTTTCCTTGTGTTGGACTGTTTTGTTGACCTGCTACAATATTTGCAAAGCTTCTGTTGTTTGAATTTGCAGTGCAGATATCTGGAACTTTTGTTGTAATAATTGGTAAAATAGTATTTGATATATTTGTATAGTAAGTTTTCCAAGTAACCACGAATTTTCGTTTATTATATTTTAATTGTTGACACACCTGGTAGCCTTTATAATTGGCTGGATGTGAGCTTTGGCACAACACACATTTGGCACGGCTATTTTTTTGTCTTTTTGCAATGTAAAGTGTTGTGCTTATCTTCACGTTTCACACACAAATATGGTCTCGTGCAATAGATTTTGCTGTGTCCGTACTGTTGTCATCGCATACATTTTATAATTGTATTTTTCTTTCGTGGAGGTTCTACCGATATTAGATGGTTCTGTAAGTATTTTGTTTTATTTATTTTTCTATTATTCATAGCAGGTTTCACGTCAACGAAGAACATAGGTAAGGGTGCTTTTGTGACTATATACCTAATGTAGATAATGTTGCGCACTTTATACCCTAGGGTAGAAATCTTAAGTTTATCGAAAATTGAATCCAAGCGTTCTTTTAAAGCGAGAATCGTTACAACACAATCAAAAGTGAGTTCTATCATGATGGACAAGGTACTTTTAATTTTTTACCGTGGATTCGTTCTACTTTATCGGAAGCTTTAGTAGGTCTACTGACCCATCCCAAATAGACGTAAGTTTTTCAAAAACACTATAATAAATTTTTTCAATGTACTGTTGCTTGCGGAAACAGTCTTTTGAATATCAGTTGTTGCGATCAGATTGAGTATATGCGAACATCTGAATTGTGGAGGAAGGAAAATTACATTATCAAAGTCTTCATTTATACTACTGTTTCTTCTTCTATTCTTATGTATAGCCTGTTTCTAACTACACATTTCGTGTAATACTTTGAGCCATGTTGGACATACCGGGCAGGTGGCTAGTCTAACCCGTTGGAAGAAGAAGAATGTACTTATGCGAACCGCCAAAGGTGTTCGTATTGACTGACCGGCTAGCATTTGATGTTTGCCCAGGGCTCGCCGAGCGCTAATGTGACATGCCGAGACCTTTATCTCGCGACTGTCGTACTCTCATACTAATATTTGAAAAATCTATATCAGCAGTACCAACATCGCATTCCTGATTTTCCAGTTTCAATTGTTCACTTTTACCTGGATCAAATAAAAATATTCTAAACGCTTTATCGAAATTAATAGCATTCTCTGTGACTGTCCCTGATATTTTCTCGTTGAGAATTTAAAAGAGAAGAAAGAAATTACTTACGTACGTTTACATGTGTTATAAAATCGGATGTTGCCTTGGAAGACGCACTTATTAAACCGACGTTTGCACCTACATTACTTAAAACAACATTAAATATTAAATATTTAAACATTAAATATTTAAAACCAATGACAATTTTCCGTTGTTCATCCTGACTTGTCGAGTTCGCGAACTTTTAGCTGCTTATTATTTCAAATTTTCTAATCTTTAACGACTAAAGACTATCGAGAAAAGTAATTCACCCTCCTGTGGGATAGGTACCTACCTGACTGGTGCTGCCGGAATAAGTGGACTGTGTAGGTAATTTTGAATTTTGAATAGAAAACTTGAAACAACTCTAAAATTAAAACACTAAGCTGTGAAAACGGCGCTTCCCGCACAGATCGGTTCCCTGTTGTTAGTCCTGGGGCTTCCAGAAGAAAAGGAGAAGGATATGGATAAAAATTAGGACAAGTTACCCCAATCTTCACAGCAAACGAAACGGGGGCGTCTTCCTTGTGTAAAGGTTCCCTCCTCGAGCTGATAATTTATCGGTGAGAACACAGCCAAAAAACGCAAACAAAGGCAAATGCGTAATGCCGCGAACAAAAATGCGAAATGCAGGTTTTAATAAAGCAAAAGTATAAAATCGCGCGAACTAAACGTAATTGAAATGGCAAGTTTAAAATGAATAAAGCAAAGGCTTAATGTCGCGCGAACTAAACGAAACCAACGTGGTAAAGCAAGTGCTAAAAGCAAATTGCACGAGCGCGGCCCGCGGCCCAGACCGCGGCTTAAATCGCAACGCGTGCTTGCAGTCAATTGGGCCGATAAAACAAATTTCACATATATATGAGAGGGAATCAAATTATAGGCGGCCCTAATTTAAAATTTAAAAATAAATATAATTTGCTATATATAATATATAATTCTGCTATTTAAACTTTAAACTTTCTATAGTAAATGGATTTAAATGTAAAATTTGTAGACATTTTATTTCAGCAACTAGAAACTCAAAAATAATTTAGAAAATGTAATTAAATTAACTGTAAGTGAACCAAAAAATGTAATTGAATTACTATCAAATTATAACAAACAATAGAGTAATTAATTTCAAACCGAATTACTGTGAAACTAATTAAATTATCTTTTCAAGTAATTGTAATTAATTACTTTACAACAATGAAAATATCTATTTTTATATTTCATATTCATCCATATTTTATATCTTTTTTGTGCCTATATTCCAAGCTTTACTATTATGGTAGGTCCGAAGCTGGAACCGACTAAAGCTAACTGAAATCTCTTTTGATGGATCCTGTGATAAAACGGCGTTTGAATTAACTACCCAAAAAAGCAGGTTTTGTTTGATAATGACTTTGATTTCTTTTCTAGAAGCAAATAAAGTCTATTGTGAAGAGCTCAAGCAGGTTTAAAACCCATTTATTTGTTGTCAAGATATTAAAAGGACTACTTTTCTATTAAGGTGTTACCTAAATATTTTTTTAAAACAAATTTATGAAAAGGTTTCAGACCGTTATGTGCCTGTTTGAATCATCGTTTAAAAAAATATTCAAAAAAGATTATTGTAATAAAAGTCTGTGTTTACATTACACTATATTTTATTTTACTTTTTCAGATAAAAGTGAAAAAAAAACTCTTATTTATGTTCAATTGTCAGTTTTCATAAAATGATTAAACTTTACTCCGAAGCTTTACGCATTTTAATTTTAAGTGCTTAAAACATACAGGGTGTCCCAAAAATCAATGTCAAGCCAGAAACGGGTGATAGGCCAGGTAGTGACAGTTATCAGAAAAATAATAAAAAAAACTTAGTCCTGTACTTTTAAAATTATAGGCATTAAAAAAAAAATTGAAAATATTGACATCCTGTGATGATCTTTCATGTACTGTGACTACAAATATTTATTGTTCTTCATTTTTTTGTGTGTGATGTAATCCTGAATAACCCTTCTGTAATTGCAGTCCAAAATTAAAACACAACTGTCCCAGGTTTAAAGAAAATATCACTTTTGTTACCCAACCGTGCACTCAAAATTATTACATCGCCCAACTTTAACTAACTGTACCGAACGAAAATGTACAACGCTATTATGGCAAGTAACTTTAAAAGATGGCGCATTTAGTCCAGATTCCAAAATGGTAACACTTGCTAAATTAATTCTTAAATAAGGGAAAAATTTTTTTAAAGAAACCCTATCTCAAGCTAATCCTTTTTACTTAGTTAACATGCTTCTAATGCACGTTAGGCTTTCTCTAAGTCCCCAGTTTTAAAATACAAGTTTGAGTGAGACGGATAGTGACGCAATTTTGCCAAATGTGAGCGAGATAGATAGTGACGCCACTTTCACCAAGATGAGTGAGACGGATAGACACGCCATTTCGACTAGTGTGAGTGAAACGGATAGCGACGCCATCCTAGCCAAATAGTGACGCATAGGCACAATGTGCAATACTGCAGTACGTTACGTTTCTTCGTTTACTGAGCATCTTTCTCTATTCGTGTTGAATTCGTGCTTACAACATTGGCTTGGTTGACTTGATTGCAGTGTGACTTGGATTTGTTATTTGACTATTTCTGACGAACCTGACTTTCTTCTGAACTAGAGTGTCAATCGTTGATCACGTGATTGTGTACTGTGAATACCACCATGCCATCTCGGTACACTGCACAGAAGTATGCTAACAAGCACCTCATTTACGAAGAATGCAAATGCAATGGTAGTGCTGAAGCTGAACTTTATCGTGAGAGATATCAAAATGCTGATCATTATCCAGATCACCGAGTGTTTACAAATGGGCACTGGTCACTCTCAGAGGGTCGATTTCCAAATCAAATGATTAGTGAGGAAAAACTCCTCATGCCCTACGAGGACGAAATCTTACAAGAAGTCACACATGATCCGAGCACCTCAGTACGTGGAATTGAAGCAAAGATAGGACTGCCCAAAAGTACAGCACACCGAATTTTACAGAAGATGTAGGACTTGCATTGCAATTTGAACATTTGTTATGAATTAAATAAAATTTGGATTCCAGTAATTGCATTTTATTTAAAACTTAAAGGAAAAATGAATCACTACTTGATGACCCATGATACCCTTGTCCTGGTAGTGGTTCTTTTATTAATTCAAACTTATACCTTAGAACTAGGGAAGTAGAGAAAGCCTAGCGTACATTAGAAGCATGTTAACTGAGTAAAAATAATTAGCTTGAGATCGGGTTTCTTAAGAAAAAAAAAATATTTTTCCTTATTTAAGAATTAATTTAGCAAGTGTTACCATTTTGGAATCTGGACTAAATGCGCCATCTTTTAAAGTTGCTTGCCATAATAGCATTGTACATTTTCTTTCAGTACAGTGAGTTAAAAAGTTGGGCGAGGTAATAATTTTGAGTGCACAGTTGGGTAACAAAGTGATATTTTCTTTAAACCTGGGACAGTTGTGTTTTAATTTTAAACTGCAATTACAGAAGGGTTATTCAGGATTACATCACGCACAAAAAATAAAGAACAATAAATATTTGTAGTCACAGTACATGAAAGATCATTACAGGGTGTCAATATTTTCAATTTTTTGAATGCCTATAATTTTAAAAGTGCACGACTAAGATTTTTTTTATTATTTTTCTGATAACTGTCACTACCTGTTCTATTACCAGTTTCCGGCTTGACGTTGATTTTTAGGACACCCTGTATATATTTCCAGCGCGCAACTTATCCTATATTTAACATAATGAGCTAAAATTTCTTACTTAAAAATTTTTTAATTGTGGTTTAAGAAGAATTTGATAAGTTACTAGAGGAAATAATCGTTGAACATAATCGTAAAGTGGAGAATACAATTATTATAAAAATATTAGACAATACAAGCAAGCCGAAGAGAACATAAGAGGGCAATTCCATGAAAAGTCGACAGATTTTGGTAAAAGTTTTGAGATGATCGATGCTGATTCTTTATATGTAAGTAAAAGGTGAGTCGGAGTTTGACAATGAGCTCGTGCTTTTCAGAAATTTCTCGGAAGTTTCAGCGAGTGCTGAGATTCTACAAACATGAAAATCGTGAAACAAACAAAATGCTTGATGACAAATTTATTGAAAGATACAAACTAACTGTTGTCTCTAGTGTTAGTATTTGCCTTACATGTGTCAAAATGATAACTTCATCTGCCCCACCAAGTCTATCAAATGAAGAAAAAATGTCGCGATTGCTTGAACTCTTCGAACTACCCTACCCTGAAAAAATATTATCTCTAGAGATGAGGGGAGAAAAATAGCTTTTGCAAATAAATTAATTCTTAGTATTGAGGAGCGATTGAAACATAAATCTTCTCTGAACTTTGAAATTATTGCGCAAGTTGTAGAATTTTATAAACACGGTGGCAACTACCATATGAAATAAAGTGGGGGTAAGCCACCTCATCTTTGATGGTTGAGATGTTACCTCCGTCACATAGAGGTGGTCTGCAAGAACTATGGGTTTTTAATATACATAATAAGAAAACATCTTCTAAGTTATATTTTACAACTTGGAAGGAAACGTTTCTATCATATCGGAAGCCTGCACTCCTTGGAAGTTCCCAATCCTCCGAGAACTTACCAGAAACCTCCCAACGAAGTTTGCTTCCATGCGACTGAGAGGTGGCAACAGAAATAATTATCTCAGGCTAAAACCTTTATCTTATTTATAATTGAATCGGTAAATTCAAATGTTTCCATTGAAGTCTATATAAACTTGACTATTTTTTTCTGGCTAAATGCTGTGTGTGGGCTTGGTCCAATAAAGTTTTTCATTGCTCGTTTTAGTTGTCTATACATGTCACAGTTTTAAAATTTTTGAGTCATTGCATTTTTTAATGATGATTAAAATATGTCAAAAATATACCTTCTTAAAAAATTAGCTTCTTTAATAATAGAGATATGCAAGACGAAGTTTTGACCGATAATTATTGTCAACATGGTGTATCACACCATAATCATCAACTGTCAACTGGACCAGAGGCGTATTTTTAACGAATTTTACAAAATTCGCATTTTTTTAAAATGACCACCCTTAGTCCCTACACAAAATTTAATGTCCATGACATTCTTCTATGGCAGCACATACTATATTCATCCGAAAAGTATTGACTGCAGCTATTAAGCTTTGTTTCAAATAATTAACGTTAGGGTGTATTTTTGATTGAACTGTCCATAATTTGTAATTAAACAAAACTACATACAATGCAAATAAATACTATTACGCACCTATCAGAGCGACAAAATAAAACGATTAACTGTTTTTGGATAATATTTTCAGGATTTATTTTAGTCCCTTGGATTCTTCCCTTTATAAGCAATAAGAATAGCATATAAAATTACCTATCCGCCAGTTCCTTCTGAAAAAACAAAAGGGACAGCCATTTGATGTAGAATCCGAATCCGTGATCAAAAATTAAAAAAAAACAGTGCAAGTGGCCTAAAAATAGCCTCCTTTACATTTATATGCCAGTGGTTACATTTAAGTGGGGAAGAAGGTAGGGCTTGCACTTCTTACAAGACACAACGCGCCTCAACGTACACCGCTCGAAAGCTTTACCATCTCATGTATAAAAGTATATCTTAACAAGGCCGCGAAGCGGCCTGCACGTTATAATTTAGTCCCTTTTTTTCTATAAACAATAAGGATAGCACATAAAATCCCCTAGCCGCCGGTTCCCACTGGAAAAAACAAAAGGGGCAGCCAATTTGATGTAGAATCCAAATCCACTATCAGAACTTCAAGAAAGCCAGTGCAAGTGACCTAAAAAATAGCCTCCATCACATTTATATCGCAGTGGCTACATTTAAGTGGAGGAGAAGGTAGGGTTTTCACTTCTTACAAGGCGCGAAGCGCCTCAATGCACACCGCTCTAAAGCTTTACCATCTCATGCATAGAAGTATACAAGGGCGCAAAGCGGCTTTTACGTTATAATGTAGTTATTTGTAACTATGACAACAACGAACTTATTCAAAATGGATATATTAGCCTCTACACGAGTTTTAAGATATCTGGACTATTCGTAGCAACATGTACTACATCCATGTCATTGGAAAATTATTGACTGCAGTCTTTAGGGCTCACCTCAAAGAATTAACATTAAGGTATCTTTGTGAGCAAACTATGCCCTCTAAAATTCCCGTAATTTGTAATCTAATAGATTGAGACCTGGGTTGCCAGAACGCCAACCCTCTACTGTTAGAAAATGAGGCACATTGTGGACAAATGCGGAATCTTGCTGAGTGATCCAGATGTTTTACTATACCTTTTCAATCATTCTGTTAATACACAGCGGCCCTTTCAGAAAAATGAATGTCAATTACTCCATCATAACACGCTCCCCCCAAACTATTATAGTTATCGGACGACGGCCTCTCTAAATTCTTGGCACTAGCTGAAATGCTTCTTTCGACGACCTAGCGTATACTTTGTCATTTTGTTTACTGAAATATTTCTTCACTGTAAAAGCTTTTTTACCCTTAAACAAAATTGCCTGTGGCTACCATGCGCGTTCCAATCAACACCCTTTTTGCTTTTTCTCTTCTACCTTCCTTTAAAGCATTTGTCAACAAATGTCCCTATAGAAACCAATAGACCATAAGTCAAGAATATTTAATGTATTAGTCACACTACTAATTAAACATAAAAAATTCATAAGAATTCGTTACTTTGGTGTAACAATTTTCAGTACACAATTATTCAACCTTATCGCCGTGCGCTTCATGTCTGCAACCACTACGTCTTTACAATTTCTAAGCGATGACTCCACGGTAGCAGAATTCACTTCGTTCGGATCCACCCCTTTTAAGTTTGCCGCTATATACTTAGGGAGATTTCTTTCGTTGAAGGTTTCGTCTTCGCTTATCACTCCATAACCCTTATATAAGCACCATAAATAATATCCTAGGTCCTCATCATCCTCAGAAATGTTATTTTGTAGTGCTTCCCCTAACTCCTCCCTATACGTGCCAAAAATGTGGCTCTGACATATTCGCTGAACGGAGATAATATAAGATGTAGCTGATATACTCTGCAAAACATGAGGCTTTTATTTAATTATTATGAATTATATATTTACCAGACAGAGCACGACGCAAGCAGCTGTTAGGAACTTCATTGTTTCAACGCAAGCAGTATATGCAGACAGTAGTTCGATCCCAGCAACAACCCACTAGAAATATCTGTGGGTTAAGTGAATGATAACCTAAAATTGGCATAAACAAGATAAACAATTAGAAGATTAATCGCACATAGTCAGAATACTTGATACATTTCAATAATTGCACCACAAACAAAATAAATAATTACATACCGCATTTCGTAATATATTGCACTTTGACTGGTGCATTGACTTAACAGAGATAAATGATGGCATTAGTAAATAAACCTGCAAAGCTTGCAACGCACAGCGAAGTGGCGAAGCAGTCTCGCAAATTTGAGAACCCTCTAGTCTAGCTGACCTTTGACCAATCAGTTTCAAAATTACTAGCAAACAAGCCTTTTTGGTCACCTGTCGATTGGTGAAAACAGAATTTGGAAATTCCCAGCCGTCCTCGAGTTTTTTGCTCGGACGGACGGACGGAAGGCCAGACAGACAGACGGACAACATGAGGTTAGTAAGTGACTCCGCTTTGCTTCGCCACTTGATAATACGTTTACATCACCTAGATAAATGTAAAGAAAAAATGAAGAAAAACGATTCGATGTTAGCTCCAAAAGAGTGAACAAAATCTCTATTAAGAACTGATGAATGCCGTCGAAAATAAACAGAACTACATGCTATGCCCATAAATACTGTTACACACTGATTAAAACAACAAAATAAAAAGGTTATCTGTTTTGCTTGATATTTGCAGGATTTATTAAATGGTTATTGAGAAGTATAATTACCGAATATTATTTCAAAATGGTCACCAGTAGCCTCTACACAAGCTTTAAGGGGGTATTATAGTCTAGACGGTTCAAAAAATCGTTTTTTTAATTTGATATTTTCTTAGAGTTTGTGGTCTTGAGAATGTGCCCGTAAAATATTACAATGGAATTCGTCAAATCAATCGAGATATAAAGGTTTAGATTTAAATCTGTTTCGGAGGCTACGGTATATGGTGAAAATTATGTGGTTGAAAAAAATGCGTTAGCTACGTACAAAAGCGTATGGGTATGCGACTACGCAATGCTAAAAAACCAACAAAGGCATCGATGGAAAAAGAACCGGGAAATTAACAGATGCTATTATAAATTAATTAAGTACGTACTGCGGCTTGGCGATACGAAGAAATTCAGAGTCAGTGAAGAAAACTTTAAACGAGTTTTTCTCGAAACGACATTTTTCAAGTCGGGCGTGTATTTTTCTCACAAACTACGGGGCCGGTCGACTTCTAATTTTTTACACATAGTGTACATATTTGGCTATCATTCGAATCTCCAATTTTTTATAATTACTATTTTTTCGGACCGTGATAAGTGAAATTTTTTAGTAAAAATCTGAATATTTTCTTTCAAGCACCGCCATTTGTCATTTTTTTAATTATTTATTAGAGGCCCGTACGATAACCACATGTCTACTGAATAAAATAAAAAGAATCGTTTGTTTCAGATGACGAGGACGGCGACAATCATCACGCTCGATAGAAACGAAATTTTGCGACATGACCTGTGTGTTTATATATATAAAAATTTTAGATCTTAGCTTGAATATTTTTTTCCTTAAGACATTTATTTGCAATCTGCTACAATAGCAATAAACAAATCAGATATGTACAGAAATGTAACATTGCACTAAAATTAACATGTGAGAGAACGTCCAGTGATGCCCCTCGTAATTAACTTATTAAATAATTACAATGGATACCTACTACCTAAGTTAAATTAGTACCGTGTGGGAAGATCTAGCGGTTTAACGCGTTTTAGTCTGCGCACATCAGCACTATTGTCGAGTAAGTTTAACGCTAACGGATTCGGGTGTGTTTCTAATCTCTGAATATATTTTGCACTGCACTGAACGATTTCTTCTTTCACTGTTGGCATTTTCAAGTCTTTAAGTATTTCTTTATTAGGAACAAAGTGGGGTGCGTTGGTGATTATACGGAACGTTTTGGCTTGGAAACGTTCCAGGATTTCTATATTAGATGCGATGCCGTACCCCATAATTGGATGCCGTAGCTCCATATTGGTTTTAACACACATTTGTAGACAAGTAGTTTGTTGGCAAGCGAGAGTTTAGAGTTGCGGCCAAGTAACCAATAATATTTTCTTAGTTTTAGGTTGAAATGTTTCCTCTTTGTCCAAATGTGTGTTCTCCAATTTAGTCCTTTGTCAAGGTGCATACCAAGATACTTAACACAGTCTGCTTAGGGAAGGAGAGTACCATCCATATTAATGTCCGGCGTGGTGCCACGGCGTTTAGTAAAAGTAATTTGCACGGTCTTGGAACACCTGAGTTTAAAGCGCCATTTTTTGAACCATTTACATGCATCATCGAGGTTTTGTTGCAAGGTTTGTGCAGCAATGATAGGGTCATGATGTGCTGTAAGAATTGCCGTATCATCAGCATATGTTGCAGTAATTGCATTGTGATTCGTGGATATATCGGCTGTACATAGGACGTACAGGACTGGTCCCAGAATGCTTCCTTGGGGAACTCCGAATTTAATGGATCTGAGATTGCTTCTCCGAACTTTACTTGAAAATACCGCTCTTCTAGATATGATTTAATGATCACATAGTACGGGTGTGGTAGAATCCGCTTTAGTTTAAAAAATAGTCCTTGTCGAAGGCTTGACTGACATTAAGGAAAACGGCTGAGCTGAGTAGTTTTTATCTTCGAATGCTGCGTTAATAGTATCTACTACTCTATGTATCTGTTCAACGGTGGAGTGTCGACTTCTGAACCCAAACTGGTGATCAAGAATCAGGTTTTCGTTGTCAAGGATGAGATAAAGCCGTTTTAGTAGAAGTTTTTCAGAAAGTTGAAAAGAGTGGTAATAAACCGATAGGACCCGTTCGTAGTATGCTATTAAAGATCATCGTCACTATTTTTATAACGTTGGAGGGCAGTTCCTTCAGTATACGTCCAGTAATTAGATCATATCCTGGCGATTTTTTACAGTGGGTATTTCTAAGGATCATTGGCTCAACTTCTGCAAAGGAGAAATGTTTGATGGGTGGAGAGAGTTGGAAGGGAGCCGTCAGATAGTTTTCCACTTTATGATCACGTTGTTCATCGTCAGGTGGTAATGGTTGAAAAATTTCTTGGAGATGAGTTACGAAGACTTATACTTTGTCTACATCAATGCGTGCCCATGTACCATTTTTGTTGCGAATTGGAGGAACTTGCTGTTGTAGTCGATGTAGGCGACTGATAGCTTTCCAAAGGGAGCATTCGGTATCTTCAGGAGCAATCAACCCGCTCAGGTATTCGTCTATGTATTTGTTTTTTGTTTCCTTAATCAATTCTTTTGGGTTTCTACAGGCAGTGTTAAATCGACGTCTGTCCTCTGGTGCTCTACTTTGTTGCCATATTTTTCGGAATTGCCGTTTATTGGCAACCTTTCTTTTAATATCAACTAAACAGTTGCAATTTGTTTGTATTAATGATGACTGTGAAGTTGCTCTGGTGGCTGCTAAGTGAATGGACTGGGTTAAAGATTTTACTGCATTTTCTGTATCGTTCGCACTTTTTAATGGGATATTAGTGGTTACCTGGTCTTTGAGAATGTCTCTGAAATAGTTCCAGTTTGTTTTGTTATTAGTAAGAGACGGCGGTTTCGTTTTACTTAGTATTAAGGTGCTTATCGTAGCTATAATGGGGCTGTGGTCGGAGGATAAATCGTAACATAGTGTGATGTTTAAGTAGCCTTGTGGAATTACTTTTATGACAAAAAAGTCCAGGAGGTCAGGGAGTTTTGCAGTATCTGTAGGCCAGTAGGTAGGCTGATGGGTTGACAGATAACTTAGTTGATACTGTTGCATAACGGAGGAGAGAATGTTGCCTCTAGGGGAAGAGAAGCGAGATCCTCATTGGGGGTGTTTTGCGTTGTAGACGGCCCCAGCAAGAAATCTGCTGCCCAGAGAGGAGAAGTAGTCTTCAAAGCATTTTTTATTGGGGGCCTGACTAGGTGAAAAGTATGCAGCAGAGACGGTTAATGTTCCGATCCAGTCTTCTACGGTTACACTTGTAGCCTGTATGAGTTCGGTGCAGTATTTAGGGATTTCATGTTTTTTAAAATGTTTGATTTTAATTGCGGCTCCTCCTCGAGCTCTGGAAGAGGGGTGATTTGTGTTATATGTATCGTATCCGCGTATTTTAAAATATGATATTTCGGTAAAATGCGTTTCGGAGATCAGTAAAATATCAATGTTGTCGTTTAACAGGAATACTTCTACTTCTTGTAGATTCTTAACCAGTCCATTAGCGTTCCAATGTGCAATTTTAAGGAATTGAGCAATTATTTCTAGTTATTGTTCACTAATTGCCGCACCAGATCTTTCAGGTCTTTTATCTGTTCCATGAGATTGTTAATTATGACTCGCTGACAGTCCATTGTTTGTTGCATAAAGGATATGATGTCATTTGGGTATTGAGTGAAATTTTGGGAGTCTTGTTGAAGTGGGGTTGTGTTGGTCACTTGGGTGCTGGGTACTTTGGTACGATCTACGTAGGTCATGTTACCTGAACTAGTTCTGTTTTGGAAAGTATTATATGTGGTTTTAATTGATTGTTGGGCCTGAGTTGTTACGATGGGTCTATCTCTAATAGAAGGAAATCTTCTGTTCTTAATCTGTTTGTAGACCGTGCATCTTTTATAGTTGGCAGGGTGTTCTCCCAGGCAGAGTACACATTTGGCTTTACTTCCGTCATCTTTCTTTTTAGTGCATGATTTGTAATCATGGTTTCCGGCACACTTTACACATCTAAATGGGCGAGGGCAGTAGTTTTGGGTGTGGCCGTAACACTGGCATCTCTTGCATTGAGCAATATCTCTCTTTTGATGTGGAGGCTCGACCTTTACGATGGCATTTAATATGGAGGTGACATTGTAAGCGTCTTTGATGCTTTTGACATAGTGACCAAGAGATGCTAAGGCCTTTATTATGTCTTCTTTATCGGTAGTATGGTGAATATTTCTTATTACTATTTGATAAGGCTTATCCTCCGGAAAATTTTTATCTAGTATTTTTTTAATTAGTTTGTATTTTTCAACTGTCTTGATTAGTAGCTTGATAGAGCCGCCTGACATTGATTGATATTGGTAATCTTCTTTTTGTAGATGGGAATCAAGAAGTTTTATAAGTGGGATTATATTTGCAATATAGTGTATAAATATAGGAGGAGGTTTGAGTATCTTTTCTTTAGTTTCGCTTTGCAATAAAGTAGTCGGGGTATCTTTCTCTGAGTTTGTGAAGTGTTGAAATCGATTACTTGTTGTGACTGGATTAACATGAGCCTGAGTGTTACGTTGTGTTGTTGAAGGAATAGATCGCTTCCTCTTTTGCCTCCGCGTTTTCATTTCCTGAAAGTGGTTTGGATTAGGAATGGTTGTTGATTCTTCACTTGTAACAGATATAGTCTCGGCATCTAAAGTACGGGTGGTTGATAAAGAAGAAAATCCTACTTGCATTGGTTCAACTCTATTCCCGTCCGAAAAAGTTGATTGAAAGTTAGGTGCTGGCTGTGACGCTGGGTTAAATTGTTGAAAAATTGCAAGGTGTGATGGGTGTAATTGTTGAGGTTGCTGCCAAAGCAGGTTAGAGGTCGGTTGCGGGCCCCGGGTTGTGGTTGAGAATACCACTGTGGATGAAATTGCGATTGCAATGGAATTGGCATGTTATTATTTGAAGGCACATTGTAATGTATGAGTGAACGACCGTCGCTGTTGCCTTGCATTTTAAATTTTTACTAAGAAGTAATTTACTGCGAAATTGTGGATATGGCGCAGATATACACAATTGGTTTGGCCAATTAAATACTAATAGTGAAAGTCCAAGCCCGACCTTAAATAGCACAAGCAGCGTCGAGCGCCTCGGGCACCATTATCTCAGAGCAAACAAACGTCCGCCGCCTTCGAAATACAGGCGCGAAATGTTACCTTAAATTTGAATAAATATAAACACAAAACTTGAGATCAGTAGATTTAACCGTTTTTGTAGAATTAATTTCCAAAAATTATCTTGAAAACGGGTATCTAGACTATAATACCCCCTAAAGGGGTCTGGGTCATTCGTAACCGCATGTATGTTCTACATCCATCGGAAAAGTATTGACTGCAGCTGTTTGGCTTTGTTTCAAAGAGTCAACATTAGAATGTCTTTTTGACCAAACTGTCCATTTTTTGTAATCTAATGAACTGAAATCTGAAAATGAGAGACATTATTGCTCAGCCAAATTTGAAATGATCGTGCTTTGTGAGCGGATGCGGATTCTTCCTGAAAGATCCAAGGGTCACCTCTAAAAAAGGGTATGACTCAGAGGTTTCCCTACATCTGCCGAAACAGCCCTTTCACAAAAATAAATGTCAATTACTCTATCATAACATGCTCTCCACCAAACCATTACAGCTGCTGGAGGACGGCCTCTCTAAACACTTCGCACTAGCTGAGATGCTTTTTTAGACAACCTAGCGTATTGTCATTTTGTTTGTTGAAAAATGTATCCACTGTAGAAGCTTTTCTAGCAACCAGTAGAGAAATTATATCTGGGAAAATATCAAAAATAAAAAAATAAGAAATAAAAAAAGCACTAACAAAACTTAAAAAGGAAAAACACCAGGAGCTGACAAAGTAACATGACAAAGGCACATTAGAGAACCTTTTTAGGAACCTGAAATGGAAACGGTGAGGAATCAATATTAATAAAAAGTGGCTATCAAATTTATGGTTTGCGAATGACGTGGCGCTATTCACTTCGCCAATAAAACAAATTGAAAAGTGTTGGGAGAACTAAGCAGAAAAGCAAGATCATTGGTTTAAACGTCAATTTTGAAAACACACACATGCTAACAAATCAAAGAATAGAAATGCTAGTATAAAGAAAGAAGCTTACAGTAGTCTCAGAAGTTATTTTTATGATAACTACTTTCGTACAAAAATGGACAAGAAAAATAAATAACGAAGAATGGAAAAATTCTGGGCTTTAAATTTCATAGTCACTTAAAATGTTTAATGAATGTGTACTACAGGCTTTAACTTACATCAGCTTTAACTAGAATATTGATAGAAAGTATCTCAGTAGCTCAAAAAAATATGATAAGGTCACATTTGAATATCAAATTGAAGAACCGAATAGCAATAGAAGTAATTAAAAACGGGTCAAATTAAAAAAAATAATAGAGAATGCTAAACTGATAAAGGCCTTCTAGCCCGATCAAGCAACCGATGACCAATTATCACCATCAACTAGGCACTTACCTTGATTAGAGAAAAGAGCTTGCAAGGAATAGAAGACGAAGGCAAAAAACACAACACAGTGGAGAAAGTGGGAAAGCCTTAACCCAAAAAGAGTTTTTTTATATGCTATTTATCTATTTATTATGGGAAAAAGTCCTAATTGCTTTATGTTTCAAAAAAAAAAACGTTTTAATCAACATGAGTGTTAGTTTATTTCCATCCTACACCTCTAAATGATTAACAATCTCTTTCTCATTTAAAGGTAGTCCGCCGATTTTATGACTTAGCTCGTCGACAATTTTTTAATATCGAAAAGAATCTTAATCATTCAGTCGGGTTAAGGAAACATTATGGAGTAATTTCTTAAGATCACTTACATGAAAAACATGACTTTGAGATACAATTAACAACTTTTTTATTTTTTAACAATCTGATACATAATATCTTTAAGCTAATATGCTAATTAATACGTTTGCAGATCTATCCGGCTATTTAGAGATCTGACGGTCTTAATATTCTTAATATATTGTTTACAGGTTGCAAAAGTGATGCAGTAAGTGGATTGAAATGATCATTTAGTTTTTCACGATGTTTCATGGCTATTTTTTAGGTGACTTCAGTTACGTATGGGATTTTGAGGTTTCTATGGAGCATGCGTTTCAAACGTACCAGGGTGCATTTGCAATGATGCTTATAATTTGAGACTGACATGTGACATGGCTGTGTTGTACTGACGGGAAAATATCCACAGTCAAATATAAGTCCAAATCGGTATTATTACAGCCTTATATATAAATAATTTGTTTTCTATCAATAGATCAATAGTTCAGTTCGTTGATTTTCAGGTCTATTTGTTGCCTTTTCTTTTCTATGTGTGATTTCCAGTTCAGTTTCGAGTCTAAGTGCAAGCTTGGGATGTTTCAAGGTCTTATGTTATGACAGGGTGATCTGGTTAAAGTTTACATCACGGCATGTGCTTCTACGGACGGAAAATGTGATATGAACGGACTTTTCACTTTTTTCTAATTTTCAATAAGACAGATGTTTTCTTATAGGTAGGATGAGGCTAAGTTAGAATCTTCATTGGTTGAGATGATGGCCGTATCATCTGTGAACGTGGCAATTTTTGCGTGTCTAGTAGTTGGTACGTCAGCTGGGTACAGTATGTATAGTAGGGGGTAAGAATGCTTCTTTGGCATACCCCTAAATGAATAACAAAGCGACTGGATACCTCCTCGGTGCCCTTTGCTTCAAATTTTCGTTTTTGTAGGTAACATTTCAACAGAGAGTAGTATTTTTCTGAGAGTGTTCTTTTGCTTTAATACAGCAAGCTGGGTGTTAGACTTCGTCAAAAGCTTTGTTTATGTCAATGAATGCAGCCGTACAGTATTTTTACTATTAAATACGTTGTCTATTAAGTTGATTATAAGGTAGCATTGCTATATTGTTGAGTGGGCTTGTCTAAACCCAAATTGTTGGTCTAGTATACTATCAAGTGGTAAAATATCTTCTTTGATTCTCTTGAGGATAAGCTTTTCTAAGACTTCTAATATTATTGACAACGGCTGATCAGACGATAACTTACAACATCTATTTGATTCTTACTGGGTTTTTAGAAATCATAATAATATGTGCTATTTTTAAGGCTTTAGGCCAGTATTCTACTCTAAATAAGCGTTGCAAATGTATTTTAGCTTTACGAATCCTTTTCTTGGCAGCTCTTTCAACATTTTTTATGAGGTCAACTCCTGAAGTTTCTTCAAATGCAGAGCGTTGATTTCATCAGATACTTCCTTTGGGGTGATTGGTCTAATGCGCGCTTGGACTTGAATGGGTATAATTAAGTTTTGTCCTACTTCCTTAGTATGCACAATATCGGGTTGCATTTGATGTCGGATGAAGACTTCCGAAAGGTCCTCTCCAAATAGATCTGCTTTTTTCTTTGAGCTCTTTGTCCAAGGGCTCGGAGGTGTTGTGTATCTACGTAATGGAGGGACTGTTGCTTTGGGTTTTTTATTGTTTTTAATCAGTTACCATATGGAGTTGTCCTGTCCTTTTAAGTTGGTGACGCATGTTCTGAAAGAGTCGTTTCTAATAACTTGGAGTTTGGATTTTAGTTTATTGCTCAGGTGCTTGTATTGTCTTCTGCTGTCAGATGAGCGTGCCCGTTGCCATATTAATCTATCTTTTCTTTTTTCAACTATTAACTTTTTAAGTTCGGGAGAAATGTGATTATTCGCTTTTTGATGTACAATGCGTGGAGTTCTGTTGCTTGTTGGAGCAGATTAGTTGTTTAATTGGTCTCAATTTATATATCTTCTGAGGTCTGCAGTCTTACATGAAAGTTAGTGTCCAGCGTCCCAGTTAATTTTAAAGTTATGTAGTTTAGAAATCTAGTTTTTTATAATAACAATTGTGCTTTTTAGAGCTACTACAGGCCTGTAGTCTGACGAAACATCGTAGCCCGAAGAGATATTTGTATATGCTTAGAAAATGCTGCTGGTGATAAATAAGTCTACAAGTCTGGAACCAACAAAATCGTACTAATATTTTTATTTCGCCACATTTATTCGTGCAGCTCAAAAAGTAGCTGATTTAGATTCTTAAATGATATATTGCTTTGGAATAATAAAAATATATATACAGATAAATTTTGATTTATCCAAAGATATGAAAATTTTAAAAATCTGTGATTTGTTGTAAACCAACCTGTTGAGTTTTTCAAAATGTACATGGACAATTTAGCTACGTAGCTCTCTACAAAAGGCAGTCAAATTGTATGGCAAAACAAAACAAATATTGAAGGCACTACATTTTAAACTCTTAAAGTGGTCTTTAAATTTATTATAGAATAGACAGGTTTTTATAAAAGATGATGAGACACTCATTTGTAAATAATTTGGATTTGGATATTATCTAAGAGCCAACATATTCTAATATCAAATTTCTGACTCGTTAGGAATCTTAACACCTGTCCCTTTTTTAAATTTGCCTATGAAATATTTGTCAATATATGTGTCAACGTCAACGGTATAAAATTAATAATTTCAGATACGCAGATGACACCATCTTAATAACTACAGTAGACTAGAAAAACTAACTTCTTTTAGCAACCTTACAAACGTTTATGACAAAAGCGGCTTAGAACTCAATACCATCAAGACCAAATTCATGATCATCAGCAAAGGACCAGTGCTCCTATTATCTTATCTTTCATAAGATGCAAAATATTATATCTAGCGGAGTTTCTCATCACAAGCCCGCAATATTTGAGCATTCACACTTTTATTTCTTTAACTATCTTTGCCTTCTTATTTACCCGATGTAACATGTCCTAGTTACTGACTATCAACCCCGCTCACCTGGAGTGTTTTCCGATATACCCACAACTCAAAGCCTTCAAGTTTTTTCAATAGTCTAATTTTTAAACCGATTAAACCATTTAACTATCTAATTCTAAAGGAAAGAAAAAACTTCCGATGTTAAAGGTGCGGATTGCAGTAGAAACCACCTTCCAAATTATAAGGGATGTCATGTCTACCAGAAATTACAGAAAAAAATGTTTTCTCTGCGAAGAAGCAGATAATTTGTACTTAGTCGTTAATATACAGCACAGCGGACAAACATTAGTTACGCCCAAGCAACAAGCGGAAGCACCAGCCATATAAACTTGGTACAACACCGGCCCAATCAACATCTATAAATGAATTAAATTAGTTATTTGAACTTAAAGACATGATAAAAACCTTATTGCAAAAAATGGGCAATATGATGACTTATGACTACCGTCATTTCTAAACTAAATAATGGACCAGCACCTTAAATTAGCAATATGGAATGATAGTGAATTACACAAAAACGAACTTACGACCTTCTTGTAAAATCAGCGTATATTTACAATAGCCGAAATAAAATCCCAAATTCTGACCAACCTTAACTCCCGAAAGGCTCCCGGGTATGACCTAATAACGGGGAAAATTTTAAAGGAGCTCCCTGAGAACGGTTTTCGGTATATCGATGTTAAGACTGTGCTTTATCCCTCCGCAATGGAAAGTCGCTACAATCATTGTCATTCTCAAATCTGGAAAACCTAAAGAACAACTAACGTCTTACAGACCAATAAGCCAGCTACTAGTGCTATCCAAGGTTTTTGAAAAACTCTTCCTAACTCGGCTCACACCTATAATACAGGACATACCTACTCCCTGATCATCAATTTGGATTTCGGCAACAACACGCCACTGTCGAACAAGTACATCGAGTCGTAGAAAAGATCACCAAAGACTTTGAGGCAAAAAGGTACTGCTCAGCTGTATTTTTAGATGTAAAGCAAGCGTTCGATAAGGTATTTAAGATCAAACCTTTACTGCCTCCGGATTGCTTTCTACTTATTAAATCCTACCTCGCTGACAGACACTTTCTGGTCAAACATGGTGAATATACAACAACTTTATTTAGCATCACCTCTGGTGTCCCTTAGGGTAGCGTGCTGGGGCCGATCCTCTACCTGTTATTTACTGCCGACCTACCAACCTCCAGAAAAATCCTGACAGCTACATATGCTGACGATACTGCGGTGCTCGCATCTGATTTCGACTCTCTATTGGCAACCCAAAATCTGCAATCTCACCTAAATAATCTGCAACAGTGGTTTACGAAGTGGCGCATTAAGGTCAATGAGACAAAGTCTGTCCACATAACCTTTACAACAAGACAGACACTGCCCACGCTAAACAATAAACAGCTCCCACAATCTGAAAGTGTCAAATACTTAGGACTTCACCTTGATAGGCGTCTGACATGGAAAACTCACATCTGGACGAAACCAAAACAACTAAGCCTTCAGTTTCGAAAAATGTACTGGCTACTAGGACGCAACTCGCAACTGTCTCTGAATAGCAAAATCCTTTACACAACTATACTTAAACCGATCTGGACATACGGTATTCAGCTACGGGGAACAGCTAGTCATCCAACATCGAAATTCGGAAACGCTTTCAAGCCAAAACGTTGCGTAACCTCGTAGACGCACCATGGTATGTATCCAACGAGATTATACGTCGTGATTTAGGCATACCTTCAGTAAATGAAGAAATCCAGCGTCACACGGTACGCTACTGTGACAGGCTTCATGTCCACCCAAACGCCCTTGTCTAGGGCCTTCTCGATGTTGCCGAATATGAGCCACGACTTAAACGGATTAAAACTCTGGATCTTCCAAACCGCTTCGAGTGAGTGATAGCGTGTGTGCGCGAGTTCATAGTGCCATTTAGCTGCAAATCAAACTGACTTACTACCACTTAAGGAATTTGTTATTGAACTCTTTCCTTCATGATATGCATGTACAGTACCACATAATTTACTAAATGTCAAATTTTGACAGATTGTAAAGTTCCTCAATAAAAAAAAATCAGCTTATAAATATCATGCTAATATCTAAATCTCATTATACAAACCGACCTTAGCTAAAAATCCCAAAATATGCGATATACCCAACACGGCACTTAGACGACACGGCTCATGCTAGAACGCAATCAAGCACTACGAACTTCCAAAATATAACTCAGAACGCCTTTAAGGCACTGCTATAGCAATTGAAGTTTAGAAAGAGCCTGTTTGTAACCGCGGCTAGTTTGTCGCGATAGTTAATAGGGGGAAAAATTGCAATAATGTCCCCTTATTTGCGATGGTGTTTTCTTCAATCAAACACTGCGATTTTGTCACAACGATTTAATGTTGACTGAAGATCAAACAAAAATACAAAGTTGCGAATGCACTCGAGTGCATTAGTCGAGGCTTTCAAGGGGTGGGTTCTTGAAATCAGGGACGGCTGTAATTGTTCAGTTTAATGGCGAGAGGACCCGCTGACAAGTCTTAAATTCATAATTATATTTTTGAATAGGGTCATAAAATATGTATTTAACACAAAAAGAGACGACAGCGGTCATCTACCAGAAAGAAACCCACCGACCACTTAGACTTATAAATCTGTCACTCAACTTGCCTATAGAATCTTAATTCTTAAAATAAGATAATCCTTACTACTATTCTTAATAATAAATTAATAACTATTTCGTACTAAACAGAGCATTTGGTGATTTCAGCAGCTTACTGTCCGTCCAAGCACAACAATAAATTACAACCCTATAAACACTATTTTCAAACACTGAGAAATAGATTTACCTCTGGCGATGACTATAATGCAAAACATATTCAATGGGGTGCTAAAGTCAAAGAACTACTAAAATCGATAACCATTAATGGGTTGCATTATATATCTACAGGCAAACCAACATGCTAGCTATCAGACGGCAAAAATACCAGATTTACTTGATTTGTGCATTGTAAAAGACATTAACCCAAACTATTTTAAAGCAGCATCTTGCCTCGATCTTTCAACTGACCGCTTGCCAATTATTGCGAGTGTAGGGTCGCCAGTGATGTCCAAAATAAAGCCATTTAGTCTCTGCAATAAACAAACGAATTGGGAGCTCTTTAGAACGAAAGTTGATAAAACTCTATCGCTTGATATATCTTTAAAATCAAATAAGGGGCTAACCACCCCTGATGAGACATTTAATAAATCTGTCCAACAAGCCGCATAGTTAACAACACCTTCAAAGGCCGAGAAAATAGAAACCAGCGTCTGTCCAATTATTGCTAAGGAAAAGGCTACCGAAAAACGTAAGTTATGCAGAAGATTGCAAACAATAAAGCATCCCGATGATAACGGAATACTCAATCATACGACCGCGGAGCTGAAAAAACTTGTCTTCGATATCAAAACACATCAGTGCAAACCAAGCGACCAAGAAGCTAAAACAACCATAAAACCACGTGATGCCCCTGCGCCTCTAAAATAATATTACCAGAAGTAACCCGAAAGAAGCTCTTGCTTTTGCAAAATATTTGGAATCCGTATTTGATTCTGGAGCAACAAAAGAAGAAGAGGAATAAATTGCTCAATTTCTTGAATCTTCTTTTTAGATGTGCTTACCAACTAGTAACTTTGGGATCGATGAAGTCAAGGCTACAATTATGGATTTAAACCTACGCAAATCATCTGGTTATGATTTAATTACGACTAAAGTGTTTACCAGAAATCGGTTTCAGGTTCTTCACCTACCTAATGATTGCTGTTTTAAAAGTAAGGTATTTTCCGGAACAATGGAAAGTTTCCACGATTAGATCAATACTTAAACCTGCCAAAACAACTACAAATGTAAGTTCCTACAGACCAATTAGATTATTGCTAATTGTATCAAAAAAATTCGAGAAACTATTACTACAAAAATTAACACTAATTTCTGAAGATAATCGTCTATTACCGAACCATCAATTGGGGTTCCGAAATAAGCAGGCTACAGTTGAGCAGATGCACCGTGTGGCAAACAGAATTTTGCAAAACTTCGAAGACAAACGCTACTGTTCGGATATCTTTCTCGATATCACGCAAGTATTCGACAAAGTATGACATCAAGGTCTACTATTTAAAATCGGATTGCTATAAAATACTAAGATCATACTTAACTAACAGACATTTTCTTGTAAAGTACGGAGATAGTCATACATCCTTGTTTCCCACTGGCGCTGAAGTTCCCCAAGGAAGTGTGTTGGGTCTATTTTTGTATCTTCTTTATGCCGCTGATCTACCCACCTCAACAAGAGCGAAGACTGCCACATTCGCCGACGATACTGCAATACTTTCGTCGCAATCCGATCCCAATATAGCTTCTCAACATCTCCAAACCCATTTACAAAAATTATAAACCTAGACTAACCACGGTAAACGAAGGTAAATCGGTGCATGTGACTTTTACTTTGAGAAGAGGTACCTGTCTACATGTACTATTCAATAATAAACAAATACCGTAAGATAAATATATAGAGTATTTTTTTTTTCATTTTATTTCATGCTTATTTACAATCTACTCTTTAATTGACTAATAAGTAAATGGTAGAATATTACATGTCATGTGGGGAGATACGGCCAGCGCTATTCTCCCGAATAATTAATGTCATGGTTGTGGAAGTTAGTGGATGAGGTCTTGTGGCCAATTTCGCTGGAGTCTGCGAACAGTTGCAGGTGGGTTGGCTAGCTGATCGATGAGGCTGTTTTCGTGCCCTACGAGCTGGTGGTGATAGGTGGTGGCGAGTCTCTGGATTTCATATGCAACAGTTGGGATGTTCAGATCTGTGTGGAGGGTATCGTTCCAAATGTACCAAGGCGCGTTAGTAATCAAGCGGAGAATTTTAGATTGAAACCGCTGTAATATTTTGGTGTGGGAGGCCTTTGTGCAGCCCCAAAGTTGTACCCCATAGGTCCATATGGATTTTAATATGGTCTTGTATAGAGGGAGTTTGTTTGTGAGGCAAAGTTGAGAGCGGTGCCCCAGAAACCGGTACATTTTCTTGAATTTTAGGTCGAGTTGTTTTCTTTTGGCTTTAATGTGAGTGCTCCAAGTGAGTTGTGCGTCGAATGCAGCCTTAAATATTTTACTTCAATTTTCAGGGGAAGAGGAGTGTCATTGAATCTGGCTTGTGCACAGATTGCTCGTCTGGTAGTAAAAGTTATTTGGGTGGATTTTTCAGTATTAATTGATACCCTTCAATGATTGGTCCAGTCCTGTAGTAGGTCGAGATGGTGCTGAAGGCGATCGGTTGCAACCTGCGGTGTTTCACTAGCTGCTAGGATAGCCGTGTCGTCCGCGAATGTGGCAATCACTGTGTCGTTTGCGGTTGTTAGGTAGGAAGTGTAAAGTAGGTAGAGGAATGCCCCCAGTACACTGCGGGACTCCTGATGTAATGTGGTGGTAATCAGAGACCGCGTTGTTGATTTTGACTTGGAATAGTCGGTCAGCAAGGTATGATTTGAATAACAAATAGAGCTGGCTTGGAAGGTGAAGTTTAATTTTGTATAACAGCCCCTTTATCGAACGCCTGCTTTATGTCTAGGAGTCCTTTTTGGTTTCAAGGCACTCCATTTGAGTGACGATGTATCGTCGAGTGGTGCTCGCGGAAACCGAATTGATAGGAAGGTATGATCTGGTCGAGGTCAACTGTATCTTTGATTCGTTTAAGTAACAGTCTTTCAAATGTCTTGGATAGGAGAAGAAGGAGACTTACTGGTCGATAGGAAGAGGATTGGTGAGATGGTTTTCCAGGCTTAGCAATCATTATAATTTGAGCGAACTTCCATTGCATCGGAAAGTAGGAAAGTATGCTATTATAGATGGTGGTGATAAGTACTATTGCCTTGCGTGGGAGGTGGTGTAACAGTTCTCCTACTATGAGGTCGTATCCGGGAGCTTTTCGTTTATTGATGTGTATTAGCTCATAACGGAGTTCAGCTGGAGAGAATGGTGCGATCGATAAATGAAACTGGCAGGGGGCGTCCAGGAAGGAGTCGATTTCGTTACTGTCGTAATTCCCTTGGAGGGGGGAGTCGTAAATACATCGGCTAGATATGCTCTGAACGTATCTGCCTTTATTAGTTCTGGTCCAGCTATTGTCAAGTGTTTTGATGGGTAGGAGTGCTACTATCGGTTGTTTGAGTTTCTTCGTTGCCTTCCATAGAGTTCGGTCGTCTGGGGAGAGTTTAGATAGGTAATCGTTGAATGAGTCATTGCGAACTTCCAGTAAGGCGTTGTGCAAGCAGTGGACAAGTCTGTTATAGGAGGTTCTGTCTTGCTGGGTTCGTGTTCGCTGCCACTGTTTTCGAGCTCTGCGTTTTTTAAGTACAAAGTCTCGGATATGACGAGGAATGTAATTTGCTTAAGGATTGGTAGTTTTAGGAGCAGGAGTAGCTAGCCAGGCAGCTGTTTGGAGCATAGTGGTCAAATACTGAGTAGCGACATCAAGATCCTGACTGTTCTGAATTCGAATAGCCAAATTGAGGTTTTCATCTAGGTAGTTTGTAAATTGATGCCAGTCTGTATATTTACTGCAGAGGCTTGGAGGTGGTTTTTTAGCGATTATGGTGATGCTAAGAGTAATTATGACTGGAGAATGCTCAGTAGATAAATCTTGGTTTCATTCTGCCTTGGCGTAGGTGTGTGCTATACCGCTTGTGACTGCGTAATCTAGTAAATCGGGGAGTTTATTCGGATCGCTGGGCCCATAAGTGGGTTCTCTAATTGAGATGTATCCAAAGCTGTTGTTTTGTATTGTTCGTAAAAGGTTGCGTCCTTTTGGGTTGATTAGTCTCGACCCCCGGGCTGTATTTTTTGCGTTTCAGTCGCCTCCTGCAATGTAAAGAACTCCTCATATTCGTCAGATGAGATGGAATGTCGTGGAGGACTGTAAACTGCTGCTACAGCAAGTGGATATGGAAGGGTGTGTACTTGAATGATTGTGCTTTGAATTTTTTCTGTTAGATAGTGTTGTAATTCATGGTGAACTATAGTGTTTTTGACAATTGCTGCTGCCCCGCCGTGGGGCGTTCCATCTGGGTGACTGGCATAATAAATACTATAGTAAGGAATTTTTAGAAATGTTCTTGTTGTTGCATGCGTTTCTAAGATGAGCTTTATATCTATGTGTTGTAGTTGTAGAAAGAGAGATTTTAGGAACATTGTTTGTGCGTAGTGAACTTGTCATTTTAAAGCTATTTTGTTTATGACTGTAGATAATATGTTTAAGATCATCGTATTTTGGCTTAAGAGTTGGGAAAACATTGTTTTGAACTCGAGAAGAAAATTTGAGAACGTGTCTTGCATGTTTGTGGGATGGTCAGGATTTGGTGAGTTGGTATGCCTATGAGAAAATGACAATGATCGATTTATTAGGTATCGACGTATATTATTATTAGTATTGTTAACTTAGATCAATATCAATTTAATTTTATTAGTGAAAATATTCTTTAGTTTATTTCAAACGCGCCAGATAGTTACCGCTCAATAAGCTTCTTGGATATGATTTAAAAAATAACAGAAAAACCAATACATTTTCGATTTGGCTTTACCAAAGAACATAATACGACTCATCACCTATGTCGCATAGTGCTTGGACAGAAAGCCTTTAGTAAAGTGTGGATTCGCCATCTACTGCATTTTGAGTTTTTTGCTCATACTTCGTTGTGATCGCTGATTTTCTCTTGTGTGAAACGCTTTTTCACGATTTAAAATCACATGTAACAAGGTCAAAAACTTCCAAAGCTGCATTTACAACATCCAGTACATGTTATCACCATGGCAACAGGTTACGTCACTTGCTAATGACGATACAAAACACTAATTTTATCACTTGTTTCTATTTTTTCTGCCTCAAACACTATCACATATTTTTTATAAAACATTTGCTGTAAAAGTAATGCCCTAATATTAATAATTTAATTTATACTTTTTACAATACGTTTCTAGTACCCTAATATTCAATTTTGAATGGAACATAATAAAATATTAAGCTTAATAGTAAGATACTGACATAAATCTTAGGCACAATTACCCAAAAATTTAGAATATATCACAAATTTAGCAGTAAAATAAAGAAAAGAAATTACTTTGCAATAAATTTTAACCGAAAGAACCGAATTTCTGTTAGTTGCTGTATAACATTTATAATGTGCCAATCAACTGACTCGACAACATTGTAGTCGATTCTAGCGGGAATTTCGGTACCTAACATAACCTCCCTTTAGCAGTTTGCAGAAGGGGGCGATGCAGAGCGCTATGGAGGTTGATGAAGTGCCTAGCACTTCTAAAGATGCTGTGCATACAAAAGAAACCAATTTGCCCTGGTACGAACTCGCCAACTCAACTTTTGCTGCAGCTTCGCTATAAAATTAAATACCCGATTCTTTCCAGGATCGAAAAATACAGACCGCAGAAGTTTGATGAAATCGTGGGCAACGAAGACACGGTGAAGCGCCTGTCAATATTCGCGCAGCAAGGGAACGTGCCGCATATTATAATTGCGGTAACCTTATATTCATATCACCATGCAAGCTTGTAATGTTAGCAACTCGTAGGGGCCGCCAGGAGTAGGCAAAACCACAACGATACTCTGCCTGGCCAGAATCCTGCTCGGCCCAGCTTTTAAGTCCGCCGTGCTCGAGCTGAACGCGTCCAACGACCGTGGCATTGATGTAGTGCGCAACAAAGTTAAAATGTTCGCCCAGCAGAAGGTGACGCTGCCTCCCGGGCGCCATAAAATCATCATCCTTGATGAAGTCGACAGGTGAGTGTCTGCCTTTCTTCAACTTTGGCTCACTCTGCTGTTGTAGCATGACGGAGGGCGCCCAGCAGGCTCTGAGGCGAACCATGGAAATTTACAGTAGCACGACCAGGTTTGCTCTAGCTTGCAACTACAGCGAGAAGGTGATCGAAGCTATCCAGTCACGCTGTGCGATTCTACGCTACTCGCGGCTCTCAGATGCTCAAGTACTAGCTCGGGTTCTTCAAATCTGCCAGAAAGAAAACGTTTGTTAGTAAAGCTGATTTCTGTAGTATCCCTAAATTGTTATTACAGGTACAATATAAAGAAGATGGACTTGAAGCTATTGTATTCACAGCACAGGGAGACATGAGACAAGCTCTCAATAACCTGCAGTCCACTCACAACGGTTTTGGGTCAGTCAATGCGGAGAATGTGTTTAAAGTGTGCGATGAGCCCCATCCGTTGCTCATCAAGGATATGCTGTTGAACTGCAGCCGAGGAGAGATTCGGAAAGCATACAAAGTATGAATTTGTATTTAAATTACTAATTGAGTATTAAATATTATCAATTGCAAACAATGTGGTTACAGATTATGGAACATTTGTGGAACTTGGGCTACGCATCAGAGGACATAATCAAGAACATCTTTAAAGTGTGCAAGAATCTTGATATCGATGAGCCCATAAAACTGGCTTTTATTAAGGTACTTTGCTGCAAAAACCTGTAGTGCTGCTAATGCATTTTGCTGCAGGAAATTGGCTTGACACACATGCGCATAGTGGATGGTCTAACAACTTTGCTCCAGATGTCAGGGTTGCTGGCACGGCTTTGTATGCGAGCACAAGGAAAAGAGTAAGCCATAACCGTGGTGTTCATTTTGTAACTAAATAAGTAATTGTGTAAGACTTTTTATGTTAGTAAATATTTTTTTATATATATTGCAGGCTCATTCATCATTATATGTGTAAAGGGTTTAGTTTTTACTATAATGATATGGCTTCACAATGGTGATGTCACATTTTTTAAATTTTATGTAGAAAGCCATGCACACAAGCAGGTAATCCATATAGAATCCATCTTGAAATGTTCCCTTAAAGTACCCATCTTTAATTTAACTTAACATTTGTATGATGCTTCAAAAAGTAGAATAAGTATGTTAATCAAGCAAAATCTCTCCTTGAAATGCTTAAAAGTATTATCAAAAAGCTCTGATTGATGTTGCCCGTTTCCCACGAGTAACAGAAATCATTGCTGCAGTGAGGTATTTGGAATGTTCCAAATTATTTATGTAGGTATATTGCTGCAAAGGTAACGATTCATTTCACTATTTGATGGACCTTAAATTTGAAATTTTACTTGAGAGAGAAGAGAGTTGCAACTTTCAGAAGCTCTACATTTCCACTTATTTTACCCACTAGGTGTTCAAATAATGTCTTAAACCCTACTAAAACATAGATTGGCTGTATTTAAGGTGACTGACATTGATTTTGTGTTTAAGGGGTTTTTTAGGTGAAGTTTGGTCAATTTTCATAATTTTTTTTATAGAAATCTATTTTATTTAGAGATATGAGTTTTCGTGCATTTGTAAAGATATATTAAGAGACATCAAAAATAATTTTTTTTTTAAATTATATTATTTATTTCAACTCTATGCGTTGTGCGGTGGACAGGATATCTTTGCACCAGTATTGCTAAAACAAAAAAATCAAATGGCATCTTAAAGTAGACATATGTATCCTGTCTGCATTCTACAACCAAATTGTCAAGGTCGGTAGAAAAAAATACCAGTCTGCAAAAAAATTTCCCGGAAAGACATCCTTTTACTCTCTTCTAAAGTAAAATAAAATATTTTAAGTTCAATTTTGAGAATTGGTTGTAGAATACAGACAAGCTATTGTTTCAATAAACACACAAAAAAATTTAGATCGATCGGGTTAATGGTTTCTGGGAAATCGTGTCCCCGCAAAAAATCCCCAAGTCAAGAAAAACACATTTAGAGTTTTTTTTCTATTTCGCATTCAACCATTTACAATTATAATAGACAAAATGCTTACCAATTATCAGTCTGCGATTCCTGCGCCTCTTGAAAAATTTCTTCTTGATCATCAAGCTCCCTTTTTCTTTTGATTCTCGCATCTTTTGATGATTGCTGAGATTTTTTATACCTACCACACTTTGTTTTATTTGGATCTGTACAAAGTCCTTTATTTTGAGAACATCTAGACAAAATTATATCAAATTCAACGCTCATTCGAAAGCCACGACGTAACTGGCAGAAAACTCGTTGAAACTTGCACCGCGGAAAAATTGGTGCGCGAGCATGCATGTGTAGATATAAAGATAGGAATAAATTAATAAAAACATTGCGAGGTCGTTAGCCTTTCGAAAATATAAAAACCTGAAATTAATTTTTTGATCCAAAAAAAAACCGTTTTTTCCTAAGAAACAAGTCACAATTTGCAGGATGGAAAAAATGGCTTGGCAACATGGAAATATATACATGTATATCTTTATGGTAAATTGAGATACAGAAAAAATAAAAAAAGCATTATAATCCTAGGGTTTTCAGCTCTCTGAAAAAATAAAAATCTCAAAATCGATTTATTGGAAAAAACCAGACGTCCCCCTTAAAAATAGAGATTGTCAATGAAAATTTGACAATAATACATAATAAGAAAATGCATCATATAAGAATGGAAGTATAAATAGGATTTTTTTAAATAATTAGTTCTGTCATTTTAATCTGTTAAATATAATTTTGTGAATAATTGGTTATTCCTAAGAGAGTTAAGCTAGGAAAATAAATTTTACTACCTTTTGGTTAATTACAATGAAATGTTCTCTACTGTAACACTACTGGGGAAGATCAAAGTTGAGTAGTAAATGAGAAATTGCATGTTAAAATTAATTACACAAACTGCTTTCGATTTACCACATGCAATTATCCAAAAAAGCACACAAGGTATTTCATGTAATACATAAAATTTTAAAATAGAACAATGTAAAACATGCCTTGCAATTATATTCATTTGATTATGAACAGATCTACTCTAATTCATGACTGAGGATCACATGATGACAAAACCTTGGATACAGCAATCTCCAAGCAAGTCCCTATACAACTATCTAAAGGATGCAAACCCTAAAATCCTTACTATTTTGTGATAGATCATCACCATCAAAACTGATGTGACTTTCAAATGTTATCATATGGCTAGATCTCCTAACACTAAAAGTGGCAGCAATCTCAGGGTAATGAGACAAAAAAATTTCTAACCACTCAGTCTATAAGGAAGATTAATTTTGCCTATCTGATAAATTGTGCCAAATCTGATGTGGCACTAGCACAAATAATGCATTTAGCTTTATTCGACTATTGTAGTGTCCTTAAATTTTCTTATACCAAATCATTATTTAGCAGTAAAATAAATATATATGTTGATTCTATAAAAGGTGAGTTCAAACATGAGCAAGAACAAAGAAGAATATTTTTTATATGATTTAGTATATTAACCCCAAATTGTCTCCAGTTGTTTTAATATGCAGTTTTTCTTATCCAACCAAATCTGATAGTCCTTTCTGTAGATGTCCTCTTCCCCTTTTTATCATCCATTATCTGCATTGCATTTTTTTCTGTTCTACTTGCTATCTCCTTGTCACATAATATGACCAGCACTTGATTTAATATATATTTATGTAAAAAACACACTTGGTATTTGATGATATATATAAAATTTTAACATCATCCTAAAATCATTTTGAACCAGGAAAAAGCCTTCAAAAGAGAGTTCAAGAAAAACTTGTCGGTGCAATTGACAATACCCAATTAGGAACAGCAGTCCGTTGCAATTCAAAAAGACGACGTTTAGCGGAAAGGTCGTGTGGATGATCTATACTATTACGGACACCAAAAACTGACTGATGAGAACGATTCGTAATTGGTCTTGGATGACTTGGATGATTTGGATGTTTCAGGCGGACCTACAGCATAGTAAGGCAGCTTCTGCAGACCTTAGTGTTTTTCAGAAAAAGTTCGACGTGACCCTCATTCAAGAACCCTTTGTAAATAGGAGCAAAGTTAGAGGTCTAGGAGGTATAAAAGAACTGATCTACACTCTATCTTTAAAGATTCCTAGTACTTGTATTATAATCAAAAAAAGGTTTCAAAACATTGTCCATATATGTCTTGCATTCCAGGGACTAAACAGTGGTCAGATTAAAGACACGGAGTGAGGAGGCGCTAAGGAAGCCAATGTTTGGATCAATATACCTTTCTTAAGATAAATGAGGGAGTGCAGAGAAAATGTAATATATTACCTGGAGAAGTACAATCCCCAATGAACGAAATAAACCTTTATTGCAATTTATTACGGCAAATTTAGACTTATTGAATGTAGGCAATGTGTTTGAAGGGATAACTTGTTCTGACCACGGGGTATCAGTCCTATACAAAAAACCTGTCGCAACCCTTAAAAGATAAACTGAGAAGCCTACCAGGAAGACCTAGAACACAATCTTAGAGGGTAAGTAGGTCTATCAGAAATAGTAAGGAGCTGGAGATAACTGTTCTCAGATGAAAAGATGAGGAAACATAAGAATTGGGGATATGGAATAATTATAAAAAAAGCCCTAACTGAATATAACAAGGCTCCGAGAAAATTCAAAAGAGGTACGTGGAGAAGGCACTATGAGATAGTGTAAACCGCCCAGAAAAGTGCCAAACTCCACAAATACTCAACGGATCCTCAGAGCTCTATAACTACTCTGGAAACTTACAAAAAAAGAATCGAGGGTACACTTTCCGGGGTCGCAAGCTGCTAATATATGACCGAATGACTGGCAAAATACAGAACTAGAACTCCCAATGTGAGTATCTAAGGAGAATTGAATGGATGCAATTAATTCATTCCAACCTTATAAATCTTCGGGACATGTGGCATTTATCCTATTTTGTCATAGAACGGAAGTAATCTGCTAAACTACAGGTTATGTGATATACTCGGGACAAGTATTGCTCCAGAATATATACCAAAATCCTGGAAACTAATTATAATTACCACTACAGCAAAACTGAAGAAAATTGGACAGAATGGAGCTAATATTCTAAGACTAATTATGTCTTTTGCACTAAAAACTCCAAAAAAACTGAATTAAATGCGTATTAGGGATGGTGCATTAGCCACTCGACCTATACATCGAGCGTGGTTATGCACACAAAGCAGGAATATCATTGTATAGTCTTGTTGCCAGAGTAGAGAATGCTGTAGAAAAGAGATATTTTTAGCTGATTTTTTGGATATTGAGAAAGAATAATACATCGCTAGATTCAATCATTACAGCGTTGAGGAGACAAACTACAGGTGGATAGACTGTATGCTTAGAGAAATATTCGTGTATGTTTTACTAATAGGTGAAAAAATGATGACTCAAGTTGTAAGAGAACGTTTGCAGAAAAGAGTTCTGTCTCCTTTACTGTGAAACCTTGTAATGGACGAGCTGTTAAAGACACTCAACAGAATCGGATACAAAGTACTAAGATACACTGATGGCTTAGACATACTATCCCAGGGAAGATTTTAGAATACAAGAGCGTATGCAAAGCGCCCTAAACCTGATTACTAATATAAATACATAGTAGCATTCAAAAGAAGGGAAAACCTAGAGGGACTGGGACTTCTTAGTTTCCAAGATGTAGAAATAAATGGAATTCAGCACATTCAAAAATAAAAAGGAAAGGACGAGCTCGTGGAAAAACATGAGGTCTAAAACCAAAAGTAATGTGTTAGATATAGGATAAGGTGGGGCAGGTTCGAATACATTTTTTCAAACTTTAATATTTTAAAGATAAGAGAAAGTTCAGGACTTAATTCGAGTCCTATGGACACTTTAGTCTATTTCTAACATGTTGACTTAATTTAAACAAAAAATGCGGTGGTTTTGTTCAGGTAATTTTTTTCTTGAAATATACATTTGTCCGAAGCTGCCCCATAGTGGGGTACATCCGGACAAGTAGTGGGATAGAGTAAGACTTCTATTTATTTTTAAGTAAATAAAAGAAAGTATATCTTAAACAGGTTTATTGAACATTATAACCATCAAAATTGACATTGAATTTGAAAAGCCAAGACATTCTTGAAGTTCCTGGTGCTGCCTCGGAATTAGATATTTTTGAGTCTATATCTTCTCTGCGAACATTCGAAATGTGCTGCAAGTCCGGAAAGGGGAAGCCGCTGAGAAACGTTTTGGGAAAATTCACGACATAGGAGTCGTCATTATTGCAAGATTCCACTCTGCCCACATAATAAAGTGTTCTTTTGTTGGTCGAGTATTTGACGAGTGCGTAATCATTACAATGGATTACGTCGTCATTAAGGACGTCATCGTCTTGAAATTCGTCTGAAAGGTCGGACAAATCGTCAGAAAATTTCTTCTCACTTGCAATATTCTGGGATAATTCCACATCCTAATCTAAGGAATCACTGTCTATTTTCTTCAACTTTTTGGCGTCTTCCTTACACTTTTCTCCAACTTTTGCTTCTTCTTTCTTCGCTTCACATTCGCTTGCCATCATTTTTCATTTCTCAGCGCTTCTAATTCTTGAATTCTCTTCTTCTCCGGTGTGCTTGTGTAAATTTTCGATTTATCTAGTCGAGACTTTCCATTCGTTTCTCTGGGGGCCGCTTTTGGGAATGGTCTGATGATGACTTCGACGGATAATATTTTAATTTTCGGTCTCGCGGCCTGACTTATCAAGTCATTTAACATTGTTCTAATGATCAGGGTCACTTCGTCGTTCGGAATCGGCCACATTGATATTGCTCATGCGGATAGATGAGCTCGAGCAATGCTGGTGTTTTCCGCCTTGCAGCAGGAAATTCTCGGGTGACCACTCATAAAGGATCGCATCCACTCCTCTCTAGCCATCTTATTTTCATTCCAAGATTGTGGAACTTTTTTGCTCAACTTGTTTGCATATTCATATGCCAACTTCCGCGCAATCTTGTACGTCAGTCCATAAAATATTTTGGATGATTGTTTCAAGTGAATTTCCAACTGTTCTTTTCGTGGAGAGAATACTTGACGGGTAGCGTACTTCGATAATGAAGATGCATCCTCGTCTGAATTACTGCTTTCATTTCCCGAGTCAGTCACATTTCCCTTTTTCTTCATTTTTACAAGTTGGTCATGAAGAGTTGACTTTGGTATATTAAAAGTGCTTGCAGTCATACGAATCGACATTTGGCGATTAGGTACGGTTTTAACAGCCATTTTCAAATCATTTTTCGGAATGTCAGGGTGTTTTCTCCTTTTAATGCATTTACAGACCATCCTAGAAAGTGAAATGAACTGTGAAGATGGAGTTTTCTCTCAATATTATGATTTTATTGTGAAATGGGCAAAACGGGGCACATTCGGAGAGTCCGAAGCTGCCCCACCCGATTTGTCCGAACGTGCCACACGTTTCAAAAACACATACAATGGCTTAGTATAAATTTATGCCTAGTTTGCTTATACTGTTTTATAAAGTTATGTATCGCTAAAAGCATTCATATCTAAGATAAATAGAATAAATCTTACCTCTGGAGTCCGGTGTTGACGCTCGTACTGAGTGGATGTGATAAGCGACCGCAGTGCTTTCATGATCCCGCGCGATTTATCCATACACATTTTATTTCACGTATTTGCATTCAATTTTAAATACAACGTTTACGAAGTATTTTCAATATCTATGACAATTTAAAACAAATTAGTTACCCCTTGCGGGTGCGACTCAAAGTCAACCACAAAAAAAAATAGTGTCCACCTCTCGCCACCAATTAGTGATCTACAGAAGAGGTACCTTTGGAACCATGAAGTGCTGCTAGTGCAAAATAAATATTATCTGCCTGCAAACATCGATCCCAACACCGCCGATAAGGAAGATGGAAGCAGCAAAACACCTCCAGAACCCGCCAAAGAAGCGAACAAGATCAAGATACCGCCAATCTTTCTCCACGGGCCTGTAAATCATAAGCAGGTAATAGACGATTTAAATAAAATATATCTACTAATAAATATATCACGGCGCTCAGCGGAACCTTTCTAAAGAGCATCCGAAGTTCGGAATCTGACTACAGAATACTCGCTAAATATTATCTAACAAAATAGCTTTTCACACCCATCAAAATCCAAATGAACGGCCTCTGTCAGTTGTCATTAAAAATGTGCCTCTCTTGTTAACAGAAGCAGACATTCAAGAATCTTCCTATCATACGGATCACCAGGCTTCATAATAAAAATAAACAACTAATACCGATCTGCGCAGTACTTCTTACGGCAAACGAGAAAGCCAAAGAAATTCACAAAATTAACACTCTATGCCACACATTAGTAACAATTGAGCCAAGAAGAACTTCAGAAAACACTCCACAGTGCCACAGATGCCAACGATACGGCCACGCAAAGAATCACTGCCGACTACAGCCAAGGTGTGTAAAATGCTTAGGGAACCATCTCTATTCTGACTGCGATAAAGGTAATAACACTGCCGCAATCGATGTTAACTGTGGAAGCAACCACCCGGCTAACTTTCGTGGCTGCTCGTATTTCCAAGAATCCAAGTACAACAAAAATAAATCCTCAACCACCAATTCCAAAACCGAAAACAACAGTCAAGCACCTCCTTCAAACAACAACTTCTCCAACTTTCCACCACTTCTCAAAAAGAATAGTCCAGCTAACTGTAGTCAACCCTGGAGCACTCGTAATCCTGACACTGATTCACCAATCAATACAATCTTGAAAGCAATTCTCAATTTCATTCAGCCTTACTTAGAGCAAATCAAACAATTTCTATTAACAAACCTATTACCTTTACTCCTTAATGGACCATAACAATATTAACACTATTATTCACTTAAAACTCCTAAATTGGTTTTCATCATTTCTCGCAATACACAATGTGGATGTGGCATGCGTCTCTGACACATTTATCAATACACGATCGTTTCAAAATCCCCGGATACCATTGCCATCGCATGGACCGTAATGCAATGGTTGCATCGGGAGGTGTGGCTATACTTGTCAAGCGTAAACCTGAGCATCACGAGTTTCCACCGATTAAAACCATTAATCTCGAGACCATAACGGTTAAAGTTATAAGCGCCTATCGACAACCTAACAAGATCCTTATTGAATTCGACATTCAGATGATCTTTGATTCGAACAAATCGACGCTACTAATCGGAGATCTCAATTCCAAAAGTACAATTTGGGGATGCGGAAAAAAATAATCCATCTGGTCTAAGACTTCACTCCTACTCTGAAAACATGACCTTCAAATTCTCGCCCCGGAAGATCCGACCTACTTCCCATATCGGGCCGATCACAATCCGGACATATTGGACATAATAAAAATGTTAAAACCCAAATCTTCCAAAACTTCCGAACTTGATTCAGATCAATTGCCAATTCTAATTTCATTTATAACAACGCCAATGTTAAGATACTCTATAACTAAGATGAGAAATGAAATTATTAACTGGAATCGCTTCAATGAAACACTTGAAGCAAACTTGAGTTACCCGAATGGATTAAAAACCATAGAGGACATAGATGAAACGGTTGATCATGTCACAAAAAGCCTAACATGCAGCTTAAAGGAAGCAACGCACATAAAAAAATATCCCAGACATACCAGCCCAAAAACGCCTCCGTTATACATAATTGACCTTATAAAGCAAAAAAGCCAACTTCACAGGGAATGGCAACACTCTAGAAACCGTGCGACAAAAAACCTAGTCAACAACCTGAGCCATTGTATCAAACATGAGCTAGAGAGGTACAGAATTGATTCATATCAAAAATATATCAGCACATACGAATCGGGCGACCCAGGTCTCTGGAAAACAACAAAAAAGATTCTACGGCAAACACAGAAAATTTCATCTATTCATATGCAAGACAAAATTTTGTGCACAGATGAAGATAAATGTGAAGCCTTTGACGAACACCTAGCGCAAACTTTTACTTCTCATCAACACAATGTCACAGGGTATGTCAACCTGATCAACAAACATCTAGAAACACACCAACCAATAGCAGGACGTAACATGAAACCAATTTCCCCTGCGAAACTGGCTGCTATAATAAAAAAAGCTACGGAACAACAAAACTCCAGGAGAAGACGAAATAACCAATTACACACTCAAAAACCTTACAAAAAAAAGCGTTGGCTTACCACTCTTCAACGCTTGCCTCAGAGTCGGTTATTTTCCTATCAAATGCAAACATGGACTTATACTAATGTTTCCTAAACCAGGCAAAAACAACAAAGAACTCGGCGGATATCGACCCATTAGTTTCCTTACAACGATCTCCAAGGTTTTGAGAAAGCAATAAACAGCAGACTCAATAATGAAATTTTGAGACTGGATTTAATCTCCCATTCACAGTTCGGGTTTAAAAAAGGACATTCTACCTGTCATCAGCTGCAACGCATAGTCAAACTAATAAAGTGGGGCTATGAATCGAAACAATACACTGCTGTAGTATTTATTGACTTAGCTCAGGCCTTTGACAGAGTTTGGATCGAAGGGCTGAAATACAAACTTTCTCGCTCACACATATCGGAATATTTAAAAGCAATTATATTCTCATATCTCTAAAATAGAACTTTTTCAGTAAAAATACACGCAGCAATCTCCTCTACCACACCTATCACCACAGTGTGCCGCAGGGAAGCATCCTCGGGCCTATCCTATTTAACATCTACCTTCATGACATTCCCAACACCACTGCAAACCTAGCATTATATGGAGATGACACCGTGCTGCTGACCAAAAATGAAAACCTGGCAATGGCTACTGAGCAACTCCAAACCTCAATGAATACGTTAGCAAGATAGTTCAAGTCCTGGAACCTGACCATTAACCATTCCAAGTGCGCCGCTAAAATCTTCACTCTTAGACGAATCACTAACCCGCCAACTCTGCACATTAATAATCACTTAATACCATGGAATAATGCTGCAGACCCCGTGAAATACTTAGGTAACTATCTAGATACTCGCCTCACATGGAACTTTTATATTAACAGAAAACTTAAAGAGGGTCACACTAGATTGGTACAACTCTATCCACTGATTAATAAAAAATCGCCCCTACAGGCCGAATGCGTCACCTTACTATACAAATCACTGATACGGCCATTAGTATTATATGGATGCACCATTTGGGGGAATACCTCCCAAGCAAACATAAGGAGAATTCAAGTTTTGTAAAACAAAGTACTCAGAACGGCAGTTAATGCACCCTGCTATATAAAAACAGACACTATTCAAGAACACATCAAAAAGCTGACCAAAACATTCCACCTAAATTTTAATACTAGTGCGGGCGCAACTTATTACGAACGAGGACGAAAAGGAATCCACACGCGGCTAAAACGCAAACTTTCTCAAGACATTTATACGAACCGTAGTGATGAGGACTGACAGTTATTAGTTAAACAGTGGTGATATTAACATAAACAACTGATAATATAATTAGGTGATACTTACCTATATGCTACTCTGTTATGCTCCTCTTACTCTGAACCCTACCATGAATAACAATTATTTGTTGAGCTGGTATAACTTCTAATAAAAAAAAATCTTACCTCAATGTTGTTCTTAAGCCGTGAAAGCTTATGGTGCCTATAGTAAAACTTATGAGGAAATCTATTTTTGAATTTTCTCAAATAAATAGATTTTGCGTGATCGAAGTTGCTCGACGTTAACGCACTACGGAACTACTACCGCAGGAGGGTGTGTATTATTAAAATGGCTGGCGTTGTAGCAATCTAAGGCAATAATTCGATTTGTCCGAACCTTCCTCATCTTACCCTACACCATGCTGATCAAACCCATATTATATGTAGCTTTAGTATGGTGGACAAAAATGACACGAACCGCCATAGTCATACTAAGCAATATACAAAGACTTGCTCCCTCATTTATTTTAAAATCAAAATAATTTGAGGATTTATCAAAATAGGCGAATCAACACTTTCAGGCACAGTCAGACATCCCTGAAGGCATTAAAGATTCTGGGGATAACATACAGGCTGGTACGGAAATGGCGCGAAAAACTTAGTGCTTTGATGAACCACAATAAGTTAACTCTATTGTTGGCACCAGGGCACTGTGGAATAGCAAGCAACAAGAAAGCTGATGAACTGGCATAAAAAGGATCATATCCATATGTAGGTCCTGAACCGGCTCTGAGAAGACCCGAAAGAATGGGTCAGGAAACAATAAAAAATACTGGAAAAAGACATAGAAAAACCTTTATAAAAGAACCATCTCGTAAACGAACTAAAGAACTGTTAGTACGTAACAGGAATCATTTACGAACTATTCTAGGTCTCCTCACAAAACATTGTTTTCCTACAGGACACTTCAACAAAGTAGAGCTGTACAATGAAGATCTGAGTTACAGATAAGGTGACAGGGAAGCAGAGTTTGTGCGAGTACGAGGCTTTAACTCGTAGGAGGCAAGCTTTTTATGGAAAACCAATAATTGATCCAGAAGAATACAGTAACTATTCAGTAAGGGACATACTAGGGAGCATTAACGATACACCGAAGCACCTTGTTTTGAAATCGTTGGAGGATTTCAATGTTAGAGGTACTGGCAGTACCCATAGTTGTACACCGTACGTCCAGATGGGTCTCTTCGTAAATATGTGTTTACGCCATGTGAGCTGCCGGTCTAGATGCATGCCCAGATGTTTAACGTCTTCAGATTGGAGAATCGGGGTATTATTAAGTGTTATCGGTGGACATGTACCTTTTCTCGTTGTAAACGTGACATGCGATGATTTTGAGGTGTTGGCTTGTATTTTTCACTTTCTCATCCAATCCGTTACCAGGCTTAGGGTGTTTTGGAGGTTTTCAGTTGCGACATTCGGGTTGCTATCTGAAGCTAATATGACTGTGTCATCAACGTAGGTGGCTGTGGTTGTTGGTAAATCAGCTGTGTATATTGTGTACAGTACTGGGCCAAGTACGCTGCCTTGGGGCACAACAGCAGCAATGGGGTAGGGTTCCGTTAGCTCTTCGTTTAGTTTGACCATGAACCATCTGGCTTCCAGATAGGAGTTGAGGATTTCGTAGTAGTGATGCGGTAGTGTCATCTTTAGTTTGTATTTTAGGCCTTGATGCTACACCTTATCAAATGCTTGCTTTATGTCCAGGAACACAGCTGAGCAATACTTTTTAGATTCAAAGACATTGGTTATTGTATGGACAATCCGATGTAGCTGTTCCGTCGTGCCGTGGTGGCGCCTAAACCCAAATTGATGGTTGGGTATGATTCCTCTATCCTCCAATATCGGGTTGAGTCTTTTCAATAGCAACTTTTCAAAAACTTTCGACAGCACCAGCAATAGGCTTATAGGCCGATACGATTCGACACTAGTTAAATCTTTTCCCGGTTTTGGGATTAGTATGATTTCAGCTATTTTCCACTGTTTGGGAAAGTATTGCAGTCGAAGAATGGCATTGAATAGAAACGTCAGTGCTTTTAGACATTCTGGTGATATTTTTTGCAGTACTTTTCCAGTGATTAGGTCCCAGCCTGGTGCCTTTTTTGGGTTTATTTCTTTTAGTATTGTTCTTTCGACTTCCAACATTGTGAACGGTTTAATAGGTAATTCCGTTTGAAAAGGTGCGTCTAGTGAGCTGAGGATTTCACGTTCTTCGTCTGGGCTGAGCAGTGAGAAGAAGTGTGTAAATACTATTTCTAGATGTTTGGCGAAAGCAATTGCTTTTTCCTTGTCATTTCTCGTCCATCTTCCATTTTCATCTTTTACAGGTGGTGATGCCTGCTGTGTTCTTTTGAGTTTTCTAGTGGCTTTCCACAGTGAATAGTCTGTGGTATCCGTCGCTGTGAGAGTGCTGAGATATTCCTGAATATTTTGATTTTTAATAGGTGTTTGAGATTTTGCGCAGCCGTATTAAACTTCTCTTTATCTTCAGCTGATCGTGTTAATTGCCAACGTTTACGTATCTTTCGTTTTTCTGCGATTTTTTCTTTCACTATGATTGAGCAGACTTCTTGAATTTGCACTTCATGTGTGTCAGGAGTTGCCTTCCAGGCTGCTTCTTGGATGGCATTTGTTATTTCATAGACTGCTGTGTCGATGTCTTTTTGAGAGTTGAGCTGCATGTTCAAGTTAATTAAGTCATCCAGTCCCGCTTTAAACGCTTCCCAATCAGTATACCTCGAGTGTAGTGTTGCTTGTCTTTGTTTTTGTTGGATTCTTAAGTATATAGTTACTAGGACGGCTGAATGATCTAAAGAAAGTTCCAATGATGATTGGATCTTGCATTGTTTAATGTTGATTCCTTTTGTTAATGCAAAATCGATGGCATCAGGTATTTTTCGAGGGTCCGTCGGCCAATAAGTAGGTTGGCCCGTTGCAAGACAGTGCAGATTAAAAGTTTTTATTGCAGCCAGTAGTTCCTTGCCTTTTGTGGTCGTAAGCCGTGATCCTCACAGCACGCTTTTGGCATTACAATCGCCACCGGAGAAATCGATTTACTAATGTTTGGAAGTATTTTTCATAATGGTGCTTTTTATTGTTGTGCTAGGGCGGACAGTATACAGCACATATAACCATCGTACCTATGTGATCCTCTATAGCGATGTTTGTGGCTTGCAAGTAATCGCATTGATACTGGTTCAATTCGTAATGCTTAATATTTTATCGAATAATCACAGCAGTTTCCCCATGAGATCTTTCACTAGGGTGCATTGTATAATAGATGCAGTAATTTCGTATTTTGATATGGGTTTTAGGTGAAATATGTGCCTTTAATTTGAGAAAGTATAAAATTTCCTGTGCATGTTGTCCCAGTCCGTTGGCATTCCATATTGCTACACTGAGAAGTTCGACCATTAGACCAGTTTGTTGACGACAGTGGTCAATAGATTTAGCATGGTGCTTATCTGCTCCATTAGTTTCTGAATCATCGTTTGGAGTTCAGAACGTGCATTTGTTTGTTGTGGTATGTTATCGGTGGGAGTGTTAGTAGTTTGCTGTAGAGAATTACCTGCCGTTTGTTGAGCGTAAGTCATTCCAGGTTGAACAAATCTAGTTGGGGTGATCTTTTGTCTCAATGCCGGATAGAGCTTCTGCTGTAATTGTTTATGAACCCAACATCCTCTACAGTTAGCGGGGCGGTTACCGTTGCAGTTTACGCACCTTACTGCGTCATTCTTTTCTTTCCTTTGACATTCGCTTGTTGCATGTTTTCCTATACATTTGACGCATCTGTATGGTTATGACAATAGTTCTTGGGGTGGCTGTACCTCTGGCACTTTGTACATTGCTGTATTTGTTTTTTCGTATGCGGTGCTTCGAATTGTACCACAGTTTTGTAGAAGTTTAACATCGTAGATTTATTTATTATTGTCCTGTGTTTTCAGATCAATAAAGAACATAGATAATGGAGATTTCGTAATTCGGTGCTTGATGTTCCATGTATTTATGACTTGATGTCCAAGTTGTTCTAATTATTTTTTTAGATTCCAAGTCTGATGATAGATAAAATTTTTAGTACAACCCTGAAAGGTCTGTCCTGTTTGAGTTTATACATATGAAATTCAGTGTTACATTCTTGTAAGGCCTTGATGATTGCACTGTATTTTTTTCGAGTTTGTGGTTGGATTTTAATCTGGTCTTGGCTAATTGTTTTAAAGTTATAATTATTTTTTTCCAGGCTTTCGAGTAGTTCTATTAGCAGTTTGATGTTTGTCACAGGCGAGACAAAGATCGGCGGGACTTACATGAACTGGTACAAGAAACGCGACTGGAAAAAGTGGTGTAAAAAATGAGAGAAGCACACTAAGTCGATAAGGCATCAGTTTTTATTAGTGACACACAAATTTACCAAATCCATTTGTATAATAAACGATTGATACGGTATCAAATTGTAATATAAAAGTTTTTTAAACACCATTAGCAATTGCTTAATTCATTATTGAAATAAATATCGATATTAGTAAAATTGCAGTCACGTGGTATCTCATACAAATAAAACAAATTACTGATGGCATGCGGCTGCAGTTATACAAATATCAGTCCTTGTTTAAAATTTCTAAAAGGCATTTAAAGTTGTAGTCAGGTTTTAGTTTTCGACGTAATTTTTTTTAAATTATATCTAGTTTTTCTTCCGCACTTTGCGATGTTGTTTTTGCTTAACTTCGTCATACTATACCTTAGATGGTTACACAATCCAAAGGATGAATGTTACCAGAGGTCTTGGCGTGATGCTTGACTTTTGTCTGGATATAAAAACACTATACACTCACTAGTCAGGCTCCATTTGGAATTTCTCAGCATTATTTAAAGTTGTTGAAATATTTAATTTTCAAAAAAATTGCATGAGTAATTTCAAATTTAATGTCGTTTTCGTATTTGCTGTTAGTGGGCGTGTTAAATTATTTTTGTATCTATTTGCGTGCGAGCATATGCGCCATCTAATGACCTTTGAATAAATTCAGCACGGTCGTTATTCATTGTCGCCCCTCGCACACAGAGCGCGCCGCTAGTCCGGAGCGGGCTCGAAGGACGCGCGGATACAGTTGTCTACACGGCGCGCGAAGAAAGGGTGGGCCCGCGGCCGTTACGATATCGGGAATTTATTGCATAAGGTGACGTCATCCCCAATAGCGCGGCTATTTTTAGCCGTGAATCACCCGCGGAGCGACGGTTGCGCAACCGCCTTTCGGAAATTGCAAAGCCGTGCCATCGGAAGAACACATTTATTACATTTCTGTAAAGTCATCGCCTACTGCTAAGTAAATGATACAGAGAGGGTGGTGAAAATATACTCTATTTATATAGACTCCAGGTGCAAAATGTAGAGACATTTCGAAGTCCTAGCGCTAAAACTCTAGTCTGACTAAGTCCTGCCGCACGCAAACGATTTGCACATAATCAACTTAATAATTACGCAATTCGAGCTGTTTACAACAAAGGGCAGTTTACATAGCACTAATATTAAGGCACCTCTGAAATCAAAGTACACAACACACATGCAGATGGCAGCAAAATCAGGAAACACTGACGTGTCTGCGCTACCCAGGCTTGCGCTGCGGCCAGTTCAAGCCTCGATAACTATTTGAGAACACATAAAAATCTAACTAATCTAAAGCTATTTATTACAGAGACAAACATACAAAAGAGCACTGAATGGTAGAAAAACAAAGTGAGACTCTTAGCAAAATAAAATATAAAAGTTCTTGTATACATTTCAAAAATGTGTAAAAGTGATCGGGCTCTCCTCACCACTTAAGACTATCTACATGATACATTTTAAAACTCTACTGGAATCGTTGCAGGAAAATTGCAACAAACGAGTGCGGCCCGGCCGAGTCCCGCAGAACGAGCCCGGTGTGGGTTGGGTGGAGCTCGGCAATCGAATCTCCGGGCTCCAGGCAACGCTGAAGCTCGTTCCCAGAGACTGCAGGCGCGGATTGAAACTGACCGAAAGGCCGCAGAACTGAACAGTCACTTCTTTTCCACCTTACACTACTGCTGCGAATGTCGGCCTCTGCCAGTCCGTGCAGACACCTCATTGGCGCTCGGGCTTCACATGATCCGGCACTTGTCCTCCCCCTGAGGGTCACCCTGCTGCTCGTGCAACTGCTCGTACCCGTGCAGCCCTCCCGCGAACTCCCGATGGCGGGATATCGAGCTCGCCTTCTGCCTTCGCACCCTGCAAACCAGTAGAATTTAAATGTGGCCCTGGCATTTCAAATTACTTTTATCGCATGCCACAATAAATGGAGTATCTCTCGGAGACGGACAACCGCTATCAATTAAGTGTACAAAAAAACAACAAAGGAACATGAAGTGTGCGTCTCTCGGTTTAGCTTCAAGTAGGAGACCCACAATTCAGAACCACCCTGTGTGTATCTCAAAATAACATCAAAAGGAGAGCCGCTGATTGGCGCGCCGTTACGTCACCAGATAACGTGCGTTTGTTTATTTCTACAGAGCGCATAGTAAACAAATGAATGATAAAGCCGATTCACAAGAACGACTCCGTGATGCAATTACGGGTCTATTTCCGCGCGTTACGTGATCAATTTGAATTTAAAATTAACGATTATGCCAGTCCTGTTGGGGGAATAATATACTAGTTAATTATGCGGCCCACTCGCGGAACACCTGCGTGCAGCCGCTCTCAAAGGCGAAAAGCGGCCGGCGCGGCGCCGAAATGCGTGAAAATGCACGTAGTTATGCAAATAGCGGTGATGTAAGCGACTAAGGTTGTCAGCTTTCTGGTAGGCGATGACCACATCAAGGCCTTTGATCGGCCGCACATCTAGTTCAATTGGCTCACCCTGCTTAGCGCGCGAGAGCGAGAGCACCGGGCAAAAACTTTCCAACCCTTCCCATTAAGTTGACTGTTTTATTTTTAACCCCTATAAATCGCTCCAGAACAGTGGAAATAACTCGTGGAGCGCACTAATGACCTACTGATCCACTTTAGGATTTTTTGATCAAACTTTGCATTCTTTCTGCTAGCCGGAACATTTAAGGTGAATAATAGATATTGAAGTAATCCTTTATTCAATAATACTTCAAATTACACATTATACATAATAACAACATATGTATATAAAATATATTTATACTTAAAAAAACTTAATAAAAATAAAGCGTTCATTTAGATTAAATATCAAGCATTTCTCGTGTTTAAATAGAATATCTTACCAGCTAGTGTTAATTAAGGGGTAATGTAATCATCTAAGTCTGTTATTATTCAAAAAAAGCGCGAGTATAGCGTGTTTCGCCTATCTTGGTAGGAAACGTACCTTTCAGACAGAGCCACCTCGTCTCCGTTGGAGTCCAGCAGGGTGGTGGTCATGTTGTCACCCACGAACCACTTCTGAGACTTCATCACTAGGTTGTGGGGCGGCTCGTGGTCCTTGCCGAGGTTGGAAGACCAGATCGTGACATAGGCGCCCGGCTCAATCTTGAGCGAGCGGTGGAACTTATACACGGTCTCGAGCTCCCCGGCCTTGCGCACCACCTGCCAGCCACCCACGGCCATCTCCTTGTTGCCCTTGTTGTGCAGCTTCACGAACTTGCCCTCGGGGTCTGCATCAGATACCTCGATGTCGGTCTTCGAGGAGCTTGTCACGCTGTAGTCGGAGACGCTTTGCTCCTGGCTCTCCTCAAGAAGAGTACGCTTGCGCTTCGCGCCCAGGCGAATAGGGGTAGCACGACGCTGTGAGGAACTCGAGCGCACCCCACGACTTACCTCGGCCAGCCCTCCTGTTGGGGTAATATTCAGCCGGTCCTCCTCAGACTCCAGCAGCTTGCGATAGGCTGCGATCTCCAGGTCGAGCGACACCTTGATGTCCATCAAGTCCTGATACTCCTGCAGCTGCTGCGCCATTTCCTCGCGCAGCCGAGCAAGTTCATTCTCCAGCACCGCAAGATCTTCAGCATGGCGCATCCGCTCGTTCTCCAGCTGCTTCTCCAAATCCCGAGCACGTGCAGTCAAGAGAGAGTTCTGGTTCTCTAGATCCGCCACTCTTGATGAGAGGGTGTCGATTCTAGTGCGAGTCTGTCGCATCTCATCAATTGCTGCAGCAGCAGCCCCCGTGTTGCGATTGGCTGCATTCTGCAAGTTTTTAATTTTGCTCTCATACAGAAGCTCAATCTCCTGGCGGTTGTTGGCCATTTGCGATTCGTATTGGTCACGCAGCTCCTGCAGAGCTTGCTGCAGCTTAGCTTCATACTGCTCGGCAAGGCGGCCATCGATCTCGCTAATCTCTATCTGGCGCTTGGTGCGCGTCTCGGTCAGCTGCTGCTGGTAAATTTGGTCCTTGAAGGACAGCTCTTCGCGCAAGCTTTGATTGTTGTTCTCGACATCGACGCGAGCTAGAGACTCATCCTCCAGCTGCTTGCGCAGCTCTTCCACTTGCTTCTTGAGCTTGTCGCGCTCCTTCTCCACGTCGCGCAACTCGGCTTGCGCCTTCTTGGCGTCCGTCTGCGCCTGGTTGTACTTGAGGGTGAGATCGTTCGCGCGCGTCTCCAGCACGCGCACCGAGTTCTCGGCGAGCACCAGGTCCTTGGACTTCTTGGCAAGGTTGGCCTTCAGCTCCTCGTTCTCGTCCCACAGCCGCTTGGTGTCGATCTCGAGCTTGGCCTTCTCGCGGTGCGTCTCGTCCAGCAACTTGCGCGCGTCCGACAGCTCGTGGTCGTACATGGCCTTGATGTTCTGCACCTCGCGGGTGACCGTCTCCTGCGTCGTCTGGACCTCCCGCGTCAGCCGGTTGTTCTCCGTCTCCAGGTAGCGTACCCTGTCGATGTAGGCGGCCAGGCGGTCGTTCAGGTTCTGCAGCTCGGCCTTCTCCTGTAGCCGCGAGTGCCGCGTGGGGCTCAGGGGGCTGGAGGGCCGGCCGCCCTGCGACGCCGGCGTTCCGCTCTTTCTCGTCTTCGAAGCCATCGCGCGACCAACTTCCGCTCTAGGGGCACCACACTGTCTTGCAGATACTCGCACACTGGCACGGCGGCGCGGAGACGGCCTGCGAAACGCGGTCGAGGTCTACAAGTAACAGAACTATTTTCGGAGATGATCCGCGGCACGCAAAGCACCCAATATATAGCACGAACACGTCTTGTACTAACGAACGATAACGGTTTTAGCGCATTTCAAGCGAATAGGTGCGGTTAGCTTGGCTTGCCGCGCAGTGCCGCTATCGTGGCCCAGATGGCACTGCTCAGGGGAGTTTTATTGGCGAGATTTTTTATTATACCATGGTAGCAATAAATAAAAAACAAGCCGTTAACGAGTAATTTTAAATCGTTCCTTTGGTTATATCTTTTACTTATATCAGTGATAAGCAGAAAAATATTTTGGCTGACTTTCGCATGGAGATTTAACGGTGTTTAACGAATATGTTGGGGGTTAGAGGTGGGTGGGTGAACATTTGCAAACGTGAAGAAGTCAACGCGGTAAACGTACTTTTGAACTGCCCACTCAAACAAGAAGCTACGGACACTGGAAGAAATTGTGATATTCGCCAATGAGAATGACTGGTGGAACGCGCTGCAGTTTTCTGCAGAAAATTAGGGGCGCAGGGCGAGTCCAATTGGAGGTTTAGGAGAGGGATAATGAATGCGCACTGATTAAGAGCCTGGACTCACTTGAAAATATATAAAGGGCATGGACCAAGAATTTAGGACTCGTGAGTGACAATTGAGAGAGATTGCACATAAATGTGGACTCAGGCGAATTGCAACTTGCATAAACCGAACAGGAAATGAAAGACTAAAATTGGAAATTGATGTATTTAATCTGCCAATAAATCTCTGATGATAATTGACTATAAAACGAATTAAGACTATATTAGAAATATTAGATCATCTGGAAACCAATAATCTATTAGAAAAGGCAGCTAAAATCCCAAATCAAACAGTTCATATGGCGACTACAATGGACGGCATCACAACTATCAAAAAATATGTGGATCAATAGTAGATTACCAGTTGATAGTCGTACATTTAATACAGCAAGAGAACTAAGAAAAAGATCACTGAATCAAAAAATCATTTTTCAATAAGTACCTTAAGGGACTGACAGCTATAGAGGAGACAAAATATTTACTCTGGAAAGTTAGCATCCACCTCAATAGGTCTAAACCACAATTACTTCTGGTTTGAAACAAAGATGGATCATGTGTATTGATCAAGATAAGTGGAAATCGTTTGCTACTCATCTTTAGAATGCTTTTCAATCACTAGCACTAATAGATAAACTAAAGGACGATGCTAAAGCCACAACTACTTAATGGCCCTTTACCAGCAACTTTTCTCACCTATTAAATCCTTCATCTCTGGAAAAATCGTTTAAATGATCGTTAGAAATACGAATTTCAAGAGAACGCAGGATATGATATCACTAGAAAATCAAAGAACCATCTCTAAAGGAAAAATCTTCAATGGTATAACAAGAACAGGATATTTTCCTGTTCAATGGAAAATTCTTCACCTACAAGCAAACCTTTCAAAGAGCCTTATCAGCATTATTCCTAAGATTTTTGAACGTTTTTTTTTCTGAAAAGGCTTATTCCTATTCTTAAATACGAGCAATTTAACCCGACCACCATTTCGTTCGGAAATCGATATTCCACTATAGAACAAATACATAGTTTACTAGATAACATCAATACGACCTTTGTAAATAAAAATACTACTTTAAAGTCTTCTTTGACGTAAGCTAAGTCTTCGACAAAGTGTATCATGAAGGTTTATTATTTAATTAACATCCATACTATATAATTATCAAATCCTATCTCAATGAAAGGCTCTTTTAAGGGAAGTTGGGAGAATCCGACAAATTCTAATAGAACTACGGCAACTTATATTCACGACTGATTCAAAGTTAACGAAACTTCACTTTCACTAGTCAGTATGAATGGTCAACTATTGCTTCAAGTGGACTGCGTAAAGTACCTAGGCCTATATCTTAATATAGGTTTAATTTGGAAAACCTACATCTGAAATACAAGGAGGTTCAAATGTGACCGTGACTGATTTTTTTTACAAAAAAATCAAATTTTCAAACACTTACATGCACATGCCAGTCTTCAACGTACTCCTATCCAGAGTCAACACATTTTTGGAACGTTTTGGAAGCATTCTGATGCCCTTTTCAACAAAGGCGTATCCACTAAAACAGTCTGGATGACGGCGTCGTTGTCCGCAAACCGAATTCCTTGCTCTACTGGTTTAGGCTTTCCGAACAGGTAGAAATTACTTGGAGCCAAATTGAGACTGTGCGGTGGATGTGCCAGAAGGCTCCATTTCAACTTTTGGAGATTTTCCATTGTTGTTTTGACCGTATGGGAGCGTGCATTGTCTTGAAGAAAGGTTACTCGCTTTACACCGGTCTTCTGCTTGGATCGGATCTTTTCCTTCACATCTGTTGTCAGAAGGTTTGAGTAATTAGCTGCATTGACTATTCTGGTACCTGTAAGAAAGTCTAAATGGATAACCCCCTGCCAGTCCCTGAAAACGTTGCCATCACTTTTTCTGCCGAACGGCTCCTTCGCACTCTCTTGGGTTTGCGAAAATTGATATGCCGGCACTCGCGTGATGACTGCTGGAACTCGGGAATGAAGTAGTGCACACAAACTTCAAAAATGCATCACCTTCGTCTTCAAACTGCTATAGAAGACGACTGGTAGCTTGCATGAGCACCATTTCGTTCATGTTCTTCAAAATGCGTGGTACCCACTGTGCATTGACCTTCCGATAGCGCAGGTGATTTTTCACGACCACACACTACCAACACTGATGAACAGCTTTATTCCAAGTCCCTTGAAAGTTGGCGATCAATGTTTGGCTCGGTGACGGATGTTCGCGACCGACGATCATGCGGTTCATTCTCCACGTGCTGTCTGTCCTCTCCAATGCACTTACACCACTCAAACACACGGGTCCGTGAGAGACACTCCTTCCCATACTGCTGTTGGATGAGGACAGGACGTTTTCCCCAATGAGGAATTTGATTACAATGCCCTGTTCTACGCTTTGCTGTACCTTCTGTTTCGAAACAGGAATGAACAGATTCTAACTGGGGTTTGTTTACACGCAAATCATTTCTGGTCATATTTGAACTACTTCGTAAAAGTCAAACTAAAAAACTATAGTATTATTGGATAATAAGCTGCACACTAAGATCTATCTTGCTAAAGGAAAAAATTTGCGATGATCTGAAAGTAATATCAGTGAAAGATGAATAGATATATCTAATGCTAAATACCTTAGGAGACTAGAAACACATACAAACTTATTAGCCAATAGTGTAAAAAAGCAAACACTCGGCTTTTCTTTTTGTTTTTAACTAACTTATTAATTATTATGTGTTTGTTGAAAATATTTGTATAAGTTAATTCATAAGAAGAGGCGCTAAAAGGCAATTCCTTTCATGAATTATTACCAAGTTTTGTTTGTCAATATTTATATAACAATCTGATTTGCTTATTGCTTCTGTAGCAGATTGCAAATAAACACTAAAAAATATTTGCTGTTAATTTCTGGCCATAAACTTTATAAATAAACCTAGAATATTAACGTTACATAATTAGTTGTTACGTATTTAGTTTAAATGACTAATATTTTACAATTTCCTGGCCGCAACTTTAACTAACGGCAACTCTGATTGTTTCTCTGAATTTATTTTATCTTCATTTCCATCTATACTTTCTTTTACTGTTTTATTTCGAAAATATAATCCTTTCGGGTGTAAAGCTGTTGGGATTGTGCCATTCTCTCCGTCCTTTTCTGTCTTTCGCCTTTTACTTAACTTCATGCCACTTAATGTTGTGTTTTTTCGCTGCATTATTCATTTCCTTAACCACGCCCTTCACCCATGTCTTCATTTCTTTTTCTTTTTATGATGTTTTGCATCGAACACTCTTCTTACCCTTTTCTCTTCCTCCATTCTCATTACGTGTCCGAACCATCACAATTTATCTTCCTCTACTGTACCCTGTATTAGTGTTGTGTTTAAGATTTCTCTAAAAGCATTGTGTTTTTAGCCTTTCTGAATCCCTATTGCCAATCTTCTAAAATCTTTTCCCAATAGTTTGTTTACCTCTTAATTCATTTTTAGGGTTTAGGATTTTTAAATATACGAGAGTAATCCCAAAAATGAGATTCCCTGGTTTTTAGAAATAGAAAAAGAGTTTATTTTCAGTGATTGATAGGAGTACATCACTTTGAAGCTTGAATATTTCTATATATTTTTACACAATCGCCATTTTAGTCAATGCGCTTTTGTAGGCGATGTGGCAGTTCTTGCATGTCTATGTCCTACTAGCCGCCATGTTGTTGAGGAAGCGTTGATCGCTTCTTTCACCTCGTCATGGTTGCTGAAGCGCATTCCGGCCAAATGTGCTTTCAACTTAGAGAACAAGTCGGAACTATAACGTGGGTGGGTAAATTATGTCTCATTTAAACTGTTGCAGGAGGGCGACGGTCGTACGGGCGACGTGAGAGCAAGCGTTGTCGTGGAGAAAGCACACGCCCTTGCTCAACATTCTCCTTCTCCGGTTCTAAATCGCCTGTCTGAGTTTTTCAGTGTCTCACAATACCAATGTCAGCGTTCATTGTAGTCCCACGGGCCATGAAGTCGACCGGCAATACCCCCTTTCAATTCTAAAACACAGTTGCCATGACTTTGCCGGCAGACTGTGCCTGTTTGGATTTTCACGTGATTGCTGTTTGGTCGCAGGTGTGAAGTGGAACGTCCAGGTTTCGTCACCCATGACAATAAATCCAAAAATTTGTCCTTTCTATCTACGTCGAAGAAATTCCTAGCAAGAGTCGTTGGTGTAAGCATTTGTGGGGCCCATCTTGCGCACACCTTTCGATATTGCAACTTTTCAAAGTCCTATGAATGGTGCTTCAAGAAACCTTAGGAACCGAAATGCAGAGATCATGGACAGTGATCCTCGGATCTTTAAGTATGATTTGTTCAATCGCCATGACTGTCTTGTCGGAAATTGAAGCTTTCCTGCTTTTTCTTCGTCGAAATTTTTTATGCGGCCACCTGCAAACTCCTTATACCACTCGCGGACGTTTTTGGCATCCATGCACAGCTCTCCATACACTTCAGTCGAACGGCGATTAATTTCGATTGGTTCAACGTCTCTTGCGTTTAAAAACTGAATTGCGTGAACTTCGCACCTGGCGATAGCAGCAAGGAGGAGCTCCATTACGAACGGCTGCTGAGCCAAAACTGTGAGCCGAGGAAGCAGCAAAAATAGGACAATTCCTCTGTAATTAATGCATTATTTCTATTTGCCAGTCTTCAGGTACCTTTCCTGTGCTCAATGTCTTATTTATGATTTTTTTAAATCTCTTTATTTGGCCCTTTTATCGGATCAGCTGTTATTTAATCATGTCTAGGGGTTTCTTCCACTTTTATTTTTTTAATAGTTTCTTCTATATAAGCTTTCCGTGGCTAGTTTTCTATATTTAAATCATTATTATTTTCCTTTTCTTGTTTCCTAGGTTTTCTTCTCTGTAGGTTATATCTGATCCTTCTAATGGTTCTTTGAAGTACTGTCTCCATGTTTCCATAATTTCTTCTTCCGCTGTGAGTAACTCTTCGTCTTTATTTTGAGCAGTTCTTGCCTTTATCGCATTTCCTTTTTACGCGTTCTTAATTTTTTTCTAAATTACCTTTATTAGTTTTTAACTATTTCTTTCGTCTTTATATTTTTATAGTCTGTATGTTTTTTCGAGGTTAGATATTTTTTCCAAGCTCGTTCTTTCTTTTTGACTGTCGTTCTGTAGTTTATTTGCAATTCTTGTGGTTTCGTATATTTTTTCTGAAGTTCACTTTGTAGTTCAACTGCTCAACTGTTTCTTGCGTAATTATGTTTCTCATTTTTTGTTCTAAAAGCTATTGGTATCTATTTTTAAATTGCATCTGGTTTTTCTATTTTTTATTTTTCCCCTTTATTATTAACTTTTTTCTTTGATTATGATTTTCTATTTAATTTCCAATGAGTAGAGATATGTTCTAATTTTTGTTCTTCTTCTGATTTTTATGTTTACGATGTTTTCCAGATATCTTAGTTAGCTAAAAGGTAGTTTATTAGTGATCTTTTATTTCTACTCATTACATCTCTTTTTTTTTCTTCAGCCTTGTAGCGCCCAGTATTGAGCATAGGCCTCCCTTTTTGGGGGGGATTTGGCAATTAAACGCCACGCTTGCCGGGCGGGTTGGCGAGTGGATAGTGAATGTACTTTTTTTACGACCTCCACAGGTTTGTATGACGGCCGGAGAGCATTAAATGTTTTTGTCATTGCCGGGGTTCGAACCCGGAGCCGCCGTGCGCCAGTTTGGCAGGTTGAGGCCTTTACCTCGCGGCTGTCGTGCTCTCTTGTATCTTTATAATGTCGAAAATGTGTACTTGTATTTATTAATTTATTATCTACATAGAAGTTTAACGTTCTTTCCACATTTGTATGGCTTTTTCACTCTACTTTACTAAGCACCATTCGATTCCTTTGTTGTTGTTTCCTACTGTTTCGTTAAGATTCCCCAACAGCAGTAAATTGGATTTACTACTGTCTACTTCCTGTTGTAGTTTAGAATTTTTTTTGCATCCTTCTTTATTTCGCAGGCCATCATCACCAACTTTTTATCTCTTTCTTCTTTTATGTTTACTGTGAGAATTCTTTCGCTAACAAGCTTTTCTATTTTATGTGTTTCAATTTATTTTCTTTTACTATTAAGGTAACACTCGCCCTTGCACGCTCTTCCATTTCTACTCCAACCATAGTCTCCAAAAATTGTCATTTTTGTCACTTTTTGATTCCGTTTCCCTTCATTTTAGTTTCTCTGATCTCAAAACATTCTGTTTGTCTTCTGATGTCTGTTGCTTAATTATTCTCCTCTTCCTGTGTAGCTTTTTATGTTCCAAGTTTCCATTTCTTGTGTGTTTTCTTTTATTTATCTTTATTTCTTTATTTTTATTTTTTTAATTTTTACTATCATTTTAAAATGTTTTAAATTTAAGTCAATTGCATAAGTCGTTTACCTAATCTGTCCGTTTAAATAATTTGCTAGCGTTTTGAGTGTCGTTCATAGTCATCATATTAATCAGTTTATTGTAATCTTGCCACATCCTATTGTAACTATATTTTCCATCTGTTCATTTCCTCTTACTTTTTTCTTATAGCTTTTATAGCTAAGTTTTCTTCTATAGAATTCTTCATTGTCGTTTTTAGCTCTAGGTTTTCTCTCACGTCCATAATTTTAGTTTTGTTTTTCTTTTTCCTTAATTTCTTTGTCTTTTCTACTCATTTTATCACTTGTTTTTTAAATATTTGCATTTTATTAATATTTATAGCTTCATTGTATGTTTTTCGATCTTTTCGTATTTCTTTGACCTCTAGTAAATCATTTATTTTTACAAAATGTCCGTATTGCCATTTTTTTAATCGGCATCCTCGCTGTTTTCTTAAATGTCTGGTAAATATTATTATCCTCAGCCCCTTTGCGTCTGCCGTTTTCTGGGTAATCAGACAAATATTCTTCATCCACCACGATAATATTTACCAGTCCATTGTCCCGTACAAATAAAATGCTTTGACCCTGAATGCAGGCTTGTTATTTAATCTACGAAGTTTATCAGCGCTTATCTCCCGTACACATTTCACGTGCTCTAACGTTATATGCACTTTCTAATACTTATATTTACCCATCCGCTTCCGTGTTATAGAATACCTTGACTTTGTACGCTTTAAACTAATCAGTAGCCGACACTAAATTTCCACAAGTTGAAACCACTCAACGGAGCGATTATTTATATTCTGCTTAACACGTCGTGCAGGAACTCGTCTTCCATTGCGACCTTGATCGTAATTCCGTCTGGTGGTTCTTGACATTAAAATTTCAATTTGTACTTTTACTTTATTTTCTAGTTTGAAACACAAATATGAGCGAAATATTTGAGTCAAGCTATGATTTTTTTTAACTTAACTTTAATAAAAGCTGGCACTCGATAGGAGGAGACCGCAATATGTGTTGGTCGCCGTTATGTGAGTATATCTGAAGTGCGATCATTACATTTGCAATAATTGATCAACTAGGGGATGGAATCTACAACAAATTTTATGTGAATCTGGAACATTCATCCTTAAAAACTGTTCGAATGATTTTTAAGGCTTTTGGAAACGACGTTATGAGTGCAATACAAATATACAGGTATTGGACATAACAATGGACTTGTCAGGAGTGGGACATATTTTTGCTGTGCTTGGTAACACTGGACACTACAGGCAGTATGGACTGTGCACTAATAGCAGAGTGAGACAGTGTGGTTGTGCACGTTGTGTGATGAGTGACCAGTATGCGCCCGTCTAGCTGGCGCATCTGTGAGCAAAACAGCGACGTTATGCAGTGTAACACAAGGCAATGTCTCAAAAATCATGACCGCATACACAGTGTACGGTAGAATAGAGTCGGCGAAGCAGTGTAGCGGACGAAAGACAAAGTTGCAGGATAGGAACCACCAAACTTTGAAGCGTGTTGTGGCGTTACAGAAGAGAACAGCGGCTGAGAAAGTGACTACAGAACTTAATCATCACCTAAACACCCGTGTCATCCAAAACACTGAAGCGGGAACTGCATAAAATGGGTATCCATGGACGTGTTGCTATTTCTAAGCTCCTAATAATAGACCCAAATACTCAAAGGTGATGTGCATAGTGCAACGCCCTCAAACGCTGGACGTTGGAGGACTGAAAACGTGTCGTTTAGTCGGACGAGTCATCCTTTGCTTTCTTCTCCACTACTGAACGTGCATTTATCTGGCGAACACCTTCTGAAGCATATGATATAAAATGTTTCCCCCCAACTGCCAAACTAACTCTATTTTCAGACAGGAATATCCTATTTCAGGATAATAATGCCTTCATTCACACCGCTAGTCCTGTTCAAGGATGGTTTCAAGAGTATGCCAATGCCCAGACCTGAATATCATCGAGCTGTTTTGGAAAACAGGGTTCGGCGTCGATTTCTACCTCTCTATTTGAGCTTGAGGCTATGTTAGAAACGGCTTCAAATTCTACTCACCATTATTCAAGACTTCTATCTGTCTATTCCGTCCAGAATTCAAGCCGCATTGCGTGCTAAAGGTGGACCAACACCGTATTAATACAAAATGTTCCAAATTCTATTATTTTGTCCAATATATGTATGCATGGCACAACGAGCAAATTCCTAACTTTTTGACGACGATAGATCAGAACAAACTCCAGACTTCAAGAGTATAAATAGCCTGAGAATAACAATAGATGAAGTCATAAGAGCAATAACACAACTTAAAGACGGTAAATCTCCAGGGCCAGACAATGTCCATACTAAATTCCTCAAATTATTCGACGCAGAAGGCATTCAGTGGTTATCAGAAATATTTAACAAAATATATTCTAACGGGGAAATACCAAAGGTACGGCTAAAATCTACATTTATCCTGGTACCTAAAACATTAAACGCCTAGCACTATCAGTTTAATAAGTCACCCCCTAAAACTCTTCCTGAAAATAATACATCAGAGAATGCTCAAAGTGTGTGAAGAACAAATCAGTCGCACACAGTTCGGCTTCAGGAGTGTCATGGGAGCAAGGAAAGCCTTATTTAGTATCCAAGTACTCTTTCAAAGATGTAGAGACGTTGATTGCGATATTCATGCCTGCTTTATCGATTATCAAAAAGCTTTTGATAATTTACGGCTTAATGAACTTATCAAGATTCTAATAGAAATCGGCTTGGAAGATAGATTTAAGAATTATAATTAACTTATACTGAAACCAAACAGCATCCGTACGCATTCAAGATGAGGGCTCCGAAGATATTAAGATCAAACGAGGTGTCCGACCAGGGTGTGTGTTATCACCGACGCTTTTTAATGTATACTCAGAAAGAATTTTTCAAGAGGCGTTAGAAGACAACGGCATTGGAATCAAGATCAATGACGAGTATCTAAATAATGTAAGATATACAGACGACACAGTAGTGATTACAGATAGCCTAGAGAATTTACAAGAACTAATGAACAGAATAGTATAATCCAGCCAGACAAACAGACTTTCACTTAATTTAAAGAAAGCAAAATATATCCTGGCCAACTTATAATGAATAACTAACCAATAGAAAAAGTGCAAAAGTACATATATTTGGAAATAACAATTAATAAAAACTGAGACCACTCATTAGAAATAATAAGAAGGATAGAAAAATCCAGAGCCGCAATTCTGAAGATGTCAAAAGTATTCAGATGCCACGATTTATCTTTATCAACCAAAATCAGACTGTTGAGATGCTACGACTTTTCGGTATTGCTATATGGAGTAGACTCTTGGACTTTGACAGATGCTTCTTGTAAGAAACTTGAAGTATTTGAAATGTGGCTACAATGACGTATTTTCTAGTTTGAAACAAATATGAGCGAAATATTTGAGTCAAGCTGTGATTTTTTAAACTTAACTTTAATAAAAGCTGGCACTCGATAGGAGGAGACCACAATATGCATACGTGAATAAAGATGACTTTACTGCCCTGGATGTTGGTCGCCGTTATGTGAGTGTATCTGAAGTGCGATCATCACATTTGCAATAATTGATCAACTAGGGGATGGAATCTACAACAAATTTTATATTAATCTGGAACATTCATCCGCAAAAACTGTTCCAATGATTTTTAAGGCTTTTGGAAACGACGTTATGAGTGCAATACAAATATACAGGAATTGGACATAACAATGGACTTGTCAGGAGTGGGACATATTTTTGCTGTGCTTGGTAACACTGGATACTACAGGCAGTATGGACTGTGCACTAATAGCAGAGTGAGACAGTGTGGTTGTGCACGTTGTGTGATGAGTGACCAGTATGTGCCCGTCTAGCTGGCGCATATGTGAGCAAAACAGCGACGTTATGCAGTGTAACACAAGGCAATATCTCAAAAATCATGATCGCATACACAGTGTACGGTAGAATAGGGTCGGCGAAGCAGTGTAGCGGACGAAACATAAAGTTGCAGAATAGGAACCACCAAACTTTGAAGCGTGTTGTGGCGTTACAGAAGAGAACAACGGCTGAGAAAGCGACTACAGAACTTAATCATCTCCTAAACACCCGTGTCATCCAAAACACTGAAGCGGGAACTGCATAAATGGGTATCCATGGACGTGTTGCTATTTCTAAGCCCCTAATAACAGACACAAATACTCAAAGGTGATGTGCATAGTGCAATGCCCTCAAACGCTGGACGTTGGAGGACTGAAAACGTGTCGTTTAGTCGGACGAGTCATCCTTTACTTTCTTCCCTACTACTGAACGTGCATTTATCTGGCGAACACCTTCTGAAGCATATGATATAAACTGTTTCCGCCCAACTGCCAAACTAACTCTATTTCCAGACAGGAATACCCTATTTCAGGATAATAATGCCTTCATTCACACCGCTAGTCCTGTTCAAGGGTGGTTTCAAGAGTATGCCAATGCCCAGACCTGAACATCATCGAGCTGTTTTGGAAAACAGGGTTCGGCGTCGATTTCTACCTCGTTTGTCTCTAATTGAGCTGGAGGCTATGCTGTGTTAAAAACGGCTTCAAATTCTACTCACCATTATTCAAGACTTCTATCGGTCTATTCCGACCAGAACTCAAGCCGCATTGCGTGCTAAAGGTGGACCAACACCGTATTAATACAAAATGTTCCAAATTCTATTATTTTGTCCAACATATGTATGCATGGCACAACGAGCAAATTCCTAACTTTTTGAGCACGATAGATCAGAACAACCTCCAGACTTCAAGAATATAGATAGCCCGAGAATAACAATAGATGAAGTCACAAGAGCAATAACACAACTTAAAGACAGTAAATCTCCAGGGCCCGACAATGTCCATACTAAATTCCTCAAATTATTCGACGCAGAAGGCATTCAGTGGTTATCAGAAATAGTTAACAAAATATATTCTAACGGGGAAATACCAAGGGTATGGCTAAAATCTACATTTATCCTGGTACCTAAAACATTAAACGTCTAGCACTATACGTTTAATAAGTCACCCCCTAAAACTCTTCCTGAAAATAATACATCAGAGAATGCTCAAAGTGTGAAAGAACAAATCAGTCGCACACAGTTCGGCTTCAGGAGTGTCATGGGAACAAGGAAGCCTTATTTAGTATCAAAGTACTCTTTCAAAGATGTAGAGACGTTGATTGCGATATTCATGCCTGCTTTATCGATTATCAAAAAGCTTTTGATAATGTACGGCTTAATGATGTTATCAAGATTTTAATAAAAATCGGCTTGGAAGATAGATTTAAGAATTATAATTAACTTATACTGAAACCAAACAGCATCCGTACGCATTCAAGATGAGGGCCCCGAAGATATTAAGATCAAACGAGGTGTCCCACAAGAGTGTGTGTTATCACCGACGCTTTTTAGTGTAAACTCATAAAGAATTTTTCAAGACAACGGCATTGGAATGAAGATCAATGACGAGTATCTAAATAATGTAAGATACACAGACGACACAGTAGTGATTACAGATAGCCTAGAGAATTTACAAGAACTAATTAACAGAATAGTAGAATCCAGCCAGACAAACAGACTTTCACTTAATTTAAAGAAAGCAAAATATATGGTAATCTCTAAAAAAACCCAGCGGGGTTGCTAGATCCCCAACTGGGCGCCTCCCCAGGTGGCGGATAGGGGAACACCCGTCAGATATGGCGGGTACCGGGGAAATAAAATACCCGGGGCGGACCAAAACTAGCAGTAGCGTCTGACTCAGATTGAGCGGCTACAAATAGGGCACTCTTTTGCCCTGGGATCGAGAACGGTCCTAAAGGCGGAAGAACTACGAGGGTGGTCAAAGGCATAAGGATACAGAAGGCAACGGGAAACCACTGTATTAAAGGCCCATTTGGGCATCCCTAGTAAAATCAATATGGCTGAATTCAGAGCAAAATGTTCCGGAGTTTCTAGTTCCCCGTTCGGATCTCCGGGGGGGACGGTTTTGAATAAAGCTTAAAAAAGAAGAAAGAGATGAAGATAGCTACATCGAATATTCAATCTATATATGAAGCAGGAAAAATCCACAACGTGCTTCAAGAAATGGAACGACTGAGTGAAACCAGGTGGCCAAATTCAGGGGAAATGCAAATTAACAAAGCAAAGATATACTACTCAGGTAACAATGACCCATACCATTGGAATGGAGTAGCAATAGTAGTAGACAAATCCCTGTGTAAATCAGTAATTAGCTTCATGCCTGTCTCAGATAGGGTAATCATGTTAAGAACTTAAACACTCCAAGGAATAATGAATATAATACAGGTATATGCCCCTACTGCAGATAAGGATAAGGAAGAAGTAGAACAATTTTATAACGACGTTCAGCAAGCTATAAATATCACAAAAACAGAGAAATCACGATTGTCATGGGGATTTCAACTCAAAAATAGGAAAAGGAGAAGTGGAGGATATCATAGGTAATTACGGACTGGGACTAAGAAATGAGAGGGAGATAGACTGGAACAGTTCTGCCAAGAACAGGAAATGATAATCTCAAATACGTTCTTTAAATTGCCAGAAAAAGGCTATATACGTGGAGAGCACCAGCAGATAATAACAAAACATAGTCCGAAACCAAATAGACTATGTATTGATAAATAAACGATATCGCAATTCCATCAAGTCGCCAAAACATATCCAGGCGCAGATGCAGCAACTGACCACAATCCGGTGATAATAAAAATCGAAACACGATTAAAAAACTTACATCACAACAGAACAAAAACAACTACAGATATCACAATTAAAAGACCAAGCAACAAAAGATCAATTAGCGGTAAAATTAATAAAGAACTAGAAGAAAAATAGATAGAAACTTGAAGGAGACCCAAATAACAAATGGGAAGCATTCAAAAAGCAATAATGACCCCAAGTAGAGAAATATTAGGAGAATCAAAGGTAAATAACACAAATAAAATATGGATGACGGATGAGATACTGGAACTGATGGAAAACAGAAGACAACATAAGAATAGAGACAATGAAATGTATAAAACCTTACATAAAGAAATAAGAAGGAAGATTAGAGAAGCTAAGGAGAAATGGTACACAAATAAATGTGCAGAAATAGAAGAATTGCAAGCAAGACATGATGATTTCAACTTACACAAGAAAATAAAGGAAATGGCGGGAATAAGAAAATCAAATAAAAATAATATCCTCTTGGACAGAAATGGTAAAATAATACCCGACATCAAAGGTAAATTAAAAAGATGGAAAGAGTATATCCAGGAATTATTCGAAGATGAAAGACAACAAGAAACAATAGAAGAAAATACAGAACGAGACAGTGGACCATATATAACAGAAGAAGAAGTAATACATGCAATAAAATTGGCAAAATGCAATAAAACTCCGGGTCCTGATGAAATTCCAGCTGAAATAATAAAATTAATCACGGAAGAACAAATAGGCGTGTTGGTAGATTTATATAATACAGGAATAATCCCTACAGAATGGCTCAGATCGACATTCATCGCTTTACCCAAAAAAGCCAACGCAAGAGAATGTAATGATCATAGGACAATTAGTTTAATAAGTCACACTCTTAAAATATTTCTGAAAATATTGCATAAAAGAATTTTCAGAAAGCTAGAACAAGACTTTAGTGAAACCCAATTTGGTTTCAGGAAAGCAATGGGCACAAGAGAAGCCCTGTTCGCAGTGAATGTGTTAACTCAGAGATGTATAGATATCAATCAACCAATATATGCCTGCTTCCTCGATTACAACAAAGCATTTGACAAAGTCCGCCATAACTACCTCATTCGACTACTTAAAGATAAAAATATAGATATGAAAGATATTAGAATAATAACTCAGTTATATTTCAACCAGATTGCTAATGTAAAAGTGGATAATGAGTTAACTGAAGAAGTACAGATACAAAGAGGAGTAAGGCAGGGATGTTTGCTTTCGCCTTTACTCTTCAACGTTATTCTGAGGAAATAATCAAGAACGCACTGGAAGAAGTATCAATTAGGATTAAAGTTAACGGGAAATAAATAAACAATATTAGATATGCAGATGACACTATACTCATGGCAGAGTCATTAGAAGATTTACAAAGGATATTAGATCTAGTAGTCGAAAGTAGTGAAGAAAAGGGTCTGTCACTAAATATCAAAAAGACTAAATTTATGACAATCACAAAATCACAACAACGACAAGAAAATATATGGATTAGAGGAGAACAAGTGGAGAAGGTATAAAAATACAAATACCTGGGAACTATTGTCAACGAGAACAGTGAATACACAGAGGAAATTAGAGCAAGAATTGGCCAGGCCAGGACCATATTTAATAAAATGAGAAATATACTATGCAACAGAGACTTATGTCTACAGCTAAGAATCAGAATGTTGAGATGCTACGTGTTTTCAGTAGCATTTTATGGAATGGAGGCTTGGACGATGAAGAAAAACATCAGTGATCGACTGGAAGCATTCGAGATGTGGACCTATCGAAGAATGTTGAAAATCAGCTGGGTGGACAGAGTGACGAATGGTGAGGTACTCAGAAGAATGGGGAAGGAAAAAGAAGTATTGAATACAGTTAAGACACGGAAATTACAGTATCTGGGGCATGTGATGCGGGGAGAAAGATACGAAATCCTACAAAATATCATTCAAGGGAAGATACAGGGTAATAGGAATAGAGGAAGAAGACGCATTTCCTGGTTGAGTAACCTGAGACAATGGTACAATTGCAGTTCTATTGAATTGTTCAGAGCAGCAACGTCGATAATACAAACAGCCATAATGATAGCCAATCTTCTAAGAGGAGACGGCACTTAAGAAGAAGAAGAAAAGTAATAATCATCCTGGCCAACTTATAATGAATAACCAACCAATAGAAAAAGTGCAAAGGTACATATATTTGGAAATAACAATTAATAAAAACTGGGACCACTCATTAGAGATAATAAGCAGGATAGAAAAATCCAGAGCCGCAATTCTGAAGATGTTAAAAGTATTCAGATCCCACGATTTATCTTTATCAACCAAAATCAGACTATTGGGTTGCTACGTCTTTTCGGTATTGCTATATGGAGTAGACTCTTGGACTTTGACAGAGGCTTCTTGTAAGAAGCTTGAAGTATTTGAAATGTGGCTACACTGACGTATTTTAAAAATTCCGTGGACAGATCAAATCACTAATCAAACTGTTTTCGAAAGAATGGGTAAAGAAGAAAAACTAATACTAAGGCGTAAGAAAAGAGGGAAGAAGAATATCGTGGCTGAAGAAGTTGTGAACGTGGTTTATTACAACAACGGTCGGACACTTCAGATCTGCGGTGGAAAAAATATGAATTGCTTTAATGATCGCCAATGTCCGGAACGGATTGGCACCATAAGAAGAACGGCCAAAAGACTGAAAAATGTTAATCGTGTATAGATTGCAATAAATGAAAACTAGAATATGAGAGTTCGTAGATTTCTGATAGAAGATTTTGGCATAAAATGTGTCGCAGCAAAAATCGTTCTATGGGTACTGTTATCACAACAGGAGGAACATTGTACTGCTGCTGTTAACGTCTTGCTTCAAATTTCAGACTAATACGATGAGCCACTTATTCGTAATTTTAAAACAGCATTGTAGAACAATTGAAAGGGCATGAAATTGCAAGGTGCCTACTTTAAAGGAAACTCAAACTACGTACGATATTTCAGGCTCGAGACTTTGAGGTACGCCACATATCGCGACTTACATTGATTACACGAAGTTGTCGTGTCTTACTGACTGCTTTCAACCATTTTTTATGACAAAAAGGTCTATTAATAAACAGTAAAGATTTATATCGTCAAGTTATTGCTTATATTTAAGATTCTTTTATCTTTCGCGCAGTAATTTATTACAAAATAAGCAAAAAATACCGGTTAAAGCAGAGCAGGATTGTAGTCCAATTTAACTATTTTAAATTATAGTAATAAAATAGGATTAAATACGAATTTAGGTTAAGCATTGCAATTAAATTATCAAACCAAAAATTGGAGTCTAAATGGAAACTAGAGAAGTGAAGTGGAAGCTAAATTTAGAATAACATTGGTATTTGCGATAACTGAGATTAACGATTAAAATCCAAGGATAGAGCGAAAATGATACAAGTATCAAACAAAATTAGACCCAAAATCGATATCAATTACATAGCGTTTGAGATTAAAACAAAAAGAATGGTCAAATAAAGAAAGTTAATTTTAGGTACAAAGTAAAATACGAAGCTTGTTTCAAATAGCATCAAAATCAGAGTTTATTCCGGATTCAATTTTTAAATTTCTATTGCCAATTTACAACCTACTCCTAATATAGAGTAATACGTAAATGAGGGACATGGAAGTTATTTAACACGAGTAGGGCACAATCCACTGACGGGTCTCCATGATATACTCGATGAGATCTTCTGTCTATCCAATCTTCTATCCACAGGCTGATCGGTGTAGAGGTTGGTGTGATTTAAGCTGCTTATTTTAGTTTTCGCAGCACAACTCCTGATGACTTCAGAGATGATGGAATTATGATGTCGTCATGGAGGGTTTGGTTGCTGACGCACTAAAATGCATTGAGATTGGAAGAACTGCAAGGTTTTGGTGTTCGATGACTTACTGCAACCACACAGCTCAATCCTGTAGGTCTATACAGGTGTTAAGATGACTTTTTATAGCAAGTCGGGATTTACGTCCAACTAGCCAATGCATACTTTCTGTTTTAAATTGAGTTTCTGTATTTTAGCTTTTATAAGAGCTTTCCAGGTTGGACTTTGGTCAAGGCAGAGTCCTAAGTATTTCACCTCAGTTTTTATTAGGATGGGCTGTGTGTAAATGGTGACTTGAAGCAAGTAAAGTGTTTAATAGTAAAAGTGATTTTAGTTGATTTAGTGCTATTTACTTTGATCCGCCACCGATCGAGTTAGCTTTGCAGGAGATTTAGGTGTAACTGGAGCTTTTCAGATGCGTAATCAGCGTTGGCATCAGATGACATTATAGCAGTGTCACTTGCAAAGGTTGCAATTAAGGTATTGTCTGTGGCTAGTATGTTTTCGGTATAGAGAAGATAGAGAAAAAGTCGTAGAACATTTCCCTATGGAATACCGTGGCTGATAGCATAGCAGTTCAATAGCGTAACCTTCAACTGAACTTCGAAATTTCTTTGAGTTACATATGATTTTAAGACAAGAAGATTTGGTGAGGTAGCTTTTTTCCTTATATAAGAGCCCACAATGCCATACCTTATTTAAAGCCTGTTGAATATCCAAAAATACCGAGGCATACATTTTTTTCTCTTCGAATGTTTTCTTGATCTAGTTGACTGTTCTATTGCTGGATGGTTGAATATCCTTGGCGGAAGCCTAACTAGTGAGTGGGGATCAACTCCGTTGTAAATAATTAAATTACAGTCTAAAGCCAAATTAGAGTTATTTATAATAAAATTTAATAGTGAAGGTGGTATTTAAAATGTAAATTAATTTAGTATAGTTATAATTAAGTAAATGTTAAATGATACCTGTAATAAATGCTTACGCTGTTACTTACTTACAAACAATAAATTGAAAACCATTTTTTGAATCGCTAATAATTAGAATTAGCCAAACTATTTGTCTGAATCCATGATTAATTTGAAGTCAAAATCAGAAGGTAATAATGGTATCTATGTTTAAACTAAATATAGTTAAAGTTAATTATATCTAAAGACAAATAACGGTAAATGGGGTTGCGGATAAGATAAGATAAGATAAGATATACCTAAGGTTAACTAAGTGGTCTAGGCGGTTGAGACTGCGATACGGATAGACCCGGGTTTCATTCCCGGAACTCTCTGCTGCCTAGCGGGTGGCCTGCTCAGTCACTAAAAATAATTGCGTTCACTCGAACAAGGGGCTATGATGGCGGCCGTCTAAAGCGCGGTGCTTGCCACATCGCCCCGCATCTGAAGTCACAATCACCTGATCCGAAATCAGAAAAAGATATCAATTTACAGTCTAAATTGAACTAATTAAAAACAATGTAATTACTACAATATTAATGTCGACTAAATTAATTAAGTAATTATTTAAAGTAACTCTGTTGGCTCAGAGATGCCTTGACACGAATCACAACATCTATTTGTACATACAAACAGCCTCAATATAAAAATTATCTCTCGTTTACACTGGAACTAGACTGCCAATTCATGGAGAACATTGAAATTCAGTCCGCCAGGAGCACATGCAGTCTCTGTTATTTTTAACCCTTGTAATACTAAGAAAAGTAAATCTGGTAAATCTGGCTGCTACGCGTACTAAAACCTCACAGAACAACATAAAAGTACAGATAGTAGCATATGTAAGTCATACACATGCGTTAGACAGACAGTAAGCCGGTAGAGGCGAGTGATTTTGGCGTGGCATGTGCCGTCGTCGCAAAAAATTGATATGTGAAATATCGGCTTTATTATAGAACGAGAAATGGCTGCCTGTGGTAAGCCGCATAAACTTAATGATCGTAGTCGTTGAGGATAATAATAAAAAATCAGATGTTCACTCGTGATTTTCAAAGTGCATCTGGCATCATTCCTAACATCAGGGCCGTTTGTTGGGACCTGACACACATGGGGTTTCACGGTCGTGCGGCGAATTACAAACTCAACATAAGCACGAATAATGCTAAACGTTGCTTGCAATGGTGCAAAACTCCACGCTATTGGATTGTGGAACAATAGAAATGAGTTCTATGGAGTGTTGAATCTCCTTACATAATTTGGCAATCCAACGCTTTCTATTCGAGTGTATTGTGCCAACAATTAAGCTTAGTGGCGAAGGTATAGTTGGGGCTGTTTTTCATGGTTTGGTTTGGTTTCAGTTCTTTAGTTTCTGTAGCTAAGTTTCTGTACCAACAGGATAGCCATTCTGTTCACACATCAAAGGTTGTTCTACCGTGGTTTGAAAACATGGCTCAAAAAACTAGACTGGCCTATACAGAGCCTCGATTCCAATCCTGTTGAACACCTCTGGAAGGCAATGAAGGCAAAATGAAAAGTCTGTCTAGATGTGTGCTAAAGGTGGACCGGCGTCCTATTAATGTATGCTACATGAGCCTCTAATTCTGCAACAGTTGGTGTACAGACACTTTTGACTATGTAGTGTCTGTAAAGTTGTGTATTTTATAACAGCTATATTGTTTATATTGCATCAGTGAATGTATCAGAAAGTTGTAGCGTTATTAACAGAACTTTACTTTTCTTTAATAAATCGACTTAGATTAATATACCCGACTTTTTTACATTTGTAAGCGATGCATACAAGGTCTGTTCGGAAAGCAATGCGCTCATTTTTGTTTTAAGAAATTTATTGAACCGATTTGTAGAATTACTTAATATTCTTCGAAATACATCCATCCTGCTTCAACACACTTGTTCCAACAATATTTCCAGCTTTATATGCGCCCTGCAAGTCCTTCACTGGGATGTCCTTTAGTAACCTTGCCGTAGCCGCCTTGATGTTCTCCAGGGTCCGCAAATGCTGTCCTTTGAGAGATTCTTTAATCTTCGGGAACAAAAAGAAGTCGGGCGGGGCCACATCAGGACTGCAACAATTCTTGACACACTTCCACTCTATTGTTCTTTTGGTCATCGGGGAACACTCTCGGGACAAGTTTGGCGCACACCTTCCGCATTTGAAAGTTTTTCGTCACAATCTTGTGCACATTGGTTTTCGGAAAGTCAAGTATTTCTGACATTAGGCGGACACTCGTTCTTCGACCAGAGTTCAACAATTTGCGCACTTTGTCAACCGAACTTTCATCTCGCGACGTTGAGGGGCGACCCGATCGTTGTTCATCGGCGACCTCCTCACGACCCTCCTTGAACATTTTATGTCACCTTTTGCACTGTGAATATGACATGCAGTCCTCATCAAAGCCTTCTGAAGCAACTCACAAGTCTCCGACGGCGTCTTCTCCAGTTTCAAACAAAATTTTATCGCGTATCGCTACTCGAGAGTTTGTCCCAACTTAATTTCTACAGAGCACTCACACAAGGGTTCACTGAAACAGGCACTGTGACGCTCCAGGAGCTCGGAGCTGACTGGCGCGGGTCGCTCTGTGTTCCCAAGACTCCCCCCTAACCTTTCGTGCAAGCGGTAACGCTGTGCGACGGATAGACTCGGCAGGAAAAATAGGGCGCATTACTTTCCGGGCAGACCTTGTATATTATATTTAATAACTTTTTTTTAGTTAGGCCATAATTGATAGAGGTTTTTAAGACCATACAATGTAATGATCATGGAACTACAATATCTAAGGGTTAAATAGACATCATGTTAAAAGAGTGAATGTTTCGAAATTAAACAAGAAAAACTACCAAATTAATATTAGTAAAAAATTTAAAATCTTTCAATGAAGATTATAGGCGTTGTGTGATGCATACTTCAATTTCAGTTGGAAATAAATTTTTTTTTAGTATGTTTCTCCTTCAAGTTTTATTAAGTATTTGTCTTATTGTACCTTTAGCTACCATTGTTTTGGTTTTAATGACAATTCCGATATTAACTTTTGTGGCAATTAAATACGGCTTTACCTGATTTTAACTTTAATGATTCAAGAAAAGATTAGTACAGAAACTTGATAAGCACAAATTAAATTTAAATGTGTTATATAACATTTACGTCAATTATTCACATAGTTGTTTCTACTTCTTATAAATCATATCAAATCGATTGTAGGGGTGATAAGTTTTGTACAGTAAAAATATTACATGCTTATAAATATACAGCTCGCAATTTTTTTTAATGTGAAAAAGTCTAACAAAAATTAGATAACAGGATGCCCTCGGTCGTCAACATATGCAAAACACTGGCGGAGAAAAAATTATAAAGCTGCTGTAACAATCTTGCATCAGTGTAATACTTAAGAAAATGCCAGAAGACCAAAGCGTGGGCGATGGTGTTGGCGATGGACCGGCAAGACCGCGAAATTGTGACGTCGTTGAATGAGCGCATTTAAATGGCCAGAGGTCAGGTGGAGTTTATGGAACCGTAAATGGAGCCCTCGTGAATTTAGAAAGTGCTGTTCAGCACAGTTTATTGACCACCTGTGTTTGTTGCAACAATAAGTTGCATTTTTTACTAAATATAATAAGTTACACTTCTTCACATTTTTCAAAATGAAAAAGATAATGAACCGGTTACACTGTCTGTTTGTCATTATGTAAATATAGATGAGAATCACTAAGTTGCGGCTATAATTCATCATCCATATAACCAACTGTTTGTTACGAGTGGGTAATCTCATCCTAATAATGTTGGTCAGCTACTGCTACATCAGCTGCAAAGCTTCCAGATATAAAACTACATTTATTCGATTGTTTAAAATCATAATGGCGCATGCGCAGGCTGAACAAGCGGTGTTGCCACGTTTGCTCTATTTATTATTATTACAAGGTTTTACACTCGATTAGAGTTCTAATCACACTTTATTTAGAGTTCCGTTGACCTTCTTTTGTTGGGTTTTAGTCTACTATTTTTTTTTGTCTTGCGCTTATAGATTGGTGTTTTTGCTTTCTTAACAATGTCCCTCCATTCCTTCCTGTCCTGTAACTTCTTTCTCCAATATGCTATTCCTAGCAGTTTAAGATCCTCCATTACTTGATCTATCCATTGTGATCTTGGTCAACCTCTCTGTTCTTTCTCGTGTGGTTTCCATCTTATTATTTTTCTAAGTATTGATCTTTCTTCTTGTCGGTATATATGTCCGAGCCATCGTATTCTTTGTGCTTTTATTATCTTCACTATATATTAATATTTCAGTATCTTCTTTATTTCAAAATTCATTCATTTTTCTATAATCTATGTTGGCCCACAAATTCTTCTTACAATTTTCCTTTCAAATATTTTTAATTTTTCTTGATCTCTTTTATTTAAACACGTGGTTTCTGATGCATACGTTACCACTGGTCGTATTGCTACTTTATAAATTCTTATTTTTGTGTCTTTAGTTATCTTTTTATTTTGCATCGGCGTTTTGTATTTAAAGTATGCTCTATTGTCTGTCTGAATTTTGTTGTTCCTGTTATTTACCATTATACCTAAGTATCTGAAATTCTCAACTTCTTCGAATTTGAAATTTCCTATTCTTCCTTCATTTTTATTAGTTTCACAACGTCCTCTACTTATCTTCGTAGATTTAATCTTGCTGTCATTAATTTCTAATCTTCTCTTTCTTGTTCTTTCTCTATTTTTAATATTATTTTTGCTAGATCTCTTTCACTTTTTGGTACTATAATCAGATCATCAGAGTATGCAATTACCCCCACTATTTTTCTATGATAGTACCCTCAATTTTACAGTCTCTAGCTACTCCCTCAAGAACTATATTAAATAAGGCTGCGGATATTCCATCGTCTTGCCTCATTCCTGAATCAAATTCGAATTATTTTGACAGTCCTGTTTCTGATATTACTGCTGCTTTCGATTTTCTCATTGTCATTTGTATTAATTTTATTAATTTGTTTAGCATTCCTACTCTTTTTGCGTCTCTTATAATCATGTAGCGTTTCATACTGTCGAAAGCTTAAAGTTCATAAAGATTATTTGTAAGTCGATGTTATTTTCGTAAGTTTTTTCTAGTATTTGTTTTAGTATATAGAGTGCGCCTACCGTTGACCTTCCTTTTCGAAATCTCTGTTGGTATTCCCCTGCTGCTTCTTTAATGTACGGTTTCATTTTCTTTAGTATCATCGATGTTAATATTTTATATGTAGTTAGTATTCAGCAAACTTATTCCCTGGTAATTATTGCATATCATTGGATTACCTTTCTTCAATATTGTTGTTATTAGTCCAAGCTCTATTTGGAGTCCAAATTCTTGTGCACGATCCGCTCTAAAAAGACATTGAATTAAAACAATTCTCCAAAAGCGCTTTGAAATAAAATTTTGAAGTTAATAGAGAGCACGAAAAAAAATCCTATAAAAATTGTTCGAGCTTACTGAACTTGGTGTTGTTAGAGTTTTAGAAAGTCTTCCAGATAAATAAATTTTTAATATTTAGTATAGTTAGCAATTGACATTAAAATAGGATATTTTATATATATGCAAAGTACAAATTCAGATTTTAATATTATAAATTATTCTAGTTAAGGGTTATGTATTAGAAACTAGGCTAGACATTTTAACAATTTTTCACTTTTTTTAGGCTTCCAGACGTAAATTATAACTTTGCGTAGGAGTTATAATTTACTTCTTAACTTATTAAGCCTCCTTGGCAGTTCAAAACTCGGAGAAAGGAGGAGGGTTATGGCGTTGAGGCAGCCACCCAATAGATAGAAAAGAAACCCTAGTCAATTGCTTTCAAAACGTCTGTAAATTGTAAAACGGTTCTACCCCAGATTAATTGAAGGGGGGAGGGACAAATGTTTACCCAATGGGAAAGAAGGAACTTGAAATACACAAAAACCATTAAGCAAAAGACAGTAACGCCGAGATAAAAAAAATTAAACTTAGACAGTAACCCCCAGAGAGACTAAAAAAAGATGTAAGTGAAGAAAAAATTGAATTATACTAGTCTCGAAAGCAAATAGGTGGCATAGAAGAATTTTTTACGCTGAATCTAAAAATGTAGTACGTATTTCGCTGTTACGTACAGATCGGTAGATATTTTCAAAAATTCGGTATTGAATATTAGGTGCTTTGCGAGTAGGTTCCTCAGTCTGTTTATAAGTCCAGTGTAACTCCAGTTTTATCTCATAAAGTTATCATCAGTGTATTATTTAACAAATGTTAACAGTTACAGGCAACTACGTAATAGTCCTGACTCATTGTTGGCTTTCTTGCAGTAACGTGAACTATGTATTTTGCGTTTTTCAGTGATCGTTGTTCAGTTGTGTTTATAGTGCACGTTCAAACTGATTTCTGCTCTATGATGCATGTAAATCTATGAATAAACAGTTACCCTAGAAACATGTCGCGTAAATGTACAAGTGCCCCAGACAACTTCTTTTACATATGTGACGATTTCACTACGAAGCATCAAAGAAGGTGCATAAACACAGCTTATCACTTATATTTCGGTTGCGGTGTTTGTGATCAAGACAAGAAATGGGCACCTCATATTTGCTGCGTTTCATGTGCAAACAGGTTAGGCTAGTGGCTAGACGTTCTCGTCCATCTATGCCTTTGCTGTACATAAAAGACAAGTTCCTAAAAGTTAATCAGGCAAAAATCAAAGAGGGCATATTTGTTGGTCCACAAATTCGGGATTTGATGAGCGATATTGAATTCGATGCAGTTTTAGAAAGTAAAGGAAAAACATGCCTGCAAATGCCTTGAAGATGCCACAAAACATTTCTTAGGGAACAGAAAATCCGAAGACTACCAAGATGAGTGTAGTATGTCTTTGAAGCTTAATTTTTTGCACTACCTCTTAGACTTTTTTCCGGGCAATTTAAGGGATGTCAATAACGAACATGAAGAGCAGTTCCATTGAGAATTGAATAGCGTTACCAGGGAAGATGCAACCCAGCCTTGCTAGGACATGGTTAGCAGTGGAAACACCAGCAAACGGAAAAGAGCGAAGAAGTTCATGCGGTAAGACCAGTATACTGAAATAAGTATCAAACTTTTTCCGTGATTTACCAAATTAGATAAGTGTTTAACTTGCTGATTTCTCAAAAACTATTCGTGATAGGAAAAAATTGTAGGCATTTCTGGATTCAGCGTGTAATTTCTTGTTAGAATCACTAGAAATCAGGAAAAAAGTTGAAAATTGCTGAGCTGTGTTATGGAGATTTATGGACAATCACCTGTTATATAAACATATGTAATGAATGATAATCCTGGAGATAAAAAAGTGTTTTTTTAAGAGTGACATATTTTGTAGAATCAATAGGTGGCTTAAATAGCAGAATACAGAGAAAGAAGATTGGAGCGATGGCATATTTTGGGAAAGATATAGACAACGGTAATTAATTGTTGCAATAAACACAAATATATATGGTTGTAAACACATGTTTCAAACAGAAAGAAATCAGAAATCCATCGTAGACCTGATAATAAAAAAGCACGGAAAGTATTAACACTGGACGTAAAGGTCTATTAACAACTAAAATATGCACGAAATCATTTATAATACATTTCAAATACATAAAGAAGAACATTAAAAAACGGAAGAACACAGAAAATTAAAAACTGTAAAGAACATACTTACTAAAACAACACAGTATAATAATGTTCTACTAAAATACAATACAAAACAAATTAGTCATAGATAAAATAAGTCGCCAGAAAAAAATATATTAGAATTTAAAGGAAACTTATCCGATACCAGATACAAGGGTACAAAAGAGAGTGAAAGAAGAAAGAAACTTTGATACAGCGAGTGAAGCTCTTAGTATCGAAACTAGGAAAGTTAAATATGCAGTTCTCGGAAAATCTAGAGGATCTCTCTACCTCCCCCCCTCACTCCTTCAATATTTTCTTGTACCTAGTATTGGATGTAAACCTTTTATTTATCTTTTCAGTTTTCTCTGTTTATGGTTTGTCTTTCCCATAATCTTCCGGCTTCTTTTTTTAAGTCATCTTGCTCTCTAATCCTCGGCATTCCTATATTTCTTTTTCTGTCCGCTATCTTCATACTTTTATTTTTTGGCCTATTCTTATTGCCCATTTTTATGACCTATTCAACCTTCTACCAATTTTGCTATTCTTAGTATGACCTCCATTTTTGCATTTTCTCATTTTGTTTGTTGTGTGATCTCTGAGACTAATGCCTAACGTCACTCTTTCTATAGTATGTTGCTGTTTGCAGCATTTGAGCTGACGTTTTCGCCAAAGACCATGTTTCTGATGCATATGTTATATTGCAGAGTATGCATTTGTTGTACACTGTTGTCTTCATAAACCGGGCAAATCTGATATAATCTAGAGAATATGATTAAGGAAGAAAGAAAACATATATAATATGAACATTAGAAGAACTACAAAAATTCCTAAAAATAAAATTAAAAGAAGAAGAGGAAAAGTGTTGGAACAGAATATACATAGACATTTATGACGCTATTGAATAAAATAGATTAACAACAACCTAAAAACTGTACAACTTATACAATAAATATAATAAATAGCTCACTATGCTAATCTCATCCAAGAACTAATAGAAAATGTAGACACTAATTGTTAAATAACAGAATAAGATATTCAGAAAGCACTTCAGAAGGCCAAAAACAACAAGACACCGGCACCAAATTTTTTTAAGATTGGAACTACTTAATTATATACATAGAAGATACTTAATGAAATAGAGGAGAAAGAAGAAATCTCGCAGGAACAGAGTAAAGCTCAATTTATGAAAAAGTAGAAAAAGAAACCTGTTGCAGCTATCGGAAAGTAAGCGTTATCCTATCCGTGTGGAGAATATTTTGCAGTATTATAAATAGTAAAATAGTAAATCACGTAAACCTAATTGTAAGTAAAAAAAATGCTTTTAAAAAAGAAAGATTATGTTTAGACATTATACCTTTGTTAGGCAGGAAACAGAAAAAAATTAAGACAAACCTTTGACTTTTATAGCTTTTTAAAGGACATGTAATTAGCGTACTCAGATATGAAGTGAGTGAAATATAGAAAGCCTTAAGAAAAGTAAATATATGCAAAAATAGGCTATAAAATAACTCCGATTGTAAAAATAACAAAGTGTAGTCTATTAACATTACAGTTTAATATGTATATTGAACAAAAACTACACATATGGTGCAGAAAATGCTCAGGAATGGCAATTAAAACAGATAATTCAACCTTACAGTCCACAATACTTGCGGATGATCAGATTTTGTTCGCGCAAAACGAGAGAGATGTGGAATGTGCCAAATAAAATTCAATAAAGAATAGTGGGATTTGAAAATTGATTGCCAAAGAAATGCGTATAAGCAGAAAAGCACGTGATATCAAGATAGAAAATGAAGAAATTTAAACCTGCACAACATTTAACACTTGAGAGCAAAAAATTGACTCAGCAGCATGCTTGAGTTTTAAGAGAACATGTATTAAAGTGGTCCGATAGCATTCCAAATGAGAACGGCGTAATACCGTAAAGGAAACTTTCTACAGCGGCGCGATGAAATTAGGATAAACACTTTTAAAGTCGAATGGTATGCTGCATGACATATGTGAGTATAACGAATTTTCGAAATCGTAACGGTCACTTCCCGTTGCCGTTAACCGATTTGGCTGAAAATCAACCCCATGAAAGGTAAGTTTGAAGTGAATCCGTTGGATAGAACGGAAGTTATAGTGTCTCCAGACACACAGACAGACAGACAGGATGATAATCTCATTAACATTCTATAAGCTCCGCTGTAGAAAGTTAATAAAGTTTAGTGTAGGTACTGTTTGAAAGCTTAAAGACTGTGGTTTCAAATGACATCACATTGATTGGAATCGGACCTGTTCTGACAAAGTTATGAGCATAAGAATATGTGTAACACAAAAGATTTGAAAGGGAAAAGGTGGTTATGAAAAGAAAAAAATGAAATCCTCAGTTGAAATTAATTCGATAATTTTTTTAATACATGATGTTGCCACCTCTATTCCTAATTGCACTTTCCAAGCGATTACGCATGGATCGGATGACTTTTCCTATGCTGTCCTGAGATATTGCTTCCCACTCTTCAATCAACACCGCTCTCCGCTCCATCACGCTCCTTAGTGTAAAATTTCTGGCCTAAACTCTTTGCTTAAGCTCATCCTAAACATGCTCAATTGGATTCAAGTCTGGGGTACACGGAAGCCAGTCTATTTTCTGTATACCGATATTAGCCAGGTAGGTAGTGGTCACTCGCACGGTGTATTGTCGTGCACTAGCATAAAGTCCTCACCAACAAATCCCGCAAATGAAACAACATGTTTCTCCACCGCGTCTTCCACTAAGCACGAAATCCAACTTAGTTTTTTCGTGCCCGTCTAGAACATGCAAGAGCCCCCTCCATATGCGACAGTTTCTTGAATACAGCGATGAGCAAATCGCTCTCCTGGCCTTCTATAGACACGACGTCTTCTGTCGTTGCCATATAGGCATATGCTAGACTCGTCAGTGAATAACATTTGATTCCAATGGCCGAGGTCCTCAATCAAGATGTTTTGCGAGCAAATTACAGTCGCCTTTGCTTTTAAATTGCAACCAGCTTGGGATCCGTAACTGTATTTTGTTGGGTCAGATTGGCTGCTTTCAGTCTTCTTCTCACTGTCAAAGTGCTAGCAACCACACCTTTGACCGCACTCAGCTGTTGCTTGAGGTTAATGCCAGTCACATGTCGATTTCTGAGAAATACTGAGACGACATATCAATCGTCTCTCTTCGTTGTTACCTGCTTTTGGTCGTCTCCTTTTGGCGGACGTAGCCACCGGTGTTCCGGTACCGACGCTGTACTCCCGACACAGCTGATTGACACTCTGACTGAAGCCCTTTCTTAACAATGCAAGTGCCTAGGCTGCTTCGGCAGCTGTGGTATCCATTTCCGTGCAAATCACTTGATGACTTACGTTACTTACCTACGTCAACTTCAGGTACATTACTGAGATAAATTACCAGATTGCAATTGTACTGTAGGCCAACCACAGTCGTCGCGCACGTGTGTTTCAATTAACAAGATTTATAAAACCTCGTTTGTATTGCATATTTTGTTGAATTTGTCATCCGATTAATGTAAGAACAACTGTTTTTTAAAGTTCAATAATAAAGATCCTCCTTGCGTGTTAGTGTTTTATTTTATTTTCCTTAGACCGAAACATGAGACAAAAAAGCGCGTGCAGCTAGTGGGTCGATTATTTTGATCTCGTGTATTTGGGCTCACTTCAAAGTTTACAGATACCTGCGAAAAACACCTTAATGAAAAAACTACCATGGAAAGGAAAGTAACAGATGCATTAGTTAGAGTAACGTAGATAAGAATATCGGTCAAGATACCAAAAAGAGAATATCCCGTAGTGTAACCAAAAACATATTATTGTATGGAAAAGGAATGTGGCCACTTACAAAGAGCATGAGTAATAAAATTAGAACTTCTAATTAGGTTTTATGATAAAATGCCTACATATTATAAGAGGGCCCACATTCGAAACCGAGAAAGTCTGTACAAAACCTAAATGCCACTCAATCGCAAAAACGTTAGAAAATATAGCTCATCAAATGTAAAACGGATGTCAAATGACAGATGGTCAGAGAAGTGGACGCGGTGATCTCTAAGAGCAGTGAGAAAACAAGGCAAACTGACGCTTTCTTGGAAAACCTATACAAATAACGCTGTAGAAGACAGAGGACGCAGAATGGGAAACAGGCAGACCTTGAAGCAGAAACCGGAAAAATCCTTTAGATAAAAACTGAAAAAGAAAATGAAGGAGACGTAAACTATAAGTGCAACTCTTGCTATTCCAAACCTAGTACTCCCTCATTAAATGGAATATTATTAATTCAGACTTCATTTAATATGAACAACTCCTAGTATAATAACAACTAAAACATGATAGAGCAAAGATCAGTCGTGAAAAACAAAAACAATCTTACAATTAGTTTGGATGTTATTTATTACCCTCATTTTTTGTAAAATGATGTAGCAAATTATTTTTGTGATTTGTGATTAAATACATTTGGATTGCTACCCTTGTCATGTATTTTATTAGTGCTTTGTCACTGACATACATTCTGTCTCACAATAGCAAGTTGTTAACATTGGCAAGAAAAATATAGGTACTTTTTAAAAATTGGCTTGCTAGAAAATATATTTTTAAGAAGCGTCTTTATTAGGGCACAAAATAACGTATTTCGATTTTTTCGAAGCCTGAGAAAATATTCATTTTAAATTCATAGTTTTTATGATCGCCATATGAAGATAGCGACTAAAGTTGGAAATGCCAATGACATGTTACGTCACATTTGCATAAATAAGGCTGTCATTTTGTTTACAAAACCAAATTTAGTAAAAAAGATTTTTATTGTGCCTGCAAGTTGAGAAAAAAATATTTTGTAGTCCCTGTGCACATTATTTTATTTCAAAATAGTGCCCGAAGTACGAAAACTATTTTACCACTTTCCGTGACTAAAGAAATTAGTGTTTTTAAATTGCTTATTTTACTTGGCTGATACAGATCGTAACAGATACACACATACAGTTTTTTAAATATAAATAGCGCTGCACGAAATCGATTTCCTTTTTAATGACAATAAACGCAGTATATGTCGATTTATAAATAATTTTGTAAATGGTACCTTGGCACAATTACGCTTACTGGGTTCCCCAAAATGTGCATGTTACCATGGAAAACTATTGGAATCTAGCAGGAGTCATAGTGAGGAGTAAAATGTCAAAATTGCGTATCCTAGTGTCAATATTTTTTTCCCCAATGATGCTTATCTAAATATTCTGCAGAAGTCCGTTGGCACTTACTTTCAGCAAAACAAAACACCCCCATAATGTCATTAGGAGGACACATTCTGGTTTACAGTGAGACAGAGAACATATATCGAGTTTAAGAACGAGTAGGATGTACAATAAAAAAGGAGAAGTTACAATATAGACACAAGTAGACTGGGATATCGGAAAGAATAATAAAGATACAAATAAAAATAGATAAGAGATAAAACATCAATATTGCTCGTATATGGGCCCAACAAAAATAAAGTAAGAAAAAAGAAAAATGAGTTTTGGAAACAGGTAACGGAGTTAATTGAAAGCGTCAGTACAAGAGTAATAATAGTAAAGAATTTAAATGTCAGAGTAGGCAAAAAAATGAAGATTCCTGGGAAACAAGAGGAATATTCGGTAAAACAAACAGAAATGTATTAAAACGAGCTAGTAATCACAAAAATAAAGATACAAACAAAAAATGATAAAAAAACATAAATAAATTCCTGAAAAAATAGAACATACGAATTAATAGACAAGAGACTATAATGTAAGGATAGAGATAAAAATGAAACTGCTGATACCATAAACATTGAACAACTGTGGAAGCGTATCAAAGAATTAAGGTAGCGTTGGAAGTGTAGCAGAGTTAAAGAAATTAATAAAAATAAAGAACAAACAAAACAGTGGAGTCAAAAATAAACAAGGAAATAAAAGCTAAAAAACAGTCATAGAAAGATTACTTAATAAGTAAAATAAATGAAACACATAATAACTATAAAGAACAGAGAAACAAAGTTAAGAGGATGGTGCAACAAGTAAAGCGAAATTTATGGAAAGAATTCGGAAACAAGTTGGAAAGATAGAATACAGGGAACCAAAAAACCTTCTATAAAATGAATAAATTACACAAAACTAAACATATAAAAGTTAAAGACGCTAAAATAATAAAAGTTGAAGAGGACATTGTTAAGAGACTGAAGAAATACTTGGAAGTGGTACTAAATGTAGACCAAATAAGCGAAATGCCACAGGAAGAAGACGAGGTAAACAAGAGAAGAACGAAGACAGCAAAGAACAGGACATAAAAATTGATGGAGTAAGAGAAACTACGAAAACGCCGAGAAGAGCAAAAACTGTAGGACACGATGGAATGACAACAAACATAAAAAATTTAGATGTTAAGGTCTGGAAGTAATGACAAAATTAAAATGGAACGACAAAAATTACCAAAGACTAGGAAATAGGGATACTTCTACCAATCTACAAAAAAAAGAAGACAAACAACGATGCGTAAATTATAGAGGAATTAATATGCTGAGCCTAATATCTAAACAGTAAGAAATAATACTGATAAATAAACTGATAACCTAACCGCAAATAGAAAACGCCAAATAAGAAGAAAGGGTAGAAGGGTACAAGAACAAATATTCTTAATAAACCAAACTCGAAAAGTCTATTAACAATAAGATATTTGTGGCCTTTTTAGATCTAGATAAAAGCATTCGACAGTGTCTGTAGGAAGGTAATATGGATCAGTTTAGAAAGAAAAAGCGCGAAAGTCTTTACGAAACAACAAGGAACCATGTGAGAAGTGATAATGCACGATCGGAGGAGTTTGCTACTAAGGAATATTTAATACAACGAAGTGTGTTAAGCCCAGTCCTATGGAACTTAGTGATGGGTGCCATACTCAAGAAAGTTCAGAGAAAAGTAAAGAAACTAAAGGTAGGATACAAGACTACGAAAATACAGGGTGGCCCAACGGGTAAGCTAGATTTTAAATCATTTTCCCAAACACCCCACCAAAAATCCGCCGATAAAAATTTTTCCTCATCTTCACTTCAAGGTCAAAATTCCGAAATTTAAGATTGCATAATTTTGACCGGCCCAATCACTAGATGACATGCAAAAAATAAAAAAAAACTAAATATTTATTTAGTATTTTAGGTTTTGCCATCAACGGCTTCAAAATTTCCTACTGCTATTGATAACATTTCTGGTGTTATTGATTTAATTTGATTCGTGATTGCTTCTTTGAGAGCCTCTACTGACATTATTTGTTTCCTATACACGTTGTCCTTTAGGTATAGAGAAGTAGTCACAGGGATTTAGATCCGGTGCCCATTTAATACCATGTCAGTTGGGCTTAGAATCCAAGGCGATGACTCTTTCACCAAAGCACTCCTCCAGAAAATCAAATATCTTTTCAGTGTGATCGCGCACCGTCCTGCGTGAACCAGTACGTATTAATTTTCCCAAGCCATTTAATAAAGAAAATGCTTTTTGAGCAAAAAAATAAGTTTTTTCAGCACATCTGCGCAAATCATACACCAAATGGTTTCCCACTTCGAACGTAGGGATTTTTGCTTCCCTCTGTTTGTTTACATAACCTTAAAGATAAAAATAGACTTTGCCCATAAACCAAATCTTCTTGAGGTTTATTAATCTTTTTTTATTAACTCCCATCATTAAATTAGCAAGTAGAAATCTTCTCCGAGCTGGTTTATCTGTATCTTATATGGCTTCAGTTGTAAGTCTTCTTTCATATTTTCTTGGAACGATGATCTGCTAATACCTAACTCTAGGCAGGCCCTTCGGACCGCTACCATTCCTTCCTTCTTTTTTATGAACTCTTTAACTCTTTGGATCTTTCCGCTGGTTCCTTTCCTTTGTCTTTATTTCCTCAATATCGTCTTAAGAAAGTTTGTACGTCATGTTGGAGATAATCATGAAAACAAGAGACACGCACTTGACAGTTTTACCTTACCTTTTAACAGTCATATTATCCAAAGAATGGTGATTACCAAATTTCTTGAACCTACCAATCGTTTTAGCTAGGGAACAACGAAAATGTTGTGTTCTATGGTATATTTTCCCATTGCACTTTTTTGAAATTAACTAAATTGCAGTAACAGTAAACACAAAATTAAGTTTTAAGGGAACAGTTAATTACAAACTTCTTCTCAATTTGGTTTTACAAGACGTTTTGACAGTGGATTTTGAAGCCAGGGAATAAAGAACGACTTAAAATAAAAATCTCATGCCACTTAGCATATCTATTAAGTAGGTTAAAATCTCGAAATCTAAAACTTCCCAATTTTGATTTTCGAAACGGGAAAAAACTATTGCGCTAGATGAGAAAAAAAATTATTAGTGGATTTGTGGTCAAAAGATAGGCACAACCATTTAAAATAAAATCTCAGCATTGCGTACCATTGGGCCTGTAGTAGAAATATCGGAAGATGTTTTCCCAGATGACCATGTGACCTACGCTAATAATGAAAGGAATTTGCAGTCAGTTGAAATATGGCTGAACAGTCTGCTTACAAGAAACTCAAGGATAAATGCAGGAAAAACAAAAGTAATGATATTAGGGGAAGATGATACAGGGATAATACAATTAAACGGGAAAAGTTTAAACAAACGGAAACATACAAGTATCTGGAAGTAAAGACACAGAAAAAATATATTGCAAATGGAAATAAATGATCGACTGGAACGCGTAACAAAACTATATTGCCATTAAGCAACTCTTTTGAAAGAAAAATAACCAAGAAAGCAAAGATCATTGTATACACAGAAAACCATTTTTAAGCCCATTCTAGCATACGCAAGCCAAAGCTAGGTGTTAACAAAACAAATGAAAAAGTGCAAGCAGTAGAAATGAGATATCTGACGGGAATAACGAGGAAAGACCAAATAAGAAATGATGTAATAAGAGAAGAATTAAGCGTTGAGACTAGTACAAAGCATTAAATGTCAGCACTTAAAGTGGGAAAAAAAGATCAACAAAGATCGACAAACATGGGATACACAAATAATAGAAAACCCAAGAGAAAAGAGATTGACATCAAATAAGGGAAAAAGATCCTTCGTCAAAGCCACATGCTCTTAGGAAACTGTCATAACCTCAAAATAGACGAGGTGATGCAAGCAAATGCGGAGTACAACTAAAGAGCTGCGATTATCGAATGTTTTCTTGTTGGACTTTCGGCGACTAAAATAATTCTATTCTTCGGATACTGAGATCAATTATGGATGGAAAATCAAAAAGGCGATATGTATTTCAGCAAGATGGTTACCGATGAATCTTGCTTTACCAGAAATAGGGTTACTAATTTTCGATACATGAATGATTGCTACTACGCCTTACCAACATACCTTCTCATTAAATGTCTGGTGTGGTCTTCTTGGTGACAATTTCATCGATCTCTTCTTTTTACCAATGTTTTCAAAAATATCCTACTAGAATTCTTTGCAAAATAATCTGTACGAGGTTCTAGAAGACATTTCGATACGCAGAGGGTGTGGTTTATGCATAACGGTTTCTCATATTGTCACTGATTATTTAAACACAGCATATAGTAACCAATGGAGTGGTCGAAACGGACCTGTTAAATGGTCACCGCTATCTTCTGGTCTAACGTTGTTAGATTATTTTGTGTGGGGCTGGATGAAGTCTATGGTTTATTCTACGTCTATTGGTATGAACTAAAAGATAAGGAATCGCATCGTGGAATCTGCAGCAACTAGTAAGTTCTTATGTTATGACTTGACATAGAAACCTATGCTCGTCGTGATGAATACTGCATGCAACAAAACGGAGAGCACTTTGAACAGCTACTTTGAATGTTTTATTGTTAAATAAATATCTTGCCCTTTTAATATCTCGACAATAAATTAATTGGAAATATATGTTTATATAAATTTTTTTGTTTATTTTGGGCTAGATAACACATATCTAACATAGTGCCGTGCAATTTGAAAATACCCTGTATATATATAAATTCTTTGAAACTGAACTTTACCTTTACTCGTATTTAATTTTGCATTAGACTTTATGATACAGCTGTACTCCGAATGTGACTCAAATTTTCAATTATATTCTGTATTTTTCTGATTTGTCTTGAAATTAGTGTATTAATGTTTGACTTCCATTCTTTATTGTAGTTTCGATTCACAAAGTTTAATAGGTTGAAAATAAAAAGATTTGTCTTAAATGTAAGCAGTAGCTTTAGGTTTATTAATGGACTGCTACAAAAACAAAAAGCTGTTTTAAAGTGGCCAATAGGATACTGCAATTCTGTGTAACCAATGGTAGCCGTGATTTGTAGTGCAGTCAAAAACCTACACCAAAATAAATAGAAATATGGTAGAGGCAATACTTGCTAATACACATTTATAAATTGATTCCAGTTTTTTAGTCATAGAAGAATTGAATTAATAAATTTTGTGTACTTAGATCTTTCTACCATAAAGCAAAAACTCAGATCTAATCACAAACATTACGCCAGCATCAAAGAATTCTATTGCGTCTTTTACAAGTTACCCAAAATTATTTTTAAGCGGCTAAAAATACCCCACACGCGTATTTATTTTCATACGTGACGCAACACCTTTGGTATGGTTGGTATGGGCGCTATTTATAAGAATTGCCTAGCGCGACGTTCGTCACCGCGGACGTCACTGTTAATGTCGTTCGGGCAGGTTGGAGCTGTGGCACGAATTTTGCCCAAAATGTAAGATTGCGCGACGCCCGAGGCAGAACAGTGGTGTGCGAGCGTTGCCGCGCAAAAGCATTGCAAAATGGGGCAACACGTCTCCAGGAACGACTTCGAGTGGACGTACACGGAGGAGCCGCACGCGAGCCGGAGGAAGGTTATTTTAGGTTAGTTCGCCGCTCCATTTTCTGCTCGGCCGTTATCTAATTGTCCAATTGAACGCACCGGAAGTGCGTGAATCACGGGGCCGGCTAATTGCTGGATGGCGTGAGGGGCTTGGAATCTTAGAACGCAGCGGAATTTCAATTTTATAACCCAACGTTGGGAATATTTTAGAGGGAGCAATAAGGCTCCTGGATTATGAAAGTTGTAATACACATCTGGTCGAGGTGTTTTAGGAACATATAGGGTGACTCATAAGTTGCACCAGTTACATAAGGAGCTTTTAAACATAAATGCCTAATTAAGTGAATTAGTGAGCCAGAGATGAGCCATTTCTAGGAGTTATACATTTCTCTGTAGTTCGCAACTGATTTTGAATTTTTAGGATTTGTTTTTTTATTGATAGACTTCTAGGTTCTTGACCATTCATACTGTTCTGTTAAAGGCACTTAAAATACTTAGAAGTGAAACACTAAGTGTGTCTTGTGTAACGTATATATCTGATTTTGATTGAAAACTTGCAATTTTGCCATTTTTGGTTGGATTGCATTTTTTCTCGACTTTACCATAGTTTTTTACTTCTTGAGATTGGTGGTTGTATTTATTTTTTGTAAATTTACTGTTGTGGTTGTTTTTACATATTATGTGGGTGAATCAACGGAAATATTTTTTTAATTAATTGAAATATAAAAAACAAATATACAAATTATTTTTCTACATAATCCCCTGATTTAGAAAAACATTTATCTTAAGGGGCAGGTAGCTTTTTGATCCCGCCATTATAAAATGAAGATGGTCGTGACTAACCAAAGCTTTGACAGCAATGTTGATCTTTGTCAAATCTTTGTCCTACAAGTCTTTTTCCTGATCTAAAAAAATAATCAGAGAACAACTCGAATTTTTGTCGAGTTTAGACATCTCCATGAGGCTGGACGTTGTTGTGAAGCAGGAAATGGGTTCCTTGGGACATCTAAAGTGAGTAAAAGACAACAGAAAGCACTTAGTTGAATATTTATAAAATAAGGGGTATAAATAAGCCATCCTCCAATTGGGGATCATGGCAAATGTCACCTTTATTTTTACTCGTGTTAAAAGAGTATAAATAAGTCTCCGCCGTTTTTAATCAAAAATTGGACCTTTATTGTAGAAGAACGAAACCTTATGTTTTATTCAAAGTATTGTCCATCGCTAGGTACTAATTTTTCCCATCTTTTGAGGCTATCCACGAATCGACCCAATTTTTGGTGTCTTTATATGATGTGAAGTGCTGCTCAGACAGGCCATGTGCCATCTATCGGAACAAGTGATAATCAGAAGGGACAATGTCTGGTGAATACGGCGGGTGGGGTAGGACTTCCCAATTGAGTGTTTTCAAGTAGGTTTTGACTGGCGCCGCAACATGTGGACGAGCATTATCATACAAGAGAATAATTTTGTCGTGTTTGGATTAGTAGCGGGCGCGTTTTTCTTTGAGTGCTCGGCTCAATCTCATCAATTGAGTTCGGTATAGAGCCCCAGTAATGATTTCGTTCGGTTTGAGCAACTCATAATACACGACACCAAGTTGATCCCACCAAATAAACAACATGAGTTTTTGTTCCATGAATTTTCTCTTCTTTGGATTATCGAAGTGCATCCATTTTTCATGACAAGTAACTGTACGATGCAAAAAACGCGTTTATGCTTGGCAAGCAGCATTTCACATGTGTAAAATCGGCGTTTAACGTTTCTCGGCTTCAGTTTATATGGAATCCAATTTCCTTGCTATTGAATCATTCCCAACGATTTTAACGATCTGAAATTGCTTGTTGAGTCATTCCTAATGTAAGTGCAAGCTCTTCTTGCGTTTGGCAGAAATCTTCCTCCAATAATGCTTCCAATTCCGCGTCTCCGTACACTTTCGGCGTTCCGTTACGTTCTTTGTCTTCGACGCCAAACTCACCGTTCTTAAACTTATGAAACTACTCACGACAACTTCTCTTACTTACAGCAGCCTCGCCATATGCTTCTACAAGCAATCGATGTGCCTCAGCTGCAGATTTCTTTAAATTAAAGAAGTAAATCAAAAATTCCCTCAAATGACGCTTATTCGGCTCAAAACTCGCACGAAAAGAACTACGTGATGCTGATACAAAATCGCTAATATTTTAAGGTTATGGTGTTGCCAGATGTCCAACTTTACGATATGACGTTTTACATCTGACAATTTCAAGCATAACTTACTGGTGGGGCCATCTTTTGTCAAACGGCAGAGACTTATTTGTACTCCCTTTACATTTTTTGTTTATTATGCTTCCTTGCATGCTTCTGAGTCTGCACATTTCCTTTGTTTTCCCATGGCTGTATATTCGATCGTGTGACTGGTGCCGGAAGTTCTGAGGTCTACTGGGAAAGGTAATGTTAATGTTTTGGGTACGATGAACATCTACCCTGTTTTGGACCTGAAAGGGGCGATCGAGCAAGATATGCTTTTACCTTCTTCTTTCTGAATTGAAGAAATGAATTTTTTCATTGGCGAGGCAATAGAGAGCGTGTGCATTGACCAATGACACACCTAATTCTTTGGTTACTAGTGGAAAGTACCATTTCTTTCATCGAATTCTGACACGGTACTTCTGTAAATTTCAGTCCAGCTTGACACCACCTATTTGCTTGGTGTATTCTGCCATTAGTTTCAGTTGAGGGACCTGTAGCTAGCCACTTTGGGAGCAACATAAGGTCTGCTGCTTGAACCCGTATCTTACAATCTTTTCCCGGATGAACTGTTTTAAGATAATAATGGCCATAATACCTAAGAATTGGCTTGTCAATGCTCAGATTTTGAAAAAACTTCAAACTTCAGGAAATTTTTATTGAGGTGGTATTATCAGCGGACGAATTTTGAAAATATTGTTTCTTTCTCTCAGTGGAATGCTGTTGAGGAATGTATTGTTATTGAAATGTAGCGCTTGATCTTTGGATATCTGTTGCGACTCGTATATCTATTTCATTATGCAGGTTATATTGAAGTTTTCATCTTTTTACCAATATAATTCCTCATGAGGAATTGTGTGGTATTCCCTGAAAAGTAATATTCCTATGAACTTCTTAACAAATTTAGCAGAAAGCTGAACATTATTATTGTTCTGCTGAGTGGCATATCAAACAATCTTCCTGATGATCATGCTCATCAATGCCTCATCGAATAATTCCTCGAAAACTTCAACTACTGTCTTGTCTTTTAGTTATGCTACCAAATCTCTGTACCTTTGTTCAATATCTTGTAGATCAGGATAGATACTACTATAATTTACTTCTTTTTTTATCTATCCAGAAAAAATAGCAGCTTTTTTTCTGGCAGGCACGTCATTATTTTCCACTGCCTTTGCAGATGTTTCACAACCCTTCAGTTCATGGTTAGTATGCAGTTACAAACCGCGAGGAAGCGCATCATTCAATGTATTTTCATTAATACCCTCCCAGTTTCCATTGCTTCCATTGTTATCTTTATTATCGGAAGCTATGAAATTAGATATATTAACAATATTCTCTAATCCTGAAGAACAGGTACTCTGTAATAGCGTATCATTGCAATCTGAAAAAAGAATGAATAAAATTTCTATATATCTATTATGAGCCTCAAATGAGGAAAATAAATATTAACTTAATATATTATTAGATGTCATCCACAAGCATTAGCAAACATAATAATACCCTTCATTGCAAATTATTTATATACTGCTTTGAAAAAACACTAAAGTGATGGAACCTTGAAAATCTTGACCTTGTCGCACAAATCTCGCACCACAACTAATTTGTTTTAAATAATTTTACAATCCCTTAATGCACAGGTTTGTACAAGACGTGGGCCACAATTCAAGGAAGAAATTAGATGAATATAAATAGAAATATCGAAATGGGGTTCGTGGCAGTTAACTCGGAAACAATTTCGGCAACCAAACAATTGAATGTTTTAAGTCATGACGGTGGGCTTTGTTCTCAATTGTTTCTCGTTCTTCCAAAAATTGTTTGCGTCACACGTACACGTGAGTCTTCTTAAAGGTGTTTTATGTCTTTTCAAAATTTGGGACTGTTCTTATGCTTTTTGTCGCGAGAAACTTGACAATCCGTTGTGCAACTGATGAAAGTAATTCTTGCTCTTACATCATGATATGGACTAAAGAAACGGTACTGGGAGCTCCCTTGTGAGGAGGAATCCCCTTCAGACCCTTTCAGACGTGCGTAAAAGGAAAGAAATTCTAGCTCACATTTGGCTTGCGCACATACAATTATGGAATATCCATCAGACTGTGTGCTTACTTTGCTCTTCGATTTAGTAAGGTCATACAGCTGAGGAGGCGCATTACTACTGTATGATTTTATCTGAAGCGATAATTTTCTTTTATTTACAAGAGAATCATAAACTGAAGTGACCTGAGTTCCATTTTCTGGAAAAGCCTTAGTGAATCATTCCTTCCACCGAAGATGTGCCAATAAATTTGTTTTTCAGTAGTTAAAAATGTTACGTAACGATTGCCAAAACAAATTTAAAATTTTTGGCCGTTTGCAAAATGGTAGGGGGGTTGAGGGAGTGGGGAGGTATCTATGAATAAACTGTTCATCTATTAATAATATAGAAACGAATTATTGTGAAGCTTGATTTTAATTTGCATTGAAAACCTGCTTGTTAACTATTCTGTACGTGATATGAACTCATATGTTGCTTTGTCGTTATAAAGACGTGTTACTGAAATGTTTTTAATATAAGATTTTAATACATTTTTCTTTAACATAATACGAATCCACTTTTGAAACAATTTGTATAAACACAATTTATATATTCGTTGCGTTGTCACGATAAGGATGACGTCAGATCACGTTCTACAAACTGTAGGCTTTTCCTGTTTCTTTGATTATTTTATTCGTCACAAGATGGAATAGCATCATGTCTCAACCCGAAATGCTTATCATTTAATGCATATAAGTGTAATCTTTATTTTATCTCTATGATGTCAGATATTTTGTTGTGCTTAATAAAATTATTCCTGTGTGATCAATTTAACATTTAATATCTTATCATTTTTTTGGAAAATTGAAATTGCCAATTGTCAATTGTTTATGTAATTGTATGTTGTAGTTCATTCTTTGATTCTTTATATTGTTCTACTTTTTATTTTTGTCTTTGTTTTATTCTTACTTTCCAATTTTTTGTTTTATTTTATGTTGTAATGTCATCTTTCTTTTTTATATTTATGTTCATATTTTTTAAGTTGCTCCGTAACCGGCTCGACTCGACTCGCCTCGACTTGACTCGAATCGATTTATTTATTTTCTGTTTTGATTTATACTTTATTTTTTATATATTCTATGGTTACAAATTATGTTTGACAGTTGTTTAAACGAAAGCGTCTTGAGTGATATCAAAGTGAAATTCGCGGCGTGATTCAGTTACTTTTTTAGGAAGGAAAAAATAGTGAACCGCTCGAGGTGAACCGGTTCCAAAAAAGGCACAAAGTGTACCATTTTTCACATTGGCGTTCATGTCCGTGTCTAAAAAGTGGTCTACCATTCCCATACTCCCGCATTCTTTTTCCTCCGATGCAGCTTACTAAGTCGTACATGGCGTTTTCGACATCACCACACTTTACGCGCTTTTAATGTCTCCCTCGCTATTTCTACTTTAGCTTGTCGACTTGAAGGTGGTCGTACAGAATGGCGTGTTCAATTATTTTTCCAGATGGCGATAAGTCACATAATCGTTGCCATTTTCCCGACAGCGGGTGCCTTCTAGAATAAATTTTTTCTTCTCAAAATCCTGATTTCACCTAAATATCGTCGTGCGTTAAGGGCCACTTTTCCAAATACCAATGAACCCTTACACGGGGCACAAAGTTGTAGGTTGTTCTGTATTTGGCCAAAATGATACTGGGAACTATTTTCACTGCCACAGTTCAGAAGTTCTGGAAGGGAAATTTCTAGTCAGGTAGGACTAAAAGTTTTGCTGCTTGCCATCTCTACTCCCATATTGTTCTCGTTTTGGTTGTTTATCGATTATCAACGAGTCCTATTGGAAGCAATTTGAAAATCAGCGGTTTTTCTGTCATGGTGATATTCTTGGCCAGTTGGTCTCCACGCTCATTCCTTAGGGTTTTATTCTGTCCCTTTGGTTCAATGACATTTCAGGTGCATGGTAGTCTATAGAGCCTTTGCAAGGTAAGGCTAGCTTGTTATTAGTCATAACAGCGTTTTGTGCTTGTTGATGTAATCTGGACACTGCCAGATGGCTGTTTTAGAAATTTAAAATTTTCCTAATTGTCCAAAAATTTTGGTCAAATAGATGATGTAAAGTATTTAGAGGGCCTTAAACTTAGAGAAATGTTGATCTGCGAGGGGGCTAATGTAACAAATAAACTTTTTATAAAACTATTATTATTTTATCTTAGGTTTTTATATATTTGGTTCTTAATTTTCTTATAGTGAAGATATCTACAATTGGAATGCCGATAATTCGAAGTTTCCAGTTGTTTCCGTTAAATTAGTAGTGTATTTATTATATTAGAAATTTTTTCATAATTGGAACATATAATTTAAAATTTTTTGTTTATTTGAACTTTTGTTGCTCTTTTTATTACATTATAAACCACAATTAGTAACTCTCCGAAAATTAAAAAAATAGGATTGAAGGATGATTTATTGTAGATCTTTTTTGTTACTCATCTGTTTGTTTGTTGATCTATTGTTGAAGAAGGTTATGAAGTTCGGCCTATTCTTTAAGTTGGTTATATGAGGGTTAATTGAACATATACGAATGGAGAGGGTTGCGCAACAGGTTGTCATCAAGTTTCACACGCAAAAACGTACAGTAGTAGATTTAGGACACGGTTCAGGGACAACACTTAAGAATAAAAATAAGGAAGGTGGAAGCTCCGATCATTAAAGTATTGTAATGGTTTATTATCTGTACTGGTCTAGAGTTGAAGAAAAAACTGAATATTGTAAGGCAACCGCGAGTAGATTATTAATTATAATGTTTATGAAGCGAAAAATTAAGGGTTTGAAGTCGGATCCAATAATTTTCTCACTACAGAGATTAAAAATAAAGAGTAACAACACGAATTTTTAAAGTATAATTTATTATAATCTATGGTTCGTATCAATTTTTAATTAATTCTTAAAGTGCCTTAAAGAGCAAATAATTCTCGTATTTCAATCTCTACTTTTTGCCTACTGCAAAATAGTGAGCGATTAACGGGTTCAGTAGCATCAAATTCTCAAATTTTGGTTCTTGTTTTTTAAATTCTTTAGCCATTTTTTTATAAGAATTCATTGACCCTGCTTAGGTTTTTCAATTTTTTTTCGAGATTTGAGATTTTTTTTTTAAAATGGGTGTCTTAGGCATCATGAGAAAGAGGAGCATTGGGGGTGGGGGGGTGGCTAGACTTGTGGTTCTCTGATTATTTGTTTGAATTACTAAACGAAGCATTTAAAGGACACATATATGACGATGGTGTTGCTGGTATCACAATCACTTTTATTTTGCCTATCCATTGGAAAAATTTGTCGCTAAGTCAGGGTGATGCTTCAATAAATTAAAAAATAAAATAAATTCCTATTTATATTTGACTTTTACACGTATTATATAATTTTTTCGAAAATCTATTCAAAGCTATTTTAATGGAAAAAACTGCTATATTTAAATATACATTAACACATTGAAGACGTAGGTATGTGTAAATTTAATTAAAATAAAAGATGAGTTAAAGTAAACAAAGCAAGTTAGATAGAAAATAGCATTATTTTTGCAAAATTCGAACATTTATTAATTCAGTTTTCTTTAATCAATTCCGTTTTCATTTAAAAAGGTATTTCTAATTCTATCTAAATTTATTGAATAAATCTATAGCTTCTTGTAATATGAAATTATATATCGTTTATGATTTATTTTTAAACTTGGAAATTAATTTTCTTCTTCCTCTGTTTTACTATTTTATTTGCAGATTAATTATTTTCTTATTGTGTTATTTTCATGTGAGGGTTCTTACATATGTTGATTTTATTGTTCTTCTACTCTTATATATAGGCTACTAGCTTGTTTCTGACCACACATTTCGTGTACTACTATGAGCCATGTTGGGCGTACCCCGGGAAGATGGCTAATCTAACCACTTGTTTTATTCATATAACAATTTCAGTACAATTTTCGTTATGTCCATGACTTTGTATTATATTTTACCGTAGCTGAGTTTTTATTTATTCGAATCTGAGGTAGTTTTATTTTTTCCTGACTTCTTCATTTTTAATGTGCCATGTCCGGTTTCCCTGACATTGGCGATCATTCTAGCAAAGCATTTATATTTTTCGCTTTACGCATTAGGTCTCCTATATACTACTGTGTACAAATATAACCCGGAATTTTGTTATAATTTTTGAAATCCGTAATTATTCTTAAAAATCTATTTCATCGCCTTCGAAGTAATCCCCCTCGGCTGCAATGCACTTATGTTAGCGAATTTTCCACTCATCAAAACACTTTGAAAAGTCCTGTTTCGGTATGGCCTTCAGCACCTTCTTCGATTCGGCTTGAATCTCTTCTATCGTGTCAAAACGGTGTCCCCGGGGCGGTCTTTTCATTTTGCTGAATAGCCAGAAGTCACATGGAGCTAAATCAGGCGAATGCGGAACGATATGGGTGGAATTTTTAGCGAAATTGAGGGTTTTTGGAACCAAACGAGATTTGACTTTTTTGAGGCACAAAACTTCCTTAAAAATGGTGTTGACTGATCCATTTGAAATGCCAACGATGTCAGCAAGCTCTCTAGTTGTCAATCGACGATTTTGGAGCACCAATTCCTTAATTTTCGCGACGTGCTGTTCGTCAATTGATGTTCTTGGACGTCTTTGATGTGGTTCGTCTTCAACGCCTTCACGACCCTCTTTGAACATTTTATGCCATTCGTATACTTGTGTTTTAGACATAGCCTGTTCACCGAAGGCTTTTTGTAACATTCTGAGCGTTTCCGCATCAGAAATATCATTTCTAACACAAAATTTAATCGAACTTCTTTGTTGAATATTTTCTGATATGGTAAAAATCGAAAAAGTTAATTTTGGTTGTTCACGAAAACGAGCGTCACTCTTCAACTAATTAAGATATTAACCTAAAATTTGACACGGTTGTGAGTAGCAGTCCTACCAACTTAAAACTAAAAAGGTTTGCGCCCAACGAAATGCCCGCGCAGTTAAAATTAAAAATTCCTTGTTATATTTGTACACAGTAGTATCTTAAGCCAGTCCATTCACGGATGTTACGTAATCAAAATCTTGATCTTTTTGAGAAAAAGACAATAGTGAAAACCAAAATTGGCTGTCACATTTTGTTTTGGAGTTATTTATGAAGATTAGTTTTTTTTAATTTTTTGTTTTATGGGAATCTGCTTATTTCTGAAAATAAAAAAAATAACTTTCGCATGCTTCAGATACTTTTTCGTTAAGAATGCAGTGAGATAGCCAGTTTTTTAAATTTCTTTCGAAATTGGAGTTATTTAAAGTTGAAGGTTAAAAATGAATCTAATTTGTTATAATAATATTAAAGATGCTGCGGAGTAAACACTAATTTCAAATCCTTGTCTCGTAGCCGAATCTGGTAAATCGCAACAGTGAACATAATTTTTGATCAAAAACAACGCAGTTATTTAGTTACTAAAAATTGTAAGCAAGCTCAAACAACTCGTTATTAAATTCATTTGTGAATTTCATCTAAATCTGTTTCTTCACCATTGGTCTAATTTGACGTATGGGCCCTGCTTCTTACAAATTAAAAATGCAATATTGCAATTTTATCTTCGGTGGTTTAAATGGTAGTAGGTTTGGTTCAAGTTTCAATTGTGATCTATATTTGTGCTTAGTAATAATCGTATTGTCTTTTTTGAAGTAATTTAAGACTTGCTACAAGAAATTTTGCTTTCTTTCTTTAGTGAACATATTATCCATTATTGTATCATATATTAAACTCCTAGAATGTTGATAATATATCAGTGTTTTTCTTTGTATGTATTTAATCATATAGTTTATAATTTTTATAACTGCGGTGATTTTGCATTTTACGGTAAAGACAGTTACTTTGGACTCTGTAAACTGCAATTTAGTTTATTTATTTAATTCTAAACTTTAGTTATCGTTAGGTGTTCAGTAGTTTATTTAAATTTTTAAAAATATGGGCTAAATATTTCGTCTAATTCAGGAATAACCAATCTAAAGATATTAAACATAATAAATATATAAAAACAACGAGCACACTTTTAACCTCTGATGAGGACATAAAAGAAAAGGTGGTACGAATATTATAAAAATCTTTTGAATGAAGAGTTTTCTCAAGAGCCACTCCCTTATTTATCGCCTGTTCAAGGCCGCCCCCCAGAAGAGATAACATCAGAAGAGATGAAAACTGCCTTAGAGCTAGCAAAAAACGGCAAAGCTACTGGGCCTGATCAAATACCTTCAGAACTCCTAAAAAGAAGTGGAGAGGCAAGCATTTTATGGGTCATCAACCTCTTTAATCTTATACCGAAGGGAGGTAGAATGCCGGAGACCTGGAGACTGATTATCAGTGATCTTATCCCGTTCTACAAAAATAAAGGTGACGTGGCTCTATGCGGCCATTAAACTTGCTTCCCATGTTTTAAAAATATTCGAAATTGACTAACACTACACCTAAGTAATGTGGATTTACAAGTGGGGTTGGAACAATAGATGCCATTCATACAATCAAAATTTTAATGGAAAATTATAAAGCTCTCAGAAAAGACCTGCATTTCGTTTTCATAGGCAACTTATATGGCAAGCTCTTCACGCACAGGTGGTACCAGAATGTTACATCCACATTCTCCAAGATATCAACAATATCAAAACCAAAGTTGTAAGCCCGGCAGGTGCCGCTAAAAAGTTTCGATGTAAAAGTTGGAGTACACCAAGGGTCTACTTTGAGCCCTTAGCTGTTTAATCTCGAAGACACACCCTTCGTTACAGTAGACCACTTCAAATACTTTGGATCAGTAATAACATCAACACCTACAACGTGTGAAGACATAAAGAACCGTATAACAACAGGGTGGCTTAAATGGACATCTTTGTCTGGAGTTACGTGCGATAAAAAGATGCCCATACAGGTCAAATGAAATGTATATAAAACAGCAATTAGACCAGCTTTACTATATGGATCAGAATGCTGGGCAATGCGCAAAACAGATGAACAGAAGTTCCACGTGGCGGAAATAAAGATGCTACGATGGTTGGGAGGAGTAACTCGTGAAGACAGGGTTCGAAACGATTATATTCGAGGGACATTTAAAGTTGCGAATATAGTAGATAAAATATCAGAAAATCGCCTGCGTTGATACGGACATGTTATGCGTAGAGATCCTGACCGCATGACTAGAACAATCATGGAGATACAACAACCAAAAAGAAAACCAGGGCGCCCGCCGGCGACCTGGATTGAGACCATTAAAAAAATATATGAAGACGAAAGGTTTAAAACCTGAGATGACTCAAATGTGCCCTGAATGACGAAAAAGGACCAGAAGGACCGACCCCAAAAGAAATGGGACATAACGGCACGGACGAAGAATAAGAAGACCAGCAAAATATGTTAATCGTGTCAGCCCAAGGACCAAGATAGTTGTTAAAACTGGGAGCATTATTTTGGTACTCAGCTCTTTACGATTCATGCTACATTATATATAAATTTTGGGTTTGGTCTAACTTATTTGGTGCAAATGACTCCATGGTAACTTGTTATAGAGCATAAACCATCACCGCAAACTCCTACGCATTTTTCCAATTTATTCCTCGGTCAGTGGTAAATTCATTAATATTTTAACATTTTTTTCTGCTGTAATGTGATTTGGAAGAGGAAACGGGAATTCTTCTTCAATAACTTGTTCTTTTTCGTAGTGAATAAAATTCATCACTTGCACAAAGTTTGTACTTTCATTAAATTGAATTTCAAAATAATTGCTTTGTTTTATTTGAGTTGCCATTTCGTTAATTCGTTGTGAAACTGTTATTTGATAAGGAAACAACATTGAATTTATCTTCGGTTGTAGGATTAAGAATACATGTCACAATATATTTCGTTGCAGGTGGTAATGTTAATGTCTTCTCTGTATTATGAGGTTTGCATATTTAGCAATTGAACGTATTAAATATGATGCTTCCTGTTTACTGGATGGTTGTGATAAAGGAATGAAGTGAACGTTTATCTAAAGACTCATAGGTCTCCTTGGGGAGTAGGCAGATTGAGATTAGGAGCGAAGAGAAAATGGATTGTTAGTTTTTATTTCAGTGTGTTTTCTTTTAAAAAAATAAGAAGTTTGTTTTTTAAATTGGCGCGTTTGTTAAGAAAATGTCGTTACAGAAGAGATGATTTGAATATTGTTTGTAACGAATAACATATTGGGGTCTTGACTCACTTTCATTCACGTTCCAAAATATGTATTACTTAAATATTTGTCAATATAGTTTGTTATAGAAGTAGTAGGATTTCGAGATTCTGAAGAAAAACTAGAAGTAGTAGGTGTGTCAGTGTCGTCTGGTAAGCGTTTCCCTTCCAATTTTTCAATTCCTAATCATTTGTCTATTATGACGGAAAATAATAAACCCATAATATATTTATACGTTAAAAGATTTTTTAATATCTAAAGAGATGGGATGAAATATTGATTATTTGAAAATATTTTTTTGTGATACCGAGACTTAATTTATCGTGGGAGATACCACAGTTTGAAAATCTCTGATTCAGACCGTAACAAAAATATCTTAAAGAACCTCTAGAGTATTGATACGAATTGAGCAAGATCATCTATTATATAGAAATATAATTTGAAATTGTATTTGGCGTACATTATTAGTATATTTTTAATTGATACAACTGGCATTGGTGGACCGACGTTAATACCTACCATACCGTCGATGTCCAAAATTAGGAACATTTTGTCTTTAGTGTATGCTGTGCTTTATTTGGATATCAAATTTTAGTTTACTAAATTTTTGAAGAAACTGAATGGTTAACGCTGGAATTTTAAATTAAATTGTCGTTGAATGCGAGGCGAAATATGTATTTTCTCCATTTCGTAATACTAGAATCGTTTTAGAATTGTTAATCATTATTTTTGGCATTAATTGGCTATGGTCCGACGGACCACTAAGGTAAGGTTATCACAGTCACTGAATTTGGGTCATTAGATTTCTTTTTTAATACGCATCAAAGTGGACTAGTAATAATAATAAATAAATTGTGCACAGTGTATTAATTCCACGTCTTATACTTATTTATTACGCAGCTTGGAATGTTTTAAGGTAATGCCAATTATATATTACAAATGATGTACAGTTAAATTTTTTAAAATTTGTTTTACTTTATGTTTGTTAAGATTTGTTGAGAATTAGATTCATTTCGCATCTCTGAAGAAGAATATTGTAAACAATAGTTAAAAATAAACAATCAAGCAATTATATTGAAACACTAAATTAGCCATTAGATACATGCATAATCAGTTCGTTCTAAATGACATGATCCTACGACGAATTAAAAAGAATTTCAATTTTTTGTTACAACAGAGTGAAAATGAAAAATCGGCTCAAGGGAAGCAGGGTTGCTTGGAAAAATTAGATATTTAATAAAGCAAAACAATGCAGATAGACTAGAATTGGTAATATTATACCAATACTGGACATCACTGTAAAGGAATCAAATCTTGTGACCGGACGAGTCCAAATTTGAACATTTTGGTTCTAATAGAAAGCAGTTTGTTCGTCCACAAACGAGAAAGTCATCCACGGTAATCCTTGGTGTGAATAAAGTGATGGATTTGGGAAGATTTGGCTCTGTCCAGACTGGAAATTTACTGCAAATCTTGGGGAAAATGATAAAATAAGTTTATTTAGATGGTCTGCACACCAATGCCATACATTTTGATAAAATAATTATTGGGGATTGTTTCGTATTTCAAGAAGATAATAACCCCATACATTCTTCTAAATTGTGTGAGAATTATTTGCACTTATTAGAAAATCAAACTGCCCTAAAAAGTCCAGTGCCCTTGATTTGTTCCCTGTAAAATTGATATGGGATGATTTGGACAGAAATGCCTACAACTAAACTGTCCTTTTTAACAAATTAAACATTGTCAGCGTATTGGAGCAGACGTGCTGTAAAATCTGCTAAGAATGTCACGTATTTGCAGGGCCATGATATTGTCTAAAAGGGGACATGCCAAAGAAGTGGAAATTTAATAAATAAGTAGATAATTATCAGTAGTGTATCTGTAAGTTTAAAAAGATAAATAATTAAGGTGTCGAATAATTAATAATATTAATTTAAATTTATTTCAGAGGGTAACTATAGAACCATACTCTACTAAACTGTAATGTAGATTTAGACTAATGCTATCTTATCCTTGTAAACAGAGGGGGATTGGCACAACAGGATAACGCTGCTCTCTGTGTAACCCAAAGGGGGAAAATGTTAAAATTCTTGAATATGATGTCGTTGGACTTTTGCCTCACTTGGTATAGCTTTGATCTTTCACCACCAGATTATTTCTTATTCCAGTCAATTACTCACTATTTTGCAATAGCCAATTTAAAGAGATTAAGGAAGTAGAGATTGAGGTACCAGATCATCTTGCTTCTAAGTACGCATTAAGAATTGGCTGAAAAATCTATACAGACGATGGATTATAACTGATTGTATTTTGAAAATTAACGTTATTACTTTTTCAGTACAAAATTTTTATTCTATTTAGCGGAAAAATTAAATATTTGTCTCTATTATAGACGCAAATCTATAATCACACACACATATTAAGATTTTCTAATTTGCAATATGGAGCTAGAATGGCCCAGTGGTTGAGGCGCGGTTTGCGATGCGGACGGATTCGGGTTCCATTCCCGGTGTTCTGATGCCTGGCGGTACTCAGTCACCTAAAAATAATTGGGTACCTGCATTCCCTTCGAACAAGAGGTAATAATGCCACATCAAAGATGATGCGCGACGACCGGGCACATATCGAACGTATGAGAGCCTTAACCTCTCAGTTCGCAGGCTGTAGTCCCAGGCGGGGCGTTAGAGTCGTACTGTAATTATTATTATATAATTCGCAATACGAAAATATTTTTTGACTATTAAGATCTTAGGTTTTCGATTACTTGTAAATCATGTGCCATGAAGAGAGGACGTGATTAGAGAAATGATCTAGTCAGGGTTGCATTTTCTTCATCAGTGGACCAATTACAGCATTTTCATGTGCACAGCTTCAATCTTTATTCTTTTTTTTTTAGTTTTAAAGTCTAACACTAGCTACTGTAGAAGTAGTTAAGGCATATTGAAATAGCTGTTGTATAAGATGTAGTATTGAGGAACGTCAAAGGGCGTTACCTCCCATGTAATTTACACTGCTATGTATTTCCATTATAGTAATATGATTTGCTTATTGCTAATGTAGCAGATTGCAAATAAATACCAACTGTTAAAAAAATAAGATGTAGTCGCAGAGGCTGAGTTTTGTGTGCTTTTATTTGCTGTTCCTGTGCAATTATTTGTTTTTAAGGTGCGTTAGGTTTTCTTCCGTAACTCTGTAAACCGACCCACCTTATTTATTGGATAATTATAATCATACAGAACCCATTTAACATTACTACATTCTTTCCGTTACACACTTGTCACGGCTGCCTGAATATTTTACGCATCGTGGTCGTCTAATGCAACATCTTGGGCGTGTCTAATTTTGGAATTTTGTACATTTAGGGTGCGGAGGTTGAAATTTATTGACCGCGTGTATGAGCTATTGTGTTCTGGGTTTTATTTGTTTTAATTTACATGATGAATGTTATTTTTTAGAATATTTTGTCATATCAATGGTATGTTAAAACTTGTGTGGGGTATTGTTGTTAATAGATTGTAATTCAGTGTAAATTAAATTACCAATTTCAATTGCGGAGGCGGCGTCTCTTGCTGTCTTCTTCTTTAATCAGCCCTTTTCGTCTATTTTGAACGTATGCTTCCCCCATTGCCCTCTACCATTCTCTATCCATTTTGGGTCTGTAATTTTCTTGTTATCAATTCACCTCATGTTTGGTCGTCCCCTATTTCTCCTTCCCTTTCAGGGCCTCTATTGTATGATTTTTTGCTCACTTTTCTTCGCTCATTCTAGCAACGTGTCCCATCTATTTTCACTTCTGTCTTACTATTTTAGTTACTACGTCTTCTATACCTGTTCTGTGCCTTATGCACGTGTTCCTTTTTTTTGTCGTGCAGCGATATACCCAGCATTATTCGCTTCATTTCTCTTTGAGCTACTTTAATTTTGTCTACTACTGCTCTTGTTAATGGTCACGTCTCTGTGCCATATGTCATTACTGATATAATGCATTTGTTATACACTGAACTTTCCTCTAAACACACAGATTAACTTACCTAAAGCACTCCATCTTTTATTCTTCTCTTTAGTTCGGCCATCTGGTTTAGCTTTTCTTGGGTTATTATTTGTTCTAAGTAGATGTAGCCTTCTACCTGTTCTATTTTCTCGTTATTTATTGGTATCTATCTTTCGCTTTCTTCCATTATACTTGACATACATTTTGTTTTTTCATTATTCATTCTTAATCCTATTTGTTTCGATTCTTTATTTAATTCTTTCAGTATCTGTCGCAACTCCTCGATTTTGTCTGTCGTCAGCACCACGTCGTCGACAAATCTCAGATTATTTAGTGTTTCTCTGTTTATGTTTATTCCCCTGTTTTCCCACTTTAGTCTCTTAAATACATCATCCAATGCAACTGTGAACAGTTTCGCAGACATATCTTCCTGTCTTAATCCTTTTTCTATTCTTTACTTGCTTTGACTCTTTGCAATTTAATGGTAAATGTTGTATTCTTGTATATGTCCTGGAATTAAGGTGGAGTATCTGGAATATAATTTCTATAACCCTCTTTAATCTAGTACTAGAAACTGTGATAAGAAAATGTCAGTTTAAAAGATCAGGAACAATATTCAAAAATTCACACCAATGTCTAGCATTTGCAGATGATTTGGCAATCATAGCCTGCAAGAACGCAGGAAGACCTAAAAGTCTGTATGAAAAAAATGTATAATAGAGGCAAATAAAGTTGGGGAAAATCTAAATACTGAAAAAACAAGGTTTATGATAATGGGAGCAGGAAAGCAGCAGCAACGGGTGAACTTAGAATTAATGGTGGGAGGCAAATGTAATTTTGAAGGTGTTAAAACATTTGTTTACCTTGGAGTAGAAATGGACCCAGACAAGAAATCGAAAGAAGGTTGCTACTTGGAACAAAAAGGGTAGGTTCCTTGATGAAGATTCTGAGAGCAAAAGAATACCATATGCCCCAAGGATTCAACTCTATCAAACAGTAATTAGACCAGTGGCACTATACGCAAGCGAGACATGGGTTTTGAGGGTAGCAGATATAAGGAAAATTGAAATTTGCGAAAGGAGAATATTAAGGATGATCTATGAGGGCATAAAACAAGGTGAAATATAGAGAAGATGAACAAACCAAGAGTTACCGAACCTGTACAAAAACAGAGTATAATTCCATTAATCAGGTAAACCAGAATTTAGTGTATAAGACAGTCACTTTTGAGAAAATGCATGGAACTACAAGAAGAGGAAGACCAAGGAAAATCTGGAGAAAGTGCGTCGAAGATCTGCTAGAACTGAAAATACCTGATTGGGAAGCACATGCCACACACAGAAACAAATGGAAAAAAGTGATAAAAAAGACAAGGTCTTCCGTTTTGAAGAACGTTCATTATAGCTCAATGCTCTACACTGTCGAACGCTTTTTCGTAATCAACAAACGCTAGGTATATATGTAGGTTATATTTTGTGGTTCTCTATTAGGATTTTGTACGTTAGCAAGTGGTCTAGCGTTTCATAGTTTTTACGAAATCCAGCTTGCTGATAGTAGTCAAGCTTATTAGTTGATCTCTTTGTAATTACTTTCGACGCTAGTTCATACATTTATTATAATAAGCTTATCAGTGTGTAATTTGTTAATTTTGTTGTGTCTTCTTTTTTGTGTATAAGAACCATCACTGAATTTCTGCATTCTTCACATATATTTCCCTCTTCTATGTATTTGTTAAATAATATGCTAATTTGTTTCCAACGCGTCTCCCCTCCTTCTTTGTCTTGTCTCCCTAACTTTCTTTCTTTCTTTCTTTCTAAACTTATAACTCTATCTCCTAGACTCTTCAACCGATTTCCTTGAAACTTGCACACCACATTCACAACTATATTTGCTAATTCGGCGCAAAAAATCAGTGTTCTAACTTTAACCGTTTTTGAATTATTTAAATATTTTGATTATTGTATTGTATAGATGTCACACCTGTGACAGATAAAAACATTTTTTTTAAACGGTGCCATCTGTTGGACGTAAAAGCAAAGCCAGAACAACGCGTGGCCGGATACAGCTATTTTAGAATAAAAACAAACATTCTGTTACTGTTGCCAACATTAATCTAGAGAAAAATTAAAAATTACTGCAAATAAACGTAAAAATTACGGGAGTGCATTATGAACGAGCGCATAAGCTTTGCATTAATTCAACTTTACGTATTACGTATATCCTATGGGCGGCTTATGCTTACGTCCACCATGAATGGGCGTTAAATTGTTCCATGTTTTTGATCCAGAGAAAAAGCCGGTCTAATTAAAAATTTATACGTTCGCATCTTGCAAAAATGTGAGGGAAGGCGGGTGAAAAATTGTCAATCTAGGACGCCAAAAATATCTTTTGGCGGGCAACTCCTAGTCAGTACTATAATTGCTCCATCTTTTCCTGGAGCACGTCAGTTCTTCTTTTCTTCGAGTGCATTTTTCACTTCTGCTACTGTTATCTCGGGGATTTCCTTCGAGTTGACACTCATTATTCTTGGTCTTGTATTTTCCGAGTTCATTCTTTCTGTATCCTTTGTTTATATATATTACCATAAAACGTTTCAGCTATTTCAGTAATATTTCATCTATATTTGTGATTGCTTTTTCTTCGTTGTTTTTCAATGTTATCATCTTTTTCTTCCCGTACGAGAGATTTCTTATGATGTAATACCAATGAATTAAATTATTCCGATTGTGTCAATTTTTGGGACGTTTTGTGTATGAAATATTATTTATAAAAGTATTGGTGTAGTGTTTTTTCTTTATACATCTAAAAAACCGTTTATTGGACTTTTATGGCAGCAGATGAAACGAGAATTCACCTCTGAATTGGAAACCACAGAGCACGGAAGGCCAATATTTCTGCCTTTTTGCAAATTTTAAATCAGTCAAGGTCATAGCCATTATTTTGTATATCAGAGATTTAAACTTACTACTTACTATTATTACTCCAAAAGTATATTAGTCTTAGTTTAGGCCTTTTGGGCTTAAGACGCAAAATTAAGAGCATATTTAAAACAAGTTTATTTATAGAGTTGATGCATGATTATCCGGCACACTTTAGAAAATTTGTGGCTAAAGATAGTTCAATATCAATACCGACGTTTCATCCTGATACTACCCGCTCTGTATGGCCAATAAAATATGGGTTTTGTTCTCTTATCTTACTCTCTTACTGAGGTTCCTACGGGCTATCATGTCAACCACTCGTTAACTGCCTGATAACCAAGATAACCAACCTAATTGAATTGAAAGTGATTACACTTCAGAATGGGCATTGTAATGTGTTTTGTTTTTAAATAAAATTGTTTTTATGAAACTTTTAATTTTAACTGATACTGAGGGTATCTTATAAAGAACGTCATTTACACGTATAATAATTTGCACCTGAGGTATTACCTTATATGAAATTTACTATATATATATATATATATATATTTTGGTGTTCCATCTAAAGATACGGAAGGAAAAATTACTAATACGTGTACTGTTGTTGTATCATAGGAATTATATCGAATGCCTGCGAGGTAGGTATAAGAAAATACGTCAAATGAAACAGGAAGGCATTGTGAACGTGCGTGTAGCACAATGTTGGTTTCAATGTTTTCGGCGATTAAGATATAATAAACGCAATGGGTGACCTGTTGTGTAGAATTCCGAGGTTACAAAAACGCGATAGAAAGGAAACCCGGGATAACTACCTGCAAATTGTTCGATGCTCTTGGTCTACTTAATGATGCTATCAATCGCCATTGTAAAGTTCGAGTAAAGTTTATAAAAGCTCCCATGAACTAAGCGAAGTTTATGTTATGCCTTTTAGAAAACTCATTACACGTTATGAAAAATGGATTTGAATAATCTTTCAGAAGCAGCGATTGTATCGAAAACAGTTACTAAATCCAAGCGCGAACGTATTGGAAATTAGATTTTGGTTGTGTGTGTACGGTGGAATTACGGAGGTTTAGTTTTACCACTAATTGATTTCACGTGGTCTAACCAGAAATGCTGAGGTATATTCTCAACAATTCGAGTAAATAAATACTTAGCTTCAGTCAATCGTAAGCGATATTTTGGTTATCTAAGTAAGTTTAATAGGTTGGCAACTAATTTTCTGCGGCTCTATCATATCTTAAGTTTTGCAAAAAAATGTTGCAATTTTAATATTGTTCGATAGCCCACATCCCCAGAAACAACTTTTATGCGCAGCTCATCATACCCTTTTTACATGATGGCGCTGACTAGAGAGTATATCCGTTTACTACTGCATTTTCAGTACAGTTTTTGAACCCGAAGATGAGTGTTGCAGAGGCCGGAAGGAACATCTGCAAGGTCGATGGAGACGGAGTCATTCCTGAATGCACTGTACAGGTCTGGTTCAAGAAGGGATGGGAGAACATGACCCGCCAACAAGGAGCAGGCTGTCCTTGCGAGACCAACAGCTAGGCTCACTAGCTTCTGCTCCAAGCCCACCGAGTTCTACCGGCTCCCTGATAAGCGGCAGGATATCATCATAGATTCGGAAGGAAACTACTTCGACTACTAATTGATGTGTAGATAAGGGTGCCATAATAGGGCCGCAGTAAATAAGTTGCCAACCTATTACTTTTTATTTTTATTTTAATGGTTTTACTTTGTAAAACATTTATGAGAGAGTTTTGGTACTACAAGATGAAGTTAAATTATTCAGATTTATAACTATAATTATTGAAAAAGTTTATAAGTTGTAAAGCAAATGCGCTAAATGCGTTTATAAAGATCTGTCTTAATAGAAGGACGAATCGAATTTTGAGAAAATTTAACGCACAGTTGGGGGATAACACCCTCAAGAAGACTTAAGTGTACGCTTGGCATAAAAAGTGTTTGGAAGGACGAGAAGTAGTTGAAAATGAAGGACACCAGACCACCATGACGGAAGAGAATATTTGTATTGTTCGCCGATTTTGTGAGGGTGACCGCCGATAAACGGTTGCTGATATTGCTTATGAGCAGGCAATCCTAGATGTTTTTCTGTTTTACGATAACCACCCTACTTATAGTTCGAATTATGGCCCTGCTATTATTACTTGTTCAGACCACTATAAAGGTACTTGCAGATATATTTAACAATGTGCCTGTTGAAGTGTCCATGCTTGATTGGTTGGTGTCACAACTAAAACAAAAAAACTATCTATCAGTTGGGAATTTTTTTTTAAGTCAGGAAGTAATGTGGAATGTGTACTTGTATTTTAATAATGCTTCAATAAAAAAATAATTCTTATTTATATTCGATTATCTCCTACATTTTAAACAACTAAAATGCTAGATGTTTTTACTGCGATCTTAATCAGAATCGGTAGAATTATTATTATCCTCTAAACTATCTAAGTTGTGAGATATATTTTGTAGAATATCGAGAATATCCATAAATTTGCCTTATTTGGTTGGTCGTTGAAATATGCGGTATAAATATTGGAAAAGATGAATAAACCATAGCGCCAATCTGTAAAGCTTTCGTAGCGAATGATTTTTGATATTGTCTATAATAATTATTTCCAGCCTTTCTTACTTGTTTGGAAATATTGGCCAACCGCTGACAATATGTCATCCATGGAACAGCGCTTTGTGTACACTTGCAGACAGTAAAGTTTAATATATATATATATATATATATATATATATATATATATATATATATATATAATAGAGAGAGATTCAAATTGGACTTTTTGTCTTCTTCCCAAGTAAAACAAAATATGGGAACAATTCGAATTTTATTACTATCAGAGTAAAGTATAGGCTTGCACATGATACCTATGTCGGACAACTGTTGTCCACAATTTCGCTGACATGCGACAACTCAACACAATGTTTTCCCATTTATAGTTCTCTATTTCAGCAATTACACGTTTTATATTTTCTTTAGCCATATAATCTTAGCAGGTTTATTGACATAAACCCTTTCCTTTGAAGGAAAAAGTGTAATAGGGTTAGATGGCAAGACTGTGGTGGCCAATCGATGTCACCCATTTGCGAGATTTTGGTTTGAAGTAAAGTAAGTGTTTCACGTGTTTTGTGTCATGTAACTCCATCTTGTTGAAACCACATTTCATTCAAGTTCAAATCATTGGTTTTATTGAAAAAAGTTGTTCAGCATCTCTTGATAATGTATACCATTAATAGTAACAACGTACATAAAACGCGAACGGCGCTCAATCCACTAGTCCATACACCAATGTTTTCATAATTTATAGGAAAGCCACATCTTATAAACTTTAATATAATGTTGAAGTGCTCCATCACTTCCAATAAATCTGGTACAAATCTTAGCATTTTACTAATTTGTATTACCGGTCTGCTATGTTGACATATAAAGTAGCAAATTTCTGTTGTATTTTCTTTATTTAGTTTTCTTCATATTTTTTCCGTCTAATTTGTCATTATTGAATATTTATTTTGCAAAAGACGTGCAGTACATATTAAAAAAACATCTAAAATGCAGGCGGTGCACCAAAAAGAAATATTTAACTTTCATTTTTGTGCAACAAATTATAATTATTTATTTGCCACAAAAAGATAGGAATGTCGAGTTTATTATATAGCATGCACATCTGTTTTAGCTCGATATAAGCCTCTATGGTATTTATAATAATCTTGTAGAAAACAGTTGTGATATATTTCACTTTTTTTTACTTTGCTATTATTACTTCAAACGATTTCTTGGTAAAATAAATTTAACGGAGTAACCGTGCCATATTGAAGAAAGCACGGGACTTTCCGTATTATGCATTTACTGTTATCCTTTGCATCAGAGTTGTATAGGTACCATAGAAATACTAAGTAGTATTTTGTTACCCGTTTTAGTATTTCTAACGACAGGCCAATTTTATATTTCTGTTTTATAAAGGGCGTCTCAAAAGAAACGCAGTGTTTAATTTTAGAAAATACATGTTAATTATTAGTTGGCAAAGTTATATCATCTTAAAGTGCAAACATTGCCCTTAAATAGAATATTTGAAAAATGTCCTCTGCGGCTTATTTGACATTCGAATTCTGCTGACAAAATTCTCGATCGCTTTTTCATATAACTGTGGCTCAATTATGTGCATTTGTTTAAATTCAGGAATAGTTTTTATTTTCGTATCACAGATTTTGGTCTTTACGAATCCCTAGAGGAAAAGATTGTACGGTGTGAGGTCGCAAGATCTTGGTAACCTGTTGACTTGGATGTTTTAGAAGATAAGTCGCCAATTAGATTTTTGCGTCGACAATTGAATTATTTTATGCGCCGTTAAACAAAGGAGAGCCCAGTCACCCCACCACCATAAAAATCCGCACCAAACTGTTACTCTTTGGGTGTGTACAGGCTGTTCTTGAATAACCCGAAGATTTTCTATGCTCCAAATGCGACAATTTTGCTCATTGACATGCCACTAAGTTACAAATCTGCCTCGTCGCTAAAGATTATTTTTTTTAGAAAATATCCAGACCTTGAAATGGTCGTCCGGCTATAATTTCTGGGTTAGCTTGAATGGGTGCAGACGCAGATCTTTTGTTAAAATCCCCATGATACTTTTTGAAATGTTTAGTTGCAGTGACTAATAGCGCATTGAGGTTTCTAGACGCCCCATCATACTATCGTTTGCAGTGTAGATGTTTTCAGCTGAACGGGGTGTATGTCAGCTTGTTTTTTTGTTGTCTGCAACCGAAGCTGCTTGTTCAAAATTTTTACTTAGTCTTTTCACAGTTGTTCCATTTGATGAATTTCTATTTCCAAAAAATTTAATAATCGTCACGCACGCGCGCATACACACAAAATTGTTCTCTAAATAAGATTAATTTTGAAATTTTGTAGGGGTGCAAACCTAAATCTGTACGAAGAACACTGTGTAGGGAACTTATGAGCACAGTTTACTAATTGACAGATTGGGGTTATTGTGGGATTTTTATGGTCAACTCGTTCGTGGTTTGCTCAATGTCGAACCATTTTCTTTAAATTCTTTCAGCTATCATTATTTAGTGAACTGAACGCTCGAAACCTCATTTGTGTTATGTAAATGATAATGTGTGTGAAATCTTTGTATGATACTATCAAAATTGTTTTGGTGAAATAATTTCTGACGTATAAATTAGCAAGAATTAGATTTACCCTTTATATCCCTACCAACTTCATCCACACTGTGACGTTAATGTAGCAAGCCAAACAAGTTTTATCTTATTTTTGGAATACCTTGTATTAGTAGGAAATATTCTCGTATCGCTTCTTTGACTTGACAATAAACGGGATAAATTGACACATTTTGGTTTATTGGCTTGTTGATTTGTTATAGTACTGCACTGATTTGTTGAAGGTTTGACCCCGACTGCAAGAGCAACGCACGATAGTTAATTGAGGTTTTTAAATGATTTTTTTTTAATTTGTACCTCATTTAGAAGTAGAAGAAAGCTGTTCTACGACTGCTGCTGAAACCTGCTTGCCAAAACCTTGGTTTTATTTCAGTAGCTTTTTTACACCTCTTCATGGCTTGTCGTTTCTACAAAACTTAATTTCTTAAATGCGAAGTAAACAGTCTTTTTAATTGAATCGCTTTTCGACAAACATAGATTTTTAAAATTTGATATCTGCATATTTGCACCTGCCCTACTAGGTTTACAAGTAAATTTAATAACAATGCGGACATGTAAGGAGTATCATTCAAATGTGACCTGCTATTTATTGTCTGTAAAATCACTAAACTTAGTCTTCATTAAACGTCTTGATGTATTGTCATTAGTTGTCGGAGTTGTTAGTAGTTCACTAGGATGATTACGAAATTGATTATTGTACTGTTGATAAGGGCTTTGGCAACACCCAGGGAATTCGTAGATCACTGCGGATTATTTTGTTGTTGATATACCAATCTACGTTTGCTATCATATGAAGAGTTTTGTTTTGAATCTGTTATAAAATTTCAAGTTTAAAAGATTAACACATCTCCATAATTGGATACCTTAAGCAAGATCTTATTGTTATCTCCACCCTATAACTAGTGCATCTTCCTTACTTTCATATCGAGCTACGTTCGTTTGGGTTGGATGTGTTTTTTCCACGTTAGTTTGCGATTTAGATGCATGTTTATATACCTTATACCCATATTAGGCGGTATAACAGCTCCATTAATTGTTAGTTGGAGAGGATCTATTTTCTGGGTTGTTAATTTATTTGAGTTTAATTCGCCTTGCTGCTGTCCATTCCTGCAGGACCTTCAGATTATTCTGTAGGTTAGCTACGGTTTGAGATGAATCTTTGCGAGAGAACAGTATGGGCGGGTCTAACTAAATCACCTGGAAATGGTTGGTAGAGCGTAGGGCCCAATACGCTACGTTGTGGTACACCTGCTAGATTGGGATAAATCGAAGAGTAGCTGTCATTTAATTTGATTTGAAATAATCTGCCTTCTAAGTATGGCTTAAACGGCAGATAATATTGGTGAGGAAGTTGCTCTTTGATTTTATATAATAGGTCCGGTTGCCCAAACTCGGCTAAATGCTTGGGCTTATCTCTAAAAGTGCTGCTGTACAAACTCTTTTCCTTTAAAATCTCTTTGGATGGTGTCTAGTACCCCGTGGATTTGTTTTGTCGTCAAATATTTTAGCCGGAAATCTAACTGACGCTCAGGAATTAGATGTTTTTCTTCAGTGATTAAACTTAATATGATTCGTTCAAGTAATTTGGAAAGAACCAGAAGTAACGAAATAGGTCTGTATGAAGTTAGTTGGTTGTGTGGTATGAGAATTACTTGAACGAATTTACATTGTATTGGAAAATGTTGAGTTCTCAAAGCTGCTTTGAATATTTCTGTTACTAGTGACGCAGCTTACTTAATTGCATTTACAATTTTCGTTAAGTACATGATGTTATTGGTAGGTTAAGTTGAGTGGGATTCAAGGTACTCAAGTAGTTCTGCATCTGCTTACAATGTTTTAGTTGGGTTGTGTAGTTGGAATGTGTCAACTAATTGTGTCTCGAATGTTTCTGATTGTTCTTTATCACCGCGCGCTCATGATCCGTTGCAGTTTTTCATTTTATTGATTACCTGTCATGAGAGTGTTTATCATGGTGGTCAGGCGATAAATTTGGTAGGTAGTCACTGAATGTTTCATTTTTGTACTCTTGGTTCGTATGCTTGAATTCAAGTTAGTCGATTTAACTTGGATATATGAGCGGGGTTCCTTAAAATCTGCATTTTGGTCCTGCCTTACTTTTTAGTTCATTTATCTTTAGTCTGATACTTATATATGTGTTTTGTGATCAGGAGGGAGTTGCATATCAAGATGCACTATGCATATTTTCAGTTACCCTTTCTATTGCTTTCTCGATTTCTGTTGACATTTAATGGCTCTTTTACTGTCAGGTAATCATTTATATATTGTCTAAAGATGTTCCAGGAGGTATAATTGTATAGTTTGGGTCGTGTAAGCTTTCTAATTATTGAGTTACTAAGGCTATGAAGAAATTTATGGCGCCTAGGAGTTTGTTTGGATCACTTGGCCAGTAGGTTTGTCTATGGCTTTCAATTGTAATGATTTTCGCATATGGTACATCTTAATTAATAAAAAATTGGTGTTTAGAGACGTGATCATCTACTCCAATAAATTTATTGTCTACGATCTTGAAAAATTCTTGAAATTGGTGTTGCTGTATTCTATAGCAAGAAGTACACTGCTGGTACTACTATGTCTGCATTTCTCCATTTGATCTAAGTATTTGTGGTTTGTAGGTGAAGTGTTTCAAATCGTTCTATTTTATGATGTGGATTTTGCCGTTATGTTAACTGCTAGCGTGATCGGTGTTATCGGGTTGACAGTTAAAATACGTTCTGTAGTTGCGTATGTTGAAGTAACTGAGGCATACGAAGTGTGTTTAGATATTACCAAAATGTCTGTTCTGTGTGTGCGAAAGAACATGTTCCACATGTTAATAATAAGTGATGCAAACTTTATTAGGCTTGACAGTAAATTGATCATCATGGCGTTCTGTTACATCAGCTGATTGAACACGGCTTTTAATGTAGCAAGAAATTTTGAAAGTGTGATGTTGCCGTTACTTTGGATCGGACACCGGTTGGGGTCTTGTTGCTGTTATGATCGTAGTGCTACAAGTACCTTGTTGGGGTGTTCTATTTATGTTTGGTGTTGTTGAGGTTTCATTTTGATTTTGCTAAGTGTTATTCTAATTGCAATATTTGGATGTCCTAGTTTGACTAGAAATTTATGCACCCTTTATAATTTTCAGGGTCGTTCCTATGCAATGTCACACCTGGCTGGAGTGTTTGAGTTTTGCATGTTGTTGTATTTGGTAGTTACATTTGAGGCAGACGAACATTTCTGTAATATGCTTTACTAGGTCTATGATTGACACTTGGTACAATGGTTAATACATTTTATTCTGGTGGCTCTACAGTGTTCGTAAAACATATCGCAAATTGTAAATTTCTTTATTACTTGCAGGTTCCAAATATACGAAGAAAATGGGAAAGATGTTACGAACTTCATGGCTTTGTTTTCCAGCTCGATTTTAATTTGGTCAGTGCTAACAGTTGGGTAAATATTTCGTATAACCACTCTGTGTGTTTCCTTTTCCTCAATTTGTAGGTATGATTATTTTTCTTCGTCTAGATGCTTAACAAGCTTCTGAAATTTATCTGATTTATTGGTATTTATTTTCTACATTATCTGCTAAATTTTTAGTAATGTATTGTTCATGTTCTAAAAGTTTGTCAAATTACGTATCATTGCGTCGATTTCAATAACCCTGAATGAAAAGGTGGAGGTTTGTCTTTTTGTTGATGATTTTCTGTAGTAGAATGCGAATTTTCATGATCGCTTGCTACTAATACGTTAAATATGTTTACTTGTTGTTTACGCGTTTGTGTATAACATCTGTGGTGAGTGAACTGGACCTGTTGTGTTTACAAGTAAATTTAATAACGATGCAGACATGTAAGGAATATCATTCAAATGTGACTTCTTGCTATTTGTTGTCTGTAAAATCACTAATGTCTTGATGTATTGTTATTAATTGTCGGAGTTGTTAGTAGTGTACTGGGATGATTACGAAATTGAATATTGTACTGTTGATAGGGGTTTTGGCGACACCTAGGGAATTCGTAGATCACTGCGGATTATTTTGTTGTTGATATACGAATCTACGTTTGCTATAATATGGCGAGTTTTCTTCTGAATGCGTTATAAAATTTCAAGTTTAAAGATTAACACATCTCCATAATTGGATACCTTAAGCAAGATCTTATTGTTATCTCCATATAATAGTGCATCTTCCTTACTTTCATATCGAGCTGCATTCGTTTGGATTGAATCTGTTTTTCCCCTGTTAGTTTGCGATTTAGATGCATGTTTAGATACCTTATACCCTTATTAGGCGGTATAGCAGGTCCATTAAGTGTTAGTTGGAGGGGATCTATTTTCTGGGTTGTTAATTTATTTGAGTTTAATTCGCCTTGCTGCTGTCCATTCCTGCAGGGGCTTCAGATTATTCTGTAGGTTAGCTACGGTTTGAGATGAATCTTTGTGAGAGAACAGTATGGGCGGGTCTAACTAAATCAGCTGGAAATAGTTGGTAGAGCGTAGGGCCCAATACGCTACGTTGTGGTACACCTGCTAGTCGAAGATTAGCTGTCATTTAATTTGATATGAAATAATCTGCCTTCTAAGTATGGTTTAAACGGCAGATAATATTGGTGAGGAAGTTGCTCTTTGATTTTATATAATAGGTCAGGTTGCCAAACTCGGCTAAATGCTTGGCTTATCTCTAAAAGTGCTGCTGTACAAACTCTTTTTCTTTAAAATCTCTTTGGATGGTGTCTAGTACCCCGTGGATTTGTTTTGTCGTCAAATATTTTAGCCGGAAATCTAACTGATGCTCAGGAGTTAATGTTTTTCTTCAGTGATTAAACTTAATATGATTCGTTCAAGTAATTTGAAAAGAACCAAAAGTAACGAAATAGGTCTGTATGAAGTTGGTTGATTGTGTGGTATGAGAATTACTTGAACGAATTTACATTGTATTGGAACATGTTGAGTTCTCAAAGCTGCTTTGAATATTTCTGTTACTAGTGACGCAGCTTACTTAATTGCATTTACAATTTCCTCGTTAAGTACATGATGTTATTGGTAGGTTAAGTTGAAGTGGGGATTCAAGGTACTCAAGTAGTTCTGCATCTGCTTACAATGTTTTAGTTGGGTTGTGTAGTTGGAATGTGTCAACTAATTGTGTCTCGAATGTTTCTGATTGTTCTTTATCACCGCGCGCTCATGATCCGTTGCAGTTTTTTCATTTTATTGATTACCTGTCATAGAGAGTGTTTATCATGGTGGTCAGGCGATAAATTTGGTAGGTAGTCACTGAATGTTTCATTTTTGTACTCTTGGTTCGTATGCTTGAATTCAAGTTAGTCGATTTAACTTGGATATATGAGCGGGGTTCCTTAAAATCTGCATTTTGGTCCTGCCTTACTTTTTAGTTCATTTATCTTTAGTCTGATACTTATATATGTGTTTTGTGATCAGGAGGGAGTTGCATATCAAGATGCACTATGCATATTTTCAGTTACCCTTTCTATTGCTTTCTCGATTTCTGTTGACATTTAATGGCTCTTTTACTGTCAGGTAATCATTTATATATTGTCTAAAGATGTTCCAGGAGGTATAATTGTATAGTTTGGGTCGTGTAAGCTTTCTAATTATTGAGTTACTAAGGCTATGAAGAAATTTATGGCGCCTAGGAGTTTGTTTGGATCACTTGGCCAGTAGGTTTGTCTATGGCTTTCAATTGTAATGATTTTCGCATATGGTACATCTTAATTAATAAAAAAAATTGGTGTTTAGAGACGTGATCATCTACTCCAATAAATTTATTGTCTACGATCTTGAAAAATTCTTGAAATTGGTGTTGCTGTATTCTATAGCAAGAAGTACACTGCTGGTACTACTATGTCTGCATTTCTCCATTTGATCTAAGTATTTGTGGTTTGTAGGTGAAGTGTTTCAAATCGTTCTATTTTATGATGTGGATTTTGCCGTTATGTTAACTGCTAGCGTGATCGGTGTTATCGGGTTGACAGTTAAAATACGTTCTGTAGTTGCGTATGTTGAAGTAACTGAGGCATACGAAGTGTGTTTTAGATATTACCAAAATGTCTGTTCTGTGTGTGCGAAAGAACATGTTCCACATGGTTAATAATAAGTGATGCAAACTTTATTAGGCTTGACAGTAAATTGATCATCATGGCGTTCTGTTACATCAGCTGATTGAACACGGCTTTTAATGTAGCAAGAAATTTTGAAAGTGTGATGTTGCCGTTACTTTGGATCGGACACCGGTTGGGGTCTTGTTGCTGTTATGATCGTAGTGCTACAGAGTACCTTGTTGGGGGTGTTCTATTTATGTTTGGTGTTGTTGAGGTTTCATTTTGATTTTGCTAAGTGTGTATTCTAATTGCAATATTTGGATGTCCTAGTTTGACTAGAAATTTATGCACCCTTTATAATTTTCAGGGTCGTTCCCTATGCAATGTACACACCTGGCTGGAGTGTTTTGAGTTTTTTTGCATGTTGTTGTATTTTGGTAGTCGCCACATTTGAGGCAGACGAACGGATTTCTGTAATATGCTTTACTAGGTCTATGATTGACACTTGGTACAATGTAGTAATACATTTTATTCTGGGTGGCTCTACAGTGTTCGTAAAACATATCGCAAATTGTAAATTTCTTTGTTATTACTTGCAGGTTCCAAATATACGAAGAAAAATGGGAAAGATGTTACGAACTTCATGGCTTTGTTTTCCAGCTCGATTTTAATTTGGTCAGTGCTAACAGTTGGGTAAATATTTCGTATAACCACTCTGTGTGTTTCCTTTTCCTCGAATTTGTAGGTATGATTATTTTTTCTTCGTCTAGATGCTTAACAAGCTTCTGAAATTTATCTGATTTATTGGTATTTATTTTTCTACATTATCTGCTAAATTTTTAGTAATGTATTGTTCATGTTCTAAAAAGTTTGTCAAATTACGTATCATTGCGTCGATTTCAATAACCCCTGAATGAAAAAGGGTGGAGGTTTGTCTTTTTTGTTGATGATTTTCTGTAGTAGAATGCGAATTTTCATGATCTCTTGCTACTAATACGTTAAATATGTTTACTTGTTGTTTACGCGTTTGTGTATAACATCTGTGGTGAGTGAGCTGGAGCTGTTGTGTTTGATACATGATAATTTGTATTTACAGCCGTTAGTGGTTGACTAATAAATATTGGTTCTTGATAACCGGAATTGTTCTGCTGCTGAGACAGGAACATATCGTGTACATAATTACCGATTACTTAGAGAATATGATTAAAGTTTAACTTGTACTAGGAAGGTTGCTGTCAGCCGAGTGTATGCTTGTAGATAACATGCGCGCACCAACACACATCCTCTCAATTGCATGGCCCGCGTCGGATTATAGCAGAATTTGAATTACATAACTTAGATAAAAACCGTCAATTTGTTTTTTTTTTATTGTTGTTCAGTTTGGTGAACAAAGAGGTTATAATTGTAATTTCCATATCTTTCAAAACATGTTTTGCTAAATGAGGATGCTCTAATTCTTTGTAAACAAAAGCTATTGTAACGTCCACTATGTAGATAAGGCACTTGAAATTCATTGCTCAAAAATAGATTCTGAAAGAAGTTTGCACAGGAAGTCTTTTGTTTTAAAAGAGTCCTAGTTTTAAGATCCAAAAACGTAATAACATTGAATCGCGTTGAATAATCTGTTAAGAGTTACGATAAATTGTAAATGTATAATAATAAAACTTATTTGTAAGGAGAATAGAAGTATACATTTTACCTTAAGCAAAAACACAAGAAGAATGAAAGGGAAAAAGATTACTAAATAGTACCACCACATGTTTGGGTGATAAACGTTTAGAATTAATGAATCTGCGTTTTAAGATCTACCCTACTACTCTTTTGCGTGCATAATAGCCTGCTTTCTCAAGACGCATTTCGCAAATTTGAATTTGAAGAAATGTGCCATCTAATTACTTTACTCCCCTGATCTAGCTCTCTAACTTAATTTATTTGTTTCCAAAAACGATGGAAAATAATATTCGATAATGATGGTGTGGTTTTAACAGCAGGGGGGCACATTTTTGATAACTAGGACCAAGAGACAATAAATGCATTTTTTGATAAGCGTATGTCGAGAGTTGAAAAATACGATATCTTAACCCCCCCCTGAATATTTTTGTGAATTGTGCATATATCTATTCGACTATCTGTTTATCTGTGCGTATAACTTCTTGGAAATTTTAAGAGAATTGGACAGACTGAACGACTAGTCTATGAGGATTGTATCTACCACTGTGTTATGACAAGTTTTGATTAGAGTTGAGTTTATTGAATAGTACATTGGAGTAATCTCAAGGACAAATGCTAATTTGTATATATTCGATTTGATGAAATATAGAGGTCTAATATATAGATGCTATTGACATTGAGTTTTTATTTATAGCTAGTCGAGTCATAAACACCGTTGCATCATTTTTAAGCCTTCTTAAATTGAAACGATAAAGCATCATTTTGCTATTTTTTAAATTAAAGATACAGTTGTAAATGACAAAAAAAAATTATTTAAAACGGTCAGTCTTTGCTTGCGCACATTCTTTTAATATATTTTGGATATATTTAGATCCCTTATAGAACAAGTTATGTCTTCCAAAACTAACCGTAACTTACAATCCAATGGGTAGAGATCGGGACTTGTCAAAAGCCAATCTTTCGGGTGTATAAAATTGGGAAGTTCTGGTTTTGTGTCAGAACGCAAAGTACTATTAAAAGTTCCACTGCAGATGATTTTCGGACAATTAAATGTTATGGGAGATTCTAGGACTGTTTCTTGTTACACTGTAGCTGAGGTCTTTACCCCTTTTTCGCAAAAATATAGTTCTGTTACATCGTCATAACTTGAAACTTTTTAATCAGATGTGACGGATTTCAGGAATTCTTGGTATAAACCCTATTATTCTGTTTAAAATGGTTCTCCAAGGTGTAAATTTGACCACATTTCTCGTGGAAATTTCTTAAATATTATTTTTGATTATTCCAACCTGTTTTTCTTCAGATAGTGTGAGCAAGTGTCCCAATGTTTTTTGATATGCCCCTCTCCCAAAGTCATTTCTGATTAGGCAAGACATAGATCGTAATGGCGTTTTCTTTACTCTTGAAATAATTTTTTGTTTTGGAATGGTTGCTGGAGTTCGAACAGTACATGCCCGACCAGACCTTGGTCTATTATTTACGCAGTGTTTCCTTGAAACGATCAATAGTAAGATCAAATATTTGACTTATTCCAAGTTTTTGTAATGCCTTATAAATCTTGTCTTTACGCCAATTTTTATGTGTTCTTTTTATCACCCATTTCTGTGGTTATTGTCTATCGTTCTGGGACATACATTGCACGTTTATAACGGACTAAATACAATTTGACATATTGAATCATATCAAAATATTAATGGGTCATGAACAAGAATTTATTTATTCAATTATTAGCAATCAGAATACATTGTGTCCTATAAATTAATTAATGCTTGAGAGTGATAACAGGCGATGAGACCCCGTTTGGTATTGGATAGGATCTTTAGCCCTCTTTCAGGTCTACTGGCCAGTACCTTTTTAATCTTCTTACCATTGATTCCTCTATTAGTGGTTGGAATATAATATTTGTATGAGTTTATATTCTATAATACTATTTTGAATTTCTGGCTTGGACGACGTTATTTTCATGAAGGGCCTGGTTGGATACATACCAAGATGTATTACTCAACATCCGTGGATTTTCGGGTTGATTTATTTGTATTGTGGCTACACTGGATTTGTTAACACATTCCTATAATTTTATTATATACTTTCAGATCGGAGCTATGATTGTCTTGTATAATAAAAGCTTACTATTTAAGGACAAGCTGAATTTTTTATCTAACAACTAGCTATGGGTTTTCTCTAAGTAAATCGCAATTCCAAATGAAATCCTAGATATTTTGTAGTAGAGGCTCGCGGCATTTTAAAGTTCTTTCCTTAATGTAAAAACTATATTCTTAAATTTGCTTTTATTGATTCTACTCTTTCAACGTTGTAGTTAGAGTTGTAAATGATCCAGATGATTTTGTAAAATGAGTGAGGGTCCTACTGGATCTTTGTGCGTATCATTCATAAAGGTTCCAATAACATGAAACATCGCATTGTAGATGTACACAAGTACCCCTATTTATTTTCTATGTAGTTCACGTAATATGTTTGCTCGTACTCCATCTACACCTGCAGCTTTCTCGATGTTTAGAAGATTAATTCCTTCATGAACTTTGTTCAAAGTATAACTTTTGATTGGAGGTTCGTTCTGTGGAATGTTGAACATTTGTGTGTATATCTCGTGGTTCTCTTCTTGTCGTTGGGATTCACAACAGATACATTAGGTTTTATGGCTGGACTAAGTACATAATCTTATTTCATAACTAAAATTAGTCAGCAACAGTAATTAGTTTTACATAAATATATTTATATAGAATTTTATGAGAGAGTGAACTGATCAATGCAACAGTAGGTGGTAAATTTGACAGAAGAGACTTATTTACTTGGTCTACGTGTGTGGGTGGGGGTGGTGATTTATTAGAACGTAATGATATCCCTTGATACATGATATCTTAGCTTATAGGAAATATGTAGCTCGGCTATTAATAAAGTTATCACCAAGGATGCAAGACTTTCAAAACATCCTTATGTTTCGTGTTTTATTCTGGTATTATTCTACTTTTAGCTTTGAATGGTTTCCATTTCGTTAAAAATTCAATTGTCAAGTTTTGATGGCTTTATACGTGGTTTTTAAGGAGCTCAGAAGAAGCGTTACACAAATTTGCTATTAATTTAAAAATGTAAAAAGGTGCAGGTAATTAGTGAAAGAAAACAGCATTTTCGAACAACAAATCGTAATGTATTTTTGTCTCAGGAGTAATGTTTTGAATACGTGTTGTTGCTAACTCGCCTAAAGTGTATTTTTATTATTAATACACATTTGCATAATTTTCGTATTGCAGATACAGCTTGTATTGAAGACTGCGTATACTCATAGCCAAATTTTTACGTACCTATGGAAGATTTTTACTAGAAAACTGTTTGAGCTTTAAATTTAATTTTGTACGAACCTGGGACTTAATTTCTCCGGTTTATGGCGTAAAAATTTTATCCAAGTACATCACAAGAATCCAAAAATAAATTCTGACATTTGGTGTAACTTTTGTGCCAATTTTTCTTGCCGCGTAATTTTGGTTCTTCTAAATATTTTGGGGCCTTAATTTTTTGTACGTTTTCATTCGTAGTTTTTTTCTCTTAATAGGGCCAACAGTGGATAAAGCCAAACCATTTTTCTACCACTGTATGACCAGAAGTGCAGGGATTTTTTAAATATCTTTTCAACTTTTGCTGGAATACGTCGGCATATCTTTTTTGGAGTATTTCCAAGTCACTGTTGTAGTACTTGACACACGATTTTTTAAGTAATTTACAAAGCGTTTGCTACACACGTCACGTTGTCGCCTCTTCATGATTGACAGCTGTACTCAACAAAAAACGCTACGCAGACTGCTTAAACTAGAGAACCTGTCATTGCATGTATAGTTTATTAATCCGTATCACTCATATTCCGGGAACACCTCATTTTTATCTAGTATTACTTAGGCGTTCTTCATTTCATCTCTAACCTATAGACCACATGAAATCGACGTTGTATTTTTTAATTTATTTTTACGTCGGATGTGAGATGGCATTATATCACACTGATTCCATAAAAAGATAGACAGAGGATTTGTGCTAGTCTTAGCTGTGTCCGCTAGCAGCCACGTGTTAAAGGGGTAGACTCATGGACGACGAAATATGCATATTAGTCAATTGCTAACAATAGCTCGAGTTCAAATACTGTAAAATTTTGCTCGTAACAGTGGTGAATAACATGCTTAAATGTATTTAAAGTACTTGTTTAATTTACTTATAGGAAACTTAATTAATTAATAACATTTATGTACACTCACATAGATATTTACTACTAATATATAGTTACACTTTATAGCTGTAACACACCTCTAGCATATGTTCTAGCCGTTCGCATTGAAGGTGTTATGTTCGCCGCTCGACTGTGACGGCTCGGCGGCGAATCCGATATTTGTTTTAATATTTCATTTTATTTGCAATCTGTACAAGTAAATTAAGCAAATTGTGTGGTGGTAAATTTGACATGTAGAAGAAAGCTTATTAATAAACTTCTATAAAAATTGAGCTTTTAGGCATCTATTGGCTTAGGGACAAAAATACGCAAAGATTTACATCTAAAATTTAAGCTAAACTAACTAAATAAACATTCAAAATTTGGTTATTACATCTTGTGGCCCACACCTATTTAGCCGCCTATTCTTAATAGGCTGGTTTATTATGTTCACTGCTAATTCATTAAGGTGAGCATTAAGTCGAGCACTGTATTTTAAACTATATTGGTGAATTTCTTTCTTGATGGTTGATATTTGGAGATTTCTTCTTATAGCAGTGTTGTGTACGAACCATGATGCGTTCATAATGAAGCGTAGTATCTTTGACTGGATACGATCCACTATTTTAATGTTTAAATTGGAAATGGTGCACATCTTAGAGAACATCAAACCTAGAGTTTTCGCTTAGCAAAAATGTGCTTATGCTAACTAAGTCGTTTGTCAAGATGCATTCTGAGGTACTTTACTCTTTCCTGTTATGGTAACTGGCTGTTGTTTAGATGAACCAGGGAGAATTGTCTATGCTTGGTGAAGATTATGTGGATAGCCTTGGTTTTATTAGCATTTATTTTCGATTTTTGTAAGGTAATGGTGGTGGGATAGCTGTCCGAAGCTAGTATTGCAGTGTCGTCCGCAAAGGTTGCTGTTAGGACTGGTGTGTAGTATATATGATATCAAGTATAATAACGGGTCAAGCGCACGGTTCTCGAGTACACTCGCTTTTATTGGAAAAGTTGGATGTATGCAGATTTAACTTTTTCCAAGAAGTGTTTCTCGTGGAGGTGGAATTTTAGGATTATTTATGATGGAAGGATGGAAGGAGAAAACGTAATTTTTATAGGAGACCAGTGAATCACATCTTGTCGAAGGTTTGAGTGATATCAAGGAATACCGCTTAGTAAAATTGTTTAGCTTCAAAAGTTTAGTTGATTTTTTCTACCATTTGTTTTACTGTAGAATGTATGCCGAAGTCCTAACTGATGTTTGGGTATTGTCATCGATACTTCTTGCCTAGGTGCTTAGTGGCGTCTAATTCACAGAGAGTAAGTAGTCTGTAGCTTCTGTGGGGATGATACCTTTAAGAAATGTTTCAATATATGCATTCTTGTTTTCGTTGAAAAGTTCGGTTAGCTACCGTGCAGCGGTATCGAGTAATCGTTTATTTTTGAGTGTTCTAGAGCTTTTCCTTTGTCTTCGAAGTCTATGTTTTTACTCTATTTTATGTTTGATTAACATGTAGCGGTCCAGCCAGCCTCTTGAATGAAATGTTGAAATCTTGGGCAGACTTGAACGGAATTCCTTTATTAGATGTAGAAAAAACGTCGCTGAGGTACTTAGCGTGACTAAGACTAGAGAATGGTTAGTTGACATGATTTTGTCGCAGCAGTTGTGTTTTGTGATGTAGTACTCAATAAGATCGGGCTGTCGGGTTGTCCAATACGTAGGTTCCACCGATCGATAGGAATTTCAAATTGTTCCTTTCATGGGTTGAAAATAATTGCAAACTTTTAGGTGTGTTAAGTCTGGATCCTCATATGGTATGTTTGGTATTGTGGTCGCCACCCGCTAAGGACCGTCGTTCCAGAGTTCTGAAAAAGTTTTCGTAATGTTCGTGTTTCACGTTGTGTTTGGGTAGTATCGTTAAAGAGCTGCTGTATTCTCTATAGAAATGCTAACTGCCTGTAGAATATCTTTACTGTATTCAGTACTAATCACTTTTGAACATTTCAAGTAATATAAAAAAATAAGTGTCGTTATATGTTTCTAAAAATTATTTCCAATTTTGGAAGGACATTTTTCTGGTGGTTTCTTTTATTTTGTACATCGTGTTGCTTTTGATTTTTGCTTTTGTGTCTATTTTTGCGATTTTAAATTATTATTGTCTTAACCTTTTGATCATAACTTAATGGTTTTTATTTATTTTTTTGATGAGACCAGCCGCAGAATTCTATTCTTTTTATTATCGTTACTTCTGATTCTTAAATTTACAATCATGTCCTATGAGAAAAAAGTAGCTACTTCTCTACCATTGTTGTATTTTAAAGTCGTCGCTGTTTTACGTCCATCCATAAAACAAATTTTATAGTTAGTAACGCGATGGTTTTCCCGTATGAGCCAGCCCATTAGCACGCAACGGTTGCGTTCCGTAAGCGAAATCGATGGACTGCCATTTAGGTTTGTATTTATTGAAATGTTTTCACCTAGCGACGTGCAATCGACTTACAGTGGATTACAGGTGCCACATACATTTTTTTAGTTTATTATGAATTTCTAATTACAAATTCAATTGGTATTCTGTATTTTAAATTTATATTTATTTTTTATGACTGAAGACTATCATTTGATATACTGTTATAATTTTATTTGCGTAACTACATTTTGGTAATAACGTATTTATCTATTTTTGTTGTATGTGAAAGTATTGATTAAACGGTATCAATTCGTGCTAGTAAATTAATTCTTTTATTAAGAATATGGGATAACAGCAGGGGTGGAATATGTAGGGTCATGTATAAAAATAGCGAAAAAACCGTTGCGGAAGAATTAAGAAGGTGTATTTCAGTAAAGGCCGGTAAATAATAATTATGCAGACTTTTTTTTAATAAGGGTATACAAAAGCACAACAAAAGAGTCTAAACTAATAAAGAAATTATATATATGTAATAAATTAAGAAAAATGGCGACTCATTGTAACGCAGCGCTCATTTAGAAAAAACCGCTTGTTAGGGTCCCATAGTCTTTAAATATTAGCACAGCAAGTCAGAGAGTTAGCAGCTCTTTAAGGTGTAAGAGTTGTGAATATTTAGTATATATTACTATTAAGGTATAAGTACATTTACTATTTGATGAAGAGGAACACCACAAAACCATCCATTTCACTTTTAATTTTCTTAACGGAATATTTTCTTTATTGTTGGTTCAGAATTTATACAGAAAGTGATCTCCTTTTTCCTCTTAAAGGAAAATTTGTTGGTTGGGAGTGGTGTGGTGGCTGGTGAAAATAAATTATCGCAGTTGACGATGCAATACTACTACGTATATATTGAAGGTGTTACATTTGTGTCAACCACTTCATCCTCCAGTAGCTATTGAATGACAATTTGGTAAAATTGTAGAAAGAATGTATTACTTCTTGAGTTATTTTGGCATTATAATTTAAAGGGTTTTCCATTATAAACCACACGATCTCGGTGGCCAGTTGACGTCATCGAAACGCGAGATAACCATGCCGTCGAATTTGTCGGGCAAGAGATTCATTGTTGCATGCACGTGGCACGTAGTGCCGTTTTGTTAGAACCACGTATCGTTGAGATCCATATCTTTCAATTTAAGCAAAAAAAAATGGTTATCATCGACTTGTATCTCTCACCGGTTACAGTTATGGCGGTGCCAGCTTTATTTTGGAAGAAATACGGGCCAATGATCCTACCGTACCAAAAACCACACCAAACAGTGACTTTTTCTGGATGCATTTACAATTGATAGGTCTCATGTAGATTGGTAATTCCCCAAATTTTGCTTGTTGACATAGCCATTCGTCGAAAATGGGCTTCATCGCTGAAGATGATTTTCTTCCAACGGCTCCAGAGCCCAGTCAGAGAATGCTTGATGCTGCTTATGGTCGTTTACCTTCAGTTCCTGGGTTAATTGAATTGGGTATGGGTGCAGACCCAAGTCCCGACGTAAAAGTTGAGGTCTGCGAAAGGCCAAGTTCTTGTGCGCGACGAGGAATTGACTGCCTTGGGTTATCCTGCACACCCTTGTTACTGGAGAAATGTTTTCTGCAGACCTCACGTTTCGACTGCGTACGGGTGTTGTTTGATTGTCTACTGAACCAGTTGATTCGAATATATCCATCAATTGACGAATAGTCGGCTCAACAGGACGATTGTGTGCAGCGTAAAAATCATGTAGCATACGGAACGTAGCTCGAACTGAGCACTCATTTTAACAGTATGGTAGAGTTTAATGATTTACATGGTGCTCAACAGTGTAACTTTCCATGATGATTTGCCTAACATTAATTACTATAACCTATGGAATTGATTAATTCGACTTTGGATGAACATTTTGTGAGCCATTCAACAGTAAAAAAAGTGGTTTGCAAGATTTTGTGGTGGAAATTTTAGTCTTGGGGACGATCCACGACGAGGTGCAGCAAAAAAATTGAAGACGAAGAACTTCAAGTTTTACTGGATGAAAATCCATGTCAAACTCAAAAAGAGCTTGCAGAACAGTTAGAAGTTACTCACCAACCAATATCACTTCGATTGCGTGTAATGGGAAAGATAAAGGAAGGAAAATGAATTCCTCATAAACTGATGGAAAAAAACTAGAACCGAACAATTAACATATGCATGAATGTGATTTTTCGGTACAAAAGAAGGAATTTTTTGCAAAAAATCATTAAGGGTGATGAAAAGTGGATTTTGGCCGGCAAACCTAAATGCAGAAAAGCATGGGCAGATCCAGGCGGGCCATCAGCATTAGTTGCAAGAACGACTCTTTATGCCAAGAAAGTGTTACTGTGTGTCTGGTGGGATTGGAAAGGAGACATTTACTACGAGCTTCTGGGGCCTGGTCAAACTGTTGATAACTGAACGTTCCCAGTCCCAATTGATTAATTTAAGTGATATTTTGGAGGAAAAAAGACCATTTACCTGTCAAGAAGGCGGAAAGTGATATTGCTGCATGACAACGCTCGTCCACATATTGCAAAATCAACCCAGGAACTCATCTTCTCCTTAGGCTGGGAAGTTGTCCAGCTTGCGGCATATTCTCTAGATTTGGCTCCTTCTGATTACCAATTATTTAGATCGATGTCGTCATATTTGAAAGACCAGCGATTCACGAAAGTTGAAGATGCGAAAATGGCTCAATGACTATTTTTCTTCGAAACCACCAAGTTTCTATCGTGAAGGCATTCATCATCTACCCAATAAATGGCAAAGGACCACAAAAACCGAGATTCTATTTGCACACCTGTTACATTTTATAGGAGAGCACATTATGTTAATATAGAGATGTTTTTTCTTACATGGTTGGAGTTGTATTTATCAAATGTAATCCAAAAGGCTCTCGAGTGACATGCCAGTAAATTTTGGTGAAGGTTTTCGATTCTGAAAAAATATTAATACGGTTTTTGATTATTTTTTTTGGTACGTTTTACTGTAAGTTCCGAACTTTTTTTTCTAACTATATTGTGATGATCTCTATATATTGTGGAGTTTTTTTAGTACAATAGTATAGATTTATGTTTTTAAACATTTAACAGAATCATTCTGTACCAGTATATGACTTTTATTCTTCTTTGCGCTTAATTTTGGTATGAGAAAATATCTGACGAAATTGACATGCTCTTCGTTTTATTGAGAGAGATTTGGTTACGTTCGATTTGCCGATTGCTTTCGTATGGAAGTTTTGCACGTTTGAAGACCTACTGCTTTTAGCAATAACAGGCCTTATGATGCGTCTCTATTCTCTATTCATTAGCAATTTCCGTGTTAAGAATTGTTGGTTAGTACTGTTTAAATATCTCTAGAAAACTAAACTTTTGACATTGATTTTATTTAATTATGACGGAAATTAAACATAGGTATTCTTTCTTCGCGGGCTCTCAGTCGATGTGACTACTAACGTGTTAGAGTTGAGAAGACAACGTTGCCTTGATAGCCTGGGACGCCGTGAAGAAATAGTCTTAAGCAATAAACTAAGTTTGAAGGGATCTTATATCTAGACGGTCTGTCGCCTTGCTGTTACCCACTTGAGGCTAATTGCCGGCAGAACCGATGGTTCAATTTATGATTTAGTCCAACCGACGGATTACTTCGATTATTTTTATTGCTCGAATGAGGGGTTTTAAACTGCAAATATTCAATCGAACTAATGCAAAATGTCAAATAGATGCGAAGGCTTTCACGGCCGGTGCATCGTGTGGTTGGTTCTCGGGTTATTGGGTCGTGGTCGGAGTGACGTTTCGTCCACAACTGCGACGGACATCTTCAGAAGAAAATCTAAAAATTCAAGATTTTCTTCTGAAGATGCTCACCATACGATAATGAAAAATGTGCTATCTAATGTTTCCTAGTTTGAGCAAATAGTTAAAAATGTCTACAGTGCAATGTTTATTTTATTGCGATATGTGATGTCGTGGTGAACTGTCTGTCTTCTTTAAGCTTCTCAACTTCATTCATTAGATTGTCAGTTGCTACCTAGTGAATTAGTCAAAATTATAATATCTCCATAAATGTTAACAATTTTTCAATAAATTTCAGTTAGTTTGGTGTTTTTTTTTTGAATTCAAAGAACTGATTATATAAACATTGCACGTGCAGCCGGTCTTTAAACATTAAAAATACTACAATATTTACGCATGAAGCAGTGGGACGAACTTTTTGAATATTCCTTTTAGCATAAAATTGTTATTTATCGATTATGCACAAACATTTGCTGGATTGAGGTTACAAGTCAGCTTTTTTAATTTTCAAAAATAATTAACACTTTATTGTTACGCGTATAATTTTCTAGTTGAAGATTACGTAGTATGTATTTATACGAGAAGAACTAAAAGCTAATTTAGTTGGAATTTACATTTGTCATATTTAAGAATCGACGAAAATAGAAAAATTTGTTTATGTTTCTTAACGTGATTAATGTAAACACTGCCCTTGACATTCATAAAAACAAGTACAGTGGGAGGAAAGCGAGGCGATTAAAACTTTTGCTTCATCTGAAGTATGCCTCCTATTAAAATGTAAACGTATGTGGGTGAGGTATATGCTCATACGTGGCTTGCTTTCGAAAGTATCGAGTCATATAATACCAAAAATTCGTTTTATTTCCAGCCAATGACCCTTTTGAGAAAATTTGGTTCATTGAAAGCAGTCCGAAACAAGTCATTAGCAACTGCTATGGGTAATAGTAGTCGTGGAACGAATCTTACTGTGATACGTTTCATTCTAAGATCTTCTATTAAAATTTAATACTTTTGTTTTGGTATCCCCAACTCATCTTCTAGCTCTTATTGATTGTAATCTGTATGCGTTAACATTTTCCGGGTTTCTGCTTGTTGCTGGTCTTCTAGAAGTTTGATCACTTATAGCAGATTTGCAACCATTTTATACTATAATGGTTACAAAAGCCTTCTGAAATTTGATAGATTTGCTGCTCTACTCACTTAATAATTGTCGGTGCATTTACGTACATATGTTCATCTAGAAAAATAAAACGAGCCATCGTGGAACTGTTTCTTTCCAATAAACGAAACTAGCAGTTTTTTTAACGAAGTGAAAAGTAATGTTAAAACGAGCAGATAAATTTATCATTTTTAGATATGAACGTAGCGGTAAAATTGGCCGTTTGGTGGAATGGCGCAAATGGCAATTTACTGTAATTGTTGTATTAATAATTGGTTGTAACTATTCCTTCCTCATCATTTCCTACTTGCATATTTTAACTGCCCATCAATAAATTAAAAAAAGTGTAATACTGAAATAAGTTTCCATATTACATTCAACAATGTTATCTGAGAAGTACCTATTAAGCCATAGATTAAATTGTTAAGATTATAAACTGATCTAAATTAGTTTAGTAAATGGATCGTAACAACAAATCGTTAAGTACGAGGGAAGTATGGAAAATTTCTTGATGTAAAAAAACTATTCTGTTGGTGGAAAAGTACCAGCAAAAAGGAGTTATCAGTACATTTGTGGTAGGCATGCTCGTTAAAGCTTATCTAAAAGGTTCTGTACAATATCTTAGTGTAATTCCTTTTAAAGGTAGCTGCGGTTGTGTGCTCGATAAGAGGAAAATCATTATAATTGCATCCGTTGTACTGTGCTATATTTGATGGCATTTTAACCTTTATCTACAGATGTAGTCAGTTAACTTGGACTTCAAACATTTGCACTCAAATTTTAAAAATATCGCAGATCGTGTTGGAGTTGCTATGCATATCGTTCATTATTTTTTATATTAGAAACACGGAAAGTTTTTTATTGGGGTTTCGTGGCAAAAAAATCTTAGAAAATTACAATTTTTTGTTTAATTTAAATGCTTTGCTTCAAGGGCTTGACTACTATTTATCTTGAGTTACACAAAATGTATTTATAGAAACTTTATTTTGAGAATTGAGTTATACGCGGGTTAATGAAGAATTAAACGCATGCATTTTGCAAACGATACGGTGTTAACAGTTAATTTATTTATATAGCTGGCTACCAGTTCAGTGTATATTTATTAATTAAGATTTGGCTAATTTTTAATTTTGTTGATCGATTTTTTGTTATTTAAAATTTTTGAAACTTGTAATTTTATACTGTATATAACTGTAAATTGTTTTATAATGCATATGCATGCAACATTACAATTTACTGGAATCCAAAAAAGCAATTTAAGTACAATTAGGGACATATTTTAGTGGATAAGTTTAGACTATTACGAAATGAAAGATATCTTGAAGGAGAAATTATGGCTGCCATGCGCTTTCAATTGTGACGAAGTATTTTAAGCAAGAAATGCTCTCTAATATATATCTTCTAAAAGCTTCATAGGTTTTTTGATAATCTTCGCACATTTGAAGAAAATTTATGTATAATTTGGGTGCAGCATTTGTTCAACTTTGAAAAGAATTTATACCAACCCAATTCAGTTTTAAAAATCTTTAATGGGTTGTAAGAGATAATTTATGACTATGAAAGATATGAATTTTCAGACCATATATAAAAGTGGAAATATAATTAAAACTGTTGACTGCCCTGTTAATCTAAAACAATAGGACATAAATTTTTGGACTTGAAAAAAAATTAATTTAATTATCATGTACTATATTACTCGGAAATAAAATCAGAGCAGAGAACAAAATCTACAACGCGTACTAGATGTTATACGAAAGAAAACGAAAAAACAATAATAATGAGAGATTAGAATAGTAGAGTAGGCAAAGATTTACAATAGAGTAATGTGATGTATGGGAGTCCATAGAGAAGAAACCATAAACAGGAATGAAATAAAAATGATAGATTTTTGCAGAGGGAATGGTATAATTATAGGAAATGCAATATAGGACCAAGGAATTGAGAAGTACACAATTATTACAAAAGAGCGAAATGCTAGACTATAACATATAACATATACACAAGAACAGAAATGTTAAAAAAATAAGACAAAAATGAAGCCGAATTTGGACAGACCAGGAAAAACTAAATAACTAAATAAAATTAAATAAAAAAGAGGAAGTCAGATAATATAGTGGTTTAAAATTAAGAATAAGGAAAACAAAAGTACCAGAAAGAGACAGATATCGAATTGTAAAGGCGGGACAATGAAAAAACAGAACGGGTACTAGAAGAAAGATGGATGATGGCTTTTAAGATGATAGTACTGACAATAATAGAGAATATATTTTGAAAAATTAAACATTATAAACACTTAAAAAGTACGAAATGGTGGAATAACGTAAAGTAGTACAGAATGATAAAAAGAGTTCAATAGGAAGAGAAAAACAGTGAAAGAAGCCCCCAAAAAAGCGAAACAGGAAACCTGGGAAGAACTCTGAGAAAAGATAATTGAACTACGTGAAATAGATAATTGAAAATTCTGGACGATAATAAAAAGGCTAAAAGGCAATAAAAAACAAACGCGGACAAATACGATTTAATACAAAAGTAATACTAGAAACCTTGAAGGATATAAAACAAATATCTAATGTTGACCTCATAGGAAAACATAAGCAGAGAACAAATAGAATATTAATTAGAATTAAATTGAAAAATAAGAAGTTGAAGATGCAATACAGGAAATCAAAATTTGAAAAGCAAGTGGAGAAGCGAAATAATTCCAAAGATGATCAAGTGATTGTAGGAAAAAGGAATAGAATGAATATGCTCTATATGCATAGAAGCATGGGAAGAACTTCATACTTAAGAAAGTGGAAAAACAACTTATTAATAACAATATACAAGAGAGGAGAATACATTTATTGTATTTAGCCCAAACAAGTTACAAGTTATACACAAAAATTTTGGAAAAGAGAATATGTAGAAACAAAATTAGGAGAACAGGCAGCTTTTAGACCAGAAAGACAGACAAATGATAACATATATATTATAAGGGGCGTAATATAAAGAAAAATAGAAAAAAAGTAGAATAATAATAATAATGTTAAAAAAATATTAAGATATTTATAGATTTAAAAGCAGCCTTCGATACGGTGGACAGAAAAGAAACATGAAAATATTGAGCGAGAGGAGACGGAAGTACCTAAGACCTTAATAAATGAAATTATATTTATTTAAAATGGATAAAGGAATAAAACAATGGGGCAGTTCTACATGAACGGTGTTTATGAGACTAACGCATTTGGAGTTGCTAAGTTTCATGCTGATCAAAAAAAGTTTGTTTTGATGTACATATTTTAGACATCTCATATAAAAGTGTTTGTATGAAAGAAATGGCCAAAATCATTTTACGCATTTTATTGGCAAATAGAAGTCAAAGTACAGGGTGGGTGAAAAATAACTAGACATTAAAAATTGGCAAAAAGTCCATATTTATATTACAAATTTATTGAAGTAAATTATATATCTACTTTATCTGTAGGAAAATGAAAGAAAACCCTTAAATTTTAACGCGAGTACCGGTGGCGTTAACCAGTTTGTTCAAACGGCTGAGTTTTTTGAAGGAAGTCTTTTAGGATATTGCTGAGAACTTCCTGAATCCGTGCCTCTAAATTCTTCAGTATGCGAAGCTTCGTCTTATATGCCTTCTCCTTTGCGTTGCTCCACAGGTAAAAATCACAGAGTGAGATCTGAATTTCTTGGAGACCATTCATGAGGTTCGCGTAATCACAGTTTAACGATGTGTAACCTGTATTGTAAGAACTACCTGACGTGTTATATTTCCTTAATATTTCCTCCAACGGAATGTGAATGGATGGTTAATTCTCGCATCATTTGCCAACTCCTAACCATATTCTTTGAAGACCTGGTTGATAGTCCCTCCATCTAACGGAGGAATTAGTTCATAGTTATAGAGACCACGGATGATAATTACCAAAGCCTTTGATATTGTAGAACAGCTTGTTTGCTCTTCAGGAAATAATCTTCCGGATGATTGGCGCCTTGGTAGGGGATTGTGTTTCTAATGAACTACAGAGCACCGAAGATGGTCCTGAAGTCCCGATTCTAGACCACCTGAAGCTTGTTGACGTGTCTCCGTCAACGCTTTTTTGAGTTTTAAACAAAATTTAATGTGAACTTTGTTTCTTCAAATTCATCACGTAGGTCAAAGGTATCTAAGTATCATCATAACTAGAAGTTTGCACGTTTCCCCTATGTAATTACGATTAATTAGTCTGATTTTGGCTCTGACTCGGGGGAGGTAGGACCATAAATAGACAGAACCAAATGTTCCAAAGAGTCTCACATAGACATTTCTGATACAAGAAATTGCAAAACTTTTTACGACAATTGTAAGGGTCTAAATTGATTTCCTGGTGACGAACAAGGCGCTTAACAGCACACAATTTGGTATCAAACTTTTTAGCTAGATATTTTAATTTTGGAATTATTGAGCAATAGCTCATTTACTGATAAAATGATTCTACAAAAATGCATTTTGTTTCAGAAAAGTACCCGCAAATCAAGAAACTGTTCGGATATGACCCTAATTTCAAATGGGTGGTTCTGTTAATGGTGCTTATCCAATTTGCAATGATTCTGGTGATGAGAGATCGTTCATGGGCCGTAACTCTTTTGGTGGCGTACTGCTTTGGCGGAGTCATAAACCACTCCTTGATGCTGGGTAAGTTTTCTACTAATTAACCATTTTTGTGTTATTTCAACGACGATTTCCAGCCATTCATGAAATTTCGCACAACCTAGCCTTTGGGCACAGCAGGCCGATGATGAATAAAATGTTCGGATTGTTTGCAAACCTGCCCATCGGAATACCATTTTCCATTAGCTTTCGGAAGTACCACTTGGAACACCATCGAGTAAGTTATAAAGACGCGTTTGCCTTCATAGGAACACGATTTACATTTTTGTTATGTAGTATCAAGGGGACGAGCAGAAAGACACAGACATTCCTACCTATATAGAAGCGAAGCTGTTTTGTACAACTTTCGGGAAGTTTGTGTGGGTGATGCTGCAGCCGTTCTTTTACGCATTGCGTCCGCTGGTTATCTACCCCAAACCGCCGAATTTCCTGGAGTTCGTCAACCTAGTGACGCAAATGTCATTCAATGGCTTGGTGTGGTATTACTGCGGTAAGTTTCGAGGTATAACGCGGGGTTGTTTGCTTATTTTGGGCTACAGGGGGGCGCGTGTTTGGTTACATGCTGCTGGGGTCTCTCATGGCCATGGGATTGCATCCAGTTGCCGGACATTTCATCTCTGAACACTACATGTTCAAAAAGGGCTATGAGACATATAGCTACTATGGCCCACTAAACTGGATCACATTCAATGTAGGCTATCACAACGAACATCACGACTTTCCTGCGGTGCCGGGCTCTAGGCTACCTGAAGTATGTTCTCTGCAACCATAGCCAAATCATCAAGTTGATTTTGATTTTTTCAGGTGAAACGAATTGCAGGAGAGTTCTACGATAATCTGCCTCACCACAACTCATGGACTGCCGTTTTGTATGACTTTGTGATGGACCCAGATATAGGACCATACGCCCGGATAAAAAGGAAAGCCAAAGGCCTGTCCACATAATTGAAGTTGTAGGGTTCTGTGTGTGAATGTTGCCAAATATGCATTTAAGACTTATCATATAAACATCTAGTGGTGCAAAAATAACCTGGATATGTCGCTTTGTTTTTTACATAATGTTATATTTGTTTCTTTTAAGCATACTCCAAGCAATATCAGTGGATTATTATTGAATTTGTTGTACCAATCATTGCTGGAAATATCATTGTGTATTTTCTAGTCTGATTTGATTAAAATAATGTAAAATCTAAAGAACTGAAAAGATTATTTTCTTGTTATCCTTTCTTACCAGTTTTAAGTGTACTTACTGCACTTTGGCTTTTCTAAGAAAATGTTGTATATGTTTTGTTGTATTAAAAAATTGAAGTAAAATGTGGTAGCATTGAAGTAGTTAGTGACCTTTTAGTATTTTAACATTACACCAATTGGGGGCTATTGGTAAATTTTTAGAGATGACAGTCGAATGAACAAAATAAAAACCTTCATTTGGGGAAAGAAGAACAAACTTAACAGCGCAATTTTAGTAAACCTGGCGACATTATTTTGCAAACAATCAAAACTTCACTAGTTAATAAACCTTGTTTTGGAATATATATCTGGGTAACTTTTTATACCGCACTAATTGATGTGAAACCTAACAGATACAATTCCTCCAATTTTTCAAATTTGCCAAGAACAGTTCAAGCATTTCCAATAAATCATGTATAGTTAAATACTCCATGGCTAATAAAGGACACAACATTTTAGATAAGAATTGATAATATGCTTGGTGGAATATGAAACAAAGATAGGCAAAATGTTAGGGAGGCATATCTGTACAAACAGTGAGCTGATGGAAAAGGAGAGGTAAGTGTCCATAAAAATTCATGAAAAAGGACAGAATTTTTAATGATAATGTGAAGTTTTAAGGAAACTCGAGATAACCAGTTATTTATTGAAGATAATTAAATGGAAATGCAAATTGTTAGTTGATTATTATAGGAGATGCAATTCAAAACATCGTCAATATCTTTTGCCATGTAATTTAATTATAAATTTTACGCCTGATCAAAATACTTTGGTATGCTCTGTATCATCTCTTTATTTGACACAAATTTTTGTCTAGCTAGGAAAGTTTTGATATTTAGGAATGATAATTTGAGGGAGGTGAATAGAGTGTATGTGGGCTAATGTTAATTTTTATTTCAGCTAAATATTTGCTCATTGGCTTGAATGCGCTAATAGCAGCAGTACAATAACGCATTTTTGGTCTTTTCAGGACGCTTTGCATGATCATTAGTTTTAAACCCTCTAAAAGGAGAATTTTGTTCACATTCCATTAAACAGACGTCATTATTTTTTTCAGCAAATGGTATGCTATTACCTTTTCAAAACCGATTTAACTTCTGTAATCCATTGTTTTGATTTTTTGTTTTCCTGTGTGTAGTACTCGTGGTCCCAGCAGTGCAGAACTGCCAACGCAGCTTACAGATGATACAATATATGTTCTGCATTGATTCAAATAGATAAGTTATGATATGTAGTGAATAGCAAAGTGAAAGTTAATAAAAATGCTGTGCTGATTTTTTGCAGGGAGTCACTTGTCTGAAATATCATCTATGGAAGGACAATTTAATTGCCTTTCAACTTGTAAGGGCAAATGCAGCATACATAAGAAAAATAATTTTTACCACCTAACTGAAGTTGGACACTAACAACAAATGGACATCAAACATCACCCACTGGACACTCACATAAACAAGAAGAGCCGATGAGATGGCTCAACGATATAAGAAAAATAGGTGGTGGAAGAAATGGTATTCTATAAGCAAAGGATAGAAACAGATGGAGAATTTGGTAGAGGCCTACATCCAGGAGTGGATGATGAACGGCTAAAAAATATCCGTCAATTGTGACAACAGAGGTGATAAGAATGAAGGCAGCAGAAGCAAAGGCATTTTATATATGCGTTAATGGCGGCAAAACATGCACCCTATGTTTTCAACTTGTTCACAAATTATTTTGAAAATTGGGTGCATACACACTGCGTGAAACATCAGAAAACTTCTGCCAAAAAATGATACAAACGTAAGTGTGTACATAGTTTAAGCATAAGTGCGCACAAAAGCATACAGTTGTTTTCAAAAAATTTTCAGCGTTAATAATAATGTCACAGTAGGTGAATCTAATTTTAATGCTCACAAGCCAATTGGATTCCATTACTTGAACGTTTACAATCAAATTCGCATTTGCTTTAGAGCAAGCAGGCGTAAGTACTCATCCTCAATAAATTTTCTTCACACGTAATTTATTATGCAATATGAAATGAGACGGATGTAAAATCCGGAAAGGCAACTTTTGAGAGCGAAAAAAAATGAGAGCTACAAGTCTGAAATTCAATATCAAGGAATATACGGCGCTAACGTATGTACTGACCAAATAGAAAGTGAATCAGTCAAGTAATTTCGGAGATATCACCTACGTATCATAGGCTTTCGAAAGTTAATAAACTCGTTCATTTGATATGCTAGTGCACTTTTACTCATCTGCCTACCGAAATCATATAACACTGTCGATGTCAGACTTTCAAGTGGAGTATTTTTATAGGAAGATATCACCGATTGTAGGCAAAATCTTTAAACTTTATCACCATATGCATGATTGTTACTGTTATCAAATCTCCCTTGGAGCAGTGCTTTCTTCACAAATGTGCAAAGTACATCATCAGTCCTTTGGGTCTATAAAACCATAGGGCGTCTTTTAATGGTTTCCCATGTTTCCGTTTTTGTGGTTATAGAGTTGCCAACTCTATACTTATTTACTGTGTGTTTTTTTACTGTTTTTATTTGTTTAGATTACCTTTTACATCTGACGCTCGGAAGAGCATGAAGGATTAGAGAAGAAGAAGAAGATTATTTTTTATGATTGTTACTAATATTATCACTGATTATTTTCACACACTACACAATTTTTCAATTTCTTATCATTGGCTGTTTTGATTTCACACCATTCTAGTCCCTTATTAGTAAATTCACTTTGCATCTCTTTTGTCTTTTGATCTTCTTTTATTTCTTTTTCCCTTAACATTGTCTTCTAACGCTTGTTCTGTTATGTCAATGTTCAGTTTTCTCAATTCCATTCTCGTCTTTTTTTTTGGTTTTTTATATTTGTTCTTGTGTTCTTTTCCATAGATCTTCATTTGCGATTGTTTCTGGCCAATATATTTCCAATATTCCTCTTGGGCACTTATACTCGAATAACTGTAATCTTTTTGTGTGTTGAACTTGTTATCCATGTTTTTATGTCTATTTTACTGCCTCCATTTCTTTTAATTTTCCTCTATCGTTAAGATTATTTTTCATGATTTTTTCTTCATGCTTATATTTGGTCCTACTTTTTCGGTTTCATCCTCCAGCTTGTATAATGTTTTCTGCGCATATGTTGATTTCTTCGTTAATAGACAAATTCTATATTCTCAAGTATTTCATCAAACCTCCAACCAATTTGTTTTCCTGCCTTAGTCAGGAATAATATGTGGCAGGACTCAGCACTGTCTCACCCTGCTTTCGGCCTTTTATGCTTCTTGTTAATTTATATTGTATGTTTATTTTTGCCATGTAAGCTATATAAAGGAGTTCCATCATGTGTATTAATTTATTTGGCACCATGCGCCATTTATTTGCTTGTTCGACAGTATTATGTAGAACAAATAAATTATTGATACTCGATCGTTTAAATCGCCACTGTGGCGGTTTTCTTCCATATAGTGTTATATAATTTTTTAATTTTTTGTCTTTTTTTATCACTTATGCTGAGACATCTATACCAGCAGCTTTGTTTTTTTTTTAACTTTTCATAGCATTCTTGATCCTTCATTTATATATATTTCCTCGCCTATTTGTTGTATTTCCGATATTTCGTTTGGTATTGTTGCCTTTTTCTATATTTTTTGAAAGTGTTCAATCTATCTGTTCTTTTTATTCTTAAGAGTCCTCCGTTTTATCTTCACTCTCATTGTAGCGATTGTCTTCTTTCTTGTTATTTCCTTGTTTATATCATACAAGCGTTTTATGCCATTTTACCTTGCTGTTAGTTTTACTCTTTTTAGTGTTTCTTCTGTGCATTTTTTTTTATCACTTCTAGCACTTATTTTTACTTGTTTATCTTTCTCTTTGTATAATCCTTTATATATTTCTTTTTCTCTTTCGCTTTTACTTAGCAGCATCTGATGACTAAATCCACTTTTTTCTTTTACAAGGAACACGGTATGACGCAAACTATTGAAAGTTAAACTATTTATTAACTTGCGCTTGGTGCTATTATGCGCGCGCTTTCCTCGAAATACCATTTTCGGTCAAAAAATCACCGTTTTTCTGCTATTATCTGACCATGGTTAATTCAGATCGCATTCAAAACTATAACTCGCACCCTGTCTCTTCAAGACGAATTTAAAAAGCCCTCGACCATTAAAATCGGTTGCTTCTTCGATTCACAGCGTGTTATTTTTCCTTGCCGCTTTAATAATATCAATTAAAGTTTGTTTTGTATATCCATTCTAATTCGAATTTTGTTGACGCCTGCGTTCTAAATACTTTCGTAATGACCCATTATACCCAAGAAAAAAATATTAGCCCTTTTTATGAACGGCAACCCGTGTCGACTTGCGTTTTAATCAGGTTCATACAGGTTGTGCGAGTGTTGCACTGCGACCTGACACTGTGTTTTATTTGTCATTTTTATATGGTTTGCCAGATTATTAGTAAGCTGCATTTTATTTTATAAATAATATCTGTTGAACTACGGAGTGATAAACAAAGAATTTTCCGTATTGGAGTGCCTAGCCATCAAATAAATGGTGCAAAATTACCACCTAATCGACATGTTCTCGCTGTTTTATTTTACAATATTCGCGAAGGCAAGCCCATTGTCAGTGAAAGTGCAAATCTTGTGATTAGGAAATGTATTACATTTTGCAAAAAAGCAAGGATTTCGTGAAGATTGCGTGAAAAAACTTGTTGATTTATATCATTTTGGAGAGAACCGCAAAAGAAACTGTAAGAAAGCTAAGAATCTTTATAAGAACCGTGAAAATAATTTTGAAATAGACCTAGATAACTTATTTGACATTGCACATGTTGATGCCTTTGAAACAATGCGAATAGAAGAGGATAAAACATTTTTAAAGAAACAGAGGGAGCCAAGTCGATCGGATTGCTTAGCTGATGTAAACAAAAAGTTGGCGGATTAAGAAGAAAAGATTAGACTATGAATATTAGATGAAGAGAAGAGAAAACTAAGACAGAAAGAGATATTGGCAGTTGCATCGACTTCTTCTACACATGACTTGGAACGTCCACAGGATTCAGACGAAGAAGAGATTCTGAATTCTGAATTCAGCTTGCAAGAGGTTCACTGCGCTGCACTTCAATCTGACACAAGTCCGAAAAGAGGTAATAAGAATCTGATAACACTTCAACTAGTCGCAGCTTTAGACCGATGTCATCTAAGTATAAAAGACTCCGTATATATTCTTCACGTCCATCGTAGAAGCACTGGGTCTAAGCTGCGATGAATTCTCCATAAAGAAATCCTCAATCCAGCGAATTCGTACTCAGACGAGAAAATCCAGGTCAGAAGCAATAAAAACTGACTTTCAGAACAACGTACCTGATGTAGTCACAGTTCATTGGGATGCTAAACTATTATCAGACTTGGATGTGCGAAGTTAAAAAGAAAGCCAATTATAAAAAAAAAGCTTGCTAATTATAATTTCATTTTATGACACAGAACAGCTTCTTGCAGTACCAAAATTAGATAGTTCTTCTGGTAAACATCAAACTAAAGCCGTTACAACTGCCGTCTATCACTGAAACCTGTTTGATAAAGTGCAAATAGTATGTTGTGATACATAATCGAATATTCGCCACTTCAATGGGGCTTGTGCTCTCTTGGAACAGAATTTAGAAAGAGAATTGTTACTTTTTGCTTGTTGTCATCATGTTTATGAATTGGTTCTAAAAATTGTATTTGAAACCAAGATTAAGCAAATTACTAGCAGTTCAGATATACCACTCTTCAAAAAGTTCAAAGACAATTAGAAAAACATCGATTCAAATAAGACTGAACTATGCGACGATTTCGTAAAACAACATGTTTCTGATACAAAAGTTTTATCTTTTGTCGATGTATTATAAAGCGGAGCTGGACAAAACTTTTATAAGAGATGATTATTGCGAATTGATCGAACTATGCGTAGTGTAGAAATCGAGCCCCCTGCAGCTATGCATTGGTTCTTAGCTTCTTCTTTTAACCACTGTGCACTATATTTCTCCTGTTGCTTTGTCTTAACTCTATTTGCTTCTAATTTAATTTTTATCTTTGTCTTGAGCAGTGTACGATATGAAGATCTTTTTACTCCCTTCTTACATCACAGCAGCATATTTCTCAATTTTTTCTATTGTTATATACTTGTTTTATTTTATTTTATTATTGTTCTTTTTGTGATGTCTAGGTTATTCTATGTGTAATTTTATGTTTAAAAGAGCTACTTTCTATTATTAAGCAATTTCCTGTACATAATTCTATAGTTTGTCGTTTTCATTTACAACACCTATTTCTTTTCCCACTGTTTCTTCTGTTCTGTAATGCGTTCAGCGAATACATATAGTAATAAAACTGTCAACAATTCCTGCTCATTTTAAATAACTATCCATTATTGGCCGGTTTAAAAAAGTGCAGGTATTTTAGTAGTCAGGTACACACTGAACCATTTTTAGCCATTCGTGTGTTAGTGCTGCGGCTAACTTTTGTGGTTAGAGGTGACGTTTTTATTTGTATCTCACTATTAATGATAGCGTGTATTGTAAAAGTGAGTTTTTAAATTTTGATTCATCTGTTTAACGCAGAGGTAAATATAAAATATTGTTATAAATGCTACATTGCAAATCTGGCCCCAGCGCACATCTTTCTGCGTTTCAGGGGTATGTCATAATGATTTATTACTATATGTATTCACTGAATATGTAATAGCAAAGCACAAAGTAAAAAAAGAGTGGATTATGTTTAATGAGACTGATTATGTATACAATAATATTCCTAATAAATAAACTTGCAAAGCTTGCAACGCATAGCGAAGTGGCGAAGCAGTCTCCTAAATTTGAGAACTCTAGTTTGTAGGTTTAAAAGCAAATTCATGGGTTGACCAATCAGTTTCAAAATCACTAGCAAACAAGCCTTTTTGGTCACCTGTCGATTGGTGAAATAGAAAATATGGGCCAGGACACCGGAAATTCAGTTGTGAAATTTTACGAAGAATAAAATCAAAAACGATACCTTTCAGACCCGCTTTCACATGGCTTGATGTGGAAGATATTTCAGAAGTTGAGCTTACGGATGCCATTTGTATTTACCTCCTCCTACCATCGGAAGAACGGGTGAAATCAAGTTTGACGTCAGTTTTTCTGGTTATAACATCAATTAAATTTTATTTAAAATGTTTTAGAATAATGATGTTTTTTTCGTTTAAGTTTCTATGAATTTATATTTTTGTTTTGTAATGTTCCTTATAAGATATGAATAAAAAGCTGTGAGTTTTGTAATAATAATTTTAAGAGAATATCAATAATTTCAAACCATTTGTTAAATTTTAATTCAAAAATATCAAACGATTTAGAAAGAGCTAAATTAGTTTCATTTTGTTCACACAAGGTTTATGCATTAGACTTGATGACTAATCTAGGATGATGCTCTTGCCCCCCAAATATGGGCTTAGTGCACCCGCCATGTATATATATATGCCCATATTTGGGGGAAGAGCATCATCCTAGATTATTCATCAAGTCTAATGATAAACTCATTGTATATATTATATATATATATATATATATATATATATATATATATATATATATATAAATAAATAAATATACATTTATGTTATGTGTACTTATAGATAATTAAATTATTGCTATTTTTTTTAGTTTTTCAAGAGGACGGGACTGTTTTTACTTTTGGATATATTGAAGTGCTTGTGCGTGTGATTACTTGGAGCTTGCAACTCTATTTGTATCCGAGTTCTCACTTTTGCTTGAAAGTAACAGCTGTACAACTTTGCTTTCGCCGTTTTTCCGATATTCGAGGCTTTATTGTAAAAAACTGGTTTTACATTTACGATTAAAAATATTGTCCATCGGTGGCCACTACTGTCTCCCATTTTTCGGACAGCGTACGAATCTCGCGTCGAAAAAGCTGCTCATCTTTTGAGGCGATCCACGTATCGATCCAATTTTTGACTTTTTCATAAGAACGTGTGCTAGTTTGCCAGGCCGTGTGCCATTGATGGAAATAAGTGATACTCAGAGAGCAATATCTGTAGAATACGGCAGGGGGGGGGGGTAGGACTTCTCATTTCAACGATTTTAAGTATGTTTTGACCGACTTTGCGACATGGAGTCGAGCATTGTCGTGCTGCAAAATCAGTTTATCGTGTCTCGTTGTATTGCGGCCGTTTGTCTTTCAATGCTCGGCTTAAACGCATTAATTGCTTTTGATACAGATCGCCTGTGATTGTTTCAGACGGTTTTATCAGTTTATAATACACTATGCCGAACTGGTCCTATCAAATACAGAGCATGACCTTGGAACTGTAAATATTCGGTATGGCCGTCGACATGGAAGCATGACCAGAAAGTCCCCATGATTTATCGTAATAAACCAATTTTCGTCTCTAGTCACAATGCGATGCAGAAATCTCTTCCGTCTTTGCCTTTCAAGCAGCTGTTCATAAGCAACCAAACGCCGTTCAACATCTCTCGGCTTCAATTCATGTGGCACCTAATTTCCTTGTTTCTGAATCATTCCCATAGCTTTAAGGCGTTTTGAAATGGCTTGTTGAGTCACTCCTAATGTTCCTGCCAATTGTTCTTGCGTTTGACACGAGTCTTCATGAAGTAATGCCGGTCTTCGATGTCAAAATCATCGTTTTTGAAGCGTTGAAACCACTCACGACATCTACTTTTACTAATAGCGGTCTCGCCACAAATATTTGAGAGCATTCGATGAGCCTCAGTCGCAGATTTCTTCATATTGAAGCAGAAAATTAAAACCTCCCGCAAATGACGATCTGTTTCTTTCCACTACCACTTACCGCCTAAAGCCATCTATTGGAAAACGGCGGAAGCAAAGTTGTACACACGTGCTCTTTTTCTACGTTATCTGCCAAGCCAAAAGTAACAAGTGATGTGGCCTAGAGCCAACTTAAAAATTTTAAGTATTCCAAGTAAGTTTACTTCTGAAAAAGCACCCATTGCGAAAAACACCGATGGTTACGTTGAAATATCCAGAAAATTTATTTTACCGCGGAATCTATTCAACCCCAATACTTATTTTTGCAATTTTCTTTGCAATAAAATTATACAGCACCTTAAAGTTGCATAGACAAACTTGCAACAAACGCTACAGCATAATTTATAAAATCCAGTGTTTAGGCAGATGTAACCGTTACCACCACAAGGTTATCAGCAGTAAGCATAATTTTTTAAACCATATCAAGAAAGTACATACTTCAAAAATCAAATATACATCAACCAAACAGCGCTATTTCTACCGCTATGTTCCCCAGGGGGATATTGTTTTGATTTTCGTAACAATGTCTACGGGAATTGGCGCTCCCGGGGTCCCGAAATGTTATCAGACATTATAGAACCACTTCGCAATCTGAAACACTATGATAGAATGCAGACCTTAGTTTGTTAAGATAGGGTCGAGTCTATTAGAGGGATAGGAGAACATTCTGTTTATTTATTGTCTTCTTACATGTTCTCATCAGTCTCAAAGCAAATCTTTGAGATGCCGCTCGTGGCCAGTGGACACTTGGAAGGAAAAGTTGGTCCTACCAATTGAGGAAACCTCTAGCTGCGGCAGAGGTGGACCAACACATTGGATTTGGCTAGTGCTTCGGCCATGGATGCACGTGCTATAGTTATACACCGGGTATAAAATCGGTTTCATGATGTACTTTGGGGAACCGGGCATGAATCATGAATAAGAGCCTATTGCATAGTATCACTGACGGTTTGTGATATTGACGTCCTATTATAGGGCTTTGTGGTGGATGGTGAGTTGTCAGATGTTTATACTGAAATGGTAGATGGATATAAAGAATGTTCACATTTTCACGGGAGTCAAACGGTCTCAGACCGATATTCCCAAGATTCGTTTTACGCAAAATACAATAAAATGCACTGAAAAGTATATAATAGTAAGAAAAAAGGACGGCACGAATTTCAGACAAGTATCACCGTTCTTTATCAGGACATAGAAATAATTGATGGTAATGTAAATAGTTTGAAGAAAATACGGGGTGGTACATTGTTAATTAAAATTGCCAACGAACGTCAATTAAACAAATTCCTTACAGCTATACAATTGATAGATGGAGAGATCGAAGTAGAGGTTCATGAAACACATAACTCGTCTAAAGGTGCCGTGTCTTGCTTCGATTTGTTAAACTGTGAAATAGAAGAGATGAGAAAAGAATTAGCTCCAAGGTGTAATCGATGTACGTAAAATCACTAGAAAGAGGTACAGAAATATTGAAAATACTTCTTTCCTTATACTAACCTTTGATACTCCGATTATACTTTTTAGTATACAGGTAGTAATGTATACGCTTAAAGTAAGACTTTACGTTCCGAATCGATTATGGTGCTTCGACTGTCAACGTTTTGGCCATACGTCTCAGAACTAAAGCAATTCACAAATTTGCGCCTCCTGTATTAACCAAACTCAATAGTGCATCGACTGTAAGCTTCCACCGAACTGTGTCAATTGTCAAGGAGAACACAGTCCTAGATGCAGAGATTGTCCCACTTTCAGGCTGGAAACCGAAATCCAAAACCTCAAAATCTTGTAACAACTTACGTATAGCAAAGTTTGTAAGTGAAAGTGTATCCTACGCTGCAAAAGTTGTGCCTCCCAAGCAGATGCTCTTTCTTGTTATTCAATGCAATATGATTGACGCCAGTCCCCAAACGGATTTAGTCCAAAAAAGCAGTACACTAACATCAGTACTAAATAAAGACGCAAATAATAAGGTGGTGAAGAAATCACCTCTGTAAGCAAAATTCTCAACTAACCTCACGGTGACCCGACTATCAAAAGATACCAAAAAGTCCCATTAAATAAATCCGCTGTTTCTCTATGGAATCCAAACAAATGTCAAAAGAGGGATCGACGAGCTGTATTCGGTCGTCGAAATTAGATTTTTTCCAGAAGAGCAGAGTTTTGAAGGCTCCAAAACCAATAATTGACGAAGCCATACTGGCTGACAGGTACTGGAAGAAATGGTCGACGCAGGATTCGAAATCGATAGATATGAATTATTTTCTTTAGTGGAACTGTAACGGTTACTTTGCTTATATATCTGAGATACATTATCTGATTATCCAATGTTGTTCTACAAGAAAACCATTTTAAAAACACACACACCATCTTTACGGAACTACTCTATACCTCGGAAAAGATATCACAGGCGAGCGTGCAAAAGGTGGTGTAGCCATTCTTGTTAAGAACATTGTTTTATTCTGATGTCTCTCTTTAATCAGATCTGTAATGTATAGTGATCAGAATTCACACTAGCCAACCAGTAACGGTATGTTCTATTTACGTTTCACCCGGAGAATATCTCAATTTTACTGAATTGGAGAATATAATATCTGCCCTTCCACATCTTTTATTATTGGCGGAGATTTCAACGGCCATAACATCGTTTGGAGTTTACTAATACTGACCGTAGGGGTTAAGTAATTGAGAAGTTTTTAGAAAGCAGTGATATATCTTTATTGAATACAGGTCCACCCACGCATTATTCAGCTGCATAAGGAACATTGTCTTGCATAGATTTAACTCTAGTTTCCCTTCGCTTTTACTTACTCTTCAATGGATTACGGCAATTTGTATGATTCTGATTACTTTCCATTGGCGATTTCTGGTTCTCGCTACCACCAGTGGAACCTTCAGGAGCTTGACTGGCCAGATTTTTTTGGCGATGCTAATTTTGAACTCGCAGTTCAACACCTAACATCGATAATTATTGAGACAGCAAACGCTTTTGTCTCTAAAATGTTTCGCCACATACATGTAGCAACTGCTATTTGGGATAGAAAGAGAGCTCTTTATCTTCGCAAACGTCATCCGATTCCAGAAAACCAAGAGTCTTTACATATAAAGCGCATCGAGGCCAAGTGCCTTGTAAGTGAAAACAAACGAAAATCTTGGATTGACTATGTTTCCATCTGTACATCAGCTATGGATGGTTGAGAGAATATCCGAAAAGTTGGTGATACAGAACGATATGCTTCAGTACCTGCTTTTATAGTGGACGATATTGATTGTTGAATATCTTGCAAACCATATTTTAAAATTATCAAGCTCTAAACATTACTCTGAATTGTTCTTGGAGCATAAAGAACAAGCAGAGCGACGATCAATGAATTTTCATTCAGATAACTCAGTTCACGATGGAAGACTTCTGCATTGAAGGACTGTCACGATATATCACCTGGGCCAGATAACATTTACTATCAGTTCCTGAAGCATCTACTTCGTCACACACTCCAAGTATACAACTTTATTAGGCGCAAAACTCAGATCCCCGATCTCTGGTGTTTCTCTATAATCCTACTTTTTCTTAGGCGGGGTAAACAGCGCTCAGGTCCATTTAGTTACCGACCTATTTCGCTTACAAGTTATTTATGCAAACTTTTGGTACGCTTGATAAACCAACGATTCGTTTAGTTTCTAGAAATCAATATAGCTATATAGGAAAATTAAAACGATTTTTGCAAACTTTTTTACATTAAACAATTCGGTAATTGGAAATAGTATATTGCGGCATAAGTTGAAAGATAATGAAATCACCAAAAGGTAACATCAATAACTAAATAGATCATTTAATAATCGATACAAGATTCAGAAGAAGGCAACTATATGGGGTACCGATATAGGCCCGACCATACACTAAATTCTAATTAAAGCTTAAAGTAGACAAAACCGCACGATAATACAGTATAAAATATAATAAACAATCGATTAATAGAAACGAAGAGGAACTTTCACCACAAGCTATAAGTAAAACATTGAAATATGGGCTCTATAAATAATTTAATATTGAAAAATTAGAGGACTCTCACAAGACCATATATAGAGATAATGAAAGACCAATAAAAGAAGAGATATTAAGTGAAACTTTGAGACTAATAGCAGAAAGAAGAAAAATTAATTTGAGAATACTAAGTCAAATAAATAGCAATAAAAGAGGAAGGACTTGCGTAATTTATATAGAGAAATGAATAAGAAAGAGTGTTACTAGAAATAAGAAAGCTGAATATGAAGGGTTAAACGATATACAAACGTAATACAAAATAATTAAAAAAAAACGATCTAGGCAAAAACAAAATCAATTAATACAGACAATAAAGACAAAGAGGGAATTTAATATGGGCCAACTTAGCAAAGGTCAAGATTGCAAGTCCATGACCTATTCAAACGGCTTCTGATTACAGATTACAGATCTGATTAAAGAGGGACATCAGAATAAAACAGTGCTCTTAACAAGAATGACTACACCACCTTTTGCACGCTCGCCTGTGATATCTTTTCCGAGGTATAGAGTAGTTCCGTAAAGTTGGTGTGTGTGTTTTTAAAATGGTTTTCTTGTAGAGCAACATTGGATAATCAGATAATGTATCTCAGATATATGAGCAAAGTAACCGTTACAGTTTCACTAAAGAACATAATTCATATTTATCGATTTCGAGTCCTGCGTCGACCATTTCTTCCAGTACCTGTCAGCCAGTATGGCATCGTCAATCATTGGTTTTGGAGCCTTCAAAACTCTGCTCTTCTGGAAAAAATCTAATTTCGACGACCCAATACAGCTCGTCGATCCCTCTTTTGACATTTGTTTGGATTCCATAGAGAAACAGCGGATTAAGGTTAGTTGAGATTTTTGCTTACAGAGGTGATTTCTTCGCCACCTTATTATTTGCGTCCTTATATAGTATTGATGTTAGTGTACTGCTTTTTTGGACTAAATTCGTTTGGGGACTGGCGTCAATCATATTGCATTGAATAACAAGAAAGAGCATCTGCTTGGGAGGCACAACTTTTACAACGTAGGATACACTTTCACTTACAAACTTTGCTATACGTAAGTTGTTACAAGATTTTGAGGTTTTGGATTTCGGTTTCCAGCCTGAAAGTGGGACAATCTCTGCATCTAGGACTGTGTTCTCCTTGACAATTGACACAGTTCGGTGGAAGCTTACAGTCGATGCACTATTGAGTTTGGTTAACACAGGAGGAGCAAATTTGTGGATTGCTTTAGTTCTGAGACGTATGGCCAAAACGTTGACAGTCGAAGCACCATAATCGATTCGGAACGTAAAGTCTTACTTTAAGCGGATACATTACTACCTGTATACTAAGAAGTATAATCGGAGTATCAAAGGTTAGTATAAGGAAAGAAGTATTTTCAATATTTCTGTACCTCTTTCTAGTGATTTTACGTACATCGATTACACCTTGGAGTTAATTCTTTTCTCATCTCTTCTATTTCACAGTTTAACAAATCGAAGCAAGACACGGCACCTTTAGACGAGTTATGTGTTTCATGAACCTCTACTTTGATCTCTCCATCTATCAATTGTATAAGTCTGAGGAATTTGTTTAATTGACGTTCGTTGACGATTTTAATTAACAATATACCATCCCGCAGTTTCTTCATACTGTTTACATTACCATAAATTATTTCTATGTCCTGATAAAGAACGGTGATACTTGTCTGAAATTCGTGCCGTCCTTTTTTCTTACTATTATATACTTTTCAGTGCATTTTATTGTATTTTGCGTAAAACAAATCTTGGGAATATCGGTCTGAGACCGTTTGACTCCCGTGAAAATGTGAACATTCTTTATATCCATCTACCATTTCAGTATAAACATCTGACAACTCACCATCCACCACAAAGCCCTACAATAGGACGTCAATATCACAAACCGTCAGTGATACTATGCAATAGGCTCTTATTCATGATTCATGCCCGGTTCCCCAAAGTACATCATGAAACCGATTTTATACCCGGTGTATAACTATAGCACGTGCATCCATGGCCGAAGCACTAGCCAAATCCAATGTGTTGGTCCACCTCTGCCGCAGCTAGAGGTTTCCCTCAATTGGTAGGACCAACTTTTCCTTCCAAATGCCCACTGGCCACGAGCGGCATCTCAAAGATTTGCTTTGAGACTGATGAGAACATGTAAGAAGACAATAAATAAACAGAATGTTCTCCTATTCCTCTAATAGTCTCGACCCTATCTTAACAAACTAAGGTCTGCATTCTATCATAGTGTTTCAGATTGCGAAGTGGTTCTATAATGTCTGATAACATTTCGGGACCCCGGGAGCGCCAATTCCCGTAGACATTGTTACGAAAATCAAAACAATATCCCCCTGGGGAACATAGCGGTAGAAATAGCGCTGTTTGGTTGATGTATATTTGATTTTTGAAGTATGTACTTCCTTGATATGGTTTAAAAAATTATGCTTACTGCTGATAACCTTGTGGAGGTAACGGTTACATCTGCCTAAACACTGGATTTTATAAATTATGCTGTAGCGTTTGTTGCAAGTTTGTCTATGCAACTTTAAGGTGCTGTATAATTTTATTGCAAAGAAAATTGCAAAAATAAGTATTGGGGTTGCATAGATTCCGCGGTAAAATAAATTTTCTGGATATTTCAACGTAACCATCGGTGTTTTTCGCAATGGGTGCTTTTTCAGAAGTAAACTTACTTGGAATACTTAAAATTTTTAAGTTGGCTCTAGGCCACATCACTTGTTACTTTTGGCTTGGCAGGTAACGTAGAAAAAGAGCACGTGTGTACAACTTTGCTTCCGCCGTTTTCCAATAGATGACTTTAGGCGGTAAGTGGTAGTGGAAAGAAACAGATCGTCATTTGCGGGAGGTTTTAATTTTCTGCTTCAATATGAAGAAATCTGCGACTGAGGCTCATCGAATGCTCTCAAATATTTATGGCGAGACCGCTATTAGTGAAAGTAGATGTCGTGAGTGGTTTCAACGCTTCAAAAACGATGATTTTGACATCGAAGACCGGCATTACTTCATGAAGCCTCGTGTCAAACGCAAGAACAATTGGCAGGAACATTAAAGGTGACTCAACAAGCCATTTCAAAACGCCTTAAAGCCATGGGAATGATTCAGAAACAAGGAAATTAGGTGCCACATGAATTGAAGCCGAGAGATGTTGAACGCGTTTGGTTGCTTGTGAACAGCTGCTTGAAAAGCAAAGACGGAAGAGATTTCTGCATCGCATTGTGACTGGGGACGAAAATTGGTTTATTACGATAAATCATGGGGACTTTCTGGCCATGCTTCCATGTCGACGGCCAAACCGAATATTCACAGCTCCAAGGTCATGCTCTATATTTGGTAGGACCAGCTCGGCATAGTGTATTATAAGCTGCTAAAACCGTCTGAAACAATCACAGGCGATCTGTATCAAAAGCAATTAATGCGTTTAAGCCGAGCATTGAAAGACAAACGGCCGCAATACAACGAGACACGATAAACTGTACTAACCCTTAACAGTCACAGAAAGATCATTCGATTCGAAAGCAAAATGACAACTCCATATACGTTCTGCATCAGTTTGGAGATCTAGATTTGCCGAAGGCGGATTACAGGGGTTATCGGAAAGGTAGGCTCTTAAGCATTATATTAAGTCCAGGAAGTCTAAACCCTGCCTATTTTATTACCTAATAAAAAAAGGTCAAAATCGAAATCATTGCAGTTTCTGCTAAAATGAGTCTATAACTAGTAATTGACTATTCTATTCAGCTTTTATACAGAGCGGAAAAAGTATGAGAGCAACGGGGTGTTTTTAAAGTGTTTTTAAAATCGAGTTAAATCACTTTTTATGATTTAATTGTTACCAGATCTACAACTATCAGTTTATCATACATAACTCAACAATTTAATCATAATACGATAAAATTTTTTGTTCCTCGATAACTGGAGAAATCCAGGCCTTTTATTATTTAGGGTATATATTGTAATCTAGGTCTGTCTGGCGTATTCTTCCCATGTTATTCTTCCCTTCTGTTATTATTTGTAGTAGACCCAAATGCCGTAATATATATCCTATCCGTATGTCTCTTCTTTTTATTATCTATTTCATTAATCATCTTTCTTCTTCTATTCTTCCTAATATCTCGTTATTTGATATTCTGTCAACCCATTTTGCCTTTAACATTCTTTTGTAGTGCCATAACTCAAATGCATGTGTTTTTCTTTACTTATGTTATTACTTACTACATGTTAGTAACTTCTTTTTCTTGCACAACACTACTTTCGCTTGTTGTAATCTAAGCAACATTTCTCTTTTGCTTCTTCGACCTTTACTTATGAAGCTACCTAGATAACAAAACTCTTAAAGTTTCTCTATTCTTCTTTGTTGCTTGTATGTTCCCGTATCTCATTTCTCCGCACACCATTGTTTTTGATTTATGGAAATTTATTTTAATGCTGTATTCTTTCCTAAATGTATTACATTGAATGATTACTCTAAACCTTTTTTGCTTTCAGTTAAAATTGCGTTATTATCAGCATATCGTGTCATGTCTGCTTTCTTCCCGTGTAAATTTATTCCTTTGTTTTTTGATTCCCTGATTTTATTGATTGCATCTTGTATATAGAGGTCAAATAAGAGTGACGACAACGCACATCCCTGTCTGACTGCTAGCTGTACTGATCTTTCTCTTTGGACATCTCCTTGCCTTATAACCACTTTCTGCCCATGGTATAAAGAGTTTATAATTCTTCTATCTCTGTGTTTTATTCTTACTTTCCGTAGAATGTCAAATAGTGTAGACCATTTTACATTGTCAAAAGTTTTCTCCAAATCAACGAAAATTATAAATATAAGAAGAAACATTAGGTTTGCTTCAAAATCCACACGCACTCTTTGTCAATGAGCGATATAGACGGCATGGCACAAAGGACCCTAGCAGCTGCGGCGAGAGTGATACTTAAAATGGAAATATTTTCATTACAACAACAGCGTGTAATCATTTGTTTTCTCCATTTGCGTGACACCGATTAAAATGCATTGCCAGTTGAGTGAGGCATGTGGTGATTGTGTTATGGATGTGTCTAATGTGCGTTTGTGGGTGCGACAGTTCGAAGAAGCCAGAATGTCGTGTGACAACAAACCAAGACAATCTCGCCTTGCACCAGCCGGTCTGACATGATCAAGCAAGTGGAGAAACTTGTTTTGGGGGATCGCCGAATGAGTGTGGAACGCATCGCTTCCAAAGTTGGCATTTCCGTGGGATCTGTGCATACAATACTGCATGGAGAACTGAAAATGACACCAAGACAACGCACCAGTTCATCAGGCGAACGCGACGCAGAAATCTCTTAGTGACAACAACTTTGAAGTGATTTCTTACGCTCCCTACTCACCTGACCTGGCTCCTAGCGACTTTTGGCTGGTTCCAACGATGAACGCAAATACACCAGTCGTGCCGCTAGTGCATCAGCGATTTTTCAGTGGTCAAAAAAAGACTCCTAAAGAAGCGTTCGCAGCGGCCATGAAATCATCACGTCGACCTTGTAAGAAATGTGTACAGCTGCAGGGAGATTACGATGAGAAGTGACACAAGCTTTACAGTGTGATTAGTTTGAGAGAAAGGTGTTATAACTTGAATGCACCTCGTAAGGCTCTCGTTCCTGAGCTTTAGTTCCTGAAACCAAACTGTTCATCTGAGTTGGTCCTCTATTACACTTTCTATTCTTTCATATATACTTTCCGTCAATATTTTAGATGCGCATATATATATACACTAACCCCATATTTGGGGGCAAGAGCACCATCCTAGGTTATTCATCAAGTCTAATTCATAAACCTTCTGTGTGGACAAAATGAAACTAACTTAGCTTTTTCTAAATCGTTTGATATTTTTGAATTAAAATTTAACAAATGGTTTGAAAATATTGATATTCTCTTGAAATTATTATTAAAAAACTCACAGCTTTTTATTCATAACTTATAAGGAACATTACAAAACAAAAATATAAATTCATAGAAACTTAAACGAAAAAAACATCATTATTCTAAAACATTTTAAATAAAATTTAATTGATGTTATAACCAGAAAAACTCACGTCAAACTTGATTTCACCCCTTCTTCTGATGGTAGGAGGAGGTAAAATACAAATGACATCCGAAGGCTCAACTTCTGAAATATTTTCCACATCAGGCCATGTGAAAACGGGTCTGAAAGGTATCGTTTTTGATTTTATTCTTCGTAAAATTTCACAACTGAATTTCCGGTGTCCTGGTCCATATTTTCTATTTCACCAATCGACAGGTGACCAAAAAGGCTTGTTTGTTAGTGATTTTGAAACTGATTGGTCAACCCATGAATTTGCTTTTAAACCTACAAACTAGAGTTCTCAAATTTAGGAGACTGCTTCGCCACTTCGCTATGCGTTGCAAGCTTTGCAGGTTTATTTATTAGGAATATCATTATATACATAATCAATCTCATTAAACATAATCCACTCTTTTTTTACTTTGTGCTTTGCTATTACAAATTCAGTGAATACATACAGTAATAAATCATTATGACATACCCCTGAAATCCAGAAAGATGTGCGCTGGAGCCAGGTTTACAATATTTTAACAATATTTTATATTTACCTCTGCGTTAAACAGATGAATCGAAATTTAAAAACTCACTTTTACAATACACGCTATCATTAATAGTGAGATACAAATAAAAACGTCACCTCTAACCACAAAAGTTAGCCGCAGCACTAACACACGAATGGCTAAAAATGGTTCAGTGTGTACCTGACTACTGAAATACCTGCACTTTTTTAAACCGGCCAATAATGGATAGTTATTTAAAATGAGCAGGAATTGTTGACATTTTTATTACTATATGTATTCGCTGAACGCATTATAGAACAGAAGAAACAGTGGGAAAAGAAATAGGTGTTATAAATGAAAACGACAAACTATAGAATTATGTACAGGAAATTGCTTAATAATAGAAAGTAGCTCTTTTAAACATAAAATTACACATAGAATAACCTAGACATCACAAAAAGAACAATAATAATAATAAAATAAAATAAAACAACCATATAACAATAGAAAAAATTGGGAAATATGCTGCGTGATGTAAGAAGGGAGTAAAAAGATCTTCATATCGTACACTGCTCAAGACAAAGATAAAAATTAAATTAGAAGCAAATAGAGATAAGACAAAGCAACAGGAGAAATATAGTGCACGGTGGTTAAAAGAAGAAGCTAAGAACCAATGCATAGCTGCAGGGGGCTCGATTTCTATTTTCTGCTCTGAATCGTCACCCAAAAACACTACGCATAGCTTGATCAATTCGCAATAATCATCTCTTATAAAAGTTTTATCCAGCTCCGCTTTATAATACATTGACAAAGATAAAACTTTTGTATCAGAAACATGTTGTTTTACGAAATCGTCGCATAGTTCAATCTTCTTGGAATCGATGTTTTTCTAATTGTCTTTGAACTTTTTGAAAAGTGGTATATCTGAACTGCTAGTAATTTGCTTAATCTTTGTTTCAAATACAGTTTTTAGAACCAATTCATAAACATGATAACAACAAGCAAAAAGTAATAATTCTCTTTCTAAATTCTGTTCCAAGAGAGCACAAGCTCCATTAAAGCGGTGAATGTTCGAGGATGTATCACAACATACTAATTGCACTTTATCAAACAGGTTTCAGTCATAGAGGGCAGTTGTAACGGCTTTAGTTTGATGTTTACCAGAAGAACTACCTAATTTTGGTACTGCAAGAAGCTGTTCTGTGTCATAAAATGAAATTATAATTGGCAAGCGTCTTTCTTTTTAACTTCGCACATCCAAGTCTGATAATAGTTTAGCATCCCAATGAACTGTGACTACATCAGGTACGTTGTTCTGAAAGTCAGTTTTTATTGCTTCTGACCTGGATTTTCTCGTCTGAGTACGAATTCGCTGGATTGAGGATTTCTTTATGGAGAATTCATCGCAGCTTAGACCCAGTGCTTCTACGATGGACTTGAAGAATATATACGGAGTCTCTTATACTTAGTTGACATCGGTCTAAAGTTGCGACTAGTTTAGGTGTTATCAGATTTACCTCTTTTCGGACTTGTGTCAGATTGAAGTGCAGCGCAGTGAACCTCTTGCAAGCTCAATTAAGAATTCAGAATCTCTTTTTCGTCTGAATCCTGTGGACGTTCCAAGTCATATGTAGAAGAAGTCGGTGCAACTGCCAATAACTCTTTTTGTCTTAGTTTTCTCTTCTCTTCATCTAATATTCATAGTCTAATCCTTTCTTCTTAATCCGCCAACTTTTTGTCTACATCTGCTAAGCAATCCGATCGACTTGCTTTTCTCTGTTTCTTCAAAAATGTTTTATCCTCTTCTATTCGCATTGTTTGAAAGGCATCAGCATGTGCAATGTCAAATAAGTTATCTAGGTATATTTCAAAATTATTTTCACGGTTGTTATAAAGATTCTTAGCTTTCTTACAGTTTTTTTGCGGCTCTCTCCAAAATGATATAAATCAACAAGTTTCTTCACGCAATTAGGAAATGACTTTGTGGAAATTCTTGTTTTTTGCAAAATGTAATACATTCCCTAATCACTAGATTTGCACTTTTACTGACAATCGGCTTAACACGATGTGAATTGAAGAAGCAACCGATTTTAATGGTCGAGGGTTTTTTAGATTCGTCTTGAAGGGACGGGGTGCGAGTTATAGTTTTGATTGCGATCTGAATTAACCATGGTCAGATAATAGCAGAAAAACGGTGATTTTTTGACCGAAAATGGTATAGCGAGGAAAGCGCGCGCATAATAGCGCCAAGCGCAAGTTAATAAATAGTTTAACTTTCAGTAGGACATAGTTTGCGTCATACCGTGTTCCTTGTAAAGGAAAAAAGTGGATTTAGTCATCAGATACTGCTAAGTAAAATCGAAAGAGAAAAAGAAATATATAAAGGATTATACAAAGAGAAAGATAAACAAGTAAAAATAAGTGCTAGAAATGATAAAAGAAAATGCACAGAAGAAACACTAAAAAGAGTAAAACTAACAGCAAGTTAAAATGGCATAAAACGCTTGTATGATATAAACAAGCAAATAACAAGAAAGAAGACAATCGCTACAATGAGAGTGAAGATAAAACGGAGAACTCTTAAGAATAAAAAGAACAGATAGATTGAACACTTTCAAAAAATATAGAAAAAGGCAATATCAAACGAAACATCGGAAATACAACAAATAGGCGAGGAAATATATATAAATAAAGGATCAAGAATGCTATGAAAAGTTAAAAAAAAACAAATCTGCTGGTATAGATATCTCAGTAGAAGTGATAAAAAGACAAAATAATTAAAAAATTATTTAACACTATATAGAAGAAAACCGCCAGAGTGGCGATTTAAATGATCGAGTACCAATAATTTATTTGTTCTACATAATACTGTCAGACAAGCAAATGAATAGCGCATGGTGCCAAGTAAATTAATACACATGATGGAACTTCTTTATATATTATGTGACAAAAATAAACATACAATATAAATTAACAAGAAGCATAAAAGGCCGAAAGCAGGGTGAGACAGGGCTGAGTCCTGCCACTTATATTATTCCTGACTAAGACAGGAAAACAAATTGGTTGGAGGTTTGATGAAATACTTGAGAATATAGAATTTGTCTATTAAAGAAGAAATCAACATATGCGCAGAAAACATTAAACAAGCTGGGGGATGAAATCGAAAAGTAGGACCAAATATAAACATGAAGAAAAAATCATGAAAAATAATCTTAACGACCGGACAGTAAAGGCGGCCATATGAGAGCCTTAACCTCTTTACTTTCTTCCTAAGATCCAGAAGAAATGGCCATATTCAATAATATTAATGTTACAAACGATTTTATTGTTTTAACAATTTGTAATGCTGAACTATACAAAGAATGTATTCCTTACGTTCTCTACTTCTAAAAAGCACAAGAAGTTTTTAAATACTTGTATACAGAGGTTTTTCAGCAACTTAACAAAGCTGTTTTATCACACATTTGCGGGGACTATAAAAATTATTGTTTATGGTTAATACCTGATAAACACAACTTAACTTATTAAACGAGTAAAAAATTCATGTTCGTATAACTCTTCCTACGAGAGGTTGCCCGCAAAAAGTTATTTTTGGCGTCCTAGGCTGACACTTCTTCACCTGCCTTCCCTCAAATTGTTTCAAGGTGGGAATGTGGAACAATTTATCACAAATGATAACAGTGGGCTATAAAGACGTGTCTTAAAAATTTCAACGCAATAGTGAGAGTACAGGACCAGTTATCAGAAGGTTTCGGGGTAAACGAAAGCCTGAGGCAGGGTGATCCCCTCTAGACCGTACTGTTCAATTTAGTCCTAGAAGGAATACTAAGAAAATCCCAGATTAGTAAAGGAGGCACAATCATAAATAGAATGTTTCATAACCTCGCCTAAGCGGATCACGTGTTTATAATAGCGAGATCGGAAAAACGAGCTAAGGGAGGTGTATAGACACTTAGAACAAAGCGCAGCCAAAGGCTTAGAGTTAACGAAACAAAATGTAAATATATGATCACAGCAAAGAAGGGCTCCGTACAACGGCAGCCGCTCACGGTAAATCAAAACAACTTCGACCAGGCCACGGAATTTAAGTACCTCGGGGCAGTAATAACTGAAACGAATCAAATATCACAAGACATAGCAGCGAGGCTGGAGGCAGCAAACGGATGCTATTACACACTAAAACATGTTTTCAAAGATAAACACATCTCCATTAACATAAAGTTAACGGTATATAAGATTATGTTAAGACCAATTGCAGTGTACGGGGCAAATGCATGGACACTGAATAAAAGATAAATAGAAACTTTGAATAGGTGGGAACGAAAAGTGCTAAGGGATATTTTCTGGCCAGTGGAGGAAAATGTGGAGTGGAGTAGAAGATATAATTTTGAGTTACAGTACAGATATAACGCGCCAAGTATATAGTGAAATTAAAAGTAGTAGGCTGGGATGGCTGGTTCACTTACAGAGGATGGAAGAAGAAAGAAGTGCTACGATGATTTTCACGGGAAATCTGGAAGGAAAACGACCAAGGGCAAGACCAAGGGCGAGATGACTAGACATGGTAGAAATGGATTTAAAGGAAGCAGGGGTCAAAAATTGGAGAATGCTGGCAAGAGATCAGATCAAATGGAAAAGTATAAGAGGAAATATGAAAAAAGTGCAAGATCAGGCGCAGTAACAGTGGGATAAGTCGGTGCGGTGACTTTACGAAAGTAAAATATGCAAAACGATCCTAAAGATAGGCAACCAAATGTAAGCGCAGAGCTCAGCCATGTCACATTTCATATCAGATGTCTTTATTTACTTTCAGTTTACATGTACACACTGTCTTTGTTTGCTTTAAAATGTATTGTTAAATTTAAATTTCGTCATTTCTCTAAAAATAAATTTACTATAACACAAACTAGAAGCGCTTAGCAGCAGTGTGGATAGACCCAGGTTTATCCCTCGATCTCAGAAGCCTAACGGGTGGCATACTCAGTCACTATATTGAGTATCTGCATCCATTTCGAGGGGTAATAATGCAGTTGTCAAAGAGCCGTGTTTGCAATAGTATCAAAGATTATGTACGATAAGCAAACAGCCCTAACCTTTCAGTTCTCAGACTTTGTCCCCACAATTATTTTTTTTCTTTCTATTGATAACAAGAACTAATGCACTGACAACAATTTAAAATAATATTTGCATAAAACTATTGTCACCGGGCACAGCGGGTAAACATATGAGGGCCTCAACCTTCTCAGTTCGCAGGCCGTGCCTCACGTGGGGCGTTAGAGCCTTAGCATTATTTGCATAAAACCACAGTTAAATGCTAGTTCAGCTCAAAGTAAAGAATATCCCTTATATCCTTTTGTTTACAGATATTTGACTACAAATAGCTTCCCACGTGCTGACGTCCTTTACACGTATCTATAAAAATTCAAAGCAACGTAGATAAATATAATAAAAACGATAAACCACTTCATAGTCGCTCAAGATAATTCTAAGAATGTAATTAAACTGCAGAATTTTTAAGTCGCCGATTTCAATGTTATCTCGCTAGCATAATTTACGACTTTTAGAATAAAGTGAAATGGAAATTGCGTATTAACTGAAAATATCTAAAGGACAAACATTTATTAAATATAAAAGATGATAAACATAATCCACGTTTTCATCACTATAAACCATTTTTAGGGCGCTTTGATTAAATGTGCTTAAGATAAAACATTTCTTGTTGCTGCAGCCTAAAAACAAGACCGCATTTCCTCTAGCTTGACAAAGAAGTCAAGAAGGAAGCAGGATTGTCCCGGGTTGCGTTTTTCAGGAGCCCCTTCTGAAATTATTAACTTTTCTATTTTCGCTGCTGGAACGGCGCGCTGAAATATTTCCTGGGCTTTAGCGTTGACTCGCGGCGCTTTTGCTCGTTTGGAGTTTATCAGGAGTAATGGGGAAGGAATGCTGAACATTATACACATACATATTCACTAGCCTGAGCATAGGCAACACATTTTACCTCGCGAGTTAAAAATAATTTTTAATTTTACATTTGTTGCGTTTTGCTTAATATGAAACTTTTTAAATAAATTTTTAATTTATTTTTTATTATATATTTTTTGCAGATGCACTTAAAAAATGTTTCTAAAATTCATTCTTTTTATTTTACTAACTTTTACCTTTTAATTTCTTTTTGTATTATTATACGTATTTATTTCAGTACGTCACCTGATATCTTTTTTTAAATCCATATAAAAAAATTAATAGATACAACTAATTATACACAAATGTCTTTAGTTTGACTGCATTAGTTGTCCTTTTGGAAGTTGTGCATAGCTGTGCAAGAAGCATATTGTAAACACCCCTCCCTCCTTCTTTTTCCTTATATACAGAGTGCTAAATTAGGATCTTCAGTAACTTTTCACTTGCAAATTGTGCTAGCCAAATAATCAAATTTCGTTTTTGTCAGCTTGATCCTTTTAGTGGTAATTATAATTTTTTGTTTACAAGATAATCTTTCAGCTGAGGCAGTGGTCACTAGTAGTATAAAAGAATAAATCATAAATTTACAACGGCAGAGAAACTGGTAGGAGGTGCATGCGAATCAGTTAAGTTTTTATTATTTAAAACTCTTCACTTGTCTAACGTCTATTAAGATGCATCTTTCTTATATCCAGGTAAGTAGTTCCTTATTGTCATCTTTTGACTGTATCATTTTTGAATGTTTCCAATTATTGTAATATTTCATTGCAAATTATTATTTTCTCACTTTTGTCGCCTTGCCAATAAAATAAAATAGCATTTTAGTATCTAACGTCTTAAGATCATTAAAACGAATCTCTAACTTCCACTAGAAGATTAATTTCGTCATTTAAGCTCATCATTCTGCGATAACACCCATTATAGTTTTTTAGATCTTCAAACTTATTATTCCTATTTATATTTTGTTTCTTTGGATATCAAATTAACTAATTAATTTAGTATTTCCGTAATAATCTGTTAATCCTACTTACCGGGAAAAAACCAACAGAAAGAGCTCGAGAGACATGGGTTTCGCCGGAATAATTAGGGAGGGAGTCTTAAATAAAAAAATGTGACCCGGCTCAGTTGCCCCCGAGCTTTGAGAGAGTGTTCGCTCCCCGCAAACCGTGTTTTGATGACGCGTCACGGACTCGACATGCAGCGTACGTCAGAGAACGTTATGCGATGAAGTTTTGTGTCAAACTAAAAAAACCGGCATTGAGACTTTGAACTTGGTAAGGAAAGCTTACCGGCAGAAAGCCATATCAAAAACGAGGGCTTTTGAGTGGCACAAGATGTTTCATAAGAGAAGAGAAGCCGTGGAAGACAAAGAACGCAAAAGACGTCCGTCAACGAGTCATAGTGATAAAAATTTGGCGAAAAGAAAACAATTTTTGGACTCCAGTCGGCGTTTAAGTGTTCGATTGAGAGCACAAAAGTTGAAATTGCCAAAAACCGTAGTGCATGAAATTGTGTCTGAAGATTTGCAAATGAGTAAAATTTGTGCAAAGTTGATTACGAAGATTTTGTCATAAGAACAAAAGGATTTGCTTGTGTTGATATGCCGAGAACGTGTTGTAGCTGACTCTGACCTTTTCGACACGGTGATAACCGGTGATTAAACATAGATGTTCGAGTACCATCCCGAGACCAAAAAACACACACCCGGATATCCTCGCTTTAAAAGGGCCCGCATGAGCAAGTCACAGATGAAATCAATGTTCTTGCCTTCTTTGACAGAAAAGGTGTGGTACACGAAGAATTTGTATCTGCCGGACAAACAGTGAACGCCTGCGAGAAAGGGTCGTTCGCGTCTGAAAGAGATCACCAACACCTAGACTCTCCACCACGACAACGCGCCCAGCCACGTCGTCGCTCCTGAGGAATCTTTAGTCAAACACAACGTGGCAAGGTTGCCACTCCTTCCTGTTCCTAAAAGTCCAGCCTAAAAGTAAACTATTTTGAGTCGGTGTAGAAGGTCTAAACCGCCGTGACCAAGACCAGCATTTCAATTTCTGCATTCCAGAAAGCCTTTAGAGCGTGACAGACACGCTAAAAACGCCGTGCAGATGTAGGAGGAAAACAGTTTGAAAAATTTTAAAGAAATGAACGATTACCTCCAATACTTTTGTTTTTATTAAATTATTCCTGATATTTTCCGGATAAACTCTGTATATCCTAAAGATATATGTCGTAATTTTCAATATTGCGTACCCTGTGAGTACAACCAGTAGTCTCTTTTATAAAACTTAATTTGAACTACCAAAAAGTTAATATAATGAACATCTACTGATTATTAATTGTAATTAGTCTCCCCTGTCTTTTTTTGGTAATGTTGCTTTTCGTCAAAGCCTCTGTGTTCTTACAAAATGGCGTTTCGAAGTCAACCATATTCCTCCCCTTTGTTAAATGAACTACTTTCTTCAATTACATTTCAGGCTAATTGTAATGTTTCATTAGTAGTGTTAATACATACCTACAAAATGTATTCAAGTTATAACATCTAAATTTTTTTTAGGACTGGGAACAGATAAAAACATGCGGTTTCAAAATACGCACGTACTCTTTGTGAATGCGCGACAGAGATGGCAGCATTGCACGGCACATAGGACTCTACAAGCAGCGGCGAGAGTGAGGACTGTTTTTGATACTTAAAATGGCGACGTTTTCATTACAAGAACAGCGTATAATCATTCGTTTTCTCCATTTGCGTGGTGTGACACTAATTCAAGTTCATCGGCACTTGAGTGAGACATATGGAGATCGTGTTACGGATGTGTCTAATGCGCGTTTGCAGGTGCGACAGTTCAAAGAAGGCAGAACGTGGTGTGACAATAAACCAAGACAAATCTCGGCCTCTCACCAGGCGGTCTGACATGATCAAGTGAATAGAAAAACTTGTTTTTGAGGATCGCCGAATAACATATTTCCTCTAAAGTTGGCATTTCCTTAGGATCTGTGCACACAATCCTGCATAAAGACCTGAAAATACAAAAAGTGTCCTCCAGGTGGTGCTGACATTTTCTCATGCTTCCTGCTCACTGACCTAGCTCCTAGCAACTTTTGGCTGTTTCCAACGATGAAAGACACTGTCCGTGGTTGCAGATTCATTACTCGTGCCACTATCGCATCAGCGATTTTCCAGTAGTCAAAACACACCCCTAAAGAAGTGTTCTCAGCAGCCATGAAATCATGTCGTCGACGTTGTGTATAATGTGTATGGCTGCAGAAGTGACAGAAGTTTCACAGTTTTCGTATAATTAGTTTGCGAGAAAACAAATCGGATTTGTTATAACTTGAATACACCTCGTACAAAATTCCTTATTTTTATATTATTCATTATACCTATATGGAGGAAAATAGTCTATATATCTGTAGCTGAAGCCTGCAATTTCTTAGTACTAAATTGGTTTACTTGTCCTGTAAAAAAGAGCACTAGTTCTTCAGCTATAATAATTAATATTTGCATAAAATCAACAAGTGTGATTATTGAAAACTATTTTAATACATTTTAGATGTGTTTTAATATAATTCCATTTCCTTACCTTGCCTTCTTTACAAAATTAAACATAATAGTTACGGTTTATTCCATAAGTAACTATAAAAAACACGATTACGTCGTTATTATCAATATTTATCTACACTCGTTTATATCAAAAAAAAACTCTATAAACTAAATTGCCAACAAAAGAAAATTATCACGCTTTTAAATACAATAACAGATGAGTTGTTGAAAAACAAATATTGCTTTCGCTTTAAACCTGAGGAGGAGATGACGTGTGGAAATTGAAAAAAATGGAAAACTTTTCAGCTCTTTATCCTTCTTTACGATGTGTCCAAAAACTTCTGCCCGTGCGTGCACTTTAATATCTAAAAACACTTCGAGAAGCGCCACTTAGCGTGAAGGTACACGTGGTCGACAGAGTAAACCCTGCAATGGGGCAATGAATGAACATTGAGCTCTGCTACAAACTGGGAAAAGATGATGAAGACTCATAAAATGTCGGTGTGTACGGGGAGGAAACTGTGAGCAGAAAATATGTTCACTTCAAACGCTTTGTGATAAGAAGCAACCAATACTAAGCCATATTCCTGCCAGCAGTTAGCAAACCGTGTTCAGGCGTGATCAAGTGAGTGCAATAAATGCTGGCATGAAATCTGGGGCTAACTCTATGATTGATGGCAAAGAAACTATGCATTGGCAAGAACAAGTTTGAGTATTACTGCCAGCGAAAACTTTGGTAGGCGGAAGATGTTCCCGGTATGTGCCAATTTCGTCTTACGAAACTGCACCAACAATAGCGCATGTAGCCTTCTTAACATTTAAATTTATATCTATATTCCAATCTTTGTCTATTTAGCCTTTAATGTTTTCGATTTTCCCAACTTCCAACGTGCCCTTTACAAATTTTCGTTTACGCGCAATCTTATGCACCGTTCCGCGAATACTGCAAGAGCTGTCCACCACTCGCGCACTCTCGAAAGTCCTTTGGTCTCTTCCCCCGTTCGCGTACAAGTTGACAAACAAATAGAAAACAAAACAGATGAAAACCTCTGTAGATTCTATTACCATGAATGATCAAAATTCACCCTTTGTTTCCTGATCTGACACCTGTGCACTTATTTAAGCTCCCCACTCCCCCCTCGTTCGTTTTGCGGAGGTAGGAGCAATCCATTATGTGTGACAGCGGTTCTAATGAGACCTACGCTGACAGTTTTCAGAAATTCTATCGTTGCCGAAAGTGTGTTGTGATGGATGACCATTACTGGTAGGTCAATAGAGGGAATTTGTTTATATATAATGTTTTGTATGTTTTTGATGCCATTCCCCAAAATTTTTAGACACGTCACATGCAACAGTAATCGTAAGAACTAAATAATGATTTATATAGAATACAACTGTAACAGAAATAGGAAATTATGTGGCTATTTTAAATTTCTCCTATTTTTTCACGTACTGGCTAGACAGATATGCTAACAAGAGGTAGCTAATGTAAAAAATCATAAAATTTGCTTAGCACTTGCAGTACCTGGTCCAACTGCTTTATTGTAGTTACGCCGCTCGCTTGGAATGTCGATTCGTGATAAGCGTTAGTCACAGTAGATCGAACAAGAGTTTAAAATAACACAACAGCAGGTCTATTGTCACTTATAGCAGTGAATGACTGCCCATTACGATAATCGTTTGCTAGGGGTGTCCTGTCAGCTTTAAATTGGGCACCCTAACGATATAAAGCACTATTAAACTCTGCAAACTCTTCAGTTACTTCAATTATCGACGCCGTTTTTTCGATGAAAATAAATAATAAGACTGGAAATTCGCAGCATTTTCATAGCCGCACAATTGATGTTTAAAATCTTATAAATGCTAGTTAGCATTAACCAACATTGTGGGAAACTTCTTCCAAGCCTTATTTATACATGAAATATTAATCATTACCTCTGCGTTCCCGATTTATATTTAAAAAGCAATTTGTTTCTAAAGTTTCAAAAAACGCCGCCTTAGATATAAGAGAATAAATCTTAGATTGCTGCATGTGTGTTTTTAGAACCAATTATCTTTTCACGTGGTAGTCATTTTCCTTTATTATGCAGTTTTCCAAACACAAATATGTATTTGTTCTTTTGTAAGCATTTTTAATCGTTTGCTTGAAAGTGAAGATTTTCGGAAGATACATTTTGTTAGTTGCAACAGCGAGCTCTCAATGGAGCAATGAAAATGGTCCATAGGCCGGACAGAATCATGTGGGTCTTTGCTTCTGCCGGAGATTGGCCGCACGTGGGTGACGAATAGTCTAGACGTAAGAGTCTCTCGATGTGGTTGGTTGCTTAAGAATGGTTTTTAATGGTATCCCGCGTTACTAAGGCAACGTTATTCCGAGTAAGAGAGCACTCGAGACAGAATATGTAGTCCGTAGTCGAATTCATCCTTATAGTTCAAGCTAATTATATGTAGAAATAAGTAAACCTGTGATAGAACTTTCGTTTAGAATATCTACAGTTTGCAGTTTCCAGCAAGTCAAGAACATCTTAATTGATAAATTTTATAACACTGAATTGTCTTAAAAAAAAATTAATCACATGTACCTACCGCATTAGTGTCTTCCATGAACTAAAGTAACAGACCGCGAAAAATATTTTCTATTGGTTAAAAATTGAGCTAGTAGATCAGAAGTCCACTTAAGTGTGGTAAGACTTCGTTTTAAACGATGACCAACTTTCAAACGGCTTTGGAAAATGGTGTAAATGATTCTACCACGTACCAAGAGATGGTTGCGCTTAAACCGATAACTGAACTACAAACCGCAAACCATAGTATGAAATTATGCTTGACGCTTGAAACAAATAGAAAATATTATATGAAGCTATGTATCAATTATGCTGCTAATTATGCATACATCATAAATGTGTATAGCCTGTAGTTAGTTTCTCTACTACTAATTTTGATTCAAGGTGTGCTCTAAATCTACGTCAACGCTTGTCATCATGTCATCTTGATCAAACTCCATAATATTCACATGTGGAAAAAAGAGGTGAGCAGAAAGCCGTTATCGGATCAACAAATAATCATTCGGTAAGCTTTGGTGTTTTTTACTTTTATAGAAAATTTTCAAAATTTTATATTTTAAAATATTACTTAAAAAATATTTAATATTTTATAGTTTGAGCGAGAAATAGTTGATACTGTAAAGTCCAGTATAATGATAAGGACACAAGTGATAATACAGGAAAGAGCAAAAAATATAACCAAAATAACTCCGTCAGTGAGAAATGCATCATAAGAGCTTAAAATCAAGAGAACAACATTTACCAGATCATCAGATAGGATTAAAATCTTTCACTTATAGAATTCGAATTCATCAGTCATTGAATGACAACGCAGTTGAAAATCGATACCAATTTGTCATTACCTTCATACAAATGATTGAAATAAAGCAATCAATTATGTCAAGAGATTGATTGACTGGCCTATTCACCCGATTTAAACCCCTGTCTTTTCCCATTCTGAGGTCCAAACAAAGCTGTTACGTTACAAGGATGTTAGGAGAATATCGCAGTCACGAAGACACCAGCGCAAAATTATTACTTTTTGAAGAGATCGGCTGAGATCACCAAAAGTAAGAAGCAATAGTTTAAGAAAACTTTTATCTAGTCTCATGTTTTGTCAATTAGTTGAAATTTGAATAATTTCAACGTATATTATAATTTTTTAGGAACACTATGTGTGCTGCAAATATTAAAAAGTATAACGGGTAACAATGTTTTGCCATGTAGGTAATGGTTTCTTCATTTCCTTTCCCTTTTGCTATCTAAAAGTATATATCGGATCGTCTCTATTTAGATTTCAGTTCACATTTCGCTAATGGTATATAATAATAAAAACTGTAATTAGAGTAAAAGGAAATTTCATCCATGGGAATGTTTGGGTGGAAGGTCCCGTGAATACTGGTAGTATTATCGCGTTAAATTTCTGAACTAGTAAGTTGAACTAAATAAAAACGGGAACGAAAATCAGCAGAAATAAATTTTAGACGAAGGACAATGTCATTCGCAAGAGAAACAGCTTCATTACACCAGGATCCAAAAGTTTCCGCGTAAAAAGAAATAAAAGGGATTCTTGTGCTTTTGAAACTTCTTAGATGCAGCCAATTTAGAAACAGCGCCTAGTAGAACATATTGCGCGTTTAAGTACTTCGTTTAGTTTGCGCTAACGATGTAGACCATGATATTCATTGCTTTCCAAGATAGGTTCTCGCCCAAGTCGTGAAAAAAAGAAAAAAAGTTGACAATGCTGTGAGTACCATTTAATGAGGCCAAAAAGGCATGGATTAAAATGTCACCAAAGTTTCAAATTCCTAGACCACCAAGTTGCATGGGGAAGTAAGCTTGGCTCCATTGCGTTTAATTGAGGGATATATTGGGATTCATGACCAAACTTAATCAGTACATTCTAGACAGTCCAGAATCTCACTTAGTGGAATTGTCCGAAAGAGGTAAATCAACTTAAGAATAAAGATAAAGTGACGAAGAAGATAAAAAGTAAAGTGAGACTTGATCTATGGTAATCTCAAAATAAGCCTTTTATTCTCAATTACCTTTTTATCAAAAGTGGGTTTTATTCCATTGCTGTCAACCAAAGCTTCAAGAAGAGAGACCCCAGTGGAAATTTCTCTGAAACTGGATAAAACAGATTCTTCAACATCACCCAAAAAGAATATCTCATATTTGTTGAGGTTAATTAGTAATCTGAGCAATAAAAGTAAATCAAACAAGTTTTTAAACTCTTGTAGGACTACATCAGTTTCCTGCAAATGTTCCATCGCCCAAATATTGGCTATATCGAAAGAATAAATAGTAAAAGGCCAAAAGCGTCGCCTTGTTGAGCTCCTAAAAAAGAATTAATAATTTTATCCACAAAATGTAAGGAAGATTTAGATTGGTAGGCTTCAACAAAGACGGCCAATAACATATCTTTTCTTTCGAAATTGTTGAAGGCGTTTTTGAGGTCACTTGTTGATTTTATGCAAATATTAGTTACTATAGCTGAAGAAGTAGTGCTCTTTTTTACAGGACAAGTAAACCAATTTAGTACTAAGAAATTGCAGGCTTCAGCTACAGATATATAGACTATTTCCTCCATATAGGTATAATGACTAATTATACGAAAACTGTGATACTTCTGTCACTTCTCGACGTAATATTTCTGGAGCCATACACATTATTCACAACGTCGACGACATTATTTCATGGCTGCTAAGAACACTTCTTTAGGGGTGTGTTTTGACTACTGGAAAATCGCTGATGCAATAGTGGCACGAGTAATGAATTTGCGACCACGGACAGTGTCTTTCATCGTTGGAAACAGCCAAAAGTTGCTAGGAGCTAGGTCAGTGAGTACGAAACATGAGAAATCAAAGTTGTCAGCACAACCTGGAGGACACTTTTTGCATTTTCTGGTCTTTATGCAGGATTGTGTGCACAGATCCTACGAATATGCCAACTTTAGAGGCAATATGTTATTCGGCGATCCTCAAAAACAAGTTTTTCTATTCACTTGATCATGTCGTCAGACCGACTGGTGAGAGGCCGAGATTTGTCTTGGTTTGTTGTTACACCACGTTCTGCCTTCTTTGAACTGTCGCACCTGCAAACGCACATTAAACACATCTATAACACGATCTCCATATGTCTCACTCAACTGCCGATGAACTTAAATTAGTATCACACCACGCAAATGGAGAAAACGAATGATTATACACTGTTCTTGTAATGAAAACGTCGCCGTTTTAAGTATCAAAAAGAGTCCTCACTCTCGCCGCTGCTGCTAAAGTCCTATGTGCCGTACAATGATGCCATCTCTGTCGCGCATTCACAAAGAGTACGTGCATATTTTGAAACCGCATGTTTTTATCTGTTTCCAGTCCTTAAAACAATGCATATGTTATAACTTGAATACATTTTGTAGGTATGTATTAACACAACTAATGAAACATTACAATTAGCCTGAAATATTTTTTTTTATTTAACACGCACTAAGCGTATACATTGCAACTAGTAAATACTATCTAGCAATTTGTTCTTAATAAATTCTCACTTAAATTCAAGTTTAAAATCTTAAATCTAGGTAAGTCTAGCAGTTGGTGGATATACTCTCATTGGCGCACTCCACATATGTTAAAAACACTTCGTTCACATGTTTTAATTGCTCATAATTCACTTAACTTAACTTACACTAGTTCAGAAGATTTTTGCCTTTTTAGCCTACGTATAAGTCCACTGTTGTCGAGTAATTGTAGCACTTCGACATTCACATGTTCATGTAGTCTTGTTTCGTGTTTTTTCGCAAACCGTTTAATTTCCTCACTGACCATAGGCACTTTTAGGTCCCTGTGGATGTCTTCATTTCTAATGTATCATGGAGCGTTGACAATGCTGCGCAGTACTTTGTTTTGAAAGGTTTGAATAATTTTTACATTAGATTTCTTTGTGCATCCCCACAGCTGCACACCGTAAGTCCAAATTAGTTTTAGAATTTGTTTATACAACAATAGTTTGTTATGCAGAGACAGCTCGGAATGTCGTCCAAGCAATCACCACATTTTTCTGAATCTAATGCAAAGTTCTTCGCGTTTTTTCTTTATATGTGCTTTCCACCTGAGCTTGGCATCTAGTGTCATACCCAGGTATTTAGCTGTGTTAGCGTAAGGAATTGTTTGCTGATTGATCACTACAGGCAAGTAATGAATTCTTTTATTGGTGAAGTTTATATGGGTAGACTTCGCCTCGTTTAGTTTAATTCGTCACTTCTTGGTCCACCTGGTGACGTTGTTGACGGCTAATTGTAGTTTATTAGTAGCTACTTCTATTTCGTTGCTTGTGGCCAGTAATGCAGTGTCGTCAGCAAATGTGGCTGTCGTCACTCCATCACTCATGGGGATGTCACTTGTATAAAGGAAGTATAGAACTGGCCCAAGGACGCTTCCTTGCGGTACACCTGCGGCAATAGCTTTTAGTTCGGAGTATTCTTCGCCATATTTCACTCTGAACTGTCGGCCAGAGATGTATGATATCAGAATGTGGCTCATCTGCCTAGGCAGATTTTTAGTTATTTTGTATTCGAGGCCCTCGTGCCATACTTTGTCAAAAGCTTGGGTCACATCAAGAAATATCGCTGCGCATATTTCTTTTTCTTCTAGGGTTCTTTCAATTACATCAGTGATTCGGTGCACTTGATCAATGGTCGAATGTTTGTTCCGAAATCCAAACTGGTGAGTTGGAATGAGCTGCTTTTCTTCAATAATTGGCTTGAGGCGTTTCAGAAGCAGTTTTTCGAACAGTTTGGATATGTTTGGTAGTAGTGAAATCGGGCGGTAAGATGCTTTCTCATTGGGTGGCTTCCCTGGTTTCGGAATCATAATAACTTCCGCAACTTTCCACTGCAGCGGTACGTACTGTAGTAGCGCAGCATTGAATAGATGCGTAAGCTTCATTATACCCTTTTCTGGTAGTTCCTTCAGCAGTTGTCCACTTATTAAGTCATAGCCGGGGGCTTTTTTGGCACTGAGATTATTTTGTATCTGATTGTAAATTTCTTTTGGAGTTACTGGCAATATGGCCCTGTCCTCCCTGTTGTTTATCTCTGGTAGGTTCTCATTGTCATCAGCTGGATGTGGTTGGAATGTATTCGCTAAGTGTTCAGCAAATATTTCTGCTTTTTCCTCGTCTTTTCTAGCCCATCCGCCATCATTTTTACGAATGGGTGGATTATGATTATGAGGCCCCTTTAATCTCCTTGTGGCTTTCCAGAGAGAGTATTCGGTATCTTTATCGTCTGTTAGTCCCTTTAGGAATTCAGTGAACGTTTCATTCTTAACAGAACGAATCTCTTCTTTGAGTTGTTGGCTTAGCCGGTTTAGCAGTTGTTTGTCTGCCGGAGCTCTGGTTTGTTGCCATTTCTTCCGTGCTTTTCGTTTCGCTGAGACAAGTTCTCTGATCTCCCTAGGGTAGTTCACGCCAATTGTTTTTCTTTTTGGCTCAGGGGTATTGCTCCATGCGGCTTGCTGCAGGTCGATTACAAACCGCTCTGCTTGTTCATCTAGCTGCTCAATTGATCTTAGTGGAACATTTAGTTTGATACGCTGTTCTACTTCTGCTCTAAATCCATCCCAGTCAGTCCATTTGTTTGTTAGTGATGGTGAAGATGATTTATTGATTATTGTTTCGCTTAGTGTCAGGATAATGGGGGAGTGGTCTGATGACATGTTGTAGTTATCTTCAATATCAATGTAGTTGGAAGATACGCTTTTCAGTATGAAGAAGTCTATCAGATCTGGTATTTTGTTGCTATCTGACGGCTAGTATGTTGGTTTGATCGCTTCGTATAGCTGTTTTCCTTTAGTAGTGACAAGTCTGGATCCCCAGTAGGTATGTTTGGCGTTGAAGTCACCTCCTAATAGGAAGTGATCTCCTAGCTCTTGGAAAAGACTTATAAAGTCATCTTTTTCTAGTGCGTACCTTGGTGGACAGTATATTGCAGCAACTGTATAATCCTTGGACTTTGTGAGGATTTTTACCGCTGTTGCTTGTATTTCGCGAGTGTTGTAGTTTACTTCTTCATAATGTTTTACGTTATCTTTTAATAATACCGCCGATCCACCCCTTGCTGTATTATCTGGATGGGGGGTGTGGTATAGTTTGTACCCTTTTATATTTAGGTAGTTTTCCTTAGTAAAATGGGTTTCAGAAATTAGGCAGATGTCTATTTTTTGATCCCAGAGGAATAGTTCTAATTCATGGGCGTGCTGGAGAAGCCCATTTGCATTCCATGCTGCTATTCTAATTGACATAGCCATTTTTATTTCCTAGTTATGGGCGCAACCCTATTGCTATTTTCTAGTTTCGTCACTCTAGTTAAGATAGACTTTATGGAATCTTCTTGCTTTTCGAGTTTTCCAAGAATTGCTTGCAATGTTTTGTTGATTACATCCATATTAGCTTCTTCGATCTTGCCTTGTTGAGTTTTACCTTTTGCCATTTGTGCGTATCTGGTACCTGCTGAGCTATTTTGCACAGCCGTACTAGCCTTAGGTAAGGTTGGAAAATTTTGCAGCGTTTTCTTTATTGGTGCCGTTTCTTGGGCATTAGTTGTTCTTCGGTTGTTTCGTTTGTTTTCTTGTAGGGTTCCTTTGCGACTACGCACCCGCGATAGTTTGCCGGGTGAGCTTCTCCACAATTGACGCATTTAGCTTTTGCAGGTTTAGTTAACTTGCAGTCCTTAGTAGCGTGAGGTCCTGCACACTTTATGCACCTTGCCTGTTTGTGGCAGAAGGATTGGGTGTGTCCATACGCCTGGCACTTTTTGCATTGCGGGATAAGGGTTGTTTTCTTACGTAGAGGTTCAATTTTTACCCTCAATCCTGCAATCATACTAATTTTGTGAATATCTTTAATATCTTCTGATTTGTCAAATCTAACATGTATAGAGGCAGTGGCTTAATGATGATGCCATTCTCTGTTTTCGTTTTTTTCATAATGTTAGTAACATTTACGATTTGAAATCCTCTTTCTTTTAAGTCTTCTGTGATCATTTTTATTGAACACGTCGGGTGTATACCTCTGGCCATAACTTTTATGGGTCGGTTTTGTTTGTCTTCATAGGTGTAATATTCGACATCGTAATTGCGTAGAGTTGAGATCAGACTACGGTATTGCGTTTCATCTGAGACGTTGATCTTAAATACATCATTGTTCATAGCGGTTACTCTAGAACTAACCTTTGCTGCTTGCAATATGTCATGTACAGTTTCGTATTCTTTTATATTCACCAGATTTATTGGTGGAGGTAGGGGTGTTTTCTTCTCTTTCGACTTATTGTCTGATTGTTTAGCGGTTGTTGATTGCTGCTGTGGAGAGATCTCCGGGGACGCAATTGCTTTCCGTTTTTTATGTCTTGATTTCTGAACTATCCAGTTTGTTTCTCTGGCTAATTCTTCTTCGTCGGTGTGATATTCGACTTTTTCATCAGTTACTTGCTCTGCTTTGGGTGCCGCCACTGGGTTCTCGAGGCTTTTACCCTTTGCATTAGCTGGTTGATATTATCCTGTAGAGTTTCGATGGTTGCGAGGATTGTTGCCAAGCATTCCATAAATTAAGCTCATTTTGAGTTTTTAATTGATTCTCTTGTACAAGAATCTGGTTTTGCTGAGATAATAAAGCCTCAGCTGGTGTTGGAGGTCGTTGTATTAGCGGGAGATTATTCATTTTGTTGCTGTGTGCATATTTGCACTGCTGCAAAATGATTAGCTTGTTATCTTACCGAGCAGAGTACAATCACATTTTCAGGCAGTTGCACTTTCTCGGCAGGATCCTTATCACACTTCACTTCGCGTTTTACACGTACTCGCAATCGCGTATTAGATATCACTGCTAGAGCGGCATCCAACACGTCTTCACTCTTAAGCGAGGCTGCGGCTCCGCTGCTGCGATATCACAGGTATAGCTCGGCACGCACGTCTACTCTGCTTGAAGGCACTAAAGCCTGAAATATAATTGAAGAAAATAGTTCATTTAACAAAGGGGAATATGGTTGACTTCGAAACGACATTATGTAAGAACACAGAGGCTTTGACGAAAAGTGATATTACCAAAAAAAGACAGGGGGAAACTAATTACAATTAATAGTCAGTAGTTGTTCATTATATTAGCTTTTTGATAGTTCAAATTAAGTTTTATCAAAGAGACTACTGGTTGTACTCACAGAGTACGCAATATTGAAAATTACGACATATATCTTTAGGATATACAGAGTTTATCCGGAAAGTATCAGGAATAATTTAATAAAACAAAAGTATTGGAGTAATCGTTCATTAATTTAAAATTCTTCAAAATAGTTTCCTCCTACATCTGCACGGCGTTTTTAGCGTGTCTGTCACGCTCTAAAGGCTTTCTGGAATGCATACATTGAAATGCTGGTCTTGGTCACGGCGGTTTAGACCTTCTACACCGACTCAAAATAGATTCCTTTTAGGCTGGAGTTTTAGGAACAGGAAGGAGTCGACTGGGGTCAAGTCCAGGCTGTACGCCGGTTGGGGCAACCTGCCGCGTTGTGTTTGACTAAATATTCCCTCAGGAGCGGCGACGTGTGGCTGGGCGCGTTGTCGTGGTGGAGAGTCTAGGTGTTGGTGATCTCCTTTCAGACGCGACGACCCTTTCTCGCAGGCGTTTACTGTTTGTCCGGCAGATACAAACTCTTCGTGTACCACACCTTTTCTGTCAAAGAAGGCAATAACATTGATTTCATCTGTGACTTGCTCATGCGGGCCCTTTTAAAGCGCGGATATCCGATTGTGTGTTTTTTGGTCTCGGGATGGTACTCGAACATCTATGTTTAATCACCGGTTATCACCGTGTCCAAAAAGTTCAGAGTCAGCTACAACACGTTCTCGGCATATCAACACATGCAAATCCTTTTGTTCTTCTGACAAAATCTTCGTAATCAACTTTGCACAAATTTTACTCATTTGCAAATCTTCAGACACAATTTCCTGCACTACGGTTTTTGGCAATTTCAACTTTGTGCTCTCAATCGAACACTTAAACGCCGACTGGAGTCCAAAAATTGTTTTCTTTTCGCCAAATTTTTATCACTATGACTCGTTGACGGACGTCTTTTGCGTTCTTTGTCTTCCACGGCTTCTCTTCTCTTATGAAACATCTTGTGCCATTCAAAAGCCCTCGTTTTTGATATGGCTTTCTGCCGGTAAGCTTCCCTTACCAAGTTCAAAGTCTCAATGCCTGGATTTTTTAGTTTGACACAAAACTTCATCGCATAACGTTCTCTGACGTACGCTGCATGTCGAGTCCGTGACGCGTCACCAAAACACGGTTTGTGGGGAACAAACACTCTCTCAAGGCTCGGGGGCAACTGAGCCGGGTCACATTTTTTCATTTAAGACCCTCCCCCCCCTAATTATTCCGGCGAAAACCATGTCTCTCGAGCTCTTTCTGTTGTTTTTTTCCCGGTAGTAGCATTAACAGATTATTACGGAAATACTAAATTAATTAGTTAATTTGATATCCAAAGAAATAAAATATAAATAGGAATAATAAGTTTGAAGATCTAAAAACTATAATGGGTGTTATCGCAGAATGATGAGCTTAAATGACGAAATTAATCTTCTAGTGGAAGTTAGAGATTCGTTTTAATAATCTTAAGACGTTATATACTAAAATGCTCTTTTATTTTATTGGCAAGGAGACAAAAGTGAGAAAAAAATGATTTGCAATGAAATATTAAAATAAATGGAAATCTGTGTGATAAACAGTCAAAAGACGACAATAAGGAACTACTTTTGCCTGGATATAAGAAAGATGCATCTTAATAGACGTTAGACAAGTGAAGAGTATTAAACAATAAAAACTTAACTGATTCGCATGCACCTCCTACCAGTTTCTCTGCCGTTGTAAATTTATGATTTATTCTTTTTATACTACTAGTGACCACTGCCTCAGCTGAAAGATTATCTTGTAAACAAAATATTATAGTTACCACTAAAAGGATCAAGCTGACGAAAACGAATTTTGATTATCTGGCTAGCACAATTTGCAAGTGAAAAGTTACTGAAGATCCTAATTTAGCACTCTGTATATAAGGAAAAAGAAGGAGGGAGGGGTGTTTAGAATATGCTTCTTGCACAGCTGTGCACAACTTCCAAAAGGACAACTAATGCAGTCAAACTAAAGACATTTGTGTATAATTAGTTGTATCTATTAATTTTTTTATATGGATTTAAAAAAAGATTTCAGGTGACCTACTGAAATAAATACGTATAATAATACAAGAAGAAATTAAAAGGTAAAAGTTAGTAAAATAAAAAGAATGAATTTTAGAAATGTTTTTTAAATGTATCTGCAAAAAATGTTTAATAAAAAATATATTAAAAAATTATTTAAAAAGTTTCATATTAAGTAAAATGCAACAAATATAAAATTAAAATTTATTTTTAACTCGCGGGGTAAAATGTGTTGCCTATGCTCAGGCTAGTGAATATGTATGTGTATAATGTTCAGCATTCCTTCCCCATTACTTCTGATAAACCCCAAACGAGCAAAAGCGCCGCGAGTCAACGCTAAAGCCCAGGACATATTTCAGCGCGCCGTTCCAGCAGCGAAAATAGAAAAGTTAATCATTTCAGAAGGGGCTCCTGAAAAATGTAACCCGGGACAATCCTGCTTCCTTCTTGACTTCTTTGTCAAACTAGAGGAAATGCGATCTTGTTTTTAAGCTGCGGCAACAAAAATGTTTTATCTTAAGCACATTTAATCAAATCGCGCAAAAAATGGTTTATAGTGATGAAAACGTGCATTATGTTTATTATCATCTTTTATATTTAATAAATGTTTGCGCTTTAGATATTTTCAGTTAATACGCAATTTTACGTCACTTTATTCTGAAAGTCGTAAATTATGCTAGCGAGATAATTTTGAAACCGGCTACTTAAAAAGTCTGCATATTCTTAGAATTATCTTGAGCAACTATGAAGTGGTTTATCGTTTTTATTATATTTATCTGCGTTGCTTTGAATTTTTATAGATACGTGTAAAGGACGTCAGCACGTGGGAAGCTATTTGTATTCAAATATCTGTAAACAAAAGGATACAAGGGATGTTCTTTACTTTGAGCTGAACTAGCATTTAACTGTTGTTTTACGCAAATAATGCTAAGGCTCTAACGCCCCACGTGGGAGCACGGCCTGCGAACTGAGAAGGTTGAGGCCCTCATATGTTTACCCGCTGTGCCCGGTGACAATAGTTTTATGCAAATATTATTTTAAATTGTTGTCAATACATTAGCTCTTGTTATCAATAGAAAAAAAATGAAATAATTGTGGGGACAAAGTCTGAGAACTGAAAGGTTAGGGCTGTTTGCTTATCGTACATAATCTTTGATACTATTGCAAACACGGCTCTTTGACAACTGCATTATTACCCCTCGAAATGGATGCAGATACTCAATATAGTGACTGAGTATGCCACCCGTCAGGCTTCTGAGACCGAGGGATAAACCTGGGTCTATCCATACTGCTGCTAAGCGCCTCTAGTTTGTGTTATAGTAAATTTATTTTTAGATAAATGACGAAATTTAAATTTAACAATATATTTTAAAGCAAACAAAGACAATCTGTACATGTAAACTGAAAGTAAATAAAGACATCTGATATGAAATGTGACATGGCTGAGCTCTGCGCTTACATTTGGTTGCCTATCTTTAGGATCGTTTTGCATATTTTACTTTCGTAAAGTCACCGCACCGACTTATCCCACTGTTACTGCGCCTGATCTTGCACTTTTTTTATGTTTTCTCTTATACTTTTCCATTTGGTCCGGTCTCTTGCCAGCGTTCTCCAATTTTTGACCCCTGCTTCCTTTAGATCCCTTTCTACCATGTCTAGTCATCTCGCCCTTGGTCTTGCCCTTGGTCGTTTTCCTTCCAGATTTCCTGCGAAAATCATCGTAGCACTTCTTTCTTCTTCCATCCTCTGTAAGTGAACCAGCCATCCCAGCTACTACTTTTAATTTCACTAACTATATACTTGACGCGTTGTATCTGTACTGTAACTCAAAATTATATCTTCTACTCCACTCCACATTTTCCTCCACTGGCCAGAAAATATCCCTTAGCACTTTCCGTTCTCACCTATTCAACGTTTCTATTTATCTTTTATCCAGTGTGCGTGCCTTTGCCCCGTACACTGCAGTTGGTCTTAACATAATCTTATATACCGTTAACTTTGTGTTAATGGAGATGTGCTTATCTTTGAAAACATGTTTTAGTGTGTAATAGCATCCGTTTGCTGCCTCCAGCCTCGCTGCTATGTCTTGTGATATTTGATTCGTTTCAGTTATTACTGCCCCGAGGTACTTAAATTCCGTGGCCTGATCGAAGTTGTTTTAATTTACCGTGAGCGGCTGCCGTTGTACGGAGCCCTTCTTTGCTGTGATCATATATTTACATTTTGTTTCGTTAACTCTAAGTCTTTGGCTGCGCTTTGCTCTAATTGTCTATACACCTCCCTTAGCTCGTTTTACCGATCTCGCTATTATAACCACGTCATCCGCTTAGGCGAGGATATGAAACATTCTATTTATGATTGTGCCTCCCATATTAATCTGGGCTTTTCTTAATATTCCTTCTAGGACCAAATTGAACAGTACGGTCTAGAGGGGATCACCCTGCCTCAGGCCTTCGTTTACCCCGAAACCTTCTGATAACTGGTCTTGTACTCTCACTATTGCGTTGAAATTTTTAAGACACGTCTTTATAGCCCACTGTTATCATTTGTGATAAATTGTTCCACATTCCCACCTTGAAACAATTTGAGGGAAGGCGGGTGAAGAAGTGTCAGCCTAGGACGCCAAAAATAACTTTTTGCGGGCAACCTCTCGGAGGAAGAGTTATACGAACATGAATTTTTTACTCGTTTAATAAGTTAAGTTGTGTTTATCAGGTATTAACCATAAACAATAATTTTTATAGTCCCCGCAAATGTGTGATAGAACAGCTTGGTTAAGTTGCTGAAAAACCTCTGCATACCAAGTATTTAAAAACTTCTTGTGCTTTTTAGAAATAGAGAACGTAAGGAATACATTCTTTGTTTAGTTTAGCATTTCAAATTGTTAAAATAATAAAATCGTTTGTAACTTTAATATTATTGAATATGGTTATTTCTTCTGGATCTTAGGAAGAAATTATAGATAGTGATAAGGCTCTAACGACACTCGTGGGAGCACGGCCTAAGAATTGAGGGGGTGAGGCTCTCATATTGCCGCCTTTACTGTCTTGTCGTCGCGCACCATCTCTGGTGCGGGGCGATGTGGCAAGCACCGTGCCTTAGACGACCGCCATTATTACCCCTTGCTCGAGGGAGTGCAGGTACTCAATTATTTTCAGTGACTGTGTAGGCCACCCGGCAATGTAACCCAGGTCCGTCCGCATCGCAGTCCACGCCTCAACTGCTCAGACCATTCTGGCGATTAAGAAAGTATAGACAAAGACGTTATGTTTGAAACTTTGGTATATCTAGTGGTGAATAATATACGCAAGAATGTATGATTTGTTTCTAAAATTTTATAATGACCTAACAGTAAAAAATTGTTATAAAATAAAATTGAGGTATATACTCATTTTCCATTTTTTATTAAATGATGAAGTACCGTTGCGAAAGCAGATAAACGGCAATGGGTTTAGTTGACCAACATGACATTTAAATGTTTGAGACCACGTGTGGTGGTCCTGTACAACTAGATTTAATTAAATTGCATTGAATTTGTTTTTGCTTCTTAATTTAGTCATATAAACATATCAAAATTGAAACTGATAAATGTGCTGAAGTGAAAATAAATAAAATAAACAAGAAATATGTTGTATAGCCCACATGGTAAGAATTCAAAATGTAGGAAATGTACTATTTTTCGATTTTACTGAATATGATGTGTGTAGTGCAGTTATCAAAGATTAGTGATTATTGATCAACTGATATGTTTGTTAGTGCTTCTTGAATAAGCAAATGAGTATGGATAGCTTTATTTCGATTTTCTTTATGCTATAACGGAATAGTAGATGATATGGGAGAACGTGGCTTTCTCCAATTTGAAATTTAGAAGTAACTTTAGTTTTTACTCATATCTTACAATTGGCGAGGATCTATGTTTTGGGGTAGGGTAGGATAGGATTTAAAGTATACACGAACCCAACAAATATGAGGTCAAATTTATCTATTGTGATTTTTTCATTGGTTATAACCTGTATTGTGAAATCTATGCAGAAAAAGCCATTCACATAGCCGATAGTATTCTATCTGTTTGGAAGGTTGTGCAAAAACTAATTTGGTGTCTGGGAAAACAAAATCTTAGCGGTACGTACTGTATGGAAGAACAGAAAAAGTCTTTCTGATTTCACGAATGCAAATAAGTTGAAGAAAGGTGAAATACCGTACTAGCAGTAAAATACAAGTCTACCATACTGTTTTTTTATGAGATAATAAGCTGAGTCAACGGTTATCCCGACAAGGACCAGAAACGGTCAAGAAAGGTTTAGCAAGGTTAATGTCGACACAGTGAACCACCTTTTAAGTTACTAGTCATTTGGTCGAAAGATTTTAAAGTTGTGGAAGAAGGTAGACTTTGCGAGGGATATTAGAAAATAATTGGCTTCTATAGTGGAATACAAAGTCATCAAAGAGTTAGGTGGCACTCCATCATCGAATGCAGATAAAACATTTGGTCGAAATTTTTTATGGAAAAGCAATGAAGTGCGTGCTGATAGAGAAAATAAGGAAATGTGGAGAGGATTCAAGAAAGAAACAAGTTGATTGGATCATCATTTAAAAAGTCTTGACTACTTAACTTAAGTCTTTTTACCTTGCAGTGTATAGTTATCGATTTAAGTTATCCCCGTATGGATGATGGTTTTTTATATAGTGCTCTTAATTTCTTTCGGTCTTCTGTTCTTTTAGATACTTCATCCTATTCTTTTTGGTCTTTTACTGCATTTTCCATCTCATCCCTCCACTTTCTTCTTGGCCCGCCTTTCTTGCCTAGCCCTAAAATTCTTGCTTTGTAGACACACTTCTGTTTTTTAGTTGTTCTTCCATTGTCCAACTTTTGCTCTTGCACTATTGTTTCTACTGATTTAGTTTCAAAACTTTTTTAAATACTTTATTGCGTGTTTTGTTTCTGCGCGATTTATTTTCTTCTTTCTTCGTACTTCTAACTGCTCCAAAATATACTGCAATAAGTTACACCACCGTTTTTTGAGCACGATTAGCTTTGCTTTTTTCGATGCCTCTTAGTTTGTTTTAAAATGTAAATTTAATTAGGTGAAACAATCTCTTAGTGGAATTCACCCTTTCGTCTATTTCCAGATAACTTATTATTGTTGCTTATGCAAATTCTCAAATATTTACAGAAATTCACTTGGTCAAATTTTTCTTCTTCTACTGTAATATCGGGCGTCTTTGGTTCTGTGCTTACTATTATTTTATTATTTTTGTCTCTCTTGTATAGATGTTTATGTTCTTTTTTGCAATCTTTATTTTGTTTATTGGAGATTATATCACCAGGATATAATGTTCCGTCATTTCAATCACCTTCCTTCCCCAGTTTTCTCTTTATTATGCTTTAGCTTGCTTTTTGCTTCTCTTTATTGCCTCATTTATTATTGATATAAATAGTGGCGGGCTAAATACACGACTTTGTCTTAACCCTACTGTTGTTTTGAACTCATTTAATTTCTTCTTAATCTAATTATGTTAGTGCTTTCATATAAGGGCGTGCTTACTGAGAGCGGGCCACCCGTCACGCGCGGCGTTTTTCGCCCGAGCGTGCTATGTTCAACTCGCTGGTACTCGTAGGAAGGAGGATAGGAAAATGATAAAAAATATAAATCGATAGATTTTGATCTACTCTTTCCGATGGTGCCATCAGTTTTTGCTCAAAACGCTGTCTTTATTTGTTTGTCATTTACGCATTTGTTACTCTCCTTCTTTGAAAATTTATGGAGGTGTTGCCGAAGAGTTGCTCCTTCGTTTTTTATTATGAAAAGTTGTGGCGAATTTTGGAGAAACATCGCGAACTTCAAACTCATTTTTCACCACGAAAACAGGGTTTTGAGCAAGAACTGATCACGCCGTCGGGAAGAGCAGATCAAAATCCATTGATATATATATATATATATATATATATATATATATATATATTGTTTTAAATTTATTTTTTTTAACTGCTATTACAATTTTATTGTCAGTTTCTCTTTTTTTCTTATTTTTTATTTCTCAGTATTTTCCACATTTGTTTCTTTTTAATTCTGTCGAAAATCATATGCCATTTTGCAAAACATATGTCTTTTTTTAAATTTTTGTAGTTTTTTTTAATTAGTTGCCTTATTATAAATATTTGTTTCTGTCCTTCTATGTTTACTCTGAATTCACATTGAGTATTCGCTATTGTACCCTATAAGTTCTTTCTTATTTTTGATTCTAAAATCTTTGCAATATTTTGCCCAGTACACTCAGTGAGGTAATTCCTTTGTATCCCTTTTGTTAAACATAGGCACTACTATTATAGGTTATTAGTTTTATATGCCCTACACTTTCAATAAAAACACACCTGTCTTGAATACCTACAGACGAACTACTAAGATAGGTACATGGAATGTGAAAACCATGTACGAAGCTGGTAAAATACATAATACCATCAAGGAAATGACAAGGCTATCCGTAGATATTCTGGGGATCAGTGAGATGCGATGGACTGAATCAGGACAATGCTTAATAAACGAACACAATATTTACTACTCAGGAAACATTAACGGTGAACATATACATGGAGTTGGCATTATCCTTAACAAAAAAATTAGCAGATATGTTACAAACTTTGTCCCAATCTCTGAGAAAATACTTCTAATTCAGATTAACACCTTCCCCATCAAAACCAATATAATCCAAATATACGCACCAACGGCTGACAAATCCGACGATATAATTGAAACATTTTATGATGATCTGAATAACGCCATGAAGAAAGTAAAAAAGAATGAACTGACATTAGTAATGGGCGACTTCAATGCCAAGATAGGCCAAGGAAGCTGTGGTGAAATCATAGGACCGTTTGGACTGGGAGAACGTAATGAACGAGGAAATCGATTAAGTATTTTTGCAACAGAACAACAACTAGTCATCACCAACACGTTCTTCAAGTTACTACCAAGACGCCTATACACTTGGAGGTCCCCCCAAGATAACCCACAACATGTCGTCAGAAATCAGATCGACTATATCTTGATCAATAAAAGATACAGAAATGCAATAACAGCAGTAAAGACATATCCAAGTGCGGATGCCAAATCTGACCATAACCCTCTTGTCGGCACGATAACACTCAAATTGAAGAAAGTTAAACAACAACAAGCGAAGAAATACGATTTGAGGAAACTGAAGGATAAAGATATAAAACAAGAAATACAGCAACATATTAAAAGAAAAATCAAAGAAACAGATATATCAGCCGACACAAAAGAGAAAATCCAGAAGCTTAAAGAGACAAATCAAGAAATTCTTGACATATATTTACGCCCAATGAGAGCGAAAAAGAAGATGTGGATGACAGACGACATATTGAATATGATGGAGGAAAGACGGAAAAATAAGAACAAAGACAATACCAGATACACACAAATCGACAAAGAAATAAAGAAAAGATTAGAGACGCCAAAAACGCTTGGATGGAGGAAAAGTGCAAAGAGATTGAATTACTAGATGGTAAACATGATTCTTTCAATCTGCACAAAAAAGTGCAAGAAGCAGCAGGATTACAACGACCAAAGAAAACCGGATGCTTACAAGATAATGAGGGCAATACAATATTAGATGTAAATGAAATAAAAACAGTTTGGAAAAAGTATGTTGAGAAGACCTTCGAAGATAAGAGAAACAACGATACACTAAAAACAGGGGACTCCATAGGTAACAAAGGACCGGAAATTACTCAAGAAGAAGTGATAGCCGCAATAAAAGGAATAAAGGACGGAAAGGCGACGGGGCCAGACAACTTCCACGCAGAAATTCTAAAAAACATGGAGAACGATGAAATTAAATAGCTCACGGCCATGGTTAATAACATATACGAAACAGGAGTAATCCCACTTGAATGGCTTAAATCCACATTTATAACCCTACCGAAAAAACCGAATGCGAAAAATGTGAAGACTATAGAATTATTAGTCTAATGAGCCACCTTCTTAAAATAATGCTAAAAATAATACATAGGAGGACATACAAAAAATGCGAAGCGCAACTAACTCGCACACAATTTGGCTTTCGAGACTCATTAGATACAAGAGACGCTCTTTTCGCCATTCAAGTCCTCATACAAACATGCAGAGACGTGAACTGTGACGTGTATATGTGTTTTGTAGACTATCAAAAGGCTTTCGATCGGGTCAAACACGACGAGTTAATATCAATCTTAAAAACAATTGGTCTAGATGATAAAGATCTACGTATCATTAACAACATTTACTATAACCAATCAGCAACTATCAAGATAGATAACCAAATGACTGAGGAGATCAAAATAGAAAGAGGTGTGAGACAAGGCTGTGTGCTATCTCCGCTACTCTTTAACATCTACTGAACACATCATGAAAACAGCCTTAGAAGATATTGACGAGGAATACTCATCAACGGAGAACGGCTGAACAACGTAAGATACGCAGACGATACAATTATACTGTCAGATAACCTAGAAGGCCTACAAGCCCTAATAACACGCGTAGCAGAATCAAGCCAAAATATGGTCTAAACTTTAACATACAAAAACTAAATACATGGTCATCAGCAATCCAATACCGGGACGTCTAATAGTTAACCAACAACAGATAACACGAGTTGAGAAATACACATATCTAGGGACAAGTCTAAACGAACAATGGGATCACTCAACTGAAATAAAACAAAGAATTGAAAAGCCAGTGCAGCGTTCATTAAAATGAACACAATATTCAAGAGCCACGACCTCTTAATACCAATAAAAATTCGTTTACTGAGATGCTACGTATTCGCAGTGCTCCTGTACGGGTGGAATCTTGGACGCTGACCGAGGCTACTACCAAGAAGTTAGAGGCGTTCGAAATGTGGTGTTATAGACGCATCCTGAAAATCTCATGGGTCGACCGGATTACAAATAGAGAAGTACTGCGTAGAATGCAGAAAGACTGTGAAATAATCATCACTGTCAAAAACGTAAAATGGAATACCTGGGGCACATAATGCGTAACGAACATCGATATGGCCTACTGCAACTCATCTTGCAGGGGAAAGTGTACGAAAAACGAGGCCCAGGACGTAGAAGAATATCATGGCTACAGAACCTAAGGAAATGGTTCTCTTTAACAACAACTCAACTTTTCCGTACAGCAGCCAATAAAGCTAGGATAGCCATGTTAATAGCCAACATCCGAAACGGATAGGTACTGCCAGAAGAAGTTTTATATGCAGTTTCCATTTCTGTTATTTTGTTTGTAATTGTAGAAGTCGTTTCTTGATAATTTCCGGTATTTTACATGTTCCTGTATTTCCAATTACTTTTTTCTTTTTGTCTTAAAATATTTTACTGCTTTGGTTATTATTTTTTCTTATATTGTTTACTCATATCTTATTCTATTTCATTATTTTCATCTAGCATTTTTTTAAATACTCTTTCAGTAGATTCATTATTCTTAATGTCGTTTCTTCTTCTTCCGCTGTTTTAATGCTAAAGCTCTAGCGCCCCACGTGGGATCAAAGCCTGCGCACTGAGAAGATTAAGGCTTTTATATCTTCACCCACCACGCTGGCGATGGTTTTGTGCAAATATATTTTAAATTGCTGTGGATACATTAGTTTTGTTGTTAACAAAAACTAATAAAACAATGGTGGGGCTCTACGTCCCGCATGGGGGCAAATGCTGCAAACTAAAAAGTTAAAGCTTTCGTATGTTTCGTTATCGTGCCCCATTTCTGATACTATGGCAAGCACCGCTCTCTGACATCTACATCATTGCTCTTTGAAATGAATGCAGGTCCTCGTTAATTATTTATAGTAACTGAGTATGCTACCGGCTAGGCTTCTGAGCTTGAGGGATGAATTTGGGCCCGACCACGCTGCTACCAAGCGCTTCTAGCTTGCATTACAGTAAATTTCTAGAAAAATGATGAAATGTAACTAGGAGGTTATCCAAATAGCAATTTTTTACTCGTTCAATTAGTTAAGTATTAACTATAAACAATGAATTTTATCGTCCGCGCAAATGTGTGGTAGAACAACTTTATTAAGTTGCTGAAAAATCTTTATCCATCAAGTACTTAAAAAGTTTTTGTCGATATTGTTGGTTATAATTCTAGGGATTTATGGGGAGAATTACTGGTGAGTCATTTTAGCAATGTTTATCAATTTACTTAATACGATTGATCAAGAGCCATTGTCTTGTTTGTACGGACTGCACAATTTCATATTTTCTTAATAGTAGAGAATGTAGGAGTATGTCCTTTTGTTTATTCTCGTATTTCAAATAGTTCCTTGGTTTTCCAAAAAAAATGCGTTTTGCAGTTGTAAATTCATGTTAAATTTAAATATTGTTGATTTGCTGGATGCATGCCACGATAGGATTGATGATAACCTTACTAACGCTTAATAAGCCTGATCTGAGAAATAATACAGCGGATTGTGACGATAATATGGGTGACTTTTCTGCTTATTTTGTATCTTAAGAGGAAAGTCTATAGAAGGCTTTAGTTTTGAAACTTCAGAAAAGCCTAGTAATAATTCAGGTACATGAAAGTGTATGATTGTTTTTTAAATTTTATATAAAAACTTGTTTGAGAGTAATTTATCAGAAAACAATTGTTATAAAATAATTTAATTTATTTTTTAAATTTTTTATTAGATGATGAATGACCGTGTGAAAAGAAAGAGGTAGCATAATGGATTAGGCTGGTTGAATGATCTGACAAGTCCGTGTGGTAGCGACGTACAATTGGTATAAATTACTTCTTCTTCTTTCTCTACTACCCAGTCATGCCTCACGGTGTTGGGGAATGCAATGACACGCGGTATTCCCAAGCGCTGATCGAACGGGACCGGTGTTTTTAACGTGGTATGGTCGTTGCATCTATTCGGCTTTGAATTTGGCCCAACGAGGGCCCTGTTACCTCGGAACAATTGGTATCGGGTTATACCCCCCCGATGCTGCGTTGCCAGAGCCTCCTTTGTTATCTAGCAGAGGGTATCACGTACAGATGAGGTTAACATTTGGGTGACCAGATGTTGACGCCACCCCTTACACTATTGATATAAATCTAGCAGAGATTTCAGTTCCTTGTTGAATAAATTCAAAACTAACTGTAGTCCCTACTCTAACCAATTTAATAGGATTCTAAGCCTGTATGAAAATGAACGTGATAAATATTCCATTGAGATGTATTTAGCGTACGAGTCCTTTATTGGATATGTCCTGAATTCTAAAAAAGTATAGCTTTTTATATAAACAGTAGTATCCTAATTGTGTTTGGATTTTAATAAGGAACACTGCATCTACTTGGATCAATTATATACCATCTCTACTTTAATGGATCTTTCTTTGGAAAACAAAATCGTAGGTGTAGATACTAAAGGGTCTTCCAATAGGGACTTCCGAACTTTGACAGTTGATAGCGGCCATATTGTTGAAGCTACATCTGTCGAATTAGCTGTCATTTATTCAGTCTCTTTTGCCAAATCACCGTGGACGGATATAGCGTTCAACAACACGTGCAAATGATAAAATTGTTTTATCAAAATAGGTGTTCTGTTCGGGCAACGTTACGGTCGCTATAATCGCACTACCGAAAGGACTATTCGCAGTGTGGTGGATAAATTTGAGTCCACTGGTTCAGTAAACAATCAACCAACACCCGTACGATGACAAAGCGCAAGATCTGCCGAAAACATCGCCGCTGTCCGTGAGAATGTGCAGGAGAATCTGAAGCAGTCGATTTCGCGTCGCTCACAAGAACTCGGCCTTTCGCAGACCACAACTTGGCGAATACTGCGTCGTGATTTGGGCCTGCACCCGTACAAAATTTAACTGACCCAGGAGCTGAAGATAAATGACCATAGACAATGACGTGTGTTCGCTGAATGGGCCCTGGAGCAGTTGGAAACTGGCCCTAATTTTCATTGAAAAATTATCTTAAGCTATGAGGCCCATTTCTGGATGAATGGGTACGTCACCAAACAAAATTGTCGAATTTGGGACGATTTCAATTCACATGAGATCTAAGAGCGTCCAATGCATCCCGAAAACATCATTGTTTGGTGTGGATTTCTTTGAGAACGACGTTGGCCAGGCTACCACCGTCAACGGCGAGTGCTATAGGTCGATGATTACCAACTTCTTTTAGCCTGAATTGGATGATATGGACACCAACGACATGTGGTTTTAACAGTCCGCGCTACGTGCCACACAGCTCATGCCACATTGGCCATTCTGCACGAACGATTTGAGGGCATGGTCATCTCACATGGAGGTGATGTGAACTGGCCACCGAGATCGTGCGATTTGACCTCGTTAGACTTTTTCTTGTGGGGTTTCTTAAGTCGCAGGTCTATGCGAATAAGCCACAGACCACAACGGCCCTCAAAGCCAACATAACCCATGCCATCGGTCAAATTCAGCCTGATTTATGCGCCAGAGTCTTGGAAAATTGGACATTTCGGATGCGCACCACCCAGCGAAGCCGCGGCGGCCATTTGCACGACGTTATATTTCATACATAATGGCATCGATGGGCCTTTCAAACGAATAAAAAATTTTTGTTTTATTTAAATTTAAAGATAGGAAGCGCTTAATGAAAGACACCTTATAATGTAGAACAAAAAAGGTTTTTCTGGTTTAACAAAAACAAAGAAGCTGAAAAAGAGATCAAATGCAGTACTGGCAGTAAAATAAAGTCTGGTGTCTTTTCATTGATAATTAATTCCTACTTCCATAAAAAAGAGTATATATGCATCATTTGTGGAAGTAAACACCATTTAAGGTTACACTAAGACGTAATGGAGCAGAAGTATTGATTCAAATAAAAATCGGCGCCTAATTAAGACTTTCCTAATTACCACCTCATAGAAGCAGCACAGAATAAAAAGGTAAATCTATCTCCTATTTTATTTCTTTGCTATTCTTTCAAATCTCTTATTAAAAATGTGATTTAGCTTCACTGAATCTAAAATTCTAAAGTAGTCGCTTATCACGGTTTCAGAAGTGGATAAAATAGGAACATTGTTCTTTCCAAAGCGCGCTTGCATCAAAAATTCAAATGCTTTTTACTTGCATGTTGACTGTTCTCTTTTATTAATAAAAACGCTCCAAACCTTTGAGTTTTATCTATCCGCAAGTGTATGTGGTCTCATTTCATTTAGTTTAAACTGACTAGAAACTCTTGAAATTCAACAACACTTGCCTAAAGTTGCCTAAAAAATTGATAAAGTTGAGATACAATTTACGGCATATTGTTTATTTGTGTTCTTAAACTTATTTCTCTTTCTGGATTAATATTATCACCAGCTGCAACTTATCGAAAACACGACTACTTTACAAATGCTAGAAGTGAATCCGCATAAGATATTTGTACCGTAAATACAATGTTGCTAATAGATCTAATATTAGTAAAACACGCTGTATACTATCATAAACAAGTAAAACAAATGAGAACTGCTTAAGAGTAGAATGAATGACTCGCAGTATTTCTTCAGCTTAAAAGTTATTCGAGGTGCGTTCAAGTCCTAAAGTGTCCAATTTTTTCCCTCAACAGTGAGAGCAAATAGAAAGACGCGGTTAATGTAATATAAATAGCAGCACCATACAAAGTACATCTTGAATAACCACCATTGTGGTGTATACTTTAAATAGCAACCTTTAGTGTTCAAGAGCACATGTAATAATCCGTTTTCTTCTCTTGGGTTGTGAAACGCCCATCGAATTCATCGCCAATTGAATGAGACATGCGGTGAAGGCGTTATGGATATTAAAAATGTGCATTTGTGAGTACGAAAGTTTAAAGAAGGTCGAAAACCGAAACAGCCTTGGCCACGAACCAGCCAGGCCGAAACCGTGATATCGCCTCTAAACTTGGCATTTGCTTAGGATCTATGGAGTCCATTTTGCATGATGACCTGAAAATGCGTAAAGTTTCTTCAAGGTGGGTCCCCAACAAACACAAGGCTGTGAGGGTGACAATGACTTAGGACCTTTTGATACATAATGTCGTCATAAATTTATAACAATAAAGGACACTCCGTGGCCGCCAATTTTTCAATCGCGCCGCTGTTGCATTAGCGATTTTCTAGTAGGCGAAACGTACCCTAAAGAAGTATACTTAATGTCCAGGAATCATGGCGACGACTTTGTAAAAATGCGCACGTCTTTGCGGAGATTAGGTTGAGAAGTAACAGAAATTCCAACGTACTTGGGTACTTGGGTAAGTAGTCTTTTACAAAAAAAAATGGAGACATTAGAACTTGAACACACCTCGCAGAAATGATTTGTTTCTACATGAATGAAGAAAAGATAAATTAAACTTTAGAAGAAAAAGGTTTAATTAGTTGCAAAAGTAGAGAAACTGGAGGTTCCATAATGGCAAGGCTCTAACTACCCGATTCTTAAATGTTTGCTCTCTCCGCCCAGTCGTCGCGCACCATCTCTGATGCGCCTTAGACGACCGCCATTATTACCCCTTGTTCGAGTGAACGGGTACTCAATTATTTTCTGTGACTGAATAAGCTATCAGCCAGGCTTTGGAAATGGAACCCGGGTTCGTCCGCACCGCAGCCCGCACCTTAACCGCTGGCAGGAAGTTTCAAGGGAACTACTTGACTTTGCTGTATGTTTTTGAATAAATAGTTTATTTTGTGACTGTTTGGTGGTTTGTAACCATTCATCATAACTTCTAGAATTCGAGCAGAACCATCACGCCAGAAAAATATGCCAAGCAAACGGAAACGTACCAGAAACCCAACGCAAAGGGTTACCTCTTACACTCCCCAGACCTCTTATTTACTGATTACTACTTTTCAAGAATCTGGACTACTCCTTGCGAAACTGATCTAGAACTCTAGATTAGCAGAATGAAAAAACTTGTTTGCAAGTTGAGGTACATGCATTTAAAGTTAAACATTAAAAACTGACATTATTTTAACTAGATTTGGTTATACAGCGGTTTTGCTAAGTGTGTAATTACTAAAATTTGCTCCAAAATAAATCCCTTAAAACTAACGCAATAGCCTATTTTGCAAATGTAGGTCCACAGCCAAACACATGGTATTTTAACCCACGCAGGTCAAAAAACATATCAATAACTAAATGTGAAGGGCAATGGAGGGCTTTGGCAACTTTTCGAAGGAAACAAACCGTGGAGAAACTCCAAGGAATCGAATAATGGAGACAGTTGAAAATATTTAAATACGCTTATAACAACAGAGGATTGGAAAATGACTAAATATAAAACAAAATAAGGTAGAAACTTGCCCAACTTTTCCATTAAAAAAAAATTTAAAAATTTCCAAACCATAATATTGAAGATTCATATAAATTGGCTTGGCTGCATCTTGTGAATAGACGGAATGTTGTGATAATAAAACTTAAGACTGAATTTGTAAGAAGAATGCGCATTTATTAAAATTCTTGGGGGATTCAAGGCCTGTGTATTAATTGCACAAATAATAAATGCATATTTTCGTATGGATGCATATTTTGAGTTTTTCCATGCAAAATATTTGTTTGCATATTTAAGGGCACTCATATTTATTTTATTAATTTTCTTGATTTTATTTACAGAAAAATAGTTAAAATCTTGTTCCGGATTCTTTTCCGGGATGCTTTAATTATTTTTATGTTCAGTAAATACCTATAGGGGGTAGTTGAAATACCTTTATAATAGCGTCCAAGAAGGTTCATTTGATATCTATTTACACTTTGCTCTATTGTTAACGGATTAGTAATATCGTAAGGTAATCCCGGATCACTTTTCGACAAGTATTATATATTTTTATAGTTGTTTTTTTTCCATTAAAATATGTTTATAACGCATAAGTATACATGTAATATAGCTGTTCATATTGCAAAATAAAGGTAATCATTTAATACCTATATTTTTATTTTGCATATTTTAGTGCACATTTTAACTGTTTTATAGTGCATATATTATATCTTTTTTGTGCATATATTTCAAACTGTAGTCATTATGGTGTTATTTTTGTAAGTAAAGATGGCTGTATATTGATCATCATGTTATTCTGACTTATTAGTTGTGGAAATATATTTTACTTTCTATATTCATCTGTCGTTTATCAGCATTGTTTATGAGAATATGTGACTGTGCAGCTTAAATATAACTTCGATTGCTTAGTTATGGATTCATAGCATTGCTGTCATGAATTGTTGAAGCAGCAATAATAGTTGGCGTATATACTGAATTACTAGGTTACTTTGGTTTTTTAGGGACTTTACGTTTGGTTTTATTAGTTCTTAATAGGTAAAACGTCTCTCATAATTCTCGACGTAATTGCCATTGTGCAAGTGTTTGTATTAAGGTGGTTCTGGGATGCTCTTAGGTCTGACAACCAGTGCAACTTCTATTTTTCTGTTACAGAGAGGTTCTATTTCATATATTTGTTTGTTATGTTCACTGTGCTAAAATAGTTATACTGTGTTTTAGTTATCGTGTGCCTCATATTCATTACTGTACGTATTTGATGACTTATTTTTTCCTGGTTAGTCTGTAGACACTCATTGATATGATCGTTTGTTTTTTAGCTGTTAGATGTAGTATATAAACTTTCCATCTATTAAATGGCTAATTTGTTGAGGGTATATGGTCGATGTGTATGCGTTGGGTTTAACTGTGTTATTTTGTAGTGTTTTGGTATAATATTGTTCACTTGCAGCAACTTTTGCAAAGCTGCAATGATTTATAATATGGTATATGTATGTGGTGAGTGATTTCACCAGTTTTCTAGGATTGTTATTACTATTCATTATTACTATTAGTTATGGTTTCGTATCTATTTTGGGTATTGGTTACTGGTTCGCCTACTACTATAACATTTTGGTTGACCAGTTTGGTCTTTTTCTTTTGTTAACAATTTGCCATGAGTAATTAGTGCCTGGTGTTTCTTCCAGAACATTTTGTTCGTTGGTTGGCTATTCGCTTGTTGATGTGTGGTTATAGTGAAATGCTAACATGTGATTATAACTAATAAATGGAGTGCTAAGTTATTGTACTGAGTTAGTAGGTGATTACATGTCCGTTAGTAGCATTTAAATTTCCTGTTTGAAGAAGACCATGATACTCCATTATCTGGTTTAATTTAGTTTAATAAATTAAATAAACTTTTTTTTCGCTCTCAAAGGTAGCACGCTACCCTTGAGTGGGCTCATGACACTAAGAACACCCGGGGCTGCTTGGAGTGGTAATACTTCGGGTGGTCTCGTTACTACCCTCGATGATGCCTCGTCGGAAGCGTTTCATTCCTACATCTCCCTTCCCCCTTTTTGGGATTGGGAGTTTGGAACTCGTTTCTGTTGCTTCAGCGGCGAAGATGTTTTGCAAGCGCCACTCATGTGCTTAGTACCTTGCCAGCTGTTTACTCGAAAAGTCAGCGCAGCTTGGCTTCGCACGTTATAAGCATTTTCTTTGTACTTCTTCTTCCTCTTCATCTTCTTGTTGGCGCTTTAGCACTTCTCGTTCTTTCTTTCTCTTTCCGTTTAAGACAGTTATACAGTAGTGGCTATTTTGGTTCATCTTCTCTCGTCTGTCAACATTTTTTCACGATGCTTTTTGGAGTAAGAATAATCTTCAGTTCGGCTTCCAGCTGATTTTTGGTAGACTGAAATGTTGGGTATTCGAAGAGTGTGCCTGGCGTCGTTCCAACTTTGGCATTTCGCCTTCTTCCTATGCTTGAATTTCAACAAGTAGTTCCCGAAGCAAGCCTGTCCGCTAAATGCCTGCGATAGATAATAATCCGGTGTACCGTGCTTCCGTTATACCCATTCTTTTAGACTCGGGATCAGTTCGTGCTTCCATCTGTCTGCCTTTATCAGACATGTCCCACTTGCCATTCACTTAGCAGGTTGTCGCATGCTTTCTTTTTCCGTCTCCCCTTCTCCGCCGTTGTGATCTCTCCTTGCTGTTGTCGCATTTCTTCTTGTGCTGCCCATATTTTTGCTCTCTCCTTTACTAGGTGTATGGGTGGAATGCCAACCAGTACGTACGCTGCTTGTTGGAAGACGATCCTGAAGTCACTAATGACTCGTAAGTTCATTCTTCTCTGAACTGATCGCATTGTTCTATTCATGACACTTTCCATCACCAGCGGGCCCCAAGCCCTGTAGCAGAATAGAATGAACTACGCTGCTAAGGAAAATTCTGCGATCCGGCTTTGGGCCACCCATGTTAGGCATCAGCCGTTGAAGTGCTGCCCCGATTCGGCCTGCTTTCCTTGTTGTTGTCAATCAATTCTTCCAAAGTACTTGATGTGGTCTCTAAACGGGATCCTGAAGTGGTTTAGTTCCAAGGAGCGCGGCACGAACTTTCTACACTTTGTGATCAGCACGGCCTCCGGTTTTTCTCGGCTAGCGTAAGTACGCTGCTCTTTATCCATCATCCGACTTTTTCCAGAGCCTCGTTGCCGTTTGTCTCTAGCTCGATCAGGCTTCCAGCGATGACGGTCACTAGGGCATCGTCGGCGAAGGCTTTGGTGGAAACTTCTACTGGCAGCCGTAGTCGTAGAAGCCCATCGTACTGCACGTTCTACAGAAAAGGGCCCATGACGGATCCTTGCGGAACACCCGCCGACAGATCCATCTCCACACCGCCCTGCTTAGTGTTGAGGATGAGCTTCCTATCTTGTGGATAAGAACCTACCACCCAGCAGATACTCTGGAATCTTTCCGTAGAGAGCTTTAAGATTCGCTCTTAGCCTGCCGAGTTAAAGGCATTTTTAACGCATCGAGCGCGCAATATCCGCCTGGGTTTTTGCCGGTATTTATCGACTTTTCCAGTGCTTCCTTGACTTTTGCCAGTGCATGTATTGTAGATTTTGCTTTCTAAATCCATGCTGGGATTCGCTCAGTCCTTCGCTAGCCCGGAATGCTTCTTCCAGCCTGTTGAGGACCATGCGCTCGTACAGCCTGCCTGCGGTATCCAACGCTCCAAGCGGTCTACATGTAGAGGGATCACCAGGATCTGTCTTTCCTGGTTTCCGTATAAGTACCAGTCTCTGCCGTTTCCACACCTTCGGAAAAAGAGCCTCTGCCACGCACTTGTTGTACATTTGCAGCAGAAGTTTGGACTTCTCGTGGGCCACCAGCTTGATAATTTCATTTGGTACACCGTCTCGTCCAGGCGCCCAGGAAGACCTCCGACAGTCAGACGCAGTTACTGCTAAGTGAAGCTCTCTGCGCTGTTTGTCGCCGCTTGTTGGTAGGGTTCACTTAGTGTAGTGGTCCTTTGGGAAATTTTAGACAACGTCGCATGATCTGTTGGGGCCTCCGGGCACAGAATTCTCCACGGATCCTGATCGATTGTCTGCAACAGATTTTTCCAGCGCTTCCTGATGGAATTACGTAACTCCTTTCTGACCGATGCGTACAGTTTATAGTCATCCTAGTGACGAGTTGCCTCGCTTTACAATTTCTCTGGCGTCGTCTCCTTAGAGTAGTAGCTTTTTTCTGAGCTCGGCGATCTTGTCCGACCACCAGTGGACCTCGATTCGGTGCGAACCGGCTTTTCATCTCGTCATGGACGCGTCGCAGGCCTCCAAGGTAATTCTCGTGACCGCCTCTACTATTTCTTCAGCGGGGCAGTCATTGGTGATGCCGGTGCGCTGGTGTTTCATGGAAGAGATCCTTGTTCAGCTTCCAGATCGACCAGGCAAGGAATTTTTCTCCTGGACTTCTGCTCCTCTTGACGATCTCAAACCTTATGTATTTGTGGTCGCTGAGGGTCTCTTCCTCGTTAACTCTCCAGTTTTTAATTTTTTAAACCAGAGAAGAGCTTGTCCACGTGAGATCTAGCACTGACTCTGATTTTTCCCTTGTGAAGGTGGCGACGCCAGGGTGGTTTAAAACCGTGAGTTCGAGCGACGACATCAGCTCGACGAGTGATTGGTTCCTTCTGTCTTCCACACCACTGTTCCACGAAGGGGACTTTGAGTTGACGTCGTTGGCCACTAGGACTAGTCTCTTTTGTGTCTTGATGTCTTTCTCAAGCCTAGCCAAATCTGCGGAGAAAAATTAAATTAAACTTAAATGTGTCTCTATAAATATATGAACTTAAACTTATGGATGTTGTTTTACTAAGAACTGTCCTGAGAGTCTTTAAATGTCTTCATTTTTGTCCATAATTTTAATATCACAATTCTTGTAGTTGATTTTGAGATTTGGGAAAAGCCATATATAAACTTAAGTCAGAGATTGTAATAAAGTTTCTTGTTTTGAGTCCTTACTCGATTGAATATGTAATGTTTAACGTTTTGCTTATTTTTAACATTCAAAGTCTAAATTTCACAATCTTTTATCTATTTAAGGCTAATTCTATTATCTAAAAACTATCTTACATATTAGTTCGTTTTAAATTATAATGAATATTTAATTTAATATAACAATGTATTGTTTTTTTGTGAGATAATACTTCCATGGAACATTTTATTTATATCGAGCAATTTTACTTTTTTTGTTGTTTTCCGAAAAAATTTTAATTTTAAAAAAGTTTAATGCATCAAATGCCACTTTAAAAGGCATTATTTGTATAACTGAATAGGAGGATAGATAAATAAGTAAGTAACCATGAATGAAAACAAACTGCAAATTACTAAAATAAGTGTATTTTAACCGATATGTACATTTTACAACTTAAACACAACGTAAATAAATTACTACCCTACTGTATATCTACAACCTCCTTCATGTTATCACTATGCTTCGATATTTCTTATTCGACTTAATGCCTACTTCATCGGCACCCCTACTAGCTTCGTTTATCTAAAACACCTTAGTAAAACATTTCTCGCACTCGCAAATGTGTACTAATATTTTCAGAAATCCATTCCGCCGCGCGACACGCAACCTGCTGGCGTGTTTGCAGTCGTGTCAGGAGGGCTCGCCGCTGTCTTGAATCTTCGCATTGTTCGTGATGCTCTGCACGATGAGATTCAGGCAATCCAGGCTGGACGTAGTCGAGGCCAAGTCGAAATCTGAAAAGCAAGATGTGTTAGATCCTGAGGGTTTTTGTAAATAAATTTATAAACTATTTCGCCGTATAACTGATATTTATCAAATATGTAATGACAAAAATTATAACAATTTTTATATAATGATTTAAGAGCAATGAATAAAAAACCGTGCTAGAAGAAGTTAAAATGAGCAAATGAAAAGATGAGAGAAGAAAAATTATTAAGGTGGATGATAAATGAACACAGTTATTTGCAATCGGATTATATATAGTAGTATCCTATGAGCTAATGTGTTGGCGTGATGCTACAATAACCTTGTAATTAAGTGACGAGATCCTCTTCCACTGAAGCATCCTCTTAGTTCTGCTGGTTAGTACCACTTTAAAGTGCATTAGTCAATATCAGGAACGTTCTGAATTGATTTACGTGTTTTCTGACTACACCGAACTTGCTAGCACATCCTCATAATTATTTTCGGTATCTCTAGATCTAGGAAAATTTGTGCTATGGTTGTCTAAGGACAAGTTGGATTTTATCTAACAATCAGTATATATTTTTTAAATTTTAAGTCTACCTGCCTTTGTTTCTTGATTCTCACAAAGTAAGTTAGAAGTCCAAATGAAATACAGGCGTAGTTTTTTGTTATTAGTACATACTACAATCAATTTTATGGCAAAGTACCATTAGGCTTGAACTCTGAACGTGTGTACTTTTATCAAGTGTAAATCATATAGATTTCTTTAACTTCGAATGTCAACTTTCGTACCAACATTTGAAGAAATCGGCAGCCGGAAGCCTTCGTTTGCTGCCCGAAGCTCATGGTGAATATGCTTCATCGAATTTCAACTTGTATGTATTGGTTTCGACGATTCAAAAGTGGTTATTTTGACATGAAAGGCAGGGGGCCCGGGCCAGCCGAAAAAGTGTGAGATGCGGAATTGGAGGCATTACTCGATAAAAATTCATGTCAAACGCTTGAAGAATTGGTAGATTTCTTGAATGTTGATTTATCCGTCGGTAAATGTTTAAAGGCAATGGGGTACCATAGAATAGGGTACAAATAGAAGCCGAAAGACGTCGAAAGACGTTCTTCCACCTGCGAACAGCTGCTTCAAAGGCACAAATGAAAGGGGTTTCTTCATCCTATTGTGACTAGAGATGGAAAATGGATTAATTACGAGAACTCTAAACGCAGAATAGTCAGATGTGTGTCTGGCCAAGCATTACCATCTACCCCAACAACGACGCCAAATGGTTCGAAGATAATGCTCTGTATTTGGTGGGATCAAAAGGGCATAGTGCTTTATGGGTTACTGAAACAATGCAACCTATTGCTGGGGATCTTCACTAATAACAATTGATCAAGCTGAACCGAGCGTTGAAAGAAAAACGACCGAATTTTGCCGAAAGACACTATAAAGTAATTTTCCAGCACGATACTGCTGGGCCACATGTTAAAAAACAAGTCAAAATCTATTTGGAAACACTTCATTAAGATGTTCTACTCCACCCCCCGTATTCATCAGACATTGTCCCTTCTAATTATTATTTGTTTTGATCGATGTCTAAGTAGCGCTTCAGCTCTTTTGAAGATATCAAGAAACGGGTCGATTTCTGGATTGCATTACAGTACGAGAAACTTTTTCGTCGCGGAATATCTATTGAGCATTTTTTAAAGCAACATCTACATGCTTAAATTTTATCATCCTGTTTACCATAGATTAGGTCTTGAGAACCTGTTCCTGTTTCCTTCCATCTTTTTCTCGGCCTTCCTACGTACCTTTTTCATCGTGGTTTATACTTTAAGGTTTGTTCTGGGATTCTTTTCTCTTCCATTCTTCCGAGGTGGTTTGTCTAGTTCTCCCTGTATTGCAAGACTTTATCAGTTAAGCAGTATATATTTAGATCTTTTCTGATTTGTTTGTTTCGCATTCTGTCCTCTCTCGTTATTCCTTGTACATATCTTAGGAACTTTAGTTCTACTGTTTGGATTTTTTAAATTTTGTCTTTATTTTGTTTTTTGTGTCTCGGCCTTCGTTATAAGAGATTTCGCAGCCTAAATATTTGAAATGCAAGACTTGCTCCATTATCGTTTCATTTATTACAATTCCTGATCTTATCGGAGTCTTTCCGTGGAATGCCATCACCTTGGCTTTGGAGGTGGATATTTTCATGTTATGTTTTTTAAATATTATTTATTTAGTGTATATATATTTTTTTGTAGGTCGTTTTCTGTTTCTGCTATGAGTACTTGGTCGTCAGCGTATTTATCCATTATTTTTTCCAATTTTTATTCCTTTCGAGGTCTATAAGTACTAGGTAGGTTTCGAAGTTATAACTTTTTTTGTTTATTATCTGATATCTGTAAATACTCCATCTATGCAGGAGCGTCCACTTCTGAACCTATTCTGTTATTTTACTAATATAGTTTCTGTTTTGGTCTGAATTCTTGCATTTATTATCTTTGTGTATATTTTGTATCTCTCTATAGCTTTCGCTTAGATTTTATTTTATTAATTCTAATCTTCCAGAAAGATTTTTATTTGATCTTCGTGCGTGGACAAAATGGCAGCGTTATCCGCGAAGGTCTCAGTAATAGTGTCTCTACTATTTGGCATACTTATCAACTGTATAAAGCACGCATAACACTGACCTTAAGACGCTTTTTTTGAGGAACTTTAGATTTGACCGGAAAGTTTTCACTATCTCTCCATAGACGTCGGTTTTTAATGGCGATCACTGAGATAAGACCGAAAGAAACTGTAGTATGTTAATGGTAGGATCTCTTTGATTTTGTCAGTAATCTGGCATCTTGACAGGTGCCTAGATAACATATGGAAAAACTGCAGTACATTATATGCTTTATCATAAGTCATACGGTGACTATGAATGGAATTATCTAAATGTGAATCGATGGGGAGGAACCAATTCTTTTTGCAAAAGAAAAAGTCTTTCAAGTATCTTTGATATAATAAGCAAAAGACTTCTGTCGGATCCTCTTCTGACCATAATGATTCCAGTAGTTTTCAGCCACTTGGGTCAGTACTTAAGGTAAGTATTGCATTGTAAATGCATATAAGCACCAGCACTCCTTTTATAGGTAGTTCAGATAACATTTTTGTCTTCGGTCTGTCTATAAGAGCTTTCTTGGTATTTTGAAGCCTTCGTTTATGGTAAAGAATTCAACAAGACATTAGATAAAGAGACTTATTTTTTATCACTTCTGGTACATTTCTGCGACAAGAAGAGCTAGATTGCGTATAGGAAGAATTAGAGTTGGATTTTAATGGGTTTTATATTAAATTGTCGAACCTGTTCAGACCAGCTTCACTTAAATTTCTGATTTTGCCCTTACTTGATTTCTTATGCGATTCGATGCAGTTTTATATAAAGCAGGTTAAGCACGATACCACTTTGTTATAGCCCATTTTTTCTGTTGGCGCTTCCAAATGTAGCGTGGCTTGGTGGACTGCCTGCATAATTATACCACTAAATAGTGGTAGAGTTTTATCTGCTTTATTGAGATTTTTGAGGCGAACATTCAAATTTAGTGCTTCTTCCACTATTTTATCTCCTTAGTTGGTGTACTTATTATGAATTTTCGGGACATAATTTCTGTGAATAAAAGTGATCTGAAGATAGACCATAACTGAGTAAAGCAGTCGTGTATAATGACTAAATGTCAACGGTAATAAAAAAGCTTAAGAGATTAGGTATTTTTGGAGATTGGAAGGCCAATAAGTAGGAGTGCCTGCCAATAAAGGTAAATGGTTTTGTTCTCGAATAAAGTTCGACAATATTCTGTAGTTAGTGTTAGTTGTTATTAGTATGTTTATTGTTGAAACTATTTTCTTGGCTCTTAAATTTTGAAATAAATCTCTAAAGGACTCTGCCTTTAAATTATGTCGAAAAGACCAGTAAACAGCAGCTATTGTTAGCTGTTAACGCACTGGTTTAAAGTTAAATATTGTGGCTTGTAAGAAGTCCCCGTTACATTTATGCGTTTTATCGTCTCCGATTGTGTTTTTTATAAGTATTACTGTACCAGCATGGGCAAAATTATTTAGGTGGTTGGTGTAATAGATATATGAAAGTAGGATATATTCCTAAAGATTATTTTATCAATAAGGAGGACATCTATTAAATTGTATTATCGAATGTAATGTAACCTAAGGACTATTTTAATAAATTTAGCGAATTGGTGATAACGTTGAAAACATTTAAGGCCATGCTATTTTGTTGGACTAGTTCTTGAAAAATCGTCTTGAATCTGCGTAACTAGTATTTTGTCATACGTGAGCTACTGCTTGTACTTGATGGTAGCTAGGGTAGTAGTTTATAAAATTATTTGTATTTCGCTAGATATTGAATCTGTTATTGGTGTTATTTAGTCTCTTTAATAGGTACATGATACAATTGTAATTCACCTTTGTATAGCAATACTGTTGATAAAGCATGCATCTGTTTTGGAGCTTTAATTGTATAATTCTATCTTAAATATTTTGCAATTTTCAAAGATTCTTATTATTACCTGCAGATTTAATAGTTATTTTGTTACTCGATGTTTTGCATTTAAAACTCAACTTTGTGCCCCTTCTGAGTTGTTTATTCTACTATTATTGCATGTCAGCTGTTTGATGTAAATGTTTGATCACCATTCAGAAAATGAAGTATTAATTCAGAACACCTTTAAAATAGGATGAGGTACAGTCAAAGTAACAGTTAAACTGTCTAATTGCAAGTTTATAGTGGCCTCAAGATCTCTGTCATTGGAATATTTATATATTTGCGGCTTATCTACGCTTCAGTGAAACCAAATAGAATATACGTACTCCCAGGAATCACACGCTAATTTTTTTACTGCAACAAATGAAAATTATTTTTTCGATTTTATAAGTTAACCCAATTTTTGGCAAACTGTTCCATTCTATATCAGTGTCGTGCCTTGGATTTGTAGGCAAAAAAATTGCAGTATTTAATTTCAGTATTCTCAAAATTGTCAAAACCGGGGTTATCTTAAAATATCATTGTTCAGAATAATTTAAAAAGTGTAATAATATTATCAAGTTTTCAGAGACTACTACAACAGCACTCACTTTTTGTTCATTCGATCTTACACTTTTACTTTCCACTTTGTATGTTTTCTTTGGCACTGCCACTTTTACCAGTACTGTAAAAGTAAGTTATATTTATTTATTCCTAAAATATATTGGTATTTATTCTGCTTAATGTGGCGATAGTGCTCAGTAATGCGTGGTCAATAACCTATTTTTCATGTCAACGTGCTTGCCCAATCGTTATTGACCGAACGCGCGATAGCGCTTTCATGTATTGACCTAATATTAATTTTATTTTATTATTCACTCCAAGTCTGTCAGTCGTCGTGTTAAGTTATAATTAGTTTTCACTAACGTTTTATTTGTTAGTTTTTCTACAAGTGGCAACCCTTCACAACAAGTTATATTTTAATTAAGTTAACTCAATTAATTTAATCGCACTAGCGACTATTAGTCGCTGTTTTGTGGATTTATTGTAGTTGCGGATACCTGTAGCTCCTGTTTGTTTGTGATTTTGTGTTGGTCAGTGAACAATGCTGAGTTTTGCAGCCAAAGTTTTAAATGCGATAAAAATTGATAAGATCGCTGCGGATTTTACAGTTTGGATTCTAGATGCGGGCGCTACTTTAACATCATGATTTTTTGGGAGTAGTTGAAGGCTAAATAAAAACGGCTAGAGTGATAATACTTTCCCGGTCAAACACCAGGCTTGGGATAAGAAAAATAACAATACGCATTTTATCGTCAGGTACGCGCTCGAATTGGCTGTATGTTAAGTGACAGCACCCAAGGTGTGGAAACGGTTGTCCAATATCTACGAAGAACCAAACGTCAGTTTTCCTTCTTTATGAGAAATTTATCAGCACTTGATTTTGGACAATTTTGGCCAACTGAACGGTAAAGATTAAGTTACTCACAAGGTACTCCACACGTTTCTGACAATGCTCTAGAAGAACGCTTGAACAACTTTTGACGGCATAAATGACCCGAAGAAGATGGACGTACTGCTGTAAATGGAAGAGTTGGTCATTAACGAGAAAAATGACAACAACGATAACGTGGCCTTACTAGTACATAAAGGCCAATTTTATTTCTGCCAGAAGTCAGGCCACAAAAGTTTGATTGCTATAAATTCAAGAGCGTCCAAAATAACAGCAATGGCAGTAAGATCAAAATAAATGTGTACGGGCGATATCGTTTGTATTTATATGTAAAAGACTAAGTAGTTTCTAGGAGCATGAACAATCTGTAGTACTATCTCCAAATTAGCAAAACTTATTTTTGATCAGTGCGGTAATGGACAAAGGAGTGGTCACAAATATCGAAGACGTTCGATGTATATAAACGACAAAAAATAATGCGTTAACTTAGCCACACACCGCATGGTGTTAAAGATATGACCAAAGGTAAATGTGTTAAGAACAGGTGGGTAAATAACACACACTGTGTCCGAAGCTGAGAAAGACTTTTGTGAACAGTTAAAAATCAGTTTAAAAATCAGAGTTGCAAGTGAAAGAGCAAGGAAAACTAATTCACCTTAACATTACATCAATCGACAAAGTATTTGATTGTGCGACTTGCACGACAGTGTTCACCAACGGCAACAGTGTTATGCTGTTTCTGATGATGCAGAAACATGAATTAATAACGTGGCTTTGTCACCTGACAGTTGGCTAAAAGGCAATAAAGCGCTTGCAGATTTTTCTCATAAAAATAAAACGCGTTTTATGATTAAATACTGCTCGAAAAAGGCGGGCATTGACTACAATCTTTTTCATCGGTTGGGTGTTTAGATTCTATACGCGTGTTGTCTAATGAATCGTCGCTTGTGAAAACAGTTCAATCAGTTGCGTGTTCGATAAATTCGGGATGAAGTCACCGAGCGTTTATCCGTGAGTGTACATCAGCGAAAATTAAACTGCCAAAAAGTGAATTCGATGTCGCCAAGACTTTGGCCTCTTGTTATATTAAATCTTAAACTGATCGCGGCCGTGGCCAACGTAAATTGCAAATTCGCTAGATGGATTACACGCAAAATGTCTTGGAGAAATTTAGCATGAGCAACTACAACAACGTTGCGAAGCTGATCGACCCAGTCCGGAGAAGTGGCCTTATTGTCAGGCCATCGGGTCACTTATGTATTTCGTCGTCAGTAGCCGACCTGACTTAATTTATTCGAGTTAGTAGTTTTTAGAGCTACCATTATCTTCAACGATGAACGTTTTTAAGAGCAACTTCTAATATTTAAAAGTAAGTTTGGACATCGGTATCACCTGCGTGGAAATGGCGAGACGACCAATCAATTTTCTGATTACTGGACAAAGAACGAAGAATCAGTGGGTGGTCTTAAGGTTAAAGAGGGGTAATGGTCCGATTTAGCCGTAAAAAGACAATAGTGGCCGACTAAAAGCTATTACAGAAGCTATCTGAATTAGTGGTCTGATAGGATGGATTAGATATTGGCAATGTAATGAATAAAAATTGAACACTAACCTAATGTACCAGCAACGCATAAAGCTCATCAATGTTAAGTATCGTTTTACCAAGAATCGCTTTATAGGTGACGACATCGACATGAGGCACGTCGCGAGCGAGGAACAGTTGGTTGATATTTTCACGAAGCCTCAACAAGATAAAATTCATGGTCAACAATAGCTTAATTAATTTTAAATAAGTTTTTATTTGGTTTTATTTAATTTTAGTGATTTATTTTGAATGCATGCTTCTGAAATTTTTCAGTTGCTGCAGAGGAAGTGAAGGTGTTGATAATTTTGAGTATTCGCTTTGACTAACTTAGCGACAGTGTCCAGCAGTGTGTTATGTGACATTGACAGCCAGTAACCTTTGTACTTATTTTCGTGCCAGCGTGTCTGCGGGACGTTTACTGACTGGACGTGCGGTAGCATTGCTAAACGAGGCCCAAGCATTTATTTTATTTTATTTCGTTAGTCATTCCAAACTGTTTATCCGTCGTATTAAGTAGCTGCTTTTTTTGTTGGGGCGCACTAACTCGCACTGCAGCCTGAAGAGCTTGCACTGGGCTCCCGAATAGAGGAGTAAAGCTTGTGACAACTACGCCACAGTGGCGACTCAAATTGCTGTTAATTCTCAATAAAGTTTTGCCTCCCACAAGAAGCACATTAATATGAAAAATAGTCAGAAACTCAAAACTTGAAGAAATAGGGGTTGTAAAGATAGAAATAAATACTATTGGACAGCTATATTTTATTATAGTATTGAAAGAGTCCAACCGCTAGAATGGTCGAGTGGTTGGGGCGCGAGATGCGGTGCGGACGGACTCGGCTTTAATTTCCGGTGCTCTCTGATGCCTGGCGGGTGGCCTACTTGGTCACTAAAAGTAATTGAGTACCTGCGTACACTCGAACGAGGGGAAACAATGGCGGTCGTTTAAAGCGCGGTTATTGCCTTATCGCCCGGCATTAGAGATGGTGTGCGACGACCGAGAGAGCGAACATGTGAGAGCCTTAACCTCTTAGTTTGCAGGCTATGCTTTCAAGCGGAGCATTAGAGCCTTACTATTATTATTGAAAGAGTCCATAAGAATAAAAGTCTTAGAAGCCCCGAGATTCTACAAGAAAAGGGTTTGGAGTCTTTTGAGTTATTGAAGTAACTAAGGTATTATGCAGGGTGAGGTAAAACCCTTTCTTTAATATCAAATGAAGACTATAAAATAAAGAGTGGTCCGAGAGTAGGGGAAATGCTTTTATTACTCAGGTAGTCTAAAAGTTTTGTTAGGATAGTTTTTAGTAGCCAACATGTGGATCAATTAACATAGAGCTTCTACTGTCGAAGCATGCATTTGAAACAATAATTCTGTTGTGTCTGCACAACGTGCTTTTTGGGCGCACTTCCAACTCGTGGGTAAAGAACTTTAAATCTACTGATTTTCTAGTGGGAAAAGGGGAGGAAAACTTTTGAGTGCGCAAATGGCGGAAAACATCGATGCACTAAGACGTTCCATTTGACAGTTTTCGAAGCGATCTGCGTGTAAATATGCTATTGTCCTTTACTTGTCGAGTCGTAACTAAGACACTAAGATCTTTGTTTTTACCTGTACAAGAATTATGTTGTCTAGCGACATTTTGGAAAATTGCCTAGAAATATATAAAAACATCTTAAAAAGCGTGTCGCATAACGCAATTACACACAAAATCTTTATTATTGGAGTGATAACAACCCACAAAATATTTACGAAAAAGTTTCCCACAGCACACGTGCCAGTATTGGTGTGCGGTGAGTAAAGTTGGAGTCATTAGCCTTTACTTTTCTGAAGTGTAAAAGTGACTCGATAATTTATCGAATTTCGATGCACTTCGACTGGACAACGTTTGGTTACAACAGAATAAAGCTACAGTCCACACAGCGGGAGCTTTGCTCCAAGTGCCACGTGAAATATTTCCTGGACTCCCTAGTCTTTCAATGCAATGGCGTCGCTTGACTGTCCCGCTCACCGAATCTTGTCTTGCGATCCCTACAGGGGTGTTTAACAATGAGGTCTGCAAACATCGCCTTAAAACCCCCCAACTCCTAAGAAATACAATATGCAAGTAAATTAGGCGTATTTGGAAAGGGTAATAAAGAACTTCAGAATACGACTTCAACAGTGCACCAGAAATGAGAAGCACCGCTTGGGCGATGTACTCTTTAAAACGGATTGAAGCATATCTTCCAGTTCTATAGTTTTATCCCGTAAAAATAAATTTTCTAAACGTCCTGCTGTTTTAGGTTTTTATACACATAAAAATAAAAGCTCTCTCTGTCCGTCTGTCTGTCGCTTTTTCCAGCTTTTTAAACTAAAAGTGACTTGTGAGAACTCACGCCTACAGAGTGGACTGCGACCTGAATGCAGCGCCTTAGATCACTTGAACATCCTGACACCTTGATAATTTTATAACGAAAATTTAAATGTATAAAAAAGCCCGAGATATCTGTGGAACATTGTTCTACGTTCCCACCTGCTTTTCTTTAGTCAACATAAAAGAGTTATGCAATATTAGTTATTGCATATTTTTTTAAAAACTCTAAGCATTTCAAGTTTTGTGAAAATTCCTACACAAAGTTCTCGTGCAATAACATCGTAGAAGATTTAGTTTTTTTGGTTGTAAGATTATAGAAGGGACTTTCCCATTTATTTCCTTTTTTCTTTTCCTTTTACTTTAATTTTATCGATAAAATATGAGACTGTTTTGAGTTATTTATATAGACTACGTAACTTTACCTTTCTAGGATGCAACACAGGTATAAAAGGATGATAGCTAAGTAAGAGCGTATTCGGCATAATCAGCAATTGGTAAAAATGCATCGTTGTAATTCTTTCGTGAGTCGATAAAGGGAACTTTTGTCTCCGATGCTTTGTCACAAAAAATTCAGTTGGCATTGAATTCTTGCTACCCCTCTGAGATGTCCGAAAATGTCTCTGCAATGGCTGCTAAGTATATTAACAAGTCGAAAATATTAGTTAACAAGTAGGTGCGCCGATATAAAGAGACAAAAATAATTGATGACTTGTTGGAACGTGCCTCGATAGTCAAAGTGTCCCCTAACGTTGAAAAACAGACCGTGAACTTGTTTTCGCGGAACTGGGACTTAATATTGGGTCAAGAACCAGCAAAATTGAAACAGAAAGGTTGTAGATATATCGTACGCAGCTATCCGCACCCAATCTCCGTGCGTATATCACGTCGTAGTTCAGTGAAGAAATTTTTGTTAGATGAAAATCACATGATTAAGCGATTCACTTGAGCAAGGACAATATCGACCGTGATTAGAGTAATGTACTTTTTACGGAGGAAGCTTCTGTTTAGGGTATGTTAGTTAACCTCAACTAACAGGTTGGTTAAACACCCAATAAAAGTGCGTCTTTGAAGCTGCTTCTTAATACTGGGTTTCGGAACGTTGCATCTGTTTACGTACAACCTAAATACTCCAGAAATGTTCGAGATTTATAAGAAATATTTGTTACCGACTGTCGAACATTGGTTCATCAAGAAAAACGAGGGCTGGATCCTTCAGGAAGACAAAGATCCCAAACACAGCAGCAAGCTGTGCATCGAGTGGAAAGAGCAACTTGGCATAGTTACATTTGTTTGTGCGTCGCAGTCACTCACCCGATACAATTCCAATTGAGAATGTGTGGGCATACATCAAGTATAATACAAGCTTTGTGAAAGAAAAATGTTTAATTTGAAGGACTGAACATGAGAAATTTGTCACATTTGCACGTCCTTACCGGATGAAAACGCCATAAATTTGGTCAAAAGCATGCCTCGAAGATGACAGGCAACTATTGACGTCGGTGGTGATTGGACACATTGATACAATATCATCTTTGTTCTGATGGAGTACAACGTCCCTAGGTAATTGAAAATGTTTTTAAATAATTGTTTCTCTATATTAACCCGAACACGCTCTTACCTTAACTGACTGTAGACCACCTTGCTAAAAATGACTTTTTAAGGTCGGCTAGTAGTCATGTTAAGACCGAATTAGAGAATTAAATTAATACAAGATCTACGCAACACTGAAATAACTCAGCAGCTAGGAGGAAGACTAAAAAATACCAGTGCAAAGCTATTAAGGTGGCTTGTGGTCGCCTGCATAATAAAGGCATTTTTTTAATTGCTTAGGAAGCTTGGCCTATTTGAAGTTACAGTATGGCTGATGTGTTTAATATTATAATATCGTCCAATTTTGCACACCTTGTTAAATAATGACATAATTGCTTCATTAGCATTCCAGGAAAGTTATTCGAAAGTTTCTTCGTTTCGTTTATTCTATTGCTTCTCACCACATTGTCGTTCAATAATTAACTCTAATGGTGGCCAAAATTAACTCCCAGTACTCCCGTGCGGCTTAAAAGCTTCGAGCGGATCCCGCTTCTCCATAACTTCGGAAGAAGCATTAGAGCAGACGCAATAAACTTCCTTAATCCCGACAAATTTGCTCCAAACAAAACGCGCCGCTTTTTTCGGCAGCGATGCCGCGCGCCTTTTCCGCCCGCAGCTCGTTAAGCCCGCTTTCCCAGCGCCGCCCGGGCAAATTAAGACGCCGCGCGGTACTTAGCGACTTAAAAATAATTTTACGGCCGTCTATTTCATCGATTTTATTCGGATGTAAAATTAGGAATGCGGATTTGCATGATGTCGCGCCTAATTTATCCAGTCGTAAAGCGGCGCGCGGCCCGGGGGCCTTTCGTCCATTTGCCGCCATAATTCGCTTTTATTGGGATAACAAGACGCTAATGGACGCGCTTGCCGCCGCGCGGGGACTGCATTAAACCGCAAAAAGTTGAAGCGGCGAGACGGGCAATCGGCTGCAGTTTTCTCGGGAACGCTTTTATCGGCCCGATTCATGGCCTGTCTCGAAGTGGGAGTTTCGGCGTGGCAGAGCGATATTTTAGTTACTTCCGTGAAAGTTTTAATTTTTTTTTAATTTATTCTTTGTTAGACACAGTCATGAACGGTCAATGACAATTATCGCATCCAAAGGACTTGGGCAAGGGTGTAGTCTATACCCATTACCTTTTCATTTATATAATCGAAGTAGCACTGGAAAATTTGAAAAGAGGCAGTGGGGGGATGAGAATAACCAAATAAAATTTTTTGTTTACCATTAACTTTGCAGACGATTAGGTGGTAATGGTCTAAGATACATATAACTTGGAGTTTATGTTGAAGAGACTATATAAAAATATACCGAGTGCGGTCTATAATATAAATATGTTTTTAAGTTCTTACATTAAGTTGAAAATGGAAGACCAAACTGCATTTTCGGCATATTTTCCTTTTTTATTTTCATGCAGGAAAGAACGCAAGACGGGCTTGCGAAAAATTGTGTAAAGTTTACGGGGGACAATGCGCTACAAGAGCGTTAGTGTCAGAGATGGTTCGCTAAATTTCGTACTGGTAATTTTGACGTCAACGATGGTTTTTGCAGCGGAAGGTTCGCTGAAGCTGATGACAATCAAATAAAGGCGCTGAATGAAGCAAACCCACGTTCGACCACTCGTGACATCGCGGACCATCTCAGGAAGCTGGGATTCGTCAACAAGATATGTGGGTTCTGCATGAACTTAAAGATGTCCATCTCACCAACCGCATCAATATCGCCGATACTCATCTCAATCGCAAAAAAATCGACCTTTTTTTGAAACGCCTCGTGAGAGGCGAATAAAAATGGATTGTTTACAATAATATTTATCATCAATGATTGCGGTGCAAAGGAAAATGGCGAGACCAAAACAACATCCAAAGCTGATCTTTACCAAATAAAGTTATGCTCTCAATATGGTTGTACTACAGAGGTGTGTGAATCAAACAATCGATTCTGTTGTATACTGTAGTAAACTGGAGAATTTTAATACATCTTTCACGGAGAAACTACCAGAACTCGTCAATCGCAAAGGCATGATGTTCCATCCTGACAATACGAGGCCACACACAAGTTTAGTGACTCACCAGAAGTTGCAGCAGCTTGAGTGGGAAGTTTTGGCCTATCCTCCTTATTCACTGGACCTTGCCCTATCAGATTACCATTTTTTTCGTTTTTTGCAAAATAACTTGAATGGTAAGTCTTTCGATTTTGATGAGACCATGAAAGAGCATCTCACCCAGTTCTTTGCTTATAAAAAAGCAGTCCCTCTACGAGCGCGGATTAATGGAACTCCCAGAATGATGACAAAAGGTCATCAATCAAAATACATTGTTGATTGAACTTTATGTTATTAATAAGTAAGTCTTGAAAATTGCCCAAAAATACTAATAATATTCTACTCACCAATCCTGCCCCATTCATTCTTTTGTAAGTGTCCTCACCATCTCAATTGTCTTTGTTCTATATATTTGTCTATTGCCACTATATTAAGTTCTGCTCTAATTTGATGATTTATAATTCTATCCAATCTTGTTACTCTTTAACTCGTCGCAGATATTTTATTTCGGCCGCTTCCAATTTACGAAAGGACCGCAGATAGAAAACAATGGCGAGACATTGTTGAAGCAGCTGCATATATATATATATATATATATATATATATATATATATATATACATATTTAAACAACTTAGTTCACGGGATGAACCGCGTCTATTTTGAGAAAATTCTTAACGGTGGAAACCTATCCGAACATTTTATACGTCTCTACGGGGAGGAAACTTTAAACTTAACTAAGCTATATTCAAAGCTTACTTTACGTAAGGCCAAACTTTTGTGTGAGCTTGCATTCTTAAAATCCTGCAGAGACCAACAGGTGATACCTGTTGGTTTGCGATTAAGACATCACCAGAAATCATCCACCATCTCCCGTATCCTTAAAAAGCAGAGCTATCTCTGCTTAGAAACTCCATCCATGCTACCCGTAGAAACCTCGCCAATACCAATCTGGAACTTTATGGGCTTTTCCATAAATTAAGTTCCTCCAAAATTCATCCTATTATCTGGGATACTTTCTCTAGGCTTATACACGACAAAGCGTCGTGCATATCCGAAAAGAAAACCGACACCGAGAAACGCAAACTTTCCAAGTTGTGCCAAAGTAAAATTCCCAATACCCAACCATTCCTGACCAACACGACGGTACATAACCTTTCTGACTACCCTGTAAGCAACCTAGCTATTCAGGCTCTGGAAAAAGTTTTTAACTTTGCAATAACAGCAAACCGCGTTCCCACTGAACAAATTATATCCCAAATAGAATCCTCCATTTCCACCTTCTCCGAAAATGTGGCAAATGAAACCAGGCAAGAGGTAGCCAAAGTGCTACGTACAGCCGAATTACCAAAACCAAATATCAAAGCCTCCGAATTACGCGCCTTAAAAGTTCTAAAAGAAAATAATAATATTACAATTTTACAGGCAGATAAGGGCAACGCTTCAGTGATCCTAAATACTGCGCACTACATTGGTAAGATGCACAATTTACTTAAATCCTCTGGTTATCGCCATGTACCCAATAATCCCACTACCCACCTCGAAAAGAAAACCAAAACCCTTATTACTAATTTCAACCTATCACCAATACCAAGAAACTCCTCATACCCAGAGAAAAATCGTCCAGACCCCAAATTGTATGGTCTCCCAAAAATTCACAAAGAGAACATTCCTTTACGCCCTATAGTTAGTGCGTTCGGTTCTCCCACCCACAACCTAGCCAAATACCGTGCCAAGACTCCCCAACCTCTCACAGAACAGGCATCATCCTACGTCCGAAACTCCTACCATTTCCTACAAATACTGAAAACCTTCCCTATAGCCAAAGGTGACATCATGGTTAGCTTTGATGTCGTTTCTTTGTTTCCAAGCATCCCAATTCCTGATACCCTACAGTTATTAAAGTCAACGTATAATATAAATAACAATATCCTCTCCCTAATAAACCATTGTCTATCCAATACTTATTTTACCTTCCAAAATAAATTTTACCGCCAAACTAATGGTGCTCCCATGGGTTCCCCACTTTCACCTGTCATTGCTAACCTTTTTATGACCGATTTTTAAACAAAAGCCCTTGCCTCCTTTCACCTTAAACCTACCTGCTGGATACGATATGTCGATGACACTTTTGTTATTCCATTCAACTTTTGAATAATTTTAATCTTTTAATTAATTTAGCAGTTTTTAATATTCTTGTACTTCACTTGTCAGATATTCTTACTTTGTATTTATTTTTTAATTCTTAATTTCTTTTATTTCGTTTAATTCATTACTAGCTCTTCCAGCTTTTTATTTATTTTACTTTATGCCTTTGCTATTTTTTAATTACATGTGAATAATTCGGCTCCTTTTCCTTTCCTTTTACTATTTTCAGTTAGGAGTTCTTCACTTTTCCAACGTTATTCTTTATTTTCTCAGAATACTTTTACAAATGTTTAATAAAATAAAAAACATAAATATAAAGTTATATGATATTTACGTTTTTTATTTTATTTTATTGAACATTTGTAGAAGTATTCAATCAATTAAACAGAAATTGTATTGTAATGCTAGTAAAATGTTAATTACATGTATATAAATTTCAATTAAATTTCTGATATAATAAGTATAATTAAGATGATTGATATGCAATTCTTCACTATAGATTTTATTATGCTGCACAAACATTGGTACTATAGGTTTCTAACTTTTAATCCTCTCCCTCTATTACAAATAATCATACTAGAATATTTTTTGGAACCTGACCCAATGATATTCTTAAATTATTCTCTGCTAATAGTCGGAGTAATCCTTATTTATGTGGATGTAACAAGCAAGGTCATGAATTTATGGGGGCAATTATTACTGACGATTAAATTTTTGTGTAATTACTTCTAATTTTGTGACAAATGTTCCATTTATGTCCGAAGCGACAAATAAATTTGTTGTCAGACATGTCTTTGATAAATCAGACTGCCGCCTAGGCATCCCTGCTCTGTCTCAGTGTCCCTGGAAAGAGAAGACAAAGTGGATGGCAAGCAAATGAACTCAATTAGGACTATTAAATTTCGAACGTCTTTATTTAACAAACTGAAATGCAATTACGAGGCCTAAATGTGCTGCCAGCTCCATTTGCTGCATAATTAATAAGGTTGCCTTCAAATAGAAGTAAATCTCGTTCGGAAGCGCAAACCGTATTTATTGGATCGCATTATGCAATATTTACTACATAGCACCTGAAGCGCAGCGAGGCGCCCAATTTCGTGCTTTAATTGTGAATTTAATTTCGCGCGTTTACTTATTCAAGGATGTTAGGCACACGAAGTTTCGTTAGGAGAAAATCGACTGATGTCAGAATTTTTAGTACTTCTTTAATTAATTTGTATCTTTGTAAAGCTTTAAATTTCTGTTTTACATATTCAGAAACGAGACTTCTTTAGAAGCAGTTACTCATCGCCAAGTTTTAGGGTTAATCACATAAATTAATGTTTTGTGACTTTTCTGGTAAAATCAATAGTAAGAGAAGTCCTTAATGAAAAATTGTATATATCAATATGATTTTTAAGTTAAGATTTTAATTTTTTGAGAGCAATGACTGCTAGTGTGAATTCTTTTTTGAGCTGTTCTGATCTGCTTCAAATTTCTTTCATAGTGATTCCTCGACTTTTGTAGCGTATGGATGTGTGTATTAGAACTACGCTGCGATAAGATAGTGACCGATTGTGAAAGTTGTAGGTATTTGACTAAACCTTACCTGTAAAATTCAATAACATAAATAGATAAATAAAATGTTATCTGCATTCAATAGGCTGGGATTCGCCTATAATCAACCAAATTACTCAAACAAAAATTATATACAGAGTGTACTAATGTCAATTCCACAAACGAGTAACTTACATCTTTTAAGCCAGCCGTTACAAACAGGTAACAATTTTTATCTACATCAGAAGCAGTTCCTACCCCTTAACCAAAACAATACTTTGTCGGCATACCCTCGCAACAAGTGTTAAATAATTACAGAAAATTATAGAATGACGTTTACTAGTGATGAAGAGTTCCACGAGGTCGCAAACGACGACTCAATCAACAAAAAACGAAGGCAATCCGTTGGATGTGTCAGCAGAAGAAAAATATCTCAAATTACCAACAACATCACGCAATTACCCATAAACAATAGATTTAGCCAGCTAAATGTAGAAGTCGCAGCAAGTATTAGTACTGTACAGGAAAATATCATAAAACCTCTTTCGGGATTTGTGTATGGAGTCACAAGTTATCAAAACATGATAAAAAACTGCAACTAAATTGTAAAAAACGAGCAATTTAGCACAGACACCAATCGATAACAGTTAAAAATAAACTGCGCTACTCCAGAAACATACCGGAAACTAATACGACACATGAAAGACTCCAACATAGTCCATCATACATATCAGCGCAAAGAGGAACGTGCTTTCAGAGTTGCTATCAAAAATCTTTATCACACAACAAACAAAAATGAAATAAAAGAGGAGTAGGCAGGAGCATAGTCAGAAACATTTTGAACGGAAGAATTATAGCATCTAAAGAACCACTAAACTTATTCTTCGTCGATCTAGAACCGGCGGACAATAATAAAGAAATTTATAACATACGCGGTATTCAGAATATAATAGTTCTAAGTGAACCAGAAAAGCCAAAGGATTAACACAATGCATTCGAGACCAGCAATATGGACATACAAAAACATGTTGCAATCGACCTTACTCTTGTGTGAACAAACACTATAATGGATGGATACAAAATAGTTACATGAAACGCCAATGAAGTGAAGAATCACCGTTAAGAAATCGAAATATACTTAAATGTAAATGAGATAGACTTACTGCTAATTGCTGAAGTACACGTCACAGAGCGCGCCTATTTTAAGATCCCAGGATACTGTATCTGCGAAATCATCCAAATAGTAACGCGAGAGGGGGATCGGCGATAATCGTCCGCAGGAATATAAGACACCATGTATTTACAGACCACCACAATAATGATAGAAGACTGCTCCGATATCAGCTGTATATTGCCCACCCAACTATAGAACCACTAACGAGGGACTCAGTAAGTACTTTAAATCACTGGGGAACAGATTTTTTCAGGAGGAGAATTCAACGCAAAATATCCTGATTGGGCCCCAACAACTTATTTCAAGGTAGAGCTCCGAGGCAAGTTATTGCAGAAAAGTCCATAAGCAAACCGACATATTGGCCCTCTGACCTGGCAAAAATTCCACACCTATTGGATTTCTTTATTACAAAAGGCATTGGCTACGCATTTATGTACGTGGAAGTCTTAACCATAAGCACAATTCTTATCACCAAAAGCAAAAATCCACAGCTCCACAACAAACACACGGACAGGGACTTATTCAGGGATCAGATAGAACAATGACTTTGACCAAATATTTCTCTAAAAACTCAAGAAGATATACAAAAGGCAGTTGAAAACCTTACAACCACCAATCAACAAGCCGCGGGGAATGCCATACCGGTAACGAAGCCCTGCACCAGAAACCACGACTACTCACGGAACATCACGAACGAAATAAACGAAAAAAGGAGATTAAGAAAATTATCGCAACACAGGCGATATCCAGCAAAAAAATTAGAATATAATAGAGCGGCAAGAGAACTTAAATATTTAATCAGAGAATACAAAGACAACTTTTTTCAGGAGTATCTAGAAGGTTTAACGGCCATCCGAAGCACTGAATATTTACTTTGAAAGCCCACTAAACATCTCAAACAGCCCCAGAAATCAGTGCCATCTATCTGAAGAGAAGACGGAATCTGTGCAAAAAACGATGCTGAAAAAGCTAAAGTCTTTGCACAATACCTCGAGAAAACTTTACTCCCCTACCGGAAAATCCAACAGAGGACGTAGAAAAAGAAGTAGATAACTACCTCGAAACGGCCATACAACTTTGACGAGAGAGTATCCCAGGGTGACTACTTAAATAAATGAACCATAAGCGACAGATCGCTTGATCAGCAAAGTCTGGAACAACAGCTACGGAAGATAAATAAAGCGTCACAAAACTAAAAAAAAATGAAAGCACTAAGAAGTGGAAAGGAAAAGGACGACCAGGGCTACGGACAAAGACAAGAGAGAAAATATAAAAAATAAAAAATATAAAATATAGGAACCTGGAACATCAGAAGTATATATGGTAAAGAAAATGAAGTAATCGAATGGTTTGAAAAGTACGAATTGGATATATTAGGTATTACAGAAACGAAAAAGATAGGAATAGGTGAAGTAGAGATATAAAGAGGACATATAATGTTATACAGCGGAGTACAACAAAAAGATAGAGTAAATGAAGGAATAGGTTGTATTATAAGAAAATAATCTGCTAAATTTATAAAGGAATGGACAGGAATGTCTAAAAGAATATTAAAGATTGAAATGGACATAGGGAAAGTGGAAGAAACCATAATTATTTTAACGTACGGGCTCAACGATGACGAAAGGACAAAAAAGAAAGGCGAATACTAGGAACAACTTACCACAGCAGCGAAAAATCATAAAGGAAGTCTAATAATCGTTGGGGATATAAATGGAAGGGTAGGCAAAAAAGACGACGAAACAGGTGAATATATAGGAGTGCAGGGGGAAAACGTAAAAAAATAATAATGGTAAACGATTAATAGATTTCTGCATTATCAATGATTTAAGAATAATGAACACATTTTGCCCATCAGGACATATACAAATACACATGGGTAATGGAAAGTAGAAGCGAGAAATCGATTATTGATTATGTAATTATTAACAGACACCCTACACAATTGGTAGAAGGGTTCTTGATTAACTAATAAATAATTATTAACAGTAATGATAAGAAAGAAGTGAAAGGTACGAGAATCAAAAGAGGGACAGAAATTTATTCAGCTCATTACCCGCTAATATCGAAAATAAGAATAAATAAAAGAAGGGAAGATAATAAAAGTCGAAGTGGGCATAAATATAAATGTAAAATAACAGAAAAAGTGAAAACCTATAAACTGCAACAAGTAGAAATAGCCGCAGAATACAAGGAAAAAACAAAAGAAAAGATGGAGCAAAAGTAAACATACTAACTACGGAGGAATTATGAAATGAAATAAAGGAAATACTACTTGAAACTGTCAAAGAAACATGTGGAATTATCAGAATAAATAACAATAAAGAACAGACAAGATGGTGGAGCCAAGGAATCAAAGAATCAGAATTAAGAAAGATAAATGAAAAAAATACCTGCAACTTAGAACAACAGAATTGTAATGATTATAAAGCACAACGACGTAACGTAAAAGAAATGGAAAAAGAGGCAAAGTAGAAATAATGGGTGGAATTCGGAGAGAAACTAGAAATCGATAGACATGGAAATCAAAAGCTGGTTTATAAAGTACTCAAAGCCACGAGGAAAGGAAAGAAGATCACAGCCAAACATATGAAAAATAAAAACAGTAAGATAATACAAGAAGAATATGATATTATAAAGAGATGGAAGGAGTACTGTGAAGAAGTCCTAAATACAGACCAAATATGTCAAGTTGAAGTAAATGATGAGGATGAGCAATTGAGTCAAAACCAAATTCAAGACAGACAAGAAATTATCCCAGAAGATTTAAATGAAACAATCAGTACACTAAAGAGGGACAAAGCAGCAGGAATGACAACATAACCGCGGAAATGGTGAAAAACTTGTGTGATAAAGGCAGGGAAATATTAAGAAAATTTCTCAATGAAATAATGAACAACGGAAAAATAGCGACGGACTAGGAACTGGAAGTAATTATACCCTTATATAAAAAGGAGATAATAAAGAGTGCTCTAATTACGGCGGAATTACATTACTCAGTACAATAGCTAAAATGTATGAGCAAATTCTACAAAAGAGGTTGCAAAAATGATAGAACCACAGCTGGAGGAATCCCAAAGTGCTTTTAGGAGAAGCAGGGGGTATAGCAAGAGGGGTAAATTCATACTTATGTAAAGCTATTAAAAGTCAATACCAAGTTACAAGGAACATTGTAAGAACAGGAACCCTGATATATGAGGAGTTCATAACACGATAGGGACTTAGACAAGGAGGGGTTCTAAGTTCGACGCTGTTTAATATTACAAGCTAACCAATAAAGTTCTTGCCGTTATTAATGGCAAAAAAATGATTTACAGAAAGTGTAGCCTATTGTTAGTCCTCGAAGTAGTGGCCATCGGCATCCAACACCTTCTGCCAACGTCTCCAGCTGTGCAATCGCCTTGCGGTAAAACTCGGGGGTTCTGGGCGCAACGAAGTCCGTAAGTGCCTGGCGCAAGTCTGCTTCATTGGTGAAAGATTTTCCACGAAGATGATTGTCCAGGGAGGATGACACAAAGTCTCCCATTCAAGTCGCTGTATGGTATCCCTGACCACCCACGCGACATACGGTTTGACGTTGTCATAAAAGAAGAGTACACCTTTGTGATTTACTCAGTGCTGGCTCCTTCTGTTGCAATACCTGTTGCAGACGTTCCAATTGCTGAGAGTACAGGTCCGCAGTGACCGTTTGGCCCGTTGGTAGCAGCTCATAGTGAACCACTTGACGATCTGTCCACCAGAAACAAAGCATAACTTTGCATGGGTGCATAGGTGGTCTTGTACTGTGGAGGACAGTATCCTGGGGTGAAACCAATGTTTGGAACGCTTAGGACTGTTATACATGACCCCCTTTTCGTCACTAGTAAGCACTCGATTGAATATGGATGCGACACGGTGGCCAAAAAGCAACGACATGCAGTCTGCCACTCGTTGTCTCTTGTGGACTTCCAACAGCGTGTACGGAACCCACTTGCTCAGCCTTTACGTCTTACCTAAGTAATCTAACTGTTTCATCAGAAACGTTAAACTGTCTTCCAAGTTTACCATACGTTAGACTACTGTCCTCCTTAATGGCCGCCTGCAGGGCTTTGTCATCCAAGGCCTGTGGTCGTCCACTGCGAGGTTCATCATAGAGGGACAAAACTTCCGACTTGAATTTTTGAAACCAATGCCTTGCAGTACGTTCATTTACAGCACTATCCACAAACGCTTGACATATTCGGCGACCTGGTGCAGCTGCTGATAAGCCCATTTTCAGGTCGTAAAGCAACCAACACCGAACGAGATCCTTGGACACTTCCACTTGTGTTCGCTACTGTAAGAGTTACGAATGATGAAAGTGCGCGGTGGACCTGGTTTTAGAACGAATGATACTCCTACTTTCAACCGACCGATTTTGAAACCACGTGATACACTAATTGCATATTTATTCTCCCTTCATTCAATGGCAAAGCAAACACGGCAAGAACTTTATTGGTTACCTTATACAATGGATGATGTAATTAAAGATGTAAAGGAAAAGGTAAAGAAATACATGGTTGGATATAGAAACATGTTGCCCATGGATATATCGGAAACTTCCTATGCAGATGACCTTGTGATTTACGCCAAAAACGAGAGAGAGACAGTTGGAATACAATATTGAAGTATGGAAAACAGCACTAAAGAAAAGAAATCTAAAAATAAACAGAGGGAAGACCAAGACAATGATAATAGGTAAAGATGGAAACATAACAATAAAAATAGATGATAGAAAAATAGAACAAGTAGAATCTTTTAAATATCTTGGAACGAAAATGCATGAGTCAGAAAGGAATGATGCGCAAATAAATGAAAGGATAGAAAATGCTCCGAAGGTGTTCTACAGTCTGAATAAATCATTTATATGCAAAAAGGAAGTCTCTTGAAATATAAAAATGACGGTATATAAAATCTTTTTTAGACCGATACTACTATATAGTAGTGAGAGTTGGGTGCTTAAGAGAGAACAAGCAGTAACTTCAAGCAATTGAAATGAAGTACCTTAGGGCGGTAATTGGGATCATGAAAAGAGACAGAATTAGAAATACCAAGGTAAGAAACCAACTGCAGGTAGAACCACTAACGATGATCATAGAAAGAAATCAGCTTAGACGATTCGGGCATTTAATAAGAATGTAGTAAAGCCGACTATCTAAAGTAGTATGGGAAACAAGAAACCGACGAAAACATGGGAAAACGCAGTAAAAGAAAATCTGGGGATTACACTGGATAGAAGCAAAAAAATGGCAAAGAACAAGACGAAATGGGCAAAGTTTATATATAAAAAAATATGTTAACATAATATGTACTTGTTTCTTTAATGTACACCTTGACAGCTAACGGTATACCAAGATTTTCGATTAATAAATAAATAAATAAATAAATATATAATCTTACATTTACTACCATAGAATTTAAGTTAAACAAGTTAGTTTAGTTTAACATTATGCAACCCCATTCATATATGTATAATAACTTAACTTTAGCAATTTAAGATAAAATAGAAGAATAACTTGTGTTAGATATGGCTGAAGAGATGAGCACTCACTAATATTTGCGTATTGTTTTTTATTCCTTCGGCCGATCGACACCAGCTTGTTTTTGAGCAATCGTTACCTTATGCGGGATTTAACGCTTACACAATTTTTTCGCGGTTAAATGTAATATAGAATGTATACTAGTCATACTAATGCCTAAGGATTGCCGAATTTGACGATAAGTTACATAACGCTCTTGCTTTATCAGTTTGCGCACGCCATTTTGGACGGCCTTCTTTAAATTCACCCGCCAGAGAACTACGACCACGACTGAATTCATTGGACCAACGATAAAAAATGTTTCTGTGTGGAATTTCATCACCAAAAGTGGAAGTGAGTCAGTTGATCGATGCACTGTTGAAGTAATCTACGTTGAAAGTCGTAAACAACAAAACCTTCTGAGCATATATGCTGTCAAAAATGTCAAACGGTATGCTATATAGCATAGGCTTGACAATTCGCAATAGATATTGAGTAGCCCGCGTAGTACCCGAGGAGATCGAGTTCAAAATAGAAAAATAAGAGAGAATCTAATATAGAGTCTACATAGAGAGCAAACAGAAAATAATGCCAGAAGTAGAGAAGACGGAAAACGATAGAGAAGTATATAGAAAACGGATAGAACATTCAACGTCTTACAGGAACAAAGAGATGGATGAGAAAAAGAGACAAAGAAAAAACCAAACCAATTTAACTTTGATTACTTTTTATATTTAGAAACTTAGAACCGAGACCCCAGAAGCAACTTAAACACCACTTTTTTCCTCTCCACCAGCTTAATGTAAGAAGTTTTTAAATGTCAAAGTTTATAAGTATCTATTGCAAAAGCTTTGTGCGTTAAAATAGCTTTTATTCGATTTTAATGACAATGTGGTAAGGTTTTAAATAGAGCATACACTAAATGAGTCTTAAAGTAAAAAAGGTAAAAACTTCCCATTGAATGAAAACTGAATCAAACGGAAGAAACTATGAACTAACTCCATGGAATCTGCAGATATTATAACCATCACTTTAGTAAAAAACCTGTTGAAATTTGTACAAATTTTAATGTATTGCTTTAATGACGTCACTTCCCCTACATTTATTTTAGTCCGATACGCTGCTAAGAGTAAAGAAAGTTTCAAAATACGCTGACAATGACGGATCGCATGGGCAATGGCAGCAAAGAAGCTTGTGTTCCTGCTCCGGGAACAGATTTTGTAAAAAACCACACAAAAAGGGTACAAGCGCGTTGTCTTGTTCGAGGATGACGGCCATCCCTCGTCAAAGGCCGAGGCGAAGACCGCATCCGCTGGTCTTCGCCTCGGTCTTTCCGCGGTCTAAAAACGCCCCGTAAAAAATGTCCGGCTTACGGAGTCCGCTCGCATAGTTTTCAGCGCGCGTTTTCAAAGGCATATTTTAGCGCTTTCGCAACGGAATAAATCACGCGCGGGGCGGTTTTTTGGAAGGCGAGCGCGCCGAGAGCCACCCAGGCTATAGCGCGCTAACAAATCATCTCGCTTTGTACCTACACCCGAAAACACCTGAAGCGCGCTGTATTAAGATATTTATTTTTAAGCAGCCCATTATTTTAATAGTTGGCATAAATCATTAGCGCGGGCCGCTTTTCGCGCGAGCCGCGCGCGAAGCTCGCGGCCGCGCCGGCGCGAGCGCGCGCCCGCCGCCTCAAGCTCCGCAGCGACGGCGCGCCGGGCTAATCTAAACTTAGCTATTGCCATCCAGATAGCTTTGACAGAGCGTATCTTGTAATGATATAATTTACAAAGTTTAGCGTTATTTATAGTGGATAAAATATCGCTCTGTGCGGAGATGATAGGTATTTCGGGCGGCGCAGACGTTAACGTCTTTTTGAAAATAGCTGGCGAAAGAGTTGGGCGCGTCTTCGGCCGGCTGTCCGACGTGCAAGACCGTATTTCGCCGCACTTTATGGGTCGCGGTAATTGCGCAAAAATGCGGCGGCGATTGCTTGTTATACAAAGGCGCAAACGCACGCGAAATCCACTGGAAGCTCGCGCTTTATTTCGGGGGATTAGGGGAAAGAGTTATGTAGCACTTTGCGGTTTCGGGTGCGCCGTGCTTTTTTGTGGGTTCGTTTTATTTTCAAAAGTAGGGCACTAAAACTAATCGCTCGGGTGTACCTTAAGCTTTTAATTTTTTGCGGTTTTGCATTCACACATACCTATATACTTCTATGTCGGAACGTTAAGTGGTACTTCAGTTAGAAGATAGAACAAACAAAGTCTGAGCTTAATGTGGAACTAAAAATAAAGACGAGAATATTTAAAATCAAACAGTTAAATGCAAAATAGATTAACTAACACCACGCATAAGTGAGGTGCAGAAACGGTATCTGTGGTCTACCGAAGAATTACTACAACAAAACCAATACCACAGCTTATCCCAAAATACCGGAGACGAAGTCAATAAAAAAGTCAAAAAAAATGAACCACCACAGCAATCAAGAAACACAATTAAAACCAAAATACCACCAATTTACCTACAAGATACATTAAATCACTCAGCCTTAGTGACGGATATTAAATTTTTGGCAAAAGGCAATTTCACAACAATTTGCAATTCAAATACAATACGCGTGCACCTTACTAAAAGTAGAATCCCTTGTCACACTTTTTAAAATCCAAACAGTAAGTAAATCTTTCTCATTGGTAATTAAAAACGTACCACTGTCTTTAACTAAAGAGGAAATAAAGGAAGCTTTGAAAACCTTGGCAATTATTAACATAACGCGACTGCTAATTAAAGATAAAAAGCTACTGCAACAAAGAGCGACGAAGCTAAACGAATATACAAATTCAAACAGCCATATGACTATATCGCTATAATAGAAGTTAGAAAAAATACAACAATCATACCGCAGTGTTGTAATACCAGCAATACAGACATACGAAGAACTACTGTACCCTCGCTTATAGATGCATCAAGTGCGTAGGAAGCCATAGCCATACAGTGTGCAATAAAAAGACGAATGAAAAACCTAAATGTGCACACTGGAGAGAGGAACATGCAGCAAGTTTTCGAGGATGCAGCCACTATAAGCAAGTCCAACAAAACGCTTGAATAATAACAGAAATACTAATAGAACAATGTAGGTCCAACCTTTGCCAATCGAGTCAAAAATCTCTTCAACACCTCCCCTACTACCTCAGCAAATACGCCAAACCAAACAATAGAACCCGCCATATCAAATAACATCACTACCATCCTGTTAGATTTATCAACGCCCTACTTACCCCAAATCAAAACATTCCTAGTAAACACCGTCATACCTCCCCTCCTTATGAACCATAATCAACACAGAACAATTGAAAATACAAGTCGACATTTATTGCATCTCAGAGACCCACCTAACCAAAGGAGAAACTTTTAAAATTTCAGTATACCGAATTTACTGGAAAGACAGAAATGCCCAAATGAACCCAGGAGGAGTTGCAGTCATTATCAAACAAAAGTTAGATCACAGTATAATCTCTGACTTACTCAGTCTTTAACCTAGACGTTACAAGAGTGAAACTAAAACTAAATAATGCGAGCTGCGTTAAAGTCGTAAGCGCATATAGGTAGCCGAACAAAAAATTAAATGAAAACAAATTGAAAACAATTTTCGTCACATCTGAACCGATATTGCTAATTGGAGATTTAATCAGCAAGCTCTCAACATGGGGTTGTCCAGCGACAAACCTTGAAGGGGTCAAACTTGAACACTATTCACAATTCATAAATTTCAAATCATAAGGAATACACATATTACCCTTACAGAGCCGATCATTAGCCTGACATATTGGATATTATTCTTCAAAAAAATTTCTCCGAACTTGTTAACCAAAGCGTGATCACATCCAAAAATCACCTCAGTCAGGCTAACCAACGGACCAATCGACTGGGATATCTTCCAAACAACTCTGCACCACAATCTCACAAAATTAACAGCAATCAAAACGACGGAAGATATAGACATCGTACCAAAAATACATAGAAGACATCGGTCTTGGACATCCGTAGATGTAGAAAACCACCAGAAGGATTCTGAAAGCCCACCAAGAGCTATCGACACCTTTTACACTGAAAGAAGTAAGAAATGAAAAGCGTTTGCTATCTATCTTAAACAGGTTTTTATAATGGCAATCACTTGCTCCCCAGGTCATACATTACAAATAATAAACCTTATTGAGAGATATCAATTAGTAATTACTGAAGACATCAAACTCACTTCGACAAAAGAGAACCCATAACAGCGCTACCAAAAAGAAAATCATCTGGATGTCATTTAATACCAAATTCGGCTTTCCAGCATCTCACCAGCAAAGGCTAAGCATATTTAGCCTCCCTGTTTAATGTTTGCTTACGGATAGGTTACTTCCCTCAGGAATGGAATCTTATGTTTGCAAAGTCTGGCAGAAATAAATAAGTTATAATAAACTACCATCTAACAAGCCTATTAACTACCCTCTCAAAACTCCGTATTCGTCTTGTAAAAATTATAGATACACTCCATATTCTGTTACCTTTCCAGTTTGGCTTCAAAAAGGTCATCAATTTAAGCGAATTAGTGATATAGTTGAAACTGGCTTTGAAAGCAAATGTTACACTACAGCAGTCTTTTTAGACATCGCTCAGGCTTTTGACAATTAGTGGATCGAAGGCCTTAAAGCAAAGCTCCTAGAAAGAAACATACTTAGCTACCTTCAACCCATAATCTTTTCGTTTCTTGAAAAAAGAACATTTGCTGTTAAGGTTGTAAAGATGCAAAAGCGGGAGTCGCACAAGAGAGCATATTAGGACCTCTACTGTTCACCATATATACATCCAATATCCCCGAACAATTAATGTCATTAGCAATGTTTGCTGACGGTACGGCTATTCTTATTCAGAGCGAAGACTTGGAAGAAGCCATTCAACAACTGCAAAATGCAACAGATAAGATCAGCAAATGGTGTAAACAATGGAACATTTATAAAATGTCAATGCAAAATATTCACACACAGAAAAATAATCAATCCACCCAACAAGAAAATTAATGGAAATGCGATTCCATGGAACTCCTAAGATTTCGCCATTAAATATATTGCAGTATACTTAGACCCAAAGTTAAATTAGAGTTCTCATATAAATTACAAACTAAAGCAATGCTATCACCGATTGAAACAACTATATCCACTAATAAATCGAAAATCTTCGTTCAGACGAGAGACGAGAGTGCTTATGTACAAAATCTTATTTCGACCTCTGGCACTACACGCCTCTTCATTGTGGTGTAACACTACTAAAACCAACATCACCAAGTTGCAGAGATTCCAAAACAAGCTCCTCCGGATAGAAGTCAACGCTCCGTGGTACATTAGGAACACAACTACATTACGAACTAGAAATATCGTTAATACAGGATTATATCCACGAGAGAGCCAAAACCTTCATTGTAATGGGACAAAGTACTACAATCTTTGTAAGTCCAATATTTATGTACGACTCAAGATATAATACCGTATGGAATTAATAATTAAAGTGAACTCAATACTATAATGTAGTAATTGGTATTGTTAAAATGTAAAACAAATTAATGTAATTTTTGGTATATAAAATCAATAATGTTATGTATAACAATTGAAACGTTGATCTGACAAATGAATTAAATTTAAAAGAAAAACTGCAAGATCACCTATTGGGGCTGCAGAACTACCAAAATGTAACACAGAGTTAATCGACACCATACAATTCAAATAGCCCATCAGTATACTACCCATACGGACAGATCGACTCCCAGATATACTAGATATTGTGCTACTTAAAAATGTTACAAGACCAATCTATCAAAATGTAACGACAGAGTTGGATTCCGATCACCTGCCAATTGTAATGTCCCTCAATACTACCATACGACAAGAAGTCCCATTACTGAAACTCATCAATGGTAAAGTGGATTGGCAAACCTTCCAAAACCTATTGAACGACCACATCAAATGTCCTAGCCAAATTCACACAACACAACAAATTGATGAAGTAATAAACAACCTCTTACAAGCAACAAAAGAATCCATTAAGGCAGGAACAATCAGCACTAACACAAGAAGACCAAATAACTACCAGCACCCACCGCTGGAAATTCTACAATTAATAAAAGAAAAGCATAGAATTCGAAAACTGGCAAAATACTCGACAGCAGCAATATAAAATGCAATTAAATAGACTAATACGCAGAGTAAAAACAAAACTGGATGAATACAGATTTAACTCATACCAACGCTACATCCAGGAGTTACAACCTAATGACCCTACAATGTGGCAAGCTACAAAGAAAATTCTTCGACAGCCCCAGATAATTGGACCACTAAAAGATGGAAACACAACCTTTGCAACAGATGAAGAAATCTGCAATATATTTGCGGACCATTTTGAAGCTGTATTTACTCCAGCACGAAATAATGATAATGCTTTTGATGAGGAATATCAATACGAATCAAATACAAATGGTGAATTCAAACCAACATCGCCCAGAGAGGTTAAAAGATTAGCTAATAAACTTAAAGTGAAAAAAGCCCCAGGAAGCGACCTCATACCAAACATAACAATTAAAAACTTCACAACTAAAATACACGCCTACTTAGCCACAGTTTTCAATGCCTGCATGCGACTTGGTTACTTCCCTGCTGCCTGGAGGCATGCAACCATACTTGCATTTTACAAACCTGGAAAAAATCGACACTCTCCAACGAGCTATCGACCAATGAGCCTGCTCTCAACTTTATCCAAATTGTTAGAAAAAATAATGAACAGGCGCCTACTTCAAAACCCACACTTGCTTAACATACTCCTTCCATTCCAATTTGGATTTAGATCCAAGCACTCAACGACCCATCAGCTACAACGAATTGTGGAATACATAGAAAAAGGCTACGAAAATAAAGCTTATACTACAGCAGCATTCCTGGATATAGCTAAAGCTTTCTACAAGGTCTGGATAGAAGGTCTATTTTATAAACTACAACGCCTCCACATACCAGATTATTTGATACATATTATACGATCATTTCTCACACACCGCATCTTCTCCATTAGAATCAATTCCACATACTCAACAGTTAGACCTATCAATGCAGGCGTCCCACAGGGATCCGTATTGGGCCCAACACTATTTAATATCTACGTCCATGATATAGCTCAAATAGACAATGCAACCATTGCCATGTACGCAGATGATACTGCGCTACTTACCCAGAACAACGAACTATTGGAAGCATCAAATGAACTACAATCCAGCCTAAATACAATATCAAGCTGGATGGAAAAATGGCACATAAACCTTAACTCAACCAAATGTCAAACCCAAGTGTTTACCTTACGACGCCTCAGAGATATACCCAAAATTCAAATAAATAATGAAGAAATTCCATGGTTAAGTATCTAGGGGTATACTTAGACCAACGACTAACCTGGGGTTTCCATATTAACCACAAATTGAATGAGAGCTATGCTAGATTAGCCCTACTATACCCACTGATAAACAGAAAAAGTTCTCTACACATAGACTGTACAATGCTAACCTATAAATCAATAATTAGACCAGTGGTAATGTATGCATGCTGTGTATAGGGATCTGCTTCACCAACTCACATCCACAAAATAAAAACACTACAAAATAAGATTCTTCGAATAGCCACAAATTCTCCATGGTATATAAGGAACCACCAACTACACGCTGAACTAAATATCCCAACCATAGAAGAACACATTAAAAAATTAGCGGCAACCTTCTTTAAAAATTTAAACAACTGTGCAGGAGCAGCCCATTACGCACTAGGAATGAGACACATACATCAACGCATGAAACGCAAACTGACGCAAGATCTCCTCTTAACCGATGATAGTAGTGATAATGAAGTATAGAGTAGTGACAAAACCAAAATAATACAACAATAAAACTAAACAGTGAATGGGTAAGCCAATAGGCAATCCCTAAGCGACAATAGTGTTACATGTAATCAATAGTTAACAAAACCATGTATAGCACAACGTTGCTGATCTGGTTAAATAAATTAAAAAAAAAACGAAGTAAGAGAACATTGAGAACTCGTAAGAAAGGGGGAGAGAATTAAGATAAAAAGAACAGGATGTTAGAAACGCTACAGAATTTAACAATAGAAATGAAAGAATTGAGAGCGGATCAAAAACGATAAAGGGAAGAAGTAAGGGAACTCAGGGAGGAAAACCAACAAATGAAACAAGAGAACAGAGTTTAGGGCAAGAAACTGAAAAATAGTAGATAGCGTAGAAAAAGAAAAAAGGAAGAACTACGTCATAATCCAAAGAATGGAAGTAAAGACATATGATCAAAATTTATTTAAGGAAGAAAACACTTTATAAGTAGGGCTAAGCAAATAGAGATAAAACAAAGAGAGCAAGAAAGCTAAGTAGTTAAGTATACATAGTAGCATTAAATAATAATACAGACAAAGAGGAAATAATGAAAGACAAGAAAAAACTGAGGGGACTGAAGGACTTGGAAGTATTTATAAATGATGATATGGGCAAGGAAAAAAGGAAGATACGGGAAACTAAGAAAAAAAGGCCAAGGAAGAGTTAACAGCTTACAAAAGATAATAATAGACGACAAAGAAATATTCGAGCAATCAATTTCCCGAAAAATAGTCGAAAATAACTGGACCTTAAAGATAAGCGAATTATGACACAAAATATAGAAATGGATAAGAGAAAAACAAGTGAACAAATAAGAAAAGAAAGGATGATAAACTTGGCAATTAGAAAGGATAACATCTTGGGAGTTAAAGTAAAGTAAATTGGTTAAACATATCGTAATAGAACAAATAAATAGGTGATCAGAGTAGGAGCGTGGAACGTGGAACGTAAGGGGAACAAACGATGACGAGGAAATTATAAATCTTGTTTAAATAATTGATAGATGGCGGAGAAAATGGATATTTAGGAGTAGGTTTTGTCGTTAATAAAGAACTAAAAATTATCGTACTGAATTTTGAGGCCACTCAGACCGATTATGTAAAATAATATTAAAAGGAGTTATAGAAAAATAACCATGATTAATGTCCACTCTTTCACAGAAGATAAAGACTCAAATGTCAAAAATAAATTTTATAAAAGAGAGGAGCATATGGTACAGAATATCAAATTATGACCTAAACATTTTAGTTGAAGACATTAATGCAAAAGTTAGGAGTGAAGAAGAATCTAAAAATGTAACAGGAGTTGAAAGTAAAATAAGGAGAACATAGAAAAGTAACAATTCAATTTGTAGAAGAATATAACATATAAATCAGAAGCAGACCATTCGATCACAAAAAAAACGTAGATTTCGCCGGGAACAAAAACAAGGAATCAGATCGACTACCCTTTAATAGAAAACAAACATCATCGAGATATTAAAAATGTCCGAAGCTTCAGAGGAGCAGAAGCAAACTCCGACCATGTGCTAGTAATAGCAAAATTGAAACCAGAACTACTAATAAGAATAAAGACAAATAGTCCAAGGATATAAAAACACTCACAAATTGCTCAAAGAGAATACCATACAGAGAACAGAGGAGGAATTAAACAAGGAATTGAAAACAAATTCTCATTCAGAACGCTTAGGACCAAATAAAAGAAGCAATGCAAGAGAGCTTACAATAACATAGGACCTATAAACTCAAAGAAAACAAGGAGTGGTTCACGGAAAATTGTAAAAAAAAACACTAGAAGAACGAAACCAGGCAAGATTAATATTCTTGGAGAGACAAACAGTAGACAAGAGCGATACAAATATTTAGAAAAGAAAAATAAACCCTGTTAATAAGTATCCGAAAATAATGGCTGAAAATTATAGAAATAAAGAAATAAAGAATTTTTATCAGGGTCTTAAGAAAACAAGAGACATTTCACAAAGTTTGAATCGGAGATTACTTTTCAGATTTCCCTCGTGCATGAAACATAAACAAACATGCTCTCGCATAGATTATTAATGATTCACTCATAATCGACGCCTAGAGCTGTCCTGCCAGGGTAAGGCTACTTAAACCCATCAGAGTCTCTGCCCTCTGGTGCTTTCCGCTGCTTCATCTTTCCGGCTACACTTTAGCCAGAGATCGTCTTCAAATTTGGGTATATATGAGGGTCGCGCACAAAATTTCTAGATTCATACAAGAGAGGTAGGCCTTATACTTTATTAGTACGCGTTTGATATTTGGCGAGTAAGTACTGCTCGAGAGTATCAATAAACAAACGTATTGTGATATACTGCTGACCTAAGGTAAACGCTATGATAGTGCAGTGTAAGATAAACAAATACTTTAAACGTATTAACAAATTATAAAAGGCGTGTATGGTATGGCACCTGCAACATATTACGGTACAAGCATGCAAAGTTTAATGCAACAACCGCAACATCAATTTCAGCAACAACTAAACTTATCGTAACATCCGATAGTATGATATCACAAACACGTCTAGCTGGAGTCAGCAATATAAATTATCCGTTAACAGAAATACAAGAACCCGGGCAAAAAGTCGAATACGAAAAACGATAGAGAAGCGACCTACAAATGCAAAGCGTCAAACCAGTCTGAAAGAATATTGGTTAAAAAATCCAGATGCAACAATCAACAAAATCCACTACGAAGAACAGAAGTAGAAAGTAACGACGGAGATGCAAGTAATCAAGATTCGACGAAAACAGAAAATAAGACAAACTCCGTTAAAGCAGCGCCGACATTTGTGAGCTGCGCAGAAAATATTTTTTCGCTAAAAGAACTACTCAGTGTTATAGCGCCAAAATTAATACAAGCTAAAAATTTTATATTATAACGAAGTTGAAATAAAACTAACGCTTTTATATGGTAAAAATATTTGCTCACTGTGGAAGCCCTTAAAAGTAAGAACACGCAGTGTTACACGTACCAAAAAAAGCAAGAAAAAGCCTTTAAGGTTTTTCTTAGAGGTATGCAAGAATTAACAAGAAGAGAACTAATAGCAGCCTAAAATCAAAAATATTCTACAAACAACTACTAAAAAACCGTTACCACTGTTTCATATAGAACTAAACAAAAGAAAATAACAAGGACATCTACAACATTAACCACCTATTAAATACAATAATAAATTTTGAGCAATCACGCAAAACGTGATATTGTGCAGTTCACACGTGCCAAGTGTACGGTCACACAAAAGGTTATTGTCTTAGAAGCCCCAAAATACGTTAAATACAGGGGTAACCACCTCACAAGCGCATGCACAAAAAAAGACGACAAAGACATGAAATGTGCGAACTGCAATCCAACCAAACATAAACTACGCACAAGTAGCTGCAACTGCAACAACAAGTACTTACAAACATACCCCAACAAAATCCTTTAATGGTTGGACAACAAGGTAACAAATTAGAAGATATGATGATCCAACTAATGGGAAAAATGGACGCAATGCTAAATATCCTCACAACTTTAATAGCAAAACTTAATTAGTGGCTTGTGAATTCAAAATAGGGATCTGGAACGCCAATGGATCGTCTCAACGAACTCAAGAACTCGAGGCCTTTATAACTCTTCATAATTTGGCATTATGCTGGTGTCAGTAACTCACTTCACGTAAAAAACTATTAAAACCTTTCAAGATATACAGTCAATTATACTCAACACCCAGATAGGAGTGCAGCAGTGTTCATAAGAAAAAAACTATTATGAAAATCGAAAATTTGAAAAGCACCTAGCATCACAGTGAAAGACTGGCATGGCTTGCTCAAAATTGCAATTACTTACAATCTACCTAAACATACATTAAAAAAGGAACAATACACAGAGTTTTTCAAATCACTAGTTAATAGATCTATAGCAGGTGGAGACTATAATGCGAAACACCCGTGGTAGAGCTTCAGATCGCCTGCACCCACACCAAAAGCAAGGCAGTTGTATGGCCATGATGTTAAACCGGTTAATTCTACTAACAGGAGAACCAACTTATTGGCCGATAGATCGTAGAAAAAATATTTGTATGATGAAAAGCATCCTCATAGAATACACAATTAAATCGTGCTTCGATAACTGATCAGATCACTCTCCCTTAATTGCTACCGTAAGTCCTCAACTTATACGAATACTTTCAGAAGAAGCATGACAACATATCCTAGAAGCTTTCAAATGCAACTACCAGTTAGAAATTTAAAGCATCAGAAGTGTGTAATATCACACAAAAAGACAGAAATGCAAAAAATCACTAGGGCACGATCTTATTATCGGAAAATACTAAGGGAACTACCGGAAAAAGGAATTCAACGCAGTAATAAGAATGAGATACGTTTCAGCACAGTGGAAGGTTGCTGAGATCATAGTCCTAGCAAAACCAAAGAAAGACCCTGAGAACGGGACGTTGTACAGGTCAATCAGCTTGCTACCTTTAATTTCAAAGAGAAACTGCCTAAAACAAATTAAACCGCTTTTAGAGGAGAAACGATTGATCCCAAACCATCAGTTTGGGTTTAGGAAGAGACCTTTACGAAGTACTGAAATCGTATCTTAGTGGATTAAATACCAGAATGCCTACTTGGACCTCCATTCAATCAGCTCCAGAGTTCTCTTGGAGGACATATATCTGGCAGAAGAAAAAACAATTAGGAATTAAACTAAACAAACTGAATTAGCTACTGGTACCCAAACCACAAGCTCCCTATAGAAAATAAATGCGTGTGTTAAAACTAGTGTGGTAACACGGAATTCAATTGTGGGGTACGGCTGCAAATACAAACATTGAGATAATAGAACGGTTTCAAGCTAAAGTGTTGCGTATTCTTGTCAATGCGTGGTGGTTCGTAACAAGCGATTTAAAAAGGCAAGACTTTCAAATTGAATCTGTAAATAACGAAATAAAATAATCCACCAAAAAATACATCGACAAGCAAAATGTTCACTCCAAGCAAATGGCAACTAATCTACTTAATTAAAAAACTGACAAGCGCAGACTAAAACGTTACAAACCCACCGACTTAAAATTCAGATTTACCTAATATTTTTAAGCTTAATATTTTAAGTTTACCGCGAGGAAAGGCAGTTCTTAAGTCAAATTGATGTAACACCATGTCCATCTGGATTGCAAGCGCTAACAGTGTTTTAACCGTATTTAACTACTGGTGAAAATGTTGTCTCATAAGCAACGACTTTTCTTTGAGTGAACCCGCGCGCAACTAATCTAGTTTTGAAACATTTATTTGACTCGCCTATTGTTTTTTTTGTGTGTTTGAACAATCACTTACTTGACACGTCTTTTCGCTAGCGGCAAACTGCAATTTCTATTTTCAGATTATATGGACACTCAACATGTTGAGACTTACCAAAAGTGTTTTAGCACCCTAGATCCAGGCGATCCGGGACTATGGAAAACCACGAGGAAAATCTTAAAACAATCACAAGAAATACACTCTATAACATCACATGGTATGATACATAATACAGATGAAGAAAAATGTGAGGCATTTGGCGACCACCTGGAAAAAACCTTCACCTTTTATAACCATCATGATCCTTGTCTTACGAATATTACTGTCAGACACATTGAAACCCACCAACCGTTACCTGGAGAACAGATTAAGCCACTTAAAGAAATAGCCACAACAGTTAAAATACTTCCATTAAACAAATCCCCAGGAGAAGACGGAATTACCAATATAAATCTCAAAAATCTGACACGCAAAGTCTTAGCATACCTAGCAACCCTCTTTAAGGCTTGTTTAAGGACTGTCTATTTTCCAAAATAATAGAGACATGCTCAAATTATACTTTTTCACAAACCTGGTAAAAACAAAAGAGATATTTCTAGTTACCAGCCTATTAGTCTTCTAATAACACAGTCGAAATTGCTCGAAAAAGTGATTTACACCCGGCTCTATGATAAACTTGAGACACTAAAGCCACTACCAAAGTTCCAATTCGGATTCAAAAGGGGACATTCTACATGCCATCAGCTCCAAAGAATTGTCGAGGCAATTGAAAACAAACAATTCACAGTGCCGCTTTTTGTAGATTTAGCACAAGCTTTTGACAGTGTGTGGACAGGTCTGAAATACAAGACTAAACTGCAATTCCCAGAATATCTGAAAGCAATTCTGCTTTTATTTCTTGACAACAAAACGTTCGCAATAGTAGCAACCCGACGTATTAGAGCTGGAGTGCCTCGAGGCAGCATTCTGGGTTTAGTACTCTTCAATATCCTTTTCAGTGATATTCCCACTATTACTGCGGATCTGCCATTATAAGCAGATGACACCGCATTGCTAGTAAGAAACGATAATCTACTAGTAGCGATGAACCAGTTACAAATCGCCAAAACATTTCAGCCAGATAAGACAAGAAACGTGCCATGATAAAAATTGTTTCTTGGCTTCCAGACCATTACGAGATTTAAGCCAATGCAACGAGATACTTATTCGCGAACATATTGGAAAATACTGGATACCGGAAGAAGTATGTTTATTTAAACGAGACTACGATGGTTTATTATGTCTCGCATCATTTTTACTATAAGTATAGATTTTTTTTAATACATTATTATACGTAGATATTATGCAACATCACAAAATCTAAAAATTTCAGTTAAATTCTTAGTTACTATTATTGCAGTATGAGAAGAAAAAATATAAAAGTATGTCTCAGCTTGAAAGTCGGATTTAAATTTGAAATAAGAGTTTTGTTCGCGCCAATCTCTAATCACTTTATTTGGATTTTAAATTAGGACCGGTCGTCTTTTGGCTCCCTCTGTATACGCGCTTTAGTTTTGATTTGAGATAGCGGCGGCCAATTTGCCCGCGTGCGCGGATATATAAAAGCGGAGCGGCTCGGCCGTGCCTTGGCTCTTCGCTCTTGCGCTCGCTTCTTTTTGAATTTGAATTGTGATGATTTAGAAAGCGGGCGACCGGCTTTAAATTCTCCGTGTCCGAGGCCGTTTTAACCGAGATTCGCCGAGATTCACCAAGGAAAACCTAGTCGCAAATTCGGACACACCAATTGGAGGACACACACCAGGAAAGACGCTTTCGATCGGCTTCGTTGTGGGGTAACTTGTGCTATCCTTTCACCCGCACCCTTATTTCCTCTTCCTGGATCCCCCAGGATTACAGCACAGGTAACCGATTTCCGCAGGAGAGCGCCGTTTTTAGAGGTGAGTTTTCCAGCTTTGATTTGTTTGAAATTCCTTTGTTTAAATTTAAAATTACGATACAGTCCCCTTTTGGCCGTAACAGATATGATTAGATTTTGATTAGTTTTAAAAGTACACCCTCTCTGATTATGGAAAATTGTCTTATCAATGGCCACCTTGGCTTCAGCTGCAAATTTTGGTTTTTTCACTACGATTTAGTGCATGTTCTGATTTTATCGATAGCTTATCGGATTTTGTTTTTGAGATCTGGAACAGTTTAGGGACTACTGGGACATACCTTGATCAGCTGATGTAGTACACATTTTATGAAATTACGTGAGCAGAAAACTTTTGGCATAGAAAATTGACTGTTTTTGAGCTGTACGTCTGGTGCCGCCGTCCTGGTAAAACCACATTTGTTCTAGATTTATGTTGCTCATTTACAATCAAAACAACTAGATTATCATGCAACCAATCACAAATCAAAATAAGTGTGAAGTTTAAATTCATTTATATTCTGCTCTCTACTGTTCTTTACGGAATATCGTCAAAAATAACAATTTTTAGTTTTCTTGGAACTTATTTTATAGCCGATGTAGATTACAAATCTAAAAATTTAGTGTGGGAATTATGAATAAAATAAACCCGTAGCAAACAACTACACAAAATAGTGCAAAAAAGTAGCTTATGCTATTTAATTATATTCCAACCTATCTATTAGTCAACCAACTCTAATAAGATTCCAGATATATTAGACTTTCATGTGACCAGGGTGTTTCAGAAAATTATTTAATAACAGAATCACGCTGAGATCTGCCTACCGCTTAGTCGCCAACACTCATTACATACAGTACACAAGAACTTAAAATACAGAAACCACAAAAGCACAATCATTTGTTTATTCAGGTATTACGCGCAGGTGTACCTTAAAGCATCATTCTGGGGTCTCTACTATACCTACTATAACATAAATAACACCACAAGTATTGGTAGCTACATACACAGACGTTTCTGCAATTCTCGCATTACATATGTTATAAATATATTAGCATTTGCTTTGGCTAATTTGGCGACTGTGTCCAGCAGTGTCATTTTTCGTGTCAACATGCCCATGGAATTTTGCTGGCCGAACGTGCAATAGCACTTTCATGTACTGTCTAAGCTTCTACTTTGTATTATTTTATTTTATTAGTCATTTTAAGTTTGTCATCCGTCGCGTTAAATTTATTTTAGTTACGAGGACTTTCTGAATGGCGACATCCAGATCAATGGCGTCTTTCCCCTACCCCATATTTACTGAATAGCATCTCTTGCGATTTCAGTTGTTTTGGTCTTTTAAAGAGAGACCTTTAAACAGCTTTTAAGGTAGAATAAAAGTTTATTCATCTATTTTACTAGGACGGGACATTTAAAATTTCTTTGAATGAAATAATAAAGTAGAAGAAATCTTTGTAAATAAAAAACACTAGGAGTTATATTTAAATGTGGTAGTTTTAAGTGTGTTTATATTAAATGGCAAAATATGGTATATGCGTTTTTGACATTTGATGTTAATTTATTTCCAGAAGAAAGTAGTTATACAGACAAATGTAGTTTCAATTTATGGAGATAATGCCCTAGTTAAAAGTACTGACTCTAAGTGGTTCGTTCGACTGATAATTAGCAATTTTAAACTGGAAAGCTAAAAACATTCCAGCGTGTCTGATATAGTAAGTAATAACTAAACTTTAATGCTAATTGAAAATAATCTACGTTAAATAACCCAAAATATTGTATAGATACTCTAGTTACCTTATATGAATGTTACACAATATTCGGAAACAACATAGATGTCTAACATTTTCACTGAAACAAATTAATGGTAGGCATTTACATCGGTAATTCTCTGCCCAAATTTGAGAAAAATAAATTATTTTAGAAACACTTAATCATATGCTTCAAAAATGGATTCTTTATAACAATGTGATCAAGAATGATTCTGGGTGAAATGTAATAAGTTACTGTTAATGATTACAACATATTTAGGCATTTAAAACAGTGAGAAGAGCGTGACCTCCGCGGAGTCGATCTGAGTCAACCTCTTAATGCGCTGCGACAGTAAGTAAACATATTATCAGGCTTGCATATATTTAATTTTAAATTTTGCAACCATTATTGAGAACACTAATAGTTAAGATACAGGAGTTATTAGAAAGATAAAAGTTAAATTAGATAAAATGGAGGTGAGGGACGAACGAACGGAAAGAAAAATTGATGATTTTAGAAAAGACTTAATTAAAATTAAGGTTGAAAAAAAGCAACTGAAAAGAGAATCAAATATTAAAACAAGACAGAAGATTGGAAGGAGTGTAAAGAGAGATAATAAAAAGAAACACAATAATACAAAAAGGAAAAACTAAAAGCAATTCGAAGAGATATGGAATTAACAATGAGAATGGCAGATGAGGTAAATGAGATCAGAAAAATTAGAAAGCAGCAAATGCAGGTAAACACAGATCAATTACGGTGGAAGTAAAACGGAGGTACTTAAAACAACGAAAAACTAAAGAGAACAAAAATTTATATGGAGGAAGATTACTTGAGGGGAATACAAAATCAAAATAAAGAATTGGTAAAACATATAAAACCAATTAGAGCAGAAGAACAATAAACAGAAAATACAATAAACTAATGGTAAATAGTAAGGCCTACTCTCTGGAACAATTAAAAGCAGTTGAAAACCATGAATCAGGTAAAAAAGAAGAGGAAGAGACGAAGGAAGCAACTGAAAGGGAGAACATAATTACAGAAGTCAATGAAGTTTCACTTAATGCGAAAGAAGCACAAACAGAAGACGAGTAATATAGGAAGAAGGGCAGAAGATCACCAGGAAGTAATGAAGATGAAATAATACGAAAGAGACCCCCGAAGATTACAAAAAGAGAAAATACCTCAAAAAACTAATAGTGCATAACGAGTACGAAGTACGAATAAAAAAAGCGCACAGTTAAGGAAAAGGTAAACGATTAAATAAAAGAAAAATTGGCACAAGCATAAGCAAAATGAAAACTGGACAAAGGAAGATAAGCGTTAGTAATAGTAAAGGAGAAGAAAAGGATTATGAAACTCGCGATTTGGAATGTGCAAAGTATCTAGCAGAAAAAGCGCTAAAACACCTAAAGGAGAAAATAAATACACAAAAGAACAAAACAAAGGGAAGATATTTTAGTATATATATAAAATGTATATTTAAATACCGGTGGAACTTCAAGAATGTTAGGAACAGGTTTTTTGGCAGCAAAAGATTATGTTAATACAATTAAAAATTTTATAGGAATATCTGACAGAATGTATCAATTGCAAATAAAATTAGAAAACAGAAATCTAAATATTTTGGATATTCACCCTCCAACAGAGGATAAAGCAGAAGATATTAAAGATAGATTTTATAAAGAACTGGACGATATTAAAATAATAATAGGAAACTACAATGAGAAAGTAGGAAGAGAGGAAATGTATATGCCAGTAATAGGACAGCATAGTAAAACGGCATAAGATTAATAAGTTTTGCAACACAGTACAGCCTATGTATTACTAGTACCAAGTTCTAGCACAAAGAAATACATAAAGGTGCGTGGCTTGCACCTAACGGAAAATATACAAACCAGATCGATCGTATCCCAATCCGGAACGAAAACGTGTAAAATGTAAAGGACGTACGCAGCTTTCAGATTTATATTCTGGTAATTACAAACATAAGGCAAGATTTTGAAATTAAAAGAATAAAAAGTGTAAAAAAGGATAAACGGGTAAACATAAGGGGACTATTAGAGGAGAAGATAGCAACAAAATGCACAGAGGAGATTGAGAAAAAGCTACAAACCAGACCGATCGTATCCTAATCCAGAACGAAAACGTGTAAAATGTAAAGGACGTACGCAGCTTTCAGCTTTACATTCTGGTAATTACAAAAATAAGGCAAGATTTTGAAATTAAAAGAATAAAAAGTGTAAAAAAGGATAAACGGGTAAACATAAGGGGACTATTAGAGGAGAAGATAGCAACAAAATGCACAGAGGAGATTGAGAAAAAGCTAAACGATATGCAAGGTAAAGAAATAAATCAGAGCTGGGGGCATATAGAAGAAGCCATAAGAAATGCAGCGATAAAAACAATATTACAAAGAATGAATCGCAAAGGGGCTGTGTGGTTCGATAAAAAATGCAGAGGTGAGATGACAAGGAGAAGACAAGCAAAAGAAAAGATGCTACAAATGGCATACCTGAAAATAGACGAAAGTATGAAAAACAAAGAAGGAAAATATGCAGGGCTAAGGAGAAAGCACATATAGAAGTGAAAATAGGAAAAATAGAAGAAAAATTGGCAAATAAAGAACTAAAAAATGTTTACCGAGATATTAGAAATAATAAAATGGGGTTTGGGCAGAAAACTTACTTAGTATATAAGAGACAAAAGAAAATTAATATTTAATTTTGAAGAAAGATGAAGAGAGCATTTTAGAGATCTACTAAACGAGAATGTCAATTAAATAGGAAGACAAACAGAAGAAGACAGAAATCCACAAGAAAGAGATGTACCACTGCAAACAACAGAAAATTTAAAAGAATTAATACAAAAACAAAAAGAAAACGAAAAGAGCCCGGGAAAATGGTATTAATGTATTAATAAAGTAGGGAGGAGACCTGATTATACAAAAGAGCTATCAAATGATAGAAAACATATGGAGAAGGGAGAACATGACGAAAGGTTGGAAAACAGCCCAGCTGGTACCTATTTATAAGAAAGGAAAAACGAAGACTGCCAAAATTATAAAGGGATTGCCCTATTGGACATTGTATACAAGATAATGGCAATAGCAATAAAGGAAATAATTAAAGAGTATGCCAAAAAGACAGCAGGGGAATAGCAAAGCGGATTTAGATTTGGAAGATCCGTGACTGACCACATCTTTATGTTGAAACAAACGCAAATATACTAAACCAATACGGAAAAAGAGATATATAGTATTGGTAGCTTTAAAGAAGTCTGTTTAAAGAACTCTGTAAATCGGAGAAGACTTTTCAAGGTAATTAGAGAACTAAGAGTTCCGCTGAAGCTAATAAATCTAATGGAAAATGGTTCCTAGAATCTACTAAAATCGAAATAAAACTCAACGGCAAGGCTTCCAAGAGCTTCCAAACAGGCACAGGACTAAACCAAGGAGACTCACTGCCGACACACTAATATACTATTAGAATGGGTAATAAGAAAAAGCGGCATTAATAAGTCTGGCACTTTCAGAACAAGATTGCACCAAATGTTAGCGTATGTTGGTGACGTGAAAATTCTAGGCAGGACAATGCCAAAATTTTATAACAGCAGTGGAAACAGTTAACCTGAGAATAAACGAAAGCAAATCCAAATTTATGGATTAGGACCAACGGGAAAACTGCAAGAATTAGGAGAAGTCCAGAAAAAGTCCAAAACTATGTATGCATATCTAGGAACGGTCATAACGGAGACGGGGAAAAAATAGAAAGAAATTGTAGCCAGATTAGCCAAGCGAGATAAATGTGCAAGCGCCTTAAATAAAATTTTGAAACCGAAAGCAGTATTTAGAAAAACTAAAATAAATCTATATAAAACAATCATAAGACCAACTGTACTATATGTAAGCGAAGTGTAGATCCTCAATAGAAAAGAGAAAGAGAGATTTTTTTTAATGGTAAGGCTTTACGCCCCGCGTGGGAGCACGGCCTGCGAACTGAGAGGTTAAGGCTCTCATACGTTCGCTCTCTCTGCCCGGTCGTCGCGCACCATCTCTGATGCGGGGCGATGTGGCAAGCACCGCGCCTAAGACGACCGCCATTATTACCCCTTGTTCGAATGAACGCAGGTACTCAATTATTTTTAGTGACTGAGTAGGCCACCCGCAAGGCATCAGAGAGCATCGGAAATTGAACCCGGGTCCGTCAGCATCGCAGCCCATCCCTCAACCACGGGTCCACGCTGGCACGAAAGAGAGATTAGATTGGAGTAAATAAGGAAGGAGATTTATGGTTAAGGAAAACTAACGAAGAAATAAAGCACATGGACAAAGAAATAGAATTCAATAACCAAGTTAAAGCAGCAAGGCTAAGGTGGCTAGTATATCTAGAAAGCCAAACAGAAGACAGGGTTTCAAGAAGTTAATGAATACAAACCGAGGGGAAACGAGAAAAAAAGGAAAACCAAGAAAGTAAAGGCTAGACGCAGTTAAGGAAGACCTAGAGAGAAAGAGATACAGAACTGGAAAACACAAGCAAAAGATTGGAAGAGATGAAAAGAAACTACCAAACTATGGGTCTAAATGACTGTAGCAATTGTACATAATTTGCACAAAAATATCTGGTGAGATTAGAATGTATTATTATTATTAAGATATTAAATTTGATATATATAGTTCCCAACTGGAGCTATGATAAGCATATGACATTAACCTAGTGGAAGGGGTTTTAAATAGGTCTCACATTCCTCTGCAGACTCAGCAAAACTAGTGCGTCTGAGCTAGATTATTCTACCTCGCTCAGCGTGTTTTAAATTTCGGTTCTTTTTTAATGGGAAGAAATTCAATTCTTTGACAGTTTATAATATCTACCCGAATCAACAATTTTCTTTGGCGTTCCAGCGGATCAGATCGATTCAGTATATTGTTATAGTGTATTGAGTTAAACGACAATGGTAGAATGTGGCTGCTGGTTGAAAAATTAATGGGTAAAACTTTATTGGGAACTAAAAGTTATTTAACTTGAAATAACTAGTAAAATAAAATAAAATAAATGCTCAGTCATTGCATAATAGTGCTATCGCACATCTGGCTGGTAAAGTTCCGCGGGCACGCTGACACGAAAAATAACTATAAGGCCATTAATGTCACCTGGCGCGCACTGCTGGACACTGTCGCCAAGTTGGCCACAGTAAATACTAACATATTTTCAACATATTGTCTTTGTAAAAACACAACAGTTAGATTATTCGTATATACTTACACTTAATTCTATTTGACAATTTACACTTTAAAATTTCTTTTTAAATTGTAGGTATAGGGATGACATGTTGGAATGTAGCTGGAAATATCAGCTAATACCATGACTATATTATTTTAGAATCATAAAATACAGGGCTTTCATTATTTCACGTAAAAGTTCTTTATTACCGTGGTCAAACTTTTCAGTTAATTTTATGTTTAACGTTAGTTGACTAGATCAATGTTTGGAGTTTTCTTTATACTCTAGGTCAACACTATGGTGGCAGCTAAGACCAGCTATTCAACCAAAGAATGGGGTTTCGTTGTAATTTATGCTAATGGAGCTCTAATTGGCTTCAAGGCTAAGTTTGACGAGCATACTACTCTGCCTGTCTACAATAGCAAGGTAAAAAATACCATGATAAAATTTGCTCTATAATTAAATTGTCTATTTTACCATGTTATAATAGGCTGATTGGAAAGTTTGGGAAGATAGGAAATACATGGATGATAATTTATCAAGAACGGGCAAACCAGTCAGTGTGTCCTCTCCCGAGACCGTAGAACAAGCTCGGGAGCTTTACGAAGAAGAGCTCTAAAGGCGCAGCTCAACTTGGTGTGAGTGTGGGCTTTATGCATACCATCCTCACCAAGAAATTGAATATATTTGGGCATAAGATTCAATTGCAAACACCTCTGACCGAAGTAAACATTGGCAAAATATTCACTTTTGCAAAAGTGACCATGGGGATGGTTTGGACCAAAAATTTGGACATAAAGCACGCCCATTTCATGGATATGCCTAAGCTATGCCAACAAACAAAATTGTCGACATTGGAGCATCGAATACCCACCGAAGTTCGTCGATTACACCCAGAAAGTTAGCGTATGATGTGCAATTTCCCACTAAGGAATTGTTGGCCCACTGTTTCCCACAAAATATGCGAATGAAGAAGTTTATCGCACAGAAGTTCTTGCAAAATTCATTCAAATTGCGAGAGACAAAAGACAAGCCAACCATACTGGTTTCAGCAAGATGAAGCCATCGCTCATCGGACTCAGTGCACCTTTGAGATCCTCCCAGAAGTCTTTGGAAAGAGGATCATAAGTCTGGACGCCTCCCGTAAGATGTAATGCGGCATCGAATGGCCTCCAAATTCCCCGATTGGAATCCGTGTGATTTGTTCTTATGAAATTATCTTAAAGATAAGGCTTATAGGAACAAACGAACATTGACGAATTCAAGAATCGCATCGCAGGGGAAGTTCTGGCGATTTCCGTGGACATCAAAAAGGTCGCAATTGAGAGTTACGCGAATCTTAGTGATGTCATTTTGAAAACATAAAGAACTGAACTCCAATTATTCATAATTATAAAGAAAATTATTTTGCGTAGTTTTTTATGATGAATTCTTATCGCTTGCGTCACATAATGAAGGCCTAGTTTTGAAAGACAAAATACGCACGTGCTAGCATGTGAGGCCAGTGTTTCACCATTACTGTAACTAGAGATATTGATTGTCATTTGGTACTTGAAGAAGTCGTTGGCATATGAGTTGTTGGTTGATTGTTCTTCTTCTTCTTCTCAGGCTGTTGAATTTGTTAAATAATTATAAGCAGCATTAAACTTAGCTGACCGCTTAGGGAACACAGCGCCCCTTAATTTAGTTACTGTCAATACAGATACTATACTGATTTATAGAATAAAATTGTTTATTTCACCTTCTACCAGATATTCTAATTTAAATTTTTATATTTTATCATCTTAACAGTTTATTTATGATTGTTATTAGTTATTTTTGTTTTACAAATACTTGGTTGTTATCGTGGAGTTTTTGCAATAGTTATGTTATTTTTGTACTGTCTAAATTATGAGATGAAACGATTTCCTTACTCTTTTTTATTATCTAATAACTGTCCTTTAAAAGGAACATAAAAACTATATTTGGAATTGAATTGGTGTATATATTTTATTGCAGCAAATGAATCATTGTAATATACTTTCGTTATAACAAAAATGATTTTCTATATTTAATATCTGAAAAAGATCAAGCTTTATGAATATTAATTAAATTATAATTTAATTAAAACACTAATATTTTGTAAGGACGGGAAAACTGATATTTTGTCGTCCTGACAATAAAAAACCGATCAAATTAGTACTGTTGACTTGGATTGTCTACATTCTGTGTGTGCGGGTAATTATGGAGTATTTACAATATGCAGAAGTCCCGTTGTCATTACTTTTAGCAGGTTTGCTGTTTCCCGACTTCATGGTGACAGTGTAATTGCACAAGAACAGCATGCCAAGCAGTTTAGGTGATTTAATCGTTCGCTCTGCCAAGAGCTGCAATTTCAGGTGCTGAGAAGAGCAGACGTCGCGACGTTGGAAAGTGTTCATCAAAGACAGTGCGTAAACATCCTGCTAGCGTAAGAAATTTAAATATATGGAACAGTTGCTTTAATTGTGTTTTCAAAACCTTTTCTGTGATACGTGAAGGAGTACCTCCTGTTTGTTAAAAAAGAAAATAATTACTTCCAGGTCGAAGAAGGTTATTAATACAACATTGCACATGTTTAGACAACATTTTTTAAATGTTAAATAAGAAATGTTAAGTAAAAGAAAACTATCATTACATGATTCTACCATAAGTTTTATTACCAATAATAATATAAGGAGTGACTCTAGGTATCAAGAATACAATATAAATATTGCATTCCTAAATTCTCGAAAAAGAAAATTAGAAAACTAAAATAAATAGGAAAACCTACGCCATGCATTTTTTACATACAGCATCTACAATATAATACAGCAATTCCATTGTGTTAGTTAACTAAAGTCATTTTATTATTCCGATGGAATTATTATGGACAAAAGCGACTTCCAAACATAAATAGGTGTTAAGTTGGACCATTCTGCTCTACCATCACATTTGTAGATGTGATTTTTAAGTAGAACAAATGCTGTCCTTTTTCTGTGGGCATTTTTTAACAATCCATGTGTATGTTTTTGGATTTGATAGCCTTATTAAAATGCTTTTGTTTGGTCTATCTTTATTTATAGTTATATATGCCAATTTTCTTAAAAATTTACATTATTTAAGGAATAAAAGTACAACAAGATATAATCTTCATAAAAAATAATTTCTCTTGAAGTAGAGCTAACTGAAGATTTCGAATGGCCAGCTGATCTTCTTCTATGTTTCTTCCTTAGATTCTTTGCTTGTAATCGACTGGTTTCCTTCATTCATAATTTGCACGTTTCAGAGGTCAATCTTATTGCAGTGTCGCCGAAGTAGATCATGCTATATAGATTTTCGGCAGAAAATTTGAAGTTGGCTTAGTCACTTTTTTGGAGTCTTTCAAGACGACAGACGGTTTGATTGTAGTATTGTGGGCCTGTGTCAATGCGAGCACACTTGTATAAAGTTGGGTCGTTATAAAAAGAGGAATCTAGTTGACAACTGACAAATTTTTTTAACTGTAAATAGAAGTGCTGTAGCCTGTGACGTAAGAAGACGTTAATTATTTGCATACACCACAAGGATGTAAACCTATCTGTTCCAGCATATGTCAGCCATCGGTTGGTAACAGTAGAACAGAGAAAGTTTTCTTTCTGGAACATAGCGGATTTAAAGGATGGATCTTTACTTATATTTCATCTTGTAGTTCAACGGCAACAATCATGCGATGTTTATCAACTCTAGCATATTGTAGATCAACAACGGCTTTTCTGGGGTACAACACGAGGCTGTTCTGATTCTGTGGCGTTACTGTCCTAGCTGTTTTTTTCATTTCTTGGTTAGGATTTTCTTTGAATTTTAAGCAATAGTCGGACCCGTCTTATCACAAATGTGATGTAAAATCACGAGGTGTGGCAGAAAAGTAATGAGACTGGCAACACTGCAAGCGATCTGGCAACGCTACGCTGTTGTCCTTGATAGAGCACGTGTATAAATACCCTCCCATGGCTCAGTGCGAGTTTCAACTCGTTCCGCTAACTACGTGATTTTTGTGACTGCTATTAGTGAAGTTGTATTTTGGTTGTGCGTCACGCAAAATGGAACAGCGGAATTTCAGGGAGGCCTTCAACTTCCAAAACCGACGAAAACATCGAACGTGTGAACACTCTTGTGAGATCAGACCGTCGTTTAACATTAAGAATGTTGAGTGAGCAATCAAATTTGAACAGATTTACCGTTCATCAAATTTTGACTGAACATGTACACATGCGAAAGGGACCTCAAAAGGCATTCCTGCGGTTCTCCAGCCTTCCTATTCATCTGAACTCAGTCCCTGTGACTTCCTTTTTTCTAAACTGAAAAATGTCCTCAAAGGACGTCATTTTGGGAGTTTAGAAAACATCCAAAAGATTGTAGCGGACATGCTGAAGACCATACCGGTTGAAGACTTCCAGCGCTGCTACCAACAATGGGAACAACGTCTCAATCGGTGTGTAGCTGCTCAAGGGAACTACTTTGAAGGGGATGCATTGATGTTTTAAAAAAATAAAAATTTTGGTAAATAAAAAATCAGTCTCGTTACTTTTCTGCTCGTATACACTTTGTAAGTTAAGATTAAGTTGTCGTAAATCTATTTCACATTACAAGTTGTCGTTACAACTTGTCCTACTTACCCAGTTAGTTTATTTTTACATGCAGACTTTTTGTCTTTAGTTATGATAAGCTATTTCAATAGAAGCTTATCAAGTGTTAGTAGTTCTATTACCATATTTTGGAAGAAATTTCGAATATCGTTGTATATTCTGAAACATTACTGAAACTTCACTTAAGACGTTTTCTGTTATCACTTGTCATCTCTCATTAACCGTTGTTTACTAATTAGCATTTAAAAAAGACAAAGGTTCCTGTCACCATACAACAAACATAAATTGTCTGATAAAGTTATTTTTTTTGTTACTAGTTGAAGACATTTATGTACTACTGTTTAAATATTAATTTAAAGAATATTTTATAGACATTTAGATAGTAACTGGGCGTAGTATCTAATATCGTTATCTAAATACATTCTTTAAATCCCAGTGTTGGCGTCTAGATATTAAAATTAAGTATTGACAACAAATTAAAACTTTGCGCGTTCAATAAAGAGATTCAGTATATCTTTAATTTCATCCAAGAAGCTTTCTGGAAAGCTACACTTACTGTAAATGAATAGGTTAATTATACAACCAACGTACTTCTTTATATAACGACATAATCGCTGAAAAAGACGAGTTTGTGCTAAAAAGAAGGAACTCGTAATATTGTTGACAAGATCTCTTGTTGAACAAACTCTCCATTACTTTACGCGGTTTTATGGAATGGTCAAAATGCCTTCTGTGCTCACTGTGTTTTTTTTTTATTTAGTTTATTGCCAGTTCAACAATTGTACATTGTTATTCATAGCATTGATAAAGTAAGGTATACATGTCATTTGGGATACATAACATAAGATACACAATTATCGTATCAGGTAGTCCTAAAGGATTAACAATGGCTCTTGGGTGTTGGCGGGTTAATTAGACAGTTTTTGTGTTATCCGTTGTTATACATACAGATCCTGTGGGAGTTTTACGTCCTAATTTACAGTGCGCAGCGCCTTCGAGGTTGGTAATAGTAAGTTGGAACTTTTTGGTGGTTTTCCTCAAATATTCCTCTATGGTTGGAATTTTTAGCTCATGATGGAGTTGGATGTTTCGTACATACCAAGGGGCATCAACTGATATTCTTAGGATTTTGTTCTGGAGCACTTGTATTCTGTTGATGTTGGATTTAGAGGCATTGCTCCATATAGCACGAGCATATGTTGCTAGCGGGAGAATTAGGGATTTATATAAAAGTAGAGAGCAGTTGATTTTTAGTGATGATTTTCTGTTAACTAATGGGTATAGTTTTGTTAGTCTAGCGTAGCATAAGTTAAGCTTCTTATTAATATGAAATTTCCACGATAAGCGTGTGTCTAGATAAACGCCCAAGTATTTCACCGCTTCAGTGTTAGGATTCCATTCAATGTGTGTACCGTTTATTACTAAACTATCGGGATCCTTGATTTTCCTGAGGGTGAATATTTTGGCTTCACATTTTGCTGTGTTAAGGGTTATGTGTGTGTAGTTTGGCGGTATGTTGTACTTTGTTGGTTTGATTCTGTACTTGGCTTGGGTAGCCTGTTGGATGCTGCTTTGAATACTGTTAGTGTAATCGTCCACTTCCTGGTCGGTATCTTTAATGGTTTCCAGATTAGGAGGGTGTTTGATAGTTTGGTCAAGAATAGTTTGAAAGCTATCCCAGTTAACAGGGCCGTTTATTAATTTGGGATTAAGAGGGTTGTAATGTGGTGCACTTAGGAATGTTATCACTACGGGTAGGTGATCGGAATCAAGTTCTTGAATTGGTGTTTGATAGATTTGTGTGGCAAAGCATTTTTGCAGGATTATATCAAGGATGTCCGGTTGGTGATCAGCTCGGTAGGGATAATATGTATGTTCTGTAGGAGATGATATTTGAAAATTGTACGAGGCCGAATAGTTAAGGAGTTGTATTCCCGCAGGGTTGGTAGCTCTGCAGCCCCAGGCAGTATTTTTGTTGTTGAGGTCTCCAATCACGAGGGTAGGCTCGTTGGTGTTTAGAAGAATTCGCATGTCATTGTCTATAAGCTTTTTAATTATGGTAACCTGATTATTATTACAAAGTGTGACTTTCACTGCAGTCGTTTCTATTATGGTCTTCTCCATTATTATCGGGTGATGAGTGATTGATTTTTTAACTAATACTGCAACTACCCGGAAGCAACTCTAGTATCTCTGTCTCTTCTGTAAATGGTGTATCCTGGGATTTTGAAAATTTTATTTTCAGTGAGGTGAGTTTTCTGATATGCAGGCAATATCAATGTTGTATCTGGCTAGGAACGCGATAAAAATTGAGCGTTGTCTTACTATTCCGTTTGAATTCCAGTTTTGAAGTATTTTATGGTCCATTGAAAATATTGGGAAGGATTGTGTTAATTAGGTACGCTTTGATTTGTGGAAGGAGGGGGGTTATAAAATCAAGGAGGATTTTTATTAGGTTGTTTGTTATAGGTGAATCGGTAGCGTTTGTTGTTGAGTTTGGTTGTTGGTTTATTGTTGGTTCTCTTGGAATATGTTTAAATTTGGAAGCATAGCTTTGATTAGGGTTTATTGGACTGGATGTGGTCCTGTTAGTATATTTGTTATTGGGAACTTGGCTTCGTGCTAGTATATTGCGCTGCTGGTTGTAGTTTTTGCATCCCCTGTAATTGGCAGGGTGGTGCTCGTTGCAGTTTACACATATTGGAGGATCGTTGGGTTTTTTCTGACATTCGCTTGTGAGATGATTACCAGGGCATTTAACACATCTAGGTGCTAGATAGCAGTAATTTTTGGTATGACCAAAACGCTGGCATCGGTGACATTGGGGGAGATCTGTTGTTTTCCTGCGCGTTTCTACTTTTACAATAGAGTAGAAGAGTTTATTTAATTTGAAGATTTCTTTTGCTTCATCGTTGTTGATAAGTTCAACTGCGCAGATGGGAGAAGGAGTTTTATCCTTTTTTAAGAGACGAGTTACTTTACTTATAGGATAATGCTTGAGCTCGCTTTGAATTTCTTCAGTTGCCAGTGATAAAGGTATATTTTTAATTACTACTGAGAGCGGTTTTGAACGGTGTGATAGCCAATATTATTAATTGTATAGAATTTGGTAAAATTTCGATAGTCATCTTCGTTGGTGAGGTTTATGCGAAGAATGCTTCCGTTAAATGAGGTTGTGAAGCTATTAGTAACTATCTTTTTTATGTCGTTAGTTACTTCCGAGTATTTGAGTTTATCAGTAGAAAGATTGGTTGAATTTTTATCTTTGGTACACTTGTTGATTGTGAAACGTTATCTTGTTCGATTTGTCCTTCGGTTGGATTAGGGAGATAATACCTATTTTGTCTTAGCAAATAATTTGTGTCCCACAAATACCTTTTTTTTGCGCTGTTATCACTTGCTGGGGATATTTGATCCGATTTCCGCTTGGCATCCGAATCTGATGATTGATTTGTACTTGTGTCCATTTTCGTTTCAGTTGTGTGTTGGTCATTATTTTCTGAAGGAACAAGACTTCCTTTATATATTAGTTTTGGTGGTTGTATCGTGGAGTTAGGCATGTCTTCCGTGATAATTTTTGCCTGCAGTTATAGGGCGGGCCGCGGTCGATGACCGGCCGCGGCGACTGGTTTGATAATGCACCCACTTGCTAGAGGTAACAATATATTCACTGTGTAGGTCTTAATTTAACTATATGTTAAAAATAATTATGGTTCGTTATAACACTAGGCACTAGACGGTAATTTTGCGACCATTCACGTGCGCGGTTCAACGTAGATTCCCCAAAGATTGGAGGACAACCAAAGAACTTAAAGTCTTAAATAAGTATACCTCTTATAAGAAAATCTGACAGAACTTGGTTTAAATTTAACAAGAAATACCTAATATGGTACTTTTTAAACACTCAACCACTGTATTTAATTTTTAAGATTGGAGATAAAGCTATCAGAGGATATTCAGATGTTCCAGGAGAGATGTTTCTGTACAACAAACCCTAGTCCTCTAGAAGAAAATTGCATACATACATTACGTAGTCTCGTCCTCTTAATACCCTAGGGCGTCAGGTTAAAGACTTCTTCCGTTCCTTCCTATCTCTTGCCATTTCATACGCTGTGTTCGAATCATTTTCTTTCTTTTCCAGTATCTTCTCAATGTTGCTGTTACATTTCTGCTTCGGTCTACCTCTCTTGTTTCGGCTTTGCTTCCCAGATTTTTGTACTTGTCTATTTTCTTTTATTCATACTAGATGCCTGAATCATCCTAGTTCATTCTCTTCCAGTACTTGCTTTGTCGATTTTACTGCTATTTTTTTCTAATGTTTTCATTCCTTCTCTTTTCGATTCTTCTCACTCCTAGTACCCTTCTACGACATTTCATTTCTATTACCTGCAATCTTCGTTCTTGTTTCTCTGTTAATGCCAAATTTTCCCCTCTGTGTAAGAGTACTGGCAGGTAGATTGTCTTATAGACCGCTGTTTTTGTTTTTCTAGATATTTGTTTATGTCTGAGGAATTTCCTTTGGAGAGCATACTAGACCCTATTAGCGGCCTAAATTCTTTCATTTAACTCATCGTCTATGTTTCTCTTACTGTTGATTGTACATCCTAAATATTTGTATTTGTTCTATATTTTTTTCCTCCTATTGTTACTCTTATTTTTCTTTCTTTATTGCTTATGAACTTGCATTTGGTTTTGTCTATGTTCAATTTAAAGTTCAGCTTTTCTAGGGATGTTTTCCAGCTGCTAAGGCTTTTCTCTAGATTCCTACCATAAATATATCATCTGTAGCCTACTACTAGCAGCTCCATGTTTTGTTGATTTTCTTTAGCAGCATCATCCATTGCACATATAAATAATAATGGGCCTAGCACACTGCCTTGTCTCACTCCCTCAGTTGTGTAGAAACTTTCCGATAATCTATTACTTGCTCTTATTCTATTTTTAGTCCTATCATACAAACTTTTATCAGCTTGAATTAACTGTTCATCTATATTTTTCTCTTCTATATTCCATATTTTTTTCTGCTTATTATATCGAAAGCCTTGATTCTATCTACGAAACCCACGTATATATCTTTATCTTTTATTAGTTTCTTTTCTCTAACTTGTTGCACCGTGAAAATATGGTCTTGTATACTGCGCTTTGGGCAAAATCGACATTGTATATCCCTTAACATCTCTTCTACACTTTTTCTCAATTTTCGAGGATTATTTCATAAATCTTAAGCGTTGTACACAGTAATGTGATCCCTCTGTAGTTTTTGCAGTCCTTAGTGTCTCTCTTTTTGTGTTTTGGTAATATTACGCTTGTTTTTCATTAACCCGGAATTCTCTTCTTCTTTTAACATTGGTTGATTCAGTTTCTTAGTTATTCTCTTCCTTTTCTCCTACTTCATCTATTCTGCCACTTTCGCGATCTTTGTACGCCTTAGAGCTTCCTTGATTTCCTCTCTTTTAATTTAATTTTCTATTTTGTCTTCTTCTGTTCCGTTACTTTCGGTTTCTGCTATTCTTTCCTCATTTCTTCCTTTTATCTTATTTCCCGTGGTCAGTAATTCTTCAAAATATTTCTTCTATCTAGTTTCTTCTATCCCGTCTGTCAGTATTTCCTTTTTTTTATTTTTTTTTTGATTTGTTGTAATAAGTATTTTGGTTTGTTTCTTAGGGTTTTTATTACTCAGTAGAACATCTTTTGATTCTCTCAATTTATTTGCCAATTTCCTCTCATAATTTTTGCTTTACTTTACCTACTTTTTCCTTTACTATATATACTTTTGGTAATCGGTTTCATCTTGAATTCTTAGGTATTTTTCCGTAGTTTCTTTTTTTACTTCTTTCTGTATCTCACAAGTCCACTAAAATATTCTTTTCTTATAGTTGTTGGTCTTGCTGCATCCACATACCTTCCTTGCTGCACTTAATAGTAATTGTTTAAGTGTGTTCCAGATTTTATTTATATTTCGTATTTTCCCTTACTCTGAGATTTCTCAACTTATACACATTAATTTTTACTTTCTGCATATTGTTTACTTTCTTGTCGTGTATCTTGGCTTTGTTCTCTCTTATTCATACGACTACTACTAAGTGATGGTCGCTACCAATTTCATATTTTCTTCTCACTTTGCACTCCTTAAAGAAAATAAATAACCATAATGTACCAGGACATGATTTTATAACAGGTCAAGTACTGAGGATGCTTCCAAAAAGGACCATAGTGTTACTGGTTACTATATATAATTGCATGTTAAGTCTGTCGGGCTGTTCTTACAGGAATATGTGCAGATAATAATAATTTATAAGATTGGAAAAACATCTGATAGGGTAACTTCTTGCTTCTATAGGAAGAATCAAATTTCTGTTTCTCTTAGGAAAAATTTTCAAAAATATTCCTTAAAAGCTTCTTCGATAAGATGGATATCTCATCACAATTGCCACCACACCAATTTGGAGTCCGTGATGGATAACCCACAACTCAACAAATACATAGGATTTGTTAATCACATCTCAAAGAGCCTTGAAGAAAAGGAATACCGTACGACTAGTTTTTGGATTTTTTACAAATGGGAAAGATTTTTCGCCAGTTATTATTACCATCTAGCGGATATTTCAAGTATAACTTTGTACTTGTTTGGCAAGTACAATACTATGCCAAAGACATTTAGAATGATTTTCTTCTCTTTAGCGAGCTGCTCCATACTACATTGGGTTGCTCACATAAAATAGATAGATTTGATTAATTTCCGTTTCAGCAGACCTTTGTTCGGACTGGTTCTTTCCTGCGGAAGGCTATAAACTGCGTCTTATGGAGTGAGATGCTTGTATAGTGTTCTTTGCCTATCAAGTAAAGTTGGTGGTAAGCTCTTTGAAGACCATCTTCATTGGTTTGGATTACAGAAAAGCCGAAAAAGTCAACAGTTGATAAATTTATCTTCACCATTCAATACTTTTGGGACCAATATTTTCTGTTTGAGCATGGCATCATTAATATTTGTGTTAAAAAATGTCCTTGTCATACGCATAAGGAAGTGTTTGCTGTGTGGAACTATGTTATTCTATTACGACTTTTGTGCCATTATACAAGAACGCAAGACATTTTATAAGCTGTGCTGGGTAATTTGTGTTTTTCATAATCTATAAGTTTTTACGATTTACATTGTTAAATGTTGTGGTAAAGTTTATAAAGACAATACGTGTTTCAAGATTAAACTCTACGCTTTTCAATAATTTTCTGAATAGTCAAGATATGATTTAGGTGGAAGCACCCTTTGCGAAATCCGTGTTGTTCCTTAAACAGTAAATTTTCGCCTATTGTTTTTACTAGAAAACTTAAGATATTTGTGTATGTTTTATGTGGAATACAATACATTTTTAGTTTAACTCTAGTCTCTTTTTAAAAGTCAGTATTATAATACTTTAGCTTTTAGCTAGTTCTTTGATATCTTTGTTGCTCGGCACATGTTAAACAGATGTAGAAATGGATATTTCAATAAAAACTTGCCGTATTTTATTAATTGCATATATATTCTTTTTAGTCTAGGCGACTTTCTATTTTTGCTATTCTGTAATGTGTTCTCTTTTTTTACTTTGTTAAGTTTTCCCTATATGATGTTTTATCAGCGAATTTTTTTTCGTGGGTTGAAGATGGGATATTGCACCATAGTAGCTAGTTTTTATATATCCTTGCGCTTTGTTGTCGCTGTTAAGAGTATGTAATAACTTATGTAAGGTCTTGTCTCCACCTTATATATACTTTTACGCTATTGATTAATCTATATTAGCTATTTTGTATTTTAATATAAAAGATTTTACTATATATCTGGTTTATTCGGTTTTGTATTTTTCTATACTATTTTGCATACATTTCAAATAATATGCGTTTTTCTTTGATTGCTTGTTTTATTTTATAGATATTAGGGTGGTGAATCGTAAATATAAACACAAATGATGTGCGAAACGTATATTATAATGTACGCGATACCGTGACAGGCAGGCCATACTAACTAGCAACAAATTTAAGTGAGCAGACGTGCACCTGGCTACGGCTTGCTGCGATCTGCACTAGAGCATTGCTACGGTTATATATCATGGTTCATCTTCGTAGTTCCTGTTTTAGTACTATTACTTTTGTGATTTGTTCGGTACTTCGAAGCAGCGTTTGAGTACTAAGAAACACATCATAACTAATAGAAAATCACAAAGACAATATGAATACAGATGCGGAGGCAGCGGCAGCAGCTTCAACTGCAAATCAAATCTTATACTACTGCTTGGATAGTTGCTCCAGTTCTTCCGATTTTGTCCCTGTTTGATGTTCTTGTGTGTGCACATAGTATTTTGTTTAGTGTGGTATTGATCCGATTCTATTATTTGTAAATCAGATGTAGGGGATATTACAAAAATTCCTTCGAATATGGATTTAGAATGCTTAAGTTGTGCGTGGTGGTCTGGCAAAAGCAACTGTGTAAAAGCAAGTTCTGTCAAGGGCCAACCCACAGTATTTTTCTTTAATAATTGTCCAGCTATGTTTAATGGTTTATTATAGTAAATAATTATTAAATAAAACTTTCATATTAATTTAAAAACATTTGTCTTTGCGCTAAAGGATTTGGACATCATCAAAGTAGAATCTTGTGATTGTGTTTCCGATGTTTTTTTTTAGTAACTCCTAGCTATTTTTTCTATCTGGAAAATAAAAGTTTATTGATTTTTCTATGTTTTTTTTGTCTGTTATGAAAGATTTTAACATTCCGAATTTTGAAGCTTTACGAAGAATTCATAAGTAGCGGGTTGTCTGGAAAGTTCGTGCTGGTTAGTAATCAAAATTCAAAGCAAAATTTTGTATGTGGTGATGTTTGGTTGTTTAATTATGTTATCGCTATTTTGTTCAACGACCTTTTTCATTTTTCATGCAAACTGAAGATTCCATCCTTTCAGAACTTTTTTATGATGAAAAACTTCTCCAGGTGTTTTTATGGCTCCCAAAGAGTTGAAGTTCTTGTCATCAGGAAAATTTGCAGCAAACTAAATAAATGAAAATCTGAAGGCAATGTCTGGCGAATATGGCGAGAGCTAAGTTTCAACAATTCAGCCAAAGAGATATGTAATCTAGCATTATCTTGATGGAACACAATGCTCTTCGTATTAGCCAATTCTGGACATTTTTCCTGAATCGCCTTCTATAATTCTTCCAGTTGCGGACAGTGTTTTTTTAATTTATCGACTGGTTGTTTGGTAAGATCTATTAATGCAGGATTTCTTTCCAATCCCACCAGATACAAAGCTTGATTTTTTTCTGATGGAGGCCAGCTTTGGGAATAGCTAACGGTAGTTGATTTTTCTAGCACCAGGACCTTTTTCGTTGCGTTTGTATAGAGCGTCATAAATAAAAATGAGACCCATTGAAATTTCATCGGTTAATTTGTACAAAGAGGAGTGCCCGTCTGACTTTTAACAAGTAAGGTTGTATTTTCCCAGTGTCCAAAGTTACGCACTAAAATAAAAGTGCGACCTTAATGTTTATTGGAACGGTTTAGTGGAACCTATCGGTCAGGCTCCGCAACCGCCAAACTCTTTCAACCTTTTTGTGTCAAAGGAAACATCAGCCATATTTCCAACGTTAAAGAACCTCAAAACGCCTACTTAACTGAAACTAGCGACAAAGAATCGAGCAATAATGTTTTACTAGACATTTATATGTAATAACAAGAATGCATTGGTGCTCACCTGAACTCAATGCGTTTGACAAAATTTGGCATGAGAGCCTCTTGTTTAAACTCAAGCGCATGTTCCCGCATAAGTACTACGAACTGCTGAGATAATATTTGATATATCGTACATATTAAGTCAAACATGGCGAGGAGTTAGCACAGATTTTTTCTATCACGTCAGTCGTCTCTCAAGGTAGCGTTGTAGACCTAATCTTATTTATAATCTACGCAGCAGACCTAGCTACAGCTCCGTATGTTTACATGGAAACGTTTGCAGACGACACAGAAATTCTAACGGCGCATGAAGATCTGGCTATTGCATCACAGCAGAACTACCTAAACCTTTTGGAAGATTGACTGAATCAGTGGAGAATCAAAGTTAATGAAGGCCAGTCCATTTACCTTTACATTACGGGGATAACAGTGTCCTCCTATCTATATTAACACCATAGAAATGCCACATGCAGCCGAAACTCGCTAGACAGCAAGTAATACTCAAGCTAATCTGTACCTACGGATTAGAACTGTGGGGATGCTTTAGCATGTCCAACTTAAGTATTATTCATACATATGGATTTAAAAATGCCAACTGTAAAAAGAAATCCATCAATGTGCAGCGAAACATCATCACTTGAAGCTCCACCCTTTAAATGACTCAATAAGAAATGGTCTTGTGACCTGCTCAACCAATAACGTCTCTAGGGTAATACCAATAGATTAATTCTCCCAAGTATTCTTATTAGCAAATGAGCTCACAGAAAAAATATGTATTATATTTTCAGTGTATGTACATAGTTTTAATTGCCGGTGTATTTTAAATAAAATTAAAAAAATTGTGCAAACCTAAACATAGCATTTTAATTAACCAAGTTTTATTAGATGCTCTTGTACGGTGGTTTTCAATATTTGATATCTCTGCTAAGTCTTGTGCTGCGCATTGCGAGTTAATTTTGACTAGTGTCTTGATTTGCTCATCGTTAGCGGTGGAATGTCCATCCAAGCGTTGTCGGTCTTTAAGACTAAAAACACCAGTTCTAAACTTAGCGAACAGTTCTTTCAGCTAAAGAACTCTCTCCGTAAACAGCACACATTTTTATTGCTTGTATAAAAATTTCGCCTTTTCGGTACCAGAAAAGCATTAAGCGTCTATAGTGTACTTTTTCCCATATTGAAAATGGCCCAAGAATGATACCAATCAATTTAATGCAAAGAACTTTTTTATGTGTGTTGAAATGTCATCTTTAAGAATATCTATAACCGCGACGTATTCAAAAACTTTTCAATGCTTTCTAGTGAAAACTTGGCACGAACTTTCCGGACAACCCAGTACTTTCCTTATTTATTTGATTTTAATATTATAGGAGTGGAAAACAGGGTCATGGCATGCAAATAAATTAAAAAGAAGTAAATCATTCTAATTAGAAACACTAAAGAGATTAATGATTGAAGTATTAGTGCATCGTCCAGATTGGGCCCACCATAATAAATACATCTACCAGTTTATATAAATAAGCATAATTGGCGGCATTTTATACACGCGAATAGTTGCTACAGCAGTTTAATTGGCAATTACGTTTTGTTGCGATGAATAATGGCGCGGTTATAGGCGGCCGTAAATCTTCGTTATCCGAAAACTACTCGAACAAACTTGCGGGCGGCATTTTTCAGCGCGTTGTTTTTAGCGATCGCTAAGAGCCGACCGCCGGCCACGCAGAGCATGTGTCGCCGGCCCGGAGATAAATGTGGCTCTCGAAAATTCTAGATTAAAGTTTCTGCATCAAACGCGACGCTAATCCCCGGAGAAATATTTGCGTTCAGAATAATTTTAGACACAATTTCTTTGCCGGGGCGAGCAAATTCTTCGGGGCGAAACAAATCGAAGCAGACGCTTTGATCAAAACGCTAAATAAATTGCGGCGAGCTGTTTTAGAGTGAGAAAAACAGGGAAACTGATTTGGCGGCGTTACGAGAGGTGTGCAACTTCTAATCGAATGTGTAAATTTATTTGCCACACCAATAATATTGGAAATTCAACAAGCACTAGCTTATTCCAAACTAAAAGGCCATAATATTGATTACAAATGGGCAAATGGACAGATGCAGAAGGATTACATATTAGTCTTTTAAAATCTACCATAGCAACATTCACAAGAAGAAGACGCTCTGAGGGACTGGGAGTTTTCAGACTCCGTCATGTAGAAATAAAGCTATCAGATGGGGTCAAATATCTTGGAGTGATCAAAACTTACCTGAAATCAACATATTGAATTCAGAAGGAAGTCGGAGACAACAGTGGTGATAACTAGTCTAAAACCGAAAGTGATGTCTTATATGTATATACATCAGGGTAATTAAACCCATTATAACAAATGCAGCTTTGGTATGGTGAATAAAGATGACGCAAAGACTATGACTATGACTGTACTACAGCGGCAATGGAGACACTACTAGACTTCCTTCCCCATCATTTTAAAATCACGGGAGATGCAGTAGTAATGTATGAAAGTATGAAAGTGGAACATATATAATATATATTAAATATGAGAGTAGACCATACGGCAGCAACATTCACATTCAACATAAATTTCATGGTTAATATTATAAATCTAAATAAATCTACAAACGAAATAATCAACAGAAACAGGCTCGGAAAAATTATGTGGTACACAAATGAATCGAAAATCAAGTCTGAAACGCGACCAGGCGTATAATGTGAAAAGGTAAATTTGCAGTTTTTTATTAGAAGCGGAGATATTTGCTATATTGCAGCGCGTTGGGCAAAATCATTTGAAGGTTTATCGAAATACGTGAATCAATATATTCACGGACAGTTAGGCATTCCTGAAGGTGTTAAAGAACCAGGAGGTAAGAGAATGTCGCTAAGAACTTAGTGCTCTAGACTACAAGTATCAACAGTACCAGGCAATAAAAAAGTTGTTGAGATAAAAAGGATCGTCAACCTCATATATAGGCCACTAACCGGCTATGGGAGTACATAAAGGTGCAATGCAAAACTAAATATAATACGAAGGATGGGAAAATGTACCAAAATAAAGATAGAAAAACATTCATAAAAAATCATCTCATAAAAAAAGTTAAAAACTGTTACAGGTTTTCTCACAGGGCTTTCTTAAGGGACATCTTGAAAGGTTATGCTGTGGGAAACTCGCAAAGAACCAGAGATAGTTATTTAGATTTTGTGCGAGTGTGAAACTTTAATTCACGGGAGGCAAGGTACTTATGGAAAACCAAAGGTGGATTAAAAATATACAGCAATTATCCAGTAGGGAACTTGCACAGACTAGTACAATTGATGAGGATACTAAAAAAGTGCTTTAAAGAAGAGAAAAGTACAATAAGTCCATAAGGCTCTCAAAAAAATAACAACTAGCATTTAAAGAGTTCCTTCATGTGAGCTGTTGCGAAAAGATGATGGTAGTATTTACGGTTTCGCTTAAAGTTTGTTGTTCTGCAAGCAACAGTACACCTATTTTTCGGAAGATCCGATTAGTTCTATGGACGTTTGACACGAAAAGAATGTTTGAGTTTTGAACTCTTGGGGAATAACAACATTGTTGGCAAGCAGGGGAGTCTTGCATTAAATGAAATTGTGAACTAATCAGTAGCAAAGAAGACAGTAACAATTATTTTGATGACTCTCTAGACACGGAGGCACCCTTCGAAAAAGCAGGTGCTGTTCTCAAGGAGAAGCTTTATAGAGCTTTGTACTTTTACACTAACAACGACATAAAACCAGAGGCTTAAAGGTCTATTAAGACAGTTAAATTAAAATAAAAGTGAGAAAGAGATAAGAAACAGTTGTTACGATATAAAAAGAAACAGCCCAAGACATTGCGTGCTAATTACCTAGAGCCAGTGAAGAAAATAAATAAAAGAACACTTTATGAAGTTTGTTAAAATCAATATGATTGTTTATCTTAGAACGTTACAACAGATTACTATGCAACATAATTAAAACATCAACAAACACATTTTCTTTAATGGGTCTTTTTAATGAATTTAACGTTTTAAATGAACTAATAGTTATTTATAGTTGTGTACCTTTTATCAAAATTTTTCTGTGAGAAAACAGGTTCAATTCTGTTAAGGTTTGTCCATATCTTGTCAAGGGTATAAATATAGCTAAATGCGACGTCAAAATCTTCTTTACAAACTCTACTTTTTAAGACGAAGACAAAGTTCCGTCCGTTGTAGACAACGGGGTGGATGTACGGATAGGATAACTTACCACTAATGTGGAGGTTTTGAATGTATAGTTAAATATGTTTTCACTCGGTTCATTAGAAACGCTAACCAGGTGTTAATTTTCTCAAGCCATGAAAAACTTTGAAATGCCAGCTTGGGCCGTATATGCACCGAATTATAAAATATGGAAATGAGGCAACTTTATAGTTATAGTCTCTCACGCAGTTTTAGCTGCGCGATTTTAAAACTTAATCAGGTGTTCGCGGTGTATGGATGAAATATTGAGCTATAATTCAGACGATTATTATAGCATTTTTACTGTTTAGTCAAGCGAGGAGACATTTCGAAAACAAGCTCCTTATTTAAATAATAGAAATGTTCCAAGTGGTCCGGTCATCGGGCTGAATCGTGTAAGTCTTTGGTCCTACTAGGAGTTGGCCGCACGTGGGCGACAGATCTTTTGGTTTTAACGGTACCAAGGCAACGTTGTTTGAAACAGGGGGACTTGTAGCTCTGGAATAGTAGTGTGCACATCGGCTGATAGCGCGCGTTTTTGTAGACAAAGTATTACAAATTCCCTTTAAATCTTTCTTTTTATTTGACTCTATCATGGCGTTTTGCAAAGGCATTGCACAAAAAGGATGTGCTATAACTGCTTTTGTGAGATGTTTAAAAGCGCTTGTAGTAACTGTTCAATGGCAAAGATTATTACAGAATTTTTGTCTAATAAAAAAGACATCTTTTACATCACAACTATTATTTCTATATTTTTTTCAAAAATGTTACTTCACCTTATGTAGTTTGTAAATATGATTTTGCAGGTTGTAAAATATTTTGGTTATAATTATTTTTATTATCATTTGCAGATTTACAATATATGAGTATTAAATAAATGGTATGGCACAGGTATCATGAGGGGTGTATTAGCTAGTGCTAACCTCCCGGTAGAGATGATTTCAATCACGGTTGAGCTTTAGCCGCCTTGTAACATTTTGTTAGTGGGCGAGTTGTTCGATGAGCGAATTGGGGTGTCCGAAGAGATTGGCGTTGTATGCCGAAATCCTCTGAATTTTGTTAGCTACATAGGGGATTCTTAAGTCAGCGTAAAGGATGTCCATAGAAAATATACCAAGGGGTACCACTGCAGTGTTTTAGTGTGCCATGTTTTAGCACAGCCCCATAGGTCCAAACTGGCTCCAAAATAGTTTTATAAAGTAGTATTTGTTTGAAAGGGATAGTTGAGAGGGTCTTATAAATAACCAAATCATTTTCTTGAGTTTCGGATCTAGCTGATTCCGGTTTGGTTTGTTGTGAGTTTACGATCGAGGTGCAGGCCGATATATTTTACCTCAGTTTTTATCGGGATTAAAGTGTTGTTGATTCGCGATTGTAGACATTCAACTCGTCTGGTGGTGAAGGTTTCTTGTGCAGATTTGTCGGCGTTGACTGTAATTTTCCATTTGAGGAACTAGACTTGTAGGGAGTTGAGGTGTTTTTGAATATGTTTTGCTGCTGCTTCTGGCAATTTGTTGGGTGACAAGATGGCCGTGTCATCCGCGAAAGTAGCAAGTACAGTAGTACCCATGGTTGATGCGTCCGAGCTGTATACAACAATGGACTCAGGACGCTGCCTTGCGGCGGTGATTGGATGGTAATCGGACAATGCATTGCTCACTTTAACTTGATGAAATCGGTCCGTAAGATACGACTTCAGTAAGAAGTAGAGGTGTCTGGGAAGGTGTAATTTGATTTGATACCCTACACCTTGTCAAACGCCTGTTTTATATTTAAGGAAACAGTTGCAGAAATTTCTTTATTCTCAAGACTCCATTATATGGGTGACAATTCGATGGCTTTGATGTATAGCTGAGTGGTACTCTCGAAATCCGAACTGGTGCAATAGAATAAGCTGATCAAGATCTACGGTGTCTTTAATTCGTTGTAATAAGAGTCATTCGAAGACCTTGGAGAGTAGGGGGAGGAGATATTAGTCTATAGAACTGTGGGTGAGTGGGAGCGTTGAGTCTGAGCGTTTCTCACTGAGCGGGAAAGTAACAGAGTAGAAGTATACTGTTATATATTATAGTAAGTAGAAGTACAGCTTCTTTAGGAAGGTTTTTAACTACTTTGCTTACTATAAGGTCGTATCCGAGGGTTGTTTGTGTATTCGTTTTTTAAAGTTGCCGATAGATTTCTACTATTAAGAAGAGTTTGAAAGGTAATAACAGTTGACATGACACATCAAGGAATAATTCGATTTCTCAATCACCGTCACCATTGTGAGTTTACAATGTTCTAAAGTCGTTTGCATGGTGTTGGGCAAAGGCGGTTGCTTTTTCGGATTTTGGCCACGTACCATCTGAATTTTTAATAGGAAGCGTCATTATAGTTGGACGTTTAGATTTTTTTTGAAAGGTTTGTGAGATATGGTCTAAAAGTTTCTTTGTGGACTTCTGTTAAAGTTTTATGTACTTGGTTGGTAAGCCTGTTATAGGAGTGTTTGTCTTGTCTACTTTTATTGCTTTGGCATTGTTTTCTCGCCCTAAGTTTTCCAGTGATGAAATCTCGGATATACCTGGGAATGTTATTTACTGTGGATGTAGTGTTTGTTACTAGTGGTATCGTAGGTAGTATTGGTAATATCTTTATCATCGTGCATCTTTTATGTAGTTTGTACCTCAGATAAGTGTGTGCTGCAGTAGATGACTAGTTGAGCTGAAAATTATGATGACTGGAGTGTGGTCAGAGGATAAGTTATAGCTAGATTCTGCTTGGTAGTAAGTATTTGCTATGCCACTGAGAACCGCATGATCTAGAAGATCCGGCAATTTTCCTGGGTCGTTAGGCCAGTAGATTGGCTCGCCGATTGAAAGATAATCATAGTTGTGATTCTAAATTACCCCTAGGAGATTATGACCTTTTGTAGTGGCGATTCTTGAACCGCATGCTGCACGTGTTTCGAGTTCCAATCTCCTCCGTTAATAAATTTTGTGCCTAGTGTTTGAAAATAGTCTTCGTATTCCCCAGTGGAAATGAAGTGCCTGATGGGCCATACACGGCTGTAGTTATTAGAAAATAAGAGAGTAATTTTTGTACTTTTAATTTTGTTTGTTATATAGGGTTACAGTTTATAGTGGGCAATTGTGCCACCCGGATGAATTGGCGAAGTAGACTGTGTAATGTGGAATTTTAATGCTCTTATTATTGAGTGGGTTTTGTCAATCAGTAAAATGTCGATATTTTTAATTTATAAGAAAGTTCTAATTTCTGGAATGCGATTGGTTACGCTATTAGCGTTCTAGAGAGCAATGGGTATCGTAGTTGCCATTATTAAGCTATTTTACTGATAACTGCGGAGAGAATGTTTGAGATCGTGCTGTTTTAATTGGTTTAACTGGGTAAACATTGCTTTGAATTCTGCGAGAAAAGTAGTAAGTATATCATTGAAGTTCTTGCTGGTAAGTGGCTTTGTTTGGAGGAATGTTTATTGTTTTGTTTGTTTGTGTTGTTGTAATACTATTTAATGAAAGGAAAGTCGCTTGTGTTTCTGGACCTTTGTAGATTCTTGTATACCGTGCAGCCTTTATAGGTTGCAGGATGGTGTCCTTCCCGTAAATGCACACTTGTCTGGAGTGTTTGAAGGTTTCTTACATGCAGCTGTACTGTATTCTCCATCGAATTTAACACACTGGAAGGGTTTAGTGCAATAGATTTTGGTGTGGCTATAGTATTGACAACGTAGACATTGCGGTATGGTGTCCTTTTTTTAGACGGTTCAATCAAGACTTTTACGTTGCTTAAGTATTGTAGTTTAAAGATCTCTCTGTTATTGTTTTTGGACTCTAGGTCGACCTTGAATAATGGTAGCGACTATTTTGTTACTCTTAGTCACGTATTTATAATGTCGCGTACCTTATGTCAAAGGGTAGCTAGTTATCTATGATTAACGTGGTCTTCCTTGAGTTAGTACGTGTGATGTACTATATTTTTATTTCTGAGGTGAGTCTTAAGTGTCCTATATGTGTCTGTATTTCAAATATTAACTTTAATTGTGTCATTCGTAATGTAGTGTAAAATTGCTCTTGTTCTATGACTGCGGTGAGGTTAGCAATCATTTTTTCATGGTTGTTTACTCCATAGATGCATATTGAAAGAAGTTTGGAAACATTAAGTTGTTTATTAAAGGGCTTTGTTGTTTGTATTGTTTCTAAAAAAAGTATTTCATATCTATTATCAATAATGATTGGGTTAATATTGTGTTGGAAGTTCTTTTTCTTTCTTTAATGTTTGCCATGGGTGCTTTTCTTGACTGTCAATATCGTTTAGGACTGAAAAATCAGGTTTTCATTATTCTGTGCGTTTTGACGTTTATCAGTGTTTGCTAATTTGACTGTTTGTTGCTGTGTTACGCCTTGCATTGTTTTCGGATATCGAGTTATGCTAGGAGTGATTATGTGGGATGGAGGCGGCGTAGATTGATTTTGAAATGTAGATGGATTATGAAGTGGATTGATTTCCGTATTGATTTTGTTGCGTCAATTGGAGTCCTTGATTTATGGGCAGGAAGAATGTGAAACCGTAATTATCTGGCACCGTTTGAGTATATTGTGTTCACGGCCCAGGACCGGGCGGACCGAGCCCATACCCACTTCCAATTGAAAAGTATTTATTTAAAATGAATACGAAATTGTCTGTGCACAATGGGATCCGTATTTTCAGCGCTTAACAGAAGGAACAGCGTGTGAAGGCGTGTCAATAGTTGCCTCATTTGTACACAGAGACTTTTTTTAGTGTTTGGTCATAGCAGACAAGCTATGGTTCTATTACTAGAAGCTGAAAAACACCAGTTTATGAAATAGCAGCAATTTAAAAGTGATTGTTTTAAGAAACCACTGGGATTTTTTATTCCAAACAAAAGGCGATTGTATTTTGATATTGTAGATTCTGCTGATTGACTGGCCCTTTAGTGAGAGAATTACCAGTCAGCAGTATTATGAGTTACTGAAACGACTCTGTCAACGTATTTAACAATGCCATTACCTTGTCACACCGTTGCCATCTTGCAGACTCTCCGGTACATGTACCATGTTCGTGAATCCTGAGTCAAGCAGCTATTTTCTGTTTGATGCAATGAAGAAGGCAATACACTATGAAAACTTCTGCTCTAATAACGAACTTTAATCGGCTGTGTCGTGCTGTACCAAATAATGATTTGCAGGAGGTATACGAAAACTTCCGAAGAAGTTGCAAAAGTGCATAGACATTGAAGGGGTATAACTTTAATAAAATGTGTGCTCGCTTCTGTCTAATAAAAAATTAGTGAGAAGAATTAACTGTAGTACCAATCATTTCTAAGGATTCTATTTTCATTTTCAAAGCATGTTTAGATATTTTTTTATTATGAAAATTGTGAAAACCCAAAATATCAAAACGTAAGCAACTTGTACTATATTGAAAATGGAAGCAAATTAGCTTATAAAAATTTTTTAAATTTATGTACATTTTTGCAGTGGATCAATGTTTAGTCTATGTTATAAATGCACAGCAAATTTTATTCGAAATTGGATAGTCTAAGAAGGCTATTATCACTAGCCATTTTTTAAGGAAATAAAGTAATTTTATATAAAATCGTCTTTGCATAATTTTGACGTGAAACCGTATTTAAGTTCGGTACGAATACTAAGAGTCATTCCAAAATTATGAGCGACAACGGGGAGGACAGCGTTCGACAGAGGAAGGTAGAAAGAGTTAAGTAAACCAGCCGAAATCCCCTGCTCCCGAACGCAGCAAGGGAGGGAGGGGACGTAATCGGGTAGCAAAGCTACGTTTTCAGGGAAACCTCACATTAGTAGTCGGGTTCTCGACTACTACCTACAATTTTTTTCTGGAAGCTGGTTATACGCAACACCAATGTAGAATTTACAAAAAATCGATTTTTGGGGGCTTAAAAGATACTGTGAACCTTCTAGAATATGTAGCAAAAAGTTTCATATGTGAATTTTTTTTTAAATGTCGCGTTAGAAGTTTTTGTGTAAAATAAGGTATCACAATTTCATATATTGTGGTTTGTTGCCTATTGAATTCTTCAGCACGCTTGTACTAATTTACCCTAGGTTAATATCCTACCATTTCTTTATTGTTTCGCATTTTTCATTATTAGTAGTTTTTGTTTTTTATATTCTCTTCATTTATTTTTGCAGATCTTTTTAGCTCTTTCTCTACATTCTTTGCATGTCTCCTTAGTTTTTTCACTTACGAAGTTTATTATACTCAGTCGTGCTTTCTTCCTTTCTGTTATTACTTAAATTCTTTATCACACTATCTTTGTTTTTCTGTTTTCTTTATCCTATTTTTTCTAATGACTTTTTAACTCCAACAATTTATCTAGTTTTATACTCTTTCCTTCATTGTCTTTCTGAATTCCTCTGGCACTTCTTGGGTATAGGTAATAGCCGTTAATTTTTCGTGTTTTAATTTACTTGCTACGATCCTTTTCCTTATTGTTCTTTTCTGTTTGTACTCGGATTAACAGAATGACCCAAATCACTTCCTTACGTCCTGTACGTCTGTATCATGTCTAACGTCCATCTGGTCTCTCGTTCCAAGTCTCTTTATGGATCTTTTTGTGTTTGAATTTAATGCCGCTCCATTATTATTCCAATTACAGTTTCAAATGTTTTTTCTGCGCATTCGCATTAAAATTTCCACTTATAATTTTAACATATTAGGGCGGTATTCATCAAACACTTCTTGTAAATATCTGTGTCTAAAACTATCCTTTTTCTTCGTCACTTTTTCTTTTATGGGGCATCAGAATTATAAATTGTTATACTTGCAAATGTCGCCTTCTTTGTTAATAGAGTTATTCGTTTTAGCCCCAAACTGCCTGTTTGCAATTTTTATATTTAAAATTTTTAAAAACCTTTTTTCGATTGGTATAAATAAGCTTCTAACTTTTTATTTGCTGTTAGGTTTTGTATTGACCTTATTTTATAAACTGGCTACACTCACTATTTTGTTTCTATTGCCACTATTATTGCGGTCCTTATCCCTATTTTCTTGTGTCCAATTTTTTAACTAGATTTTTTATCGCCTGGAACTGTTGGAATGATGTACTTATTATTCTAAGTTTGTCATTTTCACGAATTCCGGCTAATTCGAATTTTCGATGCCTTCTAAAATCTATATTTTTTGCTTCAACTAGAGAACTATGCTGATATTGGTTTATTATATATTTTTATATTCTTATTTTCTCTATTTTTCTTTTACATTAAGTTCCATTTTATTGACACTTCTATTTTTCACTCAAATTATTATAATTATTTACTTTTTCAAATTCTTCTTTATTTGTAACTTTTTTGCTTTTCTATTCAATTTCTTATCCTTGGTCGTTAATTGCTTTTTGATATATCTTAATTATACTGTTATCTCTACCAGCTTTTCTGGTATTACATGCGGGTCGCTCATTTTAAATATAATTTATACGTTCATGCCTATTATCCTCTATACACGGGTTGCCTATCTCTGATCTTTTATTGTTTAGTATGCAACTTTTGCTACCAGCGCTTACACACAAATAACTAAAAAACATCTATTGCCTACTACTATTCTAGAGCATGTTATGATCTTTCGTCTCTCCCACCGTTTCCGCTAAACAATTTTTCATTTTCTTTTATCTTAAACTATTTAGAACTAAAATTTTAAGTAACCACCACTTACACAACATTTGGAAGAGTTGTTTATCGTGAAGCAAACCATCAATTTTTTTAAATGGACAAAGCTTGGATACTGGATTTTACTCTTACACGTGTCACAAAGCCGTTTGGCTGATATATTTTAGCGGATTAACTTCTTATAATCACTAAAAATATAAATAGGTACAATAAGGGCTTTCAATTTCAGCAGCCTTTGATTCTTGCTCAATTTCAAAACCAACAACAAATTTTGATTTCTCCGGATTAACGATCATGAGAAAATCACGTCTGCTAAAGTTATATTTCTTGCAGAACCTGGACGCGGTTTTAGATATTTAATGTCTAACTTAGAATTTAGTAATAATTGAAATGCACTGGTGCATAAATTAGTTATGGGTAACGATTAGCTCATCGTTAAAGCTTTCAGATGGAATGATTAGCCATATTCTTGTCACGGTGGCCAAGCGAATTGAATAAAATAGAATAGCAAAGTTAAAATGGAAATATGTAGCGGACGTGACAAGACTAACTAACGACAGAGACAAAAACTGCTAGACGGGTGACCATGAGCCAACAAAAGAAACAAAGAAAGGCTCCTAACACCTTGGGGATGATGTGCAATGAATATACGATCACTGGACAATATCATCGCATGGTTGTACGGACTGAAAACATGCAGGAGGAGTTATGTCCAGCGGTGGATGCACATTATTAGATGCATAACTTTAACCTTAAGTTTCTAGAATGTTGATAATGCCAGCGACATAGTTTTATGCGTACTCAATTTTATTATAAAGGCTACACATAGTCACTAAAAAACAGACAGGTCTAAAGACATAACTCCCTTCATCATCTGTGGAAATTTCAAACTTTGTATTCTGAATTTCAGGAATCCCCTGACATTTAAAACAAAAGTGGCAAAATTCACACTAAATACTCACAGCTGTTGATTTATAGGTTGCATAATGTTTCGGCTAGCCCAATACAAGGATTTAAGATTAATTGGATAGAGGGGGGGGGGTTGAAAATCTGCCGCGCAATAAATAAGCTTCAGAACTTAGACCAGGTTGTTCCGCTCCCTTATCCAACAATAGGGTCTCCGAATAAACCGCGGATTAAGCCGATAAGGATTGCTGAGCCGCCTTTATCATCTTGCAATAAAACACCGCCGACAAAGCGCGGAGAAAAGAACGGCCGATCAAGATATTCATACCCTGCGCAAAGCTCGCGGGCGGCGAAATGGGGTGCGATTACTTCGGACAATGATTTGGGGCTGCGGCGATCTAAATTCAGGCCGGCGGCGGCGCGCGTACGAATTGCCCCATTTCGAAGGAGACAGCGGCGCGCGGCACATCGATTTTTTAAGTGCTGCCGCTCGCGAGCGCCTTTCAGCGCGGCTCCTGAAGGATTAGGCTGTTTTCAAGTCCTGCGATTAATTTCGGCCCGAATGGCGGCAGTGGGCGCCTAATTAATAATGATTTTTCGCAGGCTCCGCGCCTTCCGATGAGGGTGGCTGGGTGATAAAAATATTAGGGACAAATACTCTTGGAATGCAAAAAGGTCCGAAAATTTCCTGTGCAGCTGAGAATTTTTCTCGTACAATCCTATTAATTATATTATATTATATTATTAAATATATATTGTTATATAATTATTATTTGTTATATAATTGTTATATATTTTGTTATAAATGAGAACAACTTTACTCCACTAAAGATCAAATAAAATTGAGTTTGGCATAGTAGTGTTGTAAATAATGGTGTCTAAACAATGAAAACTTTTAATGTAGCAGAAAACTGACTCTGGAAGATAGACACCTCTGCCAGGAACAGTTTCTTTAGGGTAGTAATAAAATATTTTAGCGATAAAGGGGAACTCAGAAACAAGAATTTAATACAACTCAAAGCCAAGGGATCGTAAAGTTTTTATTACATACTATAATTTCTGAAACATGTAGTGAAAAATAAGTTTATATTAAAATCGTTGTGGAAAGTATCAAAATGGAATGATCGGCGGAGGCAGTACACAGAGGGTGCTGCTAGAGAACAGTATTTGAATAAATTTATCGTTCTGTTACAAAACCGATGGATTTGTTGTGAAGAAGCCATAATTTGACAAATTGTATTTACACTTTGTCTATTGTGAACGTAGTAGTGTGGATGAACTGAAGAAGTTGCGTGTCACAATGATGACTAACCAAATGAATTAAAAACGTATTTCCAAACAAAGGACAATTTTTAATTTGTAACTTGTTTCCTTCAAGCCAGCATAAAAAAGAACCGCAAAGGAGAGTAACAATCTCGTAAAAATATTTAACTGCCTTAGCTAGCAGCATATTGTAAGTACTTCTACTCAGGATAATCTGTAGCAGTGACAGTAAAAGAAAGGTCATTCCCTGGGTAGAACAAGCATAAGAGTTATCAATAAACCCGGACAATAGGTTTTTCAGTTGTAGGGGAAAGAATCTGTCTAGGGAAAAGAAATTGAATGAAATTAAAGTGTCTGGTCCTTCAGATTGGGGGATTCGAGCCTTAAGCCTGCAACCTATTATCTGCACAATAAATTCAACCTGCAAACAAAGATATATTTTAGCCTCGGAACGCGACGAATTAAGGTGAGAAAACGATTAATGAATAGGGCAACTAGTAATGTTTCGGAAGTACGAACAAAAAGGGCAAACGCAAGAAATGAAATTAAAAAGCTGGAGGTAACACAGAAATAGATAAATTTATGTAATTGTTTTCTGGAGCACCAAAAGATAACAAAGCTGAAGGGATAGTAACACTGTAAGGAAAAAGAAATATAGAAAAATTACAACAAAATTAAAATGCGACTCACCATCATGGAAAGAAGATTGGCAATTTTTAGAATATACGGATCAAGAAATGGCGAACGAGTCCAAATTAAAGAAGCATTTTATCAAGACCTACAAGCATCTTTAGACGAAATTGAAGCAAATAGAGGAGTAAATTTGATCTAATAGGGTGACATCTCTAGAAAACAACTAACAACAATGAGAATAAACAGACTTAGGTGCACAAAATAAATTAAAAATGGAAAATAATTTCTTTACGGATATACTGAGACATATCTAACTAGAAGATTAAAATCAGTTATAGATTACATCTAAAATAACACTTCATTATCAACTTAACGGATATCAGAGTATTAGGATAAGCAATGTGAGGATTAAACCACCATCTAAAAGTTTATTGACAGCATTAAACGACATAATAGAAAACCAATACTACAACCAACATCTACCAACGATGAGGAAGAATATCACAGAACGTTATTATTGGAAAGTCGAATAAAATTTATGAAGAAAGAAAATACGGGTTTTAATATAGTGAGATAAAAGTGGACAGCATTGAAAACGCTATATGAAATATAAAGAATAGAAAAGTTGGTGACGTAGAAATATTATTACGAAAATTTAAAAATATAATTAAGTGCTTCAATACATATAAGTAAAAAATGTGAAATATACATGTGAGAAAATGCATGAAATTACAGAGGAATTACGGTAGTACCGACATTTAAAAGAGGAATGCAAACACAATAAAGCTGAAGAACGACATACATTTCGAACAGGACTTTTCCATTGCTGTCCGTAGCTCGCTTAGCTTTATTTTTCTTAATGCAAGGTATTACTGTTTAAAGCTGTTTAGATCTCTTGGTTGTCTTGCATAATGAATAATCGTTGGTTTCAGATGTTAAATAGTTGGTTGGATAATCTTCTGTTGTTACCTAATAATGTTTTTGTTTTATTTAATTTGGGCTTGTCTTCTGGGTCTCTAGTGTTTTTCTATCTCTCTTGTAATTTTTGTTTTTCAGCAATCAGGGCATTGAAGATATATGTTTTCGGCTTGGTGTTTGGGGTAGTACTTTACGCTGCCTCTTATATGCAATCAAAGTACCCGAATGCTTCGTTCACTTGTTTGGGTGCTTTTGGAGATATGTTTAACTGCAATTTCCTTTTTGTTTGTTGCACGTTGCACCTCTAAAATCAGCATTATATCTCTGTTATAAATATAGAGAAAAGTTTTAATTTCTAAATTATGATTAAATAGACTATTGGCGTTTCAGATGGCAATTCTCAAAGGTGTATGATCTATTAGTGTAGCTTTGCAATGACGATGATAAGGAGATTTATCAGGACATCCATCTTCTCCCTTTTTTGCTATTTGTTGGTTGTTCCAATATAACCAAATTATGATTCTGCTGATTTGACTTGGTTGAGATAGGGCCTTTATGATGGCAGAGTATGCGTTTTTAGTTTTTGCTTCAATTTCGTCTTAATCCTTGTTTAATCACTTTTTAATGTATAGATTTGCTTATTAATTTGGTTAGTGACTGAATATATTTAACACCTGCCACAAGAATAGGTAGCAGTTTGAGGTCACTAGTGATAGTTGAATACTACTCTTCTGTTATTTCATATTTCCTTCCAGTTGGTTGTATCTATTTCAAGTCTCTGGGGATTGATTCAACTAATAGTCTGTTAAGGTAAACTGTTTTGTTAATCTCGTAGGATGGCTTGGACTGTCCTTTCTCTGGTTTGTATTTTACCGTTTGTCAATCATATTTTTATCTTAGGCTACTAAAATTTGTAGGAAAGTGACAGCATAATATTCTATTTACGCCGCAGAAGACTGGGTGATTTGTGACGAACGGTTGTAGTTATTTTTCACAAGCGGAATTGATTGTTGAATCTGTACGGTCCCGTCATTGAATATTTGGTTGTGCAATTTGCATTGGATAATTTTGTAGATTTGTCATTGTTGACACTTTACTTACAGGTGTTAGTTTAAACTTATCAATGACCTGCAGTCCAGTTTATCTTTAGGTTTGCTTGATATCACGAGGCACGGATCACAAACACAAAACTATAAAATTCAAGTGTGTTCTGTTAAATATTAAAACACTTTTCTAAAAACATTAGGTGCAAGAGCAAACATTTACAGGAAGCTACTACAGTTGGTCCTGTCTACCTAAAAATGAATCAACGTATTGCCCTACACAAATCAACGAGACTTCCAGACTTATTGGACTGTCTGTTTTAAGAATACATTTATACATTACATTGCTATTGAAACAAATTATAGCAACTATGTACACATATAATTAGTCGACACAAACCCCTCAGATTGAGCTAACCAAGAATTAATTGGACATTATTTTATAGTTTTATAAAAGATAATCTTAATCTTGCTATTTAATTACAGGAACTTGACGATACTGACTTTTCATGTGATTATTTTACTAGAGTAATACAAAAAGTAGCACAAAACCCTACACGTTACTAATCAGACTACTAATCACCGAGAAAAAGCAACCAAATTCAGAATGGAAAAAGAATTGAAATTTTATTAAAAAATCACATACGATATTAAGTATATGGGTAATACTAATTTAAGATATATATCCCCATGTCAAAAAAATACTATTCCATTTGCATGATTACGTAGGAGTTTAAGAAAATCCATTACCCACATTTATTTATAAGAAAAGAGGATGAAGAAAACAGAAAAGAAAAAACCTGATGCTTTCGCTGTGTATCTTGTCAAAGTTTTCAACACACTAGTCTTACAAGCGAATAATAATGGCCAATAATAGATGCTAAGATACCAGACTCTTTCGATAGTCCATGCCCGATTACACTATCGATCGACCCTTACTCCCTATCAGAAGTTAAACAGAAGATAACTAGATGCAGTCGCCGTTAAGCGTCCAAGTTACTGAAAATTAATCAAAAAATTACCTAACTACAATATATAACAGTATACAAAAATTTTCCCAGAAAACATTAAATCCTAAACTAAGTAAACCACCAAACAATGTAACATCATATTGACCTGTAAGTCCGCTATCTAAAATATTTGAAAAAGTTTTGCGAAAGAGATTTATCAAAAACGCCAACTTTTCTAATAATTCACATTCCGCAAATATCATATTACAATTTACCAAAGCTGCCCCCAATTGATGAATTTGGCAAGGTGGCCTCGTATACCAGATTAAACTCGACTACATTTTATTAGAATCTCACCTCAGTTAAGTGTAACCGTGAAACATCTGTCTACTACCATATCAAATCAGATCCATCCAAAAATGTGTTTTGGGTTCCTTTTCTGCCAAATATTTGCGGCTAATATATAAGAAATATAGCGATAGATATAAATATTCACAAATTACCATAAAATACTTTTTATTTTTAATTAGTTGTTGGTTTAGCAAACTTTTAATGCTAATATACTATGGAGAGTTTTACTATTATCCTTAGGGTTTTGTATTGAACTCTGTAGAATTTTTTATTTAAAAGGTTTGAACATCCCCGTAACTGGACTCCATAAGTCCAAATTGACTTTATTATGGTAGTGTACATATTATGTTGTGAGCTTTGAGTTGTGTTCAAGAATTCAATGCATTTGTTGCAATTTCATGTTAATTTGTGTTTTTTTTGTCATTATATGGGATCTCCAAGTTAGATTTTTGTCCATTGTTAATCCTAAGTATTTTATTTGGTTTGTAATTGCTAGGTAAATTTTATTTATTGAAACAAGTAGGCAGTCCTTTTGTTTATTTGTAAAGGTAGTTTTAGTTGATTTGGCTTGATTAGTTTGTGCTTGCCAGGCATGAAGCCAGCATTGGTGCAGATCAAGCTGAATTTATGGTTTATTTGTAATAAGGATATCAACAGTAAATATGGTGTAAGTAATGGAAGCCAAAACATTTTCTTATAGTACTTCTAATGTTATGAACTGGTAGAAGGTTCTTTGAAGGTTATACTTTATCTAGAAGTGATGATCACTGAGATAGAATTTAAATATAATCTAGTAAGAGGTAAGAAGGATGAGTTTCATTTTATATAGGAAACTATCACACCAAACTCGATCAAAGACTTATTCAAAATATCTAGGAAGCCAACTGTACTTTTTTCTTTTAGACTTTTAATTCTATGCATTTTTTGAATTATGAAATGATATTTATGGAATCCGAATAGGTATATCAAATGGGTAGATCTTTTCGTTTAACTTCTGATGGGGAATAGGGATTGATCAGAAGTGTAATAGGGCATAGCTATTATCGTTATTATTAGCTTGCAGTACTGGAGTGCTGAAAACTTTGGCAGTATGGTCAGAAAAAGCATTAGCTTTTTTCTGTCTTTCCTCAAGTATCGTTTCTTTCTAATAGAAGAAATATGAGCAATGGATCCCTTAGACTTCCTGGTAGTTTTCCAAAAAATATGAACCTTCTTTGATAGACTGACCATGTACGTGTTAAATTTACTGTTGCGTATATTTTACAGAACTGTTTTAGTCGTCTTTTCAGCTTATTATACTCAATTTTATTAATGAGAAGTAGGTTCTTTTGTCATCTGCATCTAGTCCTTCTTTTTTTGGTCACTAATTTTTGGATGAATAATAGAGTTTTATTAGTCAGTTCTGTTTCAAGGAGCTTAGATGTTATAAATGTACATGCCGTCCTTACATTACTCTAGTAGAATAATCAACTGCAATGTAGTTCCTATAATTTAATAGCGAGATTAAGATTATTTCCTCAGACTGAGAGTTTGCATCGACTATCCATATGTGTACTTAAAGGGGGTGTACGATCAAGTGGGAGGTCTCAGTTTTCAATAGCAATATAATTCAAGTCCAGTAAATCTGGAATCTTGTTGATGTCCGTATTTTACTATTTTGATTCACCTGTAAATAAATAGAAACAACTGTAGTTAATTATAGCTTTATGTAAATTTTTGCTCTTTGCAGTGATTAGCCTTGATCCCCAGTTAGTGTTTTTAGAATTCCAATCGCTTTACTGTTAGGAAAGTGTTTCAGTATTTATATAATAGTACACATTTGATTTTCGAGCAAGATTACGTTTGTACTCCATGCTTTTTGATATCAAGTGAACCGAAAGATAAACTGGCCTGCAGGTTATTGATAAGTTAAGAACTAACGCCTATAAACAAATTTAAATATTTAAATATTTAATTCAAAATTCTACAGTATATGACAGGATCGTAGTTATCACAGATACAACAAAGAGTTCCGTTCATACAAAATAACTACAGTAGTATGATACAGATCTGCCAGTCTTCTGCGGTATTAAAAGGATATTCCAAATTCCAGTAGTCTGACAATAAGTGAAATAATATAACTGAAAAACGGTAAAATATCGCAAAAAATAGACAGAGAAAGGACAGTCTAAACATAAGATTAACAAAACAGCCTACCCTAAAAGACTGCTGGCGGAAACAACCCCCAGAGGAGGAAGAAAAAGATGAAAAGAGTGAAGAGCAGCAGTCCACCACCACTGGGGATATCAAACTGCCACCTATTTTTGTCTTAGATATTAAATATATTCAACCACTTCACTCACTTCAATCAAATTGTTAAATGAAATTGCTCCAAATTATACAGTCAAAAGAGGTAAAACCAGGATGAAGTCAAAATTTAAGCAAAAACTAAAGACGCATAATCTGCATCATAAAGGCCCTATCTCAACCACGACAAATCGCTAATCAGAAGAATCATAACTTACTTATGCTACAGCAATCAGCAAAAGCAAAAAAAATAGAAAAGACAGATGTGCTCCTAAAACCCCTTACCATCGTCGTTGCTATTCTGCACCAATGGATCAAACAGTTTTGAGAATTGCTATCTGGAAGACCAACAGTCTAGTTAATAATAATTTAGGAATTAAATTTTTCTTGCAACATAGTTGATGATTTTAGAGGAACATATGACAAACAGACCTTATATTAAGATTCTTATAAACTCATTAGCGGACCCAGCTTCCAAGCTGGAGACCAGCTCTACGTTTGTCATGTTTGTCGTCTGTCGTGCCTTATAACTTTTGATTAAGGTAGCTTTCAAGTTGGAAATCAGCTTCTGTTTCTGTCAGTCCAAGTTTCGTCTCCCATTATTACGTTGTTCAAAAAATCGGAGTCTCCTTCAACTCTATGCAGAAAGTCTTCGCAAACAGACACACGCCTCTGCTTTGGTCGTCCATCAAGACCTTCGGGACGAGTTTAGCGCAGATCTTTCGCATCGCCAAATTTTTAGTGATAATGCTGTGCACTGTCATCTGATCAATGCCAATTTTATCTGCGACCATGCGCACACTTAACTGACGGTCTGAATTCAGCACTTCACGCACACGTTGCACGATGTCGTCGGTTCTTGAGGTCGACGGCCATCCAGCGTAGGGATCGTCCTCCACACTTTCTCGGCCATCTTTGAAGAGTTTGTTGCCACTTAAAAACTGCAGGTTCATCCTTGAACACTTGCTAAATCATGCCCAACGTCTCCGTACCCGATTTCCCCAGTTCAACACAAAATTTGATGGCGTACCGCTGTCCAATCGTTCGCTTGCACCGAGTCACAAGGCAGGGGTCCACTGAAAACATGATCTAGCCTGAACGAACGCTCGCAGGAGACTGGCGTTCGGTGCGTCTTGAAGTTCACATCCCCACCACCGAGCATGAGCGTCAAGAAAAAGTTTCTTCCGATACTTTTTATACAAACCTTGTATAGTCCCAATCAAATGCAAGCTACAAATGTAGCTGTACAAGGTGGCAACGAGAAATTAACAATTTTTGCTGTTTATTGTCAACCCAAAGCTAAAATTGTAGAACATCAGTTTACACAGGTTTTATAATACGCTAGGGCGTCGCTTCATTGCTACAAGTGATTACAATGCGGCAACTTTATAAAACAATAACGAAATATAATTTACACCGGACCACAGGCGAATCTTCCTACTGGGCCACAGGCAGAAGGAAGATTTCGATGCCATATACTTTCTGTGTAATTAAAGGCATTTTGCGTAATTACCTCGAAATAAAATCCTGCTTCCAGTTATCTTCCGACCACTCTCCATTACTAGTTAATATATGCATGTAAGTCATTAATAAATGTACTACCCCAGTACTGTACAACAAAACAACAAGAGGTGAATGTTCAGAAACAAAAGAAAAGAGAGCACATGTCTCCCAAAACACCCGAACAAGTGGACCAAGCAATCGAGCGCTTTAATTGTTGTAATCCATGTTTAAGTACCATGATTCTTACACATCCCTCGTGTCCATCAAATCAGGAGTACTTTAAGGGAGCGTCCTTGGACCTTTACTTTACAATCTGTAATCTGTCGATCTGCCCAAAACTAAACTAACATCAATCGCCACATTTACTGAGACACAGCGATCTTAGCTACTTTTAAAGATCCACGTATAGTTTCCTAATTTGCTAGCACATCCGGTTGCAGCCAATGTCACCAAATAGTTACTCAAATATCATGACAGCACTTTTCGAAAAACACACCCAATTCCGTAGCTATTAAATTAAAACAGAAAGATTATTTAAAGTAGTATTAAGGAACATGTACCCATCGACAGACCAAATACTATTAAAGAAAAAATTAGAAGCTCTCTGGCACATAGTAATAAATATAAACAATACACGCCAAAGAAAAGCTAAAATACCCCTCCCACTATTTCATATCGAATTAAAATCCAATACTTATAATAAATACACATACAGCACAACTAAGGTAATGGATTAATCTTTAAATTTGAACCTCCAGATCCTAAGAGGAAGATATGCTAGTGCATTAGATACCAGTGCTATGGACATACAAAAGGTTCTTTTTCAGACAACCAAGGTGCGCAAAGTGCGCAGGTAATCGTGATGCAAAAGCATGTTAAAAGGAAAGAACGCAATAAAGATGTCAAATGCGTTTTATGCAACGGTAACCAATCCTCAAATTATAAAGGTTGTGTAGCTTATAAGGAAATACAGTAGAAAACCTACCCACCCCTGAAAGAAAAACAATCGATAATAAACCACATAATACTGGTAAAATTGCATATCGTCAGCAAGGATTATTATACATACAAGCGAGTAAAAATGCAGCAACAACCTCTCTAACATTCATTTCAATCCGCATCTTTCTTTCCAAAACAATATCCAGCGTGGAGGATATCGTAGCTAAAATTTTGGAGAAGATGAAAACTACTGAACACATCTATGCTTAGTAAAATTCCCTAATAGACAACCCCCTTAAAGTTACATAATGGAACGCCAACTTGGTTAGTCATACCTAAGAAGTTGAATATTTCCTCGTAAATTATAACATCCACTTAATGTGAATCTCCAAAACCCACCTAACATCCAAAAGTTACTTTAAAATTCCCTATTTTGTATACGACACTCAGCACCCTAGAGGAAGAGCAAGAGGTGGTAGTGTGGTTATCATTAAAAGCAACATAAAACACTACGGACTGTCAAAATACTTTCAAGACAATCTCCAAGCTACCAACATAGTAATCGAAGGCTAATCCGGTAAAATTATTGTTTCTGCTGTATATTGTTCTTCAAGTTATGCACTCAACAAGGAAAAAATCCTAAACTAGTTCTCTACATTGGCCAATTGGTTCATATCAGCGGTGATTTTAACGAAAATCATATCTATTGGAATCTAATCACATTAAAAAGACAAAAACTTCCACAGCCCGTTCCAAAGAAACGACTTTTATGCTGTTTAACAGGCTGGTCTACAGATAGACAAAAGACACGACCTTTTTAGATTTGTATATTCAATCAATTTCCGCCATATCGCTTAATAGCAAAGTCCTGTCTAGATTTCTCCCATGATCACAGTTGTATCCTAATTACTATTAATGTCAACGCAAGTAATAAAATAAATTCGCCCTCCTGCATAACAAGCAAACAAACTGAGATTTACTTAGAGAATTACTAAATTCAGAACTCCCTGAAAATCCCCTCTGAAGAGTAAATATGACCTAGACGAAACAGTCCAACATTTTAACGAAGTCTATTCGGGAAGCCGCTTGGGAATCCACTCCAAATATGACAAATTCAAGGGTGAAACAACAATTCCCAGGAATGATCAAAGATAAGATTAGAGAAAAAGGCATGCTTAAAAGAGATGGCAAGTGTCGTGTGCCCCCGCAGATAAAGCCCGGTACAACAGGGCAGTCAAAAAGTTAAAAAATTGCTCGATGGCCAAAAAAATCAAGAAACTGAAAACTACCTAAGCAACTTATCAGCCACTGAACTACTAAATGTTGTTTATGGAGGGCTAAAAAAAATAACCGATCCCTTCTATTAGAACAGAAGACGAATGAACATTTGCTCAGCACCCAACTACCGTTTTTACATTTTATCCCTCGAAAATTATCGCTGCCGAGAAAACACACATTCACGATGCCCTTAAATTTCATTTTATACAAACTAGAATAAACTTAAACAAATCTTCAACTTTTGATTTAAGCATTGGAAAAATCCTAAAAGAATTATCAGACGAGGGAATTAGGACAATTACAATGATTATAAATGGTATCATAAGGTGTGGATGCTTTTTCTCTCAGTGGAAAGTAGCCCAAATAATCTTAATACCTAAACCAGGTAAATCTCCAACCGAATTAGTGTCGTACAGATTTATTAGCCTATTGTTTATAATAGCAAAAGTATTTGAGAAGCTTTTTCTACAAAGAATGTTGCCCCTCATTGATGAGAAGGAATTAATACCACAGAGTCAATTCGGCTTTCAGCAGCAACATTCCACGATCGAGCAGATACATCGAGTTGCTAACAAAATACAGCACGATCTGAACACCAAAAGATATTGCGTGGTAGCATTTATAAATGTGCCCAGGCGTTTGTTAAAATTTGTCACGTTAGCCTTTTAAACAAAATCAATCGTAGCTTGCTATACACATTTTTTTGTTAATTCAGTCTTATTTCATAGATCGACACTTCTTGGTGGAACATGGAGATTGCATCACATACTTGTTCCCTATTGTCCCCTATTATATCCGAGGTATTTAAGGGTAATGTACTCGGTCCAGTGTTATACGTTATATAGAGGATGTCCCAAAAATCAACGTCAAGCTAGAAACGGGTGATAGGCCAGATCGTGAGTTATCAGAAAAATTATAAAAAAATCTTAGTCGTGTACTTTTACAATTATAGGCATTCAAAAAAAATTGAGAATATTAACGCCCTGTGATGATCTTCCATGTACTGTGACTACAAATCTTTATTATTCTTCATTTTTTTGTGTGTGATGTAAACCTGAATAATCTAAAGGTAAAACACAACTGTCTCAGGTTTAAAGAAAATATCACTTTGTTATCCAACCGTGCACTCAAAATTACTACATCGCCCAACGTTAACTGACTGTACTGAAAGAAAATGTACAACGCTATTTTAGCAAGTGACTAAAATATGGCGTATTTAATCCGGATTCCAAAATGGTATGACACTTGCTAAATTACTTCTTAAATAAGGAAAAATATTTTTTTTAAAGAAACCCGATCTCAAGCTAATTCTTTTTACTCAGTTAACATGCTTCTAATGCACGCTAGGCTTTCTCTAAGTCCCCCAAATCTGTTCCCCGTCAGGTTAAATAGAAACATCCTCCCACAAAAAGAGGAGACTAAACATTTAGGTGTCCATCTTGCCCGATGTCTGACATGGGGTTCACCTATATGGCACAAAAGGCTTCAGCTGGGCCTCACACTTAGAAGGCACTACTGGCTTATAGGACGGAATTCAAAACTGTTTTTGAGAACAAACTACTTGTATACCGGGTGTTCATAAAAAATGCTTTGGGGCCGACTGCGGGAGGACGGGGGGAAGCACTTGGCCGCTAGGTTGGAGCACGCAGGCGATAGAGGGGAAGGCCGTGCGGCCGAGCTCGCTGTGATTGGTCCGTTTAATTAATTTTTAATCGGCTATAACTTATTTATTTGACCTCGGATCAAAGAATTACATGGTCATTTTTTGTTCGTCTCGGTTTGCTCTATCCGGTAATATAAATTTCCCGAAACATTTTATGAACACCCTGTATCAGATTGTTATCCAACGCATTTGGTGCTACGTTGTTCAAATATGGAGGATTAGAAATCACCAAAATTCCTAAGCAGTTGAAATCCTCACAATCTAACCGGGAAGAAAACTGAAACGGCATGACCCGTTGGATCTACCACAACACTTCTAAGCTACAATTTATTTTTAAGTGGCTTGTTCAAGTATTCTGTATATTGTATTTTGCCGTGGAGCTTGCCACAGGTTATTTTCCAATTCCTGAGTACCTAACATTAATTAGTAACTGCTTGACGTTAATTGTTTTTGAAGTCTTTCATAGTAAGGAATTTGGTGTTTCAGTCATAGGCTGCTGAAACATTGGTAGCTGAATAGAAGTTGAAATGGTTGATATGGTATTTGTAAATATATAATGACCAGAGTTAAATTTGTTGGAATTGTTAAGATATTTGGGATAGCTGATTTTGAACATATTAGTGACCATTTAGAGTGCTTGGATTCTAGTGAGAATTCAATTGAATGTCTACTTTAAGAGTTTGTTATTGATTTTTGTCTGGGGTTATTTATTTATAGCTGCCATTGGGGTGAAAACAGCAAACAATATACAGTAAAGTTGTTACAAAGTATGACAAGGGGGAGTTAAGTAGAAAGTTGGTGGTAGGAAAGCTAAATTTTGCGCAATGGTTTATATATATTCGTTAGTTACCATTTCAGTGGTCATGCAGTTGTGGACGATTAAACAACGTGTCTTTGTTTACGACTCCTTTGTTGCAACCGGTCATTCGGAGGTGCAGACAGCGAAGATTTGGAACTCACTACAATGTTGGTCAGCATGGTGTAACAATATTGAAATGGTTTAACAACTTTAGAACAAGAGAAACTATGAAACCTGGAATAGCTTGAGGAGGCGATTAAACCGTTAAAAAATTAGAAACCATCGAAAGAATTCGACAGGTTATAGATGGATGCCAGCTCTTGCCACACACTTGCAATTTGCAATTGTATGTCAGGCAGGTCAGTTCACCGATTTTTACACATTGACTTCCACTTTCACCCTTATAAAATCAAGAACTACAGAAAGATGGCTATGTATGCCGGATCACGAGAAACGATACTGAAAACCTTACAAAATGACTGCATTCCGATAACGAGCAACTAGACTCACTTTTAATTATCAGGTACTACAATCAAACAAAATTTCCGGTACTGCTCGGAAAATTATCCACTGAAAGTCCACCAAAAGCTTCTACATACTGAGAAAGTAATTGTGTGGTGCGAAATGGCCCGATTTGTCGTAATTAGACACCACTTTTTCCAAGAGAACGAATACGCTGTGACGGCAAACTCATAGTGTTACCATACAATGTCGCGAGAATTTTTGATATCAAAACTGCCCTGGATTAGGTTTTGTTTCAACACGATGGGGCTACTTGCCATACCTTAAGGGAATCTATGGCTTTTTTAACAGAACATTACGATTGCGCGGGGATGTAGAGTGGCGCCTTGATCACCGGATCTTTCACTGTGTGATTATTAACTTTCGAAAGCCTGAAAGGCGTAGGTGAAAGTTAATGTGATCACGATCCTGTCTGTCTGTCTATCTGTGTGCGCGCGTATCTCTCCACACGATATCTTTGGAACTACTTGACCGATTCACTTCATAATTAGGCAGTAGATACCTTAGGTTGGTATCTTTATCAGATCTGTAGCTTTCATTTGACTCGAGGTACGAGGGTCACAAGGTTACATGCATGACTTACTTTGCTTTCTAAAATTGAAATATATTCAAAAACATTTTAGATCGAATGTTCTTGTTAGACGTTGAAGCATCATTTATAAGAAATACAAATTTTAAAAGATCAATTCATCAAATATATTTAAAGCACAATGCGGAGGTCCCCGGTCCCGGCCGGGTGAGAAGCATTGGATGTCAGAGTAACGCGTTCGGAGCCACGCGGAAATACACAAACGACGTTGCTGTATATTTTGTAATGTCAACATAATATCAACGCCCATTATAGCGATGCACCAGAGTGAGGCGGAATTCGTGACTGGCACAATCGTTGGAGGGCAGCAATAGTAACGATTTCTACAGAAAGTTTGTAACACTTGCATTCTTTATAGTACCAAGCGTAGCTGGCTGGATTTTCTAGTTTAACATTTTTTTTATTGACAATAACGTTATTTACAATCTACTTAACAAAAGTATCGAGTAAATCTTATGATAGGGGAGATAGTGATAGGAGTAGTCGTCCACTGATGATACTCCCAATGAGATCCATTTACGGCAGGTTGATGAAGTCTTCAGGCCATGTTTTCTCCAATCGTCTTACTGGTGGATGATACGTGGAAAGCTGGTGAATTAATGAATTGTTGTGTCCATCTAACTTCTGGTGGTAATTCATCGCAAATCTTTTAATTTCATTGGCAACGAATGGGAGGTCTAGGTCTTCATGGATTGTTTGATTGGTTACAAACCAGGCTGGGTTGGGTATCATTAATATATGTGCATATTTTCAAGTGATCGGGTAATAGGAGAGACTTAGCGTCCTGTTGAAAATGGTGGTTAGTAGTAGTATAGTCATTTGGCAGCATTTTCAGTATTTTTTCAGTTATTAAATCATGACCTGGCGCCTTAAACTGGTTCAGCTTTTGAATATCAAATATAACTTCGGTGGGAGAAAACGGTTTTATTGGAAGTGACATTTGACACTTCTATTTCATTGTCTCTAGTTTAACATAAGAAACAAAAAGTGAAAGGTAAAGGTCATAGGAAAAGGAAACATTACAATGAAAATATAGTACAAACAGACACACAAGCAATACGATAAATAAAAATACTTAAAAATGTAAAAAAAAAGATAAAATTGAGAAAAATTATGATTATAATACAATTAGGCAAATATATGTTAAAGGTGCTCATATACATGTTAAAATATATATGAGTGAGATACGAAAGTCGATGAATTAATATTCTAGGTTTAAAATGCAATACCCCTCGTATGTCTAAAATATTTGTATTTTAACGCCGCATATGCTGCAGTCATTTTCCCAGTGGTACCTTTGATGCTCATTTTCCGTAATTTATGGTCAGCCCCGCGCCGTCCCGGCAGAGACCAGATGTCACGGCAGCTTAATGCTCGAATCGTGTCTAAGCACTTTTCGGCGATGCTCCAGTCAAAATAAGACTAAAATAGACAAATTGCCCCGGAATTCCCTTGGGTCGTGGAGAGCCGCCGCGCCGTGCGGCGCGCAGAACGCACGACTTCCGACCGCTCTCGGGCGGAGTGCTGCCCGCCGATAAATCTCGGCCTACGGCGGATGGGGCAACGGCAGCAGCCGCGGCGATATTAAAAGCAGCCTGGGCGGAACCTCTTAATCTCGGGGAGCTCTCGAGTATCACGTTTTGTCTCAAAAAAGAGCGCAGCCGTCTAAATTTAGGGCTAGCCCGGTGGTAAACAATGGGGGTTTTGTTGCGCTGGGCCCGGAGGATTTGCTCAACCGCCGGGCGCTTAAGGTGTGCTACCTACCGCGCTGATGCACTCGAGCGATCGGGAGGATTACCGGCTTAAGTTCTCAGGCGAAAGTGGAAGAGGGCTGAAATTGAAAATTTACTTAGAAAGATTTTTACAAACCGCTCTCTGTCTTTTAGTTATAAGTTAGTAATTGGCTTCTGTTTACTGTTATCTGTTCATGGACCATTGACTCAGTGGATTTCTATCATTCATTTATATATTTCTGAAGTTTAGTAAAGTTAAAGTTGGGGTTTTGTCGTAAAATTTTTTAAATTAAAATTTTGAACCAATTTTTAACATTTGAAAATGTTTGGGACGTTTTAGATCTATGTTTTGTTTTATTATTTTGTTGATTACAAGTGTTTTTTTCTCTTTATTTTAATATGTTCTTCTTCTTATTTTGATTACAACCACTTTTTTTAAACGCCACATGGACTGTTAGATTGGTCCAGTCTCCAGTGTTTCGTAGCCAAGACTTCCTCCTCGACATTCTTGAGTTTCAATTCACCTTTGTATGATATTGTGCAAAATTTAATAAGATTTTGTATTTAATCAGCCAAGCAAACGTTCTAAGCATTGTTCAATCGAAACAATTGTAACTTTGGCGTTAGGAACTCCAATTCCACGTTTTTCAGCTTATTCTTATGTAGTTTTTCCTATAGCAGTAAATTCAAGTGCACACTATTTTGTAGTGTAATAAAAAATGAATAAACCTCATATCTGCACAGTGTAGCTTTTAAAGAAGCATCCAATCTTCATAATCAGGAGAACGCCAGTTTTATTGCGAAACATGTGCAGAGATCAGACATTTGTAAACCGCTCTCTCGAAAAACGAAAGATAAAGTGGTATAAAGTGTTTTTTTCGACTTGAATCTGTACAAGATAAATACTTATATATAAGTGTATGCATTGGAACTTATTATTAATAATTAAATTCGCATATTTATTAACAAAGAAATTTAAAATCTGATGTTCAAACTTACACAAAATAAAAAAATTAAGCTAAAGAACTGTTAGGCAAATTCATTGAATTAAGATATATCCATAGGCGGGCAAAAGAAATGTTTGATAGTTTTTAATTACTTTATAACTCCTAAATTCAAAGTACAATTTTGTGTTTTGGGAGTTGGCGTTATTTAAAATTATACACTTTAGCACTGATAAAGGTGTAGAAAACTTCAACTTAAGACTAATTAAAGCAAACCTAACAAACATAAACCGTTAAAGTCGAACGTAGACTGAGATCGATACGAACCCACCGCACAAATGTCGAACTCGAGACCAAGGCCTACGAAACTGTGCACGGGCGATGAAGATAAATCATTGTAACAATAGATAAGGCGATGACAGATACATTAAATAAATTGAATTAGACCAAATTGGACACAATATTGATAGAAGTAGAAGAATTAAGAGAAGAATAATCACCAATTAAAAATAAAATTAATAAATTAAAAAAGCAAAGGAAATACTTCTGCAACTGGAACAGAAAATGGAATTTATTGAAAAAAAGCAAAATCGGACGAATGTGGTAATTAAAGTGAAGATCTAAATACTAAATTAAAGATAAAAGCACAAATACAAGAAGTGACCTAAACCACTCTAAAAAGGACAAAAAAGGTTATGAAGAAAACGCTAAAGATACAGAAATAGCAGCAGTTGAAAGGAAAAAGTGCAAAACAGTAAAAATAGGCTTCAAAAAGCTGTGGGCCGGGGGACAACTCTAGAAATGGGACAATAACAAATGAAACAAAAGGACAGTACTTTTCTAAAAAAAACGAAGAAATAGAAATGGATAACGAAAAATGACAAAATAAGTATAACAAAAAGAAGAAATGCAAGAAAGAAATAGAAAATGAGTTCAAGAATGGAACACGGAATATCCAAATCATGTTGGCAGTAACGAAAACAATCTCAAGGAAAATGAAGAGATATAGAATTGATGTCTTAGCACCCCAAAAAGAAATAAAATGGCAATACAAAGCAGAAATTTTAAACAAAGAAGCTTCACGTCATACTAGAGGCAGAAACGGGACAAATTTTATGGTAATAGGAAAAACTACAAATAAAGCAATCAACGCAAAATATTCTACTTAAGAGTAAGAAATAAACAAGTCAATGTATCGATAGTAAATGGATACGCACCCACCGAAGAGGCAAGAGAAGAGGAAAAGTCGGGATTCTATAGCAAAGTAGGTTCCTAAAAATGATTTATTCATAATAGTAGGGGATTTCAACGCAAAGATCGGAAAGGAAAATACTGAAAAACGTGGAAGATGACAAAAGAAGAAGCGAGGAATGTTAAAAAACTAAAACACAGCAGATATTAAAGAAAGAATTCAACACAGCAATAGAAAATAAACTGGAAAAACGAGGGTAAGAAGGATAGAGATAGAATGAAACTATATAGAGATAGCAATATTGGAAGCAGCAGAAAAAATACTGGGATTAAAGAAAAACGACAAACCAAAAGTAAGAAAAAAATGGCTGCAAACACGAGCCGAAGAGAACAGAAATGATAACAAAAAAAAAAAGAAGTTACAAAGCTATTCACAAAAATCGTAACAAAAGTTTACGAAGAGATGAGAGACAACAAAGACACCAAGGAAGAAGCACCTACTTACAAAGAGTTTACGGAAGTAAAAGGCAGCTGGGTCAGATGAAATCAATTGTACACTAATCAAAAATTAAGGAGAAAAATTACTAAAAAGTATATATAAGTTAATAACAAAAATATGGGGAGTAGAAGGAAGAGAGAATACCGACAGATCGGAGAAATGAATTAATAATAATAATTTTTAAAAAAGAAGATCCCTAGAATGCAAAAATTACAGGCTTATTATGCTGTTAAATACAACATACAAAAAACTAACTACAACGATAAGAAATAGACTGATTAAATACACGAAAGTGACATTAGGGTGATATTAGCAAGGATTAGAATCAACGATCGACGCAATACATATACTGACACAAATTATTAAAAAAGGATACGAATATGACAACTCGTAATGAAATGTAGAGCACGAAGATATCCGTGATATCAGTGAAATTACTTAAACTAACCAAAACGACAATTTAAAGACAATGGTGACAAAAAAGGATGGGGACACAAGAAATATCAACATAAACACAGGGCTAAGACAAGGAGATCCACAACCTTTTTCAAATTATTTTAGATGGTGTGATAAAGAACTAAGAACTCGACAAATCAACTACACAAATCTCACTTCAGGTAGTAGGATACGCACACGATATAGCGTTTATTAACAAAATAAGCTGAAAGAGAGAGATCTAAAAATTAATGAAAAAATAACAAAATATTTTTTTATGTTCAAGAAAATCACACAGCACTACAGAATTGAAGATAAATTATTATAAGCTACAAAGAGTTGAACACTATAAATATCTAGGAGTAACTGTAAATGGCAAAAACAACAGCAGCTTAGAGATAATTGAACGAGTTAACGCGGAAAAGAGAGTATACTGAAAATACTACAAGCTACTAAAGGATAAACGCATAGTAAAACAAAAACTAAAATAAAAACATACAAGGCAGCAATTAGATCGGTTGTAACATATGCAGCAGAGACTATGTGCACTACAAGAAGAGATGGAGATAAGCTAAGGATACTAGAGAGAAAAACACTAAAGAAGATATTCGATCCAAAAAGGGTACAAACAGCACTTATAAACCATAAAATTGGAAACCTAATGGATGGACAAGACATAGTTAGATTTATAAAAGCCCAAAGACTAAAGTAGTTCATATATATTCGGAGAAGAGAACTTGATGCTATTATAAGAAAAATATTAGACTAAAACCCATGGAAACTCGACCAAGAGGAAGATCGAAGATAAGAAGACGCCAGAACCATGAGAATTGACAATTGGATAAGGAAAATCTGGAACAAAATAGCAAACCTAGCGAAGACACACAACAACATCTAATGAAATTAGGAATATAATGCGAATCTATCTACACATTAAACAGAAAGTAAACAAAGACAGCTGATATAAAATTTGGCGCGTTGCGCTCTGACTGCTTAATTTACACGAGGAGATAAGTGCGTTTGGAGACGCTCTCGCCATCTCTGCCATCTAGCCGCTGCATTACCGAACGCAAAAAGCGCGTCTGTCAAGGCCATTTGGTTTGCCACCGCCGAGCGAAGTTTCGATTGTAAGTTAAATTATTCCACGTTCCCGATCCAGGAAAAAAGCCTATCCAATTAAAAATTATCAGCGTAGGACGCCAAAAATACCTTTTTGCGGGCAACCCCCGTCATTTCATAAATGAATTAAACATTTTTATAAAAGGATTTTCATTTTCAGTTCGTCATCCGTGCCTTCCATCTCGGGCAAAATATAAAATCCCAGATTACATCGCCGCTTGTTTAAGGAGCCCAAATGGCCTGATTAGTATTCAAAATGAAAGCGGACCCGGCGAGATTCCCCGCCGAGTTGACATCATACTTAAAAAACATCCAATTCCCGCTTTCTCGTTCGCGTCCTTCGGCCGCGATCATCTATTAAATTAATCTCGTCGCCACCCGCTTAGCGGGCGTTTATTTATTTGCGGCCTTATTTCACGCCCCTTTCTCTAAATTACAGTCTTCATATTGTGTCATATTTTATAAGCGAAGGCGTCGGCTTACCCTGGCTGCGAAAGCCCGGCGTTTGAAATGTCAAGCAGCGCGTTATTAACTCTCCGGGGCCCCGCGCGTAATAAAGTTTAAACAAAGGCGCAGGCCAATGTTTGGGAAATTAATAAATTAGAACGGGCTTGCGCGGGAATTGCATTAAAATAAGTTAATTTTTCTCAGCAATAATTCCGCGCACTTTATAAAATGATCTGCATATATTTGCATGTTTTATGGAAAATTAGCTATAATTAAACAAGGTTAATGAAGTGGTATAATGAATATTACACGAGTTTAGTTGTTATCCTATTAGATGTGAGCTAAAAGATCACATCACAGCGTCAAGCGCTTTTTAGGTATACTTAATTAATTAATATGAAGCTTTTCTACCACGTGGATCAGAGATAACTAAGTTAAGTCATTGTTTCTTTCTTAGGTTTGGATTTGTTTTGCGCCTTTATTTCCACACTCTTTTAACCTCTTCTTTTAAATGCCTTTTGTCCCATTAGCATTTCTTGTTTGTTTATTCTTATTAAAATATGTAAACACTCAGACAATCGCCTGTCACAGTGTTTTTTATGGAATTATGATCGCTATTTTATGATGGTTTTGGAAACGTTCGACCGGCTTTAATTTTTCCGCGTGTTCGAAACCGTTTTGACCAAGAGTTCGCAGCGTGTTTGATTGGTGGCGGGAGTTTCCACACCCCGGAGGTCGTTTGCTGTATTTTTTGTATTTGACCCGGCGAGGAAAGTAGAAAACCCCGATTATAAACCTCGGACACGACCAGCTAAAGGACCCACATCAGAAAAGGCGCTTACGATCGGCCCCGCAGCGAAGATTGGGGTAAATTGTCCTTTTTCCCGCCCACGACCTTCTCTCCTCTTCCTTGATTCCCCCTCATTACAGCCCCGCAGAGCCGATTGCTGCGGCAGAGCATCCGCTTCCACGGTGAGTGTCTTCCAAATTTTTGGCCATTTGATTGAAACTTTTTTTTTTAATTTATATATAATCAGCAATCAGAATCTATGTACATCCTACGAGCTAATAGTATGAGTTTACGAGACTTGATGAGTAGACTCCCATTGGAGTCATCCCTTCTTTAGAGGGTTAAGTCTTTTGGCCATTTCTTCTGAAGACGTCGATTTTGCGGATTTACTGTCAATGGTGTCAGCGTTTCGTTTGAGTGATGTTCCAGTGTGGTTTGATGTTTGATGGCATATTCTTTGATTAGGTTTTTCACATAGGGAATCTCAAGGTCTGCGTGGAGTGTCTGGTTTGTCACATACCAGGGTGCGGCTTCCATGCTGCTGTTGGTTTTCGACTGGAAACGTTGAATAATTTTGACATTGGATCGACTTACACAACCCCAGAGCTGGCATCCATAGGTCCAAATTGGTCTGATAACAACCTTGTATAACAACAGTTTGTTTTCTAAGGATAGTATGGATTTTTTCCCAATGAGCCAGTACATCTGCTTCATTTTTAAGTCCATTTGTTTCCGCTTTTTATTAATATGCGTTTTCCAGGTTAATCTTTTGTCAAGATGGAGCCCCAGATATTTAACTTCAGTGGACTGTGGGAGAGTAGTACCATTAAGGGTTACTCGTGGACATTCTTGGTGTTTTGTTGTAAATGTAACATGTACCGACTTAGTCTCATTTACTTTGATTCTCCACTTAAGTAACCATTCTTCGATTTGATTTAAATGGATTTGCAGTGCAGCTGATGCTGCTATTGGGTCTTCGTTACACGCGAGCACCGCTCTGTCGTCTGAAAATGTTCCTATTTCAGTGGATTCCAATGTGAGTAGGTCAGACGTAAATAGTAGGTATAACAAAGGTCCCAGAACACTCCCCGCGGTACACCTGCCTATATTTCTTTAATTTGAGAGACATCTTAACCAATCCTTGTTTGAAAGGTTCTGTGTGTGAGATACGAGCGTAATAGTAGATAATAATCAGAAGGAAAAGTTTTTTTGATTTTGTGTAATAATCCTCTGTGTCATACTCTATCTAACGCCTGTCTAACATCTAGGAAAGCAGCAGTACAGCATGCTTTATTTTGTAGTGCAGTTTGTATGATGTTGGTAAGTCGGTGGCATTGTTGAATAGTGGAGTGTTGGCGCCTGGACCCAAATTGGTGGTTAGGCAACCATTCTTTTTGCAGTGAGTTTTCATTAATACGCTTCAGAAGTACTTTCTCAAGCAACTTGGATAATATAGCAAGCAGGCTAATGGGGCGGTACGAACTGATTTCGTTGGGAGGTTTACCGGGTTTTGGGATCAGAATGATCTGCGCGAATTTGAAATACAGTGGCCAGTACGTAAGTCTTAGGATTCCGTTGAATAATACACGATTGCTGTAATCAGTTGGTGCTTTTCCATCTTTTAACCAGTTTACCTCTTTCTTTATTTCTTTGGCTGTAAACTTTCGTATTGGTAAAGACATTTGTATTGGAGATTGTAATTATTCTTCTATTTCAAGGTCAACCTCAAGAGAGTTTGGTTGAAATACTTCAGCTAGATGATCTGCAAACGATTCTGCCTTCTCTTTGTCTGATCTTAACCATGATCCCCTTTGGTCTCTCAATGGAGGAATATGAACTTGTGGTTTTTTAAACCTTCAGCGGCTTTCCAAATTGAATTGTCATGGGCATTTAAAGACTTCATGTAGGTTTGAAAGGATTCATTCTTGATAGATTTTAATTTGTGTTTGAGTTGGTTATTTAGTTGATTATATATTATTTTGTCTTCAACGTTGTGGGTGCGTTACCATCTAGCTCTCGCTCGTCTCTTTTCTTTCACTATTTCCATGACCTCGTTTGGTATGTTGGGACTCATTATTTTTATATTATCTGGCTGCTGTGTGGCTTTCCAGCCCGCTTCCTGAATTGTAGTTATAAAGTGATTCGTTGCTAATTCTATTTCTTCTGCGGTTTTTAGGCTAATACTTGTAGTAAGATGCTGTTCAATATGAGCCTTGAAGATTTCCCAGTTAGTTTTCCTGTTACTGAAGAGGGACTAGATGTTTTGTAGATAATGGTACTGCTTATGGTGCGATTATCGGTAAGTGGTCGGACATCAGATTATAATTGGAGATGACATTGATATAGTTGGATGAAAAGCCGTTTGTTACGAAGAAGTCCAGAACGTCTAGAATTTTGTTAGGGTCTGATGGCCAATATGTTAGGCTACCGGTTGATAGGAAGTCATAGTTGTTATCCGTAATGAGTTTAAGTAATGTTCTACCAGTGCGTGTTCTTGGCGTTGAAATCCCCGCCGGCTATAAATTTTTGTCCTAGACTCTGAAAAAACGCTTGGAGAAGCTGTCGAGTTAGATTGTGTCTGGGAGGACAGTAAACAGCCGAGATATTGAGTGAACTTGTGAGTTTTTCAGTGACTTGGATTGTTGTAGCTTGCAAAACTTCTTTCTTTTTAAATTAAAAATAATATACAGTCCTCTTAAACCTGAACAACTATTTGCAAAAATTTCATCTACATACCTTTTACTTTGCTGTTTTTACAATGCGTGTAAAATTTGTAACCGTAAGTGGACATAAATATTTTAATTGTTCCTGTACTTACACATTATTTTTTTCAATTTTTACAGAATTGAAGCTGTAGCACTTCTTTTTTGTTTGTTTTATAATAAAATCTTTTGTTTGCCTGGATATAAACACCACTCCAAGGCCCGAATCGGGCTATAGCGCCATTGGATGGATGGATGGATGAATATAAACTCCAAAATAATTGAAATTTTTTACAAGAGTGAATTAAAAGTAAATTAATTTATTGATTTCTCGTCAAAATTACTAGCGTACAAAGTTATTTTTATGTAATATGACTTAAAACATATTTTTTGGCGAATAGGTAGTTTTGATATTGCTGGCATAAAATAAATGTGCTTGTAACATTAGCCAATTATGCACGAACGCTTCGACAGTAACATACCTCTGTTTTTCAAATGCTTCTTTTAGTAGTTCAAATAAATGACAACGACAAGTTGATAAATCTGCACTATAAGGAGAGCTTTAAGTATTTTAATTCACAAACCCGGAAGATATTCTAAAAGGCTTACATCTTACCGACCCATTAGCCTGCCTTTATCAGTTTCTGAACTTTTAGAACAATTATTGCTTAAAAGAATTGATCCCAACTTCACATCTAACAATTTCGACGGAGTCATTCTACAACTCAACAATGCCACCGTATTGTATATTTTATTATTGGAGCCTTGGAAAATAAAGATACTGCCCAGCTGTATTCTTAAACGTAAGCCTGTCTTTTGACAGGTCTGCCGTTTTGGGTTGTTATATAAAATGAAAAGATATTTACCCACGTTCTTTAAATTACTCGAATCGTATCTGACCAATCGCAAATTTCGTGCAAGGGACGGCTCAACTGCACATCCTGTTAATTCAGGAGTCCTCAAGGCAGCGTACTGGGACCGCTGTTATATTTGTTGTTCACTTCTGACCTTCCAATGACTGATAGTACAGTACTGGGAATGTTCGCAGATGATACGGTAATTATACAGAAATATCAAACTAATCCTTCAATAATATCTGAATACGCTTTAGAAATGGAGAATTAAAATAAATGAATAAAAGTCGTCTAATATGATTTTTATGCTACGTAAAGAACCATGCCCACCGTTTCATATAAAAAACACAAAATTTTCCCAGGCAGCTTTCGTCAAATATTTGGGTCTCCATCTAAATAAACTAAATTGGAAACAACACATTACCAAGAAAAGAAATAAATGGGTATGAGACAAAAAGAAATATATTGGTTATTAGGATGTAAGTCTCATTTGTCATTGAAAAACAAACTTGTGCTTTATAGAACCATAATTATTCTAATACGGACTTACGAAATTGAACTATGGGGATGTGTCGGTAAGTCCAATACCGCAATAATCTAAAGATGCCAGTCAAAAATATTAAGAGTTGTCCTAATGTCTCCTGGCATGTCACAAATGAGAGGGTCCACAACGACTTAAAAATACCCACTGTAAGGGACGTCATCCACGAAAGAAGCATTAGTCACCAAAAGAAGCTTGAAACTCATGCAAATCCTCTGCTACAACTTCTATTAGAAAATAACATAATCCGAAGACTAGCAGATCTGTGATTAGGATTTGTCTGGGGTTCTCTCATGTTAAGTTATACTGTGATTACTGATTTATACTGAATAAAAAAATTTAATTAACGTTCATATGGTTAGGGTAACAAAAAATGCCCTTGGATTATTTTGTGATGGGAATATCCAGGAAATAGTGAATATTTTTGTTTGACTTGAGTTATAAACTTGATGTTAATGTAAAGTTCGTTTAGGTGAGAAATGAACCGAAGGAAGAATTTTAAATTAAATTTACAAATATGTACTTTAAGGGTTGTGAAACAAGAACTTACGTAATACTAAATTACTACGACCACTTTGGTCATTTAAATCATAAACAAAAATTAATAGCTATTTCCAATTTAATATTAAATATAATACTAAGATCAAAGTCTCTTTTTGCAGATCTGTCTTACGTATTCCAAATCACTCCCCTTACAACATAAATCATCTTAACTATGCAGCTCAAGCAGCATAATAAAAATTCTACTTAACATCATCAACTCAAACCATACCTAACTGAAGGAATGTAAGCTCTAAATATTGAAATCCATACGTTGATTCGGTCTTCTGCAGTGTCCATAATTTATTATCTACAATTAATTGTTCCATACTTTACAAAATAGATTCCAAACATTGGAGCTTATGAACTACAACACCAAAAGACAGGAATTAATTTACGATAATCATGACATACAGTTATAATTAGCATTTTTTAAACGAAATGACATATCGGACTACTATAGTACTGATTTAGTAAATTTTTATATCTGACACGTGATATTTAACTAACTATAACTTATATTTAAAAAAACTTTACTCCTTGACTAGTTTAAGAACAAATAGACGGGCAAAACTTTCAGCAGCGTCTAAAAGAAAATATAGATCTCAAATTGTACATAAAAACAGAAGTAGATTAAGAAGCTGTGTGGGTTAACATGTGTACAAATTGATAAAAATGGAAGAGCCAGAGCACTGTTTCATAGATTTCGAAATGTCTATAATAGATTAATTAGGCGTTTTCATAGTTAATTACTATATCAAATTCTCAAATAAAATAATAACACCATCTGGAGTGCGACTAAACGGTTCAAAACACTTCAAGTTATTAATTTATATATACAAAAACTGGCTATACTTAATGGACATAATATTTTGTACAGCTTTAGATCTATATTGCATGCCAGATATCTTTTCTTATCACACCATTTTTAGCGGAAGGAAAATTTGATATACTAGAATTAAATACCTGATAAAGCCCCTGGATCAGTGATGATGCTACCAAACGGAGCTATAATCGTATCAACGACACGATATAATTAAATAAGGCTGAAAAAACGCCAATAAGCGTCTCTTCACATTGCTTAATTGAGCTTTTGCCTTTACTGAGCAAGATATTTGAAGTCCTAAAGGACAAAAATGCTGCAGTTGTGACTGATAAAGTTCATCACTCTGGGTTACTCTTTAGATTCTGCCTGCGAGTTGCCTTCAGATTGTAAGGTCTCCATTTTTTCCTGAAAAATTCTTATCCAAGAAAGTTAAAACTTTTGATACTTCATTGCGTAATCTCCATCTAGACATATACATTTTTTACAATGTCATCGTCATGTTTTAATGGCTGCTAAATACACATCTTTAGGGGTGTGCTTTGCCCATTAGAAAATCTCTGATGCAACAGCAGCTCCATCATGGTCGGATATTCATGGTGGCATTACGTGTCAACATGTCCTGGACATTGGCATCCGCGCAGTCTTGTGTTCGTCGGTCAGAATTCATTGGAGCCGCCTTGAAGAAACTTTTCGTATTTTCAGGTCATCAAGCAAGATGAGCTTCACAAATCCTACTGAAATGCTAAGTTTAGAAGCTATATCACGCACACCTAATCTACGGTCTTCCATAACAACTTGCTCCACTCGCGCAGTTATTGTTTCGGTCCAGCTGGTTCGTGGCCGAGGCTGTGTCGGCTCATTGTCACAACTTTCGACCGTCTTTAAACTTTCGCACCTACGAACGCGCTTTTTTAACATCCATAATCCGTTTGACGCATGTTTCACTCATTTGGCGATGAATTTTGATAGAATTTTATTACGCAAGAGGAGAAAACGATTTGTTTTTGAACACTAAACGTCGCCATTTTAAGTATATGAAACCACACATATACTGCAATGGTGGTAATTCGACCCATGGCGCTGCCATTGATATTACAAATTCAGAAATATTCAACGCGTCTTTTAAAATCAACTGCATCTTTCTATTTACTCTCACTGCTGAGAAAGAATTTGGAGACCTTAAAGATTGAACGCACCCGTATTAGATACGTAATTTTTGGTTAAATAGAACAATAAAATATCAATTTACTATTCTATACAATTTAGTATCTCACAGGGTAATGCTTGACCTTTTATTTTATCTGACATATACCACTGCCTTATCAGAAGATGATGATACCGCGCCACTCATGAAAACCTTATACAAGTTTTAATATCGCCTTAACCTAACACACGAATGGCCCAATAAATAGGTCATAAAAATCAAAGGCTAAATTGTCACAAGTTGCAATTGTTATAAATAACGTACCTATATTATTAAGACTTAAACCAAATATTTTGGTCTACAGTCCACAGAGGGAACTTTTATCTTTGATCCTTTGTCACAAAAGATTTAGTTGGCATTGAATTCTTGCTACAAACGCGTGAGTGCCGCGTACGCATCGCGCTACGGGGTGTGTCCGAAAATCTATCATGAAACAGGTGCTATGTACATGAACAAGTCGAAAACATTCGCCATTAAGTGGGTGCAGCGATGTAAAAAGATAAAAATGGTCAATAACCTGCCGAAACGTGGCTCGCTAGGAGAAGTGTCCCCTAATGTTGAAAACAGATCGAGAACTTGTTTTTGCTAACCTGGGCTTAACATTGCGTCAAATAGCAGCAAATTTGAAAGATAATGGTGTTGATATATTGTATGTAGCTATTCGAATTTATCTCTGTGCACATTATTTCAAAATTTCACTAAAGAAACCTTTGTTAAGTGAAAATTATGTGACGAAGCAACTCGCTTGGGCAAAGGACAATATCGACCGAGAGTGGAGCAATGTAATTTTTACGGACGAAGCTTTTGTTTGAGAATATGTTATCAACTAACAGGTAGACATAGCGAGCGTTAAACACAAAGTGCATCTTTGGGGTTGCTTCTCAAAACTGAGTTTTGGAACGTTGCATCTGTTGCTCCGAAAATGCTCGAGATTTCTAAGAAATATTTGTTCGACTGCCGAACGTTGGTTCATCAAGAGAAACGAGGACTGGGTCTTGTAGGGGGATAACGACTACAAACACCACAGCAAGCTTTGCATGAAGTGGAAAGAGCACCGTTACATTTGATTGGCCGTCGCAGTTACCCGATACAAATCCGATTGAGAATGTGTGGGCACACATCAACCACAAGTTTTGTGGAAAAAATTGTTCACTTTTAAATAGTTAACACGAGAAATTTGTCGCACTTGGAGGTCTTTGTCGGATGAATACGTCATCAATTTGGTCGAAAGCATGCCTCGACACATTATTGATGCAAAAGCATCTTCGTTCTGATGGAGTACAACGTACCTATGCATTTAAAAATGATTTTAAATAATTTTTCCTCCACATTAACACGAACGCGCTCTTGCTTAACTGACTCCTATATCTATATTAGGATATCTTAGGAATAAAAATACGCAAACTAAACTCCAGCAGCTAAAACTTAAAGTTCTATTACATGTATTGGTTTCTTAGGAAATAAATTTAAATTACTTTTAAATGACAAGCTTTAGCTTTATAAAATAATGTTCAAACTGATCTGAACCATCTCAGGTAAAGATAGTACAGTAATTTTGGTCAAAAACTCTAGTAGACGAACCATGGTAAATCACGAATTATACATTACGTTAGAATTTGAATATTCTTTTATTGTCGACGAATTTATAAATTTGCTAAAAGCTGCCACAACAAAAACACAGTAACTTACTAGTTCAACAACTGTCCTATTATTACTTGCCTATAAGACGAACAGAAGATGACCGTGTGACTTGCTAGCAATCTAAAATAAAATTGCTGCAGGATATCACTGTTAAGTAATTTCTTCTAATATTAGGTTAATAAACTTACTTAATATTGCTTGCAGAGTAAGTTGTAAATATACTGGATATTTACAGGTGTATAAATAAGTTCTCAGCTTTAGATTTCACAGAACGCAAATCACCGTTTAAATGTAACGTAAAGCGGTTTTAAAGCAAATTCATTTGGTCTTTCGAAACATCATGCGATTTGGCGCTTGATGCACATAACCTCAATAATCAGCTGTGTTCACGGTGGCAATCACAAAAGAGCATATTAGATTTTCTATCCGCTTCGCGTTTCATCTTGAGGAAAACGCTGCTGAAGCCACCGAAATGATTTGTGCTGCAAATCATGCAACATGCAAAAAGCGGTACCAAAGATTTCGCGGAGGAGAGTTTAGTCTTGAAGGTCAACCACGCGCTGGACGCCCTCAAACATTTGACACGGATGAGCTGCAGACATTGCTGGATCAAAACAATGCGCAAACTGAAAAAGAGCTTGCAGAACAGCTTGGCGTCACTTAGCCAGCCATTTCCATACGTTTGCATGCAATGGGCAAGATACAAAAGGAAGGCAGTTGGGTTCCGCATAAACTGTCCGAAGACAACAAAAATCGACGGCGTGACGCCGCACTCCATTTACTTTCAAGGAACCGAAAAAAGGATTTTCTGCATAAAATTATTACGGGCGATGAAAAATGGATCTTGTACGACAATCCCAAGTGCAAAAAAACATGGGTAGACCCTGGAAAACCTTCGACATCGATTCCAAAGCCCAATATTCACACCAAAAAGAATTTGCTCTGTATCTGGTGGGATTGGAAAGGTGTGCTGTACTATGAACTCTTGAAACCAGGTGAAACAGTTACGGCGGATCGCTACCAACAGCAACTCATCAATTTGAGCTACACAATCGAAGAAAAGAGGCCATTCACTAGACAAGGAAGTCACAAAGTCATCCTGCTCCATGATAATACCCGATCACATGTTGCGAAGGCGACGCAAGAACACATCTTCGTGTTAGGCTGGGAACTTCTCCCACATGCGGCGTATAGTCCAGACATGGCCCCTTCCGATTGTCATTTATTCCGGTCGTTACAGCATCATTTGGCTGATACGCACTTCAAAACAGAAGAAGTCCGAAAATGCATCGATAACTTTATCGTCCGAAACCGGTGAGCTTATATCACCAGGAATTGCAACTACCGAAAGATGGCAAAGGTCATCGATGCCAACGGAGAATACTTTGATACTTCAGATTTTTTTGTTTGTTTTTAAATAAAACTTTAATTTTGCAGAAAAAGCTGAGAACTTATTTATACACCTATTAAAAAAAATTTACCAAGAACTCATGCCGAAATTGTAATAAAACTTCTTATTTAATTTTTATTTTATAGCTCAGCGAACGCTTTTGCACGAATACACCAGTATATTATAAGAGAAAAATATTTTCTGACTATTTTCGCCGTGACAGACTATTGATTGATTATTGCAGTAACAACGTCTCTATCTTTGCGGAAAATTCCATTCCCTAACTTCTACAAAATGGTCTGCATTAAAAAAGTTTATATAAAATTTATTTATTATTATATTATTAAATTTACAGCTTAATTAACTGTTGTTTTTAGTTGTAACTAAGGAGCCAGACGTTTTTATCTCTTAGTTTAATAATGGCATTGTGGTTAACTTTTTAAGTTTTCTTGCCGCCTTGTACACTTTACAAATTAAATAACAGAAAACTGTCATTTTAGATTTTTGTAATGCAAGTTTTTTTTAAGCTCAAGTTAACTAAATAATACAAGTAATTCCATCATTAGGAAACCATTAGGCGCTTATTTTATTTTAAGAGTAATTTATTTATATATACTAATTTAACTGTTGTACAAAAACTAAAATCTGTGGTCCAGTTAAAATTAAAAGAAAAGAATATTCTATTTCAGATTTTTGGCTGTAAAATAAAATTTGCGACAGAGGTATTCACCTCGAACCGAAAAAAGTATTTGTTTAAATAATTCAAATTAAATCTGCCCATAAATTTGTTTTAGCGATTTGATTAATGTTCTAATAAATGCAATTTGTAATTTTTAACACATCCACTGCTATGAGAATTCCGGGGGTTGTATACTGCAGTTGCATTGTAAAAATAATTATAAAATAGTGTCTCCAAAGTACCTGATCGTTTTGATATAATAACTTTTTATTTAACTGTTAATTTCTAACTGTTCATTGTTATTTTTAGTTAATACTTGGAAGATGTAGCATAGATAGGTACATTATTATCTAGATGACTCAAATAGTAAAATTTTATTTTGAAAATCATTGGTCAATTGTTCTCACGGTACGAGCTTATAGACAATTTTAGAACGTACCTAAATTTTTCTGTAGAAACACCATTAGAAAATGTGTTGAAAAGGAAAATATTAATAATGCCTGTCACAAAAGAATTTGATGAAGTACTACATCAACTCCGAACATCCACTAGAAGACAGCCTACTCTATTAATAATCTCTAGGCGTTCGTTAGAACCTATGTTTTTTTTAAACTAAAATTCATTTGTTCCAACTTTTTTAGTCTGAAGACCTGCACGTTTTCAATATGCTCAGCAGTTTTTAAATCCTGCAGAAAATTATGCAAGTTTTGTGCAAAATTGTCGGCCAACCATATTTTTAGTTAAGTGACCTATTAATAAACAAAATTGCCAGTTTTGGGGTGAGATAAACCTAGGTTAATACAGGGGAGACTACCACATACAGTTATTGTAGCAATTTGGTGTGCCATCAAGTGTAGCCACATTATTGGGCGACATTTTTCCAGAATTAACAGAGCCCGGTTTAGACGGTTAATGGAGAAACTATAGCGCAATGCTGAGCTTTTTCCTTACCACAGCTACATGATGATCACAACTTGCAGCAAGATAGAAGATCCTTCTAAGCCAGTACTTTTCCCGAAAAATGGATGTGAAATAGCCAGCATGTTTAGATATTTTTCAGGATATCCCAAGAAATATTTTATTTTAACAATTTCCAAGCATCTGAGGTTTTAAAAGAGAACATTCGCAATATCTCCAGGAACAAGTGCGCTTTAGAAAATGTGATTAGAAGAGGATATGACTACATTCAAGAAAGAGAAGACATTTGTTGCATATATTATAATGTACAAACTAGAATAATATTACTTTTATTTCATGTTTGTTTTGTTTATTTATTCCATTTTTTTAAAAGTTATATAACGAATAAAATAATCAGGAAATTGTGTTTTTTGTTCTTTATTGGTTTATTTGTTCTATTTGGTGTTGAAGACAACGTTAGTACGTGACTTGTTCCGAAGCTATTAAGACATATAATACATTACAGTTAAAATAAAAATGTATATTTAGCCATAATGATAAAAAATACAAATAAGTAGTTATATTTCTCTTTGTATGTGCCTAATTTTGAAAAAAAAATTGAAAATAAGTCGTTGTATTGGCTTCAATCTTGTCAACGTCCTGGAGGCTCTTTTCTTTCAAATGAGATTTAAGTTTCGGAAACAGCAAGAAGTTGCAGAATGACAAATCTGACCTGTAAGGTGGCTGAATCACCTACGCTATTCGATGTTTCACAAACATTTCAATGAGTGTCCCAGTAATATAGCTGTTAAATTTCAAGTTGCATTTAATCATGTTGCACTCATTGTGTCTTTTCCAAATGACTTCTAAATAATCCTAATAGTTCTGTAGTCGCAGTTCCAACTTTGTACAAAATTTGATACAAATCAGTCACTGCAAATGCGACAGTCACACACTGAACGTATTGCTTCATCGGCATCTAAGTCCTAACTGTCTTAACCAATAAGGTCGTCCTCATTCACGCATGAGAATTACATCCTCCATCGGCTGTTTTTATTGCATTAATATTTACTAGATGCTTTCAGGACAAATCTACAAAGTATTACTGATTTAATATTTGTCAAATAAAAAAATATGGTAAAAATGGGGATCACGGATTTTAATAAGTATATTTTTAAACTATAAAGTGGATAAAACTTATAACAACAAAAGTAGGAAACAAATGATTAATTCAGCTAATGGAACATGTAAAAGAGCAGACACAAAAAATGAACTAGAAGAGAAGTATAAAAAATAATGGAAAGTAAAAATAGCTCTGACTTGGATTAAAATTTAGTTGTAAAAAAACCCAGCGAATGTGGCTCAAACTTTTGTGAAAACATTGTTACGTTGAAATGTAATTTTGCTAGTGTAAATCGCATCATCCTGGGATTTACAATTTTTGCAATATTACACTGCCAGTATATTGATGTGAAGTATATTGTTTACGTTTAAGATTTGCTGTTTATTCTTCTGGAAATGTTTATTTTAGGACTGCGTTACGAATTAAAAAAAATTAAATACAAGAAATTTAGAGTTTGACTGAAAAGAAACTGTAAAGTAACTATAAAGGAGTTTGGTGATTTAAATCGGCTATGGTGGAATCAATAGGTGAAAATTTGCCAATAATAATAAAATGCTTTTAAGTAAATTTTTCTATCCGAGACTTGCTAAATATCCAAAAATTACGTATAATCGGAACAAATTGATATTGATTGTTGAAGTCGGTTTTAGCTTATCAATAGAAGGTTTTATGATAAAATTTACAAAATATGCAATGGGTTTACAGAACAACAATATGAGAAAAGTGTAGTTATTTTGGGAGAAACCTGTTATACATTATCGACATCAATTTTATTAATAATATATTTACTAAAAAAGACACTCATCTATTAATAACTTTAAAGTTTGACTAAAGGGGGCTTTCAAAAGAGGTTATAAACTGTAAAATAAACAAAGGGATATGGAAAACGAAAAACTGTATGGATTTCTAGTAGTCAAAGTGACGAACAAAAGAAAAGTTTTTCCTTTGCAATAAAACATAGAAGTGATCAAGAAGAGACCAACAATAAATAAAAAAATGAAAAAACAAAAAAATTATAGTCATTTTAAGTTATATGCGAGCAAAGAACTAAATATTTTTGATTAGTTGACAAACCATTTCTGCCATTAAATAAAAGGGGTGGCATAAAATTGTTTCTTAAATAATTATGATCAAATTAAAAGCAAAAATATTTAAATAACCATTTAAAAAAATATTTCTTTTAGAAAATTTTCTTCTGAAGACGTCAGCCACAGTTGTGGATGAAACATCAAGAGTTTCTAAACTCCGACCACGACCTTATAACCGAGAACCAACCACACGATGCACTTTTTGTTAATATAATAAAGTTTTATTAGTTTTCACAGTTTCTTTATTTAAACACTAAACTTGTTTGTAGTATAGCTTTCTTAGTGTCTTTTTAGTGTTTCTTGTTTCTAAAGCACTTTCGATGGAAATAAATGCAGCACTAACCTTTTCCATGTTTATTGCATTATTTGAGTAGGAGAGATACTGCTATATACTTTTTATTACAAAATTTAAAAGAAGGCATTTCTACAGGTCATTCGCGTGCGAGCAGTGAAACGGTGCGGGTACTACGTGTACGCTCCGTTATCAGTGCAACGCAGCTAACCACAAAACTATCTAATAGCCTACATTCCTTATTCCTCAGGGCCCAGCGAATGAATCCTCAAGTGCTGCCAGGAGTGCGCCCGCACGGAGGGTGAACCTTACGGCGGAGACTAGGGCTTCGGCAGCTCCTGCGAGCCGGGCCTCTCCGACCAGCAACCGGGACTTCTCCCGGCGAGGGCATCTTCAGGCCGCTTATCCTGGAGAGGTTCAGAACACGGAAGCCATACTGGCAGCTGCTGCAGTCGTTTTGGCTCGCTATATGCTCCTCAAGAAGAACCCTTGATTCCAAAGGCCTGAAGTTGTCGTTTAGTTTTCACAGCGCAAGGTTGTGCATAACCATGACTGGAACCAGGCGGCAAGATAAGCGAGTGACCCTGCGGTCACGAACCGTAAAATTGCACTTTATTTGAATTTAATTTGTACTATACTTATCTGTTTTATTGTAAATTTTTAACTTGCGGCCGCAATGGCCTACTATTATCAAAACCAAACCACACCGGCGCCCGCCGCTCAATTCATCCCAATGCAAATAGACCAGGCCCAACAAATGCAATTTGTTCAACAAAATTATCAATACACCCAACCTCCAAATATAAACAACAAACACATTCACGCAGTTCCCCGTTCAGATGCTAAACACCACGCCACATCGATCTCATTTTACCTATCAACAGCAACAAGCCCGACTAGTATCTCGCGATTTAGAATGGCAAACAGTTGTTAATAAAAAACGAGGCAGACTAGATAAGACAGACAAACAAACCGATCAGGTTAAGCAACTGTATATGTCCTGTCCAAATCCAGAAAACCAATGGCAACAAGTTAAAAAATAGGCATAGAATTTCATATGAGCAGACTAGTCAAATTATAAATAACCAAAACTACTGGCTCGGAGAACAGACAGAAACTAATAATCGATTTAGCCAACTCACGGAAGGAAGCATGGATAGTAAAGACAAAAAAGGCACTGAACCAAAGCCACCACCAATATTCGTCTTAGGCGTTAAAAATATTAAAACGTTGTTTGATCTAAACGAAATAGCCAAAGACAAATATGTCTTAAAAACTTTATACAATGACCAAGTTAAGGTGCAACCTATTGAAAGCCCTATGTACACTACCATAATAAAAGCACTCGCGGAAAAAAACACTGAATTTCACACATATAAACCAAAGAATGAAAGAAGCTTTCGTGTAGTCCTTAAGAACATACACCCATCAACTAGTCCAGAAGAAATTAAATCTAGCCTTAGAGACAAAGGCCATGAGGTAACGAACATCTGGAATATCAAACAAAAGTCGACAGACACAAGTCTTCCATTACATTTCCTTGATATCAAACCCAGTGAAAATAACAAAGACATCTGCAAAATTGATCTACTACTGAATACAAAGGTGATACTTGAAGCTCCACATGCCAAACGAGAGATACCTCAGTGTATACACTGCCAAAGATTTGGACACACTGTGAACTACCCAAAATGCGTCAAGTGCACAGGTGCACACTCAACCAGTGAATGTTCGAGAAAAGAAAAAGATGATAATGTCAAATGTGTAAACTGCAACGAAAAACATCCCGCAAACTATAAATATACAAACTCATAATATAGACATCCTATTAGTATCAGAAACACATTTCACCGACAGAAGTTGCACAACAATACCAAACTATAATATATACAACACAAACCACCCAGATGAAACTGCACGTGGAGGCACCGCAATAATAATGAAACAGAGCATCAAGCGTTACGAAAGAGCAGAATATAAACAAAATAGATACAAGCTACTAGCATTACTGTTCAAGATAGCACTGAGAAATCACGTTTTCCGCAACTACTGTCTCCCGAGACATATTATAATAACACACAAGACGAATATAGTAAATTCTTCAAAACTCTAGGAAACCGTTTCATAGCTGGCGGAGATTACAACGCCAAAAACACCTACTGGGAATCTCGAATCACAACCACGAAAAGTCGACAACTACTGAGTACGATGGCAAATAACAGCCTAAGCCATTTATCAATAAAGGAGCCCATATATTGGCCAACCGATCGGAATAAAATACCTGATCTAATAGAGTTTTTTGTAACCAAAGCAATCGATAACAGAAAAGTTACTGTTGTATCATGTCATGAACTATCATCGAACCACACACCAATCTTGGTCACCACGCATACCCAAGTACTTGGAAGTACCCAAGAAGCCCTCACTATTATATTATATTATATTATTTTCGAACATTACTTGATGAGCAACTATCGCTAGATTTGCCCTTAAAAACAGAACTTGACATAGAGAGAGCCGTAGAACACATACGAAAGTTATCCAAAATTCCGCACTTCGAGCAACACCAGACATAAGTGAAACCACTATAACACAAGAATATCCAATAACTGTTAAACAGAAACTAGCAGAAGAAAGGAAAGCTCGCAAAAAGTGGCAACTAACAAGAGATCCTTTGGGCAACAAAGATACAACAAAGTAGCAAAAGATTCCAATAAAATCTGAAAATCAAGCCATTCAAAAGTATCTAACAGAACTCACTCCAACGGCAGCCACGTATTACTCAGTATGGAAAGCTACGCGAAAAATAAAACGACCCCAACATCAAATACCACCTAGACGCCTAAGCGACGGCACCTGGACGAAAACGGACAAACAAAAGGCCACAGCTTTCGCCGAACATCTCGCATCAGTCTTTCAACCCTTTCCTTCCGCAACAAGGGCGGATGAAGAAGAAATCATCGTTAATGAACTACAGATTCCTCACCAGATGGCCCTCCCAATCAAATCAAGTAAAGTTCATGAGGTAGTAACAACCATAAACACATAAATCAATCCAAAAAAGGCTCCCCGATATGACCTGATCACTCTCACAAAAAAGTATAATAGTAATAACACAAATTTATAATTCCATGCTCAGAATTAACTACTTCCCTTGTCACTGGAAAGTAGGGCAAATAATAATGATTTTTAAACCCGCCAAAACTCCAAATGATGTAACATCATATCGCCTCCTTCCGATCTTACCCGAAGTTTTTGAAAAACTACTGCTTAAACGTTTGATACCCATCATTGACAAAAAGAATCTAATACCCCCAGATCAATTTGGCTTCCGTAAGGGACATGGAACTATCGAACAAGCGCACAGACTGGTTAGAAAAATCACCAACGACTTAGAAGTCAACGTTACTGCTCTGCTCTCTTCATTGATGTAAGTCAAGCCTTTGACAAGTTATGGCATCTTGGCCTTCTCTACAAACTTAAAAAGTTCTCCCAAGCCCATACTACACCCTACTATAATCATAACTTACAAATAGGACGTTTCAAATCAAATATCGAGAGGAATATACTCAACTTTACCCCATTCGATCTGGAGTACCTCAGGGTAGCATCCTAGGCCTCATATTATATCTATCATACGTAACAGACCTGCCTCAATCTGAACAGACCGTGACAGCCACATATGCCGATGATACAGCAATTTTATCCTCACACACAGGCCCTATAATCGCTTCTAGAAACTTACAAAATCATCTGCACCTATTGGAAAAATGGTTAAAACGATGGCGCATAAAAGTGAATGAAAACAAGTTAGTCCACGTCACATACACACTGAAGAAGGATACCTGTCCCGCTAAATGGAAACATAATACCACAAGAAGAAGTACCCAAATACCTAGGCATCCGTATTGATCGACGACTAACCTGGCGCACTCACATTTTCACAAAAATAAAACAGCTCGGACTTAAATTGCAGCAAATGTATTGGATTCTAGGCCGAAAATCCGAATTATCAATAGAAAACAAACTTCTATTATATAAGGCTATACTAAAACCAATATGATCATATGGTATATTGCTCTGGGGAACAGCCAGTAACTTAAACCTAGAAATACTGCAGCGCTTTCAAAATAAAGTTCTCTGAGCTGTAGTAAATGCGCCTTGGTACATCCCTACATTCTGACCTGAAGATACCAATCATTAAGGAAGAAATAACAAGACACAGCATCAAACACAGAGATAGAATTACCACTCATCCAAACGATTTTGCATCCACACTAGTCAACAAAGATGAAGACGCCAGGCGACTGAAGAGATTTAAACCCCCCGACCTTCCTACCAGATTTACATAAAAACAACGTACTCACCGATTCAATAGTAAATTAAGAGGGCTTTCGCTGGATTGCTACTCTCCATGTCATGTATTATATTAGCTTTTAAGTATCTAGGCCTACATATGTTATACTTATAGTCCTCTTTGGACTGATTGTATAATTTGCTATGGAGTCAAGTAAAAAAATTTCTACAGGTAGCACAAAAACATCCAACCTTTGTTGATAATTCTCACTTAATTGCTCCTAGAGAAAAAGAATTTCTAACAATAACAAATAAAGAAACAAAATAAAGAAAACCAAGTAAAGCAAAATACATAGGTGTATCCATGTAGTCAAAATAGCCTTAGATAAACAAGAATAAGCCAGTAAGATTCTTTGAATTTTTGTTACTATCTTCTTTACTCTAAAGAATTAACAATTCAGAGACTATCCAACACAATGTATTTTTTAATAATTATTTTTATATGTAAATTATATATTGTTAATTGTTTGTGTTCATAATGTATTTGAATACAGTTCTGAACATTTGAGCTCTGTCAAATAACCTTGAAATTATTGTTTTAATACATTAAAACCGACAATTCCTTTCAAATATTTTTATAACATTTTACAAATGAATTATTTTATACCGAGAATGAAATAAAAAAATTGTGTATACCAAGAAAAACACCATTTAGTATTATTAGAGGAAGGCTAGCGAAAGATCCCCAACAGAAGATGACCGAAGAAGAGATGAATTGCTAAAAATAACTAGAACCACAAGATATATTCCCAAAAAACTGTTAGCCCAATATTACGATATCAGACAAAAAGGATGTACGAACCGGCAAACGAAAAAGGACATATGTAAAAACGCAACAAATACAATCAACAATTGGAATCTAGCCACATGGAACATAACCACACTAACAGGTAGAGAAGTAGAACTAGTAGAAGAGATGGAAGAATTTAATGTCATTTTACATGGAATAAGCGAGACAAAGATGATAGGGCAAGGAATAAAAAGTCTAGGAAACAATCACACTATTTTACTCAGGAGTTACCCAGGTACCAGAGCAAAAGAGGGCGTGGGCATTATAATTAAAAATGAACTAATTAAAAGAATACTAAATTACAACCCAGTATCATCAAGAATAATAACACTGACGCTCGTATTAAAAGAAAAAATTACAGTCATACAGTTATATGCACCAGTAGAAGGAACCGAGGACGCGGCAATGGGAACATTTTACGAAACATTACAAACAACAATAGATGAAGCAAGAGATTTATCTGACAAAGTAATAAAGATAAAATACGCAAACGAAGTAGACAAAATATTACAAACCCAACAATTATCCAACAACAACTGGTCACTAGAAAATAGATGGAAAATTCTCAAAGAAACACTATTAAATGCGGCAAGAAAAACATGCGGGATGAGAAAATAAGGAAAGGATCAAAAAGCACCAAATGATGGTGCGAGGAATTAAGGGAAGCAGTTAAACAGAAAAAACAGCATGGAAAAGATATCAAATATAAAAAAAAACGACGACAAAATAACATACGATAGGTTGAAGAAAAAAACGAAAGAAATGGTTAAAAGGGGAAAACAGAAAGCTTGGGAAGATTTCGGGAAAGAACTTAGCGAAGGCTTCAAAACAGCAACAGAATTTTCTGGAACAAAATTAAACAACTTAGGGGTAAAGGTAAAAAGGAACTAAGCGGAATAAAAGACGCAAACAATATACTACTAACAAAGACGGAAGAAATTACCGAAAAATTAAGAAAGTTCTTCTCCAAAAGTTCGATGCCGATGACCAACACGAAAATGAAAATAAAGAAACGAGAGAGGCAGAAATAGCGAAAGAAGATTTAGAGCAACATAGTATAAGTAAAAAACAAGTATTAGATGTAGTAGCAAAAATTAAAATAGGAAAAGCTTGCGGAGGATAATATAGAGCCAGAGATGGTCAAGTATCTGGGAATATTGGATTGACTGAATATGGGGATATTTATGGAGGCATACAAGACAAACAAAATTCCGGAGGACTGGGATAAAAATCTAATACTTCCCATACACAAAAAGGAGAAAACAAATTGCGAGAACTACAGAGCAATTTGTCTATCATCAGTGATACACAAAACATATACAAGAATAATAGAACTAAAAATCAGAGCTTTCATTGAAAACAATCTAGCAGAGGAACAAGCAGCCTTTAGACCGGGCAGGCAAACAAACGATAACATATACATTCTAAGAAATATAATAGAGAAAAGATGCAAACAGAGGAACTATTCATATTCATAGATCTCCATGAGCATTTGATACCATACAGAGAACAATAATAAAAGATTGGAAAAAATGCAAAGTTAGAAACTTAATAAATCTGGTCAACACTGTGTATAATAATGCCAAAGAAATACAAATAAACGGTAACCGATCCAACGAACTTAAAATAAAAATAGAATTAAGCAAGGGACAGCCTGAGCCCCCTTCTTTTCATAATTGTCATTGATAGAATTCTAAAGAATGCCAGGAATAAAAGCAAAGGTTTAGAAACTACAATAGGGTATAAAAACTTGAGACCAGTGCAATTGGATGTCTTATTATAATTGAAAACCTCAAGATGAAAGTAAATATAAAGAAAGGTAAAATAATGATACTCAACAAAATGAATATAAACGATACATATACATTTAATTACAAAGGAAGAATATTGGAAGAAGTAACAACTATGGAATACCTAGGAAGCACATTCACCGACGATGGTAAAATCGACTTAGAAATAACAATAAAATTAGGAAAACCAACATGGTATACTACTCATTAAATAAAACTATCTTTGGAAAAAAAGAGATAAATAGTAGAAATAAACTGAAAATTTATACCATCTTATCCCCAATACTGACATACTCTAGTGAAACTTGGACTATACTTAGTAAGCATAAACTAATTGCCAGCGAAATGATAGTACTGAGAAAAATTGCAAACATATCTAAAATAGACCACTTAAGAAATGAAGATATAAGAGAAATGCTACAGCAGGGATCAATTTGCACGAAAATATAAAATAAGCAGTTAGAATGGTTTGGACACCTTAGCAGAATGCCGAATGAAAAAATACCCAGGAAAGTAATGGATGTCAAAAATAGCAGAAAAAGAAAGAGAGGACGACCCAGGCAAACGTGGCTAGAACAAATTACCAAAATAGAAAAAAAGCAGGGACAAAACACTAATTGAAATGAAAGAGGACGCGAGAGACCGGAAGAAATGGAAAATATGGATAAGAAACTAACCGAAGGACAACCCGACACCCGTCTAGGGTAAAAGGGTTAAAAAAAAGAAGAAGTATTATTAGATAGTTTGGTGTTAGTAGTCAACACTAAAAAGCGAAAATACGGCTATAACTACGCACGAACTATGTATTGTAAATGCTGTATTTTAGGATCATGTTTATAAAAAGAACGTAACATATGTAAGTAGGCTATATCTTCGTCAAGAATCGCAAGAGAATATTAGCAAAAACCCAACTGTAGATTTTAGATTTTTATAGTGAAATATCGGTTAAATAAGAAATTAATCCTGTAAAAAATTTTATACAGCAAATAAGCTGTAGGGTAGCTTTATATAAAAGAGCCTCAAAATCAACAAATATAAATAGCAAGCAAATGATAAATATTCGGCTCATACGGAATATACAGGCAAGATATAAATAAAAATTTTATTGAATTCTGTAAAATCGTCTAGCAACATATTGCTCAAATCCAAACTGAATTTTTATGAAAGTCTGCTACATCACGACGAAATTTAAGAGAGCGCTTGTTTATAACGTTACAAAATGCAGTAAACATTGTGAAATAAGTTATAGAACATGGAAAAAGTTTTCCAACGACAATTTCCTTATACTAACAGAGACAAGCTTGGTAATCAACAAATTGGAAGGCCCATTGACCTGAGTCTAGGCTCTTCGTCATTAGAGTCTAGTAGGTACTCCAATAATGAGTTTAGATGATCACTGTGGCGGTATCGAACACTACCAAGATCTTACTGTATAACATCGTTCAAAACGAACCACAGGGTATTTTCTAGGGATTGCAGCACTTCTGATGAAGTCTACATTTAATATGCTTGCTTATGATCAAGTTATATATTGATATTTTACTCTAATTACACAACTGTAAATTGCATTCTTAGGGACTAGTACATATCCCAACTATTTTCTTTTTATGAAGGGTTTTTTTACATAAGACTCCCATATAAACGCTTTCCTAAGCATTTCCTGAGTACTTCTTGCGATATATGTCTGATTTGGTTTATGTGCAGACGCTATATTTAAAACCATAGTCTCAAATTGTAAAAATAATTCTGTAGATAGCTGTATGCCTTGTTCGAATCAGCACGTGATGTAAGAATGGCTGTATCGACCAGCAAAGGTATCACCTGCAGTCTCCAGTACGATAAACTGGTCAGTAGTGTACAATAAGTATAAAAGTGGGCTTAATACAAGCTTTAGTTAAGAATAAAAAATTATAAAAATCCTTGTACTTAACGAAAAACTATCTGTTGATCCAAGATTTAAGCAAATCGTTGTAATCTGGCTGTAATAGCTTTTTGATTTTGAATAGCAAGGCGCCATTCCAGATCTTGTCAAAGGCCTGTACGTCATTTAAAAATGCAGCATCTTTTATTTTGGAAACCTTTTAATATATAACTGCAACTCTATCGATTTAAGCGTAGGGTGCTCCCAACAAAATCTAAATTGATGAATGGGTATGACGTTGTTCTGCAAAGCTATAGGTATTCATTTCTTCTAACAGTTTTTCAAAGATTTTTAATAATATTGCCAGGAAGGTAAATGTGATTGTAGCAAATTTCTATTACTTGGAAAAGTATTGTAGTTTTAGCACGGCATTGAAAAAATGGGTGATATACTTGAGGCTGCTCTCTGGTAGTTCTTTAAGAACTTTTTTCTTGAATAGGTCATGACCAAGCGATTTATTTGGGTTTAATTCCCTCTATGATATTATTTGCTATGAAAGGTTTAATTAGTAGACATAATTGGGAGAGTATATCGAGACACTGGCAAATTCGTTTTTCATTTTGGTTGATTGAGAATCAAATGGACTAAACACTTCATTAGGTGGCTTGCATAGTTACTTTTAATTTACCTATTGTTGTTTAGTCGTATCAGTGATATATGTCGCTAAAGTTATTTTAATTTTTAATTGCTTTCCACAATGAGAATTTTGTAGTCTCCGTGGGTGAGAGTGTTTTTAAGTTTTACTATTAGATGGTTGAGCTTAATTTTGTCCTCGGTTTTCTCGTCTTTGCTGCTTAAAATTTCTTCGTTGCTTTTAAGATTTTTTTTTTTGTATTTATTGGGAAGATTGGGCTTTTTGGTGTTTTGATTGTTAGATTTCTTGATTGAAGTTTCTCGCGGTTAATGTTTCATCAAATATTTTACCGTAGAGTTTTCAATTTGTGGATCTACAACGAATAAGAGTATTCGTTTGGTGTAAAACTTTAGTGGACATTATTGTTGGTGAGTGATCGTATGACAGGTCCAACTAAGATTCACTTTATAGTAGTTTGGGCTGATGCCCTTTGTAGTACAAAAGTCTAGCAAACTTTACGTGTAAACAGATAGTACAATACGTTATTTGTTATTACCCTCATCAACTCTGCCTTTTATGGTGATCAGCCTCGATCCCAATATTTGTGTTTAGCGTTGAAGTCTCCAACCAAGATAAACCTGCTTAATTTTGTGTTTAGGCTGCTAATACTTTTAATAGTCTTTCTAATCTTTAGCAGTGATTGGAGTTGGTCGTAGATGTTATGGGTTGCATTTAGGGAGATCATAGTATTTGATATTATTTTTGATTATAGTTATTGAATTAGCATACGCGGTGTTGTGTGACATATAACAAGATTTTGATATTAAGATGATATCAATGAATTGGAATGGAGAAAAAGCATTTACGTTATGTCAAGCTATCAAATCATACTTTGTTTTAAGGAAACAATAGTTAAAAGATTTACTACTATAGTAGTTCTCTTACAACATCTATGGAAGCTTTTCTAAATTTAAATTTCTTTGGATATACACCTAAAGCAGGAAGCCATCGGAAATTGGCATAGGCACTATGATAGTTGTGGTCACAAACGAATACAGGAGATGGTTAAAAGTTCCTTTATTAAGCATAAGTACTGACCACACATTTACCCATACAAGCTCCCAACTGACAAAGGAATTTTATCCCATCTACCAACCTTATCTCAGAAGAACAAGATTTAACTCGCATGGGTTTCAGGCCACACTGGTGTAGTGGGTAACGGAAAAGAAGATGCCCTTACTAGAACCGGAGGATTTACTCTATTTACAGGAATAGAACCTGTTTTTGGTGTACTCAAAAGCAGCATTCGAACAGCAATAGTGACGTGGTAAAAACAACATGTCTCTTTTTGGGTTGCTACTTAAGGACAGAGGCTAGAACAGAATTAATTAAGAAATCTTCTAATAGGCTACTTTTTAGACATTGTTCACTTAGGACTTGCATAAATAAAACAGATAATATGACTTGTAGCAGGTTATTGCCATTTGAGAAAGCATTTATGCAGAATGGGTCACGTAGGTTATGTAAGAAAAAGGAGGAAGCAGTCTCACACACATTCTTTCATTGTCCAGTGGTATATCGTGGGAGACAGAAACTTTTTGGAGCAACTCTCTGTATATCAATATAATTTATTGCAACTTCTAGAAGGAACAGAACTTTCAAAGGGATTTAAGGGGATCACAAAAGACCACAGAGTTAAAGTGTTGAGTCAGGCTCGCAACGTAACCACCAACCCTTTAATAATAAAAAAGAAAACATTCCCATCTGCTTTATTAGGGTTTTTAACAATTTCTCTAATTCAACTAAGTTATTATATTTGCTGACTTGCGTAAGTTATTGCTGTTAATTAATTGTTACTACACTAGGTAATGATTTTTTTTTGTATATAGGTAAGGCTTCGTTGTGTTGTCCTATACTAGGTAGTTGTTTGTTACTTAGAACAGGATACATTTTTTGTATTTTTTTGAATATCTGACAAACTTTCTAATTGGCTAGACTAAAGCTGATGCATTCAACGCTGTTCTCAATCCATTTCACACATTAAGGGTTTTTGCTATAGAAATTTTTAGTGTGGCCATACTGTTGACATCTGGCGCATTGCAGTATTTCGCCGTTTAGCAATTAGTGGCTCAAATTTGACTATAAAATGAATTATTTTAGTAATGTTGTAAACGTTTTTATTACTTCAGTTATTCTCAGTTCGACAAAAAGCAAGGGTAATGGTATTCTGTTTATTCTGTGGCGGATGTTTGTAATGATGATAACTTTATGATCTTTCATTTTATATATTATAATGATTCATTATTAAGAAAAAATTTTATTTTTTGTATTTTAGCTCCATAGCTATTTTTTTACTATTATTTCTAGAAGGTGGATTAGTGGTTCTATAGGCTTAACGCCCAATATGTACTCTAGGGCTTCTAATTTGTCTTCACTTAGAACTTCGTAGATATTATAGGTATTGAACCAGTGTCTTATTTGTCTATATTTTAGGATTGCGCTTTCTTTTTACTGATTGTGAACTGATAATTTTGTTATGGACATTGAAATTAATAATGTGGTATATTTGCGTAGATGAAAGCTGTTGTGGATTTTGGATAACATAACCCAATACAGGCTTGTGAACAGTACCTCAATGGAAAGGTCTTAAATTATCTCTGTCGCTCATTATCGCTTTCACTTGGTGTTAAACCTTATAATAATAATAATAATGGTAAGGCTCTACGCCCCGCGTCGCGGCACCATCCGTGCCTGCGACCTAAGACGACCGCCTCCTTCGAATGACGCGGTCTCTTGCAGTGACTGAGTAGGCCACCCGCCAGGCATCAGAGAGCACCGGGAATTGAACCCGGGTCCGTCAGCATCGCAGCCTGTCCCTCAACCACGGGACCACGTTGGCTACATAAATTAAACCACAACTATTGTTTGTAATAAAAATAGTCCTATTATTCATGACAAAGTTCTCTTACGTGTTTTATAAAATTGGATGCATAGTTTCAATCTTCGACAATTTGTATCGAAAAAACCTAACTTTATGAATGCTCGAAATAAGCGAAAGTTCAATTTAAAACAGTAAATTGCTTAAAATATCAACGTGTATGCTTTGTAGATTACGAAACCGTCACTGATAAAGTTCGTTGGCACGCATTGTATCTTATCTTAGTCAATATGGCATTGTCTTGAAGGAAGACTACCCACTTTCCACCTGGCTTCCTTGCATCGGATCTTTTCCTTCACGTATGTTGCCAGGAGATCTGAGTAATAAGCTGCATTGACTGTTCTGGCATCCGCTAGAAAATCTACATGGATAATCCCTGTTGGTTCCAAAAGAACGTTGCCATTACTTTTCTATTAAAACGGCTCCCCGCGCTCTCTTGGGTTTAGAACTGATATGCCGCCACTCGCGTGATGACTGATAGAACTTGAGAATCAAGTACTGCATCCACGTTTCATCGGTGGTCACTATAGACTTCAAAAATGCATCACATTCATTTTCAAATAGCTGTAGGAGAGAACTGTGAACCTGCATGTGCACCATTTTGTTCACGTTTGTCAAAGTCCGTGGCGCCCACCGTGCATTCGCTTTGCGATAGGTGCAGGTGATTTCACGATGTCATCTGCACTACCAACACTAATGGAAGAATTGCTCTAAGTTTGCGGGATTAATGTTTGGCTCGGTGACGGATTTTCACGGCCAACGATTATGAGGTTTATTTTCCAAGCGTTCTCTGTCCTCTCTGAAGAATTTACACCACTTACACACTAATCCGTGAGAGACACTCTTCCCCATACTGTTGTTGGAGTATGGGGCAAATTTTAGCAAACAGCATGTTCCCAACGAGGAATTTGATTACCTTGCTTTGTTTCACTCCCAAGCAGAACTGGACAGGTTCTAATCCGAGCAGGAGGGAGGGTGGAGATCGTGGCTCCTCTCTGTTAAGATCGCCCAGTTGCTGCGCAGTGCGGCTTGTTTACAGAAAAATTAGTCCCGGTCATATTTGAACCACTTTGTAAATAATTCATTGTTCATGAAAGCAAAGAATTTAAAATTGACAACTTTAGTGCTCTAATAAAAATACTAAAAATCTATTGATGTGAAATAGGAAAAACGTTCTACTAGGTAAAATAACTATTTTTAACTTGACAAGTGTTAGAAAAACAAAGATATGATTAGTGCAATTTTTATTATTTTTAAACAAAAATGAAAGACGCAAAAATGTCTGCAGCGTACACACTTTTGTACTATAAAGAATCAACCATTTCAAAGACATTCTCGCAGGTTAGGTATATTTCTAAATTATTACATATTTGTTATTTAAAAAGAACAAATAACGCAAAGGAATAAATACTCTGAGGCAAGTAACAGGGATGATGTGACAGGAGAAAGAGGCGTAATATAGTTGAAAAGTTGTTTTGAAGTCGACAGAGAGACAATCATACATACATTCTAGTAGACCAAATAATGTAGGAGGATTGAATCGGGCAGGCTACAGTTTTTTTTTAATTCAACAACCATTATTATATTAAAATAGCCAAAAATAGCTTTGTCGTTCTTTCTATTTTCCTTAAAGCAACTAAAACCAGATACTAGAGCTTATATTACGTTCAATTTAATATAATGGAATATTTGCTGGTAAAAACATGTTTTGAAGACACTTGAAGTGACTTTCTTAAATTGTATATATCGAACAGAAAACAACTCAAGTGAACATTTCCTTTCCCTTTCTAAGCAGTCAATTTTGTGATTGGTTTATTTCAGCACTGCTTCGGCCAGTTTTTGTATTTATCGGTAAATGTAGCAATTCATGTCACACCTATTTGTAGTAGACCGAATGCCCTAGCATATGTCCTATCTAAGTCTCTTCTTTTATTATCTTTCTTATTAATCTAACTTCTTCTTCTATTTTTTCTAATATCTCACTATTTGATATTCTGTCTACTCATCCTGCCTTTAACATTTTTCTATAGCACTATAACTCAAATTTATGTATTCTTCTTTGTTCATGTTTTGCACTTGTTCAAGTGTAGTCCCGTATAGTGCGATACTCCGTATGAAGGTCTGTAGAAGTTGTTTTCTGCTGTCCGAAGAGATTTTACTTTTCTTGAGAGGCATGTACTTTAGATTGCTGTAACTTATTCACGATTTCTCTTTTTAGTTATAATGCCACCTGGATGACAAAACTCTTCAACCTTGACTATTCTTCTTCAATTCAGTGCTACTTGCGTGTCTAGCATTTCTGCACATTATTGTTTTTGTTTTAAGAACATTTATTTTTATATTGTATTCTTTAATAACTAAATCTATTACATTCAATGATTGTTGTAAACCTTGTTCGCTTTCAGTTATAATTGCTTTATTATGAGCGTAACATTTCGCATTTCTTTATTCTCTGATTTTATTGATTGGATCTCGTATAGGGAGGTTGAATAAAAGTGTCGACAACACACTCCTCTACCTGACTCCGCTTCTCTTTAGACATCTCCTTGGCCGTCTATTGCATCTGTTCTTTTATATATGATTTTTGTTGTTATTTTATAGGCATGCGAGATCAAACTAATTGTATGGTAATTTTCATATATATCTGTTTTCCTTTTCTTTGGATTCAGCCCTAATAATCCTTGCTAAAATCTTCTGGTATTCTTTCTGTTTTGTATATTTTATTTCTTAACTGATATAGTTTCTTTGCCGGCAATTCATTTATTTCCATTGATCTGTTTGTTTAAGTTCTTGTATTGTCATATAGTATTTCCATTGAATTATGCATTCTCCAAGATTTTTTGCATCCACATTTTGTTCTAGTTCTGCTTCCTCTATCTTTATATCACCGTAACGGTTCGCATCTTTCTACCAATTCGTCACATCTATAAAAAAATTCCATTTTTATCATTTTTAAGTTCTCATAGGAAGGTTTCCGCTTCTTGACATTTTTTTGCTTATACTGTTGTTTCACTCTTTTTCACTTTCTGTTAATGGTATTTCTTATTTGTTTATAGTGCTTTAACCCATCTTCTGATTTATCGTTCTTGAATTGTTTTATCTACAATTGATTCTATTGTTTGTTCTGTAATACAAGGTTTTTGTCTATCACTTTCTTGTTCTGGCATCACATCTTCTGTAGATGAGATTAAATTTATTTTAATGATCTATATTGCTTGTTACACTGTGCTCTCTCGTATTTTTTAGTTTCAGCTGTTCTTCCAGCTTCTGCCTTATAATTTCTCTTTGTAACGTCTTCAGTTGCCAAAATTGTCTTTTCTCTTTTTTGGTTTTTTAAATTTTAGATCACACATTATCATAACCTGGCTAAGTTCTACAATTTTTAATTGGGCTTCTGAACCTTTGTTTCATTAGTGTAAAATCTATATTGTATAATATATTTACAATGACTAAGTCATGTTGTACACAAAACTCGACCATTTGATTTCTTCCTTTTTTTCCAAGGCCGTCTCTACCGACATTTTTTTCTTTACCCTACCCTGTGATTGGGTTCCAGTCTTCTAATATAATGAAATTTTTTCTCCCCTCATATATTTTATGACAACTTTTAAATATTGGTAGACTTGTACTACATTTCATCACTGTATTCTTGTGTGTGCGTATACACCTACACTACGATTGTGTCTTTTGGGAAAGTAGTTATCTTTACCATTATTATATTCTTATTGTGTAATACATATCTCTTTACTTTCTGGTCTGTCTGCTTTCTCATGTCTATTGCTATTTCCGCCCTTTTTTCCTCAACTGGTGTGTTAATTATTCGAAAAATTCCCTCCTTAACTTATGTCATTTCTGTTATTTCTAGTTCTCAAATAATTCAATTAGACTTATCAAAATATACTACTGCAAAGTGGTAACAAAAAAATCTAGATTAAAGTAAAAAAAATAATAAAACTGGAAATTCTCTACTTTATATGTATGAATTATCAGAAGGCATACAAAATATAATAATATATTTAAGCAATGAAAGGGAGAGCCAGTTATCTTGTTTTTTAAATAAAAACAGGAATTATATAAATTCCTATTACTGCAACTGTTGGTTTTGTTTCTGCAGATATGATCTCTCGAATTTGTTTTTTCGATTAAATTCCACAGAACGCGTATCTTGTAACCAGGAGAGGCAATAAGCTCAGCGGCTCCTGATCTGAATTTCCGCCGATTCTTTCAGCGATTGACAAAAGCGTCCGGGCGCGGAGCGCCGGGTTTCGGCATTTCTAAAATAGCTGCTGACAGGCACTTTGTCGCCCTAAGTGGCGGTAGGCAAAGCGGGCCGCCGCCGACCCTTGAGCTGCTTTTTACAACATCCGGCACCTTAAGTATATTTAGGTGTTAAATATTCCACAGGCCCGGCTCGGATGGCCGATTTATTTGTTTATGTTCGTGCGACAGGGCTCTCCACGGCGGCGGGTAATTGCAGGGACGGGGTGGAGCGAGCCCCTCGGGCGCGGTAGGAATCCATGCGGCGGTTTTTATTTTAAGGCTGCGGCGAGCTTTAATAGAAACGTCGTCCTCGGACATGCTTATAACTTTATGTCGACCGAAGAGGGTGGAATAAAGCCGCTTTTGAGCGGACTTGGCGCAAAAACATCGGGTTATTTTAGTTTATGCACGTGAAGTAGCCGCAAACATGTTGCTACAAAGAAATGTTCTGTCAAAAAAGAGTTACGACTCTGTTAAGCCGGTAAGAGAAATGTAGGAGTTTCAGAGTTGGTTGGGATTATTCATTTTTCACTTCTTTATCCCCTTTTTTAGAACAGCATTTTTACGCTCTTAGAAATGCCGCTTCTTATATTTATAATAATAATAGTAAGAATCTTTATTCTTGGGAGTTATATGCTTCCAACGTGTTTGCCCTTACTTATACGGGGAGATGTGGAAAGCACCTCGCTTTAAACATTGTTCGAACGCAGGCATTTTATTATTTTTAGTGACTGGAGGATTTTTTTTAATTAACATCCCAATTTAGTAAATAGTTCAGAATGATTATTTGGACATGTAGAAGTGTACACAGGAATATGCATGAGTAGCAGTAGATATATAAGTTTGTTGTGACTTTTAGATACAAAAAAAACCTAAACTTTAAAACTAAAAATAAAAGTAAAGCTAAACTTAATATTATTTAAATAAGGAATCTGGTAGGCAGGTCGTTTGGAGCCTTCCATTTTGATTTAAAGAATTCTATGGTCTTTTGCTAAAGTGTTAGTATGTGCTTTAAGACCTGTAGGTATTAGGGTGGTGAATTGTAAATATAAACACAATAGATGTGCGTAACGTATATTTTAATGTACACGACACCTTGGCAGGCAAGCCAAAAATAGCTAGGGGCAAACTAAAGTAGGCAGACGTGCACCCGGCTATTGGTCGCCGCGATCACGCAGATGTGCGCGTTTGCAATGTTAACTGCACTAGCTTTGTTCTTTGTAAATCGGTTAAAGGTGAGGGTTAAAACTTGCCATAATAATAATTTGGACAGATAAAAGAAACCAAATGCCCAGTTAGTTTGACACTGGATAATTGTAGTCTGTCACAACCGAACCTAAAGCCATTAAAAATATTATCGTTATAGGAAATATTTTTCCTATCTTCGCTATACCGATTACTATATTTAACGCTGTAATAGTTAACATCTTTCACTGTCAACATTTTTATGTCATTACATATCCAATACTATGGATTGGAAGCGTTCTAGGATCTCAATGTTAGAGTTCGCAGCTGTGCCCCATAATTTAATATTACAATTCTAAGCTGGTTTGAGTATAGTCTTATATAGGAGAAGTTTTATTATCTATTGAAAACTTAGATTAACGCCCCAGTAACCAGTACATCTTAGATAAAGTTAGTCCTAAGTGCTTGCATTTTGTGACGAGATACTTGACTTCTTTTTCTTCCCCCTGGGCGTGGTAAAGGTTACATGCTTGGACTCGAACACATTTGTTTTAATTTTCCACTTTTTAACCATTTTTAATGGCAGTTAAGTTGATTTGTGATTTCTGTCGGAGGCCAGGATTGCGGTATTGCCCACGAAATTGCTGTTAAAATTTCTGTCAAGGTCAGCAGGTCTGCAGTGTATAAAAATGAAGCAGTGGTTTAAAGTCTGCTTATATATAATAGACCAGAAAGATTATAAAGTAGTTCAGGGAAAGGAGTGTTTGTAATTGTGGCAGAAGTTTCGTAAGTCACACTCTGTCAAACGCTTGAGAGATAAAGACTATAAATGCCGTAGAACGATACTGGTAGTCTTCAAAAGCTTGATTTTTTCTACTATTCCATGAACTTGCTCAATTGTAGAGGGCATCTTTCGGAGGCCGAACTGATGAGCTGGTATTAAATTGTTGTCGTCAATAATTTGAATTATTATTTTTAATAGAGCTTGCCAAAAACTTTAGTCACAATAGGTCAAAGCCTTATTTGCCGATAAGATTTTAGTTTATTGGAAGGTTTACTTGAGTTTTGGGATAAGCATAATCTGAGCCACTTTCTACTGGGATAGAAAATAACCTGTATGTTAACTGTGTCAAATAGCTGGGTTAGGTATTTTATACCAGTAGCAGGTATCTCTTGGAGAATTTTATAGATCATAGCCTGGAGCCTTTTTAGGGTTTAGGGTATTAATGACTGCAAACTTCGGTAACTAAATCGTTTATGCAGACAAGCACTTCAACCGCTCGGCCACAAACTGGTTTCTTATATGTATACTGAGTCAACGTGTATAGGTCTTGTTAAAATTGTAAACAAAGTTAAATTTACTCAAAATGGTTATTTTTATCTCCATAAAGGCTTTTAAAATGACAGATAGGGTTGTATGACTGAAGACGTGGATCCTGAGTGCAAATTCCCAGAGAAAGTTGTAGTACCTTTCTACGTTCATTATACCCTCGCAGGGTAATGAGCTGTATATTTGCTCCTAACTTATACCTTATACGTTATATGCAATGAGAGATTGCCAAGTCTAAAATATAAGTAAAGCATGCAGAGGAAGCGGCTCTTTAAATGTCAGCATTAGTTGTCTACCTCAAATCTATAATCTCTATACTTATTTTAATTATGTTTTGGCTTAAAGATGATTGAAGTTAGTCTAAACTTCTGTAAAGTATACAAATGACACATTACACATGTACAATTTAAAAAACTTAAATCTAGGGATGACTTCAAAACCCCTTCTGTATCTAGAAGAAGTTTCTGTTTTTTTTATCTGAATTCTTAATAAGCTTTTAATCTATCTTAAGATACTTTAGAAAAATGGATATAGGTAGGGGTCAACTAGGATACTATAAGTCAACACAATGGTGGAGGACACATATAACCGTAAGAAGAACTTCAACATTGTGATAACGTGGGACGCGGTGGCTCAGATGGTTCAACCAGTTGGCTCTGACCTCTAACCGGCGCGCACGAGTTCGAGTCTCGCTTGTATGTGAATGTCCTAGAATAAGTGCATGTTAGTGGACACAATAAGCCCTTGAGGCTGCAGTGCCTGTAAGTGTGCCAAAAAATGTACATAACGTGATTTTTACATATATAAATGGTTTTGTGAGAGCACGACAGCCGCGACGTAAAGGCCTCGGCCTGCCAGACTAACGCGCGGCGGGCCCTGGGTTCGACTCCCAGGTCAAAAATAACGGCAAACATCGAGTGCTCTCCGGCCATCATACAAACACCTTTGGCGGTCGTAAAGTACATTCTCCTTCTTCTAACGGGTCAGACTAGCCACCTGCCCGGGGTACGCCCAACATGGCTCATAGTACTACCCGAAATGTGTAGTTAGAAACAGGATAATAGCCTATATAAGAGTAGAAGAAGAAGAAGAAGATAAATGGTTTTGTTGATATAAATTATTTATTTATTTTTCCTACTTGATAAAAACAAAATTTTAAATTTTATTAGGACCCCCTCGATAATTTTTCAACTACTGGCGTGTTATCGTTAAATGAAATTTCAAATTTTATATTTATTTAATACATAAATTAATTCAAGTAGCAAAACTAAATAAAAAAACTTTTAAATTGCTTCTAGCAGAAAATAAACTTACGAAAATGTTTACAAAATAATATACAAAGCCAACCAAGCAATAGTTTAATGTTATAAACTCGTAGTAATATGCAAGGTCAAATGGGTGTCTGCAACAATTCAGTGACATAAAATTTTTTTTCAAATTCTACTAACCAAATGATGAACCAACCAATACAGCTAAAATGTTCTCTTCCAGCCATAAGTCAAATTAATCAACTTTATTTTCCTTCGCATCAGAAACTTTAAAATGCAACAAACATCAATAAATCATGGAAGCGACTGAGAAAATAGTTAGTGCGTATACTTCTCAAAAAATAAGGAAAAACTAAATCAGCAAAAATAAAATAAATAAAAATTGGCGTCTGTAGTTTTAAACCTCCTGGATACAAAAGGAACACTAAACACAAAACGTTAAAGAATAAAAAGCATGTCAAATGATACCATAAAATTATAATGGCAAAATTCCGAGAATTGGGCAAATGCATGAGAGAACAACAAAATTCATTATACTTACGAGCTTAAGGAAAAGAGATGTTGCGGAATCATAATTATATATCTGTATAATTTTATAAACAAGGATAGTACAAGAAAGGATAAATGTATGAGCATGAAGTCAAAAATATTATTAAAGAAACGATATATGCTCTTAATGTGCTCTTTGTTGATCTTGAGCCCATCAAAATAATAATAAAGACATCTATAAAGCTTGCAAAACAATAGTATTCAAATCTGTTATCAAAAGAGCTATAGCACAATACAGTAAAGCCAAGTACAACCATTTTCACCTCAACAACAAAATATGAGTTATGATCAACAGTCAAAGATGACGAATCGCAATATGCTAGAAAGAATTAGATATGACACTAAATCAATTTTTAGAAGAATTTAAAGAAATTATAATGCAACAGAATAGTGTAGCACTCGATATGTTGAAAATGTTAAACAAGCTAAAATTGCACAATAAAATGCTAACGCCCCTGTTCAACACAACAACGAACTTCATCTCTGAAACTTAATTCGATACACATTTTTAGCCAGTGAAACTCATTATGCTGATAAATATTATTTCAAGATACCAAACTATTTAGTCTATTCTACCAATCATCCAGATGGCACTGTGTGTGTGGGTTTCGCCATTATAATCAAACAAACTATGAATTACTACAATGTAAATAAAACTTTTTAGAAGCCACCTATATTTCAGTACGAAATAACAATTGTTGTAGGTATACTGTCTTCCAAAGCCCAGTCAGAAAAAAAATATTTTAAAACTTTCTTTAACCCACTAGGCCTACTATTTCAAGTACGAGAAGACTGCAACAGTAAACAATTAGTTTTTCTTCTACCGAAAACTGAGAGCTATTAAAACCTGTACAAAAAAAGTTAATTCTATCTACAAGGACCAACAGATATAAACAAATTAATAGATTTCTCAAATTTCGCTTGTCACCAGCATACACAGATATTGTCCTAAGTTACGATTTATTGTCCAACCATCCGTCGATAATAGAAACCAATAGTTCATGTTCTATCCATCCCTAACCTGCACTTCGGCTATATAACCCAAAAACAAACTGGATCTACTACGAAAACAAGTTAACTGAAGAAATGAAAATGATCATGAATCTGCAAAGCCACTCCTGAAATCTTTAAAAAGTAAATGTCACCAACATTCCCGTAGAACTTAACAAACTTGTTACTGGCAAAATGAAAGCTAGAACAAAATGAAAAGGAAGTCACTCCTCCTAACATCCAATAAACTGAGTAATAAACTTGAACCAAAACTAAAATAAATAAGGAAAGTAATTTAAAATTTACGTATCTAATTTAAGCCGACATGATAATTCAATGTACTAGTCAAGAAAATCTACACAACTTGTCCTGTTCCACGTACTCAAACCCAGTCAAGCTGTTCTTCCTAATTTCAGCTGGGAGATTGCTGATTAACATGGCTATTTTGACCTTTGACGTAACAATTCAGCTGAAGTGAGATCAAATCAGTCTCGTAGATTTCTTAGTCCAATAAATTTGCCCTGCAATAGTTTATATTTTGAAATGCATGAGATGTGATTCAGATATCCTAATTTTTTTTTTTTTTGATTTTCACAAACATTCCTGTTCTCAAAGCTAAGGACAGGTTCTGTGACGTCAGTATTTTACATCTTCCAGTGGTTCGTGGAATATATGTTCTGAGCAAATGTTAAATGACGTTGGCGAAAGGATATATCTTTGTCTGACACATTCTGAGTACTAATTTTCTTAGGGAGTATTGTCCGCTTTTGCTATATATAAGATCTTTGCGCTAAGATCTCGAGAGTTGGTTGCCATTCCATTGCGGAAGCCGAACTATGCATTTGAAGTTTCAGCTACACATTTGTTATGTGTTTTGGTACGTATAATTCTTAGAAAGATTTTTAGTACCGAACGTATATGAGTCGATCGTCATCACATTTAAATGCTCGATGTTTCTTTTGGACCGGAACAAATGTGGGATGACCCCGATTTGGTATGTATCGTTAAATAGGTCTACAATTACCGAAACTGAATGCTCATCTTAGAGATTTATTAGCTCGGAGTAAACTCCTCTGAGTCCTGCTGCTTTGGCAGGTTTTTCAGTTTTTGTAGCACGTTCCATGTCGCTACATGTTATTTTTGAAGCATTTTCTAATGTTATATTTATCCGCTCTTTTGTCTGTAAAGTTTTTTAATATATTTTAACTTGCATCTGTGTCTACGACCAAAGAATCTTATTAATCTTTTATTATACTCGTTTGCCGTTTGTGTGCAATACCAGTGATTTCTTTTATTCTTTTTTGTGTAGATTGAAACTATCGTGCTTATGTCCATGCTCATCTATTTCTTCGTTCTTCTCATCCATCCAGGACTCTTTTTCTGCTCTGTATCTTGTTTTTGACAGTGTTGTGTATTTCTCTATATTTTATTTTATCTTTATTTTGTATTTACTTCTTTCATCCATCAGTGATAAAATTTCCTCATACATTTTTTGTTATCCTATGGTTTCTTTTATGTTGTTGTATCTTGTTATTTAAAATGCTGATATTTTTTGCACACTTGAGAACAAAACAATCGACTCGGCAACATGATGGAGTCTTGAGAGAATGTGTATCCACTCCGATAGCATTCCAAATAAAATATAGTTTACTGTTTGGAAAGGTTAAAAACTGTGGTTTCAAATGATGCCACTGATTAGAATCGAACCTGTTCTGACAAAGAAAAAAGGTGATTATAAAAAGAAAAAATGAAGTCCGTAGTAGAAATTAATTTAAAGATTCTTCAATACATGGTGTTGCCACCTCTACTCCTAATTGCACTCTCCAAGCGATTACTTATGGATCGAATGACTATTTTTTCTATGCTGTCTTGAGGGATTGCTTCCCACTCTTCAATCAACACCATAGATTTTTGGCCAGGACTCTTCGCTTAAGCTCATCCCAAAGATGCTCAATTGGATTTAAGATTGGATTACACGGAGGCCAGTCCATTTTCGGTATACTGGCGTCAGCCAGGTAGGTAGTGGTCACTTGTGCGGCGTGGTACCGCGCATTGTTGTGCATTAGCATAAAGTTCTCACCGAAAAATCCTGAAAACGGATTATGTTCCTGCAGAATCTCCTTAATGTAGAGTTCTGCTGTTAAACCTCCTCCGCGTCCACTAGGCACGAAAACGAACTCGGTTTTTCAGACATGAAAATGCCCGCCCAGAACATGCAAGAGCCACCTCAAACAGACATTTCCTGTCGTTGCCATGTAGGCACATCCTGTACTTGTTGGTGAATAATATCTGACTCCAATGGTCGAGGTCCCAATCAAGATATTTGTGAGCAAACTCTAGTTGCCTTTGCTTTTAGACTGCAGTCAGTTTAAGGCTCGCAGCAGCCTTTTTGGGGTCAGATTGGCTGCATTCTCACTGTCCAAGACCTGGAAACCACACTTCTAACCACACTCAGCTCTTGCTTGAGGTCAACGCTAGTAATATTTAGATTTCTGAGGGATATTGAGACGAGAAATTGATCGTCTCTCCAATGCACGCGCCTACGTCCGCCTTCTTGCCAGCGGGCGTAGTCTCTGGTTTTCCAGTATCGACACTGCACTATCGACACAGTTGATCGACTCAGATTTAGTCGATTTGCCACGGCTCTCTGACTGAGACTATCTCTCAACGATGCAACTGCCTAAGCTGCTTTAGCGGCTGTGGTATTTATTTTCTTGCGAATCAGTCAAATAGCGTAAAAATCTGCAGATCTATAAGTTTATTCTTGACTCTATTACAATAGATAGAAAACTGAGATTTCAAAGAATCGATGTTATTTTTACACCTCACGAGTGGATATCTCATTAGCAATTTCGTTTCTGTCGCAGCCAGTCCATTGCCCAGAAGTGCCAATGTCTTAAATAATGAAGAATATTATACGTCAGTACTTTTTGACACGGGTCAAGCTTCGATAATTTGTTGTACATGACTGTTCTACCAATAATTTGAATCATATTTAAATAATGGGTTATTCAGAACGCGAGTTAGGAAAGAAGTTTTAGATATGCTAACCCTCAATTCTGGTGTACCACAAGGGGGGGGGTGTTTCATAGCCATTAATTTTTTTGCTCATAGATCAGATCTCTTCACACTGCATTAGACACGTTTACTGACGACGTTGTTGTAGTTACCAACCGTACATCGCTTTACCAAGCTATGTGCCACATATCAAGGGTATCTACATATTCTAGAGAAGTAAAGTATCAAAATTTACGAAATTAAATTTAATCGCATTACATTTACTTTACGAAAAGTTCTATATCCGCCAATTCGGTTAAATAGCGTACAAATTCCTCAGAATATACAGATCAAGTACTTGAATTGCATGAAATGATGGAAAGAGATAAACCGACTAATTGAACAAAAGTTCCTCTAAGCACTTGCAAATGAAGTTCTAAAATAAATAAATAGACAAATAATTATATTAATTAAATCTATGGAATAGAACTAGTAAGTCCAAATTAGTCATTATACAAAGATGTTAATCTAAAATTCTATGATTAATAATTAATGCATCTTATGTCACCAATAACTCCCACTTACCAATTGTACAAAAAATTATCTATGAAAGAAGTGTCACTTATCATTTTTTTTTAATAGAACTTTTACCTGCTCAACAATATACATTGTTATACAAGGTATGTTTGACAATTAATACTTAACGAAGGGAAATAACAGAATGGTACCTAATAACCACTTGAAATAGCTGTGTTAATAGTCATTTGGATTTACCATTTGATCACATAGTTAATTGAGAATTAATTGCACTTAGACATCAAGACTATCACTTGCGTATTTTGATCAAATAGTTATTTGGAGATTAGTCCGCACTTAGTCATCACCACTATCACTCAAGTATATGTCTTGGGGTAACTTTCGTTTTAATCGTCTATGAATACTTCTTTGGCCTAGTTCATAGAAGGTGGCACCATTGCAGTTGGTAAGGTTGTCATGGAAGGTTTTAGTCAGTTTTGCAATATGTTCTTGAATTGTGGGCATGTTTAATTCGTGATGAAGTTGTTGATTTGTAATGAACCACGGGGCGTTGACTGTTGTTCGAAGAATTTTATTTTGTAACGTCTGGATTCGGTTGAGATTGGTTTTGGAAGTGTTAGCCCATATCACACATCCGTACAGAATCAATGGACGTATTAGAGATTTATACAAGAGCGTCATGCATTCGATTTTCATAGTGGACTTTTATTTATGATTGGGTAGAGCTGGATTAAACGCGTGTGGCCTTCGTTCAGCTTTTTTAATATATGGTATTTCCATGTGAGCCGAGTATCGAGATGGATACCCAGATATTTCACGGGCTCGTCTTTGGCATTCCATTGTATAGTATGTCCATTGATTGTAATTAACGTTGGATTTTGATAATTCTAAGTGTGAATATTTTCGTAGTACACTTGGAATGATTAATTGATAGATTCCATTTCATGAACCATCTGCTTAGTGTATTGGCGGCAGTTTGTAAGTCGGCTATTGCTTGCTCTAAGTTTTGATTTCTAGTTAACACGACCGTGTCATCTGCGAACATTGCTAGGTTTGCATTGGGAACAGGAAAGTCATGCATGTAGATGTTGAATAAAATGGGACCTAGAATACTCCCTTGTGGAACCCCTGCATGTATAGCTCTAGTAGTTGATAAGCTTGCCTGTATCTTGATTGCATATGTACGATTTTCTAGGAACGAGAACAATATGGATTTTATGTACTCAGGTAGTTGAAGACGTACTATTTTATATTTTAAGCCATCGGTCCACACTCGATCGAATGCTTGAGCTATGTCTAAAAACAAGGCAGTAACGTATTGTTTGCTTTCAAATCCTCGTTCGATTGTTTCGATCATGCGCTGTAGTTGATGGCAGGTGGAGTGGCCTTTTGAATCCAAATTGAAAGGTGGGAACAATACTCAGTTTTATTACCTCTTCATTAAGCCGGCGATATATGACCTTTTCGAAAAGCTTCGAGATTGTAGTTAGAAGACTAATAGGTCGATAGCTAGTAATATCTTTCTTGACTTTGTTTGGTTTGGGAAACAGTAGAATAATTGCATGTTTCCATGCATTCGGAAAATAACCAATCCTTAAGCACGCATTAAATGTGGTTGCTAGGTATGCCAATGCTTTTTTGTAAGCTTTTAAGTATGACATTAGGTATTTTGTCATATCCTGGCGATTTATTTATTGGAAGACTTTTGATTATTGATGCGAGTTCTCTAGGTGAAGTTGATTTGAAGTTTGGTTCTATGATTGGCTGGTGAGTTTCTACATAGTTGATGGCTATATTTCTAAATGTTGGATCTGCGTGATTTTCAGATGTGAAGGTTTTTTCTAAATGATCTGCGAAGGCTTCACATTTTTCTTCATCGGTGTTAAATGTTTGCGCACCTGAAGAGGCATCACTTGTGGCTGACGTAGGATACGTTTGGTCGTCTTCCATAGTCCGGGATCTCTTGGTTCAAGATTACTAATACGTTTTTCGTAAGTCTCTATTCGGTGGGCATCTAGCTCCTTCTTTATTCGATGTGACAAGTTATTTACCATATTTTTGGTTACGGGGTTTCTAGTTCTCTACCATTCCCTCCGCAGTGTGCTTTTTTGCTTAATTAGATCCACTATGTGTTTGGGTGAATAATGATCAATGTGTACTCTTCGTTTGTACGTGGTGGTAGTGGCCTTGTTGACACTGTCAGTGATAGTTTTTGTTACGTGTGAGATAGTTTGATCTATTTGATTTGGGGTTTGAAGGTTATTAGGATACTTAAGTCGTTGGTCAAGGATGTCTTGAAAAGCGTTCCAATCTAGTAGTCCATTTATGAGTTTCGGTACTTGGATTTGTTTTGCTGGTGTCAGTAAAAACGAGATTATAATTGGTAGGTGGTCTGAATCTAGTTCAGTGCATACTTGTTGGAAGATTTGTTTGCTGAAGTTTTTGTGGACAACTATGTCAAGTATATCTGGTCTGTGATCGTCTCTGTACGGGTAGTGTGTAGGTTCGGCTGGAGCTTCTATTTGGAAAGCGTACGTTGATGCTAGGTCGTAAAGTTTGTTTCCAGCAGGGTTTGTCTCTCTGCATCCCCATATCGTGTTTTTTGAATTCATGTCTCCTATCAGAAGGATGGGTTCGCTTGGATTAAATATGGTAGAGATGTCGATTTCAAGAAGTTGTTTGTTGGGTTGTTTGTAAGCACATATTATGGTTATAGTAGTATCGTTAGTTAGTTTGATTTTCACTCCAACTGTTTCGAGGTTTATCGTGTTAATTGTTTGACATTCATGATGAATTATGTTGCGTTTTATGATAATGGCTACTCCTCCTGATGCAAACCTGGCTTCTCTATCTGCGCGGTAGATCTGATAGCCGGCAATTTTGAGTTGATCTGTGTTGGCTAAGTGCGTTTCAGAGACGCACGCTAAATCCACAGAATGTCTCTCAAGAAAAGATTTAAATAGAGTTAATTGTCTTTTGATGCCATCCGCGTTCCAGTTTAGAGTTTTAATTGAATTATAGTCTTATTTTTGTGATCCATTGAAAAGGGAAGGAAGGAAATTTGATATTATGTATTGCTTGATTTGTTCTAAGATAGGTTGAATGAGTTGCAACAGGGATGACAAGATGGTGTTGAGGAAGGGTTGGGTTTCGGGTGATGTAGAATTTGTTTTTGGGAACCAGGATATGTTTGGTTGGAAGGTGTTGTTTACACTGTTTTTGAGGAGAGGAAATTTTTCAGATTGTTGGCAGGGCCGGGTTTGCTATTCGGTCTTATTGCTCTAGGAGTCTCGTTCTGAGGTCGTTTGCCTTGCTGGTTCCTTGATTGGAGGAAGTACTGGCATTCCCTAAAGTTAGCGGGGTGGTTTTCTCCGCAGTTAGTACATACTGCGGCATCAGTTCGAGGTTTATCGCAGTTGGTGTACAAGTGATTTCCTTGGCACCTCACGCATCTTGGTTCAAGTCTACAATAATTTTTTGTATGCCCGATGCGTTGACATCGGTGACATTGAGGAGTTTTGCGATTAGTTTTACGTGGTTCAACGGTAACTAATGCGTAGAATATATTTTTGATCTTATAAATTTCATTTGGTTTTTCATTTGCCGTGAGAAGTATTGCACAGACGGGCATGGGCTTTTTGTCCTTATTTAAAAGCCTTGTAATTCGCGTTATAGGGAGGTCGTAGACGGCAAGTTCCTGTTGTATTTCTTCTTCGGTTAAAGAGAGAGGACGTTCTTTATAACTACCGATAGTGGTCTGCTATTGGGGTTTTGATATGTGGAATTCAATTTTGTTTGTCAGATAATGTTTGGCCAAGTTTCTATAATCAGTTTCGCTTGTTAGAGTGACTTTCAGTGAAGATGAGTTGAGGGTAGTCGTAAACTCTCCCTTAACAATGGTTTTAATATCGTTTAAAACTTCTTTATAGTTAAGTGGGCCTTGAAGAAAGATAGGCGGTATTTTTATTTTGGGTTGTTCAGTGGTCTCTGGTTCCTCTGAGGATGATGGTTCGAGATGTTAGATAAATAAAACTTGTTTCTCTCAAGTAGTGATTCCGGTTTCCACTGATATATTTTTTTGTAAATCAGTGATCGGTGGCGATAAGTGATCAGAATTTCTTTTGAGATGTGACATGATAATACGATTAATTCACCCCCCTAGGGGGTGACAGGTAGCAATTGAAAATGTTGCTGCTAATTATATAAATTAATTTTGTTACCAGAAATAAATATTGTGGTTTATGTTGATGTAGATAAACGCTGGCACCAGGCGTTGATAAGCCGCACTCACACTTCCGAGTCGCGGAGCGAACGTTGACACGTCCTTGCTGTTCGAAAGTAAAGCGAGAACTCAAGGATTCTTCTTGAGGATCATGTAGCGGGCCAAAACGACTGCACTTATCATAAAAACTTATAAATTTGGGCAGATTCTTTATAGAAGACATTGTAGTAAAAAGACTTAAAAAACAGCACCCAATTGACTTATAGCATTAACATTGGTACAGGAGACCTCATTATGTCAGTTAGTTTACATAATAGATTTCACGTTAACCTGTTAGCTTATAAAATATTGCGCACTTAGCGAACGCTGATTTAGTTAATAAAAAATATTTTCATGAATTGTAATTTCTAATGATTTTCATTATTTTTGTTATCCTTTTATTTTTCTTCATGTTAAATTTATTTTATAATAAGAGAAATGCAAATTTTTATAGGGAAAAACGCTGCCACTTACTATTTACTAAAATATTACCAAATTTTCTTAATTATTTTTGAAGATGTATTCATCTTGTAGTAAAAATATTATACTACAAACGAATAATATCGAATAAAATATTTTTAATAAATTTTTAATTAAACTCTCTAGTAAATAGTAATAAAACAATCCAACATATTACTATAACTAATTCAAAAAAATTGTCAATGTTGATGATATTTTAAAGTTTTTAAGATTCGGAATCGTCGTTATGAGATTGTAGTTGTAGTTGTTTACAAGGTCTTACACATACTCTCAAGTAATTGAATTTGTTGCTAAAACCGGTTCTTCCTGTAAATTTTTAAGGTTTTATGATTTTAGTATAGTGATTTTTAACTTGCGATCTACCAATTCCCAATAAGACCTCACCAGACATAATTCTAAGGAATTTGGAGGATTTACTAATCTGGCACCACTTCGACCGTTTTCTTTATGCCACTTTAATGAATTTCGTATTGTGGTATAAACCAAGATTTAGCAAAAAAAACTCACAAACACTTAATAGTGCACAAGAAAGAAAGATGTTTCTGAAAATATCCTATAACATATATAATACTATGAAACTTTTTTTCTATGAGAAAAGGTTTCTTGTTGCATCAAATACGACGGCTATTTTTCAACCTCCGGTGGGGCATTAAATAAAGACAAGTGTGTATAATAAAATGGTTTTATTACCAGAAGTCAAATAGAATCAATTTTACTTTTCCACAAAGTCACCACGAGCATTGAGACATTTGTCATACCGGTGGACGAGTTTCCCAATACTCTCTTCAAGCCACGGCGCCTTGAAGCTCTTCGTTTCAGCGAAAGCGCTGTCCTCCCAGACCTCTCTTTAGCTCTCAAAACTATAAGTCAAACCAATTGGTCAATTCGCTGAGCAAGGTCTGTACTAGCGACAGACGTCCTCGTCCACCTTCACCATAAACAACAGTTCCTCCATCTTTAAATTTCTTACAACATTCTCGCACAATACCATCACTCATAAAGTTTTTGCACCATAAACGCAGCTCATTCTCCGATGAATTTCTGCGGCTCTGTTCCCTTCTGTCTATAGAAAACGAATCACTTAGTTCCTACTGATATTTTTGACTTGGCAGTAACAGATGTTATGGTGCGGAAGCTGAGCAGTAGCGTTCGGTTGGTCACTTAGCAGTCCTATCGGATATTGCGACTGTTTTTTTTTTTAATTTTTCCGATGTATTTGTAATTATGTAATGCGTACCACATGTGTTTTCCTAGCAGTTACTATTAATCAAAATTTGACGATCAAGTTTGATTTTTAATGTTTTTTCTTACTTGTTGGACATATGCATAATGATATCTTAACCTTTTCTTTACATATCACATAGGACGATTGAGATTATTTTTGAATATTAGCCTTCATTTCATCTATTTTAACCAGTTGACGAATTGTATCGTCATGTTGCTTCTTTCCGCTAATAACCTTTCTCTCAATCTCCATCAGCCTTTCTCTATCCTCTTTTCCATTTTTTCTTGTTTTGCCCCTTTCTATATCAGCACAATCCAGCCGCCTTTTTGAGATCATCTAACCACCTCATCATGGGTCTATCCCTGCTTCGACTCTCTGCCCGTGGTTTCCATCTTATGATCTTGTTAGTTTCTAACCAAAACTTTTCCCTTCAGTGATTTAAAATATTCCACACGTCGATGTGAACCACTGCTGATAGAGTTCCGTTCATTGATGCAGATGAGTAGTCCATTTTTTATTTGCAAAGTTTATAGGAATTTTTTTATTGATTTGAGATTTACCATTTGCTTTCTAGGAGCAGTAAATAAATTACATATCAATGTATAATTACATGAGTGGAGAAGTAATTCATTAACTACATTCCGAAAATAGAAGTTTTATGACGATCACTGTCTCAGATTCGTTGATCGTTTCCTCGTTAGTCTTCTAGGTTCTGTAAGCGGATTTTGCAGTTGATTAACTTTTGCATTTGTATGTTCAGGGAGATGGTAGAAGTAATTGGTATTAATTACTTATTCTACTGTTGGTATGTCTAAATCATCATAGATGATTTTGTTGCTTATGTACCATGGTGCATTGAAAAACATGCGTAATATTTTTTACTGTGTCCACTGAATGATTTTGGCTTGAGAAGGTTTGTCGCAACCCCACAGTTAAATTCCATAGGTCCATATGGGGTTGATGATGCGCCTATATGGAAGTATTTTATTTTCGGTCTTCACTTTAGACTTTCTATGGAAAAGCTAGTGCATCTGACATATTGTGGTATTAAAATCTGGGCCTTTTCAAGTTAATTTAGAATCCAGTGTTAGTCCCAAATATTTTACTTCGGCTTTCACTGGTAATGCAACGTGTCTTATTTTGAAAGTTATTTTTGCTTATATTGTTGCTTTCACATTTATTCGCCATGTATTTAACTATTCTTCGAGGCTGTTCAAGTACCCTGAAGAAGATTTTTAAGGCTTGGTGGACGTCTTTATTAACTTTTAATATGGCGATATCCTCGATGAACGTTGCAATTGTGCTGTTAATCGTAGCCAGGATGTCTGCTGTAAACATAAAATAGAGAAACGGTCCTAGGATGCTACCGGATTTGATACTATGGACTATATAGATGGTAGAATAGAATTTAGTTTAGAAATGTCGTTAGCTCAAGTATGATCTTAGGATAAGGTAGTAATATGGAGGAAGGAGCTGTTTCAGTTTACAAAGTGGAGCCTGGTGCCAAACTCTGTCGAATGCGTGTTTCATGTTTAAGAACGCTACGGCGCAAATATTCTATTTAGACAAATTGGTGTGTTATTAGTATCTTGCCTAAATTAATATTCGTTTCTAATCTTTTCAGGAATAGTGTTTCAAGATTTTTGATAATTGAGGTAGCAAATTTATTGATCTTTAGAACGAGGGAAAATTAGGTCCTTTTCCAAGTTGGGAGACAAGATTTATTTGTGAAAATTTCTAGGACATGAGGAAGTAGAATAATCCTATCATGCTATTAAAAACACTATTGCTTTTTTCAGTAATTGTTTGAGAACATGATTTGTTATGAGATCATAACCAGGGCATTGTAGATATTACATTTGCCGATTTGGTTTTTAACTTCTGTAGGTGAAAATTGATTAATTCGAAGTCATTGGACATGGTGTATCTACAAAGTAAGTGATAATTAATGAATTGTTAACAACTGTGTTTGGGCTAGTTTGCTCAATATTTATTAAGAAGTAACGACTAATTTGCCACCTGTGTCTTGCATTTCTACTGCCAATTCACGCATGTGTACAGCTAAATTTGTATAAACTTGTTGGTTTTGATTTATTATTGGTGTACTTCATTGAGCAGCTTCTTGAATTGTAATTGTGAGAATTTGAACAGCATGATCAGCATCTTCATATGTTGTTAGTTAAATGTTCTGATGTAGGTTTTTATCAGTAATTTTTTGAAAAGCCATCCAATTTGTTTTAGTAGACACCAGTCTTGGTGTAACTGGTTTTATAATAATAATAATGTGTCTAATAAATGTAGGGATTACCGGAGAATGTTTAGATGATAAATCTCAGTTGGATTCGATGTGGAAGTATTTGTGAGCTACACCACTAACTACAAAAAAATCGAGTAGATCTAGAATTTGTAGGAGTCGATAGGCCAATATGTTGGTTCGTCGATTGATAGGTATGGAAAGTTATTTGTGAGTGTTCGTGAGAGGTTTCTTCCTTTTGGTGTTAGGCATCTTAATCAGTCTGCATGCTTCGCAGCTATAAAACGATCTCCTAGCAGATTAAACGTTATTTAGTACTCTTCTCTAATTATTTCATGACTTGGGAACTGTTGAGAGCAGCTACAATAAGAGATCTTGGTTTAGCGTTGACGTGAATTACTGGTACTTGGAGTTTATTAGTTTGATATTGGGGGAGCTCGTGGTATGATATCGTACTTGTACGTATTAATATAGCTGCCCTTGCGTATGGTAGGCCATCTGGATGTATACATTGCATAAGACGCAATTGAGCTGTCAATAAAGTGACTGGTTTAACATTTGGGTAGGTAAGGGTTGGGGTGGGTTTTGATTTTCTCTTGCCTTAGTTGTTGAGTTAAGGAATTCTTTATATACCCCGAATCCTTTATATTTCGAGGTATGGTTTTTGTTGCAGGGAGTACATTGTGGTGGTGTATCTTTGGTTTGTTGACACAATGTTGAGTTATGACTACTTCCATATTTGACACATTTGAATGTCCATTTCCAATATGTTTTAAAGTGGCCGTATAGTTGGCACCTCATGCATTGAATAATGTTACTTTTTTATAGAGTGGCTCGACGCTTATTCTCGTCTGACATAAAACTCTAATTGAAGATGTACTTGTTGTTTGTTTTAGGTTCTAAGTCTACACAAAATAGCATTAAAGGCTGTGTATCCTTTGGATTAATGTCGTGTTTTATGTCTATATTACGTGCCGAGTAGTAAAGGTTCCTTATAACCTCTCGGTATGTTCTGTATTGTTTCATTTGATACGTCTACTATATATTTTTTTCGTTATTAAGTTGTGTGATTAGATTTCTGTAAGTTTCGGGAGCATTTGCATTTTACTGTATCGTTTGAAAGTGCTTTACAATAATATATTTCTTCGTGGTTTGTACTAGATTCTCAATAATTTTTTTAAGTCTACCAGTCCATAGATGTAGATTGGAGGGGTTTGGGAGGATTATTTGAAATGCCTTCAGTAAAAACATTTGTTAGGGAGCTAAATCGTTTGACTGTAGATACTACAGACGTAGTTTCATGAACTCTGTTGTTTTTGTTGTTTTTTTATAACTTGCCATGTGTGAATAATTTTCGTCGCGTCTTTTACCTTTTCTATGAAAGAACAATAAGGTTGGTCCGGAGATGAACTATACCGTCATGTTTCCAGTATATCAGTTTGTAAATTGTTAGCAAAGTTTTGCGGTTGCTGTGGGAAATTCAAAAAGCTGCGGTCGCTGCCGCGTTGATGACGCAGGCACAGACTATAAGCCTTCATAGTTACGCCCGTTTTCTTTTGATACACAAGGGTCAGCACACACATCCACTCATTTTCACTGTTATAAAGCAAATTTTATAAGAATTTGTTGCATTATGTGTAAATGTTGCGGTGAGTAGATGGTAGCCGGTAGTTCAATTTTTGTAAGATAAAAATATCGGCATCAACATGTAAGATAAAGTGTGAATTTTATGTTCGAGGAAATATTACAAGCTTTGCCATAAAAATTTATCTTGCTCGGCTGTCGGGCAGAACGGAATAGTTTAGCCATTACAGTTTGATTAAAATTTCTTTGTTAAAATCGTCTACTGCTTGGTCTTCTCTCTGAAAAGCTTTTTGCAACACTTACATGTTTAATCTAAAATAGTGTACTGTCTCAATTGATTTATAGTTAACTATTTACAATTGGGGCTTGCCATAGAATACAAATAGAAAGCCATTTCAGTTCAGTCGGTTTATTTGGTAACGGATGATAGTTGGTGTTCATTCACATCACCTACTGTTTGCATTTTCGCCTGCGGTATGTACGGACTCATAAATATTCCTGTCGGAGATTTCGACATATCAAAAATTCTATTAGTAAACAAGCAAAGCTGGCAAGCAGGGGAAGAGATGAGAAATGGTGATACAATCCGAAGCCCCGAGCGAACTGGGACTAGCTCGCACGTAAACTCTCCGCTTCATGGCGCAAGCTCGCTCGATGGAGCAAAACGGGCGTTTATTATGTCAAACATAGCAAAAACAACGGGCGCGGATAACGGCGACATAAAAGACAATTTGGAAGTGATTCGTGAACCCATTTGGATGATGTATGCGCCGGCTCTTTACGGAGCGCGTGTGGTGCAGCCAGCTTGCGACACAAATAGGCGGCCAAAACGCGAATAACTGGACGCATAACTATTATTAACTAGTTTTGTGTTCGTCTGCATTAGCGCTGCTGCGCCGCATCTCGGCTCCAACGAAGGCGCTGCGACGCAGGCGACGCCGTTCACGGAAGAACGCCTCCGGCGTTTTCATGTGCGAAAGCTTTCGCGAGCTGGGAAAAACGGTACTCACTGTTTGCAGGGGAGAACTTGTTTAATGGCTCGCTGAACTGGTGCAGCTTCTCGTTGAAGTACCCCTGCGTTTGGCCGTTCTGAAAAAAAACATATGCTGCTAAATTATGCATTGAATTTATTTGATAACAAATATAGACTAGTAAAAATAAAATAAAATTTAATACGGTAATGATAAGGCGTGGGAGCACGGCCTGCAAACTGATAGATTAAGGCTCTCATATGTTCGCTCTCTCTGCCCGGTCGTCGCACACCATTTCTGATGCGGGGCGACGGAGGCCTTAGATGACCGCCATTATTAACTCCTTGTACGAAATGAGCGCGAGTACTTAACTATTTTCAATGACTGAGTAGGTTACCCGTCAGGCATCAAAGAGCTCCGGGAATGAACCTGGGTTCGTCCGTAGCGTAGCTCGCCCCTGAACCACGGAATCACCCTGTCGATTAAAATTTAATATACGCTTATCTGTTATTCTGTACTGAAGAAGTCCGTTTTTCAAATTATGTGATTTTTAATGTTTTCTTTAGACATAGCGTTACCAGGCTTATAAACCCACTAGTTAATATTTGTTTCCAGGTCAACCAATCTCTGGTCTTTCTCCATCATTGTCTAACTCTTTCTTCCAAGTCATCTATTGCGTCCATTTCTTCCTAGTAAGCCTCAGTCTCCGCATGTCTTCTTTCTACCCTTTTGTTAGACGGTATGGCATTTTATAATAGTCTATCGTTTATAAGTAGCCAAGCCACCTTAATCATTGTGCCTTTATGACGCGTTATTTTTGGTTCGTTCTTAAGGCGGATCATTTTACCAGTCTTTGATATTCTCTTAACATCCTTCTCTCCCATCTTGTTTTGATCACTTTTATTGTATATCTACGTTTCTCATGCGTAAATTGCGATGGGTTTTATAACTGATTTATGTACCTTAGCACTACGCGATATCACTTTTGATTTTATCACACTGTGTAAAACGTCCGTACATTTTTCCCTTTTAATTATTTAATCTCTTTTCTTTGCACCTTCTTAACCTGTGTTGTAAGCGCTCCTAACAATATAAAGGTTTTCACTCTCTCTATTTGTATTTCAGCTATGTCTTCTAAATTTATTGATATTGAGTTTGCTGCCGTGCTATTCTACCTTTCTATTATCATATGCTTGTGATCTTGCCATTAGTCTTAAATCATTGGCGTATGCTAGGCACTGTAGGATTTTTTTAACTATGGTACCACTAGTTGTAATGCCGCTATATCTTTTCAGACCTCTAAACTGTCTAATATTTCTGCATTATTTCTTATTTTGCTTTTCGTTCCCGTGTTATTTTTACCAGACATAGACATATCAGCTTTGCTAGTATAATCAGACATACCATCTACCTGGTGTTTCTGTTTCTTATACATATTCTTCATTAAATATTTTAATTCATACTATAAAATGGCCCGTACTATAAAATCCTTATACATCCTTCTGAATTCCCACATTTTAAATTAGTTTAACACTTCGATTATCGATTAAAATGTGGTCTTCTGGTTCAAAATTTTTGTAAGGTCATTCACGATTGATTTTCGATGCGACACTGACCTTTTTTGTTCACCCATTATTTTCTACTTCCCACCTTAATTCTCGCTAGCCTTGCCGCCGTTTGCTCTCCTTTCGTGTCTCTTTTCTTTCTCCTGCACGCAGGTCAGTTATTTGTTTAAATTTACACAACTAAGCTTCTCCCTAATTAAGTTAGTTGGAACAAATTCAAGCACCTTTGTCACACGATCGCAAACTATTCATTTTTACTGGCTTGAATCTGTTTTCTGTTTTACACCTCCTTAATCTTGATTACAAGTAAAAACTGAAGGAAGTCAAAAGCAGACTAAGAAGATTAGTCAAGAGTTTTTTAGTAATTCTTCTTTGGTCAATATTTTTTGTAACTTTATGTGTTGTTTTAGTCTTGAGCCAGGAACCGCCAAACGACGGTTCTTTGAGATGTAAAAAGTTACCTCTTAGCTCTTTTCCTTTTTGGTCTCCCGTTTGCCATTGGTTGACTATACAGATCTTTTGCTATGGTCGATATAGCGATTTTTATGTGCAAGAACACATGATTTAATTACATTATTCACAAAAGGTACTTTTAGATTATTATGCGGGATTAAGTTTGAGATGTACTACAGATCATTCACCATTCTACGAAGAGCCTTTGACTGAAATGTTGGGAGAATGTTTGCGTTGGCGGGATTATTGCAAGTACACAAATTAAATGTAGTTTGGTAGAGAGTTAATTTATTTTTAATAGATAACTGCAACTTTCTGCTGAGTAACCAGTTTATGTCGTTGAGCTTCAATTTGAGTTGCCGTTTCTTAGCTTTAATATGAACTTTCTAAGTGAGCATCTCATACAAGTAAGGTTCAAGGTATTTCACTTTATCTTTCATTGTTATGGGATTATTACTTTTTTGTAGTACATGTTTGAGCTGATTTGTTAGCATTAACATTGACTTTCCACAGTTTGATCCGATTTTTGGAAAGTTCGAGATCTTACAGTATAGTAGGGTTAGAATCCGCGCGTCGAAAAATGGCGTCATTGGTCTGTCATTTAATAACGACATTAAATATAAAAGTGGCTTAAGGACATTACCTTGTGCACTCCAGTTTTAATGAACTGGTAGTTGCATAGGATAGCATAAAATTTTGCTTGGAAAAATTGGTCTTTTAGATAGGACTTGAGATTCAGATAAATTGTATCAAATAGTTGCTTTTTTAACTTATGTAAGCAGGCCTTTGTGCCATAACTTATCGAAGTTTCATATTTTTTCCAATCTTTAGTTTAGCCTATTTTAGTGTATTTTATCTAGCGGATATTTGGCGCGAATCCTACGTTTTTCGTTAACAATTAGTTTCACATGTAGAAAAACACTATATTTATTCAGAACTATCTTGTTTCTGCTTAAAGTGGCTAACCAAGAGACATTATGTATCAGATTCTTCAGCTTCGTGTTTTTCTTTAGCCAGAGAAAAATTTTGATTTTTGTATTAATATGATCCTGAAATTTTTCTAATTTTTTTAAAGTACTCTAGTACAGAAGTATTATAATGGGACTGTAATTAAAACTATACCTGCTATTTCTGAATTTATTTCAGATATTCCCTTGATTATGGCAAAATTTAGTAGATTCCGAGTTTTATTCATATCACTGGGCCAATAAGTTGGTTTTTTAGTTGTTAGGAACTACATGTTTTGGCTCGGATAACTTTTAACAAGCTTTAACCTCGATCTAGCGTATTAGCCATTATTGTATTAATTTGTTTATAACACGGAGTTGTCCGTAAAAAGGTATTTTTGGCGTCTTAGGCTGACAATTTCTCATCCTCTTTCTCACAAATTTTTGCAAGGTGGGAACGTGAAACATTTTATTTATAAATGATAACAGTGGGATAATCCGGTGCGGTGTAAAATAGTAAGATAGTAAGATATGCCAAACGTACGCTCAGATCTCAGCCACGTCACATTTTATATCAGCTGTCGGCTGGCCGTAAAAAGGGTGTCTTTGCATTCTAGGCTGACAAATTTTCACGCGCCTTCCCTCAAATTTTTGCAAGGCGGGAACCTATAATTTTTAACTGTATCAACTTTTCTCTTGGATATGTTTCCCTCTGGATCGGGAACGTAAAACAATTTAACTTACAATCGAAGCTCCGCTCGGCGGAAGCAAACTAAGTGGCCGCGGCAGACTCGCTTTTTGCGTTCGGCAATGATTGCGTGTGCGGTTGCAATTTGCAGTTGTGTCTGGATTGTTAGGATTGTTTATTTGAGTGGCTGGTATGTCCTGATGCTTCTTTCTTCTTCTTATTCAACCTTGTTCTATCCATTGTTGGACATAGGTCTCCCCTTTTTTCTTCCACTCGTTTCTGTTTTGCACCTGTCGATGCCATTGCTTTCCAGCCACTCTTCTGATATCGTCAACCCATCTCTGTGGTGGTCTCCCGACTTCTCTTTTTCCTTGTCTTGGTCTCCATTCTATCATCTTTTTGGTCCATCTTTCATCCTCTGTTCTTATAATATGGCCAGCCCACGACCATTTTTGTTTCGTGATGTCTTTAAATCCTGTTTGTCTCCTGATCCATTCTATTGTTTTTCGGTAGCTCAGATTTATTTCTACATTTTTCTTTCCATGGCTGTTTGGGTTTTTCTTAAGCGTTGTATAATTATTTTGGTGAATGTTGTTGTTTCCATGCCATAACTGAGTACGGGTATAATACACATGTCGAATATTTTGGCTTTTTGTTTTCTTGTAAATTTGTTTTAGCATAATATATATGATAGCTTACCGAATGCTACCTAGCCTAGTCTAGTTCGTCTTCTTATCTCTGCTTCCTGGTTTTCATATTTAGAATGATATTGTGACTTAGATATAATATATGATGTAACTCTCTTTCTATGTTTGAATTGTCTGTCTATAGAATTTATATCCTCTGCTGTAGCAACATAATTGATATTCAGTCCTACTTTCTTTGATTCTATGTTTAGTTGAGTCATCACGGTTTTTAGCTCTTTTGTGTCTTTGGCTATTATCACAATATCATCAGCATATTTAAGGTGGTTTATATACTTTCCAACGACGTTTATACCTTTTCCATGCCAGTCTAGGTTTTTAAAGATATTTTCCAGGGCTAGATTGAATAGTTTAGGTACAATGCAGTCGCCTTGTCTGACTTCTCTTTCTACCCTAAATTTTGTGGTTGTTAAATTGTTCAGTTTCATTTCGGGTGTAGCTTTGGTGTATATATCTTTTATGAGGTTGGTGTATCTAGAGTCTATTCTACACGAGTCCATTGTGTTTAGTATGTAGGGTAGTTCAATCGAGCCTTTTCGTAGTCCACAAAACCTAGTGTGAGACTGATGTATTCGTTACACTTTTCAGTGAGTGTTTTAATTGTTTGTAAGTGGTCATTTGTTGAGTATCCTTTACAGAAGCCTGCTTGTTCTACTGCTTGATAGAAGTCAATTATACTTTCTAGCCTATTTGTTATTATTCTTGTCAGTAGTTTGGACGTAGTTGAGAGTAAGCTGATTGGTATATAGTTTGGTGGCTTCCTGTTATTCCCTTTCTTGTGAATTAGTATAATTATGGCGTTATACCAATCTGTTGGGATTTTTCCTTCCTATAAACATTTGTTCATTATTTTTGCGATTCTATTTTCAATTTTCTACTCTCGCATTTCAGCATTTCTATGGAGATTTTGTCATTTCCTGGCGCAGTGCCATTCTTCATTTTGTTCAGTGCCGAGTCAATTTTCTCTGGCGTTATTTCTGGGATGTCTTCTGAACCGATATTCCTAATGTTTCTTTTCTTTTTAGTTTCCTCTATATATTCTACTATTTTTGATTTATTCGGTTTTTCGTAGTAGGCTTTTGCCGTGTGTAGCATCTCATTTTTGTCGGTTATTTCGATGTCTTCTTCATTATATAGTTTTTTTTATATTCTTTCGACCATTACTTAGTTTTGTTCTTAATACTCTTATATTGCCATTGCTTTCGATAGCTTCTTCTATGATTTTTTCTCTGTATATTTTTATGTCACTTCTAATTCCTCTTCTTACAATTTTGTTTAGTTCTATGTATTCAATACTGTCCGTTTTCCCATGTTCTCTGAGTTTTCTTCTCTTTTCCATAATCTTTTTTGTGTTGGTGCTTAATTTTTCTTCTTTTTGGGTTATATTTTAGCACTTGCGTTTTGAATAGCTGTTATTATTCTTGTGTTTGTTTTGTTCATATCTTCCTCTTTGGGTATATTTCCTAGTTCTGTATTAAGTTGTTTTATGTATTCGTCTGCTGCTAGGGTGATTTCTTTGTGTTTTGATGTGTCCTGATGCTACGTTAACATAAATGTGTTTTGTTGAAAATGATGGCTACCATGTTGGTTTTCAATGTTGACACGTTGCGTTTCGGAGAAATGCCTTGTCGGTTTCCTTGATTTGTCTCTGTTTTTAAATTGAATAAATTACGGTAAACTGTGCAATCTTTATAATTAGCAGGATGGTTGCCCTCACAAAGTGCACATATTGCTGGTCCTGCTCTAGATTTGTTGTATGTGACTCTCCTCATCTAACGCATATAAATAACAACTGCTTTTAAGTAACAAGCTTTGAATGACCATAGCGTTGGCACCTGTTGTATTAGATTATATCTGTTTTTTCCTCGGCGGTTCAAATCTGACTGCATTATTGTGGAAATTATAGTGAAAACATTTCTTAGTTGTTTTAGCATGCTTCGTAGTCTATAAATTACATGTTAGGTACTTTCTTGTTTCATCTAGTAGGTAAAATATGATGAATTAATTTTCAGTAGGTGCTAGCTATTCTATTGTTAATTTATACCGTGTTTTTGGTCGAGGTTTTTACTACCATAAATTTCTTCTTCAGGCAATCCTATCCAGATTTTCGACCATGGCGTTATAATCTTCGAATAGATAAAAATGGTGGGTGGTTTAGGATCTTGTGGTGGAGATCAAGAGGTCCCCAGGTTAGATGTGTTATTTTCTGTCTGTTTATAATTGGGCATTTAAATTTAGCTGTAGTTTTGAGTTGTTGTTGATTTCCTCTGATGATTGTCGCCTTATTTTGTTCCTTTAAAGCCACTTATTTTTTCTCAGGGTTTACTTATCTTTATTGACAACAATGTTAACATCGTTAAGATTTGTATTATTAATATCAGTGTTGTTCTGATTTGACTGGTTAGTAATTTCTACAGGTAGTAGGAGTACATTCATACATAGATATGTATCGTATAATGGTAATATATACTGGCGTTGATAATTATATGGTAAATGAGATCTACTAGCTGCTGACACTTAGATTGAATATGTTGGCAAAGACTGTAAATTAAAATTTGTTAGTTTTAGTAAAAATGTGGTTTCAGTTATGGGTAAAACGTATAATGCGTGATAGTTTCACACTATTCTTATTTATACTTTGCAAAAATTCGTTTTACAAAGAATTCGACTTTTGCGATAGCATTTATTGCACCTGGATGAAACCTCAGCCCAATCAACTTTTCGGAGGCTAAACTCATTACAGTGCTGAATACACTGAAACTTAAATTTTTAATTATTTTAAGTTATTTTACTTTATTTGAATTTTACATAGTTGCAGAACTGTTTTGTAAACACTACTTGTATTTAACGTATTTAACGAGCACATTATTCCTCTTTGAAAGGCAGACGCCTTTCTTTGGTCAACATCGTGCGTATTTTCGTAATATAAAACTTTCTGCGAAAGATTTATTAAAAATATCGGTACTTTCAATCAAAATGTGTTAGAATTTTTAATATATAGCTTGCTTTTAGAGGAACAAAACAAGAGCAATTACATAAACAAAAGACAAATATGTAAAATAACAATGTAAATTTCTAAATCTAGCCATGTAAGCTTTTGGTTGTATTATTTCCAGTAGCACTGGCAGTAATTCTATAATTTTACTTGAGTAGACCATAGATTTGTGCAACAACAATTTTTACTTTGCAGGTAATAATAAAACGGTCCTCAAATTTAGGTCCACTAAACACGCCTGTTTCTATTTTTTTAAACAAATTTACATATATTTTCATTATTACTTTATTTCTTTTGTGAATTTAAATATTTTTGTGCTTAGAAAAGGGCAACTTACAGTCTGGCGCTGTTTGTGATTAATACAGTACAACAGATACTGCTGACACATTGAAATACAGGTGTATTATATGCAAATACTTCTTGTTTTAAAAAAACGCATATTATTTTAGTGTTTTAACTGCTTATCTAGGGATTGTTACTAACCCACGAAAAAAGTTTTACCGATCCACAGAAAAATAAACATAAGGAAGAATGCCTTGGAGCGGACTTAACACCAGCTTGTGTTGAAATTCCCAGATACTTTTCAATAGATTCAGAAAATATGTGAAGAAAATAAACTTTTTAAATTACATCTGTAGCTCTGATCCTTTGAGGAGCAAGTTTTGATTTTTTGTGCTTTTGTAGAACCATTTAACTTCTCTAAAAATTAGTTACTAGACATAATCATTAGGTTGATTGTATTTTTGAGCGTAACTTTAAAATCAGAAAGACCTTCATCCCCCAAAAACCCTCAAAAATAGCCTTTACCAGTGAGCGATTCCAATATTTTTTTGTTCAAACGGTAATTGTGTAATTGGTCATCTGGTATTTTTTAAGAAATTTGCTTGACACAGGGAGCGGTCATCTTATGTTATATAAGAATTTAAATAAAACCACTGGAGTGCCTTTGCAAAGATTTGTGCAATAGATTACAAACATGTGATTAACGTTTTTTACAGACAACCAAAATTTGATAATGCCATTAAAACTGCTAGATAATTTTTTGGTAATTTTGATTATTTCTATGTTTTAAAGTTTTCCTCCCTTTATAATTATATTCAACCCACTAGTTCTGTAATAGACAATGCACGGAGTTGTTCGTTTTTAAAAATCTATGCAAATGATTTTTACGATTGTTTTGGTTGTTTTTGTGGTAAATATATGATTTTAACAAAATCACATGCCAGTGTTGCTGCAAAAAATTAGTCCAAATGCACGTCTAACAATTCGTGCAAGATCTTCTCTTTCTGAATTAGCAAAAGCACTAGTGAAATGTCTATAATATCGAGCTAAATGCATGGTTAATAGGCACGTCGTTTTCAGATGTTCTTATATTGTTTTTATATTGTTTTGGTTTCAGGTGTCATATTCAATCTTCTTTGTATATTTATTTTTTAGTACTCGGCCTTTGTTTGGAAAAAATAAAAATAATATACATTTAGAGGGTAACAGGCCAAAGACAATTTCTTCTGTTTGGAAATAGCCAATGCCTACTTATCGTTTGGAAAGTCTTCATTACACCCCATCATCGATTACGCAACACCTCGAAACCAACAGACTTTTCCAGTCATAATACATTTCCGCCCAACATTTACTTCTGCATTTATAAAGTGAAGCAGGGCATGCAATAGGCCAGCCTTATTCAAAGACTTATGGCTTTCCTTGGAGATCAAGCAAATTTAAATCCCGAGCAGACACTTTTGATCAATGGAATGCATTTATTGCTCAAGCACAATTTAAGGTCAATAAAACCGTAAACTACAATTGCTACACTACTCTACTGAGTCGACCAATTCAACTTAACTTTTTTTATAACGATCATTTATGTTTAAGTTTTTCTTATTTTGCAAATTTTTTATCGGTCAGTCTTTGCTACCCCTATTCTATAGTTTTTAATAAGTAATTCTTTTTGTCGTTAATGCCATCGGAACATGCCACGTTTCTAATAATATTTTAAGCAACGCTTACTTGTTTTATTGAATACTACAGTTTTTACCAATGTATTATACAGTCTATTATCTCGTTTTTTTACCTCCTTCGTTGTGTACGTAAACAAAAGGTATAAGTCGTAACATTGCTAATTTATGAATATACATTTAAGTTTCTTTCCTATTATTAAAACTCTATTTTATGTACTGATCATTAGATTCCTTTGATAAAATCGAGATGTAGTGACTAAGATACTAAGATATTCAATACCGAAGACCCGATTTCCTCGACGATTAACAAGTTCAAGGAAGAAAAATAGAAAGACAGGCGTAAAAATTAGGGAGCCTTTATTTGATCACGCCGAAAATAATCGCCTGGCGTGCGGATAAATTGCTCGAAGCAAAGATCAAAGACTTTGACAGAATGTATTCAGGACATTGCTTAAATTTGTAAATTTTAAACTGTAAATACAGTCGCTTAAATATATGTACTGTAAACGAATATATAAAAGCAATTTGTGAGAATTATAAACTATGTAATGCAATGCCGGTTGTGTTTTCGCCGAAAAACTCAAAAGTTTTGTAATACTAAATTGTCAGCTTCTCTCTTTATTTTTTATTAATTTTATCCTATCTTATACCGTTTGTTATCATTTGTGCCATTGAATATTATAAATTTTATTCTTCTTATTCAGTTTCTTGCTTTTCGTCCTATTCATGTTTGTTTTCTTAATTCCTTTTGACATAATATTTGGGAATTTTTTGTTCGCTGTTTTGTTTTTGTAATATGTATTTTTAATTGAATTCTGATTTTGCTCCTTTCTTATATTTGGAATCAATTTTTTTCCAATTAATGCACTAGAAAACTCTAATCATTCTCTATTATATGTATATCTCTTGTTTCTGGTATTTTAAATGCTCTGAATTAAATTCTGCCTTCACTTTAAAATCGTTTTTGGTCTTGCTTTTTTTGTTACTCATGTTATATTTATCTTTTTTACATTTGTTCTTTCTTTCCTAACATCTTCGTCTTCTATAACTGCTGTAACCTTGCAATCTATTTTTGATGTATCGTATATTTACCATAAAACATTTCTCTTCCCAATAATTTAATCCGTTTATAATGTTTCATTTTTCTGTCAACGCAATATATTCTAGTTTAAGTTGTTTACTGTTTTCGTCGTTTCTTGCGATTTTAACCAAATCTACTAGTTTCTTTAACAATAATAATCAATTGCCTCTAAGCTCTTTCTGGGATGCGCGTTATTTTTAATTTGTGCTTAATCCACTTTACTTTTAATAATAGTTTTTCCATTTTTAAAGCAGATAAACGGCTTGTGACTACTTTTAGTGGGTAAGAGAGTAGCAACGGAAAGGTAAACTAAAATAAAAATTACTTATGGATTTATAAAGTTAACTAAGTAAACAAAAAGTAAGCAAATAATAGATAAATAATTATTGCCATTTTAGTCTACTGTAAATTAGAATATTTTATCTTATTAAATTACAGCGTCCCTACTCTGCTATATCTAGCACTGTGTTTAATGTAAACCACAACGCGTAGCACATGCAGTTAATAAATAGGCATTAGATAGCATCTCGCAACTACATCTGTATTAGAATTTTACCAACTGAAAGGATACGGGTAAATACAAAAAATATAAATTTTGGTATAAAATTTTGGCAAAAAAAATTACAAATGATTTTTAAATTTTCTATATCTAAGGTAAAATGCACACGGTGATCATTGGTAAAGTTTCTATAAGAACATAGTAACAGTTTTTAAAATACATTATTTTTTGGTAGACGCTTTGTCCATTAATATGTCGTGCAGTGCAAATTTTAGACTGTCCTATAATATAATTATAAACAAATTATAAGAAAGTTAAGAAGCTGACATAGACTTATCTATTTTTTTTAGGAGGATTCGTGCAAAAATTATATCAATACTTTTGTATCTAATTGCAGCTTCAACAACTTTAAAATAACAAATGTTTGTACATCTTCCATCTAGAACACGTGCTTTGAGCTTAAATTCATATAGTTTTATCATAGGTGACATTGTATATAGAGCCTTGTAATACAGAAAATTATAATTACGATAATTGGATAATTGGACTAAATGGTAGGAAACACAAGATAAATTGCCTCTATATTCTATAAGAAACATTGCTCGTAAATAGGGAAGTTAAAGCTTCTACGTGTTCGTCCTCGTTGCCTAACCGTTACGCACCATTTCTGATAAGGAACAATGTGGCAGATACCGCGGATCCGTCCACACTGCAAACAAGCACTTCAATAGCTACAAACTGGCTTTCTATTGTTGTATCCAAACTTGTTGTATCCAAACTGTAAAAATACTGTTATAATTTTGTTGACATAAAAGCTGAGTAAAAAATTATTCACTGATAAATAAAATAATGAAAAATTTATTCTACAGCTTATTTGTGTAGGTTCGTGAAGCGCGAGTAAAAAATTAAGGTTCAATCATCAGAGGCGTTATCATATTTTCTTACGGACATCGTTCTTGGACAAGGGAATTGTAAGTTAAAGTGCGGAAAATGCTTACATTTCACTGCTTTATGCGATCATTAAACATAAAACTGTATGTAAGAGGTGGCCAACCATCAAATACGAGTAACACACACAAAGAAAACGGACCTCTAAACGGCTAAGTGGACATCTATCTTCAACTTACAATTATTTTTATGTTGTCAGTTTTTAAAGATTTGCTAATACATCTGGTGAGTCATTTTTATTTGTTTTACAAGAATTTTTTTAAAATTTAAGAATTAACAATTTTAGCAACCCATAGTGTCGGAGCTGCCGCTTTGGCTCAAGTGGACAAGAGCATTGCTTCTCTGCCCGCGAGCTGACACAGGCGAGTTCGAGTCTCGCTCAACCTACACGTGGCGTATTAAGTTAAATACACGTTACTAGGCACAATAAGACCCTGGTACTTCAGTGCTGATAAGTGGGCACAAAAAAAACTTTATAGTGTCGGAACATTTAAAGTTCTACCGTCTCGATCATGACTCTGGATTCTGCCTTTTTTTGTAACAAATAAACTCGTGTGGTTGGTTGTCGGGTTATAAGGCCGTGGTCGGCGTTCAGAAACTCTTGACGTTTCGTCTACAACTGCGGCGGACATCTTCAGAAGAAAATCTTCTAAAAACCACACGATGCACCATAACGCCGGCCGTGAAAGCCTTCGCATCTATTTGAACAAATAATCTGTTGGTTTATTACAGAAATAACTAATAATTTTCTTTACTTTCTTGTAAATGCTGTAAACCTTATTTTATTTCTGACCCGAAAATGTTTTGTTCTTTATTACGTTAGTTTTGATTTTGGCTATTTTCTACTTAATGTGTTCTCTGCATAAATCTTTGTGTTATCGTGGTAAAGAACCCAGGTCTTCAGTACTTTCACGTAAAATGCCGCTTTTCATCTTCTGATCATGCACAAAAATCCATGTTTTATTACCTGTTACTACTTTCAGACTTATGTCTTACACAGCCTAAATTTCACGAGAAATTAATACACACTTAGTCAAAACCTTGAAAACCAATTTAGCACAAATTTTCTGCATTTGAAATTCTGTCATGACGATCTTACAATAGATTTTTGAAATCCCTCTTCATCTATTATCAATCTATTATTCAGATGCCGATCGGAACCAAAACCGCTTTTACCTTAGCCGTATTGAGCAAAGTATAATGGGCGCCCTATCCGTTGCTCACTTCTCTTCTTCTCCAAACACTTTGTGCCGCCTAGACACTTGTACTTTTCATAATAACCAAGCCTCTCGGTTACAGCTTTTTCGAGTTTAACGGATAATTTTATCTCATACAGATAACTCTGACCCGTGACCGAGGCCCAAGCAGCTGTCTGCTTCTCAAGTGATCCTCATTCTATAAAGGCTCAAATGAAAATGAGTGGGGTCAAACCATTTACTTAATACATTCTTCAACCATCAAGCCCAAAGACTTCGCCCCACGACTCTTCTGCTGGGATTAAGAAAATAGCCACAGCATTTCTCAAAGTAAGTACCTTAGTATCTTATACGCTTCTTTCGGCGTCGTTTCCGTTGTTCACAAGTCCTGGGTTTGAATCGAGACTAACTACATTACTGTACGGATCTGAATCTTATTGATGGTCAGAAATATTTTCTATTGTGAAGATTATATAAGTTTCGATAAACTAGAAGTCTCAGAGCGAAAAATGTAAACTGCAAGGTAGCTGATATTTTGACAAAAACTTTTGCACAAGATAACTCATCGCTTGCCCCGAGCTGCTGGCTTGCTGTAGTACCCCGCCAAGGATTATTTGCTCTGTACAAGACCTTTCTAATATAAAAACGCATTTAACATGATCATCTTTGGACGTCAAAATCAAGAGATGTTTATTAGAGCAACTAAGCGTTTAAAGAGCGCAAGAAGAAATAAAAGTCGTCGTTAAATACGTGGAAGAAGCAGCGGTCACTCAAAGTCTGAAGATTAACATATCAAAAACAAAGTATATGATAATCATGAAAGATGTAAACAGATATAAAAAAGTCAAAATATTACCGATATGAACGAATTAAAAATTTCAAACATTTAGGCTAATTAATGAAGGAAATAATATAGAAGAGGAACTGAAGGCTAGAATATATAAAAGGCTGTAGATGTTACTGTTAGCTAACAAAAGTGATATAAATTAAAATAAAATTAAAGTGTGTGAGGCAGCGATAAAACCGGTAGTAAGTTAGGGGGCGAAATCTTGGTGTTTAACCCAAAATGAGTGGAAGCAGCTAGAGAAATAAGCTTATCCATAGACATTAAAAGTATACGTGTAAGATGGCTGGGACATATGGAAGAGACGCAACCGACAGGAGGACCAAAGGAAGCCAGAAGAAACAGGGGTAGAGCAAGATTAAGATGAAAGAAAAAGTAGAGAAATATTTAAGAACCGTAGAAGTTACCCAATGGAAACAGAAAGCAACTAACAGAAAAGAGTGGAGAAAAATTAGCCGAGAATAAGAATGGGGACAAGTGATCAGCAAGAAACCACCCCTCTGATATTCATATCAAAGGTTGAGACGCAAGTGACGACCGCATCTTGTAAAACAGCAGTCTAGAAACCCTTATGGGAGGCCACGGCCTCTTGCGGACCGTTGCGCCGAGGAGTGAGTAAGTAAGTTTGTTTCGTTTCTGGTTATAATCTTTTAGTTCAATTTTTTAGTTTTAGTTTTAGTCAAGATCTCTTATTAAAATTTTACACACGTGTTAAAATCCTCAGCCCATCGTCCTATGAAATTTAATACAGATTAGCGACTTTACTTGCTCAGTCATTGCAAATGCACTAATGAGTTAGTAAGCACATGTGTTGCGCAGATTAATACACGATACTATGCTTTTAATTCTTCAATCAGTTGCTTGCTGCAGGCATGTATATATAAAACAAGTCCTAAAGACGGGCCACATAAATTAAAGTTGTGCCGCATGCGCCTACTGACGGCAACAATTGGCCACGTAGTGCACGAAACACCTGTAGATGGCGCAAACTGTCTAATTACTTCATGATAATTTATGTTTTGACCTATAACAGACCAACCGTGACCTAAGTCGAAAATTTGAAACCTTTTGGCGAGGTTTGGCACCAAACCGGTGCGAATGAGGTACTGACCTTTGAAATCAGTTCCTAACTGTAGAAGATTTGCAACGTTAGTTATATTTTTGCAGTTTTATAGAGTAGAGTTATTTAGAAATTTTGTGTTATTGTCAGTTAAATCACCGATGCCCCCATTCGCACATGTGTATTACATTCCGCTCTCATGGGCTGCCGGATTACATCGCGTTTAAATTTATAGTTAATATTTCTCAACATTTAATTATTTAGATGATAAGTTTTAAACGCACCAGATTCATCAAAATTTGTCTTAACACCCGTAGTGATTTTATCTTGTAATATCTGTTTATAAGAACACTAGCGTTTATATAAGAGGAACAAAACAAGACCTAAGTAGTTTCAAAGTAATAATCATAACTACACATAAAAGTAGGGAAAAACTTCGTCAACATAATCAAAATGGATGACATAATATTTCCTGTCACACATATTATGTCGATAAAAATTAAATATTTGTATGCACTAATTTTAATAGATTTATTATTAAAATAAATTATTTAATTTGTAGTAATGTATGCAAAAGAATTATAATTTTTTCCAGTAAAATTGCGGCTTATCTTCCTAATTTATTACCTCAGGATAGCCGTCGCAGAAAATAGAGTTGTCATAAATAACGTCTACATTGTTCCCCTGCGGGCTCTAAAAAATTGCAAACAAAACTTCCTCGTTGCGCGGAAGCGGGGCAGCGCCGAGTTGTCTGATTTAAAATTTATGTATGAGGAGGAAGCGCCATCAATTACTTTTCGGGATGCAATGCTGTAAGATCCTTTTAATCATTAACCCCGGCAATTACGAGCCCCAACAATAGAATTTCCACCCGCCGAAATAAAAGCTGTTCCGCAGCAGGGACGGCACAAAGGCGAACTAGGCATTTTAATGCGCTGATATCTCCGCGCTAATATATAAGCGAGCCGTGCTCCCTCTGCAATCTATTTGGGACACTTAGTTTTGCCCGGCATAAGCCAAAGTTTTGCCGAAATGATTAATGATGGGATTTTCTCCGCAGACCGGAAATTTTCTGCGCAGTGGATTGGAATGACGCGGTCTGCTGGTTTACATCTTGAAATTTAATTTTTGATTTTACAGGGCGTGTGCATAATTTTCAGCAGAGAGGTATGCCACGCTAAATGATACCAACATAAATTGTTACGTTGTTTAAGACCACAACTGTGTAATATAACATTTGTTTCGCTCTAACTCTGTTTCTAACGCCATTTCTGTAGTGCGGAACATAGAAGTTGATCAAATGTTTTTTTATTTTAAACATATAATGAGGGATCGATTAAGAAACATAATGCGTTCAAATTATTCGTTAATCATCGATTTACCACAGATTTTTATGGATATTTGATTAGTTCGTTCTAGAAATCCAAAAAATAAATAAATAATTATACGATTTTTACTACTTTCCTTATATGTAATAACAATAATACATACTTATATAGTCTTGCATTTTTATTAGTTTCGTTTTTTTTTTGTTTGTGGTGTATTAAAGAATCTGTCCAATATCAATTGCTGTTCTTTCTACTTCAAAATTGTCCTTAAATGATTTAGTAACTTAAGACACTTTAAGTGCCTTTCTAAGACCACTTTTCTAACATCCTCCCATTTCTTTAAAAGATATTTAATAACAGATGTCGACACATATCGCTGAGTCTCTTGGTGTTCTTAATTTAACAGTTCTTTTATCGACAGATCATTTTCTTGTTCCATTACGAGCTCTTCAATGTGTTTATTCACCTTCAGTGCTAGCAGATGTCATAATGTCATCCATAACTTCAGCGACATCATGTCTACCTCTTTGAATACAAGATGAACACAGCCATCGTCAAGCAGAATTCAACTGTCAGTGAGTGACTTCTAACAATATATTTTGAGTGAGCCGAATAGCTTCTAGAATATCAAATTTTTGTTTCTAAAACGTTTTTTGTCGTCGTTGAAGAGAACTGGCATGGTTCAAAACATCGACGAAACAGCGCGCGAACCAAATTTCTGAAACCCGCAATAATTTCTTGATCTGTTGGCTGAATAAATGAAAAGGGAAAATTTTCCATCAAATTACCTTCAAGATCTTTTGGGTGTCCTGGTGCATTGTTTAATAACAACAGTGCTTTCGATGGAAATTCATTGGTTTGAAGGTAATCCTTATGCTGGAGGCACATTAAACGTTAAACAGCCACTCTTGGAAAAGAACCTGCGTGACCCATGCTCTTTTAGTCGATATTCACATCTCCGGCAGTCTTTCTTTAATTATGCACTTTCTTTTAATTCCCTATGGTTCTAATAGTGCGGGATAAGAAGCAGCTTAAGCTTCGTATCACTACGAGCGTTATTTCTCAAAAGTAACGCCAATCGGCTTTCATGGGCTTATGCCCAGGAATATTGTTCTCATCTTTTGTGATGTGCGTACAGTTCGGCATGCGCTTCTAAAATAGACCAGTTTCATCACAATTGAAATTTTTTCGTAGACAAAATCCGTCTTTTTACGAATTTTTGAAATTTCAAACAGAATTTCCCAGCTTTTTCTTTATCTGCACTAGCACACCGTGCATCATCACATGCTTTATGCCAGATCTCCTTTTTATTTCCTTTTTTATGCAAACTAAAAAGAATCTTTCCATATTTTCTTAAATAGCACATATTTGTTTCTTAGATATACTTTTCCATCTGCTTGAGTGTACATTTCTTAGCTAAGATTGTTCCCATTATAGACCTCTTAAATCCATACTATCTATCAACATCATTTGCGGTTGATAGGTGGGTATAATTGTTGTAGTCTGGTGTAGCTTTGGGTAAGCTTCTGGTTTATGTGGTACCCCCAGCTTAAACGAGTGTCAAGATATAATCCCAAGTATTTGACATCACTGTAATTGGGGTTCCTAGGTATTTTATTGTCTTCAATTTATATGCAAGGAGGATTGTTGAACCTTCTTACAGTAAAAATTTTGGTTTGGCATTTGTCAGGATTTATTCTGATGTTCCAGGTTTTGAACCAAGTTAAAAGTTTGTCAGTTGCAGTCTATAATTTGGAGATTACTTCATTGACGTTATCGGCTTACGTGAACATAGAAGTGTTGTCTGCGAAGGTAGCTATTGTAGCACCAGGTTCTGGTAAGTCAGACGTATATCTGTTGAAAACAGATGGCCCTAGGATGCTGCCCTGGGGAACTCCAGTTCGGATCTTGGTGATTTCGGACAGCAAATGTTTTGTTGTCCAGAAAGGAGAGTATTATTGCGTTGAGATAAGCGAGCATTGTAATATAAAGGATTTTCTTCTTGAGGCCTTCTATCCATACCTTGTCAAACACCTGCGCGACATCGAGGAAGATTGCTACCGTGTATTGTTTATTCTTGAAGCCCCGTTCGATGAGCTCGCTTATTCTTTAAAGCTGGCAACTTGCAGAATGGCCTCTCCTGAAGCCAAATTTATGTTTAAGTATTGCATTGTGACTTTCAATATGCTTAAGTAGTCGACTGTGGATTAATTTTTCATAGAGCTTAGAAAGTGATGTCAATAGACTAATGGGTCTGTAGCTGTTTAATTTATTTTTATTTTATCAGGTTTGAGGATGTTTGTGCATCTTTCCAGGTTTGTGTTGTTAACGTCTTCTTAGTAAAGTGTTTGAGGATATAGCTGGTGATTAAGTCATGTCCGGGAGATTTTTTATCTGTGAGGTTCTGTATGAGGCTAAAGAGTTCATCGGGTGAAGTTGGTTGGATACAGTCGGGTATAGGTACTCTACTTTCTATATCATTAATGGACTTGCAGTTTGTGGGTGGGCGTGCAAGTGATTACAGGAGTGAAATTACTTTCAAGATTACTGGCGAAAGCGGCTGCTTTTTCAAGATCTGTCGTATAGGTTATATTATTATTTTCGGAAGATAATGGAGGGAGTTCTGCTTTTTGATTCAGCATTTTTCTTGTAGTTTTCCGTAGGCACCAGTCTTCCGTGCTAAAGTCAGCTATGTGCTTTTGGTATGTTGTGATTTTTACAGTGTCTAACTCTAATTTGATTCGGTGGGTTATGTTCTTTAGTCTGTTTTTTAGTTGGGGATCTCTGGTTCTTTGCCATTCTTGTCGAAGTTGACTTTTTGTTTTAATTAGGTCAGTGACGTATCTAGGAGGACTATAGTCAGTTTGATAAATTCGTCTAAGAGTTTTTGTGGTGGCAAGTCTAATAATTTCCTTTATTGTTGAAGTAAAATGGCTTATGGCTACATAAATGTATCTTTCTGTTTGAAGACTTGTTGGACAGTGTAGTTTACTATTCATCTGATCTTCAAATATACTTCAATCTACTTTGCCATTAGTTTTGAGATGAGTTGCTTGATGCTTAAAGCGTTCGTGAATGATACAAAAACAGGGAGGTGATCATAATTTCTTTCAGTTATGACTCTTTGATAAATTGGTTTATTGAAATGTTTTTGAAGAACTATGTCTAGAGTAGCAGACTCGTGGTCAGCGCAATACGAGAAATAGGTGTATTCATCAGGTGCCAAAATTTGGAAATAGTTATTTGTGGCCAGGTTTTCAAGTTTGTTGCCGTCAGGGTTTGAAGCTCTACAACCCTGCATGCTGTTTTTGGCATTTAGGTCTCCAAGAACTAGCGTTGGTTCGGGCGTGTCAAAAACTCTAATGATATCTTCCTCGACAAGCTTAATGTTGGGCTGTCTGTAAGCACTGATTATTGTGATATTGCTATGATTATCGAGTTTTTAAATTGGGGATTTCGGGGAGTAGAGAATGCGCGTATTTGTTTTTGATGAGTATCGCCACTCCACCAGCAGCTACTCTGGAGTTTTGATCTTTACGATGTGTGTTATAAGCTGGTATTTAGAATTTGATGGCCCGATCTAGATGTGTTTCTGTTGTGCAAGCGATGTCTACGTTGTATCTTGCTAGGAAGCTAATAAGTAGTGAGCGTTGGTTGATGATGCCATTAGAATTCCAGTTAAGGGTGGTTAAGTTTTGTATCGTTTTTCTACCATTATGGTCCATTGATGAGCATCGGCAGAAGAGTGTTGATAATGAAAGTTTTGATTTGACTGAGATATGGCGTAATGAGATCAAGTAGAGTTTCGATAAGGTTGTTTGGTATTGAGGGTGTAGTAGGAGTACAAATAGTGTTCGGAGTTAGGTTACTCTTGAGTTTGTCTTCAAAAGTCTGCGTGCTGTTTACATACAAGTTGGTTGGTTGGGTTCTTTTACGTTGTTTTAACAGCTCAATGTAGTGAGGACAGCCGCGATAATTTGCACTATGATCGCCTCCATAGTTAACGCATTTCGGTAGATCACTGGGTTTCTTTTAACAGTCAGTATGTAGGTGGTATTAAACTACAGTAGTTTTTCGAATAGCCATACTGCTGGCACTAGGGAATGTTTTTGAGTTTTCTTCTGGCCTCTATTGTTACAATGGAGTGGAACATTGATTTTAGCGAGTAAATTCTTTTTGCTTGTTCGTTATTGGTTAATTCTAATGCATAAACTGGCAGGGGCTTTCCAGCTTTGGTGTGTAGGCGTCTTACTTTAGTTATTGGTACTTGACTGATTATCTCTTTTTTTATTTCATCATTAGTGAGGAATAATGGAACATTTTTGATAACTACAGCAATTGGTTTATCATTGGGATTTTGGTAAATATGATATTGAATTTTGTTTTCTGTGAAATATTTTATTAATATTCAAAAGTCTTCTATTTTTGTTAGATTGATGCGTAGTGTAATTGTATTATATGTAGTAGTAAAAACTTCCGTTGCTTTGCTTTTTATATCTTCAATTAGGGCTATGAGGTTTAAGGAATTCGCTAAATAGCTTGGTGGAATTTTTGCCTTAGATGTTGTTGTTTCTGATTGTGTGTTATCTTTTACTTCTGAGGCGTTGTTGATGGAGGATTCACCATTAGTTAGTTTCTTTTCCAGGCCAAGAACGTTTGCACTGTGTTACTGCTCGCACTGGACTCAATTCTATAAATTTACTGTAAGGTGTTCGTTATCCAAACATGTGCTTGTTGTCCGAACAAATGTTTCGGGAAAGTATTCGCTCTCTGATTTGTTTGCTGTTCAAACTGTTCGCTAACCGATTACCCATTATAATATTTTATTATATTAAAGTGGTTTATGTTTGATAAAATTGCCTTTGTCGTATTGACATGGTCTTGTGAACCTAAATGTTCTTTTGAAATACTCAGAGTTTTCCAAAAGCACGAAAGAATTAAGAAAAAACAGAATCTTGAGCTCAGAAAATTAATAGATAATAAACTCTAGTATACCTCAAAAACTGTTGGTAAGACCTACATCGCGCAGTAGACAAAAACCAATAAGTTTTCGGTGCCCAATACTTTCTTGGCACAATTATTGTAGATGTTTTCTAAATCATAAAAATAGTTAGAAAAATTTATACGTTTTTATACCTTATACTGGAAGCAGTAAACTCATTAATGGGGCAGAATTAAAATTGATATGGTCAAAATTGTCTTACGGATCAAAATACTTAGCTAATATTAATTCTCTATCAAACAACTAATTTTTGCTTAGAAAAATAGAATTAGTCAGGGATTGTATCAGTTTCACGCTGAAAGGAATAATCTAAGGATTAACAGTATTAAACCAGATTTTGTCACAACTGATGGTGGAAACGTCTAATTATAACTTTTGTAGCGCAGTACTAATGCAAAAAGACTTTTCGGATACGTGATGCAAGATAAAGTTAAGTTTAAAATTGCATTATATGCTTGAAAAGTGCGGAAGGTATTGGATGACCTATCATCAGACTGACTGAATATAATAATACATTAATAGCAAAGCTTATTGTCTCTATGAGAAAAGAAGAAGCTAGTTTAAAGGACCTGCATTGGTATAAGAAGATAAATTGGACAGAAATGCAAGAGTCGGGGTGTATTACATGACAGTTGAGTTCAATAAAATACAGTTGCACTGGAAAATATTTGGAAATTTCTTCTGTACCAACACTTTTTAGTATTTTCCTAGGCGATCTTCTTAGATTGATAAGTAATGAAAATGTGGTTGTAGAGGATTTGAACAAAAATTAATATTTTTATTGATGCTATAACTCAGAGTAATTCACATCATGTACTGTGGTGTGGCGACCTTTTCGCCCTTGAACCGCTTTTATATCGCGGCGACATGCCGGGGCGGCCTTGACATCTGCCGCTACGTTTTGCCGTCGCACACAGAACGGCATATGGGCTTTGCTCAGCCGACAAGTACATTCGCATTCCGCAGCGCGGCCAATTCGGTCGTGTCTTAACACCCCGCAAATACACGCACCGCAGCGCGGCCAATTCGGTCGTGCTTAACACCCCGCTTATATTCACACCGCATCACGTCCAGTACGGCCGCATTTAACATCCCGCAACATACAAGAAGACAGAGCAGCAAGGTGGCCACCGTGAAACCATCGCCGACGAAGCCGAAGTCGATTCAGGTGAGCGATTTGGCTTTACTTTCGGTGGATATCGGTAGCCGCCCCCATCCGCTTTCGCGCTGGCCGTTTAAGGGACGATTTGGGCCTTATCGGTTTACGTTCCAAAACGGGCCATACTACGTATCCCACACCGCACCATGAGAGCGGCTATTTACACGCCTGCCTCTCCATACTGCGTCGATAGTCAGGAGAACTCAAGCTCATTTTTCATCTGTTTGTATGAAGCTTGTAAATAAAGTGATAGCATTGTCAAGAAGAGGTCATATAAATACGCATGCTGCAGCAGATAGTAAACGGTAGTGTTGATGTGGAGGGACTTGAAAGCTATCACTACAGTTAAAAGTATCATTGTTCTGCGAGGTTAAAGCGATTAACGTAATGTATTATCACCCTAAAACACATTTATAAAAGTTGAATAGCAATCTTGGGTAATAATTTAAGTGGTTCAGTTTAAAGCTGCGATACTACGTCGACGCTATGCGGTTACTCAAAGTCCACGAAGCGTAAAAAGCGAGCGTATAGCGTTGACGGTGTTGCAGCGTTTGGTGTACACGGACTTTTACTCAATGATGCATTACCATAACAGTGTATTTCATTTGGCTCGGAATGAATAAGCACATTTGATTCGCACGAGTTGTCTGTATATTCCTAATGAACAGATATTAATAGATATTAATTAACTTTTGATGAATTTCCGAAATAGATTTACAACATTTGATCTCAATCATCAGTGTAGCACATTCTAAAGAACAAATTTAACATAAGGAAAACTGAGACATGTTGAGTGCCCCATAACTTCAAAAAAAAAATGCAATTTGTAGTAGTTGACAGTTATCATTATTGATAACATCTGGATCTAAATCTACGAAGTCAAATTAAAGCGTCAGTAGAATGAATGTTGACTCAACGCGCTATTTTCCCCAATTATCATTTTCGTCTGGTGATGTAACATACATTTTAGGGGCAGTAGCTGACTAGTGATTACCATTTGCTTCCACAGTTACAATTACTTTTCAAATGCGTTAGGTTTTATGGAATAATCAGTATGGCTAATTCAAACTACGTCACTTACAGTACTTGACGGCTTCCACAGATTTGAATAAATGTGCAGCAGGTCACTGTTGATTACAATGAAGGAATATAATAAAATTCTGGATTTAATTTCAATAGAACTTTTACAATTTTCATATTATCTTCACAGAGGTAAAATTGAGACTCTACAAAGGCGTAATCAAACTCATTATGTGATACTTAAGAACGGTGTTATGCGGTTAAATCATAAATAGTTTAAAATAAGGAGCTATGAATAACGGTTGAGGTTCTATAGTTTTTAAAATGTTTTTAAAGACTCGTCAATTTAAAAATTTCGGAAAAAGTAATGGTTGAGATTTAGGAGAACGTTTTGTAATGAAGTGCATCATTCAAGATTATTATTTATTATCAGCATACACAAAAATAAATAAAAATTATCACATTGTAAAAAAATCTGAGCAAAAACTGATTACTAACATCAAAATTTAATTCATACAAACACAGGAAAGTGGATTACTTTGCAACACAGCACATAATAATGGTGTGGCTAGGAAAACAATGTCGCCTGGTGTGTATGATTTTGTTATTTTGTATTATATTAATAAAGCGCAAAGTTTAGGTCGACGTAGATTTTGAAAATATCATGAGTAGAACAGAGGAGAGTAAAGACAAAATTTTTGCTATACAACGTGCTAAAATAGTAATCAGCAGGAGAAATATTAAGTAGGAATAGTGTGTTCTTTTAATTGTTTTACTTTCAAAATAATGTAGAATATATTTTAGTAAAATAAAAAAAAAACATTTATTAGCTAAATCGTCTTTTTTACTTTATCTACAAATTTAAGAAGATGATGTTACAATGTCATAATTCTTTGCTCTGCTTTTATTAAATAATCACGAGTTAATTTACTATAGTAAAAGTAGTAGTATACCTACAACGTAAAAAGAACACCCCATATATTATCAAATAGTTAAATGTATAGTTATATTTATAGGTCAGTCGAATAAGTATATATGAGTTCTAAGATTTTGCATTTAATTAATATTTTTTATAAATAATAGCGTTGGCAAAGATTTAGAAAATTTGATAGTATCCCCGAAACAAACCAATATAAATATTTAATTTCTTACTATTAAATTAACGAATTAGGCTATCCGCCTGCCTCGGGGACGTCTAACATGGTTCACAGGAATGCAAGACTGTACGGTTAGAAACAAGCTAATAGTCTACATAAAAGAAGAAGAACAAAACCATTAAATTACGAATGCAACATATTTGATCTTAAAAAGCCTAAACATATAAAGCGACCTTTGGAAGTTGGATTTCAAAGTATTCATGCTATACATTGGAGGTTAGCTTTCCCAGATGTAGAGATTGTCCCATTCTCAGGATGGAAACCGAAAACCCAAAGCTCAAAATCTTGAAACAACTTTCGTGTAGCGAAGCTCGTAAAAATATTAAACAACTGCTCGATCAGCATTTAGTGTAACCTACGCTGCCTCCCAAGCAGATGTCATCTGTTGCTATTCAATGCAACATGATTGACACCAGTTGCTAAACGGATTTTACCCAAGAATGTAATACACTAAGAAGAATACTAAATAAAAACGCAAATAATAAGTTGGTGAATGACACATAGATATCTACTTTTTGGAGGCGACCAATCGTTTTGTGACACCTGCGATATCCAGTGTAGTCGAAGCAAATTAGTAAAAAAGCTCGAAATTCTGGGGATAGGGCGAATTTGGGAAAAACCTCAAATTTGTTTGTTTTCTTAGTTTAAACTGTCTGTACAAAGGTTTTTGAGTGTTCTGATCACGAATATGATGCTTAGAAAATGCTCCGATGCACTTGGGGGGGCATAATTCTGGGAATGGGGGTGATTTCAATAAAGCAGCTTAAAGTCGTTTGTTTTTTGAGATTAAACTGTCTATATTTCATAGTATTTTTTTAATTTGGCAATTTGCGCCTCAGCACACGGTAGATATATTTTATTTTTTAGCTGGTGGAAAATGAAAATACATTTGGAAGATTATTATTGAAGCAGAGAAGATTGATTGTAAAAATTTAATTATTGTAACGTTTTTCTTTCTAAATATGTTACTCAAAATTGCTTTATGAAAATTTCAATTTACTTTGATAAAGGAGAAAGGCTAAGAAAACCATATAAAATTTAAATTTGAAGATATTTTATTACTTATGATTTTTTTACTTAAATAGAACCTTGAAAACCAGTTTTGAAACCTTGAAAACCTTTGTTTATTTAATACTGTTAAAACGTGGGCACTGATATGGTTGTATGTGTGTCTGCAAATTTTTTTTTCGTAATAGCATCTAAAAAAACCGTTCTTAAAAATAATTAAAATTGAATTATCCTCAAAAGAAAAAAATGCTCTACGCGTACTTTGGTACCCCAGGGTATCCTTTCCCCAAAGTGTCCCAGGGCATTTTCTCACTTCGGTGCGTTGGAGTTTAATTTGACAAGCAGCATCGTTATCCGATATCTCAAAAACCCTTATTAAAACAGTTTAATCTCGAAAAACAAACAACTTTGAGCTGGTTTCCCAAAATCGCTCCTATCTCCAGAATTATCCCTCTCCCCTCTCCAAGTGTATCGGGGCACTTCCTAAACATCATATTTGTGACCAGCAACTCCAAAAACCCTTATATAGGCAGTTTAAACTCGAAAAACAAACGACTTTCAACTGCTTTCCTAAAATCACTCCCTTCCTAGAATTATGCCCCCCAAGTGCATCGGAGCACTTTCCAAGCATCATATTCGTAATCAGAAAACTCAAAAATCCTTATATAGACAGTTTAAAGTCGAAAAACAAACAACTTTAAGCTGGTTTCAAAAAATCACCCCCCTCCCCAGAATTATGCGCCCAAGTGCATCGAGGCACTTTCTGAGCATCATATTCGTGATCAGGGACCCCAAAAACGCCCGACTAATGGGAATAAGCTTATTTTGTCTAATATTAAGCGATAAATAAAATATTCTTTTGGGTTTGCAAAAAGCTCATTAAATAAATGCATTTTTGCGTGCACAAATGCACTTTTGCATTATAAGCTCAGACGGGGTTGACAATCTATTTCGCTCCTTGGATAGGGCTAACCTCACTCGCTTCAGCTAGTCATAATTTTATACATTTGTTGAAAATGTGTTTCTTTCTTCATCTATTTATTTCAAAATTGAACATTATTGTTGTATGTTCCTGACTGAGTATCTACATAAATTTGAAGACTGGTTTAATAGCGTCACAGAGCTGTTAGCAATTTGTGGGGTCTGAAGACTCGACGACTAGGTTGCTATGATTTACTGGACTTTAAAAATCGAATACCATTTTTATCTGTTTTTTGTTATGACGTTACCTACGTTGAATGTGGTGTGTATAGATACAACGTGTGGTTTGCTAAAATATAAAAAAATTTAAATGAGATTGAGCTATATTTTGTCTATTATCTACCGTGTAAGTATGGAGAGATTTATTAGCACATTCACTGTGGAGTCTATAGTTGGGTTGTTAGAGTCTCGTAAAATTTAAACAGAATGGAGCGTCCTTTTTGTATATTTGTAATCGTACGGGTATCTACATATCAGTATTTAATCGATGTTTTTTGTCTTCCTGATGCTAATAGCCCTAAGGGTTGAAGCGTCCTTAAACAAATCTAAATTATTTTTCTTAAATTCTGAATTGATATTTCTGAATTAGTTCTACATTTTTTTATTCTTTAAGTGGTTTGATTGATGTATTATATGTCCATAAATTCTGACATTATATTATAAACATGCTGCACTAAATTCTACCATTTATTCTAGTTCTTTGCTATACACTTTACCTCACTTCACTTAAAATATTTCCGCACTCTTGGTTGTATATCTTCTCCATGTTATGATTGATCTTCCTTGTTTCCTGCTCTCTTGTATAGAGTCTAGCAGAATTATACTGCCATTGTGAATAGCATTTTTAATTTCTCATTGATTCGCGGCCTGCGTTGAAAGATTTCATCCTTAAAGTGCCCCCACAAGAAAAAAATCGCAAAGGGACAGGTCTGGCGACATAACCGATTATAGAATGTTACAATGCAATGAGATGGGGTGGCTTGGACACATTTGTCTCAGAATTCTCGTTGCGTGTGCCGTAGCGCGTTAAGTCGGGGAACCAGAACACTGCATACCTAAGCAGCATATCGTGCAGATGCAACAGTCATCACTTTCTCAAGAAATGCGGCTTTATAATGCCAAATTCGTTAACAGGACATCAAACAGTTGTACACTGACTAAGGGGGGGGCGTTCGTAAATTTGTCGAAGATATTGTGAGGCCCAGTAGCGAAAATTCTGCTTATTAACGCAGCTGAAGATAAACAAAAAGAGTTTCGTCACTAATGAACATACTAGCAGCATCTGGAGCATTTGCTAACATATACTCGTGAACAGCCTGTCGGACATATCAGTCGTATTGCTTATGAGATTTTAGTGCAGAATTCTTTCAAGCTCTGATCAGATATAGTCAACCTTCCCATAACGCAGTTAATTCGTGCTGCGATATCTGGAAACCCAGAAGTACGCATCCGCACGTTCTGAGTTACATATATGAAAACTGCTTTCTCAGAGCTTCATTTACGATGAATATAATTAATAAAAATAAAATTTTGCAGGTACAAAGGGCAAGAAATGTATTGTTTACATATTTTTCTATTTGTTTCATTTGAGTTCACATAAGAAAATTGTCATATAAAATGGAATAAAAACCAAAGAATTTTTCCAACTAAAATAAGGTAACTTAGCTCTATTAACGTTCGCCATCATTATCAAATATTAGAGGCATAATTTTTTTAAGGTGACCATTGTCCTCTTCCATTTTCATATCTTCAGCTTCATTTTCAAATATAGTTTTATTTTGTAATTCGACCAAAACTCCTCTATAAGAAACTAAGTTCTTATGCAGTTTTTTAAACAATGCATACTATTGAAGGGCCTTTTTTAACGAAATAAACCTCCAATTCTGTACCCAGATTCTAATTCTGTACAGTCCTTTTTCACATCATTTAAATGAAAGTTTTCACCTAATTTTCTATCCATCATATTTTCATCTGCTTCTTTGTTTAAGTCTCTTCCTGAAGTATGGTTTATATCTTTCAAATCTTTTATCACTTATACAAAAAACTATTTTTACAACTAGGAAATATCATTTCCCTTTGAGCAATTTCAGAAAATTGTTGTTATGCTTCAATAAGGGTTTTATTTTATCATTTTGTAAGCTATCGAATGATTGTATTGATGACGTGCAGTTCGGAGAACAAAAAACAATTTTCACATTTGCATGATTTAGTTCCTTGGTATAGCTACTAGCGTTATCAATATGCAATGTAGCTTTGAAACACAATTTTTTTATTATATAGAATTCTACCACAAGGCAAAAACAGTTGAAAAGCAGCCCTCAAAAATATTTTGAGTCATCCACCCTTTTTTATTAGATCACAAAAACACAGGTAACTAGAACATACTAATGACTTTTATTGTTTGAGGTTTCAAAGACGGTTTTTTAAGATTGCTAAAGGTATGAAGAATGTTAAGTTGTTTAGAAGTCTTAAGTCCTAGTATATGTTTTTCATTTTAAACTCCTGTGTATTTTTTTATTGTTGTCAGACACTGCAAACCTGGGATTAAAAATTATTTTCAATAAATATTACGAGAAATGGACAATGTTACCTAAATTATTGTGTAATATATCTCAACTATAATAACACAAATCGGATTTTATCAACTACTAATAGCACGTCCAGATTGATTTAAAAAAACCACGCACAAAAAGTTTTAATAAAAAGAAAACTGCATTGCTACATGGAATCTGCATGCACAGAGGAATTTCTTGATAACTGAGACTGATGTTAATACATGAAAAGTCAGGGAATTTCCCTATTAATTTTAATTGTCAGAGTTCGTACAAACAGCCAGTTCTCCTATAATGTAATTAATTATTACTGCATTATATAAAGACCTACCGCGTTTTGGGAGGGATGCGCAATCTCTGCTCCGCATTATATAGGAGGATTTACTGTATACCCAAAGTGAAAGATTGCTTAGCGGTGGAAAGTTGTAGCGATGCGACAACAAGCCTACCTTAATGCTGCGTTATCTCGGATGTCCGAACCCTAAGAGATTTACCAGATGATTTCCGCTTGAAAGCTAAACCAGTTTGTCGGAAATTGTGTGCCCACAACATTATGGTTTTTTTGTCAGAACTCTTCTGTAAAGACCTATTTCGAAATGCCCACAAAATAGCCGCTGCGTCACAATCACAAAATAACAATTTTAAAATTAAGTCTCCAACACAAATGCAGGTTGTTCACCACTTCATGTTGATGGACGCTAAAGGGGCATGTATTGTGCTGCTCAAGGAATGCACGACTCGAGGGCAATCTACTAACACATTGCGCTCGGCTGTCAATTGAAAAAGAGAGAACGGAGATTAAAAAAAGGAACTTAGCGATAGTGAATTTGTGTGCACTTCCAGCTTGTTCTTCTTTTACTGGTACCACTTTTAAGTCTTGGAGTATTTCTCTGTTCGTCATAAACTAAGGTGCATTTGTTATTGTTCAAAGAACTTTGGATTGAAACCTTTGCAGGATATCAATATTCGACGTTGATGCAGTTTCCCATAATTCGATGTCGTATAACTAAATTGCCTTAAGTGTAACTTTATAAATGAGTTATTTATTTCTAAGTGATAACTTGGATCTGTGTCCTATCATACAGTAGTATTTGGTAAGTTTGTGACCAAGTTGTTTTATTTTACTTAATATGTAGGTTTGCCATGCCAATCCCTTATCTAGATGCATACCCAGGTATTTCACATTATCTGTTTGTCGTAAATTTTTGCTATTAAAGAAGATCATTGGAGTCTGACCTTTACATTTCGTGGAGCTAGTTTGTCTTCATGGATTTTGATTAGCCACTTCTCGCCTAATGCTGGATCTGATCTAGATGGTGTTGTAGGGTTCTTGCAGCCATGTTAGGATTTGTGTGTTTTACGATAATGGCCTTGTCGTCTTCATATGTTGCTGTACGAGTGTCCGGATTGTTTGACAGGTCTGCAGTAAAGAATAAGTTCAAATAAGGCCTCATCGTACTTCCTTCGGGTACTCCCGCTTTTATAGGGAAAATTTTCGTTACATCTTGTCCTCGAAAATATCTTTCTTGTAAGTACGATTGTAGTATATACACAGTGTGTCCGGCAGTACTGTCTTGAGCTTACACAATAGTCCTGTATGGCAAACCCTGTCACAGGTCATTCCTTTCAAATGTTTGGTCTATAATTTTAATCACTCTATGGACCTGCTCGATAGTACTGTGGTGTTCAGGAATTAGATTATTTTCTTCAGTATGCTTTTTAGCAGTAATTTTTCGACTAATTTGCTCAGGACTGGTAACGGACCTGTGAGTCTGTACGAGGTGACATTACTTTGGTTTGCCTGGTTTATGAATAAGGATAATGACGGCTACCTTTCATTGTATTAGAAAGTATCCTGTACGGAGCACTGAGTTGAAATTTGTGGTAAGATCGCTATGCTTCTTCTCGGGAGCTCCTTGATGTGCTGTCCTGTAACAAAATCATGGCCGGGAGCCTTTTGGGGATTTTTGTTTGTTTTTATTATATATCATACTTTCCTTACTGTGTGTTTTGGAAAGGTAGAGAGTGGAATACGGTCTCTAAATGTCGAGCAAAAGTTGTAACTTTCTCTATAGCAGTACGTGCCCATGACTCATCTTCTTTGCGCATGCCTGTGCTATAGAGAATAGTCAGTATCTGATGTGTTGTCAGGTTTTCAAGGTGTTTTTCAAGTGAAGCTTCCATGTATCTTAACTTTTCCGAGGGATGCCTTGTGCGTTGCCAGATTTGTCTGAGGCGCCTTTTCTTACCTATTTTTTCTTTTATTTTAGTTGGACATTTTTGGTTTACTTTCTTTATAGAAATTTTCGGTGTGGCTTTCCAAGCAGAGATTTGTATTAGAAGAGTAAATTCGTTTATCACTTTTTTTACACCTGTTTTTAATTTTAGTGAAATGGATAGATTTACAGTTGTTTGTAGTAATTCCAGTCCGTTCTTTGTTCGTCAAGGTTGGTGGTTTTTGTGTTTCTACTGTGTTTGAGCTAATTGTAACTAGTACCGGTGTATGATCAGAGCTCAGATCGAGGTTTCAATAGCACGGTGTCCTTGTGCAGTGCCTTTTATAATATAGAAGTGGAGAAGGTCCGGTAGCTTTCCTGGGTCCGTGGGCCAGTAGATAACTAAGCTGTAATTCTTGTGTGACTTGATATAGTAATCTACCTCTAGCAGGGGTTGTGATCCCTAAACCACAAACCATGTTTTTTGCGTTGAAGTCTTCTCCAGTCAAAAATCTGTTTCAAGATGTGTTGAAGTAAGCAGTCATATTATGTTTGTTTGGACGGTAGTTTGATGGGAAGTAGACTGAAGAGATTGTAAGGGGACCTAGCCAATCTGCAAACACCACACTCGTCGCCTGTATGTCGTTTTCTTGGTACTTCTGTATTTCATAGTGTTTGATGTGATTTTTGATTAATATTGCTGTGCCTCTCCTTGCCCTCTTGTCAACATCTGGGTGTGGGTTGTGGTATAAGGCAAAGTTGAGTATATTAACACTCATGTTACTTGAAAAGTGTGTTTTGGTCACTAGTAGAATGTCAATTTTATTATAAGTGAGGAAAGTTCCAACTTCCTGCCTAAACGAGGCCAGCCATTTGCATTCCATAGAGATATTCTATGGCGTAGTACCATAATTGTTTTGTTTTTGTTGTATTAAGAGGAATGTTAAGCTACCTATCTAGTCCTTAATCTCTTTATTTTGTTTGTTGCTGGTTTGCCACTATATGTTTCAGAAATAAGATTATATCATTATTTTATTCTGTTAATGTCTCCGGCACTGCGCTGTTGGTGCTTTCATTCCCATTAATTTCTTGGCTGTATGATAAGTAATTTGTTTTATTTTGGGACAGGTTGTAAGCTTTATTCAAAGGACAAGTGTAGGTCTTGTTGATTTATTACAATCTGGCTTTCTTGATTTGAGTTTTTTAGCTGCTGCTGGCGTTTCTGTTGCATCATTTTCGTGACTACTTCATTTGGTGTTTGAGATCTTCTGTTTACCGCAAAGGAAACATTTGGGTTCCTTTCCGTCTCCCTTCTTTTGGAACAGGTTTTGTAATCATGATTGCCAATGCATTTATAGCATCGGTGAGATCTAGTGCAATTGTTCCTCGTGTGCTTGTAGCACCAGCATCTCGTGCACTGCGTAAGCTTAGTTTTCTCTATGGGTTCCTCAAACTGTACTACCGTGTTTAATAATATTTCTCTATTGTTTTATTTTATTTTTAGATCGATGAAGAATAGATTTCTTGGAATTGGCTTATCTTTCCATGTATAAATGTTTGTGATCGCTACTACCGAGTGTCCGAGTTCTACCAGCGCATCTCGGATTTCTTCGTGTTCAGTGGTGTCAGTACTACTCTGAACTTCTGTCGTCATCTATGGTCTAGGTGCCTGATGACCTTGCCATCGTCCAGTAGCTTTTTACTTGTATCGTAGTATTCAATTGTGTTAACTTGTAGCTTTATTTTATTTCCTTTCATTATCTGATAATTGTAGTCTTTTTTGATGATGGCTGAGTTTAGCAAGGTGAGCAACGGTTGAATTTTATCTACGAAGTGTAAGATGAATGGCGTGACGTTTACCTTAGTTTTTGTATTTGAAGTGGTCGGATTGCTACCACCTTCTTTTTGTTGCGTAAGGGGTTGGTACTTATTTTGTAATTTAAGTTCTGGGGAACATCTTTTCGTAGTGCCCGCTTGTGCGCAGCGCACTGTGAGATAATGGATAATACCTTATGCTTAAACTTTGTTGTCACAACACTTATAAAGTTAAATAATGTATCAGCGTAGCCGGAATGAACGAACCTTACTGTGAGGAATCCAAACCATAAAATCTGTAACGAATAATGATGAAGAAAAATGGAAAAACATGCTAAAGAGCTGCTCTTGCTAACGAAAGAATGATAAAAAATTGTAAGTTAAGAATTCAAAATCTATTTTTCATGAAATGTTAAGCTTCTGCAGCGCCCACAGACAGCTCTCGTACAAAATTGAATTCGAAATCTGTTGCGACAGCGAATTCGGCTAAATAATTTACGGCTTATTAATATTTCACTTCCGAATGCCTCACTTCTGAAAAGTTGCTCGTGCGATATTTAAGCCCGCGCTCAAACATTTAAGGGGCCGATAACAGCTTCACGAGCGGCTCCCAGCAAAAAATCGCGGCTCTGACAAGCTGACGTCGGCTGTCAGCGGCGGAGCTAAAGAATCGCAGTCGGAGCGAGCGCCGAAGCGCCGTTCCGCTCCCGGCCGACAATGATTGAGGCGCCCTTAATTATTCGGGGGTCGCAATTAGGCTCCGCGAGCGGTTAATATTTCAGGGCTGCGCGGCGGCCGCGGCGCTTTCAGCGGGCGGCCGGCGAGCGCGCGGCGTGTCAGCGCCGGCTCGTCCTTTTGTAAACCGCAGTATAACTTTCAGCCGAAGCCGCGATAATTATAAATTACGCCGGGATTAAATTCCCGCTCCAAACTAGATTTAGGACGAGCCGCTGTTTTGCTCGCTTTTGTGTTTGTCGCGTCCGCGGGCAAAAAGGCGCGCGCATAAATTCGCTAACGCGTTTAGGTTTCCTCCCGGGACGCGCGGTGCCTTTTCCGTAGATTACGACGGCTTGCCGGGAAATTTACATGCTCGCGCCCGACCGTAAAGCGCGCCCAGCTATTGGAAACTGAACTCGGGGTGACTTGCCATTTTCATTTTTTGCATAATAATCAGGCGGGAAAGGTCTATGACCTTCTGTTTAGCTATTGCTTGCTGTAGATCTTAATTTCTTCTTCTTAATAAAGTTGGTTTTGACAGCCTTACCATTTTATACAGTCTGATCTGTAATAAAGTGACTGCTGTAATCTTGAAAATATAAAAATATAGATATTTTTTCTTTTATTGAAGCTATTGCCCATTTACCTAATGATTGGTTCAATCATCCCCAATAATTTTCTGCATAATAATTTGACAAAGGTCGCTAATATTTTCTCAATTTGAAAAGACTCATCCGTGAAGATAACATGTTACCAATCTTGATCTAAATTTTTCTTTGTCCACAAAAGTCGTTTTTCCACGTGCTTTTCTGATAATAAAGGTTTGTTTAAAGTTGATCAAAATGATTTTTTTTCACGCAGGTGAATCGTATTTAGAAAATTCCTTTCTTACAAAATTTCATTTGGGTACAGCGCAACTAAAGCCCTGGCTTGTCTTCTAAGAGACGTAAAATCTCTTTATCTTTCTTCGTTTTTATGACGCGGGCTATTCACCTCTTCGACAGATCATTTACATTCCCCATAACTACGAAGTGCATTCAAGTTCTAAAGTCTCCAAATTTTTTCTCAGCAGTGAGAGTAGTAGAAGTAGAAACAGAAAGACGCGGTTAATTTTAAGAGACGCGGGAAATGTCTCTGAATTTTTAATATCGATGGCAGCACCATGCAATGTACATATGTCTATTTTCCGCCATTGCAGTGAGTGTTACTTTATATACTTAAATTGGCGACGTTTAGTATTTAAGAACAACATGTAATCAACCGTTTTTCCTTCTTGCGCAGTGAAACGTTCATCGGAATTTATCGGCAAATGAGTGGATATTAAAAATGTGCGTTTGTAGGTGCGACAGTTTAAAGAAAGTCGAGAGTTGTGTGACAGCCGGACCGAAACCATGATTGCGCGAACGCAGCAAGTTGATCGTTGATTAGGCGTGTTTGACATCGCCTCCAAACTTGGAATTATATGTTGGAGTCCATTTTGAATGATGACTTAAAAATGCGGAAGCTTTTTCGAAGGGGGTCTCACGAATGCTATTAATGAAAATAAGGCTGTGCAGGTGGCAATGCCTCAGGAAATGTTGACACGTGAATTTCGGACCATGAAAGATACTCTCTGATGCTCCTAGAATCAGAATGAAGCCTCAGAATAGAACTGATACAATGAAGACGGAAAGGACAGTACAACTCAAGGAACGAACATAGAGAAAACAAACTATTAGACTCGGTGGTTGGAATACAAGATTTAGGGATTATGAAAGCAACACTGATAATGTGTCGTACATCTTTCCTAGTTTCGTATCAATATTACTGCACATTACAAGTGTATACGCAACAAAAGATTCAAAGCCCAAAAAGGATGCTTAATAATTCTATGAGAAGATACAAAAATATACATCAATACAATTCCACATGATTGGAGATTTGAATGCACGAATAGGACATGACATTTTACCGATTGTAAAACAGCTCTTCAATTAAGAAGTATTGAACAATAACGGAATAATAGTAGCTCAATTGTTCGCAATTAACAACCTACTAATTACCAATACTTATTTAAATCATAACATACAGTATAAATACACTTGGAGCAATAGTAGGGGAAGCTAATCTATTATTGACTGCATAATATCAAACGATCATGTACATCCTTCTTGTATCTTAGATGTCCAAGCATTAAATTCCACTGAAATTGACAGCGATCATAAGCCAATATTAAGGAAAATTTGTTTAACCATACAGAATTCGAAGAAGACTCCCCATTTTTGGAAAGCAAGTAAAGAGAGAACTTTTAGAAGAATCAAGCATTCGAAATCTTTACCAGAGACGATTGGAACACCATACATCCCAAAAATCTATATTATAAACAGAAAACATAGATGAGATTTGGGAAAAACTAGAAACAAATATACTAAATGCTACGAGAGAAACACTTGACACATAAAAATATATAAGAATAAGCAACGTGTACATAAAACACCATGATTCTCTACGGAAGTGAAAGAATTAGCACACGAGGAGAAAATTTAGCTTTGTAAAGTTTCGAAGAATACAAGATAGTCAGAAACAGAATCAACGATAGAATTAGAGATATCAAAGAAAATTTTTGGAAAAAGTACACCAAAGACTTAGAACAAGATTTGTACGATTAACAAAAGCAAGTTTGAGGCATATCGAAGAAAAGAAGTCGAGGCGTATATAGAAAAAGTAGATGAGGAAGTATGGTTAAAATATTTTAAAGATCTATATGCAAACAGTCCATTGAATAGAGTAGAGAATATTGATCGACCAGAAGAGATACGCACTGAAGTAGAAATCGATGGTGAAGATATAAGGACTGCATTACAAAAATTAAAAAACAGGAAATATCCAGGTGAAAATAATATTACCAATAAAATGTTAAAATGTGGTAGCGAAAGTTTCACTTTGGAAATTGAAAGTTAATGAAACGTATACTGGAAAAGTCGAAAATATCATGTAGCCTGAAAAAAATTATAATTTTAAAAAGGCAACGACTTATCATATATATATATATATATATTTTAATTATATATATATCAGCTCAGCATTTATTTTGCTATACATGAGTCGGTTGTGAGTCTTAATTTTTAACTTATACCAACATTGTGAGGGTTAGATTCCTCATATATTACATTGTACATTTATTGGATTTAATACTTATGTTGCTTGTTTATGAAAGTTATGTATTTATTGGAATAACTCCTATGGGAGTCTTATTTTTAGTCTTTTATGTTTATCTTTTGGTCCAAGGTTATACGTCACTGTACTGTCGCATTCACTTATATTGTAAGAGAATTTGTTGCAGTTTACTTATGTGATCGAATAGAGGCAGTAAACTTAGTTCTTTGTGAATTTGGTCATTCCGCATAAACCACGGCGCATTCACTGAAATTCGAGCAACTTTGTTTTACAGAACTAGTAATTTGCTGTGGTGTCTATTAAATGCATTTCTTCATACAGGCACATATGTTAAAATAGGTCTTAGTATAGTTTTATATATTAGCATAATGCACTCTACACGCAAATGTGATTTTCGATTTATCAGCTAGTACAGGATACCCAACCCGGCATAGCACTCACTTAATTTTTTGTTCACACGGAAGCCCCATCCTAGTCTGGTGTCTAGGTAGACGCCCAAATATTTAATTTCTGAATCCTTGTTGTTCCACTCAATGTTATTTTGGTTTAATTTTATGATTGGTAAGTGTTTTATTTGCTTTAGGGTAAAGATTTTTGTCTGTGTCTTTTGATTTTAATTTTCCAATTGTTAAACCAGTTGTGAATCTCATCTATGACACTTTGTAGATGGTTCACTGCCTCTTGGAGGCTTTCACTTTGTGTTAAGATAGCAGTGTCATCCGTGAACATAGTTAAAGTAGTATTGTCAGTAGTTATCAAGTCATGCATGTAAATATTGAACAAGAGTGGTTCCAATATACTACCTTGCGGTACTCCCGCCAGTGTTGGTCTTTTATTTGACACGATGGTATTCATTCTCACCCAGAATGTTCTGTCTTTTAAGAAGGACGAAATTATGTTAATTAGATAGTCTGAGAATCATAGTCTTATAATTTTGTAGCTTAGTCCTAGATGCCATACTTTGTTGAAGGCATTTTATAGGTTGATAAATGCTGCTACAGTGTATTTCTTATTCTTAAAGCCTGTCTCTATTAATTCGGTAATTATCGTTAATTATTAGTTGGTGTGTGTGCTTTCTGTTAAATCCCATTTGATGACAAGATATGATATTACGTTCATTCTCTATATTTTGGATCCTTTCATGTACAACTTTTTCCAATAGTTTAGAGAGTGTTGAAAGTAGACTTATGGGCCTTTAACTTTCTGAACTGTGTTTTTCTTTACCACTTTTATGGAATGCTAATATGTGAGAATGTTTCCATTCACTAGTAAAGTACTCTACTCGAAGGCAAGCATTAAATATATTTGTTAGAATGGCTAATGGCTTTTTGGTGAGCTGTTTTAATATACCATTTGTTATTTGATCTGGACCTGGCGATTTTGTTGAGTAGTTTTAAAATAAATTTCTGAATTTGGTTCCGAAGTTGGTTCTATCTCTATGGGGTTGACATTGCTAATTGTAGGAATGATTGTTGTGTTTATTAGTTTTATTTGTTTTATGTGTAGTTATACCTGTAGTTGTCTAATTTTATCCTGACTTGTTGAGTGAACTGATTATAAAACGCTTTAAGGTGTGGTCGTTGAGTCCGTTGCCATTCACGTCTGGTTCTGTTCTTTAGTTTAATTAAGTTGGCTATTTCGATTGGAGTATGGATATCATTGCGTTTTTTTTTGCTTCCAAGGTGTTAGTGCTGGTTGTACACTTATTTGCACTGCTTGAGTATACTGGTTGACTGCCTCATCAATGTCGTTAGTGGAATGAATAGGTCCGAAGTTTTTTATTTTATATATATATATATATATATATATATATATATATATATATATATATATATATTATATATCTCGTTGAAACATATTCCATTTCATTTTGCCTTCAATTAATTTTGGTCATAGGGGTGTTTGCAGTTGTTCGATACAGAAAGAGAGTGTTACCGGTAGGTGATCTAAATCAAGTTCATTCAAAACTGTTTGGTAGATAGATGTTTGAAAGTTTTTAAACAAAACGACATTTAAGATATCCGGTATATAATCTGTTCTGTAGGGTAGTAAGTATATTCTTTAGGGGTTATATTTGTATGTTGTGGTTCGTCAGTATTTGGTTTAGCCTGGCACCATTCGGGTAATCAGCTCTACATTCGTAGAATGTTTGTTTGCAATTTATATTTCCAATTAGCAATGTTGGTTTATTTGTGCAGAAAATTTTGAAATGTCCTCTTCTAGAGTCCGTGTATTGGGTTGTTTATAAGCCGCGTAAAGTATGATTTTAGTTTTATTTTTAAGTACCAGGTTAATAGCCGATGTTTCTAGCTTTTCAAGGTTTAGATGCGGTAACTGGTAGTGAGCTAATTTTTGTGTGATTGCAATTGCCACTCCTATATACATTGTACCCTGGTAACTTGAAGGTTTCTGTTTTTGTAAGATATGTCTTGGTAATGCAAGCTGCGTCAACGTTATGTCTAAACAAGAACTCGATAAATATACTGCGCTGTCTCTTTATGCCATCAGCGTTCCAATTGTTATATTACTAATTGTGAATTTTTTATTTGGATTCATAAGAGGAAAGTAATTGTATTATGTTGTTAGATAAGGCATGATTTTATCCAGGTGTGGTATTAATAGCTCAATTACTTTTGATACAATACTAGTTAGAAGGTCCTGTTCTTCATGTTTGATTTTGTGATTTCCGTTAGGTTTCGTTCGTAGTTTGGGAAAAGATCTGTTGTAGTCTTGTAGTTCATGGGAATTCGATTGTTGAATATTTTGACTTACAGCTACTTTTGTTGTGGCTGGTGAAGTCCACGCTCGTGCTCTAGTTTGACTTTGGGACTTTGGGCGGTTGTATTGACAGCTAACTTTCTGGTAATAATTGCATCCTTTGAAGTTCTCGGGATGCAGTTATTTGCAATTTACGCATTGAGGGGGATCGGTTGGTTTTTTGAGCATTTATTATATTCATGATTATTTGTGCACTTGACGCACCGAGGCCCCATTTGGCAATAATTCTGTGTATATCCGTACAATTGACATTTCTTACATTGGGGAATTTCTTTTGATTTTCTTCTTACTTCCACTTCAACAATACTATACTGAATTTTCTTTAAGTTTGTAATTTTCTTTGCCATTGCGGTGTCTTCCAGGTCCACCGCGCATAGCGGTTTGGGCTTTCTGTCCTTGTTAAAAAGACGAGTAACTTTGGTTACAGGGTATTTTAGGTTTATTAACTCTTCTAATACTTCCTTATCAGTGATTGAAACCGGAAGGTTTTGGATAATAACTGAAAAATTGTTTTTTTAGAGTTTTTAAAGGCGTGGTAATTTAATTTGTTATCATTATAAAGTTTGGTGGTTCTTCTGTAATCCTCAATAGCACTAAGATTAATTCTGAGTTTATCCCCTTTTTGGGCTGTATCAAAATCTCCTTTTATTGGATTAAAAAATTTCTTAACAATCCAAAAATGATATCCAAAGGGTTTTACGAAGGAGAAACTTTTTTTAAATGGTCTAAAAATTGATTTTTCGAGGAAGATTCTAGTGCTAATTTGCAGTATTTTGAGAAAATTTTTCCAATTATTGCTTTTTAAATTTTGAAATCATTAAGGCGACAAATACATGTTATCGACTATCCACTTGTATTAAATCTACTAAATTCAGCAGGAAAATGTTGAACTAGAAGGACAACAGTATGATCCAGGCATCTCCGATTAAAGATAAACACTAATTTCCATGATTTTATAGCACTTGAAACTTTAAAATGAGTTTTCTCGAAACTCTGTTTTTTGACAGGGGCGTATCAATAGCCTATTTTGAACCGATCGATTTGAAATTGTATCTGTGGCTTTCTAATTACATTTTCTAGAGTAGTACGTAGGATAAGTTAAAATATAACGATTTTATGATCGGAAATCGACCAATTTTTGGATAAAAATACGCTTTCTCTTTCATATTGACGCCATTTTTTAAAAATAAATGTTTTTGAAAAATCCTACGTACTTTTCTAGTTTTTTTATATTTAATTTTCAAATGTTTTTTATTTTTTGTCATAGGTTAAAAATTGTGACTTGTACGAGTACGCGCGTGGAGGATTATGGAAAAAAAGAGTTTTCTTTCATCGGCCTCTGAGCCACCATTGCATTTTGAAATGATTAGAAAAAAAAATTTTTTTAAATAAATTATCAAAAATGACCCTTAATTTTGCCCTCACAAAGATATATTCCCCTTTAACGTTTTCCTTAAGATCTTTTATAATTTCTTAGTGTTTTCTATGTGAAGCGTAGTGTAGGAATATCGGTGGAACTTTTATTTTAGTTTCTTGCGTTGAGGTCAACGAAGAAGGAATATTTTGTTCGTCGATATTCATTTACTCTATCTTGATGCATTATGTTTGAAGCACTCTGAACGTCGTCGTTTGATAAGTAATATTTGTTAGCTGCTATTAGTGTGGCGGGATCGAAGTAATACTTTTTATTTAGTGTGACAGGTGGTGAAAAATCGTTACTATTCCTCTTACCCATTTTGTTGTGATGAGGACCCCCTCACCCGGTGAAGGTTTGTCTGCTGTTCTGTGAGATATTTACGAGTTGCGATTAATTAGAGTTTATTCGAAGTGATAACTACAACTATCGATAAGCACTTGAGCTCAGGTCAGCTCGCACTCGTTGTTTGATAGTGCGGAGAAGGAGACCGCGGAACGACCTTACTCTCCGAAAGTCAAACTGGCACTCAACCACCGAGGGATTAATCTTCTTGATACTACATTCAAACTAACAACAAAAATAATTATAGACCATAGAACTAACACGGCTTTAGGACGGGTAGATCGTGTATTAACGCAATATTCACAGTAAGGCAAATAGCTGAGAAGACTCTAGAATATAATAAGCCAGTGTACTTATGCTTTGAACATAGAAAAAGAATTTGACAACATACTACTACATCACACTCTACATATACTGAAAGTGAATAATGCACCAGATAATGTAAGTTCTATTAATGAAAGACATATATAAAAACATTAGTAAAATCATAATAAAAGACCAACTTTTTAAAGAAATGTCTATTGATAAAGGTATCAGACAAGGCGACTTACTAAGCTTACAGTTTTTTAGTGACAAATGAAATAAATAAAAAATGAAACATCTAGAGGAATATAAAACGATCGACGACCAAATTAGGACGGTTTCTTATGCAGACGATGTGGCCTTAGTCGCAGAGAGTGAGGATAATTTACACAAAATGTTACTTTTATTTTTCACAAAAAATGTCTTGCAATTAGTGAGAAGCCCGTACGGTGCAAGCTCAAATATATGGGCAAATAATCCAACATGTCAATATCTTTAATTACTTGGGAGTAACCGGCAAAAATACTAAACGAAGAAGTAGTAAAACAAAGCGCTCAAAATTTATGGGTGTTTGAATAATTGAATATTGAGAATAAAATAGTTAAGAAGCAAAAGTATGCATTTATAAGGCGGTCGTATGGTTAATAAATACTAACATACGCTGCTGCAACTCGCTCAGATACAGCAAAGATCCAACAAACGCTCGAAACGGCGGAAATGAAAACGCTAAGACACATTACTGGACGAAGATATATAAATTCAAAAATATGAGATTGGGTTTAGAGATACAAGAAAATAATGGAATCAACATATATCTAGAACGGGCGAAAAAGGCAAGTAAGAATAACTAGAACCAAACATCAAGAGGAAGGCACAGCCCAAGCAGATAAAAAACAGATAAAATAGAACAAGCTTAAATAATAATAAGAACAAGAAAGAAAAAGAAGAGCAAGAAGAAAGATACTCTTCATCGCCGCTCGTTTTCCAATCGAGCCACTGTTGCATCAGCGATTTTGTAATAGTCAAAACACACACCTAAAGAAGTATTCCCGGCAACCATGGAATCATGGTGACAACGTTGTGAAAAACGTGCACGTCTAGACGGAGATTACGTTGCGAAGCAACAGAAGATTCAAGTTTCTTGCGTAAGTACTTTTCAGAAAAAATTTGGAGACCCTAGAATTTAAACGCGTATCGTATATATGACTTTTTAACAAATACCTCGGACTTCCACGTACATTTTGCAGTCGCTTTATAGATCAGTTTGGGGTTTTTGCATTATTCTTATATCACTTCAGGAATTTTGCACTCACTCTAAAGATAACTTCAATGCGTCGGCAAACTTTATATTGCACCAAGGAGCACAAGGTAAATATTCAAATGAATTAACATAGAGGGGGTTGTGGAATTTGGTTACCACATGAAGACGATCACTTTGTTATCATACAGAGGGCGTGTAAATTGTTGGGTCTTCTCAAGAGTGTTTTCCTGTGCTTTAAATTTTCTTAGAATTTTGGCCAATCTTGACAATAATATATTTTTCAAGAAACGAAGGTATCTCGCGCTTTAACATTGTTCTGATGTTGACTTTGTTGGCGACATTGAAGGTTTATGAGTCCAACTTCTAGCTCCTTTCTTCTTCGATGACCTAGAATAGACGGCCTTTGACAAGCTATTCCTGTACCTGTACCTGTCTTACGGGAGGATTACAATCCTTGGACGCTTGCGGCAGGTTTCTCCGTTCATCTCACAATCCATATAAGGACAGATAATAAGGTTGGCGTGGCGTTCAATGTTTTTGAGCGCCCCTCTTCACCTTAAGGCGCGTAAAAAGTAAATTACCGTTTATATTTGATTCACTCTTTTACAAGGATTACAGAAATGACTTTATCCCTTTGCAAACTCGATCTGTAATGTTATCAGCGTCCCTATTACGATTCTGCAGCAACCTGTAGATAACGAATTTACCGCACCTTCCTGTGCAGCACCGCATCTAAGTCTGTTATCTCGATAATGGCTTTTCAGACATTTGTTAATTTTTCGCAAATGCTTTTAGGTAAAAAGAATGCACACAAAATTTTATTTTTTTAACACCGGTTTACGTCAGACAATAAATTATTTTACTATATACCTTCCAATTTTAAAAGTTTGCTAATATTTTGTAGTTAGCTTGATATAATAAATTTTACACTATTAATAAATATTTTTTTTATTGGCATATACTGTAAATTTACAATCTATTTCGCTAGGAGTATTGAGTAAATGTGATATGCCTTTGTCTTGAAAGGAAAATGTCCACTAACGTTTCTCCTTATATTTCACTATTACTTAGTGTTGGGGTAGATCATGTTTTTTTAAGATTTCTGTTGATTTCTCTATGAGATCGTTTGAATTTCCCGTATGGCAGTCTCGATAATTGGTATCAATTACTTCAGTGGTGTATGGGATTTGCAAGTCTTGGTGCAGCATTAGGTTGCTAATATACCACGGTGCGTTCACAATCGCACGAAGTGTTTTGTTTTGAAATGTTTGTATGGTTTTTAATCGGGTAGGTCTGGCACAGCCCCAGAGATGTACACCGTAAGACCAAATGGATTTCAGCGTTGTTTTGTAAAGAAAAATTTTATTCTTGGTGGAAAGTTTTGATTTACGGCTCATGAGTCAATACATCTGTTTGAGTTTGAGATCCAGCTGTATTCGCTTCGTCTGTATGTATTTCTGCCATGTCAAGCCTCGATCTAAATGTAACCCTAGATATTTAACATTTGGTTTTGCCGGTACAAGGACTCCATTTACTGTTACAGGAAGACAGACTTGGGTGCGGGTGGTGAATGTTACTTGGATAGATTTAGATTGGTTGATCTTGATTCGCCACTTGTTGTACTATGCACTAAACTGATTTAAGTGAGTTCCATGTTTTGGAAAGATGTTACAGGATTATCATCTGAGGATAGGATAGCAACGTCATCCGCAAATGCAGCAATAATGATGTTTTCCGTTTCAGGTAAGTCAGCAGTGTATATAAGGTAGAGTAACGGGCCAAGCACACTTTCCTGCGGAACGCCAGACTGTATGGGATAGTGTGGAGGGAGAAATTCCTATCGATAAGGTAATATTTTAGGGGGATATAGTAATTGTTATTAATCATATTTTTGAGCTTGTACAGGAGGCCCTTATGCTACACTTTATCGAACGCTTGGGATACATCTAAGAATACGCCATTGCAATATTTCTTGTCCTCGATACTCTTGAATATCTGATTGACTATTCTGTGTGCTTGGTGAATCGTTGACATGTTTTCGCAAAACGCAAACTGATAGTTAGGCAGCAAATGTGCTAGTTGGTAGTCTTCTTGTATCCGTTTGAGTAATAGCCTCTCAAATATTTTAGAAGAAACAGGCAGTAAGCTTATAGATCTGTACGACGATGTTTCATGGGATGATTTACCATTTTCATGTATCATTATTATTTCTGCGTATTCCCATATAATAGGAAAATAGCAAAGGCTTAACATTCGGTTGAAAATTGTTGTGAGAAGGACGAGAGCTTTGCGAGGTATCATTTTTAATATTTGTCCGGTTATTAAATTATATCCCGGACTTTTGTGTTGGTTTTGCTTGGCTATTTCATTTCTAGCTTATGATAGGGTAATGCTTTTTATTGGTGGTGACATTTGACAGTGTATGTCAAAAAAGTCTTCAACATCATCGTTTGGGACGCCAGGTATTGGTTCTGCTGCTTGGAAAACGTAGGATAAGTGGGTTGCAAAGTTGCCAGCATTTTCTTGGTCGGAATGGGCCCATTCGTTATTTAGTTTTTTTTTATCGGGGACTTTGGTGGTTTGTTTTTAAGTTTTTTTTAGTAGCTTTCCATAGGCTGTGATTATCAGGTGATAAGTTTTGGATTAATGTTTCGAACGTTGTGTTTCGGTCTTTATTAAGTGCTAGATAGTCTTCTATAGCAATGTAGGTCGTTCCTATTGCGTGATTGCTGTCATCTCCGTCTGGCTCGTATTATTTCACTGATAAGTTGTCGGATGTGTAAGGGAATGCTGGTGGGACTTATCGTTTGTTGTTCTATTCTAGGAGTCGATCGCCATGCAGCTTGTATTAGGTTAGTCAAATATTGGGATGCGGCATATGTATTCTACAAACTCACATACTGAGAATAACTGATGTATGGTCTGATGACAGGTCATGATTTGAATCCACTAGGCAGTTTTGCGTTGGCATGCCTCTAGTTATAAAGAAATATAGGAGATCCGGCAGTTTTCTTGGATCTGTCGGCCAGTATGTAGGTTCTCCGTTCGTCATATGTGTGTAGTTGTTGTCAGTAATAGCAGTGGGTGTGTTTGGCGTTCCAGTAGCCCCTTGCGATAAAACGATTATCCAAAGTTTGAAAGAAATTTTTATATTCTTCAGAAGGAATGGTGTGGCGTGGCGGACAGTAGACAGCTGTTACAGTCACGTTCCACTTTTCAGTGCTTACCAGGACGTTGGTAGCTTGGATTTCATTAGTTTGATATCTGGCCAATTCTTGGTGGGTTATAGAATTTTTGATTATAATTGCTCATCCGCCAAGCGCTGTACCATTAGGGTGGATGCAATTGTAGATTGAATACTGTGGTATAAGGAAAACGGTTCGATCAGTGAAGCGGATTTCAGATACTAAGAGAATATCTATTTTGTTTAGATGTTTGTTTATGATTGAGGAGCCCACTGGCATTCCACGTTGCGATTCGGAGTGTTTTAGCCATTATGGATTTAATTTATTGATGACTGTGGTAAGCAAGTTTAGAATCATGTTGATTTGATTGAACAATTGCGCGAACATGTTTTTGAATTCATTTAGGAATAGTGTCAATTGGTCCTCTAGCTTTGTTGTATGTTGGGCGGGTGTCATATTGTTGTTATTGTTTAGTACAGCTTGAGCGTAGGTTAGATTTTAGTTTTGTAAAATCTGTGTATTGGCGGGTTGAAGTTAGTTGGCTGTGCCTGTGGTGTGTGGTTATTGGTTTGCGTAGAGCTAGCTGGGAGATGCTTGGCACCATTTCTTTGGGAAATTAAATCTTTGTAGACTCTACAGCCCTTATAGTTTTCAGGGTGCTCGCCTGCACATGAAGCACAATTTGCTGGAGTGTCTCTAGTTTTCCGGCATGAATTTGAATCGTGTTGGTTCCCAAATTTCACGTAATAATATGGTCTATTACAGTATGCTTTAGAGTGCTCATACTCTTGACATCGCATACATTGGGCTAAGTCGCTTCTTTTTCTTGGTGCTTCTATGGTTATTTTAGTGTTGTACATGTATTGTAAGTCAAATATTGCTTTGTTATTAATTTTGGGTTCAAGGTCGATGAAGAATAAGGAAAGTGGTTCTTTAGTAATTCTGTGTTTCGCGTTCATTATGTTTTGTACTGTATGTCCTGCTTTAGATTTCATTAGCTGGCATAGAGTGATGTAACTTTCTAATCACTATTATGTAAGCACGATCTTCTTTCGCTTGGTAGGTGTGGTTGATAATCTGTTCCTCTCGCAGGTTCTTTGCTAGTTTTCTGTAGGTATCGATTCTGTGAGCATTGATTTTCACTGTATCATTAGCTAAGGCTTTTGTGTGATATGTTTCATCCTCCGTAATTTTCGCAAGATTATTAATCATGTTCTGGTAGTTTTTAACTCCATATATGAATATCGGTGGTGGCTTAGGTGTAGCTGGTTCAGTGGTGGTGTTCTGGCTGATTGTGGCATTTTCGACATCTTTCTCAAGCGGTTTGAATCTATTTTGGGCAGTTGTTTGAGTTAAAGCTGGGTGTTGACCTGTTACTTTATGGCTAATTTTACGTTTTTTGACTGATTGCCAGTCATGTTTGTTGGTTTCTTTTGAGCTATCGTCCATTTCATCGTCACTTACTGCGCTTAGGGTTTCGACAGTATTTGCGAACTAGGTGAGGTATTCGGTAGCTGAGAATTTAAATTTGCTGTGTACGGGCTTTGCTGGGTACAGAATTGATTAGTGGATTGATTATGAATAGCTGTATTTGCTGGCTGAAATTGCGGATAACCATATGGTACACCTGTTTGTTGAAAGCATACTGGATTTTGAAGATTAGGTGTATTTAGGGTGAATCCGGTAATTGATTTGGCTTAAATTGGGATGGATGCATGCTTACCCATTAATGAAGATTTTGCTTAAATTAATAACCTTATTTTGTTAAATGTCCTTTTAAAAATAGATACGCAGACCAGCGGCCTCGTATTTATCGCGTCCGATAAGCGAACACACTTTAACACTTTCTTACGTTGAGCGAACCGAGTACGTGTTTACGCTTCGAAAGTAAAATGGAATCTTTTATTTACTCGACCAGTTTTATCAAATATAAGCAAATATGGTATCCTGAAATTATTGAATGTAAATAATTAGTTTCGGTAGGTTTACGATAATCAGTATGGTCATTTGGGTGTGAACAAGGCTTTAGCTTCGCTGGATAAGATCGTTTTAGTATTCTAATTACATAATTTGTTTAAGAATTTAAATTTCTGTTATTCCTGCAGTCCGATCTGTTCATTTTCGCAAGTGAAAAGAATTAAAATTAAAATTTTTGTATTTCCCTTAATTTGTGGAAATTCCACAGCTTAGTTGCATTATCATAAACCCAAGCTTTCAATTAGGTGCTACAATTTGTTTTTTTTAAGTAGTGCACAGTCGGTGCCTGCGTCCAGCGGCTCGGAATTTACTATGTTCCCAAGTCCTAATAAACAATCCCTACTATTAGTTCATAATTATTTTGGTGTTTTTTTATTATGTATGAATAAGCACAGTACCTAGAAAAATAAAGAAATAAAAAATAAACGAAAAAACAAACGTTGGCGGACAATGTACACGGATAGAAGCATTTGCAATAAGTTCAATAAGGAATGTCAAATAATGCGAGCAAGAAGTACAATGTTCTTTTTTCAACAAAAATTAAGAAGATAAAATTTTTACTGACAAAGAGGAGATATTTGACCATTGACTGCTATCAATATTATTTATACCTTAAAACATTAATTAATCTATTAGTTGAAGTCGAAAAATCTTCCAAAATAACCAGTCTCAGTAAGGCAACAAGTTTTAATAAAATTAAAGAAAAAAATTTTTGCTAATGCTTAAAATGCAGTCTAGACATAAAATTAAAATTGGACGAGATTTCTGTATCGACAGCGTAGAAACTCTTTGCAATCAAATAATACCAGCAAATCATTAGTATTGAAAGGAGTAATTTAGCCTCTGCTTGTTGTTTCACTTTAAATAAGTTTTTGAGTGTTTGAAAACTAATTAAGATTTTACACAGCGTAATTAGTTTATTTATATTTCAGATACACGGAAAGGTTACTAAATCTTTAACCAAAAGACTTCCCAGATTTCAAGTAGCGGAACTTTTATTGGATATAGTAAGCACTGGGGAAAAAGTGCTTGGTGCGGACTAAAATTAATAGCTTTCTCTGATTTATAATGGGCGGCTGCAAAATAAATTATTATCGAAAGGCAGCAGCTTTAGTAATAGTGTGCATCGATGCTAGAAAGTTTTCTTCTGATACGGTCATGTAATAGTTTTAAAACGAAAAACTACCTGCTATTCAATCTTTACCATAAATGAGAATACACAAATCAAAGCTCTCACTCTCAGACAGTTCTTAAGTGGGCAAGGGGTGTTAAAATCCCCGAGTTAATCATAAAAAATAGCAAATCTTTTTGATCTAGGAAAAAGTCAAAATGCGACCAAAGAAATATCCATACTCAATATAGACATTCTCAGAGTGAAAGGAGATGATCTAATGCCGAAATATCTATTATTTATGCAAGAACGACATTTATCAGTTAAATGGAGTGAGTATTATGTTAAATAATTCTAATAACACGTTTAGTAATATCAGATAGAGTAGTACCACTGCAATTAAACCAAACCAAATCAATTATACAGCTGTTTGTTTCAATGACTGATTCCAACGAAAATGATATAGAATTGTCTTCTACATTAAAAAGACAATGCAGATTACGACACTATCTGAAATTAAACACATGGTGCAGCAGACCTTTACTCCGACAATTTTCTAGTAGTGTCACATAACCTTAAACTAAAGGAATGCTTAAACAAATAGTTAAGATTGACCAGTTACTAGTAGTTTACTAGATCCAACGATAAGAACACATGTTCACACATTCAGAACGTTTAAAATTGACCAATATTCTTCTTCTTCTTTTTAATTAGCCGTTCTCCATCCACTCCTGGATGTAAGCTTCTTCCAAATTCTTCTGTTTCTATCCCGTGTTTGTTCATACCATTTCTTTCCACTTATTTGCCAAAATTCACAATTCGACAAATGTGAAGGATACGGAATTTATGTGCAAACGCCTCAAAGAATTAGTAAAGATAATGTAATAACTAATAAAATCTAATAAAAGGTGGATGACTGGCAAAAGACTGTGAAACAAAAATATAAATAAATGCTAGCAGTTACTGTAGGTTATAGCAATCGACACAGTAAATTCTGTTAACTGACGAAATTGTCATTTTGACTAACACTTCAGAGAAGCTAAAGCAGTGCAAGAATTATGTATTGAAGAACTATGAGGATGATAGAAGCACAGCTAGATCTAAGGTTAAACAGGAACTGTTAACAGTATAATATAATAAAGTAGCAGAATCTGATGTGATATACATGTAAGTTGTAAATAAATACTGAATTAAATATACAAGAGCAACGTAATGCCAAGAGACTGGTTGAAGTCTGATTTTGTAGCATTACTAAAAACATCATCACCAAATGCTGCAAACGTAATAAAGCAATTAACTTAATTAGTGACCTCCTGCTGTTATTTTTGAAAATTGTGTACGCCAGAATTTGCAATTTTTTTTCACCACCGCCAAGATGTAAATATTGACGTCTATACCTATTTTATTGATTACCAAAATTCGTTTGACTTGATTCAACACGACCAACTAATCAGATATTATGAGGATTAAGACTGGATGAAAGAGATACCTAAATAATAGCAAATTATATTGGAATCAGACAGCTTTTATCCGAATAGTGAATTATCTGAAACGATGTGTGACAGATATGAGCATTCTGTTCCCTGCTAGTTAACGTACAACGTAACCAATATTCAAAGATGCTTTTTGTAGAAATAAAGGCATTGTTAATGGAATTGTAATTAAAAGCTTAGATATCCTAATGGCATTAGTTAATTGGCCACTAATTTAGAGGATGTACCTCAATTGCGGAAAAAAAATAAGAATCGCACGAATATCCAAGAGATTTTGTAAATCGAATAGAATACCATTAGAAGAGTTTTATGTATCTAGACTACTAAGTCAAAGAAAATTTCTGCTGGATAACTAACAAAGCTCTGCACACCAATGATCGTCGGTATCAGCGATCGCCTCTTGCTAACCAATCTGGAAAAAGGTAAAAGCACTTTCTTGTCGTTAGTAGAAGGAATCGTCTTTAACTGTGAACAAATCACTAAGTGACCAACGGCATGAGAATGCAGAAAGCAACGGGTAACCACTCTATTAAAAGTTCACGAATTGGATAACACTAGTACAATCGCCATGGTAAAGTCTATGACTAAATATTTTGGAGTTAATTATTGCCAAGCAACAATACTTAGAGAGAACATATTACAATCCTTAATAGATTATAAAGGTTGTGTAAGTTAATAGTGAGAATCATGTTATGGAGCGTCGAATGTTTATATATGGCTGGAAAATTAGACAGTTCTGTAGTTCAAATGGAAAGTCTTAATATCGATATTTTGGGCTAACTAAGGCGCTTTGACCAACAACATATAAAGTCTCCACTAAAAATAACATGACGTATTATCCTCGAAACAGTAGCGCAGATCATAGTTATGGTGTCACTATCATTTTAAGACACAAGATAAATATATTTGTAATTTTTTTACCTCCTACTCTGATCGAATCATATTGCTAAAACTTTAGGCAAGCACTGCTCTTATTAACATCATACATGCATATGCATTAATTACCGACAAAGAAGTCAATGAGATTGAAGAATTCTGTAAAGATCTCTACAATATTTATAATTATTTTATTTAATATTATAATTATTCAACGCCAAAGTCGGAAATGGTAAAATGGAAGGTTGTGTTGCCAAACACGGGCTGGGAAACCGAAACGAGCGAGGAGATCGCTTAGTGAAATTATGTTAGGACGCTGACTTTGTATTTTCCACTTTTCAAACGACGTCCTAAAACCTAAAAGTCAATTACAAGAAACGAAATTAGCTTTATTTTGATAAGCCAAGAGTTCAGAAGTTCTATCATAAGAACTATAACATGACCAAGTGAAGACAAGATCAGGCGATAATTCACCAACCGCAGCTAGTAAGATCAAATTAAAAAAGCTGATAAAAAGTTACCCAACATGTTATAGACACCAAAAGATGGGAAAAGAGATATTCTAAAAAAAAGGTAAAATATATAACTAACTACAATCAAAAAGGAACTTAGAGATACTAAAGATGTAAATTAAACCTGGGAACAAATGGTAATAAAAACTGCATAAAAGACACTTAAACTCACGAGAAACAAAAGACGATAATGGATGACTGAAAAGATACTTGACCTTATGGATGAATAAAAAAACTAGAATTAAATAGGTTTATCAACAAGGAAGAGAAAAATGGTTAGCAGAATAATATGTCACAACTGAAAAATGCGATAACTTTAATGCACATAAAAAGGTGAAAAATGGTGGGCTCTTGAAATAATTTACTTGAATACAATAAGAGATATAGACAATAAAACAGAACATCATCCTATCGAAAAATTACATACAATTACTACTTCAGAAGAATAGAGGCAAATTAAAAATGGAAACTGATAAATCTTTCAAATCAAATCTTAAAAGAAGAAGTTATATATACTACAAACAAAGACTGCTGGACTAGAAGGGATGCCTGTGGAACTTATACAACTTATTGACTATGACATAATATCCTTATACAACGGTGCACTTTGAGATTCATAAAAATTTCGAAAAAAATAACGCTGAAAGCTGCTCTAGATACAAAACCATAGCATTGATGTACTACACTCTATAGTCTTCCTTATAGAGGTTAAGTTCAGATTTAAAACATGCTTTGGAACACTCGACGCTCTTTTGGGATAAACGTGTTATTGTAGGGATGTTTAGGCATAACTGAGGAAGTGTTGGCCTGGTTACAGATATGAAGAAAACATTCGATAAAGTCCTCCATGAAAAACTGCTTTAACTTCTCAAAAAGAAAGAAATAGGTAGCTAAAATACAAGTATAACTGCTAATCTGTACTGAAAACAAACAGAAGGGATGCAAATACAGAAAAGAATACGACAAAGACTCTGTGTTATCCTGTTCTTTTATTTTACAGATGTAGCAAAGCTATTTTCGATGAAGCTCTTAGCGAAGAGTTGACGGGAGTCATCATAAATTAACAGCCTATAAATAGTATATATTACACTAATGTCATCGTAATAATTGCAGATAACATGGCGGTTTTATAACATATTGTTAAAACAACTAACACTTATTGTAACCAATACAGACTCAAAATAATTTTCAAGGAAACCATAATGATAACATCTAAATCAAACGTTAGAGCGACCTTGAATATTTCGAATGTCTCAATTGAAAGAGTTATTATAATTGTGGAAAATACTTGGGTGATCGACCACGGAAAATAAAATATCACATTGAAGCGTCCAGAAATGCTTTTAATAAAATAAAGAGAATATTATGTAATCAGTACATCCAGATAAAAACCAGACTTCTTCCTTTGTTGTATTTTCAGTATCTTATTACAAATACAGAATCATGGACCTTAAAACAAATGGGAAAAATGCGTAAAATTATTAATACCATTAAGAGAAAAATGATAGAATACTTCAGAGATGTAATTTCGAAAGAAAAATACTAATTATAATACAAAAAAGATAAAAGAAGGGTGAAATTTAAGAGAGCCGTTTATCCGCAGCACAGCCGAGTTATTTAGAATGACAGTAACTAAAGTTAGAATTGCGCTGATGATCTGTAATCTGTTAGGAGAAGCAATCAAAAGAAAACAGGAAATCCAAAGCAGAATAGAGGAGCAAACTATATTTTAAAAATGAAAAAACGCGATTTGTTATATATTCACTTGATTTGTATATAATGTTAAGCTTTGAAGCTTTACTGAGGCTTCGTCAAAAGCATTGGAAGCGGTCGAAGTGTGAGCTTACAGATACCATAGGCAAATGAAATACGAGGTGTGGCAGAAAAGTAATGAGACTGATTTTTTATGTACCAAAGCTTTTATTTTTTTCAAACATCAATGTTATCCCCTTCAAAGTAGCTCCCTTGGGCAGCTACACACCGATCGAGACGTTGTTCCCACTGTTGGTAGCAGCGCTGGAAGTCTTCAACCGGTATGGTCTTCAGCATGTCCGTTACACTCTTTTGGATGTTTTCTAAACTCCCAAAATGACGTCCTTTGAGGACATTTTTCAGTTTAGAAAAAAGTCACAGGGACTTAGGTCAGGTGAATAGGTGGGGGGGACCACAGGAATGCCTTTTGAGGTCAAAAATTCTGTTATGGAGAGGGCAGTGTGACATGGAGCATCCATTTGTCTGCAATGTCTGGTCTCACGCGAATGACCCTTTTTCTGAGCCTTTCAAGGACGTCCTTATAAAAGACTTGGTTAACAGTTTGTCCTGGAGGAACAAATTCTTTGTGCACGATTTCCCTTCTGCCAAAAAAAAAACAAATCAGCATTGATTTGATCTTTGATTTGCTCATTCCAGCTTTCTTTGATCGAGAAGAGTTTGCAGTGTACCACTCCTCACTTTGCCTCTTGGTCTCAGGACCGTATTAAAAAATTCATGATTCATCACCTGTGATCACACAACTAAAGAAATCTTACTCATTAACGATTCTGTCCCGTGTGGAGTTGCTAGTCCCCCATTAGGCGTCTTCACAGATGGCGGATAGGGGAATGCTCACCAGATATGGCGGGTACCGGGGAAATAAAATACCCGGGGCGGAACCAGCAGAGGTAGGTCACTCTTTTGCCCTGAGGTGGAGAAATCGACCTCTAAAGGCGGATAAATCATGGATTTGGTGAATGGCATAAGGATGCAGAAGGCAACGGTAAACCACTGCATTAAAGATCGATATAGATTTTCCTAGTAAAAATCATCATAGCAATGTTCAATACTAAATATTCCGGAGTAATAAGTTCCCCAGTCGGATCTCCGGGGCAACAGATGCGAACAAAGTTGTGAAATTACCAACTATATTCATCAGAAAAATTGGCTAACGTAACATCAGAAATGGAAAGGCTAAAGTTGAATATACTGGGTATCAGCGATGTATAATGGCCGAGTTCGGGCAAATGTGCAACTATAAACGGCACTTTCTACTATTCAGGAAATGATGACGCAACCCATAGATATAGTGTTGGTATTATAGTAGAAAAAGAAGTTAACAAATCAGTAGTAAGTTTTACCCCACATTCCGACCGAATTATAGCACTACAGATTGAATCGAATAAAGGAAAAATTAATATCGTTCAAGTGTATGCACCGACAGCGGACAAACAAGATGAAGAAATTGAAGAGTTTTATGAACAACTACAAAATGTTTTTAAATCTATCAAAAAAGAAGAGGTCACCATAATTATGGGTGACTTCAATGCTAAAGTTGGTATACTCATAACTGAAGGATGGACCGGCGAATATGGATTGAGCCAGCGAAATGAGCGAGGGGAACGATTAATAGAATTTTGTCAGAACGAAGAATTAGTAGTAATGAATACGTTGTTCAAATTGCCAAACCGTGGGTTGTACATATAGAGATCGCCCATGGATAATAATCAAAATATAGTCAGGAATCAAATAGACTATATAATAATCAGAAGTAGATTTAAAACTTCTATTACATCAACGAAAACATACCCCGGAACGGATATAGGGTCAGATCACAATCCCGTAGTAGCAGTGTTAAACATAAGATTAAAGAAATTAAAACACAAAGGAGACATACAAACAATAGACGTGAAACGATTGAACGAAACCAATATATTAAAAAATACGCAAGAAAAAGTCAACTGCAATCTCAGGAACACCAAAGAGGAAAGTAACAACACTGAAAGCGTCCATGACAAATGGCCGAACATAGAAACAGCATTATTAAAAGCTGGAGAAGACACCTTACTGACGAAATTCTCAACCTGATGGGAGAAAGACGAGGTTATAAAAATAGAAATGAAGTAAAAACAAAGAACTAAATCGAAAGATTAAAAGTAGTATCAAAGAAGCCAAGGAGAAATGGTTAACAGAAAACTGCAGAGAAACAGAAGAATATGAAAGAAAATATGACAGCTTAAATATGCATAAAAAAATTAAAGAAATAACAGGTATTAAAAGGTCAAAACAAGCTTCCGTATTAAAAGACAAAAATAGCAAAATAATTACTGACATAAATGAAAAGCTAAAGAGATGGACGGGGTACATAGAAGAACTGTTTAAAGAAGAAAGATCAGAAACTGAAACTATAACGGAGGAAACAGGACCGGAAATTTTAAAAAGCGAAGTAGAATATGCTATTAAAAGCACTAAAACAGGGAAGTCGGTAGGTCCAGATGATATTTCAGTCGAACTATTAAAACTTATAGATAATGACACAATTGACATAATGGTAAATCTCTTTAACACAATTTATAGAACATGTACTATTCCAAACAAGTGGATTTTATCAACTTTTGTAACACTCCTGAAAAAGAACAACGCAAAAGAGTGCTCTGAACTAATGAGCCACACCTTGAAAGTGTTTCTTAAAATCATTTATAAAAGGATATTTAAAAAACTTGAGGAAGGCATAAGTGCCACACAACTGGGATTTAGGAACGGACTAGGAACAAGGGAAGCTCTGTTTGGTGTAAGTGTATTGATGCAAAGGTGTCTAGATATAAATCAAGAGCTTTATGTGTGTTTTATAGACTTTGAAAAAGCTTTTGATAAAGTCCGACATAAAAAGCTATATGAAATTCTAAAAGGTAAAAAATATTGACAGTCGAGACATTAACATAATATTTAAATTTTACTGGAACCAAACAGCAAAAGTTAAGGTTGAGAATGAACTAACCGAAGAAATTAAGATCTGCCGAGGTGTTCGCCAGGGTTGTGTTCTCTCTCCGCTATTATTTAATGTATATAGCGAAGCATATGTCAAAAAGCTTTATTGAAACAAAATGCTGGAATAACCATTAATGGAGAAATTATTAATAATATGCGTTACTCAGACGATACACTTCTAGTGGCAGATAATTTAACAGACTTACAGCACTTCCTTGAAAACGTAAATACCTATAGTAATGATTACGGTCTGAAACTAAATCTTAAAAAGACGAAGTTAATGGTAGTATCAAAGAAGACTAACGTTTACGCTAATTTGACAGTCTCTAATACACAAATTGAAAGAGTCACATCATTCAAACATCTGGGGGCTTGGCTCACCGAAACAAACGAACAAACTAGAGCAATTAAAGCAAGAGTAGAATACCCAGACAAGCGTTTGTTAAAATGAAAAAGTTCCTATGTTGCCAAGACTTTAATTTAAATCTGAGAATGCGTATGTTACGCTGTTATGTTTTCTCCACGTTATTGTACGGTGTGGAAGCATGGACACTAAAACAGAAAAACATTAAAAACATTGAAGCTTTTGAAATGTGATGTTATAGGAGAATGTGGAAAATATCATGAACGGAGAACGGAGAGCTAAAAATGGAGAAAGAATGTAAAATAATAAAAACTGTAAAGAAGAGAAAATTAGAACATCTGGGCCATATAATGAGGGGAGCAAAATACTTATCACTAAGGCTTATAGTCCAGGGAAAAATCAAAGGAAAAGGAAGTGTGGGGCGGAGAAGAACTTCCTGGCTACGAAATCTAAGGGAGTGGTATAGTTGTAGTTCAGGGGAGTTGTTCAGAGCTGCGGTCAGCAAGGTGAAAATTGCAGTGATGATTTCCAAGAAGAAGAAAAAAGATTCTGTCAAGAATTGCTTTTTCGAATGTCCTTCTGCTCAATTGTAAAGTTTTCTGGCACCATTTTGGCACAGACCTTTCGCATGTGCAAATGTTCAGTCAAAATTTGATGAACGGTAAATCTGTTCAAATTTAGTTGTTCACTCAACATTCTTAATGTTAAACGACGGTCTGATCTCACAAGAGTGTTCACACGTTCGATGTTTTCGTCGGTTTTCGAAGTTGAGGGCCTCCTTGAACGGTGTTCCCTGCATTCCAAAAATGATTTGTGTCAGCGCAAAACTTTAGCTCGGGATAAAGAATGTTCCCCATAGGCCTGTTTTAACTTTTTAAACGTCACACTTTCCGATTCTCCAAGCTTAACACAAAATTTAATGGCACAACGTTGCTCCAAATTCCGCTGTTCCATTTTGCGTGACGCACAACCAAAATTCAACTTCACTAATAGCAGTAACAAAAATCACGTAGCTAACGGAACGTGTTGAAACTCGCACTGAGCTATGGGAGGGTATTTACACACGTGCTCTATCAAGGACAACAGCGTAGCGTTGCCAGATTGCTTTCAGTGTTGCCAGTCTCATTACCTTTCTGCCACACCTCGTATTACACCGCCTCAATAAACAAAGAGAATTATGAATACCATCAAGTGACTGCAATATTTCAGCTTTGTCAAATAAAAAATATGGACTGTTACATTTAATATTTGAGAGAAAAAGTAGAAAAGAAACGTTGCCCAAGTCGTTTCAACAGAGCACAATATCGCTTTTGAGAAATCCGTGGAAATGCAAATAATGATATTGATTGCCACCGTTCTAGGAGAACAAAGGCGTTGAAGAAGTAGTAATTCGGATAAAATATTTTTTATTTCTAAAATAGTAGCTTTTTTAGCAAAATACATAAAACGTTTCCATCCCCTCAAATATAAAGAGTGCTTTTGATTGGATTAAAATTTTATCTGTAAATATACATCTACATAATTCATTTTTATTACGCTTTTGTTTTTTTCATAAAGACCGACATTCCCTTTAATAATTGTGTAGTGTCAAAAAATAAAATAAAAGATATTGGTTTACTGTACTTTTAATATAACTTATAACTTAAAAAAAGAGCAAAGGTAATCTTCTAATATTGATTTCGTAACTCAAGCCAGTCAGTGTTTCAATCATACATCACAATGATTATGTTTTTATAACAATACGTCACTGGACTTTTATTTATCCTACTCCGGTAATTGAGCGCGGAACAAAACCGAACACTTAGCGCCAACTTCAAGAGCTGTTAGCTCGTCATAGTAACTTATTTTGGTAACAAATAATGAAACACGTGTTTTGTAAGTTAATCTACAAACATAATGGTTGCTATATCTTATCTTATTAGACAAAACATAGCTAACCCGTCCTCTTCTGTTCTATCCAGGTGATAAGCGCATACCAAAGGTGAGCCTGAAAATTTGCATTTCTAAACATTTCGACAAAGCGATAATGCAAATTAAGACTGTTTACTGAACTAATAGGAAGGTGTGCGAAACGTTATTCCAGAGTTGAATTTAGAAGCAGGCTAACTTTACATTTCCAATGAAATGTGCTAACTGTACAAAGATTAAAATCGGGTATAAGTTGGCCCTGATTCTAAGTTTATTGAAAAAATATCTTTCTACGGTTTCTATGGTTTATGTGCCCAACAACAGTGGGTACATCTGAAGACAATATTATAACCAATAATGTAAAGAAATTGAATAAACAACAAATATAAAAATTAATCCAAAATAAAATAAGAAACGATTCATGAGTTATTTAGGTGACATTAGTAGTTATGGTAAAAATTAAATTTGACTGAAAATAGCCAGGAGAATCGTCACTAATTCTGTGCTTTAATTTTTCTTTAGGAAGCTTTGGTGTTTATAATGTTGCGCTGTAAAATGTTTATGATTTCGGATCATTTTTAAAATATTTAAAATAACTTGAGACAATTGGCGTTTAAGACGCTTATGAATGTCTTTTTCACCGAGATTTAATTTGGTAGTACTAGAACAGAGCAGTAGGTTTTGGAAGAACTTCGCTGTAGTTTTTTTGATAAACTCAGTTATTAGTGGAACACTTAGCTCACTATGCACTTGGGTGTTGCGGATAAACCACGGGCAGTTTGTTCTGCATTATTTGAAGTTTCTTCATTGAGGTTTTTGAAGCATTGCACCAGGTTGGACATGCAAAGGTAAGAATTGGTCTGAGGATTTCTTTGTAAATGAGAACGATGCACTCTGATCTAAGATGAGATTTGCGGTTTATTAGCGGATATAAAGTACCCAATTTGTTATGACACTCAGCGAGTTTTTTATTGATATGATCCCTCAATTCAGCTTTGTATTAAGTGAACACCTAATATTTGACAGCTTCGTTCTTTGGGTTTCAGTCGATTAAGTTATTATTTATTTTTATTTTTGGAAGAAAGGCGTATCGTTTCAGGGCGAACATTTTCGCTTGGCATTTGTTATGATATATTTTAATTTTCCATTTTGGGAACCATTTACAGGTTAAATTTATAGAATTTTGGAGAAGTTCAATTGCTATTTTAACACTGGAGCTCTGTGTTATTATTGCCTTTTCATCAGCATACATGGCTAGTGTTGAGTTGATATCTGTGGGTACATCATGGACGAACAAATAAAACAAAGTGGGTCCTAAAATACTACCCTGGGGAACTCCCGCCATTATAGATTTTGTACTGGAGAATGTTGAATTGATTATGACTCTAAAAGTCCTGTTTATGATAAAAGAATGAGTGATTTTGATTAAAAAGCGTGGAATATTTAAAAGTATTATTTTATGAAGTAACCCGTCATGACAAACTGTGTCAAATGCTCTTTCTTTTCCACCAGTTGGTGAGAGGCTGAATGAGATGTTCGGAAGCCGAACTGATGAGAGGGGATTATGTGATTGAGCTCTAGGGTATCTTGTAATCCGGTAAGCATTACTTTTTCTCAGAGCTTGGCCAGAGTTGACAAGAGACTAATAGGTCTATAACTGTCTGGATTGTTCTTGGGTTTTCCTACTTTATAAATAGGGAGCACATTTGTAGTTTTCCAAGAAGTCGGAAAATGCCCGAGCCTAAAACAGGCATTAAATATTGTGGTCAGGTAAGCTATAGCCTTCTTAGTGAAATTCTTTAGCATTTCATTTGTTATAAGGTCCGGTCCAGGAGTTTTGCGTTTGGGTAATTGTGCTATGTAGGATTTAACTTCTTAACAAATGCAGGGGCTATTATGTCATTTTCTTGTAACAGGAGGTCAGCAATTGAGCTTGTTACTAGCCTTTGAAGGTGTTTGTCGTGTTCTCCAATGTCAGGTGTAAAAACTTGTTCAAGATGAGATGCTACTAGGTTTGCCTTTTCATTTTCTGATGAGTATGTGCTGTTATTTGTTACAATCGGATAGATTACGTTGGGTTGTCTTAAGAGCCATTTAGTGGCTACCCACATAGGTGAATGTCTTCAAGGTAAGAGTTGTACCTCTGCATTTTAAAGTGTCCAGTTCTTGCTTTAATAAATGACATGGTGGTTGTACAGCGTTTTGAGGCAAGGTAACCGAGACCTCTGCCGTTCCTTCTGTATTTATTTTTTCGTTTAATAAGGGCGAGTATATGGTCAAACGTTTTGATATAGTTGGCAACTTTCCTATGTTTCCATGGTGTATTTGATTCCTGTATACTTTCTTATAGTGCCGATGTGTATTGTATAACAGCGTCGTCTATATCCTGGGAGGAGACAAGTGGAGCCTTCCGTATCAATTTTTGATCAAAGGTTTTCCTGGAATTTGTCCCAGTCCGTTTTACCGTTAGCTAATCTAGGCAGCGGAGGTATAATCTGTGGGGTGTTAATGATAACAGGAAGATAGTCCGAGTCTAGTTCAGAAGTTACTGTTTGATACACTGGGTTGGTAATATTTTATACAATATTACATCTAGAAAATCAAGTTGGTGATCTGTTCGATACGGATAGTAAGTAAAATCATCAGGGGCTGATATTAAAATACCGTGGTCGGCCATAATATTATATAACTTGATTCCGTCAGGGTTTTTTGCTCGGCATCCCCATATGGTCTTTTTGCGTTTAAGTCTCCTAAGACTAACGTAAGTTCATCACTATTGAAAAGTTTACTAATTTCATCTTCAACAAGCCGTTTATTTGGTGGTTTGTATACGAATGTAAGAATTACAGAGATACTATTTTCATTTGTACTTTAATAGCGATAGCTTCTATATTGTGGAGATCACCGATATGAAGGTGCCCGATGCAAATACTGCTTCCCGGTCTTTCGTGTATACGTGATATCCAGGGATTCTGAACTATTCTGTGCTAATGAAGTAAGTCTCAGTGATACACGCAATATCAATATTGTGCCGTGTCATGAATTCAATAAAAGTTGAACGTTGGGATTTAAGACCATTGGCTTTCCAATTGGTCACTGTTAAATTATTTATTAATGTGATATTATTTTGGTCCACTGTCTATCAACGTTGGAAGCAGTGTTGTCGGAAATGGCATAAATTTATTTAAGTGGGGTATTAGCAGTTCTATTATTTTCTTTAATGTTATAGAGATGAGGTTGAGTGTAGATACAGGTAGTCCTAGGGGTGATGGCTCGTTTGACATATGCTCTTGTCTATTTTTTGCAACTTGAGCATAGGATCTATTTTGCGTTTGCAAACTAGGGCTTCTTGTTTGTTTCTGATTTACCTTGGCGTAGTAACTACAACCTTTGTAGTTAGCAGGGTGGTTTTCCAAACAGTTTACACATTGAGGATCTTCGCCAGGGCGTTTGGGGCATTCACTAAATAAGTGGTTTCCCGTGTGTTTCACACAGCATGCTTACGAATGGCAATAGTTTCGAGCGGGTCAGTACAATTTTGCATGGGGTATTTCTTTGTTTTTTCTTAACTCCATTTCTACGATACTATAACCTAGTTTGTTAGATTAGAGATTTCTTTGCCTTCTTGGGTGTTACTTAGATCCACTGCGCGCAGCGGGATCGGGTATCTGTCTTTATTGTAAAATCTGACAACTTTTAGTACCGGATACTTTAGCGATGTTAGTTCGATTTAATTTCGTCTTCTGTGAGGAAGACGGAGACATTTCGAATTATTACTGATAGGTATTTAGTTTGTAGGTCTTTAAATGTGTGATAGTTGAGATTGTTCTCGTTGTAATGCTTAGTCATTACTCGGTAATCATCAATACTGGTAATATTTATTCGTAACTGTTTATTTCTAATTACAGTGGATAATTCGCTTATGGCCTTTTCCTTGAGATCAGAAATAATTTGCTGATATTTTAATTTGTCTGCGTTATGTAGATAAATTAGAGAGATCTTTATTTTTTGTTCTTTAATATCTACAGATTGCCGTCATGTGGATTCGGAGGTATCCATAGCATTCTCGATTTGCTTGTCAAGTTGACCTTAATGAATTATTGTTGCCGGCTATTAAACGATTTGTGCGTCAAAGTTATGTGCTATTAAACTTTGTGGTTCTCATGTGCGTGGCGATAGCGTGGAGCTTTCTCGTTTAAGATTATTGTTGCTCATCCTGTATAGAGAACCCGTCCTCAGGGGTTCTAATTTGAGGAGTTAATGTAGACCGCAAATTAAGGTGTACTTGACTTAAATATTAAAATAAGTAGATAATGTTATTGTAAATATTTGTGGCGAGCGGTCTCGAATTTATCGCTCGTGATAAGCGTCGACACTTGCACTTCCTGGCACTTGTTTATACTTTGAAAGCCAAATAGCAACTGTTTCCACTTTTAAAATAGGCGAAACAAAGCCTCTATTAAAAACCACTTGTAATATGCCGGTATTAGACAAAATAATGGAAGCACTTGTCAAAAGTGGGATATATATTCACTGTGCGTGGTAACACAGGGCACTGCGTAAATCAACCGTATCTTGTTTGTTGCAGGTAGTATTGACTGTGCTCTAATAGTAAAGTGAGTCAATGTAGTTGTGGACGTTGTGCAGGTGTGGTAAATAACCAATGTCCGACCTGACGAAGCTTCAAAGAGAGCTAATTGTTGGTGCCCGTCTAGCTAGAGCATCTGTGAGCAAAACAGCGACGTTATGGGGTGTAACACAAGGCACGGTTTCAAAAATCATGGCTGCATATACAATGCACGGTAAAACAGGGTTGGCGAAGCATAATCGTGGTTGAAAGGCAAAGCTGCAAGATAGGGACCGCCGGAACGTATTGTGACGGCGTAGAAGAAAGCAGCGACCGAGAAAGTGACTACAGTACGAAATCAGCACCTAAACACCCCAGTATCATCCAAACCAGTGAGGTGGGAACCACGTAAAATGGGTATCCGTGGGTGTGTTGCTATTTCCAAGACTCTAATAACAGACACGAATGCTCAAATGCGACTTGTATGATGTAATTCTCACAAAAATTGGATATTGGAGGACTGCAACGTGTCGCTTTCCCACCACTCGACGCGTGTTTATCTGGCGAACACCCTCTGAAACACACGATACGGACTGTGCCCGCCCGACTGTCAAATATCGTGGCGGCTCTATTATGGTCTGGGGGGCCATATCATCGTCTTTCGTAGCCCGTCTTGCCACATTACACGATCGGGCCACAACAGCAGTGTATAGAAAACTCTTGGCTAACCAGGTCCACCCAATGGTGCAAACTTTATTTCCAGACGGGAGTGCCATATTCGAGGATGATAAATTCCCATTTATACCGCTGGTCCTGGTCAAGAGTGATTTCAAGACCCTAACCCCAGACCTGAATATCATCGAGCCTCTGTGGGCCTTTTTTGAAACACAAGATTCTTCGTCGATTTCCAACTCTTTTCTCTGAGCTGAAGAATAGCTTCAAATTCCACTCACTAGTATTCAGTACTTGTATAGGTTTAATCCGACCAGAATTCAAGCTCAAGTGCGTGCTAAAGGTGGACCAACGCCGAATTAATTTAGATTACCTCAAGCGTTTCCATTATTTTATTCAATTATTTTATTCAATACCTTTTTTATAAAGCAAATTCTAAAGTAATAAAATTGAATTGATAATTTCTTTCGAGAGTGATGAGAGCTGTCCATAACAGTTAACATAGTGTGTCCAATATACCATTCCAAAACCATCAGTAATTTCCATTTCAAATTGATTATGGTAAATAATCGCCAAAGTGGTAGTCCCTCAACATCTAAATCAGAAGTTGTACAAGAGATGTGTGATGTGTTTCAAATAGTCGGTTATGAATGTGGTCTAGCTGCCCTTTTTAAAAAGCTGCATGAGAGTGGTTGAAAGGTGCATTTTATATATCATTTGTGGAAGAGTTTGGTCATCAAATAGATCATGTGAATGATTTGCTTACTTGGCTTACTAACTGGCTCAAATTGCCTTGTAACATGATATGTAGCATAAAAGTTATATTTTAGGAAGGAGGATTTGTCATAAGAATATCTTGGTTCTACTTTTAAGTGTCGTGGCATGGTATTTAATGATAAGTGAATTTTGTGTTAGAAGATAATGTGTGCATTACTGTGTTTACTTGAACTTTGCACGCATTGTCTGTAAGCGATTTAATATTTAATTTTTGGTCCAAATAAATACCCAAATATGACTTGGCCTTATGTGACTTCTTAATGTGGATATGACAGCAGAGGAAGTTTATTGCTCCAATCCAGTCATTGTGGATGCCTTTCACATGTCTTACCATACCATAAATGTGCCTACTAAAAAATTAAAGTATTTCTAAAGAATTGCAGAAATATGTGCTGGAATTTTGATACTAAAGACAAGATCTAATATTCTACGAGGGTGTTTTAAAAACTTTTTACGACAAATTTGTTAATAGTTAAGGTATACAAGTAAGCGTCATATTTCTTATAAGCTTGAAATGCCTCTTATCAAAATTTGTCATTACTTTTCTACGAAATTACTATCTCTGCCTACACCAAACGAAGTTTAATGTTCTTTTGGAGAAGAAATCGCGCGCTTGCTGGCGACACCGGTGGTACACATCTACTTACACTTTTGTTATTACTAGTTTAATGTTGTCTCTTGAAGGTTTCTTTTAACTTCGGAAAAATGTCACGAAAATCTAGGCGCTGTATTGCTTTTTCTATTTGCTGACTACAATGAGAATTGTCAATTGAAGAATTATTCAGTCTCAACAAACTTATTAGCGTTGTTTTTCTGTCGAAGAGCAGGTTTTGATTTTTTTTTGGTTAGTACAGACCTTATGCCTGGACTCCATTTATTTCCGCTTGTTCTTCGTACTGTAATGATGTGGCCAAGTTTTATCATCAATAACAATCTAGAGATGGAAGCCAACAGTTGCTGGCAAATCTTTCGATTTTGTTATATTTCAGGAACCAACATACGTAGAACTTATCTTACAAAACTTGCCCGTAGCTAACCAAAATACAGATTTGGTGTGGCTGAGTTTTTTCTTTTACACAGGCCTTACCATAGACTATCTTGTCCCCTTATTTATAAATTAAGCTTATGTAGGCTTTATTCAATTCCTGCGAAATATTTTTCCCCTTCTGTCTTTTATTAAGTATTTTCTGTGTACATTTTGTAACATTATCTTCAGCATATTTAAATAATTCCATCCTAAGTTTCCTGATTCTGGTGCCTTGTTGTTTTTGTCCTTCTAATGCATGGAAGATATATGTTATAGAAAGATATATTTGCTCTTGTATCACTTGTATCACATATTATAACTCGGTTTTAATGTAACAGAACACATTTCCTGATAGTGCAAGTATTTCTAAGTTTCTCATAACACGGTTTTGATGCAACACAAAACGAATTAGATGTGTTACAGGAAGGTTGTCTGTATTTCATCGGTAGTAAAACAATTTCCAGAATATCAGATGCAGGAGAACATGTATGGTTGAGTGGTCCAAAAATTTGTAGTCATTGAACTTAGTGGCTTTCGATTTTTATATTTTTATCAATTGAAATTACCAACAATTAGTTTAAGAAGCAAATAATATTCACTAAGCTCGACTTTAAATTACAAAATTATGTCAGCCTGATTTGTCGATTAATATCAACGAAAACACATTTTTTAGCCATTACAACCTCAGTACAGTACGTTGCTGAGACAGATATCCATACCATTTCTTATTATGACTACTAAGATATGAATATTGCAAAAAAAAGCTACTGAGTGTCTTACCAACCAAGGAATTAAAACATTACATGATACTTAGTTTTGTACGACTGAAAGTAATATAAGAAACAAGAATTTTCAAAATGCTCCGGTACCATCCACATTAAAATTTAATTTACTACCAATAATTAATAAAGTTAAAATATTATGATGTAAACGACTTCTTTACAAAAATATTTTTTAGTTTATTCTTGTTTGCATATTAGAAAGAAAACCACATTTTTAATTCTTGTTTATTTTTTGAATCTGAGATCTTTTTAAGATGCTTCTGCAGTTACACAATTAATAATGCTGCTGAAACAGTGACATTACAACTATTTAATATGGTTTATTTCAATGTTTGTCATCAATCGTTATTTTAGTTTTTTATTTCACATTTCTTCATCCACTAAATAATAATTCAAAGTTAATCCGGTACTTATCAGTGTTTTTCAAGACCACTTATAACTTAAAACACAATATCGCACGGTCTTATTAAACTTGAATCGTCACACGACATACGAGAAAAAGAAATACCAAGTCATGGCAAGATACTGTTAAATGAATTTTAAGTTCTTACAGGATCTGATCAAGAAATATTCAATTTTACTGTAGAAGAACGGATGAACAGAAAAATGAAAACTGTAAAAGAAAATAATTTTAAAATAGATCTACTGAAACAATACAGCAGAATAATATTATGCCAAAATAAAACACAAAACAAATTAAATATGTATAAAAAAGCCACCAGAAAAAATACATGGAAATTTGAAGCAATCTCTATTTAACCAGCGAATCAGGCTCTTGCTATCGAAACTAGAAAAGCTAAATGTATATAGAGATCTGGAAAAATTTAGAAAATATGATTAAGGAGAAAAAGCGTACACAAAATAGACATCAGGCAGCATGTCAGAACTTTGAGTACAAAACTTAGTAAAAGTTATAGTAAGGGAAGATAAAAGAGTATTAAAACAGATTGTACTTAGATATTGGTAGTACTCTTTTAGATCAATAATAACTTGAACTACAATAAGAGAGTATAATGGGTCATTATGCCAATCTTCTAGAAGAATCTTAAAAATTGTATCAAAAAGAAAAAAAACAATAGAAAATGTAAATGAAAATGTAAAGGATATATGAATAGCCCTCACATTCTCTTTGAATATTGAATTAAATCCTTATTAGTTATGCATGATGCCAAAAAATAAATTTTAGGAGCAACATGTAGATTAAAAGTAAATCGGCAATAACGTGTTCTAAAACGACAAAATAAAAATGTTCCAAATAGTAGCGAAACATTAGTTGTACAAAATGCCATCTAAAAAAAGCAATTGTATATTTCATATATTCTTTCTGTACTCATACGAAAGTATGACAAAGATATATCAAATAATTTACATTTGATACACTACAAAATTTCCTGTATACAGATAGGATAGAAAACTAAAACTAATAAAAAAATAATTTGTAGAAATTAACAATAATTTATTATTAATCAAAAATTTTGCGCTAACAATAATTGCCAATCTATCTTTATATAGCATATATCTTTATGCAAAAAGGCCAAAACTACAAAACAACATTAGAATCAGAAAACTCAAAAATGGAATTATTTAAATACACTGGAGCTAAGGTTGAAAAATACATACAAAGACAATAAAATAGAGAAAGGGAAAAATGTTCCACAGAAATAGAATAAAGCTTACATCAGGTATCTTGTTCTAACCATAGGAGAATAAGCGCAATTCCGTTTACTATTTTCTAGCGAGTTCCGATTTGAAATTCAAAGAGGAAAGACATTCCGTGCGCGGCTGTGTTATCAGTGCACCGGCCTCGACTTATCGCGAGTGTTTATTGCAATAGTTTATTTTGGTATTTATAAACTGCAAACAGGATTACGCCAATAAATCATATGTGTAGGAGGATATGGCATTCCTCCCGCCGCCCGGGGGGATTCCATCCTCACAAATAGCAGCAGGCCCAGGGGCGCTACGTACACCAATGATAACGTCTGATCAAACCCAGATGTACACCACACAGTTCCAACAAACGCAAATGCCAGGTAATTCATTTATCCAGCCTCAACAAACTATGTTTTATTCCCAACCCTATCAACAACCCCAATACCATCCTCAAACCCCTACATTCTTATCGCAACCAGTAGGAAATAATCCTTGGAACAAAGTTGTATACAAAAGAAGTAGAAATCCTGTGGGTGATTTAGAACTAAAAGCCAAACATTCGAAAGACAATGAGTATTGGTTAAATCCATATTCCACCTCTAATCGTTACTCGTCTCTAGCAGAAAAAGAACAGGATACTCAATCAATTAAAAGTTCTGAAAATTCCCCTAAACCTCCTCCAATTTTTATAAATGGTGTTATAAGTATTGCTCCGCTTATTAAACTCCCAGACCAAATCGCAAAACAGCAATATGAAATTAAAGCTCTCTCTAAAAATCAAGTAAAAGTTCAACCTAAAACGGCTGAATATTATGGTGTCATAATAAAAGCCTTAAATGAAAAGCAGACTGAATTTCACACCTATAAATTAAAAGAGGAACGAACTTACAAGGTAGTATTAAAATATATGCACTACTCCATCAGCACCCAAGAAATCAAAGCTGAAATAGAGAAATTAGGGCACACGGTCACGAATATTTGGAACGTCAAACAGTACAGAACAAAATTACCACTTCCAATGTTCTTTATTGAATTAAAATCAGCAACCAATAATAAAGATATATACAATGTTGAGTATATACAACAGCGCAAAATCAAATTTGAACTTCCGAAACAGAAAAGACAAATCGCTCAGTGCGCAAGATGTCAAAGATACGGGCACACTAAAAATTTCTGCCATTTAAAACCCAGATGCGTAAAATGTACAGGCGATCACCCTACTGCGCAGTGTCAACGCAAAGAAAAATCCAAAGATGTGAGATGTGTCCTGTGCGGAGGTAATCACCCTGCCAATTATAAGGGATGTATAATCTATAAAGAACTTCAAAAGAAAAATTTCCACCGCTTAGACCAAAACAGTATACTCCCCTGCATCAGTCATACGTCATCAACAATTTCAACCAGGACTGTCATACGCTCATGCAGTAAATGAAGCCCAGCAACCTTCTTACGCCCCGCCAACATAATGCATCTTCCAAACACTAATCAACCTAATCACCAATCCAATGAATTTCAAGATCTAAAAACATGATGAAAAACATGTTCGACCAAATAGGAACCCTACTAAACCTCCTGACAACCGTGCTCTCCAAACTCAAATAATGGCTAAAACTTACAACTCGCCTTATGGAACGCCAATGGCCTATTCAACCACATTGAAGAACTAAAACATTTATACTAATTCACAATATTGACGTCATGCTAATTTCTGAAACCCACTTTACAGAAAGAAATTATTTAAAAATTCCCAACTACAATGTCTATAATACTAATCACCCAGCAGGAACTGCCTGAGGTGGATCCGCCATAATTATCAAAAACGCAATAAAACACCACCAACTAAGCAGTTACAGCAAACCTTTTCCCAAGCAACCAGTGTGTCCATAGAAGATTCAGCAGTTCGTTAACAATTTCAGCAGTATATTTCCCCTAACCATACAGTAAAACAGGAGCATTTCGAGGATTTCTATAATACCTTAGGACGACGGTTTGTTACAGGAGGCGATTACAACGCCAAACACACCGATTGGGGATCTCGAATTATAACACCCAAAGGACGCGAGCTACTTAAAACTATAGAAAGCAATAATTTGAAACATGTCTCTACTGGTGAACCCACTTACTGGCCATCTGACAGGAATAAACAACCAGACCTTGTAGACTTCTGTGTTACAAAAGGTATCCCACAGGACCTCATTATCGCTCGATCTTGTTTCGACCTATCTTCGGATCATTCCCCAGTCTTAGTTTCACTTTCAACAAAAGTAATAAGTAGAGAAAACAACCGTGTCTATGTACTAAATACACAAATTGGGACTACTTCAGAATCCTAGTTAATCAAAACTAACATTAAACGTATCTCTTAAGACCGAAACAGACATAGAACATGCTGTTAAGCATTTCAATGATACGATACAATGGGCAGCCTGGAATTCAACGCCTGAGCAATCAGCGATTACCACCGCTTATGACTGTCCTATATTAATCAAGCAAAAAATTCTTGAAAAGAGAAGAATCCGCAAGAAATGGCAAAGACTGAGAACACCTGAAAGCAAACGTTTACTCAATGCAGTCACACAAGAACTAAAAGAAATACTAAACAAAACAAAAATGAATGCATCCAGACTTTCTTAGAAGAACTTACAGCTACTGAAGCTACCGACTACTCTCTGTGGAAGACAACTAGAAAATTAAAACAGATAAAAAAACATTCCCCGCCCATCAGGACAGCTCAAGGAGAGTGGGCCAGAACAAATTCTGGAAAAGCACGTGTTTTTGCCAACCATTTAACAAACGTCTTCCAGCCACACCAATCAGATAATAGGCCCGAAGAAGAAGCAGAAATTATTCAACAATTAGAGTCCCCATATCAACTAGAATTACCAATCTAGCTACTCAAAACTGCTGACGTCGATGAAATCATTGGCACTCTTCACCCTAAGAAAGCTCCAGGATATGACCTAATTACTGGTAAAATTCTTAAAGAACTACCTACCATCGGAACTAAATATCTTACCCAGTTGTTCAACGCAGTCCTTCGCACAGGGTATTTCCCAGACCAATGGAAAGTGGCACAGGTCATTCTAATATTAAAACCAGCGAACCTACATCTTATCGGCCAATAAGTCTCCTGCCAATTGTTTCAAAAGTGTTTGAAAAGCTCTTACTAACAAGGCTTTTACCAATCCTGGAAAACAATGATATAATCCCCAATCACCAATTTGGCTTCAGGAGAATGCACTCCACGATAGAACAAATACATCGAGTTGTCCAAAGGATTAACGATACCTTTGAAAATAAAGAGTACTGTTCTGCTGCATTTTTAGACATCACTCAGGCGTTCGATAAAGTCTGGCACATTGGACTTCTCTACAAGTTGCGACTACTTCTCCCTCTAAACCACTTCCTTATCCTTAAATCTTACCTAAATAATAGATCCTTCCTGGTAAAGTTTGAAACCGAATATACGGAACTTTTTCCAATAAACGCCGGTGTGCCACAGGGAAGTGTTCTCGGACCACTATTATATGTGTTATATACTGCAGACTTACCAACTACGCCAGAAACTTTGATAGCAACCTTTGCCGACGACACTGCAGTCTTAGCATCTGATAGAGATCCCAACATTGCCTCGCAGAAACTACAAACTAACCTCACTGCAGTCCAAAACTGGTTGAAAAAGTGGAGAATTAAAGCCAATGACACCAAATCCGTTCACATAACCTTCACCACTCGCAGAAACACGTGCCCACCTGTTTATCTAAACAATAGCCAACTTCCACAACAAGATGATGTGAAATACCTCGGACTACACCTCGACAGAAGGCTTAATTGGCGCAAACATATATTCAAAAACGGAAGCAACTAGGATTAACCCTTACTAAGATGTACTGGTTAATTGGGCATAAATCTAAACTCTCGCTAGACAACAAACTTCTGGTTTACAAAACAATAATCAAGCCAATCTGGACGTATGGCATCCAACTCTGGGGACTGCGTCCACTTCAAATATCGAAATTCTAGAGCGCTTCCAAAGAAAAGTGCTGCGCATGATAACAAACGCACCTTGGTTTGTACCAAACACGGTTATCATAAAGGATCTTCGTATCCCCACAGTCAAGGACGAAATTAGGCGTTACAGCTCCCAATACAGTACTCGACTTAGCGCCCATCCCAACATCCTCGCAATAGATCTTATGGATCCGCCCAGCGACAACAGGCGTTTACATCGACATGTGCCAAACGATCTGCCAACCAGATTTTGAATTCTTAGTTTACTTTAAGACTAGTTATAAGTTGTAGTTTGTAAAATTTTTCCCGTTTGTCACACAAAGCCTATAAGCTTATCTGTTATAGAAGTATTCTGCTGAGCATGCTTCTACATGTCTATTTAATTATCAAATGACTTTGCTAAATGTACTTGTACAGTTGCAAATAAATGGGATGTTATGAAAAAAAAAATTTTTTCTAGCGTTATAAAAACCGAAACAGAAGAGGGGAAAAGTAGAGTAGTTTTAGAAAAGAAAGACAACATGTATTTTGCTGGGCAACTGATAAAAACATAGGCAAAAACAAATAAACCACATATAACCTTCATAAATTTTGAAAATGCATATTATAAATACCCAGAAGTGAGTCTCAAACGATCACGGGACATGTGGCACAAAAAAAGTTTAGGATTGGGAATTAAAGCATGTAACTGAGATGTGTATAATCAGATCGTGTTTGCACAAGACGAGCAAATTATAAAAGATATCCTAAAAAATTGAATGAATAATTTGGGAAGTGGGATTTGAAACTTATCAAATGTATGTGTATACACAGGGGGACAGAGGCATCGAAATAAAGAATAAAGAGGCTCACTTTTAGTTCAGTACATGCGAGAAAGGCAGCGAAAGAATTATTATAGAAACGAAAATAACAGAAATATTTCGTTGAGCGATAATACATGACTGTGCTGGAAAGTATAATATTGTGTGGAGCACGAATGAAACCACTTAAGAAAAACATAAAAAATAAATTTGGAACAGTAGAATTAGATTTTATGATAAGGTGTCTACAAGTGTGTTACAGAAACTTACCAGTTCAATCACAAAAATATTAGAAAGTAGAACTTTTCAATCGTACGGATATATGAGGATGTCAGATGGCCAAAGAATTGGACGCTGCGTTCTTCTTCGGGGAAGAAAACGGAGGTAAACCGTTTATTTCTCAGGAAACCTATATACATAAAGAAGACTATGGAAAAATAAGTTTGCAGGAAGCAAATTGTAAAGACCGGCACAAAAACAAATCGGCAAACTCATTCTGGTGGAAACCAAAGAAAAAGAGGCTAGATATTTAAAAATATGAAGCATTTTGCTCAGGCAAGTAATAAATATCCTATTTGCCATGATACTTAAATGATGCAAAAAATTATTGTTTAAATTTCGTTTATGTCTGTGATATTGGAGTTGTTATATACGAGTAGTTCCACGCAAACGGAGGCATTTGCACATAGTACCAATGTTCTAAGTTTGTTCTCTAAAAAGTTATTATTTCCGGTAGCAATAATAATTTTTATGGCACAGAAAATTATATAATATTTCACCTTTTTTATTTATTGTGCGGTACCCGAAATTTCCTATCATGTGTTCCTCTACGCCTTTTATTTTGCCCAATTTTGCATTAAAGTCTCCTTTAATTATTTTGTATTTCGTTCAGCCGCGTTGAATATAATTTTTCACTTCGTCTTTGTATGGTTATATTTACTTGTACGTTTTTATTCGGTCCCCGATGTTTTTGGATATGATGAAACTCACACCTCTTGTTTTGTTCGCAAACACGACATCTATTTTCAGTCTTACGGCTTTTTCTTTTTTTTAACTTCTACCAGGCCCGCTATGCTCCAGTTCGCCCCTCCAGAATCCATATCCAGACAGTGGTGGATTCGGAACTGTTTGTTCCGCTCAGCTGGGGTACTTGATCCGTTCTCTTTAAATTTGACATTTGGAGGTATAAATGATGGTTCTCGCCATTAAACGCCACGTCGCCATGGCATGTTGGCCAGTTCTGGTTTTAGCTGATCTGGATGGAAACGCCATGTGTAACCGCTCACTTCGGGTCCGACGCCACTATTGATTTTATATTAGCTCTAAAATTACGGGTTGCTACTTGTGTTGACGGAATTGGTTACAGATATCAGTGTACTGAATAACTGTATTATTGGCAGCAATCACAGATTAGTCAGGGCCAAATTATACATAGCGATAAACCTAAAGGAAATAAAAAGAATGAAGAGTCATACATATAAAATCAACACTAAAATATTAAAAGACAAAATGAGATCACAAAAAGGGGTGTTATAATTCAACAAGTTATAGAAGATAATCAAAATATGAATTAGGAACATAAGATAAAGAATCAAAGGAAGTAAGAGATAACAAAGGGATAAACTTTACTGTAAAAGAATTTTGTAAGTCTTAAAGAGAAGCCCCCCACAAACAAAAGAAAAGCTAAAAATAATGAACATAAACTCAGAAAATATGCCGAAAATAGAAGAAGAAATAGCAAGTGCATTGAAGGAAATGAAAAATTATAAAGCTCTCGGAAAAGACAACTTAACAAAAGAATTAATGATTAAAGGAGGGAAAGAAACAATATGACCGTTGAAAATGTTCAATAAATATTTGTAAATTGGAAAAATAGTGCCAGAGTGGAATAGACCACAACAATATTAATGCCCAAAAAGGCGATAGAATAAATTAGCAAATTATAGGCGCATAACATTACTATCTCGAGTGTATAAACTTTTGTCGAGAATAATAACGGAAAGATTAAATAATAAAATAGGCGGCATTTGAAACGGCGGGATAGACCACACATATATGACGCTCATCAAAGATATCAACGAAAATACAAGAATAACACTTACCCGGATCAAAGAGAAGTTTGTCAAGGTGATCCAATATCAAGCTAAGCTCTTGAAAATGTTTTCAAAGAATTAAATTTGCAAGGAACAGGAATACGTATAAATGCAAAATTTTTGAATAATCTAAAATACGCAGATGGCGTCATACTATTTGCAATAAATGGGAAACAACTAGGCTCAATGCTACAACAACTAAACGTGGCTTTTAAGAAGTTGGGGTTGCAGATAAACAGGGCAAAAATAAAAATTATGGCAACCCCCGAAGAAAAAATGAACATATAAATAGAACAAAGCGCTATAGAACAAGTAGAAGAGTATACATATCTAGGACAAAGGTTTACACTTAACGATAAAAATCGCAAGAACAAAACTGTGATCGGACGCCTTTAGCAGATTAAGTTATATTTTGAAGAAATTAAGTCAAAAGTATTTGATAGCTGTATACTACCTGTTATGACTGATAGAGCTCAGACCTGTATTTTGACAAAAATAAATGCAGTCAAGGTCATAAAGACTCCAAAGAGCCGTGGGGAACCAAATATTACAGATAAATCTAAAGAAAAAAGACAGAACACATGGATAAGAGAAAAGGCAAATATTACAGATATAAGAGAGGGAGTAGCCAGATTCAAGTGGAAATTCAAAAGACACAATGTTTGACAAACATACCAGGTGGAATACACAAGTATCAGATTAGAGGCCGTGGTTAGGAAAAAAAAAAAGGGGAACACCACAAATGTGGTGGTTGGGCGATATGAAGCGTCACGGCGGTCTCGCATGGAAAAGAATCGCATAGAATAGGACAAGATAAAAGGAACAATGAGAACCCTACTTCCCCAAATGAATTGAAGAAGTCTAAAGAAGAAGAAAAAGTACTAACCGTAAGAAAACTAAAAAAGTTAATTTTCCTAATAGAATTGTTAGAGTATTACTATAGAGACTACAAGAGTGTTTTTAGCATTTTATTGCACAAATAAATAAAGTATCTAAGAAATTTTAACACATATTTCAAGAAATTAAAAAATCTACTCAAAAATAGTTTGTGATAAATTTTTAATACTAATCTCTAACAGTAAGGCTGTCTATAACTGCATCCGTCTATTTCCTAGTATTTTCAAATAACCATATCGTGTTCGCGCAAGATAAGAAAGATATAGAGGATATGCTAAAAATTGAATAAAGAATTTGGGGAAAAGGTCTTTGAGACTTATCAAAAAACAAAATATAAGTGTGTGAGTGGAGATGCAAAAGGATAAGGTCAAGACCCGTACATTTAAATATTTGAATTTACTTTTAAGTTTAGCGAGTACATACACGCGAAAGAAACATCAACGAAAGAATTATCGGGGGAAAGAAAGCAACAGCATTTCTTGGTATAATATAGAGTGAGAATATTAGTCAAGACATCAAAAAAGAATATTCCATAGTGCTGTACAGAAGAGAGCTGTATCCATTGATGAAAAACATAAGAAATGAAATGAGTAAAGTTAGATCTTATAAAAAAATACAGTTACTAGATGGGATAGACTCAAAGCCGAGGAAATGTGGAGAAGAACGAATGTCATCTGTTCAATCACAAAAATATTATAAAATAGAGCTTTTGAATGGTACAGACATATGAAACGTTAGATGACAAATGGCCAAAGAAATAGCTGCAGTGATCTTCAAGGAAAAAAAGAAAAAGAGGCGTACCGACTCTTTCTTGGAAAATCCACATAAAAGCGGCTGTGGAGAAAAACTATTGGCATAAACCAAACTGGGGGAATATATGGTATGTTACAAACATGGAAATAGAAAACTACAAGCCTTTTCGGGTAAAGAAACAAAGAAGAAGAATCATACCATTATGCTGCAAGATTTGGTAGCTGAAACGTTAGGAATTATGTTTTAATTTTGAACTTTTTTGTATTTTTCGAACTTGCCACAGATTTTGCTTAAAAACAATTGGTAAGTGCATACCCATAAACATAAGTGGTCAAGAATGTCTTACGCATGTCAGAATATTTATCAAATATATAATACGTCTTGAGTAACCTTCGCCTGACATTAATAAAACTGCCACATAGAAGTTGTTGGTATTTTTTCTTAAAAACCTGGAATTTCTTTTTGATTTCTACAAATAACGTTGCAATTTTCCATCCTTTTATTTTTTTTTTGACGGCTCTTTCCAACTCTTGTTTAAAATGTAGCTAAAGAGATTTAAGAAGTATTGCGGAATATACTAAAAATGGAGATAAGAAATTATTTCGATAGCCGTTTCAGAACCAACGCAAACGATATTTTCCCGAAAAGAACTGAAATTTATTTGTTTATTAATAAAAATGACTTTTTTGCAATTTTATTAACCCACTTAATACCGCACCGACTGTGTAGCCAACTTTTATCAGTTACTCGAGAAAAATCACTCCACATCCCCCAGGGCTCCACCTAATCGAAAACGGCGATTGCCATTTTTCCAGCCCGCACCAAATTAACCTTTACGACCCCGGGGCGGCCCGCCGACCGTTTTTTGGTCCTGGCCGCGTATTTCAGGGCTGGCGCGCGTCCAGCGTTCGGCACCGGATTAATGGGCGCGTCCGGCGGACAAGACTCGAATTAAATTCCGCTTCTTTCATAATAATATTAACGCGGCCGATTTATGGCGGCCCCCCGGCCAATTATGAGCCGTGGATTCGGCGTCCGCTCGCCGTGGATCGCGCGGGCACATGGCGGCCACATGGCCAGATCGTATGTGATATCGCGGCTTTCACATGATAATTATCTCGTCGGACCGCCGTCTATTTCGGTGCAGGGAGGCTAATGGGACGGAGCAGTCGGGCCGCGCGCTGGCCGCCTGAAAGCTTCCTGAAGATCGCAACGGCAGGTACTTACAATGTACTCCTGGTTGGCGGAGCTCATGCCCGACGCCTCGCTCGAAGCTTTGGATCCTTGAAGGACCTCCTCGAGGTACTCGATGTACTCGATGGCGCTCCTGAGTATCTCCACTTTAGGCAGCCTCTGGCCCGGGTTGTTGCAGCTCCTGCGCTTCAGCAGCTCGAAGGCTTCGTTTACCTGCAACAATTTTTAATGCTTCTTTTAATTTCATAATCTACACATTTTTAAACATTAAGATCGTATTAATTGGTTTGGAAAACTTTTTTTAACTTGTTAATACTGATCACAAACCCACATATGCATTTATGTATGCCAAAGACAAGTACAGATCCGAATTTCATCGATTTCAGGACATTCGCAACCATTGGGCAAACTAGTCCACGTCATATATTGCAGTTGGTGCACGAACTTATGCCAACAGATCATGACCAACGCCGTAAATTCATTAACATCAACAGTTGATGAAGCAAGAAATTGATTTCATTTTCAAGAAAATTATTCTGACTGATGAAGTCAATTTTCACCTGTCTGAGTACGTAAATAAGCAAAAGTATCGCATCTGGGAGTCTGAAAATCCTGGAGAAGTAATGATAAACCCCCATTCCCATTGAGTTACAGTTTGATGCGCTTTTTAGAGGATGAGACTGGTGAGAGCGTTATTTTAAAATTTCTTAACAATATCTTTAATTTTGTGTTCTCTTTGATGGAAGTATATTTTCGTTTCTCTGTTGAGTGGTTCACCGTGAAGCTGCGCCCAGCAAAGAATTTCCATAAGTAATGCTCGTTGCTAATGTTCTTGGAAATCAGAGTAGAACTTTGCACCAAAGTAGCTAATCAAAAAATGTCAGCACCCATCCGAAGAGCATTTATGAAACCTTTGGTTTCAAACTTTATAGTTGTGGTTAAGTTCTTGACTACATCAGCCTTTGTCATGATAACGTCCGTCTCAACGATAGTTAAAGTACCCTTTTATTTTGTTGGCGATGATTTTAAAGCACAGATCCTTGTAGTTCCGACGGGTTTGTGAGGGCGATTTCTTTGTTTGTGTAGGTGTTGATTATGGCTCATTAACTAGCCGTTTTTGGCCTGGACGATACTAAGATTCATTGAGCAAATTGTGAAAAGTATCGCTTTGGTTTGTGATCCCCAGCGCACAACCGTTGAATGAATACTAATTTCTTGGGCATCAGAAAATTTTCGATTGTTTTCTGCCGTGCTTGAATTCGTTTATCTATATTAGAACGGTGATATAGGAAGGACATTTTCTAAGGTAAAAAAATCTTCACGTGTTTCTCTTACAAAAATAAGTTTAACTCCACGATAAATTTGATCCATTTTGCATTAGAACTCAAAACACTTACGTTTAAGCAACTGTCAAACATCAAATTAATCTTAGAGTGGTTTGCAAATGTATCAAATATTTTTCTGCCACTTTTCAGTAGTGTGCAAATAAAGTTACTAAACTATTTTTAAACATTACAAATCCAAACGATGTCACAGTATAACTTGGTTTGCTCAGAACGATTTAGTAACGAATAAAAGATGTGAAAAATTGTTAGGCTGTAGCATTAGCATTATCAGGTACAACTTAACAGTCTTGATTCACTTTTCTTTGGACAGTAAAAGTGTAAGTTTTAAGACTGCTAATACCGCAGCTCTAAGGCTACTCATTTGCTTACTTATTCAGAAAAAAGATTCGCACTCTTTATCAGAGTAAATATTGTCTCTACTGTTTCTCTTTATCGAGAGCTGGCTCTTTTTAGTTATTGTTAATAAGAAGCCATTTTATACTTGGTATTACAAGGTCTATAAATAGGTTTTTCCCTATAAACACCCATTGTGTGTACATACTTTACGTAGGCTACAGTGTCAGGAAAACAATTTAGTTATTAGCTTAACTTTCAGTCTGTTTTATAGCAGTACATCATTTATTATTTTTTTAGAGACATGTTTACTGTGGGTTAGTTCGTCCATCCAGTATTTTTGCAAGATTGTGTTCGCGCCAACCCCAAAATTATCTTTAATTTTGAAGATTTAAATTAGGGCCGGCCATATTTTATACATATTTGAAATTTGTGCTATCAGCCCAATTTGTCCGAGCACGCGTTGCGATATGGCGCGGTCGGGCCGCGGGCTGCGGGCCGCGTACTTGACACTTGCATTTTGCATTTCGTTCGCGGCACTGCGTCTTTGCTTTTGTTCGTGTTTTTATTTGGCTTTTTTTGTCTGTTTTCGCAGGCAAATGGTCCGTAAGACGAGAACATTTTTAATCGAGAGTTCACAGGCGGCTTTAATTGGCAGCAGAAGTTTTAATTTTCTGCCAGGCCTTTTGTTAAAGGCTAAGTCTTCGGGGTTGAAATATTGCCAATAAAGAACTCTGTCCATTTTCTTTCATCTGGCTCGACGAAGGAACCTTTTACATCAGGAAAGACGCTGCTCTTCGCTCCGCTGTGAAGATTGGGGTAACGTCCTATTTTTTATCCATATCCTTATATCCTTGACCCCAGGGAACCGATATCTGCGGGAAAGCGCCGTTTTCACAGGTTAGTGTTTTTAACTTAATTTGTTTTAAGTCCTTTATTCAAAATTACCTACACAGTCCACTTATTCCGGCCGCACCAGATTGCATAACCAAAAAAGCCAACTGCAAACTGTAATTTTGGTTACTTAGCACATTGGTTTAGGTTCAGTAAAAGTAGTTTCTGATCCCCTTCTTGCTAGTGAACAATTTTTTTATTTCTGCTATACTTATATGTTCTGGTACCTACATATTACATAAGAGTAAGTCTGTTGTAGTTTGCAAGGTCTATAAAATTTGGACATTTCAAGTTAGTTTTATAGAGCTAGGACAAGATAGATATACACTAAAGGCCGCTTTGCGGCCTTGCTTAAAATGTACTTCTATGCATGAGATGGTAAAGCTTTCGAGCGGTGTGCGTTGAGGCATTTCGCGACTTGTAAGAAATGCAAGCCCTATCTTCTCCCACATTTAAATGCAGCAAATGTTGCGAAAGACTGCAAAAAGACGACAACCACCAAAGAGATTGAACGCGACCAATAGGGCACTATGGAAAAACGCGCTTTGTGCGCTGGTTCGTTCGGTCCGTTTTTCTGTCATTCTGACATTTGTCAAGCCTTATAATTTTTAAAGTGGCTATTTTAAGCCACTTGCACTAGTTTCTTGAATTTCTGATCGCGGATTCGGATTCTACGTTAAATTTGGCTTTCCCTTTTGTTTTTCCCATAGGAAACCGGCGGCCAGTGTATTTTATGTGCTATCCTTATAGTTTATATTTATTGCAGCCTAGCCATTTAGCACAAGAATGGTAACAACTTATTGTATCATCCTATTACGGAGAATACTGTAAATTCGTTAATTTTGCTATGATTACACATTTTCTAGAAAATTATCCTGACTGATAAAGCCCTTTACACCTGTATACATAAATAAGTAAAGCTGTGGCATATGGGGGTCTAAGAATCTAAGATAAATAGTCGAGAAACCTTTCGCCACCAATGAGTTCCAGTTTGGTGTGCGCTTTGATTGGCTGCGTCATTGATCCGCATTTTTCAAGATTCTTGCTGGTGAGACCGATTCAGTAAATAATGCATTATCGTCAAATTCTGACTAACCGTTTTTGGTCAAAAGTGGATATTATGAACCAGGATGACTTTACATCCACAATTAAACTTCTTTCTTTAAAACTACGTCAAAAATAAGGTCTAGATCAAAGTTTTAGCAACGATTCAAGTATTCAAAGTCGACATCAGAGCAAAATCGAGCCGCATTTGTACGAAAACATGAAAAACGTTCTCAAAAGGATGGTTGCCCGAAAGAAGAGACGAGGCGGTCACTCTGGTGATATTGTATTCTATGATTAATCACAATCTTTGGGTTTTGCTATAAATATTTCAATAATTCTCAAATAACAGCGTCTTAGTGAAAGACCCTGTACATCTTTGGGAAAATATGCTACATTATTCCCAATAGAAATTCAAACGGTATAGACGTACATATCTCTGCGTGAGCACTTAAGCAGGAACGATCTAAATAAAGACGTGTTTGTCCTTGTTCTAGTTCTAATCGTATCAAATTTATGGTTTTGTAAATTACATTAGACTTACTCTTATGTAGGTGCCAGGGCCTAAGAATATATAAATAAAAAATTTGTGCAAAAGTAAAAAAGATATTCTAAACTACTTTTATTAGTTCTTAACCAGTAGTTGAAGTAACCAAAAACACACTTGGTTAAACGATTGGATATTCAATTCCAAGAAGTACTGGAGTTGGATGGAAAAGTCTAACCAGAGTAAAGGGATGCTAAGGAATCTATCTAAGAAAATAATAAATGGCATACTGCTATATACGAGACAGTAAGTTGGGTTAGTGACTGAGTTGATTTCTGGTCACTATGGTCTATGTAAAGCATATGTATAAAACAGGAGTTTATAAAGAAAAACCCGTGTGTAAAATTTGTAAGGTAAAGTATCATGCCACGAATCTTTGGTGCTTTATACACAATTACTGTAAAAACCCAGCTCCCGGAAGACTATAAATAAAGGGAAAAAACAGCAAACATAAATCTTCTCTCTGAATAAGTAGATAGATCAGTAGTGCAATAAGTCTTAAGCTTGTCAGTGGTCTTAAATAACTCTTTAAATTTCGCTCTTCAAAGACTACAAATTAAGACTACTAAGGTGTCACCGAGTGAGTTGCACTTGATCATGCTGCCGTTTTAATGTAAAAATATTTCGGGAATATTTCAAGAAAATCATACCGGCATCATTTGTATTTCAAATCTTTAAAAATAGTTTAAGGTTTTGCTTTTTATATCTTAGTGGTTAATAAGTAACTATAAAAGGTGCTAGAATAATATTCTAAAATTATAAATCATTTAACAAGGCCTCGCGGCCTTGTTAAAGTATACTTCTATGCATGAGATGGTAAAGTTTTCGAACGGTGTGCGTTGAGGCGCTTCGGGGCTTGTAAGAAGTGCGAACCCTACCTTCTCCTCCATTGAAATGAAGCCAATGTTGCAAAAGACTACAAAAAGACGGCAACCACCAAACAGATTGAGCCCAAAAACCTCGCATCTCAAAGCAAACCCGCTACCAACTTTACCAATTGGGCACTACGAGAAAGCGCGCTTCGTGCGCTGATCCTTCGGTCCGTTTTTTTGTCATTTCTGACCTCTATCAAGCCCTATAATTTTTAAAGAGACTATTTTTAGACCACTTGCACTAGTTCTCTTGAATTTCTGATCACGTATTTGGATTCCATGTCAAATTTGGCTTTTTTTTTTTTTCTAGGGGGAACCCGCGGCCGGGGTATTTTATGTGCTATCCTTATATTTATAGAGGAAATACAAGCATTTTGAGTTGGAGTAAAAAATGGACATAATTGAAATTTGTGGTGTTAATACGTTAATACGGATATTGGCATAGCAAAAGCTAATTTAGTCAACAATTTGAGCACAACTGAAAAGGTCTTACAGATGTTAATTTCCATAATTGGTCAGTTTGATGTAGGCTTTTACTGTGCCAACAATGTAACCATAATTTCCAAAAACAGTACAAGTGGAAATACTCTGCCGAGCACACATTCGCTTTGCATCTCAAACACGGTGAACCCTTCAGTAAAGACACGAAAATAACCATTCACATCAAAGCAGACCAGACGAAATTCTTGGAAAAATACGAAATTAAAGAAAACGTCAAAAGGCATTCCCGGTTCATTGGTTACACTATCAAATTGATGGTAGAGAAAGAACGTGAAAAAGTCCATGCTGTGATTTTGGCCAACAGACAATGAACATCTCAACTAAGCGAAGCTATTTTATTTTGCATAATCAGTTACAAATAAAAAATTCTTAAAATGGTAGCAACATCTGCTTACTTTAGAACAAAATAAAATTTGTATCTGAATATAAAGCGAGTGTTTGGCCATTATTTTTCAGAACCAAAACAAGACAAGGAGAACCGGCTCTGTATATAACAAAACCATAAATTTTTTGGGATGCAAAAGAAGTTTTTCTCACTAATAACAAACAATATGACAATATGAAGCACTTTTGAAAAGAAAACCTTGTTGAAATGGAAAAATGACAGTTCTGTTACACTGCGACGGCACCTCGGCGATTCAAACCGCACTAGTGATCAAATTGACCAAGGTAAGGTTTGACGTTTGCCATTTCTCAAACTTAAAATATTATTGGACGAAACAAAATAGAGGTTAAACAAAGAGATGGTACAGAGAGTAAATGAATATACCAAAGACTTCGAAGCAACATGTTATCGCGACATAATCGAGAACCTTGTCGCAAGCACTTTGACCTTCTAGCAAAATGTCTTTTTTTAAAGTGAAATAGTGAGAAGGTGGTTAGAACAGTCTAACAAATATTGTATATATGTCAATCATAGTTAGCAATGCGCTGTTTCGATATGACTGTGGAAGGCAAAGTTGTGAAAAATAGATAATTTACAATACATTTTTTTTAGTTTCTTGAATTTATTTAAAACTGTTTTAGCTTGGATGATATCACTTATATGATTTTCAGTTTTGTTTCATTCTGATATTTTAGTTTCTCTATTACTCTCCCTGCTTTCTTAATGGTTATAATTTTATTTTCTGTATCTAGTTCTGTTATATAGATATTCGAACGATACTTTTGTTGTGATTTGTTGCTTAAGAATGGAAATAATCCAGATTATCTAGGTGAGCCGACGGCCAAACTGAGCCTTCAGTTCCGACGGCGGTTGGTCGCATGTGGGCGACAGACTGCATGTGCTTAAAAATGGTTTTGGCGACATTTCGAGGTATCAAGGCAACTTTGTTAAGAAAAATCATTCTTGCATTCGACTTTAGCCTTCCAATATAGTAGTGGTTTTATTTAAGCCAATATAGTTGTGAATTTTAAATTCTGCCTTTTATTGTTAACATTTTTAGTAATTTATCTATGCTTTACCTATGCTATACTTTACCCTTGTGTCATTTTCTTCTGTTAATTTATCTCTAATGTTACTATTCTTATTTCTCTTTTTACCACATATATTTCATATTCTTTTTTTCTACTTATTTTGTTGGGAGGCTGTAAGAAATATGTTGAACTATTCCCTTGGGGTGTTTCTAACGTTCTTAATCTTTTTTCTGAATTATGTGCCACTTATTATCTTTATTTTAATTTTTTTAATTTTTATTATCCTGTTCTAGTGTGTCAACTATCTTTTTAATTTTTGTTGTTTATTTTAGTATTTTTTAAATTCTATTTTAGTTTTTTTACTATAATATAAGCTCGTTTGGTATTTTTAACTTTCTTACTGACTACGTTTTCTCTTATTTTCCCTTACTCACGTCTTGGGTAGTCCCCTGCTTATTATTTATATTACACTACCAGTGGTAATTATTTTAAACTAAATATAAAGTAAAATTAGAGATAAAAAATAGAGATTTCACTTTGAATTTAATCTGAATTGCTTACTACCAAATTACTAAAAATTAGCTAAAAATAGAAAATAGAAAATAATTTTAAATTTTGCTGAACATAGTGAGGTTGTATACAAAGCACCTTGCCGAGGCTAATTACACGATGTGACCACCAACCGAGCAGCGTCTGCAGAAAACGTGTAACAAACAGGCCCACTTTGAGAATCGCCGTTGCGTAAACATATGGTTGGAGCTATTAATTTACAGCGGGCTCATAGCGTCGCGTTTTGTTTATTGTGCTACTGGGAAGCACTCGAAAGTTGGTTTAAAATTACAAAACAAGCAGTTTTTTTGGTAGACGGTAACGATTAGTTGGCGCACATGTCAAGCCTGTAATGCCAACTAGTGGGCGAAGCGAAGCTTTTCCAGTTAGGAAAACTAATTAGCCAGATTATAAAATTTTTGAGAGCCCTAGTGATTAATTTTTCTTCAGTTGGGGTCGTGCTGTGCAAAAAGCGTAAAACATTAGTTACATAAACCTTTCTGATTAATATTAATTTATATAAATATTGAATCTCATTGTGATTTAAACATAGTGCTTAAATGTAACTAATAATTAATGAAAATATTTTTTTTATTATAAGTTGCTTAGTATTAATCGGTAGGATTATGCCATACTTAAATGAACTATGGATATAAAAGTACTTAAAGACGAATATAGTATAAAAATAAATAATAAAAAAGACTAAAAATCTCAAGAATGAGAAATTGGGTATGTGCGTTCTTCTATTTAATTTAATTGTTGCAAGAGATGTCTTTATATATTATAAGGATTGTGAACGACTCATTTATACAAACTCGAATGTAATATTAATATTTTAACGTTCTTTAACGTCAAAGAATATCAAGGAAGAATATTTTTGTTCTAGTTCGTTAACAAAAGTGTATTGCTTAAATCTACGTGGATATGTTAAATAAAACGTTGTTTAACTTAAAGCTTGTTATTTATGTTAATTGAAAGTATTATGTTCATACTCCACACAATACCAAGACATGTGTTGGAAAAGTTTTACCAGAAGTATCACCAGCAGATTTGACAAAGACCTCTTTGAAAAACTCTGGTAAGGAAATTATTGACACTACAATGTTTTTTCCTCACTAACATGTTATTAGGAAGAAGTGAGTACATATTTCATTAGAGGTATTCCCTATGGTTTTGCCATTTCTCCGTTTGTTTTCGCTAAACTGCTATAAAAGATTCTTTGAGTGTAGCACGATATCACTTATGGTCACTTGAAGTTCGTCGTTCGAGGAGAACTTATTACTCATTGTCCCTTTTATTGGGCCAAAAAGAGCGTAATTGTACTGTGCAAGATTCTGCAGGGTGACAACGACTAAAATGTGCCCTCGTATTGTCTTCATTTGTTGTGATGGGGTTGTCTAATACGTCGACGGAATCGCTTAAGTGACTTCTAGTACCGCTCATTGCTAAATGCTTTTATGAAGCGGTAGCTAGTCCATCAGTAAAATGCTCTTCTGATTCCAAAAGTTAATTATTATTCGATTTGGATCGAATGCTTCCTATCGTGTCCTTTTTCAGTGAAACGCTTTCAATTTGCTACGATTGCTTAGATTTGGGGGCTTGTGTCTTTCTGTCGCCTAGCAATTATGCTTCTGCTGAGTAGTGAGATTGTAAAAAATGCTTTTACTACATAGATCTGTCTTATCTTCAAGTTCTTATAAATTATAGTATGTAAAGTTCCGCGAAACAGACCTATTGCATCCGCTGATGCAGTGAATTCCGAACAGCCAGTACAACACAATTTGCCGATTCGGTTCTGCGTTTCCATGCACAGTTATTAACTTCGCACCGCATTCCGCCAAAGAAACTACGTCGTCTGTCGCTGCTCATAATTATCTGCTTCCATGGTTTCCCGCTTTGTCCGCAACTGCACGCACAGTACTTTGCAAATGACTCACTTGAATGACTCGGCTGATGTAACCTATCTATCTCAGGTGCTCTCATATATCATTGTATATGAACAACAAGGTGCTGGGTAAGAAAGTGAGTAAATTAATCTTGGATTATGTGGTAGAAAAATAAATTGCGTTTTCCATCCTATCTCACGATGGCGATATAAATAATTACGCCAGTGCTGCTAAGTAATTCAGCAACATTATCTGTAGAGGACTGTAAGTCCAAATCTGTAAGTGGGCAGTTTTTAAATTTTTTTTTATGACTTATTGCCGCAGTGACCTTTATAAAAATTTGTAGTGCAGAAAACCCCATATATAAAGTCTATACTTTACTATTATCTCACTGATTCCTTACTCCGTTAAGGTCTTAACATCTTCCACAATAGTTGGTTCTATGTACCACTTTAAAGACCAGAAAACGTCGTAGCAGATCGACCAGTAGAAAGAGATAAAAACAACTCCAGAATGCAGCAAACAATCATTTATAAAGTAAGCTTAAAGTTCGCTGTATTGCGCTAACTGCATATCAGCAGAGGTGCGTTAAGTGGTAGTCATTAGGCCCGACCAAAATTATTCTATGTTACTCAGATCAGATGTGATTTATGAAGACTATAGCATTATCGCTTTAAAGACCACAAATTGTAGATGCAAATACTGTAATGCTCTCAAGTGCAAAAATGCTGCAGTACTGGAAAGGTCTACTACTATTTCCATACAGTCTACTATTAGACTGCACTCCCATTTTATAGCATTTGGATGTATAATGACTGTTTCAAAAAACATGATACAGAGTTAAGAAAATTATGCTTCCACGCCACTTAATCGGTGGTTTGCTGTCTTTTCCACAGAAGAAATTTCAGTTCCCGTAAATTTATTTTATAGATGAGACAAGAGTGAGTCGCGTTTGTGGTAGAACAATTAAGAAAAGGTGCCTCCAAATTGTAAAAAAGTTAAGGGTACCATTTCATCTAACAGAAAACATTTTGATACTTATCAAGCTGCTGTTTTGTAAAGCCATGATATTATACTGCGATGTATCAGTGAAATCCACCGATTTACGACAATACTCTGATATTTTGTAGTAGCAGTTGATCTTTGGCTTCAAAAATTTCACTCAGATGGTCACGCAGCTATATTTAATGATATAACGTCATAGTCAAATAAGACGGCGCTATCTACTTAGTGCACTTCTATTTTATTTTCAGTTAATTTTTGGTCGACATGTACACCAAAATAGAGAGCGGAAAGTTAAACTTTAATAAAAATAACTAGGTAAACTCAGGTTAAACAGTTCGCTTTGGAAACGCTATGACGAGGAAAGACTTTAATACTTCATTTAGATCATCTTAATTTAGCGAAATATCCTTTTGCATATACGATAGGACTAAGTACACTGGTGTGGCGGCCTTTTCGCCCTTGAACCGCTTATATCGCGGCGGCATGCTGGCGGCTGTGATGTCTGCCCGTTTTGCCATCGCACACAAAACGGCATATGGGCTTTTGCACGGCCGACAAGTCTGCATACGCCGTCGGCGGCACCTTTTGATAGGAAAGGTGCTGGCGAATGCAAATTGCCCGCAAAGACCTGCCGCCAAGCCAGGCGCGAAGCCCAGCAACATTCACGTTCCGCAACTCGGCCAGCTTGGTCGTGTTTAACACCGCATACATTCACGTTCCGCAACTCGGCCAGCTTGGTCGTGTTTAACACCGCATACAGTCACGTACCGCAGCTCGGCCAACTTGGTCGTGTTTAACACCGCATACATTCACGCATCGCAGCTCGGCCAACTTGGTCGTGTCTCAACCCGCAAGAAATTCGCCATCCGCAGCGCGACCATTCGGTCGTGTCTTCACCCCAAGAACATTCGCTACCCGCAAACCCGATCCGCAACGCAGAGGCGGCCAGCTGGGAATCGCCGACGAAGCCGAAGCCGAAGCCGATTCAGGTGAGCGATTTGGCAATATTCGTTGGTGGATATCGGTAGCCGCCCCCATCCGCTTACGCGACGGCCGTTTAAGGGACGATTTGGCCTTATCGGCTGACCTTCCAAACGGGCCGTACTACGTTTTCACACCGCATCACGAGAGCGGCTATTTACACGCCTGCCTCTCCATTTGTTGGTCCTTACGAGCCGCATCGGTATCGTATCCAACACCGCATCCACGAGAGCGGCTATTTACACGCCTGCCTCTCCATACACCATGATCTAGGCTTACAATTATGACTTTACAGTTATTTTTATAACATTGATTTGTATTCCCGCTGCAATAAAATTACATATGCATTGCTGCCTGCTTAAAGGATTCATAGTTTCCATGACATTCTATTCAATAATTTAAAAGCTGATGCTTTTTTAAACAAAGTAGTGTTATTTACTATAGTTCGATTCTTTTTGAACTCTACGGCACAGTATAACTGGGGTAGAGGGGTTATCTTACGTATATATGATATTTTGTATTACTAGAGTACCGACAAGATCAACGACGCAACGTAGAAAGGACAACATTGTTTAGTCCAACATAATATATTTTTTGAATTACCATAAACCACAACTTGCGGTACTTGGCAAAGGCAGCTATACTTACGACCTCTTCTCAAGAACACCCAGATAGAAAAAAGGTGTACACTCCCAATATTTATGGAGATGTCCATCTAGAGGTAATGAGATAACTGTTGATCAATGATCTATAGTCTTGTGCTTTTATTCTCAATGCACATATTAATATTATGTACTGTAACTTTATCAAATATATAGAATATATTTGTCTATATAGAAACACAACGATCGTGATTTGCCCTCGAAAATAAAAAAGGTAAAGATAAAAAGATAAAAAAAGTAGTGAGTACATCATCAGCTCACCGTCCATTTGGAGAATGATCAAGAGTATATTTCAACCCGTAAAACTTGATTGATAAAATTGAAAACCCTCAAACAACACTCCTTTTTCAAATTATGAAAGACTGGTAGCTTTACAGTAACTCTCTTGTATCGCGAAGAGAAATTGTACTGTGCGTGGAAGAACAATAAGTTTAAAGAAGGAAGGGAGGAAACCATATCGAAGTCTGGTCTGATGCGAAGAAGAATCCTACATTGGGAAGGTTGTATACCACACATCTCAATGATACAAGTATTGTTACGCTTATTATTACATACGCAGTCTAACTTCCCTTTTTGACCTAAGAATTGTGAGCGGTATCATTAACCATATACAGCAGCCTGCATATTAGGCGTTCGACTTACTGGAGGATGACGAACACTGGAACTGATCCTGTATGAATTTTTTAAAAGTAGCGGAAACTTTTTACAGTAATTTTGGTATTATTTGAACTCTATAACTTTTTAAGTATTTGGTAGAAGTACAACAATAGTTTCGCTAAAGACATCACAGGGCAGATAGAGAGTGTGCGTGCAGGTGATAGTTGTAGTACATACTAAGCTTATTGAATATTCAGGACACTGTTTTTGGAGGACAAGACACAATATGGTCATTCAACAAGGTTTCAAGGAGATTTGAATAATATGAAAATCAGTTAAGATATAAACTCTTAGTTACAAGAATTTTTTAATAACAAATTTTTTGAACAGCTGAATGTCTGCAAGCAGTACTAACTTTTTCTTTTTTTAAATAGGCTATTAGCCTGTTTCTAACCGTGACTCTAGCCTAATCCGTTAAATTAGAAGATGGAGGAGAGAAGGTGATTACAAATTGATTGCAAAAAAATAAATTTGACATTTGCTCTCTATTATTTATTATCCAATTACTTTTTTCCCGTTGGGAAAGAATGCAATATGAAAGACATTTTAAAAAGAAGCCACTAATTCCAGTTTTACTATCTGCTTGATTTAATGTAAAACCAATACTTTTATAAACGAACTAACACAAAATTAGGCGCAGGGTGCAAAATATTTTTTTTTACAGAAAAGAAGCAGTCAAAATGCCTGGAAACGTCCCGGCTTTTTCTGAGCTCTCAAAGAGCACACTAATAGAGACTCTTTGCCAATAATATATACAATTAGTTATTCTTAGGTACCTGTTCTGGTCATTTTTTTCTTTAACAATTTTTTTTGTCAATCAGATCCACCTAAAAAACCTCTTTGAATAAAGAACTTTACAGTTTGTTAAAGTTTTTGGAAAGATAGAGTGCATACCCATCACCCAAATAATCAACCTGGAGGACCAAGTAATTTTTGCTTAAGGTTTTCTTCCCCTAGACTGGCTGTCTTTCGTGACTTAAGATATCAATCTTGCTTAAAGCTATTTAGTTGTCTTGCTCCTTTAGCTAAATGCTGAAAGCTTTATTGTCACTCTCAAGATCATAGTCCAGATGTCTTCTCTTATACCCTAGCAGGAGCCGTCCATGAAGTGTCATCCATCCGACCTAAATAAATCCAGTTTTTTATTAACTAGTTATTATTGTATATCGTTACTGGTGCATACATCGTAGAGACTTCAGACTAGTGTCATTCGACTCAGATTGAAGAGTAGAATCCGAACAACTGAGTGTCATCCTCGGGCGCTCAAAGATTAAAAAGTTATAACGTTTTCACCAGTGATTATGACAAGAAATATTTGAAGTGTAAATGTTTGTCTGACATTGTAGATGTCATTTTAATATTTAGCTACCAACCGTATATAATTATGCATAAAAAAAATATTAGTTGCCAACCACACAAAAAATTATAGACTGAAAAGTCGCCAAGTAAAAATTTAATTTATTATAACTTTCTCTCTCTTTATTTTCGAAACAACTTATTATATATATTTACCAAGTTAAATTCGTATTATCGGTGAAGGCAAGATGCATTTACAAAACGTTAATTGCTTTCCCGCAGATTTCGGCAGGCGGCCGCCGCGCCCCGGGCCAGGCGGAATAATACGAAAATAATCGTAGGAACGTGATTTTTGGCACACGAGTTCTTTATTACCCGCTCCCAAACGAAAATTTTCTATCGCTTGCGGTTCCGGAAATATAATACGTCGGCCGCGCTTGCCGCCGGGCCGGAATTTGTCCTTCGGGGGCGTTCGGGTCGGCGCGGAATTGTGATTTTCAATATACGTATGCTTTAATAATGGCTTTCAATTTTAGAGTAGGCAAAAAATTTGTAATTATTTGTATTACAGAATCATATAAGTATTTTTAAAATGCATCGACAGAGAACTTAATTTGATTTCTATATTTTAACTGTAAAACAAGATAAACTTCTATAAACTGTAAGATCATTTGAATAGAAAATTGCAGCACTTCGTAGCAACTTTATAATTACAGCACGCGGAAAATGCGAACGGGAACTGAAAATCAATTGAGCAGAAATAATATTCCCGACTAAATAATTTAAGATAAAATTAATGCAGCTTAAATTAAATGTACATATGTCATTTTCATGTACATATAAGATGTAAGATACATTCTGCATTTACATCTACGTATTTAGAGAATGATTTTATTGATAGCAAGCAATTGTTTAGTGATGTCTTATTATCACAGTCAACCAGTAGGCTTACTCTTATTGTCAATTATTAATATATTCAACCTACTTTACCTCAAGCAAGTGGATTTACTTTATTTTACAGAAGTACACAATTAATAACCAAAATGCCCACCCTACCGAGGTTGCTCACGTGAACTATTTCTAACGTAAAAAACAAAATTGACGAAGTAATTCCACCAACTAATGAAATCCTTAAACGTTGGTCATAGAATTAAGACGACTTAATTGAAAATAATCCTACAACCTTTTCCGACACAAAATAAAAATAATAAAAATATTTCAGTCGGAACCGCGACAATAATAAAAAACAATACAATATTTGTACATAACGCAAATCACAAAGTAAAACAATAGCAGACATTAAACAAATCACAAGAAATAGAGAATTCCCAACATTCTACAGCCACCAATACTGGAGAGGCAGGCGTGTAAATAGCCGCTCTCGTGGTGCGGTGTGGGATACGTAGTACGGCCCGTTTTGGAACGTCAACCGATAAGGCCCAAATCGTCCCTTAAACGAACAGCGCGAAAGCGGATGGGGGCGGCTACCGATATCCACCGAAAGTAAAGCCAAATCGCTCACCTGAATCGGCTTCGGCTTCGTCGGCGATGGTTCCACGGTGCCACCTTGCTACGCTGTCTTCGTGTTTGTTGCGGGATGTTAAAAACACGACCGAATTGGCCGCGCTGCGGTGTGTGTATTTGCGGGCTGTTAAGACACGACCGAATTGGCCGCGCTGCGGTTTGCGTATGTCGCCGGGCTTCGCGCCTGGCTTAGCGGTAGGTCTTTGCGGGAAAATTTTCATTCGACAGCACTTTTCATATCAAAGGGTGCCGCCGACGGCGTATGCAGACTTGTCGGCTGAGCAAAATCCCATATGCCGTTTTGTGTGCGACGGCAAAACGTAGCGGCAGATGTCAAAGCCGCCCAGCATGCCACTGCGATATAAAGCGGTTCAAGGGCGAAAAGGCCGCCACACCAAATACCAAGAAATTAATCTGACATCCCACGATAATTACCGGAAGTTAACAAAATTCTATATAAATGACATAATCCAATTTTATACATTTCAGATCCCAACAACAAACCACTGTCGGTAGTCATCAAAAACGTACCAATTTTATTATCAGAGAACGAAATTAAAGAACTGTCATCTAAAAACAAGGCGATAAAAAGTGTAATTCGGTTTAATAAATAAAGATAAACGGCCAATTCCAATTTGTGCAATTATTCTAACGGCGAATGATGCTCCCAAAAGAAATTTTTAATGTAAAACCTATATATCATTCAACTATTGCCGTTGAAGTAAGGAGAAAGCCTATAACATCTTTCAGAGTCATAAGTGCAAGAGACATGGACACAAAAAATTATTGTGCAACACTTTGTGAAGTGCAACGTAGCCTAAAAACTAGGCTAAACAATCAAATACGACGTGACATTGACAAATACCGCATTTATATTTACAAAAAGAACCTAAATAGCATTAAACTTACCAGCTTCAATCTTTAAAAAAACAGGAATTATCCTAACTCCAACAACGCCAAATAATAGCAATGGTAAAGTTAAATGCAGATACTCATCCCAAATACAATTTTATGCTAATTATTACTATAAAAACCGACCCCATACGTATATTATCGTTATGTTTATGGGAAATCCATTAGCCAATAGTAGTAGATTATAATCAACTCAGAACGACACAAGAACAGAATGGATATATCAAATTGCTACTACCAAAGAAAGCTACGGGACTGGATCTAGTTCTCAACGTCGCCTCCCGAAATTTAAGCCGAAAAGTAATGTCTTTCTGGTCATACTTCTCAATACATGCTTAAGAATAAGTTACTTTCATAACGATTAGAAACATGTCTCAAACCTGGATAAACAAAACTGACTGCAACTCTTACAGAACTATAAGCCTTCAATCCAACTAAAGCTTCTTGAAGAGTAGTCCTTACACGTTTTAATCAAATACTGAATAAACCTTACTTTTTACTATCTAGTCAGTTTAAGTTCCGAATAGTCCACGTTGCAGTACAACAGCTAGAAAAGATTGTAGAAATCAAAAAGAGAGCGTACGCAGGTAAACACTACACAACTGCGGCCTTCTTAAACATTATCCATGCTTTCTATAAGGTTTGGCTAGATGGATTGAAATTTAAATTACTTCAGTTGCCACTTCCTCATTACGTGGTTAGTACGCGCGGAAGTACTTCAAGGGACTGTCCTTATTTAACGTTTTCATACACGACATGCTCAACCCACAGCATGGCAACTTTTCCTTATTTGTCGACGATATAACCCAAGAGGAAGATCTCCCCACGACCAAATACGTATTAACACAATGGCATAATAAATGGTGTATATCACTTTACCCTAACAAAGACAATTCTATGCCATTTATGTGTCCACAAACGTTCTTTCGTTACCAACCACAATCTTTGTTGTTAGTGTAGAGAAATATGTGGTAGTCTGAAAAAAGGACACCGTACTGTTAGTCCCATTTTTCGGCGACGGTTGAACGATTACATACGTAATTAAGGCTGTTTGTAATTAGCTAGAAGTGCCAAAAATTTAAGGACAACATTTAAATTAATTAAAGATATCCGAAATATAGCAGGAAATTAGCGTTTCGTTGTTGTGAGGGTGCAAGAATACACTAAATGGCACCCTTAGAGTTAGTTTGAACCAGATGTATGTTAAGTGGAGTGTTTTTTATTGTTAATTTGAAGAGACTTTACTGCTCCAGATAACCCACCCTGGCTTGAGTTTTCTCAAATTTCCTAAATCTTGCATAAAGGAAAATGCCGGATGGGAAGCTCGTCTCGAACAGAAAAGTTAGACAACGGTTACTATGTTATCATTTACCATTGCTGTACTAGGGCATTTAAAGTTGTACTACGGTCTAGAATTACAAGCCTCTGAAGAAAACAATTCTTCCGGTTGGTTACCTTGCGGATAAGTTTCATTTTAAACCCTGAAATAATTACCAACTGCCTAAAAATTTATTTGACTGTTTTTGACATATTAGGATCCCTCTGGTTAAAAGGTTCTCTATAGTTTTTGTATAAATTGTGATTCTGTGTTGATATAACTCTTGCCTTACTGTTTTAATTAATCCATTCAGATAAGCCTTAACTGCAGAAGCTTAGGTGCTTTGCCATTGTTATAAGTCCTATGCTTTTCTGTAGTGAAGTTAAGTCAATATGTTGGATAGCTTTGGTTGCTTCGATGGCTTAAATAACTAACGTATTGAATAGTTCTACGTCTTTGTCAATGATGTTTGTTATTTAATCTCTTGTAAAATTACTGCTTTCAATCTCTCTTTTATTTCATTTGGGCTTAGGACGAGAAATTGATTGAGAAACTTTAGAAAAACACAAAAGTCCAGGAAATTAATAAGTGGTCGCATTCTTCAAACTGAATAAAACTTAAATGCCACACGATGGTTTTTATAGCCACATATTCTTCAAATGATGATGATTCGGCTGACAAAAATAAACTTTTTTTCAATAAAGTGATTAAGTTCTAGAGAAAGTAAGCAATTGGAGATAATTATCTTATTAGGAAGACTTTGATGGAAGAGTTAGTAATCGATTGAATGACCCTACAGTAAGACAGTACTACTGTGAATGATGAGTCGGAATACTTGTAACACTATGTCAAGCAAATTCGTCAAAAATAACAAACATATGAATTAAGCACAAAAATAAATAGATATATGAGATAAAGCATATCTGACAACTGAAGTCCGTAATAAATCATATTACTATTACACAGAAAATGCGTATTTACTGCATTCTAATGGAAAGAGTTTATTTTCCACATAGAACTGAACAACCTCAATCAGAACAAATGTGTCAAATAATCCACTTCAATCCCAGATGTCTCAAAGTATATTGTGTAAAATGGCTCAAAATCAAGAGTCTTGAAAGTAAAGAAGATTACTATCAAAATAGAAATAGATAAATTAATGTATTGGTAACAGATAAGAAGACATAGGAAATTCAAATAAGCACTTAAAAGAACTTATGCCTTGACAAATGAGAACACATTAGAGATTTCTGAGCAAGCGATAACTTTGAAAAGGGGATATACAAGACGCCCGCCTGGTGTACCGGTAGACAAAAGTGAAGAAATGAAAAATGGCAAACAAATGGTAATATGGAAATTACTAAGACAGCTTCGGATATCTTGACGGAGATACTAGCTACAATATTTAATAAATGTTTAGATAAAGAAAAGAAAGCTATAACTTCCTGCTCAGTTTCAAGAGTTCTCAAAATTTAGTACGAAATATGGAAATCTGATGAACACAGTGGCCTCATGGCAATGGTTACTTTGGGCGGTCGACAGAATATTCTAAATAAAATTGGGCAAAGCAAATGTGTGATTCGGTAAATCAACGACTTACAGATCATCAGAGCACAACCATAAAAGGCAACTCCACAGATGATTTGGAAATCTAAAGGGAGTTCAAATAAGTCTCCGCCGTTTTTTATCAAAAATTGGGCATTTATTGTGAAAGAACGAAAGCTTATGTTTTATTCAAAGCATATTCCATCGCTAACCACTGTTTTTTTCCAATTTTTCTGGCAGTATACGGATACCGCGTCGGATAGCGTGGGGCTATCCACGAATCGACCCAATTTTTGGTATCTTCATATGATGTGAAGTACTGCTCAGATAAGCCATGTGCCATCGATTGAAACAAGTGATAATCGGAAGGAGAAATGTCTGGTGAATACCGCGGGTGGGGTACGACTTCCCAATTGAGTGTTTCCAAGTAGGTTTTGACTGGAGCAGTATTGAGCGCGTTTTTCCTTGAGTGCTCGGCTCAATCTCATCAATTGTGTTCGGTAGAGTGCCCTAGTAATGTTTCATTCGGCTTGAGCAACTCATAATACACGACCCCGAGCTGATTCATGAATATTCTGCTTGGCTGTCGATGTTGAAGCATGGCCGCGTGGTCTCCATGATTTCCTCTTCTTTGAGTTATCGCAGTGGATCCATTTTTCATCACTATACGATGCAAAAACCCGTTGGTTTATGCTTGGCAAGTAGCATTTCACTTGTGTAAAATCGGCGTTCAACGTCTCTCGGCTTCAGTTCATATGGAACCCAATTTCCTTGCTTTTGAATCATTCCCAACTTTTTAAACGATGTGAAGTTGCTTGTTGGGTCACCCCTAATGTAAGTGCAAGTTCTTCTTGCGTTTGCCAGGAATCTTCCTCCAATAATGCTTCCAATTCCGCGTCCTCGTACACTTTTGGCCTTTCACTACGTTCTTTGTCTTCGAGGTCAAACTGACCGTTCTTAAACTTATGAAAGCACTCACGACAACTTCTCTTACTTAAATTAGCCTCACCATATGCTTGTACAAGCTCTCGATGCGTCTCAATTACAGATTTGTTGAAATTAGGAAGTAAATCAAAAGGCAAATGGCGCTTATTCGGTTCAAAAAAAATTTGCACGCAAAAAATTATGTGATGCTGATACAAAATCGCTAATATTTTAAGGTTTCTCTCTGCGGGCCCACTGTATGATATACTTTCAGCATCTATTATGGAGACTTCTGGTAGCTCTGCGACTTTTCTGGAGTATTTCGTTAGTTCTAGGCCTCCCACGTGCACTAGCACCGTAGGAGTTTTAACGTTCACTACTATAACTAACAAGGATCGCCGACTAATAGATTTTTTGTCGAACCAATTCAAAAGTTAAACCAACTTTAAAAAGAAAGATGTTCCAAGTCGTCGACGACATTCAATACAAGACAATTGTTCTTTATTCCATTGCAGGACGTTGTAAAATATTTTGAACCGTATAACAGACTCTAGCAGAAGTGTGTCAGATTTTTGAAGTGGAGTAAGGGTACGTATAATATTTCTTGTATCTTGTACAAGTTTTTCTAAATGTATATATTACTTTCGAAACAGACTTCATATACACTATAAAGTTGGAAATTTATTCTTACATTTTTTTCTTAAGTTTGTAAATATATAATATAAATAAAGTCAAAAAAGCACGATTTATTTAAAACGGAGATAAGAAGTTCGGCAATTAAAAGTTCGCCTGTTCTTTTCGTCATTTCTAAATTAGCCCGAAGGAATGGGTTGCCTGCCGGCAGCAATAATTTAACTTGCAGAATTTGTCAAAATGACAAGCAACCTTAGCTCGCCCAGCCTACAGCAGAAGAAATGACAGCTGACAAATACGCCGGAACTCGACTTTTACTACCCTTTGTCGGTTTTATTTTAATCTAAGATTCGCGAACGGAATTTTCAGCAACATAAAAAAATGACAGCGTGTTACGCAATCTGCGTTTAATTAAACGAGCGGTGTATTTTTAAAACTGATACAAATTTATAATAAAGGCAAACATAATTTTGTTTGAAAGATGTTCCTTATCTCCATTCTGAAAGTTAATTTGTCAGCGCTCTGATATATTTAAATTATGTTGTTCTCTCTGCTCAACATGGTTTTAATTTTTTAAAGAGGTATGGCGGCTAAGTCCTTCTGTAGATCTTCCAGCAATCGATTTTATGATTATCCTTATTCAGAGTCGTAGAGGCACGTCAAATATTGAAACTAACTTTTAGTAATGAATATGAAACGAGCCGATTTTTAACTTTTCATCTCTTTCCCTCCTTTTTTTATAACTTTTTTGATTGTAAAAACGGATAGATGGATCAAGTGAAAAAGTTTAGAAACTTTTAACGTTTTGTCCTCAAATAGAGCAGACATCTTCAGAATGAAATCTAAAATTGAGTCTTTCCTGTGCGTTTTTGCTTTTATACTCGTGGATACCTGGGGTGGTAGGGATCGTTGTTGACGTCACCGGGTTAGTGTCTGACGTAATCTGGCCATTGTTGGTAACAATTCGGTCTCTGCTGACGTCACGCGTTTCTTCACTGCATGGTGGTCTGTTTTTGCCCCTTAAGAGCGGTGAACTAATACTTGGGTAAGTACAATCGTCGTCCCTGTTAAAATTATTTTTATATTTATAAATTTCGACTGTCCTTCTGTGCAATCTTAGGTAATAATTTCTTTTACTATTAGATAAAATTGTGTCTGCTCGAACTATATTTCATGACGAGGATTTTCCAATGTTCAGCGCAGTTAGTTCCGAGCATTGAAACGTAGTGGACGTGTGCGGGCCAAATTTACCTGAGATATCGCTGCGCCCGAGCCGAAGCCTTAAGGTCAGGCGTATTTATTTATTTACCAACATTAACTAATATTTAATATTCTAATATACAGGGTGAGGCCCTACGGGCAAACAAATTCAACACCATACCACCAAAATGCAATACCGCAATTCATACCAACATCTAACATGTTTTATTCACAACCTTTACCCCCACAACAACCCAATCCACATACTACTCTACACAAGGCTTTCCTGCAATTAATGAATGGCAAACTGTCAAAAGATCAAAAAGGTCAAGTCAAACCGATTCAAATACCTACTGGTTAAGCGAAAATCGATTCGTCTCGCTTGGCGAGGACAGAGAAATGGAAACAAACACAGATAGTAATCAACACAAAACGGACCCAAAGCCGCCTCCAATTTTTATTGCAGGAGTAGAAAATATAAAACCTTTGGTCACCGAACTAGACAAAGTAGCCAAGGACAAATATCATTATAAAGCACTAAGTAGAGAGCAAGTTAAAATAGAACCGACCGACTCGCATACATATCAAAATGTTGTACGACAAAAAACCCAATATCACACTTATAAGCCTAAAAATGAGAAAAGCTTTAGAGTAGTATTAAAAAACGTACACTACTCAAGTGACGTTGCTGAAATAAAGCAAAGCATAGAGGCTTTGGGATATCAAGTAACAAATATTTGGAACGTTAAACAACAAAGAACAAATATCAGGCTGCCTATGTTTTTTGTAGATCTCAAACAAGAAAGTAATAACAAGGATATCTACAAAGTGAAATCATTAATGAATACTAGTGTGACATTTGAAGCACCACATGTTAAAAGAAATATACCGCAATGCATGAGATGTCAACAATATGGTCGCACTAAAAATTTTTGTAGCAAAAATCCACGCTGTGTTAAATGCATAGGTACCCACTTAACATCAGATTGTCCCAGAAAAATGAAGAGTAGTGAAGTTAAATGTGTCAACTGTAGTGAGAATCATCCGGCAAACTATAGAGGATGCATTGTCCATAAACAATTACAACAAAAACTCTACCAGCAGTTGAGAAATCAAGCAGGACAACCTCGAGTTTTCAATACACGCTTTGTTCAACCTAACGTAACCTATGCTCAACAAATGCATCAAAACCACCAACAGGCAGCTAATCCAACTCAATCAGACCCAATCGTGCAGACTACCCCAACGAGTGACATAGTTGAACTGAAGAATATGATGAAAGACCTCATCAAACAAATGAGCACCATAATGAATCTTATTTCCACGCTCGTAAATAAAATGTCTTAATGGCTCAGTTACTTGAAATAGGTGTATGGAACTCCAACGGCCTATGCCTGCACGCACAAGAAGTTAGTCTATTCCTACAATTACATAACCTAGATATCATGTTAATATCCGAAACACATTTTACTCATCAAAGTTACTTAAAAATCCCATGGTATCACATATATAATACCAAGCATCCTGACGGAACTGCACATGGGGGAACAGCAGCCCTCATCCGAGAAGAAATCAAGCATCACGAACTACAACACTACTGCAAAGAAAATTTAGAAGCGACTACTGTAACTATAGAAGATATAGTAGGGACGATAAACATCTCAGCGGTATATTTCCCACCAAAGTATAACAACAAACAGCAAGACTTCGAAGATTATTTCAAAACTCTGGAAATAAATTCATTTCTGCAGGTGACTGGAATACCAAACATCAACACTGGGGTTCAAGAATAACTCTACCGAAAGGCAGACAACTGTATGAAACCCTCCGAAGTCATAACCTCACTGCAATATCCACCGGACAGTCAACCTATTGGCCTACTGATAAGAATAAACTTCCAGATTTAATAGACTTTGGGTTAGTAAAAGGACTTGATTTAATGAAACTCAAGGCAGAGGCATGCTTCTCATACGATTACTCACCATTCGTAATAACGCTTCATTCACACATTCTAGAAAAACAGAAACAACCCACATTACACATCAAGCAAACGAACTGGAAAGTATTCAAAACAACTTTAGTCTCTAATTAGTTTAAATATACCACTTAAAACACCAGAAGACCTGGACTTATCAGTAATCGATCTCACCACCTCAAAACAAAAAGCGGCTTGGACTGCTACACCAGATCAACATCATTCTACTGTTAACGAAAAAATCCCAATTATAGTAAAAGAAAAAATTCGTGAAAGAAGCAAACTTAGGAAAAGATGGCAACTCACAAGAAGCGAAGACAATAAGAAAAACTTTAATAACGCAGCAAAGGACCTGAAAAATGTAATACTACAAATTAAAAATGAAGCTATCAGCGAATACCTCAGTAATCTAACAGCTACAGAAGCTACAGATTACTCGCTCTGGAAAACAACCAAAAATCTGAAAAGGCCAAAAACATCCACCCCACCGTTCTTAGATCCAAATAATCAATGGGCTAGAAATGCCAAAGAAAAGGCCGCAACATTTGCTAGCCATTTAGCCACAGTGTTTAAACCGCATGAAATAGATGCAGTAGAGAATGAAATTACAGTTAGAGAATTTTTTACTGCCCCTTATCAACTGGATCCCCCAATAGATAAAATTTTAGTTTCTGAAATCCAAGATACATTCAGGCACACAAACCCCAGCAAAGCTCCGGGCTTTAGCTTGATTACCGGAAAGGTACTACAAGAACTCACAACTACAGCGTACAAAGCCATACAGCAAATATTCAACGCAGTATTGAGACTTGGTTACTTCCCCACTACATGGAAAGTGGCACAAATCATAATGTTGCCAAAACCTGGCAAGAATCCCAAAGAACCGGCGTCCTATCGCCCAATAAGCTTATTGCCAATCATTTCAAAAGTTTTCGGAAAACTCTTCTTAAAACGATTAAAACCAATTTTAGATGAAAACAGCCTTATTCCTGATCACCAGTTCGGGTTTAAAAGTCACCACGGTACTATTGAGCAAATACACAGGCTTGTCAATATAATAAACACTACATTTGAAGCTCAAATGCACTGCTCTTCGGCATTTCTAGATATTAGCCAGGCTTTTGACAAAGTCTGGCACGAAGGTCTTATGTACAAACTTGAAGCATGTCTCCCATCCAGCTTTGTGATTGTACTATAATCATACCTAACCCACAGACACTTTTTCGTAAAGTATCAAGACGAACACAGCGAACTATTCCCAATCCAGTCAGGCGTGGCACAGGGTAGTGTCTTGGGACCTGTCTTATACACGATATATACGGCTGACCTTCCAACGAGTAACGGTACTGCAGTTGCTACGTATGCGGACGATACCGCAGTACTAGCAGTACACTCCGACCCAACAATCGCCTCCCAACATCTCCAGGACCACTTAAACCTCATACAAACTTGGCTCACTGACTGGAAAATCCAAGCTAATGAACATAAATCAGTACACGTGACATACATTCTAAATAGAGACACGTGTTCTCCGGTAGTGCTAAACGGTCATCAGTTGAACCAGGCAGACGACACAAAATATTTGGGTATGCATTTGGACAGACACCTAACGTGGAAAAAACATATTTTCACGAAACGAAAGCAACTTGGCCTGAAATTTAGACAAATGTATTGGCTGATCGGTAGAAGGTCGCAGTTAACCATGGACAATAAATTGTTTCTCTACAAGGTAATCCTCAAACCTATCTGGACGTATGGGATACAACTGTGGGGTTGTGCAAGTAACTCTAATCTGGCAATCTGACAACGGTTTCAGAATAAAATCTTACGAACAATAGTTGACGCTCCCTGGTATGTTCCCAACACAACAATTGCAAACGATTTACAAGTGTCATCGATTAAAGACGAAATCAAACGGTTTAGTGAAACGTACAGTGCCAGAACTAAAGTCCACCCTAATGTGCTCGCGCGTGATTTATTCACAAACGCTATTGGTGAAGTGCGTAGGCTTAAGAGATTCAAACCAAATGACCTAATAGACAGATTTAATTAGGATTAGCATATCTACAGACACCTACTGTCTGTTGTCATATTGTCTTACTTAAGATATTATTAAAGGAGTAACTTCGCTGGAGGTTATCTCCTGCATGTCATTAATGTAATCTGTCACTCTTTACATATTAATTACTTATTGTCCATCGGACAGATTGTAAGCTTAAAGGAATTAATAAAAAAAAAATGTTCAGCAACCGTTCCTTTTTGACTTGTATGGCGATTCGACTGCTTGCGGAGGTACGGTGCATATGCCTGGGTTTTCTGTATAAAATGTGTTGCAAAAGTTCATTCTTTGATTTAAAAACATCTACATCTAGAAAGACAATCCTGTTGTTTCATTCTAGTTCCATGGTAAACTGTAAGTTCAGGTGTATAGAATTCAAGTATTTAAACTAATCTGGTAGTGTCTCCTTTCACAAATCTGTCATCAACGTATTTTTGCCATATCACTGATTTTAACGGTGCTGTATTGATGGCGATTTCTTTAAATTTCTTTGACTGCAGCCTAACAACCCAAAAAATGCGATTATTAGTCTCATTTTATTCAATCTTTCTCTTTCCGCAATTATTTTGCTTCCAAAAACAAATAGTGGGAAAAGTTGTCAATGAGAAAGGCAAAACTCAACTCCAACTGTAATTTGTTTTATTTAAACTTAAACAGCTAGATTCTATGGGCTTTGTTTATTGTAAGACACAATAAAGAAACAATATTAAACCTATCTCAAGTGTAAGAACCCATGTGTTCAAATGTGGTTATAAGCTACTTTAGTTATTTGTAGCATGAAAATAAATCTGCAAGTGCTTAACAGTTAGTTGCACTTAAAACTGCATTAATATAAACATAAAGAAAAAGAATTATTAAAAGGAAAATGCACCTGATTTTCAGAAAGAAGAAAAGAAAAATGAAGATTTAAGGAAGAATTTTTTGTAGTATAGGAGATACATTTCTATATGAGAGTAACAAGGATAGTGATTTTTTAATTGCGAAAGAAGAAAAAACTGTTGTTATTGTAAAGATATTTTTTTACAATCTTTTTCATTATAAGTATTAGGTAAATGTAATACAAGACCTTATTTTGAAAGGAAACCATCCGTTGGTATTTTTTCTTATATATCAATGAGATAGATATAGGATAGAATAAGATTTATAAAATTTTCCTATAAGTCTATTTTGATACTCCATTGTAGAGACAGTTTTTAGTTTTTCCGTGATGTATGCGATTTTTAGGTCTTGGTGTATCGTTAAATTGCTAACGTTACACGTTCGCTGTATTGGTTGAAGGTTTTAGTATAGACTTGTATACTATAATACAATTCTTACCGATGAATTTTATTTTCGACTCATAAGCAGGACAGCTTAACGGCTATTTGTCTTTTTTTGTTGGGCCACGTTAAACGTTGATCTAAGGTGCAATTTTAGTTACTTAACATCTGATTTCACAAGTACAGCAGCTCTTTTAACGGTTATAGAACATATTGCGGTACGTGTAATTAATGATGTTTTGGACAGTTTTAGATTGATTTATTTTAATTCACCACTCGTTTAACAGAGATTTGTTCATTTTCAAAATATATTACTTGGCTATTATCTGGTTATAAGATAGCAATGTTGTCAGCAATTATAGTATTGTTTATTTTAGGCAAATCAGCAGTACATATAATATATAAAACAAAGAAGTGAGCCAAGCAACTTGCCTTGCGGAATACCGGATTGTATATGTTAGTATACAAAAGTGCACAGTGATATTTTACAGAGAAATTTCTATCAATGAGCTAAGACTTCAGAAGAAAGCATTAGTTGTTATTTTTAAGTTTGTAAGGTAGATTGTTGTAATTATTTAGTAATATACTAAACGACAGCATCAAGGTTTGTTTTGTCTAGAGTTTGATGTCCAAGAGATGCGGTAGTTTTCTTAGGTCTGTTGGTCAGTAAAAAAGCTATTTGTTAGTTACATGGGTCCGGTTCTGGCAAGTGACAGAAAGGGTTTAAATATAAATAAGTGAAAATTTAATGAAATTAAATTCAAATAGAGATTACAGTAAGTTAAAACAGATGAATAGTGCAAATTTAAAACATTAGATAAAGATAAGATTAGCTAGTAGAAAACTTAAAAATAGATCGCAAAGAAAATAAATACAGATAAGAGACGACAGCTGACGGGCTGAGCGCGTAAACGAAACGGTTGAGTGAGAGGATAAGCGATACCAAACAGCGTGTAATTTAAAATAACGCGGGGTTATATTTGAATTATACAGAAATTTAGTAAGTAGCAAGCATACATAAAATATAAGGGAAAAAGAGAACGACGATCTCCGAGGAGTGGCTCCGGGTCGGTTTAGTAAAAATGGAAAATAAATATAGCCAAAGTATGATGAAACTCCTACAAGAAATAAATGGGAAATTAGACAAAATGGAAGATAGTAACCAGAGACTTAAAAAGAAAATAGATAATCTTTAGATAGAACTGAATAACTTAAGAATGGAAAATGAATTACTGAAGAAAGAGAAGGGACTACTAGAACAGAGAACATCAATGCAAGAAAAGAGAATAGGGAAACTAGAAAGAGAAATAAGAAAGAAACAAATAATACAAGGTGTGGATGAAGGAAATGAAGGGAGAAAACAATAACTGGAACTAAAAGAAAGAGCAAGAATTATAATGAGAGAGATAGATAACAAAAATTAGAAAATTAGAAAGTGGACAACGAACAAAAAGAAGACCAATACTGACAGAATTAAGGGGTCTGAACAAAAAAGATGGAGATACTAAAAGCTACAAAAAAATTAAAAGGAACAGAAATATACTTGGAGGAGGACTTCATAAAAGATATATAGGAACAGCGAAGAGATCTAGTGAAGTACATGAAACAATACAGAGAAAAGGGAGATCATGCAATACTACGATACAATAAATTGATAATAAATGGAGAAATGATGTCCATAGAAAAACTAAATAAAACAGATAGGCAAAAGCACAAGGAAGTAGGACGAAATGACTTAGAAGAAAAAAGGCAAGAACAACAAATCAAAAATCACCAGAGAAAACTAAGAGATAAGTTAATTAAAATTACCAAAATAGGATGGTATATAAAAAATTATTAGGGAACGAGGGGGGAAATGAATGAAGGCCAACACAAATAGAAATAAGATAATGGTCGAAAATGACAAACCTATTCAGACAGAAAATTGTAATGTACAAAAACGTAGGAGAAAAGGGGACAAAAGTAAAAGAAAAAGGAAGAAAAGATGGAGGAACAAAAGAAATGACAATAGGAATATGGAATATAACAACACTAACAGTAAAAGAGATAGAGGTAACAGAAGAAATGGATGAATATGGTGTATGTACTAGGTGTCAGCGAAACTAAGAAGAAAGAGAATGGGGCAATAAAACTGACAAATGCACACTACATGTATTATTCAGGGGTAATAATGAAAGAAAGAGCAAAGGAGGGAATGGGAATAATCGGAAATGAGGAAATAAACCAACAAGTCATCAAGGCAGATGCAATAAATTTGAGACTGATAATCTTATACCTGCAAATGAAAGAAAGAACGGTATTCATACAAGTATACACACCAATAGAAGGAAGTGAATTAAGGAAAATTGAAGAATTCTATAACAAATTACAGAAAAAAAATAGATGAAGTGAGAGAGAATACTGATAAAACAATAATAATGGAGTACTGGAACTCTAGTAGGAAGAGATGTGAATAGAGGCCTAGGATGTATGGGCGGTTATGGAGAGGAAATAATGAATACAAATGGAACTAAAATGCTTCCATTTAAACGATCTTTTGATAGAAAATACTTTCTGGAAACAAGAACTAGAAGACAAGTATACGTTTCTGGCAGAGGAGGGGCAGGCCAAAAGTATAATGGGTTATATAACTTCCACACCAGAATTAAGACATATTATACAACAAATAGTAACTGAGAAGAGGGAGGAACTAGGAACAAATTATAGATTAGTAAGAGCGACATGGAAAATATAGAAGCAAAAACAAACAACCAAATAAAATTTAGAAAGGTGAAGATAAATAAACTAAAAGAAGAAAAAGGCAAGATAAAATATCAAGAAAAAACAGATGAAGAGTTTTATAGACAAGAATTACAGAAAAGTGAGTGGAAGAAAGATGCAAAGTATTTAAAGAAGTAATATATTCAAAGGCAGTAAGTGTCTGTGGCATGACAAAAATAAATAGTAATAGGAAAAGAACAAACTGTTGGAATGACCAAGCAAAAGAAGAAATAAGGCAAAATAAAAAGGCCTGGAAGAAATACATACAGACTGGACAGCAACAGGATAGAGAGAAATATATAAATATGAAAAATAAAGTAAAACGGATAGTAAAACAAGTTAAAAGAAAAGTTGGAAAGACTTTGGAAGAGAGATAAATGAAACATATAAAGAGAATAATAGGATTTTCTGGGCAAAATAAGAAAAATGAGAGGAAGCCACTGGAAAGATTAGAGATAAAAATAACCATATTACAACAGACGAAAAAGAAATAATGAAAGTATGGAAAGACTATTTAGTTTTAAAAAAGGAGACAATGAAGAAAGGGAATCAAATAGAAAAAAGGAAGAATCAGAAGAAGGAACAGAACAGATAAAAGGAATAACAAGAGAGGAACTGCAAAATTTACTAAAAAAGATAAAGATTGAGAAAGCAGGTGGTGGGGACAAAATAGACCCGGAAACGATAAAATGGATTGGAGAAAAGGGTAAAGAATGGCTTTGGAAAATTTGTGAGAAGGCCGGAAGAACTAAGAAAATTCCGGAGGATCAGAATAAGAACTTGATATAAGAAAGGGGATCAGACGGTATGCGATAATTATAGAGCCGTTTGTCTCTCCTCGATGTGCTTTAAAGTAGATACCTGAATTTTGAAAGGAAAACTTAGAAAATGATAGAAGAGTAGGAACAAGTGGCATTTATGCCAAATAGGCAAACTAATGACAACATATGCGTAGTCTGGAATGTTATAGAAAAAAAATATAGAAAGGAGATGAACTATTGTTAACCTTTCTAGGTATAAGAGCAGCTTTTGATGCAGTGGAGAGAGGAAAAATATGGAAATGCTTAGAGGTACGAAAAGTGACAACGGAACTAATAGAAGTATATACAAAGTAGTTAGAGGAAAAATTCAAATAGCTGGACTGACATCAGGGGAATTCAAAATAGAGAGCGGCATAAAACAGGGTGATAGTCGAAGCCCATTAACTTTTATAATAATAATGGATAAAATATTAAAAAATCTAAAAGAAAAAAGGAGAGGATTGCGCACAATAATAGGATATAGAAATCTGGAACCAGTTAAGGTGAAAAGTCTAATGTATGCAGATGACATAGTAATAATGGCAGATACAGATAATAAATTGCAAAAGCTAGTCAACATATGGGTAGAACAAATAGAGAAAATGAAAATGGAGGTCGACATTAAGAAAAGTAAAACAATGATAGTGAATCAAAACTATGAGAGGGCAGAAAATAGAGAAGTAAAGTGCAAAGGGAGTAATGTGGATAGAGTTACAGCATCTGAGTATTTGGGAATAATAATAACAGGGGACGGCAGAATAGAAGCAGAACTGGGGAACAGAATGACAAGAGCGAATACGATCTACTATGCATTACATAGGACGATATTGAGAAAATAAGAGATAGACCAACAGGTGAAATTAATGGTACATAACGCGATAACAATACCGACAGTATTATACACCAGTAAAAATTGGACGATACAAACTAAACATGAGAATACTCTCACTATACTTATTATACAATAACGGCCGTAGAAATGAAATACTTAAGAAAGATAGCGGGTAAGACAAAGTTTGATAGAGTACGGAATGAGGAAATAAGAGAATCTTTACAACAGGAACCAATAGTGAAGAAAATCAAAAAAAGACAGTTAACAAGGTGCGGTCATATACAACGAATGAAACTAGAGAGAATATACAAAAGTGTTCGAAGCAAGAAGTGCGAAGAAAAGAAAAAGGGATGACCTAGGAAGAAGAAGATGTCAAATTATTGATGTGGGAAAAGCAAGAGGAAAGACAATAAACGAAATGGAAAGTTTAGCAAGGGACAGAAAATGGGTTAAGGAGGACTGGGACGCATAAATTCGACGCTGGAAATCATAAGAATAAGAGCGAAGAAGTTAGCTACATATTTTTTCCTAAAAGAATTCATAGGAAATTATGATTTGACATGGTAGGCGGTAGAGGAAAATTACAATTAGGTTCAACACTTTTGTGTTTACCTGTACGTTTGTAGCTTAAATTGCATTAGTTTTATATTTGTTTACCTTATTATGAAGGATGGATTTTTTAATGCCTGCTAATCCACCATGCGATGTGCCATCAGGATCAATTTGAAATTATGCCATTTTGATGAAATAGACGAAAAACAATCTTTTGAGGCTATTTAAAAGCGTTGTTAGCTGCTCATTTCTGCTTGCAGTAGATTTAACAGGGCCATTATTTTGTTGCTTTATGCGATTCGAGCATAAATACATCATTTCAATTTTGCGACCTTGTGCGTTAACCGAGCTTGATTTAATAGGGAGACGTCTAAAGCCAAGTCTTTGTGTTATTAGTATTTGTAAACAATGCAGTCCTTGTAATTTGCTGGGTGATCGTCCATGCATAAAGCACATTTTTCATGAGTTCTTTAGTCTTTCGGCATGCCACATTCTATTTAGTTGTACAGTAGACTGCAGTAATCTTTAAGTTGCGCTTGGTGATTCTGCAGTTATTTTGGTGTTGTAAATATACATTTGTTCCAAGCAACTTTAATCGATTTTAGAGCTTTGTTTTGAGCAGATTTTTAACTTATAGGTTTGTGGTTCTATTCATGCCCTTCCACTGGTAACCAGTCCTGTTTGTTGGTTTTCACTTTGCCAGAGACAATCAAGTCATCGTCGTCTTTACGTGAGATAATGTAAGTTGTGAGTGTTAGATAAGATAGCTGGTGTGTGTACATTAAGATTTGTGAAAGCACGCCGCTTAATTAGAGGTTTGATGTAGATGAAACCGAATCGTAAACGTGCTTACCTATCAATTTGCAAAGATTTTACTGTGCCGCGAAAGGGCAAATGTGTATGAAAGTAAACTAAACTTTATCTACCACAATTTTTTTTGTCCAGTGCTTTTACTGATAGGTCTATTTAACGAACAAATGAATATATTATATCAAATGTAAAAGAGGATATTTTTTGATTATTCTTCACAAATGAATTCCGTAAGGTAGTGAAGCGAAGTTTGTTTCTAACGACGATGTCAAAAAGCTACTGAACAAATACGATCAGATAAATATTTCGAATTATACCTGAATTTACAAGTCTGGGCGGCTACAATTTAATATCTACAAAAACCAAATTTTAGCTGAAATGTGAGCATTGGAAAAAATTAAAGTTAGTCCCATTCAGAAACAGGATTAACATTTGTTGATTTAGAGCTCGTTTATCGGATGTACTTTTGCTGAGATACATGTTTACAAACATTGAAAGAACATGTTTTTCACAGTTTTGTTCCATGTTTTTACAATTTTGTCTATTTTTTTAATATGTTGCTTTATTTCTCTTGCATTGCCATTTACTTTTGTCTTCTCCAATCTTTAAGAATCTTCTCCAATTAGATAATTCCTAGACTTGTAGCATCCTGAAAGGTGCTTGGGATTATGATTAATTGGGAAGATTTAAACATTTAGTTTTTTAAATCAATGAAGCAATATAAAAGTACAAATATAAAAAGGTATTTTTCTATATAAATTTCTGACTGAAAAACACATTTTCCCAAACGGTTGATTCCTCTATGGTAAAATAAAGATGAATGGAGACAATAATGTTTCAAAACCAACATCGTTCTCGGTCATCTAAGCGCTTTATTATTAATAATCCAAACGGATAGAGAGAAAGAAACCCATTTCTCATTTTTGACTAGAAAGCGAAGGCCATGCCTTTCGATACTTTTCAAAATCCAAAATAGTAAGTGATGGCGGAACACTGATGTAGCTTATCCCGTTCTTATAAGCAATTTAGTTTTAACATTGAGAAAGTGGCAAAAATGCAATTTTCTCCTCAGTTGCGTAGGTTATCGGATGATATCATTGACCTCTTATTTTCAGCTGCTTCTCGCTCCTCCAAAAATTATTTAAGCCATACACACGCTTGAGTCTATTCAAAATTTTGTACGGTTTTTTGCTCTCTGGCGTGTGATGCTTGATAGTCATGTGTTGTGTTACGGACGAGGGCATTTCTGACATTGTGATGTTGATTAAGCAAACTTTAGTGCAAGATACGCTACAGAAAACCCATTTAGGTACCTTTGTTCACAACGTTGAAAAGCCGGTCATTTCAAGATGCTTAAAATAGAAATAGCGGTTATTTTTGATTTGCTCTGGTAGATGAACTAAGAAAATGTACCGATATGCAGTGATGTAACTATTAAATAAAAGAGCATTACTAACTAAAGCTGCGCTATTTCTTTTAATACATTGAACATCAATATTGAATAGTAGGATTGAACAAAAAGCTTATTATATGAGGACAATTTAGATAGAAACCTCTCGTTGGTTATCTATCAAACTTTAGTAGATACAGAAATTTTATTACACATATTATAAATATAAAATAGTACATTACTTTTCGACATAATTGCCACGAAAATTAAGGCAACCTTTATAAGGTTTAAAATTTCTTCTGCAAAAAGACCCTCACGCTTGGGAATATATAAGAAACAGTCTACAGCAGAACGCATTTGGTGTGTTTTGTGCTTCTCAGACAGGAGTTTTGGTACCCAACTTGCACTATCTATTATAATCTCTTACAAAAGAGCTCAAGAACGTTGAGCAACGTACAGAAAGTTTAAATAGATGCGAAAGCTTTCATGGCCAGTGTTATGGTGCATCGTATGGTTGGTTCTCGAATTATAAGGCCGTAGTCGGAGTTTGGAAACGCTTGACATTTGATCCACAACTGCGAGTGTGGTACGGATGTTGTTGGGGGGCGTTGTTGACGTCAACGAAATGGTAGATAACGTAATTGGGCTAGTAGCTGCCATCATTAATAACACTTCAACATTTTCTGACGTCACAGATAAACGAAGATTTAGGTAGATTCAATCCGTCCTCCCTGTTAAAATTATTTTTATTTTAATTTATCCAGGGCGGAACTATATGCCCTACGTGAACTCAAGAATGATGACACTATCATAGTATTACCAGCAGATAAAGGTAATGCCACAGTTGTACTAGCACAGGAGGACTACATAAAGAAGATGACCAAACTGCTCGATATAACCATTTACACCGTGCTCAAACGCGATCCCACATCGCTGATACTACGTGACACAAATAAACTGATAAAGAGTTCCTCTCTGATGCCATTATCAAAAAGAGACTAATTACATTAGAAACGCTGCCCTCAAAGAATATAACTTAGCCCTGTAATCGCCAATTACTACATGGAGAAATTTGAAGATATTGCCATCAATACAGCACCATTAAAACCCGCGGTATGGCTAATATAGAGATACGGAAAGGAGACTCTACTACAATTTTTTGTACACTTGAATTCTATACGCCAAAGCATGTAGTTTACCATAAAACCGGAATCGAAATATAGGATTGCTTTCTTAGACGTACAGATGTTGTGATTAGAGAATGGACATTTACAACGCACCGTGTACAAAAACCCCCGCATACGGACCGATACCTTCACAAGCAATCGAATCACCATCCAAGCCAAAAAAGAACGAATGTGAAAACATTGGTAGACCGAGCACGACGTATATGTCAACTACAGTCTTTGGAACAAGTCTTACAAGGAAATGGCTACTCCAGGACGGTGATAAAATCTAAACCTAAGAAATTCGCACAAAAGACACAACCGAAATCGGCTACGCTAGGCAAAGCTTCTTTACTTTACACCAACAGGGTTACGGACCGGATAGGAAAAATCCTCAACAAAGACAAGGTGGAAACCATCTATACTACCACCAACAAGATACGGGATTTGTTTAGACCAGCCAAAGATACAAGAAATCCACAGAATACACTAGGAGTATACTGCATACCTTGTTCATGTGAGCTAGTCTACATTGGAACTACGGGCCGAACGATGACTTAGATAATGGAACACAAACGTCATCTACGCCTTAATCAACCCAAAAAATCAGCAGTTGCTGAACATGCTTTGGAAAATGCTAACCATGAGATAGAATTTGGGCAAACACAAGTTTTATCTAATAGTGGGAATTATTACCCGACATTACATAGAGAGGCGGTGGATATTTATAAATAAAAAAATAATTTTAACAGAAACGACGTATTCCATTTACTTAAACCTTGGTTTATCACTCTTAAGGGGCAAAACACAGACCGCGATACGAAGAAGGAGTAAGTGACGTCAGAAAGTGCCGAAATATTACGAATAACGTCAGCAGCTAACCTGATTACGTTATCTACCTTCCCGGTGACGTCAACAACGCTTCCTCCCCAACACCATCTACTACACTAGTACGAGTACAAAAGCGAAAACGCACAGGATAGTCACTTAATTTCCAGATTTTCTTCTAAAGACGTCCGTCGCGGTTGTGGACGAAACGTCAAGAGTTTCCGGCCTCCGACCACGGCCTTATAACCCGAGAACCAACCGCACGATGCACTAGAGAAAGTTTAGATATTGGAAACCGACTGACTACACATAGGAGGCCACTTTTGCCTGATCATGCACGTTAGTGGGTCTATATTTAAACATGGGAAACACTCAGGCACGACACTTATACTCATCTTGTTTGATCAGTAGACAGTTGTCGACATTTTTTCACACAAAAAATCGTATTACTGCGCACACTTTACATTTGGAGGGATTTTATATAGGAATGTTTATTTTAACCGATCTGGCGGACTAGTAAACTGCAATATTAACTTCTTCCATTCAACACTACCTACTGAATTACTGCGTATAGCGCCACAGGGCAGACGTTGCCATCCCCTCCTATTTTTTGCGCATGGGGAAACAGATTTATTTTCGAAATTATTTTGTAAATGCATGCAATTTTAAAATAAATTTTAATTATCCTAAATTTACTGATCTAGAGAAGAGCAGTAATACACTAAACGCAATGTTTGTGCTACAAATTTCAATCTTGTTGTGTTTAAAAACATTTAAAAATCAAAAGAAGCAACTAAAACAGATAAACACAATTTTTCAAATAACCAATGCTATTTTTAGGCAGATCCAACAAGTATGGCTTTAGATCGAACTTTCTCCCACAAACTAGTCATGCGTGATGGTTAGCATATTTCTTATGACTACTAGAAGAAAGTAAAACTTATGCGTTTTGGCGTTATAATAGTATGCAAAAAAATTGCCTCGTTACCATAAGAATACTCCGGAGGCAACGTGTCGAAAACTTAAACATAATTTCCACATGCATCAAACGACTGCTAGGATTTGCTTTATTTGATGGCTGAAATTCGCGTGAAATATAAAATGAGACACGAAAGCGGTTGCCTGTTAAAACTGAATTGATCCGATACCATCCGACTAGCAAATCATCGATGTTGTTTCAAAGGCAAGCTGCTTAATGTTGTAACAAAGTTTGTTTTCGCAAATTTATCTGTAATACTTTAACATACGAGAATGGTTACGCAGAAAAATTTATGGCTCTTGCTGAATATTTCAATTGCATTTCAGTTGAATTTGCACACAATAAATTTACCGCGTTTGCGGGACCAATACTGCAAATTCGTCTTGAAATAAGGCATATTTATTCAACAGGTAATATTATGTAAATAGTCAACCCGTAAATTTTGTTCCTATTCTGATACATTTTGCGAAGTACCAGCAAAAACGTTATCGCCTTATTTATTTCGTTTGTAATTCAACCATTTCGCTTAATTGTATTATTTCTTTCTTTTTTTAATTTAAACATTGACTTGATTTTAAAATATTTTAATTAATTTTTAATTAAACTTGCATATAATTTATTTTACATTGGGGTAGCCAGTAGCCTACGTTTATAATTGTAGTTCTTTAACCAATCTGTTAAATATAAATATGAGCACCGATCAAAGTCCCTTGGCGCTTTGCGTAGCTGCGCCAGCAAATTCATCTATGACGAAGCTGTTAGCAAATTAGCATATGAATCTGCAATATAACACAATGTTACGCACAACCTCAGCACATCACAAATGGCAAACTAAATTTATAACTACTTATCGCATCCATCAACGTCAAAGATTCCCGGAAACCCACAGCAAAAACTAACCACCAGGATAAAAATAATAATCCAAACCTGAAATCGGCATTATTAGATCAGCCATTCAATCCAAGTGTTAACCGATTTTAGAACCTCATGCAAAAAATACAGTTTTCTATTAAATAAACAACTAACCAAAGCTACTATGTATATATGCATATGCAGCGTGTTTCAAAAAGGATCATCCGATTTAAGAAATCATAACTATTCAGCTTTTGATCCATTTTGATCGAACAATGCACTGTTAGAAAGAGAGAATACTCGAGTCTCAAATAGTTGTCGTTAACTAACACTAACGCGCTTCGTTCACCTGCTACTTCAGTTTTTGTCTAATCATTTTGTGTTCTATGCTTCACGAACTGTCTAACGTGATTTTCGGTGATAATATTGTGTTGAACCTTCTACCGCTCAGAGCATTAGGCAATGACAGAGACCATTCGAAGAAACGGGTTCTCTGTGTAAAGGGAAATCCAGTAGTTGTCCCCGTGTGTCAGACGAAAATGTGGGGCGCCCCCAAAAATTTCCCCGCCGTACCGGCAGAGAACTAAATATTTCCCCAACGTCTGTCTGTCTTATTTTGCGGCGAACTTTGATTATGGAGTCGTACAGGATTCAATTAATGCAAGCTCTTTATGCAGGTGGAAAACAACGTGTGGAGTTGTGTGAATTCATCCTTGACAAGGTAGCAGAAAATGACAATTTAGTAACACACTGACGAGGCTACTTTTTATTTAAGTGGTAAGGTAAACCTCCATAATCTTAGAACATGGGGAACGCGGGCAGAAATGTTTTTTTCTTAGAGAACGCTGTTATGGGAATCACATATCAAGGATATGCTAGAAAACTGACTTTTTCGACAATTACGGGCCGATTTGGATCACTTTATTTTCAAGCAGGACGGAACACCACTACACTGGAACCTAAAAGTTTGAGAATTTTTGAATAATTAGATCCCATAACGATGGATCGGCCGTAAAGGGTCTGGCAATTCAGCTTTACATCACTGACCTCTAAGGTCGCCGGACCTCACTGCGTGCGATTTTTGTGGGGTCTATGAAAGACTGCCTCCTCTGCCAACTACAGTGGTCGAACAGTGGAACCGCATAACAATAGCTGTGGCAGCAGTGGATCCCAATCGCAAAGGTTTGGGACGAATTTGGCGACTGTATGGACATAAGTCGTGTATCCCAAAGAGTACATATTGAGCACCTGTGGTCTGCTATGTAAAAAAAACTTTAAGATTACCCTTATAATATAAAATTAATCTTGTGCCTCTGTTCGTTATTTTTTATAATATAAACATTTTAAATCGGATAATTTTTTAAAACACCCTCTACAGCAGGAGTCAAGAATGTAAAGTCATTAATCGATTTACTTCTAGAATTAATCAAAAATAAATATACAATTAAAAATTTAAGAAACGAATAAGTTAAATTATAATCGTTGAATTTCATGTTTAATACTTCTAAAGAAACTCCAATAAAAATAACAACGTAGTTCAGTGTATGCGGTGTCAACTTCACGACCACACAAAAACATACTGTAACAGTCCTTACGTACGTGTTAATGTGGACAACAACACAGTATTCCAAGCTGCAAGAAGAGCAGGACTATACTAGAAACATTTTTTGTGTTGAAGTAATCACCCAATGAATTATAGAGGTTGTGAATTTTATCAAAAACTACCAGATGAAGCACATTAACAATAGGATCGATAAGTTAACAACTAACCCCAGCAGATAATTAGAAACATGCAAACTAAAAGGTACGCAGAGGCAGCAAGAAATAACACGTTTCGCAAAATAAAAGAAGTGCTCACAACACTAGCATGACAAAAACTAAATTTTTGGAAACATTTACAACAATGCTCAATCAGTTCATTCAATAAAATGGCAAGGTTCTTAACATGCTAACAATGTTAATTGGTAAAATGAATAATAATGCCTAAATTCCTAAACATAGTTCTCTGAGACGCCAATGGCCTAAGTCAGTGCAAAGATGAGATTAAATTATTTCTTTAACACAACAAAATAGATATGTTAATAACTGAGACCCATTTTACTGACAAAACATATTTTAATATAACGGACGGACCCGGGTTCAGTTTCTGGAGCTCTCCGATGCCTGGCGGTGGTCTACTCAGTCACTAAAAATAATTGAGTACCTGTATTTACTTCAAACAAGGCGTGAAAATGCTGTCGCCTAAGGCACAGTGCTTGCCACATCGCCCTGCATCAGAGATGGTGCGCGACGACCAAGCAAAGAAGGCGAACATATGAGAGTCCTAACCTCCCTATTTGTAGGCTGTGGTCCCTTGCGACGCGTTAGAGTCCTACCATTATTATTATATAACACCTACTTTACAAGTCCCCCAGATAGAACTGCGCACGGGGTACAGCGGTAATAATAAATCATTCAATCAAGCACTGTGAGTTGCCAAAGTATGAAAAGGATTACCTCCACGCGACTGTAATCTGAATTGCGTATTATCGTACAAACTAACCCTTGCTGCTGCTTACTGTTCTCCGAAGGACAACTTAAAACAAGATCAATTTAATTCATGAAGGGAGATTATATTAGTAAGAATACTGTTTAGGTTTCTCGCATATCTAAAGGTAGAGAATTGTCAAGTTTATTATAAGAGGAAAATTATACCCTCTTACCAACAAGACCATCAGATACAAAGAAAATGCCGGATCTCTTAAGCTTCTTTGTTTTAAATAGAACTTATTCTTCTTACGTAGATGTTGAATCAAGGGATAACAACAGCTAGCACGTGTTTCATCATTATACCGTCAACTCCTAAGTACCATAACTTAAAAAGCTAACTGATGCAACAAACCCCAGAATGTGTTAGAATTTCTATAACTTTTTAAAATTTTAATTTACTACGTTAATTCTCTTAGTAGCTTAGTACAAGTGCGTGACCTTCGTAAATCAGTCGCGAGTGGTGCTCGTTTGTGTGTGGTTGTGCTTGGAGTGTGTAACACCCCATGCGACCGTTTACGTAGGTTAAATTTCAAGTAAGTTTTTAATTGTTTATCTTAGTATAATTAGTATAATGCATAAAAATAACTTATCTTTATATAACCTTACCGCATAACCACAGGTTAACCTTCGTTTATAATTATTTTAGGTTAGCTTCACAATGCACTGAACGACCAGGATATTGTAAACCAATTAGAAGAAGAAGAAGAAGAAGAGGCTATTTGATAGCACTTCTGGAGGCGAACAAGAGCATGAAGTCATAGCAAGTGGCCACAACAGTGACACTGAGCAAAGTAAAAATGAGCAGTGGAGCGATGAGAATCAAATTCCTTTGCGCCGGGCCAAAGTCGTGTAGGATCTAACAACTTTTATCTCGGAAAAGAAAAACACACAAAGTGGTATAAACAACCACCATTTTCCAGAGTTAGGACCAGAAATGCCAATGTGTAACTGAGCCTACCAGACCTAAAGGGCCTGCTAGAGATGTGACGACAATCAGCGCAACATTACTTTGCGTATTCTTTAAAGAGAACTTGTCCTGAGATATACAAACGAATATATTGGATCTATTCAAAACAACTTTTAGCGAGATCGTGACTAAAATTCTTACTTATGAAGAGTTGCTCGCATTTTTTGAACTGCTCTATACGCATGGAGTTCTCCGATTGTCTCATTTGAATTTCAAATATTTTTGGATGCGGCTACCACATGCTCGAAATCATATCGAAACATTAATGCCATAAAATTATCTTTTAAATAAAGCCAAATTTCATAGATATTAAAAACATTTTTCTGTGTTTTATTTCAATTTAATGTTCTCCGCCTCCAAAAAAAAACACTCTGTATTAGGTTATAAAAATACAAATCTCCGAGTGAAATATACTGTTTACCGGCAGGTATATACAGGAATCTACTTACCATTAGGTGGGATACAGGCCACAATAGATGATATATGTTGCTCTGCATTTATTTGCGAAAATACAAGCTTTTACTATTATATCATACAAGATTGTGCATCTTGAAATGCATTTCATCAAAGTTTGTTCGAATTGATTGAATAAAGTGTCTAATACTTTCCCAATCTCTTTGCAGCTACACGAACTTTACACCAACATAAGTAGAACAAAAGCAGTTTACTTCCATTCTTGGATACTCCCATAATAGAAAAAAATTGATCACACTGTTTGTAGAACAGCTACCTATACCAACCTCTATTTAAATTCTGATTGTCACAATTATTCTGGCCCAATTCACTTGGTTGCAAAATTATAAGCTATTTTAAACTTCTCGACAATAAATACTGACAGACCATGCCCTAATACAATTCTTATCCCAAAGACATTACTGACAGAATGGACCGCATACTGAATAAGCAAAATACATAAACGGTCTTTACGTTTGACAATAAAACAGCTGACTTCATCGGCCTAATTAAGGATAATTAGCCCCACGAACCCTAAGAATTACATGAAATATCTTGTGGAGACTATAAAAAACCTACGGCAGGCATATCAATAAACATTTTTCCCTATAATTGTTGGTCCCTTGCCAAACATAATAAGGAAGCCGGCCATAAATTTAATTTTGTTAAGTCAAAAATACTTGCTTCCACTTCATATGTCACAGGTAGAATCATTTGTAAGGCAACTGAAATAGAAAAACATTATCAGTACCTGAATATAGGGGACGATAACCAACGATTTGCAATTATTTGAAAACCCTTAATTATACCACGACATCTATTACCAATGCATTAAGCATACTGGATGCTCTCTTTAGTGTTTAGATTTTTATTCAACGCTGCAGAGATGTTTATTGCTGTGTTTTTGCGTGTTCTATTGATTGTGAAAGTCGTTTGATAATGTACAGCATAATAAACCTGAAAGAGCAAGAGCCACATTCCTGAAGATGTCGAAAATATTTATATGTCATGATCTGTCCTTACCCCTAAAAATTAAATTATTGAAGTGTTATGTCTTTCCGGTGTATAGAGTTGAGGCATGAACCCTGTCTGAAGCCTTTTGCAAGAAACTGGAAGCATTTGAAATGTGGCTGTACGGACGAGTTCTAAGAATTTCCTGGACAGACCACATCACTAATTCATCTGTCCTACAAAGAATTGGGAAGAAAAGAACTGCTTTTATAATAAACTCATGAAAACTAGAATTATTCCACATATTATAAGGAATAACCAACGGTACAAGTTATTACAACTAATTATGCAAGGGAATGTGGAAGGCAGGAGAGGTCCGAGAAGGTGCGCGTTGCCATGATGATTACCAACATCCACAAGAAGATTTGTTACCAAACTTTCAAATCAACTAACCTTACCTTAGTTAATGCGTTACTTGACAGACTTTTAATTCTAACCCATTTAATTGTGAAGCAGGGCGTATAAATGTTCAATTTATTATTACTCTTGGCTGTCTTTGTGTATTAGGCCGTAAGTAAGAAACTAAGTCTAAGGAAATAAAAATGAAGAAGTTACAGGGTTGTGTCTAGAAGTAGTAGGACTGTTTATTTTTTCGCGCGCGCGGAGCGATAGAGGGGGGTTTGCAAGGCCGGATGTTATGGAGGGGAGCCTTGGGAACAGGTTTCGACCTGCGGCAGTCGCCTGCGTGCGTTAGTTGAGTGTGGACCACTGTTTTAGTGGCCTTCTGTTGTGACGCCTCGTCGTCAGTTGCGATGGAGCGAAATTTGAAGAAGCGGTACGCCAAGTTTTGCTACAAACTTGTAAAATCAGCTACCGAAACCAAGGACATGCTTACGCAGGCCTACAAGAAGCATACCATGAGCCGTTCCTCGATATTTGAGTGGTACAAGTCCGTCAACTTCGCGAACGGACGACAATGTGCTGAAAGTTAAGCAACTTTTGAACTCTGACCGACGGTTGGGAATTAAATTAATTAGTGATGAGCTGAATCTTTCGTACGGGACAGTCCAACTCATCATCACAGAGGATTTGTTGATGAGAAAAGTTTGCGCGAAAATGGTGCCGACAGTGTTGAGTGGCGAGCAAAAAGAGCTGCGTGTTGAGATTTCCCAAGAAATACTGAACTGTTTGGAAGAAGACGAATATTTTCTCGATAATGTCATCACCGGAGATGAAACCTGAGTCTTCCAATACGACCCGAAAACAAAACGCCAGAGCGAAGAGTGGCACACCGCACAATCACCCCGTAAAAAGAAGGTCAGAATGTTGAAATCGAAAGTGAAATCGACGTTGATTGCATTTTTTGGCCGTCGTGGCATTGTCCATAAGGAATTTGTATCTCCTGGACAGACTGTAAATGCAAGATTTTACGTGGAAGTGCTCACACGGCTGCGAAATCGGATCACACGCGTGCGACCAGACCTGGTGGGGAAGTGGAAGCTTCACCATGACAACGCGCCGTGCCACGGCGCGTGGATTGTGAGGGATCTCTTGGCCAAATTCGACGTTTCCACGTTGCCTCACCCCCTACAACCCTGATGTGGCACCGCCGGACTTCTTCCTGTTCCCCGGATCAAGAGGCATCGTTTCGACTCGGTGGAAGCAGTCCAAGCGGCAATGATGAGGGTGCTGAACAACATCCCGGAGGACGACTTCCAAAAGGCCTTCGCGACCTGGAATGCTCGCTACCAGAAGTGTCTGCCCAAGGGGCCTATTTTGAAGAGTATTAAGTCGATGTACCAAAATGTTCAATAACTTTAAAAAAAAAATCAGTCCTACTACTTTTGGATACCACCCTGTATATACTCGGATAAACTTCGTACTATCCAAATTACAATAAAGTTATTCAATAGTTTAAACTGTATTACGGGTGGCAAAATTTGACCACACTTTTGGTACACACTTATTTAGGAGAAAATATAGACAAACTAATTAAAGTAATTTCATGTACAAAGATTGTGCCTATATAAAAAAATTCTTCGAATTCTATGCCCGGAAATGCCATACAAATAATGTAGAGAATGCTTGTAATAAAAATATAATTAAAAAGGATATGAAAATAGTGACAGCTAGAAAATGAAAATATAAAGGGCAAAGCAGCTGCAATAAAAAAGTAGTAGATCAAGAATCTACTCCCGGTTTCTTAAAATATGGTTTGAAGGTAGTGAAAGGGTTAATACGACTATTTTGCAACTTCAAAATTTGTAAGCCATTAAAATCAAGTATAATATTTTTAATTAATCTAAGAAAAATATTTATATTGTGCAATTATTGTGAGAAAGCTTGAGTGTTAGCCTTTTTTAATATTTATGTAAAATTTGCATTAAGTACATGCAAAAGATACTTAGCTTTATTAATTCATTGCATTAAATTATATTTATAATTTAATATATTTTAATCACATATACCTCAGTTGAAATATAACTGATAAGTAATAATCACATCGTTAAATTTAATGACACGTTTGTTATCACCTTCTTTATTTTTTAAGTGGTCCAGTTCTATAAAATCCAATTTAAATGACTGTCAGTTATTATAATTTTATTATTATTTATTAAATTAACAATATATCTTTGCTAATCATCACTGATTAACAAAATTTTTTTATAAAATATAAATTTTGTCTAGATCAGTAGTATTAGGCAATGTTGCAACAATGCTAGCTGCATCTCCACGTTAGATAGCTAAACTAATTCTTTGTTTTAGGAATGATTCCGATCTAGGCTCTCCACTTAGTAAGTGAAGGTAGTTTCCAAGCTTTGAGATAAAATCCTTTGCTTCATTACACCAGGGTCTCAAAGTCTCTACTGCAAAATGAATGAAGATGTATACTTAGTGGATGAGCTCTTTGTATTTCCTCTTCTTGTTATTGGCAGCATTGTTTGCAATAAGGCCAGCAATTACACTAAATTGATAGATGTACGATGGGGCTGGAGTATTAGGTAGCATTACAAATAAGGTTTATACCACGAGATTAAAGTTAAACCGCCCACTCTTTTGCTATCATTACGGAAGAGTCCACACGGTTCCAGTTTAGATGGGATGTTAATGGATGATAGGGCCTGTTGAATGATCATATTTATTTCCTGGTGGCGAGTGTGACGACTACTGCTTTTCTTACATGAGAGATCATGAGATCCTGACTTGTCCACTTTATCTTCACATATGCAGTTGTGGGGCTCGCAAATGTTACATCCCAATCTAAAGAGCAACTGATATCCTAAAAGTGTTGTCATTCAGAAAAGTTCCAAGTTTCGTGGAATTGCATTCAGACAGGCATCGAATACGGGTTTAGTGAAGGCAAGATATCTCTCCTGATCTCTTTCGGAACTGAAATTGAAGGTTCGAATTACTTTGTTCATGTTCAGGATATTCCAACTGTTTTGATATGAAGGAATGGGAGGTGTTTCATTTAATAAACTGTTGCATATTCTGATGTAGTCTAAGTATCCTGAAACACGGACTAAGTTATTCTCATATAATATCATCATGGAACGAATCAACTCTGATAAAGAATTCACATACGACAAAACGACCGAGATGTAAATATCAGATAATTTCCTAATTCCGATGCCTCCTTGGGATACAGGAAGTGAAGCAACTCTTGACGTGTGAACGTCAAGCTTGATATTGATTATTTCTTCAAGAAATTTTGTGATGTTCTCATCAATTTTATCCAGTAGTGTAGTAGACTTGTAGAAAAGGGTTGCCCTAAGCAAGAACGTTAGTTTGGGAATCCCGATTGAATGCTTCAAAAGAAAATATGATGTATGGGAGCTTACACGTGAAAGCAAACAACTTGTGCCACTCAAATATCGAGGAACGGCTCATGGTATCCTTCTTGTAGGCCTGCGTAAGCATGTCCTTGGTTTCGGTCGCTGATTTTACAAGTTTGTAGCAAAACTTAGCGTACCTCTGCTTCAAATTTCGCTCCATCGCAACTGACGACGAGGCGTCACAACAGAAGGCCATTAAAACAGTGGTTCACACTCAACTAACGCACGCAGGCGACTACCGCAGGTTGAAACCTGTTCCCAAGACTCCCCTCCACAACATCCGGCCTTGGAAACTCCCCTCCATCGCTCCGCGCGCGCGGAAAAAAACAGTCCTACTACTTCTAGATATAACCCTGTAACTTCTTCATTTTTATTTCCTTATACTTAGTTTATTACTTACGGCCTAATACACAAAGACAGCCAAGAGTAATAAAAAATTGAACATTTGTACGCTCTGCTTCACAATTAAATGGGTTAGAAGTAAAAGTTTGTCAGGAAATGCATCAACTAAGGTAAAGTTAGTTGATTTGAAAGTTTGGTAACAAATCTTTTTGTGGATGTTGGTAATCATCATGGCAACGCGCACTTTCTCAACTACAGCTCGGAAAAGTCCCACCGTTGTTGTGTTGTACCATACACGTAAGTTTTTCAGCTACGATATCCTTCTCCTTCCCGGACCTCTCCTGCCTTCCACCTTCCCTTGTATAATTAGTTGTAATAACTTGTACCGCCGGTTATTCCTCATAATACGTTTAAGACATTCTAGTTTTCATGAGTTTATTATAAAAGCAGTTCTTTTCTTCCCAATTCTTTGTAGCACAGATGAATTAGTGGTGTGGTCTGTCCAGGAAATTTTTAGAACTCGTCCGTACAGCCACATTTCAAATGCTTCCAGTTTCTTGCAAAAGGCTTCAGACAGGGTTCATATCTCAACTCTATACACCGGAAAGACACAACACTTCAATAATTTAATTTTCAGGGGTAAGGACAGATCATGACATCTAAATATTTTCGACATCTTCAGGAATGTGGTTCTTGCTCTTTCAGGTTTATTTTGCTGTACATTATCAAACGACTTTCACAATCAATAGAACACGCAAAAACACAGCAATAAACATCTCTGCAGCGTTGAATAAAAATCTAAACACTAAAGAGAGCATCCAGTATGCTTAATGCATTGGTAATAGATGTCGTGGTATAATTAAGGGTTTTCAAATAATTGCAAATCGTTGGTTATCGTCCCCTATATTCAGGTACTGATAATGTTTTTCTATTTCAGTTGCCTTACAAATGATTCTGCCTGTGACATATGAAGTGGAAGCAAGTATTTTTGACTTAACAAAATTAAATTTATGGCCGGCTTCCTTATTATGTTTGGCAAGGGACCAACAATTATAGGGAAAATGTTTATTGATATGCCTGCCGTAGGTTTTTATAGTCTCCACAAGATATTTCATGTAATTTTAGGGTTCGTGGGCTAATTATCCTTAATTAGCCGATGAAGTCAGTTGTTTTATTGTCAAACGTAAAGACCGTTTATGTATTTTGCTTATTCAGTATGCGGTCCATTCTGTCAGTAATGTCTTTGGGATAAGAATTGTATTAGGGCATGGTTTGTCAATATTTATTGTCGAGAAGTTTAAAATAGCTTGTAATTTTGCAACCAAGTGAATTTGGTCAGAATAATTGTGACAATTAGAATTTAAATAGAGGTTGGTATAGGTTCTACAAACAGTGTGATAAATTTTTTTCTATTATGGGAGTATCCAAGAATGGAAGTAAACTGTTTTTGTTCTACTTATGTTGGTGTAAAGTTCGTGTAGCTGCAAAGAGATTGGGAAATTATCAGACCCTTTATTCAATCAATTCGAACAAACTTTGATAAAATACATTTCAAAATGCACAATCTTTTATGATATAATAGCAAAAGCTTGTATTTTCGCAAATAAATGCAGAGCAGCATATATCATCTATTGTGGCCTGTATCGCACCTACTGGTAAGTAGATTCCTGTATATGTCTGCCGGTAAACAGTATATTTCACTCGTAGATTTGTTTTTTTATAACCTAATACATTGTTTTTTTTTGGAAACGGAGAACATTAAATTGAAATAAAACACAGAAAAATGTTTTTAATATCTATGAAATTTGGCTTTATTTAAAAGATAATTTTATGGCATTAATGTTTCGATATGATTTCGGGCATGTGGTCGCCGCGGCTGACGCGTATATGGCGTAATCTGGAGGTTCAATTTTCACACATTCTTCGCAGTAGATCAAGCTGTATTTCGGCAATAACGCGTCGAATGTTGTTTCTGGTTTATCGGCGTACACATGCGATTTTACGTATCCCCAGAGAAAATAATCTAATGGCATCACATCGCACAAATTAGGTGGCCAGTTAACAAGTCCATTTCGTGAAATTAATCGTTCGTCAGATGTTTCTTTCGGTAAATTTGCTGAAACCACATGTCTGTAACATTAATGCCTTCAAATGGAGGCACGAAAAAGTTGATAATTATGTCTCCGTACCGCTCACCGTTGACTATAACGTTCTGACCATCATCATTTTTGAAGACATATGGACCAATTATTCCACCGGCCCATAAAGCGCACCAAACGGTGACTTCTTCTGGATGTAATGGTTTTTCGACAAATTATCATCGTTTCAAATGCGGAAATTCTGCTTATTGACATAGCCATTTAACCAAAAGTGTGCTTCATCACTGAACAAAATTTTTAAATGAAATTGTGGATCAATAGCAATGCTTTCTTCGGCCCATTCATCAAATGTACGGTGCGAACGATGATCGAGTGGCTTCAATTCCTGTACAAGTTGAATCTTGTAAGCAGGCAAACCAAGATGTTTACGCAAAATTTTCCATGAAGTGGATGGACACAAGTTTAGTTGTTGAGCACGATGACGAATTGACGTATTTGGATCATCATCAACACTACGCAGCACACCATCAATCGCTTATTGTGTATACATTGTACCACGTCTTGCTGGATGTGTATTATCGTTTACAGTAAACGTACTGCGAAACGATCCATAGTATCTCGAATTAATGGCTCAGATAACGATTATGAGGACCATAAAATTCACGTAATGCTCGATGGGTTTCTCGAATTGAACCATGTTTTTCAAAATAAATTTGAAGTATTTAAAAACGACGTGAGTCTATTCAAGATGAATTGCCAAACGAAACTAATCATTAGATTCTTTGACAGAAGTTGTAGTATTTTTAATCAAATTACCACATTAGAATTTTTAATTGATTTATTCATATCACATAATTAATAAGGCCATGTTATCAACTTTGTTGTCTTTGTTTAACGCCGGATTAAAAATTGAGAGGTTCAGGCTCTCATATATTTGCCATTGTGTACAGTCGTCGCGCACCATCACTTGATGCAGGGGCGATGTGGCAAGCCTTAGACGTCCGTCACTATTACCCTTTGTTTGAATTGAACGCATGTACTCAATTATTTCTAGTGATTGAGTAAGCCACCCGCCTTTTAGAAAGCTCTGGGAATGAACCCGGGTCCGTCCGCACCGAAGCGGCGCCTCAACCGCGCGACCACGCCGGTGATATTAACTTTGTTAATAGGTGTATAAGTTCTCAGCTTTTTTTTGCAAAATTAAAGTTTTATTTAAAAACAAACAAAAAAAGCTTAAGTATTAAAGTATTCTCGGTTGGCATCGATGACCTTTTGTCATCTTTCGGGTAGCTTGCGAATTCCCTGGTGATAGCAGCTCACCGGCTTCGAGACGATAAAGTTATCGATGCATTTTCGGACTTCTTCTTCTGTTTTGAAGTGCGTATCAGCCAAGAGATGCTGTAACGACCAGAATAAATGATAATCGGAAGGGGCTATACGCCGCATGTGGGAGAAGTTCCCAGCCTAACGCGAAGATGTGTTCTTGCGTCGCCTTCGCAACATGTGGTCGGGAATTATCATGGAGCAGGATGACTTTGCGACTTCCTTGTCCAGTAAATGGCCTCTTTTCTTCGATTGCGTCGCTCAAATTGATGAGTTGCTGTTGGCAGCGATTCGCCGTAACTGTTTCACCTGGTTTCAAGAGTTCATAGTACAGCACACCAATCCCACCACATACAGAGCAAATTCTTTTTGGCGTGGATATTGGGCTTTGGAATGATGTCGAAGGTTTGTCAGGGTCTACCCATGATTTTTTGCGCTTGGGATTGTCGTACAAGATCCATTTTTCATCCCCCGTAATAATTTTATGCAGAAAATCCTTTTTTCGGTTCCTTGAAAGCAAATGGAGTGCGGTGTCACGCCGTCGATTTTTGTTGTCTTCGGACAGTTTATGCAGCAATGTCTGCAGCTTATCCGTGTCAAATGTTTGAGGGCGTCCAGCGCGTGGTTGATCTTCAAGACTAAACTCTCGTCCGCGAAATCTTTGGTACCACTTTTGCAGTTTGACTTACAGCAATTCTCACCTATCGACAAATCATTTCGGTGGCTTCAGCGCGTTTTCTTAAGATGAAACGCGAAGTGGATAGAAAATCGAATATGCCAATCTTTGTGATTGCCATCGTGAACACAGCTAATTATTGAAGTTATGTGCATCAAACGCCAAATCGCATGATGTTTCGAAAGACCATATGCCATTGCTTTAAAACCGCAAGAGGGCAGACTAATACGTTACATGTAAACGGTGATTTGCATCCTGTGAAATCCAAAATATCTATAATGGGAGACATCAAATCTATTTAGAATATATTGACTATTGTAAGGATAGTATAAGCAGAATTTCCCATATTTAAGAAATTTTGAAAAGCAAAAATATTTGTTTTGAAGATCACAATCGTGATAAAGAAAAATAAATAATAATAGCTAAGTGAACTTTAGAAATAGTTTTTAAAAAAGGCAATCGGCTTGAAAAATGTAGTGAATTTAGGTTAACCAATTAATTAACAATTAGCCAGATTGCATACAAAATAATAAAACTCTTACAAAATACCAAACATGTGGTATAAGAAAATGTAGCATCAAAAATTAAGCAATCTCTCAAATTATAGCAATTCTTCATCAATATTCTTAAAATAAATATAAGATATGATTAAACATAGTAAAGTCAAAAATTATTAATTAGAAGCGGTTGAATTTAATTAAATTAACCATGTGGGCCCAATTTAGATAATATTTTTCGCGATACGCGTAAAAATAATACTTTTCAGTGTTGTTTGACAAAAGGTGCTATTTTATTTTAGACTAGAATTTTGGGATTAAAGATTTTAAAACACTGTAGCCTATAAAAATTATCACAGAAAATAGTGATTTGATATTTGATTTTGCAATAATTTTTGACAGTATTGAAGATAGTCTTTAAGTAAATGTTCATAAAAATCTAAAATTATTCTTAATATTGATATTAACATTATTTTCCAAGATTATTCTGTAATTCCAAGACTCCAAGAAGCTGAGCTTCTGAAGAGGCTGCAGACAAACGCGGAAAAAGGATAACTATTGAAGATCTATGGCGATTCTCGGGAGTTTACCTCGTTAGCAACAAAATTCCACCTACCCGTTCGGCGGAGCTGCGAATATTCTAGAACCACGTGTACGAGGAACATCTAAGAAACAAAGTTATGATAGAAATGCACCGTAGAGCATATTGGCATGTGAAAATAAATAATAAGTGGTTCAATTAATAATAAGTGGCCGCCAACCCACTGTAGAGATAAATAATACGTGTATATTAAAATGAATAAAATGGGTTTGTTATAATATCAATGAAATATTACTGAATATGTTTATAATAATTTACAAGGATGGACTAACTGTAATTTAAGTGTTAATAATTTTATTCAAAGTAACATTTTTTATTAATCTACTAATTGAGCGCATAATTCTTCGTAATAACCAAACCTTAAATCAATTTTTTGTAGTTTAGATTATTTAGATTTTCGTGCGATTATTTTTTTAATAAACCTAGTGGTTTCAATCGTCAAATGTACAGGGGCACAGACGTACCCTTCTCATCGAAATCTGACTAGGAGTGGCGGTCCGAACAACCTTTGGAGTTATTCCTGAAAAACTGGCCTTGCTCAATTAGATCAACTTCTGTGATACGTAAAAAATATTTACATTCAGTTTGTTATTTAAGGCAGAAACATAATTTGAAGGAACTCTAGTACGACCTATTTACTATTTTTTATTCTTTATTAACACTTTCAAATAATGCCATTTTCTATTGCATTTTTGCGCAAATTTTCATGGTATATCATCTCAAATTAAAGTCCTGTTAAAAAACATTGGTAGTACGATCCTAGACAATTGTGTCTCGCATTGGCAACAAAATCGGGAGGTGCCATATTTGAAAGTTAATTTGTTAACAAAAAGGGACTGTATAGTTTCTAATCTTTCAAAAAGTGATAATTGAACCTTCATTATCATTAATTAAATCAACTGATTTATTCCTACATGCCAATAGACATTCCAAAGGACAACAAAGATTACCCAGATGGCGTGACTTTTGCACAATGATCTTAAAGATAAAGACTTATCTCGATTAACATTTTTGTTGTAGTCTTACTCAACGCTGGAACAGCAACAGCAAAATCATCCAGCTGAAAGTATTGCAAACAGAAAGAAACCAATTTTATTTGCAAAGAATAACAATAGGCATTTTTCTAACCGAAGAAACAAGAAATTTAAAGGCAAAGCAGTTCTATGAAAAAACTTCTCATTCAGGTGGGTGAAGTAAACTTAGAGAAACCTTGCAAGAAACATAAGTATGATAATACGATTAAAGAAGTAACAATACAAACCCGTTTTGTTACTATTATTGGTCACAATTTCAATTGCTAGAAGAGAATAAATTAATCAACATGGTGCAAGTTAACCGGCCTCAAAAGACTATTTTCGTCGCTGCTTCCAAGGTGCCGCTAATTAATCTAAATGCGATGCTTCTTACAGTGGACTGTAGGTTGTTTTCAATTAGCAGCCACCATCGATAGAGAGCGGTATCTTCTAAGTATATGCATACCTAATAACAGAAAAGCGTTTGTCCAAATAATATTACCTATTAACAAATATTTAACTCAAATTTAATAGTTCGCCAATTGACACTAATCAGTAATCAACTTATCATTCAATAATAACTGTCACAAAATTTTATTGTTAACAAACATGTGAGTTGGACTTTTCAACTAACTAACAATAAATAAACTTCTTTACATGGCTTGTACTAGTCGTTAGAGATGATTAATAATGATGCCGTTTAACATTTAGTTTAATAATGTGTTTCATAATTAATAATTTATTAGAATTGTCTGTTTAGCAATAAGTATATTTATTATTTCACTTATAACCATTGTCAGTTACTAATACAAAAAATAATCTATTTAAAGACAAATTTCAATTCTAAACTATTAATAATTTTTAAATCAGGATTATCAAAGTTGATAAAGATCTGGCTATAACATTGTATCAAAAGGAAAGAATTTTATTTGAACCATTTATTTAGTGACTCATATACCTATACCATGTCATATAACTTGAATCATTTGTCCTATAGTATCTAATAGGCTGATTAATTGATTCCTTCTAAGATTAAAATCATTTAAGTATTAACATACTATTCCTAACGTAAGTAAGACTTGTCGTAAATCATCCGCAAGACGTTATCATTTCATCTACAATGTTTTTCAACGATAAACACTAGCTATAAGGTACATTAAATCTGAGTTATTGGTACGAGTAAAATTATCCCTCTAAGAGTAAAATAACATAAAAAGTCAGTTTATCTATGCGCTGGTTTAATTTCACTTAACAATTGTTGAGAAATATATTGGCAGCTAATCCATCAATGCTATAATACTATCAATTTTTTTTATTTTCATAGGCCTTCGGCGTCTGCCTAACCACCATTAAATCTACCAAAAATCGCTTCAAATCTTTAACAGTCATTCTCGCAATTACTTTTACCCTCTCTATCAGGAAGGCTCGACCGAAATTGACCGTTATGCTACACCCTCTGAAAGGCTGATGCGTTCCAGATCTGCGATAGCCTCTGTCACTTATAGGATCAGCCATGGAAGAATCTCTCTACTTTTCGAGAGTTCCTCTAATCCTCTAATGATGCAGGTAGTAACCAGCTGCAGACTCTGGATTTGATACGGTTTACGCTTCGAAAATTGACCTGAAATGTGGACTGGCTTCTTTTTGCTTGGGATTTCTACTTCAATTAATTAATCCAAAATTATTCATTATGTCTTCAGTTTATCTAATAGAAGCAATATCACAACTTCTACGACGTCTTCCTAACTTTTCTAAGTTCTTCTGATGCTCTATTACGTTAGGCTTTATCCTCATACTGCATACTTTGGGGTCTTCAGAAGAAGCATGTAAAGTGTTGGAAGGTATGATGGTTATAAATATTCGAGAAATTGGAAATAAATGATCACTCCGACTCTTAGCTACTTGGTTCTAATAATTGCGATCTGAATTCAGTGCCATCGATGTTCTTCAAAGTTCTCTACGAGGTCAACTTCTAACTTCAATGAATTCCATTGTATTAAAGTAAATCTTTGTCACCAAGTCGAGATTTCTTCCTGATAGGATCTTGCCTATGGGCTTGCACTTTTAATCCAAGTTCCTGTTTTCGCTGTAGTTCATATAGCAAAGACCGGTTGTCAACCATGACAGTTCCTTAACTCACAGACTTTTCCCGTGATTTAAAATAATTGCTTTTGGTCCTTTGGAACGACTTTATCAACAAAATAATTGCATTTACCTCTAATTCTTCTAATTGCTCTTTCAGAGTTTCTGCAAGTTATTTCTGTTTTTTTTTGCAGCGCTTTTCTAATACCTTCAAAGCATAATGCGCTTAACTTCAACTGGCTTCTCCCGCTAAAGCTTCTAGATTGTTGTGCATCTGGCAACCTCTTTCAATTCTCCAAACGAATTTGCGAAATATTTTTTCATGTTATTTGTGATTCGTCATTATTCTTACAGTTTTCTTTCGTATTGTGTTCCTTGAAACTTTGTCTCATTTCCTTTTTCAAATTTCCAGATCATCCCTTCGCATTTTCTTTAATATTTACATCCTAAAATATTCGTAAAGTCAGTTTTTGTTTCAGTAAATTTAAATTATTCGTGTAGCTGTAAGTATTCTATATTTAATACCAGTTGTAACAAACTGTTTGCGGGTTTGATTATTTATTTTTACTTAATACTTATTTAGTACGGCCCGTGCATTGAAACAGAGTTGACGTGTGCGAGCCAATTTTTACCTGCAATATCGCCGCGCCCGAGTCGCAGCCTTAAGGTCAGGCGTACTTATTTATTTAATAATTTAATGCCCATGTAATCAACTTTAATATTGATGTTTTCCACTGGCAATGGGAATAATCCGCCATCACAAAATAACTCCAATATGTATCAACAATATGGTTGCCCACCCTCCTATCAACACAAACAGTATGCTGTGGGTGGCAATATACATTCAACACCACCACTCTTCGAACAAACACCATTAAAGCAGTATGCAGTGCCATCAATCCCACCGGTTCAACCTCTCCGTATTATACAATGCCCGTGATGCAATATCCAAGGTTGTCTCAAGTGCAATTACCTTCCCGCAAACCTTGCCGCAGGTAATCAAATAGAAAAGACCAGCAAGAAATTTTAAGTAATGTCGGCGAAGACGAAAACATGGCTGATAATAATACCACTTGGCAAGTGGTTCCTGGCAATAAAAGGAAAAGACGGAAATATAACCCACAATTAACTCAAACATTCAACTTAACACAAACAAACCAATACTCTACGTTAACAGAGGAAACAGATGTATCAGGGGCTAGCAGCAACACTAATACTACGGGTCAAACTGTTCAACTGCCAAAACCACCGCCAATCTTTGTTCAAGGTGTCGAAAACTATCAACAAATGGTAGCTAGCATCACGCACATAGTCGAAAAGGAACAATATACCTCTAAATGTATGGCCAATAATGTCGTTAAAATCAATGTTCACACGCCTGACTCATACAGGGAATTGACCGCCCATTTTTTGGATACCAACGTTATATTTCACACATATCAAAACAAGCAGGAGGGCGTATAGAGTAGTTGTACGGCATCTACACCCACAATCCCGATAAATGTAATAATAGCAGAATTGGCAGCAAAAATCATAAAGTTCGAAATATTAGCAACATCAAACACAAACAAACTAAAGAAGTCCTGCCGTTATTCTTCGTGGACTTGAAACCGGCCGATAACAACAAAGATATTTATAAATTGCAGTATCTGCAGAACCTAAAGATAACGGTTGAACCACCTAAGCAAAATAAAAATATAGTACAATGTACAAGATGCCAAAACTTTAACGACACGAAATCATACTGCAATCGCCCATATGCGTGTGTCAAATGCAGCGGTAACCATGATACAAGAACGTGAACCAAAAATAGGGATACGCCGGCAACGTGTATCTTATGCAATGGGCCACATCCTGCCAACTACAAAGGATGTATGGTCTATAGAGAATTACAAAACAAGACCTACCCAAATACACAGCAACCAAAGAAACAACCTGCACAGTATAAGCCAGATATAAGAAATTTTCCTCCTCTGCCAAAACCTAATGTTTACGCTGATATGCCGATGCATACCTATAGCCACGTTACAGCAAATAAACCAGACTCATCTAATGACCTCACCCTCGCACAATTCCTTGCCGAGTTTAAGGGAATGTTCAATCAACTGCTACAACAAAATAGCATGATCCTCAACATGCTCACAACAGTAATTGCCAAATTAGTTAAATAATGTCTAAATTCATACGTATTGCATTATGGAATGCCAACGGCCTCAATCTAAAAATTGGAGGTAGAAGTCTTCCTTCAAATGAACAAAATTGATGTACTACTCATAAGTGAAACACACTTTACAACAAGAACGTTTATAAAAATACCTCAGTACAGCATCTACCACACTGTACACCCAGATAATACAGCCCATGGTGGCGCAGCTATTATTATTCGAAACTCGATAGTTCATCATGAATTACCAAAATACGAAGAACCGTTCCTGCAAGCTGCCGTTATCGAAATCAGTAAACTTCCTAGCCCAATCACACTAGCCGCTGTATATTGCCCTCAAGACATAGACTAACCACGAACATACTACAACCATTCTTCAACACCCTTGGAGAGATTTATAGTAGGTGGCGACTTTAATTGTAAACATACAAGGTGGGGTCTCGATTAATAACTACAAGGGTAGAGAACTTGAAAAATTCTTACTAACAACAATTACATGCATTTATCAACCGGTACTCCAACATACTGGCCGACCGACGTGAACAAGATTCCAGATTTATTAGATTTTTATATAGCCTCCGGCATTTCAAGAAATTATGTGGACGTCACTCCTAGTTTCGATCTATCTTCGGACCACAGCCCTGTGTTAGCTGTCATTAGCGCTACAGCTATCCAAAAGCAGCCTAAGCCTTTGCAATAGACGAACTGACTGGGACAAATTTAAAGTACACGTCCACCGACATATAAATATTAATATAAGCTTAAAAACACCGAAAGAAATAGAGATCGCAGTTAATCACTTTATAACAACAGTCCAAGAGGCAGCCTGGAATGCTACACCAATGAATATCCAGAAAATCGAGTCATTTAATGTTTCTAGAGATATAAGTGAATTAATAAAAGAAAAAAGGAGAGCAAGGTCAATCTGGCAACGTACACACAACGTTAATGATAAAACCACATACAATCGACTTACTAATAAACTTAGGAAGAAGATGTTAGAGGCGCGTAATGAAACATTCTATAACTATATAACCAACTTATCCAAAGAAGATCACAGTATATGGAAAGCCACTAAAGGATTTAAGAGACCCCAACAACAAGTCCCGCCGTTACGCAAAAACGATGGCTCCTGGGCAAGATCAGACAAAGAAAAGTTGAACTTTTGCCCAACATCTGGCAGACGTATTCACACCTCACTCTAATGAAATTGATGAAGATGTTAACAACTTTCTCGAAGCACCACTACAACTATCACCCCTATAAAAAATTCACAATTGGTGAATTACAAAATGAAATAAAATGGTTAAATAATAAGAAAGCGCCGGGCTATGATCTCGTTACAGGCCTTGTACTTAAACAATTACCACGACAAGGAGAACAATTCTTATTGGCACTCTTTAATGCAATCCTACGCTTAACATACTGGCCCTTACAATTAAAGTTTGCACAGGTCATCCTAATATTAAAACCTGGCAAACCACCAAATGAAGCTCAGTCTTATCGCCCAATTAGTCTACTGCCTGTCGTGTCAAAACTCCTAGAAAAATTAATATTAAAGCGAATAAACGAAAATAGTCTACTTGAAGAATGGATTCCAAATCACCAGTTTGGATTTCGCAAAGGACACTCGACCATAGAGCAATGCCACCGAATAACCAATATTATTCAGCAATCATTTCATAGTAAGAAATATTGCTCTGCTGTATTTTTAGATGTGCGGCAAGCGTTTGACCGTGTTTGGCACAATGGGCTACTATTTAAAATTAAACACATCTTTCCACATCAATACTATCTCCTGCTTAAATCTTATCTAACTAATCGACACTTTCAAACCAAAGTTGGTATGGAATATTCACAACTGTATCCAATCACGGCTGGTGTTCCCCAAGGAAGTGTGTTGGGGCCACTCTTATATCTGATTTTTACTGCAGATATACCGACGACACCAACCATAACATTGGGGACATTTGCAGATGACACTGCAATCCTGGCATGTCATGAAGATCCACAAATCACAACTAATATCTTGCAAGAGGCACTAAGTACAATAGAGGGTTGGCTGGAAAAATGGAGAATTAAGGTCAATGAGACGAAGTCCAATCATATAACATTTACCACAAGACGATCACAATGCCCACCTGTAAGCTTGAATAACGTACCCATCCGCAAGCAAATGCAATTAGATACTTAGGTCTCCATATGGACACAAGATTAACGTGGAAACCACATATAATAAAAAACGCAAAGAAATGGACATCAAAATTAAAAAATGTATTGGCTCATAGGAAGAAACTCTCAACTCTCAACAGAAAACAAATTACTGGTGTACAAATCTATCATACGACCAATATGGACATATGGCTGTGAACTCTGGGGTTGCGCCAGCTACTCAAATATTGACATAATACAACGTTTCCAGTCTAAGACATTAAGAAGTATATTCAATGCTCCCTGGTATGTTTCAAACCGTATCCTCCACTTTGACTCCAACGTACAATATGTGCGGGACATAATCAGACAACGGGCTACAAGCCACCATGCTCGGCTAGTGGGACACACTAATAACGAGATTACACCGCTAACACAGCAGCCAGTAATGAGACGACTTAAACGGAAGTGGCCATGGGACTTGACAGAATAAAGAAATCATTTACACCATCCCTAAGCCTTCAAATGGGTAACGAGACTGCACCACTGGGTGCACCTCTCTTCAAATCTATTCCAAACTTCACGCAATTAGCTCATAGAATTTATTGTAATTAATTCTGATTGCTAATGTACACGAATTCAATAAAAAAAAACTTAATACTTATTTAACAACATAAAAACATCAAATACTTTTTCATTGGGTTAGCGGCTAATTAATTAAGGCACTGTAACACTAAGGCATCCACCAAAAGTATACGAAGGATGTCGGTACGTCGTCTGACGGTTTTAGTGAAAATTAAACATTAGTTTATGTAATCGGAGAACACAGCTGTCGACAATTTTTTAGGATAATTAACGTTAATTTTAATGGCCACAGCAAAGACTACTTATACCATCTGGTTTACAAATATATGGTTACTTATTAGTACAAAAATTACTTCGAGATAGATTCGGACTACATATGAAACTGAGTGACGATGTAATAATATTAGATTAATGATTGTGTTTGAAGATGTTTTTTTTAAATCTCACTTTTTAATTAATTAAAAACAAACTGGTTTAAGGATTTGAAAAAATGCAAATATCTTCGATGTTAAAGAGCTACACCTCGGAACACTTTGAGACAGTACCATCCACCGTCGGAGTTTTTTGATATTTTTTGCAAATAGAATATTACTATCAAGTATCAAAAAAATTCTATACAGTAAATTGGATCAGTTTGGATTTTACATCTGGATACAATACTTCTTCATTGAAAGAAATTTTGACCAACAATTTCGATTTTGCAATAGAAAAGATGTACAGGGGCTGCAAATTGATATCAGATACATATGTGTGTTTCACTAACAAAGTTTACTTACTGGATGGGTACGTAAATAAGCAAATCTATCGCATTTTCGGTAATGAACATCCTTATCTATCTTTTTTGCGCTCATACTACCCTTAGATGGTTATTGTATGGTGAGCAATCTTCTATAATAAAATTGAAGATCCGATATTCTTGCACGGCAGCCGCGAGGTAAAGTTCTAGACAGTACGATGCATACCTATAGCCACGTTACAGCAAATAAACCAGACTCATCTAATGACCTCACCCTCGCACAATTCCTTGCCGAGTTTAAGGGAATGTTCAATCAACTGCTACAACAAAATAGCATGATCCTCAACATGCTCACAACAGTAATTGCCAAATTAGTTAAATAATGTCTAAATTCATACGTATTGCATTATGGAATGCCAACGGCCTCCAATCTAAAAATTGGAGGTAGAAGTCTTCCTTCAAATGAACAAAATTGATGTACTACTCATAAGTGAAACACACTTTACAACAAGAACGTTTATAAAATACCTCAGTACAGCATCTACCACACTGTACACCCAGATAATACAGCCCATGGTGGCGCAGCTATTATTATTCGAAACTCGATAGTTCATCATGAATTACCAAAATACGAAGAACCGTTCCTGCAAGCTGCCGTTATCGAAATCAGTAAACTTCCTAGCCCAATCACACTAGCCGCTGTATATTGCCCTCCAAGACATAGACTAACCACGAACATACTACAACCATTCTTCAACACCCTTGGAGGGAGATTTATAGTAGGTGGCGACTTTAATTGTAAACATACAAGGTGGGGTCTCGATTAATAACTACAAGGGGTAGAGAACTTGAAAAATTCTTACTAACAACAATTACATGCATTTATCAACCGGTACTCCAACATACTGGCCGACCGACGTGAACAAGATTCCAGATTTATTAGATTTTATATAGCCTCGGGCATTTCAAGAAATTATGTGGACGTCACTCCTAGTTTCGATCTATCTTCGGACCACAGCCCTGTGTTAGCTGTCATTAGCGCTACAGTTATCCAAAAGCAGCCTAAGCCAGTACTCTGCAATAGACGAACTGACTGGGACAAATTTAAAGTACACGTCCACCGACATATAAATATTAATATAAGCTTAAAACACCGAAAGAAATAGAGATCGCAGTTAATCACTTTATAACAACAGTCCAAGAGGCAGCCTGGAATGCTACACCAATGAATATCCAGAAAATCGAGTCATTTAATGTTTCTAGAGATATAAGTGAATTAATAAAAGAAAAAAGGAGAGCAAGGTCAATCTGGCAACGTACACACAACGTTAATGATAAAACCACATACAATCGACTTACTAATAAACTTAGGAAGAAGATGTTAGAGGCGCGTAATGAAACATTCCATAACTACATAACCAACTTATCCAAAGAAGATCACAGTATATGGAAAGCCACTAAAGGATTTAAGAGACCCCAACAACAAGTCCCGCCGTTACGCAAAAACGATGGCTCCTGGGCAAGATGAGACAAAGAAAAAGTTGAACTTTTTGCCCAACATCTGGCATACGTATTCACACCTCACTCTAATGAAATTGATGAAGATGTTAACAACTTTCTCGAAGCACCACTACAACTATCACCCCCTATAAAAAAATTCACAATTGGTGAATTACAAAATGAAATAAAATGGTTAAATAATAAGAAAGCGCCGGGCTATGATCTCGTTACAGGCCTTGTACTCAAACAATTACCACGACAAGGAGAACAATTCTTATTGGCACTCTTTAATGCAATCCTACGCTTAACATAATCAAATTTATTATAGTCACTTCTATCGTAAAATAAAAATAGGCGTAAGGTTCTCTTGGTTTCAACGACATAATGCTACTGCGCATCGAATTCACAATTCTGTTGTGTTTGGAGAGAGAATATCCGCATGGTTCACCTGATCTGATCTTTTCTATGGGGTTGTCTTAAGGATCTGATATATAAAAATCAACCCAAGACTGCCGACCAATTGAGGCAGAACCGCAAGATCGAATCCAATGTCATATCTGATGAAATTAATTCGGTTATTATTTCAGAACATTATGTTAATTGGTCGTCAAATAATTTTTCAATAAAAATTCTTCCCATTATGTATTTGCAATGCAAATTGTATTTTACTGCAATTATTTCCTTCATTTGACCAGTAATAAAGTCATTTCTATTAATTATATTATGCAATATAGCAAGCGATTGTGACTACAAGAGAGGTTTGATAAGTTCCCGGTCTTTATCAAGGATGTCAACGCTATAGGCAAAACTTGTTTCTAAAGTTGTTACGTATTATCGTATTATCCCTTAAAATAGATAAAATTAAATATTGTGCGGTTATTAAATTCATAGTGAAAGAAGGTTTACCACCAAAAGAAATTCAAGGAAAGTTTATGACAGTTTATGGGGATTCTTTGCTTTCGTTTCAACAATTGAAAATGGAGAGTTTATATATGGTCATACAAGTCTTAACGATAATCCCCGTGAGGGACGTCCAAAAAGTGCGATAATACCAGAAATTATTAAACAAATACGTTACATTGGATGACCGACGAATTAAGGTAGAGCTAGTAGACTATATTTTGCATGAAGAACTGTATATGAAAAAGATTTGAGTAAAATCTGTAAGCACTTGCTTATAGAAGAACAATAACTTACTCGAACATCAATTTTCGACTAATTCTTAAAGAGTTTTATAGAAAACAGAATTTATTTTGTTTGTCGGTTTATTACCGTGAATGAAATCAATAATTTGCCATTTCGTACCGGAATCAAAGCAACAATAAAAATAGTGAATTGAAGCAAAAGACATGTTCCACCTACAGGAAAAGTGATGGCAGAAGCGTTGAGGCGCTAAAGAAAAATTCGTAAATAGGACCCGAAAAAATCATCTTTCATCAAGACAATGTGCTTGACTTCAAAAATGCCTTGGCAAGAGAAAAATTGAGAGATCTATACTACAAATTAATAAAAGATTTTTCTTATTCTTTAGATTTGGCTTCCGTTTTCCTAAAACTCAACTTTTTTCGCTGATTAACGGCTCTACTCAAAAAGCGTTTACAACCGTAGATCGCTATCATGCAAACCTTGAGTAGAATCATTACCGAGGTAAGATAATGATGGTAGAGCATCGCTGGAAAAAATAGATTCAGTTTCAGGGAATTATGCAAGAAATATAAATTGTTATAATTGTTAAGCCGAGTATTTTTCAGACCATTCTGGTATCTCTCGCTAGAATTGTTTAATAATTATAATTCAACTAAAAATTATCACTAATGCGCATTTGTACTGAATTTTCACCATTAAATTAACAACAAAATTTTTAGAACATTTGAAATATCGAAAATTCAAAAATCAAATAAAAATACGTTCAAAGTAAATTTGGCGAATCTCACGAACAAAAGCGACTTTCTTATCAATCCCCGTATAACGCTAAAGGGATTTGTAAGACATGCCCTCTTAAAGCAACTCCACCACAACAACCAAACAACCGACCTTCCTCAACCTCCGCCGCTCCCGGAGGGTGGCGGCTTTCCTCCTGTCGATGGTGACGGTCTTCTTCTTGCAGGCCTTGCAGGCCCACGCCAGGCACTTGCGGGGCCCCCCGGTGCCGCAGTTGCCGCTCTGCGGCTCCAGGATGTGGTTCAGCTCCTTCTCGTCCTCGCTGTCCACCGAGCTCTCGGCGCTGACGTAGCCCGTGTCGTGCTTGGCGTGCATCTTGTCCGCGGCCGGCGAGCCTGGCGGCTTGAAGGGCATCGCTTTGTGGGCATCCTCGTGGCTGTTGTACAGCTTTCCGGAGCAACTTCCGCCCCCGAAGGAAATCCGGGGCTGGCCGTAGTGCGACGACTTCAAGGGGTTGGGGGCGGGCGCGCCGGAAAGGAACCCGACGGGCTCTTCGGGGTACGCGGCGAGCTTTTGTCGGATTTTGGCGTTGTACTGGGGGGCCCGCGAGAGGTAATCGTGGGGCGGCGGCTCGTAGTTGATGTTCATTGCTTATCACTTTGGTTGTTTAGTTCTGATTACTGCAGGCACTTATGCTTTCACCGGGTTATCACTTCAGCACAACGTTAAAATCGGTTTTAACATCTGAAAAAAAGAAACATACTATTAAGTCGATACCTCAAAAAATACAAAAGCAAAATTAATTTAGGTATGACCTGCGATGGAGATTCCTGTCAGTTTTAACTAAGAACACAAGGTTTTATAGAAAGTGTCTTAAAAGAAACGAATAATTTAATCAAAAAAAAAAAAAAAAAATTTAAAGGTTGTGGAGGATAGGCATATAGCTCTATAGTTCACACAGTCTGCGTAATCCCTTTTTTTATAGATTGGAATTATTATATTGTTTTGTCACTTGTGTAATTTTTCTGCATGCCATGTTTTTCTGAGTATATTCAATAACTATTCTCTACCTTTTCACCTAGGAATTTTATCATCTCCGGTTCTATTCCGCCTTGTCTGCTTGCATTTCCTATTTGGATAACTCTCAAAGCTTCGTCTTCTTCTTCTGTGTCTATATTTCTAGGGTTTCTTTCATGTAATTCTAGTCTTCCACTTCGTTTCTGGAGATTTTTTCCATATCTCCTTTCTTTTATCCTGAATTTTTTTCAAAATAAATACGTCTATATTCCTAGTATAATTTTATTTCGTTATTTTTGTTTCTTATTTATTTTATTGTTTTTCTTGTATTTTGCTTCATGTCTTACTTGCTAATTCTTCTGACAAAATTGCCAGAATTGTCCAATTTCGTCGACAATTCTTAGAATGTTTGCCTTTTATTTGGGAGTATTTTTTATTTTAGTAGTATAAACTTTTGCCTTCGCTAATCTCTATGGGAAAAGTCGCACGGTGCAAGTTCGCGAGATCTTGGTGACCGGTTCACTTTGCTGTTTTGGAAAATAAGTCGTCTATTACATATTTGATCCAACAGTTGAATTTAGACAGATGCCATTTTGCTGGAACCACAAGTCGTCTTAATCCTTGCCGTCCACATGGAACCACAAAAATCCACTATCGTCTCATGACAACATTCATCACTGATAGTCACTGCACTTCCGGCCTGACTCTCAAAAAAGGATGACCGAATAACTTCATCGGCGTAAAATCCATATTAAGCTATTACTCTGTGAGTATGAATAGGCTGGTCTTGAATGACAAGGATTTTCTATGCCCCATATGAGAAATTTAGATTATCGACGTACCCACTGAGGTAATCCGCTGCATGGTGCTTTTTAAAATGTTCCGTTGCAGTGACCGACGGCGCAGTAAGATTCCTGGACGCTCCGACGTTGGTAAAATTTTTTGTTGTCTGCAACAGAACCTGTTTGTTCATATTTTTGAATTATTGTTTTCACACTTGTTTCATTTGATGCATTTTTCTTTAAAAATGACACGTAATTTGTGCTCAGCCTCGACTTTTTTATTCTCTGTGCTGTAATAAATTTTCATAATTCTTTTGGGACAGCTATAATAAAACGTAAAATTTAGTATCTGGAACACATAATAAGTCTTTAAAATCCACCACAACAAAGAAAAGAATAAAATAATTTGATTAAAATTGTTATAAAAATTAGATGAAACAAATACAAAAAAATTATATTAGTTCTTTCAATGAAAAGTGCGATATAGCTTCAATCAAAAAGGCAACGCATGTGAAGAATCTCTAGGTTAGCTTTGAACTATTTTTGGAGTCTAGACAATTGTAATCGAAAGAACCAACTCGGCTACTACGACTCAAAGCCACTTGAGCCGCGAGTTTTAGTTGCGTAATGCTTTTGGCAGAACGCACTACTAAGATGGGATTGATAAGTGGAAGCATATTCACTATAAATGTTGTGTTTTATATATTCTGACAGTAATATATTGAAGAAGCTCTAGAAAAGCAAGTCAGTGCATCGGTTTTATATTTTATTCATATGACAAGTATACGTGCTGTGTTCCAAAAATATTAGGCCATATTATATACAAAATTAAAATAATAAAAAATCTATATATGCAAGACAAAAAATATTATGAGTAGCTTCAGTTCTCTGCATTATGGTCTTGCACACTTCTTTCAACGTTCAAAATATTCTGCAATTAATTTCGGAGATGATTTAGAATTTATTTTAAAACTGTTGGAAACAACTAGAAGTCGCAGGGCGACAACCCAGATTGTAGGATGGTTAAAGAAGATACCCAATTTGATGTTTCGACAAAATAATTTGCACCACATGTTATAAACGGGTGGAGGCATTGTCGCAATAAAGCTGCTAAGTATCACTTGCCGAATGTTATCAATCGTCAAGTTAAGAACTGAATTGATTATATAGCACCTCAATTTATGCTGAAATTGTAAAGACCACACTGCTTACTAATTCTTCTTTGAATTAGCTTGGTGTTTTCAGTTCAGACCTTGTATGTACAGACAGTGTTAAAGATGACAAATTTACAAACCTAAGAAAAAACTTGTATCAGTGCCAAATATGGCTATACTTCCAATCAAAATATGTTGATGGCGTTAATAGGTAACTAGAACTATTTTGAAAGTTAAAATGTACATTAAATAAATAGGATAAAATAAATTATATACCATTACATAGCAAGACCATAGATTGTTCTAAATAGCTCTTAATGAAATCAATATCGAACACATACTTGAATAAAGAATTCCCCAAAGATTTCTGTCTACATTTTACTTTACTTTTACTTTAAAAAGCCTCCACATTTTATTTTGGTAGTTATATGTAACTATTTTATAGTTAGAGGATTACTTACAAACGAGGCGTGTTCTGAAAGTAAGTTCCATTTCTATAGAGAGCGCGAGGGCGTATCGGTTGTCTGATCGCGCATGCTCGCTGAGCTGTATACAGATGCCATTTTATTAAGAGCAGCTGTTATTTACGGTGTTTCTTATGAGGCTAAGATGTTCAGGTCTCTTGAAAGACAGGCTGACTGTGAAATATGCTCTGTTGTTCGTTTCTTAAACGACAAATTAGTGAAGTGTAGAGTGAAAATGCAATAAGTGATGGAAAGATAAGAAGATGAGTTGAAGAGTTTAGCGAAGCCTGAGAAAAGGTGCCCGATGAGGAACGGTATACAATTTTGCTTCTATCGAATTTCGAGAAGCGTTTTTATGAGATTGTGCAGCATTGGCTGTCTTTCCAGGTGGCATAGTTTATTCAAAGTATATAGAGAACTTGCTTTTACGCTAAGACAAATACCTCAATGTTGCTGTAGGTGACGTCGAAAGATAGTTTGAGGGTTGTTCTTCTATTTAATATATGAATTGTTAAAAAATAAACTGTCGCTACTTTTTGCCCACGAAATTTATTTTGCGATCGCGCTATGTGTTTGCAGACAAATAATAACAATTATTAAAGAATGTTACAAAAACATCGCAACAAATGAGCTTTAGTTAAAAGATGTCACTTTAAACTTTACGTTATTTTTTATCTGTTAATATTATAAGGATATATAACACCGCGCGTTTGTTAATTAGATGTCGGAAATTCAAGAAACTGGTCTTAATTTTTCCGAGAAAATTATCTATTGAAGATCATTTACAATTAATTGCGTACGTAAATAAGCAAAACTGTCGCATATGGAGGTCTGAAAATCCACAAGAAATAGTCAAAAAGCCTCTTCTTTAGTGTACTTTTTGGTTAGTCCGTATTTTTTTCGAGAATGAGGCTGGTGAGACTGTTTCAGTAAATGCTAAAAGTAGATCCATAGATTAGGATGACCTTTATTTCCAACAAGACCGCGGTACACGTCACACGAGTTGCTTAAATTTTCAGAAATGGATACTTATATCAGCCCCCTAGATTATGCGATCTGACACCATTCGACTGTTTTCCTTAAGGCTGTGTTAAATACTAAGTTTCTGTTAATGCTCCAGCACTCAAAGACAATATTAGAGTTGCTATTCGCGAAATTGAGCCGCATTTTTATAAAAACTTTATGAAAACCTCTCTTAAACAAATATCCCCTGTAAGAAGATTAATTGCAGACTTTGTGCTATGCATTTAAATTAATATATCATAATACCATAAAGTTTTTATTAAGTAGATTAAAGGAAGAAACATGCACATGCTCTAACTCTGTGAGAGGGAATTTTTTGAAAAACTTAACAATTAAATAGCATTTGCTTAGCATCATAATTAGCAATGATGAGTAATTTCGTAATGTTTGCAATAAATTTATATGATGAGCATAGTACAACTGTAACTTTGCCATATTTGTTCTATTAATGTAAAAATGAAATTCTACACTTACGTAGCCATCCCAGCAGTTCTAGCTGCTTTAATTAGGTCGTAGATTACTTATGGCATAGTAAAATTTTATACAGGACATCAAAAAAAAAACAGTTGTAAATCAAGAATATATCGTATTTAATGCTATTTCTAATTTTAATAATTTAGACTTTAGGGATCACGTTTTGAGCACTAAGTTGATTAAACATTGTAAACTGTTTATTTGCGTTTGGTTATTTTCCTAATTTTGTAAAGACATAACGCCAAAACTATTGGTCTATTATTGCTACGCCTTGAAGATATTTTAAGAAGCTTTGGTGACCTTTTTGGTTTATATGAAGCCTTTTCTCTGGCCTAATATGGGTATCGAGAAAATCTCAGTACAGGTGGCCTGTTTGAAGGAATCTTAAAAAAACTATTTTGTGAATTTTAGCTTGTGACCTTGGCTGCATTTTGATATTATTCGTTATGAGGTTTTAGCTCAGAAACTGGGATTTTATACTATACGTGATAAAGCGTTAGATTCTTGTACTTTTTCTGGAAAGTAGAAAACAAGTTGTATCACTTGAGAGAATTGTGTAATGAGAGTGCATGTTTAACTATGGGGCATCCGAGGCTATAATACTCGGACCATTTTTTAATTTTAAACGATAAAAACTTAAAATGTCAATTAGAATCTATGTAATTAAATATCATATCAATATTGATCCGATGCGAGACCAATAAACTACAGCTAAATAAAGAAAAAGCTCAATTTGTTTTGGTTGTAATGAAAGATGATGTGGCTGACCAACGCACTGTAGCTTTGGTTTGATAATTGGCTTTCCCATCTAAACAATTGTCAGCGGTGCAGTATATCCTCTTGAAATTGATTTAAATAGTTCGAGGTTTTGGGGAGATAAAAATGCCAATTCCAAGTTCTTAAAGCAACAAAAACGAATTATGTTCAAACAAAGAAAACTAGTCACTATGTGAAGAACCTTGACCCTTTCCAAATAGAATATCAAAATCATCATTATTCCACCCGCGAAGTCGGGCTTATAGCAATGGGTCATCATTATCGTCATTGTCATGATCATCGTTTTTATACTCCCCCCCCCCTTTACTCCTCCATTGTCATTATCAACATGATCAGTATTATTATTCCAGAACGCTTTTCTTTAACACTTTGTAAGTTTAAGTCAAATGAAGTTAATTTGCTGAATTCGCAAATCTACTCCGTCCAAAATCTTTTGATAACACATTATTATTATCATATATATTTAAGCACTATCTTTTTGTTTTTGGAGAGCTTACAAATCAGAAAAATCCAAAAAACCATACGAATTATTAGAAAAGTCTTTTGAAAGAGTCATGCAGTAATGACTACGGCAATATTTCATATTCAGGAAAAACAGCCACAAATATTGTAAAGTAACCTCCTAATACCTGCTTTGATAAAGGCTTTGTTAGCCTGATGACTCTATAACTTATGCTCCACTAATGTGTTTATAATGGTGATAAACTTTAGGAAACAAATACAATTATTTTGTCAAAAAAATTTAGGAAAATTCAGTTTGCTATACAAAAACAATATGGCGGTCATTTGCCACTTTGTTTTGTGCAACTTTATAAAATTACTTCTATTGCAAGTTTTGTTTAGATTCTTGCAGTTTTTGGACATGTTCTTTATGTCTTGTTACGTTCACTCAATTAATTGTCTCTATCATTTTTTATTACAGAATTATTTGAGTTTTGTGTATTTTACAAGCAGAAAGAAAATATGCGAAGAGAAAGGTGAATATTTATTCTCAACTGGAGCAGAGCAACAATTACTTAAGAAATTCGAATAGGGCGAGTCAGTTCACCAACTAGCACTCGTAAATTGTCTGCCAAACTCAACGTACCCGAAAATCAGTAACACGGTATTTTCATGCACTCGTAAAGTCAATAAATGCGTTCTAGAAGTGTCTTATATTTTACAGAATTTCAAGCCGTGTCGAAAACTTCTCAATCCGCGTGATGATTGTTTTATCCCAGGAACTTCCAAGTGTGATGAGAAATGAGTCTACTTTAACAACTCCGACGAGCAATACCAATGATTAGATTCAAAACAAGCGGCTGAACCCGCACCCAAATGCATTAATGTGTGTTTTGTAGAATTTCGAGGCTGTAATTAATTTCAAGCTGGCTTCAAGTCATCAGACGCTATTGTACTCAACTCAGTCGAATATACACTGAGTTGAGCCGAAAGCAACTTGACGCAATTGAACTTATGTCACCGTCTACATAGAGATTGGGTTTTTAAAATATACTACATATAATTTAATAGGTGTACAACTTTGCTTCCGCCGTTTTCCAATAGAGGGCTTTAGGCGGTAAGTGGTGGCGGGAATAAACAGATGTAGACGTCATGCAATAAGCTTGGGATTTCGTCAACATAACCCCATCGATGCATTAGTCGATTTGTTTTCGTATCGTAAAGTTATTCTCGACTGAAAATGTCAGTTTACGAGCCAAATTTTCACCATTTTCGGTAGGTTTTAATTTTCTGCTTTAATAAGAAGAAATCTGCGGCCGAGGTTCATCGAATGATCTCAAATATTTATGGCGAGATCGCTATTAGTGAAATATCGTGTCGTGAGTGGTTTTAACGCTTCAAGAACGGTGATTTTGACACGGTGGAAGAGAGAAGTTTTTCAAAGATGCATAATTGGAGGCATTACTTCGTGGAGACTCGTGTCAAACACAAGAAAAATTGGCGGGATTATTATTCAAAACGCCTCAAAACCATGGAAATGATTCAGAAACAAGGAAATTGGGTGCCAAATGAATTGAAAGGCAAAGACGTAAGGGATTTCTGCATCGCATTACGACTGGGGATAAAAATGGGTTCATTACGATAACCCTAAACGCAGAAAATCATGGGGGCCTCCCGGCCATGCCTCCACGTCGACGGCCAAACCGAATATTCACTGCTCCAAGGTAATACTTTGTGCTTGAAGGGACCAGCTCGGCGTAGTGTATTATGAGCTGTTAAAACCGTCTGAAACAATCACAGGCGATCTGTATCGAAAGCAATAATGCGTTTAAGCCGAAAATTGAAAGACAAACGGTCGCAGTGCAACTAGAGACCCGAAAAAGTGATTTTGCAGCATAACAATGCTCGACCCCATGTCGGAAAATCGGTTAAAACATACTTGGAAGCGTTGAAATGGGAAGTTCTATCCCACCCTCCGTATTCTCCAGACATTGCTCCTTCTGACTATCACTTATTTCAATCAATAGGCACACGGCCTGACTGACTAGCATTTACGTTCTGATGAAAAAGTCAAAAATTGGATCGATATGCGGATCGCCTTAAAAGATGAGCGGTTTCGACGCGGGATTCGTACACTGCCCGAAAGATGGGAGAAAGTAGTGGCCAGCGATGGACAATATTTTGAATTGTAAATGTATAACCAGTTTTTTACAATAAATCGGAAAAACGGCGGAAGCAAAGTTGTACACCCATTATTATAGAAATTGTTATTACGAAATAAAATAAATAAAAATATTATATTAGAGCACTCGCTCCAGAAATAAAATCAAATAATTAGAACATTGCCATGGTTTAATCTATATACGCTGAAAAACCTAAAAATGTGTCTCGGAAAACACGCATGAAGCAAATATAGGACAGAAAAGTAAAGAATACACATTTTGAGAAATAAACAAGAAATATAGAAAATCGAGTAAGAAGAAAATGTGGGAAGACTTCCGCGAGCAGATTATCAAAATGAAATTAAACTCTACATCTAACCTTTAACAATGATAGAAGTACACGCTGTAAACGACGTGCTGGTAAAATATAAAAGTGTTTTTAAGACACTACCTGAAGAAACAGAAGCAGCAGGTAGACTAATTGTTGTTTGAATTTGAGTAAAAGAAAAAATAAATTTATTAAAGATACGTTAAATAATAATAGAGAAAAGTTGGTTACTTATTTCTAATAATTGTTTAATGTGATCGAAATGTGATCAAATGGGAAATTTGATTTGCCTGCAGGCACGCGAAAATAGGGTTACCAATGAGCTTTTTATTTCAAAGTAGTTATTTATGATGAAAAGAAGACATTTAACTAGTCCTCTCAAAAAATCACATACAAAACAATCGTAAGGAAGATGCGCAATGCTTATTTTCTATGTAAACGTCGCTTCACTAATCTGGATAAAGTTGAAATGGAACATCGTAAGTTTTGTGCCTCCAAGAATACAAACCATAGATTCAAATGGCCTTTATTTCAAAAATTGGGCTTTGTGTGTTATTATATCAACAGGAAAAATGCCCAAAATACCTTAATAGATTTACTCATTTCAGATTAAAATGTGTTTGATGATGCACGATGATGGTTTTCCCAGTAAATATATCAAAAACAAATTAGAAGAATTAGGCAATTGAAGATTTAAAAAAAAACAAAAGTTTGATTTAGAGAAACAATTGAAGTTAACTGTAATTACTGGCATATGTCTCAATGTGAATTACAAAATTTCCATCAGTGGTCCACATACTTCATTCATAGCAATAACAAGTCTTTATAAGTTCTCTATATCAAAAAAAGATTAAACATTAATCTACTTCTCTCTCAACTCTCATACATAGAAATTAGAAAAGAAACTTAAAAATAAGGAAGCAAACGCCAAAAGTGAGTATATCAAATTTGATAAGCAAAAACAATTTTTCTGGGTAAATGGAACGATAATCTTATGAATACATTTGTGTCCAGTGATCAAGAATCATTTGATTATGTTTAAGCAGTTCAGAAACCAAATGAAACTCTATTGCAATGAAATGTGATCTCATCACCTGTTAATCAGCCACAGAATGCAATAATAGTACCGATAAGACATTTAGAATTAGACTAGATAATATCTAGAGGGCTTTTTCTAATTAATTGGAGTTTATAAGAAAATTGTCAGTAATAACTAACTTTTTTAAATAAATAAAAATCAAACACCTCTAACACAACAAAGTGTAAACCACTTGTGTGCCAAATACGCTGTTCCTGTCATGTTTTCTAAAGAATGTTAAACAAATGTTTCAAGTTAAAAATAAAGATAAAAACCTAATTTTCTCCTTATCGCTTATTTCTACTTTTCATATAACTTAATCACCTTTGATTATTTGAGTAGTCCAGAAGAGTTTTCCCGGAAAAACTATAATAAACAGCAATCAACTGATATGCAAGCACTTAGTCAATTCACCAAGAAGACCCTCAACATTTTGCCTTACAACCGTAACCACCACCCCGAAGCGACTCGGCGGGAAGCTGAAGCAGAGCGGCGCGAGCACAACTAATGCCGAGCTGAAACCTTCCGGCGGAGCTCCCGAAGGAGAGCCGCGTCCCAGTGTCTCCTTCTCGCTCTGGCAAACACGTGCACGGCCACGCCGGGCGCGCTGCCGCTCAAAAATACCCGGCGTTCCAGAGAGCCGGCCGCGAGCGCGTACTCGCCGCCCCGTCAGCACGCCTCTGGCAAGCGACTTAGCCAATGGGCGGCGCGGGGGCGGAGCCCGCGCGGCTAAGCGAAAATAATTTTCGCATGATTACCGGCCGCGTATATGGGCCGCGACAGCTTGACAAACTATAAAATATGCAATAAAACAACGTCGCGGCTCTAAAAACTCCCATTAATCGCGCGTAAAAATTCGCCCGCCTTTTTGTTTTGATGTTTTTATGTATCGGTCTAATTTTACGTGTTTGGCCGCGCCGCCGGGGCTATTCCGGGCGCGGGCGCGTTTTTGGGCTTAACGGCCCGTGACTTTTCCGAAATATACGGGCTCGGGTGCGCGCCGCTCCACTTTTCGCCGGGCCCGTAGAACCCGGAAGCGATAAAGCGCCTTTTCGAAATTGAAGAGGACGAGATTCTTAACTTGAGTGTCTCTTCTTGTTAAAGCCCCCACGAATATAAAAATGGGAAGACTTACGGCTGCCATAAATTTTCACCGCTCGAGTGTCTGCGTAAATATGCTCTTCTGGATGGTCTTCCAAGGTGTTTTTCAGGCTGTAACCCTTATTTATAGTTAATGCTACATAAATGGCTTCATAGGTAAACCACGAAATCCTCAAAGCGTGCATTAAAAATAGATAAAAAGCATGTTTCTCTACCTTCTACATTTTATACAGAGTTAGTGAAGAAGTTATCATGGTTTAGTACTTCTTTTGCCAAATCCAAAATATTATCTTCAACACCTAGTGGAGGTGTTCACACCTAACTCTAACGAGATCGATGAACACGTCGACAACTTTCTCGAAGCACCAATAAAAAAATTACAATTCATGAGCTACGACACGAGATAAACTTGTTAATAATAAAAAAGCCAGGATTTGACCTAATTATGACTCTCATACTAAAACAGTTGCCAGAAGGAGGGGAACAATTTTACTACCGCTATATCAATTTGGATTTCGAAGACAGACCACTATAAAACATTGCCATATATTCAACAATCACTTTGTCGAAAGCTCTATTGATCAGCAATATTTCTAGACGTTATATAAGCTTTTGAGGTCATATATGGTACAATAGACAATTCTGTTTAAAATAAAGTCAATATAATATAATAAAATCAATATTATTTTATGTTTAAATCATATTTGTCAAATTGATGCTTTCAAACCAAACATGGAAATGAAATGTCGCAAATATACCCAATCTCTGCTGGTATCCCCCAAGATAGTGTTCTGGGCCCGCTTCTACGAGGGTAAGGTGAAAAGTTCTCTCTGACAATGAAAGACTGCGACTTTCAGTTAAAAAATGATTTTATTTTTCTACATAATCTCCATTGACTTCAACACACTTGATTCAGCGCCTCTCCAACATCAGTATTCCTTCTCCGAAGTGAGAATCTGAAATATTGTGAAAATATTTATCAACTTCTTCATTGGATGCGAAGCGCTTCCTAGAAACAATTTTTTTTAAGTTTGGGAACAGGAATCAGGAGAATAGGGGGGGTGGGGGTGGCCGAGCAAATCATACCCCAAATCCCGCAGTTTTCCTATCGCCAACGCAGGTGCGTTGTCCTGGTGAAAGATAATTTTTTTTCTTCAAGCCAGGCCTCTTCTCACGAATTTTGGCATCCAGCTGGTCAAGAAGGTTGGAGTAATATTCGCCTGTAATTGTTCTGCCTTTTGCAAGATAATCAATTAACAGGATCCCTTTCGCATCCCAAAACACGCTGGCCACCTTTCCGGCAGATGTGATCGACTTCGCTTTCGTTGGCGCTGAACCACCGGCTTCCACCCACTGCTTGGACTGCTGTTTCGTTTCTGGCGTGTAGTGGTAGACCCATGTCTCATCCATGGTGACAAATCGCCGCACAAAATCGGTCGGATCCCTGTTGAATCGGTCCAAAGATTGCTGCGAAAATCGTTTGCGCATTTGCTTTTGATCGGCATTCAGCAAATGCGGCACCCATCTTGCGCAGAGCTTTCGCATCCCTAATTCTTCGTGCAAGCTGTTTCGCACCCTTTCTCCCGATATCCCCACAGTCTCAGTTGTCTCACTCACCTTCACTCGCCTATCGTCCAACACGATATCATGCACTTTTTCGATGGTTTCCAGTGTGGTTGCGGTTTTTAGCGGTCCTTCACATGGGTCATCTTCGAGGGATGTGCGACCACGTTTAAATTCAGCTGCCCATTTTTTAACAGTTGATATGGAAGGAGCAGAATCCCCTTAAACCTTTGTCAACTTCGGATGAATTTCGTTAGGGGTTAATCCATCCAAAACGAAGAATTTTATAACCGCACGATGTTCAAGTTTATCCATTTTAACAAAAAACATGCAACATGTCTACTGAAAAAATTCGTGTAAACAAACTACTTGAGCGAACAAGTTGAAACTAGTCATACGAACTAATGACATGCATCCAAGCAGGCAGCATAATTGTTTGCCGATTGCAGCACCATCTCTGTGTCAAGCCGAGAACTTTTCACCTTACCCTAGTACATTTGGTATTTACTGCAGACCTACTGATTACATCCAACACAACACTAGGAAGATTTACTAACGACACTGTCATTCTTGTATGCCACAAATATCCTCAAACTACAACAATCTTCTTGTAAGAAGGACTAAATGCAATAGAAGGCTGGTTTTGGAAATGCAAGATTAAGGTCAAGACTATCATAGTTCCCATATGTAACGTTAAACAACGTCACTACGCCCCAATCAGAAGAAGATAATTACTTGAGCCTTCATATAGTCAGAAGATTAAGGTGGAAAATGAATATCCCAAAAAAGTTTAGAGAAATAGACGTCAAGGTCAAAAATGCACTGGCTTATGGTAATAAATTTACAACTAAAAAATAAAATATTTATAAAACCATCGCACGACCTACATGAACTTACGGCTGTGAAATATGGGGTTGAGCCAGTTACCCAAACATTGACATAGTACAATGACTACAATCAAAGACAAACGTTTTCAATTCACCACGAGACTCCTAGGGTATTTTAACCACTTCCTTACACCACTAACGCAGCAACCAGCGATATGGGGATTGACATTAAAGCAACTACACCATCACAACAAACTCAACATGCAAGATAGGCAAGTGGAACGTGAGAAGGTTGCAGAAATTGGGTACAATTGCTAACTTACAAAAAGAAATGGAACTTTAGAAATCAATATATTAGGAGTCGGCGATACTCGATAGAGAGATGTCTAATGAATAATATATATATATATCTACTCAGGAAATGGAGACAATAACGATTATGGAGTAGGCATAATTATAACAAAAAGCATGGAAAAATATATGGAAAACTTTATTTGAATATCTCACAGATCAATAATGGAGTTACGAAGATTTACCCCACAAATGACCTACTGACCAGCACAAATAAGCAAAACATAAATACAGTAGTTGGAGATATAAACGCAAAAGTCAGAAGAGGAAGGACAATGAACATAGTAGGTAAATTTGGACTGGGAGAAAGGAATAATAGAGAAGAAAGACTAATTGAGTTTTTCAAAGAAAAAACACGGCAATAATAAACACCTGGTTTAACTACCAACCCGACTTCTATATACGTAGACTTCACCACAGCACAACATCGAATTAATAGTTAGACACCAAAGCGATTACGTAATAATCAATCAACGCTTTTGCAACTGTATAGTCAGTGCCAAAACATATACGGGAGCCGACATACGTTCCGACTACAATCCAGTAGTAGTCAAGATAGGAGTTAAATTAAAAAAACACGAAAATTAAAACAGAAGAAAAATGTGGAAATAAGAATACTCAAAAACCCAGAAACAAGGGAAGTGACAAAGGAAATGATAGAAAACATTAGAATCATAGAAAGTACCAATGACATAGAGAGCTTATGGCAACAGTTCAAGAACAGTATATTAAAAGCTGAAGACATAATAAGAAATAAAGGGCAGAAAACAGCTAAAAAAGAATGTATAACACTAGGGATCCTTGATGTGATGGATGAAAGGAGAAGACATAAGATAATAGATATACAGAAATACAAAACAATACACAAAGCAGTAAAAAGAAGAATAATCGTGGCTAAAAAGAATGCTAAAGAAAAATACCAAGAAATAGAACAACTGCAAGAAAAACATTACAATTTTAATGTTAATAAACGAATTAAGTAATTAACAAAAAACCACAAGAAAATTAGATCCGTGGTATTGACAGACGACAATAACAGAATCATCACGACACAAAATGAAAAAATGAGAGCATGGAAAACGTACATCCGAGAACTCTTTGCCGACATACCAATATACAAACAAGATTAACATAAAAGAAGAAATACCAGACATCCCAGAAGCCGAAGTTGAAAAGGCAATAAAGACAAGTTCTGAAAGAAAAGCTCCTGGACCAGATGACATCAAATCCGAATTTTTGAAACTCCTGGATGGTAAAGGTGTCTAACCTATATTAATATACCAACGAAGCAGTATACCAGAAGACCGGCTAAAATCAGAGTAGAGCAAGTGAGAAAATTTAAGTGCCCAGAAAGAGTTACTGAAAAACTCTCCGATAGTAACACGGAAATAAGAGCTGGAATAAAACGAGCACGAACAAATTTCTTCAAACTCCAAAACTTCATCTGTAACTATCATATAAAAATGGAATTAAGGCTACGCATCATAAAGACATACGTATGGTCCACAGCACTTTACAGTTGCGAGGCATGGGCAATAAAACAAGACACATTTAAACGACTAACTGCATTTCAGATGTACACATCTAGATGAATAATGCGATATATTCCAATCCATAATAGAAGGCAAGATCGAAGGAAAACGCGCTAGAGGAAGACGTAGACCATCCTGGATGAGTAACATCAGAAACTGGATTGGCCTAAACAGGAAAAGGCTATGTATACAGCCAAAGATAGTTGCAGATATTCCATATTGTTACCCAACCTCAAACCTTGAGACGGCACCTATAGAGAAAGAATGAATTTAATCGTAGTCGTAGTTCGCTAGCGGATGAATTTAAAGGCCAACCAAAATTGGCGGTGATGGCAGCAAAAATCGATACTGTGCGCGAATTAGCATAACTAGCATACATTAAAATTACAAGAACGTTTAACTGTAAAAAGCTGTGTGCACGCTGGATCCCGCATAAGTTACCGATCTCTCAAAAAAGACTCGTGTCAATTGGTCGAAAGAAACGCTCAAGAAATACGACCGCGGCACTTAAATACCGTTTACAGCATCTCCACAGGTGGAAAATCTTAGTTTATGCGTATGAGCCCGAAAGTGAACAGAAGTTGATTGTATGGGTCATCCAAGCTGAGCCAAAAGAGATTGAAGCAAGTGGTCGCCTGTCCTTTGGAAAAACTAGACATGTCGCAACCGTGGTTTTAGAGCATCGTAAAACAGTCAATTCTAAATGGTACACAACCATTTGTTTGCCAGAAATACAACGGTACAACATCAACGCAGACAACTAGCTTTTTGATCATTCAAAAAGTCGATTTGATGGGTCATCCTCCGCATAGTTCTAATTTGGTCCCTAGCAATTTCTTTTTGGTGCAAAACGCGAAGAAAGCGTTCAAAACTCATGATTTGGAGATACCTGATTTGTCATGGAAAAAATGCTATGAAAATTGGTTTCAGCGTATGGAACAATGTATTGATCGCCAGGAAAAATATTTCGAAAAACAATAAAAAAGTTTCCAACATTCAACAATTGTTTTTGTTACTTTTTCTCAATAGATATCGTGAAGCCCACATAGTGCGTGCTGCTACAAGTGGTTCGAACGCCTTAAAAATTATGAAGTGGCTAAGGGTGGTTATTTTGAATACATTTATTAATTATATTTACAGCCATTTAATAAATCATGAAAATATTGTGCCACATCAATTAATCTTTCTATTTTGTCGTTCTAATCAGTGTCTAACACTATTTACGGGCATACTATGTTTAAATAAACAAAAAAGTTACCACTATAGTAAAGTTTCAACAATATGGGACTGTTGTTTAAACTAAACGAGGCAGAATAACAACTTAATATTTGTTTTCTTTGATCTACAGACCAGTTAGTAACGTGTTTTACTTTATTAGTTAAAGATTCTTCTGTGTAAAATACAACATAAATATTTTTAGAATAACATGGGTTCTTTATAAGATTGTGGAGCACCTTATACGCGATTTAACATATAAGTCATATCAATATATACCAGATATATTCAAAAACATGTTCAAAGTAGTGCAATAACACGGAACTTTTTTTTTTTTTACCATTTGTAGAAAATAGAGCAAAAGAAAAAAGTAAAACAAATGTGCAGAACCCGAAAACAAGAAGCCATAGAGAAAAATATAAAAGAAATAGAAGACAAGTTCAATAGGAAGAAGGCAAAAATTTTTACAGGGATGTGAAGAATATCAGAAAAAGAAGCCAGGAAAGAACTATTTATAGCAAAAATGAAAATGGAGATTTAGTGGGAGACCAAAAGGAAAGTAGTCAAGTATGGAAAAAACATTTTAATGGGTTATTAAACAAAGATTTACAGGAAGAAGCAAAGAAAATGCATTATCAAAAAGTGGCAGGAAACGAAGGTAGCATTAAGGAACCAACAATGCAAGAAATAGAGGAAGTCATAAGTAAGATGAAAAATAACAACAGCCCAGAAGTGTTATTATGACCAAAAACCTAAAATACGGTGGGGAATGCTTAAGAAAGGAGGTGCGTAAGCTCATAAAAGAAATTTGGAAAGCGGAGTCAATGCCCCACGAATGGAATAAAGCGATAATAGTACCTATATTTAAGAAAGGTGACAGAACTAAATGTTGTAACTATAGAGGCATTACTTTATTAGACACTGTTTACAAAGTTCTTTCAACAGTAATAAAGTAAGAACTAGAAAAATATGCAGAAAATCTTTTAGGCGAATACCAAGCGGGTTTCCGACAAAACAGATCAACAACTGACCACACATTCCTGCTGAAACAGATACTTACAGGATGCTACGAATACGAAATTCTAACCCATATGATATTTATAGATTTAAAAGCGACCTATGATTCGACAAACAGGGAAAAACTGGCAGAAGCTCTAAGAGCACTCAAGCTACCACAAAAATAATTAATTTTGTACAAATCACTTTAAGGCAAACGATAAGCGCAGTAAAGGTCAATGACCATATGTCGGAAGAGTTCACAGTGAAAAGAGGAATTCGTCAAGGAGACCCGCTGTTTACAGTTTTATTTAATTTAATATTGGAGAAAGTAATAAGAAAAGCAGAGTAAATACAACAAAGACGGTTTTTACCAAAAGCCACCAATGCCTGGCGTATGCCGACGACGTTTTGTTAATAGCTAAAAGTAAAAAAGAATTAAAAGAAATGGCAGAACATATGGAACTTAAAAACCAACAAGGATCAGAAAGAATAGAGAATTTAACGATTGAAACAGAAAGTGGAGGAGAAGTAGTCTTTGAAGAAGTGAAAAAATATATGTACCTGGAGATGCTGATAGAAGACAGATGCGATAAAGAAACAGAAATTAATTTAAGAATTGTTAAAAGTAATAGAAGCATAGGAGGTCTGAATACTTTGCTCAGATCCAAGGACATTTTACGTAAAGCAAAGATACGATTATAAAAAGGCATAATCAGACCGAAAAATTGGCAGAAAATAGAAAGGTGGGAGAGGAAAATCCTACGAAAGATTTTTGGTGGAAAAAAGTGGAGGACGTAATACAAGTAATAAAGGCTAGAAGACTACAGTGGCTGGGGCATATGGAGCGGTTGGACAATAACAGAATTGTAAAAAGTATTGCTTGGAAAATACCTGTCGGGAAAAGAAGAAAAGGTCGGCCGAGGAAAACGCGGAGAGAAGCTGTTTGGGACAACCTGAAAGAAAAAGGTGTTATAGAGTGGAAAGAGACTGCAAAAGACAGGAAGAGGTGGAAGATTTTCACAAAGCAATAGGCCTAAAGGGCTTGGAAAAAACTTCTTTTTGAAAAAGAAATTTACTTCGAGGACCTCATGGTTTGAAAAACAATTAACTCGTAGGATAAATAATATTTTGTATGTATAATAATTTATTACAAGGTAAATGCTATTTGTTTGTATTTGGTTGAGAAACTTTTTGATACTAGTGTCCAGCAGTAATTGGTAAGCATTTTGCTAGTCCATTTCCTTTGGTAACGTTTCTTAACAGCAGAAATGTCTTGGTGGAATCGTTCTTCATGTTCACCACTGACATCACCAAGATTCGGAGGAAAAAGTACAAGTTCGAATCTAAAAAATGTGCTTTTAGGTTTATGTCGCAACCATTTTATCATTTTTAGATTTTTTATTTCCTAAAAAGTTCTGTATTACTGCTTTGAGTGCTTTCCAAGCAGCCTATTCTAAGTCGTTGAGGACCTGGTGCATCATGTGATTGATTGTTGTAATCGAAATTCAGAAGAATTCTCTTGACTTAGTTCTTTTTTCTTTATCAACACCACTATATATTAAGGTGTAATCTATATAAGGTACGACCCCTTTCCTTTTTCTTTTTGTCTCTGGTAGGAAATATTTATTTTCTTCTTTTAACTCCGCTAATAGCTCCTGTCCTTATTGGTTCCGAAATTTAATATTTGAGCATCCAATTGTCGTATAGTTATGCCTCCAAACTGATTTTTTCCGTTGTACAACGTTCTTTATTCACTAATTGGAAGAACCGTTGATGGCATTTGTGAAAGAATTAGAGTTGCTGAACGCAAGACCGAAAAAGGCGTAAGAGTTAAACCCAGTTTAGTGTTGGCCACTTTTACACTTTTAAAGACTATTTGGTTCTATTATCAAAAGTAGTGAGTCTAAAATTCTACTTTAGAAAAACTACTAGAGGCTCATATCGTGCGTAAGTAAGATACATTACGACACACATCACGTGCGAGCAGCATTCAACTGTACGTGCTACATTCTGGCGGGCGCAGAAATACTCTGTTACGAAGTCTACCCTTTGCTTTGTTAAACAATACATACACAGGTACTTTGTTCTGCTCATGTAGCGAGAGTGTATCTTGGCGCGTAAAAACCGACTCACTACATGCCGTGCTGACCAAACTTATAGTAAGATTCTCTGTAGCAAGCTGAATCTCATAACTACCCTCAAACAATTGCTCTACCACCAACACCATATTTCGAAATCATAATAGAACTTTTCCGTTTAATAATGTTTTAAGTGACTGCAAGTCAGGCCGCATTAGTTGTAGATCCTCAGTGTGATTTGAACAATTGCTCATTGTCACCAGGGTTTTTTATTCCACTTGGTTCTAAAATTTAGTCTCGTCTTATGTTCCAGTTAAAACTTGTTACAGTTCCTTTTACGCGGGGGGCCCAGCGTCCATAGGGTTTTCCCCATTTTCGTTTGGACCTCAATTATCTCAAAAGTTAAGCCGGCGCATGGACATTACAAAGAGAAAAAAAGTTGCGGAATTTATCGTATATATGCCCAGCCGGCGGGTTGAGTTGGCATATTTTTCAACACGATTTCTTCTATTGCCGAGGGGCTAGGGGGCTCCTAGGGGGTCATGCTTCGAGGAAAAGCCTATGGCCCAAATGGAAACCCTCTAGCTATCACGTATCTCTAATTATCCATAAATATTAAATTTGTTTTCAAAAATTCATAACCCCACCCACAAGCAAAACTAAGGTCCCAAATTAATTCCACAACCCCGACACGCCAATTCGACATAAACCTAGAGTTTTTGAAAAAACGGTCGTCAACGAATACTGAAATTTGTGATTTTATTAGTTACAGTAATGAAATTAGATTCCACCCCTTTTTTACTAATTAGACGATAACATTTCCGCAGAATTAAAAATTATTATTTCCTAATTGCGTTTTTGGCTGCTTTTAAAGCACCTCCATAAATATCGAAATAGAATCCCAATTTTTATACTACTGCAGCTGAATGCGGAGTGCCATCTTCTATTGGAGTTTCCACAAAGTAAAACAGCTAAGATTTACGAGCGCCATAAAGGTTTACTTTGGCTGTCTAGGTTAATATGCTCTTCTAAATGGTTTTCCAAAGTGCCTTTAAAATGTAACTTATATTTATAGTTGATGGTTTATAAATGACTTTATTCGCCACGTTACGCGTTTCAATAATCTGCATTGTTAAGCGAGATGATGTTTGTATATCGTAGAACACTTGTAGCTGAACAGCACGCAATATTTATTTTCAATTTAGATAACCTACATATTTTTATGGTGCTTCCGAGGTGCAACACCAAAAGACAACATTAAAATTACTTTACTGAATCTTTAGTTAAGTAATTTGTAAAGAATATTTAGGAATTCCTTAAAATACTAAAACACAATTGCAATTATAAAATTATTATTAATATTATAATATCATATAAATTTAATATTGAGAAAGCAAAGTATTTTTAATCAATAAAATAAAAACGTATAACTTTTAGAAACATGAATATAAATGTCAAGCAACAGATTAACCAATTTTCGAAAAACTTGTCTTAACAATTGCTTTATCGGTCCTGCTGTGTTATCTTGTTGGAACTAGTTTTCTGGTGTATGCGTAATGCAAAATATTCTGGATTATTTCTTGGTATCGCTTTTCACTAATAGCTGCTGCCATCATTATTTTGGAAAATTATGGAAAATCATCTTTTATTACTCCGCACCACACTATATATTTAATGGGGTGCATTTAACGTTGATCCACGACTCGTGAATTTTGCATCTCTCTACTTTTCTCTTATTTTAGCATTAATTTCTTTTCCTTTTATTAATCTGCGCCATGCCTGCCACTAACATAAAAATATTTTTAAATTTTATACAAGCCTGGTTAACCACAAAATCAAATATAGTTGCAACAATTAAGCCAATTCAATTTAACGTCGCTTAGTTGCTGTCAACTTCGGTATTCTCCAGAAAGCGTCCTGGGCCCTTTTCTTCCAACCACAGACAATACTTTAATTGCTACCTTCGCAGATGACACTGCTATAATGTCTTCTGATACCAACGCTGACTACGCATATGAAAAGCTCCAGTCAGACCTAAATCTCATGAGAAGCTGGCTCGATCGGTGACGGATCAAAGTAAACAGTACTAAATCAACTCAAAGTGAAATACTTAGGACCTTGACCAAAGACTAAATTGGAAAGCTAAAATAAGCTCATACAAAAGCTAAAAGACAGCAACTCATTCTAAAAACGAAAAGTATGCATTGGCTATTTGGACGTAGATCCCAAGCTATTGTTATACAAAGCCATCCTAATACCTATATGGTCCTACGGGATTGAGCTGTGGGGTTGCAGTAAGCCCTCGAACACCAAAATCTTGCAGTTCTTCCAATCGAAGGCACTGCGTATTCTAACCAACGCACCTTGGTACATCCGCATCCGAACCCTCCATGACGACTTCAAAACCCGTTTATCTCTGAAGTCACCACGAGTTGCCTCAACCCTCTTCAGCCTGTGAATAGAAGATTGAATAGACTATGGCTAGAAGATCTCATTGAGTAAATCATGGAGACCCATCAGTAGATAGTGCTTTACTCATTTTAAATAATTTCCATGCCAACTCATTTACTTATTACTCTGTGTTAAGAGTAATTTGGTAATATAAACATAATAAAAAAATGTGCAAAGGTCAGAGGGAACACCAACCAGGTTTCTTCAATTAGCATATGATCGACATGGGCATTAAAAACATTATTAACATGGAGAACAATATACGAAGGCAATTCCTTAGAACCTACAACCTTGGGGAGTTTTACCTCTTTCTACTTTCCGATCGACCGACCTGCTCACTATTAAGGAATAACACAAACGGGTGTATATTACTTTTGCTTGTTAGCTAAAGAGTAAACCCAGAAAAATTGGAGCACCGAAGTTGAGACAATTTATACAAAATATATTTATTAGACCTATAGTTTTTAAACATATTAATAGGCCTAAAACTATAAAATAGTTCTTCATATAAGAACACGCCGCATACTTCACGACGTACTAGTGCCACAATTTTTGTGTGGACTCCGTTTGAATTTTCCGTGCTGCCCAAAGCCACTTGAATTTGAACTCTTCGATGGTTTGAGCTGTTGTAGCTGTTTTCTTCAATATTCTCTTCACAATGGACTGATGTTGGTCAATGAGCTTGAGTTCTAGATTATTTGCTTTAGTGGATAATTCTTCCCTTTAGCAGTGTACCGCTCTTTCATTGCCTTAAAGTAGTGGCACGTCGCGAAATCTGGCCAAAGCAGTGGTTTAACATTGTGCTGCTACAGGAATGGCAAAAGACGCTTTTGCAAACACTATTTTTAATAGATGTTCGAGTTGATAGACACAGTTGTGATAAAAGCTCTGCTCTTCAAACTACAACTGTATATGGTTTGCCAAACAAGAAATTTCTTCGGGAATTTTGATTTCTGTTTCCTTTTTCAGGTGTCTAAGGCATCTTTCCGGCTGCGGGCAGTTTAGTAATCTTGCCCAGCAATTTTTTTTATTTTTACGCACTTGGCGCATACATTGCAACTAGTTAATAACTATCTAGCAATTTAATTCGAACAATTCTTACTTAAATCTAGGTTACCTTACATCTAAGCAAGTCTTAGCGTTTGATGGATGTGTTCCCACTGGCGCACTCCACATATGGTTTAAAACACTTATTTCACCTGTTTTAATTGCCCTTATTTCACTTAACTGCACTTACACTAGATCGAAAGGTTTTAGCCTTTTTAGCCTACGAGTAAGTCCACTGTTGTCGAGTAATTGCAACACTTCGACATTCACATGTTGATTCTTCGCGAACCGTTTAATTTCCTCATTGACCATTGGCACTTTTAGGTTCTTATGGATGTCGTCATTTCTGATGTACCAGGGGGCGTTGACGATGCTCCTAAGTACTTTGTTTTGAAAGGTTTGTATAATTTTGACATTAGATTTCTTCGTGCATCCCCAAAGTTGCACGCGTAAACCCAAACTGGTTTTAGAATCTGTTTATACAACAGTAAGTTATTATGCAGGGATAGCTCGGAGTGTCTTCCAAGTAACCACCACATCTTTTTAAATCTAATGCAAAGTTCTTCGCGTTTTTTCTTGACGTGTTCTTTCCACCTGAGCTTGGTGTCGAGTATCATGCCCAGGTATTTCGCTGTGTTAGCGTGTGGAATTGTCTACTGATTGATCACTATAGGTAAGTAATCAACTCTTTTGTTGGTGAAGTTTATGTGAGTAGACTTCGCCTCATTTAGTTTAATCCGCCATTTCTTGGTCCAACTAGTGACGTTGTTGACGGCTGTTTGCAGTTTGTTTGTCGCTGCTTCTATCTCGTTGCTTGTAGCCAGTAATGCAGTGTCGTCAGCAAATGTAGCTGTCTTCACTCCATCGCTCATAGGGATATCGCTGGTGTAGAGCAAGTACAAGATTGGTCCAAGGACACTTCCTTGCGGTACTCCTACACCGATGTCTTTTAATTCCGAGTATTCTTCGCCGTATCTTACCCTGAAGTGACGGTCGGAGATGTATGATTTGAGAATCTGACTCATTTGCATGGGTAGATTCTTTTCCATCTTATATTGTAGACCTTCGTGCCACACTTTATCAAAAGCTTGGGCTACGTCTAGAAATATTGCTGAACAAATTTCTTTTTCTTCTAGGGATTTTTCAATTACATCAGTGATACGATGCACTTGGTCGATTGTCGAATGCTTGTTTCGAAATCCAAATTGATGATTCGGGATAAGTTGCTTCTCCTCAATAATTGGTTTGAGGCGTTTTAAGAGCAGCTTCTAGGACAATTTGGATACGATTGGTAATAGCGAGATTGGACGGTATGATGTTTTCTCGTTGGGTGGTTTCCCTGGTTTCGGGATCATAATAACTTCCGCTACCTTCCACTGCATCGGTACATATTGTAATCGCAGAGCAGCGTTGAAAAGATGCGTAAGTTTTATTATGCCCTTTCTTGGTAGTTCTTTAAGCACTTGCGCACTAATTAGATCATAGCCAGGTGCTTTTTTGGCGCTGAGGTTCTTTCGAATCTCCGTGGCAATTTCATTCGGGGTTATTGGATCAATGACCATATTTTCCCAGGTGTCTATCGCGGGTAGCGGTTCGTTGTCATTAGCAGAGTGGGGTTGGAAGGTATTTGCTAAGTGCTCAGCAAATAATTCCGCCTTTTCATTATCTTTCCTTACCCATTCACCGTTTTCTTTGCGAATAGGTGGATTTTGGTTTTGTGGTCGATTTAACCTCTTAGTCGCCTTCCATAGAGAGTACTCAGTATCTTTGTCGTCTGATAAACCTCTTAGGAATTCAGAAAGTGTTTCATTTTTAACGGTACGGATTTCCTGTTTGAGTTGCTGGCTTAGTCGATTTAGCATTGTTTTATCTGCAGGTGCTCTGCTTTGTTGCCATTTTTCCGTGCTTTACGTTTCGCTGATACGAGATCTCTAATTTGTTTTGGGTAGTTTAGCCCAGTTGTTTTCTGTTTTAGCGTCGGAGTATTGTTCCATGCTGCTTGTTGTAGATTAGCAATGAGCAGTTCTGCTTCCGCGTCTAATTGATCGGTTGTTTTTAGTGGGACATTTAGTTGGACACGTTCTTCTACTTCTGTTCTGAATACGTCCCAGTCTGTCCTTTTGTTTGTTAATGATGGTGGATGTGACTTATTGATGATCGTCTCACTTAACGTCAAGATAATCGGAGAGTGGTCTGATGACAGGTCGTAATTGTCTTCAATGCTGATGTAATTAGATGATATGTTTTTCAGCATAAAGAAGTCAATTAGATCTGGTATTTTGTTGCCATCTGATGGCCAATAAGTTTGCTTATCAGTAGACTGACATTTACATTTAACTTGCTTAATTGCATCGTACACTTGATTACCTTTGGTGGTGATGAGTCTCGAACCCCAGAAGGTATGTTTAGCATTAAAATCTCCTCCAATTATGAAGTGATCTCCTAATGTTCGGAAGAGTCTGAAGTAATCTTCTTTTTCTAACGCGTACCTAGGTGGACAGTATATTACAACAACAGTATAGTCTTTGGATTTTGTAAAGACTTTTACAGCTGTTGCTTGTATCTCACAAGTTTCGTAATTAGAATCTTCATAGTGTTTGATATTCTCCTTTATTATTACCGCTGATCCTCCTCTAGCTGTGTTGTTTGGATGGATTTGTAACCTTTTATTTTTAGGTAGTTCTCTTTAATAAAGTGTGTTTCTGATATTAGACAGATATCTATTTTTTGGTCCCAGAGGAATAGTTCTAGTTCATAGGAGTGCTGAAGAAGCCCATTTGCATTCCAGGCTACTATTCTAATTGACGCCATTTTTATTTCTTGCTTTTGGCAGCTGCCTTATTGCTGGTTTCAAGCTTTTGGACTCTGCTTAAAATTGCTTTGATAGCTTCATCTTGCTTATCAATTTTCCCTAGAATTGTTTGCAAAGTGTTGTTTATTGCATCTAGTTTTGTTTCCTCAGCAGTGTTTTGTTGTGACTTGCCTTCAACCATTTGTGCGTAATTACCCCCTGTTGGGTTGCGTTGTTTTACTGGAACAGTGTTTGGTAAAGTAGGAAAATTCTGTTTCCACTGCTCTTGCTACTTGTTCGTTATCTGTTCTTGTAGTTCTTTTTTTCTCTTTTAGAGTTTTTTCTTTTCGCGTTCGTAGCTCTTTTGCAATTACACAGCCGCGGTAGTTAGCTGGGTGAGCTTCTCCGCAGTTGATACACTTGGCTTTTGTAAGTCTAGCTGACCTACAATCTTTAGTTAAATGGCGTCCTGCACACTTGACACATCTAGCTTCTTTATTGCAGAAGGACTGGGTGTGTCCGAATGCTTGGCACTTTTTGCATTGTGGAATAAGGGCTGTATTTTTGCGTAAAGGTTCTATTTTTACTTTTAATTCCGCGATTAAATCAATCGCGAAGATATCTTTAATGTCTACTGATTTGTTAAAGGATAACCTATGTAGCGCTAGAGGCTTCATAGTAGTGACATTATCCTTTTTTAATTTCTGAATGATGTTGGTAACGTTTTCAATTTTAAAACCTTTTGCTAGTAGGTCTTCTGCAGTCAATTTTATTGAGCACGTTGGGTGTATGCCCCTGGCCATAACCTTTATGGGTCTATTTTGCTTATCTTCGTAAATATAGTACTCAATTTCATAGTCACGTACTGTGCTTATTAGCTTCCGGTATTGTATTTCGTCCGGAACGTTGATCTTAAACACATCATTATTCATAGCAGTTACTTTATATGCTATTTTTGCTGATTCCAATATTTCATGCACAGTTTGGTATTCTTTTACGTTCACCAAATTTACCGGTGGCGGTAAGGGTATTTTCTTTTCTTTAACCCTGTTGTCTGTTTGTTTAGAGGTCGACGCTTGTGGAGAGGTTTCAGGTGTTCCAGACGCTTTACGTTTTTTAGATTTGTTTTTCTTTGATCGCTGAACTATCCACTCTGTTTTTCTCGCTAATTCTTCCTCATCGGTGTGATATTCTATTTTGTTTTCTATTCCCTGTTCTACATTGGGTACCGCCACTGGTTTCTCGAAGTTATTTACCCTTTGAATTAGTTGGTTGATATTTCCTTTTATAGTTTCAATGGTTGCGAGGGATTGTTGACAGGCATTCCATAAATTAATCTCATTTTGAGTTTTTAATTGATTCTGTTGTACGAGAATCTGGTTTTGCTGGGATAATTCAAACTCAGCTGGTGTTGGAGGTCGTTGAATTAACATTTGCTGATTCATTATGCTGTTACGCGCATAGTTTATTCCTAGCGCTATTTAATCGCAGGTACGTGGCGGGGCCGATAGCGCGGCGCGGTCACCGATACCGCGCGAGAAAAACGCAGAAAGCACTGAATTCGCACGTCTGCACTGCTTGAGCTTCAAAACTCGAATACATTTGCCCAGCAATGTAATTGAAGTTGGTAAAGCAATATGTCTTATAATCTATTACTGCGCACTGATATTGTGTCAACAGATTTTCGTACAACTTACAGGAAGGGGACTGTGCTGTCCCCTGTGCTGTTTTAACCTTCTCTACTTCTTGCACAAAAAACTGCTTCATTTTGACTTCTTGATGACCTCTCGTGAAGAAATCTTCGAATTTTCTTTAAAAAACTGTAACACTTTCTGTCCCTTCTTCTGATCTGCTTATAAACTGCTGCACTTGCAAAATTTAATTTTTGGTGCCCAAATTTGGTGTGCTCGCCCTTTAGTATCTGGGCTGCTTGCAAATAAAACTGCATTATATTAAAAATTGTTATTCACATTTCACTGCTTCAGATATAACTAATATTGTAACATTAGAAGGGAAATGAAGTAGTGAATGGAGTCAGATATACCGCCTATTAAATTATTCATCACCATTTACAAAAAAAACGACTTGAATGTCATCAAAACTTATATTAATACAAAGAACCACCCTTAAAGTAAATTAATTGTAAAAAATTTGAACAAACATGATAATCACAATTCTAAACTTAAAAAACTTTTAAATACTCAAATTAGATCTATGATATTACTTTCCCTATCCATATAATTTTTAAGAACCTTATAAATACAAGTAGAATCGGGCAAACTTCAACAGTTAAACGCACAGCCACAAGTTGCGAGTTTTGTATTTTGGTGCTCCCCATAACCACGGGGCGCGTTCGGAGGGGTCTTCTGCAATTAACCAGAAACCCTCAGCTGGGCTGCAGGTTATCCGGCCTGCGCAGCTTCCTCTTTTTGCGAGGCGTTTAATTTCGGAAGTTAAACGGCGGCAGTGCTTATTCACATCTACAAAGAGCTTTCTTTCTGACCTGAACTTAATCTCCGGGGTTCCAGCGCAATTATGAAGCTCGGATCAACAAGTGGGAAACAACTTACTCGGCTGTTTGGGGCCATGCAAAGTGCGCGGCGCAGTCTTGAGGCGTCTCAGAAGAGCCCAAATTAAGTAAGACGAATTCGCTGCAGAGGTGCTAAATGCGGCGGCTGTGCGCACTTCTCTTGGCTTCAAAGCGATGTTATGAACTGAAACAAAGCTGCATTGTTGTACTGTGCTAACACTATTTATCGTTGCTCAAACAAATGCGGGACATTACCAATGAATAATTCTTTTAGGTGCTAATAAATAGCAAACTATTTTCTCTAAAGTTGTTCGTTAATGATAATGTGTAATTATAAAGTTATAATTTAATAAAAAATACCAAAGCATTAATATATTTAAAATTGTTGAATACTTAAGTAAAGCATTTGGTAAGTTGGCATTTCATTCATCATTCACTTTCAGCCTCTCCAATATTTCACTACTCCTGCCAATTGCTCGCTTTTGCGTTCCATTGTACTCCCGATACTTTCTGGATATCATTCTTCCATCGTGTCTTCCCGGGTTTCTCTTCGTTGTCCGTAGTCACCACTCTGTCACCTTTCTGGTCCATCTTCAGTCTCTTGTTCTTATCAAATGTGTGGCCCATCTCCACTTCTGTCTTACCACATATTCTGTCTATCACCCTTGGTCTTCTTCTATTCCATTCTCAAATTCAGCATTGATCTTTCCATTTTCCTTTGTGCAATCCTTAATTTCCCCATCAGTTCTTTATTTAAGATCTACGTTTTTGTTGCATAAGTTGGTAAGAGGCGCTGGTGAAAAACTCTAGTTTTGAGGTGTTGTGGGGAGTTGGATTTGAAAACACTACTAAGTTTTCCATACGCCGCCCATCCAATTGTATTCTTTCTTTTATTTCTAGTTTCTGTTTATTTTTCACAAATGATATTTTTTGACCCAAATAGGTACACTCGTTGATCACTGTCACTTCCCTTTCGTTATTAAGCATAATTGGCATAACGTCGTTTATATATGTTTTGGACACATTGACGTTGAGGCCATAGTTGCCGAGTTGTTCAAATCTGTCATCATTTTTGTAGGTCTTCCATATTTTCTGCCAGTAGTAGAACATCGTCGTCAAAACGAAGATTATTCAAATATTCATCATTTATATTAATACCGATGTTTTCCATTCTTATGCCTTAAAAATATCTTCTAATGCGTTTGTGAATATTTTGGGGGAGATGGTCTCTTTGTCAAACTCCCCTTTAAATGTTGATTCGATCGGTTCCTCCTAAGATCTGAATTGTCATTGTTGCTTCGTCACATAGTTTTTTAATCAGTTGGATATATCTGCTATCAAGGCGGCATCTTTTGAGGAAGTTTAAAAAGGCCCACCTTTCGATCGTATTGAATGTCTCCTTAAAGTCTATAAAAGCCAGGTACATTGGGTGTTGTATTGATATTTTTCTAATACCTATCTTAGTATGTGTATGTGGTCTATCGTACTGTATCCCTTTCGAAAGCCAACCTGCTCCACGGGATGAAAATTATCAAGTTTGTTGGTGATTCTGGTTGATATTATCTTTGTTAGTAGTTTGCAGACATGTGAGAGCAACGATACAGGTCTATAGTTTCTGATGTCCTTCCTATCCCACTTTTTTAATAGAATGACAACGTTTACATTTTTCCAGGATTTTTCAATTTCTTCTTTTCCTAGACATTCGTTCATTAATCTTTCTAAATAGTCTCATATTTTCTGGCTTCCCATTTTTTGTATCTATCATAACTATCATAACTATCTGCTCCGGTCTTGCCGACTTATTTTATTATTTTATTTCGTATTTACTGATTGGTAGTACATGTTCTGTGTAATGTTTGGTGTGTTTTGCTCTTTTGCCTCATGTATTTCTTGTTTATTGAAAAACTTCCTCCAAGTATAGGTCGTCATAAAATCTTTCTATGTATCAAAGAATTTTTGCTCCAGTTTTACGTTTGTTGCTATTTTCAACTTGTAAGATATTTGTGAGATTTTCTTAGATACTCTAGGCTCTTTGTTGTTTTCTATTACGTCCTTTATTATTTTTATCGTTGTATTCTTTAACGTATTTTTTAATTCGTTCCTAATTGCCTTGTTTTCGTTTTAAGTTTTTCTTTAAATATTTTTCCTATTTGTTTATTTCTATTGTTAGGTTCATTATATTGTCTGATAGTTTACTATTTTTTATGCTAGTTTTACGTTTTTAAGCGTTTTTGCACTGCGTATTTTATGTTTATATTTGTATAATCATTTAGTTGATCTATGTTGGCGAAAGATTTGTTTTTTTTTAAATTTACTTTCAATATTTTTTTAAACGTTTCTGGTATTTGCTCAAGATCTTCTATGTATTTTCTCTTCGTTGGTGATTTTATCACTTTTGTTCTTTCTTGTTTTGTATTGATGACTACCTTCCCTATCACTAGTCATATGGTCGCTCATTTGTATTGTGTTGAGGATTGTTACATCTTTGATTATATTTCTATTATTTGTTATAATAAAGTCTATTTTGTTCTTCACCATAGGGTGTGGGCTGTTCTTTCTTTCTAAACATGTGTTCATTGTTTTTAACTGTTGTTTTCCTAGGAACTTTGCCAGCGTCCGTCTTCTCCAATTCCGTATTGGCCTGTACATGTTTCTCTATCTTAGTCTTCAAATGTTTGCATTAAAGTCTCCTATGATGAGAAGGTATTGTGTTTTGTTCTGTTCTAATGTTTTTCTTATGTCATCTCTTCCACTTCTTCATCGTCGGGTTTACTTGTTGGAGCGTATGTCTGAGTTATTTTCAGTTGGTATCTTTTGGAAATTTGAAGAATGACATGTGCTACTCTAGGTGATAATGATACCATGCTCTTTACCCTTTGAAAAATAATCTTTTTATGCTGCAGATGATACCAACGTTAATGTTGTAATAAAATTTTGAAGGACGACAGTCTAATTCCTGTTTATAGTATTATAAAACGCGGAGACATTGGCTCAACAAATTCATGTTGTCTCAATAATTATTTTTATCTCTTTTCGGTGTCATTTAACTTTGCACTACGAGAACACGCAAATTTCCGCTTTCACTGCAAGAAAATTAAGCGACATCGCGAGCGACATATCTTGACGGCGTTCAAACCATAGCAAAGGCTAAAAAAGCGTGGGATAAATAAATCAAATATTGTTATATTAATGATACATTATTTAAAATTTTAATATAACCCTTATATAATTTTCAACGAGATCAAATTAGTAGTTACCACTAATTTTTCTCTAAATCTCAAAAATGAAGTATATCTAGTATCAACAATAATTATAAAAGGAAGAATGAGGTATACAGGCACTTAACTATTTGAAACTCCTCCTTCCATTTCAATTTCTGATCATTTAGTAATGTACATTGTGATCCAATATGTACGTTATATAAAATTTTTATTTTAAATCGTCATTCGTTAGCCTATAATGATAAATCCACTGATAAAAAATTTCTTATCTTAACGCACTACTTTCTTCGCTTTGGAGGGTCAAAAATGCAAAATTTAAGATTTTGTGAGTTTCATAGACCTTAAAATATTAAGAGACAAATAAAATAGAAATCGTAAATAATCAAGCAACGACCCATAAAGAATCACTCTTTGTATATGGTGCAGAAAATTCTGTAAAAATAGTAAACAACACCTTTCAGCTAACACAGAAGCAAAGTTTGCCAACAAGTTAATCGTGGGGAATAAATACATCAAATTTCCATCTTGGGGCTCGAGACAAGTTGTTGCAAAGTCAAATGTAGTTATATCTATCTTACTAATGAAGTACCCACAGGCCGGTCAACAGATCTAAGAAAGGTTCCCAATTATTAAATATAGAGTTAACAAACAGTTTTTTACTTATATAATAATTTTATGTAGCACTGACTGGATTAAATTTAAAAATCACCTTATAGGAAAGCACACGTATTAACTCATGACTGAAATTTTCAGATAGCCTAGGGATAGTACCTCAGTACTTTACTAGTATTATTCAAAACTTTTCGCCTTTTTTGCCAAAAATATGCTTTCATTCAATAAGCAAAACGAAAAGAATTGGCCATCGTTAGCTATAGCTTCCTTTCATTTTTGCCAAGTTACGAATTTTGCTTCGAAAGAATTACTTTTATTTTGAGATCTACTAAAAGATTCAATTTTGGACATCTTCATACGAGCTGAGGAGGTCGTATCATCGCTCTCAACAAGTGATAGTTGAAAGAAACAATGTCTGTAAATAGACGAGATAAAATATTCTAGTTAAGATTTGGCCTTCAATGTTCAGCCAATTGATTAACTGTTGGCAGAGGTCGCTCATTTTTGACTTGGTTGTAACAATTCAAAATACGGCACTGCATATAAAGTATTGCCTCATATCCATGAATTTTCGAGTCAATATTGACTCGACCGCAAATGGACTTTTGCATTTGTGATTATTGAAATATTTTCCTTTTTATCCAGAGCCACAACACTATATGATAACCTCGTTTTTACCTACTAAGCGAAATTTCGTACATAATTTGTCACGTTTTAATGTCTTTGTCCTAAATCTATTTATAAAATTTTATATTGAGTAACATTTAATGTTTTACCACGTCTGATATAAATCTTCATCTAATAATTCTTCCAAGTTTTCATTTTTGACATAGCTTAGGCGTCTCGAACATTCCTTAGCTTTCACATCAAAATCACGACAACTGGAGCGTCTAATTATTTTACTATTAATTACCATTTACAAACTATAAAGTAGGGAAAATCTAAATTTTTAATAATAGAGAACTGCGTAGCAAAAAAATTAAGATAGCAGAAGAAGTGCAAAACTAAAACTAATAGCAATTACTAAAACTGAAACGAAAGAGATTGGAAGCTTAGTCATGAAAAAATGGAGATGTTAAGGAACCGGAATAAGCAGAGAGAAAGGCGGCGTGCGTAACATAGAAAAGATGACAGCATTAAAAGTTTATTAACAAAGTTTAAAAACAATGTTAAAGATAAACAAAACTACAATAATTAAAGTAATAATAGTTTACAAGCTTAGTAAAAATATCTCAGAAGCGTAAAATGATAAACTTTAGAATAAACTTCAAATACATAGAAGCATACAGAAGACATTTAGTGGTGATGGACAATTTTAATTCAAGACATGATAATTACATACACCTTCTATTAATACGAAAAAATGTATATGATAACAAGTAAAGTACTAAGTAAAACGGAAATATAAATTAAATCCACAACAAAACATGAAAAGCATTAAATATGCGTATAGAAAACATGGATCTAAATTAGTAGTGGCCACTTTCTTTTAGAAGCCACAGGTAAAGTAATTATTTTAATGGTAACAGGAAAATGCAAGAGAAAAGTGCTGAGTAAGAAATAGTAAGGGCATATAAACTAAAAACGAACATGTGTGGAAAGAGTGGAAACCATAGAGAAAATGTTTTCAGGCCAAGGTACAAAATTGGGTGCTACATTTGGAAAAAATTCAAAGAAGCGCTAAAGAAAGTAAAAAAAACAAGACACATACAGTATGATCAAAAAAATGATCAAGTTAAGAAAAAGGTTGAAGAAACAGAAAAAGAAGCTACGGAAAAATTACCTAGGAAATTGAAATGAGGATACTCCAGAGGTCTGTAAATCACAAATAACTGCAGCAAAAAAGCTGCTATTGAGGTAACGTAGAAAACTCAGGAGAAATTTAGAACAATTTAGAGTAATGAAACAACCAATCATTATTTTATAGTCTTAAAATCTTTAAGAAGATAAAAGATACAATCAAAAAAAAGAAAAGAAAATAAGTAAAGAAATGGCATAGTCAAATAAAAGTAAATACTCAGTATCTAAAGAATACGTCCAGAGATTATCAACACGATTCAATAACACAATATTCAAAAAAATATACATCAAATTGGTTAACAACACTATGGAACAAGCAAATACCAAAATATAAGTTGAAAATTAGATCTAGAAGGGTAACAAAAGTTGTATCTAAAATAAAACTTTGAAAAGTAGCTGGATGCTACGAAGAACTACCAGAGTTGATTAAGTTTGTGAATATAAGTGGAACACAAGTGTTACACAGGATATCGAACTTAGCTTGGAATCTTAAGAGAATATTAAGCTAATGAAGTACTACAACACTTCTGCAACAACGAAGATGACACAAGAGAATCTCATTACTGCCTACAGCAGCAAAAGTCCGCAAATATTATTCCGTGCTGGCCTAAATACTAGGATAAGTGGTACAAACTGAGTTTTCCGAGCCATTTACGAAGACTTAGACGAAAATAAGTGTGAACGTAAACAAAAATTTATTGATCAATTCTTCTGTATGGAGCCGAAAGTTGGGTTTTAATAAAAGCCTAAAAACAAAAATTACAAGCTGCAAAAATAAAGTTTTAAAAAGATATGTAGTCTTTTAAAACAGATAAGACAGAGTAAACAAGAAAGACATCAGAAAAGAGCTAAATGTAAGAGTGTTAAACAACAAAATTGAAACACAAAAGTTAAGATGGTTTGGTCATTTAATACGCATGGATAGTGACAGATACGTCAAAAAAATATGGAAAGTTAAATTAACAGGCAAAATAGGAAGAACGAAATTCAGAAAAATTTAAAATAACATCCTTTTAGTAATTCTCCGAGAAAGGAGACTCGCTTAGAACGAGACAAGACAGGAGGTTATGGATAGGAAGAACTAGGAAATCTAATATCAAATAACAAAAAAGGAAGTAACAACCTTAACACTTATTGATAAAAGAAGATCGGAATATGTACACATGTAGAATAGGGCAGAATGCACTTAATATTCTTTTCTCCGATCTTCACCCACGTATGCCTCCTTATTAAAAAATTTCAGGCTCGCTCCGATGTCAATCCCACGATCTTCAAAGTATTCCACCAAAACTCGGCTGCAACACTGGCGGCCTGCAATTAAATAGATACAATGGGTAATCGTCCGCCTCGGGAATGGTGAGTGAGGTGCAGAACTCCAGCCGGTATCCACCTAAGTCATCGAAAGCACCGTCACATGCTCGTTGGTCACTGGTTTCCGAGTGAAACCACCGTCTTCCTGTCGTTCACATCGCTGGGTAATCGATCGCTTTTCTTCGAAATAAATATCAATGGGTGGGTTTTGTCGCAGCTTGTCTTCGTGCTGGGCAGTTGCTAACGACTACAGAGAGCTGATGCTATTTTTGATGGCGCCTTTCGTGATCTGGTGAGGTACAGCAAACTGGCGACGTTCTCTTTTTTGCCTTATCGTACGTCGGAGATGATTTCAGATAAGATTAATTTGAGGCGTAGCTTCATTTCGGTTTAGCAGACATTCCAGCGCTTTGCGTTTTCGATCTTGGTTGCGATTGAACTTGTCATTCTTTGCCTGGAGATTCTACAATCCAGTCGAATCAACAAAAGGGGATATGTGACGGAGCCGCTTGCCGCGCTGGTCGTCTAGAAACTTGACGTCACTCTTCTACATTAGCTTGGTGCACACCAAACACCTGCATTCAGTTTCCAGCTTAGATTGACAGAGAACCATGTCGAAGAGAACGATATGCGGCCTGGTGCTTCTGGATATTCGCTTTCTACTCGTCTGTCTCCTTCTTCGCCGCGTGTCAATGAAACCAATGCGCCACTTATTTCTCGTAGTACTAGTACAGTCGCTTGACTTTTACTTGACGGCACCCAGATTCTGCGCCTAGATATTTCCTGCCCATTTTACAATGATGGACGACTTCTTTGGCCACTGTATCGACCAGTTCGTTGATCGTCTTCGAGTTGGCGCGATAGATTGCTAGCGATAGTGAAGGTAGCTGTGTGGCTGGAAGCTCTGCAATGTGGCCCAGAACCGGACACAAGGTCCCCTTGCAAATTGGATGGGTTTTGGGTGGCATAGGTGTGGCAGAATTGGGTGAATAGCTATAGAAATTGGGTAAACCGCCCACACCGCAAATGTCCGTTGTGCGTTGACAGTACAGTAATGTAGTGGTGTGTGACCCATCTGGGGCGGCAGCGTCCACCTGAAGGTGTAGCCACTTAGTGGCAGCTGATGGGACCACGCGAAATCATTAATTTGATTTTAAACTCATCAGATCGCCTCCAGATTTTGCCAGAATTTTTTTTAATAAGGAGCCAGACGTGGGTAATGTGAGTGAATATCGGAGAAAAAATGTTAAGTGCATTCTGCCCTAATATACAAACCCAAATCTTTATGTACTGAATATTACCAGTAGATGTCAAAACCAAAAAAATGTGGTATTGTCATTAGAATTTCAGTTTGTTTAAGCTGTTTGTTGCAAGATGGTAGATAATTTAGTATACTACTAGTAAAACGCTACCACTAGTAGTGCAAAAGGTAGCCTAGTACCCCCTATTGCTTATAGTCATAATCTTTCGTCAATTCATTTTTGAAAACGTTGATCAAGAAGACTTTTTTACAATAGCGACCACTACTGCTTTCATCGTATTAGATTCCTTAATAATATCTGATTTTTTCCTTACTCTGATCTAGACAGTCGATATATCTAAGAGAACTAATGTTACTATAACCTATATGTTGATAGCGTAGCCCTATTGTTCATAAGCGATTCTGAAAATTTAAAAATTCACCAAAACCTTTTCATTAAATAATATAACGGTAAAAAAGAATTAACTAAATACCATGATGACAAAGTATATTTATTACTTATCAGAATGCTTGCCTTTCTATAGCAATTAAAAGAATATTATTTTTAGAATACAAAAGCTTCTTATCTAACGTGCGATTAAAATTTAATAACGTAAAACAAGTTGTTTAAATATAGCTATCGTTAAACAGCGGCAATGGAGACACTGCTAGACCTAGACTATGTGAGAGCCAAGAGCAGCTCTTTATAAACTGCCCAACGCACCCATTCGCAGATAAAGTATAAAGCGGGACATCTGAAATTTGATATAGCACTGGAGGCATATTGAATATGAAAACAGACGATACGATGACAAAATATACATTCAAAATGAATTTTGAGGTTAGTATTGTTCAAACGAAATAAGCAACAGGAATTATTAGGAAAAATGATCTGGTATACAGATGGATCAAAAACTGTGTCTGGAACGGGAGCAGGCATATATTCGGAAAAGAAAAAATTACAGTTAAGCTTTTTACTAGGGCAACGTACGTCTGTTCTGCAAGTGATGATATGTGCTATAATGCAGTGCGTTAGACAAAATAATTTGAGGGCTTATTGAAAAAGGTAAATCAATATATTTATGGAGAGTCAGGCAACCCCTAATGCATTAAAGAACCCAAAGATAACATCCAGGCTGGTATGGGAACGTCGCGAAGAACTCGTGGCTCTGGCAGAACACAAGTTAACTCTGTTGTAGGTACTAGGGCACTGCAGAAAGCTGAGTACCTACTCCATATGTAAGTCTCAAATCGTCTCTGGAAGTACCTAAAGGTACGAAGTGAGATAATTGGAAAAATATTGAAAAAATGTGCAGAAAGAAAGCCATGGACGAATCTTCATAAAACCATTTTGTAAAGGAACTGAAGAACTCTTAGTACAAGATGGGAATCAACTCTAAACTATTACAGGTTTTCTCGGAAGGTATTGTTTTCTTAACAGGCACGTTAACAAAATAGAGACTTGCGTTGCAGACAGCGCGGCAGAAAACCAATGATAGCCATCAACATCTAATGCAAGTGTAAAGCTTTAGTTCATAGGGTGCAAGTTATTTATAAAAAAACAATAATGGATCCAGGAAAATGCAGCAACTATTTAATAAGGGAGTTGTTCAAACTGCTATAAGGGTCAAAGATACCGAAAAAGTGCATAGAAAATGAGAGATGTACAAAAAGTGCATGAAGCTGTAGTGTTACCGGAGCTAGAAACTAAACGACTGTTAAAAAAAGTTTTTTTTTAAATCATGCAATATAAACAATAACAAATAAAACTAAAGTTTGTATTACAATTCTTAAAATGCTTTCGAAACAAACACGACAGAAAGTATGTTTTATTAAGAACGTAGCAATAACATTTAAAAAAGAAATAAATGTTACTAGCATTTTTAAAATTTAATCGGTAATAGTATGTTTTTTTAAACTAAAATAAAGACTGTACTTTCATAACGCACTTATTTAAACGTATGCGGCGGTTAAAATATACTTGTAAAGTTTAGCGTTCTAGAAGTATTGGCAAGAAACTCGCTCAAACCGAACAAATTGCCTCAAAAGAGTGCCTCGCCTACTAGGCAGCGTTTTATTTGCATATCTACATTATGTTTGCCAACTTTAATTGCTACAGTCTAATGTATTCCAGCCATGCTATACATATTCAGTAGATGAGCAGGCCGAAATTAAGCCCAGCATCTCCAATTAGTTTATGGTTCGTAATAAAGGGCCGAAGCCGGAAGCGGCCTGGCCGAGCTTTGTAAATGGATGGCCTGATTTTATTAGAAACAATTACAGCAATAATCAATATTCAATAAAAGGTAAGAAAAAATCAAGGACGAAAAAGTTGTTACTTAAATAGGAAATTGAACCTCAAGGGCTAAAACGATGAAAAACAGTAACCTAATAAAGTAATGCAAGTTTTGTTCAGTGGAATCTTATTTTTAAAGGATTTCCATCAAAGAAATTTATTGAAATAAGGCCAGGAAAATGCTTGGGAAATTCGTTACCTCAACTTCGCCCCAATTCATTTGTTTCGAAAAGTCGTACCGAGACAACTCCTTGCGTTCCGAAGCTGGTGAGGTGCTTTATTTCGCTGAAGGTAAATCTATTCAACGTGTAGACGAACTGATTCTCCTGGTATGTGTAGGTAAACATCACCAGTTTGGTTGAAAATGTATGGCTCTGAGATAACCAATGGGTCCGCATTTGGTCTTCCTAGATAAACACACGCTTGAAGCGCTCTGTTACCTTGGAAAGTGCAGTGCCATACATATTATTGAAATAACATCAAAAATCGAAAGTACAATATTATATTATATTAAATTAAGTTGATAAACGAATGTAAACTTTACACAACCAATGTTTACAACTAGAAACACTCACGGCTTCGACCCGCCAACAAGTAACGCTATGAATAACTTCAGTGCTCCGGAAAATTACAGATTAACATTTAATATACCAGGTGCTTAAAGTTTCCCCCTTTCCCAACAAGCAAATCAATCTAATCTCCAACTTCCAATGGTTCCCCATAATCAAACATTAATGTTACCTGAATTCACTCCACACCCCAATTCAGCCCCATTTCCACAGGCAATGTAATATAATTTTAATCTACAGACATCTAAACACACAAATAAATGAAGAGAATTATATAGACATAGACGAAATGAATAATGGTAATGAACAGGAAAACTCTTAAAAAAAGGAAAGAAACTTACAACAACCCAATCCTAGTAACATCCAAACTTACCAATTAACCACATCAAACAGATACGAACTCCTTTCAAATGAAATGACCACTGACGCTAATGACAACCACCCGCTTAAAATCCCAAAACCTCCACCAATCTACATTCACGGTGTAACCGATTATAAGAAAATGATGGATAATTTCACCCAAGTGCTTGAACAACAGCAATTTTATACTGCGGCCACATCCAGTGATATCGATAAAATTAATCCCTTAACTGCAGACTCCTACAGAAAATTAACGCGACATCTCAAAGACGAAAATATAATACATCACATCTACTAACTTAAGGAGGATCGGGCATACAGGGTAGCCATCCGAAACATACATATTTATCCCGATCGAAGTCATATCAAAGGAGTTAGCAAAGCAAGATCATCAAGTCCGAAATATAATCAATGTTAGACACCGAACAACTAAGCAGCCTGCCATTTTTTATGGTAGACCTTGAACCACGTGATAACCATAAAAAACTTCGACGTTAAACATATTGGCAACATATAGTGTCAATTGATACCCGCCTGAATGAAGACAAAATATGTAACATATTGTAACAAAACTTTTATTTGCGTCAAACCTCTCTCAACGCCACTTACCAGTTCCCCTACCGAACACCAAGGAGTCCAGCCAAATGTCGCAATGCTTCATCCCACATAGGTAAGAACTACCAACCAGCCAAATTCTGACCATCCCACAAACATGCATGACACGTTCTTAAATTTTCTCCTCGAATTCAAAACAATGTTTTTTAAACTCTTAACCCAAAATACGATGATCTTAAATATGCTCTCAATCATAAATAAAATAGTTTCAAAATGACAGCTTTACTACGCATTGCACTCTGGAACGCCAACGGTATCATAAATCATGTTCCCAAAATTTCTATCTTTCTAAACACATAGATATAATGCTCATCTCAGAAACGCATGAAACAACAAGAACATTTCTAAAAATTCCTCACTATAGTATTTATTATGCCAACCACCCAGATGGAAGGGATCACGGCGGGGCAACAGTAATTGTCAAAAACACCATGAATTACAACACTATCTAACAGAAAAAAATTCAAAGCACAATCATTCAAGTCCACACCCTTCCACACCCACTTGTTGTAGCAGCAGTCTACAGTCTTCCACCACATTCCATCTTATCTGACTAATATGAAGAGTTCTTTAGATTCCTAGGAAACAAGTTCACAGCAGGAGGCGACTGGAACGCAAAAAATTCACCTGGGGGTCGAGACTAATCAACCCAAAAAGACGCAATCTTTTACGAACAATACAAAACAACAGCTTTGGATACATCTCAATTGGAGAACCCACTTATTGGCCCAGTGATCTGAATAAACTCTCCGATTTACTAGATTACGCAATCACAAACGGTATAGCACACACCTACGCCAAGGCAGAATCAAACCAAGATTTATCTACTGACCATTCTCCAGTCATCATTACTCTTAGCATCACCATAATCGCTAAAAAACACCTCCAAGCCTCTGCAATAAATATACACACTGGCATCAATTTACAAACTACCTAGATGAAAACATCAATTTGGCTATTCGAATTCAGAACAGTCAGGATCTCGATGTCGCTACTCATCACTTGACCACTATGCTTCAAACAGCTGCCTGGCTAGCTACTCTTGCTCCTAAAACTACCAATCCTAAAGCAAATAACATTCCTCGTCATATCCGAGATCTTGTAGTTAAAAAACGCATACCTCGAAAACAGTGGCAGCGAACACGAACCCAAAAAGACAGAACCTCCTATAACAGACTTGTCCAGCACTTGCACAACGCCTTACTGGAAGTTAGCAATGACTCATTCAACGATTACCTATCTAAACTCTCTACAGACGACTAAACTCTATCGGAAGGCAACGAAGAAACTCAAACAACCGATAGTAGCATTACCACCCATTAAAAGAGCCGACAATAGCTGGACCAGAACTGATAAAGAGAAGGCAGATACATTCGAGCATATCCAGCCGATGTATTTACTACTCCTCTCCTCCATCAAGGGAATCACGATAGCAACGAAATAGACTCCTTCTTGGACACCCCTTGCCAGCTTTATTTACCCATCGCACCATTCCTTTCAGCTGAAGTCCGTCATGAGCTAATACACAACAATAAACGAAAAACTCCCGGATACGACCTCATACTAGGAAAACTACTACACCACCTCCCACGCAAGGCAATAGCACTTATTACCACCATCTGTAATAGCGTACTATGCTTAACCTACTTTCCGATGCAATGGAAGTTCGCTCAAATTATAATGATTGCTAAGCCTGGAAAACCATCTCACCAATCCTCTTCCTATCGACCAATAAGTCTTCTTCCTCTTCTATCCAAGACATTTGAAAGACTATTACTTAAACGAATCAAAGATACAGTTGACCTCGATCAGATCGTATCTTCCTATCAATTCGGTTTTCGCGAGCACCACTTGACGATACATCAAGGTCACCGAATCGTCACTCAAATAATGGAATGGTTTGAAACCAAAAAGGTCTGTACGACTGCACTCCTAGCAGGCGTTCGATGAGGTATGGCACCAGGGGCTGTTGTACAAAATTAAACTTCACTTTCCATGCCAGCTCTATTTGCTATTCAAATCATACCTTGCTGATCGGCTATTCCAAGTCAAAATCAACAACACGGTCTCTGACTACCACCACGTTATATCAGGAGTCCCACAAGCAGTGTACTGGGGATACTCCTCTACCTACTTTACCCTTCCGACCTGCCAACCACAAACGACACAGTGATTGCCACATTCGCGGACGACATGGCTATCCCAGCAGCTAGTGAAACACCGCAGGTTGCAACCGATCGCCTTCAGCACCATCTCGACCTACTACAGGACTGGACCAATCATTAGAGGGTATCAATTAATACTGAAAAATCCGCCCAAATAACTTTTACTACCAGACGAGCAATCTATCCACAAGCCAGATTCAATGACACCCCCCTTCCCCTGGAAACTGAAGTAAAATATTTAGGGCTGCATCTCGACGCCAAACTCACTTTGAGCACCCATATTAAAGCCAAAAGAAAATAACCCGACCTAAAACTCAAGACAATGTACTGGTTGCTGGGGCCCCGCTCTCAACTTTCCCTCACAAACAAACTCCTTATATACAAGACCATATTAAAACCCATATGGACCTATGGGGTACAACTTTGGGGCTGCACAAAGACCTCTCACACCAAAATATTACAGCGGTTCCAATCTAAAATTCTCTGCTTGATTACTAACGCGCCTTGGTACATTCGGAAGGACACCCCCCACACAGATCTGAACATCCCCACTGTTGCATATGAAATCCAGAGACTCGCCACCATCTACCACCACCAGCTCGTAGGGCACGAAAACAACCTTATCGATCAGCTGTCTAACTCACCAGAAATTCTCCGCAGATTCCAGCGAAATTGGCCACAGGACCTCATCCACTAGCTTCCACAACCATAACATTCATTGTTCGGGAGAATAGCGAATATTTTACCATATACTTATTACTCTCAATTAAAGAGTAGATTGAAAATAAGCATAAAATAAAATTAAAAAAAAAAAGATGATCAATGATAATATTCCACATCACACTTTACCCTATTGTAAGTCCAAATAGCTGTTTCACAACAACATTGGATTTTGAGTAGCCCGGTGCATGTAATTTTTTCGAATTGAAATGCTTCGGCTTTTACGCATTTGTTCAGATACCAATCATAAAAAAGTTTTAAGTCGCGAAATATTGCATTTATTTTCATTTAAAAAGTGAATAATTTTTTTGCTGCACCCTGTAAGGAGGCAGTTATTATTAATTACCTAGAATGAATAATATTATGACGACAGTATAGCAGATTTTATAATATAATTTGGTCGTTATTTTGGTGAGCGTGTAACAAGTGAAATTATTTATCAAAAAATACAAAAACAGGATTTTGGGACAAAAATACTTTAGCAGACTTTAGCGAATAGATAAAAGCTCGTACGACAGAAAAATAATTAAACGTAATCGCGAATCCCTTAAGAGTGCACGTAATCCAAATATTCATTTTTTGCTCCAAACTATACTCTACGACGGTTATTTCACAAGAGCTGTATATATCAAATTTCTCTATCTGCTTTCGATCTTTATTTCTCTCTTTGGTGTTTTTTAACTGTCCTAGTTTTTCTTCAATAATATCCAGTAATATTCATCGGTGGGGAGAGCGTATAGGATGATTCGTTCGACCAAACGACACGTTGCCAGTCCTCCAACGTTCAATTTTTGTGAGAATTACATCACGTAAGTCGTCTTTGATCATCCGTGTCTGTTATTAGAGACTTGGCAATAGCAACACGCCTATGGATACCTATTTTATATAGTTTCCACCGCATTGTTCTAGAAGACACTGGGCTGTTTAGGTGCTGGTTAAGTTTTGTAGTCACTTTCTCGGCCGTTCTTCTGCGACGTCACGATACTCTTCATGGCCCGACGATCCATATCTTGCAGCTTTGTCTTTCGACCACCATGCACTGTGTGTGCGGTTATGACTTTCAAGACTATGCATTGTGTTACCCATAATAACATCGTTGTTTTACTCACAGATGATCTAGCTAGACGAGCACCAACAACTAGACCTCATTCACCATACCTGCACAATGTTCACAACCACACTGCCTCATTCTATTATTAGTGCACCGTCCATACTACCTGCCATAAAAAGATACGATTGATTTACGCAGTGCCCAGTGTTACCAGGCATAGTGAAAATATGTCCCACTTTAGACCTGTTTCCATTATTTTGCCCAATACCTTATACTTGTTTTGTCTGGTTTAAAAATTACCTGGGATGATAATGAGAAACTGTAATAAAGAAACTAATATGGTAATTACAGAAATATATATATATATATATATATATTGTTTTTGAATAGCTCTCTCCTGTAGTGGAATAGTTGAAATAACTCTAGTTTTGTGTTAGATTAGCAGATTTATTGGTTTTTTGTTACACAGGCATGTTATTTAAATCAGCATTGAGAGAAAAATACAAGTTCTGTGTAAGAAACTAAACAAATATAAATATTAATTGATATTTTATAGGTCTTCAATTGTCACATCTTCGTAGATTGTAAAAGACAGTAGTGAATTCGATTAAACGTCATTGTTATATAGAACTTATTTTACCTTTATTTGCAGCCCAAAATAATTTGGGAGCTCCTACTTCTGCTCACTTTCTTATAGAGTATACACTTGCAAACAGATCAGATTCAATCCTTAAAAAAATATCGATTAATCATTTACCTAATTGACAATATATCCAATATATCAAGCAACACCTTCTTAAAAATGTACTTAAACCAAACGAACACTGTAGTCAGTAGACATAAAGATTGGACGATTGATCTATTAAAGAAAGATAACACAGCACCTCTGCACTGACTCCTCAAAAAAAGCGTTGCTTATTTCTTAGATATGAATTTAAGACGAGATTAATTAGAGAGAAAAAGCAATTGCAGGCTTACAAGTAATGCGTGGCGTAAACTGTGCCTCTTCTGTTAATATTAGTGTTAAAATGTGATGAATTATTTGGACTATTGGTCCTTTTTAAAGCGGAACTCTCGTTTAACAAGATTTTTCTAGGCGATCCTTCCCCCCCGTCTCTTATCTTACTCAATTCCATTAATAATAGAACCACAACTTTACAGCCGAATAACTTTTTCTTAACTGGCTTATTAGCAATCAGATATAGAATTCTGAGCTAATGTATGGACTATAATAAAGTACGATATGCAAAGGATGACACCCAGCGGTGCTGCCTTAAATATAATGTAAATATACATGTGACATAGGTAATATTTTAATTTTAAGTCTAAATTAGATTACTAAATCTGTTGGCCATTTATTTTCAAACGTCTTCGGCGAGTATTATCTAGGAGAGGCTGAATATTTGGATTAGAGTGATCTTGTAGCCTCCTGATATGGGTGCTAGCGTATTGGGTTATTACATCTTTGACAGAGGGTATCTGGAGATCTTTGTGGAGGGTACGATTAAATACGTACCGCGAAGCATTGGTTATAGTACGTAAAGCTTTGGATTGGAATCGCTGAATGATGTCAACGTTGAACAAACTAGAGCATCCCCACAATTCTATCCCGTATGTCCAGATGGGTTTCATAATCGTCCTGTAGATTAATATTTTGTTTTCAATTAACAGACTAGATTTTCTACCAATAAGTTAGTAGACTCTTTTAAGCTGTAGGTCTATTTCCTTTTTTTTTTGTAAAGTGAGTTCTCCAAGTGAGCCTTTCATCCATATGCATACCCGGATATTTAGCTTCATTAGCCTGTGGTATTACGGTGTTATTTAGTAGCACTGGTGGACAGTTTTGTCTACGTGCGGCGTATGTGACTTGGGTGGGCTTGGCTTCGTTAACTTTTATGCGCCACTTCTCCAGCCAGGTGATTTTTGTGTCTATATGTTCTTGGGCATATCGACTTGCGATTAATGGATATTCATGGCAGGAAAGGATAACTGTATCATCCGCAAAGGTGCCTGTTGCTGTTTTATCTGACGTAGGGATCCAGGAAAACTACCCTGAGGTACTCCAGCACTAATCTGCTTTATTTGTGAAATTTTGTCGCTGAGATTTACTTTAAAGTAGCAATAGGAGAGATAGGAGAAGGTAGTGTTGGTGGGGGAGGGATTCTCTGATTCAGTTTCATTTTTAGGTGGTTATTTAGTTGGTTATATATATATATATATATATATATATATATATATATATATATATATATATATATATATATATATATATTATCAAGACCTTTCTACCATACAGTGTAAAGGTATGTATTTACAAAATAAAACTAAACTAATTCTTGACATAATATTTAAAACTAAAATTATTCTTGATTTCTACTGTATGTACTAATCTGGTCCACCTTTTGTTCTGTGCCATTACCTTCGCTTCTTGCCATGTTATTCCTTTCTGAAGAAGTTTTTCTTCTATTGTTCTTGTCCATGTTTTTCGTGCTTCCTCTTGTTCTACTAGTACCTACTTTCGATTCCCATATTTTCTTAACCTGTCTATCTTTGTCCATTCTAAGTAGATGTCCTAACCATTGTAGCTGTCGTGTTTCTAATTTTTTTTCAGTGGTTCTACTTTAAGTTCTTCTCGAATTATTTGATTTCGTATTTTATCTCTTCTGGTTACTCCTAGTACTTTCCTCAGATATTTCATTTCCATACTTTGTAGTTTACTTTCCTGTCTCTTCGTTGTTACCCACGATTCCCCCCCCAAATGTCAATGTCGGTAGATAAATTGTTTTATATATGGTGAGTTTTGTTTTCCTAGAAATCTCTTTGTTGTTCAAGAATGTCTTTCCTAGTGCGTAGTACAACTTGACAGTGTTTTCTATTCGTTTGTTTAGTTCAATTTCGTGTCCTCCTTTGCTGTCTATAGTAACTCCTAAATATGTGAAATTTTTGACTTGTTCTAATTTACTGTTGTTGATTTTTATGTTTGTCTGTTCGTCTTATTTACCAATTGTCATGATCTTAGTTTTGCCTATGTTAATTTTCATGTTGTAGTCCTCTAACGTTTCTTTCCATATTTCCAGATTGTATTGTAGGTCCCTCTCCTTTGGTGCGAATATCACAACGTCATCAGCAAACGCACATTCCGAGATGTTTATTCGTTGCATGATTCTGTATCCTACACATAATTTCGCTACTTTTGACCTACATGCGTTTATAATGTCGTCCATGAGTAGTATGAACAGCAGAGGGCTTAGTACACCACCTTGTCTTAGGCCATTGCTTGTTATGAACTCTTCCGATTGTGAGTATCTAGTTCTTACATAGTTCCTGCAGTTTTGGTACATGCTTTTGGTGGCATTAAGCAATTGTTTTCCTACACCCCTTCTAATTAGGCTCTTCCACATCTTTTTTCTTGGTGCGCGGTCAAAAGCTTTTTCTAAATCGATGAAGGCTAGGTAAACTTTTCTGTCTTGTTTTAGTGTTCTTTCTATTACTTCTTTTAAGCTAAATATGTGGTCTTGTATACTATGTCCCTTTCTGAATCCGCTTTGAGAGTCTATTAGTTGTCTTGCTAGGACTTTTCTTAGTTTCTGTTCTAAAATTCTTTCATAAACCTTGCATGCTATGCTCAACAGTGTTATTCCTCGGTAGTTATGACAACTAAGCCTATCTCCTTTTTTGTACAGTGGTAATATGATTCCCACTTCCCACTCTTTTGGTATTCTACCGATTCTCCAAGCCTCTTTGCAAATGTCTAAGAATATTTGTGCTCCATATTTTCGCATAGTTTTCAGCATTTCTGCCTCCGTCGTGTCCAGGTGTTTTCCCATTCTTAACGTTTTTTATTGCTTCACATAGTTCCTTCATTGTGGGTTCTTCATCCGTTATTACTTCCATTCTTTCTGCTCTTTGTTCTCCTTCTTCATCTTCTCTTGAATTTTGTATTACCGTTTCATCTACTGTTAGGATTTCTTGGAAGTGTTCTTTCCATATCTTTATCACTTCATTTATTAGTTGGTTATAATTTATTTTATCGGGAATATTGTGTGTGCGTTGCCATATAGTCCCCGCTTTGCATTTTTCATCTCTAAGCTTTCTGAGCTCAAGAGGAATATTTACTGAATCTGCGAGAAGCAATTGGAGTGGCACTTCATCCCACTTCCTGTATTAATATATTTTAATGGTCTTTTGATTGTTTTAACTTAATATTCAGCTCCAGATTAAATTCGATATAGTTTTTAAAGGAATCCCAGTCAGTATTTTTGTTGAAAATTGCAGGAGCGCTTTCTCTGGATATTACTGTAGAGCTAATTGTAACAATCATAGCTGGGAACAGTATTTACATAGTTATTTAAAATGCCATTTTCAACAAAAAGTCCAGTAGGACTGAGTCTCTTGGCCAATATGTTGAAGTTCCTGATGAAAGATAGAGTAGTTTTTTTTATTAATTACGGTGAGTAGCTGTCTGCCTCTTGGAGTTATTAGTCTATATCCCCAGTGTGTATGTTTCGCATTGAATCCCCCTCCTGTAAGGAATCTAGGTCATAACGTATCAAAATAAGGTAGTAGTTCTTCTCTAGTGAAAAGATGACGCGGGGGACAACAGATTACAGATACAGTTAGTGGAGCAGGTAGACTATTAATTTGTATAGATGTAGCCTGAAGGAATTCTTCAAATTTTATCAGTTCATGATGGATTGTTGTTCTTTTGACTACAACAGCAGATCCTCTACGAGCCGCGCCATGCGGGTATTCGGTATAATAAGTTTCATAGTACGGAATCTTAAAATATGTTCTTGCTGTGAAATGAGTTTCAAAGACTAGCATGATGTCAATTTTATTTTGGTTTAAGAAAGTTACGACTTCACCTCCATGTTGGACTAGGCCATTGGCATTTCATAATGTTATTTTTAGTAACTTAGCCATTATGTTCTTATTTTAGGTTACTGTGGTTAACGTATACAAGATCATAACATTTTGGTGTAGAAGCTGTTGAAAAATATTTTTGAATTTCTCAAGAAATTCGTTTAGTGTTGTTTCAAGCTTTTGTTGAGTATTTGTGGGAAATATTTGTGGCAGGGTTGGCTTTGAGCTTGGATGCTGGTAGATTGGAGTCATACTATTGTGCTTACTAGTTGGTTTAATTTTTTTGTAGGTCTTGATAAATCCTACAACCCTTACAACAAAGAGGCAGGCGTATCTCTGTTTATTTGCATGTTTTAGTACCATTAGCACCTGTACATTTAACGCATGCGAATGAGCGATGACAGTACGTTTTTGTATGATTCTACGATTGACATCTTGTGCACTGTACAAGTTCGACTTTTTTGCAGGAGGATTCAACTTTAATAGACATATTTTAGGAATTTTAGATGATATTTATTATTTCTTGCTGGTTCTAGATCTATGAAGAATAAGGGTAAAGTGTTCTTTGTTATTCCACCTTTTATATTATGCACATTCCTAGTTATAAAACCTAGTCGGTTTAATTCTTTTTTAATTTCTTTCACCGGCACTGTGGGGTGTAAATGTCCTGTTATTACGCGATAAGCTCTCTGTTGGTTAAATTGAAACGTATGATATTTAATATCTTTTTCTCGCAGGTGTTTACTTAATTTTCAGTAGGCTTCCGGAGTTTTGATATTAATTTTTACATCATTGTTAGCTACTAAATTAGATTAGTTCTTTTGATGATATTACCATGCTTAAATTTTTAACCCTGTTAGCTTACGACACCCTAATCAAATATTAAAGGATGCTTTGGGATTTTTACTTACAATGTTTCAGCTGCGTCTTTGTTCTTTTTTGTGACTTGACTTAAGAGGGGGAAAAATCTATTTGTTTGACTAGGAGTAGGCTTTGCGGATGATGTACCTAGTTGTGTTTTAGTTATTACGTACTTTTTAATTTGTAAGTCGCGCGTTTCCGTTTTAATCTGCGCACTTCTTGTCAGCTGTTTTTCATATTGGCGATGTCAGATAAGATTTCCATGTAGGTTCAAATTTGTTTTTTCGAGTTTACTGGGGGAGTTAGTAATGGTAATGAAGAAAATTGGTATTGGTAATTAATGGCAGCGGCAGAGAGATTTGGTAACATCTGTGCGTTATTTGAGGGTTGTGGCTGTTGATAAGGTACGTTAACAGGTTGTTGCTATTGATAAAAGACATTATTTGGATCAATGTTAGGCATTGGATTGAAAGTAAAGCCCGGCATTGTGCCTTGAAAACCCAGGCCGGCGCCAGGGCCTGTGCCGGCCGGTTGCATGGTATATAGGTCTTCCGCAAGCGAATTCAAATGTATTTAATAATGTTACAGGGTATTGATCTGGTATTATGGTTAAATCACAATAAGTTATGCCAAATTCTAATTGGTTACATTGTTTCTTCAACCTAAAAGTTCTTATGTCAAAATCTCTATATTTGAATTGAGTTATGTGATAAAACGTGTCATAAAAATTACAAGTTTCATTAAAGAAAAGGCGTTGCAGGCTTAGAAAAAATTATGAAGGCATGGATTTTTTGTATGTAAATCTTTATCACACAGTAATAAGATGGGTTTCAAGAGACAATGTCTTAAAAAGAGTTTTCACTCAAAAAGAACACTTTTAATTGACTTGAAAGTGAGAAATCGGAACATAAGGATCTATTACTTTCCTTATCCTATAATAAGGAAAGTAATGTAATCGGCGGAAATTTGACCTACCCAGTTTTTCACATTTCTGAACGAAATATAGCCTCAGAACACCAAAAAAGTTGGTTTTAGCCATTGGTTCGTGTGTGTGTGTATGTCTGTGTGTGCGCGCGTGTGCGTGTGTGTGTGTGTGCGCGGCGTGCGTGCGTGCGTGCGTGCGTGCGTGCGTGCGTGCGTGCGTGCGTGCGTGCGTGCGTGCGTGTGCGTGTGCGTGCGTGTGTGTGTGTGTGTGTCTGTCTGTCGGTCTGTCAGTAAACAGGATATCTCGAGAACCGTAAGAGCTAGAGATTTGAAATTTGGTATGCAAATTACTTGTAGGTAGGGGACGCAGTGCGAAGCTTTTGGTAAAAATCGGCCAAGCCGTTTGGTCGCAAAATCGGTCGCAAAGCGGTCGCGAATCTAAACGGTTGAAGATAAAAAAATTTTATGAGGAAAAAAATGATTTGTTATGAAATAAACATGAATTTAAAATAAAAGTTGGTAAAATAGGAACTCGAAAAAAAATTGAAATTTATATTACCGGCTAGATCAAACCGAGACGAACAAAAAATTACAATGAAATTTTTTGATCCGAGGTCAAATAAATAAGTTATAGCCGATTAAAAATTAATTAAACGGACCAATCACAGCGCGCTCGGAGAGCTACCGGGCCGACTACGGGAGGACGGAGGGGAGCGCTTGGCCGCTAGGATGGAGCACGCAGGCGATAATGGCGAAGGTTGTGCAGCCGAGCTCGCACGGTTACCTTCAGTGACGTAGCAAAATTTTAAGTACGAGTCAATTATTATCTTGTACTGTTTATTTTAATCAGCTTTCTAGTGTTGGACTGTATATATATATATATATATATATATATATATAATAGGATAAGGAAAGTCGTGTGATGTTCACACCAGATTTTTTTTTAATTCTATTTGGCTACGTGACGCGCCTCCCTCTGCTGATATTTTTTTGAACCCCTTAATATGCAGAATGGTTACTTGTAAAGTTACGTTGTTAATATAATAACTGACATAGATGAAATTAATGAATTTATAAAATAACTTTCATTTGTATTCGATTTCTATTGGGAAAAAGAAATTTGGTTCATTCCAAAGTTGGTGTGCAAAACTGTCACGCATTTGGTTTCATTTTCAACATGATATTCAATCAAGTTATATGACTCACTGAAACAAAAGTGATAAATCGCATTGAACATGACAATGATACTATTCTGTGTTACACACTGCTCCCAGTTTTGAGAAGCTAAACAGTTTTTGAAAAACAGACATATATAATATATTGTTTATGTTTTTCAAGGTTATTATTATTTTTGATTATGTCTAGTGCACTTAAATAATGCGTTTGGGTTTTGTTAATTTGTTTTCAGAGTTCTTTAAAATACAACGGAATTTTGATCAGTGTCTTCACATGTTATTGTATTATAATACTTTTATTATCAAAACCATTTTCTAATTCATCCCAAGCTGTAGAATATTTCTGCTCAAACATTTCTAGCAAACTTATGAAGAATTAGATATTGTAGTTTTTAAATACTCAACTTAAAGAGATTTAAAAGCTTAGTGCAAACAAACATTATTTTCATACGACATAATGTGTGAAAAGGCATCTGAACTGAGTTTACGTTTTCTGTATTTGCTACTGGCAATCGAAATTTTAAAATTACTAGCCCTCATTTGCTATATTATCTGTAATTAATTGAAGGTTTTAAAATTTGTCTAATACGTTATCCAAACACTTCACACGCGATTTAATTTTTGCATTTGCTTTTGGTCTTTATTCGACACATAACTTTATAAAACTCGTGTCTTTGTTTGAGTGTATTACTCTTATTGCTTTTCCATGGTTACTAATTAAAATGAAGAGAATAAATCTAACACTATTTAATTAAACATAACTATAGGTAAATAGAATGTTCTGATTGACCAAACGGACATAAAGTTAGAAAAGTCTGTATTACTTTTAGTTTACCCTCAATTTTCTTATTAATAGTAACTGGTGGGAGTATTTTTTATATAAATTTTTGCTGACTCGGTAGATTTACACACCAATTCTTGTACCTTACATAGATATACAGTACTGGTCAAAAATGTATCAACCTTTAGTATTGTTGCCATAACTTTTTCATCTCTTTGCTGAAATTTTTAGGATATCTTTTCAGGTATTGTACACGGCTTCTTAATCAATTAAAAAAAAACATCTCAACTGGAAAAACTTTATTAGCAGTGCTAAATATGATCAACGTACAACAACAAAACAAGCATCAAATAAAAACACCGGAATAACTCTGTCATCGGGAAGCAACTAAAAATAAACAGCAGTCTAAGAGTTAGTGGTATAACCCTTGGCATCAATGACGGTCTATCATCTGCGAGACTGGAGCCCAGAAGACTATGAGTGAAGGAGAGGGGACGTTCTTCTAATCCTCCTCGAGTTGGGTACTCTTTTCATGTTCATTCTGAGCATCTCTGCCAACCAGACGACGCTCTAGCTTTACCCAGAAACTAGATAATAATCAGGTCGGAAAATGGAAGAGAGCCATATGACAGCGAGCAAACCAGTCCTGGACATGGTTCGACCAAACCTGGTATATTGTCCTGTTGGAAAATAAATTTTCTGCCCATGTTCTGCATGGCATATGGACGCATTGTGTTCTCGAGGATATCTTCATACATATTGAGAAAACCCGTGTCAGGGCCAGAGACACAACCCAAATCATGACACTTGCACCTCCACGCTTCATTGTGGGAATTTGGTACTTGGGATTGAAACGAGTGCCTTGGGAACTACGAATCTACTGAAAACCATCAATTCTAAACTACACGTACTTGCTTTCGTCACCCCAAAGCACATTCCCACTCTTTTCTTGTCCAGTTCTTGTGTGCTTGCGCCTACTCCAAGCGAGCCTACTTGTTCTTTTCGAAGATAATCGGCTTCTTAACCAGGCGACATCTATTAAACCCAACTTGTTGCAGACGACATCTGGTAGTACGAATAGATGGTTTTTGGTCCAGGTACTGAGCAATATCGGCTGCCGTGAGGCGTGGGTTGTCGCGAGACATGCGAATGACGTTTCTATCAAAGAATCTCAAGGTAGTTTTCACAATACCACCTTGGATCTTCTAGCGATTTAGGAAATAGAAAATAGTGCCCTTGTGGAGGTTGAACTGTGCTACAAGCTCACGGAGAGTGGATCGTAGACACGGCCATTGGCAATCGCATTTTGGATATTTGGAAATATGTTGTGGAAGCCAGACTACTTACCCATATACAGCACGACCATTATGATTTAATGAATTAAAAAATAATGCAAGAAGCAACGATGAAAACGATATGAAATACGAGTTTTCCAAAAGTCAATAAAACGGTAATTTTTACTGATTACAGCAATTTCCCATTATCATAGACGCTTGAAAAGGGCAAAATTTGCATTCGCATAATTGCGAAACAGGTGCCAAAAAAAGTTATGGGAAAATACGAAAAGATGATATATTTTTGACTGATACTGTAGGCAGCGAACAGAATTAATCGATGTCACCAACGTACTTTTAAAATCTGATCGTTTTTCTTTGGCTTCAAAGATCATTTTTATATGAAGTTAGGCATAACACCATTACGAGCTGCAGCAAGTGCAGTATTATCCGATAAAACAGAAACAGATAGACAACTTATCAGAATAAAACATATATTAATACAATTATATACATGTTTTCACCTCTGTTGTTTTTACAAAAGTCTTCTACAAAATTACTTAGGGGTTCTAATTTTTATTGATCCAACGCTATAAAATTTGTTTATATAGTACGCAGATAAGGCACAAACAAAGCACCTGTGCAAGCAAAAAACGACTCATTATGTAGTATTAACAATAAATATTAAATAAACAACGTCTTTACAATAGGCTAGAGAAGAATTACGATTCTCACGGATTAATATGCTTGGGATTAAATTACGCACTCCTGGTGGCTGAGCGTTCGGTTAAACAATGAATTTCATTATCCCATGATTCCCCACTTTAATTCAGCGGCAGTACTGACGAACATTCAATTATCTCCGTTTTATTGCTCTTACGCCTACGTGTCTGTGTGTCTAAAGGTTCTGTTTTACCTAAATATTATTCATAACATATTACATTGACAAATATGTATTAATAAATAGTAATTCTTTTATCTTTTTAATTTTTAAAACAAGTGATTGATTCAGTTTTAGTTTTTCTCTCATTTAATGCCCAAAACCTCGCCAAACTCTCATGCTAAACAAGGTGGTAACGTGGAACGGGTGTTACACATATAAATTTTATGATAAAATTATCATGGCGTCAGGAAGGCTGAGTAGTCTAAGGGGCTGCGTTCAGGTCACAGTCTACTTTGACAAACCTCTTTGTAATTTAAATAAAAATCTGAAAAAACTACAGACACACGGTCGGATAGACAGTACGCAATAGGCTTGTATTTTTATATGTATAAAAGCCTGAAAAGGATATGCCTTTTAGCAAAACCTGCATAGAATTTTTCGTAACTCCTCCCGTTCGAATAATTACAAAACCTGTAATGCACTGTTAGAAGTCAAGTAAATGCCCTTAGTTTGTTAGTGTCGTACTTCAAAAAATATACTTGTGCTGGTTTTCCAACTTACCATGGTATGGTGATAGCCAAGATAAACCAAAATGTTCTACTTCTGGTTAACTTCCAGTTACAGGTTTGCCGTTTTTAACCTCAAATAGTCTCTGGCTTTCCGATTATTCTGTTAGTTATTTTTATATTATTGTGAAATTTTTATCTCTCTTCCTAGTTGACAAATTTATAATTACTTTAAGCCGTTTCTTCTCCATTTTCTGGACATATGCATATCATTTTAATATTCTGTTTTCTAATATATTTGTAATTTACGTATACATGACAACGTTTATCTCTCTTTGCATATTTTTATTATTCCTATTAGTGTTATTACTTTATTTCTTATTTTTATTTGGGTCTCCTGGATTTTCATATATTTCTTTTGAGTTGGTTATGTATTATAGTTTTTGTTCTTGTAAAAATGTACAGTCTGTTGATTTTACTTTATGAAACTAAGGTTATATATTTCATCAAACTATATATCTCCAACAAAGTACTAAAATCCGTTTTTATCTATTGGACCCTATTGTATTTTGAATGTTCTTGCATGTATTGTCCGAATTTTTTTTTTTCACTTGTTCTATATATTATCGTTCTGAACTTAATGTTTAATTTTTTAGCTATACGTTATATTCTATTTTTCACTGAAGTTTTCGTGTTCTTTTCTAGTTCAGAACCTTTTCATAATTTTCCCTCATACACAGCACTTCTTTGCTACTAGATGAGTATTAGTTTTTTAGATGTTTGTTAGAATATTCTAATATTCTCCTATCGCAAAAGTCTATTTTTATAAATTTGCTATGTTACCATAGTTCTCCCATTAACTCTCATTGCGTGTCAGTTTTTCCATTCTCTGTTTTAATTTGTTTTTTCTTGTTACAGATAAATTCTTTTAATTAGCTGGTAGTGCGATCCACATTCTGGTTGGCTGTATGTTCTAACATGTTGAACGTTTATCACATCGGTAATTGAATTGAGTTTCCGTTGGATAGGTTCGAGTGTAGCTATGAATATTTTTATGTTTGAAGAAGGTATTGGCCTTCATCAACTTATATTCCCTGCATAAGTCGCGATGTCTTTGGCCGATTTCTCTTTCTTCTGTTTGCGGCCCAAATGTAAACTGTCTTTGGTAATTTGGCTTTGTTAATTCTTTTCACACCAAAAGAGTCGTGTCTGTTGCATTTTTGTAGCTTTTCCTTGTTTAATTACATCATTTCGGACTCTATCTATTATTGTTACACCACAAGACCTTAGGCAGTTACTGTTTTCTATTGCATTTATATTTCTTTTTACAGCTTCACTGACGATCTATACGTCATATCTATAGATCACATTGCTTTATATTAATTATTAGAATACACATGAGTCTTAGCTTTTCCTGTGTGTACTCCACAACAAAGAATTCAATTTGCTGGTAATGGGTCGTCCTTTTCCTAGTTTTGCCGTATGTCTTTGCACCCTTTTGCATTTTGTATTAGTTCTATACCTAGGTATTTGTACTCTTCCACATTTATTAACTGTCTTCTCTTATTACCATATACATACTGTGTCTATTTACTTCTAAGCCTCAGTTGTCACATTCTTCCACTAGCTTCCTTAACATATAAGATAACATCTTCAAAGTCTCCAACTAGAATAACCTGGTGACCAGCGAACATATACCGCAGTTATTTTCTATCATTTGTTTTAACACAAATAGGTTATCAATACACAATCTCTCTGGTCTAAACCCGCTCTGCTCGTGTGTTATTTGATTCTTCCATGTAATATTCTACCATATAGTCTACATATACAAAAAGTGAGACTAATGCCTTTGCAGTTAGTACAGTTTCTTTTGTCACATTCACACTGGTATTGTTTCACCATTTAGTTATTTGTTGAATAATTTGCTAAACACTCCAAAACAGCTTCAGGTGATTGCTTCAGTAATTCTACAAGTATACCTTCAGGTCTAGGAAATTTGTTTTTACTTCTTCTACTGAAATTTAATTTAATTTGTAATTTATTCCCTCCGTTCTATGTTCAACATTTTGAAAAGTAATCTTTTCTCCGTTAGTAGTCTATGTAATATTGTTTCCAGTTTTCTATTCCAATTGGGTTAATCGATAGTATTTATTTTACATTTTTATTTAAATTTTGGATTGTTTTTTAAGCTACTTGACTTATAATTTCATAATGAGCAATCTGTTTTGTTGTTAGGTGTTTTTAATTTTCCTTATATTTTTCTTAGTTTGTGTTTTTTCCCAAAGTGCACAATCTAGAGTATTAATAAATTAATTGATTTATATTCTGCTCCACGCCTGTAACAATTACCTGTATAATAATAAAAATTTAATATAGCTTTGATGGTCAGAAAAACAATTACCAACGCAGCAACTACCGTGCAAATTTCTTGTACGCCGTTAGGCAAAGATAATAAAAATTAAGAGTAGCATGGCAGCCGATTTCATTCCACGAAACATTTGTAAATCCACAGCTTTATAGCGCTTAATAATAAAAGAGCTATCGCACTGAACCTACACATTTGCACGTTTCCGCTTGTGCAGCGCGACTGCAACACTTGATGGAGTAATTACCTGCATACACTGGAGCACATGCATCAAAGCAACGATCTGTTAGAATCTATTGTCTGCATACTTGCGTATTATTCCAGGCTCAGACTGTATTAATTGCAATTCCGCGCTGTCGTGCGATAACGCTGCGATGCTGGCAAATTGCGAGCGTGTGTTCTGGCGAGCGCGCATTCAGCAATGCACTGTTATTAAGCCGATTACTAAAGAGTTCTGGGTGTTATTTTCTTGTTAAAAGAGCTGAGCGTTTATGAATGACTTCTTATTGTAATTTCTAGTTGCATTGTTGTTCCTTTAGATTATTTGCCGCTTTTTAATTTTAAAATTATCGAAAAAAATTGTATGACCCCACATTAGATGAATTCGATTTCTCGTTTCTTTAATATTTTTTGGAAGTGATTAGTAGCATAGTCGTTGCAGAGATTCTTACCTGGTTTGAGTGCAATTTTAAGACCAGTGCTCTAACATCCTCCCACTTTTTCAAAAGATCTCTAATAGCAGATGTCGATATTGGTCCTCTTTCGCCTTCTTTTCAAAAAGCACATCTTGCCGACCTTCTTGGTGTTGCTTATTCAAAAGTTCTGTTGTCAGATCATTTTATTGTTCAATTATAAGCTCTCAGTGTCGTTTTCATTCATTTCTCATTTCAGATCGCCAGCAGAAAACAAAATTTAATCTATAATTTTAGAGACATTATCTCCGTCTTCCTTAATGTAGAATAGGTACCACGACTTTTGAATGAGCTGGATAGCTTTCAAAATATCAAATTTCTCTTTTCAAAATGTCTTTATTGTCATTTTTGAGAACTGGCGTGCTTCAGAAACGGACGAAATTTCTTGAAGGCCGCAATAATCTTTTGATCCATTTTTTGAATCAATGAAGAGACATTTAAAGGCAGAAAAAGCCTTTCTGAAAATTATCTTTTAGGTGTCCTGGTGCATTTTCCATTGCCAACAGTGGTTTTAATGGCAATTCCTTGATGATTAAATAGCTATCCTTTGAAAATAACCTTCTTCTTCTTCTTCTTCTTTCTCTTTTCTCATTTATGCCTTACAGCGTAGGGGCCTCTATGCATTTCTTGTAGTTGGTTCTTTGCATCGCTAACGTCCTAGCTTCCTGAATGGTCTTCCCTCTTTTCCTTGCCAACTCTTTCATATTATCCTCCCATTTGATTCGGGGCCTGCCTCTCTTCCTCTGTCCTTCTGCTCTGGTTTCAAAAATTTTCCTCGGGTATGAGTCAGCTCTCATCCGCATAAGGTGTCCGTACCATTTTAATTGTTTGTTCTCTATTTCTTCTATTATTGGCTGCTGTTCTAATTTGTCCCTTACGCTTTTGTTCCTAACTCTATCTCTCCTGGTCTTGCCCACTACGTTCCGTAGATATTTCATCTCAGAAGCTGTTATTTTTGATCTGAGTTTATCCACTAATGTCCAAGATTCCGCTCCGTATATTAGTGCAGGTGTATAGATGGTTTTATATAAATGCATTTTTGTTCTAACTTTAAGCTCTTTCTTGCCTATTAAAGTGTTATTTGTTTGGTAGTATATTTTGTTTGCTTTACTTATTCTGTGTCTAATTTCCTCTTCTATTTTTCCATCTTTACTGATGATTGTTCCAAGGTATTCCATTTTATCCGCATACTCCAGTTGTTTATCTTCTATCAGAATGGCAGTTTGTTCTATATTATCTTCTCTTGTAATGTGCATAACTTTACTCTTATTAGTGTTTATCTCCATTCCTTTTTCCTCCAGGTTTCTTTTCCAAATGTTTATGTTATTTTGTAGTGTTTGTGCATTTCCGGCTATTAGGAGTATGTCATCTGCATAAATTAAATCTTGGGTCATTACTGGTGTTAGATTATGATATCCTATTCTTGTTCTTCTGGTTTCATTTTTGCATTTTGTTATTATATTATTCATGTATATGATGAATAGCAGTGGACTGAGACTGTCTCCTGCTTTACCCCACTATTCATGTAGAATTCCTCAGACTTGTGTCCATTTAGTCTTACTTTGCCTACTACTTTTGTTGATGCTTTTATTATTCGTATTAACTTTTGGCTTGTCTCTAATTCTTCCAGTGCATTCCATATGTGCCTTCTTGGTACCAGATCAAGAGCAGCCCTAAGGTCTATAAAGGCCAAGAAAGTGTCTCTGTTTTTGTCTATTGTTTTTTCTATTATGTTTCGTATTGTAAATATATGGTCCTGGGTTTGTCTGCCGGGCCTGAACGCTGCTTGTTCCTGCTCCATTTTGTCCTCAATCTCATTTCTTAATCGTTTTTCTATGACTTTCGAGTACACTTTACCGGGCACTGATGATAAACATATTGCTCTATAGTTGTCGCAATTAACTGTTTCTCCTTTCTTATATATGGGCACTATGATATTTTTCTCCCAGTCCTCCGGTATCTTTTCTGTTCTCCACGCTTGTTGAAATATTATCTGGAGCCATTTTATGATTGTTTCTCCTTCTATCTTGAGCATTTCTGATGTAATTTCGTCTTCCCCGGATGCTTTTCCATTTCGTGTTGTTTTTAGTGCTTGTTTTATTTCTTCTTCTGTAATATCATCGTTTTCATTCTCCTGATCTACTCTTTCCATTTCTGGTTCTTCTTGAATATCTTTTTGGTTCTTAAATTTATTGTGGTAGTGCTCCCTCCATGCTCTTAAAACTCTTTCGGTCGTTGTTTCTAGTTTTCCTTCTTTGTTCTTTATATTTTTTATCTGTTTTGCTTGATTGCCTTTTAGTCTTTTAATTATGTTCCAGAACTGTTTTTGGTTTTCTACATAGTTCTGTTCTATCTTTGTGCCGAACTGTTCCCAGGAGGCCTGCTTTGCTTGTTTTACCGCCTCTTTTGCTTGATTTCTTTTTTGTATATAAAGGTTTCTGTCTTCTTCTGTATTTGTTCTTTTATATCTGCACCATGCTTCTTTCTTCAACTTAATCTTCGCTTTTATTTCTTCGGTCCACCATCTTGTTCTTTTCTTTAGACTGCTTTGATTTACCATTTTTGAATCTTTGAATTTCTGCCATTTCTCTTCTAGCTTCCAGGGGGTCTCTAGCTGCCCTTCTTGTGTTTCGAGGTTATTTAATCTATCTGTAATTATTCTTCTATATAGTTCTCTTGTTAGTGGGTTTTCTAGATTTTCTAATTTGATTTTTTCGTACTTCTTCGGTACTTCTATTTTTGGTTTTCTAAATATTGTATCTGCTATCACTAGTCTATGGTTTGTGCTTAACTCTGCTCCTCTTATCACCTTGACATCATGTAATGCATATCTCATGCTTTTGGTTATGGTTATATAGTCCACTACGGTTTTGTGTCCAAGTTTTTCGGCTTCGTAGGTTATTTTGTGTATCGTTTTATGTTTAAACAGAGTGTTTCCGATGAGTAGTTCATTAGTGATGCAGAAATCGATCATACGCTCTCCATTGTTGTTTATTTCTCCCTCTACTCCGTGTTCCCCCATTGTTCCGTGTCCCATCTCTTTGTTGTTTCCAATGTGGGCATTCCAGTCTCCCATTATTATTAGATGGCGGTTCTTGTTTTGCATTTTTTCTACTGTTCTTTGTAGGTCTTCATAGAACTGTTCTTTTTCATTCAAGTTAGAACTTTCTGTAGGTGGATATATTTGTACTATCCCCAATTTCTCTTGCAGTGTTAAGTCTACTGTTATTATTCTAGGGCTTATGGCCACCCAGTTGATCACTTTTGATTCTACGTCGTTGCTTAGAATGATTCCCACTCCTTCTGTTATTCTATTTCCTACCGGGGTTCCTGCATACCGAAGTGTGTACCCTTTATCTAGTATCCTTATACCATTTCCTCTCTTTTTTATTTCTGCTACTCCCAATATTTGTGTTTTGTATTTTATCATCTCCTCTACTATTTCTTCCTCTTTTCCATTAAGTGTGGTAATATTCCATATTCCTATTCGCACGGCTTAGTGTGTAAATGCTACGGCCGATAGGCTGTGAATGGCCGTGTTGAAGAATGTTCTTGAAGTTAGATCCAAAAAGCAAATGGAGCAAACGATTAGCCACTATTGGGAAATGATCAATGGTGTACTAGTTACACACATATCAGATATATCAAATGGATTAAATGAATGGAGAAAAAATATATTTTTTAGTCAAATGCCCATTTTCAAAAAATCGTTTCTCAGCAGCGCTACATTTTTGTATGTCCTGATTGTCGGCATTGTTGATCTTATAACGCCCCTCAAACATAGATTTTCCGCATTTTTTCTCGCTTCGGGAAAAAAGATTGGCAATGAAAAATTCTTTTTCCCCTCGAAAATGTGCTATCAGTACATTAACATAGGTATTTTGAGAACTTGCCATCAAGGCGTTAACTTACCTTTGAAGCGATTTATTATGGTGGATATAAATTTACAAAAAATTTTAACTGGTACTGCATGTTATTAGCACTGGGGCGACGGCAAACAGGTGCTCATGCGAACGCGCTCCGGAAAACGCGCGTTTGTTCCCACCCTGGCATTTCGTTCACAAAACCGGGATTTGACAGCATTGTGAGGGTAATGCACATATGGGTGCTTGTATTATCTCGTCAAATGGCGCGTGCCTAATTCCAAGAGGACGTTAATTACTTTACGCCCATTTGTAGCCGGCGCACGTTCTCATTAAGGCTATTTTCGTCTGGCACACCCCCCGACGACACCGGGGCTAATTGCAAGGCCGCCGGCTCGGCGCAGGCGACTCTCGCCCCTGCCGCCGTCCACGGCTCCATATCCACCCTTACATTGACCTGGTTTCGTTCTCCTTTCGACGCGGCGGCTGCGGGCTTAGCAAGCCGCGATCCGTTCGGGTGGACTCGTTTCGCTCCCCAGCGCGCACCGCGGCCCCGCGCCCCAAAGCCAGCTAATCAAACTTGCGCCCCAAATGCCTTTGTGTTTTGTTTGCTGAATAGTTAGTTCGTTTCGTCGCGGCCGTGCCGCCGGTTCATGGAAAGTTGCAAGGAGTTGCTTTATTGCAGCCCCAGGGGCTCTCTGGAAGTTGAGAAGGTGAACCAGAAGTGACTTCTGATTTGATTTTGAGCGCTGTGTTCAGATGTTCAACTACTTAGCAAACCGTGAAGAATCCTATAATAACGTATGCAACGATTTTTCCGCTGCTTTAAATATCGTCTTTCAGATAGGCTACAAGCTAGTATATCCAATTTTTCATATCTAAAAGATTGATATTAGTTTTATTAACGACATTAATAGGAAATAAAACTCTGTGTTACAATATCATTATTATGTGACTTGCCAACCCTTGTGGAAGTAACGTCGTTTTATACCTATTTCACTAAGGAAGATCAACCCCCATTTATGTCTATACTACTTTTTGCATACATTGTGCGACCTCTTCCTGTCTCTCTATCTCTCCGTTAGCTATTTCTGCCCTGTCTAAATCATTCTTTATTTTTGGTCTTTCCTTTCTTCTTCTTGACGCTGGTATTACTTCTTTGGGAACTGCCAGTCATACGTGCCCTAACCACTTAATCTTTTATTGCTTAATTTTCTTGACTGTATCTTCTCCGCCAAAAACAATATTTCTTAATTATTTCTCAATTTGTATTTATTTATATTTGTTTTGATTGGTCCTAGTATTCTTCAATATTTTTTTATCCTCATCTTTCGTTGTCCTTGAGTTTCATTACTGGTCTAATTAGTTTCAGAAATTCCCATTTTTGTTGTTGTTATAAGCCCTTTGCTTTTTAAAAAAGTTCTATCAATATAGAAGGGTCTGTTTCCTGCTATGATTTCTTCGTTTATCTCTTCTGCTCCCCCTCGTTTGTTAGTTATTGTCACCCTTAGATATCTAAACTGGCCCACTTCTTCGAATTTTAATTTTCCCACTTTTACCATTTTATTTCGTATTTTTTCCAATTCTTATTATTTTTGTTTTCTTTGTATTTATTTTTGCCTCTCCTAATTAACATTTGTAACATTTTAGTGGCATGTTTTTCTCTTTTTATATCTTTGATATGAGTTTATATGTTATTTTCAGTATTTTTCCTTCATATTTTATTAGTTCCATGTCCGATCGCAAAAGTTTCTGAGTCCATATTTGAACATGAAACACCATTAACTCCTTATATTTGGCCCGTAAACATTATACAGTTCGCAAAGAATGGCAGCTGCTGAAAGTTTTTTCACTTACAGAAGTATTACATTTCTAGGACAGCGCTCATTTTCAATTTATCTAACGGACGAGTAAATAGCGAGATAACCTTTCTCTTCCACCTCTCATTGCCCACTGAACTACTCCGTACAATCGCTGTTCCCGTTTATTTCTCATTTAAGCGCAAGCACAGGTTTTCTCCGATTTACCATGGTCTCTCTGTTTCTTCCTCTCTAATGCTGCTACACCCCGCTTCGAGCCTTGGTCTCCTTCAGTTTTCTTCCCCATCCATCTTGATTCATGGCAGCTCTTTTCCAGTTGGGGAGGTTTGTGATATTTTTGCGTCCTCTACAACTTTTTCGGGGGCCTTCCTATCGATCTGCGCTCCGCCACTCTTGATTAGACGGCACTTCTTGGCATTCTCTGCTCCATCATTTTAACTGTATGTCCGGCCCACCGTAGTCTTTGGATTCTGGCGAATTCAGATATGCAGATCTATTTACATTTTCTATATAGCTCGTGGTTGTATCTTGATCTCCACGCTCCATCTTGCTAGTTTACCATGTTCCATGTTTCGCTTTCTTAAACTATATTATAGGTCTGATGATACTCTTATAGATTATAATCTTATTATTTGGGTTTACATTACGGGAACTGAGTATGCATAGAAAAGCAAAGTACGCTTTCTTTGCCTGGGCTCTTCTTCGAATCTCTGGTTTCTCACTTCCATTTTTGGATAAATTTATTCCTAGGTAAGTAAAATCTGTTACTTGCTCTATGTTGTGGACCCCAAATTGTTGGCAGCAATCTAGCTGAACGTATTAGGACCTTTGTTTTGTCTACGTTTATTGTTAGTCCTACTTCACTGGCTTTATTTTCTAGACAATTGTCATTGAACGTCCAACTTGTTGATCTCATCTGCATATGCTGCTAATTGGGAGGATTTATTGCTTAGTCTGTTCATTGGGTTGATTGTCATTTTCCTTATGACATACTCAAGTATGTTGAAAAGTATTGGGGACAGCCTATCATCCTGTTTTGCCATGGTATAATTTTGAAAATCTAATAAAACTGCAATTATTAATATTACACTGTTTCAATTTAGGTGTAATTAAACCGAATATAAAGTGGCATCTTGTAGCTGCACTGTGCCCAAACTAATTCATGTCAACTATGCGTCTAGTGGAAAATTTGTTTTTAAAGGTATTATGTGTGTATTTTTGTGATAATTAAATGATTACTAAAAACTAAATTAACCATTTGCGCTCCGCATACTACTATCGTAAGCCATGTTCTGTACATTCACGATACTATATGCAGAAAAATAAAAACTTTCACTCTATCAAATTTATAAAAATTGTCCCACTTGGAGATACAACTTTAATTACAAATTGTTGGGTTTTTGATAGTAATATTATTGGTACGTTGAAAGATTGCGACAAATTGTTTTTATGCAAATTGGTACGCCCGTTTTCAATACGAATATCTTCTATTCCGCTGGAATAGGTGAAGGTATTCTTATGAGTTAATAAATCATTTCCAGGTCAAGTAGCTCTGTGCATTATTCAATGTCTGTAATAGAACCGCTAATCCTGATACCATGCTAAATAGATCATTAGTATTCCCCCAACGTTCATTGCATGCTATGACGAGTGAATTAATAATAATCTAAGCGCACGACAAAAATATGTATATTCTATAGCTCTATTTTCGACGTCAGCTGGGAGCTTCTGATAAGAAATTGTAATATTTATAAGCCTGTAAAAGCTGCCCTGTAGAATATTTCCTAATATCTGAGGTAACATTTTAGTCGCTTTAATTTATTTTGTTACAAGCGCTAATTAGTTATTATTATTATCAGCTGCATAAGTTAGTATCTAATAGTTTTCTTGGGATCAATATTTCATCTTTTTCTTTTAGGTTATTTTTTAGTTGTCGAAAACACTCTCTGCTCATTATTTTAAGTGTTTTCCCACTAGTACTTTTAATGATAACGTAACCTATTAAAACGTGGTAATTATATTATTTCTATTTTAATAATATTATATAATGACATCACTTTTCTATTTTGGTGATTTTTAATATAAGTAATTTTCATTTGCTGACATTACATGTTGGATTACCTCCTAAACATTCAAAATCTTTGACCAATTAAACTATATAAATGATTTTACCCCTTCCATTAAATATCGGGAGCAGATCGTTTTGAGACGTTGACAAAGTAGTTCGGTAGGCAGTGCGGAGTGGAAAAAAAAGGATTGTGTTGTAGTTTACTCGTTCAACACTGCTATAGAAAAAATATAAAGTGCGTGCAGTAATGCAGCTGGGATTCATTTCGAACTGTGTAGGGTTTACGAGCCAAATATAAGTGGAAGGCATCGTACGTCAATTGTGCGGCATGTTTAAAGATGAATGTGCTAACGTGCCCTAGAAGGCAAGAATTGGCAGTAAGTTCATAGTCAGCGCAAAAGTCAGTGCAAAAAATTGTCAAAAAGGTCCGTTAATTGTATGAAACAGTGTAGTTAGAGGGTGGTTGCATTTCCCAACGGGAACGTTTTTTATAGGAGGAATTTTAAACCTGATAAGACGTTATAAAAGATATTTAAATGTACTGATGTATGTTTCTAATGTCTATAATAAAAGCTCTATATCTACGCGTGACTGTCATTGAGGGTTCTTTCTGAATTGTCTTTGTATTTATTAACAAGTCAATATATAATATATATATATATATATATATATATATATATATATATATATATATATATATATATATATATATATATATATATATATATATATAAGAAATTTTAAAAGGGGAATTGAAAACGTTAGAAAAAAGAAATAATTATTGAGGAACAAAATGAATTGTTGGAAAAAGATCTCTACTAATATAACATAATGTATGGGCGACACTTTCTTCTTTTGCTTCTTCTCTCTCGCCGTTTAATTGTCTACTTCTAAACGCATGCTTTCTCTTTTCTCCTCTCTGATTTTCTTTGAGCTGTCTTTAACCAGTTCTTCTCTGATTTCTCCTTAATATTACACAGCTTCACAAAAAAATAAAATTTTAGTGCAGACTTGACATATCTTGCTATAGATAATCGACCACGCTGAATCCGAATCCGAAGTGCATTCAACCCCATCACGTCAGGGTTTTTCATAACCTCAAAAATTAAGCCCAAATAACCTTATAACCCCTCATATCATTAACCCATCAGACCCACTAACCCCATAACCCCTTGATTCCTTAATCCATTAACCCTGAACCCTATAACCCTATAACTGTATAACTCTTAACCCCAGAACCTCAAAATCCAACGGGTAGGAGGCGCGCACGACTGTAATTCCGGAAATTTGAGTTAGATGGACTGTTTGATAGTATGAAACCTATCATCGTAAACCCTCTGACCCCTTTACTCATAACCCCTTAGCCCCATAACCCCATGCCTCCATAGATAAAGAGTCAGAAGGGTCGCTTCTATCAGTTTTAAAAGTGTTTTTTTTTGTGTTTGCAATCCAGGGCACCTCCACTTGGTTGATGGTCGGCAACGGAGTTACTTCGTGATCCGGCAGAGATCCTGGATAACGGTGTTCATGCCCTCATAGCAAACACACAAAAAATTTAGGATGCAGAGGGTCGGATCCTCAGTATCGGCGGCTGGTCAGGGTAAGAAAGTGCCCCGCAGGCGTCGTCATCAAGCGATCGCAGCTCTGTAAAGGTGGGTGCTTTGGCCTTTACAAAGTATGAAGCTACGAGACGTAACACAACTAACAAAATCAAACTAGATCAGTTCTGTTATGTATATGCGGAGAAACGTCACTGATTCCGTCTATAGTGCTTACAAATTTTGTTTTAAATCTGAAATAATAAACCAGGATAAAAACTGGGTGCCACATGCCATGTGTGTGACCTGTTACAACATGTTATTACCATGTTACAAGAAGAAAGAACTCTCAAGTTTGAAATACTCCTCACTTGTGGTATGGAGCATGCCAGAATCAAGGAACGATTGTTCTTTTCTGTCTATCACTCACAGATTCAATGCAAAAAATAAACATCAAATACATCTATATACGTAAAGCGGCTCCAACTGCCTTGGTTTCAAAGGATAATGGCGAGGCTGACAACACTGCTGTAAAAATTGAATATAAGAAGATGTAGGTATGGATATCAGTGGAGAAGAAGAAAGAATAGCGGAAAATGATAGCGAAGTAGAATTGGATAATTTGAGTGAAATAAGGTACCCCAAAACTTCACACGAAGACAAATTAAATGACTTAGGGAGAGAATTAGGATAGTCAAAAGAAGCCCATGAGCTTCTGGCTTCACGGATAAAACAGAAGAATCTTTTGGAACAATGAACAAAGATTACAATCTATAGGAATAGAGAGCAAGGAATGCGACCATTTTTCACTCACGATCAACAACATGATTTAGTATATTGCAACGATATCCCTAAATTGATAAATAGTCTGAAAGATGGTGCATACAAACCAGAATATTGGTGGCTCTCCATAGACTCCTCCATTTGTAGTCTGAAGGCTATATTACATCACAACACCAATACTTTAGCTCCTATACCGATTGTTCACCCTACAGTCCTCAAACAGTCGTATGAAAACGTTAAAATCGTTTTAGACAAAATAAACTATTTGGAGCATCAATGGAGGATATGTGGCAATCTCAAGATTATAGGAATCATGCTAGAAATGCAAAGTGAAATACCAAATTTTCCTGTTTTTATGTTTTCTTAACAGCCGAGATCGAGTGAAGTCAAAGAAATGGCCTAAACAAACGTCACTGGAGCCCGGATCCTCAAACGTTATTAAGGGAGGAGATACAATTATAATGCCAAAAATCAAGCATTTTTCAAACATTTTTTTACTAAGTATTTTTTATTCAAATTAAACCAAATTTGACATGATATTTACTACGTATTTAAAGAATCAAAAGAATTTTTTTCTATTACAAAATGGCGACTTATATACGCCCAAAGACAGCAGGTCCAAATCTGAGACATCGACTTGCGAGGATTCTGAAGACCACCATTTTTATCTAAAATAGTCCAGCAAGAAAATTTATGTTAATTTACTATCTTTTTAAGAACAAAATTATTTTATGTATTCTGCAATTTGATGAATCTCTGCGGAGGACTGTGGCAATCGTCGTACGATAGTATAATAGGGCATTTACACTTCGGTCACTGAATGAATTTTTAATTTATCCTGGTTAAAAGCCACAGAGGAAATGCGAAATGTGAACGACCGATTTTGCAATTAAAGGTGTCTGGCGACGGTAGCTGGAAAAAGTGAGGACTCAAGTCGTTGTTCGGCGTAACTACTTTAATAGGATACTATACGGGAAAAGTAATTGATTTGTGCGTAAAAGTAGTTTTTGTCTACAATGTGCTCATAATCCGTATATGGTGGGAAAGCCACGAAAAACAATGCACCAAAAATCATAACGGTTCAGCGGGCAAAATGGAAGTGGATTTCATTTTGGAGATGTTTAAAAGATTCGAGGAAAAATTGAGCGTGAAATATAGTAATTACTTCGGAGATGGTGACTCAAAGAATTTTAAGGCCATCCTCCATGCGTCTCCTTACGGCGATGAATTGATTGTTAAGAAGTCGTTTGCGAAATTTGAAGAAAACGAAATAATGTAGAGGCAAAGACAAGCTTACGGATGCACTGATATCTAAGCTATCAACTTGCTATGGTTTGACTGGCATGAAAAAGCTATTTTAGCTACTTATTATCATTTATGTTCGACCGACGAGAATCCTAAATCATTCGTACTACCCGGAAGGAGCCTACAGTTGATGCGACCGGAGCAGATGCAAGCCTTTTAAACCCCAAACACCACTTGATCTAGATGTTAAAATGCACATGAAGCCAATTTATATTGAATTATCTAACGATAATTTACTGGAAAGGTGTTTAGCGGCCACACCCAAAACGCCAATGAAAGTTTCAATAGCATCGTGCGGCATTTGGCGCTTAAACACCTACATTCTGGTGCTAAAATCGTCGAGAGCGCAGCTTATATGGCTGCTGGGGTGTTTAACGAAGGCTTCGTTTTGGTATTACGAATTATCAACGCCACGAAATTGTTGTTGGCAAGCAAAGCCTTCCTTACGCCATGTCGAAGGATGCCGAGCGAATCGACGCACCCTCTCGTGTACCAAAAAATCTCATAAAGCTCGAAAGGATTTACTGGCTAAAGAAATTGGTGAAGAAATTCCTAAGGTGGCTAGGCTTCTGGCTAAATTTCTTGACATCACACGCCCCAATCATTATCAAGACGCTCAATCATCAAACAATACACCACATTAAGATTATGTCGGGTCCCCCAGTCGCAACCAAGCCGTAACGATTAGTCGCCAGACAAGCTTCAGGCAGCCACAAAGTAATTGAAATCATATTAAAACTCGGGATCATTAAGCCAACTCAAAAGTGCTAGTCGTCTCTGCTTCATAGTGCCGAAGCATAAAGACGAATGGAGGACGTGCAATGGTTACCGTGGGATAAACGCAAGAGCTGAACCCAACCGCTACCTAATCGGCACATTCAGGTCTTCACTTAAACTCTAGCTGATACAACATATTTTTACCAACGATCTAGTGAAAGTGTGCCATAAATTTTGTCGCTAAAAATGCCCAAGACCTATGCTCTTTGGTTGTTCGAGTTTCCATTTATGGCATTTGAACATTTCAGAAATTCCTTGATAAGGTACTTCTTTTGCTTTGCTCAAATCGGCCATATTTTGGAAACATTGTTCTCGCTGGAAAAACATCTCTAACATCTCAAATTACTCTTCAAATAATCACAAGAGTGCGATGTAGTGATCAACCCAATAAAATGTTCTTTCAGGTAGTTTTTTTGTTAAGTGTTTCGGTTGTCAAGTCAGCTCCAGCGGCACTAAAGCTTGGGTAGAAAAGATCGAAGCGTTACGAGTAGTTTTACAACCCAGAATAATCAAACAACTAAAGCAGTGTTTGGGTATGTTGAATTTCGACAGGAGATTTATACCAAGGCCGTGCTGATTTAAGCCCCGTTGATCGAACTACTTCAAGGTAACCCCAAAGAAAAAAAACTTTGGTAGGCTTAACCCCAGCAGCATTCAATTCCTGCGAGAATAGCTTGGCGCAAGCAGCATATTCGGCTCATCCTAGATCCAATGCTCCAGTTAATTTACATTGTGATGCTTCAGATTTTTTCAATGGTGCAATTCTTTAACAAAGGTCAATGAATCCAGCGAGCCTTTTGCCTTCTTACAGAAAGTACTACCGAACGCAAGTATATAGAGTATTATAGAGAATCTTATGGGTGTGTACTTCTTCACGGATCACAAACCCATAACGTATGCATTTTAAAGGTAGAACAACTAATACCTTGACTTTATTGGTCAATTTTCTACAAATATTCGCCAAGTCCCCAGGGATAACAAAGTCGTCGTCGATGCTCTCTCTCTCTGAAATTGAAGAAATCAAACCAAAGTGGAATCTTAGGGACCTGAGAGCTGCACAAAGAAATAGTGAAGAATTAAAAGTGTTCCAAGCTGAGGGACATTATTGTCACAGCTAAAGCTTGTACAAATTTCCGACAAAAAAGTTATTAGTCCATGATGTATCTATATCCACAGTTCGACCATTCGTCACACCGTAGTTTTATTAAGCAGCATTTGATATAATTAATCAGCTCACTGCAGATGAACACGACTGCCAATCTAGTGACACAACGTTAGGTTTGACCGCCGATTAAAAAGGACTGCCAAAGTTAACATGTATCTGCCTGCAATAACAACAAGCAAAGGTCAACCAAGCCAGGAATATTTTTGTTGCTATAATAGAAGCACGTGTATATCGAAATCGCGGTCCTGACAATCTCCAAAGGTTACAAATATTGCATAACCAGGAAAGACAGTTCGATTCTCACCTGTTCAAAAAATTAAATTGTCTAACAGGTACAAAACGTCTCACAACCGCGGCTTATTACCTAGCAGCCAATGAAATAGTCGAGAGGTTTCATCGGAAACTCGAAGCAGCCATCAAGTGGCATGCCAACTCTTGGTAGATTGAGGTACTGCCAACAGTGGAAAGATGCCATTCAAGCGATAATAGCAGAAATGTTATGCGGATAACTGCTACGTCTTCCTAAAAATTTCTGGCACCCATCAAGTACCATAGAAGAGAAACCAGCTAACTTCGTATAAATTCTGCGTCAGCATGCCCACCAACTCCGACCACTTAATGGTTTCGGATATGCAGAGCAATATTAGTCTTGTAACGACCGACCTCGTTTTTATCTGGAGCGATGGACCATAGAGACCACTTCAATAACCATATGAAGGTTTATCCAGCTCGGACAAAACCTTAGTAGTAAAAATGTGTCTATCAACAGATTAAACCCAATTTACATTACAATAGAACCAGCTGACTCCAACCTCAAATAGGCAGCTTCAGCCCATACATCTCCAGCTGGATATACTATGAGATCAGAAAGGTGTGATCTCAATCACTGCCAGGGAAATATTGTGGCACTCACCGCTACATTTGTTCAGTATCGGACAAAAGTAATTACATTTTTTGGAAATCGCTCTATCTTTCCAATCAAGATACTCTGGAGTGATGAGAGCTAGTTCCGCTTGTTTGGATCCGACGGCGTGCAGTAGGTTCGACGTTCCATGAGTGAAAGAAACAATCCGAAGTACCAGGAGTCGACTGTGAAACATGGAGGTGGGTCTGTAATGGTGTGGGGTTGTTTCAGTGCAAAAGGAGTTAGTCCACTTGTTCGTATCCACAGCACCATGGACCGCCTCGTTTATGGCAAGTTATTACAAGACCACATGCTCCCATACGCACGTGGAAACATACCTCGCGGTTGGGTATTTCAACACGACAACGACCCGAAGCAAGGAAATCCTGACGAAGAAGAAAGTACGCGTTTTGCTCTGGCCTTCGCAATCCCCGGCTTTGAATCCGATTGAGCATCTTTGGGATTAGCTAGGAGGTCGTTTGGAAGGGAAACGGGCTCGAAACGCCGACGAGAGATTCCAGCAACTTTAACAAAATGGCAGAAGACAGGGTTGAAGATTGACCGATTGATGACTTCCATGCCTAAACGTTGTGCGAAGATGATCAAAAACAATGGTTACGCTACCAAATGTTAGTCTGTTAGGTTTTTGTTATTTGTCTTGGTTTATTGGTTATTTTTTTAAGTTGATGGTAAAATTCAATTACTTTTGTTGCGGTCAAAATCGTTCACCTGCCAGCTTGCTATGGAACTTGGTGCCTAGTGACGCTGTTCTTGTGTGGTATTGTTGCCTATAGAGGCCTTGCTATTTGCAACTTGGTACCAGTTGCGGGCGGTTCTTGATTAGAAAGCTAGAGTGAATTAAAAAAAATTCAGTTACTTTTGTCCGATACTGTATATAAATATTTATTTATAAAAACAACTGAGGCCACCCACTTCGCAGCTCTGGAAATTATCATAAATAAAGAGCGACAGTCTAAACTTTATGTTTTACTAATCGGAACGTGTCTATCTACTCAAACTGCTAAAGAAGGATATTGAACTCTTTTCTTTTAAGTTTCAATATGAGATCAAAACACCACACCCAAAATTTTATCCCATATACAATAGAGCCACAATTGCCCATGAAAACATTAAAAAGTTCTCAATGATCTAGAGAGATTGACATGTCTAATGGTAAAATGTATTGATTTGGCTATTTATCTTTTGTGAAGCCAGCGTGGCCCCGTGGTTGAGGGGCGGGCTGCGATGCTGACGGACCCGGGTTCAATCCTCGGTCCTCTCTGATGTCTGGCGGGTGGCCTACTCAGTCACTAAAAATAATTGAGTACCTGAGTTCACTCGAACAAGGGGTAATAATGGCGGTCGTCTTAGGCGCGGTGCTTGCCACACCGCCCCGCACCAGAGATGGTGCGCAACGACCGGGCAGAAAGAGCGAACGTATGAGAGCCTTAACCTCTCAGTTCGCAGGCAGTGCTCCCACGCGGGGCGTAGAGCCTTACCATTATTATTATTATTATTTATTTTTTGTATATGATAATTTCTGACTTTCAATAAACCTATTATAAATAACAGTGATGACATATTGCAAGTCGTCAATGTTTATATTCATAAAATAATACTACTAATTAAGATGGTCAGTGGTGATTTAAGGGAGTGCTGTTAATCACGGAGATGGGAAAGCACCTTTTTAATTAAAGCCAGCCAGGAAAGGAAATATTGTTTCAGTTTCAGCAATTAATTAACTCGTTCTGCTGCGGATAGGGGAACTTAGCTACTCGCCGCTGTTGACACATCAGCTCAGTCTGCGATCTACCACGCGCCCAGAGCGCCAGCGTTCCGTCTAAATTATTCGGTTAGTGCGCCTCTCGCGCGCTGCTTCACAAAGGGGCGGAATTGCCCATTTTTCTTACTCGGGACAGAGTCTGAGGCCGCTCATCTGGCGCGTAACGTGTAGTCGCCTATTCAGCGTTAAGACACGGCTAAATTTGCATTCATGAGCCCGTTTGCGGCGCTTGTTTGACAATGTTCCGCTAAATTGCCGTGAAATTGCTCTGATAGAAAGGGCGATTTTTGGAAAGTGTTTGCCGCGCCAAATTAATTGCCACTTAAAGCGCCGGGAATTGTAAGAGAAAGTGCAAAGCTCAAGGAGTCGCAGGGGATGCGCAATATCATACGTTTAAATCTGTTCTAAAATTTGCCTGCCATCCAAAAGAAACTATTCCAGTCTTGAAATTGTGATTTTATAACAAATAAAATCTATGATATGTTTAAGGTGTATTAAAAAACATCAAACGGAGTATTATAAATGAAATTTTATTAGAACTGCAGAAATTGCGCGTTCAAATTTTATTATTTTCAGTTATTCCTATTGTTGGTATTACAAGATTGTAACGTAAAGGCCGCTTCGCGGCCTTGTTGAAATATACTTCTATACATAAAATAGTAAAGCTTTCGAGCGGTGTGCGTTGAGGTGCTTTGCGCCTTGTAAAAATACCAACCCTACCTTCTCTCCCACTTAAATGTAGCCACTGGCATATAAATGTGAAAGGGGTTATTTTTTACGCCGCTTGCACATGTTTTCTTAAATTTCTGATCACAGATTCTGTCTCTTTTGTTTTTTTTTCAGAGGTAACCGGCGGCTAGGGGATCTGTGGTTATGTACTATAAGGGATATCTGAAGGTTTTTCTCAACTGTGTATAGATTTTTAAAAAGAAAGGAGCTATTTTTAGGCCACCTACACTGGTTTTATTGAATTTCTGATTGCGGATTCGGATTCTACGTCAAATTTGGCTGTCGTACTCGCTTCGGCGGTACATATACCAAAATTGGAATGATACAGAGAAGATTAGCATGGTTCATGCTCAAAGATGACACGCAAAATCGTGAAGCGTTCCACATTTTTTCATAACGCGTATAACAATCATTAAGTTAAGTGAATGCGGTTTATCCGTACCGCGGAGGCCTTGCAGACAGCGCTATCGGATAGCAGCTGTTCAATTTCCAACTCATGTGTAAGTTTAAACACATACAATAACCTTTTAAATTTAATAATTTAAATACATTACCGAACTCTGCTTCGGCAAATTATGCAATGCATTGACCAAAATATGTATTCACCATAATCGCAACTTCCGCAAATCCCATTCACCAAGCAACAGTCGGTGTTTGATAATCAACAATCAACACAAAACCCTGGATGCATCGGCATTTCCACCACTAATTAACACACCCTTATTCGTACCAGTAAATAGCCAAAATTATAATCCTCAAAGAACTGCCAACACACAATCAACACTTGCTGATAATTTCAACGAGGGCATAACAGATAATCAACATGATTGGCAACAAGTTAGAAAACGCAAGTGAATTATAAATTTAATAATAGATAACCCGACTCCAACCTAAAACATATACAATGTGTTAGCCGACATTAGTACCAAAGTTACAACAACAGGTGTTTAAAGAAAAGAAAATTTTTAAACCTCCCCCAATATTTATATATGGCGTAACAAACTATGTTAACATAATTAAAAACCTAACAAAAGTAATAGAAATAGAGCAATTTTACACAAAGGCCCAATCAAACAATACCATTAAAATCAACACAAACACTCCATAGAGAAGACTAATTACACATCTCAGAGATGAAGGGATCATACACCACACCTATCAGCTAAAGGAAGACAGGGCCTACAGAGTGGTACTTAGAAACATTCATCACACGGCAGATGTAAATGAATCAAAAGTGAACTTCAAAAGGAAGGACATATTGTACGTAATATCATAAATATCCGACATCGAGTAACAAAACGCCACTGCCTATGTTCTTTGCAGAACTTGAACGTGCAGAAAACAACAAAAAAGTGTATGAGATAAAACACATCAACCATCAGATGATAACAGTCGAACCGCCACGTAAAAAAAATTCAATCGTCCAGTGCACGAGGTGTCAGTTTTATGGTCACAGTAAAAATTACTGCAATAAACCCTACTTGTGTGTTAAGTGTGGGGAAGAGCACAGCATTACCATCTGCAAAAAAAAGACAGAGGCTCTCGCCAAGTGCGCACTGTGTCAAGGACCACACCTAGCAAACTACAAAAGATGCCAGGTTTATCAACAATTTCTACTAATCATAGGAAAGACAGCAACCTCATTAGGACCACAAAACACAAAAAAGCCTAATTTACCGATCTCTGCTAAGGTACGAGGGTAGGGTGAAAAGTTCTCGGCCTGACAATGAAAGACTGAGACTTTCAGTTAAAAATATATATATATATATAATTTTTCTCAAAACAAATGAGTCTGCTACGCTTTTCCTTTCTATGGAACTAGTAACATTAATAACAGTTTTTCATAACAAAATCTATTTCAGAAGGTACATATTTTCACACAAGAGCTTTTTAATGTAAAAGGCGGTGTAGCCATGTAGAGTTTAGCATTAGTTCCTGTAATTTGAAGGTAAGACCAGATGGATATCTTGTAAGAGCTTTGAGCATCGGTGCTATAGGATTATAAGATTAGGCTTATATCAGCCAGTTAGTATTAGTATCGATAAACATTTACTGGTCGTATTGGTCTCTAATAACCTATAAAAAACTACATACTCTGTAATAACATTCCTGTATCCTATCTTAAGAATGCTATAAAATCTTCGCAGTTAAAAATAGCTGCGAATTTGCCATTCCATGCTAAAAAATATTTCTAACAATTTAGTGAAAAAAAATATCAGAAAAAGCGTAACGATTTTACCAGCAGGCAGATGTGATCGTATTGCAACGTATGCGATGTTGATATTAATGTTCAAAATCATCTGACTCACATTAAGTTAGATTAAGTAGTTTTATTGTTAGAAGTTGTTTTCACTCTTCCATGACAAAGTTATTCGAATTTGCTCTTTCTCGTCATGTAGTAAAAAAATGGCAACATAGGCACAAACTGGGAAGCAAAATACTAATAGCCGAACAACTTTGCTTCTGCCGTTTTCCAATAGATGGCTTCAGGCGGTAAGTGGTAGTGGAAATGAATAGATGTAGACGTCATACAATAAGCTTGGGTATTTGAAACATTAGTCGATTTGTGTGCGTATCGTAGAGCTATTATCGATTAAAATGTCAGTTTACGAGCAAAAATCTCGTCATTTTCGGGAGGTTTTAATTTTCTGCATCAATATGAAGAAATCTGCGGCCGAGGGTCATCGAATGCTCTCAAATACTTATGGCGAGACTGCTATTAGTGAAAGAACGTATGGTGAGTGTTTTCAACGTTTCAAAAACGGTGATTTTGACATCGAAGGACCGGAATAGCGGTGGAAGAAAGAAAGTTTTCAAAGATGCAGAATTGGAGACATTACTTCACGAAAACTTATATCAAACGCAAGAACATTTGGCAGGATTGTTAAGAGTGACTCAACAAGTCATTTCAAAACGCCTTAAAGCCATGGGAATGATTCAGAAACAAGAAAATTGGGTGCCACATGAATTGAAGACGAGTTGAAGGGCGTTTTCTTGTGAACAGCTGCTTAAAAGGCAAAGACAGAAGGGATTTCTGTATTGCTGTGAGACTGGGGACGAAACATGGATTCATTAGGATAACCCCAAGCGCAGAAAATCATGGGGACTTCCCGGCCATGCTTCCACGTCGACGGCCAAACCGAATATTCACATATTCACTCTGTATTTGGTGGGACCAGCTCGGCGTAGTGCATTATGAGCTGTTAAAACCTTATGAAACAATTACAGGCCATCTGTGTCAAAAGCAATTAATGCCTTTAAGTGGAGCATTGCAAAACAAACGGCCGCAGTACAACAAGAGACACGATAAAGTGATATTGTAACATGACAATGCTCGACCCCATGTCGCAAAGTCGATCAAAACACACCTAGAAACGTTGAAATGGAAAGTCCTACCCCAACTGTCATATTCTCCAGACACTGCTCCCCCCGACCATCATTTTTCTCGATGATGGCTGACCAGCACTTACGTTTTCATGAAGCAGTCAAAAATTGGAACGATACGTGGATTGACTAAAAAGATGAGCAGTTTTTTCGATGAGGGATTCGTACGCTGCCGAAAGGTGGGAAAAAGTAATAGCCAACGCTGGACAATAATGTGAATCGTAAATGTATAACCAGTCTTTTACAATAAAGCCTCGAATGTTGGAAAAAACGGCTGAAACAAAATTGTACACCTACTACATAATTGATACCAGGACCAGTTGCTCATGTTACCAAAATATTGCAAAATTATTTACCAGGAGACATTAAGTAAAGTCTACCGTAACAGGTGTACTTACATATCTTAGTTACCTACAGCTAATTGTATAAATATGAAGGTTCATTAAACTTAATATTGTGCTACAATATTATTATAGTAAAAGATTCTACGATTAAATTATGATTATAAACGAACGCAGCATTAAACATGTAATAACAAGCTTATAAATTGTACTATTGTTGTCTTACAATTGAAAGTCTGTTTACTGCTAACTAAAACCAGTAATTGAAGAAGTCTAATTAGCACTGTTTTTTTTAAATGTATTCAGCACTCAGAATAATACGTAATTCTATTATGTAAAGTGCTGACAGCTACTAAATGGACTAGTAGCAATTAACATGATCAAGGAGATATCTAGTGATATCACCTGCGTAAACTTAAATGAAAATGGATACAATAACTTAAATTAGTTCACTTAACCACAGCTTTTTAAGTCTTTTGTTGATTACTGGTTCTAAAAGTTGTTCCATTAGCGGGTTGGGATGGTTGTCTAAGATGGTATGGTGCTAAATGGCTTTTTTTTGCGAATATCTTATTGTACTGTTAAAACATGTAAATCAGTATTTAGTGTATGGTTTGTTATATACCAGGGAATATCTTAAATTGACTGAGTATCTTGAATTGACCCCTTTGAACAATGTTTATATTTTATTTGAAGGCACATCCCCATAGTTCTAGTTCACAAGCGTATATTGATTTGATGACTGCTTTGTATATCAGGATTTTGTTTTCCATAGATAGCCGTGATCAGCCACTGTAGTTTTTTGTCTTAATCTCTACTTATTTTCTCTTTTTTATGATGTGCTGTTTTCAACTTGCTTTGGTAACTAAATGTAATCCTAAATATCTTACCGTTTACGTTTGTGGTAACTGTATGCTGCTTATTGAGACTGCAGGACGTGTTTATTTGCAGAGAGTGAATGCAATATAAGCTGATTTATTCTCGTTCACTTTTGTTTTCCATTTTTCCAGCCACTATTGTAGATTATTTGGGTAGCTTTATGTAATGTTTGAAGATATTTGAGGATCCTTGTGGCGGGAGGGAATAGCCGTATCATCATCAAAAGTTTCAAAAGTCGCATTTTGTGTCATTTGTGGATCTGACATGTGCAAAATATACACCAGTGGTCCAAGGACACTGCCCTAAAGCACACCTGAATTAATTAATAGTGGGATTTCTCTTAATTTGTTCCATTAGTTTGAAATTTTCTCTCATTCAAATAAGATTTTAGGAGGATGAAGTAGGCTGGTGAAAAAGTACACTTGATTTTATAAATTAAGCCGGCATGCCAGACCTTATCATAAACCTGGCTGATGTCGAGGAAAACTTCACTAGAATATTGTTGTTTCTCAAATGCATTATTTATAGTTTGTGTAATTCGATGAACTTGTTGCACTGTCGAGTGTTTCTGACGAACCCAAATTGATATTCTGATATCCAGTTTTCTGCAGGTAAGTCTTCATGTAATCTACGAAGTACCAGTCTTTCAAGTAATTTTGAGACTATTGACAGCATAGGTCGGTAAGCGGAAACATCTGTTGGATCTTTTCCTGGTTTACCTATTGTTATAATTACTTTATTATAATTTAATAAATGTAGGTTAGCTTTAGTGTCCTTTTTTAGGCAATTTCTTATCAATTTACCAATGATAAGATAATTCCTGGTGACATTTTGGAATTTAGAAATTTAATTTCTTCCCGATTTTTTTTTTGGTGTCAATGCTTTGATAGGCGTATGTATGTATTACAGGTGAAACGAAAAGATTTTGTTTTTTTTTTATTGGTATACTATATTGTCTATGGGTTAAAATACGGAAACTAAGTGTTTTGCTTTCCCAGCATCACTTTTTGCCCATGGTTTATTTATGCTTTTTCTTATTAGTGGAGCTGGAGTTTTAGGATCTTTTTAATTCGTAATTGGTTTCAAAATAAAGTTATTTCTTCTGCTTAGTTAGTTATATATTGCTCAAACTCCTAGTTCATTAATTCTTTGAGCTTGTTTTTTAATTTTTGGCTCATTTGGTTATAGACCCGTTTGTCAGGTGGTGTATAAGTATGTTGCCAATTTGGTCTTGCACGCCTTTTTTCTGTTTTTGATTTGTAATGGTATATCCCGGGTTAGTTTGTTTGCGAAGTTTTGGTGTAGACCCTTGTGCAGCTTGTTGTAGTTTGTTTGTAAATGCTTCTGCAGCTGCCTCTAGTTTTTCTGTTTCTTTCAATCGCGTTTTTAGATCCATGCTATCATTTAATATACTGCGAAAAGTATTCCAATTTGTAGTATTGTGTAGTCTAGGTGGGGGTTTCTTGTATATTACAGAAGTTTCAATTGTTGCCACAATTGGAGAGTGATCAGATGACAAGAATGTTAGTGTATGTCGAGTTGATTCCATTTATAACAAAAAAGTCTTATAAATTAGAAATTTTTCGTGGGTCATTAGGTCAGTATGTTGGTGTGCGTGTTGATAGAAATGGATATCTATTATCATAGTAGAAGCTAACTGGTGTGGCGGCCTTTTCGCCCTTGAACCGCTTTATATCGCGGCGGCATGCGGGCCTTTGATATCTGCTATGTTTTGCCATCGCACACAAAACGGCATATGGGCTTTTGTTCAGCCGACAAGTCTGCATACGCCGTCAGCGGCACCTTTTGATATGAAAGGTGCTGTCGAATGAAAATTGCCCGCAAAGACCTACCGCCAAGCCAGGCGCGAAGCCCGGCAACACTCGCATTCCGCAGCGCGGCCAGTTCGGTCGTGTCTTAACACCCGCACATTCGCATTCCGCAGCGCGGCTAATTCGGTCGTGTCTTATCATCCCGCAGATACCAGATCCTCAGCGCGGCAAGGTGGCCACCGTGGAACCATCGCCTACGAAGCAGAAGCCGATACAGGTGAGCGATTTGGCAATACTCGTTGGTTGATATCGGTAGCCGCCCCCATCCGCTTTCGCGACGGCCGTTTAAGGGACGATTTTGGCCTTATCGGTTGACGTTCCAATACGGGCCGTACTACGTTTCCACACCGCACCACGAGAGCGGCTATTTACACGCCTGCCTCTCCACTAACTATAATACAAAACGTTTTTAATGAGAATTGATATAAACCATGCCAAGTGAAAGCCAGCTTATTTAGACAAGGAGAACAACAACATGCAACACCTAATTACTGATAATCTATTGTTACCAGGTGGGACCCGGGCGGTGATAACGCGTGGGACACGGACTTACAATTAGAATTATATTTACAATCTTACAGAACTTAACCTACCTTACGTTAACCTATCAACTCTAGCTAACTTAACTAATGAACAAGAACTTAACCTACGACTTAATTTACGCGCTCAGACGGGCAGCAAGCTGGCGCAGCGACGCCGGGACGCGAGCTAGTATATGTACATACAATTTATTAATGAAATATAATACAAAGAACATTACAGGAAAAGCATTAAGTTTAATTGGCTGGTGCTCCGCCTTACGACTTACACCAGCACTACCGCAACCGCATGACCAATTTTGTTTTGAATATCCGCGCATGTCGCCCCGTCTTCGCTGCTTGCCATCTCTACTCCAATCTTGCTAATGCCTTACCGACCACCGGGAGCAAGCTTATCGGCCGGAAGCTGCCTGGGTCGGTAGGATCAACTTTTCACGGTTTCGGAATAAAATGCATCGTCTGTATTTTCCAGCATCTCGAAAAGATGCCGAACTCTAAGGTCGCATTGAAGATGCTTTCGAAGATAGCCGGAGCAATCTCGAAAGCCTTCAACACCGTATCTGCGTGCCCCGAGGCTTTTTTGGCATCCATTCGCGCTATCCATCTATAAATTTCGCCCGTGGTTATAAGAACGTCGTAATCGTAATTGTTCGCGCCTAATTTCCGCCTGATTCGCGTCGTCTTCTTCCGCATCGTCGCGGGGGAAGAAGTTTTCCAATAAGAATTCCGCCGTTTCGCGAGCTTCTCTTGTGTAAGTATCGTCCGCTTTTCGTACACTGTATAGGTACAGCAACGCAAGCAACGGGGCCGGTGGCGAAATCAGGCAGCGAGCAGCAGGGGCGGCAGCAGGTCCGGGCAGCGAGCAGCAAAAGAAACCAAAAGGGACTCACCTGATGACTCTTGATGATTTCTTCTTTAGGGGCTGGCGATTGAGAGCGAATTCTTCGGTGGTTCAGATTTTAAGGGCTCATTTCGTGCCCTACTCTGCTGGTGAGATGCAGAGTTTCAGGGTGGCAGCACGCTGAGCCCGCTGGGGAATGCAGGGCTTGTCCAGGATTGGTGGATACCGGGGGCTCCATTGCGCTGATTGGAAAATGCACCGGCGCCCTTGCCTTGGTTGGTTAATGACGTGACGGCTATGGTCAGTGGTGTTCGGACCGACTCGGAACCGCTTGGACAGATCAAGGATCCCGGTGTTGCACACGGCGCCGCAAGGTCGGCCTTAGGTAACATTCCTGGGATTATAAATTCCAAAGAAGGACCTTTGTGTTGCGCACGGGCAGGTAACATCAGCCCCGGCGAAATCGGGGCCAGGTAACACTGTCTATAGATCTATATATTCTATAAATTTACTATCTAACATAAATACTCTTTATTGCCACTAATCATATAATGGATTAGGAAATTTTCAGAAGCAAGTTATACGAGATCTTAAAACTAAATCTACCGTTAAGATTCTGACAATGGACCAAGAAACAAAAATTTTAATCGCCTCGCCAAGAAAGTATCAAAAATAATTTTTTTAGCCAACCACAAAGGCCACAGAAATGTGATTTTTGGGGGGATGGTTAGGTGGGGTCTTAGAAAAAAAATGCTCTGGTCACGGACTCGACAAGCAGCGTACGTTAGAGCAACGTTATGCGGTGAAGTTTTATGTTAAACTCAAGAAATCCCATATTGAGGCTCTGAACCTGATAAGAAAATCCTACGAGGAGGAAGCTCCGTCAAAAGTATTTTTGAATGGCACAAGATGTTTTGCGAGAGAAGAAAAGGCGCGGAATACGAAGAAGTCCGTCAACGAGCCGTAGTTCCCAAAACCAAAATACACAGTTCTGAATGACATACAACCGGATCTCCTCTCACAAAAAAGGTCCATATGAGCAAGTGAAAGATGAAATCATTGTTCATTTTCTTCTTTGACACAAAAAGTGACGTACAGGAAGAGTCTGTACCTGCCGCATAAGCAGTGAACGCAAAATTTTGTGCTTGACCGCCTGCGAAACAGGATCGTTCGCGTTCGAGAAGAGATCGCCAACACCTGGACTCTCCATTACAACAACGCGCCCAGTCACACAATTTTTGGCCAAGCACAACGTCACAACGTAGCCTCAACTGTCGTACAGCCGAAATTTGGCCCCGCGCGACTTCTTTCTGTTCCAAACACTCAAATTCAGTCTGAAAGGAACCTGTTTTGGGTCGGTGGAACGAGTCCAAACCGCCGTGACCAAGCTCATAAACTGTATTTCAGTTTCCGCATTCCAGGAGAAAACCATTTTAAATAATTTAAAAAAATAAGCGATTACCTGAAATACTTTTGTTTTTATCGAATTATTCGCGACACTTTCCAGACAAACCTAGTATAATATAAACGCATATTAATTACGAAACATTTATTTTTACAGTACAAAAATGATCGGTAAAAAGTGTAGATTAAGAAAATAACGTCAAACGAAATTCAAACACACTTTAGAGAATAAACGATAATTTAACTGTCATCAAACAGGGTCAAGTGTTTAAAAAAATAACAAAACTGTGAGATATAAAAATATGCAACTGAAATTTCTGTAATAAAATCCAATGATACTTTTGTAAAAACAACACGTAGTTAAAACAACCACAATAACACATTCCTCTGTTATTTGTAAAAATGATAGTACTTGGGCAATACATAACAATTAGAACGCTTGCGTCTTCGCTGATTACCTGGCTTCGGAGTGTTTTCTCTAAGGAACTCGAAACATTGTTATAAAGGTCATAAAACTTGCCAATACTAAAGAAGTTATTATATTTTTACCTAATTACCGGCAAGTGATCCCTATGTGGGTTCTCCTTTATTACTGTCGTCTTCACTGATACTTTCAGAATAGCACTTATAAAGTTTTTAATTGATAGTAGGTTCATGTAATCCGCGTGCTTTTAAGAATTTTACAAAGACCAAATATTAAATGAGTCAAGCAATTTTCAAACATTTGAAATGTATTTCCAAAACCACGGAAATGCTTCTGACGGTGATAAAGAATTAAACATAATTAAATGTACTAAAAAACAAAGTAAATAAACAGCGCCTTAAAGAAGTAATTTGTCTGGGGCTTTAAGACGCGAAAATGCAGCTAAAATTACCTCGACGCAGTTAAAAAGTTTTTTAATTAAAAGTTAGCTATGAAATACACCGAGGAGTAATGCAGTATTACTAAGTACGTTAGTGGCTGACAGTTTTAAGAAATTTCTCAGCTGAATATTTAAGGAATGCATATAAAACGAATGTTCTTAATGTTTATTTATACAATATTTATTATTTATTTATATATTTATATGTTATTAAAGAATTTATTGTAAATTTAAAGCTATTGGTAAATGTGATTAATGTGAGGGGCAGTTATCCAGTGATAACACTTCTAGCGAATGAAATAGCTATTCACGGATTGAAAACTTCCGTACATCACTGTTTTTTTAACGTTTCCATAACATACTAAATGTAGAGTTGTCTTACTTCTTTAATGGTATGTTCAGGGAGCTGTTCAAGGTAATTTCTTGTTAGTCTGCTGATGCAGGGTTTTATTACGTGCATGGTTCAATTACAAATCATTGTGAGTATCTTGGATTAGACTCTTTGTATTATTTTTGTGTTTGACGGTTTGGCACAGCCCCAAAGTTGGACACCATAAGTCCAGATGAACTTTATTATACACTTATATATCAGCATTTTATTTTCTGTAGAGAGTTTTGATTTACGTCCTATTAACCACCCCACTTGTCAAATTTTTAGGTTTATTTTTGCTACGACGTGTGATTTCTATGTAAGTTTTTGATCGAGTATTAGTCCCAGGTACTTCACGTGGCTTCTTCTTCTTTTCAGAGTGCTGCCGTCTCTCTACGGAGGTTGACGATTATTAAGGCTGTTGCTAGCCATGATGATTTAAACTAGGGATGCTCTAGTGAGCCTTAATGTAATGGTTTTCCGTTGCCTTTTGCATCTTCATGCCGCTGACCTGTTCGTTCATCCGCCTTTTGGACCAATTTTTTAATCTAAGGACAAGAAGTTTCCCTACCTTCTATCAGCTCACCTACCCGGGGCTTTTGGCTGACGGAAGGGGGATTGCTTATACTGACAATCATTCGGTTTGCTACTTGGTTGGGGACTGCTTATTCGTCTGGAACTAGGTGATCTGGCTTATATCACAACTAATCATTATATCTAAATGTCATTCTATCCTCCACCTATGACCTCGCTAGTAGCTTGCAGCTTAGCCCTAGCTTCACGTGGCTGTTCACTGTTATGTGCTGTTTAATGTGACAGTAGGGCACATTATATTTCGGTTGGTGAATGTGCTTTGTGTGGACTTTGTGTGGTTAACTGCAACTTTCTATCTATCTGACAAAAAGTTGCATATGGTTGAGATGTGTTTGTTGGTTCTCAGATGTTGAGGGTTCCCACATATGGATATTTTGGCGGTGTCGTCGACGAATGTGGCAACTATGGTAAAGTTGAAGTTGGAATAACAGCCGTAAATATTAAATAGAAAAGAAGACTTTTCTTAAAACCGAATTAGTGGATTGGTATTACTGTTTATTTCTGTGTCTTTGGGGATTATTTTGAGCAGAAGCCTTTCTAATGTTTTAGACATTGATCGACAACAAGCTTATTGGCCGGTGCGAGAAAACTGCACTCGGAGGTTTATTTGGTTTATTGATCATTATTATTTGTGCAAATTTCCATGTAATCGGCTAGTAAGCCAATCTTAATACTCTGTTATAAAATATGGTACCAAAACTGATGCTTTTCTGGGCGGTTGCTTTAATATTTGACTGGTGATCAAATCAAAACCAAGGGCTTTATGGTTATTATATCTTGAGCTCTCTTGTTTTACTTCAGTTGGAGATTTCTCTAGGTTGAATCGGTAGTATTATCGAGCAGAGGACGTCCAAACAGTTTTTAATAAGATCATCGTCATTGTTATTATTTTGGTTCAGGTGGACTAAACACTTGGGAGAGGTGTTTGGCAAAGATTGTTGGTTTTTCCTGTTTAGTTTTTGCCCAACGCCCGTCTTCTTTCTTTAGACATAAAATGTGCTGTCTCAGCGGCTTGAACCTTCCAGAAAGTATGGTCTTCTTTTTGAAAGATTGCTGATATATGATCCAAATGTGACATTTTGGGTATCTGGCAGAATTTTTAATTGTCGGCTTAATCTATTATATTTATTTTTTGAGCAACAAGTTGTTTTATATATAAAGGGAAGTTGACCTCGGGTTTGGACATTTGGACGATTTATTATATGAGTGCTAAGTGTGGTGATAATAGTAGTGTGATTAATGGAAAGATCCTAAAATGCTTTTATAGTAACTTTATAGAAGATTTGTCTTTAAGGACGTACAAATTAAGTAGATCTGAAATATCATTTGGTCTCGATAACCAATAGGTCAGCTGACCTATAGATAAATAAGAACAGTTTGAGTTAGTGATTTTTCTTGTTTTTCTTGTGCATGGTCTCGACTCCAGTCTGTATGATGTGCATTCCATTTCTTTCCGATGATAAATTTGTCTTCATATTCTACTGTACTAATTCCATGACTTGATGGGCTATGCATTGCAACAATGTTAAGAGACCATAATTGAGCATTAATATGGATCACTGTATTTTATCTGTATTACTTTAAGTTTCCTTTTAGTGTGATATATAGTTACGAATAGTTACCGCAACGCCACCGTGCACCGCCCCATCAGGATGGTTGATATGGTATATAGAGTAATGTGGAATTTTAATCATCGTTCTGCCAATAAAATGTGTTTCCAATGCAAGTAATATATTAATTTTATTATGTTAAATAAAATTTATTATTTCTACTTCATGGCTGGTTAGACCATTTGCATTTCACTCGGCGATGCGAATTGATTTAATTTTGATTACAGAATTTATATTTTGCAGTTGAAAACTTGCTTAACGTCATGCTGTTCTGGTTTATTATTTATACATATAGGGACTAAATGTAGTATTGCAAGTAGTGCGTTCTTCCATATCTCCAACTTATGTTGTAAGTCGTATTTGTTCTTTGCATTTATCAGGGTGTCATCAGCAAATACTTTTTCTAATACTTCTATTAATTCCATATTCAGTTTCTTAACTTCTTTCCTTATTTCTTTTAGAGCGTCATACATTACTAAATTAAATAAGTCAAGGCTAAGGACTGTTAAAAATTCTTTTGAGTGTAAGTTTCCGGTTCTCACGTAAATTCTTGTATCTTCTTATACATTTTTATGCAATAAACTAGTTTACCATTTATCTTTCCCTGTTTTAAGCTGTTCCACTTTAATTTTCTTTTAATGTTATGAAGCACCTTTTCATGGTGTATAAATGCCACAAATAGTTTATTTGATATGTTTTTCTAGTGGTTGTTTAACTAAAAATATATGATTTTGCACTCTTCTATTCTATATTTTTCATCATCTAGCTGATGTTTCATTTTCCTTATTAATTTCTTTTCTAAAACAGTTTTATATACCGATTTGTCCGGAAAGTAATGCAATTTGCCCGAACTCATCCTGGTCGCAGCACGTTAGACCGTTTGGGTCACGTGTGGGGGATTCTTAGCTTCACAACGCTTCCATGCTTGATCTGTTTTGAACTGCAGGAGCCTCAGGATTGCTGTTTACGTAAACGTGTTTTTTTTTTTTTTTTTTTTTTTTTTTTTTTTTTTTTTTTTTTTTTTTTTTTTTTTTTTTTTTTTTTTTTTTTTTTTTTTTTTTTTTTTTTTTTTTTTTTTTTTTTTTTTTTTTTTTTTTTTTTTTTTTTTTTTTTTTTTTTTTTTTTTTTTTTTTTTTTTTTTTTTTTTTTTTTTTTTTTTTTTTTTTTTTTTTTTTTTTTTTTTTTTTTTTTTTTTTTTTTTTTTTTTTTTTTTTTTTTTTTTTTTTTTTTTTTTAAAAAAAAAAAAAAAAAAAAAAAAAAAAAAAAAAAAAAAAAAAAAAAAAAAAAAAAAAAAAAAAAAAAAAAAAAAAAAAAAAAAAAAAAAAAAAAAAAAAAAAAAAAAAAAAAAAAAAAAAAAAAAAAAAAAAAAAAAAAAAAAAAAAAAAAAAAAAAAAAAAAAAAAAAAAAAAAAAAAAAAAAAAAAAAAAAAAAAAAAAAAAAAAAAACATTGATATGTTGGCTGACATCAGTACAGGCACTTCATCAGATTGCCAATAAAGTTTTTGAAAATAAGGAATTCTTTTTAAGGTGAGACTACAAAAAATTCCATCTTTTGGTCGAAAAACTAAAAAGTTTAGTACCGATTACTCTGCACAAGGGATGTGTGGCCAGAAAATTTACTACTTTAATTGTAGCTTAAAGACACATCAGGATTTTCGGAAAATCGCAAATTTCAAAATTGTTGAAAAGTCAGAAAATTGGGAATATCTGATACCATAAAATAGACATAAAACGTTTTTTTTTATATAATAAATCAATATAATATATTCACTTTTTTTGGATTATACTGTGCATTCTTATAGCAAAACCGTTAAGGGTTCAGACGATAAGCGGTATTATGACCCTTAAGTTTTCTAATGGAAATAAAATGAGCGTAATTTTCTAATTTGTTATATTTTTTATTTGTTACGCTCAGTTCTTCATGGTTCAGACGTACCAGTGCCAGAAAATTTACCTAAAATGGAGGGTTCCACAACTAATTTAAATTTTTTTTTTATTATGTAATTATGAATCAGAACAAGGTTACATTCTATAAGCTAAATGGTTAACAATCATTATAGATACTAACGATAAGAATAACATGATGAGGCTTGCATCCTACGATACAACCTACGTAATTACAGTTTTGTACTTCGAGATATTAGAGTCTAATAGATATTAGGAATACACTACACACAACACGAGTTTGTTGGCCATACCCGACACTCACACTAGGTTTATTGGCCATAGTTTCTTTAGTCTTTGGTTGACCCTGGGTTCCAGCATCTGCTCCAGTAAGGGGTTTGAGTGAGTTTCTAGGGTTGCATGGTACTGATAGCTCTCTCCTGGATTACTTCCTGGACCGTTGGGAGATGTAAGTCCATATGCAGCGTGTTGTTGGATACATACCAGGCGCATTTGTAATCTGACGTAATATTTTGATTGAGTACGTTGGATTAATGCGATGTTTGATTTGGATGCACAGCCCCATAACTCTACTCCATACATCCAGATTGGTTTTATAACAGTCTTATAGATTAGGGTTTTGTTTGCAAGCGATAATTTTGAATGTCTTCCAATTAGCCAGTTGAGTTCCTTTACTTTTAGATCTATTTGTTTTTTCTTCTTGAGGTGTTCCTTCCAATTTAGCTTATGATCTAGGTGTAAGCCTAGATATTTTGCCGTTTCAGTTGTGGTATTTGTGCATTATTTATTACGACTGGTGGGCATATCTGTTTTGAGCGTAAATGTTGTGTGTACCGACTTGTTTTCGTTAACTTTGATTTTCCATCTGTGTAACCATTGTTGAAGGAGTACTAAGTGGTTTTGTAGGTTGGCCGATGCAGTTGCAGGATTTTCATTCTGGACAGTATAGCAGTGTCGTCTGCGAATGTTCCTATTGTTGTATATTGTGTCGTTGGTAGATCCGATGTATATAGGACATAGAGTAAAGGCCCCAGAACACTGCCTTGTGGAACGCCTGAGTTGATAGGGTGGTAATCTGATGTTACTTAATTAATTTTTATCTGAAATGTTCTATCGCTTAGATAATGATTTTAGTAAATTATAGTATGCCAAAGGAACGTTTGCTTAATTTTGAAGAGTAATCCGGGGTGCCACACTTTGTCAAATGCTTGACTAATGTCGAGAAAGAAGCTGAACAGTACTCTTTGTTTTCTAGTGCTTTATTTATGGTTTGTGTAATGCGGTGTACTTGTTGCACGGTAGAATGAGCCTGTCGAAACCCAAACTGATGAGAAGGTATCCAATGTTGGGGCAGTAAGTCTTCATTAATTCGACGAAGTATGAGTTTTCTAACAGCTTTGAGGTCACCGGGAGGGGCTGATAGGTCGATAGGATGTAACGTCGGTTGGTTCTTTTCCGGGTTTTCCGACCATTATGATTTGTGCAGCCTTAAAGCATTTTGGCCAATATCCTAGCCTCAGGATTGCATTGTAATATAAGTTAAGAGCACTAGGCCCTTTTTGGGAGTTCACGCAGCATTTTGGCAGTTATCAGATCAGTTCCTGGGGTCTTCTTGAGGTTTAGCAGATTTATTTCAGATTTTATTTCGTTTGGGGTAAAGGGTTTAATTTCATGACGTATGTCAGGAGGGATGGAAAGACTTCGCTCTACTTCTTGGTCTGGTGCGCTATCAAGTGGTTGAAAGACTGAGGATAGATGTTCAGCGAAGAGTCTGACTTTGTCTCTATCGCTTTTGCCCAAGGTTCGGTGTTGCTTTTTCTAATTGGTGGTATTTTGAATTTTGGTTTCCTAGCTTGTTTGATGGGTTTCCAGATAGAATCATCAGTTCGATTTAATTGAGATACATAGAGCTCAAATTTCTCATTTCTGATTTCTTTGAGTTTTGTTTTAATTTATTGGTCATATGGTTGTAGGCGTTTTGGCAGCAGGTGTATGATTTCGTTGCCAGTTAGCTCTAGCACGACGTTTTCTGCGACCATTCGTTTAATTTCCAGTGGTATGTCAATGTTTAGTTGCTTTTGTAAAATGGTTGGTGTAGCTTGTTGCGCAGCTTGCTGGAGTTTTGTTATGAGTTCTTCAGTAGCTGTTTCAATTTCTTCGCATTCCTTGAGTCGAATGTTTAATTTTATGGTTTCGCTTAGAATATTACGATATGTAGCCCAGTCCGTTCTAGAGTTGTGTAATCTGGTTGTGAGCTTCTTGTTTACTATAGATGCCCCAATTGTTAGTATGATAGGAAGTTAGGTCATAACTGGGTATTACAGTAGTATATGCCTGATTGATTCCATTTACGACGAAGAAGTCTAGTAGGTCTGGTAACTTGTTTGCGTCGGTGGGCCAACAGGTTGGTGTTCCTGTTGATATAAATGAGTATTTTTTGTCCTCCATTGACTTAAGGAGTTCTCTACCTTTCGTTGTTGTTAGGCGTGAGCCGCATCTAGTATGTTTACTGTTGTAGTCCCCTCCCGCTACGAATTTGTGACTTAGTGTTAGAAAGAATTTGTCAAAATCTGCTTTTTTGATATTATGTCGGGGTGGGCAATAAACTGCAGCAAGTGTCAATTCATATGGCAATGTTTGTACCTTGATTGTGGTAGCTTGGATAAAGACTTCCTGATATTTTATTTCTTCATGGTGTTGAATTGTTTGCTTGACAAGAATGGCTGTACCTCCATGGGCAGTACCGTCTGGGTGATTGGTATGATAGAGTTCATAATGAGGTATTTTGAAGTAAGTCTGTTGTGTGGTGTGTTTCACTTATTAGCAGTACATCTATGTGGTTATGTAATAAGAACAATTTTATTTCTTCTTTATGTTGCGTTAGGCCATTAGCGTTCCACAGGGCTACTCTGAGAAACTTACCCATAATTAGGCTAGTTTATTTATTAGCGTGCTAAGCATGTTTAGAATCATGCTATTTTGTTGAATGAGTTGATTAAACATGGCTTTGAATTCAGTTAAAACTGAGGGAGAGCGTTGTTTAACATTGTGTTGACTCATTGTAATTGTTTAGGGGTTGGAGTTGTTGGTTACTGCATTAGCGTAAGATTTATGATGTTGACTAAGATTCAGTGACTCTGTTTGCACTGCGGTGTTTGCATTATTGGTTTGTGGATTGGGGATAACATTTATTTTTGATAGTTGTGGTGCGAAGGTTCTAGTCTTGCTTTGTGGATTATTTCTACGAATTAGTTGTTGATAATGATCACAACCTTTATAGTTGGCTGGGTGGTAGACATAAAATGTGTTTCAGCGGCTTGAACCTTCCGAAATATGGTCTTCTTTTGGTTGCTATATATGATCCAAATTACATTTTGGGTATCTGGCTTTTTAATTGTGGTTTCTATTAATTTATTTTTGAGCAAAAGTTGTTTTAATAAAGGAAGTTGATGGGTTTGGACATTTGGAGATTTTTTTGGGCAAGTGTGGTTTGTAGTTTTAAGGAAAGACCTAAAATGCTTTTAAGTAACTTTTAAGAAGATTTTCTTTAAGGACGTACAAATTAATGATCTGAAATTATTTGGCTTAACCAATATATGACCATGTAAATAAGAAAGTTTGGTTGGATTTTTCGTTTTTTTGTGCAGGTTGATAGTTGTATATGGATTCCATTTTTTGATATAAATTTGTCTTAAACGTACAATTATGATTGATTATCATTGCAACAATGTTAAGGACCATAATTAGAAATTGGATATGATTTTTCTGTTTCTTTAAGTTTCCTTTTAGTGTGATATTTTCGAATATTCCCAACCCACGTCACCCCATAGGATGGTTGATTGGTTAAGAGTAATTGGAATTTTAATATGTTCTGTAAAATGTTTTAATGAATAAATTTAATTTTATTATGTTTAAAATTTATTATTTCATTAGGCTGGTTAGACCATTTGCATTTCACTCGGCGATGCGAATTGATTTAATTTTGATTACAGAATTTATATTTTGCAGTTGAAAACTTGCTTAACGTCATGCTGTTCTGGTTTATTATTTATACATATAGGGACTAAATGTAGTATTGCAAGTTCTTCCCATATCTCCAACTTATGTTGTAAGTCGTATTTGTTCTTTGCATTTATCAGGGTGTCATCAGCAAATACTTTTTCTAATACTTCTATTAATTCCATATTCAGTTTCTTAACTTCTTTCCTTATTTCTTTTAGAGCGTCATACATTACTAAATTAAATAAGTCAAGGCTAAGGACTGTTAAAAATTCTTTGAGTGTAAGTTTCCGGTTCTCACGTAAATTCTTGTATCTTCTTATACATTTTATGCAATAAACTAGTTTACCATTTGTCTTTCCCTGTTTTAAGCTGTTCCACTTTAATTTTCCTTTAATGTTATCAAGCACCTTTTCACGGTGTATAAATGCCACAAATAGTTTATTTGATATGTTTTTCTAGTGGTTGTTTAACTAAAAATATATGATTTTGCACTCTTCTATTCTATATTTTTCATCATCTAGCTGATGTTTCATTTTCCTTATTAATTTCTTTTCTAAAACAGTTTTATATACCGATTTGTCCGGAAAGTAATGCAATTTGCCCGAACTCATCCTGGTCGCAGCACGTTAGACCGTTTGGGTCAGGTGTGGGGGATTCTTAGCTTCACAACGCTTCCATGCTTGGTCTGTTTTGAACTGTAGGAGCCTCAGGATTGCTGTTTATGTAAACGTGTTGTTAGTACCTGTGTTAAGACGCGCAATAGAGAAAACTATCGAGCAACATTACGCGATTAAGTTTTCTACTAAACTGAACAAAATCCTCGCCTACACTACCAAATGATTCAGGTAGGCTACAGATACTCTGCTATCTCGCATTCTCAAGTTTTCAGGTGGCTAAAGTTGTTTAAAAATAGCCTTGACGGGGTGAAGGATAACCGCCGCTCTGGACAGCCGTCCACCAGTGACAAAAATGTGTCTCGTGTTCGTGACCTTTTAAAGTGCTCGGCAAGTTAAAAAACAGTGTCGTACGCACTCAAAAAGAGATCGGCACAATCTGGTAGCTGCATCACGACAACGCTCTTAGCCACACAGGAGTTTCTGACCAAGCACAGCTTGGCAACGTTGCCCCAGTCCTCCTACAGTTTTGACCTGGCTCCAGCAGACTTTTTTATCCTTCCTGAAAGGAACCTGTTTTGGAACCATTGAAGCGATCCAAACTGCCGTGACAAAGGCTCTAAACCAGGTCGCCATCGACGTTTTCTAGGATACGTACCGTGAATAAAACAGTCGCTAGCAAAAGTCTGTGAATGCCCAACGGGAGTCCTTTGAAGAATACTAAACGTTAGTAACTATATCTTAAATAATTTTTTACTAACCTAATTGTATTAATTTCCGGATAGACCCTGTATCTAACTACTATTAGTAATATAGCAGTTAGTCTTCTTTTCTCTATATTGGTAATGGTAGTCCTATTTCCTACTTTAGGAATCTTCTTTAATGCCATGCTCTAGTAAATAATTTAGTTAACTTTACTAGTCCCCTATTGCCTAGATTTTTGACTATTTCTGACATTACCCCATCACCTCTTTTTAATTTTTTCATACTCTTTAATACTTACTCTATTTTTATTTCTTTCTGTACTTTACTTTCTCCTATGTATTCTGTACAGCTTGGTTTATTTTATTCTTATATTTTATTTCTTCGGTTTGTTCCGCCGTTAACACTTCCTCAATATACCCTTTTCGTCTCCTTATGATACCTTCTTTTACCAATAAACTTTCGTCTTTGTCTTTTATATATTTGGCTTTGCCCGTGTTTCCTTTTCTAAGCAAACTAAGTGTTTTATAAATTATTTTTGATTTCTAAAGATTTTATAAAAACATTGCTCCAGAAACATAACATTAATGCCATTTAACATTAGTCTGATTACTATTATGGGCAATCTGCATCAGAGCATCAACAACTTGCTTGTACGATTTGTATAATGATTGGCTGACATCAGTACAGGCACTTCATCAGATTGCCAATAAAGTTTTTGAAAATAAGGAATTCTTTTTAAGGTGAGACTACAAAATATTCCATATTTTGGTCGAAAAACTAAAAAGTTATGTATTTAGTACCGATTACTCTGCACAAGGGATGTGTGGCCAGAAAATTTACTACTTCAATTATAGCTTAAAGACACATTAGGATTTTTGGAAAATCGCAAATTTCAAAATTGTTGAAAAGTCAGAAAATTGGGAATATCTGATACTATAAAATATATAATATATTCACTTTTTTTGGATTATACTGTGCATTCTTATAGCAAAACCGTTAAGGGTTCGGACGATAAGCGGAGGTGATTTATTGACCCCTTAAGTTTTCTAATGGAAATTGCTGTAAATGAGCCTATTTTTTAATTTATTATATTTTTTATTTATTACGCCCAGTTCTTCATGGTTCAGACGTACCAGTGCCAATTTTTCCAGAAAATTTACTTAAAATGGAGGGTTCCACAAGTAATTTAAATGAAGATAACTTCAAACCAGGAGCTTTTTGAAAACAAAAACCTAATAGCAACTACTAATTTTCCTGGTTCAGGTACAAAGAAAAGGATTTTCTTCCACATTTTTTGGAAGAAGGAGAATTAATCTTCTGTACTGTTTATAATTCATCCAAAAGAAGCCTCAAAGTTGTCCCTTTCAATGGGAATATGTGTGCGTCAATACACGTCCAACATTCTGTCCTTTTAAAAGAGTATTATGAAAATGTGGAACTCGTTCTCGATAAAATTAAATAAGACAATCATAAGTGGATTACGTGCGGAGATCTCAAACTAATATCGATATTCCTAGGATAGCAAGGAGGATACATAAAGTTTCCTTGTTTTCAGTGCGAATGAAATAGCAGAGATAGAAAAAGTCATTGGATAAAGAAAAGTTGACCAAAAAGAGCTTCATTAAAACCTGAAACCAAAAATGTGCTCTGAAAAGCTCTCGTAGATCCAAATAAACTCTGCATATCAAGTTAGGCTTTATGAAGCAATTTTTTAACGTTTTAAATACAGCTGTGACAAATTTCCAGTCTTATCAACTGCTAAATTAAAAGAAGGTGCCTTTACATTAGACTTCTCAAAGATGGTAATTCTGAAAAACAAGTAGAAGTTGCAGAAAAAGAAGCCTAACGGTAGTAACCAAGTTTCTAGGCAATAAGAAGGATCTGAACTTTAAATCAATCGTTGAAAACATACTGCAAAAGTACAAAAATTTAAATTGTTTCATGAGCTTGAAGTTTCAATTCCTAAATTAACATTTGGACTATTTTCCTGAAAATCTGAGTGTCGTTATCTAAACGATGGGTAAGAAGACATTATCAGTGTTAGAACATTAAATAAATGGAAAGGAGGTATCAACAACTACGAAAATGGCTGACTATTGCTGGATGTTGCACCAAGATGAACCCCATAGAGAACATAAAAGGAAAAGCGCGAAGCAGAGCATGAGATGTCCAAAGAAACTACGACACATGGAATAAAATTGTATTTTACATACTTCGTCATTAAAGGTGGGTAAAGAGAGGGAGCAGCTTCCAAAGGCATGGCATACCTCATAAAAATTAATTACATAAATAAAAATAAATTAACTTAAAAATGCACTAAAATAGAAATTTAGGCTAATTTTGCAGCAATTTTCATTGGAAATTAAGGGGTCGCCTTCCTTTTAAATATCTCAGTTGCTTAGTTATGAGAACGCGCCGTACAAACCAAAAATAAATATATTATAAGAAACGTTTTAAGAAAAATTCTGATCTGATGGGGAAAAAGTGAAGGGCATTTTTTGATTCAGCAATAAAAAGTACATGGAAATCAATTATTAAAAGTTAAAAAACATGACACAACCCAAATTTTGCAGGCTTGTGTAATTATATTATACAACAAAAGTCTTAGGACAATGTATTGGTGGCTAATATTCTCCAACTATATGATCAAGATATTTGGGAATACTCTGGAGAGCTAATACCTTTCTATCCTAATAACTGGTCCCCGCAGGGTTTCCAACACTTACTAATGGCTCCACGTGCCGCACCCCGGATACTGGGTTGATCCGCAAGCTAAATTAGTGAGGAGTTCTGCTGAGGCCACTATACGATTTGAGAAGGAAGGGTTTAGTAGAATGAATACGTCTAGGAATGGAAAGATATCTTAGGATTGATGGAGGAAGAATCAAAGCTCGACGGCAGCGACCACAGTCAGGAATCTAACTATCAAATACTTGCCAACACGCAAGTACTCCAGGTGGGTAAACCTCGAAATTCCAAACCCACACTGATTTGTCAGTCAGTCTCGAGGATTTTGGGAAAAGCATCAATTTGTCGAAAGATGGAAATCAAAACTCAAAGAGAACGGTCGATCATTTAGAAGAACTTGTAAAAGAACTCCAACAAATCAATTGGGATATTCTTGGGATTTGCAAAACTAGGCAACGAGGAAAAATGTAGCATAAGAAAATCAGAACACGTTCTGTACCAAAACAATAGTGAGACAAACTTCCGAAATGGATGTGTAGCTTTCCTCTTTAACAAAAATGTAAAACACTCGATCACAAAATGTACCCAATATCAAATACGGTAATATAAATTATAGTAAAACAGAAATGTGGAATTTTACAAATAATTCAAGTATATGCACTTACCAAACTCATTTCATGATGAAGATATAGAAAAATTCATAAAGATTGGTTTCGAAAAACCAACCGATAGAGAGACATAAAAGAAACTGGGAAAAGCCTTCATTCAGAAATGGATAAATACAAGCTGGTGAAGGTATGATTGTCTACACAAAAAAACACATTTAGTTCAAAATGTAAGTATGTAAGATCCATAATTATGTACGGCAATTTAATGATATTTTTTACAAGAATTAATTGGGGCTGCTATTAATTCTAACAATAGCTCCTTTAACAATCTACTTTTATCTTGCAAACTCCAGTGTAGGTCGCTTTAACATTTCCATGATTTTCAGTCTGCAAACTTCTATTTGCAGAGATTAAATAATTTAAGCGTAAAATGTCTCTGCCCTCTTTACAAAGCGGAATTTGCCCGAGCCAGAAAAACAGGCGAGCCGAGCGAGCTGCTTTCAAATTAAATCCGCTCCCAAGTAAATATTCCAATTAAGGGCGGCGCTCAGTTTCCTGCAACAGACGTGTTAATTAAGGAGCCGGGAAGCGATCAATCCGAACAGTGCATTGCTCAGCTAGTGCAAGTGGTCACTAGCGCCGGACAAAGCAGTTCCGTAAGGCTCGGTAACTGGGTGAAGGATCAACTTGTCCGGCGCAAAGCTCGGAAAGTTGTCTCGCATAGTTATCGAGCTCCACATGATCTGTTTACGAGGCGGCAGACGGCGAGAAAAACTCGGCGGAAAGTCGAGCTCGCGCTAAAAAATGCATTCATCACGGCGAAGAGCGGAAGCGCCCTCTAGTCTCACAAATGAATGATTAATCTTCCTCCGCTGCGATTTAATAAGGCGCCGTAAAGGGCTGTCCGTCAAACCAAAACTAGGATAAATCACTTTTAAATTGGCCCTCGTTTTACGTTTTAGGGGGACAAATTCGGAATCTGTTTCACTTATACGACTTTCTTAAAAAAATGAAAAGGTTAATGTTTTTTTTGTTCCTGCTAAGTAAGTCGATATTAATAATCACAAAACAAAGTAAAAAGTTGTATATAGATTGATTTAAAAAAAATTAAATCAAATACTGTTTAATGATTTGAGTGTTACAGTCTGCTCTCTAGGAACAATAAGTAAATTATAGTATATATAATTGCATGTATAATTGTATAACTACCTTCGGAATATAAAAGTTTTATAAGGATTGGTGTTTCAGATCTGTGGGTTGTTTCTTTTTAGCCTTCTGAGGATTGTAAGCGGATCTTGCATTTGAACTTCTGCATTTGTATCTTCATGGAGATGATAGATGTAGTTGGAGCTAAATTTGCCGATTACTTCTTCTATTGTTGACATGTCTACATCATTACGAACGGTTTTGTTGCTTATGTATCATAGTGCAGTGACAATCATACGCAATATTTTTGATCGTATTCAATGAATTATTTTGGTATCAGAAAGTTTTGCGCAGCCCTACAGTTAAATCCCATATGTCTATGTGGGCTTGATAATATACTTATATAAAAGTCTTATAGTTTGATCTTAAGTTTACATTTTCTATGGAGGAGCCAGTGGATCTGTGGTAATTTGTTATTAATCTCTGTCTTTTTAATTTTATCTGCGACTTACAAGTTAATTTAAAATCGAGTGTTGGTATTTTAAGTTTTCACTAGTAGTGCAGCGATGTATATTCTAACATTTAGGCAGTTATTATCGTGTTTTGTTTTAAGTTATTTGTGCTGATTTTGTTGTGTTCTTTGAAGCTATTCAATTGAGTCTGAAGATGGTTTGGTGGACATTCTTATTGACGGTTTAAAATTACACACACTCAAAATTCAAGACTAATGATAAAGTAGATTGCAGTATGTACTGATAATATTATTAATGTACTAATAATGCTATTGGCTAGGGCTAGAGATAGGCTGCAGGCTACTAGCGGGGTCACAAATGGCGAATAGTAAATAACCTTTAGATATAAAGTTTAGCTGCCATATAAGGTAAAGCGCCTAGTTCTAGACAAATAAGCAGTCTCCGAGCAAGCAGCAAACCAAATGATTGCCGGTATAAACAATCCCCCTTCTATCAGCCAACAGCCTTGGGTGGATGAGCTCATAGAATGTAGGGCAATGTCTTGTCCTTAGATTAAGAAATTGGTCCAAAAGGCGGATGAACCAACAGGTCAACGGCAAGAAGAAGCAAAAGGCAACGGGAAATCATTTCATTAAAGGCTCACTAGGGCATCCCTAGTTTAAATCATTATGGCTAGCAAAAACCAAACTTTAAACCCTACTGATCATGGAGTTCGGATGCCAAGATTCGGCAGAGGAGGTCGAACACAAAAATGCAAGGCCTCCGCGGTTGTCATCAAGCGAAACATTTGCAAAATAAACAACGAACAGAATAAAACAACACTCCACTTAACATAAGCAAAAATTGCAACATGGAAGTCAAGAGTTTACACAAAGTGGGAAAGATGCACACACAATAAAAAATGAGGAGATTAAATATAGATATCTTGAGCATAAGTGATGTTCGGTGGACAGGTGCCGGAGAAATGGCAGTTAGCAACAGACACGTAATATTCTGGAAGTTATGATTTGTCTCATAGATATAGTGTAACGTTTTTAGTAAAAAGCAATAGCAAAAAATCAATTTTTTAGAAAAAATTATTATGCTAAAGCTCTAAGGCCACACGCATGACATCAGTATGATCCAGGTTTATGTTCCGACAGCTGACAAGGACGACGAAGAAATTAATACTTTCTCTTACCAATTAGAAGAGATGCTAAAATCTACGAAGAGTAGAAACACTACGATCGTAATCTTTAACGCAAAAATTAGAGAAGATGCAGTTGGTAACTTGGTCGGTAAATATGGATTATGAGTAAGAAACGAAAGATGCGATAGATTAATCGAATTTTGCCAAGAAAGGAGTATCGTCCTTAGTAACACCTGGTACTGACTGCCCAAACGAAGACTATATACATGGGCATACCCTAGAAATACTAAAAAAATATAATCAAGAACCAGATAGATTATATACTTGTATACAGCAGTACAGAAACTTCATAATATCTGTAAAGACATATCCCGAAGCTGATGTAGGCTAGGATAATAACCCGTTGGTAGCATATATTAATAGTTGAAAAGAATTAGAAAAAGCGTTCCAAAACCAAAAATTGACATGAGGATGCTGAAAATTGATAACATTAGAAATGAACTTAAGAAAGAAAATATAGAAGACGTGACAGAACTACTAAACAAAATGTAGATATCAATGAGAAATGGAAGATTATAAAACAAGCATTTCTGACCCCAGGACAAAAACAACTGAAATATGAAAGACGGAGTGCTAAAAAAGAATGGATGACTGGGGAAATTCTTAATCTTATGGAAAAAAAGAAGAAATCAAAAGGAAAGATGAAATTAAATACAGAGCTATCAAGAAAAGTATTATAAATAAGGCAAGCGAAGCAAAAGAAATACTCATGGAACAACAATGCAAGGAAATAGAAGAATTAGATCGGAAGCATGACACATTTAACACGCGTAAGAAGATCAAGGCATTCACCGGAATCGGTAAGAGAATATATCAACGATTCATAAAGGACCAACGAGGAAACATAATTTTAGACATTTCATCAACACTAAGACGGTTGGAAGAATATGTAAGAGAACTGTTCTCAGATGAAAGAGACGATACCTATCAAATAGAAGCATTAATACCTGGTCAAAAAATTAGTACTAAAGAAATTGAGTATACTATTACGAACTCCAAAGATAATAAAGCAGCTGGACTGGACGAAATACCGGTGTCATTGTTAAAATTAATAGAAAAACAGAATTTGAACATACCCAACACTAGCATCATACCAGATGAACGGCTCCGTTCAACGTTTGTGCAATCCCAGAAAAAAGAGAACGCAAAGGAATGTTCAGAACACTGAACACTGAGCCTTACGAGCCACACATTAAAGGTGTTCTTAAAAATAATACACAACAGAATATATCAAAATCTCGAGGAAAACTTTGGAGAAACCCAGTTAGGGTTCCGAAATGGAATGGGAATCAGAGGAGCGCTTTGCGCTATGAATATATTAATTCAAAGAAGCCTATATGTAAACGTTGGACTACACTTATGCTTCATTAATTACAAAAAAACTTTCGACAGAGTACGCCATCGTAAACTAACCCACATACTTAAAGTAAAACGCATTAATGGCAAAATAATAAATCTCATTAAAACATTATACTGGAATCAAAAATCAATAATTAGAGCAGAAAAAGAAGTGCTAAACGTAGGCAAGGGTGTGTCCTGCCTCCAATACTATTTAACTTATACTCGGAGGAAATATTTTGTCGAGCATTTGCCAATATCTCAGTCAGAGTAGTAATCAACGGAAAAATTGTAATTAATATTAGATACGCAGATGATATCTTCATTATTACAACTAGTAAGGAAAACCTACAAGAGCTCATGATACACATTAGTGCTTACAGTAAGGAATTTGGGCTCAGCATAAATCTCAAGAAAACAAAATATTTGGTTATAGACAAAGAACCAACTAATTCTCAATTACATCTGGTAATTAACAACACTGTGATTGCACGCGTAAAGAAGTATCTGTATTTGGATACGATAATAAATGAAGATAACGGACGAGTAGAGATTGCAAGAGCAGCGTTCATAAAATTGAGACCACTATCATCAAATAAAAACCTTAATATAAGCTGAGAGTACGTACATTACGATGTTATATCTTTCCACTGTTGTTGTATGGAAGTGAGACGTGGATACTGAAAAAAAAACCTAAAGAAGATCGAGTCTATATATCGACGGATTTTAAAGATACCATGGACCCACAAAATTACTAACACTAATATACTACAACGAAATGTAAAAAACAGATATCGTATTTGCCATTCAAAAAAAAAAAAAACTGGAATACCTAGGACACATCATGAAATATTGCGACTAATTATACAGGGAAAGATAATTTGAAAAAGATCTATAGGCAGAAATATTGGCTGAGAAATCTCCGGGAGTGGTTCAATTGCACTTCAGTAGATCTAAGATCAATATAGCCTTAATGGTCGCTAACCTCCGTAGAGGGAAGGCACTCTAAGAAGAAGAATGCCATTTGTTGTGAATTATTTAAAATTAATTCCAAGTCTCAATAATACCGATTTATAGAAGTGTCAGATTATGTATTGTGGTGCGGCCGGAATAAGTAGACTGTATAGATAATTTTGAATTTTGAATAGAAAATTTGAAACAACTCTAAAATTAAAACACTAACCTGTGGAAACGGCGCTTCCCGCAGATATTGGTTCCCCGCTGTTGGTCCTGGGGCTTCCAGAAGAAAAGGAGAAGGATATGGATAAAAATTAGGACACGTTACCCCAATCTTCACAGCAGACGAAACGGGAGCGTCTTCTTGGTGTAAAGGTTCCCTCGCCGAGCGGATAATTTATCGGTGAGAACACAGCCAAAAATGCCAAATGCAAAAACGCGAACAAATCCAAAAGCGTAATGCCGCGAACAAAATGCGAAATGCAAGGTTTAATGAATAAAGCAGAAGTATAAAGTCGCGCGAACTAAACGTAATCGAAGTGGCAAGTTTAAAAATGAATAAAGCAAAGCTTAATGTCGCGCGAACTAAACGAAACCGAAGTGCCAATACAAGTGAAGAAAGGCAAATTCACTAGCGCGGCCCGCGGCCCAAACCGCAATCTTAATCGCAACGCGTGCTTGCAGTCAATTGGGCCTGGAGAGACAGGCGTGTAAATAGCCGTGCCCTCGTGGTACGGTGTGGGGAACTAAGTACGGCCCGTTTTGAAAAGTAAAACGTTGAGGTCCAAATCGTCCCTTAAACGGCCGGCGTGAAAGCGGATGCGGGCGGCTACCGATATCAACCGATGAGTAATTGCCAAATCGCTCACCTGTAATCGGTTTCGGCTTCGGCGGCGATGGTTTCACGGTGGCCACCTTGTTGCGATGTCTTCGTGCCTGGAACACGACCGCACTGGCCGAGATGCGATGCGGATCGAGTATGTCTTGCGGGGTAGTTATCTGCGGATTGGTTAAATGCGACCGAACTGGCCGCGTTGCGGGTCGAATATGTCGCCGGGCTTCGCGCCTGGCTTAGCGGTAGGCCTTTTTTGCGGGAAATTTTAATTCGACAGCACTTTTCGTCTCAAAGGGTGCCGCCGGCAGCGTATGCAGACTTGCCGGCTGAGCAAAAGCCCATATGCCGTTTTGTGTGCGATAGCAAAACGTGGCGGCAGATATCAAAGCCACCAGCATGCGCCGCCACGATACACAAGCGGTTCAAGGGCGAAAAGGCCGCCACACCAGGGCCGATAAAACAAATTTCACATATATATGAGAGGGAATCAAATTATAGCCGCCCCTAATTTCAAATTTCAAAAATAAATATATTTTAGAGATTGGCGCGAACATATTGTATGTAGTGATTACAACGAAGAATCCAGTATTTTGATCTTGCAATAGTTATGTTAGAGAATGTAATCTGCTAAAGCAAACTTCAGCCAAATAACTTAACAAATTTTAAAATATTAACGTTACTTTGACGAAAAGTTTGTAACTAAATACGCAAATGAAGGATAAAGTTATAATACATGTATTTAAATTCCGTTGCTTAAAGAAATTTTTTGACTTATAATATTACCAAAAACATTACCCCATTAATCAGCAAAAATTGTCATAACCTATTTTTGCGCCAAAGTTTGATATTTAATCGCGGTAACTTGACATGTGGAACTAAATTTCATAACGGCACGGATTCCAGGATTTGCTTTAATCCTGGCGCAAGTTTTGGGGCGTAATCCGCGCCAAAAGCTAACTGTAATTGCAAATTGAGATCGTAAGCTGCTCCCAGGGTTCAAGCATCGCTGGCCACTTACATAGAGGGATTTATCGCGCTGTTGCCGTATTTTCATTTAGTTATCACAAAGATTAAGCAGATTTATGCACTAAAAAAAAGTTAATTGCGTTTCGTATGGTTAAAGAATCTGTTTTGCTTTATTAACTTTATGAACTTTGTCGTTTATCAACCGCAACAATACCCATTAATTCCTAGAAATACTGCCGAAATAATAATTTAATGTATTCAATAATAATGTAAATTTGAACATTTAAAAGTCCTATCAAAACAAAAATCATCATTTATAATTTTCAGCTACATATACAGCAGCAGTCGTCGTAACTGCTGTCTCATCCAACGCAGCGGCAACGATCGTTTACCCTACAATTGTTTATACCACAACAAGGCAATTATGTGCAAATGAGGCCCCTTCCGCAACCATCACATGTGCATTGCCACGGAAGCAAATCTTGTTCAACAATATTTTATTCGATCCCAACTCACATTCACGGTTGCGGTAAACTAGTACACAGATTTCACTGTTACAATTCCATTTCCATAACAAAAATATAACTCAAATTTCGCACACATAGCCGACTAAACAGAAATATAAATTGCTACAAAATTTAAGCTAATTTAGAAGTTGTACTTTCATTAAACACTAAGGAAACTAAATAATAATCCAGACTAAAGATTAGAAAGTCAAGTTCTTCCTAAATAAAAACAATCCAAATTTTACTGCTGTTGGTGTAAAGTATAGACTTGGCAGACACGATGTAGACAGGTCTACTTCAGAGATGCGACCATGGCCAAACAAGCTTTAATTCTCTCCCACCTTCTAACATTGAGAGTAATTCAGTCCTAACCGTATTTAATCCTATTTACATCTTTCTTTCCCCCATTCCAACTTTAAATTGCCCAGTGTAGATTAGCAAGGTCTGAAAACTTTCATGAATCTGCAACGAACGTAAGGCCCTCAGTCCCCAGCATTCCCGAAGGCCGCGACCACGACAGCAATCGCATAGCTAAAAAAAAGAGGGTGTTAAGAATCACTGGGTTGGATCTGGCTATCACACTGCGACGATACAGATAGAAATATATAATACAGAGTGTATCCGGAAGGTTGCGACAAGGAGGAGCAGGCTCTTACCATCACAATGCTTCCAAGAGCTCCAGAATCGCTATTTCCGTGAACCTCCTGTTTTGTCATGACACGCAATGGAGAAGACTATCGAACAACGTTACGCGATTAAGCTCTGTGATAAACTGAACAAAACCCTGCTGAAACCCACCAAATAATTCAGGCAGCCTGCAGGGACTACTCTCTCGTATTATCAAATTAACTGGTGGTTGAAGTTGTTTAAATATAGCCGGAGCGAGATAGAAGATGACCCCCGCTCTAGACGACCGTCAACCAGCAAAAGCAACCAATATGTGTCTCGTGTTTCTGATCTTTTAAATACCGATCGTCGAATAAGTGCTAAAATGATAGCCGAAACTCTCAGTATTTCGAAAACCACTGTGCACGAAATTGTTACCAACAATTTGCACATGCGGAAAGTGCGTGCCAAGTTGGTCCACAAAATGTTGACCGACAACCACAAGAACACTCGAGTGACGATCGCGAGTGAACTTTTGGGACGTGTGCAAAGAAAACCTGTTTTTTGGACAATGTTATTATCACAGACTAAACATGGGCTTTCGATTACGACCGGAGACGAAGAGACAGATTTCTTTTTGTTCCCGAAGATCAAGTCCGCTCTAAAAGGAACCCATTTTGGAAACACTAAAGAGATCCAAACCGTCGTGGCAAGGCTCTAAACGAGGTCGCAATCGACGCCTTCCAGGATGCGTATTGTGCATAGAAAAAGTCGCTAGAAAAATTGTATAGATGCCCAAGAGGAGTACTTTGAAAAATTTTAATGTTTTTAACTATATGTTGAATAATTTTTTACGGACTTAATTGCATTACTTTTGAAACAAACCCTGTATTAGAGCAATGTTGGATGAGACAAATATACGAGTTCCAAAACAAACTAAAAAATTAGATATAACGTAGTTTGATTAACCGAATTAGGAAGAAAAGGCGAAGAATATATAATATTGAAACTCAGCAACCATCCAATGTATAAAGGAGACACTTATAATGGAGTAGCATTCATAATGACCAAAACTATAGTAGCATGCATAGAAACGTACGAAAAAGTTTCAGATAGAATGGCATATGTAATTATAAGGGTTGACAACAGTATAAAAGTGTATATGTATATATATATATATATATATATATATATATATATATATATATATCCACGATACACTCAGGGTCTCAATCTGCCTACTCCCCAAGAGGAGCTACGAGTCTTTGAATAAGACTGACTTTTCGTGTGACCTGCTTGGTCTTTTATAGGGCTGGAAGTGAAAGTTTGTTTGGCGGGAGATGAGTTGGATTGGGAAAAGTTTGTAGGATTAAGGGTGTTGCGTAATTGGCGGTGTGGGGTAATAAGGGATTTCCATAAGACGGGTAAACGTTGGCTGTCGTCTCTTGTGTTGAGGCACTGTGGGCGTTTTTCTATTTCAATTGCCTCACATATTATTCTGCTGGTGAAACGGAAAATGGGCAATAGTTTTAGCCCCAGAGAATTTAATTTTGTGGTCTGTTTCTTTGTTGTATTTGGCAAGTGCAGAACCATTATCGCCTTTCCGTACGGCCAGAGAATGTTCATATATTCGGCTAGATATTTGCCGATTTGTTTGACCTATGTAGGTCCTTTGGCAGTCTCCACAAGATATTTCATAAACTCATTGGGATTAATTGCTGTAACACCAAACCGCATTCTCACTGAACAAATTATATCCCAAATAGAATTCTCCATTTCCACCCTTTCCAAAAATGTGGCCAATGAAACCAGGCAATATGTAGCCAAAGTGCTACGTACAGCCGAATTACCAAAACCAAATATCAAAGCCTCCGAATTACGCGCCTTAAAAGCTCTAAAAGAAAATAATAATATTACAATTTTACAGGCAGATAAGGGCAACACTACAGTGATCCTAAATACAGCAGAGTACATCGGTAAGATGCACAATTTACTTAAATCCCCTGATTATCGCCATGTACCCAATAACCCCATTACATACCTCGAAAAGAAAACCAAAACCCTCCAAACTATCATCCGATACCAAGAAACTCCTCTTTCCCCGAGAAAAATCTTCCAGAATTTCCAAATTGTATGATCTCCCAAAAATTCACAAAGAGAACATTCATTTACGCTCTATAATTAATGCGTTTGGTTCTCCCACCCACAACCTTGCCAAGACTCTCCAACCTCTCACAGAGCAGGTATCATCCTACGCCCGAAACTCCTCATTTCCTAGAAATACTGAAAACCTTCCCTATACGCAAATGTGACATCATGGTCAACTTTGATGTCGTTTCTTTGTTTGAAAACATCCCAATTCCTCATACCTTACAGTTATTAAAGTCAACTTATAATATGAATAACAAGATCCTCTCCCTAATAAACAAAATAAACTATTTCATGGCGAATATTAGAAGCATAATAAAAATGTCAACGTATTACACAGCTTAGGTCTGGGAAGTGATCACAGAATGGTGAGATTCACAATAAAAATAAAAACTGGAAAATATTTAAAGATGAATACCAACAAGAGATAACAAAGAGACTAGTAAACGTCCATTTAAGTAAAAATTGCCAAAATAAAATTGATAATATGAACAAACAAATAGTAGAAACTATAACAAGCGGCATAAAATCAATAAAGAAAAAGGTAACAAAAAAACAAAAATTGATGACAACGCAAAACATTTAATAGAGAAAAGAATCTACATAAATATAACCAAAAATTAACAATTGAATATACAGAGTGGTGTGGCGGCCTTTTCGCCCTTGAACTTTATATCGCGGCGGCATGCGGGCCTTTCATATCTGCACGTTTTGCCATCGCACACAAACGGCACATGGCTTTTGCTCAGCCGACAAGTCTGCATACGCCGTCGGCGGCACCTGATATGAAAGGTGCTGTCGAATGAAAATTGCCGCAAAGACCTACCGCCAAGCCAGGCGCGAACCCCGGCAACATCGCCATCCGCAGCGCGACCGGTTCGGTCATGTCTTCACCAAGATGCGTTCGCACCCGCAGCAATTTCGCGTCTTATCATCCCGTAGATACCAGATCCGCAACGCAGAGGTGGCCACCTTGGAATCGCCGACGAACAAGCAGGAACAGGTGAGCGATTTGGCAATACTCGTTGGTTGATATCGGTAGCCGCCCCCATCCGCTTACGCGACGGCCGTTTAAGGGACGATTTGGGCCTTCTCGGTTGACGTTCCAAACGGGCCGTACTACGTTTCCACACCGCACCACGAGAGCGGCTATTTACACGTCTGCCTCTCCACAGAGGCTAACAAGTTAATAACATACAAAACTGCAAAAAAAAATTTGAACAACTAGTAAAATGAACATTAGAAAATAATAAAGAAATGTAATGTCTAAGGAACAACTTGGTTAAGAAGCCAATACACTCCCTAATAAATAAAGAACGTCAGTTAGTAAGAAATAAAAAGATGTAATAAGAATAGTAAAAGAACTAAAAAAACGATAATTAAGATAGGATCAGAAGAACTAGTTAAACGTGTAACCAAATTATTAAATGAATGTAATCAAAAGTCACAATCCTGAAAAATAAAACAACTCAAAAGTAATTATACTACATAAAAAACTTGAAAAGTGTCTTGTCCCGACAGGTACAAATTCCTAATTAAGGTAATAACCAACCATCTAACAAAAAAAATTATATGCACATCAACCGATGGAACAAGCGGCTTTCAGAAAAGAATTCATAACCTCAGACCACTTGTTAACAATGAAAATGCTCACAGAAAATACGAATTAATATAACTTATCAATGCATCGATAGCACAAAAACATGTGCAGTCGAACAAGCGTTAAAAATTATAGAACAGACAACCGATACACGCAACTGTAATGTACCATCTAAACGAAACAACAAATCCAGTCCAGCTTAAGGGAAGTGTTAGACAAGGAGACCAAAACTATTCACCCGTGCCTTAGAAGACATATTTAAAAACGTAGGCTGATCAAATATTGGGATTCATATAAATGTCAAACATCTTAACCGTTTAAGATATGCTGACGACGTCATGTTAATAGCAAAAAATATACAAATGTTAGACATATTAAACATAGAATCTAGAAAAGCGGCTCAAAGTTGTGACCAAAGACGATATCTTTGTAAAAATCGAGAATAACACAATAGAAAATACGCAAATTGTTTGGTGCTCATCTCTAAACCCCCTTGTCCCGAATCCCATCTTTACCTGTAACCTTGATTGTCCGCTACCCACCCTAGTCACAACTAAACGGGATTTTTACCGCTGCCCAGCATTCCGATTTGAACCCCCGCACAGTGGGACAGATACCCGGTAAATGTGGATGAAATTATTTAAGAAATCTAACACATCAAAATGTGTTTTAATTTATCAAAATTAGAATAATTTTAACAAAAAACAGAATGATTGTTATAAATATTGCCTTAACATTAACTTAAACACTATCATCACTGCCGCTAGTGGTTTCACCGACGCTTTCTTCTTCCGAAGTCGTTAAAATTGACTCGAGATGATTTTCATTTTATCTGGGGGTGCTAATAACACTACCACATCTGAATCTATTGCTCTTCTGTTTTTTGGGGGCAGTGTTCTCATTGCGGTTATTAATGGATCCCATGAAACGAGCAACATGGTGAAAAGATCAACATTTGTAAATTGTCTGGAGGATCTTCTGGTGTGTCCTCGGAGATATGCCTTAAGGTCTTCTGTATTCCTCGAAAGCTGACCTATAGGCAAAAGGACCGATTCAATTATATGGCGGCCATGACCAAAGCGGGCATATAATACCAAGGATATTTTTCAACGTAACGTTTTGCGGTGTCATAAGCGAACGTGCCAAATGCTTCGACATTACTTGTAAAACCAGAAGCTAATGCCTCTAAAGGAATTTCGCATCGTCGAATTAGGGTTTCATCGATACCAGTAATTCTTGCAGAAACTTGATAATTCTTAAAAAACCTTCTCGCCGTGTTTCTATCGTTAGATGTTACACTTCCTCCTGGCTTAACTTTATCCACAATTAATCCTAATTCATCTTTAAACATCGTTTGAATTTCCTTTTTACGGGCTGTGAAAGCCTCTAATTCTTCCTTGCCTCTGACTTGCCATTTTTTTAAATTGAGTCTATATAAGATGTGCAGAAAACAATCAAAGAATCTTATCCACGCATGAAGCTTTGACAATCCAAATCTTAATGTGCCTTCATCTTCATCCCTTTGAACTATAGACTCGAATTTATTCATTTGAGTTGGTGTCGCCTCACACACGCTGAAGAAGTTGAAGTAACCGCATCGCACACTTTCCCGTCTATCATTGTTAATACAACTTCATGTGAAATTGAAAGGTTTCTGTTGCCAGCATTGTTCTGAGAAAAACGGTGAATATTACAATACTTCGTTCTTTAATAAATTAGTTTGTCTTACCTGTGTTTACCTGTGGTTTTGAATATATTCCACTTCTTCACTGTCTAAATTTTCAGTTTTTTTTAACTGTATCCTTATCGGTCTGCAGTATCGCACAGATGAGGGACGTGGATTTTGCCATACTACAATTTTGTGTCCATCTCCTGTTCTGCCAAACAGCTGAATAGGCACAAATGACGTTATAAACATATCGGAGTCATTTGTTTCACCCACGAACATTTGTTTATACTCACTGTTACCTGTAATCCCGTCGCAGTCCCATTTTGAAATTAAAACAAGTGAATTGGACATATCAATAGGTATAATATTAAAAATCTCATTTTGGGATTCAATTATTCTCTGTGCAGTATGGTCTAGAAGTGCTTGTAGATCTATTTCAGCTACACATTCCGAAACAACAAGTTCTTTATTAGGATAGCATTTCGCGTGCCTGTGACAGTGGTAGCTTGGAAATATGTTCGCGTTTTTTAATTTGGATTCAATTCTTATTTTTTGATATTGACTTTTTGTAAGTTTAGTATCGATAAACAGCGCCAAAGCTTCATCATCTGTGTACACCATTGGTATATGTTTCTGGCGATTTTTCCAAGCCCCTGTTACACGTGATCCTCTTGTAGGCGTCGTATTAACAACTTCACTAATCAGTTGTGCAGCATCACCTTCACCGGATGTTCGGAAGCCCATTTGCGCAGCATATGCTAATTCTTGTGGAGCAAATGCTTCCCGTAGATATTTGGTTTTCTTCTTTTTGTACGATCAGAACATTGTGTAAAAGCTGCTTCAGGTCGACCGGCATGAGATGTTGACGAGCTAGCTTCACCTCCAGAAGTCTTGGCGGGTACAAAAGACAATAAAAAATTTTCATTTAACCAACTATCGTTCTTTTGAACAAAGATTTTTTCAATCCATCTAGCAGCTTGCCACCTTTTAGTGAACGAAGTACATAGTAAATTCGAAGTTCCGTATTTTTTAAAATTTTTTCTGAATGCCCTTCAGACATTAAATAATTTTTTATAAAATTTTGAAGATGCCGGCATTTATCTCTTGCATCCTTTTCTGTTTCACTTTGCCAAATTTCAAACAAATCCTTCCGTTTCATAGTAGGTGCTGTAATATGAACATGACGCATTATAGTTTGCAACACGAATTTGCGAATATTTAGGCAGCTAACTTTTTTTGACACATTTCTATAACCATAAACTTTCATTCTGTACAAAAATGACAATGTAACTAATCGTGACTAATTTTGTACGCCTACAAAAAATATACCTTTTAAAGGACAACGTTTATGTGAATGGTACATCTAAACAAATAGATGCATAGAAAAGTTATCACTTACCCAAGATTATACAATCTATACTGCATTGAAGTATATACACAACTTCAGTTGAAACAACAACACTTTAAATTTATCATAGTTAACACTATCCACCAAACCTACTGGAAAACTTAAGAACACTAACCTGCCGAGCAAAAGTACGACCCTTTCAGATAAAATTTATTGCACACTCTAGCAACCCTACTCTTTCTCGTTAAATACCGCCGCATTATAGAGTAATTCTCTGAAATTCATAATTTGCAATTTTGTCCACATTTACCGGGTATCTTTCCTACTGTGCCCCGTGATCGACGAAGCCGTCAGCCAGCCAACCAGGTGCTCTATTGCGCTGCGCTTGCACGCTGTCGCTGCCTTTTGTACGTTTCGCCCCGTCGGTTGAAGCCGCCAACGAAGAGCACGCCGATATCCACCGTCCAGGCTACCAGAGACCATTACTTGCGTCTGGAGAGTGCACAACTGACCTGCCAACCACCATATTTGAAATTATTTAATCATAGTTTTTTTGTTTTTTCTCGATTTCTTTGTTTGCTTAATTGTTACTTTGTTATTAATTTCTTTTTGCCCAATACATAGTTTACACAGCTCTGTTTTGTTTTATTTCCTATTTTGTTTATCGAGTTACTTTTAACTGAGCTTAATTATCAAACACAAATCTATATACATATAACTACAGAAAAAATCGAACTTGAGAAATAAAACGAAGAATCAAACAATCATGGATTGTTTTTGGATAACTAAGTTTTATGATGAAACAGAAAAAATCCCATTGTATCTAAAAACAAAGATATTTAACACATACATTACACCAGACATGCGTTATGGGGCAGAAATCTGAACAATGATGAAAAGTAACTTAAATAAACTTCAAATAACACAAAGAACCAGTGAAAGGTTAAGGATGGGATTTTCCTTAAGAGGCAACATCTATATACGAGAACGAACAAAAGTAATTGACACTGCCGTACATGCCGCGAAACTGAAATGCAGATAAAGGAAAATTACACAAATAAATCATATCATGGAGACCACAAGACTATCAAAGATCAAGATGACATCCCCAAATGGGATGGATCGGTGATATTAAAACAATAGCAAACCTGAAATGGATAGAAAGAGCAAATAATAGACAAACATGGATAAAAAGCTAACGAAGAAGAAAGAATTGGCAGTTGGCATGAAATATAATGCCGGACAAATGCACTCAACGACTCCGTTAACATACGACTATTCTTTTAGTAAAGTTTGTATAATATTTTCCATAAAGACGGCTCTATTTCAGCAATTACAATTCTGGCATTCTCTTGTAGCCACTTAATACAAATTAGTAAAATTGTTAGAGATAAAAAATGTTGAAGATCATAAAATATTAGAATGTAAAGTTTAATCTTCAGCAAACTGTACTTGTTAGAAATCCTCCTTATGAGAAAAACTTTTTCCGCTTACTCCGGTTTTGTGCAAATTATGAATTTAAAATTTATTAATGAGATTCTAAAATAAACGCCACCTTGCGTTTTACATTCTGTTGTAGTGTTCAAATACTTAATCTGCCCGTCTTTAGGTTTGGAATTATTCATGACCAGGAACTAAATATTTATAATGCAATTAAAGCTTTAAGAAAAAATTATTTCAAATATTTCGCGTTTTGATTTTCAACATTATCATATAGATAAAACAAATTCACCTTTGATAACTTGTTCGAGTTTGCTACTCGGCAAGTTCAAACCAATAAACTTAACGGAGGTGATCTTAAAACGGTATAAACGTTCATCAGAATACAACTTTACAATTATTGCGCGTTTTGAATCGAAAATTGCTGATTCGCAGTTAGGATTCGTCTATTTCAAGACTTGTTAAAAGTAAAAACTCTCAAGAAACCTGTTTTAATTACTAGGTCTATTTATGTTTATTTATTTATATAGTTGTAGTTAGTATGCTTCTAAGTTGGCAATTTGAGCTTTCATTGTTGACATTGATAGATTTGTTGTTCATATTTGTGAAATATTATCTGAATTATGATACAAATAGCCCAATGGCTCAAAGATATTTCTGTCTTTGGAAAGAAAAATAAGTTTCCATAACGGCTATCTGATTCTAAATAAATATCCCTCTATTGCCTTTAGATGAATAAAATACACACAAAAACGGCAAATAAGTGATGTTAGTTCCCTTTCTTTTGAAGATTTAGATATTATGTTCCTGTTTTTTTAGGGTTAAAACTGTATTTAGCATTCAACGCCTGTGTTTTATTTTACTTAAGCCTTGAGCACTTTATAATCGATGTACTCTGATTTTCTGTTCCCTAAGCATTGGAATTATCGTGGCCGTTGAAACCGCATTTATTAAAACGTACGGATCTTTTGGTATTGATGATTTCAATATTTAAAAACTCCGATACAACAACAAAAATACTTACAGCTTTGAAAATTTGAGAATGTATTTTTTTCCTATAGGGTATGTCTTCCTTGATGGATCTATGTTCATTGCGGCATATGGCTTATTTGATTATCCTAGTCCTTTATAGGGTGTGCCTGAAAGACTTCCGGTTTCAGGATCGGTCTCCCAAATATGTGTTGTCTTTCCTGCACAGCACATCGCACTTGCATAGGATATGTAAAGCTGTTTTTGGTTCCTTGCTACACAGTCTGCATGCAAGGTCACCATTAAATTTGCCAATTGTCCAGAGGTATTCTTTAACAGTCGCATGTCCTGTGAAAACCCTATAGTTGTTTTTAGCTGTGGCCTACTTAGATTAAGAAGTTCTGCAACTGTTTTTTGGCAAGATCCCTTATTGAAGGTTTTCTGAAATTATGCCCTGGTCGGTTCTTCCAGTACATTCCATGATGAGTGCGTAACCTTTCCCTAATAAAGTTTCGAACGGCACTTCGTGAGATTCCTAAAGCAAGTTCTGGGCCAATGTAAGCCTCTCTAGATCCCTGCCTAGCCAATTCATCGGTTTCTCATAATGCCCGTATTGTTTTGCCAGTGCATTGAGTTTGTTGATGAATTTTCATACCAGTCTAGATGATGCTTTAGTGCTTGATGAAGCCTTTAAAGCTGCCTGGCTGTTTGATATAATATAGATTTGCTTGCTCCTGTAAGCCCTCTTACCGTTTTCACGCGCACACTGTAGTATGGCGTATCTTTATTTCTGTCAGCATATATTCCTGCTCCCTACTTAGATTTTAGAACCATATGTGTATTAGATTAGGCTACCAGGTGCAATTGGCTGTCTAAATGTCTCGCTTCTACCTCGATCTTGCATGATTAACTCGAATAGAGAATCGTCACATGTATTTTGGTCATGTGGTCCGTCCTCATTTAAAGCAGAGGGCCCCCCAGACTATCAATTATTCTAGTCTGACCTGTACCCGTATGTATCTTGTACAGTGAATGATGCAGCCTTGCCTCCCCCTGAATCACTATGTGCAGAGATGGGAGGTCTAGAAGAGTCTCCATTGCTACAGTGGGCGTGGTTCTCTTAGCCCCTCTAATGCTCAAACAGGCAAGTCTTTCTACTTTTCCTAATTTTAGTTTAATGGTTTCTGGAGAGACAGGCGTGTAAATAGCCGCTCTCGTGGATGCGGTGTGGGATACGATACCGATGCGGCTCGTAAGGACCAAAAAATGGAGAGGCAGGCGTGTAAATAGCCGCTCTCGTGGTGCGGTGTGGAAACGTAGTACGGCCCGTAGTGGAAGGTCAGACGATAAGGCCAAATCGTCCCTTAAACGGCCGTCGCGTTAGTGGATGGGGGCGGCTACCGATATCAACCAATGAATTGCCAAATCGCTCACCTGAATCGGCTTCGGCTTCGTCGGCGATTCCAAGGTGGCCACCTCTGCGTTGCGGATCTGGTATCTGCGGGATGTTGAGACACGACCAAATTGGCCGAGCTGCGATGCGTGAATATTTGTGGGGTGTTGAATATGCGTGAATGTATGCGGGTTAAGACACGACCGTATTGGCCGCGCTGCGGGGCGTGAAATGAATTTATGCGGACTAAGACACGACCGAACTGGCCGCGCTGCGGGGCATGAATGTCTCGGCTGAGCAAAGCCCATGCCGTTTGTGTGTGCGATGGAAAAACGTGCAGATATCAAAGGCTCGCATGCCGCCGCGATATAAAGCGGTTCAAGGGCGAAAAGGCCGCCACACCAGTTTCTTATATAACTTAGGGCCACTAGACTAAAGCTGAGTATGTAAGAGAGGGTCTAACCACAACCAGTGCACCATTCATGGTTTTAGCCCCCACGTCTTGCACATCCGTCTGACAACTGCTAAAGTTGTCACCGATTCGTCGACCACTTTCTCAATATGACGAACTAAGTTTCGAATCGAAAACGATTCTTAGATACTTTACTTCTGTCGATATGGTGATTTTTGTTCACCAAGGAAGAGAGGTGTAAGTCCCTCTAATTTTCTCCATCGCGTAAAGGGTATAATTGTGATTTTCCTTGGATTGACCTGGAAGCCTTCTCGTTCAGTCCATTCAGTTACCACGTTCAGAGTCGTCTGCATCCGTTCCCTGATCGTGCCTGCAAATTTTCCTTCCATCAAGACAATTAGGTTATTGGCATACCCTACAAATGAGAATTCTTCATCTTTTAACTTTTTCAAAGTCCTTCTATTACCAGGTCCTGCAGGTTTCTTGCAGGGGAGATAATTCCCCGCTAACTGGACTATTATGGTTTCGTCATACACAGACAAATAAATCATCCTTCCTTTGAGCATGCAGTCTATCTACTTGCAGCAGGTCTCCTCCAGGTCTACGATCTCTAAGAGCCGAGCTTATGGAGTTGAAAATTGTATTGTCAAAGGCCCCTTTTATGTCCAAAAAAGCACCTAGAAGAATTTATTTGTTGTCCAGTGTTTTCTTACTCTCCAGGTAAGGTAGTGAAGTGCTGTGTCTGTCGAACGACCAGCTTGAGAGGCAAATGGGTTTTCATATAGTAGTTAGTATACCTCCTATAATATGCTTGTCAAGCAATTTTTCCAACGTCTTAAGAAGAAATGACATAAGACCAATTGGTCTGTAGCTCTTTGCCTGCAAATAGTGGGCCCGACCAGGCTTTGGTATAACTACCACTCTGGTAAGTCTCTATGATTTTGGCAAGTAGTTTAGGGCCAAACTGGCTCTAGTACCATGTAGATCTTGTCATAAAAGTTTCAAACCCTTCTGTAGCACGACAGTAATTATTTCGTTCGGTCCCAGAGATTTATAGGCTTCAAATGAATTTATAGCCCATTTGAGAGCTACCACTCTTCTTGCAGTCTGCCAGTCTTCCCTTGATGCTGTATTATCAAGATCTAAGGGCTGTTGTATAATCACAGTTCGGTTAATGTTTCTTTGTCCGTTTTGCTCCGGATTCAGATTCCAGGAGTTACCAATCGTATTGCAGTGAGAGTCTTTGAGAGTACTTTTCGGAGTTTGCACATGCTGGAATATTTTCAATCTCCTCGCAGTACCTCCTCCATGATGTTAGAAATTGTAGTCGTGTTAAACAATTTTCTTACTTGTCTTCTCATGGTTGCAAGGTCTTCATTACACCAGAGTACATTCCTGTTGGAGGCCCTTACAACCAATGGACAGTTTTCATTATACGCTGATAAGACTGCCTCAGTTAACTGATCCACAGTCATTTCAAGCTCAATGTTATTATGAAACTTTCTTATCGTACTTCCCAAGTTTTGGTCTAAGTCCACTTTATAGGCTTCCCAGTCCGTTTTACGAGGATTACGATAGTTTTCTGTCACTCGTTGAATCCCAGTGATTTCAAACTTAACGTATCTGTGATCTGAACAAATCTCATCAGATACTTGCCAGTTCTAACAAAGTTACCTACAAAAGAGGTATCAATTGTTGAGAATGTAATAATTGTAAAGGAAATTAATGTAATGTGTCTTGGGTATCTACGACGGGTAGTAATATTTTTATCCGTCTTTTTGTTAGAAGTATTTGATTTTGGTGGCGGTATGCATTGGAATAATAAAATATCACAACTTTTAAAAATACGCAAGTACTTCAGTAAATTGGTATAAATAAAAAAGCTGGCATTATCTATTTAATTTTTGTTTTGCTAGGGACGTCAGAGGATAAGAGCTTTTAAAAATTATTTCCTTTTTTTTTTTGTTATTGCTTATCCTTTTGCTCTCTCGTATGGGTCTTAATATTATTACATTGCTTTAGGTGGGAAAACAATTTTTTAATATTTTATTTTTTAAAAATCTATCTAATTGAAATTATTTTTTGAGTGGAATAGATCACTGCTATAAGCTGACTGTTTTGCTTAAGCTGTCGCGTAATTTTGTGCATCCTTATAATTTTTAAAAACTTTCTTAAGAACGTTTTCTAAAATCAATTTTTGCAACGGTTTGAATAGTTTTGTAATCTGTAATTATAGTTACTTCTTACATATATCATATTGTTTAGGTAATCTTTAGACAGCTATTGTAAAAGTGTATTTATATATCCATTTGTTTCTATTACCATCGTGTGCCCAAAATATTGTTTTTATTTGCTACAAAGATCATCTTATGGTAGTCCAACTAGTTGCTTTCTTGTTGCTTCCATTCTATATTACCTGCTCTGCTTATACATTTGTTCTTTACTGTTTTATCACTTCCAGTCTCAATCGACAGTTGCCTATATAAACAACTATTTCGGACAGACAACTGCATTCAATAAATACCGCATCCTACTTATTGTTATTAGATATTCACTAATTATACCTTAACAAGCCACTCTTCATAACTTATTCAATATTGTTTCTATTTGAGCTAGTATACTAGTGAGTAATATTAATAATGATGGTGGTGGTAAGGCTCTAATGCACTGCTTGGGAGCACGGCCTGCGAACTGAGAATGTTGAGGCTCTCATATGTTTGTTTTTACTGCCCGGTCGTCGCGCACCATCTCCGATCCGGGCCCATTATTACCCACGTTCGAGCGAACACAGGTACTAAATTATTTTCGGGGACTGAATAGGCCACCCGCTAGGCATAGGAGAGCAGTCCGTGCCTCAACAGCTTAGACCTCTGACGATTAATATTAATAATTTTATTAATATTTTTATACCACCACACCCAGACACTTTGTTTACATTTTGCATATTCTAAATCCTAGATAGATATTAATTTAGATGTCATTCTTATGCCCAAGCAGCAGGGCTATTTTTTTCTTTTTTTAGTACATATTCAATAACCTATTAGGATTCAATTTTATATTTGCACTATTTCCAGAAATTTCTTTCTTATTTAGTTAAATTTAATATATCTTTCTTCAAATATATTTAATTCACAATAAATATACCGATACTAATATCAAATTCTAAGTTTTGATCCATTCTTGCTAGTGCCTTCAAGCAGACCGAACGTGCGAGCCGAGCTATACCTGAGTTATCTCAACGGCGGAGCCGCAGCCGTAGCCTCACTTAAGGTCAGGCAAATTTATGTATTTATTAATTTAATTTCAACGTTTAACTCATTGTTAAACAACTGATTCACCTTTAAAAACCCAATGACATCAACAAATATGCAACACCATCCAGCTACGAATACGCAAATGTCACAAACGTTCCTATCACAGCCTAATACATTCCCACCTAACCAACAGCAATTATTACAACCTTACATGCAAAATATAAACCCTCAACAATCTCAATATTTTCTACAATCCCAGCACGCCCCACAACAATTCATTTATGATCACCCACAGCAAATTAACAACAAAAGAATGATATCAACCAGCGATGAAGAAATTGCAAATTCATCAAACTAAAATTCATGGCAAGTAATTAAAAGTGTCAAGAGAAGAAAAACATTCACAAACAAAGGAATAACACCGACTAACATACAATTATCTAATAAATTTAGTGCCTTAAATCCTAACCCAGAAAGCACCGACAACCAAACCGCAGTTATCATCCCTAGACCTCCTCCCATTTTCGTATACGGAGTTGCCAACTTCCCAGAAATGATAAAAAAATTAAATGAAATAATTGAAGAGGAGCAGTTCTCCTCTAGAAGTATGTCCAATGATACAGTAAAAATAAATTGTAACACCCTGACACCTTCAGGAAACTATCTAAGTACATGAAAGAAAACAATATCATTCACCATACTTACCAACCTAAAGAGGAAAGAGCTCTTCGAGTGGTAATAAAATACTTACATCATTCCATGGACACTCAAGATATAATAGATGATCTCGAATCCCAGGGGCATAAGGTAAGGAATATCATCAATGTACTAAGCAGAAAGGACAAAACACCGCTGAATATGTTCTTTGTGGACCTAGAACCTGCAGACAATAATAAAAGAGTCTACGATATCCGTACGTTATGTCATTGCGTTGTACAAGTCGAACCTCCAAGAAAACAAAACAACGTAATACAATGCACACGATATCAATTACATGGACACTCCAAGAAATACTCTAACAGACCCTTTAAATGTGTAAAATGTGGCAATACGCACAGTACCGCCAGTTGCAAAAAAACTAGGGACACCCCAGCTACATGCGCTTTATGTGGAGGTCCACACCCTGCGAATTACAGAGGTTGTGAACATTACCATCGTTTATACAAAAGAAACCCTGTCTCGAACAACAATATTAATCCTCATATTACTCCAACATCATCAAATCTTAATCAACAAACACCTGCACCTATTGTTAACAACCCACTTCAAAACTACAGCTACACTAAAACAGCCAACAATAATGCTAATTACACACCACAATCACAGAATGTTAATACAGAAGATAACATCAGCGAACTGTTAAATAACCAGCTTTTACATCAGAATAGCATGGTACTAAACATGCTAACCATGTTAATTGAACAAAAGTAATGGCTAAGTTCCTTCGAATAGCACTTTGGAAAGCCAATGGTATCTTACAACATAAAGAAGAAATAAAAACCTTCCTTCACTACAACCTAATTGACATTCTTTTAATCAGCGAATCCCACCTTACCAACATGTCATACTTTAAGATTCTCGGATACAAATTCTACCACACTAACCACCCAGACAACACAGCCCACGCAGGATCTGCAATATTAATAAAATACACCATCGAACATTATGTACTACCTGAATATGCAAAAGATTACTTACAAGCCACTTCGATAAAAGTTAAAACTCTACCATTTGACATAACCATAAGTGCTATATATTGTCCCACTCGCCACCAACTTAAAAAAGAACATTTTGAAGAATTCTTTAAAACGCTTGGCACTAAGTTTCTCGCTGGTGGCGACTACAACAGTAAAAATACCCTATGGGGATCACGGACTACTACCACGAAAGGAAGAGAATTAGCCAAGGTCCTACACGAAGCGAAATACAATTTCTTATCAACGGGCAGTCCAACTTACTGGCCAACTGATCCCGGAAAATTCCAGACCTCCTGGACTTTTCGTCACTAATGGCATTTCAAACTCCTATTTGGACATTGTCCCCAACTTAGATTTATCTTCCGATCACTCACCAGTAATAGCAACAGTCAGCACAACTATAATAAATGTTAAAAGCCACCTAAGATATATAATTCAAAAACTGATTGGGAAGACTACAGGAATAAAATCAACGAAAGCATCAATCTAAAAATAAGACTAAAAGAACCCAATGAAGTAGAGGATGCCTTAAATAACCTAACCACAATATTATTACAAGCCGCTCACCAGGCAACGCCGCCCTCGAAAATTGATGTTAGTAACATTAATATCCCTTTAGAAATTAAAAAACTAATAGCAGAAAAAAGAAAAGCCAAAGCAAAATGGCACCGTAGCCATTCCCCAACCGACAAAACAGCTTATAACCAAATAACAAGGAAACTCAAACGCCAAATAAAGGAATCTCAACATGTATAGTTTAGAAACTACATATTAAACTTGAATCATTATGATAATTCCATTTGGAGACCCGTTAAAGCAGCTCTCAAACCAGTTCACGCAAACCCCCCAGTTCGCAAGCAAGATCTCACCCCGGGGCCATGGGCAAGAAGCAACAAGGAAAAAGCCGACCTATTCGCCCAATATCTAGCAGAAGTATTTACTCCTCACGATAACACACCAAATCAAGAAGTTTCCGATTTTCTGAACAACAATCCTCCTCCCGCAAAACCTATAAAACCATTCATTCCTAAAGAAATGATAGATGTAATAACTCAATGAAATATTAGAAAAGCTCCAGGTCCTGACCTGATTACACCAAAAATGTTGAAAGAACTCCCCAAGAAAGGTATCGTAATGCTCACATATATATTCAATGCGGTTTTAAGACTACAGTATTGGCCCAAACAACTAAAAGTTGCTGAAATAATTATGATCCCCAAGCCCTCTCTCTTCTACCTACTTAAATCCTATTTAAAAGACCGTCAATTTAGAGCTAAAGTAAATGGTGAATTCTTTGACTCATACGATATTAAAGCTGGAATACCACAAGGCAGCGTTTTAGCCCCCCTGCTATACTTATTATATACAGCAGATCTCCCAACCACAACAAATACCTTAATCGGTACGTTTGCTGATGACACAGCTATTCTGGCTAGTCACGAAAATCCCATAATCGCAGCTTCTTACCTGCAGGACCATCTAAACCTAATTGGAAACTGGGTCAACAAATGGAAAATAAGAATTAATGCATCAAAATCAACTCAAGTAACCTTCACACTGAGAAAAGGTAGATGTCCTTCGGTCACCTTCAACAATGCTCCCATTACACAATCTTCTTCAGTGCGTTATCTAGGACTACTATCTTGACGAAAAATGAATTGGAAAGAACACATAACCAGAAAGAGGAAACAAATAGATCTGAGGTTCAAGGAGTTACACTGGCTGCTTGGAAGAAAATCGCATCTACCACTCGAGGAAAAATTTTACTATATAAAGTAATATTACTAACCATATGGACATACGGCATTGAATTGTGGGGCTGTGCCAGCAAATAAAATATTTCTATTGCCCAAAGATCCCAATCTAAAATCCTGCGTGAACTCACTAACGCTCCATGGTATATGTCTAATAATACACTGCATAATGACCTCCGCATCCCATACATCACTGAAGTTATCCAGCAAAGAAGCAACAACCATCATACCAGACTTACAACACACAGCAACCCTCTTATACGCCCATTTCTATATCCTCAAGACAACAGAAGGCTAAAACGTCTCTGGCCAAACGACATCCGATGAAAACGACGAGGACTCTTCGATGGTAGAGGCCTCATCATGACCGATAAGGATTTTCATATTTAAGATCCTATGTTAGCACATTAGCCTATAGAATACATATTCTGATTGCTAATTTATTGTACAATAAAAAAAAATTTGATCCACAAAAAATCCGTATGATTTTTTACTCCTCTAGATTGCAGAGTTAAATTACTTTAACTTTTTATGTTATTTTGTTATTTAGAATCTATAAACGGCTTTGATTGAAAAGGACATTTGTCTTAGCGATCTTCTTCGATGCATTTTTATAGGTTTTAAGAGTTCTTTAAATATTGAATTGTAGTAAGCACTATATTTACTTTTTGCAATCGGTTCTTAGAGAATAACTGAAATGTATTACTGGATTAATAATATTCTTAACGTAGTTGTGTTATTACTTTTTATTGTCCAATATTCCTATATATTTTAGTTTGTTTTACTTGAGATATTAGCTATTACTATAACTATATTACCTCAACTCTTTTTCTTAGAAATGTTTACTTTTTTGGATCTTTATGTGCTTTAAAATTTCCTTATAGGCATTTTTTGTATAACTTAAATATTAACATTTTATATTTACATAAATTTTGCCTAATAGTTAATTCTTCACAATACTTCTGCCCGTCAATGTGTTTTTCGATATTTTTGCATATTTCCTAAATTTATAATAAGCATCCGATAGGACAATGGCGTTTTAAACTTTATGAGAGGATGCTAACTGTTATCGTCTATAATTCATCTGAATAAAGCTTTAAAGTTCGTGCTCAGGTTAATCCTACCTCGCTAAATATAATGTTAGGACATTCCATAACTATGAACGTTTAGATTTCAAAATCCTAATTAATTTTAAAGTGTATCGTTGCCATACTACTAGGATTAAGACATTACCTTATTATCTCATTCTACTGCCTATCCTGTTTTCTATATAAATCTCTTATAGCATTTCTAAAAATATTAGACATTATAGCTTAGATCACGATTCTTAATTTTCTGCATTTACTGCTTATTTTCCTTCTCCGAGTGTACCTACGTAATTTAAAAAGTGGCAATAAGTAATCTATAAAACCTGTCGCTTGTTAATTATATACAAAATTTTATCTGTTGCTGTTATTAGGATTTTTTTAATATATTGTTTTTCTTATTTTTGTAGGTTCATTTTAATGTTTTGTAATGTTGTATTTGCTGCTAGATTTGATGTTATGTAATTCTGTTCATACTGTACTACAGCTGGAAAAAGTTTTTTATAAATACTGCACTACGTAGTACGAAATCACTGATTGATAGAAGTTGTACTCACTTTTGCGGTTTTTGTATAAAGTTATAACGAACCTTAGTAACTATGTTAATTTTTAATCTAAATAAACCTAAAAAATTGAGTTATTTGGGTGCTATCTGCCTGCGTCTAATATTGGAATAAATTATCAAATCCAGATGTGGATACAGTAAACACATTCCACGTAACAAAATAAATACATAAATTTTCTTACACATAAATGAAGGTATAAAGCGCAAATTCATATTAGTACGTGTGTGTGTGTCCCAAAACGGCAACGAAATGTACCAAACTTTCCTTGAAACTGGTGATCAGTAAATATCAGACGAGCTACTTCATAGCCTATGCGCGGCGAGACGGGAAGGGTGGACAGAAACTGTAGAAAACTGAACTTCCAGACATCGAGCAGACAAGCGTGGGCACTGTTAAGGAAACTAGGAAGCGGAGCCCACACAAAGACAAAAGACAACTGTCTCAAACGACGTTACTTCACACATAGTAGCGACATCCAGAGCACCAAAGGATAAAGAACATACAATTGAGGTGGAACGAGAATTTAAAACCTTAAGAGCTCAAGCCACAGAAACAGAACATTCTCGCCCCTACACTTGCGAAAAAGTTTCAAATGCTCTTAAGGATGTCAGGATATCCACCCTGAATTCCTAATAAACTGTGGAAAGCATGCAAAAGCCTGGATGGCTCACTCTTTCACAGATATCATGCAAACTAACAATATCCCAAAAAGTTTAAAGATTGAAGATCATCTCTATATTAAAAGCAGGCAAACCAGCTGATAACCCCAAGAGCTACAGGCCAATAGTACTGATATCTGCGACTTACAAGCTACTAGAACGGCCTATTTATAACAAAATTAGCACAAGATTGCTTGAAGCAATTCCGGTTGAACAACCAGCCTTTCTATCAAAAAGAAGCTGTGCAGACCATGCTTTAAAACTCACCACCACATTGAAGCAGGATTTCAAAGAAAATTTAAAACCTCAGCTGTATTAGTGATATATCGGCGGCTACGACACAGTGTGGAGAGAAGGCATGATATACAAGCTCATTCGTGTAATCCCCTGAAACTAACAGCCCGACTGGTAGATAGCATGCTAAACAAACAAATGTTTCAAGTAGCTATGGGACCTAACATCAGCTCCCCCAGGAAGCTAAAGAACGGGGGATCGGTCCTTGCTCCACTCCTCTTTAGCCTGTATATTGTAGATATGCCATAAGCAAGACCAAGTCTGGCTACGCCGATGACTGGGTACTTACATCAAGGTGCAGTTCTATCAAACAGTCAGAGGAGACCCTAACGACAGATCTAGAAATAGTAGGAAAATATGCCACGTAAAACATGGTCCACGCTTAACAGAATCAGAACACAACATAACAAATGTGCATACCAAGCAACCATCACCACTCTGTGATTGCGGAGAAACCCAAACCATCAAACACATTACAGAAGAAGGTCCCATACGATAATATAATTGGTAGGCGCGAAGACTTCCTGATAGCGACCCCAGAGTCAACATCACATAAATAGAGTAGATGTTCCTTAGTAATATCTTAAAGTATGTTTTATATTATATTATATCCTATATTGTATGGTATTGCATTCTATATTCTATAAATGTTATATATTTCAAGTTTCTAATGTGTCTAATAACCATACGATAAATAAATAAATTATTTTAGGATTGCAGTGGCTCATCTTGTTTGAGCTCTATAAACTCCTTTCTTGTGGTGAGTTAGTCCTCGTTTTTCTATTATTCTTCCTTATTCTAGCCTGTTTGTCTTTGCTTCTTCCGTTATTTTTTTCCACGTATCTCGGTCCTGCATCTTTTCCCTCCATGCATATATCCTCCAACTTCTTTATATCTTCTAGGACTTGATCTTTCCACATGTTTTTTCGGGCTCCTTCTTCTTCTTCAGACCGTTTCTTTATTCTTGGTGTGTTTTTTTCCTAATGTTATCTGAGGCATCTTCAATACTTCTTTTATATTGCCCCATTCTTCTTCTATATTTCTGATTTCCGTTTTTGATAATTTTTTTTTAACTTTCCTCTGCTTTTTTGTGATATCATTTCAATTTTTTCATCTCTCAATGATCTTGGGTCCCTTACCATTTTTTTCTGTTTATAGCTGTTAGGAAGTGAACTATCTGGTTTCCTGTGGTTCTACCAGGGATTAGCCATGTTACTTTATGTTGGTATTTCGTGCTAACTATGTACACAATCATTTCTGTTGCTAAAATCCCCAATTTTGCTCCATTGTTGTTTGTTTTGTCAAGCACCGTTGGTCTTCCAGCTACTGCTCTCCAGTACTTTTTCCCCATATTTAAATTGAAATCTTCTAGAAGAATGAGCGTGTTGTGTTTTGGGGTTTCTTCACATATCTCTCCTATTTCATCATAACACTCATCCTTTTCTTCTTCAGCTATTACCTCTCTTGGCACACAGACGTTTGTTAGTGCGATGTTGGTTGTATCATGTTTTAATCTAATGTAAGAAATCCTTCGTTTATTCTTTTATTTCCTACAAGGTCACTATTCCTAATTTATATTTTATCATTCCTCTAGCAACTTTCTCCATTTTTCCTATAGCTAACATTGTTTGATAATTTAGCGCAGTTAAGTAACTCGATAAGCAAAACAGGAAATAAAACAAAACAGAGCTGTGTAAACTATATATTGGGAAGAACTAAATTAACCACAAAATAATTTTCTTAAAGCAACAGAAAGTTAAATAAACTAAAAATAACTCAGGGAATTATATCTAAGATTTAATCAAGATTGCTGCGGCGCCGGTAAGGGACACAGTTTAACTAGGGGTCGCTTGACACACCCATAGGTCGTGCGCACAGAGGCCAAATCTGCAATGCCGTCCCAACCAGGATGAACTGGGAAATTTTTCCTAAGAGCCATTTTAGGGGTGGACATAGCTCGTCCTTGATTAGTACCAAAGTACCTATGTCAATAGGGTTAAAGATCTTCGCCGTCGCCCATTTTCCGCGCTGAAAACACGTGTGAAGATATTCGTCTCTCCAACGTTTCCAGAAATCCTGCAGAAGTCTCTGAATGAGTTGCCATCGCGATAAGTGCGACAATTTTACTTCAGACAAATCGGGGTCAGGGGGGGCTGTTAAAGGCTCTAACGTTAGAAAATGATCCGGGCGTCAGAACCGACATATCTTGAGGATCCGAACTTATAGGGCATAAGGGTCGCGAATTGAGCATGGCTTCTATTTGTGATAATGGTGCAAAGTTCCTCATATGTTAAAATTTGAGATTCGATGACACGTGAAATGTGTGACTTTGTCAACTTGATCCCGCTCTCCCATAAGCCACCGAAATGTCGGGCCGCAGGAGGATTGAAATTCCACTCAATAGCTTCGGCCTCCACCGCCGAACGTATCATTTCTATCAATTCGCGGTTAGCACCAACAAAATTAGTTCCACAGACACTATAGATTTTGGAACAGCAACCTCGCCTGGCAATAAAACGCCTTAAGGTGGCGAGGAAGGTTTCTGCATTCGGATCAGAAGCTACCTCAATGTGCATGGCTTTGGTGCTAAAACATATAAACAGGCATATGTAGGCCTTCTGTGGCCTGATTCCCCGTCGTTTGGACATGACCACGGGCAACGGTCCTCCATAATCAACGCCCACGCAACTAAAGGGTTTCGCCTGTGAAACACGGATTGCTGGCAAATTTCCCATTGGAGGTTGTACCGGATAGGGATTAACTTTAAAGCAACGAATGCATTTTGCCAAATAATTTCGAACAACCTGACGTATTGAAGGTACCCAAAACCTTTGCCTTAATAAATAGCAGGTGGTATTCACCAGAATGCAAGTTTTTCTCATGGACATTTTTGACTATAAGCTCTGTTAGCTTATGTTTATGAAGTCGTCCGCCCACCTTTAATACACCGTTTTGATCCACGAAAGGAGCTAATCTTTGTAAGGATTTGGCACACGGCAAATTGTTGCGTAGTTCATCTAATTCTTGGCGATAGAACTTGACTGAACCATTTTTATTATTATCAATAAGGCATTGAATAATTGTAACTCACTCAAGGCGCCCGTTTGAGGAGGGTTCCTTTTACGACAGATATTGCAAAATCTAAAACAGAACGCTACGATCCCCTGAATTTTTCGTAACGATGAGAATTGAGTCAACAAGTAGTCAATTAACGAAGTTTCGGTTTGGGCAACGAATGACACGATTCGTTTTTCAGACGCTAAATCGTCTAGGCACGTTGATAAGGTATTTCCTAGTGACCATGAATCGGAAGGATCCATTAACCCTGAGGGACCCGCCCACCATAAGGAACAGGGTGCGAGATCTTAAGGAAATAAACCCCGGGATGCGGGGTCAGCAGGGTTGTCATTGGAGCGAACGTGCTTCCACGAACTGGGTGGTACTCTTTCTTGTATATGCGTGGCTCTATTGGACACAAAAGTCTTCCACTGGTGAGGAGAAGAACAGATCTACAAAAGGGTAACGGTAGAATCACTCCAAGCAATGACTTCATCGAATATAATACATGAATTATAGGTTTCTATTACAAATGCCACCAGATTGGAAAGCAACACGGCGGCACATAATTCCAACCTTGGGATTAACAATCGTTTTAAGGGGGCCACTTTCGACTTTGCCATTATTAGAAATGTCTTTGTTGTCTGATCTTCGTCGGTACGCCGAACATAAATTACACTTGCGTAGCCTGCTTCAGAAGCATCGCTAAATGCATGTAATTGATACGTTGATGTGGAAGACACTTTCCAGCAACGAGGAATTGAAATAATGCTTAATAACGGCATGGATGCTTTAAAATTTTCCCATTTTGTAACGACGTCTGCAGGTACCTGGCCATCCCAACCAAAACCCAAGGTCCACAAATACTGCATTAATCGTTTGGCCAAAAACATCACAGAATATAGGAAGCCAAGTGGGTCATAGATTCTTGCTAGGTCGGACAAAATTGTTCATTTACAACAGGACTTGTTAAGCGGCGTGACTGAAAATGAAAATGCATCTGACGAGGACAGCCACTGCAAACCTAAGACCTTTATAGAAACAGGGTCCAAACCAAAGGCGATGGAACTATCGAGGCAATGTACGGGAGGCAAATCACTCAGTAGCGGGGGATAATTACTTGACCATTTACGGAGTTCAAAACAACCCCTTTTTAATAAATCGGTTAATTGTTGTTTCAGCGTCTCGACTTCACCTAAAGTATCCACGCCAGTCGCGATGTCGTCTACGTACAAATCAATACTCAAACATTGTGAGGCAAGAGGGAACTGATCGTGCTCTTCATTGGCTAATTGAAGAACACTTCTAATTGCCAGGAATAGTGATGTGGAAACTCCATACGTGACAGTATTGAGTTCATAACTGCTGATTTGTTCTGAATCCGAAAATCTCCAGCGAATCAGTTGAGATCGGCCATCTTCCTCGTGCATTACTATCTGCCTATACATTTGACGGATGTCACAGGTAAAAACAAAGAGATGCCATCGAAATCGAAGAAGAATGACGGAAATATCGTTCTGCAGCTTTGGACCGACGAAAATGGTATCGTTCAATAACACCCCGGTAGGATCTTTCGCCGATGCGTCAAAGACGACTCTGATCTTAGGGCCGTCGGATTGTTCTTTCAGAACGCAATGGTGTGGTATATAGAAACAATCAGGTGAAAAGGACGGGTCTTTTCTAATAAGGGACATATGTCCAGAAGAGATGTACTCGGCCATAAATGTATTGTACATTGTGCAAAGAACTGGTTCTCTGTGGAGCCGTCGCTCTAGGCATTTAAGATGTCTGTCCGCCATTTCAATGGTTTGCCCAAAGATTGGGGGGTTATTTTCCTTAAAAGGTAACAGAACACCAAAACGACCGGAAGGCAGTCGAAAGTGCGTTTTGGAAAACCAATTTTCTATTAGCTCATCTTCTGGGGATTTGGCTGCAACATTGGGCACCTCCTCTATTTCCCAAAAGCGTTTCAAAAGACTGTCACAATTTTCCGTACCGATTGGTCTAATCATACAGGAAGTAGAGCTGTGGGAGTCTCTGACAGGTACCTAAGCCACGCACGACTGTGGTAGAGGGCAAGCGCGGGAACTTCAAACGCGTAAAACAGTCTTTACTAATGAAGCTGGATTGTGATCCAGTATCAACCAGCGCTCTTACTCTTTCGTAAGAGCCTGAATAATCTCGAATTTCTACCATCGCTGTAAACAATAGTACGGTCGCGGTTTGACCGTTAGTTGATTTAATGCTAGCGCAAGCATTGGTTGTATTGGTGAAAGTGGCAGTTGAGGGCGCCGTGGTTTGAGGGATTAAGCAGCTCACTGCGATTTATCGGCTTGAGATGGAGCAAAGTTTGATGTTTTTGGTTGCAATGCTGGCTGACCTTCGATCCCGACGAGACCGGACTTGCAGCAGGGAATATTTGCTCAAAAATTCCGATGATATTAAAATATTGGTTTGCATAACGTGTCCAAGTCAACAAGCTCTTCTTCACTTGCTTGGCTCATTAATTTTACGAGTGTTGCATTGAAATCGGCATATAAGGGGTCGAACATCTTGTATTTTAATTTAAACAAAGTTTGCACCGATGCACCAGTTGTGGCAGCTTCCGTAAGCTCGGACAATTCGCTAATTCGGCTAACTATTAGCGTTTTGGTGGCCATTAATTCGCGTTTGTTAGACGGGGCCATTTTCAACAAAAATTGACTAAGAATTAATTCTAACAAAAGCGGATTTCCACAGGTAAAGCTCGGGCAAAATATAAAACACAAAAGGGTCAAAACGCAGGCAACAAATTAGGGTGTGAAGGGTCGATCTTGGACACAAAACAGTAAGGTTAACGCAATATTTCGGGCCGCAGCAACACAGGCAAAACTAGCGAACAAAATTTACACAGCTCGCTCTTAATTTTATTCCTTTTTGTTTAATGCAAAATGATCTGATTTTCCCGGACTAATTCGATCCGGCTCGAAGGACCAAAAGAATGTTTGATAATTAAGCGCAGTTAAGTAACTCGATAAGCAAAACAGGAAATAAAACAAAACAGAGCTGTGTAAACTATATATTGGGCAAAATTAAATTAACCACAAAGTAACAATTAAGCAAACAAAAAAACTTAGAAAAAACAACCCAACTATGCTTGAATAACTTCTAATATGGTGGGTGGCAGGTCAGTGTGCACTCTCCAGACTGCGGGAAAAAAGTGCTGTTAGGAACAAATGCACGATGGAACAACAAAAACGAGACTTACCGCAAGTAATAGTCTCTGGTAACCTGGACGGCAGATTTCGGCGTGCTCTTCGTTGGCGGCTTCAATCCTGGGGCACCACGGAGGGGGCGGAACGTACAATAGACAACGACAGCGTGCCAGCACAGCGCAATAGAGCACCTAGATCGGCTGGCCGGCGGCTTCGTCGCTCACGAGGGTTCCAATAAGGAATGCCGGGCGGCGGTAAAAATCCCGTTTAGTTGTAACTAGGTAGGTTGGCGGACAGTTAAGGTTATAGGTAGCGAGGGGATTCGGGACAAGGGTTTAGAGATGAGCACCAAACAAACATAGTTTTTATATTTCAGGTCCCTATTCTTATTATTGTATTTTTCTTTTTTCAGTTACCATTTTACTTATTTTCCTTTTTTTGTTGCGTTATTATTATATTTATCTGTCCCGCTATCTTTGCTTATTAGTTTTTTGTTTGGTTCTCGTGCCTTTTCTCAGTTACTGATTTAATTCCTTACTCTATGGGACCTTTCATTTTTCGTTTCTTGTTACATTGGTTTACCTTTTCTTTACTTAGATTATTTCCAAGATCATCTCGTCATGTACAATCATATTATTGTACCTAAGATAGGCTCTACGTCCTTGTTATTTGCATTTTTAACTTTTAGTTCTTTAGTCCGTTCAAATATTTCCATTTTCTTGTATCATGTTTGTAGCTTACCAATTGGTCTCTTCTTATTTGGCTTGAATGCTCCCAGTTTCCCAGTTATTTTCTTCCTGGCCACATCTGGGTTATTTTTGCTTTAATTTTTCTAAGCATTCTGTGCAATTTTCTTTTGCCCACTTTTGTTCTTTGTATTGTCAATTCTTGCAATATGATATTAACAAGGACCGAACTCAACTATATATAGTGTACATAAATATTATTAAAAAATTTATTTCTTCTAAGTAAATGAAATAAGTACGTTAAATAAATTTAAGTGTATTATTCACCACTGTTAAGAAAAAAATGTTACAATATCCTTAAACATTAAACCAGCCTTTTGTTAACGTTTATTGGGTGACATTTTAGTCCGTATGTCCAATGAAAGCATTGCAAGATGCGAATATTTCCTTCGCAAAGCACTCGTGTGCTGAAAATTCGGTCCTCGTCTTTACGGAAATAGCACCAAAACTGGTTTCCCGTAATCACAACGTCAACTACAGCCCCACAGATCAAGTTCCCGAATGGCTGCACGTGCAGGTGAGTGATAAGGGTTTTTCTATCTCTAGAGCTTTTATTAGTCCCTGCATTTCGTGATTCCGACCCTTTTATCCATTTTGTATCATATTCTTTAAATTTTTATTACAAAAGTATTTAAAAGCTACAATTTTACATTCTAATCGGTTTATCTTCTTAAAGTAATATAAGATTCGTATTTAAAGTTAAAAAAATTAAATTGTTTTTACAGTATATTGTCTGAAGCAGTAAATTTAAAAGCTCTAATTTCCAATGGACTATATGCAAAAATTTTGTCTAGTTCTAATTTGTATACGAATTACTGTTAATTACACGTCGAAAACTGCCAGTCATTATGGCTACATTTCTGTTAATTTCAGCTCTAAAGTAACTGCGTTCTAACAAAGTAGGTTATTCGCATTGAAAAGCCCAATCCATCATAATTAGCGCCCGAGGTGCTCCGAAACTGCGAACAAAATGATGCCCATTTTGCATGGCACTCGAAGCGAGGGCACCGGCATTGAAATGGGCGACATTACAACCCGCCTCGCCGTTTTTACGTGTCGGGGATGTCAACGTTTTTATATTTGCCATTCCGATAGCTCACCTCGGCCATCAGCCACCTGCAATAAGTTTTTTATGACAGAATCAACGTTACCTGTGCGCTAAGAATGCTTTTCGCAATTTTGCCTTGCGCTTCCAACTGGGTATTTGCGTTAGTTTCTACTTTCATCATTTTTTACGTTGAGTTAGTAATAAAGTAATGAACAAAAGTTAAAATTTTTATGCAAATATGTAAAGCAAATAAATTCTGAAATAATGGCTACTAATAAAACATTTTAAAGAACACCCTCTGCCCTAAAGGTAAACGAAATGCTTTTATTTTAGCAAAATAGTGGTACTATCTGTTGGTAGTAGATTATTTTATAAAGGGTCAACCATTCTTAATAATTTATAAAAATTTCATGAGGTTTCTTTTTCTAAAAGGCAGGATACGACTCATTAAGGAAAAGTAGTTTGTATACAAGTGGAGAAGCAAAATATCAATCAGTTCTGTGTTAAAACAGTAAAAGTGGCAAGAATCGCTCCAAATGTTCAAAATTACTTATGGAGAAAATTGTTTATGTAAGTTTTTGAGTGAAATCGACTATTCCGGAAAGGCTTAAAGGATGTGGATAATCTTAAAATGAAACGATGACCAAAGAAAACCATCATGAAATTCATGGAAACGGAATTTTCAATAGGTGGTTCCACAGGGAAGATATCTGTATCAACCAGCTAGGAGTAGTGATCGACCGATAGGTTGAGTTCAGACTTTGTCGGCTTGTGGAACTGTTGAGGAGGCGGAAGCGCGGCTTCCGAACGACGAGAGGTGGCCCATTTGGTTAGAGTTTGGCGGACCAACGAAATGGCCCCCGTCTTCAGAGAAGAGTCCTTCTCCTGAATCATGGCGCTAATGATCCACTCTAGATTAGCAAAGTAAGCGTTGTCGACGAGGACTTTGTCCACTGTGTCTTGCGCAGCTCTTGACATTCCTCGGGTACGCATCGCCAGCTGATGAAAGATATAGGGTCCAGAAGAAACGGTTGGGTTTCTGTGAATGAGAAAAAAATGGGCGTTGACTTGAGGGTGAGTTGAGGGACCGAGTTGGGCTTCTATTTGGCCAAGAACCGACGAATGACGTGAGCCAGCGCGAGTGGATATGTCGCTGATTTTGCCAGTTTTGGCTACCAGACACAGGTGGTACAGCTGGTCACCGTGCACCGATGTCGAGAGAAATTCGTCAGGCCAGGTAGGAAAGCGAATGCTCTGCTCGTTCTTCTAGGAAATGGGCCGAAAGTCAGTAATAGAAAGTAATAGAAAGAAGCTTGTGCATCAGTGCTCGAAGAGGAACCTCGTTGAGATGCATTAGGAAAATCACTGGCTGAAGTGGGTTCTTGAGGCGTTCTTCGAGTCGCCGAATGATACCAGTCTATTTTTCGACATTCATCGTGCAGCCGTCACACCCCACAAACAACAGCGTCGCTCCGATGTCAATCCCATGATCTTAAAAATATTCCACCAAAACTCGGATTGCAACACCGGCGGTTTCAATTCAATAGATACAATGAATTTAAATAATGTACAATAGCAAACATACCTTCTTGCCATCGTCCGCCTCGGAAATGGTAAGTGAGGTGCAGAAGTCCAGCTCAGTGTTCACCTGAGTCATCGGGAGCACAGTCACATGCTCGTTAGTCACTAGTTTCCAAATGAAACTACGGTCTTCCCGCCGTTCACATCGCTGGCTAATCGATCGTTTTTCATCGAAATAAATGGCATTGGGTGGATTGTGCTGCAGCTTGTCTTTGTGACGGGCAGTTGCCAACGACCGCAGAGAGCGTCTTTGGTGGTCTGGTGAGGTACAGCAAACTGAAAGGCCAGCGACTTAAATGTCTCAGACGCTGTTTTGTGAGACACTTTGTTGCGTACACAGGAAACAAGAAATTATTTCGAGACAGTGAGTTGGCGACGTTTTGACTTGGGTTCAGCCAAATTCGGTGATGAGCCTTTGCCGCTCTTTTCTTCCTCCTCATCGTCGTCGGAAGTGATCTCAGATAGATTAATTTGAGGCGTAGCTTTATTTCGGTTTAGGAGACGTTCCAGTGTTTTGCATTTTCGATCTTGATTGTGATTGAACTTGTCACTGTTCGCCTGGAGATTCTGCGATTCAGTGGAATCAACGAAAGAGGATATGTGACGGAGCCGTTTGCCGCGCTGGTCGTCTAGAAACTTGACGTCACTATTTTCCATTAGCTTTATGCACACCACACACCTGCAGTTATTTCCCAGCTTAGATTGGCAAACAGCAATGTCGAAGTGTGAACGATATGCGGCCTGATGCTCCTGGATCTTCGCTTTCCACTACTCTGTCTCTTTCTTCGCCGCGTGCCGATGAAACCAGTGCGCCACTTGTTTCTCGTAGTGCTTGTATAATTGCTTGACTTTCACATTGACGGTATCTAGATTCTGAGTATAGATACTTCTCCCCATTTCCCAATGATGAACGACTTCTTTGGCCACTGTATCGACCAGTTTGTTGATCGTCTTCAAGTTGGCACGAGGTTACTGGTGATAGTGGAACTTCTAGAAGCGTAGAATGTCGGCTTTTTAGGGGTTGAGTGAAGCTCTACAAAGTGGCCCAGAACTGGACACAAGGTCCCCTTGCAAGTTGGATAGGTTTTGGTTGGAGTGGGAGTGGCAAAATTAGGTAAACGGCTATAGAAATTGAGTAAATTGACTAAAACACAGCACCGAGCCGATGATGCAACGCGCACAGAAACCGCAAATGTCCACATCGCTGATTATCGCGCTGAGTGAACAAACGAAATATACATTATCGTGGACCTGTCGGACAAGTTCGGTGATAACTTTAAACAAAATACATTTTTAATTTCGTTACCAGATAAAAGCAAAACAAAGTGCATAAGGGATCAGCTTAAGCGAAAATACGCACGTACAACCTTTTTAATACAAACGTCAGTAGTATATTTTAATCCACAATTTCTAACTACAAGTAACAATTTCATTATAATAAATGAACTACATGAATGCACCACAAAATATAAATATTCCCTAGCGCTGTGCCTCAATACAGCAACCACGCTATTACCTTGTCACAAAGTGCAACTGTAAATTTAATGCAACACAAGTACCACAGTCAACAATTACTACTAGTAAAATAAATTGATCCATTGACATACAAGGCAGGAAGTAAAAAGCACTAAACGAAAAAAGGTAATAAGAAGAATATGCCTAGGAATAGATTACAGTATAATAATAAACAACAAACAAAATCCGCCAACAACCAAGGTAAATGAACAGAAAAACGAGACAAATGCTTAGTACAAGGGCCACCAAATACCCTTTAATATTTATGTTTGGAGTAGTAAATTACCTAAGAGACTATCTATAGGTCGAAAAATATAGCACAAATAAATTTCAATACTGCAATTTAATTCAGAAAATTAGTAAGATGTTTTAAATAAAATAACCTAACACATCATACTTGTCAATTAGAGAAAGAACAAGGCTACAGAATAGTTATTAACCACTTACATTGTACGATAGACACTAAAGAAGAATTAACTCAACAAGAACATAAAAATTAGAAATGTAGTAAATACAAAGCACACAATAATCGATTAACCATTAAATATGATCTTTGTGGACTTAAAACCGGCAGGTAACAATAAAGGTGTGTATAAAATGGGAAAACTTCAAAATAATATGGCAGCAATAGAATAATTGTTTAGTGCTATATTCACATTATGCCTAAGAAATTATTTTATTTTTTTAATTTTTTTTATTTATATTTTATTTTTTACTTATAAAGGATGAGAAATTATAAATAGTTAATTTGTAGAAATAATCTTCTAAACAAGCCTAGAGCTATAAAAACATTATCACCCAATAAAAGCTTTATTTCCAGACCACAACATACCAATAACGTAGACACTACACTGAAGCCACAACTATTAATTGTTCGTCAATAATTCAAAAGCTGTGCTAAAGCATAATGAGGAATTTCTATGGGTTAATGTGCAGATTAGTTAAATTTCATACAAAATTTATTTAACTGCTTTAGATATTCTATATTCCTTTTTTTTATCTTTATGTATATTGAAAGAACTCTGAGATAAGTTTTTCATATTTAACAGACAATATTTCTTGTAATATCCCCTTGATTGAAAGTACATTAGCATGTGGTGTAAGAATTACGGCGTCTGTTTTGGACTTTAATTAATAACAAACACCACAAAATTCTGGCGACGGAGATGGGATATCTAAGAGCGATACAGATTCTCATCACAGTTTAAATTGAAAGAGAAGTTTAAATTAGTATATGGTAGACTAAAAGTTTTTTCTTATGTCATTTTCCAGTAGTCTTAAGCATTGGAGCATTGAGGAGTTTCGAGTCAGCGTCCAATAACTTCAAAATTTGGGTCCAGATCTTTGACAGTTTTCTAGTGACCAATGCGATTGACCAAAAAAGCAGACAAGTGCCGAGCTATCTTTCTCTCTAGTATTGTTGTCCAACATGGTAGCACGGGACAACCCAGTCTGCAAACCTCTCAAGAATCTCGTCAGGTTCTGAAGGCGCATTTCCAGCCTACATCGAAGGCCTTTGCAGAAAGTTTCAGATTCGCTAACCGTCGACAACAACAAGGTAAATTAATGCCCACATCTCTGGCGGAGCTTCGAAGATTGGCTCACAAACCTTGAAGAGCGACTCTGGCTAGTTTATCTATGCTTTGTCGAGAATAGCATCACAGAAAACCTGTTCTGGAATGGACGGTGATATAAACCTAAAGAAAGTGGTGCAAGTCGCACTTGCATGTGAGTCTGCCGAGTCCAGCTCAGCACTCATTCGTAATGGCCCCTAAATAGGAGTCCAAAAAGGTTCCAAATCTGGAAAAGGTTACTCCAAGTCCTTCGACAACAGTTCCATGTTGGGAAGTAAAACTCCATCGTCATTCCAGAATCAGTCAAAGTCTTATCCAAACTTTGGCCCAAAGTTACACACCACAGTTAAGGAGTGTCCACACAAGGATGTCGTCTGTCATTCTTGCGGGAAGCGGGGACATTTCAAAAAGTACTGCCGTTCTAAACAACAGCAATAAGTTAGGAACAACCGTCATATCTACCAAGTACAACCGTCTATCGTGGATCTATCCATTATATTAAATGTCAAAGTCAGCGGTCATCCTCATCAAATGCAACACGACAGCGGCTCTGGAAAAGAAATGCTCAATGAAAGATTTTAGAAGGAAATTGGCTCTGCACAATTATACCCGCCCAAGTTCACCTTTCGTACTTACTTGGGAGAACCTTTCGACGCAATCGGAAATCTTCTGTCAAGTTGAAATACAATGGAATGGAAATGACACCCTTCATACCAATAATAAAACACGAGTCCTTATTCGGCCGTAATGCGATGCGGATATTCAAGCTCTCTCCCTACCACGTTAAGAAAAGTACAACAAGCAGCAGCAGCCTTGGGCATCACCAATCGCCGTAGTCTAGAAGTCCAATGGAAACGTCCGAATCGCGGGCTATTTCAAGTCAACAATGAACAGTCAACTTTACGTCAAACCAAAGAAGTTGTTTTTCTTAATCGCTTCCAAGTTGAATAAAGGCAACGATATCAACTGAAAGTGGAGGAAATCTACAAGAAATACCACAGGCATTACCTCCTCCTCAGTCATATTCCAAAGTTTATGGGCAAAACTCATAAAAGGGATTCCGATGTCTGGGTTCTACATTGACGATGGATTGTGCAGTGTTCAGTAAGACCAAGACCACCTTCAGAGACTAAAAGCAATCTTCAGTCGTATGCGAAAATTCAATTACAGCTTGTCCAAGGAATAAATGTGAATTTTTACAATGGATCATAGAAAAGCAGATGTATTGTCTCGTTATTTAGCGTCATCGTCCCACCTGGAAGTTTTAGGCGACGAAATTGAATGCAAAGTGAATCTGATTGAGGCAGAGTATCAAAAGGTTCTTTCGATAAACGCCGAGGGCGTCGCTACCGCAACGTAGTAGTTCCACGTAGCGTCACCGGTCCAAAAGTGGAGTTGAAAGGTTTGTTCAAAGCTTTAGGGACGCTATGAGGCACGTTACCGGAGATATGGAGTTCAAATTGCAGCAGCTTCTATCCTCCTACAGTGTCGCGCCCCATGCTACAACAAGAGTCCCACCAGCTGAACTTTTGAAGGGCAGGAAATTGAAGACGCTGTTAGATTGCATTCGCCCGAATGTTCAGTTCTACGTCAACAAAACTCAACAGTCGCAAGGATCATGGAAGTTAGCCAGAAAGTGTGGGTTCAAATTTTTTCAAACATCAGGAAAGGTAATCATTAGGCGGCGTGATAAAAGCTCTGGGTCCGGTTATCTACCTTGCGGCGTGCAAAAGCTTCAAGTACAAGCGTCACATAGACCAAATCTTGGAAGCCCACTCGTTAGTACATTAAAATGCACTAACTTAAGTTTAAGTTGAAGTCCCCGTTTCTGGGGTTCAGGAAAAGGACCAAAAATTAAAGATACAAGCGCAGAGCATCAACTGAAGCTAAGAACACCTCCGTCAAGGTGATACCCCTAAGGGACTAATCGTGAACCATGTCGTTTTCCTAATTAAATTATGTTATGTTCTGTGTAGTACTCTCTTGTCCTAGCCATGGTGGACTTGTGTCAATGTGAGTTTGGCTAAAATCGGAATATTGTAAAAAAGGGAATCTAGTTTCTGGCAGATTTTGTTAACTTTAATTGAAGTAGTAAATAGAAGGTACTTACATGAATAAAGCATCTGACGATTATTTTATATAACAGAGAACTTTTTGTTACTTTTGTATACCGCAAGTTTAGAGTGTTATTATCAAAGTCTGTTTAAAATTTCTTTTTCATATTCATATCAACGTTTATTATTGCGGAAAGTTGATTATTATGAAGTTTCTATTTAAATTTTTTGTTTAAATTGAATCTTCAATTTATATACTGCCCAATGTACTGTAAGTAAGAAATTTTATCTCCTTGAGAGCACATATAATTTAACGCTGCATAGCAGCTTGAATATCAAAAAAGTTACTGGTCGGCAGCAGCAACGGCCAACCGCGTAGCAAAAGTTAGCAAATTCCAAGAGAAATATCTGTTTTCCAGCAACAAATTCCTACCTCGTAAATTCCTAACGTTTCTAATTTAAATGACAAAACCATAACATAATTAATCGGTTAATGTCCCATTCTACATATCTTCTCAGACAAGCAGTAATACAACCATAAGCGCATAATATCTAAAAAGCAAAAGCAACTAAGCAAAAGAAACAATAATCAAACGATTTTACAAATTAGATTTGGGAAATTCGTGCAAAGTTTGGTTTGACATATACCAAGGCGCATCCACCAGGGTACGGAAAATTTTAGGCTGAAACTGTTCTGTGGTTTATATTCAAGTAGGTTTAGCACTTCCATAATTATACTTCAGAATAAACATGTCGGTCTCAAAATAATTTTAGAAAGTAGGAGTTTGTTAGATATTAACAACGAAGGGTTGCCCGCATAAAGGTATTTTTGGTATCCTAGGCTGACAGCTTTTCACTTGCCTTCCCTCAAATTTTTGTAAGGTGAGAATGTGGAACAATTCATTTACAAATAATAACAGTGTCGGTGACTTTACGAAAGTAAGACATGCCAAACGATCCTAAAGATAGGCAAGCAAACGCACGTCCAGAGCGCAGCACATTTCATATCAACTGTCTTTGTTTACTTTCTGTTCAAATGTATAGTAGATTTAGATTTTAACTCATACATTTGGCGGAACTTCAGATTCAGTTGTTTACGTTTAGTTCGAAGAGACTTTGTACTTGGTACTAAGTACTTGGTTTTTGTTTTAACAGAGACTGGGACATTATTTAAGGTGACTGAGCACACGTTTAATTGGGTGGTAAAAGTCACTTGCACTGATTTAGTAGTACTGTATGACATTTAGTAAGCCATTCATTTAAGATGTTCAGATGATGCTGGAAATTTTCGGTTTTCAATTAGAGGTATTCGTTTGCAGACATCATTGGCAAGATCGCGGTGTTTCCATCTCCTGGTAGAGGACACCAGATTGAACAGGTTAATAATTGTATTGGAGATAGGGCTTAGAAAACGGTAGTAATAGCTTGGAAGAAGTTTTTTTTAATTTGCAAAGAAATTCGATGTGCTAAACCTCATTAAACGTCTGGACAATGTCTAAGATAACTCTATGTACAGTATTTCTTTTCTTTGAGCTTCCTTAAAGCTTGAACAACTATCCTGCGTACTTGTTGAGTTGTGTAATGTCCTCTACGGAATCCAAATTGGAGTTGAAGCAGATGTGAAGACATATTCGTGTTACCCAGGAGGTGACTGAGGAATAGTATTTCGAAGATTTTTTCTAAAATGGCTAGGGGACTATTTGGAATATATGAAGTAACTGTATCACGTGCCTTTTCAAGATTAGGGACCATTACTATCTGCTTATATTTTTATAAAAAAGGGGGGACTAGAATAGGCTCAATATGCGGTTATATAGTTATCAAAAATACTATGGTCTTTTTTTAAAGTATCTTTAGTGTTTGACCTGTTATGAGATCGTAACCTGATGCTTTATGGTTGTGTGTGTTTTTTTTTTGTCTAGTACTGGATCATCTAACACAGAACTTCTAAATAATCTTCGAGGGCTTCGTCTTCCTCGATATTTGAATAATGGGGTTAAAACGCAATGCTGAGGTGTTCAGCAAAATTACCAGATTTTTCTTTGCGGTTTCTAGCCCAGGTTCCATCAGGTTTTCTTATACTTGCTTTCTAGATGCTATGATCTTCAGGGGTGAGATATATAAAATAAGCAAATTAGTTCTTTTGGGAATTCAATAGAACCGCTCTAAGTCATTGAGATAACTTGTTGTAATTCAGCTTATCAGCGACATTACGGAATCTTTGCCATTTAGCTGGAGCACGTCTTTGTTTCGGTGATTTAAAGAAGTTTATACCCTTTGTTGTTGTCAGTCTGCAGCTCCAGTAGGTGTGCTTGGAGTTTCAGTATCCTTCAACAATAAATCTGTTTTGAGAATATGAATAGAACTGCTAATCTGTGAAGAATTGTGTTTGTATCGGAGCAGATTGAATTGATTCTAATGGAGCACGTCTTTGTTTCATTAGCAGTTTGGTGTTTTTCAGTTTAGAATAGATTATGATGATGGTGTGATAAGGAGTTTTTAATTATTACTTCTGCATGAGCTGGTTGTATTTGGAGTAATTAGTAATACACTACTCTACCGGTAAAGTGTTTTTGATATTAGGAGCACGTTGATTTTATTCAGATGGAGAAAAGCAACGATTTCTTGCTCATGGTTAATGAGACCAGTTGCGTTCCAAGTAGCTATTCGTATTATATAACCATTATGGGGTTAATTCTGTGATTAAGGTTGGCAAGAGATCGAGTATGATGTTATTTTGATTCATAGGTTGTATAAACAAGTTCTTTTTTTTTTATTTACAAGTTATTGTATGATCAGCAAAGGAAATTATTATACATGACATATGTAATATAGACTAACAATTATTTATAACGTCTTGTTTATAATAATTACAATAATAAACGTTGCAATTAATAGTTTATTAAGTATGGGAAATTGACAATAATTGAAGACCTAGTTAAGAGAGGATGACAACAGTTATTGCGTTAATCACTATTTTCGTCAAAGACTACTAGATCTTGTGGTAGTCTTCGTTTTAATCTACCATGTATGTTCGACTGGCACAAGTTGTAGTGAAGGACATCACATATTCTCGCGTTTTGTAAAAACTTTTTAGTGGTTTCCCGAATGAACTCGTTCACGTGAGATACACCTAGCAACTGGTTGTTACGAATATACACGACGCGTTTACTGCTATTCACTTTGTTTTGAAATCTTTGTAGTTTATTGATATTCATTTGAGATGTAGTACATCAGACTGGACAGGCATAGAGAATTAGTGGGTGTAGTAGCGTTTTGCACATTAAGATGATGCATTCAGGCTTCAATGTTGACTTGCGATTAATCAATGGATAAAGTTGTTTTAACCTATTGTTGCCTTGTAACAGGTTGTGATTAAGATTAAAGCTCCAGGTTGGGCGCGTGTCCAAGTAGACTCTGAGTCTGTTGGATTCTATTGTATGGGATTGCCATGAATGATGATATTAGATGCGGTAGTTATTTTCCTTGAAGTAAAGATTTTAGTCTGATATTTCGTGGGGTTAATTTGAATATTCCAGTTGGCAATCTTGTCTGCGGATTTTTGTAATTGATACACAGCCTCTTGTAGATCGGAATTTTGAGTGATAATTGCTATGTCGTCTGCAAATGCGGCTACGGATGCCGTGGTTACCGGAAGAAGGGATGTGTAGATGTGAAACAGCGGAGGTCCTAGTATGCTGCCTTGTGAGACTCCAACATGCACTTGTTTAGTCTTATATATACAAGAGTTGATCTTGACCGCAAAGGTTCTATCTTCTAGAAATAAGAAGATAATTGCGAACAAATAGAAGTATTTATATTAAGGAGCTTTTTCTTTAGGCCTTCGATCCACACCTTATCGAAGGCCTGAGCAACACCCAAAAAGAGGACTGTAGTGTAGTATTTGTTGTAGTATAATTTTTCTATTCTATTTCAGGAATTTGCTGGAGCTGATGATAAGCTGAGTGTCCTCTCTTGAAGCCAAATTGAAATAGTGGTACTATGTTTTGGGGTTCCACGAATTCTAGTAATTTTGTGTAAACATTTTTTTCTAAGATTTTAGACAGTGCAGTATGTAGGCTTATTGACCGATAAATCATGTCTTTTTTTCCCCGGGCTTGGCAAATATAAGTATGCGTACGTGTTTCCAGTCGTAGGAAAAGTATCCAGTGCGGAGGCATGCATTTAACATTAGGGCTAGGTGTTTTAAGATCGTGCTGGATATAAGATCATGGTCAGGTGATTTTTATCTGGATAGGGCAGTTGTAATTTGGGCTATTTCCCTCGGAGGTGTGTATTAGTTACAGTGGACAATTCTCCATGTTGCTTTAATATTCTTTTTGTGGTTTTCCACCTGCGTGGCCAGGGCCGATGCTTGCTATATGTCGTCGATATGATTCCAGTTTATATTCTTCGAGTTCCTTTTTGAGACGATGAGTAAGGCTGCTTAATAGCTTTTTCATTTCTGGTTCTTTGCCACTGGCTTTTGGTTTGGCTTCTTGTTTTAATGAGCTGCAGTATATGATTGGGGGGTGGTTATTATTTGTAAATATAGGTAGAGGGTTATAACTGATGACTTTACGGCAGTCCCAATTGATGTGGTGATGTTGGTTACTGCAGTATCTATGTCTTTTTGAGTCTCGCAGGTGTTTAGTTCTCGAAAGTTGTTGTCAAAGTTTTCTTCAAAAGTATTCCAGGAAATTGATCCATTAGTGAGTCTTTGGGGTAGCTCCATTATAGCTCTCTGATTCATCTGCTTCGAGAAGTTTTTCTGCAGGACGACATCTAGTATGCTTAGTAGGTGGTCTGTTTGGTAGAGGAAGTAAGTATACTCTTATGGGAGCAGGATTTGAAATGCATAAACAGTTGAATAATGATCGAGTTTGGTACCGTCAAGATTGGTGGCTCGACAGCTCCATGTGATATGTTTACAACTGATATCTCCTACTACTATTTTCTGATCAGTTGTATCGAATAGAACCTTTATGTCATTTTATTTAGTTTTTTATTTGGCTGCCTGTATACGCTGTGTAATTATAACAAAACAAATTGCCATGTTATAGGGTGCAATCCCATAAATGCATAGAATAATATCGATTAAGCTAAACACTAAACCCGAAATTATGAATATAATACAAACATATGCCTTTACTACTAACACAGGTGAGAAAACTAACGAGAACTTTTATACAACCTTAGAAAGGGTAATAAACTCTATTCCAAATAGAGACATGTTTATCATTATGGAGGACTTCAATGCGGAAGTGGGAAAAATAGAAGAAAACGCATATATTAAAAAGAACATAGGAAAACATGGACTAGGATAAACAAATGAAAGAGGAAAAAAACTCATAGATTTCTGTACTAATAACAATTTGACAATAACTAATACCATATTTAAATAACGCGCAAAACGTTTATACACTTGGAAATCTGCGGATGCCAAAAAAGTAGTCAAATAGATTACTTTCTAATACGTACGCGTTGGCCCACTTCAATACGCAACACAAAAACATACCAAGGGGCAGACTGTGAAAGTGACTACAGAATACTGGTCGCACGAGTCGCTACAAAGTAAACATGGCATGCAAAAATATCCCCAAGAACAAATTAAAAATATCCAACTCAGATAAATTAGTATTTGAAGAAAGAATTCAACAATCGTTGGTAGTTTTGGTGGTGACCCCACAAAACACACATCTTGTAGAAAAACTGTCGGCAGAAACAAAAACCATAATATCCAACGCAATCAAAGAAATACCAAATAATTCCAGGAACCAAAACGGAAACCATGGCTAACACATCGTACGACTATAAATAGGGAAACAAAAATACATAAATATAATAGCCAAACACAATTATACTAAAGAACTCTATATGGAGCATAACAAATGAGGAAAGTGAAAAAGTTGCAGACATATCCGATATTTTGGAAAGACAGAAAGAATACTGGCAAAAACTGTTTAAGAACAAAAAAACCATTGAAGATTCAATAAAGAAACTAAAGGGAAACAGGATGGTTAGAATGGACAACATCTATCCTACTTACCCTTCATAAGAAAGGGTCAAAAAATATCTGCAACAATTACAGATTACTCGCACTAATTTCCCATGCTAGCAAAATACTAGTACACATTATCAATTAACGTCTCAAAACATACTTAAACTGGCAAATAGCTGCGAAGCAATTTGTCTTCAGAGAAAGAAAGGGTACCAGGGAACAAACTTTTAACTTACGATTAATTATAGGAAAGTCGTGAAAATTTGATACCCCTGGGTACATTTGCTTTGTCGACTATATCACAGCCTTAGACAGCATTAAGTGGCAGAAACTATGACAAATATTATCGGAGTTAAGTGTTCCAAAACCCCTGATACGTCAGATAAAAGGACTATATGAGCAAAATAATGCAGTAATAAAATTGGATAATCAAATATCAAACCCATGCAAACCAGAAAAGGGATCTAGGGTGGGTTACGTATCGTCAATTCAATTCAATATTTACATCAAATTCAGAATGAGAAACGTCTTAAAAAGTTGGAATGAAGGGTTCACAAGCAAAGCAGTTAAAATAAATAATTTATGGTATGCCGATGATACGGCTATCCTTGCTGACGATGTTGAAAAACTATCACAACTAATCGGAAAATTAAAAACAGGAAATGGTAAACTTGAATTGAAGATTAACTATGAAAAAAGAAGTCTTGATAGCTGAGAGAAGAGAACAAAATTGGCATGATGCTAGACGTATCAATAATTACAAGATAATGAATCATTACATATATTTGAGATCCCCGATTACTAATGACGGATATTGCAATATAATAATTAGAAAATGCACAGATTTAGCTAGCAGCATAGTTACAGAATTAAATAAAATTTGGTCTGATCGAAATACTGCCATTGATACTAAAATAACACTTATGAAAACTCTAGTATTTCTCATACTACTCTATGCTGTAGAAACGTGGATAATGTAGAAAATGAATTCCAGACGAATCGACTCCTTCGAACTATGATGCTGGCGAAGATTACTCAGAGTGTCATGAACGGAGAGAAGAACTAATGTGTTCATTATTGAAAAAATCCAAGAACCTACAACATTATCCAAACTCATTGGTGTGGCGGCCTTTTCGCCCTTGAACCGCCTGTGTATCGTGGCGGCATGCTGGGGGCTTTGATATCTGCCGCCACGTTTTGCTATCGCACACAAAACGGCATATGGGCTTTTGCTCATCCGGCGAGTCTGCATACGCCGTCGGCGGCACCCTTTGAGACGAAAAGTGCTGTCGAATTAAGATTTCCCGCAAATGATCTACCGCTGAGACAGGCGCAAAGCCCGGCGACATACTCGATCCGCAACGCGGCCAATTCGGTCGTGTTTTACCAACCCGCAAGAAATATTCGACCCGCATCCCGGCCAGTGCGGTCGTGTTCCAGGCACGAAGACATCGCAACAAGGTGGCCACCGTGAAACCAACGCCGCCGAAGCCGAAGCCGATTACAGGTGAGCGATTTGGCAATTACTCATCGGTTGATATCGGTAGCCGCCCCCATCCACTTTCGCGCCGGCCGTTTAAGGGACGATTTGGGCCTCAACGTTTTACTTTTCAAAACGGGCCGTACTTAGTTCCCCACACCGCACCACGAGGGCACGGCTATTTACACGCCTGCCTCTTCACTCATATACAGAAAAATTACAAGATACTTTGGCCATGTTCAACAAAGAAATCCAGAAGATTTCAAAAAATTAGTTATGTATATATATCAAAACTTAAAGATCAAAACCGCGGAGACGATTACCAAAAAATTGTACGGACCATATCAAAGAGGTCACCGGCCATACTATCGAACAGGCCACAAGAACAGCTCAAAACAGAAATCGATAGCGAAACATCGTAAAAAGAAACATGCAGAACAACTAGTTCTTGGATCACAACGCTTCTGACAAGAAGCCTACTGTATAAAACGCTAAGTTTAATGTAGTAAGTGCAATACCGAAGGCGCTGCGAATATTTGGCGCGCGCTAGCGCTAGGCAATCTGCAATGTTGTTGAGAGCGTCTGCTTTAATATGTGTGTAATAACGAGAACAATATACGAGTTTAAATATACGAGTGTGTTTTCATTTCTAAGATTGGTGCCGAAACCCGGGAAGAAAGTGACAAGTGTTGTGATAGAAAACTGAAACTTAAAACCGTGAGTAAATAAACACTTATAAAATTGTTATAAGCTAAAACTATGGACTTGTAAAATTTTTGTGAAATAATACTATGGACTTATATAATTTTTGTGATTTAATTTTATGGGCTTATAAAAATCTGCCGTTTTCGCAAGTGATACTATACAAATAAACTTTGAAAATTTTAGTTTTTTGAATTTAGCAGTTTAACTTAATGTATTTATTATTTACACTTTCACTTACATGTGACTTTGGTTTATTTACAACTGAACATTATTTTTTGATTCGAAATTGTGAATAACCTTGCGAGCAGTGAAGATTTTTTCGAACTTTTTAACATTTTATTATTACACTATCAAAATGGAAAATTTAATAAAAGGTGAAATGGAGTTTTTTGAGCAGCTGAGAAAGGCTGAACGCAATTTTAACAAGTCAAATTATGAGACCCGAGGAAAATCCAGTTATTTAACAACGAGAATTGATTTATTGAATAAGTTGGAAGAAGCGTTTGACCAAAATCATTTAGAAATAGTATCGGAAGTAATAGATGAGCAAAGGGATGAGACACGATATTTCATAAATGATGTGCAAGATTCGTTTCAAGAAAGTGTGATTAACTACAAATCCCTTCTTAAAGAGCACCTTGAAATGATAAGGGTACTACGAAAGTTCGTGTTGTATTTAATGCTTCGAGTGAGGGATTAAACAACGTATCGCTCAAGGATGACCTACGAGTAGGCCCTAAACTTCAACAGGATTTACGACATCTTTTGCTTCGGTGGCGTAGATATCCTGTCTGTATTGTAGCTGACCTAGTAAAAATGTATAGGCAAGTTTACGTGAATGAGAACGACGCTAATTTCCAAAGAATTATGTGGATAATTAGTCCTGAGATGCCGATGCAACACTACAAACTATTGACTTTGATGTTTGGCACTGCTTGTGCTCCCTATCTTGCTGTGAAAACATTACAAACATTAGCAGAACTAGAGAGACATACATATCCATTAGCAGCAAAGATAACTAAAACAGATTATTACGTAGATGACCTAATGACAGGTTGTGTGACAGAGACAGAAGCCCTACAGATATACGAGACAATGAGTAAACTAATGAATCAGTTACAAAAGTGGAGTAGCAACAACCGACATTTTCTGGATCATATCGAGAAGAACAAGTTAAATACAGAGCAATCAGTAACAATCAAGGTTAACAACGTGATGAAGGTACTAGGTATTTGTTGGAACAGAAATACAGATAACTTCGAGTGTATAGTAAACTTATCTGAGCATGAACAACCTATCACAAAACGAAAAGTTCTTTCAGACATTGCTAGGCTGTATGATCCTATTGGGTGGATTGCGCGGTAGTAATTACTGCCAAAATTTTTATTCAAAAGTTGTGGAAGGCAAATCTTGATTGGGATAGTGAATTGCCATCAGAGTTAATGATTGAGTGGTTAAAATTTGAAAAGAGTTACGACATATTCAGAATTATGATTCAGTGGCTCTGCTAACTAGAATCTAACTTGAACTTGAACACCGCTTCTGGACGACGAGTTACTGCAGTCAGTTTATCTAAGAGTTGTAGACGAGAATGAGCATACACGTGAAGTAGTCACTGCCAAGACTAGTTGGCCGATTGAAAAGAGGTGTCAATTCCTAGATTAGAACTTTGTGGAGCAGTTAGCTGCAAATAATTAGTGATTATCACAAGTAATGGACATACCTAAGCAAGATATTACTTGGACAGACTCAACGTCGTAATAGCTTGTTCGTGGTCCTATAAATAGATGGGTTAGAATCTATTCACACAATAATGGATGTCGAGCAGTGGGGACATGTATCGACGCATATGAATCCTACTGATTGCGCATCAAGAGGCGTACAACCAAGTGAATTGAAGAGCGAGGAACTTTGGTGGAACGGCCCTAAATGGCTATCTGAAACAGTGATCAACGTAGAGAGTGTTGATGTAGCTGAAACACATGAAGAAGAACGGATGAGATCCTTTGCAACGATGCACAAGGACTGTGATTTCATTTGGATGAAATTTTCTGATTTGACTAAAATGCTGAAAGTAATTTCGTTACGTCGGAGATTTCTGAAAATAAAATTACCACTGAATGAGAGAAAACCACATCCAAAATTTGTTACGATTGAAGACATAGATAAAACTTTACAACTTTGTATTAAGCAAGTTCAAGAAAGTGCATTTAGTGAAGACTACCTCATTAAAAGTAAAGATTACGTGCCAAAACGGGCTTATACACATTTATCCATTTGTAGATCAAAATGGCATTCTAAGTAGGAGCGTATACATCAGGCTAATGGAGTTACGACCAAAAGCATCCAATTATTGCCTAAAATCACTTCCAGCTAATAGTGCATCATGGCGGACCTCAAGTCATGATGAGTTTTGAGAAGTCAATTTTGGATATTGAGAACACGAGATATGGTAAAAAATATTAAAGTTACAATTTGTTTGAGATACTCCAAAGCAACAACTACACAATTGATGGGTCAATCGAAGCTAGACTAAAGCCAAAGACCATTCAAGACCTCAGGTGGATTACAGGTCCCATTAATATAAAGTTTTCGCGACGAGGGCTAAATCCTATAAAGGATACATAGTTTGTTTGTTTGCATGGTGACTGCGCAATCCACTTAGAAGCTGTGACTGATATGACCACAAAACGTTTTATTGCCACATTTAGACGATTTGTTTCACGTAGAGGTGCGTGTCTAAATCTAGCTAGCGCTAGGCAATCTGCAATGTTGTTGAGAGCGTCTGCTTTAATATGTGTGCAAGAACGAGAACAATATACGAGTTTAAATATACGAGTGTGTTTTCATTTCTAACACCTACGATGGAAGAAGAAGAAGAATCATGTACTATCAGGTAAGTCACGCGTGGTTGGGGATAATGGATCAGGGACGATGTGCGCTGTACCCACTGGGATATAGTCTCCTGCTGCATTGTTCCCATAGTACTACAACAAAGCAAAACTAACAAAAAACCTAACATATAGTGATGTTTCGTTAAAATCGTTAATACTTATATTTTTAAAAAGGGTCAAGGAATGCGTTGAGGGCGAATGAAAGCTAAGTAACAATTATAAGATCTTTAATGAGGTTATAATTGCTGTTTATGCTACTTAATATGTTATGGATTATTTGTTTATTTATTAACCAATTGTAATCTGTATATGAAGATACAATAAGCAATACAGATAAATTGTGGAAACGTCATGAATAGATATGAAACCCTAACTCCAAGATTTCTTACATATTATGCATTTAACTACGATGTAACAGGAATTGCTAAATTAAAGTATTACAGCTGTGCAAATCTATATGGCAAGTCAAGTGGCTTAATTCTACTTAGTCTTTGAATGTTACCACTATCATCTAGAAGATTTACAGCGTGATAATTAGGATGGAATTCTAATTTATGTAAATAATTTGCACTTTGTTTCACTGTAGTATCTTTCACAGGGTCTACTTTTAAATCATTCAAAATGTCAACATTTCTTAGAAAGTGCGGAGCATCAGCCATAGCGCGTAGTCCAGATGGGCTTGAATGCTACATTATATACGAGGAGCTTGTTATGAAGCGATAATTTGGATTTTCAAGCCAAGTTGCTTGCGTTTTTTCCATATGTGTTTCTTCCATGTGAGGCCGCTGTCAAGGTATAAGCCTAGGTATTTCACCTCTGTTACATGTGGTAGTGGTGCATTGTTTATGAAGACTTGAGGTAAGTTGACTGTAAACGTCATATGGTGTGATTTGCTTTCATTTATTTTTACCCTCCACCTTTTTGCCCACATCTCTATCTCATTTAAATTTTTCTGTAGGATATCAGCAGCTATCGTGGGATCTTTGTGCTTAACCATGATCGGTTTGTCGTCGGCAAAGGTGGCTGTGAAAGATTGGTTATTGGCAGGCAGATCAGCGGTGAAGAGCAGGTATAGGAGCGGCCCTAGCACGCTGCCCTATGGTACGCCAGAAAGGATTTGATGGAGTTCAGTTAGTTGCTGTTCATATTTCACTTGAAAGAATCTACCATCTAGGTAAGATTTTAGAACAATGTAATATGGGTGTGGTAACGAAGATATTAGTTTGTAAAGGAGACCGTCGTGCCAAACTTTGTCAACAGGTTTATTATCATCAAGGAATGCTGCGGTGCAATACATCTTTTCTTCAAAAGATCGGTTTATAAAATCTACCACTCGGTGGACTTGATGTATAGTCGAATGCTGCTTTCTAAATCCAAACTGATAGTCTGGAATAAGATCGAGTTCTTGTAGAATAGGTATAACCCTTCTAAGTAGCAGCTTCTTTAGTAGTTTGCCAAGTATGGGTAAGAGGCTGATAGGCCTACAGGAGCTGACTTCATTTAGTGCTTTACGAGGTTTTAGAACTGCAATTACTTGGGCAACCTTCCAGACAGCTGGGAAATAGCCTATCCTTAACACAGCGTAGTATATTGTTGTTAGCATAAGTAAGCCTTTACGCGAAATTTCCTTAATAAGTCTTGTAATTAAGTCAAAGCCAGGAGCCCTTTTTATGAAGATTAGATTAAATCGTGGTTTTGACTTCCTTGACTGTAAAGAGATCTGGTGGCGGAGATATCTGATACTGAGCTTCTAGAGCATTCTTAAACACCATATCTGCATCAGGAGTATTTGACGGCGGTAAGAATTTAAATACTTCCACAAAAGCGTTTGCCTTTTCTGAGTCAGTGCGTGCCCAGCCTCCATCCTCTTTACGTATATGGGGGACAGGAAGTCTTTGGTGCTTTATTCTCTTCGTCGCTCTCCATTATGAGTAGTTCGTATCATCTGTAGCTGTAAAGTATTCAAGATATTCTTGGAAGCATTTGTTTTTAAAGTTGCTGATTAGGCTTTGCAGTTCTCTAGAGGCTTGATCATATCGCGTTTTGTCTGAAGGATACCTGGTGGTTTGCCAGATTTCCCGAGGCGTCTCTTTTCGGCTATTTTCTTTTTAACGAATATTGAACAGCATCCTTGTATACTTTTAGTTGGAATAACAGGTGTGGCAAGCCCAGGCTGAGTCCTGAACAATCCTAGTGAGGCTTAAAAACGGCGGCTTCTAAGCCTTCGACGGTTTTTAATGGGATTCTCATGTTTAGTTGGGCGTCCACTAGGCTTCTGAAGTGTGACCAGTCGTTGAACTAGTTGTTGAATAGCTTAAGTGGCTTCTCTTTTTAGATGACTGTAGCAATCACAGTTGCTATAACAGGAGTGTGATCAGAGGATAAGTTCAAACATGAAGAGATGTCCAAATATCCCGGAGAGATACCTTTTGTAAGAAAAAAGTCCAACAAATTCGGTAGTTTGCGAGTATCAGTTGGCTAGTATGTAGGTTCATATGTAGATAAATGGTTCAATTTCAGTTCTTGCATGACCTGGTACAGAGCTCTGCCTCTACCTGGGGGAGAAAAGCGAGAACCCCAGTGAGTATTTTTGACGTTGAAGTCTCCCCTAGCCATAATCTGTTACCGAGTGACCCAAAGTATGAGATAAAACCCTCCTTGTTGACAGGATAATTTGGAGGATAATAAACTGCAGACAAAATAAGTGGACCATGCCAGTCAGTTATCTCTAGAGTTGTTGCTTAGATAGTTTTCTTTGAAGTGAAGTAGCTCATGATGTTTGATATGTTCCGTAATTATTATGGCAGTGCCACCTTTCGCATGTGTTTCGGCATCTAGATGATTAGTAAAATACACTGTATAGTTTGGTATCTTAAAATGACTTCTGCTGGAGAAGTGAGTTTCAGATGTTATATATTAAATGTTCTTAGTGTCCAATTAAAAAAAGCTACATAGAATGGGTGATCACTACCTCATTACGAATGAAATTTAGAAAAAAAAACTTTTTTGCTTAATTTATTGCTTGGCGACGATCGCGTTTTAACGATTCCCTCATTATTTACCCACACGCATTCCGCCGCCGCGCCGCGAAAAAAGCGAGCGAAAGCGCGGCCAAAAAGCAAAAAGCCGCCGAGCGCCGAACTCCCAAGAAGTTCGATTTTTCGCTGGAGGCTCATCGGCGACGCGCGGCGAAAAGCGCCGAAGCGGCGCTCAGTCCTGGACCAAGGGATGCTGCGATACGTGGGGCGGCGTTGGCGGAGGCAGCTTTTCGCCGAGCGAGGGAGCACTCGGGCTTGCTGGCCGGTCCGCGGCGTCCGCGCTGTTTTTTGAGATCGCCGCCGACGGGGTGCAGCCGGCGCCGAGCGGGGCGGATCGCGACCGCGGCCTAATTCGACGGCCGGGGCGGCCGAGGATGCGGCCGGCTCGCTGCGTCGCAGTGCGTGCATGTGCATTTTCGCCGAGTGCGCCCGAGAGTGACCTTCGCGTGGACAGGGCCGGCTGCAGCCCCGCGGGCTTCGCGCTCCCGTAATCCGCGCGCAATGGGGGCGGCCGCCGCTGTCGCACGTTCGGCTGCTGCTGGAGACTTAAGCTCGTTGCGCTGTAGGTGGGCCAGTCCTGCGATGGCTTGCAGCGAGTGCATCCTCTGAGTGAAAATGTCGTGGGAGTCTTTGAACCTGCAGGACTATATGAGGTAAGTGGGACAGCTAAAAAAATATTGTATATAGCATTTGTGTTTCCCCAGTAATGTGCTGATAGTCGTATTTGCTGTTTTTTTACAACTCAACATTGAAATAAATCTTATAAAAGAACAGACTATACAAGCAAATAACAACTTTCGGGGATTATAAAAATTCTTCAGTTATTAATGAAGAGATAAACAAAATTACTTTTAACTTAACATTTTGTTAAACACTGAAACCCTTTTTGTAGTCTTAAAAATATTTATATTACTTTTTTATTTTCATTTTTAAATATTACTTCCGACATCTTTAGTATTTCAGAAAATTTATGAAAGTAAAGCAACATGGTTATATTAAATTATTAAACACCTAAAAACTTTAATGTTTTTTTTATCATACGGTAAGTATGGTATATAGAAGTCATCTTTAAAATGTTGTACACAGTACGGCTTAATTTTCACATTTGGGGGAGGGTATGTATAGGCTGACTTGCCTTATTTTTTGTAGAGTGCCAATCAGAAAAATTGGTTGTTATGAATTGTATATTTTTAATGTAAGAATTTATGTAAGACTTATAGTTGGCGTACAATAAATATAGTAGAATTAATTTTGTATTGAAAACTGTAACTACAGTTAATCTTCAGCTATGAAATTGGACGCTAAAGTCCCTTAAGTGTCATAGTCTACAATTAATACTAATAATAATAAGTCCCGTTATTCCCTTAGAGACATAAAGTCAACAATAGGTCTTTTTATAGTTTGCAATGGGTTTCAACTGAATTTTTTTTTCACTTTTGCACTATTGTCTTTCGCCAGGTTGTGCAGAGTCTACCCACTCTTCTTTGATTTTGCGGATTCAATTTTTGAGGATGTGTATTAGTATTCTTCGTATCCAGCCATATGTTCTCTTCTTGATGTTATTGATGATAACTTTTTAACCTGTTTATGCCACAGTTCTTCGTTTGAAATTGCTCACGGCCACGAAATTTGTAATGCATTTCTCAAACATTGGTTTACAAATGTTTGTAATTTGTTTCCAATGTTATTATTATTACCCATCGCTAGCCACTACTTTTTCTCATTTTTCTGGGAGCATACGGGTACCGCGTTGGAAGAACGCTTCATCTTTTGAGGCTATCCGCGAATCAACCCAATTTTTGCTATCTTCATATGATGTGAAGTGCTGCTCAGACAGGCCATGTGACATCGATCGGACCAAATGATAATCGAAAGGGGCAACGTCTGGTGAACACGGCGGCTGGAGTAGGACTTCCCAATTGAGTGTTTCCAAGTAGGTTTTGACTGCAACATGTGGACGAGCATTATTATGCAGGAGAATAATTTTGTCGTGTCTGGAGTAGTAGTGGGCGCGTTTTTCCTTGAGTGCTCGGCTCAATCTCATCAATTGTGTTCGGTAGAGAGCCCCGGTAATGGTTTTGTTCGGTTTGAGCAACTCATAATGCACGACACCAATATGATCCTACCAAATACACAACATAAGTTTTTTCCATGTATATTCGGCTTGGTTGTCGATGTTGAAGTATGACCATGTGGTTCCCATGATTTCCTCTTCTTTGGGTTATCGTTCTTTTATCCATTTTTCATCACCAGTGACTATACAATGCAAAAACCCTTTAGTTTCTGCTTGGTTAGTAACATTTCACATGTGCAAAATCAACATTTCTCGGCTTCAGTTCACATGCAACCCAATTTCCTTGCTTTTGAACGATTTAAACGATATGAAATTGCTTGAGTCACTCCTAATGCAAGTGCAAGTTCTTCTTGCGTTTGACATGAATCTTCCTCCAATAATATTACCAATTCCGCGTCTTCGTACACTTTCGGCCTTCCGCTACGCTCTTTGCCTTCGACGTCAAATTCACCGTTCTTACACTTATGAAATCACTCGCGACAACTTATCTCACTTAAATCAGCCTCACCATATGCTTTTAACAGCAGTAGATGCGCCTCAACTGCAAATTTCTTCAAATTAAAGAAGTAAATCAAATGTTTCCGCAAAAGACGCTTATTCGCCTCAAAACTCGACATTTCGCACGAAAAAAGTTATGTGATGCTGATACAAAATTGCTAATGTTTTAAGGTTACGGTGTTGTCAGATGTCCAATCTTACGATATGACGTTTTACATCTGACAATTTCAACTTACTGGTGGGGCCATCTTTTGTCAATCGGCGGAGACTTATTTGTATTTCTTTTAGTTTTTTTTTTTAGTTCTAAGCCCTATTTAGTTTGCTTTCACTGTGAGCTTATCTCCTCATGTTATACCCCCCTATGTTTTGATTGAATTTTAATTAGAAAAAGCATGGGTGAAAATATGCAACTTCCTCTTACTCCCGCGTTTGTAGCAAATGGTGCGAATAGCTCTCCCTCGTGAAATAATCTGCTTATGGAACTGTAGCCTAACTTTATCAGTACAAACTTTTATTTTTAATGTTGTCCATATCCAATTTCCGTTGGAGTCGAACGCTTTTTAAAATCTATAAATAGCAAGTGCAAAGATGTATTAAATGTACTTGATTGCTCAACGATGTAGTAATATTATCAATACAGGGAACTGTTTTTAGAAATCCCGACTGTTCCTTTCGTAGTCTTGTGTTTATCTGATCAGTTACCCTGTTTAGAATTATATGGTAAAATATTTTACTTGCAATGCATAGTAAGCTAATTCATCTCCAGCTCTCACGTTTATGCAGATCGCCCTTCTTAGATATTTCTCAATTTTTGGGAAACGACTCTTCTTGTCAGATTGTTACCAATAGCGGCAACAGAATTTCTAAATTAAAATAGTTGTTTAGTTTTAAAACCTCTGCAGCAACTTAATTTTCTCCAGGAGCTTTTTCTCTTGCTGTTTGTTGAAATGCTGTTCTCAGTTCTCTTTCTGTTGGAAGTTTCACATTTATATCCGACTGAGCGATGACTGCTGATTATAGTACTTTCTTCGCTTATCACGTTCGTGGCTTCTTCAACGTATCATATTGTTCAACAGAGATGAAAATATCCGCACCCTACAGATTTCGGGTCGCTCAATACGAAAATTACACTTAAAATTGCCTCCTGGCTCGGGCTTCTGACTAATTTCACCTTTTTACATTTTACATGCAACGCTATAGGAATACAACAGTACGAATAACAGTTATCAAACATTCCTTTTCATACATGCCGCCTTTTCTGATGTCGCTTGTGGGGAATGTCCGGATCATCCAGCAGAAATCTGCTTACATTGAGACTAAATGATGTTCCGTTGCAGAAATTTCCTGATAAAATCGCCAGAATCCGTTGGGAAGACATCAATATGTGAATGGAGAAAGCGCATTTTTAGAGACATGTTGCATCAAATTTTCTCGTAGGTAAATATAAATTCTTCCATTAGGTCTTTGTAATTTTCATCGTGACGGTTGTCCAAGAATTGTATACTAACATTCCGGAAACAAGGCCAAGTATGAAGCTCATCAAAATTAAGATTGGTTTCAAACTGTTTGCCTTAAAAAGCTTGCGTATCGGAGGACTTATAAATAGCTCCAGTTTTACCTTTTTGTGCTTAGACGTGGAAACTTTTGTCATAAGTATTCAAATGTATGTTAATTTTCGTTAATTGCGTTCATAAATTCCTTTATAAGTCCTACGGTGGTAGGGAAATGCTATAAGTGCTCACTAGAGGTTCGTATAAAATATTTTTAGTGCATATAATAGCAATAGTACTTTGTGTACCCACCTTGTAGACCGAGCACAAATGCTATCATTTGGAAATCACCACTACCTATATCTATATTGATTGTAACTTATAAGATCCAGAAGGCGCATGGAATAACTTCATTTGTCTAGGGATGCATAAGCATAAGCAATAGGGATTAATGATGGTATTTCATTACCATTGTGCAACACCACAGTTTGCAGGCTTGTTTTTGAAGCGTCTATAAACACTCTTCAATAGTCAGCTTTGTACGAAAAGTTCAGTCTCAGCATCAAGCCTTCAACATATTTGCAAAATATTAAGATGAAAAATGTTGACAGTTCTTTTTAATGATCGCGATGAGTAGATACTCTAATTGTATCCGCCAGGAGGTTCTACTGCTGCAATATGGATGCTAAAAGTTCAGCTTCATTCTTTGGCAGTTCTAAATCCCTAACCAGGTCATACAGTTCACATTCTGATTCTGTTATAGGAGGTACTTGTCGGTTGAAATGTTGGATCTGCACCACTGGTGTTTTGAACACTTTCTAACACAGCAAGTTAATTTCCATCATCCACCATATCACTGTCTGCTGGAATGTTAGCGGAGGGATCGCAGACTGGCAACCCTTCTGCATGGCCCACGACTGACAGATAGTATCACAAGCTTTTCAATCTACATCTTCTTCTTCGTATTAATTCATTTCTTCAAGTACGGTACCAGACAAAAAAGGCGTTGGTTCACGCCAAACGGCAGGCACACCAAAACGCATGGAACGTTTTTGCCAATCATCCAAGCATTTGAGGTGGATGAATAAGTCGTATAACGAACGTAAGGACCTCACGATTTGTCCTGGTTTTCGACACGACATGCCTTTTTCACTGCAGAAGTCAATGGCCGCTTTCTGGAACCACTAAGCGTAAATATAGCAAAAGTTGCCTGGAAAATTTGTACACAAGCGGGGCATTGCTGCACGTCAGTGGATCACAAAGTTTATGTAAAATGTACAAAATCAGTAATGCAATAAGTCACTAATTAAACAAATAAAATATACGCCCGATTATAAACTCCACGCTGCCACGTACAAGACTGGGGCCGTTGGATGGAACCGGTTTTAACCGCTCGATCACGTGATTCGTGAGACGAAGGCCGGAAGCAACGGCGCGAGTCAATAACAGCTTCATCAAGAACGACAGTGCCTATTTTATTTCATTTCCCTTATTTTTTTTATTTCACACATACTTCACGTATCGTAATTGTATAGCGTTATATGTAAAATGTAAACAGTGAAATTACTCAAACTTAAGGGTGATTTTCGTGTTCAGCAACAAAATTTATAAAAGGTGGTTACTTAAAAAATGAAAAATTGTTGAACAATGTTATCTCTATCACACTAATTACTGTTGTATTGTACTTAATACATGCCCTTTTTGTTTAAAATTGGTATTTCTCTTCCTTCCCCAGTTGATTAATGGTTTTATACAATATCTTGATATTACCTTTCTTGTGCTCTCTCTGCTAATCCTTTTGAATTATTTCGTTTATTCTTTTTTATGTTTTTTTATTACTTTTTATTGTACATTGTATCTGTAATTTCTTTTCTGATCTTAATCCATCACTTGTAGATACAAACCTTTTATGTTCTTTCTTGCTTGTATCTTTCCTTATGTTTTGGTACTAATCCTTTTTCCTTGTTGATTGTTTTCTTGTCTAGAGTTCTTTCACAGGCTCGTCATAACTAATGTCTTTTGCTCTTTATTGCATGTATTCTGCAAATTTTCTTTTTGTTTGGATAGTTAATGTTTTATATATTTCATCTAATTGTTCCTTTATATCTTTTTCAGTCTGTTGGTATTTTAGCCGACAGTAAATGGCGATTTATACCTACATCTGCTCTCATCCAAGAATAGATTTTACCATTTCCTACTTATAAAAATGTGGTCAAGTTTCTGTTTTTAGGTCTGGAGAAATCCAAGTTACTTTGTAACATTTCTTGTGCCGGCTACTAACAGGTTGTACATACCATATAATTCGACGAGCATCTCTCCATTTTTATTCATTTTTCCTATTCGTTCTTTGCCTATTGCATATTCAATATCTTTGTTCGCGTCTACTCTAGCAATAACGTCTCCCATAAGTAATATTACATCGTTTCTATAAAATTTTCTCAGAATCTGATTAAGTGAATTGTAAAAAAACTATTCTCCTTTATATTATCCAATTTCTGTGGGTGCATAGCATTGAATTAATGTTATTTTACTATGTTTTATGTTGAGTCTTATTTTTACTATTCTCTCGGATAATGGTTTCCAATCTATGACCCTATCTCTGAATGTTCGGCTTACCGTTACTCCCACACCGTATTCATAGCGGCATTTATGTTTTGTTTTTCAGGGTTTTTTGTTTTTTGTACGGCTATTATCATTTGTTATTTTAAACGATGTGTTTTGTTCATCTATGTTTGCATACATTTTTATTTTTATTTCTATTTTTATTATCCTTGATTCCTTTAATTCATCTCTCTGTTGTTCATCCGTCATCAATTTTTTGAGTGGTTTTGACCATTTAGCGGGGTTTCAAAAATACTGTTCTTTATCTATAATTACGTTTTTTTTATTTCTCCTTCTTCATTATTTTTTGTTTCTTTTAGAGTTAAATAGTTTTCAGTATTTAGGTACTTTTCTTCTATGGATGCTCCTTTTATATATAAATATGCTGGGTTTGGGTTTTCCTTTTTCTTGTTTCTCTAGTCTTTCTCCCACTTCACTGATTCTGTTCTCCAGATATGTTCTTTCCGCTGTCAATTCTTTCACTGCCCTCTGCCATCATTTTTTAACTGTTTGAAATCCTACGTTTATTTTTTTATTTCTAATTTTAGAGCTTCGGAGTTTTATTAACTTCATTACCAGCTCTGTTTTTCATTTTCCAACTTTTTAATTATTGCTAAATTGTGTCTGTTGTGCACGTAGTCATTTTCTGTTTCTCTGTAATCTTTTTGTTTTAGATTCCTCTTCACGACGATTTTTCAGTCTTAGAACTTTTATTGGAAATTAGTTGTTTTTTACTTTTTAAATTTCAGTTTCCTCTACGTGTTTTTTTTTGTACAACAATCTTGTAAACTGGTTGGACTGTTCGCCTTTTGTCGTGTTTTTATTCTTTGTTTATTGTCCGTTTATATCTAATTCGCTTTGAAATTTTCGCGCGTTTACCCATAAAGCAGTTCCGTTGTCAGGTCCTACGCTAACAGCTGATTGCAATTTAATATACACGTTCGCTTATGATTGCTTTAAATTACGAGATGTACTATTTTTACTTAGAACTTTTAGAATCCTGACCACTCGCTTATGCTTTTAGCACTACAACTTTCTATTAACAGTTTTGATTGATCGTCATCACGTTATCAAACTGGTTAACATAGAAAAACTCTTGGTACAATGCCTTGCAATTGGAATGACTACATGTAATGATTAACATCTAAATTATAGAATTTTTTGCTGATCGTCGTTGGCCTTTCCGTCTAGACTAAATAACCAGCAAATAAAAAAATCAAAAAACGTGTGCCGTATGCTCTTCATACTATAGCTTCTTTGGGGAGCAGAAGGCAACCATAAATGCTTCTTAGATCATTACGTTAAGATGATGAGGTTCTACAAAACCCCTTATAAATTTTATTTCCATTTTGTGCACCAGTTCTTTATTTTGCCCTGTTTTTTGCTATCCTCATTCCTAATTGAATTGACTTTCTATGGAGTCATTTAAATTGAATAAAGCAACGCATTGAAACATCATAACGTTTTCCTATAAATGCAGTTTTATTTCAGCAATTACACATCTGCTGTTCTCTTTTAGCCCTTTAATCTTAACAGGTCTGTCTACATAAATAATTTGCTTCAAATGTCCCCAGAGTAAAAATTTTGCTAGGGTTAGATGGCAAGATCGCGATGGTCAATCGATTTCACTCCTCTGGGAGATTAAACGACCAGGAAATTTGGTTTGAAGTAAAGTGACTGACATGTGGCTCCATCTCGTTAATTAATTTCGGCATTTCTGTCCAGACTTGTGCTTCCGACAAGATTAGTTAACACCACTGGTCTCTTATCAAGATAGATGATACGATAATCAGCGAATTGAAGAAGAAGATATCAATATATGTTACATTTTAGCTATGATATCTGTTGCTAAAGTCTCTAAATTGGACTTAAGGAGTTCCTGTAAAATGTTATGGTGTGAGATTAAGCATGGCAAAATTCCTAGAATAGTATCTCTTGATTCACTACATAATCAGATTAGGTCTTACAAAGAAGAATATTAAAAGAGGTTGTGCCATACGCTCTCCATCCTATAGCTTTTCTGCGTACGTCTTATAAATTCTAATCTTATTTTGTCTATTTATCCTTCTTTGTCGTCATCTTTGCTTCGCTCCACATTATGCCTTTTACGTTCAATTTTTCTCTTCGATGAGTGCCGATCTTCTAATTACATTTTTTCTTAGTATGCCGTAATATAACATTTTCTTTACGACAATGTTATATTTTTCCTGAAAATATCATGTACCATTTATTTTCGCTGCAATTTTCTTATAGATGCTTCTACGATTTTTTCATTTGAAGTTATTTTCAATATACTTCGGTTTTTTGATGTTTAAGTTCCACAAAATATAGCACTCTTTGCGTGGATTTGTAGTTTTGTTCTTTTGGATGTAATTGGCAGCTTCCACAATTCGTAAGCAAATTGAATGTACTAATCCTCTTGTTAATTTTAGTTAAGTTTAGTTAGCTACCGAAACAGCAAATTTTTTCTACTTCTACTTATTTTTATTTCTGGTATACAGTAGCGGGAGCAGAGTAATCATATTTATATTTTTTACACGCTGAAGTCTGATGCGCATCATTCAATCCGGTACTACTCTAAATATTCTTAGATTTACTAGTAGTTTACGAACAGTTAATACATTTGAATATATCTAATATTTAGAAAATTTGAGTACTGATTGTTAAAGCTAAAACATTGATAAGATTCTTTTTCGTTGTTTACTAACGGAATTTGGAGATCATTGGGGCAATTCTACTTGTGAACTTTACCGTGATGGTTGTGGCATCATCAAATTTAAGACTTTTAATGCAGTTCTTACTTCTTACCTTCTGCACTCTCGTGACGTTAATGACTTAATGACTCATCCGCCTTTAGAGGCAAATTTTCTTTCCAAGGGCAAGAGAGTGTCCTTCTTTTTTCCAACTTTTCTACATCTAGCAGTTGATACATTAACAGAGCTTCATCAGTTATCCAGCAGTTGGAGTTATCATTACATTTATGAGATTTATGATAATGTTCATTTGAAGACATTGCCATTTTTCTTTCAATTAGTCAAATTTTGTAAACAGATTTCTGGTGTTCCTGTTCTCAAATACATAACCAACGCTTCTTTCTAAATTATCTGTTCAAAACTTTAACTCTGTTCTTATTAAGCCGTTCCTTGATTAACTTTGACGAGTGATTTGTTTTGAAAATGTGCTTTCCAAATGGAAACATAATGTTCCGAGGCATTTTATAGTTCTTGTCCTTTTCCATTCTATTAAGACAGCTCCATAGAATCTCCAATTCGCTCATATACATTCTAGTTGGCAGTTGGTACTTAACATTATATATTTTGCCATCAGGGACGTATAACGTACTTTGTTCAATGTGTTCCAGGGAGCATAAACCTTGACTCATCTGATTAAAATGCTTTCTTCAAATCATCTATACTCCAACGAATATGGCCGCCAGCAAATGTCAATCGACTTAGCTGATTCTTCTCAGGAATCACCAGCTCTTAAACGAGCAAACTAAAGGAATGGAACGCGCTATTTATGGACGGAGTTGTTGACAGCAGTGAAATGAGTATTAGATCATGGAAAGTGAACAATGTTCCTGTAAAAGATATAAATTTGTTTAAAGTATACATCATCTGCAATATCAAATTTCTTTAATTTACTAAGTATTGAGTTTTCCCTTTACAGAATTTGTAGTATTTCTTTCTATTATCACCAGCTATTATTCCTTCAGAATTATTTTTCTGTTTATATATATAAGATATATATGGAAAATAATGTATTGAAATTTAACTAAATACAAGATTTGGTCCGCTATAATACGAGATGCATTCAAGTTATAACACCTCAGATTTTTTCTCACCAACTAATCACACGAAAACTGTGAAACTTGTGTCGCTTCTCGACATAATCTTCGTGCGGCCGTACACATTTTTCACAACGTCGACGCCATGATTCCATGGCCGCTGCGAACGCCTGGGAGTCTTTTTTGAACACTGAAGAATTGCTGATGCAATAGCGGCACGACTAGTTAATTTGTGAACACAGACAGTGTCATTCATCGTTGAAAACAGCCAAAAGTCGCTAGCAGCCAGGTCAAGTGAGTAGGGAGCATGAGAAATCGCTTCAAAGTTGTTGAATTCGTGGCACCCACCTGGAGAACACTGTTCGCATTTTCACGTCTTCATGCAGGATTGTGTGCACAGATCCAATGGAAATGCCAACTTTGGAGGCGATGTGTTCCACATTCATTCGACGATCCTCCAAAACAAGTTTCTCCACCCGCTTGATCATGTCGTCAGACCGGCTGGTGCGAAGCCAAGATTGTCTTGGTTTGTTGTCACACGCCTTCTTTGAACTTTCGCACCCACAAACGCACATTAGACACATCCATAACACAATCACCACATGTCTCACTCAACTGGCGATGAATTTCTGTCGGCGCTACACCACGCAAACGCAGAAAACGAATGATTACACGCTAGCCTTGTAATGAAAACGTCGCCATTTTAAGTATCAAAACAGGCCTTACTTTCGCCGCTGCCGTTACTCTTGCGCTACCATCTCTGTTGCGCATTCACAAAGGGTGCACGCGTATTTTCAAACAAACCGCATGTTTCTATCTGTTCCATTTATGAGAAAAAACTTCAGATGCGTTATAACTTGAATGCACCTCGTATAATACTGATGCCAAAAATCAGTTCAAGGGATTAGGAAATATAGACTAACTATTAACGAAGGTAAGGCAAAGTATATAAAAATAAAATCAAATATTCACTATATATAAAGTAAATTAAATGGTAGAGTAAACAAGAAAGTAACACCGTTCGAGTATCTAGGGGTATAAAATGCAACAGAGTAACAGAAGTGCTTACAAGGTTAATCGAGAAAATTATTTAACTAAGCAAAACTAAAAATGTACAAAACGGTAATATGACCCTATGTGATGTATGGGTGCAAAATAAATGAGATTGAACATATATGAAGTATTGTAACAATTTTTAGGGTTACATGAGATCTATCTGATATACTATGGAACTATATGAGAAACTCAACACTGAACAAACACCAAATGTCCAGTGGTTAAGATAGTTGGGACAAGAAGAAAATAAAGAGAAAAACAAAGAAAAATCACATTGCACCCTATTTTTCACACTGATTACCTTTGAGTGTTCGTAGTGGATTTACCTTGGTAGTCACGAGTAATTTACGGTCATGCTAAGTGGCAATTCTCTAAATAAATATAAGCACGCGCGTGCGCTTAGTCTATATTATGATTGAGTTCACTAAAACTTCTTAGAAACGCTTCGTATACTGTTTATAATGAGCACATAGCATTTAGAAAAATTTATTTTAAGAACTATTAGAGAATTAAAAGTAATTGAAAGAGAACTATATTTTTTAACAACTTCTTCCCCAGTCTAGGTCGTCCACTGCTGGACATAGGCCTCCCTCAAACTCTTCCATTTGTTTCTGTCCTGTGCGATCTGGATCCAATTTCCTGCAACTCTTTTTACATCATCGGCCCATCTTGTTGGTGGTCTACCTCTGCTTCTGAATGCGTCTTGTCTGGGTCTCCATTCAATCATTCATCTTGTCCATCTCTCATCTTTCAGTCTTGCCACATGTCCCGCCCAGTTCCACTTCAGCTCAGCTATTCTCAACACAGCATCCTTCACCTTTGTTCGCTGCCTAATTGTGGTGTTTGGTATTTTGTCCCTAAGTGTTATTCCTAGCATTGACCTTTCCATTGCCGTCTGAGTTACTCTTATTTTCTTTATGGTTTTCTTGGTCAATGTTAGTGTTTCAGCCCCATAAGTGAGAACAGGGAGTACGCACTGATCGATCGTTTTCCTCTTCAGGCATATTGGGATATCTGATTTAAAGATGTTGTTGAGCTTACCGTAGGCTGCCCATGTTAAATTGATCCTCCTCTTCAGTTCGTGGGTTTGATTATCTCTCCCAATGGTTAACTCGTGTCCCAGGTATTTGTATGAGTATACTTGTTCGATTTTTATATCATCTGCCGAAATGTTATCGCTCAGGATCAGGTTTGTCATATATTTTGTCTTTGTATAGTTTATGTCAAGCCCGACTTCCTTTGAGGCAGCTTTGAGTTCTTGTAGCATTTTATTTGCTTCGTCTATCTTATCTGTGATTAGGACTAGATCATCGGCAAATCTTAGATGGTTTAGTAGTTCACCATTGATGTTAATTCCACACTGTTCCCAATCTAGGTTTTTGTACATATATTCTAAGAGTGTCGTGAATAATTTAGGGATATGACATCTCCCTGTCTTACCCTTTTCTATTTGAAATGTGTTGGTGTCTTCGTGTAATCTTACTGATGCGGTTGCGTGGTTATATATGTATTTTAGTAAACCCGTGTATCTGGAGTCTATTCGATTGCGAAAGAGCATGGAAGAGTTGTTGCTGATTTATCGAATCAAATGCCTTTTCATAATCTACAAATATCAGCATAAGAGGCTTGTTATATTCTACGCATTTTCAATTAGTAGTTTAAGTACTGTTAGGTGATCATTCGTACTAAACCCTACTCTAAATCCAGCCTGTTCTCTTGGTTGGTATAGGTCAAGTTTTACACTTATACGTTTTGATAGTATTCTCGTAAAGAGCTTATATATGTGTTGTAGCAAGCTAATAGGTCTGTAGTTGGTCAGATTTGTAGCGTCTCCTTTTTATGTATCAGAGTGATGATGGCCTTGTCCCATCGAGTGGGTGTTTTGCTCTATGAGACATTCGTTAAATAGAGATTTCAAGGTTTTAAGACAGCTAGTCCGCCTTCCTTGATCGCCTCAATAACTATTCCATCGTCTCCTGGTGATCTGTTATTCTTCATCTCTCCAATTGCTGCTTTTATTTCTTCCAGACTAATTTCAGGTATATCTTCCGATCCCTGGTTTCTGATATATTTTATGTCTTCTACTTCTGCAGGATTTTCATTTTGTATAGTTTGCGATAGAAGTTTTCTGTAATTTTCACAATATCGGATTTGTTTGTAATCGTATTTCCATTTTCATCTTTTAGTTTCATTATACTTTTGTTCCAATATTTATTTGACGTTTCAGAACTTTCAGTTTTTATTTTGTTCGATTGTTTCGATGATTTTTGTGGTGTTATACTTTCGAATATCTTTTCTAACTTCTTTTGATATTTCCTTATTGATTTTCTGAATTCCTCTGAGTTTTGTCTCCCATTTCTCTCCTTTCTTTTATTAGGATTTTGTGTTGGCACTGATCTTGCTAGTGGGTAGGTTTCCTTTGCTGCAGTATTTCTGGGTTGCTTCCTTTAGTGTTTTTACAATAACGTCGTTTCTTTCTTCGATGCTATCCTCATCTTTTATCTGATTTAGTCGTTCTTCTATCATGTCTGTGTATTCTTGCCGGTTTCCGACATTTGTTCATTTTCCATTATTACCTTTACCTTTAGCTTGCTTTTTTACAAGGTTACCTCTTTCGTGTTTTAGATTGATATTTATAGTAGTTCTCACCAGGCGGTGATCGCTTCCAATGGAAAATTTGTTTAAAACTTCAACGTTTTTGATAATTTGCCGTTTATTTGCAATTATAAAGTCTACTTCGTTCTTGGTGATGCCATCTGGACTCTTCCAGGTCCATTTTTTGTTTTCGTTCTTTTTAAAGAAACTGTTCTTTATAAAAATGTTGTTTTGCAAACAGAATCCTAATAGAGTTCTACCTCTCTCGTTCCGTTCTCCTACTCCATATTGCCCCATTAATGTTTCCATTTCGTCCTCCTTTTGTCCTATCTTTGCGTTGAAGTCTCCTATGAGAAGTGTATAGTGTGTTGGGGTATTTTCGTTTGCCTTTGTGATATCATCATAGAAGGTGTCTACTTCTTCGTCAGATCCTTGCGATGTAGGTGCATAGGCTTGTATTATTTTGATGTTGTATCTGTTGTTCAGTTTTAAAATTAAATATATAACTCTTGAGCTTATACTTCCTATATCTATTATGTTCTTTGCATGCCTTTTGTGTATTATAAACCCAACTCCTCTTAATAGGGCTTCCTCTTCTCCTTTGTAGTAAAGTATGTTCCCTGATGTCAGGTTTATTTGGCCTTCATGTTTCCTTCTTAATTCACTCATTCCTACTACGTCCCATTTTATGTGTTCTAGTTCTTCTTCTAATTGTGCTAGTTTTTCTTCGGATGAGAGTGTTTGTGTATTGTAGGTAGCAATGTTTAAACGTCGTGTTTTGGTCAAGATCTGTTTCTTGAGTATATTTGCAATTTTGCCTCCCCCAGAATCCATGAGGCTGACCCTCGCTCTGAGGGTGTGGGATTTTGGTTTATCCATGCCCACCTGGGGTATATTTCCGTATGTTTTGTAATTCGCCATTTGGGTGTGGGGTATAGGATTTAAAACGCCACGCTATCCTACTGCGTGTTGGCGAGTGTGTAATCAGCCGCCCCTCACACGGGGAACAGACGCTGTTTGCAGCCGCCCAATCTGGGTCAGACGCTGCTTTTACCTGTTGGTCCGCGGGAGGTATTTGATTTCCCTCATACCTGGTATATCTACCGGGCATTCCCCTATCCGCCACCTGGGGACGCGCCCTCTAGGGGTTACAAGTTCCCCCGAGGGGAACAACAGAAAGCTAGTAATTGTAAAAAACTAAAAAAAATCTATTAAAATAAGATCTGCAATTATGTATAAAACGGGCCCACGTAATATTGATTACGCAACTGAAGTTCTGCCTAATAATACTGTAGGTTCGCTTAGTCCTTAATTTGTTTGAACTTTGAGCCAAATGAAACTTCGTCGATTTGTGTACTCATATACCCTTAGTAGGCCGGTCTGCTATTATTATTTGCGTCTTACCTTTACCCATGTAAATTTCCGGTGTGTTAATAACCTCTCCTACCTGTGGTGTTGTTTATGTAATGTGGGATTTAATATTTTCTTCCTTTAACGCTAGTACTCCCATTCCAACCATCTCTAATCTTACTATCGAATATATTAAAGATCACACGGCTTAAAATGAGCCCTCCCTTCACTCCTTTACCTACACTGGGGAAGTAAATTTTACATTAACTCTCACCCTATTGCTGTTAAATTCATAAAGGTTTCTGAAGTTTAATAGATGAGAAAGAATGTGTTTTTATACTGAGTTGTGCATAACACAAGCCTGCGATCGTTGAATTTTTTAGCTTTTGATAATTGATTCTTATGTACGGATCCGAAAATAGTCTTTATTTGCTACCATTACGTCAGCATTTTAGAAAAATCGCAAATTTTAAAACGTCGAAATATTGTGAAATTCTGATGCTATAAAATCGATCTAAAACATTTTTTGTATAATTAATAAATATAACGTATTTACTTTCTTGGCTTGTAATGTGCTTTCTTATAGCAAAACAGTTGAGAGGTCGGATGAGGGGTGGGGAGGTTCATTGACCCTTCAAGTTTTCTAATGAAGGTTGCTATAAATGAGTAATTTTCTGTTTTATTACATTTTTTTATTTTATTATTTAAAAAAATAAAATAAAATTCAAAATTGCTAGGTTCGAGGTTTAACAACAAGAACCTTCTGGCAGCTGCTACCTTATTTTACTGGTTAAGATACAGAGAAAATGATTTTTTATGCATTTTTCGGAAGAAGAAGAATTAATCTTCTGTAGAGATGTACGTAGACGTTTAACTCAATTTAATATTCCGTACGATGCATCGATTGGAGATCGTTCATAGGTTCGTCTCAAAAGCTGTTCTTATTTACAATGAATACGTATGCGTCAATATCCGTCCATTTAAAAGAGTTTTACGAAAATGTGGAATTCGTTCTCGATAAAATTAAATACGACAATCTAAGTACATCTCAAAATAATATCGATGCTCTTAGGGCAGCAAGGAGGGTACACAAGATTTTCTTGTTTTTTTTGTATGATTGGGATAGCAGAGAGAGAGAGAGAGAATCATTGGATAAAAAAAGATTGACCAAAAAGAGCTTCATTAGAACCTGGAACCGAAAATTTGCCCCGAAAAGCTCTCATAGATCCGAATAAAGTTTTCCTTCCACCTTTGCATATCAAGTTAGGCTTGATGAAACAATTTGTCAAAGCATTACCAAAGAAGGTAAATGTTTTAAATACATGTGTGACAAATTTTCAGCATTATCAACCGCCAAACTAAAGAGAGCGTCTTTACTAATCTTGACATTAGAAAACTTTTCGAAGATGGTAATTTTGTGAACAAATAGAGTTATAGAAAAAGAAGCTTAGAGAGCCTTTAAATATTTAGTAACCAAGTTTCTGGGCAATAAGAAGGATCCTAATTTCGAATCAATCGTTGAGAACATGCTGTAGAAGTACAAAAATTTAGGCTGTTGATGGTTCAATATCTAAATTCACATTTGGACCATATTCCTGAGAACCTGGCTATGGGTGAAAGATTTCACATCGGGAAATCAAAGAAATGGAATGGAGATATTAAGGAAAATAGACTAGCACGATTGATTGCTGAATGTTACACCGAGATAAACCCTGTAGAGAACAAAAGAAAAGCGCCAAGCAAAGGATGAGCCGTCTAAAGAAACTTCGACACACGGAATAAAATTATAGGTTTACATACTTCTCATTAAGGATGGGTGAAGAGGGGGAGTAGTTTCCAAAGTCATGACGTACCTCGCAAATATTAAATAAATAAAAATTAATTAATTTAAAATGCACTAAAATAGAAATTTAGACTAATTTCTCCACCGCTGTTTTCTTCAGACCCCTCAACTGTTTAGCTATAGAAATGCATACTATAACCCAAAAATGAATAAATTATAAGGAAAAACGTTTTAAGTCTATTTTGAAGTCTCATATTTTCCCAGTTTTTCGACTTTTTCAAGTTTTGAAATTTGGGATTTGCAAAAAATCCTTACTTGAAGGAAAAATGAAAGCCATTATCGGATTCAGCGCTAAAAAATACATAGAAATTAATTATCGAAAGTTAAAAAACATGACAACCCAAATTTTACAGGCTTGTGTTATGTCGAAAGATCACAGCGCAGACTGTATTAGGAATCACAAATTTTTTTGTTTTCAAGGCTTTTTGCTAGTTAATCTAAACAAAACTTTATTGTAGCCACTAAAACGTAACTTAGTAACAACGATGAACGCTTTAGATTTTTCTATTATTTAACTTATTGTTAATAGCTCCCTCTGTCTTATTAGGAGCTTTGCGATATTTCTGGCAGCGTATATGGTTGTGTTATCCAAACAAAATATCCACACCAACAAAGTCGTAATTAGTTTAGATTTCTATCCCCTCAGCTTTTCTCTTTTGAGCCGTTGTCATTTTCAATGTTATTATGATCAGAAATGAAGTTATGAGTAATTTTTCTAGTGGCTTAATTTATGTTCTGATTACACTGCCCGAAATACCTGGTTTGTAACCGCGTTACATACAATTTGGTATTTAATTTTAAGTAATTGTGAAATTGCGTTACAATTATTAACTTGCGCAATTTCAGCTTAGCTTGCGCTTTATGATATATGTTTCCAATATTTTGCTGCAGTTTTTGCGTATTTATAGAAAGCTTTGTTTGCTCACACTACTTTAAGTATTCTGTCAATTAAAAAGCTCAATTGAATATTAAGAACATGCCTTGCACACATTTACACCGATAACAAAACTAATAATCGTGCAATTGTTATAATGTACCTACTTTTATAATTTATAATTAGTGTTTGAATTTTATTGACTTAATTTTTTAATCAGAAGATATCCATACTTCTGATGATCCCCAGATGCTAGTAGAACAAATGAACAAAACACTTACTCTTTTGTAGTACTTGAGAGAAGCAGCGCCATTACCCTATCTCTTTAAGTGTTGGCTTCCTGATCTGTATTGTCCCAATAATCTATAATCTTTTTTAAATTTCTGCTGCTTTTCCTGTTGAGAGAACAACTGTGTTGATTTTTTTAAAGGATTATACAAGGTATGCCTTTTTAATAGCAGTCAGTATATCCACTACAAACGTATTAAACCTTTTGAATTTTGTCTTGCCTATAAAATGACTGGTCATCCAACCACACAGGAAATTATACTGTAACCCACAAATACTTCCCCAGAAATTATTAAATTTAAAGTAATTTATCTACTAACTTTTCTTTTTTTTGGGCTGCCTATTAGTTTCGGATGTTGACGATCATTATGGAAACGCACACCATATCAACTACAGCCCGGAAAAGTCCCGCTGTTGTTGTGTTGTACCATACACGTAAGTTTTTCAGCCGCAACATCCTTTTCCTTCTAGGCCTCTCCTGCCTTCCACCTTCTCTTGCAAAATTAGTTGTAATAACTCGTTCCGTTGGTTATTTCTGGTAATACGTCCAAGATATTCTAGTTTTCGAGATTTTATTGTAAAAAGCAGTTGTTTTTCTTTCCCAATTCTTTCTAGGACAGATTTATTAGTGATGTGGCCTTTCCACGAAATTCTCAGAAGTTGTCGAAACAACCACATTTAGAATGCTTCAAATTTCTTGCAAAATACTTCTGTCCGCGCCTCAACTCTGTACACCAGCACCGGAAAGACGACACTTCAGTAATATGATTTTCAGCAGTAAGGATAGATCATGACGTCTAAATATTTTCGACATCTTCAGGAATGTAGTAGCTTTAGCTCTATTGGTCTCAAGTGAGTGATCCTAAGCTTCGTTAATTGTTGTTTCAAAGTATATGTATGTATGCACTTTTTCTATTTGTTGATTATTTATAAGGAGTTTTCCAACTTTTTTTGACACTAGCGTATGTTTTGTTTTTGTGAAATTAATTAAAAATCCATTACTCTGGCTTACCTCTCCTATCCTTACCATTATTTCTTGCAAACTTTCGAGGATATCTTATGTTATTAATATACTCGCCGTTAATTTTGATACCGCCATTAATCTGTTCCAGAGCTTCTTGGAAATTTTTCTCCGAGTATGCATTGAACAGAAAGGGTGACAATACGCAACCCTGTCTAGCCCCCTTTTTTAATATAAATATAATCAGAATTTTTTCCTTGAATACGTACGGCTGATGTTTGCTTCCAGTATAGATTACTGATTATCTTAGTATCTTGCTTGGTTAGTCCAGTTTTTTTTAAGTATCTCAATAAGTTTGTTATGCTGCACATTGTCAACAACATCTCTGCAGCGTTGGATACGAACCTGAACACTAAAGAGAGCATCCCGTATGCCTAACGCTTTCAAAATCCAAACTGCGTGCGTCTAATATGTTTTTGCATTGTCTAAAGATTCTCCGATATATTATCTTTAGGAAGCGTTTTAGGAGGTGACTCATGAGGCTAATAGTACGGTAAAATGGTATGAATGTTGACTTTAACCATATCCTTGCTATGACTCCTGTAGAATATATGTTATTTAATAACATTGTTATCTTCTTAATGTCATCTGTTTCCATTAATTTAAGTAGTTCAACATGTTTATGATCTGGGCCAGCTGATTTTCCATCTTTTAGTCGTGATATTACATTTCTCACTTCGTCTATTGTAATTGGTAAATTGCCAAGAAGTTCAGTACTAGAGGGTGTTCCAGTCTGTTATCCTCAAAAAGGTCATTTATATTTTCTTTTTAGATGTTTATCCTTTCTCTGTCATCCCTGATAATTTTCCATCTTTAGTATATAATATCGTAGTCCTATTAGATTTATATATTCCAGCTACTTATTTAACTTTCTTATGCTCTTTAAATAGATCACATTATTGTTCCAGTGCTTCAATTTCTTTGCATTATTTTTTATACCACCTAATTTTTGTATTTTTATTTTATATTTTATCAATTTTTCAATTTATTTGATACACATTTTCGTTATTTTTCTCTGTCCTTCTTTCCTCCATAAGTTTCAATATGCTGTCTCTTATCCACCACTTTTTTTCTCGTTTTTATCAGACAGTTAATTTCATTAATAATTTTTGTTATCTTTTGTAGTGTTCTTCTTTGGCAAATGATGTATGTGCCTGAACCGTGCTCACAAACAATTTCACTATGTTTTCCTTTCCCTAGCTCGGCGTTCAAGCCTTCCATGACTATTGTTATATCGTGCTTTTTAAATTGTTTTATAATGTCTGGCAGTGCCTTATAAAACTGTTCTGCTTTATCTTCCGGTCTGTCAGAAGTAGGAGCATATATTTGAAAGATATTTAATCTGACTGGAGCACTTTTTAGTTGTATAACTAGTATTCGTTCTCAGATGGGGATAAAGTTTGTGACGTATTTTTGTAATTCTCGAGATGACACCATTCTTACTTAATGTATATGTTTATTCTCCTCATTACCTGAGTAATAAATCTTATGTTCTCCAACTATGCACTAGCCTGTACCAGGCCCATTATGTCAATTCCCAGTCTGGTCATCTAATTGTTCACTTTTACTGCTCGGTGCATTGTTTTTACATTTCATGTATATATTTTTATGGCTTTCCCGCATATTTTGCTGTTTTGCAGAGATTTCACTGACTGACCTCTTCCTTTGTCGGATCTTGGATTCTGATTTCAAAAATTTTATTCGTTGCCATTTTGAATATTCTTAAGAACCATGATGAAGTGGTTCCCCATGCCTTCCTCATCGCAGCAACAGAGTGGGTTCTCCATTACACGACAGGCACCTCTGACTTCCTAGTATCAAGCTGTACCGAAGTCCTTCTCCACCTTGATCCAGTACTGACATTGCTGCTGCCCAATGCCAGCTAGTTTTGGTCGCTCCGGATATTTTATTTCTCCGGTACCCAGCATATTGGCAGCTTTTCCTATCCCTATCCGCATGTATAGAACATATAGCACAAATGATACCAAATAATGCAGCACAGTAGGTATTTAATAGCCAACCTACAAAAACATTGCCCAAAGGAAGCCAACGCATAAGACGGGTCGACAATATATACCAACACGTTCAAAACCTTAATGTACAACATTGGAGAAGAGACGGCGAAGACCGAAGAAGATTGTTGAGTCGGTGCAGACCCTCAATAGGGGGTAAAAGTCGAGAAGAAACATAATTTCGTACACGGAAAGAATATTGCGTTTTATTTATTGACGCTAAAAAACTCTTTGTCCTTTCCGGTGTACTTATGTCTTTTAAATGTTTATTGTTTATGACAATTTATTGTTAGTAAAATGAACAGTTCTTACGTCTCATAGATTCAGTATCACGCAATACAATTTCTCGCATTATTATAATACACCAAGTAAATTTTTGAAAATTTTAGGCAAACGAGTGACGGGGTTGGACATTCGTGAAGTAGAGTAATTCATTCTAATACTCATTGCATATAAAAACTAGATTATTTTATGTTGCACACATCATCATCATCATCATCATTAGCCATCTTCGGTCCATTTCTGAACATAGGCCTCTTTCATGTTTCTCCAGTGTTCACGATTTTGAGCCTCTCTGATCCATGCTAACCCGGCCGTTTTCTTAAGGTCGTCGGTCCAGCGCATTGGCGGTCGTCCTCTGTTTCTTCTTCCTAGGTATGGTCTCCATTTTAATAAAGTGTTAGACCATCTTCCATCTTGATATCTAGCAACATGTCCTGCGTAACCCCACTTCAGTTCTGTCACTGCCTCCACATCTTTAACTTTCGTGATGCTTCGAATCCATGTATTCCTTCTACGATATTTTAGGGATATTCCTAACATCTGACGCTCCATTGCTCTTTGCGTCACTTTCAATTGGCTCATTGACTGTTTGGTGAGGGTCCATGTTTGTGCTCCGTAGATCAACACCGGTAATATGCACTGATCAAATAGTCTGCTACGTAAACGCATAGGAATATTTTTATTTTTTAGTGTTTTACTTAGTTTTCCGAACGCGCTCCATGCTAGTCTTTTCCTGCGGTTTATTTCTATTTTTGATTAGGCCTTCTAACGTTATCATATTTCCAAGATATATATAGCTTTCTACATTTTCGATTTCTATGTTTCTTATATTTATTCTTGGATTTTCTGGGCACATTACTTTTGTTTTTTGTAAATTCATATTTAAACCAACTTTAGATGCTTGCTGTTCTAAATCAGTTAACATATTCTGTAGCTCCTCAAAGTTTTCTGTGATAAGTACTACGTCGTCTGCATATATGAGATGGTTTAGACGTTTTCCATTTATTAGTATGCCTCTGTTGTCCCAGTTAAGTTGTCTGAATATATCTTCGATAACTAACGTAAACAATTTGGGAGATAACGTATCTCCTTGTCTTATGCCGCATTTAATTGGGATAGGTTTGGTATGTTCATGAAGTTGTATTGTCGACGTTGCATGTTCATATATATATGATAAAAGAATTGAGTACCGATGATCTATCCTTGCATTATTTAGCGACCTTTTGATTGCCCAGTGCTCTACGCTGTCAAAGGCCTTCTTAAAATCAACAAAGGCCATATGTACATTCAGATTATATTCTACTGATTTTTCTAGGAGAATTCGCATATTTAATAGATGTTCATGTGTACTGTAGTTTGTTCTAAATCCAGCCTGCTCTACTGTCAAATACTGTTCTATTTTGTTATTAAGTCTATTTGTAATAACTTTTGTTAATAGTTTATATACCTGTGAGAGTAGACTGATTGGTCTATAATTCTCCAAATCCGCCTTGTTTCCTTCTTATATAATATTACAATTACCGCATTGTTGAAACTTTCGGGTAATCGTCCTTCCATGAGACATTTATTGTAAAGATCACATAGCTTTGATATTATGGGTTTTCCTCCTGCTTTTATCATCTCTGTCAAAATTCCATCTTCTCCTGGCGCCTTGTTATTCTTCATCTGCCTGAGTGAGTGGTATACTTCTTCTATTGTTATTTCGGGCATCTCCTCTGATCCTATGTTGGTTATTTTTGTTTTGTATTCTCTCCCTGTTCTTCTTGTTTCTTTGAACTGTACAAGTTTTATAAAACTTTTCTGTTATTTCTAGCATAGTTTCTCGTTGTCGTATCTCTTGTCCTCTCTCATCTTTTAATACCACTATTTGTTGTTTTCTATTACTTCTTAAGCTTTTCAATCCCTGTTATTTTCTATTATTTTTCTACTTCTATTTCATAGTAGTTTTCGAGATCCTTTCTTACTAATCTTCTCGTTTCTTTAGCCATTTCTCTAAATTCGTCATATTTACTTTCTCTAAATAACTTTCTCTTTTGTTCTATTTTAATTTTAGTTGTTTGCTTTAGTTTCTCTACTTTTTGTTTTTTCCTTGGTGCAACTTTATCAGCGGTGTCTTTCATTATTTCGTTCAGTATGGTACTTTGATCATCTAAGTTTTTACTATTCCATGTCTCTTCTATTTGTTGCAGTGCATTTTGTAGATCTTGCTGATGTTCGTCCGTTTTCTCCAATAATCGTTGAGTGTCTGGTAGATTATATTTTTCTTTTCTTTTCTTTTTTGTTATTTTGCTATTAATATTTATTTTAGCTCTAACCATTCTATGATCACTGCCTATGTTAAAGGAATTTAGCGTTGCTACATCTTTTACTATATGCTTATCCTTTGAGAGAATATAGTCTATTTCGTTCTTTGTTCGGGTGTCCGGAGATATCCACGTCCATTTACGTTGTTTTTTCTTTTTGAAAAATGAATTCATTGCATAGATCTTGTGGCGTGTTAAAAATTAAAGCATCATTGTTCCGCGCTCGTTCCTTTCATCAAAACTGTAGGGTCCTATATATTCTTCGGTTTCTTCTTGTTTATTGCCTAACTTTGAATTAAAATCGCCTATGATGAGGGTATAATTAGTATTTTCTTTGGATAGATTATCCTTGATGCATTCGTAGAAGCTTTCCATTTCTTCATCATCGTGGGCAGTTGTTGGGGCATAACATTCTATTATTTTTAATTTGTGTTTATTTGATATTTGTATTGTTACTGATGCGACTCTATCTGTTTCGCTATCTAGCCTGGTTGTATTGTGTATTAGTTTTTTATTGATCATAAAACCTACCCCACGTTGGCTTTCGTTTTCTGATCCTCGATAATACAATAAGTTACCTGATTCGAGTATTATACTTTCTTCTCCTCCTTATTTCGGATAATCCAATAATATCCCACTTTATTTTAGTTACTTCATGCTCCAGTTCATATATGTGTTGATCGTGTAGTAGTGTTCTGGTATTTATGGTTCCAATCATTAGTTCAGTTATTTTTTGCCAGCCTGTCCTAACCCGGGGATTCTTAGCACCCCTGGTCTGCCTCATTATCCGACCGCCGCCATGGTCGGGGATAAGCGGACCGCCGGGGACACAAGGCTTTTCCTTATGGTTTAATATAATCATGAAAGGTATTTTGGCATTAAAACACCACGCTTGCCATGCGGGTTGGTGAGTTGGTTTAGGATAAGGTACGGTAAATTTTGTTAGGTATGATAGGACTTTTGGTAGGGACTTGATTTCCTCCTGTTGCAGGAGGCGGAGGGTAATCAAGAGCTCACGTAGGCAGGGTCGCCACCCCCTGAAATAGGTCTGTCCTTTACCGGGATCGCAAAGAAGTACCTATTCGCTACCTCTTATGTTGCACACAGAAAATCCCTAAATGTGTATTTTCTATAATTGATACTTTTCATATGATTTCTATTAAGCTTAAAATCCTTAATTAGTAAAAATAAATGCCAGGAAAACAATTTGCACGGTCGAATGACATTTAGCTAATCAAGTTTCTAAATTTATGTCGTTAATAAATATTAATATCAAAAAACTTTTCTCCTTCTCGAGGCACGCTACAGTTTTTAATAATTGCTATGTCTAATTTATAACAATTTTCCACAGCTTTGTCAATTTAATTAATGTGCAATGGAAGTAAAGTATACTACTTGTTAACTATTCCAAGCTTTGCATTACAAATTCTTGCGTCAATTAGCACGTGACTATAAGCTAAATTCGCAAATTATCTGAAATGCAATGACGTGTAGAAGCCAAACAATTTTCTGTGGCGTGTTAGATTGTATTAGTATCTAACCAGTTAACAACGGCTTTGTTTTTCGGCTCTAGTGCTCGGTGGTGTAAACTTTAGGCAGCTTTGATCGATTCTTGGGACATTTAGAATAAACTTAAGCAAGTAGGGAACCCGGAACAGTGCGTTTCTCAACATACATTACACGCCTCTTTTAGCATATTTCAAATATTCTCTCATTCTCCAATTGATGACAATAAACTTATTGTTCTTGATAACACGTACTGTCCAAAGAAGGATTAGCACGTTGAGTAATATTTAATATATTTGAAATTCAATGTAATCAATTAAATACAAAGAAAAGTAATAGAACTTACCCTAGTGCAGACATACCTACAAATCATAATTTACTAGCAGCCAAAAGAGCGCTATGTTTAAAGAAAATAAAAAATGCGATACAATATCGTTACAACATTAAATAAAAGCCTTGAATAACCCAAAAGAAAATCAAATAACAAAAGTAACAACAAATACACTATGGAAAGATTTCAAACACATTCTCATTAACACGCAGAAAGAAATGCTAAAACCAACACAGGTACTAAAGAAAACCCCTGGATGACAATGGATATATATAAATTAATGGATGAAAGACGACAGTATAGAAACACAAATACAGAAAGATATAAAACAAAAAATAAAGCAAGCTAAAAAGAGTTGGGCCAAGGAAGCGTGCAAAGAAATTGAAAGTTTGCAGAAAAACATGACGACCACACCATGTATAAAAAGATAAAGGATATGGCTGTTTTGTTTAAAAATAAAACTCATAATAGACTACTAGAGGACGAAGGTAAAATAAGAAGTAGCGAAGAGGAAGTAAAAGCAGTGTGGACGAAGTATAACAATTATTTTTACGGTAACAATAGAATAGAGCTAACAGACTATAGAGAAGAGAAAGAAAGTTTGCTAATCTTAAAATCTGAAGTGGAACATTCTATAAAGACCAATGCAATATAAAAAGCTCCAAATTTACGTAATACATAATTCACACAGAACTTTGAAAACTTGTTGATACTTTTTAATAGAATATACAAAACTGCTGAATTACCACAAGAATGAACAAATTCAATATTTATCATCATTATAATTACCATCCCCAGCCATTAAATATTCCATCTTTGAACGTACGCCTCCTCAAGCTGTCGCCATTCGATCCGCCGTAGCTCCCATCCATTGTGTTCCTGCTATCTTATTGGTTCTCGGTCTTCCTCGTTCCGTTATTCCAATCCTTGACCTCTACTTTATCTTTTTGCTTCACTTATCGTCTGCTACCATAAGATGAACTACCCATTACCATTCCAAGTTTGCAATGCGTCGTAGCACGTCCTCAACTTTGGTTTTATGTCGAATCTATTCGATTGATTTTCTATCCTGCAGTCGCACTCCCAACATCGATCTTTCCATTCTTCTTTGTGTAACTTTCAGTGAATATTTATCAGCTTACCAAAAAGTGGCGTGACTACAGGCTCATGCTTTACGTGGCATGTACTAAAAATATTCCTTAAAGTAATACATGCCAGAATATATAAATAATGCGAAACAGATATCGGATACCAAGAGTTTGGCTTTTATTTTTTTTTTATTGTACCCATGGAAAAATGTAGAGACCAAGTAAAAGACACAAATGCATGTTTTTTAAACTATGAAAAAGCATTTGATAAAGTTAAACACATAATCCATATAGAATGTCTCACGAGGAAGAGTTTAGATGAAAACGACATGGACATTACCGAAAAGCTGGAAGCAGAACGTAAGTGAAAAGAGAAGCGGAGAACAAGTTGATCAAAGAAAGCCAGGAATGTGTCCTCTCCCCGCTCTTGTTTAATTTGTGCTCGATAAAGATATTTTCTAAGCCACTGAAAAAGGCTTATCAAGGCATCAAATAAATGGTAAAAGTGTAAACAACTTGAGCTGCGCCGATGATGCCGTAATAATTGCTAATCGCGAGAACGATCTGCAACAACTGCTGAATAAAGTCTTTGGAGAAGGAAAAAATGTGCTGGTGCTCTCCAAGCAAGTTTAAAACTCGATCAAGTGTCACTATAAATGGACAAATCCCGCATCAAGTTAAGAAATTTAAGTGTATAGGCATCTACACTACATCTGGTGTCGCATAGAGTAGTGTTATGTGTACTCTGTCCTTCTGTATAGAATGGAGGTGTGGACACTGAAAGCAATTAAAATGTGGGTATTCCGACGTTTGCTAAAAATTTCGTGGATAGATAGAATTAACCAACAATATGCAAACTGCAAAGAAATCATGAATGTTGATCTTATCTACTAAAAGACGGAAAACATCTTATCTAGGCTATATAATGCGCAATAGCAAATACGCCCCAACTAATAGTCAAGGGACAAAAAACTACCAGAACTGCGGAAAAAAGAGACAAATTTGCTATGGTTAGTGAGAAGGCACCAAAAAAAGAAAAAAAACTACATCTAAGAGTGTGGCAACGGGAAATAATTAATTACTTCAATTACGAATTCCTGTAAAGGGAAGTTCTTCTTCGCCTGCTTCCTAACACCAACAGCAGAAGAAATTATGACCTAAATATAAATTATATTATCTAAGTTGCTAAGTCGAGATAAAAAATTAAGCCTAAAAGCTAATGTACACCATGCTAATTTTAAAACAAATAAAACTGTACTTTAGGAGGGTAGACCATTATACGGAAATACGTATATTTTTAGTTCAGGTTTAAATATCAAGTCCTGTAATTTACAAATTTAGTGGTGTTTTCTTCTTTGTGCAATGGTATTATGTTCTGTTCCCTTTCCTTCAAAATTTCTTTTTTTTTGTACATTTTACCACATATTTCTTTTATCCATTATCTTATTCTCCACTTGACTTTATTAATTTAAAGTTATTTTTTCTTTTCCACTAGCTGCTTTACTTCTTCTGTTCTTTTATTTGTGTTTACCCTGTTATCCACCTTGTGCATATTCCTTGCTTTCTTATTTTTCTAATCTATTTTCGTTCTCAAATTTATCGCCCTGAAATATCTTTTCATCTTTTTACTGATTCTCTATTTGCGATTCTTGTCTTTGTATTTCTTATTTGATGTGATTCGTTTCTTTTAATTCTCGTTACATGTGTTCAAAATTATTTTTGTTCTTCCATAATTTTGTTATATTTTTATTCCAAAATCATCCTATGCTATTCTTTACATTGTCTTTAGTTTTATTTTCTATTTATTTAACTTTTAATTTCTTTGTTATTAGTTTTTATATATTGTTTTTATTAAAAGATTATTTTACTCTCAATCTGCTTCTCTGTATTGCTCTATACTTTATTATGCTCTCGATATTTCTTATTTGTATATTTATGTATGTTTTGTATGCAAGTATTGGGTTTCCTATTACCAACTGATTTCTTATGCAAAATTGTATTATTTTCTTTCCTTTATTGTTTATGGTTTCCTCTCCATCATATTTTTCCATCAAACCATATTATCCTTTATTATTTTTCCCATCCTTGCACTTAAATCGCCTTCTACATACTTGTGTATATTTTTGTTGTTTGCTGAAGTTCTTCATATAATTATTTCTTCTTATTTTCAATGATTTGTTGGTGGTGAATATATCTGTATGAGACAGTAATTTAGGTGGCACTAGATCCATTTCTATTGTTCTATGGTTTAGTGCTATATATTCTATAACAGTGACTTCTATATCTTCTTGCTTGCTATTATTTCTACTCCCCGCTTTGCTCTGTTTGTCTCTTTTATTTCTGATGTAATAATTTTATGCTTCTACATTTTGTTCTGTTTAATCCTTATGTTTATATATCATATCTTATCTACTACTTCATGTTCTTGGCCATTTAGTGTTTATATATTTCATGTTGCTATTTTCAGTATGTTTTTATTGATTGTTTTTATTTCGTATTCTTTTAAGTTACACTTAATCGGCGGCCGATCCATTGCTTGGTTCAATAAAGTAAATAAGAAAGATTTATTTTAAAGGATAAACATGACAGAGAAGCACACTATGACTTATCCGCGAATAATTGAAGCGTTATATGTAGATAACGATACATCTCATACATGTCTGACCTTTGTCTGTGTCTTTTTAAAATTCTTAGGACAAATACAAAAAAAACAAACAGAAAATCTATGGTGCAAGTAACTGATACTTAAACACGACAGAGTGAGTGCGCAAAAGAAGACTATTTTCGCATAGTAGAAATCATTCTCATAGTTTTATATTCTATAAAATTTATAAATCTAAATAATACATAATCAGTAATTAAAAATTAAATAAATGTTGCAGTTTATTTATCAATCCACAAATTAGAGTGCAATTAGTGTTATTGCCTACAGTTATTAATCATATAAGTGATCGTCATGATAATGTTTTATAATCATTACTTTGGAAGCATAGCGACTGTACGTTTAGGTATCGTAATTAATCACTGCTTTTAATAGTTACTGCTATAATAAAGTTCATAGTAGATTATGGAAATAGATTGATGGACTGCAAAAGTAGCAGCTGCGACAGCACGTAGTGCCTCGCATCCAGCTTCTACAGGTGCAAAAATTTATTTTGCCGTGTCACGTCGCGGTTTAATAGTCACGTCTCGTCATAAGCCGTTCCTGTTGCGGGACATACAAACAAGCACTCGTTAATAAAAGTTTTACCATTAGCGAGCCTTCTAAAATGTCTAGGCTGTTGCTGGCAGATTTCGGGGAGGAGATAAAAACAGCAATTTCAAACATGGTGAAGGTTGTTTGCGTTAAATTTGCGTTTGGATTTCTCACTGTTGAGAGATAAATTATGCAACATATTTTCCGGCGAAATTCGAGGGAGGCTAGCATCAATTACTGCTTTTCCTTTAACTGACGCTGACCTGGCCATAAATAAGGAATTGTTAATATCACGTGTTTCTTATACAAGTAAAGATACTAAAAATGTTATTGTTATTGAGATGTGTTAATGATATTAATCTTACAAATTTAGCCAGATATGTAAACTTGTAATCTTAATTCTAATAATACAGCGAACTAACAGAACATTATGGTAGGCAATATAAAACATACCAATTCAATATTTAGTTTTTTCCAAAAATAAAAGACATTGATATTTTTATGTGTAGTAGGGAAAAATGCACTTAACATTTTTTTCTCTGAAAAAATTTCTCGCAAAATTTGGAGGCGATCTGATGAGTTTAAGATCAAGTCCAGTCGATCCAAAGATTTTTGGAAAAAATTGATTCCGTGTAGTCTCCTCCGCTGCCACTAGGTGGCCACATCTTCAGGTGGGCGCTCCGCCTCATAGGGGTCACGTACCCACTACGTTACTGTACTGTCAACGCACAGTGGACATTTACGGGGAGACACATGAGGGCAAAGCCCGTTTTGCTGGCATATCAAATCCCAATTTGGTTTTGGCCCTCAAAATGCTACTTAAGGACTTACAAAACAACTGATTTATTTTATTGTTTTAATAAATAACATACACTAAATATTGAACTTCTTCTTGATGAGCAAATTCCCATTGCGAGCGTAGTCAGGAGTGGGGCGCTTAGCTTCGAGGTGGATATCTTAAACACTCTTCTCCACCAACTGCAAGTGGTTTGGAAAAGGGAATGAGATGGTTTAGAAGTCCAGAACGAATTTAAGAAGAGGTGGTTTTACATGGAAGAAATTGATGTCAACCAACTGGGAGTAGTGATCGACCGATAGGTTCAGTTCAGACTTTGTCGGCTTGTGAAACTGTCGAGGAGGCGGAGGCGCGGCTTTCGAACGACGAGAGGTGGCCGATTTACTTCGAGCTTGGCGGGCCAACGAAATGGCCCTCGTCTTCAGAAAAGAGTCCTTCACCTAAATCATGGCGGTAATGATCCACTCTGGACTAGCAAAGTAAGCGTTGTCGACGAGGACTTTGTCCACTGTCTCTTGCGCAACTCTTGACATTCAACGGGTGCGCATCGTTAGCTAGTAAAAGATTTAGGTAGTAAAAGATTATTTGGGCTTCCCTTCGGCCAAGAATCGAAGAATGATGCGATAAGCGGTCGACAGTCCAACGCGAGTGATTGGGAAGCTGGGATTTCTTGAGTGATTGCTTACTTTGAGATGTCGCTGATTTTGCCGGCCTGGGCCACCGGACACAGGTAGTACAGCTGGACTTGGTCTCTGCGCACCGATTTCGAGAAAACTTTGTCAGGCCAAGCAGGAAACGGAATGCTCTGCTCGTTCTTCCAGGAAATGGGCAGAAAGTTGGCAATAGGAAGAGTGGAAAGGTCATTTCTTTCAGGAAAATAACCGGTTGAAGTGGTTTCTTGAGGCGTTCTTCGAGTCGCCGAATGATACCAGTTCACCTTCCGACATTCATCGCGCAGCCGTCACACCCCATGAGCATCAGGCTCAGGATGTTGATACTACGATCTTCAAAATATTCCACCAAAACTCGGGTTGCAACACCGGCGGCCTGCAATTAAATAGATACAATGAATTTAGGTAATGTACCATAGCAAACATACCTTCTTGTCATCGTCCGCCTCGGAAATGGTGAGTGAGGTGCAGAACTCCAGTTCAGTGTCCACCTGAGTCATCGAAAGCACCGTCGCCTGCTTCCGAGTGAAACCATCGTCTTCCTGCCGTTTACATCGCTGGCTAATTGATTGCTTTCCATCGAAATAAATGTCATTGGTTGTGTAGCAGTTTGTCTTCGTGCTGAGCAGTTGCCAACGACCGCAGAGAGCTGATGCCACTTTGGATAGCACCTTTGATGATCTGGTGAGGTACAGCAAAGTGAAAAAATGAGAAATTTTGTGCAAAAGCAAAGGAGATTGATAAAATAAAGAGTTATAACACAATTCTTTTTGATATTTGGAATTGGAATTGCAATCTTTGAAACTGGAAGAAAAATGATGATAGCAGCACAAAATTTAGTCATAAAATTATTTACAAAGTAACGTACCACAGTATAAAAAAGCAAGTAATCAGATTAATCACGTAATGATAGAAGCAAGGCATGCAATAGACATCTCAGATGTCATAAGTTGTAGGGTAGCGAACGCCAACACCGATCATTTATTAGTAAGAATCAAATATAAATAGAATTATCTGTAAAAAAAAACGAAACATAAAATACAGTTCTGAAGAACTAATAGCACATAGTGGAAAAATACAAGTTTACAAGGAGAGAATTAAAGAGCGATTAGAAGAATCCAGCGATAAAAGGAAAAATGCAGCTGGAATAGAAGAAGCGTAAAAGAAGTTAGAAAGCGTAACTATGGTAAAGGCAAAAAATAAAAATTTGAAAAATTGTAGGTGAGTATAGAAGAAATGAAAAAAGCTAGACTGATGTTTTTAAAAAACAACATAGTAGAATCAAACGAATAATACAATATGCAAAAGAGAGTAGCACAAAAATTGCATCAAACAAAGAAAAAACAGAATGAATACGAAAAACTAGAACAAATGAAAACGTCTCAGCAAGAAATCAAAATTATTTTATCAAGATGTGTGCTTGCAGAAGAAACTATACAGCCAAGAACAATAATGGGCAGAGATGTGGGAGGAGCCGTGATTGGCAGCAAACAAAAGGTTATTTAAAGATAAAAAGAGTACTTTAGCGATTTACAAAATACACAAAATATTATTAATAATAACAAAACACAAGAATACAAAATTCAAGAAACTAAAGAAAAAATAACAGAAAGTGTCCCACCCAACAAAAAAATTAAATGGAACATGGAATAAAAGAATCTTTTTATTAAATTGCATATTTACAATCTATTCGTACCATTGAGTACTAAGTAAATTTCATAACTTTATATACATGACGAGGGAATCTAGGTTGTAAAACAAGGTCCTGCGGCTAGTTCCGCTTAAGTCTTTTTATGATAAGTGGTTGCTTTACAATATCATATATATACTAACTTGAGATTGTATATTCTTGCCGTCTGAATTTCTTATCCTGCGCATGGAATTTTCAGTTCGGTATGAGGGTTGTCGTTACTGACGCACCATGGCGCAGCCATCAGCGCAAGATCTTAAATTGGAATCTCTACAAGATCTTGGTGCTAAATGCCTTTGCACAGCCCTACAGCTGGATCCCATAGGTCCATATGGGATTCAACATTATTTTGTATAATAGTAACTTGTTTGATAAGGAAAGTTGGGATCTGTCTTTGATTAACCAATACATTTGTTTGACCTTTCAATCTAGTTATTTCCTCTTGGATTTGATATGTGTGCTTCAGGTAAGTTTTTCATCAAGGTGCATCCCAAGGCATATTATTTCCGACTTCATTGGTATGGGGGTGTTATTAAATATAATTTTCGGACGTACATATCGTTTATTTGTGAATGTTATTGTGTGGATTTTTTACTGTTTACCGTTATTCTCTTTTTGTTTGTTCATTATTGGATTATATCAAGGTGTTGTTGTAGGCGTTCTGCTGCTATCTACGGTGTTTCGCTGACTGCCAAAATGGCCGTATCGTCCGCAAAGGTATCTATTACAGTATTTTCTGTAGTTGGTGAGTCCGAGGTGTATATCAGGTAAAGCAGTGGTCCCAATGCACTGACGTGATTTGGTGGTAATTTGATATTTTATTTCTTATTCGAACTTGGAAGAATCTTTCGTCGAGGTACGATTTTAGTTTTTTGATTTTATATAACAGGCCTTTGTGCCAAACTTTGTCAAATGCTTGTTTTACGTCTAGGAATGCAGCCGCGCACACATTTTTTTGTCTCAAGGCTGTCCAATATTTGCATGACGATCCGGTGGCATTGGTGTGTTGTGGAGTGTAATTCTCGGAATTCGAACTGGTACAACGGGACAATGTAGTCTAGGATTACCATTTCTTTAATTCTTTTCAGTAAAAGTCTTTCAGATACCTTTGATATTAGGGTTAGGAGGATTATCGGTCCATAGGAACAGGGTTGGTCGGGAAATATGTTAGTCTTAGAATGCTATTATATGTAGTGGTAAGAAGTACTAGCGCCTTTCTTGAAAGGTTTTGTAGAGTCTCTCCAACTATAAGAACATAGCCAGGGGCTTTTCGGGTATTTGTATAATTTATTTGTTGTCGGACTTCAGCTGGTAGGAATGATGTTATTGGTAGGTGTAGCTGGCTTGGGGCGCCCAGAAAAGATTCAATTTCATAGTAGTCATTATTTTCTTGGGGAAGTGGAGTTGTAAAAACCTTGGCAAGGTGTTCGGTGAAAGTGTTTGCTTTGCTTTTGTCTGTTCTAGCCCAGCTGTTGTCAATATTTCTAATTGGTGGGATTGCTACTACTAGTCTTTTAAATTTCTTTGTTGCCTTCCATATAGTATTCTCATCAGGAAAAGTTTTGAGATACTTTCTTTGAAGGACTCGTTACGTGCCTCCAGTAATGTTTTATGTAGATGTTGAGTAAGTCTGTCATGAGAAGTGTTGGCTTGTGTGCTTCTTGTTCTCTGCCACTTATTTTTAACTTTTTGTTTTTCTGTGATAAGATCTCGTATATGTCAGGGAATGTTGGCTATTTCAGACGAGTTACTTGAAGGTATTGGAGTAGCTTGCCACGCAGCATCTTGCATTCTGATAGTTAAATATTGAGTTGCTTCATCCAAGTCTCGAGGTTCTTTGATTCTAATAGTAAGGCTAATATTTTCTTCCAGATGGTTTCGGAAATGGTCCTAATCCATGTTTTTATTACATAGTTTTATAGGTTTTTTTGTGATTATTGTTGTGCTGATGGTGATAGTAATTGGAGAATGATTTCCGGATAGGTCATGATTACATTCTGATTTTGTATATGTGTTAGCTAAGCCAGTGGTGATTGCAAAGTCAGTTAAGTCTGGTCTTTTCCTAAGTCACTAGGCCAATGGGTAGGTTCTCCAGTTGATAGGTAGTTTTAATTATTATTTTGGATTGCTCAAAATAGGTTACGTCCTTTTGGGCTGATTAGCTTTGAACCCCAGGCTGTATGCTTTGCGTTCCAGTCTCCTCCTAGGGACCATAAGTATTCTTGGTACTCTTCTGTTGATGTGGAATGCCTGGGCGGGCTATACACTGCCGTAATTGTTAGCGGGTAGGTATGCTTACACTTTGGATTTTTTCAGCTTGATAGGATTCTAATTTATGATGACTTACCCCTGAGCTGACATGAGCTGTTCCATCCGGGTAGTTGGCGAAATATATATTATATCGTGGTATTTTTATTGCTGTTCTGTGCGTTGCATGAATTTCTGTTATTAATAAAATGTCAATTTGCTATAGTTGTAAGAAGGTTATTGTATCTGGAATATTTTAGTATCATGTTATTTTAACCGATTAATTGCGAGAACATAGTTTTGAACTATGTTAGGAAATTTAAAATTTTTTAATTTCGTTTATATTAAACTGTTGTTCTTGTACAAATCAAGAAAGAATGGTTGTAAAAACACTGGTAGACTGAGTACGGCGTATATATCAACTACAGTTTTTGGATAAAAAACTAAAACATTTGGAACAAGCTTTATAGGGGAATAGCTACTCGAGGGCCAGGATAAATAGGGCAACTAAACCTAACAAATGCGCACGAAAAACAACCGAAATCGGCTACAGTAGGCAAAGCTTCTTTACCTTATATTAACAGAGTTTTGGATCGGATAGGAAAGATTCTTAACAAACACAAAGTGAAAGCCATCTATACTACTACCATCAATATACGGGAATTACTTTGACCAGCCAAGGATACAAGAAACTCACAGGATACACCAGGGGTATACTGCGTACCTTATTCCTGCGAGAAAAGTCTACATTGGGACTACAGGCCGAACGATTACCTGAAAAATCAGCAGTTGCTGAACATGCTTCGGTAAATCCTGACCACGAGAAAGATTTCGGGCAAACACAAGTTTGTAGGAATTATTACCCGAGTGGAGATTTATAAATATAAAAATAATTTTAACAGAGACCACGGATTCAATATACCTAAATCTTGGTCTATCGCTCTTAAGGGGCAAAAAGCAGACCGCGATACGGTAAAGATCAAATGACATTAGAAAATGTCAAAATATTACCTGCAACGATTGACGTCAGCAGCTAGCTCTATCACGTTATCTACCATCCCGATAACGTCAACGACGGTTCCCCAACATCATCCCTACCACACTTGCACGAGTACAAAAGCGAAAATACAAGCGGCAGTCACTTAATTTTTAGAAGATTATCTTCTGAAAACATCCGTCGCTATTGAGGACGAAATGTCAACGCGATGCATCAGGTAGTTGATATGGTGTTAAGTTTTGAAGATGGGATTATCATTTGCTTTAACTCAGTTCACCATACCGATATTCAAACAACAATTTTCTTTACTCTGAAATATGTAAGCACAGAGAATCGCTTATATATGTCGTTTTAGTAATAATAATAAGCTTCAATAGTACATACGTAATTATTCTTCTCTAAAAACACATTACTTAAGTAGGCTGAGAACGTACAAAAGGTTAAAAATGCCATATATCATAATTGTGAGCAATTTAGGAAGAAGTAACCGAAAGAACCGATATTTGAAGCTTGGATTTAAGGGGTTGATAATTACATGTAAATTGATATTTTTTTACTTAAGGAACATGTAATTAAATTTTTAGGGTAATAAAATAAAAAAAAATTGTCAGAGCATCTTTAGTTCAAAAACATCTCACGAATCCACCATAAACTGAGCGAATTTTTAATTTTTTCTGTGCAGAATTTTAGGGAGGTTCCGTGACTAAATTTTATAGTTGTTGTATGTGTATATTTATGTTTATTTTTTTGATAAAATCTGTAGTACTTCAATGTTTTACCTTTAATCAATTTCATACCTAGGATTTAAATCTCTGTATTGTTTCACACTTGACCGAAATGTTTTTTCTAAGCCTATATTAAATAGAGGTGTTGGCAATATTTGGAACTAAAATTCTAATTCATATATAACGTAACATGAATTTTTGCATAGGATAGGGTAAACTACCTTCCCTAGTTATCTGGGTCCGCTAATACGGATCTACAGCCACCGTATACCGTGAGTTTCAAAATTTTTCCTCGCCAAGCAGTTCCAAGCCTAAAATTTATTACGTTGTGGTGAAACTTTTAGGAAAACAGAACCTGTTACCATAAAGGAAAAGTGAACAATCACAGACATCTTCATGAATTATCAGAACGTAATTGGTATAGTCAAATTTAAGCATGTAAGGAAACGATTAAAACTTTATCGCATGACGCGGTTGTTTTCTCCAGTGATGAGGTACATTTTATCTTTCTGGTTGTGTAAATAATCAAAACATTCAATATGGGAGTAAAACCAACCGAGGGTGGTCCACCAGAAGAATTGTGTCACAGTTTGGTGTGCAGTGTCTTGAATGGGAACCATTGGACAGCTAACGTCAATTCTGAGCAGTATGTAAGCATGGTTCAGATTTTTTTGCCCCAGCTCTAAAAGAACTTGCTTTAAAGAATGTCTGTTTTCAGCATAATGGAACCATGTCCCACATAGCGCAAGCTTCAATGCAAATTTCGATAGAAATACTCCCCGAGAGGCAACACTTCTTCTGTATGGTTATCACAAAGCCGAGGTTAATAAACTTGCAAATCCTGAAAGAGGAAATTCTAAAAGGTTGTACATGTGCTTGGGTAATGACGGACTTCTAGGATCACTTGGTCGATACTTTAAATCACGAGGTACAACTTTCCTTGTAAGTTTCAGATATAAAATCACCTTATTTGTGTCTCGAGTACTTTTTAATTCACTGTCAAAACTAGGGAGGGAGTTTTGACGTACTCTGTACCTACCAAAAATTCCTTAGCTGGTATGAATTACACGACACCTTTTACCATGCAAATGTTCAAGTTGTGAGTAGAATAACATATTTATAAGGTAGAATGTAGCTTCAGAGCTCTAAAGCTTGAAAAAATAAATTTCCATAAAACTCCAGTAACCAAAAAATTTGCGATTCCGACCTTTGAATACAAAAGCGGCCCTATAACAGCCGAACATTTCTCCTAGATTTATAGGAAAGCCATAAAGCTAATCGAATCAATACAAGCCGAAATTTAAAGCAATAAAGGAAATTAAATGGCAATAATGGCCATGCAATAGTCGTTTCCAAAAGATTGGAGGATTGAAGTTAATGTAAAATGGGACAGTAAAAAATAAAAAAAAAACGATTTAGTGGAATAAGGTTAAGTGTATATGGTGGGCACAAATATAATCTTTTATTGCGCTGAATCACGTATTGACGACAGTTATGTCATATAGTGGTAATTCTATATAATAGTAAAGCTAACATCAATAAAGCGCAATGGATTAGATATTTTTTGTTAGGTCCGATGCATAACTTAATTTTTGCCATTTTACACTTAGCTGTGATATCAACTACTTCCCTAATAATAAAAATATTTTTCTCGTATTTTAATTGTTTGTGCCACCTTTTGAACAGCTGTCAAATTCCATTCCACAAAAAAGGCTTTGAAAATGAACAATTTTACTAGAATTTTCTAGCAATTTTTGACAATAGTGAAACAAGTATCGGACAGATGATGTTTGTAGCTTATTTAGATACTTAAAAAATAACTTAGCAAATTGCTTCAAGTTTTTTATAAGATCTTATGTGCTATGGTAATAGTAATGGTAAGGCTGTAATGCCTCACGTGGGAGCACGGCCTGCGAACTGAGAAGGCTGAGGCTCTCATCGACATCGCGCACCATCACTGATGCGGGGCGAAGTGGTAATCACCGCGCCTTAGAAGACCGTCATTATTACCCCTTGTTGGAAGTGAACGCAGGTACTCAATTCTTCCTAGTGACTGAGTAGGCCACCCAAGGAGGCAATTTCGCAAATATTGCTTGTCGTACTTAGTTTTTATCATTTATTTTTAGGATATGTTGGTAGTATAGACATCTCTTTTAGAGTGTTGTAAAGTTGGCAGGTAATGCTTTACTGTTATTGAGCAATAGATACGATATATTAATTTACATACTATAATCGATTGAAGTTAGAGATCATAAACGGGATTGTCATGTGATATGCAGTTTATATTACAACTATGACCGTTTCTTTGCATTCTGTGGAGTATTTAATGAAAAAATGTCAAGTTCAAAACTTTCGCTAATTCTGGAGAGATTAGTGAAAGAGTAATACACTATTGCCTAAAGATAGTAGTCGGGGAATCCAATCCCAGGTGGTCAGTTTGGCTTCTATAGAAAACAATCCCATCACCCTCTAACTCTTATGAGTAGTTAAAAAAATCACCGCAGGTTTTAATAAAAACGAAGTTACCAGGGTGATTTCCCAAGACGTAGCCAAAACCTTCTAGAAGATGTGGAACAATGGGTTAGTATACGAGGCTCAAAATTCATCCGTTGTCGATTGTACAACCGATTTGATCCTTTTTGACTAACATAAAGTTCCAAATTAAAATTGACAACGCGAGGTCACGGGAGAGACTGGAGTCTCCAAAGAATCAGTGTCGTCTCCGACTTTTTTAATATCTACACCACGTTCTTTTGATGGTAGCTCGATACGCAGTATTTCCACCTGGTAGTGAAAATTTTCAAGTACTCGAAAATTGCTTCTGCTTTTGAGGGTCGGAATTAATTTCGGGGAAAGCACAGTAGTAATGTTTTGCGACCACTGACCTTTCTTTGGGTGTGCTATTCGTTGGAGGAATGAGACGAAGTATTCCAACGTATCCTGAAACATACATACATAGCAGGACATATAGTAATTGTGAAGAACAGATCAATGACACGCGATTTGACTTTTGAGAAGGCTGAATCCTCGTGAAGCAATATTTTGTTTGAATGTCCTGACGCAACAATGTCCAGATATTATTGTATATATTCTTATAAAAAGGTGTCCGTCAGGGTTGTATATCCTCGCCGCTGCTTTTTAATTTGTATTCGAGGCCATATGTAGAGAATCTCTAGACGAAAACATTTGAGGAGTGGTGATCAATGGTCTCAGAGCAACAAATCTTTGTTAGGCAGACGATATAGTTATAATGTAACAGAGTTACAAACAATGGTAGATCGATTGGCGGAGTATAGTAAAGAATATGTTTTAACATTAAACATATCAAAAACTAAGATCAGAGTAACCTTGGGAGTAAAAGGTAACATCGTAGAACAAGTATCGAATTCTAAATACCTAGGAACTATTGTTAATGAAAATGGTGGTAACAGAAAAGAAATCCGGTTGCGCGTTGAACAAGCTCAAAGAACATTTATAAACATGAAAAAGTTTTTCGCTATATCTGACCTCAACCTCAATCTCCGCTTATGAATAATACAATGCTACGTATCCCTAATCCTTTTAAATTGATGCGAATGATGGACTTGTTATCCTACCACAAAAAGAAAAATAGAAGCTTGCAACGCATTTTACATATACCCCGGACAAAAACAATAACAAATGCCGAAGTATTCCAACAAATAAATACCGGCAAAAAGCTTCCATTACATTTGAAGAAATGAAAAATGCGATATTACAAAATACTTCGCCTAATTATTGAAGAAGAAATCCAGGGAAAGAGGTCACTAGGGAGGCGGAAAAATTCTTGGTTAAAATATATCCGCTGCTGGCTTGGCTGCAAACATTGACTTATTCACAGCAGCAGTTTCCAAAACAAAATTAGCTAACCTTTGTAAACAGACGGCACAATAAGAAGAAGAATCTGGACTTTTTAAGTCTATTTTTAAGAACACGATTCTCCAGAGGCGCATAACTTTGCCCAATCACGGAGTTCTTCAAAATTTACAGCAACATTCAAACCCACCCTTGATAGAGACTTGATGAAACAAAGCGTAACCGTTACAAATGCGCAAAAATAGCGATTTTTCCGTTTGGAGGAAAGGCGCGTCGACATCCGATGTACGTTCAATGCGAGTGGGAACGCTCGCGAGGCAGTACGTTGTCTGTAGCGATTTGTTTCGTAAAACGTTTTTGGCGAGTGCGTTTTGACTATCAGGGTCAGTAAGGTTAAGCAACGGTGTGCGATCCGATTTTGCGACAGAAACGTTTGCAAAAATTCAGCAGACCCATAGAGACACTGTTTTGTCAAGAGCGCAGGCGTTTCGATAGTTTAAAACATTTTTAGAAAGAAGAGAGTCGATTAAAGATGAACCGCGTAGACCACCATCGAATTGGCGATATCGAAAATCTGCGCAAAAATGATTCCGAAAAACTTTTGATGGAACAGAAGGACAACCGGAGGAACACGTTCCTTGACCTTTTGAAGCGAATTGAAAATGATCCTTGTTTTCTGGAACGTGACGAGATGTTTTAGTACGACCCCGTAACGAAGCGCCAGAACCAGGAATGGCACATTCCAAGCTCACTCAAGCCAAAAAAGCAAGGATGGGCAATTCGAGGATCAAAAGCATGGTGATTTGCTTGTTCATAGCCAGAATCGTCCACATAGAGTTTGAACGACTGGAAAAAGGGTCTTGCGTATGCGACCAAACATCAAGAACAACTGGGTTTGCATCACGACAATGCGCCTTGTAACACGGTGATTTCAATTAATGAGATTTTAGCTAGTAAAAACGTCCTTGTGGCTCCTCAGCCCTCTTGTTTACCCGACTTGAGTTTGTGTGACTTTTTCCACTTCCCACGTGTGAAAATGTACCTCAAAGGACGTCATTTTGGGACAGTATCGAGCATCGAAAACGCTGTAACCAACCAGTTGAAAGCAATAACAGTATCCGCGTTTCAGCACCGCCATGACGAATAAAAGAACTGTCTTCAGCGCTGTGTGGCTGCCCAAGGCAATTACTTTGAAGGAAACAATGTCCAACTGTAATTTTCATTGCCTAATAAAATGATAAAAACTCAGTTTTGTTACTTTATTGGCAAATCTCGTATTTTGTTTTGTAAGTTCGAAGAGAAAAATATTTCAATCTTAAACTAATTTTATTCATCAAACACTGTAAAGGAATTTAATAGAAGTACGCAAACATTTAAATTTCTATTGAATTTAAAAAATATGCAATAATAAAAGTACATTTAAAAAAAACTGTATGTAGCTTTTTGTTTAAAATACTCCGTTTTTAGCTTTTCTTAATAATTGTGTATATTTCAGGCTATGACGACATCAGTATTAACTTAAAAAAATACAATTAGCTAATAATTTTATATGAATATATGCAAAAGCTCACCCACTTCTTTAAAAGTTAGTCGAACCGACTTTGATCTCGACTTTTTAAGACTTTCGGAATTCCAGTAGCGCAACAAATAGGATGATCTGATGGAAAGTTTCTGCTGGTAACAATGTTACTTCAATTAATGAGGCGTGCGAACTCAGTGCCGGTTCCGGTATCCACAATTTGTTGCTGCTGGGCACCGCACTTTGTAGAATACTAAATTTCGGTTATTTTCCGGATAGCTTTGGATGCTCAAATATACATTTAAAATTTTCTATTTTTATACTTACTGGATATGTGTATAAGATTGCAACTTTATTAAATTTAAGTAAGTTTACATAAGTGTGGGGCATCTGTGATATATTGAAAAAAATTAGCAAAGTCGGCTCAAGTAGCCAATTAGTACAGAACAATACAGAAAGTACACTGTCAATCAGTTAGAAGAAGTTTTACAAAAAGTGATGAGTGGTAGTTTGTTTATAATGGCAACATCTAAACAGTATAATATACGATCCAGCACTATAAGCTAAAATTGTCATAAACGACAGGTAAAGTGTGTTTAAGATAAAAGTCTTCCACGAAAATCTAAGAAGCAGTGCAGTAACTGAAAATTTCATTCAACTGGTTTGGTTTAAAAATACTTTACCAGGAGAAGACTGGTTTTATTTCGTACTATAGTGGCACTAATTTGCTATGGTGTCGATTATACTGGAAAATAAAATAAAACGAGAGCAACGGTATTTAGGGACACCAGTACTACTTAAATATGATGTGACTGCTAAAAATATTTTTTAATTTCTATTAAAAAAATGTTTTACAATGGGAAATATACACACTAACATAATATTTGAAGAACATAATATGAAAATATCCACATCAAAAGCTAAAATGATGATATTTTACGGAAAACCCCTAATAAGACCCAAAACCCTTATAAACAATACAATATTAGAACAAGTGTAACACTGATACCTTTTATAACAAAAGTCAAGATATAAAAATAAGAAACAAATTTCACATTATTTGTGAAACAATAAAAGCACAATAAAAACAACCCAAAAATGAAATACAATATAAAGTATGCAAAACCATAATGTTGTATGACAGGGAAGCCTGGGTCAGAACAGGAAAGCAAAAGAAGACATATAAATAGCAGACATTAAATTCTTCTGATACGCAAAAGAAAAAAAAACTTAATAGATAAAGTCACAGAATACCGGAGAAATGCATAAATCATCTCAAAAGAATGAATGAAGAAAGGATTCTAAAACAAACATAAAATATAAAGCATAAGGAAAAGCATACGTGAGAAGACTAAAGAAACCCATGACGAACATGATGATACAATTAATTAAATGTTAGCGACAATCATTGAAAAATGAAACAAATGTATAAGCGTAGTGTTGCAAAAATAGTTCCAGCCATTCCAAAAGCGCCTGTGCAATAATGACACTTTGTTACATATTTCTAAAAATGGTAATTTAATCACACACATTCAAAATAAGCTTCAATTAATAATTTTTTTTAACAATAGCCTCCAAATATCATTATTTTACACCACACAAGCAAGTCAACTTCCATCAGGCCAAGCAATTACTTTTCCCAAATCAGGAACAATTCATGTCAATGCACTCCAGCAACTAATTAGATTGTTCTCAATGACAAATGACAAAATAGAAGACAATATCCCTTCCAAAGAGAAGTTATTAAGACCACGAAACGAAGGAAAATGAAAAAATGCAAGACAATAGATCCTCAAATACCCTACCACTTTCCAACAAATACACCGTACTAGATAATTCCCAAGGTCTGACCTACAACAACAAAACACCAAAACCCGATAAATCGCCCAAACAACTAATACTCCAGATACGTACAGGAAACTAGCGCGATAACAACATTATTCATCACACTTATCAACCAAAAGAAGAACGGGCGTTTAGGGTGGTCACTAAAAATCTCCACCACTCGATTCCATTTGAGGACATAACACATCACAAAACACGGCTACAAAATTAGAAACATCATCAACGCAAAAAATAGAACCACAAAGGAGCCAATGAACTTGTTCTTTGCAGATCTGGAACCATCTAATAACAATAAAACATATATAGCATTCAACACATACTCCACGATCGCATAACAATAGAGCCGCGAAAAACAAGCAGAAATATAGTACAGTGAGTACGCTGCCAAATGCATGGTAATACCAAGTATATTGTTCCCGTCCATTTGTGTGTGTCAAATGCAGTGACGATCACAGCACAGCCAGCTGCAAGAAGAGAAAAGACGCGCCAGCAACGTGTCCACTATGTGGAGATAACCACCCGTCTAATTATCGAGGATGCGCACACTACCACAACTTACACAAAACCAGAACCACCACCACTAGACAATCTACTCTCCACTACCCACCCGTAAACAGACAAAGTCACATATCTAATCTTCCGCATTCACCTATCTACGCTACTATTACACGGCACCGCGAAACCCTCCCCGAACACTCCTCTGAATAGTCCCTTAGCCTTACTCTTAACAAATTCCTTGAAGAATTCATATCTGTGTTCTTTCAACTCGTCCAACAAAACAGCATGGTTCTAAACATGCTAACAATGCTAATTAGCAAACAAAACAATGGATAAATTCCTTGGCATTGCACAGTAGAACACCAACGGCTTGTTAAACCATCGTGACAAAGTAATTCTATTTCCAAAACAAAACTTTATCGACATACTGCTAATTAGCGAAACACATTTCAAAGAAAAATCATACCTCAAAATTCCAAACTACCAACTACACAATACTACCTAACCAGATAAAACTAGACATGCTATACAGCTAGACCGCTATATTAATAAAACAAAGCATAAAACACTACGTTCTCCCCCATCAACGTGCTCACTCTTGCTAATAAACTAACTGTCGCGGCTGTCTACTGCCCCCTGAACCATAACATCAAAAAAGAAGACTTTAAACAGTTCTTTCGCACCCTGGGTCTCAAATTCATATGAGGTGGCGACTACAACATCAAACACACCACGTGGGGCTTCTGCTTAATCACCATAAAAGGCAGAAAGATGTACAACGTTATACAAGACAACAAATACGTCTACCTATCAACGGGGGCTCCGAAATATTGGCCATTGGATCCCAAGAAAACCCCCGTCCTCCTAGACATATTTATTATTAACGGCATATCACCAAACTACACAAACATCTCTGCAAGCTATGACTTATCATCTAATCACACCCCAATATTAGGAACTATCAGTGTCCTACTCAAAGGCCCCCCCCCCCCAAACGGATTCACAATACACTGAAACAAATATCGCCAAATTCTCTATAAAAGCATCGATCTGAAAGTTAGCCTAAAATATCCACTCGAAGTAGAAGCTGCCGTAAATAACTTTAATATTCTGCTAACATCAACAGCACAACTAGCTACCCCTTCCAAGGTATAGAGAAAACTAGAAACATTTAAATTAAACTCCTAGTTTCTCAAAACAGAAAAGTCACAGCTCAATGCGAAAGAGCCATCATCCATCAGATACAACGAAACACAACAACCTCGGTAATCAGCTGAAGGCAAAACTCAAAACCCTGAAGTATGACTCATTTAATAGCTACATCTCAATCTTAAACAAATACGACAATTCAACATGGAGAGCTATCAAATCTTCCCTAAAATCCCGAACTCCATCCCCACCAATACGGAAACTCTCCAGCACTTGGGTGGGCCAGGAGCAATAAAGTAAAAGCAAAATTGTTCGCACTCCACTTATCCCGAGTATTTCAACCAAACGATGATCTACCCGATGTTAAACTCCCTGAATTTTCAACCACCACCTGAAATACCTCCTCCTGCCTTACCACTACTCACACGGAGGACAATTAAATTTGAGATCTAACGATTAAGTCTCAAGAAAACACCGGGGTCGGACCAAAAGGAAAGGAATAGTGCTTCTAACATACTGTACATATTTAACGCTGTACTCCAACTTCAGTATTGGCCAAAGTAATTCAAGAAAGCGGAGATAATTCTCATCCCTATCGCCCTATAAGTTTACTACCAATGACCTTCAAGCTCATCGAGAAACTTGTACTACGAATTCTCGACTCTGAATTCACGGCAACAAATCCCGGATTACCAATTTGGCTTCCGTCGATTTCACTTAACTATACAACAGTGCCACTACATCAAACATGAGATTAATGCGGTGTTCGAGCAATCAGCCTACTGTATAGTCGTCCTTCTGGATATCCGCCAGGCGTTCGTCAAAGTTTGGCACAAAGGACTCAAACATAAAATACAACAAATCTTACATCCTCAATTTCACAAGTTCCTGGAATCCTACCTAACAGACAGACAATTTCAAACATAAGTTAACGATGAAATCTCAGCATGGTATTCAATTCAATCTGGGGTTCTACAGAGAAGCGTCCTGGGAACTTTTCTCTATACGTTATTCACCTCCGACCTCCCATCCACCCCAACCGCAACTGTAGGCGCATACGCTGACATTAGATCTTCACCTCGACAACAAGCTCATCTAGAGAGAATACATTACTTAAAGAAACTAGGTCGTCCTTCCTCATTATACTTAAATAACAAACTCCTGATCTATAAGGCCATCATCAAACCCATCTGGTCCTATCGAATTGAACTTTGGGGCTGTGCTAGCAAATCAAACCTCGCTGTTATGCAACGCTGCCAATCTAAAATCCTACGATCCATCACCGATGCACCATGGTACATCACCAACCAGATGATGCACAACGACCTTGGCATCCCGTTCCTCAACACAGTAATGCACGACAGAACTACAAAACACCTCGACAAATTATCCATCCACGACAATCCTCTTCTGTATGAAATTCCGCTCCACTAAGTCATCAGAAGACTCAAGCACCGTTAGCCTACCGGCCTTCATTGAAGAGGGCTCCCCCCTAAATGGGTCCTCATCACGTTAGCAATGCTCCCCATGAAGAGGTACCCTTACTGGACGGGCCCTCACAACGTCAGTGCCACATTTATAATATTAGATTATAGGATGTTATGTATTCTGATTGCCAATTTACTTAATAAAAAAAATTTAACATTACATTCTAGAGATCTGTGGCGTATCAACTAATTTTTTGAAAGAAAAGCTATAGAGATATTGTAAAAAAGCATTACGTACAAAAAATAAGAAATTGAACAAAACACTGTTAACAGTATTAATTCTGATAACAACTCGTACGCGAATCGTTAAATAAATATAAATATAGAGACAAAAGAAGCCTTATGGTTCTAACATTTGTGGTATTAAAATTGTGTAAGAAATGAAACCGACATTAGGGCCATTTTATCGCCCTTTGGATTCTCAAAGATTAATTAAAAAGATAGCATTGTTTGTCATGTTGTAAGATGAATTTAATAAGTACAAAGTTTTAAGAATTAGAGTATTGGTAAACAATGAGACGACATTGCAGGTTGCCATAGTGTTATTTTTGCATATAAAAAAAGCTTTGAGTATTTCTAGGAAGTGATATATAATAAGGCTTGTTCTGTAAGAGTTTGGAGACTCTTGGGTAGGTACATAGCTAAGTTCTAGATTAGTAAACCAAATGCACCAAGAAAGATTTCTTTACGAATTTTTGTGAAACCACATAATGTTGGAATTTTAAATTTCTTTGTGGTATAAATAATAAATCTTAGAGAGCTCGGAATTTTAATCGAATGGCAAAAAATTGAAAAATGTTGAAAGACAATAATACGAAAATGGAAGAAGCAATTATAAAATAGAAGGAAACCGTGCCTGCAGCAAATAAAGAAGAGGCCCATTAACTGGTTTTAAGAGAGCGAAGGAATAGATGGTCACTACTCCCTGTAAAAATTGAACTTGGTAACTCTGGCTAGGAGGCTGCAAAATTAAGTAAATAGTTTTCTTAGTATCGCATGATAGATTTAAGTTAGTAATGATAGTTTAGATAGTTTAGAATTGGATGTTTACAAAACGACCTATTGTTTTGGTTACGTAAACTTATTTAAAAATAAGAATTTTTTCCTAAGAAAACGTAATTTGCCCACTAAACAGTAGCGATGCAGCGCTTTCGGCATTTTTTTAACTTAATCTACAAAATTTTATTCAACAACTTTTATGAGGTAATTCGAAGATTCTTCTTTACTATCTCATTGAAATTCTTGGATTCTACCAAATTATTTTTCGGATAACGTTATAAAACCTATGCAGTTTGATGGTTTCTTTTTTAAAGAAGTTGTTAGCACTTGTGCTGATGTAACTACGTTTGGACTGTGGCTACATCTAGTTCATAATGTAGCTGTTCGTTCCGGATGTACGAGGGAGCATTCACTGCTATTCGGAGAATTTTATTTTAGAAACTTTGCACTTTTAGTATATTGGCTGTAGCTCCAGATCGATGATGCATAAGGTATTAGTGAATTTATTAGTGATTTATACATAAGGATGGCACCCTTAGGCTTGAGTGATGATTTTTGAAAATAAGAGGATACAGTTGAGCTTGAGGTTTACGTAAAGTTTTCAGGTTATTCGTGAGTCTAGCAGCACCCCCTAGGTATTTGACTGCTGCATCTGTGGGATTCCATGGAATAATTATACGGTTAATTATTAGGTTGGGTAAATTTTTGATACGTCTTAGAGCGAAAAGTTTTGTTTGACACTTGTCGGGATTAATTTGTAATCTCCATTTATTGTACCACGAGAATAGTTGATAAATTACGTTCTGTAATTTATTTATGGCTTAGATAAGGTTAGCGTGTTGTACTAGAACTGCTGTATCATCTGCAAAGGTCGCTAAGGTTGCTTCAATAGGTAGAACGTCAGATGTATGTATGATGAACAGTAGTGGTCCTAGAAAACTTCCTTGGGGGACGCCTGCTTTAATAGCCTTTCTTTCAGAGACAGCGGAGTTAATGCGTAGAGCAGTTCTATTTTCCAGGAAAGAGGTAGTTGGTTATTTTGAAGTTAATGATTTTGCTTTTAGGCCTTTGATCCAGATCTTGTGTAAAAACTGCTATGATATAACTTTTGTTTTTAAAGCCCTGTTCTATTATTTTGAAAATGCATTGAAACTGGTGTAAGCGGGAGTAGGTGATTTTCTCTAGTAGTTTTGAGAATTGAAATTAAACAATTATGTATACGTTGACATGATATTTACATTTTATCTATTCTATATGTAACAAAAGCACTTTTTCTAAAGTTTATGTAAACCATTGTCGCAAGGCCACACATAGCACAAAATGGAACAGAGATATTATAATAACTGTTGTTTTATGTACCCCTTTAACCTTGCAAATTTCTCATAAGTTTGCAAGAACTAATGTCATATTTGCCAATTGCATTCGCTGCAATTTCAATTAATTCAACAAAGATATACACAGTTTTATTTTCTAAAATCTCAAAAAGAACGCGACAAGAAGAGGATGGCTAAAAGCAAAATGCCTGTTATACCCATAAATACTGTTACACACTGATTAGAACGACAACGTAAAACAATTAACTGTTTTTGCTTAATATTTTCATAATTTACTAAATTGTTATTGATAAGTATAATTACAAGGAATTTATTGAAAATGGCTACCCTTAGCCTGTACACAAGCTTTAAGACGTCTGGGCCACTACGTCCATCGGAAAAGTATGGACTGAAGCCGTCAGGGCTCGTTTCAATAAATGAATATTAAGGCGTCTATTTCAGTAAACCATGCCCTCTAAAACAGCCCATAATAATACGCTGAGATCTAGGTTACCAGAAAGCTAATCCTCTACTGTTAGAAAATAAGTCGCATTATCGTTCAATCAAGTTTAAGTTGATTGTGCTTTGCGGGTGGGTGCGGAGTCTTGCTGAAAGATCTAAGGCTTACCTTAAAAAAGCGTGCGCTTAAGAAGGTTTCACTACATCTTCCAAATCAACATTCTATATTTTGTTGATACTCCGCGGTCGAAGTTTGCTGGATGACGGCCTCTCTGAACCCTTGGCGTTCTATTTGTCGTAAGATTCTTCCACTGTAAAAGTGTCGTCAGTAAACAAATTTTTCTTGTGGCTATTACGCGGTTCTCTCCCACCTTTCTTTAAAGCATCGGACACCAAAAGTCTTTTGTAAGCAGCTGTCTTAGCATGCATCACCGAAACACAATCTTCTGTTTACGAAGAGGACTTCGTTCAATTCGGGAAATTACGGATTTGACTACCTAAACATCCCCAATCGAACGTGGTTCTCTAGATCTTCTACCCCTCCAGTCTCAAACAATTTTATAGCCCGATACACAAACATACTAACGATGCCATGAGGATGCGGGTATTAAAGATTACATTTTTCAGTTTTACATTTATGTAATAATATTACAGCAATACAATTTTCTTTGTCACCCCACTCTTTTGGTGAATAACCGAACTTGACAAGAAACGCAATGTAAATTACAGCTTTAAGACTTTACAATTCTAAAACAAGGGTGGGTGATTTTATTAAAGCACTTATGGGAATTGTATTATAAAACATCGCTCCCATAATTGTTCTAAATTATCTCATCTGATACAATCTAGTGAGTAATTAATTTGTAAATGATGCACAACTACTTCTGTATTTCATATTAGGCACTTTTAATTTCTATAATCTCGTAAAATACTTTCCATTTATACATCCTTCAATTCTGAAACTAAATCTGCTACGTTTGCCTAGAGATCTGAGCACATTAACTATTTAATGCTACTAAAAAGTCCTCGAAAAACCCGTTTATGTTTAATTTGTTCTTTGTATAAGAATTCGTCACCAATTACGTTGCTAGCGACTTAAAAATATTTGATTTTTACACTGTAAACTTATTGTCGTACCATCTGGTGTTCGGACATGCCGTAGAGTATCTAAAGGATAAACTGTTCTTACTTTTATGTTGAATGTTATAAATTGTCGGCACAGAAATGTTCAAACATTCTTGCATACTAGTCGTACTCGAACATCTTATAGACAACAGTAACGTACTTCTCCGTGACAGATAAGGATGGAAGTCCTACCCAGATCTCAGAGCGTTCTTCAGATTTAAAAAGTCTCTCTGGATATTTCTAATATTAACTGAGTATTGTCGTACAATGAGAACAATAATTTTACAGCACAGAAACGATTCCTCCAAACACTAATCAACAGTGAAACTGAGTAGGAAAAATTTCCAGGTATTTTATTTTGACCAGCATGACATGGTGCCCTTTTCACACTACCACAGTTCAGAAACAACTAATAATAATTGTTCTGAGGACTGAGGCCTAGGTTTGAGCTTATCACAACGTACGGCCATCGCTCGCGCTTGTGTCATTTTCGAGTAGAAAGAAAGTAGTCACATGGTTTCCTAGGCATATTAGAATAATGCTGAATTTACATCCACGCATATTACAGCAATATTTATTTCCGTTTACTAATTAACTACTTAGGCGGTCCTCGTTTTTAAGGAAATGAGTTAATTTTAAATTTTACTGTACATTATGGCTGTTGTTCATACGAAATGTTTTGTTTTTTAAAATCATTAACCCTACAGCAGCTAATTTAATAATAAATATTAATACTAACTATACAATTAGTGACCAAAATCAACATATTAGGACCCAAAAAACAAATTTTAAGTGTTAAAGTACTAGACAACATAGGCGCTAGGGATTCAATGTAAAATGATGAAACTGAAAGAGATTTTTCAGTAATATAGAACCGAGTCTTATTCTTTAGATCACCAGCATTCAAAGTCGCTATGAGAAACATGAAACAACTGAGGTGGTATCAAAGAAAATTGCTGTGTTTCTAAATTAAAGATAGTTTTATCTTTTGTAAACGTTTTCTGCACTGCATTTTATTCAATCGACGGATGAAAAACTTATTTTTCTGTTTCAGCAAGGGCATGAGTTAAAAATTCTTCTCTTAAGTATTTTTTCAAGAATATTAAAGGATGCTAATATTTTTTGTTTTTGTTTAATGATAAGAATGTGCAAAATAATGCTTTACACAAACCCAAAACTATCCATGCTGATATCATCACTTATACAAAGTCGTCCAAGTAAAACCGTAAAATCAATAAACAATAAATATAACAGTAAAATTTAACTATCTTTGCTATTAACATCATCAATTAAGAAAAACAAATTTATAAAATAAAAATTTCGTCTAGATCAATAGTTTTAGGCAATGTTCGAATAATGCTAGCTGCATTTCCACGTTAGGTAGCCAAACTAGTTCTTTGTCTTAGAAATTATTTCGATTTGGGCTCTCCAGTTAGTAGGTGAAGGTAGTTTCCAAGCTTTGCGATAAAATCCGTTGCTTCATCACACCAAGGTCCCAAAGTCTACTGCAAAAGGAACGAAAATGTATCCTTGGTCGATGAGCTTTTTGTATTTTCTCTTCTTGTTATTGGCAGCATTGTTTGTGATAAGGCCAGCAGTTACACTAGAGTGTTTGATGTACAATGGGGCTACAGTATCAGTACAGGTAGTATCCCAAATAAGGTTCATTCCATAGGACCATGGGGTTAAAGTTAAACCGTCCACTCTTTTGCCATCATTACGGAAGAGTCCACATGGTTCTAGTTTAAATGGGATGTTAATGGATGATAAGGCTTGTTGAATAATCTTATTTAGTTCCTGGTGGCGAAAGTGACGACTACTGCTTTTTTACATGAGAGACCATGAGTTCCTGACTTGTCCACTTTATCTACACAGATGCAATTGTAGGGATCGCAAATGTTACATCCCAATCTGAGAGAAACTGATCTTCTGAAAGTGTTGTCATTCAGGAAAGTTCTAATAAATGAAATATATTTGCATAAAACTATTGTCATTCAATAATTTCTATCGGCAACCAGGAGCTTCACGAGTCGGGACCTAAACTTGCTGCAAGCCAACACATCTTCCTTGTTGTTCATATATGTCATGATCTCCACGATAAAATCACTTAAGCTACCCCTGGTTTTATGATGCTTCTCATTGACCTTCGCCTCCACTATGCCCCACACATAGTAGTCATAAAAATTGCAGTCGGATTTAGAGGGTGATCACAAGTCATCGAACCAGTGGTAATATAAATTGTCATATAGCCAAGCCTCGATATTCATTCCTTGCTTTGTGAGCTGGAGCGGAGTCCTGCTGAAACACGTAGGGAAAATCGGGTATAGTTGTCACAGTTTTCGATTTCAATTTTATTAATATTTTTTTTAAGAAATTAATCAAAGTTTCTTGACCTTATGTTGTAAGTCTACCATTTAAGATTATAAATATAAATGCTGGTTGTCCTAAAACGAATAGAAGTATGTTTACTAGATTAAAAATCTGCCCCGTCACCAGGTTGGTTGTCACAAATTTTGGGGTTGATTGTCACATTTACTTGAGATGTACCAAACAAGAATAATAAACAATAGGAAAACTTTTATTGATACATTTTGTTTAATACTAGTTCCATCGGAATTGGACTTTGCATTCGACTCACTGTAGCCACTGTTCTTAGATTTGCTGTTTGAAAATGCATCCAATCACACGATACAGTAGCAGTTTTGTTGATCTTTGCTATGTCCTATACCTTTTTGTGTATTTTTCATTTGTCTTGATCTTGAAATTTTATTTTTGTTAAAAATATCTCTTAGTTTCCTTTTGTTTTACATTTGTCTTTTGTTCCTCAATCAACAACTTTTCTGGTGTATCGGTAATAATGGCTAAATATCTTTTCTTGCGGGCCCCTTTTGCATTTTTCTTTGTCTCCTCGCACCTGCTTTCAGCAACGTTAAAATTTCTGAAAGTGAAACTATTTTATTAAGATTAGATTTAGCCATAGGAGAAGCAGTGGAAATGATTATACTAGGGCCAGGTAAAGCTGCTGGAGAAATAGATAAAACCATGCCACTAGGCCCAGATGCAGGCGATGAAGAAATGGTTGAAGATTCGGTATTCTTACACACATTTATCCAGATGTTTCCGGATTTTCTTGCTCCACAACTGAAGGCAGATCTCCTAATCATTTGGATTTGGATGGTCTGTCACAAAACTGGGTAAAAGTTATGGTCGCCAAAAATGTCTTTGTTAATGGAAAAAATTTGACAACTCCTGAATCCTGAAGCTATATTCGAAGGTGTAAACGGCAAAAAAATAGGCAGATAAAACTATGTTAGGTATATTATATATGGTTATTGTAGAATCAGGGTGATTTACGTTCTAAGCATTTCAAAAGGAATTGACATATCTCTTCAACGCATCATATACGGTTTCGGTTCAGTGGCTGAAGACGGTGAGTACAATGAGGAAGAAATGACAACATTATTACATCGTTCTCTATAGCGTAATCTAATCCGTCGATCGAAAAATGGAGATCATGATTATCGAGCAATAATAAGCAAGGATGATTCTTTGAACTCTTGGCATGGTTAACAAAATGCTGCATAAAAGTGATAAAATGTTCCTCCTTCATTCAATTCTGAAAGATTGCTGGTTTCACGACAACATACTGGGGCATTGCGGATGAAATAATCTTTAAAATGAAGCTTGGGGAAAACAAGAAATGGGGGAATACAGTTCCCGCTAGCAGATATTGCCATGGCCAGTATAACAAGGGTGTCTTTCTTACGGGATGTCATGGCTCTTACTTGCTCATAGTCTCGGCGTTCCACAATTTTTTTCGCTTTCTGGACGGTAGTGATCCCCGTTTCGTCCATATGCCAAATGTTTTGAGGTAGAAATTTGTATCTGTCTATTACCGAAAATAACTTCTCAAAGAACTCGGTAACAAAGGGTAGGATGTCGCTTTATTTAGTTTCCGTCCGCTTTGCAGGAAACTTCAGATTATTGCCCAATATTAGTTCGGTATGTTAATTTCCTGACTTTTTTAGGGCTAAGGCCGTAATATATGTCTGATGCTTGTTCAATATACTGTTCAAGTTCTTTTTCAAGTGCATCATTAAAAACCTGCCTATTTTTAATGTAACCGACTGAAGTTGTAGGTTGCAGCAAATTTCTTTGTAGCTCTTCAGCAGACATTTTAGCACAATATCTGGTTAGCGTACGTTAATTTATATTGTAATCTTTAGCAACGCTTCGAATTATTTCTCTATGATTTGTTTTCTTAACAAACGTTGGGGGCATTGTGGCTGCGCTGAAATAGAATAAATAAAGAGTAAATATAGAATAAAATTACATGTAAAAATAAAATAAATAAAAAATGAATTGCAAAAAATGCTCTTACGGGGTATACCCGTTTGTCTTGTGACAACTAACCCCAAATCATCATTTTACAAAAAATTCTTGATTATTAATTGATGTGATATTCTTGCGCTTTAAAAACTGCATTGGACTGTAGTTGCTAGATGGTCGAAGGAAAATAAAAATCATGCTTTTCTTACCTGCTATTTTTGTCGCAATCTGAGGAAACACAATTTTGCGTTAAAGAACCGAAAACAAATAAATTATTGTAACTTTGACTCTCTCTGTGAAAATGAGCTGATACTTCGTAGGACATTGAAGTAGGCAATCCACAACTTAACTACGTATAATAATTCACTATCTATTACTTAAGTTGTGAATAAATGACCTTGTGAGAACCAACCCGTGTGACAACCACACTCGGTCTCCCCTACTTCCGCCCACCGGCTACCTCTCCTATCCAGGGCTTGACTGCCTCAAGAATGTTGATAGAACTGTCGGCGGTCACCTTCAAGTCTTGTTTAAAGAAAAAGGACGCCATGACATTTCCTTTGCTACTCACAAGCCCCAACACTCTTACAAAAGAGGGAAACTTCGCATGCATAACAGTAGACACTTCAGATCTATCTTGGCAGATCTAACGGTCATTTTGAAAATTCACCTTCTTGTTTTGATTGCAGTTCTTTTTTTTTCAAAGAGAACTTCAGAAAGCTAGCCCCGTTGTGCTACATGTCGTTCAGCGCTGTTTGGGCTTCTAACTTCCTTGTTGTTTTTTTCTCACTCAACAGTTGTCGGTTCTTCAGGACGAAAAACGTGTAGTACAGGTTCTAGTGCACTGCTAGACTGACCGTCACCTCGCTACACCCATGTCTTTTGACAAGTCAGTTATGTTGCACCTCGAATCCTAATCGATTTTCTTTTTTAAATTTGTGGACGAATTCATTACTTCTTTTGCGATCAGTCACTTGCTTGGTAACAGTCACCTCCTACTGGTGGTCAGATTCCTTGTACTTCTTAGCTACGTCGTAAATATCTGCCTTTTTGTAACCAAAACCACATAATTTCTGTCGGATATTTTTTGGCGTGAAGGAATTCGAATATAATAGCTTTATGCTCGGATTCTGAGCTCATTTTATCGACAATAGTAAGTTGTTGATTATGTGAAGCTAACTCTATGTATTACCTACAAAGAATTATGTATGCTCATAAGACGGCGTTTTCGTAATTCAACTTAAAATTTTTTACTCTTACTGGTGAGGCCGAAATAAGTGGACTGTATAAGTAATTTTGAATTCTGAATAGAGAGCTTCAAACAACTTTAAAGTTAATAACACTAACCTGTGGAAACGGCGCTTTCCGCAGATATCAGTTCCCTGCTGTTGGTCCTGGGGCTTCCAGAAGAAAAGGAGAAGCATGTGGATAAAAATTAGGACAACTTACCCCAATCTTCACAGCAGACGAAACGGAGGCGTCTTCCTGGCGTAAAGGTTCCCTCGTCGAGCTGATAATTTGTCGGCGAGAGCACAGCCAAAAAATTCCAAATGCAAAAGGGCGAACAAAGGCAAATGCGAAATGCAAGTTTTAATTAATAAAGCAAAAGCATAAAGTCGCGTGAGCTTAACGTAATTGAAATGGCCAGTTTAAAATGAATAAAGCAAAGGCTTAATGTCGCGCGAACTAAACGAAATCAACGTGCCAAAGCAAGTGCTCAAAGCCAATTGCACGAGCGCGGCTCGCGGCCTACATCACGGCCTTAAGCGCCACGCGTGCTTGCATTGGCCGATAAAACAAATTTCACATATATGAGGGGGAATCAAATTATAGCCGGCTTTAATTTAAAATTTCAAAAAAATAAATATAATTAGGAGATTGGCGCGAACACGTACTTTCACGACCGTGTTTAATTATTTTGTCACAAGGTATGCACGTAAATTATGATACTGTACCGTTTTTGCTCTCAACAGTGGTGAATAATACGCTTAAATTTATTTAACTACTTACTTTACTAGCGGGAAGTTGAACTATTTACTAACATGTTTGTACACTACACAAAACCGTATTTATTTATAGCGTTATTTATGCCACATTAGCACTGTTCCTTTCACTTCCAGTACTTGATTTCCTATAGATTCTTCGCAATCGAGACCTGTTTTGAGACCTATACGAATCATCTGAAACTTTTACTATTGTTCTAGTCTTCGTACGTGCACAAGTAGCACGGCTGGAAGGTTCATAAACGCCGCTCATCCGTAAAGACCCGTTGGCAGCAAAAACAGCGATGTTTGCTATTAGCTGTGAAGCCCGCGGAACGCGGCGTTCGCAAATTCGTCATATTTAACGGATACATTCGAGTTATAAATAAATAGAAAAATAAGGTACAGAAAAGACACAAAAGGAAATGTTATTAGTAAGTGCATATTAGATGTTTCTTAATTTTCTTAATAGGGACACATTGTTATTTTTAGAACATAAACTAAGAGTTATGGAAGTGGGCGTAGTAAAAGAGACTGCAATTTAATTATAGAACAAGTGATTATAATTGATGGATTTACTGAATATGGCTACAGACATATCTAGAGCATTAACGAAATGCAGAGTCTGTAGAATATCGAAGAAGACCGGTTTCAGGCCATTCAAGATGCATCATCCTTACAGACAATTGTTTGTGGTTTCACAAACATTACGTCCAAGACGTGTTAAGAACAAAGTAATGAACCGGGCTGCTGAACCTCTAAGATACATGCATCCATAATAAAATTTTTAGAAACATATACAATCAGTTAAGTAAGAGTGTGTTTAGCATAATTAGCAGTTGGTAAAAGGTATCGCCCTAATTCTTTCCTGAGTCGATAGAGGGAACCTTTGTCCTCGATGTTTTGTCACAAAAGATTCAGTTGGCATTGAATTCTTGCTAAAGAAACGCGTAAAGCACTATGAGTGCCACATACGCGTACTCTGTACCCACCCGAAAGGTCCGAAATGACATGAACAAGTCGAAAACATTCGTCAGCAAGTAGGTGCAACAATATAAAGAGACAAAAACAGTCGATGACTTGCAAGAACGTGGCTCGGTAGGGAAAGTGTCTCCTAAGGTCGAAAAACAAATCGTAAACTTGTTTTCGCGGAACCCGGGATTAACATTGAGTCAAAGAGCAGCAAAATGAAAACAGGAAGATGTAGATATAGTACGTTGCTATTTAAATCCAACTTCGTGCGCATAACATCAAATTCTGTAGTTCAGTGAAGAAACCTATGTTAGGTTTATGTGCCGAAGAGATTCGCTTGGACACAGGACAATACACACTAAAATTGGAGCAATGTAATTTTTACCGACGAAGCTTCTGCTTGAGCCTGGCTAACCTCAACTAAAAATTTGACACAGTTACGTACCCAGTAAAGTGCATATTTGGGGTTGCTTTTCAAAACTGGGTAACATTGGATTTGTTTACGTACCTAAATGCTCCGAAAATGTTCTAGATTTATAAGATGTTACCGACTACCAAACGTTGGTTTATCAAAAAATGGATCCCGCAGGACAACGACCCCAAACACCGCAGCAAGCTTTGCGTCTAGTGGAAAGAGCAGTTACACTTAATTGGGATTTAGAATGTGTGGGCTTACATCAAGTACAAGCTTCGTAGAAGAAAAGTATTGCCGGACGAATACGCCATCAATTTGGTCGAAAGCATGCCTTGAAGATGCCGGGCAATTATCGAATCCGGTGGTGACTGGACACATTATTGATACAATAGCATCCCTGTTCTGATGAAATACAACGTACTCATGTATTTGAAAATGTTTTTAAGTATTTTTTTCTCTACATTAACCCAAACATAATCTTATTTAAATTACTGTATGTATCACGAGAGCGTAGAATAAGATGTAAGGTAGTAGTAACTTCCTCCCATTTACTACGGTTTGCATACGAACAAACTGGACCATTAGTGACTAGTAAATACAATGCTAATTAATCATTCAAAATTGTATTTAAACACTTCAGATCTGTGTCCTCATAAAACCGCGGTAGATATTTCCAGTGCAACGTAAGGTATTATATTGATTTCAGGGGTTGCTCTGGAAAGTTATTGTTTTAAGAAGGCGTGCAGATTTCGTGTCTGTAGATAGGAAAACTTTACCTTTAGGCTTGCATGTGAGAAACATTTTATATTTTGAGCATATGTCTGATTTTTTGGCGAAGGTTTCGTTTTAATGCATAATAATGCACGTCCTCGTGTGGCTCGCATTGATCTACTGGCTAGTCAAGTTATAAATTGGGTCGCCTCCAGTCTAGATGTGAATCCAATAGAGTTTTTCTGGGACATCATTCATCGTGGAATACGTGCTCGAAATACTGTCACAGCGAGTCTATAAAATATTTACGCTGTGTTAACTAAAGAGTGGGAAAATTTGAGCCAAGCTTAGATAGGGAAATTAATTCAGGGCATGTAAATTGAACGTGTGCTGTCATAAGGACAAGAGGCGACAACGGAGAATGTTAGTTAAATTGATTTTAATTTCTAATTTGAGCCAATCATTTTGTTTACTTTAATAAATGGAATATTACTTCATTCGTAAACAATTTATATGCATTTTTATTGTTGTCAGATACGTTTGTAGATTTTAAAATTCTAATAATCCTTTGAATTTCATCGCTCAAGACTGTTAGATGCGCTCCTTGAATTCTGAAGAACAGCTGAAGTTTCGCAAGATGACAGATTAATTGGTGTAGCAGATGGGTGGCAATTTATTTATTTATTGTTTGTTATTTATTCCGTCGCTCCTCAAGATCGTTCATTCCAAAGTCAGGGAACGATCCTGAAATAATTGCAGCGGGCCCCAGAGTCGATGGCATGCATCCAATTACTAAAACGGTGTCTATTACCAAAAACAAATCCTTGCAATTTTTACTTTCCTTAATTCCTATAATAAGGAAAGTAATGTAATCGGCGCAAATTTGACCTACCCAGTTTTTCACATTTCTGGACGAATTACAGCCTCAGGACACTAAAAAAGTTGGTTTGGGCCATTGGTTCGTGTGTGTTTGTCTGTCGGTCTGTCAGTAAATAGGATATCTCGGGAACCGTAAGAGCTAGAGACTTGAAATTTGGTATGCAAGTTACTTGTAGGTAGGGGATGCAATGGTAAAAATCGGCCAAGCCGTTTGGTCGCAAGGTCGCAAAATCGGTCGCAAAGCGGTCGCGAATATAAACGGTTGAAAATACAAAAAATTCATGAGAATAAAAATGACTTGTTATCACGAGATAAACATGAATTTAAAGTAAAAGTTGGTAAAATAGCAAATCGAAAAAAAATTGCACCCAGAATTACCCAAATAATAAGATAAGGAAAGTTGTGTGATGTTCACACCAGATTTTTTTTACAGATTTATTAGCAATCAAAACTTGCAATTCTATGAGCTAATTTGATAACTTAAGTACTAATACAGTTTGATGACAGTCTTGTACAATAATAATTTGTTCTCTAATGATAGGCTCGACTTCCTTCCAAACAACCTGTACAAATTCGCTTTTTGTTTATATGCTCTTTCCAGGTTAATTTGCTATCTAGGTGAAAGCCTAAATACTTAGAAGTGCTGGAATGTGGTATATTTACTTTATTAATGTGAACTGATGGACAATGATCCTCAATGTGAAGGTTACTTGCTGAAACTTAACTTCATTGATATTAATTTTCCACTTTTCTAACAAGATTTTCAATTTTTCTAGATGGTTTTGTAATTTATTAGTGGTTGTTACTGGGTCCTGGTATCTGGCTAGAATCACTATATCACCCGCGAACGTTCCTTTTGTAGTGTTGGTATTAGTTGGCAGATCAGATGTATATAACACGTACAAAAGTGGTCCTATTAAACTGAGGAACTCCCGCTTTAATGACATATTTTTTAGACACTTCTTAATTTACTCTTGCTCTAAACGCACGATCACTTAAGTATGATTTGAGAATTTTGAAGCAGGGCAGAAGGCATGTAATGTTTAATTTTGAAAAATAAGCCTTCATGCCAAACCTTGTCAAAGGCTTGGCTAACGTCTAGAAAGGTTGATGTGTAATATTCTTTGTTTTCAATGTTTTGTTGATGCTATGAATAATCTGGTGAGTCTGTTGTACAGTGGAATGGCCACTTTGAATTCAAATTAATGTAGGGACATCCAGTCTTCTAGTGCTAAATCTTGGTTTAGTCTTCGAAGTAATAGTCCCTCCAAAACTTTTGCTATTATAGGCAGAAGGCCTATTGGTCTATATAAAAATGCCATTTTTTTATCCTTTTCTGGTATTAATATGATCTCAGCGGTTTTTAATTGTTTCGGCCAGTAATTTTGAGTACATTAAAAGTAAAATTCCTTTCACTGGGCGTTCTCTTATCATTTTTGGTGTTGATTTATCTATACCTGGTGCTTTTTCGGTATTTCAGAAGCTGATTTCTTTCCGAACTTTTTTGGGGCGAATATTCGGATCGGTTGAATGTTTTCTGGTATAGATGAGATGTTTTTTTCTATTTCCTGATCAGGTTGATTATCATGGGGGGTGAATACTTTGCTAAAATGGTTTGCAAATAGTTTTGATTTTGGGTGTCTTAGCTCCAGACACTATTGTCGAATTGATTTAGATTGGCAAGATACTCTTGGAATGAATACTCCTTTAATTCTTTAAGTGTTGTTTTAAGTTTGTTACTCAACAGCTAATGCAACAAAACAGCTCAATTCTTACCATGCTTACAACGCTCATCAATAAAATTCGCTAAATTTGTACGAATTGCCCAATGGAATGCCAACGGCATCATTCAACACAAAAATGAAGTAGAGACTTTTCTACAGCATAATTCAATCGACATACTACTTGTTAGCGAAACGCACTTTACCGACAGATCCTTATTTCCTTTTCCATCCTATTTAATCTATAATACAAATCACTTGGACAACACTGCACATGCAATCTTAATAAAAAATACTATAAGTCACTACATATTACCAAAGTATGAAACAAATCACTTGCAAGCCACTTCACTCAAAGTCAAAACGACCTTCTACGAGATAACAGTTTCTGCAGTGTATTGCCCTCCTAGGCACTACTTGAAACTCAACCACTTCAGGGACTTCTTCAACACACTCGGCTCCAAATTTATTGCTGGAGGTGATTTCAACAGTAAACATATTCTCTGGGGCTCTCGGCTAACAACTACCAAAGGTCGTGAGCTAGCTAATCTAATCCAGGAAAAAAATTTATTTCTGTCCGCCGGTAAACCAACATACTGGCCCAGTGATCCAAATAAAACTCCTGATCTGTTGGAATTCTTCATCACCAACAGAATCTCCTCACCATACATGGAAGTATTTCTAGTTATGATTTGTCATCTGACCATTCCCCGATAATTGCAACTATTAGTACTTTCGTAATTATCACGAATTTTACACCTAAACTTCATAACAACAAAACCAACTGGGATAAATGCAAAAATGAAGAGGAACAACGGATTAATCTAAAAACAAGCCTCAAAACCCATAACGAAGTCGAAGACGCTTTGGATGCCCTCACAAGTACCCTTATACATTCAATTATGGAAAGTACTCCATCTCTGCCAATAGCTAATACCACAAAGTACCACTTGAAATAAAACATTTTATTGGTAAAAAACGGAAGGCACGGTCTAGGTGGCACACAACTCAGGCACCCGTGGATAAAAATATACTGAATCGCATTAGCAATCAATTAAAGGCGCAACTTAGAGAACTCCGTGAACAATCCTTCACTGACTACGTGACAAGACTAAATAGATTCGACAACTCTATCTGGAGACCAATTAAATCCAAGAAAAAACCAAAACAACACAACGCTCCGATAAAAAATCTTGCTGATCACAACGTTAAATGGGCGAGAAGCGACCAAGAAAAGGCTGATCTTTTTGCAAATCATCTCGCATCTGTCTTTAAGCCCAGCAATCAAGATATAATTAATGACATCGTAACAAGTTTATCCAACATTCTACAATCCCCATTTCGAATTAAATCCTTCACTCCACACGAAGTTCAGAACGAACTTAACCATCTTAACATCTGAAAAGCACCAGGTACAGACGGTGTGACGCCAAAAATGCTCAGGGAATTGCCGAAAAAAGGGATACTCTTTACTACCTTCATTTTTAATGTCATTCTAAGACTGCAGCACTGGCCTCCAATGCTAAAAACGGCAGAAATAATCTTAATAAATAAGCCAGGAAAGAACCCAAATGACGTAACCTCATACCGTCCAATTAGTTTGCTCCCTACAATTTCCAAGGTATTAGAACGCTTATTACTGCAGAGACTAAATGCCGATATTTCACCAGATACCTGGCTTCCTCTACATCAATTTGGTTTCCGAGCAGGACATTCTACAGTTCAGCAAACACATAGATTATTCCAAGTTATTAACCACGCTTTTGAACAAAAACATTATTGTACTCCAGTTCTACTGGACGTTAGCCAGGCCTTTGATAAGGTCTTGCATACAGGTCTCTTATATAAAGTCAAGGAAACCCTCCTACTAAAGTATTTCCACATCTTGAAATCCTACCTTTCAGACCGCAAATTTAGAACTAAAGTAGGAGATGCCAAATCAGACTATTATTCCATAGAAGCAGGTGTACCACAGGGAAGCGCCTTGGGACCGACCCTCTACAACCTATATACATCAGATATCCCAACAACCACTGAAACTATTATCTGTACTTTTGCTGATGACACTGCCATACTAGCAGCTCATGAAGACCCAGCAATAGCATCTAACTTAGTACAAAACCACTTAAATTTACTCCAGGCTTGGTTGCATCTCTGGAAAATTAAAATAAACGAAAACAAATCACAGCACATAGACTTCACTCTAAGACACGAACGTTGTTCTCCGCTTTTTCTCAGTAACCTAGAACTCCTAAGCTATATCTATCAAATATCTTGAATTCCACCTGGACACTAGGTTAACATGGAAAGATCACATTACCAAAGAACGGAAGCAGATTGACTTGAAGATCAAACAACTCTATTGGCTGTTAGGGAAGAACTCAAAACTTTTCCTAGAAAACAAAATACTGCTATATAAAACAATAATCATCCCTATTTGGACGTATGGAATAGAAATCTGGGGTTGCGAAAGCAAATCCAATATAGCATTGCTCCAAAGAAGCCAATCTAAAGTGCTACGTATGATATCTCAAACACCGTGGTATGTCTCAAACCAAACGCTACACGATGACCTGAGGATTCCCTATGTCAAAGATGTCATCAAGCTATGAAGTAGAACCCACCACGATAGATTGGCAGCCCACTCAAATAACCTGTTTCAACCATTACTGGAAAGAGAACACCCACGACGACTACATAGACTTTGGCCAGCAGACCTTCTTGTGGATTAAGAGAGTCCTTCACTGGAAGAGCTCTCGTCACGTCATTTCAAGCTGAAATTCTGATATACAATTAGCACATAGAATGTAGTAGTTCTGATTGCTAATAAATATACATCTATAAAAAAAAAGTTTGTTACTAATTCGGTTGAATGATGTTTTGTCTGCTGGTGCATGTGTTTGTTGCCATTTTGCCCTAGCTCTTCTTAATTCGACTATAAGTTACTTCAGCTGCATGGATATGTTTCTAGGTCTCTGTTGTGTATTTTTCTGCGGCGTAGTTTGTTGGACTGTTCGTTTAACTATATATGTTAGATCTTCAAGAGTTTTATCGATTTGTTCCGGTGTCTTAAAACTTATGTTTAGTTTTATTGCTTGTTCTACTTTATGTTTATATTCTTCCCAATTCGTTCTTCTATTGTAATTTAGGCATAACATTTCTGATTATGACAAACATACTGACAGTTGCAATAGTCGGTGAGTGATCCGACAAGAAATCAATACTTGGAATTACATGCTAATGTATTGCAGAAATTCCATTTTTGACATAAAAGTCTAGAAGGTCTGAAATCTTATTAAGTTGGGGTACCTATTGATAAGTATGAGTAATGCTGTTCTAGAGCAAGCTTGTAAAGTTCTCTGCCTTTCTGTGTGATCAATCATGATCGCTAACGAATGTGTTTATTATTATAATCACCACCGGCAATGAACTTGGATCCCAGTGTTTGGAAAAACTTGCTAACATTTTTTTCTTGATATTATGTCAAAGCAGGCAGTACACTGACGATATCGTTAAGTTATATGGTAACACTTTTACTTTAATTAATGTCCCCTGCAGATACGCTTTATCAAATTTTGGAAGGTCATAATTGTTAATGGTATCTTTAATAAGAATTGCACTTCCGGCATGTTCTGTATTATCCGAGTGATAACAATAATATGTTTTATATTATGGTAGGTTACAATAAGATTTGTTAAGAAAGTGTGTTTTGCTGATCGAAAATATATCTATTGCGTGATGTTATCAAGGGATAGTTTTATTTTATCTTTATGTTGATGGGCCCCATTTGCGTTCCATGTTGCTATTCTTAAAAACTTAGATAATGTGCATTTTATTTATCAGTGTTGATAGCATGTTTAACACCATGCTATTTTGCTATATAAGTTGGTTAAACATTAACTTGAATTCTTCTAAAAATTTGTTCAATGTTATTGTAGAGGGATCGTCTCCTGTTTGTGTGTTCTGTTGTGCACCTCTCAATACCCCTGCATAAGTGAGGTTTCGTTGTATATTTCCTGTCCTTTGAATACTCGCAATTGGTTATCTAGTTGTGACATGGTTGCGTGCTGCTTGGGTTGACTGTTTAGCCTGTTGTTGATATTGTGTGGTTTTAAGAATCTGTGATAAAATTCACATCCGTTATAGTTCGCTGTGTGTAGACCGGCACATAACGCACAGTTTGCAGCTAACAGTGGTGTGTGGCCCTCTGTAAGTGAATAACAGTTATTGAAATAATTACCATTTTTATTTCTTTATTGAAATATAGATTATGAGTTATTGCGCAATTTTCTGGTTCATTTCTCATCTTTTTTCATAGTTTCGATAAGCTTTTCTGCATAATCATTTAGCAAAGATGAGCATATCTCCTCAATTTGAAATAATGGCTACTTCATTATGTACGCTGGCTTTATCTTGAGCTTCATTTTCATGTACGACCAACTTATTTTCGATGGTATTAACATCTAGCAATATTGGCGGTTACTTCATCGTAGTGATGTTATTTTGTTGTTTCCATGATTTTTACGGTCATTGTCTTCTTGTTTTCAGAAACAAAACTTTTTTGGATGTTTCATAAAGTATTTTTGGTAGTTGGTGCACATATTTTTGAAGTCTAAATTTTTCGTAAACAACAAGAGGCATCTAAAACCGAAACATTCCCAAAAATGCACTTTTACATGCTATTTTACTATATACTGAATTACTACTCTTTGCTAACCACACTTCTAAAAATGAAGAACAGGCCTAGGAAAAAAATTTGCTTTTCAAGATTATATTATTCCAAATTTTTTTTGTGTACGCTAGTCATTTTCCACGTGGTTTTCTAATAATAAAGTTAGTCGGAAAAAACCGTTTCCTTTTTTACACAGATGCTTCAAATAGTATTTATGGACACCTAAATTTATTTCCTGCGAAGTTTTGTTTAAGATGGCTCTACCCTTTTTCGTTGTCGTGATATGGACTATTCTCCTCTCCGACAAAACGTTTATTTTTACAACCTCCCAATATAACTTTACCTACTTCTTAACGAATGCTTTCAACCCTTTATTTCAGTTCTTTTGTGAGATTCAACAAAAATACTGCCTCGTATCGCTTCAGGAATTTTGCACTTATTATAGAGATAACGAATTCACTGACATCAACAAAGGAACACGAAATATAGATTCAAACAAATTAATATAGATGGTAGTACAGTGCCTTTTTACCAAATGACGACGGTCGTACAGACTGTATCAACAGCAGTTCTCTCAATGAACAAAAAAATGTAAAATAAAAGAAGTACTAACCGGTTTTTCTTCTTGTAGGCCGTCTCTGATTATTTCAGAGGTTGGCTAACACTTGGTTAAAATGTTTTCGGTCTTTTAGTTAATCGAAACAATTGTGTTGCAGTCAATTCAGTCCATTTACGTATGTTACACATCCATAACAATCTCTTCCTTGCCACAGGTCGCTTTCCTTGGATTTTCCCCATTATTATTATTTGGAGTAATTTATATTTATTATTCCTTAGAAAGTGTTCGAAGTAGGCTGTTTTTCTTTTCGCTATAATTTTCATCAGCTCTTTCACCTTATGCGCTTTTCTCAGTACTTCTTCATTTGTAATTCGCACAGTCCAAGGTATTTTTAACACTCTCCTATATAGTCACATCTCGAACGCCTCTATTTCCTTTATGGTTTCTTTTAAGGTCCAAGATTTCAATCGTAGCACTTGATAAACTTTATTCTAATATCCAGTCGTAAGTGATTGTTGCGAAGCATTGTTTTATATTTATAGAAAGTACTTATTCCTATTTATATTCGAGATGTTATTTCATAATCAGGATTTATCATTATTTATCCAACTTGCTAGATATTTAAATCTATTAACTTGTTCTATTGCTATTCCGTTTATCGTTATTTGTGTTCTTAGTACTGCTGGGATTAATTTTTAAGCTCATCTTTTCACTGGCTTAGTATATTTTATTGTTAAGAAATTGTTACTCTTCAGAGCTCTCTGCAAGTAGAGCGGTGCCGTCAGCATACGTAATATTATTTATAACTTCTCTGTTTAATCTAATTCCTTCTGTTCGCTCCCATAAAGCCTTTACACACACACATACTCTGAATATATATATTAAATAAGACAGTTGACAGAATATATCTCTGTCTTATCCGTCTTTTTATTGGACATTGGACATCAAAATGAAGATGGATTTGGTCCAAATGTCAGGCATTTTTCCAATTTTATATACATGATTGAAAAGTTTAGTCAACATTTTTGTATTATCTTCATCAAACAATTTAATGCTATCAACGTGTATTTCGTAAAGTCCAACCGCCTTGCCCGATTTTGCTGTTCGTAATACATATCCAAATTGAGACTGCATTATTTCTGGTCCTTCTATGTCGGTTTCCTTTTTAATATCCATTTCTGTTCGGTTGCTGTCGAAAAAATTTGTTGTAGTTTTCCCATTTTTTATTAAATTATTTTTGCCAAGTATTAGATTCCCTTATTCATTTCTGAGAGTATATGGAGTTCTTCGTTTACAATTATCAGTTACTTCTATTAATTTTTTTGTACATTAAACTCGTCAAATTTACTCTGTAACTGTTCCATTTCTCTACGCTTTTCTTTTGATCACTTTTCTTTTGCTTGTTTTGCACTTCTTTTTATTTCTTTGTGAATCTGTCGATACTTACCCTCAACTATATTTTTATGTTTTCCCCTTTCTTCAATTAACTTTAATATATCATATGCCATCCACTGCTGTGTTTTAATTGTTCTTTTTTAACTATAACTTCTTTGTTATTTTTCATTATCTGCTCCTGTGCAGCTTTCTATTGTTGATGAATCTTAGTGTCTATATCAGCCAAGTCTTCATTGAGTTTGGCTTTCAATTTTTGCCTTATTTCCTCATTTTTTAGGTTACTTGTATCTATTCTATGCTTTATTGACATTTGTTTTTTCCCCTGCAGTTTCACATTTGTATTTGCTATCAATAAGGTGTTATCCGAATGTATATCTGCACCGGGATAATGTTTGGTGTTTTTAATCCCATTTCTAAATCTACCAACCGGTACATACCGTAAAACTTAAAAAAATAAGTAGAGAAATTGTATAGAATTAAGTGTAAACTCTAAGAAAAAATACTATTAAAGATTAAAAAAGTAATTTTCTAACTAGCACTAGTGTACCACACACTATATCTTTTGAAATGGTAGAGATACAAATTTCCTTTAAGATATTTCAAACCTCTCCTTAACTTTTAACCAAAGTTTTCCAAATTCTAGAATTTTACCAAGAGGATAAATCTTTTAATCTATAGCTGATCATAAAGTTAAAATAAAAAATTCATCTCGCATTATAAGGCTCTTAGATCCCACAATACCAGTAGAAGAAATTAAGAGAAATTACACAGTCAGAGTTTTACAACTATAAATATCTATGATATAAAATGTTACTGATTAAAAATTCTATACTTTTTTATGAATTTCAAATTAGCAGAAAATAATTCATAAAATCTATAATCTTAGATACTTACAAATTATGTTTTTAAGGTGGGTCCCTCTTAAACCAGCCGAACTTATATGATGTACAATATGTCAATTGTGCAACCGGATAAAAACATATTGTGCTTACGGGTTTCCGTGTGAAATGTGTTTACTAAATGTGTGTTATGCGAAAAAAACACTAAATAACATCTAAGACCATCTAACAATAACAGAAACGTAAACAAATACATTACGTGTTAACATTTGAATACTTTCGACCCCGGCGTTAAACGAATTATTCTCTAGTGCAATAGTAAAGATTCACAAAAATGTTTGCAATAAATCCCTTCGTTGTGTGAAAAGCCAAAAGAAGAACAGGCGCGTAGGGTCGTCATAAAATAGCTACACAACACAGTTGACACCAACGATATTAAAGAAGAATTAACTAATATTGGATACAGGACAAGAAACATAATTAACGAAAGACAAAGAAAAACTAAGGATCCTCTAAACATATTCCTTGTTGATTTGGAACCTTCTGACAACAACAAAGATATATACAAAATCAACAGACTCCTAAATAGTACAGTACAAATAGAGCCACCGAGAACAACTAAAGGCTTGATACAGTGTATGAGATGCCAGCAATACGGACGTACAAAAGCTATGCAACAGACCACTTTCTTGTATAACGTGTGGAGGGCCACACACAACTGTCAGCTGCAGGAAAGACAAAAAAACTCCTACAAAATGAGCGTTATATGACGGTCCACACACAGCGAACTATAAGGGATGTGAATTTTATCACAGACTTTTAAAACCACAAAATACCAACAACAGGTTAAACATCCAGTCAACCTAAGTAGCACAACCACAACCAGACAACGAACGCCGAGTATCCAAAGGACAAGAAATGTACAAAAAACCTCACTTATGCAGAGGTATTGAGAGGTGCATAACACAACACACAAACAAGAAACGATCCCTCTATAATAACATTGAACAAATTTTTAGAAAAATTCAAGTCAACGTTTAACCAACTTATACAGCTAAATAGCTTGGTGTTAAACATGCTATCAACACTGATAAATAAAATGCACAATGGCTAAGTTTTTAATAATAGCTATATGGAACTTAAATAGGGCCCATGAACATAGAGATGAAATAAAACTATTCCTTGATAACGCAATAGATATATTTTTGATCAGCGAAACGCACTTTACTAACAAATCTTATTTTAACATACTACAATATAAAACATATTATTGTAATCACCCAGATAATCTTAAACAAAACTTAGCAGGAAATAAATGTAGGTGTCTATAAATACTATTTGAAGCATCTGTGCAAAAAAGGAAAAGTTTTTTCCGACTAACTTTATTATTAGAAAGACATGTGGAAAAATGGAAAAATTTAGACTTCAAAAATATGTGCACCAACCACCAAAAATACTTTATGAAACATCCAAAAAAGTTTTGTTTCTGAAAACAAGAAGACAATTACCGTAAAAATCATGGAAGCAACAAAATAATGTCACTACGATGAAGTAGCCGCCAATATAGCTAGATGTTAATACCATCGAAAATAAGTGGTCGTACATGAAAATGAAGCTCAAAATAAAGCCAGCGTACATAATGAAGTAGCCATTATTTCAAATTGAGGAGATATGCTCATCTTTGCTAAATGATTATGCAGAAAAGCTCATCGAAACTATGAAAAAGATGTGAAATGAACCAGAAAATCACGCAATAGCTCATAATCTATATTTCAATAAAGAAATAAAAATGGTAATTATTTCAATAACTGTTATTTACTTACAGAGGGCCACACACCACTGTTAGCTGCAAACTGTGCGTTATGTGCCGGTCTACACACAGCCAACTATAACGGATGTGAATTTTATCACAGACTCTTAAAACCACACAATACCAACAACAGGCTAAACATCCAGTCAACCCAAGCAGCACGCAACCATGTCACAACCAGACAACCAATTCCGAGTATCCAAAGGACAGGAAATATACAACGAAACCTCACTTATGCAGGGGTATTGAGAGGTGCACAACAGAACACACAAACAGGAGACGATCCCTCTTCAATAACATTGAATACATTTTTAGAAGAATTCAAGTTAATGTTTAACCAACTTACACAGCAAAATAGCATAATGTTAGACATGCTATCAACACTGATAAATAAAATGCACATTAAGTTTTTAAGAATAGCAACATGGAACGCAAATGGGGCCCATCAACGTAAAGATAAAATAAAACTATCCCTTGATAATATAACGCAATAGATATATTTTCGATCAGCAAAATACAGTTATTAACAAATCTTATTTTAGCCTACCATAATATAAAACGTATTTTTGTAATCACTCGGATAATACAGAACATGCCGGAAGTGCAATTCTTATTAAAAATGCCATTAACAACTATGAACTTACAAAATTTGATAAAGCGTGTCTGCAGGGAACATTAATTAAAGTAAAAGTGTTATTATATGTTTTAACGATAGCATCTGTATACTGCCCACCTCGACGTAATATCAAGAAAAAAAATTTTAGCGAGTTTTTCCAAATACTGGGATCCAAGTTCATTGCCGGTGATGATTATAATAGTAAACACACTTTTTGGGGAACACAACTGATCACACAGAAAAGCAGCTAGAACAGCACTACTCATATTTATCAACAGGTACTCCAACTTACTGGAATAAGATTCCTGACCTTCTAGACTTTCATGTTACAAATAGAATTTCGTCATCACATTTGGATATAAATACAAGTTTTGATCTCTCGTCGGATCAGTCACCGATAATTGCATGTTTGTCATAATCAGAAATCCTACGCTTAAATTACATAATAAAAGAATGAATTGGGAAGAATATAAACATAAAGTAAAACAAACAATAAAATTAAACATTTATTTAAAGACACCAGAACAAATCGATAAAGCTCTTGAAGATCTAATGGATATACTTAAACGAGCAGTCCAACAAACTGTACCGCAGAACAATACGTAACATAGACCTAGAAACATACCTATACAGCTGAAACAAGTTATAGCTAGAAAAAAAAGAGCTAGGGCAAAATGGCAACAAACTCATATACCAGGAGACAATACATCATTTAACCAAATCAGTAACGAACGTAAAGCAACACTTAAAGAATTAAAGGATCATTCATCCCAAAAGTATCTTACCAATCTAAATCAATTCGACAATAGTGTCTGGAGACCAATAATATCAGCTAAGAAACCCAAAATGCCAGTAGTACATATACGAAATCAGAATAGACTCATCGCAGGATAGTCGGCACGCAGTGATAAAGGAAAATCAGAACTAAACATCTTAGCAAAGTATTCACACCGCATGGAGAGGCAGGCGTGTAAATAGCCGTGCCCTCGTGGTGCGGTGTGGGAAACTAAGTACGGCCTGTTTTGAAATGTAAAACGCTAAGGACCAAATCGTCCCTTAAACGGCCAGCGCGAAAGCGGATGGGGGCGGCTACCGATATCAACCGATAAGTAAAACCAAATCACTCACCTGAAGCTCGGCTTCGGCTTCGGCGGCGATGGTTTCACGGTGGCCACTTTGTTGCGATGTCTTCGTGCCTGGAACACGACCGCACTGGCCGAGATGCGATGCGAATCGAGTATGTTGCGGGGTAGTTATCTGCGGGTTGCTTAAATGCGATCGCACTGGCCGCGCTGCGATGCGAGTATGTTGCGGGTTGATTAAATGCGGCCGTACTGGACGCAATGCGATGTGAGTATTTTGCGGGATGTTAAAACACGACGGAATTGGCCGCGTTGCGGTGTGAGTATATTGCGGGTTGGTTAAATGTGGCCGCACTGGTCGCGATGCCGTGTGAGTATATTGCGGGTTGATTAAATGCGGCCGTACTGGACGCGATGAGGTAGAGGTATATCGCCGGGCTTCGCGCCTGGCTTAGCGGTAGGTCTTTGCGGGAAATTTTTAACTCGACAGCACTTTTCATCTCAAAGGGTGCCACCGCCGGCGTATGCAGACTTGCCGGCTGAGCAACAGCCCATATGCCGTTTTGTGTGCGATAGCAAAACGTAGCGGCAGATAGCAAAGCCACCAGCATGCACCGCCACGATATACAAGAGGTTCAAGGGCGAAAAGGCCGCCACATCACCGCATGATAACCAACTTGACCAGGAAAGAGAACAAGACATTACGTCTATACCAGAAAACATCCAACCGATCCGAATATTTACCCCAAAAGAAGTTCGAAAAGAAATCAGCTTCTTGAATACCAAAAAAGCACCAGGTATAGATCAATTAACACCGAAAATAATAAGAGAACTACTAAGTAAAAAACATTTACTTTTAATGTTCGTGTATATTGCAATTCTAAGACTAAATTACTGGCTGAAACAATTAAAAACAGTTAAGATCATATTAATACCAAACCAGGAAAGTGCAAAAATTGTATCTTCATATAGACCTTCTGCCTATAATAGCAAAAGTTTTGGAGCGACTATTACTTCGAAGATTAAAGCACGATCTAGCACCAGAAGACTGGATGTCCCTCCATCAATTTGGATTCAAAAGCGGCCGTTCTACTGTACAACAGACTCACTGGATTATTCATAGCATAAACAAAGCACTTGAAAACAAAGAATATTGCACCTCAACCTTTCTAGACGTTAGACTTTGACAAGGTTTGGCATGAAGGCTTATTATACAAATTTAAACATTACTTGCCTTTGCCCTACTTCAGAATTCTCAAGTCATACTTAATGATCGTGCGTTTATAGGACCATTTTTGTACGTGTTATATATTTGCCAACTAATGCCAACACTACAACAGGAACGTTCGCGGACGATACAGTGATTCTCGCCAGAGACCATAACTCAATAGCAGCCACCGATAAATTACAAAACGATCTAAATGAATTGCAGATCTGGTTAGAAAAATGTAAAATTAAAATCAATGAAATTAAGTCTCAGGAAGTAACCTTCTTCTTCTGCTTGTGCCGTATCCTCATTGGACGTTGGCGATCAGTCTAGCCCATCTAATCTTGTTTATCGAAAAATCTTGTTCGGAACAGGGCGACCGATGTCATTCCTGTCCACTGCCTAAGGTTGCGAAGCAATGAGATTCTTCGTCTACCAGGACCTCGTTTGCTTTCGATTTTTCCTTGCATAATCAACTGCAAAAGACGATATTTATCATTTCGCATGACGTGACCAAAGTATGCTAGTTTCCTTTTCTTAACAGCATTAAGGATCTCTCTGTCCTTGTTCATGCGCTGAAGGACTGTCTCATTTGTTACATGGTGTGCCCATGAAATTCTGAGCATACGGCGATAGCACCATAGCTCAAAAGCTCACAATCGTTTGTTTGCAGCTTCTGTGAGAGTCCATGCTTCTGTCCCATATAAAAGAATTGAGAAAACATAACATCTAAGTATTCGAGTACGAAGTTGCAAATTTAAACTCAAATTACAAAGTACTTTCTTTAGGCGCCTGTACTCTTTGTAAAGGGGACTGATTTATGTGGAAATTCATGTTTATGTTGGCATTTTTACTCATGATCATCACTTTTGTTTTACTTATGTTAAGCCGCATACCGTAATTTTTACTAATTTCTGTTACGCGGTCTATTAATCTTTGCAATCCTTCTGAAGTGTTGGCCAGCAGAACCGTGTCGTCCGCATATCTAATGTTGTTGACTATCTCTCCGTTTATTTTGATTCCATCTTTTGCACCCTCTAGGGCTTCTTTGAAGAAGTTTTCAGAGTAGGCGTTAAATAACATCGGGGACAATACGCATCCTTGTCGAACACCTTTGCGGATATGAAATTCTTCTGATGTTCTGTCCCCTATACGGATTGCGGCTCTTTGTTGCCAGTACAAGTTGGCAATGATTCTGGTATCACTGTTATCTATTCCTGCTGATTTTAATGTTTTAATTAATTAATTGCTCGTGTTTTACGCGGTCAAACGCTCTCTCAAAATGAATAAAACATGCAAATATATCGTAGTTGACATCACGCGCTCTTTGTATTAGCACTTGTATCGAGAATAAGGCTTCCCTTGTTCCAAGGCAATCTCTGAAACCAAATTGCGATTCGCCGATATTTTGTTCTAACTTGCTGTATACACGTTGGTGGATGATGTAGAAAACCTTTAGTATATGGCTCATTAGACTAATTGTGCGATGATCTTCGCATTTCTTGGCCCCTGGCTTTTTTGGTAATGGGATGAACGTAGAGAGTAACCAGTCATTGGGCATATTTCCTGTTTCGTATATTCTATTGAACAAATCTAATACGGCCTGCGTGTGTTCTTCTTCCAATAACTTTAGAAGTTCTCCATGGGTTTCATCTGGTCCTGCTGACTTGTTGTTTTTTATTCTCTTGATGGCTTTCAACAACTCTTGTCTAGTTATAGTTGGTCCTAATGTGCCAACTATTACATCAGCGTCATCTCTATGTTCATCCGAAAATGATTCCTCCATGTACTCTTTCCATCTTTCTAGTATTTTCTCTTTGTCGAATATTGCTTTATTATCTTTGTCTGTGACTATTCCATTGGATTTTGTTCTTACTGTTCCTGCAGTTTCCTTGATCTTTTTATGTAGGTTTAGTGTATCATGTTTTCCCTCTAAGGTTTCAATTTCTGCACATTTGCTTCCTAACCAGCCTTCCTTCGCTTCCTTGATTTTTTGTCTAATAATATTGTGTATTCGCTTATAATTTAGTTCACTTTTATTTCTATATCTGCGCCTTTCTTCCATAAGATCTAGTATTTCGGGTTCTTTGCTAGCTTATTCTTTGCAATGACGTTCAGCGTTTCTTTAATTGTTTCCCATTTTTGTTCTATATCGTTTCCCGTACTTATATTGATTTTGATTTAGCTGTTGTTTTACTTCCTGCCGTACATTCTCTGTTTTCAGTTTCTGTACATCTATTCTTGTTTGTCTCGTACCACTTGCCGTTGCTTTCTTTAATCGTAACCTGAATACAGCTAGCAAGAGATTGTGGTCAGATGGAACATCTGAGCCAGGATATGTTTTAACCGATGTAATCGAATTGCGGAATCGTTTGTTCATCATTACGTAATCATTCTGATTTCTTACAATGTTGCCGTTTCTATCAGCGGGGGATTTCCATGTATATAATCTTCTGCTTGGTAATTCAAAATAAGTATTCATAATAGAAAATTGTATTTCTTTACAAAACTGTACCAGCATTTCTCCACGCTCATTACGTATTCCAAGACCATATGTTCCTACTATTCCTTCGGTTGCTTCGTTGCCAACTTTAGCGTTTAAATCTCCCATAATTAAGGATATGTCTTCTTTCTTTGTATATTTTATTGCTTTCCTTACGTCGTCATAAAATTGTTCAATGACTTCATCATTGCTGTCTGTTGTTGGCGCATAAGTTTGTATTATGTTCAAACTACAAGGTTGTGCATTTATTTTTAACATAGCAACTCTATCCGATATTGGTAGGAATCCGCTTACTGCTTTTTGAACGTCCTTTGTTATTATAAAACCAACTCCATTGCGATGTTGCGGACTATCATCACCAATATAGTATATTTGATGTTCATCTACCACACACGTTCCTTCGCCTGGCCATCTCATTTCGCTGCATCCCAATATGTCAATATGTAGCCGTCGCATTTCTTTAACCACGTTGGCTGCTTTCCCTGCTTGGAACATGCTTCGTATATTCCACGTGCCTATGTTCAGTTTTTGTTTCAGTTTTAATTTTGGGGCAATATTGTCTCTTATTGTACAGGGATTTCGCTGGCTAACGACCTGGGAAGCCCTGTGATCTTCCCTTGCCGGATCTTGGTTTCCGAGTCCATGATCAGTACATTCTTTAACATTATATTTCTCTGCCATCCTGATTTTTCTTGGGAATATAATGAGGTAGTTTCCCGTTGCTTTCCTCATCGCAGTGTTACAGCCGGGTGTATCATAATTTGATAGCCACCTGTAAGTATATGATGACAAGCCTGTTATCGAAGTCATTCTTCTGCAGCCTTGACTCATTAATGACACAGCTGTTTCCTATGCCATGCTAGTTTTGGTCCGCCCCTGATATTTCATTTCCCAGGTACCACCCATATCTGGAAGGCATTCCCCTATCCGCCACCTGGGGAGGCGCCCGATGGGGGACTAGCAACCCCACACGGGTAAGTAACCTTCACATTGAATAAAGATCATTATCCATCAGTTCACATTAATAGAATAAATATACCACAATCCAGCACAACTAAGTATTTAGGCTTTCACCTAGATAGCAAATTAACCTGGAAAGAGCATATAAACCAAAAACAATAGACCAAAAAACTAGACAACCAAAAAAATAGACTTCAAAATAAAAGAGCTGTACTGATTGTTTGGAAGGAAATCAAGCTTTTCATTAGAGAACAAATTATTCTTGTACAAGACTGTCGTCAAACCTATTTGGACTTACGGAGTAGAATTTTGAGGATGTGCGAGCAAATCCTTAATCCAAAGATGCGAATCCAAAATATTACAAATGATCACCTTGGTACGTCACAAATCAAACTCTTCACGACGACCTGAATGTGCCATATGTTAAAGACTTTATTAGAGAACGAAATGCTAACCACCGTGAAAAACTGAAAAGTCACAACAACATACTTCTACACCTATTACTGGAAGAACGCAATAGACGCTTAAAACGATACTGAACAGCTGACCTAAGAAATGGTTGAAAAGACGGCATCGATGGAAGGGGCCTCATCATGTCATAGTCAGTACTGTATTAGTACTTAAATTATCGAATTAGCTCATTGTAAGTTTTGAATGCTAATAAATCTGTAAAAAATGTAAACTGAGTTTGCGCAAAATTCAGATAGCCTGGTTTCTCTTTTGTATCTGCTGCCTAGTTTTTATATATATTATCTTATCTTTGACTACATCTCCCAGTACTGCATTCCGATCTCTTAGAGATCACATTTTCCATATTTCTTCGATTTCAACATTTTCGTAGTCAGATGTCAACATAAGTATTTAAATAATTGGGGTGTCTTTGGTAGTGTATCTAATTTTATTATAATAATTCTTTGGTTGTGTAGGATGTAGTCTTTATTTGTATTCCTAAGTTTTCTGTTAAGAAATGATTCTATGTTTATCTTTCCTCAGGTCACCCTAATGTCATCTATATTTGCTAAAACCTAAAAGTCCTTTTTTCAATCTCTCCATTTCATGATAGACTTTGAAGTATTTCAATTTTATATTCCGTTTTACTGTTTGTGGCCTGCTTATTTTTTGTTTTGGTGAATGGGTCTTTTCTAGTTGTCTCTGTCCTGATGCTTTAACTTGGAAAAATTCCATTATATTTATTGCTTTTACTTCTAAAATACTTTTGTTCTCTTTATGCGGATAGCATTTTAATTCGTATAGAACATCCATCAGCCTCCCTGCAGCCACTAAAAGCATAAACCCCGATCAGGCTGCTTTTGATATTTACATTTGATGAAGTATCATTTATTTTTAAGTGCGACGCTCTGCAGCATTTTGAATTAATGCGCGGCGCTTGCAAATGACAGCCCGGATAAAGTAATACCCGCCAAACGCGCTCGTGATTACTAAAAAGCGAGTAGTTTAATCGGATGTCACTGAGCGCGTTGTGTTATATTTACAAGCCTCTTCTGCAAAGCTCTACCCAATCCTGTTGTGTAAGGACAAATTGTAAAAAATACCTCTTTTAATTAAGAAGAGCGGGGTTATTCAAATTAGACCATAAATTTCGTAAAAAGTTATAATGAAAAATTCAGAACTAGTATATTAGTTAAGAAAGGAACGTAATATCTGGAATAAAGTTTTCTAAAAACTGGTGATTTTATACCCTTTCGGATGTAAGGCCTGTTGACACGTTTCTTTTATATTTTTTTTCAGCCGTTTTTGTTTTGTGATGCTTCTCTGATTTGTTCTCAAGGGATGTTCCCTTTGACCACTGGATTTGTCACGTCTTTGATCCAAGTTCTTGTCGGTTTCCCCTTAGTCTTTTTGGCAGTTCTTCCTTCATGTATTTGCCTAACTACTTTATTATCTGCCCTTGTTTTTAAAAAGCTAAACTATTTTTTTATTGGTTTTACTTGTAGTTTCTCTATGTACATTACATTTCTGTTCTTATCCATTTTCGTCTTACCCTCCAGTTTTTTTAAGTATCTCATTTTATAGCTGTCATTTTCCTTCGTTCTTGTTCAGTTAATATCCACGTTTCTGCAACTCCATAACAAGTTTTTTGAAAATTTTCACCCTTGTTTCCTTTGGTATTTTATTTTTTGCGAGGAAGGCCGTCTTAATTTTCTATCTTCTGTAATTATTGATTCTAACATTTGAAATATTTCCTTTTGGTCTAGTTTTTTTATCTTCTTTGTAATTTTTCTATTATTGTGGTAGTCTTTTTATATTAAATTTTTCTAATGCTTTTCTGTATACTTCTAAGTTATTATTTAGGGTTTTTTCGGTCTTCACTATGATAACATGTTTAATTACTTGCTTTTCTTTGTCAGTGCTTCGCCAGAACAATAATGGGCTCACGTCTTACACCTGATGCTTCAAATAGATTAGATTTTTCTTGCCTCACTCCGACACAATTTTTTGTATTTTTGTATGAACTCTATATTGCTCTAGTTATTGTATGCGGTACTCTTTCTTCTTGTAGTATCTCCCAGATGTCCTCCCCTTTAATTTTGTCTAGGGGTTTTTCCATATCCATGAAGTACAAATGCACGTTCCTATCTTCTTTAAACGCCTTTTCTTCTATTTGTCTCGTTATAGGTATTGCATCATTTACACTTCTATTAGGTCTTCGGTAATTTTATCTCTGCCCTTTTTTATAATGCCAGCGAGCCAATATTAATATAACGAGAACAGTCTCTACGACCGCGATGTAATCTAGCATTTGAGAAGAGCGGACTGTATGTGCGTGCGTAAGTGAGGATAACTTTACTAGCCGAATTAGCTGGGAATTAGACGTCGTAGTGGGGAGGGGGCATCCGCAATGTGTCAAATTTGCATCAAATATTGTGAAGCTGGAATAGTTGTACAAAGAAATTCTTGAAAGCAATGAAATGAGTGTAGTTAATATTGTAAAAATGTTGAAGATACACGCGCCACAATTAACACTGTGCTACATTTATTAATAACTTTCTTCAGATTGCGAGCAATAAATCAAATTTCCTCAAAAATGTCATAACTAAAGTTAAAATGAGGGCCAGAATACGATCTGTTAACAAAGGTTCAGTTGTCCTATTGGAAGTCTTCTGGTTCGCCAACTTTAAAAAGGTTTATAAAAGTCACAGGCAGGGTCAAGTGTCTAAGATTCCATGATACTTATTTTAAAGGGAGCTGTATTAGTACAATTTTCCTTGTATATTGTATCACTTTCACTAAGCATATAACATTTTTGCAATAGACCAGGTATAACTTTGTCCCACATCAAAACTAGTATTTTTGATGGATCTAAAAAAAAGTGTTTTATAAGCCTTTGAGTGTACAACATGTAGAGGTTTTTGAATTTTAACAGCAACAAATAGTACTTTGATATCTCTAATTATTTATAAATCAAATTAATAAGATAGATAATGAAGGGATTCCCAGCGCAATTCATTTAAACCTTTTTTAGTTTATTGAACAGATTTTAACAGTGGTTTCTGATAAAGTGTAGGTATTAATCCGACAATTTTAACTTTTCGCACCAGAAATTGCAAGTCGTTTAATTTAATCTCATGACTTGCTGATTTGCCCCATTTATAACGGGTGACTCAGAATAGAAACGACGGAACATATCATGATATATTTACGTAATTATGATAAAATTGAAGCATCACATGTAGAAATTATGTGCAAAAAATTACATCATCAAGATTTTTGTCATCACGGCGTTGGCACTCCTCCAAGCGAAACCTCAAATGCGTGAAAACACGTTGACACATGTCTTGTCCAATTGCTGCGATTTCTTCTCACATACGGGCTTTAAGTTGACGCGGATTAGTCGGAAGATTCATGTAAACTCGATGTTTCAGATATCCCCACAGGAAAAAATCAGGTGCAGTCAGGTCAGGACTCCATGGTGTCCAATTAATGTCACCTCTACGCGAAATAGGCCGGTTCGGAAACAATTCTCTAATTGCCTCTAATGTCGCGCGTGCTGTATGACTTGTGGCCCCATCTTGCTGGAACTATGTTGTAGGGCCTTATCCCTCCCATACTTGAAGAGCCGGACTAAAGAAATTACGAATCATGGCGGTGTATTTTTCAGAATTGACAGTAGGCACGCGCCTAGAGTTATCTTCAAAAAAATACGAACCAATAATACTTTTTGAAGAAATTGCAGCCCAAACGGTGACTTTAGGGCTGTAGAGATGTTGCTGATGTTTTTTCTGATTTTTTTCTGACCAATACCGCATAATTTGATGGTTAACGTGCCCTTCTAAGTGAAAATGGGGTTCATCTCTAAACAAAATATCATCAAAGTTTTCAAACTGCAAAAGCATCTCGCACGCAAAAGAGAGGCGTAACGGGTAGCCCGTTGCTTTCAAAGCTTGTACTAACTGGATCTTGTAGGCATAAAAACATAAGTCTTCTTGCAAAATTCTCTGGACCGGTTCAAATTCAAAACAGTCGCGCGTTTACGGATCGACTTTTGGAGATGTTGCCGAACGCTAGCGCGCACGCAATCGATGTTTGCTGGCGTTCTCGCTGATCGCCGGCAGCCAACAGTTTGAAATTCACTACACTCAAACTTCTAAACGCAAAGCTTTATTAAATTGGTACTTGGCTTTACTGTATGTCATGAAACCCATATGGAACTCAAAAACGCCTACGTTACGTAACTGTTGGTTTCGTAATAACTGCGCACACAAGAGGCACGTTGCTCCCCCGAAAACTGCTCCATTGCAACTGACAAATTCCACGCTCCCTACTACTTAGCACATGTCCGCTCGCCCCTCTTCCAGTAGTATATTCCGCGCTATTTCAAAGACAAATATGCATTCCATTCTAAGTCACCCGTTATTAATATATTACTTTTAGATTGATTGCTGTTATTCGTTTCCAAACTATCTTACTATAACAATTCAACTGCTCTTTATTTAATGGCAAATGTTGAATAGGTTTAAGTTTTTTTTTATCTGCGTGCTTAACAAAGTAGAACTATTTCGCTCCTACATAACCGTACAGAATATGTATGTCATTTATATTATGATTCTGGTTCGATTTTGGGACTTCCGGCCACGTTTGACCAGTAGATTCTATTTATTTTTAAATAATTTGCCTCCAAGTTTGCTTGGGCCTCCCTCTTGCTTTGGATCTTTGTGGGTTTTAGCCAAGTGCCATCTTGTTACATTTGTTGGTTCTCGTATCAGAATATTCCACTTTCTGTCCCTAATTTCCACTGATACTGTTGTCTGCTTTGTTCTTCTCCCTAGTTCTGTGTTTGGTACATAATCTGTCCATTTTGAAAATGATTTTAGCCATTTATGAAGGAAGGAATGATGTGGATTTACAAGTCTTGAAACCACATAATAATAATAATGGTAAGGCTCTACGCGCCGCGTGGGAGCACGGCCTGCGAACTTAGAGGTTAAGGCTCTCATACGTTCGCTCTCGCTGCCCGGTCGTCGCGCACCATCTCTGATGCGGGGCGATGTGGCGAGCACCGCACCTAAGACGACCGCCATTATTACCCCTTGTTCGAATGAACGCAGGTATTCAATTATTTTTAGTGACTGAGTAGGCCACCCGCCAGGCATCAGAGAGTACCGATTTGCAACCCGGGTCCGTCAGCATCGCAGCCCGTCCCTCAACCACGGGACCCCCTGGCGAAACCACGTAGTAGTACAGCTTTAACGTTCGTCTTGAAGATTCTTAATTTGTATCGCTGTGAGAGGTGTGGGCTTCACCACATTTTCTTAAGTGATCCAAATTCAGTACTTCCGTTTGTTGAAACTATGCTTCCCAGGAAACAGAACCCCTGCACATTTTCAATGGGCTGGTTATTTATGAGAATCTTCCGTTGGTTATTTGTGTCCGCTCTCATAGATTTTATCTTGAGTGTAATTATTTCAGTCCTGCTAATTCGGTGGAACATTTTAGAAGGCCCATTTTATCTGCATGCCGCTGAAAGTATGTGTCAGGAGACAAATGTCATCTGCATAGTTTAAATCGTGAAGTTGGCCTTAGATTCCCCATGTTATTCCTCTACTTTTCCGGTTAACATTCTTCATTATATAGTCTACTACCAGGTTAAAGAAAAGCGTGGATAACAGACAGTCCTGTTTAACTCCATTGGTAATTTTGTTAGAGTTGGTGATTGTCCCCTGTGTTTTACCTTACAATATGCCTCTTTTTAGAACTTTGTTAGGTTTATATTTAACGAAATTCCTATTAGATCTAGAATCTTCCAGATCGCTTCCTGAATTTGTGAAATGCTTGTTTAAAAGTCGACGAATACAATATACAGCAAGCTACACTACTCATTGCTTTGTTTTATTATTATTCGCAAACAATTTATTTGGTCAATGCAGGATCTATTTGGTCCAAATCCAGCGAATATTCGTCTCTAGTTGTTCCATTAATCTAGAATTGATGATGTTTGCTATTATCTAGTTTATCATGTTATGCCTCTCTAATTGTGGGAGTTTCATAATAATAAGTTCCTTCCGTTTTTTGGGTTGAGTCAACTGCTCCGTAAATAAACTCGAATATCGGGCCTTACGAGCGGAAACAACACGCATGTAAATAAATACAAGAAGATAAATTAGATAGGGCTATACATAAATTAAAAAATTGAATTGAGAAACATACAGTAATTAAGCTAAACCAATTACTAAGTACAAAGTAACGAAATACGTAAATAGACAGACGCCTGCAGATAAGCGCATCACCTCCGAAAGGTGACTTGGGAGATAATGCTTAACGCTGTGTAAGGCGCTAGGCTAGACAACCCAAATAACAAAGAACTTCGTGCGATTTAACATTGAACTATCCTTAGTTATTTTGATAATTCACTATTTTTTCTAAACATTATTTTTGCTCATAAATTTAACTTTTTGTACCAATTATATTTATACACCTTTTTAATAGATTATATCATTAATTTTGCCATCATTTACACATATAATAACTGTGTTAGGTTAGTGAGTACGAGTGCATGTCTGCTCCGTAAATAAACTCAAATTTCGCGCCTTACGAGCGGAAACAATACGTATGTAAATAAATATAAAAAGATAAATTGGATAGCGCTATACATAAATTACTGTATTCAATAACTGTATTCAAGAAAGTATAACCAACGAGACTTACGGTGAGCGCAGACAACAATAAATAAACCAGGAAAACCAAGATGGCGCTATCACGGACACAAAAAAGTATGTAAGCGAAGAATCTTCTACGGAAGACAGTAAATGAAAAAGATGGGAAGATGGAAGCAACGAAGAGTCTCAAATAGAAGTAAAAAAACAAGAATAACACCAGTGAAAGACAAAGGAGAAACCACTCTGGAGAAAATGATGAAGGATATGATGGCAGACATTAAGGCAATAAGGAAAGATCAAAAAGAGTACCACGAAATGGCCAAATTGAGAGAAGAGAATGTAGAGATGAAGGGAAAAATAAAAGACCTAGAGAGAGAAATAGAAAACATTGAGATAATTAAGGGATATAAATTCAAGGACAATGACAGAGTAGCTGAAGTTTCGAAATTCCTATCTGAAAAGTTAGAAGTGAACATCAAAGTAAACGAAGTACTGAAAGGAAAACTACAAACGACAGTAGTTAAATTAGATAGTTGGGTAGAGAAGGAAGCGATTATGAAAAATAAAGAAAAACTGAAGGGAACTCAATATTTCATAGACAACGATTTAACCCAAACTAAATCAAAAATACAAAAAGATCTAAGGGACTTGGAAAAGCAGAAAAAGGGAAAGGAAGGATAGCCAAGGTGGGATATCAAAAAATCTTTATGAAAAATAGCTGGTGGAAATGTAACTCGAACACAGAAAGGCTGAATGTAATGGAAAGTAGCACCTATTAACCAAAAAACTAACAAAAAAAAAACAAATAGCCGGCAGGTGGAACAGATGACGACAATGGCAACGAACAGGATTATGATAAAACAAAAATAAAGGAATCAGTACGGGGGTAAAAGAGATTAATATAGGAACCTGGAACGTAAGAAGCAGTATGGGGAAAGAAGAGGAACTCGTGGAGGAAATGATACAACAAAATATAGAAATACTTAGAATCACGGAAACAAAAAAGAAAGGTAAATATATAAAGAAAATACATAAAGGATACTGGATGTACTGGTGAGGAGTAGAGGAGAAAGAGACAGCAAAGGAAGGAGTGAGTTTGATAATCGCCCCAAATAAACTAAAGGACATGATACATGAAGAGTATGTAAATGAAAGAATATTAACGGTAAAAATAAAACTGATAGACGAAGAAATATGGACAGCATATGGAGTAAATGATGATGCAAGAAAAGAATAAAACGACAAATTCTTCGGGGAGATACAAACCCAAATAGATATTGGGGAAGCAAATTTAATAATATTGGGTGATCTAAACGGTCGAGTCGGAAACATGAACAGAGGAAAAGAAGAGTACATGGGCAAAGGAGAGGAGACATTAAACAACAACTGTGAAAGAATAATAGAAATGTGTATTGAAAACAACCAAATCATAACAAATACAAAATTTAAACACAAGGACATACACAAGTACACAAGAGTATTGGAGAGTAGAAGGGAAAAATCAATTATTGACTACTTTCTAGTGAACAAAAATAACTGGAAAAAAGTGAAAGGCGTAAAAATTAAGAGAAGCAGAGATAGGAAGTGATCACTATCTAGTGATAATGAAAATAAAAAGAATAAAGGAAGGAAATATAGACAAAAGAAGAATAAATGAAAAAATGAAATGTTTTAAACTAGGAGAGAAAAAATATCAAAAGAAATACGAAAAATTACTAGAGGAAAAACTGAAAAGAAATAAGCAACACACAGGACTAGAAGAAAATGGGAAAACTTTAAGAATAGTATATTGACAGCAGCGAAAGAAAGCTGCGGAAAAAAGAAAATAACAAACAACTACATCAGAAAAACTAAGTGGTGGGCAGAAGACATACGGAAAATAGTAAAGAAGATAAAAGAAGCATGCAAAAAATATTTAACCACCAAAAAAGCTGAAGGCAACGAGATATACAAAGAAAAAGGAAAGAAGTTGAAATATCAATCCAAGCGACCAAAGAGAAATCATGGGAGGAATTTGGATTCAAAATGACGGAAAACTATAGAGAGAACCAAAAATTATTCTACGGTACATTAAAACAACTCAGGGGAAAAAAGGAATATAACATTCTCAACATAAAAGATAAGGTCGGAAATATAATACCAAGCGAAGACGCAATAATAGACCGTTGGGGAGAATATTTTGAAGGGCTAACATACACGGATAGACAAAACCAAGAAGGTGACGATAAAGAAGGTAACGAGGAACAAGAGATGGAAATAAGAGAAGAAGAAATAGAAGAAGCAATAGGAAATTTAAATTAGGCAAAGCAGCTAGCAAAGATGTAATCACACCGGAAATGATAAAGTTTATGGGAAGAGCGGGCACGAATAAATTAAGGGAAATAATGAAAGATGTATTAAAAGTTACAAAAATACCAAAGGATTGGAAAACGGACATTATATTGCCAATATATAAGAAAGGCGACAAAAGAAATTGTAACAACTATAGAGGAATATTAGTTTCCAGCATCCCAGGAAAAATATTCTCAAGAATAATAGAAAAAAGAGTAAGAAACACAGTAGAGAAAATATTGGAAGGCACGCAATGTGGCTTCAGGAAAAACAGAAGCACACAGAATCTACTATTTATAATTAGACAAGTAAGCGAAAAACTAATAAACAAGAACAGGAAATACACATATGCTTTATAGAAAAATCTTTTGGTAGAATATGAAGATAAGATGTATGGGAAGTACTACAGAAAAGGAGAGTGAATAAAAGCACCATAGGAATCATAAAAAATATGTACAAAGATAATATAAACATAGTACGAACAAATAACGAAGAATCCAAAGAGTTTAAAACCAGACAAGGAGACAAGCAGGGCTGTGTCCTAAGCCCACTGCTCTTCACAATGTTATTAGACAAGACTATTGGCGTGGCGGCCTTTTCGCCCTTGAACTGCCTCTGTACCGTGGCTTTGATATCTGCCGCCACGTTTTGCTATCGCACACAAAACGACATATGGGCTTTTGCTCAGCCGGCGAGTCTGCATACGCCGTCGGCGGCACCCTTTGAGACGAAAAGTGCTGTCGAATTAAGATTTCCCACAAAGGATCTACCGTTAAGCCAGGCGCGAAGCCCGGCGATACATTCGACCCGCATCGTGGCCAGTGCGGCCGCATTTAACCAACCCGCAACATATTCGACCCGCAACGCGGCCAATTCGGTCGTGTTTAACCAACCCCGCAAGACATTCGCATCGCACCCCGGCCAGTGCGGTCGTGTTCCAGGCACGAAGACATGGCAACAAGGTGGCCACTGTGAAACCAACGCCGCCGAAGCCAATTACACGTGAGCGATTTAGCAATTACTCATCGGTTGATATCGGTAGCCGCCCCCGTCCGCTTTCGCGACGGCCGTTTAAGGGACGATTTGGGCCTCAGCGTTTTACTTTTCAAAACGGACCGTATTTAGTTCCCCACATCGCACCACGAGGGCACGGCTATTTACACTCCTGCCTCTCCAACTATAAAAAAAATCTGGTGTGAACATCACAAGACTTTCCTTATCCTATTATTATATATTATACCGCGTCCATCGTCTCGGCCCTGCGCTGCTCTCGTCCCGGAACTTGTTATTTTAAAAAAGGACGAGGCGCGAGTCTAACACTCGAAAGCTGATTAAAATAAACAGTACAAGACAATAATTGACTCGTACTTAAAATTTTGCTACATCACTGAAGGTAACCGTGCGAGCTCGGCCGCACGGCCTTGCCCATTATCGCCTGCGTGCTCCCTTCTAGCTTCAATTTTTTTTCAAGTTCCTATTTTATGAACTTTTATTTTAAATTCATGTTTATCTCGTGATAACAAATCATTTTTATTCTGATGAATTTTTTGTATCTTCAACCGTTTAGATTCGCGACCGCTTTGCGACCGATTTTGCGACCTTGCGACCAAACGACTCGGCTGATTTTTACCAAAAGCTTCGCACTGCCTCCCCTACTTACAAGTAACTTGCATACCAAATTTCAAGTCTAGCTTTTACGGTTCTCGAGATATCCTGTTTACTGACAGACACACACACACACACACACACACACACACACACACACACACACACACACACACACACGAACCAATGGCTAAAACCAACTTTTTTGGTGTCCTGAGGCTATATTTCGTCTAGAAATGTGAAAAACTGGGCAGGTCAAATTTCCTCCGATTACATTACTTATTATAGGATAAGGAAAGTAAAAATTAGGCCACATACACAGCTGACAGAACTTATGTTCGCAGATGATATGGCCCTGATAGCAGATACGAAGGAGAACCTGCAATATAATCTTAAAGTAATAGAGGAAGAATTAAAGAAAATAAACTTGAAAATAAATGTAGGAAAGACAAAAACAATGATAATATCAAACACAGAGAAAACACATCAAATAAAATTGGACGGGGAAGAAATAGAACAGGTAGAAAATTTTAAATACTTAGGCGCTGTAATAGAAGAAAATGGGAAACTGGATAAACAATTAGACGATAGAATAGGAAAAGGGGGAAAATATTCAATCTGATGAAGACAACCTTTCTGGGAAAAAGGGAAGTGCCAAACAACATAAAAACTAAAGTTGTAAAAAAGTGGTAAGGCCATCAATCACCCATAGCAGCGAGACGTGGACTCTTACAGAAAGACAAAAGATACGTATTAACGCAATGGAAATGAGGTTTTTGAGAAAAATGGAAAATAAAACCAAGAAGGACAGGATAAGAAATGAAACATTTAGAGAAAATGTGAAAATAGAACCAATTAACGAAAAAATTATAGAATAGCAGTTCAGATGGTTTGGGCATGTGTGCAGAATGTCGGATAATGGACTAACAAAAATAGTGTACGAAACGCGAGTGTCAGGGAAAAATAAAAAAGGAAGACCGAGAACAAAATGGATTGACAATATAAGAAAAGAAGTAGTGGGAAAAGACATGTCATGGGAGGAAATACAAAATCTAACGCAAGGCAGGAAGCAATGGAGACAGAAGTGCAAGACTCGACCCATCCAGCCTTACACCTAAAGGTAGAAAGGCCTAGGACTAAGTAAGTAAGTAAGTTCCTTCCATATATTTGGTATTTCTTCATACTCCCATATATTATTCAGTGTGGAGAGGAGTAATGTGGCGATTTGGTAAGCGTCTGCTTTGAGAACCTCTGTTGGCATTTTGTTCGGTCCGTTGACTTTACCGTCTTTGAGTTTTAGTATAGTAGCTTGTATGTTATATACCAACATTTCACTTATATTAACAAATGCACTAACCTTACAAAAAGTTGCTTGTTTCGTTACTCTCCATAGATCTTCTTGGACTATTAAATAACACGACGATAGAAAATATTTTCAAATTTAGTAGGTTAATATACGGACTCAGAGATTCGCGGCGGCGACGGGTAACCGAACACATCGGCTCCGTCACGCTATATAAATTTCTTACTGTTAACACGGCGAAAGTGGATAAAAATTTATAAAAAATTGCATGTGAGTAGAGTAGATACCAGTGAACAAAGTACAACAGACACTGGTAAGAAACTGATTACTTTTTATTGTTACAAATGTCATAACCTCAACAACGCAGAAAGAGGCGTTTGTATAAAACTCGCACGTGTACCCCACATCGGCTGATGCGAGGTCGAGCCAGACTGTTAAGCCAACAATAAAAATTGGTGCGGCGAAAATAGTATCATAAATAACAGTATTGGGCACAATTAAAATTAAAATTATACACGGGCATAAATATTAAATACGAATAATTACAGTGATACAAAACTTACGAACGGAATAAAAATAGTTAAAAACAGTAAAATTAAAAATGGATATGGAAAGAATTGAAGCAATGTTTGCCACTATAAATGAAAACACGAGCCAAACGAATAATAAGTTAGATAAGATAATTCAAGAATTAAATCAAGTTAAAGAGGAAATCACGAAATTAATGAAACAAGTGACAGAACAAAACACCAGAATAGAAATGCTAGAAAGACAAGTAAGAGGAAAAAATCTGGTAATGAAGGGTATTAAAGAAGAAACAAACGAGGGCGAAGAAATAACTAGAAGAAAAGTATGTGCAGTAATAGATAAAATAGGAGTAACCCTAGATGGAAAAGTCGATATAGATGAGATAAAAAGATTAGGAAAACCCATGGACGGAAAAACAAGACCAATATTAGTAAAACTAACAAAGATGAGTACTAAGCAAGAGATAATACGAAACGCAAAAAACCTAAAAGGATCAGACATCTGGATAGATGAAGATTATACGAAAAAGGTCCAAGAAGAAAGAAGAAGACTAATACCTTTGCTAAAAGAAGCCAGAGAAAAAGGACAAACGGCATATTTAAGTTATGATAAATTAAAGATATACAACAAAATGGTTACACATAAAGAAATACAACAAGAAAGTCTAGTAGAATCCGCAGGGAGACAAAATACTAACTACAAGAGAACAGTAGCTGAGAGATCCCCTGATGGGCAAAATTTTACGGAACAAATGAGAAAAATAACACGCATAACCTGGAGAAAAAACTAAAAGCGGAAGATAAGAACATGGGACCGATCTATGGGATAACGAACAAGGCAATGAAAAGGACTGAGAGATGGAAAATAGGAACATGGAACATAAGAAGTATAGCAGGAAAGGAACATGAATTAGATGAAGAATTTAACAAAACAAGACTACACATTTTAGGAATAACTGAAACTAAAAAGAAAGGGAGTGGAGAGATAATTCTGCCAAGTGGGAACCTACTAATATATACAGGAGTCGAACGAAATCAGAGAGCAAGAGGGAGTAGGCTGTATAGTTAAAAAGAAATAACTAAATATATTACGAAATCGGTAGCAATTACAGAACGATTACTTATGATAGAGATACAAGCAGGTAACACAGTTAAAAGCACGATGATAATTGCATACGGACCAGGGGAAAATGACAAGGCACAAATAAAAGAACAGTTTTGGGAGCAACTAGCAGAAACAATAGAAAGCCTAAATGGAAGAATAATTATAATTGGAGATCTAAATGGAAGAGTAGGGAAAAAAGATGCGGAATCAGGGGAGACAATAGGGGCACATGGAGAAGAAACAAGAAATACAAATGGGAAAAGATTAATAGATTTCTGTATATTGAATAACCTAGTTCTAACAAACTCCTTCTTCGAACATAAAGATATACATAAGTATACGAGAGAAATAGTAAGTAGAAATGAGAAGTCAATAATTGACTACGTAATAATAAATAAGCAATATAGAAGAGACATACAAGATACAAGAGTAAAAAGAGGAGCCGAATTATATACGGATCACTACATGGTAGTATCGGAAATGAAAATGGAGTTAGTAAGGGAAACTAAGGGAAACAAAAAGGATAAAATGATTAACACACAAGAGGAGATAAAAATAAGATCACACAAATTAAGGGAAGAAGAAATAGCAAATAAATATACTGAAGGAACAGAAAAAGAAATGGGAACTCTAAAAGCAAGTATTATGAATTATAACATAGAAGAGCTTTGGATAAAATTCAAAGAAACTGTAATAAACACGGCCAAAGCAATATGTGGACAGACGAGTGATAATAAATATAGAAAGAAATCGAGTTGGTGGAACGAAGAGATAAAGGAAGAAACAAAGCTAAAGAAAATGACATGGAAAACATATCAAGAAACAAAAATAACGAAAACTATACAAAATATAAAGAACAGAGACTAAAGGTCAAAGAGATGGTGAAAAGAGCAAAAATACATACATGGGAAGAATTCGGCGAAAAGATGGAGAAGGACAGAATAGGTAACCAGAAACTGTTTTATAAAGTACTGAAAACATTAAGGAAAGGAAAAGAAACAAAATGTCAATATATTAACTCAAAGAAAGGGGAAATATTAACGGAAAACAACGATATAATGATACGATGGAAAGAATACTTCGAAGAGTTGCTAAACGCAAACACATCAAGTACATGGGACATCGAAGAAGAAAATAGGGAAGAAGAAGAAGAAGACGTGGAACAAGGGAGAACATTTAGTCTGGAAGAAGTAGGAGAAGCTATAAAGAAGCTTAAGAGAGGCAAAGCACCAGGCCATGATAATATAACAACAGAAATGTTAAAGCTACTAGGGCCCAACGGTCTAGAGGTACTGACAACACTGTTTAACAAAATTGCAGAAGAAAACAAAATACCGATGGAATGGGAAATTAGTATAATATTACCACTACACAAGTCCGGAAATAAGAAAGACTGCAATAACTATAGAGGGATAACACTACTCAGCAATGCATATAAAGTGTACGAGAGACTACTAGACGACAAATTGAAAGCCAAAACAGAAGACCAAATGGAAGAATCGCAAAGTGGTTTTAGAAGAGGGAGAGGAATACAGGACCACATATTTACAATAAAACAGCTGATAGAGAAGTTCCACACCAATGACATATATGTGGCGTTTATCGATATTAAAAAAGCCTTCGACAGCATACCAAGAAGAGTTATATGGAATAGCCTTAAGAAAAGAGGAATTGGAAACAGACTGAGAAGCAATATACCTAGTTTATACAATAAAACTCGAAATCAGGTCAGAACAAATAATATGGAGTCAGACGAATTTGTAACAAAAGAAGGCGTGAGACAAGGGGGAGTATTAAGCCCAACACTCTTTAATATTGTATTAGATGAAGTAATAAAAGAAGTTAAACATAAAGTTAAGAAACTGTTAGTGGGTTATAGAAATTTGGAAGCGGTATATATAACAGAATGTGCATTCGCAGATGATCTGATGATCTGTGCAAAAAACCAGGAAGAATTGCAAAGAAACTTAGAACTGTGGAACATAGCACTGCAAAAACGAAATCTAATGATAAATACTAATAAGACCAAAGTGATGATACTAGGAAGAAACAATAGACAAATAAGAATACAACTTAATAATAAAGAGATCGAACAAGTAGACAGTTTTAAGTATCTGGGAATACCAATACAGAAAGATGGGAAAAACGAAACGGAAATAAATAGCAGAATTGAAAGTGATAATAAAGTGTATTACGCCCTAAACAATGCTTTAATTAGGAAAAAAGAGATAAGCAATAAAACAAAGCTAACAGTATACAACACGATATTCAAGCCGATATTGATGTTTGGTTGCGAAAGCTGGACGCTCACGAAAAGACAAGAAAATAAGATACAAGCATGTGAGATGAAATTCCTGAGAGGAATCATGGGTGTAACTAAAAGAGATAGACTAAGAAATACGAACGGCGCTAAAAGTTGAACCAATAAAGAAGGACATAGAAAGACAACAGATGAGATGGTTTGGACACTTGATCAGAATGGGGAATAACAGACAAACAAAAATAATTTGGCAAACCAAAACAATAAGAAAAAGAGCAAGAGGAAGGCCAAGAGGGAGATGGGATGAGACAATAGCGGGAGTCCTAAAGAGGAAGAATCGAAACTGGCAAGAGGCCAAAACATTGGCACAGAACAAAAAGGAATGGGCAAGGTTCGTAAGTACATAACAAATACACAATAAAAAGAGAGAGTAATCAACGTAGTGAAGCGCGTGAGTGAACTATAGATTGGTGCGGTTAAGAATGACTGAAGATCGTCATACGAAACATAGTGTAGTGTAATGCATGTGAAGTAAATAGAATACCAGATAGACAAGAACAACTTGCATAGGAACTGTAAGATAAAATGTATTGTAAATCCAATTTAATTTAATTTAATTTGGTTTATTTGAAATTAATTTAAAAAACGGTATTGACAATAATTATTAGAATGTAAAGTGTTTTCACGGAAATGTAAATGTATGTAAACTTACAAACACCCTACACCGTAAGGTAAATGGGTTAAGATATATATATATATATATATATATATATATATATATATATATATATATATATATATATATATACGGACTCAAAACAGTACAAGCAAATTTTTTGTACGTTTACTTGAGCATGTATAGCAATAGCAGTTGCGGAATTATCTACGGCAGAAAATTGACCTTTCAACGTTGCCTATTCCGACTGACTATTTAGAGTAACATTACTAACTTTAATTTGTTGACAGTCACCCCTGTTAAGAATAATATCATCAATATGTTTGCAGGATTCTGATGATAGATGTAGATGGGGGATGCGCATTTGTTGATATGTTCCTGGATGCTATAGTTTTGTTGGCTGTTTCGTAAAATTTCTTGAAGGTTTTTGCAAATTTTTATTGTTTCCAATTTAAAATAAGTCGTATAGGAAGTTCTGGGTGTTCTTACGTATTATCTATTGTTCAATCTATTTGTTTCTTAGTACTTTGTTTCATAAAATGTTTTGGCAAAAGAGACGTACTCCTGCAGAAAGAAAAGTATAAATTGCCAAAACTATTTATATTATACATTAAAGATCGATATGCTAGCGGGCCATTGAATGTTTGGTTAAATATTATATAGTTTGGTATATTGTTTTATTTGTACCGTCTCATTTTGTCTCGCACATTATTTTGACGTTAAACGGCTGTTGTGCTTTGAAATATCTGTCTCTTTGTAAATTCTGCGAATGTTTATGAGACATTACTCGACGTTTCAGTATCATTAAAGTTATTTTCAAGAGAATTGTTTTTTACTCGGCACATTAATCTATCATCTCTCAAAGGAGAGCTATCAGTCTTTGAAGAAAACTTATCTTTTAAGTGCCCTTTTTACTAGTTATAGTATTTTAAGCAAAAATTAGGAGGGAGCTCATTGCTGTAAGTGATGTCATGGGATAAAAAAGAGTTTTCAAATGGCAAGTAAGGTTTTCCTATCGTTTCTTGTATTCAGACAATGGGGATGTTTTTTTTCTCATTTGCTTTACGAATAATCCTGCTGACAGAATGGAAAATGGCAGATACGACTTTTTCATGGAAGAAGCTAATTTTGTACTCTGTTTCTTTGTTATGTTTTGCAAGCACAGAATAACTATCGTCTTTTCAATTAGTCAAAAATACTCATATATGTGGCTAAATATTTTCCTATTTCTGTGAATTATTTAGGTTTTTCAGAAGTCTTTACAAGGTATTTTATATACTCATTAGGATTCATTTGAGAAACGATTCGTAACTGAATGAATAGGTGTATAAATAAGTTCTCAGCTTTTTCTGCAAAATTAAAGTTTTATTTAAAAACAAACAAAAGAAGCTTAAGTATCAAAGTATTCTCCGTTGGCATCGATGACCTTTTCCCGTCTTTCGGGTAGCTTGCGAATTCTCTGGTGATAGAAGCTCACCGGCTTCGAGACGATAAAGTCATCGATGCATTTTCGGGCTTCTTCTGTTTTGAAGTGCGTATCAGCCAAGTGATGATGTAACGGCCGGAATAAATTATAACCGGAAGGGGCCATGTCTGGACTATACGCCGCATGTGGGAGAAATTTCCAGCCTAACGCGACTGCAGCTCATCCGTGTCAAATGTTTGAAGGCGTCCAGCGCGTGGTTGATCTTCAAGACTAAACTCTCCTCCGCGAAATCTTTGGTACCACTTTTTGCACGCTGCATGACCTACAGCATTCTCACCATATGCAGCACAAATCATTTCAATGGCTTCAGCAACGTTTTTTTTAAGATGAAACGCGAAGTGGATAGAAAATCGAATATGCTCTTTTGTGATTGCCATCGTGAACACAGCTGATTATTGAGGTTATGTGCATCAAACGCCAAATCGCATGGTGTTTCGAAAGACCAAATGTCATCGCTTTAAAACCGCAAGAGGGCGGACTAATACGTTACATGTAAACGGTGATTTGCGTCCTGTGAAATCTAAAGCTGAGAACTTATTTATACACCTATTAACATACGGCTTATTTGTATTGGTAATACTTCTAAAGTATCACAAGAACGCCTTTTGTTAGTCGAGAAGAATTAATATTTCAGTTAATATTTCTAATGATGTGGGATACAGAATTATCCAAATGCTCGTTTTGATAGATTTGATAGTGAAGGATTTTGCAACCGAATGGATTTGGACAGGGTCGTAATAGAGGGGTAAATTACTTTGTTCTGTGAGCATGGTAAAGTGTTTATTAATGTGAGTTTGGTTTAGGTAACAAGCAAATTCGGGAAAGTTTATATTATTCTGACCTCATAAGAAAACAAAAGTATCTTTAACATGCAACATATAGTCGAAAAGTAATCAAACTAATTTTCTTGATTCAAGCAGAAGAGACGGTCGAGAAAGGGCAAAGCCTTTTAGTGTGACGGTTGGTGTGGAATATTTGAGCCTTTACAGCCTTCACAGGGTGTGCATCGATTGCGAATTGTACAGTGGTTTGCAGTGCAGTGTTAATCAGCAATATGCGCTAAATTTTACATTAAACTTGAAACATCCTAAAACCAAGACACTACCATACAAAAAGAATGCTTTTTCGAAAGCACAAGTATTTACTTTACACTGCCTTATCGGTGTATTGTAGAATGTATTTTTTGGCATACTTTCTTTTTTATGTTTTTCGAAGCCGTTATCGTCACCTAATTTACGGTTTCCTAAGAATTTCAAAACGCGTTTATTACACATATGGCGTTGTTGTTTATTTACGATTGAAGACTATCCTGAATGTAAGATTTAATATTAAATTATGCCTCTACAGTTCTATTATCATAGTAGTATACATATGAGTATTTGTTCGCTGACAAAATACATTTATGTTACCTAGATAGAATTATTAGAAACAGTTGAATAAAATTTGTGTTTGTATTTGATGATGGAGAGGGATGGTTTAATATTGATTCTGTTACCTCCATATAAGGCATCGGGGGCACGAAAGGTGTTACTTTTTTGCAGCTTGCGGTGCCATGTGAGCCTGCGCATTTTATACAGGCAAATGGTCAATTGCAGTAAGTTTTTGTGTGCCCATACAGCTGACACTTCATGCGCTAAATTATGTTTTTGTCTTTTCTGAATGTCTCCATTTGTACCGAGAAATTTAGAAGATAAACTATTTTCTAAATGCATTTATTATTAGCGGCTATTTTCGTGCCTATAAAGAACATATTTTATGTTTTCTTAGAATGTCTTTGTTTAGCATTAATGTATTTCATTGTATGTCCCAATTATTTCGTCTTTGATATGTTGGGTGTTCATTAAATGATGAAAATGATGAAGAATTACTACTTGGTATGCTCTTTCGTCTTTAGGTGTTGTTAGAAATACTTCTAGTAGTGTAGCCTTCTTCCACTACGTCTGGAAGTTTTTGGTCATTTTGGTGTAGTCACCTCTTACATGAATATAAGGAGATGTTTAAGAATATTCTTCTCAGAATTGCTGGTATTTAAGGATCCATCATTACTTGGTGCTGATGTGCTTAATTTGATCTTTAGATTTATATTTGCAGTTGCAGAATTCTTATTAAAAGAAGTTTTTGTATTTTAACGCTTTGTACTGTGCACCCTGGGTTACTTTTGTATACGATTTCGATTTCCTCGTCGTTAGTTGATATTACACTTTTCAATTGCTCAAAGCTGAGCTAAATGTTGTTGAGACTGATCTTGATTTAATGAGTAATAGGAATGATTTGTGTATATCTGGTCGTTTGGTGGCTGTGGTTGATTTAATATTGGCATTTATGAGCTTATTATTGCCTTACATTAGATGCATATTGGTAATGGCATAGCTTGTTACATTGTAATTTATAGTTCCAGTGCAATTTCCTATAGGAAACGTTATAAACAATATATAGTTATTTGCTTTGGAAAATAAATTTAAAGTGTACGTATGTGACTGTACTTATCACAAAAGGCTTTGACCTCCCGCTCGCTGCCTTAGACTCTATTATTACGTTTAAACTTAATTAATATATAAATATGGCGGACCTTAAATCAGGCTGCAGTTTCTGTTACTGCAATAGCGTGGATATAATTGACTCAAAATACGTCTGTTTTGCTCAGATGTACGAGCCGAACTCCAGTTAGAAATTAAGAAGGAAGTTTACTTTCTTTACTTATTATTTAAGCTCTGAAAATACTAATCAATAGTTGTGTTTTTTGCGTACCCTCGGTCGTCGAATATTATATTTACTTACTGAAAATGGACTACGGTTTTTGTTTACGACGTAAATTGTTCGCGTTGGCTCAGAGGACTTGGTAAAGCCTATCCGTATTGAAAAATCAGCATACACATTTTCGAAAAAATATTCTTATACTCTTGCCCTTACGGCCCTGAAAATATTCTGTTAAGTTAGACTTTAGTTTGATTTACGGCTAACCTAAATCCAGAATTTTAAGTATGAACACGTTTACGCCGCTATAGTACACCTCACCCATAATAATAACAATAATTTTTTTAGTGCTGCTTTTGTGTGCTAACATCGGAGACAAATCAGTGCTTCAGATAGGTAATTAGCATTTCCTTCCTATTATTACTTACCTCATATTCATATTTAACTGTACTTATGGCTACCTTTTTTTTAATTCGGCTTATATGTAGCTATTCAGAAAAATCAAATTACTTCTCCAAACACATGGACGAACCCTGCGCATATCTTGGTTGCGCTGTCGTCATCAAAACTAAAACGAATGCTTGAGTTTGCCCATTGGGGTGCTTAGATTACTCCTACTGATTTAATTGCGAGAGAGTTTTCACTTCTTTAGATCATCTCATACGATCCTTTGTATGCAGGTTAGAATAACCCGACTTTATTTTCGTTTCAATGCGCACGAGCCTTAAAATTACCTCCTCTAACAAAAAATACACGGATAAGGTTCATTACAAATGCAATGTGAGGCGATTGCATCAGACACCTATCACAAAATGATCTGATAGAGCCATTTTGGACAACTTATTCAACTCGCGATACAATCGTGACAGTGTTTTGTCAGTTCTATCAGCTGGCATGTACAGTGCGTGCTTGAATTGGCGCTATCTAGCCACTCGACGGCTGCTTTCTTTAAAGTTTTGTAACAGGATTTTATTTCAAATTTCTGTCCAGCCTGCCTGTAACTTTATTAGACGTTCTCATGCAAAGTTTTGTAATGTAATATATTTTACATCTTTCTTAGTTACTTACATCGGGTGAAATATCACTTAGATTAACTTAAAAGAGATAATTGAAAAGCAACAGGTGAGCCCATTGTTCGATCTAAGGTTCTCACAATTTTACGGACACACATATACTCCTTAAAGTTCATTTTTTTGTTGAAAATTCTTTAATCTGTGCGTATGATAGCATTGTAGCCTCAAGGACTTATTGCACTTCTCGTTGCTTGACTAGTCTGTACAAAAACCTTAATGGATAGTTGCTGAATTTTTCTGCATCAATTATTAGTTTTTTGCAGTTCGCATTTGAAATCGAAGCGTAAAGACGTGTGTTCTGAAACTCGAAAGATAAGTGCGCGCTCGGTGACCTCTCGCCTCGTGCGGGCAGTGATAAAGTTAATCTTAAGTACAATTAAAGTTTATTTTAAACATAAATAAATTTCCACGTAAATAAATACGCAAATAAATATTGTTACTCAATAACAGTGCGGTTTAACCGAACTTTAAAATGTTACCAGCAGGAAACGGCCCAGGTATGGGACTCGTCCAAAATCCAATGACACAAAACAACATACAGGGTCAATCGTATGTATTACAACCATCAAATAATACACAGAATCAAACAATGTTCAATACTAATATGCCATCACAATTTCACTATTCCTCTCAACCACTACAACAACAAATATATCATTCACAACCTACGAGCCAGTATTCTTTTCCGCCCAATCAAGAACAATTTATAATGCAAGAAAATCACAATGAAAATAGCATGAATAAGAATGACTTCAACTAGTGATGAAGAAAATAACACCTACTCTACTAAAGAGAACCCGTGGCAAGTAGTAAAGGTACTAAGAGAAGGAAGAAAAGGAAATCCATAAATCATGAAGAAGAAGCGATACCACTAAATAACACATTCAATGCACTTGCAAATAGCCAGATAGATAACAATGCAAGCAAGGGCACACCTAAACCCTCCCATATTTGTGTACGGGTTGCAAATTTACCACAAATGATTAATAAACTAGCAGAAATAGTTGAATTAGAACAATACACAACTAGGAGCTTGGCAAACAATACTGTGAAGTTAACCTGTCAAAGCCCAGACACATTTAGAAAATTAGCAAAATACATGAAAGATAATAATACAATTCATAAAGTACAGGGCCGTTTGCATGTATATAAATAGTGGCGCTTCGAAGCACAGTTTTACCACTGCAGCGCCATCTACTGACTCATTGCGAAGCTACAGCGTCATTGTTTTGATTCTGAAATTGTATTGTTGTCAGTGAATGCAAGAACAATGGCCGCGAAAATCGTTGATCCGCCAAGTGTGAAGTGCGTTCTGTGATTCGTTTCTTATGTGCAAAAGGATCGTCGGCTGCTGAAATTCATCGGGAGTTATGCCTGGTTTAGGGACCTACAGTTATGAGTGAAGGAAAGGTTGACAATGGTGCCGTTATTTTACAAATGGCCGAACAAATGTCCATGACGAAGAGCGGAGTGGGCCCAGTATCCAGACTGATGAAATCGTTTCAAAGTGGACCAAGCACTGCGATCTGATCGTCGATTGACGATTAGTGGCCTGGCTGACAAATTTCCTCAACTTGGACGCACTACTGTTTACAATATTGTCACAGAAAACCTCGCATACAGCAAATTGTGTAAGGTGGGTACCAAAAATGCTCACCGACCACCACAAAGAGCAAAGAATGTCTAGTGGACGAAAGTTTTGGCCGTTATCAACAAAATGGAGATGATTTGTTTTCTCACATTGTTACTGGGGACAACTGGGTTCCTACGCCAACCCAGAAACAAAACTGCAATCGATGCAGTGGCGACACTCATCCTCACCAAAACCGAAAAGTTTAAACAAACTCAGTACACAAGTCGAAAATTGATGGCTACAGTTTTTGGGACAAAGACGGTGTTCTTTTGGTTGATTTCATGGAACGTGGGACAACAATTACAGCTGACGTGTACTGCGAAACGCTCAAACACTTGAGACGTGCGATCAAAAACAAACGCCGCGGAAACTGTCATCTGGCATAATCCTCCTCCACGATAACGCGCGTCCTCACACTGCTGCAAAACCATTGAGAAAATTCAAGATTTTCGTTGGGAACTTTGACCACCCACCGTACAGTCCCGACCTTGCACCTAGCGACTACTTCCTCTTCTTGCATTTTAAACGGTGGCTGGGTGGACAACGTTTTGAAACCGAAGACGGACTCAAAAACGCCGTTGTCAACTGGTTCAACTCTCAGGCGGCAAGCTTCTATGCAGAGGGTTAAAGAAGCTGGTGCAGCGGTACGAAAATGCTTAGAAGTGAACGGCGATTATGTAGAAGTAAAGTAAGATTGTACCTAACTAAATATGACAATAAAATTTGTTTCTTATGAGTACATTTTTTCTGTGACCAAACGGCCCTTACTTTATGAATGCGCCTCGTAATTCATCACACCTACCAACCGAAGGAAGAAAGGTCGTACAGAGTTGTAATTAATACCTACACCATTCGATTGACCTAGAAGATATAAAACAGGAAATCACAAAACGACACAACGTGAAAATATAATAAATATGAAACATCGTGTAACAAAATATCACTTAGATTAACTTAAAAGAGATAATTGAAAAGCAACAGGTGGGCCCATTGTTCGATCTAAGGTTCTTACAATTTTACAGATACACATATACTCCTTAAAGTTCATTTTTTTGTTGAAAATTCTTTAATCTGTGCGTATGATAGCATTGTAGCCTCATGGACTTATTGCACTTCTCGTTGCTTGACCAGTCTGTACAAAAACCTTAATGGATAGTTGCTGAATTTTTCTGCATCAATTATTAGTTTTTTGCAGTTCGCATTTGAAATCGAAGCGTAAAGACGTGTGTTCTGAAACTCGAAAGATAAGTGCGCGCTCGGTGACCTCTCGCCTCGTGCGGGCAGTGATAAAGTTAATCTTAAGTACAATTAAAGTTTATTTTAAACATAAATAAATTTCCACGTAAATAAATACGCAAATAAATATTGTTACTCAATAACAGTGCGGTTTAACCGAACTTTAAAATGTTACCAGCAGGAAACGGCCCAGGTATGGGACTCGTCCAAAATCCAATGACACAAAACAACATACAGGGTCAATCGTATGTATTACAACCATCAAATAATATACAGAATCAAACAATGTTCAATACTAATATGCCACCACAATTTCACTATTCCTCTCAACCACTACAACAACAAATATATCATTCACAACCTACGAGCCAGTACTCTTTTCCGCCCAATCAAGAACAATTTATAATGCAAGAAAATCCAATGAAAGAATGACTTCAACTAGTGATGAAGAAAATAACACCTACTGTACTAAAGAGAACCCGTGGCAAGTAGTAAAAGGTACTAAGAGAAGGAAGAAAAGGAAATCCATAAATCATGAAGAAGAAGCGATACCACTAAATAACACATTCAATGCACTTGCAAATAGCCAGATAGATAACAATGCAAGCAAGGGCACACCTAAACCCTCCCATATTTGTGTACGGGTTGCAAATTTACCACAAATGATTAATAAACTAGCAGAAATAGTTGAATTAGAACAATACACAACTAGGAGCTTGGCAAACAATACTGTGAAGTTAACCTGTCAAAGCCCAGACACATTTAGAAAATTAGCAAAATACATGAAAGATAATAATATAATTCATCACACCTACCAACCGAAGGAAGAAAGGTCGTACAGAGTTGTAATTAAATACCTACACCATTCGATTGACCTAGAAGATATAAAACAGGAAATCACACAACACGGACACAAAGTGAGAAATATAATAAATATGAAACATCGTGTAACAAAATATCCCTTAATATGTTCTTTGTTGACCTGGAACCGTCAGATATAAGAAGGATATCTACAAAATAAACAGATTACTAAACAGTGTCATCCAAATAGAACCACCAAGAAAAGACAACAATTTAGTGCAATGTACCAGATGCCAATTATACGGCCACACTAAAGCCTATTGCAATAGACCCTACCTGTGCGTTAAGTGCGGTGGCCAACACATTACATCAAGTTGTAAGAAAAGTAAAAATACGCCAGCTATATGTGGCCTATGTGGAGGTGGACATCCAGCTAACTACCGGGGATGTGAGTACTACCAAAAAAATTATAAAGCTAAAATAAACAATTGCCATCCTAATCATCAATACAACCTAACACATCAAAATAACATAACACAACAAAGTCAACCGCAACCGCTATCGACAAGACCCCAAACTAGAAGCTATAGTCGTGTAACTAAACCCCAGAATACAACTCAAGGCGCTAAATCGACCATGTCACTAAATAAATTTTTAGAAGAATTTAAAATAATGTTCAACCAACTGATACAGCAGAATAGTATGGTGCTCAATATGTTAACAATGCTAATCAATAAACAAAACAATGGCTCTTAGAATAGCTTTATGGAATGCCAATGGCCTTGCTCAACACAAAGATGAAATTCAGTTATTTTTTAAACAAAACTTAATAGATATCCTCCTGATCAGTGAAACTCATTTCACTGAAAAGACATATTCAAAATACCAGTATAATGTATATCACACTAATTACCGGATGGCACTGCACATGCAGGCACAGCTATAATAATAAAACAAACAATAAGTCACTATGAACTACCAAAGTTTGCTGAAGACTATCTCCAAGCTACCTCAATTCGTGTCCACATTTCCCCATGTGAAATAACAGTTAGTGCAGTCTACTGTCCACCAAAACATAATATAAAAAAACACCACTTTGAATCCTACTTCAGCACTTTAGGCACCAAATTTCTGGCAGGAGGAGATTACAATAGTAAAAACACTGCATGGGGATCCCGACTAACCACCACAAAAGGAAGGGAGCTATTCAAACTCATTGAAGACAAAAGATACACATACTTATCTACGGGAACTCCAACATATTGGCCGATAGACAGAGATAAGTTACCGGATTTACTAGACTTTTTTGTCACAAACAATATTTCGCCAACCTATATGGACATTACACCTAGCTACGACTTGTCCTCAGATCATTCACCGGTAATAGCCACCTACAGCACATACCCATTATATATTCAACCTGTACCTAGACTACATAATTCGAAAACTGACTGGGACGAATATAGGCGCAATTTGTCAGATACAATAAATTTAAATCTAAGGCTTAAAAACTCAAATGAAATTTAGGAAGCTACAAATAGTCTTATAAATACCCTTCAAGAACAGCCCAACAAGCTACTCCAATAGTAACATACAAAAGATATCACGAATATTCCTCTCGAAATTAAAAACTGGTAGCTGAAAAAGAAAAGCACGAGCCAAATGGCAACGAACACACACCCAGCAGACAAGAAAATATTGAACAGACTTAGTAATAAGCTGAAATCTAAATTAAAATCTCTGAGAGAAGAGTCACTCAAAGATTATTTATCTAACCTAAACCGTTATGACAATTCTATTTGGAAACCGATCAAAGCTAAAAGCAAACCAATAATAACTCTTCCCCTTTAAGAATGGAACAACCATCACAAGAACAGTGGGCAAAAGTGATAAGGAGAAAGCAGAAGTATTTGCGAAACACCTTGCCGATGTTTTCAGCCGCACGAAAATGACCCGGACGAGGAAATAATGGAAATATTAGAATATCCCGTTTTAGCAACGCAACCAATTAAACCCGTCACACCTAAAGAAACAAAGGAGGAAATAAAACGCCTGAATGCAAAAAAAGCCCCGGGCATGGACCTTATAACAGCAAAATGCTTAAATAACTGCCAAAAAGGCATAGTATTACTGACGTATATCTTTAATGCAATTCTCCGAATCCAATATTGGCCTCAAAAATTAAAAACTGCCGAGATAATTTTAATCCTTAAGCCTGGAAAAGACCCAAATAGCGCAAAATCATATCGACCTATCAGCTTATTACCAGCTGTTTCAAAATTGCTTGAAAAACTAGTTCTTAAAAGAATCAATACTGAATGGATACCCGATTATCAATTTGGATTTCGACAGGCTCACTCGACCACCCAACAGTGTCATCGCATATCGCAAACTATCCTCGCCAGTTTAAACAACAAAGAATACTGCGTATCTGTATTCCTAGACGTAAGCCAGGCTTTTGACAGGGTCTGGCACCCAGGATTACTGTGTAAAATTAAAAAACTCATACCAGCGTTTTACAAACTACTTAAAACATACCTAAGTGATAGACACTTCAGAACAAAAGTAAGACAGGAAGTCTCAACTATACTCCCAATCAACTCTGGGGTACCACAGGGCAGTGTCCTGGGCCCGCTACTTTATCTCTTATTTACATCAGATCTTCCAGTTTCACCAAACATCACAATGGGCACATTTGCTGACGACACTGTCATACTGGCTAGCCACAATGTAGTCCTCAAGCACACACTCTAATACAAGATTATCTACATGTTCTAGAACACTGGCTTCAAAAGTGGAATGTAAAAGTAAACGAGACAAAATCTACTCATACCACATTTACCCTGAGAAAAGATCCGTGTCCACCCATATACCTAAACAACATAGTAATACCACAAACTGTGACAGTAAAATACCTGGGAATACACTTAGATTCCAAATTAAACTGGAGAGAACACATCTGCAAAAAAGAAAGCAAATGGACCTAAAACAGAGAGACTATATTGGTTGATCGGTAGAAAGTCTCCTATCTATAGAAAACAAACTATTGTTGTACAAATCAGTAATCAAACCCATATGGACGTATGGAGTAGAACTATGGGGCTGTGCCAGCAAGTCCAATATCGAAATAATCCAAAGGTGCCAATCCAAAATACTAAGAACGATAGTTAATGCCCCATGGTATATTGCAAATGAAATGATCCACAAAGATTTGAAGACACCAACTATAAAAGAAGTTATCCATGAGAGAAGCATCACCCACCACCAAAAATTGGAAGCTCACACAAATCCTTTAATACAGCCCTTACTAGAAGACACAGCAATAAGAAGACTAAAAAGACAGTGGCCAGCTGACCTATAAATAGACTTAGAGAGCTCATCGCTGGATGAGATCTCATCATGTTATTAATCGATCTAAATCCTGAATTTAGATTGTAGGTTAACAAATTAGCTTATAGAATACCTTGTATTTTGATTGCTAATCAAATAAATAAAAAATAAAAAAATAAAAAAAATTATTAGTTTTTCATGAATACCTTGCTCTTGCGAATTAAAGTCTCAAACTCGCATAAGATGTGAACAGCTGTCTCTGGTATCCTGCCGCATTACCTGTAACTCGGGTCTCCGTTGCTGTTAGAGTTTCCTCTGAGCAAACAATGCCTTATGAGAGATGTATGATATTTCGTAACTGATTCCTGCTTTGTACTAACAGTTTTTCAGTTCGCCTGCGAGATAGTACTTTTATAAAGATTTTTCCGTGTCTTTGTCCCGGTACATTTTTCCCAGTATTTTTATGTGGTTTCCTAGCCCATTCTCTCACTCGGTTTCGTATTGTACCTTTAGGTACTCTCAGAGCCGATTCCAGGCTATATCAGAGTTGGTGATCCTTTTTTGCTGGCTTATAAACTATCTCGTTGCCCATAATTCAGCAGTGCCCTGCTACCTACAACAGAGTTACCTTGTTATGATCTGCAATAGCATAGCAGCCCTCGGGTTTTTTAATGCCTTTAGAGATGGCTGCCTCCCCTTGAATATATTGATTCGCTTATTTCAATAAACTCCCAAATTATTTTTCCTGGCGCACTGCAGTATAGCACATATCTCCGCTTGAAAAGCGAATGTATTCCATTGTAAAGTTTTCATTTTCACAGTATATAAAAGATGTTTTTTCTGTGTCCGTTTATGTTGCTTATTATGTTTGTACATTCATTTAAATCCATATTAACCTTTAGATTAACAAAAATGTGGTCTGGTCTGTTATCCAGCATGCCTGCACCTACATGTCGAATTTTTAAATGTCTAATGCCTCCTCTGCGATTGGGTGTGTTGAGCAATCTATGAAGAGTTATTCCTGTCTCTCTTACGGTTTCAAAATAAAGTGGAGAGAGGTCTAGTAGGGTCTTTATTGCCGCTGTTGGGGTTATTTTTATAGCACTCGTCATCGCAGACACTCAAGTCTTTGTATCTTATTAAAATGGTTATAGAGTTTTTTTTTTGTAATCTTTGTCTGACATACAGAAGCTGTTTATATTATAATAGATTTGACCATCCTAGTGTATACCCAACGCATCAGTTCTGGTTTTGGACTCCTTGCCTTTCCATAAACTCGTTTACTAGCACTAGCGCTACCTTCACCTTCTGTTGTGTCTAAAATAACGCAAGATATTTTACCTCGCCTGATAATTTTATTTCTACACCTCGGAAACTAAAAACCAGTTAATTTTTTTTTATAAATGCTACTATGGTAGATTTGGAGAGACATTTTTGATCCTTCTGCATCTGTTTAATTTGTAACCAAATTCAGGGCCTTTCGCATACGCTCTCTAACTGTTAAATCCTCTTCTGGGATAGTATGACCAAATCATCTGTATATTCCCAGTACCCTGTGTCCATTCCCTTCAATTGTGTTTAACATCTCGCTCATTACAGTGTTTCATAGTAAAGGAGACAGAACAACCCCCTACGGACACCCTCTTGCAACCCGTGCCATTATTTGTTCACTCATCAGGGATATGTGTACTAGTTTGTCTTTACACATATAGCACATCTACCTGCAACTTGCTATATTGAATCTCTTACTCCTAAAAGATGTAATCATTAAATCCAGGTATATATTATAATACATACCCTCAATATCCAAAAAGCCAGTTAATGTACTTATTTTTTTTTACAAAATTCTCCACTCCGATAACAAGCCTGTGCAATGCTGTTTCCTACCGTAGAGGTCAAGAGACTAATACACCATTTCTAATATGCCCGCCAAGCAGTTCTTCTAGAGTTTTTAGTACAGAACACATCAAAATAATTGCTTTTAGAACCGTAGCTTCATCCTGTCTAATTTTTGGTATAAACGTAACTTTAATTAATCTTCAGGATCTCAGTAAGTTTCTCTAGAGCAAGATCTTTTCTTAGTATATAGCACATTCTGTGATATAGAAAATCAATTCCTTTCTGCAAAAAAATAGGATACATTTCGTCAGGTCCCCATAGGTCGGAATAAGCCTACTTTATTTTGTCTGTATCTAATAATTTCTTTACGTCCTACCAGTTCCCCTTAGATAACCACTTTGAGGATTTCAGTTACAAATTTTTCCAGTCATTCGGTAATATATTAGCAACTTGCAATTTTGAATAAAATACTCTGCGTAATTCTCTCATTGTTTATATTACACTGTTGGTGTATTTTCCTGTCTCCATTTTTAGAGTAGTTATTGGACTCTGAAAATTATTTGGGAGTATTTTCGAGTGGTTTCCACATTTTTACATTGCCTTTTCCACGTATTCTTCTTGGATTTTCTTAGAGCCCTATTATATTCAGTGAGGACCTTTTTATAATTATACCATTCTCCTAAATCCTGTTACTCCATTCAATTGCTTCTTACCTATTTTGTCACCCGAGAAATTTCTTCATTCCACCAGGACACATTCCTGTTGGAATCTCTTTTCACTTGAGAAGAGTTATCTTCATACGCTGAAATAACAACATGCTGCCATTGTCCTCTTGCTATCTCCAGTAATTATTCCTGATCGTCCTATTTGTCATTCTAAGATTGTTTTAGGTCTGCCTGGTAGGATCTCCAGTTTCTCTTTCGAGGATTACCATAGGTTCCTTGTATAGAATTTGTGCCCTCTATTTCAAAGTAGATGTACCTGTAGCCAGAACAACTTACTTGTTCAAATAAGCTACTAGCAAATGTGGTACTTGTTGTTTTACCTATAACCTTCTTTCATCGTCTATTAAGAAAGGTAAGTTTATTGCCTACATTCAGTAAGTCTAAATTATTTACTGTAATGACGCAATTCGATTTCATAGGTGTCAACAGTTCAAAGTAGTCGTTCTTCTTCTTCTTCTTAAAGTCCTTCTCCTATCGGAGGCTGGAAATCATCATTGATATGCGAACCTTATTTGCAGCTGCTCGGAACAGTTCGATACTGCTGCAGTCAAACCAATCCCTCAAGTTTTTCAACCAAGATATTCGTCTACGTCCGACACTCCGGTTTCCTTTAATTTTCCCTGCATTATTATTTGCAGCATGGCGTATTTAGTTCCTCTTGTTATGTGGCCTAGATATTCAAGTTTTCTCCTTTTTATTGAATTTATTACTTCACATTCTTTATTCATTTTTCCAAGGACTTCTCTGTTGGTGATCTTATCAGTCCAAGATATGCGCCACATTCTTCAGCAGCACCACATTTCGAAAGCTTGTAGTTTGTCTAAGTGTTTCTTTTTTACTGTCCACGCCTCTACTCCGCACAAGAATACAGGGAACACATAACAGCGGAGCATCCGCATCCTGAGCTCTATGCTTATATTTCGGCTGCATAGTAATTTCTTTAGTGATACAAACGATGCTCTGGCAATTTCAATTCTTGTTCTGATTTCTGGTGTCTGATCCCCTGTTTGATCTATCCAGGCTCCCAGATATCTATATGCCTGTACTCTTTCTATTGCCTTATTTGTAATGTTTAAATTCATTTGGTTTGGTGGGGATTTTGTGATTTGCATCCATTTAGTTTTGTTAAGATTTATTCTTAATCCATATTCATTACAGCTGTTATTTACCTTTTCTAACAGATATTGTAAATCATTTAAATTACTTGCCAGTAGTATCGTGTCGTCTGCATATCTAATATTATTGATTACCTCGCCATTTACTATCATACCTTTTTCCTCATCTTCAAGGGCTTCGTTAAATATAGCTTCACTATATATGTTAAAGAGCAGTGGGGACAGGATACAGCCCTGTCTCACTCCTCGACGTATCATAATGTCTTCAGTTAGCGCATTTTCTACCCTTATATTGGCTCTCTGTCCCCAGTATAAGTTGTTAATAATTTTTATGTCCCTTATGTTCATTTTTTTCTTTAAGAGTATTTCCAGGAGTTTATCGTGTCTAACCTTGTCAAATGCCTTTTCAAAATCAATGAAACAGACATACATGTCTTGGTTTATGTCTAGGCATCGTTGACTGAGGACATTAACTGCGAAAAGGGCTTCTCGTGTTCCGAGGCCTGCTCTGAAACCAAATTGTGCATCACTTATATCGTCCTCTAATTTTGCATATATTCTTTGGTGGATTATCTTTAAGAATAATTTCAGAACATGGTTCATAAGTGCAATGGTTCTATAATCATTACACTCTTTTGCACTAGTTTTCTTCGGTATTAATACGAATATTGATGTTAGCCATTGCTCAGGAATTATACCTGTTTCATAGATTTTGTTAAAGAGATTGAGTATGATATCAATTACGTCGTTATTGAGAAGTTTGAAGAGTTCAATAGGTATTTGATCTGTACCGGTAGTTTTTCCAGATTTCATGTTATTAAGAGCATGTATTAATTCCGATTTCAATATTTTTATGTTTTCCTCATTTACTGTCAGTTCAGTTTTATCTGCTCTTTCATCATTGAATAGTTCCTTAATGTAGGTCGTCCATCAATGCAGTTTATCTTTTAATTCTACCAGTACCTGTCCATTTTGATCTTTTAAGACATTGTTGCCCTGTTTGTTCATTTTGTGACCTGTTACTTCTCTTATTTTCTTGTGCATGTGAAAATTGTCATGTTTCTTATTTAGCTGTTCTATTTCTTCACATTGTTCTTCAAGATGTGCTTCTTTTGCTATCTTTATTTTTCTTTGTATTACTTTATGCAGTTCTTTATATTTGTTGGTATTTTTCTTGTTGATTCGTCTTTCGTCCATAAGATCTAATATCTCTTCAGTCATCCAAGGTTTTTCTTTGTCCGCTTTTTCTTTAGTTGCGTTTCAGCTGTTTTTAACAGCACTTCTTGAATTGTTTCCATATTTCATCTGCACTGCTTTCTGCTTGAATATCTGTATTTTTAATTTGTTGATTTATTATTTGTGTGTTTTATCTTGTATTTTCGAATCTTTTAAGAGTTTTATGTCTGTGTTATTGTCTTGTCGTTTTACAATCTTTTCAATCTTACATTTATTCTAGCTACTACTGGGACATGATCAGAATATATATCAGCACCAGGGTATGTTTTTGTTGATTTAATGGCGTTTTATATCTGTTGTTAACTAGTAAGTAGTCTATCTGGTTGCGTACTATTTTTCCGGTTTGTCTGCTGGAGACTTCCATGTGTATAGTCGTCTTTCTGGGAGTTTAAAAGCGTGTTTGCAATCACCAACCCTTTATCTTGGCAAAACTGTATTAAGCGATCTCCTCTGTCATTTCGTTGTCCCAGGCCAAAGCTACCCGTACATCCCTTGACTTTAATGTTGCCAACTTTGGCATTGAAGTCTCCGATCACTATTGTCATATCTTTGTGTTTGATGCTTTGATATACTTCTTCTAACTGCGAGTAAAATTCTTCTATTTCTTCGTTGTCTTTGTCTGCAGTTGGTGCATATATCTGTATAATGTTCATTGTACCTATATTTGTCTTCATCTGCAGCATCATAATCCTGTCCGAGTATGGTGTAAAGCTCACAATTGTCGGTGCTATTGTTTTATTTACTATAATTCCAACTCCGTATCTATGTTCTCGGTCATTGTTGCCCGAGTAGTACATGGTACTGTTGTCTGTTATGCACTTCCCATTTCCTGGCCATCTTGTATCGCTAACACCTAAAATGCTTATCTTTAACCTTTTCATTTCCAATTCTATATTGTTCAGTTTGCCCGCCCTGTACAAACTATTTGCATTCCAGGTTCCAATTTTTAATTCATTTATTGATATTCTTTTGGCTTGGTTCACAACTGTTCCCCCCGGGGATCCGATCGGGGAACTTACCCCGGAATTTATTTTGGTTCTGAACTTTGCCATATTGATGATGATTTATTATTACTAGGGATATCCATGTGGATCTTTAATGCAGTGGTTTCCTGTTGCCTTCTGCATCTTCGTGCCGTTGACCTATTTGGTTCATCCGCCTTTTGGATCAATTTCTTGTTCCAAGGACAAGAAGGTGCCCTACCTCCTATCAGTTCCTCCACCCGAAGTAGTCGTTGCTTAGGTGCAAATCAAAATGACTTAGTATTAAATCGACTCACTAGAATTTTAAGTATAATCTAACCAGCTAATGTTGACTTGGAAACTTTAGTAGGGGCTATTCATATTTAAAAAGCGCTTATTATTTTTGAATAAATGCTTTCATACTCTTAGTCTCGCTTCCCCATAAGGCAGGGCTTAATCAGCTGGCGACAATATTCACTGAATAGACCCCGAGTTTTAGAACCTTTAAAAGATCCAGAATGTAAATATAAAATCGCAAAATAACGATTTTGAAGAACAACTTTGTACATTGTATTTATCTACTATCCATCCACCTATTCATTTACTAACGTTATTGAACAATCTCTTGCAATATATTTACTACAATGTTATCAACGTTCAATTTATTCGGTAGTTACGTATTTACAATTAAATAAATCCAATTACCATTGCAGCCGAAGTACATTAGATATTTTCTTTTGCATCGCTTACGACGGCCATTGAAAGAAACGACATTGCTGTTTTTCAGTTCACTTACTTTTTGTTTGAAATATTACTGAAGAATTGTGTCAAATACAATCTCCTACTGTCATTAAGGGCAAATGAATGCACGAAACATTTAATGCGAAGAATACAGAGAGCTGCTGAATAATAAATGACTATAAAGCACATCCAAAAAAGTGAGCGAACACTTACGCACACAATATAAAAATCATAAAAGCAAAATGGCGCCATAAAAAATACCTACTGAGAGTAGAATTAAATTAAGCTGCGGAATTGCCTCAGGAATTACAGATGCTGCACAGCGCTGTACATAGTCGTGCAGTTACGTTTAAGACGAGCTGAAATGAACAATGTGGGAGAACTGTGCTAAAAGTACGGTATCACCCCGTTGCTGCTTTTGTGTAAATGTACTTTTTCCTAGGAAGCACTAAAACTTTAATTAAATTACAGGAGTAAATAAAAATAATTTATAAGAGTGAAAGTTATTGTTTCCAATATTTTCTAAAATTGGTTGCATTCTAAAGTCTATTTTGTTATATCATTCAAGTCTTTTTGATAAATAACAATGTTAAATCTCCAAGAGCATTTTTTGTCTTTAATTTGTTGTCGTTTTGTATTTGAATATATGTATATGGTTACATTTATATTCTGGTTTATCTACGGATATTTAAAAACATCATCTATTATTGTGCAGATCAGTAAATCAGAATGATATTAACACTAATTAACCCCAAGAAGCAGAGCTGCGCATAAATAGCGTTTGCAACGTAACAGTAACGTTGATGTTATTAAAGCTGTAAGCATAGCAGTGAAACTAATTTGCACTTAAATTTGTATTGACGTCAATTAGACAGTCGTGAGCCAAGCCGTTCATTAATTGTTATATAACTTCTGACCTAAACTTTAATGATGGAGACAGATACAAATTGGAGTTCAGCTTAGTTAATAATTACAGGCGCGGAGTGTTCGACAACGATATAAAACGAGGACGTACAGAAGTTCAATGGTTGATTTTATTTAGTCGGTAGTGTTATAATATTTATTATTGATTAAATTGTTTACTGCCAAATTACATTTGGCGGCAATATAAATTTGGTTATCAGCAGCTCAAATTTTAAACACCCTGAAAGGCATAAGGTGACTTGGATATCGGCGAATCAGAGAACTCATACACAAGTAGACCACATATTGGCCATTTAGAGAAGAGAGACTTCGATAAAGTATGTACGTAGATATCGTGGAAAATGCGGATTCCGACCATTTTATGATAGCGGGAAATTGGTTAAAAGTTAAAAGATTAGTGAGGAATAAAAGTATTCCAAAGAATGGAAAAATTAAGTAATGTACACATAAGGAGGAATATACAGACAAGATAGATAAATTGTCGACGAACCAGGTAAGAGAAGTACAGAAAATAGAAATTGAAGAAAAATAAAACAATATCATGGAGTAATAGGAAGAGCAGCAGCAAAGACACCAAATGAATGATTTAATAAAACATACAAAAAATCTAGCGAATGTAAAAGAAAAGCAAAAGTAAGCTGGATAAAATCAAAGATCAATGAAGAGAGAGAGTAAAGCAAAATCAATAACGGCAAAAAGAAAGCAATAAAAAATAAAGAAGAACAGACAATCGAGGGAAAACAACGATTTAATGGAATATAAAAAAAATATTTCAAGAAATTATTAAATGAAAGTTAAACACAAGAAGAATTAATGGTAGAAAATACTAATAAAATAGAAACCGAAAAATCCAGATATGAAGAAATAAAAGAAGTTATAATAAATATCCGCAACGCAAAAACACCTGGGAAGGATAGAATCAATATCGACCTAATAAAATATGGAGGGAAAGAATTAAAAAATGAGATAAATGCGCTCATATTAAAGATATCTAAAGGGAAAAATACCCGAATGAGTGAAAGCTAATAAATGGCCAAATAATAACCATACATAAGAAAGAGAATCAAAAAGAATGCAAAAATTATAGGAAATTACGCTATTAAGCACAACTTATAAAATGTCAGCGAAAATTCAAAAAAGATTCGGAAAAATACAAATACACAAATAAGGAAATGCCAATGTGGTTTGAGAAAGGGACGTCAAGAATAGACGCGACATATGTAATGAAGTCAATAGTAGGAAAGAAAATAATCATCGAGGTCATATTTACTGATTTTCAACATGCCTTAGATTCGCTCAATGAAGGAAAATTAATGCAGATGATGAATAAGCTTGGTGTTATTTGTGCTACTTTAAGGTTGGTCATTGTCAAAACACATAAAGAATAAAAAAAGGAATTCGTAACAAACAAAGAAGTTAAAAACGGCGGCACATTGTCTACAATGTTGTTCAATTTAGCAATATTATATATCACAAAAAAATTAACAAGGGAACGATAAGAACAAAAGAAAATCAAATGATCGCCTATGCAGACGACCTGGACATAATTATAAAAACGAAAACAGAATTGAAAATAAACATGAAGAATACAAAAGTAATAAAATTGGAAAAAATAGTACAATGGTAAAGGTGGGCAAATTTGAATTCGAAGAAGTGGACTAGTTTACATATCTAGGGCTGACAATAACTAAAAAATGAAGGAACGCAGAACAGATAAACATAATAATCATGGCAGGAAACAGAACCTCCCATATTGATGAAGCGATTTTAAAAAGCAAATTGCTCTCTATAATGACGTCAATGACACTAATTAGACCAGTAATGATACATGCGCTAGAAATAACAATGACAAAGAAAGATGAAGATAAACTAGGAATTGTCGAGAGGTAATATTGAGAAGAATACTGAAACCAACCAAAACAAACATAAACAAATACAGATTGAGGAATAAATACTAAACATTGTAAGTGCATCGTGTGGTTGGTTCTGCGGTTATAAGGCCGTGGTCGGAGTTCATAAACTCTTGATGTTTCGTCCACAACTACGGAGGACATCTTTAGAAGAAAATCTTCTAAAAATTAAGTGACTGTCCCGTACGTTTTCGCTTTTATACTCGTGCAAGTGTGATAGGGATGATAATGGGGCGGGGCCGTTTTTGACGTCACCGGGATGGTAGGTAACGTAATCTCGCGCTTAGATGCTGGCGTCAATCGGGTCGTTGCAGATAATATTTTGGCATTTTCTGATGTCACTCGCTCTTTCACCGTATTGCGGTCTGTTTTTGATAGCGATAAACCAAAATTTAGGTAGGTTAAATCCGTCGTCCTTGTTAAAATTATTTTTATATTTACAAATCTCTACCAGCTCTCTGTAAGATCTCGGGAAGTAAATCCTACAGTTGGATAAAACTTGTGTTTGCCCGAATTCTATCTCGTAATTAGGATTTCCCAAAAGCAACTGCTGATTTATTGGGTTGATTAAAGGCGAAGATGACGTTTGTGTTCCTTTATTTTAGTGCTAATCATTCAACCCGTAGTCCCAATGTAGACTTGCTCAAATGAGCAAAGTATGCACTATACCCCTGGTGTATCTTGTGAGTTTCTTGTATCTTTAGCTGGCCTAAACAAATCCTGTATCTTGGTTATATAGTTTTTTTTCACTTTGTGTTTTTTGAGAATTTTTCTATTCGGTCCGTAACCCTGTTGATGTAATAGCACAGGAGGACTACACGAAGAAGGTGATCAAACTGCTCGATACGAATACTTACACCGTGCTCAAACGCGATCCTAGATAGAGGATACTACGTGACACAATCAAACTGATAAAAAGTTACTCTCTGGACGACATCACCAAAAAGAAACTAATAACATTAGAGGCGCTGCCCCCGAGAATATACTGGCTCCCGAAAATACACAAGGACGATGTACCGCTGCGACCCATTGCTAATATCATCGGTGGTCCTACCTACAAGTTAGCCAAATACTTATCCAGTCTGTTACAACCGTACATTGGACATACTAGCAGTTACATCAAAGACTCCGCACATTTTGTCAACCATTTTCAAGACATCCAACTACAAAGGGAGATCTAACGGTTAGCTTCGATGTAACTTCCCTGTTTACTAAAGTGCCGATCCAAGGTGCCCTGGATCACCTGAAAAAAATGTTTCCTAACGATATCTTACAGCTACTTCAGCAGTACCTTACGTCCAGTTACATTGTTTGACAGGGCGTATATTACGAACAAAAAGATGGAGTAGCAACGGGTAGCCCACTTAGTCCTGTAATCGTCAATTACTACATGGAGAAATTTGAGGAGATCGCCATTAATGTACCACCTTTAAAACCCGCGATATAACTAAATATTGAGACACGAAAAGGAGACTCCTACCACAATTTCTTATGCACTTGAATTCTATACAGCCTAGCATACAGTTTACCATGGAACTGGAATCGAAATATAGGATTGCTTTCTTAGACGTACAGGTGTTGAGATCGGAGAATGGACATTTACAACATACAGTGTACAGAAAACCCACGCATACGGACAAATCTATACGTATAAAGATAAACCCTCACTTATTCATCAATGGCCAGCCTAAACCGCCGAACCTAGAACCTTGTAATAAGAAAGGATTTTTCGAAATTCGCCCCCCAGGAGAATTTAATGGGATCCAAAGTTTTAGGCTTTTTCAAAAACGAGTTAGAAACGTGAAACTTGGCAGGAATGATCTTCGGCCAAATTGAAAGGACCCGTGTTTCGAGAATTTTTGATCGGACCCGCTACAGGGGCTAAACAGAGAGTCAAAGTTAAGCTTCTATTTCTGTCGTTTCTGACATTTGTCACGCCTTATAATTTTTGATCTGTGATAAAGACAACGTTTTCAGTATTCAACTAAGGACCATAAATCAAGTTCAGGCGCCAAAAATCAGTATCCTGGTTGAAAGAGAGGGCTATCTTGACAGCTAACATTAAGATTAACATCAGCCTTCTACGTCGAATGGTAACTCAGGAGATGACGTATTTCTCGGTGAATGCTGTCGTTGAAACTAAAGACGCCATTCACTACCCTGTCAAGTTCCTCAACAGTCTCAACCCTCTTGGACTACCACCTCATGTTTTGACTTCAAAAATAGCGTCTCCAATCATGCTGCTACGCAACCTCAAGCCTCCTCAGTTTTGCAACGGTACTCGGCTACAGGTTAAGTCTTTACACTCCTACGTGATAGCGTCCAGCAGGGCTAGACGGGAAAGGGAAGCCGAAGGTGACCCGAGCCCACCGGTGTGGCATTAGATGTATTTTCCCGTTGTAGTTTGACGTCTCAATGGACGGGACGTATCCGTGGTACATGAAATTCCTGAGGAACAGAGGAGAGGTTTTAGTGGGTGCAAGCTCCACACTGCTCTGTGAATTATTTTTAGAGAGCATGTTCAGTATCATGCTATTTTAACCGATTAATTGCGAGAACATAGTTTTGAACTCTGTTGGGAAATTTGAAAGTACTTCGTTTATATTAATCTGTTGTTCTTGTACAAATCAAAAAAGAACGGTTGTAGAAACACTGGTAGACCGAATACGGCGTATATGTCAATTACAGTTTTTGGATAAGGAACTAGAACATTTGGAACAAGCCTCACAAGGGAATGGCTACTTAAGGACCGAGATAAACAGACAAATCAAATCTAACAAAGGCGCACGAAGAAAACAACCAAAATCGGCTACGGTAGGCAAAGCTTTTTTTACCTTACATCAACAGGGTTACGGACCAATAAGAAAAAATTCTCAATAAACACAAGTTGGAAACCATCTATCTACACTACCACCACCAAGATACGGGATTTGCTTAGACCAGACAAAGATAAAAGAAACCCACAGGATACACCAGGGGTATACTGTATACCTTGCTCATGTGAGCAAGTCTATATTGGGACTACGGGTCGAACGATTACCACTAGGATAAAGGAACACAAAGGTCATCTACGCCTTAAGCAACACGATAAATCAGCAGTTGCTGAACATACTTTGGAAAATCCAAACTACGAGATAGAATTCGGGCATACACAAGTTTTATCCAATTGTAGGAATTACTACCCGAGATTGTACAGAGAGGCGGTGAAGATTTATAAATATAAAAATAACTTTAACAGGGACGACGGATTTAATCTACCTAAATATTCGTTTATCACTCTCAAGAGGCAAGAAATAGACCGCATTACGATGAAAGAGCGAGTTACGTCAGAAAATGCCAAAATATTTCCTGCAACGACCCGATTGACATCAGCAGCTAGCCCGATCACGTTATCTACCATCCCGGTGATGTCAACAACGGCTCTCCGACACCATCCCTACCATACTCGCACGAGTATTAAAGGCGAAAACGCAAGGGACAGTCACTTAATTTTTAGAAGATTTTCTTCTGAAGATGTCCGCCGCAGTTGTGGACGAAACGTCAAGATTTCTGAATTCCGACCACGGCCTTATAAGCCGAGAACCAACCACACGATGCACCATAATACCGGCCACGAAAGCCTTGCATCTATTTAGTATTGCAAGTTATACACAGGAAAGATAAAGTTAAGCAGCAAAAGGACAAATGACTAGGGCACATATGGCGGGCAGATCCAGAAGAAATAATACACAAAATAACGTTGTTAAGAAAAAGAAAAGGAAGACCAAAATCATGGATTAAGAAGGTGAAGAATGATTTAGGTGGGTAGGAACAACTAACGGAGTGATAATATCAAGATACAGGAAGAATGCAAAAAAGTAGGATAGACAAGAATAGAAGTTAATCCTCCCCGATACAATAAAAATATAAATCTTCAGGAAGAAGCAGTGCTACCCCCTCAAGGACTGCCAAGCCGCATGATGATATTATTTACAAACGATTTACAATTTAAAACTTGGGCGGGAGGGGGTAGCGTCAATTGACAATCTTCCGTACATAAATTTACAATTTTGTAATGAAAGAGGCTCATATAGTTTTATTGTTCTGGCGACCTGGCAGTCTACGAAAGTAGTTGGTGCTCATGGAACGGATTTTCTCTTCAAACGTAGCAATGCTTAGATCATCGTGTATGGTTTTATTACTTATGTATCATGGGGCCTATAATCATGCATAGGAAGTTTGATCAAGTGCGTTGGATGATTTTGGCATTCGACGGTTTAATGCAACCCCTATTGTCTATCTAGGCTTGATGATAAATTTATATAAAGGTTTTTGATTGTCAATTTGAACTTTTGGTCTAAAAAACATTGTCTGTGGTAGCTTAAGTTTTCTTTGGGGTCATATATAGTTTTTAGTATTTCAAGCATTAGCCTCTAGTATTTAATTTCCCTTCTAACTGGTAGATTGGTGTTCTTTATTCTAACATTTGGCCATTCCGTGATGTGCTAGTCGCATTGTGACAGTTTAAAGATGTTTTGAGGTTGAATTTACTATAAAAGTGGAGCACATCAGATAAAGATAAGATGTTAATTTACATTAAAGATTTATTTTATTTTAAGTGGTTAGTAGAATGCTTTTTCAATATTAAGAAACTCTGCGATATATAACTTTTCTCTTCTAGACTTTTTATGACTTTATTGATCATTCTGTGGTACTTTCGTATGGTGTAACGTTGCCGTCGGAAGTCAAATTGGTGTTTGGGTAACATTTCGTAAAGGGTGAATTCAGTTTTGAGCAGCAGCTTTTCAAATATTTTTGATAACTAAGATAGTAAACTGATAGATCGGTACAAAATTGGTACGTTTGGAGAATCTTTAGGTGTATGTGTCTATATAATTACAATCTTTACAAATTTTTACTTTCCTTGTCCTATAATAATGAAATTAATGTAATCGGCGGAAATTTGAACTACCCAGTTTTTCACATTTCTGGACGAATTATAGCCTCAGGACACCAAAAAAGTTGGGCCATTGGTTCGCTTGTGTGTCTGTCTGTCTGTCGGTCTGTCAGTAAACAGGATATCGCGAGAACCGTAAGAGCTAGAGACTTGAAATTTGGTATGCAAGTTACTTGTAGGTAGGGGACGCAGTGCGAAGGAACTCAAAAAAAAATTGAAGACCAGAATTTTTGTCAGAATTACCCAAATAATAGGATAAGGACAGTCGTGTGATGTTCACACCAGATTTTTAAGTAATGGTAAACTAATTAACCTTAGTATGATATTGTAGATTGTAGTTGAAAGTAGTATAACTTGATATATCTGAATTTTCAGAAGGTCAAGTCCTGGGACTTAATCATTTTTATCTGTAAAAATTTCCCTTTTCATTTTTGAGGGAGAAAATCGACCAAGAAGTATTTATATAGTTTTAAATCGTTACATCAATATTAATGGGGTTAGAATCTAGAGAGTTGAGATTTTCGTGTGTTCAGTTGGTGGCCTTTTCTTGTTTTGATCTGGTCCAACTGTTGGTATTTGTTCTTGACGGTAGCATATAACTTACTGATTTCTACAATTTCTTAGTTGCTTTCAACATTGAATAGCCGTTCTTAAATAAACTAGTTATGCATGTCACAAATGTTGAGGTTCTGAGATCTTGTAATTCCTTTTAACATATGGAGTAATCCTATTGTATATATTTTATGAATAGAGTTCCTAGCTCTATGCCGTAAATATTTCCATCATTTTTATTAGCTCTAATATATGGATACCAAAAGTTCGGAAACCCTTGACGTTTCATCCACAAGTGCGGCAGATTTCCTCAGAAAAAATCTTCTAAAAAGGTAGGAATGGTATTGAGAGACCGTTGTCACTAAGATGATTGATAACGTAATAGGGCTAGCTGCTGACGTTAATCGGGTCATTGCAACTAACATTTTGGCTTTTCTGACGTCACTAGCTCTTTTACCGTCTGTTTTTTGTCCCTTAAGAGCGATAAACCAAGATTTAGTGAGATTGTATCCATCGTCTCTGTTAAAATTATTTTTATATTTGTATCTCCACCGCTCGTAATAATCTTGGGTTCCTACAATTAGATAAAACTTGTGTTTACCCGAATTCTATCTCGTGACCGGATTTTCCAAAGCATGTTCAGCAACTGTTAATTTTTCGATTGTGGCGTAAATGACGTTTGTGTTCTCTTATCCTAGTAGTAACCGTTCGGCCTGTGGTCCCAATGTAGACCCGCTCACATGAACAAGGTTTGCAGCATACCCCTGGTGTACCCTGTGGGTTTCTTGTATCCTTGGCTGGTCGAGGCAATTCCCGTATATTGACGGTAGTAATATAGATGATTATTTTAATATCTTATTTTCTACATATTTGTGAAGACCCTCTTATTACACTACAAACAGGTCATGTTATCTTTGTTCATAACTATAATCTAGGTCTATATAAAAGTTCACTATTTTTACACTTCCGTAATGTCTAATTCTATATTTGTGTATATCACCGCAATTAAATAATGACAGACATTACCTCTTACACCTTTACTCGTTCCCAATCCCCGCTACTACTGGTGACGTAATTGTTGGACTTTTTATTGCGACTCCCACTTTTCACACGACTGTCATTCCTTATGGCACTTTTGCTTTGCGGCATGTTGATGTCGAATGTGGTAGGTAGGGTTGGAGTAGCTGGAGGGGAAGCCTGTGAAATTTGGCGTTTCGCACTTCGACTCGCTCTTTGTTTACAACATCGTCAGCAGCTCCGTCGCCGAGGCTGCTTCCCCGTTGCTGTCCTTGTGTTTACTGTCGGAGTCAAAGCTAAAAACGGGGACTTCGGCCAAGCGCAGGCTGAATATGTGCGAGGACTTCATGCACATGTAGCCAGGGGTGTTCGTAGAGTTTGGACTTGCCCTGGCGTGGATTTCGTCTTTCACATAGTCTTCACATAGCTTCATAGTCATTTCACATAGCAGTGAGGAGAAATGCTCGAAGTCGGGCAGACTTAGCATCGCCAACTAGTCGCCGTGGCCCTCCTCCAAGCGCTGGGTGTTCATTACCAGGTAAGGGTATTTTAGGTCAACATAGCGCTGTAAAAATGACGTGCTTTAGTAACAATGATTATTCTATGCAACCTTTGATTGAGTGTGGAGTGAAAGGGTAGACAACTACACTGCTGCATGCTAACCTGAACCTGAATCTCTCATATTTGTTATAATTCTTTAAAATCTACAGTTTTGTGACTTTATTATGCAGTGAACAGATCTATTACTACTGATTTCAAAACATTTCTGTTGGCTCTCTTAAGCTGTGTATGTGTCGTTGGGCAGCTTTCTTTTTTGATCCTCATCTGTTGTTTTGAGAAACCTTCTTGCATATTTATGAAATAGTTGTCACCTGTTCGTGTATTTTTCAAATCACTTTCACTTTAGTATTCCAGACAATCATAAAGTTTATCAGTGGTTATAGAAAATCATTTAAGGTCTATTGGCGTTTTTTTCTTACAAAGTCATAACAGGGGTTGTTCAAGTCTTTAGTTTGCATCAGCAACACCAAGATGGCTTTCTTTATAGCTCTACAAAATCAGTATCTTCCGTGCTCATAATCAGCTGGTCAAATGTTTGTGAAATTTAAAACATTCTACCCTCAATTACCTTTTTTATAGTAGTACAATATCTGACGTAAGCTATTTCTCCTCGTCGACATCGAATAGTAAGTTTAAGAATATAGTTTTAAATTGTTTTACTCCAACGTTAAATTTTTTCCTTTATATATTTACTAACAAAAATACGTGAAGGTACCCGACTCAGAAGGGTGATAGCCGAGCGAATGAAATTTATAATTTTGTTCGAAGAAGTTTCTGGCGCACCCGGTATCATTGTGCCTTCGCGCCGATAACGGCGTCTTAGTAGAATCAAATCGAACTAACGAATGGCAAAAACCGCGTCCCTCTATCTCTTGCGTTTCCGAGATTTGGTAAAAAATTTTTAAACTTTGACCACTCTTTTACTACGAAGAAGTCGAGATGGCTATGTCATTCATAAGAATTAGTAAGTGACGAAGCGAAGCGTATAGGTTAACTTGACAGTACAAACGTCATTTTGATTTTTAGTTACTAACTGCACAAAGTTATTGAATTAAAAATTTTTAAGCATTTTTACTCCTAATATATGGATCTACATTAAGCCACTATCAATCATATTTTTTAACTAAACTTTGCAAGGAGAACCTCCCTCGAGATACCTACAAAATATCAAAAATACCCGCCTAGAAGGGGAGTAGCCGAGCGAATGAAATTTAGAGCTCGCTAGCTCTTACCGATTCCGAGATCCTAAATTTTTTTTCGATTTTCAACCGCCATTTTGACCATGAAGAAGTTGGTATAGCGAGCCGACCCATAGAGGTGTTTTTTCTTATATTTGCCCGAACTATCGATCCCTGATAATGAGATTCAAAAAAAGTTTGTTAAAAGTGGGGTGCTACTCATTTCTTTATATTTACTCTTCGCAACAAGCTGCTTTGGCAGGAAGACAACAATTAGGAGAGTTTTTTGTCGAAATCCTAAATTCCCAAAAGCTCAATTTTAGAATTTCTTCTAAAGAAAAGAAACTAAGGGCATTTTGAGTGCAATGTATAAAACGCCATATTAATATTTCTTACTGTTCTTACGTATCCGAATTAGTATATTATTTAAATAGCAACCTTTTTAACATTCACTGTGTCTTGCGTGTGGTGGTTGGAAACAAAAGTTAAAAAACTTATACAGCCCCTTCGTCGCGAAAAGTCTAGTAAGTTAATTGAAAAGTTCTAATCTTCCGCGGCTGAAAACTCCTACCCAACAAAGAGTTCGCATTTCCCCTCTTAATAGTTTTTTAGTCGTCAGCAGAGTAATTGAAACGTCACGTCGCCTGGCGCTTTTTGCAAACTTCTGCCAGAACTTCTTATAAGTTCCATACAAACAACGCAGCTTTAAATCGCTTGAGTTTGTTAGATGTGGAGCAATTACAACGTGAAAGCCGTGCAGTTTATCCTGTTCAAATTTTATAGTAGCATGCAGTGGGTGTGTCACCCAGAAGAAAAGACTTCATTGATTATTTATATGTAATAAATATAGTCTATAAAAATGCATTTCATTAAAATGTGCATTGTGTTATGTTTAAATACAATATGGTACCCGCCACTTCTTTAATAACTTTAACACTAATGAAGATACATTAGGCGGACCGGAAAGTAATGTCGTTTTTTACATTCAATTCAAACAGATAAATTTTTAACAAGTTTTTATTTATAATCAATAATGTAATAATCCTCGTTATCAACAATTTTTGCCATTTAGTGTGCAAATTTTCAATCCGGAATCGATAAAAATCAGTTCGCTTTCGAGCAAAATATCTGGAGATAGCATTTTGGACATCATTCAAATTTTCAAGTTTTTTGCCACTTAGAAAACCTTGTAGTGATCGGAATAAATGGAAATGTGATGGCGCAATATCGGGCGAGTATAGTGGGGTAAGGCAATACCTCCCACCCCAGTTCATTAATTTTTTCCAGGGTTTGTCTTGCGCAGTGCGGTCTAGCATTATCGTGTTGCAGAATAACACCTTTTCTGTTGACAATCACTTTTCAATTAAGGATTGATGTACTCGATCCAATTGTTCACAATAAAGATCTGCATTCACAGTTTGTCAAGGTTTCAGCACTTCAAAATGAACAAATCCGCGAATACTCCACCAAACACACAAAAGCGCCTTTTTGGGCTGTAAACCTGGCTTAGCTGTACTTCGTGACGATTATCATAGAGGACCCATTTTTCATCTCCGGTAATAAAGTGATCAAACGCTTCTGTATTGTGCAGCTGAAGCAATAAGTTGCATGTGGCTTTGTTTTCTTGGGATAGATTATGCGAGACCCAAACACCTACTCTGCTTACTTTACCAATATGCTGAAAATGTTCTTGAGTGATCGACCAAGGTTGGCTTGACAGTTGTCTGACACGGATTTGCTTCCACGTCCGCCCTAACATGTCATTGTCTAAAGATGTTGGTCTTCCTGATCGATGCGAGTCGCAAAGATCAAAATTACCGGATTAGAACTTAGAAAACCACCTTTGCCATTTACAAACGTCTAACGCACTTGGATAAACATCGCAAATGTTTTTGGTAGCAACTGTTGCGTTACTACCCTTGTGAAACTCAAAAAGCATACAATGCCGGATATGTACCTCTTCTGGTATTTTACCATGAATTGCAAAAAAAATTAAGATTTAATTATTTACCAGTAAAAAAGTCATTCTAACCTTAAAATGTCTGTGGCGCGACTTTAAAGTACACAATGAGCTGATAAATGACAAACGAATATCGACATGCGCAGAAACGACATTACTTTCCGGCCACCCTATTAGAAGGAACATAACTCATTTTAAAAGAAAGGAAGTGGCCACCATTAGCGCCCAAGAAAAATTTAAACCAATGCACTATATTTTGGAATATTCTGAAAGGTATGTTTTGCTATCACCGCCGGAATAAACTTGATCTTTTAGAGATTTCCAAAAAGTAATTAAGCGGCATCAAATTGGGTCAACGCGGTGGCCAAAATCCTTTCGAAATGACTAAATCGATCAAAATGATTCAGTTTCGGCCAAGCTGAATTGTGATATTCGGGATGTTTGAAAATATTCAATGGAAAGTTTTTTGTCATCTGACTGATTTCCATATATGCAAATGTTTTGATGATCGTATCGAAGGAGAGACCGACTGGTCTCTCCTTCGACGCACGATTACAAACCACAGCGCATAACACCAATTTTCTGTGTGGCTGAAACTATATTACGCCACTTTTTTTATTCGGTCATGTACTATCAATTTGTGGATCACGGAGATACGGTACGCACACTGATAATTGCTTCTGAATAACTCTTACATTAAATGTATGTTGAGTACTCATCCTGAGTCAACTGGGTGATAATATCTCGCAGTATGTACAAGATCACGTTGACAATCAATAACCTTTCCAGTTCTTGCAACATTTTATTGGCCGGCAAAAACATTATTTTTATTTCATAGTGCACTTTAAGTTTGTCATCCGTTGGGTTAAGTTGTTTTGAGTTCCCATAAGGTTTTAACCTTATACTACTATCACAAGATTCAATAAGTTACGTTATTAGTGTGTGTGCGTGTACATTTCAGTTAATTTAATTGTACTATTGAGTGTTAGTAGCAGTATTGTTCGTTTGATAAACTTGGACAAATTTTAATTGTGATTGTATGTGCTTCTCGCTCCTAGTTCTTTATAATTTTGTGTTGACTAATAAACAGTGTATAATTTTGCAGCCAAAAGTCTACATAAAACAAAAAATAGACAAAATCGCAATTTCTAGTTGAAAATGTGACGTATAAAAACCGTGATTCTCAGTGGACTTTGTCAGAAGTTATTATTAGAGCTCTATTCTAGTCATAGCAGTATGGCCCAGATAAAGTTTCCTACTCGCCAGTACATTTGGTGGTTACAAAACAATCCAACAAACTAGATTTTACTTTATTTTAAATTTGAACAAAGGAACTTCAATCAAAAGCCAAAGCTGAAACACTTACCTTTGGCAACGGCGCTTTAATTGCATAAATTGGTATTATTAATTGTAATTTTTGTGTTACATGTCTTTATACTTTCGGGACAGACCACATACCATAACAGAAATAAATCTTTGTGTAGTTTAAAAATAATTTTATAATATATAAAAGTTTTCTTAGGAATGTTTAACTAATCTTCTTGTAGGTGTTCGCGCCAATCACCAGTTACTTTATTTGGATTTTAAATTAGGGTCGGCCGTCTTGGCTCTCTCTGTATACGCGTTTTAGTTTTGATTTGAGATAGGGGCGGCCAATTTGCCCGAGTGGGCGGTGCGCCGATATATAAGACCGCGAGGCTCTCGCCTCTGCTCTCACGCCTTTCAGGATCTTCGCTCTTTCGCTCGCTTCGTTTTGAATTTGAGTTGTGATGGTTTAGAAAGCGAGCGACCGGCTTTAAATTTTCCGTGTTAGAGAGCGTTTTGACCGAGAGTTCGCCGGCGTGTTTGATTGGCGGCAGAAGTTTCCATTTTCGCGTGGCCGTTTTGTTAAGGCTGATTTTGGTGCGGAATTCGATATTTTGCCGACCAGATTATCCTCTTCCCAGAGGTCGTTTTGTTGCCCGATTGCATTTTAAAAGTTGAAATTTTTCCGGTGAGAAATCTCGGTCCGATTTCCTTTGTATCTGACTCGGCGAGGAACCAAGAAGGAACCTTGTTGCACCAGGAAAGACGCTTCCGATCGGATCCGCTGTGAAGATTGGGGTAACTTGTCCTACCTTTTTACTCACATCCTTATTTTCTCTTCCTGAATCCCCCCAGGATTACAGCACAGAGAACAATTTATGCAAGAGAGCGCCGTTGCCAAAGGTGAGTGTTTCAGCTTTAGCTTTTGATTGAAGTTCCTTTGTTCAAATTTAAAATTACGATACAGTCCACTTTTGGCCCTAACATATAGGCGATCTTGCAATCTCTCCTTTTGACTACTTTAATATCTATATCATTATTTGAAGAATTCTATTCTTGTTTTGATGAAAATAATTTGTATCTAAAATCGTTTCATCCTTTTTTGTAACTGTATTCCTTACTTGGGTGATTATTAAATATTATCTTGATCAACTAAAAACATACTTTCCTTAAAAGCAAAATGTATGTTAATAGATTTAGAATAACAATTATGAGTAACTTTGATCTTCCTATTACGTGGGCGAATCAAAGGTCGGTTAACAAATTTTTTTTTAATTTCCCGAAGCATTACATAAAAATTTTTCCTACACCGTCTCCTGACTCACTTTTTCCAACAAATAGATAGTTTTTTACCATGCTATTGTAAAATGAATGTGAACGTGACACCAGCCAATCGCGTACTAAGGTTTCAATAGCAACACAGTCGTCGAATCTCTTTATTCTAAGTATTTTTTTAGAAGAATAAACAAGCAATAACCGCAGGACGATACTTTTGGACTATAGGTGGAGCGTTTAGAAGTAGTCCAAAACAAATACCAATTTTTGTCAAGTTTGGGCAGTTATCTTTAAACGAGACAATTGCATAGACAATGTGAGTCTTTTACAACGATTTACAATGAAGAAACAATGTAGATATTCTTCTCAACTACGTTCGGGCGATGTTGATAGCCTTCTTTTTAACTTCCTCTTGTTCTTCTAAAAAATTGCTTGTGTTACGCGCGTATTTATGTCTTCTTAAAGGTGATGTGTCCAAACTGCGTTTTAAGTATTATTAAAATTTCTCAGTTCTGAAACGCTTGATAATAATCTATTGCGCAACAGACGAGGGCATCAAATAAAGAACCAGAAATGATCACCAACCCAACATCCTGGACATTTCAATAAGCAAGCTCTACAACAAGTACTCCCAGAACTAGACTCCGACCACCTGCCAGTTATCATTTTATTTCTAATAACACCTGCAAAATTCATTCCTAAGACTAGATTAATTAATGAAATAGTAAACTGGGAACTATATGGCGAGTATCTTGATAAACAACTCAAGTACCCTAACAATCTCCAATCAACCCAAATAGATGAAACAATTATACACATAACAAAAAACATCACTGATAGCGTCCATAAAGCTACCAAAGAGAAGGTAAACAGAAAACGCACAAACGATAACTCATCACCTGAACATATACTTGGTTTAATCAAGCAAAAGAACTCGTTGAGAAGAGAATGGCAGAAAACCCAAAGTCCCGTAACAAAACACATCGTAAATAATTTATCTCACCGCATCGAACACCAACTCGAAGAGTATCGAATTTACTCATATCAAAAACACATTAGTAATCTCAAACTAAGAGATCCAGGGCTATGGAGAATTCACCAATCTCTACAGATGCTCAAAACCCCAATTCCAACGCCAAAAAGCGAAGCCTTTGCGAATCATCTCAAGAAAACTTGTACTTCTCACAACCACACCAACCCGGTTTTCAATAACATAGTGGCCAAGCAATTCCGGAATTAAACTTTAACCAACCTCATCCAAGAAACTTGCCTTAATCTTTAAAACCCTGTCAATTAAGAAATCGCCGGGCAACGATAAAATACCCAACGTCATATTGAAAAAACTCACAAAAAAGCATACGCGTATTTTACAATTTTAACGCATGTCTACGATTAGTGTATTTCCCAAATATATGGAAACATGCAATTATACTTATGTTCCCTAAACCGGGAAAGGATAAGAAAGATATTAACAGCCACAGACCAATCAGCTTATCAACTATCCCAAAACTGATAAAAAAGTTATCCATTCCTCGACTTAATGAGGAAGTCCAAAGACTGAGTATTTTACTAATCTTTCAATTCGGTTTTAGAGGAAGCCACTCCACCTGCCACAACGTGTTACAGTAATCCTGTTTGACATAGCTTAAATCTTTAATCGTATATGGACCAAACGCCTGAAATATAAAATCTCGCTACTTCAAATACCCGACTACATCAAATCCATACTTTTCTCCTTCCTCAAAAATCGCCTTTGCAGTCAAAATTCACACATCCCTATCCTCCACCGAAAACATACGTGCAGGGGTCCCTCAGGGCAGCATCCTAAGTCCAGTCCTTTTCAGCATCTACATGCGGGACTTTCTCACCATCAATGATGACTTGCATTGTACGCAGACGACACAGTCATAATAACCAAAGATAAACGCTTGGAAGTGACTATCTCTGGACTATAAGGTGCGAGCACTAGTCTCAGCAAATGGTTTAATAAATGAAACCTATCATCATGACAAATGTGTTACAAAAATCTTCACACTAAGACAAATTAAGAACCCACCAGAAATCACAATTAACGGGCACTCCATTCAGTGAAACACCAACGTTGAGCCGTTAAATACTTAGGTATTTATCTTGACACTAAGCTCACCTGGAAGTCCCATGTCCTCAAAAAACTAAATGAAGGACACATAAGACTAATTCAACTCTACCCACTTCTAAACCGTAGTCCACCTTGCTCACTCAGTGCACTACTATCCTGTACAAATCACTGATACGCCCGTTAATCCTCTACGGATGTGTTATACGGGGAAACACATTCAAAACAAGTCTTCGTAGAATACAAGTACTCCAGAACAAGATCCTTTAATACGTGTCCGATTTTCGGGATGTTGAACATCAAATTTATTCAAATAAACAACTTCCTCCCGTCAGATAATCTATAATGCAATTGCATCCTCCTCACTATCAACAATTGTTAATTCCCCTAATGATAACTCAAATGCTAATAAATCTTCAAAGTTAGCAGTAAACTATCCAAAACTGTCCAAAGTATCAATAAGCACCATATACTCAATTCAGCCAGAATTAAAATGCAATTTATCATAAAGCAGAAGAAGCCAAAATAATCCTAAACTTTCCATAGTTTTGCACATATGGGAAATTAAAGGAAAGACAACTCAACATATAGAACATATAGAATTTTCACTTATGACAAATGAAGAGGAAAATATGTTAGACAAATAACACAATTACAAATTCAACCAACTCTTACTTTACACAACAGAGATATCGGTGACTTTAACATATGTTTTCTTGTCAAGTTTGATTATGTATCAATGTAGTGGGGTGTATTGCTGGAATAGCATTTCATAAGTGTGGAAGTGAAAAAGTGTAATCTTTAAGTTCTCACATTCTCTCGAAATTAGTACTATGTTTGTGTATAGGGCTGTAAAATTGTTTAATGAGACTGAAAACATCGAGCATCGTCCAAGATCTGGGAGATCACGTTGAGATCGGACTGTTTAGCAATTAAAGTCTTAAGTATCCAAATTAAGCGAAATACTCTATTTGATATCTGGTATTATTAAGCATAAACTAGGATTAGCTGCTTACAACTAAGTTCCCTAAACTGGGGTTAAATTGGCCCAAATTCCACGTTTTTCACCTATTTAGTATAATTATAACGAGACTACTACGACTAGTATTTCGTTTACATATAGAGCATGAATGTAGGAACAGTTTGAATAGAAAATTTAAATTTCTTGACTATCCAAATCCCCCATACAAATTTTTAAAAATTAGAGATAAAGTTATATGGTGTTGGGGTGACTTTGGTCCACACCTGATTTTATCCCTAATTACATCTATAACGTGTCTTGGGCCAATAACACGCAAAAATATGAACTGAGAGATTAAAAAGAAGTAGAATTTCCTCCAAAATCGGTAAATAAAGTACAAATACGATAGACAATATTATTTTATTAATAATCTTATAAAGAGAAATACGTAGGTAAGTATATCACATTTTATACAAAACTGCCAATCTCATGCACAGAAAATTGATTCTGTTTAAGTAGATTGGGAGGATTTATCTTGCACAATACTTCGTTCCAATCATAAGAAATCGAATCCTTCCTTTTAAGCCATTTCCAAAATTTGAGACCTCTTTCCATGCGGTCAACAGTGGGTCATCTTTCCGAGATGCTGGTAATTCTTCCGGGGTACCTTCCATCATTGAACATAACGGCAACAAAATCATCGACCACATCATCAAAAGTTTGCAATGCTTGTGGTGGTTGTGATGGTACAACGGAGGTAGTTTCAGCACTTTCTTCTAAATTAGAAACACTTTCACCTTCGTCGTCAGACTCTAATGATACACCAACATCTTTTTTGTCGGACTCTTTATTTGAGGAAAGAGATGGAAGCCTTCTTTTTTTTGATGAAAACTGATATTTTCAAGGACCAACAGTGACTTCAGGAACTTTGACATCCTGACGATTAATACTTTTACCTACTGCTACCTGCAATTTCTTTGTCCCCTTCGTAGCACCTTTTGCTCTAGGAAATCTGATCGTTTTTTCTTCAACTGCTCCAAAAGGCTTCTCCGACCAGACTTTTATCCGACTAATTCAGATTTTGAGACAAACATTCTAGCAGCATGTTCTGTTAATCGGATAAATTTCACAGTTTTTGGAACCAGATTTTAAATTTTGTCTTATGTTTGGTTCCAACTGCTTCATTAATTCTTTTATCAGCATAAAAAAGACATCCTTAGAAATTGTCGCGAATTTTGAACCATTCTTTGACTCCTTCCACTTTGTCAGGATTACACGCTATATTTTCTTCATGGGGCCAAAAAAAGGCCATATCAAAAGGTTGTGTAAGATGTGTAGTGATAGGTGGTAAACATAAAAAACGGTATGTTACGCTGCTGGCATAGTTCTAAGACTCGGATGTTAATATGTGATAATAAATTGTCCCCAACCACAGGTCCTTGCTCATTTTTGACAATGTATAAAAAGAGCGTTTCAGAACAGTCTTTAAAAGTTATTGTATCGAACCATCCACTTTTAGTGCTATTATAACGGGCATCTTTTGGGGCATTTTCAGTTCACGTTGTCCTCATATCATCGGCTTTATAGACAACGTACGGTGAAGGACACACAACATCAGTGAAGTAGAGCTCTTGCTGAAGTTGCAAATTTTCTCGGTGTACTTTGTGTCTCGCTTGCAAATTACCTTCCGATTGCCAGGGTCATCGCTAAGATTATTTTTATCATAGTTCCTAATACAGAACGATGAAATATCCTTTAGAACTACACTCAAATTGTCTGTGTACTCGTTAAGTTAAGCTTCACTAAAATTAACATGCACCTTCTTAACATTAGCACTGAATGTCTTTTTAAGTGGCCGCAGGGTGGCCATTCGTAACCAGGATAATTTTCTTTAAACTTGGCAATTGTAGCTCTTCTTTTGTCGAGATACTGCTTAACCATCATTCGAAAATCTGAAGCAACAACTGGAAATCCATAGTCCAACAACTTGATCAGATGTTGAACAAACGCAGCTTCTTTTTCGACACTTGAACACGCGAGGCCACCGTGGTGCAGACCTTTCAACTTGTTCTTAATTGTTAATCTCGCAATTTTGTATTTTATTTAAAGAGCTCAAGAGTTGCTTACCCAGACCCAATACTGTCCAGGCGTTCTTGCAACACCTGCGGATTGTAATTCTAGCAGTAACGCGAGCCCAACTTTTTTTGGTGACTCTGTAGAATGACTGCAAAGAAATCACACAAACTTGCTAGAATTTCCAAAAAAGAGCATTTGGAAACGTGACGATTAAGCCTATGTCACCCAAAATCGCGGGCCAAAATCATACCAACTCATAAAACGCCTGGCAGATCAGACAAGATGAAAGAATTTTAACTTTCCACATTATTTACATGTTCTATAGGCATGTAAGTATAGAGAAATTCACTTACCATGAAAATTCAGAATCATGTATACATGAAAGTTGGCAGGGTACGATTTCCCATCAAAAACAAATGTTCGCCTAAGTGAAACAAACATTTTCAGGACAAAGTCACTAAGCTTGGGCGAATCTCACCCCAGTTTACGGTATTTTGTAAAATAGTTCTCGATTCCCACAGCAATTCTGTTCCATCTTCTCGCCAAACTTTTCCCACAAATTTATTTCCGGTTGTTTTACTCTAAGTTTAACTCTTGTACCTGACGTATTTTTAGACTGATCCATTCCCTAGTGGTTTCTTGATTTTCATTTCTTCCTTTAGCTCATCATTCCACTCGCTTGTTTCTTTCTTCTGTTAATTTTTGTAGTGCCACATAGTTCTCTTGCTATCGTTATTCGTGTGTCTTTAATACACTTCCACAATACTTCAAGTGGTAAGTTATTAATGTTTTCATTATTTCTGTTGCTTATCTTCCACTATTTCTTTATATTTTCTTGCCGTCTGCTCTTCCCTCAACATATATGTAATGTTTTCTTTAGTTTTATTACTACTTATTCCCTAGTACTATTTTTCTTTTGTCTTTCAGACTTTATCTTCATTTTAGACATCACTGGGGTAGATTTCTGTTCCTCTTTTTAACCTTACGTTTTTATTTCACTCCTGTTTATTATTATGTAGTCCAATATCGATTTTTATGTATATCTTATGCGCAAAATAGGAATTCGATATTACCAGATTATTCTGTATGCAAAAGTCAATTAGTCTTGTGCCATTGTTATTTCTAGTGTTTTCGCCATACTTTCCTACAGTTTCTCGTCTTTCTTGCCCACTCTTCCGTTGAAGTCCTGTAGTATCAGTAATCTTTTCTTGCTATCATCTATTGATTCTGTTAATGGCTCTCAGAACTCTTCTTTCTTTCATTTTCATTGGGGCCATAGGTCACTATTAAAGTTGTTTTTGTTTGTTTTTCAATTTCCATTTCTATCTTTAATATCCTCTCCGAAATTCCCGTCCGTTTGTTTACATGTTTTCCATTCTCTTTTTTAAATATGCATCCCACTTCTTCTTTTGCTCGTTGAGTACCCTACTATATATTATAAAAAGTCCACCTTCTATTTCCACTTCTCCTCTTCTTTCCTTTTTAGTTTCTGTTGTGCTTAAAATGTCCAGATTTGTTTTTCTTCTTCTAATTTTTCCCTTTTCTTGCTGTGCTTTTAATATTCCAAGTGCCTATTTTCAAAATATCTTCTTTTTTTATTCCCTTTTTTCTCTGGCCTATTTTATGTTCGGTCACAATATTGTATTTTTCCATCACTTTCTTATTTGCCATGTCCGCCCTCTTGTGTCCAGTTCTTGTATTAGTTTTTAGTTACCCCTTGTAAAACTACATTTTTCCCTCTCTTCTTTTTTCCAAGTTTTCTTGATTTCAGATTCTCTCTTTTTTTATCTTGAAAAGTCATTTTTTATACTAATGTTCTCCTTCTTTGGACTTTCATTTTCTTTTTTGAATTAGAACCTTATTATGCTCGGCCTAGTCTATTTTTATGTGGTTCGTATATAGTATTCATTGTTGTGTAATTTCTAAGAGTTCATCTAATTTGTCCTCATTCTTTTATTTCCGTTTTACTTATTTTCTTAGGCCGGGCAAAGGCTCCTGTTTTTTGTCAAGAGTATAGTGTTCCTTTTGTATTTATTGCTTGTGTATTCAATGATCTAAATTTATTATCTTTTGCGCGCCCTTAACTCTACTCCCTTATTTATAGTCTTAAGTACTCAATATCCAAATTGCATACACAGATAATAATTCTTTGGGTCGTCCCTGGCCGTACTATTTGCCGTTTTGCACTTTCAGAGTCGTGCTAAAGCATATGCATCATTCTACTAATATCGAACTAATCAAGCAAGCACTTCTAAAGTAAGGTCACGATGTAGTAAATATCATGAATGTTATAAACCGCGAAACAGAAGAAAAACCTCTTCTTTATTGATATAAAACGAAATACTAACAATAAAGGCATCTTCAAAATTAAAAACATTGAAAATGCAATAGTTAAAATTGAAGAACCCATAAAAAAATTCAAATACCGCAGTGCAAAAACTGTCAGTGTTATGGACACACTAGAAACAGGTGTACTAGACCCGCCCGATGCGTTAAATGCGCAGAGTTACATGATTATCGGAAATGCAAAAAAAAAACCGTAATGACGGTAAACCTGCAAAGTGTGTGCTATATAACGGAGCGCACCCTCCAAATTATAAAGGTTTCAAAGTCTATTTAGATATTCTGTGTAGAAAGTACCCTAGTCAAGCAGGAAAAATATACTCCCTTCGCAATCAACCGCACTTAGAAAAAACCATGACACAACCCAGAATGTCACAAAATCAGACAGTTCAACAATAACAAGACTTAAGTCAACAACAAACGTCATTAACTACGAAAAACTATACTCATACCCCACAAAACACAGAATCGTCAATAACTTACCCTACTTTTGCACAAATCACAGCTTCTTCTCAATCTCATCAAATTAAAAACCAAATTTCGGGGCAACAAGGGGGAGACTTGACATCCATAACAATATCAATGCAACAAACCATTCAAACACAGCAGCAAACAATTAATGAATTGACTACACAGATCAGACTTTTGAGAGAGGAATTATTTAAAAACAAAAATGGCACCAATGTATAAAATAGGACTCTGGAACGCCAACGGACTTTCACATCATAAACAGGAAATAGAAGTATTTCTATCACAACACAACTTAGACATCCTTCTTATTTCGGAAACTCATTTAAAAAATTCAAGTCATTTTAAAATACATAATTACATCATTTACACCACAGAACACCCGGAAGCGGAAAGACGTGCCATGGGAGGAACAGCTATATTAATAAAGCAAAACATTAAACATCATGAATTATCTAAATTCAGTGAAAACTGTCTACAAGCAACTAGTGTGGAAATTGAAGACTGGTACGGTCCACTTACACTGTCAGCGGCATACTGTCCACCAAATCAACCGAAAAATAAAGAAGGCTTCGTAAATTATTTGCAAAGTTTAGACAATAGATTCATCACTGGGGGCGACTATAACGCTAAAAACATTTTGTGGGGTTCAGGTATAACTATACCAAGTAGAGAAAGAGTACTGCAACAGGTTATTCATGAACTACATTTAAATTACCTGTCAACATATGAACCTACCTATTGGCCAACAGACATGAATAAATTGCCGGACTTACTGAACTTCTTTGTAAGGGTATAGGTCCAGGGTATCAAGATATTGCATCTTGTTTAGATCTCAATTCAGATCATACGCCTGTTATAGCCACGATAAGTACCACGATCATTAAAAAAGAAGAACTAGTTAAATTATGTAACAAGACAACAGATTGGGATCATTTTAGATATTTAATGAACACCAAGTTAAATATGAATATTTCTTTAACTACTAAAGAGGAACTAGATTTGGCAATTAACGACATTACTAGAATTATTTAAGAAGCAGCTTGGGGAGCTACTCCTCAAATTCCCCCTGCTAGAAAAAAGGAATGCTGTCCAGTAACAATTAAAAAGAAAATTGCTAAAAAAGACGATTGAGGAGAATTTGGCAAAACATTAAATACCCGTCTGACAAAACACGATATAATCAAGCATGCATTGATCTCAAAAGGTGAATTAGAGATTTAAAAAATAAGAGCTTTCAGGAATATCTTGAAAATTTAAGTCCTAATGATGATACGAACTATGCGCTATGGATGATAACAAAAAGAATTAAGCGACAAACTCAACCAATTCCTCCCATACGAACAGCAAATAACTCTTGGGCAAGAACGGATAAAGAAAAAGCAACAGTGTTCGCTCAAGATTTTGAAAATGTTTTTAAACCTTTACCATCAACTCCTGAAGAAGAGTCCGACATACAAAAATTTTTGGAAGCCCCATATCAAATGTCCACATTGCCAAAGCTAGTTACCGTCAAGAAAGTCAAACAGGCGATTAAAACTGCGACCCAAAGAAGTCTCCCGGCTTCGACTTAATAACAGGAGCGGTACTCAACGAAATGCCTCGAAAAGGCATGGTAATGGTTACCACGCTATGCAATGCAGTTCTGCGACTGGGATATTATCCGGTGCAGTGGAAGGTGGCTCAGTTAATCCTGATACCAAAACCAGGCAAACCGCCAAACGAAGTAGGTTCTTACAGACCAATTAGTTTGATATCTGTACTAGGTTCTTGAGAAACTTATCGCTAGAAGACTTATGACAGTCGTTAAAAGATTCTAAATTAATACCTGAGCACCAGTTTGGATTTTGAAAAGTACATTCTGCAATACAACAGGTACATAGATTAGTCGATTATGTCAACCAAGCCTCCGAAGAAAAATCTTATTGCACAGCAGCCTTCTTCGACGATACACAGGCATTTGACAAGGTATGGCATAATGGACTCCTCTTTAAATTAAAACCTCCACAAGCTTATTATGTTATACTAAAAGCATATTTAGAAGAAAGGTTTTTCCAAGTGAAATATGGCAACATCTCACAGAACTTTATCCTATAGAATCAGGCGTACCTCAAGGCAGTGTATTGGGACCTCTTCTATATAGACTTTATATAGCTGATATGCCTACCAATGAACAAGTACTTACAGCCACTTTTGCAGATGATAAAGCAATCATGTTCCAACATAAAGATCCAACAATAGCCGCTAGTATGATCCAGACTCATTTAAATCTTATTGACAAATGGAGTAAAAAGCGGAGAATAAAGATAAATGAAGCAAAATATCTTCATATCACCTTTACCAAATGTAGAGGAACTTCACCGAACGTATTCATAAATAATACACCACTACCACAAGTCATAGAGGTCAAATATCTGGGCATGCACCTAGATAAAGGTCTAACATGGAAAAAGCACATAATGAGTAAGCAAAAACAACTCGGTATTAAATTCAGTAAACACTACTGGCTGCTTGGCAGAAAGTCTAAGTTAACCCTACAAAACAAGCTATTAGTACACCACGTTGCGTTTAAATCAATTTGGTCATATGAAATTCAGCTGTGGGGTAGAGCAGCGAACTCTAACATCGCAATTATAGAAAGACTTTAAGCAAAAGTATTTCATTAGAAATGTTGACATTCTTAGTGATTTGAGAATAGACTCAGTGCAACAGACAGTTAAAAAGCGCAGTGAAAAATATTTAAAGAAATTGGAATAGCACTGTAACACCTTAGCCATTAACCTCCTTGATAATAGTACTAATATTAAACGTTTAAATAGATATAAACCTCTGGATTTGCTTGACAGGTTTTAAAATAGTAGTAACATGTATTTAGGAAATAGTTAAGTTGTGCGTAGCTTTTAAGAAAACTTAGGGTTAAGGCTTTTGTACCTCGCTCTCATGTAAACCCACGTCAATACTATGTACACATAACATTTGCTTATTGTAATGTTTTTACAGATTGCAAATAGTAACTAAATGTAAAAAAAAGCTTAATATTGGCCAAAATAAGCTCATTCTCGTTACTCGGGAGTTTTTGGAGTCGCTGATCACGAATACGATGCTTAAAAAGTGCCTCGATGCACTTGGGGGGCATAATTCTGGGGATGGGGTGATTTTAGGAAATTACCTCAAATTTGTTTGTTTTCCGAGTTTAAACAGTCTGAATAAAAGTTTTTGGGGTCGCTGATAACAAATACAATGTTTAAAAAGTGCCCCAACGCACTTGGAGGGGAGCATAATTCTGGGGATGGAAGCGAATTTGGGAAAAACTCAAATTTGTTTGTTTTCTTGAGTTTAAGATGTCTATATAAGGGTTTGTAGGTTTGCTGATTATGAATATGATACTTAGAAATTGCCCCGATGCACTTGGGGGGCATAATTCTAGGGATGAGGGTAATTTTAGGAAATTACCTCAAATTTGTTTGATTTCCGAGTTTAAACTATCTATATAAGGGTTTTGGGTTTGCTGATTACGAATATGATGCTTAAAAAGTCCTCCGATGCACTTGGGGGGCATCATTCTGGAGATGGGTGTGATTTTAGGAAAGCAGCTCAAAGTCGTTTAAACTACCTAGTGACAAAGTGTCCTAGGGCATTTTCTCACTTCGGTGCGCTGGAGATTAATTTGAGAAACAACATTGTTATCCGAGATCTCAAAAACCCTCATTCAAACAGTTTAATCTCGAAAAACAAACAACTTTGAGCTGGTTTCCCAAAATCTCCCCAATCCCCAGAATTATGCTCGCCCCCAAGTGCATCGGGGCACTTCCTAAACATCATATTCGTAATCAGCAACCCCAAAAATTCTTATATAGGCAGTTGAAACTCGAAAAACAAACGAGTTTGAGCTGATTTTCTAAAATCACACCCATCCCCAGAATTATGCCTCCCAAGTGTATCTGAGCACTTTCTAAGCATCATATTCGTGATCAGCAAATCCAAAAACTCTTATATAGACAGTTTAAACTCAAAAAACAAACAAATTTGAGGTTTTTCCCAAATTTTCCCCCATCCCCAAGATTATGTTCCCGTCCAAGTGCATTGGGGTACTTTTTAAACATTATATTCATTATCAGCGACACCAAAAACTCATATTCAGACAGTTTAAACTCGGAAAACAAACAAATTCGAGGTAATTCTATAAAACCACCCCCATCCCCAGAATTATGCCCCCCCAAGTGCATCGAGTCACTTTTTAAGCATCGTATTCGTGATCAGCGACTCCAAAAACCCCCGATTAACGGCAATGAGCTTATTTTGGCCAATATTAAGAGAAAAATAAAATATTCTTTTGGGCCTGCAAAAAGCTCATCAAATAAATGCATTTTATGGGTGCACAAATGCACTAAGGTCAGCCGTATTTACCTGTTCCAATTTATATTTTCTTGGGTCGCTCTTAGAAATTTTTACTTTTCATTATAAATTTTAATTTTAATTTTGATGCTTATTTTTAAATCGAGTTGAACGGTAGTGCGCGAACCGAGCCGCGGTGATATCACGTGTGCGGGCGTTTTATCGGCTAGTGGCTGTAGTGAACGATAACGTGACCGCGGGGTCAGCTTAATATTTTCGTGCTCAATAAACTACTATTATCAGTGTATAATAATTATTAAAACTTCTTAAACTCTAAATATTCACTACAGACTGCAAGTAAGCAGGACTGTAATTAATTCATTATTATAATGTTGCCGTTTGATCATGGGATTGACCCATGCAACATAAAAAATAATCAGCAAATGTATACACAATCGCATACGACAGCCATGCAGTGGCAACCATCTACGAATAATCAAGTACATACATATCAATATCCGTTACACCAACAAACTCCATATCAACAAATGTTATTCAATTATTCATCTCATAACACACAATTACCCACAACAACAAACAGCGCGCCTGATCAAATCTTTAGTCATAAACAAATTCAGCGAATGACATCCACTAGCGAAGAAGAAGAACAAGAAGAAGAAGATAGCAACAAAAATAAATGGCAAACTATAAGCGTGAAAAGGAAAAAATTTAAATCTACACAAAACAATCGTCCTAACGAAACAGTAGCAACAAATAACAGATTTATTGCTTTAGAGAATGTTATAGAAAATAACACAAGCGAATGAAGTACTAAAACCACAAAACCCCCAAAACCTCCTCCAATCTTTGCGGATGAAGTAACAAACTATCCACAAATGATAACACAATTAAATGACATACTAGAAGCTGAACAGTATTACACAAAAAGACTTGCAAATAATGTTGTTAAAATTCATTGTGGAACGGTAGACTCATATCGCAAGTTAATAAAACACTTTCAAGAAACAAATGTGTATCATCATACTTACCAAATAAAGGAGGAACGGCCCTATAGAGTAATCATAAGATACCTACACCACTCAACCCCAGTAGCAGACAAGAGATAGAACAAATGGGACACAAGGTTCGAAACATAATTAATGCGCAACATAGGGCCACCAAAGAACCATTAAACCTATTCTTCGTTGACTTAGAGCCGGCAGAAAATAATAAAGAAGTCTATAAGATAAGAGGACTACAAAATAAAATAATACAAATAGAACCTCCCAGAACTATTAGAAACAATATTATACAGTGCATGAGATGTCAACAGTTTGGACACTCAAAAACGTACTGTAACAAACCATATTTATGTGTAAAGTGTGGAGGGCACCACAGCACTACCGAATGCACTAAAAATAGAGGTACGCCAGCCAAATGTGCTCTATGTGGAGGAAACCACCCAGCAAATTACAGAGGTTGCGAATGCTATCAACGGATATTAAGGAACAAAAATCCGAGACAACAATTAGTGAAACAACCCATAACTGCTTCACCAATATATGCGAACAACATCCATCTCTCCAACACCTATCAAACTTCAAAAAGTTATGCAGAAGTAGCAAAATCCAATCCGGAACCAACGGATAACATTACTACAACGTTATCCAAATTCTTAGACGAATTCAAAAACTTATTTAATCAGTTACTTCAGCAAAACAGCCTAGTTCTCAACATGATCACACAACTCATCAACAAAATTAAGTAAAATGGCTAACTATCTACGCATAGCTCAGTGGAATGCCAATGGCCTTCCACGCCATAAAGACGAAGTTAAGTTATTCCTAAGACAAAATTTCATTGACATTCTTTTAATCAGTGAAACACACTTTACCAGTAGAACTTATTTTGAGATACCAAATTATAAATGCTACTATACAAACCATCCTGACGAGACAGCTCATGGAGGATCAGCCATACTCATCAAAAATTCGATAGTACATTATGAACTACTAAAATATGCAGAAGATCATATATAAGCTACTTCAGTACGAGTCAAAAGGCTTCCATATGAAGTTACCCTCACAGCCGTTTATTGTCCGCCTCGACATAATTTAAAAAAGAAACACTACAAAAAATTCTTTGAGACACTTGGTCCAAAATTTATAGCCGGAGGAGACTATAACAGCAAAAATATTTTATGGGGTTCGCGCCTTACAACTACCAAAGACAGAGAAATGGCACAGGTATTGCATGATAATAACTATTCTGTTATATCCCCATCCTACTGGCCTACTGATGTTAACAAGGTTCCAGATCTTCTGGATTTTTTTGTAACGAATGGTATCTCTCCAAATTATATAGACATAACATCCAATTATGATTTATCCTCTAACCATAGCCCAATTATTGCAACAATAAGCACAACAGTAATCTCTAAAAAGTTAACACCCAGACTCCACAACATGCACACAGACTGAGAAATTTTTCGTCAAACACTCCAAAATACAATCAACCTTTCAGTAAAATTACAGGAACCAAACGACATTGAAGAGGCTTACAGTAACCTAACCGACACTCTGCAACATGCTGTAAAAACTGCTACGACAACAACTGTCGAAAAACTTAAAACAAACAACATATCTCTTGAAATAAAGCAGTTGGTGGCAAAGAAAAGAAGAGCCAGGTCGATTTGGCAGCGTACACGTAATATAGATAATAGAAGAGAATACAACAGAATTAGCAACATCTTGAAATTAAAACTCCAAGACATCAGAAACTCCCCTGTGGAAAATTAGCTTACCAATCTTTCAAGATACGACAACTCTATCTGGAAGCCAATAAAAGCAAAGAGAAAACCAAAACACACTTTCTCTCCTATTCGGAAAAATACAGCTCATCCAGGCCCGTGGGCAAAAAGTGACAAGGAACTTATTTGCGGAACATCTTACTGAAGTATTCACTCCTCACAACAATGATCGAGTACAAGAAGTGGATGATGAACTTTCCACGCCGTTGCTAACACAAGACCGAGTAAAACTCTTCACTCCAAAAGAAATACAAGAGGCAATTAAGAAACTGAATCCAAGGAAAGCCCCAGAGATAGACAGGATAACTGGCAAAATGCTACATGAACTTCCCAGAAAAGGAATACTCAAGATTTTATATATCTTTAATGCAATTCTTAGGCTTAATTATTGGCCAAAATCTCTTAAAATTGCACAAATCATTATGATACCCAAATCTGGGAAAAATTTGACTAAGGTCTCATCTTATCGACCAATAAGTCTTCTGCCAACAATATCTAAGCTCCTCGAAAGACTCCTGCTCAATCGAGTTAATCAAGAGCTAAATCAGCAGGTATGGATCCCCGATCATCAATTTGGTTTCCGCCAAGCTCATTCGACTACACAATAATGTCACCGCTTAGCAAACATCATTAATAAATCAATGGAAAACCGATATTATTGTACCACTGCCTTTTTGGACGTGAAACAGGCATTCGATAAGGTGAGGCATCCTGGACTTTTGTTCAAAATGAAAAGAACACTACCACTACGATATTTTACCATATTGAAATCCTATCCGGAGGATCGTTACTTTCAAACTAGAGTTAACGAAGAAATATCCAATCGTCATCCCACACTCTCTGGAGTCCCGCAGGGGAGCAAAATGGGCCCAACATTATATGTGCTATACACATCCGACCTTCCAATGACAGACGAAACAGCTATTGGTACATTTGCTGACTATACGGGGGGTTTTGCGACACATGATAACCCTGTTACAGCTTCATCCAATCTCCAAGCACATATAAATCTCATTGAAACATGGCTAAATAAGTGGAAGATTAAAGTTAATGAAGCTAAATCTACGCATATAACCTTCACACTCAGAAAAGGTCAATGCCCACCAATAACGATGAATCAAATAGCGCTACCCCAAAGTGAAGCTGTCAAGTATCTAGGCTTACACCTAGACAGTAAACTTACTTGGAAACTACACATATTAAAAAAATGTAAACAATTATATAAAAGTACGAGAACTGAATTGGCTCCTTGGATGTCAATCCGAACTATCGCTTGAAAATAAAATACTAATCTACAAAGCAGTAATACGACCAATCTGAACATACGGGATAGAGTTATGGGGTTGCGCTAGCAAGTCAAATACAGCTGTAATACAAAAAGCCCAATCCAAGATTCTGAGGAACATTGTGAACGCACCATGGTACGTCTCAAACCACACCATCCATATGGACCTAAAAGTCCCCTACGTGAGTGAAGTTATCCAGGAGAGCAGTGCTAAATACCACAATAGACTCAACTACCATCCCAATCCACTCATACCACTGCTAGAACATTCTGTAAACAGAAGACTCAAACGTCAATGGCCGCTCGACCTGTCTATCTGAGGTGACATCGCTGGATGTTTACTTCTTAACGTTATTTAGTGTACATATATGTTAAGTATTGTACAATATATCACATTAGCTTATAGTTTGTGTATCTTACTGATTGCTAATAAACAAATTATATAAAAAAATAAACAAATGCACTTTCGCATTATAACAAAAAAATATGTGGTAACATTTTTTTCTGATGCTTTTACGAATTGAATGCGCATTGCAACGTCTCGATACGTGTACTTGCTAAAAATTTCCAGCTTTTTTACTAATTTGCCTCGACTATTTATGTTCAAAAGGTCATCCATCAAGTTATAAAGTTGCAATGTCTATAAAAGATTTGTAGCTACCAGAAACAATCAGAAAACATGCCAGAATTGTTCTGTAAGCAATCCCAGAACGAACTTGAAACATTTGATTTCGATTTCGAATTTCGAAATTCGAAATCGAATATCTGAAATTATTCGACATAAATTTTTCTTCATTTTCGAATTCAGCGTAAAATTTCCTATAAGAATCACATTTAAAATCGTAATGTCGAAAATTTTAAATTGAGTCGAATATCTCGAAAACTATTCGAGATAGAAATTTGATTTCGATTTTGAAATCACGTAAAAATTTCTAAGAATCCATTTAAAATTTTAAAAATCCATAATTTTGTGACAGCGACAGACAGACCGACAGACCGACAGACATAATATTTCAAAGAACATCCTAAAAATAACATACACGGATGCCCCAGAAATTTTAGCAAAATAAGTTAAAACGACATATTTACTGATGTTCAATAATCTCTTTACTGAATTAAAAAATATATTTAATCAACTAAAAAGTTAAAAGGGAATGCTAACAAACATTCTCTTAACAGCCATAAATAAAATAGTTATATCATGGATATTAGTTTCTTATGCATTGTTCTTTGGAATGATAACGGACTGATAGATCATACAATTAAATTTGTTCATTTTCTCCAAACCAATAGAGTGAACAGAATGCCTTATTAGGCAATATACTGCATAACTTCTCTCGATGGCATACCCTGATAGAGAAACCGTAATAAATACAATATATTATTGTATTATGGACTACTCCTATTCCAAACAAATAAATTACAGGCACTAACATTTTATGTCGACTATAAACCGAGTCCATTCACAATAAATGCAATTTACAGTTCTCCTACGCACGCGAACAGTACTGAATAATAGGGTGATTCGTTTAATTCAATAGGAAATCGATTTATAGCTGGAGGAGATTGGAATGCTAAACACACAAGCCGGGACTTCATGTATGAATACTAAAGAAAGCCAACTGTTTCAGGATGCTATAAATAAAAGTTATTAGCACTTCTAAATAGGAGAAGTAACTCACTGATACTCAGATCTACATAAATTACTTGGTCTTCTTGAGCTTTTTGTTGTCAATGACTTAATATCTATTTTTAAATTGAATTCACCTAAAACTAGTCACTCGACCACACTCCACTAATTCTTAATTTTAGTAGTCATAATATTATTAGACCAGATTCGCCAAAACATACCTGTTCTAAATCTAACTAGCTAAGCTTTCAATGTTCCCTAGAAGAAAAACTAAACAGTAAAATAAAAGAAACTCTAGTTCTTGATAATGATGTTGAATACTTTACTACAATAGTACGAAAAGCAAAATGGAAAAGCACATCTACCCTTTCTGAAAATATACTTACAATAACATACCTGTTAGTAGGTATATAGTGTAGGATCAGAAACCTAATTGATTAGAATGTCTACAACAGGTCCACTCGACATACTAAAAAAACCTTACAATGTCGCAGAAACTCAGCAGTTGGGTCTATCCAATATCCAAGAATAATCGCTTAGTTTGGAGCTAAAATGTTGCCAATAAAACATTTATAATTACGGAAATAATAGAACAAGGCTTTGAGGACAAGAAATACACAGTTATTTGTTTCATCGACCTTCAAATGAATTTGATAGGGTGTGTCATGATGGACATCGATATAAAATGATAAAACTAGAACTCCACACTATCTTATTGACATCATCACCTCATTCATTACAGATAGAGTATTCGCTGTTCAGGTACAGGCAACCCTATCTACTAAAAGAACTATTAACGCCGGAGTACCAAAGGGGAGTATATTAGGACCAACTCTGTTTAACATTTACGCAAATCATCTACAGACCGTAAATAGTGCCGCCATAGCAATGTTTGCTGATGACACATCAGTAATTACACAAAATGAAAATCTCCAGACAGCGGTTAACCAACTACAAAACGCTCTACACTCAATTTGCACATGGTATCACAAATGGAAAATTAAAATCAATCCAACGAAAAGCCAGGTGAAAGTCTTCGCTTTGAAAAGAATCCCAGACCTTCCAAACGTAACAATCAATCAACGTATAATAGAATGGAACGCAAGAGATATGGCAGTCAAAAACCTAGGAGTTTACTTGAATACACAACTTTGATGGGGAATCCATGTTAATAAGAAGATAAATGAATGTTATGCGAGACTCTCACTACTATACCCGTTAATAGAAAATCTCACTTGCGCATAGAGTGCACCATTCTGCGCCCAATCATGACGTATGCGTGTCCAGTTTGGAGTACTACAGCTAAGACTCACGAAAACTCCAAGTCCTACAAAACAAAATCACAAGAATTGCAGTGAACGCCCCGTGATTCGTCAGAAATGAACTAATACACAGTTAACTAAACTTACCTAATCTAATAACTTTATAAATACTTTGTGTACAAGATTCTTTGCCAAAATACCGGAGTGCCCAAGTACAGTGTTTTATAACCTAGGCCAGAGGAACCAATATCAGAGACTTAAAAGAAAACTCGCACAAGACTTATTACCATAGTTTAACTAGTTACAATTAAGCGTGATTAAAGTTAGTTAACTCTTATTCATCTCACATACAGTTGTAGGGATACAGAGGAGTCAAATGATGACCTCAGTATGTATTAATTAAGTGTTTTGTTTAACAGAATCATGTATAGCAGATGTATGCTGACCTGATTAAATTTAATTAAAAAAATTTAGGAGAACAACAAGAGTAGTGTTAAAAATAAACAACAATGTATGGGCTAAATTCATCATCTTCTTCTTTAACCTTTAATGACCCCAAAATTGAGACTAGGCCTCCCTTAGTTCTCTTCATTTTGTTCGATTTTGAGGGGTACTCGTCAAGGTTAATCCCGCTGTCTCGCTAATATACTAACGAGTTCTCGGCCTTTCTCTCGATCGCCTTTCAGTCCACGACCTCCATTGCAATGTGTTCTGTATAGTGTCACTTAAGACATAAGGCCCTGGCTATTATGTTTATAACTTTAGTTTTATTCCTTATATATTCGTTCCTTTTTCTGCCCTGCAAATAATACACTCAGTATCCTTTCTATAGCTCTTTGAGATGTTCTAAGTTTATTTATCATTTTGGTGAATGTCCCAGGTTATGCGCCATAGGTAATTACTGACAAAATGCATTAGTCGTAACCTTGTTCTCAGGTGTAAATGTATCTTTTGTGTTAGGATTTACTTTAATCTTGTAAAAGCTACTCATCCGAGCCTTATTCGTCTTTAAATTTCAATATCCTTGTTTTCTTTGCTTAGTGTCACTCTTTGTCACCAGCTATATATAGTCTTGCTTTTCTAATTTCTGGTTATTTCTATTTTTGGGTCCTCTAGGCACTTGACTTTGGTTTTATTTTTGTTCTCAAATCGTGACCATTTTCTGCGAACAAGATTATGTCATCGGCGAATCTTAGGTGTGTAAGCCTTTCTCCATTTACATTTATTCCTGAGTTTCCACAATTTAACCTCTTAAACACTCCTTCCAATATTAATCAGGGTGAAGAGTTGTGGTGATATTGTACCACCTTGTCTTATTCCTCTCCGCATCTCAAAGAACTCTGTCGTGTCACGGATTTTTACTGCAGCTTTAGTATTTTTGTATACGGTTTTTATTATGTTCGCATATCTATGATTCATACGAACTTCCGCTAGTTCGTGTGGTATGGTCCAGTGTTCCACCAGTCAAATGCCTTTTCGTAATTAATAAAAGCTATATTTAGGGGCATATTATATTCTAGCATCTTCTCTATTAAAGTTTTCACATTTAGAAGTTGATTACAAGTACTGAACCTCTTACGAAATGCCATCTGTTCTAGAGGTTGGTAGTCTTTAAGTTTGTTCTTTATTCTCTCTGCGATTACTCTTGTAAACAATTTATAAGTCTGCTGTAATAGAGTGATCGGTCTATAATTTTGCAGAAGGTTTGGGTCTCCCTTTTTAAAATACATTACGATAATTGCCTCATTCCATTTTTCTGGCATGTTTCCTTATTCTATCTACCCGTTAAAAAATATTTTCAGTTTAGGGAAGATTATGTCTGCTGCTTCTTTGATCATCTCAGTTACTATCTCCTCACTTTCCGGAGCTTTATTTTTTCCATTTTGCCTAAGGCGTGTAACATTTCCTCTTCAATTATTTCCGGAATATATTCTGATGCAACGTTTATTACTTTTCTAGTTTTCTTTCTTCCTGGATGTTGTTGCACCTGGGAAATATATAATTTTTTGTATAATTCTTCTGTTATGTTTTAAATTTTATCTCTGTCCCTTGTCTCTTGATTGTTTGAGTTTTTTGTCTTACTATTTCTCTTCTTGTTTGTAGGGTGTGTCTCTAGTTTTACGTATCATTCCTCTTGTCTATTTTCTGCTATAATCTGTTGGTTTTCTCTATATAGCCGTCTTATTCTTCCCATCATTTGTTTTGCCTCTTGGAATAGTTTGCTCCCTTTGTCTATGGGTGTTTTTTGCTATTTTCGCTGCTGTTTCTTAAATTTTTTCAATCATTTGTTTGGAAAATCCACTGATGTTGAAGAAATTCTGCACCTCTTTCAGTTTTTAGTCCAGTTCTTTGCTGTATTCATATTTCTTTTCTTTAAAAGTATAGTTATTTATTTTGCTTATGTTTATTTTTATGGTGTACTTTCTTGGCTCTTTAATTCTTCTTTAGCTTTTACCAAGCGGTGGTTGCTTCATGTGTGTGATGCATCACGGACTGACAGGTCTTTTACGATCTTTTTGGTGGATAAAAGGATGTACTTTATTTTACTGGTCTTCCCATCTCTTTGATTTTCTTCTCCTGATCCATGATCCATTAATCAACATCTCACAAAAATTTTCAAATCTTTAGATATTAACTACACGATTCTGAATTCCCTAGGCATTTTTATTCACAGCGTTCCTTAATCTAAGAGAAATTTCTACACGTAAAAATCATAAAGCCTAAAGATTTTGTCTTTCTAGAGCTCACATCTTCAAACAGTCTCAGTACTCTTGATTATAGATACAATCTATAACAGCATACTTCTCGAATATTTATCGAATTATTAGTTTATTACCCCTGTTATCAAAAATACTTGAGAAACTGCTGCTCAGCAAGCTAGAAACTAAAATCAACTGTCATGAAATTTTATCCAAACACAAAAAATTATATACATCTTGATATTAAATAAACATTCGTCCAAGATTAGCATGAAGAATTACTATTTAAAATAAAACACACCTTTCCTGAAAATTACTATTTCGTCCCCAAATTATATCATTCTGAGTGCAATTTTCAAACTAAACTCAAGCTTAAAACTTCCTTAACCTATCCCATTAAAACTGTTGCAGCGAAAAGTAGTGTACTCGGCCCAATTCTGTACTTTATTTCGATGTTCTAACAACGAACAACACATTAATTACCATCTTTGCATATGACACTGTCACACTACCCTCTCGCTGCAACCCAGAGAAAGCTACAAACCTGATACAACTTCATTTAGATTGTCTCGAAAAATGATTCGATATTGACGAATAAAGGTCACACAGATTGGCTTTAAACCGAGATACAATAAATGCCCAAATGTTCGGGAAAATGCCATCAATCTGCTCATTAAAAACGAAGTAAAATGCTTCGACCTATCACTTTACTCGAAACTAAAATAGCCGCTCTCGTGGATGCGGTGTGGGATACGATACCGATGCGGCTCGTAAGGACCAAAAAATGGAGAGGCAGGCGTGTAAATAGCCGCTCTCGTGGTGCGGTGTGGAGACGTAGTACGGCCCGTAGTGGAAGGTCAGCCGATAAGGCCAAATCGTCCCTTAAACAGCCGTCGCGTTAGCGGATGGGGGCGGCTACCGATATCAACCAATGAATTGCCAAATCGCTCACCTGAATCGGCTTCGGCTTCGGCTTCGTCGGCGATTCCAAGGTTGCGGATCTGGTATCTGCGGGATGTTGAGACACGACCAAATTGAGCTGCGATGCGTGAATATTTGCTGTTGAATATGCGTGAATGATGCTTAAGACACGACCGTACTGGCCGAGCTGCGGCGCTTGAATATGAATTTATGCGGACTAAGACACGACCGAACTGGCCGCGCTGCGGGGCGTGAATGCGAATGCTTGCGGGGTGTGAATTTATGCGGACTAAGACACGACCGAACTGGCCGCGCTGCGGGGCATTAATCTTAATTTATGCGGACTAAGACACGACCGAACTGGCCGCGCTGCGTGGCGTGAATGCTTCGGCTGAGCAAAAGCCCATGCCGTGTGTGTGCGACGGCAAAACGTAGCTGATATCAAAGGCTGGCATGCCGCCACGATATAAAGTGGTTCAAGGGCGAAAAGGCCGCCACACCACTAATTTGAAAACAACATATAAATTCGAAGAAAACGCAAATAAAACATACGTTACAACAAACTCAACTGTTCAGGCCAAAATTCCAAATTAGCATTAGAACGCAAAATGCTTCTTGAGAAACTTTTATTGTTATTTTTCTTCCGCCTGTAACGTTAGGTTCCTCTAACTTAATCAGTCACTTTGCTGTAGACATTTCTCTCTTCTGCTTTTTAAACAGCTGTTCTGCGTTTCTAATGTAAGTCCATCCGCGGACGTTCTTTAGCCAAAACATTCGTTCCCTTCTAAATAAGTTGAAGCAAATTATATTTCTCTTCCCTTAGTAAAGGGCCAGACAGGAAGTGTTACATTTTTAAAACACTCTAACACAGATGTTTTTGATTAAATTTCAATGTTTGTTTTTCCAAAGATTACATGTACAATGCCATCTAAGAAACATAAAGCTCAAATAAAATTAATTTAATTTAGGTGTAAAAAATAACGCCATTCAGGTGGCGATTGTTCTTGTTTAGGCGATGGTAAAATTTTCGATATTTCTCAAGTTACAGCTTTCAAGAGAGCTTCAAGAGTCTATGGTTTTCCAATATAAACCTGAGCTGTCAGTTAGCCCCGTAAGAAATAATTAGACGGTAAAAGATCTGGCGATCTTGTGCCATTTCACATTCCCGCGCAAAGAAATAAAGAATCCTGGAAAATATTTTCCTAAAACAGCCAATAATTCCTTTGAGATATGGTGAGCAGTTCCATCCTGTTGAAACAAAACCCTACCGAGGACAATCAATTGCCTTCTCAATTGAGACACCAAAAATTCTCGCAACGTCGTAAGGCAACGCTGAGTTGATCGTGAGAGTGCGCCCGTTTTCTCAGAAAAAGTACGGCCCAATTATGCTAATTTAGGCAATTTCATACTACAGAGTTACTCTCTCACTATCCAGAGGAACTTTTATAGACTTTCCGTGGATTACTTTTCGACCAATACTGGCAATTTTGTTTGTTTATTTCGTCACTCGTTATCAAAACACAGTAATTTTCTGAGGTTTCAGTATTATTTCTGCAAAGGTAAAGCGCCGTATATAGTCATCGTCCTTCAGTTTTTGATTTTGTAAGCATGACAGTGGAGGTCAAAGTACAAAATTCGGCGAACTGACATATACATGCGCAAAGCGACAGGGCTGGCCTCAACAGCCTGTCGAACTCTTTCTGTTTTCTGGTGTTCTAACGGTGCGATCACTTCTTCGAGATGTGCCAGCCAGGTCTACTGTTCCTCTCGTCCTAAAGTTGTTATAGGACTTCAGTATTGTTTGGCGAACGGCACCGCGTCGACCAACATTGAAGTGAGTTCGAAATCTTTGTTGTGTCTGCATCACCGAATGATCGGGTGCAACAAAGGTGTCGTAAACAAAGACGCGTTGTTCAGTCATCCACGGTTCTATAGATACTGAAGTGGAAACTAACAATGAGTGAATATCAACCATTGCACATGCGTTAGCTCCTCTACCATCAATGCTATATTTGTATCAAAAAATTAAAAGCCCCCTGCCGGACGCTGACCAAGGTAAGCTGGTTTGCGTCATTTTATTGAGTTTGTTAGTTTCCGTTGGGTACCATCTCTCTATAAGGCTTAAATAGTTGCAACTCTTTGAATGCATAATACCCTTCCTCTATACCACCACATCTCAAAAGCTTCCAAAGGGTTCATTGCTGTTATTTTCAGTATCCATGCTTCTATTCCTTATAGCAATGTAGAACTTACCTAACATTTGACAATTCTTTGCTTAATTAATAAAATAAATAATTTAATTATCTGACCTAGTTCTATTGTTACATGTTTGTAATTAAATATGTTAAATACTTTTTATTTAATATTTGCCTATTGCCTCTGAAATATCGTTCCATTAAAAATGTTAGCACACCTTCTACCCGGTCCTCTGCCACTGAGTTCACATTTCGCTGCCGTCGCCATTCACATTTGCCCCTCGCGGTTCGCTTTTACATTTCGCCGGGAAAATTTTTCCACGGTAATGCGCTTTTCGTATTTCATATTTCTCACGCAAACAAACTTTTCGGGCTTATTATTGTTATGCAAATAAACGAGCAGCGGCCCTTCGCAATCCCACAATCCGTTCGCACCCGCTCCTGGGCGTTCACCTCCCGCTAGGCGGCGGGGACTCACAACTGCGGTTTCCAGCGGAATACATTTGAATCGTCGGGTTTCCAATTCCCAAATTTTCGTTCTTGCTCCCAGCTTTCCGCATTCCGCTGCCATCGCGGCGCACCCTTGTTTAAAAATTTCAATTCGAGGATCCCCGAACCCCCGCCTCTTCAAAGCTTCAGCAGGCGCGCTGCTTTGTTGCTGTTTTGTGCTGTTTTTCTGGCAATGTTTTCATTTAAGAGAAGTGCCACAAACAAAAATTTAGGTTCAACAGAATTTGTTAATTACATAAATACAGAAAAATAAATTAAATTAGTAACATTGTATAAATTTAATATAAAATACAAAGTAGAAAGTTTCAAAGAAACACGGTAGTAATAAACTTAAATAAATTAAATATTAGAATGACATTTAGAAAAATATTTATTCTATATTTATTTTATTAATTTTGTTTTTAAATTTTCTAAAACTTTTAGCATTTCTAATTGTTTTTCTTATAGTCCCCTCTATATACATAAGCACAGTACATAAAATCCCCTAGCCGCCAGTTTCCTTTGGAAAAAACAGAAGGGGCAGCCAAATTTGACGTAGAATCCAAATCCGCGATCATAAATTCAAGAAAACAAGTGCAAGTGGCTTAAAAAAATTCTTTGATCAACAGGGAAATACGGACTGGACGAACAAGCGCACCAAGTGCGCTTTCCCGTAGTGCCCAATTGATTGAGTTGGTAGCGGGTTTGCTTCGAGATGCGAGATTTGTGGGTACCATCCCTTTGGTGGTTACCGTTTTTTTGCAGTCTTTTGCAACATTGGCTACATTAAAATGGGGGAGGGCTGACACTTCTTCTTCTTACGCGAAGCGCCTCAACGCACACCGCTCGAAAGCTTTACCATCTCATGCATAGAAGTATACTTTAACAAAGCCGCGAAACGGCCTTTAAATTAGATATATGTTTAATATTATAATGTTCCATTTATGCTGGTACTGTAGGTTGAGGCATATGATCATTCAGCATCATACAGTACTGCTATAAAATATATGAATTTCTGGTATCCGAATATTTTTTAAATTTTTGGACATAATTTTGACACCTGTTCTGCAATTATGCAACTAAAAATTTTAACATTTTCAAACACTTACTGATAAAGGCATGCAAATCACTATAACCAGAGAAAATCACTATTTTATTGAATATTAAAGAACAAATATTTTGCGTCATTTTAATCGTTTCTTTTTTACATTTTTTATATGGTATGGTTAAGCAGCCTTAATTCTGCAAAATATTTCCAGATATCTACAAGGCAATTCCCAATGATCGTGTTCAAGTTCGAACCTTCACAAGAACACCATTTCATATTTCTCGAAGCATTGGGGGATGCAAGTAGTGTTGTGGAAAAGTCCAAGATCAGTCGTGCCAAGACTATTTTGAGACTCTTCAATGGAAGTGTCATCCACATGTCTTGCGACAATCCCCACATCACGACAGTCGATATTTTTCACCAATTGTGCAACCCACTATATTCGAAACCATCTGTTTGTAATATCAGACGTCGTTTGTAGCAAGGTAGACTTAAAGGACTTTGTCCGGTCAAAAACTAATGATTTTGAATAGAACAAGAAATCGAGTGTGGAGTAAGCAGAACTCGACGAAATATGAATGAGAAAATATTTTCTGAAGTGACAAAAGCAAGTACATATTGTTCGAAACAGTTGGAATTCATTGAATTTGTGGTCCCCAAGGCACTTCTTTCGATCCCATGTACCATATTCCCACAATGAAGCACTAGTTATAGTCACTGGATTATTGATTGCTATCTTTATGAAGACATCTTCGAGAACACAGTGCGTACATACAAGTATATCATGCAAAACATGAGCAAAGACTTCATTTTAAACAAGATAATGACCGCAAATATCATTCGAAGCTTGTTCAGAACTGGCTGGTTCAGAACTTGCTTGCGGTAGTGGCCGAACCGATCTCTCAACCTGAATTTCATCGAGGGCCTCTGGGCAGAGCTGAAACGTTATCTGATCGGTAGAAATACCAATGCAGATGAGACGTATGCCCAACTCGAAGAGAAATGGAAGAACGTCCTCCTTTCCATCGTCCATACTTTTCTAAACTCTACTCTCTCAGATGTCAAGCCCACATTGATGCCACTGGTTGTGCTACTAAGTATTAGACTGTTGTTCACTTTTAATTGATCGAGGTGTTTTTATTTGATGTTTGTTTCGCTGGTATATTTTTTCTTTTGAAAAATCGGTTGATGAGTCGTGTAAAACACCTCAAAAAAGATTATGTCTGAAATACTAAAAATTTATATATTTTTAACCAATACTGTGGTTCCTCTTTTTATAGCCGCATAAAAATATTGCGAATATTCTTAACAGTAAATAAGCAACCCCGTGATAAAAAATATGTAAGCGTGTTATCTGAATACATAGAAATTACCTGGTTTGATTTAGAGTTATGAAATCTTTTGGCCATAAGTAAGAAGAAATAAAAAAACGAATATCCCGGCAGAAACCCAAAACGAGTGAAGTGGGGTCAACAGCTAAAGTCATCATTAAAATATTCACCGTTGGACAAGCGTAAATAACAGATAACATCAAAGAAAGTAAAAGCCAAAAAGAAAATATACCAAATCTCTTGCTGTATTTATTGCCGACATGCTTATAAATCTTAAACTCGTTATTCAAAATCAGTTTAGTTCAAAATAATGGCAAATAACTCTATTAAAGTGAGTGAAAAATTTCTAACTCTTCCTACACATTAAAAAAGAGTTACCGGCAAACGATTTAGTAAATCACACTTTATTACTCACTTCCTGTTGAAAGAATCAAAGAAGAATTAACAAAATAAAGATTTAATACTAGATACATCTACAGCATAGAAAGCAGATTTAATAATGACTTATTTGTCTGAGAGAAACAAGGATATTTACAATCTCAAATATATACACTATACAAGTGTCATAGTAGAACCACCAAGAAGAAAACAGAATTAGTCTAGTGCATATGGTGTCAGGCATGCAATCACAAAAAAGCATGTTGAAACAGACTGTGGCTTGTGTCAAGATGTACATGATACCACGATATGTACTAATAATTTTAAAATTCTGGTAAAGTGTTTTCTATTTGGGAGTCCTTAGACGGCAAATTACAAAGATTATGCAATCTATCGAGAAGTTCAAAAAAGTATCATCCTAACAAAATTTTTGCACAAATTAGAGTCGTCGTAAGTAATTTTGCTCCAACCCTAAGACAGTCCATTTTTAGAACTCACAAACCAAACTCTGTTTCTGAATCAAGTCCCAAATAAAATACGAATAATATAATAAAATATTGAAAAAATAATAAAATAATAAAATACCGATAAAAACCGAACCAGTCTTCATGACTTTCTTAGAAAAGTTCCAAGATCGTTTCTACCAGCTCATTTAACAAAATTAAACATCATAATTTTTTGTAACACAAATGGATTCTAGCAACATAAAAAGCTGCACAACAAAAAAGCATAGTAACATTTTCCGGTATTCAATTTACCACACCGGATACTTTATTAGATGGAACAGCCCATGGAGGAATAGCTCCATTGCAAATTTTAAATGACACAAAATTTTCTCTTCTTTTGAAAACCCACTTGCTGGCCAACTGGTTAAATAGAATTCTCGATCTTTTAAATTTCTGCGTTACGACTCTCACTCAATATGGAGTCCAGTTATGGTCTTTTCTTAAATAATTCTCTTATGATTGTAACAGTTGGCTTCTCTTATGAATAAAATAATAAACATATGAATACGGAAATTAATTTTTTCATAACTTTATCGACCCAAACGTAAATTTATGTCAGAATAAACAAATTAAAAAAACTTTAGACCACCTAATAGCAACAAAGTACTCCACCTTTGTTGACACAATATGAAAATGTAGTTATCACCCCTAAAATTAAGTAATTAATTGCAGAAAAATGAGACTTAGAATTATTTGGCAACAAATGGATAAAACAAATACAACAGATAAACTAATAAATTAAAAATAAATAAATAATAATAAATTTTACTAATGTGAATTTACCCTATCCAAAGATGACTATACAATCCGGCGAGCAACTAAAGACTTTAAACACAACTGACCGTTTCAAATTAGAAGAATAAAAGAGAAGAAAGAACTTTTCTACGTCATTTTACAAAAACTTTTATACCTCATAGCGCAAGCACAAATAAAGAAACAGAAGAATACATAAATCTGCTTTTACTATAAGAAGTCAAAAAAGAATTAAATTTGCTACCTAGAAATTAAAGTAGCCGAAAATTATAAAATAACAGAACAGTTATTAGATAAGCTCCCTAAAAAAAATGTTATTAATTACTAATATATTTAGTGTGGTTTTCATGTATCCTATTGACCTAAGAAACTTAAATTATATTGTTATTAAAACTTGGAAAACACCCACCAAAGCTTTATCCTGTCGTCCTATAAGGTTTTTGTCGGTATTATTCAAACTGTTTAAAAAACACCTCTCTAAACAATAGATAAGTCATTACAAACAAAAATTATTACATTAACAAACTGTTTAAAAAACACCTCTCTAAACAATAGATAAGTCATTACAAACAAAAATTATTACATTAACTTGAATTTCGACACACACTCAAACATACATCAATAAAGAAACCCTTTGAAAAGACTCTTTCTCAACATGTTATTTAGACGTTTGATAAGGTGTGACACGGAGCACCTCTCTCAAAGTTAAATCAATACTTGCACGTAACGTTTGCACCAAGGCGACGGCAGAGTCCTTTAATAAAAATTAATAGCACAAACTAAAAAAGTTAAACATCTAACCAACAATCTAACAATCTAAATTACTCCATACTAAATTTGAAAAACACATATCTGAAAAAGGGTAAGAAATGAATCTGAACGTCAAGCAACGTATTGTTTACTAGAGAAGAAATAAAGTATCGATTAATAAAATAATCATAAAGCCAGCGTGGACGTATGGAATCCAGCTTTGGAGGCGTTTAATTCAGTCAAGGGTAGACACCATTCAATGTTTCCAAATAATACATAAAAATGTAAACGTATCTTTCATTAATGAAATCAGTAAGCAACAGGCCGCCTAGCACTAAATTCAACTGGAAATATATCTAAATAAACATGTCTTACTCAAAAAAAGATAAATGTAAAATGAGTAAGGGTAAAATATATTTCAGAGATCTACGAAAACACCAACGGCACTGTCTGAAAAATGAGAATACGGATATTTTGGTGGAAATGACAGAAATAAATGATTTACTAGAGGAGGCCACGAAAATATAAAAAGGTCAAAAAACACTAAAGATATCCTAGATATGAAAGTATCGATGAAGAATTTTATAGAAAAAGAAGTAAAAGTAGATGTGGAGGAAAACTTTAAAATCGGTGAAAACGTTCGTGCGTTGTAATTTAATAACTATAAAGAAAAACGAAAATAAACAGATATAAAAATATCTTGGAATGGGGAAGTAAATGGTAATTGAAATATGATGTAAGAAGATTATAACAAGCGGAACAATATGAAAATGGAACGATGACCATGAAACACTATTAAAGACTACCCAGCTAAAAACTATTTAAATATCCAAACAGAATTAAATTGGCGACTGCTGCAATAAAATTTGTAAATTAAATTAAACAAAACAGTGGTAAAAATATTGGTAACAAAAAAAAACAATAAAATTAAGACAATGGATAAAAATAAAAATAAAAAAGATACAAAAACGCACAGTAAAATGGGAGCATGAAATATAAAAAGCTACGCAGAAGAAGAAGAAGTAATCAATAAGATGCAGAAGACAAATATGGAATGTGTGGAGATTAGAGAAACCAAAATGAAAGAGAACGGAAAAGTGAGAGATCATTTTTGGATGCTATTGTCGGGAGCATAAAAAGACGAGAATGCATGCAAAATAGAATGCAATACATAAAAACAGAAAAGTTCCTTGGCGAAAGAATTCTCACAGTAAAGAGATTAGTGATAGCTTACGGTCCAAATGAGGATGCAAAAAAAGAAGGCAAAAACACATGATTTCAAGCGCAATGTAATACTGATGGGAAATCTTAACGGCAGAGTAGGTAACAACAACAAAAAAATCAAACGGTGTTTAGAAAATCAAGGAGAAAAACAAAAATAAAAATAGAAAAGAAAACGTTTGCGTAGGTAATGAATTAGTAGCAGCAAACACATATTTGTAATATAAAAAAATACCATAAAATCACTAGAAAAATAAAGAATAGAAATGAGAGATTAATAACAGACAGATTTTCATTTAGTAAAAATATCTGGAGAAAGATCATAGATGTAAAAGTCAGAAGAGGAGCAGATATTTATTAAAAATGAAATAAAAAATCAAAAACAAAGAAAAAGAAGAAGGTAATAAAAAAATTGAACATAGAAAGATCAGATGTTATAAATTGAGAGATACGATTTAATAAAAAAAAACTTCACAGAAAACTTTATAACAGTAACAAAATAAATATGAGGAACAAGAATTCCTATTACTCAAGTCAAAATAACGCGCTGGTGCGCTAAGAAACGACAATCAAAAAGAAAAAACAAACTTGAAAAAATATCCAAAATCGAAAAAGCACACATACCATGAAAAATATAAAGACGAAAGAAATAAATTTAATAAGCTAACAAAAGAAGGTAAACGAAAAACTTTGATAGAATTTAGAAAAATGATGAAAATAAAATTAAAAATTATTTTTCAGGCCCTTTCAAAGGCGGGAAAGACAAGAGCTGCTTCCAAATATCAAAAGCAAAAAATTAGAGTTTCTCACGAAAGATCTAGAAATTACGAAACGATGGAGACGGTGCTTCAAAGAATTAGTAGAAAAAGCAGATATAACATGTAGAGAAGGGAACTTAGATGAAGAAAAAAAAAGGATAGTAATAGTGTAAATATAGAAAAACAGCTACAAAAGGGCAATGAGGATGTGGGAAGAGAAAACAGTAAGAAGAACGTTTGAAGCAAAAACTTATAAAAAGAAGAAGAAAGGAAGACCGACAAGCAGGTGAACAAAAGAAGTAAAAAGTGCAGCGAAAAAACACAACATAAGGCCTATCTCTCTCTTCCTTTTAACCAAACGTTTTGATGTTCACAATTTTCCTGCTTTCAGTCTTGGGAGTTTTTTCCAGAGCCTCACCCAGCTCATCTCTTTAGGAGTTTCTTGGTCAACCGCATTTTCCTCATCTTATTGGATTACTCTTCTTACATACTCGTACCAAATTAATTTACTTCTTCAATGTAAGTATGTCTTTTTCTATGTTCATTCTGCTACTTTTTATCTGTTCTTCTGTCCTTAAATCTTTCAATATAGTAGATTCTAAATACTTAAATTATTATTTCAAGATCTTCAATTCCTAAATTTTGAAAGTTTTCACTTGTTGCTACATATTCTCTTTTATTAAAATATATTTCTAGTCCCACTCTTTCATATCTTGCTTTAACTATTCGCAGCATATATCCAGTTCTTCATTCTCCTGCGCAATTAGTACCTGGCTGTCGGCAAAACTCAATATTCATTTATGATTCATGCATTCGCATTGCTTCTTCGATTCATTAATGCGTGTTGAAAAAACAGTAAATAGCTGTGATAATGTTCAGCAACCTTTTATGAGGCTTTTTATCGCTTCCAAGCTGTCGATGATTTTTGTTTTATCTTTACAACGATATCACTTCAGTTATATAGGTTTCTAAACGGCGTTTATCAGTTGATGATCATGACTTTCCGTAGCTTTGAAGTATTCTAATTATCATACGATAAACTTTTGTAAATCAGTACTTAATTTAGCCTTGCTGATTTATTGTATTCAACAGATTTTATTGTCTGATAGATAAAAATCTTATTTTGGTCATTTTCGCATGGATTTAAAATCTGGGGGCTTGCTCTTTTCCCTTACAAGTCTTTTTATTTCTTTATTTTTCTCCTTATATTATATTTGATCTTCTTCCGTTTTATTCCTAGTATTTAACAATTTCATGTAAAATTCCATTTTTCTTATAGCCTCTCAGATCCAGCCGCAAATATTGCATTTTTGTTTTTCTGCTTCTTCTAAAGCTTCAATGTCCGCTTCCTTTATGCTACATTTTACATGTGAGTGTGTTCTCTCAAGGCTCTTGTACCTAAATTCAGATAATTTGTGATCTAATTTATTTTGGTATAAATATTTTATTGCCTCGACCTAAAGAAAATACAGTTTAAATTTACTGGTCTTTTGTTTTCGTTTTCTCTTGCTGTCCTCCTGAATAACAGATCTGCAATCTTTTTCAAATTACTTGCAGATGCTTTCTTGTCATTTTAGCTTTTTTCTTAACTATGAAGTAGTTCAGTATTAATTTAGTTTTATTGTTTCTTTAAACTCAATGTTTAAGTTTGTGTTGATGAAGGCTATTTGTCGTTTTTTAAATAATACAACTGGCATATTTCTATTAGTCTTCCCCATTGTCACTAATAGTGTTTTATCCTAACCGTTCTACTGTGTCATAATCATTTTTATTGTCTGTTCTTTTATTTAGGTTTCCTTTGATAAGAAGTTCTGGCATTGCTTCACAAAAGATTTATTTTTATGACTAAACTGTCATCTGTGATCCAATACACTTCTAATACATTTATATCACTTTTGTAGATTATTAAATCTATTTTTATAATTTTCTTATTTACAGGTTCCTAAACTTAAACCTTCTTTTTATGTTTCTTTTTGATTAATATTCTTATCCCTATCGCGGCTCTTGAATCCTTGGATTTTTGTTTTATTTTCTTTCCTCTTCGTTTCTGTCTCTTGCTGTCATGACCAAGTTAATTTCTTTAAATACTTCTATTATTTCTATCTGTCTAGCTAAAAAGGAGATAAAGAAGAATGAAGACATTTTACTCAAATATTTATTTTTATTATTATGCTGGTATGGTTAGACTCTTACAAATCTTTATATGTTGCAAAAGTATGGTCAAATAGTGCTTAGTAATTTTTTTTGTTTATTTAGAAATTTACAATCTGTTCTATGAGAACATTTAGTAAATAGGATAATTAGTAGGTACAACATGAGGGCAGAAGTTTATGTATGACCAAGGTAATATAAGTGATACTCAAATGATTTAGTTTTGTAGATCAGTGGGGCGTTTCCTTTTCAGTCTTCTAGGTACGGCTAGTTCATTCATTAGGTGGATAACCTCCTCATTGTGATGCCCTGGAAGATTGCGGAAATAAGTGGTGCTGAATCTTTGAATTTCTTCAACTGTAGGAATGGCTAAGTCATCGTGAACGGTTTTATTGCTTATATACCAAGGCGCAGGATTTTAGACTGCAGTCGTTGTATAATTTTTTAATTTGAGGCCTTCGTGCAACCCCACAATTAAATCCCATATGTCCAGATGGGTTTTATAATACATTTATATACAAGTAACCAATACATTTGTCGAATCTTGTTGTTTATGTGATTCTTTCTGGATATTAAGTGTGACCGCCATGTGAGTTTAGAGTCTAGTATTAGTCCTAGGTATTTGACCTTGTTTGGGACAGGTAGCTGGTTATTGTTAATGGAGACATTTGGGCAGGCGATTTGTCTAGTTTAAAAGCTTATTTGTGTTGACTTAGCGGCAGTAACTTTGATACACCAGGAACTGAGCCATTCTTCAAGTTTGTCTAGATGAGTTTGGACACAATCAGCATCCAGTTGAGGATTATTGTCAACTGAGAGGATCACAGTATCGTCTGCAAAAATTGCAATGGTTATGCTATCAGTAGTTGGTACGTCCGCCGTACATACAAGGTACAAGAATGGTCCTAGGACACTACCCTGTGGTACTCCTGACTCGATTGGGTGGGTTGTGGAAACATCATTATTAAATTTAGTTTGGAAAAAGCGATCGCTGAGATAGGACTTTAGACTGAGATAATAGTAGGTAGGAAGAATTTGTTTTAGCTTAAATAAAAGACCTTTATGCCAAACAAGGTCAAAATCTTGAGCAATATCTAAAAATTCTGCGACACAAACCTTTTTTTCTTCCAGACTTCTTATGATCTCGTTAATGATTCTGTGACACTGGTGAATTGTAGAGTGTCGTTCTCTGAATCCGAATTATATTTAGGTAGTATCTCGTTCAGGTTAATATCAGTTTATAGTCTCTTTAGTAGTAATCTTTCAAATATTTTAGATAGCAGAGGAAGTAGGCTTATAGGACGGTATGAAGAAGTTGAATTAGGTGGTTTATCAGGTTTAGGTACTAATATGATCTGGGCAAATTTCCAAGAAATGGGAAAATAGGTGAGTCTTTTCATACTATTGTAAATAGTAGTTAATATTGTTATTGCCGTCTTCGGTAGTTTCTTAATTATGATATCACTTCCCTTTTCCAGTCGCCAGTGTGTAATCATTCACTTAGAATGTGATTTATATATAACCTATAGTAATTGTAAACTGTGCTTTTTATCAAAAATTTTGTTAATTACCAAAGCGATTGATCTACAATTACTTTACAAAATCGTATGCAAAGAGATGGCAATTTGTCTGCCTCGACAGGTAGTAATGTCAACTTTTAGAAAGTTTGCTGATCGATTATTTACAAAATTAGGGAAAAAATATGTCTTGCGTAAGCTGAAGAGGGCAATTTAAACATTCTTAAATACAGAAAAGGGAGATATGTGAGAAAGCGATTAGTGACAGTAATAAAATTGTTAACTACGAATATATCGTACTTCAACGATAACGAAGGGGACACAAACTTTAAAGAAAAATTTTTTAACAAAATTTCAAGAAAACTGGGGCAGACAACAAGACAGATTTCATAAATAGACTAAGAGCTCGCAGAAGAAACGAAAACAGAACAATAAAAGTTGGAATCACAACAAAATTTAAGAAACTAGAAATACTACAGAAGTCGGACAGACTGAAAGGAAGAAAATTAGGAGTGAGTGAGAATCTGGACAAGAAAACATGAAAAATAAAGAGATAATTACTCTGTCACATGATAGAAGACAGACAAAGAAATGAGAGCAATAATTATTAGAGACAAATTAGCAGTAAAAGAAGAAGAGTGGAAGATCGAAAATATTAAAGAATATGACAGAGCAGAAAATGAAACAACAAAAACCACGGAACTAAAGAAAAGGAGGAAAAGAGAAATATTTCCAGATAAAGAAGGAGATAACTCCCTTCGAGGAGCAATACCTAAGAAGAAAAATTGGACACAAATTAAGTTAATACCCCCCGGAAAGGAAAGACTAGAGTTAAAAGAGAATGAATTAAATAAAACATTTAGGAACATCACGAAGACAACACGGCAACAACATATTACAAACAACTAATAGGAATTACAAACCGAAGGAATTAATTATAACGAAAAACAATGAAAAAAGACAAGAGTTAACAAATGGCCGACAAAAAGAGGAAAATAGAAAACCATTGAGAAAAACCCAGAAAAACGTCAACAAACTAAGAATAGAGATATGGAACATAAACACTTTGGCCAACAAAGATAGAGAGTTAACAGAGGAGACGGATGACAATAAAATCCACCTGTTAGGCATAAGCAAAATGAAGGAAAAAGGAAACGGAATAATAAATATCACAAATAATCACATATTGTACTACCCAAGAGCAAAGATTAAAAGTTCAGCAAAAGAAGTGATAGGAATACTAATGACAGAAGATATGCACAAACATGTACTAAGATATAGAGCGGTAAACTCAAGAATCTTGTCGTTATCAATAAAACTAAGGCAGATCACTAATATAATCCAAATCTACAGACCTGTAGAAGGAACATATGAGGAAGAAATGAAATTTCATAGAATACTCCAGGAAGTACTAGATGAAACAAGAGAGGAAACAGAAACATCAACCATAATGAGTGACTGAAGTGCAAGAGTTGGAAAGGATTACAATAGAGAACTGGGTTGTACGGAAAATTAAGGAAAACAAACATCAAACAGGAACGGAACAAAAATAATAGAATTCTGCCAAAACAACGACTAAATAATAGGATAATACAATATGAAGACAAGAAAAAGAGGGCATATATACCTTCGTAGCAGAAGAACGCAATGCGAAAAGCTTAATGGATTATATAGTGCATACACGAGGTGTCAACGAAATAACACATATATAGAAACAAGAAAAGAGGCAGAACTAGACACAAATCACTGAGTGGTGTTGGTACAATGTTTAGCCAGAATAAACAAGACGGAAGAAAAAGTCTATAGCAAAATAGCAACTTACAAGCTAAAGATACCAGATAATCTGAGGAAATACCGAGAAAAGACAAACAAACTATTTAGTAGACCAATAGATTAGAGACAAGAAGAGAACTTAAAGTCAAAATAGAAAATATTAATAAAATAACTTTAAAGGCAGCAGAAGAAACATGTGAGAAAATTCAGCAAACATTTAAAAAGAACCAAGTGGTGGAATAAAGAAATAACAAGATTATTAACAAAACAAGCATGAAAGAGGTACATTTAATCAAAATCAAGATAAAACAGGAAAAACTACCCAGAAAAAACAATGCAAAGAAAACGATCAAAGAAGCGAAAAAAACTGGTGAGATATTGGAATAAAAATTGATAACAATTACAAAGCAGATACAAAAAATTCTGGACAACAGTAAAAAGGCTAAAGGGATCAAATAAAAAAATTTAAAGCAATATACAATAAACATAACAAACTCAAATTGGAAACGAAGAAACACTGAAAACCTGGATAGAGTTCAATGGCGAAATTTGTGGAGACGCAGTTGAGGAAGAAAGAAAAGAGAATAAAGGTACAAAAGAAGTCCAAGAAATAACAAAAGAACAAGTGCAAGAACGAAAATAGAGAAGCAAACAGAGAAGGTGAGATAGCCCCGAAAATGATTAAATGGAGATGAGATAAAGGCAAAAAATGTTTATGAGATCTATTCAAAGGAGCCTGGAAAGAATTGCTAAAGACTGTAAAACTAATTCAATCATCTCAAAAGACAACAAAGGTGAATCGTCAAAATGCGAGAATTATAAAGCGATCTGCCTTGCCCAAACTACATATGAATTATACATAAGAATCCTAGAGAAAAACTAAAAATTTACGTAGAATACAAGCTAAAGGAAGGAAAAAGGGCATTCAGACGAGAAAGACAAACGAACGAATACATCTTCATACTAAGAACCCTAATACCTAAGACAATAAAAGGGAAAAGAGCTATATATAACCTTCATCGACCTAAAAGCAGCATTCGAAACAGTAAATAGACAAGAACTATGGGACACTCTAGCCAAATTAAAAGTACCAAATCAGTTTATATGAATAATAAGAAGCACCATTAATAAAGTGATGGGTAAAATACAAATAGCAGGACAAAGATCACAGGAATCCGACATGAAAAGAGAGAAAAAGCAAGAAAACAGTTTAAGCCCACTGCTATTTGTGATCGTGATGGACAAAATACTAAAGCTAAACGAAACCAAAACAGAGCTAAACACCGTGGTAGGATACAAAAACCTAAAGCCCATATCAACAAGCAGCTTGGTGTACGCAGGTGACGTGACGTAGTATCAGAATCTGCAATAAAAAATAGGGGTTCCTATTTAAAAAACAAAGTTGTATATCACAGGGCCTTACCAGGATGCCGGACTACATAATTAGATGGCCCCCTTCGAACCCACCAACTTTTATTAAGGTCACTTGTCAATCGATAGATCCCCTATCGAGATATTTGCGTGCGACTTTTAAAATGGGACACCTAGTATAACAAAAATAGAGAGTGAAGAATTACCAAAAAGAATAATTTAAATGGAAAAACCGGTAAGGGGCAGGTCTGCCTACCAAGAAAAAAATGATTGAACCAAATAGGGGACATGAGGAGATCAAAGAGGAAATTAGAAACAGAAATAAATATTCTAACGGGGGACCAGAAAGCATAGGAGAACTGGGTGAAAGAAGGATGGGACCCACAATCCGACGCCGACAACTTCGGCAGTCAGTCATTTTGAATAATGTAAATATAATATTCATGCTGTAGCAAGTATGATGTCTGTATGCTAAGTTTTATCATGCTTGCCAGTTTTATAATTGATTGACATGGATTACATTCCAATGGTCTTTCTGAATGTCAAAAATCTCTTGGTACAAATACTTCGAGCCGCTTTCACGGCATAAATCTAATATAGTAATTTTATATAGTAAATCTTTCTTGTAAAAATTATCTGCTGCTGGTTGCATCTGAACTGTGCTACAGGTCGTTTCGGCCGCAGGCGATAAAAAATACGCAGCTTATGGGACACATTGCGCGCACGTCGTGCGATATTGACCCTCATTTATCTTGGCGCACTGCGTGTATGTCGTTAAGGGTACAAATAAGGCGAGTTATTTAGAGAACACTAAATATATCGTGCCATTAAATTATGGTGTACAGTTGAATAACAGGGGAGTAATTAAAGCAAAATGGATTAGGAGTGCCTTGCACTACAATAAACATTGAGCAGAAGAGCAATAAATTGTTTATTAGTGTAAGTGCAGCGAATGATGCAGCTATAAAATGCGCTTTTATGAGCTACGTAAAGTTCCATTCCCCCAAATGGCCCAAGCTGTAGTCGTTAATATTAATATTTAATTAGGAGGTTAAGCAACAACGGTTTAAACATAAATGAGTTGTTTACCCTGACAAGAGTAATGTTAATTTATTCTATAAAATTCCGCCTATTGAAGTTAACATACTATCCATCGTTGCGAAATCACACAAATCAGAGTTTCGATGTAACTAAATTAAAAGGCAAATCTTTTGGAATATTTAAAACAATTAAAACTCCTAATTTTACATTTGGTTGTCTTTTCTTGAAGCAGATGCTAGAAACTTAAATTTAAACTAAAAAAATTGAAGCTTCTGAGCAGAATAACAAATATCTTGCTGGAATCCATTATGCTTTACCAACTACAGCGGAACAGTTCTTTCTTATTTAGTTACTTAGGGTGATGAATAATGAACTAATATCTTTTTATGTACTTTCTCATATTCTTTATTTTTATAATAGTACATATATCCCAGAAGTCCTTAAGCTACTGACAAAATAAACAAAAGCCACTGTAATTAGTTAATGATGATAAGAAGCAGAAGAGGTGTTTTAGTAGCAAACCCATTATTTGATCTTTTTGTCACCAGACTATCGTTTAGACTAGTAATCTTCCACAATGTTTTGAAATGCTATCAGGTGAGAGGAAGAATTTACGTTCTAAAACCAACCGGGACTGGTGGCCTAATCCTAACAAGGATCTGGCTGTGGTCGTTGGTCAGGCTGCTGAGTGGTTGAGGCAAAAGGTGATCACTGCAGAGTAGCCACTATCCGGTTCAGCTACCGTTTGGTTGACTAGATGAGGGCTTCTTGCACTCCCCAGAAGTGTGATAGTAACTACATTTCACACAATTTAGGTTGACGCGACAGCAGCGCAGTGCATGCCCGAAGTGCTGGCAACGGCGACACTGGCTCATAACTTTCTTCTTCTTCGACTGCTTCACCATCACAGCCAAATCATTTACCTTTGTGCTGACGCTCAAGCTCAAGGAATATGAGCGGCACCGAACGTCGTTGAAAGCCCTTTCTTTGTTATCGTGACGATTGGGGTGTTGTTGTCCAGGAGCCCTTACTTTAACTTCTCCCCCCGGACATATTGTGGCACACTACAAATAAGTCCGCGCGGAAGCTTATCCGCCTTAAGCAAAATAAAATAGTGCGCGGTGAATCTTCGCTTTCTAATGGAAGCGAGTTAGCCACCGGTGATTTCCAAATGTAGCTATGTGGATAAAGATTCTATCTACTACATTTTTGGCTTTGAAGGAGTTAATCTTATTTTCACAAATTGCCTTTGTCGCGGAAGGACACATCACTTTCTGGGCGGCTTTCTCCACGTTACCTAAGGACCTTAAAGGTGTTCGCGGTTGACGCCAGAGAAGTAGGTAGCACCATTGTAATGGTATTACGACAGCGGAATCGATGGCGCTTGTAGGTAGGTTTGAAGCCCTACTATTCGCCTAAGCTAAGCTCTCTAGAGGAGGTGGAGAAGATTTCTAGGTAATAGTGCTGGTTGAGGATGCTGCCGAAGTAACTATTTTGAACTTACTCCCGTGTATTTCAATAAAAGTGGCAATCAAAGACTCTAGTAAAATTCCATGAGATGCTCATGAAATTGCGAGTAACACACGAGGAATTTTTGGCTGTCGCTCAACATTTTCCATTCGCTACGAACTACACGCGTTGCTATATTAGCGCGGCTCTGCATAACAAAACATTCAACACAGGTAGCACACACGGCTAGCATTTTTAACCGCATGCACTGCTTGAACACGGCTTTTTTGTGTCTCTGTATTCTAATAGTATCATAATTGCTCACGCATAGACATTAGAAAAACTTGCTCGGCATGCACAATGCTTTTCAAATGGCTCAAGACTCAAGGGAGTTTAAGTTTGGTGACCAAGTGAACTATATATCAGGCCGACTCTATCCGATCCATTTGTCGATGAATGTGTTATTGAGTTACTGGAAAATGTTCGCACTAAAGTGAGTTAGAGCTGTATTATATATCAACCACATATTCCGTCCTATTGCAAACGGTGTATCTTCAAGAAATAAAGGCAGACTCTCCCTTAGTAATTGAGCTTGGCAAGTACCGCCAGCAAAACCTTTCTTTTAGAAGAAGATCCATTCACAAAATTCCTGTACATGTTACACGTAATATGGAATTGCACTGGCAAAATACTTGTTTAGAACTTATATTGCAGTTATTTTTTACGGATCCCCGTAATAACCCCCACCATCAAACAACGATGTCTCACACAAATACCAAAGAACAGTTGCAGAAGCTTTGTGATTCGGTTGCTGTTTATAATTCTAGGTGTCTAGTAAGTGTGTGCGACCTCTTACCATTTTCATTCACTTGTCAATGCATCTAAGCCATTTCTGCTTGTTTCTGGTATAAATAACTCCCATTTTAACAGAAGTTCACAGAACTTAGGAATAAATTTGCAAGTAAAGAGAAACGTATGTATTGTAACTAAGATGAGTGTTCTTACAGCGCCCTAATATCATAGAGAGCAGTATTGCCGTAATTGAAATCCGGAATAAAAAAATACATGTGCCGGACATGTGCTCATATAAACCTTTGTTTCTTTTCAGGATAATTACTCGTAAAGGTTACCCCTAGAGTTAACATTTACACTGTATAGTACTTTGTCGCGTTCTAGAATTTATAAGAACTCTCGAGAAGTCTACCTGTTACGTTCTCCTACTACTGTGAGTAGATCCTAACGTTGATTGCTACAGTATAGAAGCCTAAATTGCTTTGAAATTTCGTTAAACTTAAAATAGTTTAGAATTGCAAGAGTAATTTATAAATTTACAGATAGAGTAAGCAAACTTTAAATTATCACGGTCATCAGGTGGTCATTTACATAATTCTGCCCATTTTCTTAGCCATGATACTTTGAAGAATTTTAATTGTTTGCATCGATACCTTCAATATATTTTTCCCTAAATTTGGTCTCGTTACTTTTTATACAAACCCCGTAAAATATATATTTTCAACAAGCTGCAGTAAACATAGTACGTAGCTTCAGACCCCGTCAATCCTGAAAAAGAAAATGTCTTTAGACGCTCTATTATATTAGTAGTAGGGCGTATATAAAATGAACTGAACATCACACAAAAGGAGAAAGGGACCGCTTTATTTCCCAAGGAATCAGCACTATGACATCTTCAAAATTTAAATATTCCAGAGGTAAGACAGTCCCCTACTCAGATCTTCGGGCGGGGACAACTAACGAAGATGGAAAGAAAACCAAACTAAAAAAAGTACAAACATAAGAACTTTATTAAATTGTGGAAAATTGCAAAACATAAAACTATAAATCGAAGAAAGCAGATTGGACGTAATATGATTAAACGAAGTCACATGGGCAAATGAAGGTAATGTGAGCGGAGGAATGAATTGCGGGGGTAGCAATAGTCATGAAAAATCAGATAAAACAAAAACTAAAAAGATACATGTTATACTATATGCAAATAATAATGTTAAAGTTCATAATGCAGGTACATATGTCCACATTAGAATAGATCTGTAAAAATTTCGAGAAGATAATAAAATATGCGAAAGAAGAGGGATGTCTCATTATCCTAGAAAACTGAAACGCTATGTAGGAGAAGGCGCAGATTGTCGAGAAACAAGGCTTTTGAAAAATAAGCACAAGAAGAGATCGACCTAGTTATTGCAAATACATTCGTTCAACGCCACGAACGTAGAAGATATACATGAACGATGCCAGGTAACATAAGACGACACCAGATAGATTTCACACTAGTAAAACAGAAGTTCAGAAACCAAATTAAAAACTGTAGAAGTTATCCTACTGTCAATTGTGACAGCAACCATAGCTTGATTAAGATGTGTTGTGATTAAAATTTAAGAAAATAAAAAAAGAAAGAGTTTGAACAACTAGGGATGTTACAAAAAGATGTGAGCTACAGATCACGCGTATAAATCAGTCGATTAAAATAAATGTAATCTCATCTACAGAAGAAATGATACTTAAACAAGAAAGGAAAATACAAAAACTTGGATTAAAGAACAAAACATAGTGTTAACTAAAGGTAAAGAGAAATTAGAAGATGGAATAAGGCACTACAAATCAATATCAAGGAATAAAATTAACATGGGCAGGCGAATATGCATTTTGAGAGGTGCTGGTCATACGAGGAAGGGATACGATTGCTAACCTTTCGTCCATGGTGACAAGAGTTGCCCAGAAGCAAATCAACTGAACCCCTAACCCCTGTGTATTACATGTCTGCTGTTAAGATGAATGTTTATCCGAAATACTTAACATGTAACACAAAAATTCATTTACTACTTCTATTTATCCTTACCTAAGATCAGGTGTTTATTTATTCTGCTTATATTCGTTAAGAGTTCAAATTGAAATCCTATATATCTTCCTATTACATAAGATAAGCGTTTTCCATTTAATTAAAAATAATTAATTTTCCCATTAACTAATGAATTTTCTATTTGGATCAACTCCACTCATCATGCCCTTTATTATGATGCGTCACACATATCCCTAAAACCCTAGTGCCTTTTCTCATATACAGATGACCAGTTCCTTTGGTTGATGAAGCTGAAAATATCGTATACAATCTATGAATGAGTAACAAAGCTATTTTCGTTTGTCAGGTTACGTCAATAAACAGAAATGTACATTTTGAAATAATATAAACCCCCGACAACTTTATTAGTAACCTTTCCAATCCACAAAAGTTATTGTGTGAAGTGCTATATCATGATCAGCGATTATAAGGCCTTACTTTTTTGAGAATGCTCTTTTAAATACTGAAAAGCCTTTTTCCCCCACAACATGCTCAGTACGATGCAACCTAGAAAACATTTTTTCAACAAAACAGAGCTTGAGTTTTCGCTTGACTTTTATATCGTAAAGACGTAGTAATTCCAGTTCACAAAAGTTCAAGTGCATAACAATCATTAAGTTAAGTGAATGCGGCTTATCCCTACCGCGGAGGCCTTGCAGACAGCGCTATCGGATAGCAGCTGCTCAATTTCCAACTCATGTGTAAGTTTAAACACATACAATAACTTTTTAAATTTAATAATTTAAATACGTTACTCTACTTCGACAACTTATGCAATGTACTGACCAAAATATGTATTCACCACAATCGCAACTTCCGCAAATCCCATTCACCATACAACAGCCGGTGTTTGGTAATCAACAATCATCACAAAATCCTGGATTTCTGCAATTCGCACCAAATAATTCCAGTGCACCACTAGTTCAATATCCAAGTCATACATCGGCATTTCCACCACTAATTAACACATCCTCATTCGTACTAATAAATAGCAAAAATTATAATCCTCAAAGAACTGCCAACACACAAGCAACACTTGTTGATTCCAACGAGGACATAACAGATAATCAACATGATTGGCAACAAGTTAGAAAACGCAACCGAATTACACATACATCGGGGATAAATTTAATTATAGATAACCCGACTCCAACCCAAAACATATACAATGTGTTAGCCAACATTAGTAGCAACGATACAATGCAAACATCAGGTGTAAACGAAGAAAAGAAAATTTCTAAACCTCCCCCAATATTTATATATGGCATAACAAACTATGCTAACATGATTAAAAACCTAACAAAAGTAATAGAAACAGAATAATTTTACACAAAGGCCTAATCAAACAATACCATTAAAATTAACACAAACACTCCTGACTCATACAGAAGACTAATTACAAATCTCAGAGACGAAGGGATCATACACCACATCTACCAGCTAAAGGAAGACAGAATCTACAGAGTGGTACTTAGAAACATTCATCATACGGCAGATATGAATGAAATAAAAAGTGAACTTCAAAGGAAGGACACATTATGCATAGATCTTGAACCTGCAGAAGAAGTTCCGCCAAGTGTGCGCCGTCTCAAGGATCACACCCAGCAAACTACAAGGGATGCCAGATTTATCACAACTTCTACTAAGTAGAGGAAAAACAGCAACCTCATTAGGACCACAAAGCACAAAAAAAAACTAATGTACTGATCACTGCTCAACGTATATATTCTGCAAATGTGAATGGTCCAAGCTCCTCGCTAATTACGTCCAGTCATCACAACAATATTCTAACGCAAACAGTAACGATATCTTACTAACTCAGTTCTTGTCTAAGTTTGAATCAATGTTCAATCAACTAATGAACCAAAATAATGATAAATCTGCTTACACACTAGTTACCAAAAACCAATAATGGATTCCCTGCGAGTAGCCTCCTGGAATGTAAATGGGCTAGCACAACATCGTCTTCTAGTCGAACTGTTTTTAAAAGAGCAATTTATTTCAAAAACCCATTTTAAAGAAAGGAGCTACTTCAACATCCATAATTATACTACATACCACACCAACCATCCCGATGGAACGGCTCACGCTGGCTCGGCAATTATTATGTATATTATTATGTATATATATATATATATATATATATATATATATATATATATATATATATATATATATATATTCGTCATGCCTTTGTAACTGATTATATACAAGGCACTATAATCAATGTCCAAAGTCCTAGTGGTCCACTAATAGTTGCTTCGATATACAGCCCGCCTAGGCACTCTGTCAAACAAAACCAGTATGAAACATTCTTCAACAATTTAGGTAACAGGTTCTCAGCTGGCGGTGACTTCAACGCTAAAAATCCAATATGGGGCTCGAGGTTAACAACAACCAAAGGACGCGAATTACACAAAGCCGCACTGGCTAACAACTACAACTACATATACACCGGAGAGTCCACATACTGGCCGGCTGACCCATATAGTAAAGTACCTGATGCCGTAGATTTCTTTGTTACCAAAGGATTATCTCCAAGTTACTGTAAATCAGAAACGTCCTTCGACCATATTTCAGATCATTCGGCTATAATAGTTACAATTAGCACTTCTATTATTACAAAGCAAAAAAAGCCTTTCCTTTACAACCATCACACGAACTGAGACCTATTCAGAGAGTACCTAACGAACAATACAACAATTAAAGTTTCATCGAAAATAGAAGAAGAAATTGACAATTCAGTAGACCAGCTATCTAAAAACATTCAGAATGCAGCCTACTACTCAACGCCGACTGTTCACAAATATTCAGAGGTTATCGAAAATTATCCATTCTACATTAAAACTAAAATCGAGGATAAAAGAAGAGCAAGGCGAATCTGGCATCAAACGAGAAATCCTATAGACAAAAATAACTTAAATAGGCTGAAAAGAGAGTTAAAAACAGCCCTAATAAAGTGGAAAAACGAATCATTTAACGTATACGTTAGCAATTTATCTCTTTCAGCGGATAGCAACTACACGTTTTGGAAGGCAACGAAGAATTTAAAAAATGTTCGTACTCCTGTTCCACCAATAAGAAAGCTAGACGGCTCTTGGGCAACAGAACCTGAGAAATCAACACGTTTTGCAGAACACCTATCTGCGATATTTCAACCTCATCCCATAGCTGCTACCCCGGAAGAGGAATAGAAGATTGAAGACTACCTGCAAGCTCCTTTACAATTAAGCCTCCCAATACAGTTTTTTACCCCTGAAGAAATTATAACTGAAATCCATCATCTAAATAACAAGAAAGCGCCCGGGTATGACTTAGTTACTGCTAAACTACTGAAAGAACTGCCACATAAAACTATAATGTGCATACTACAAATATTCAATGCAGTTTTGAGACTGCAGTACTTCCCACTGTTATGGAAATTCGGACAAATAATACTAATATTGACACCGGGCCAAATCTGCACATGATGTTACCTCATATAGGCCGGTAACGCTACTACCAGTACTGTCAAAAGTATTAGAGAGATTAATACTAAAGAGATTGGCAACCATAATTGAAGAAGAAGAAATGATCCCCAACATTAATTTGGGTTTCGCCGACAACATTCTGCATTAGAACAGATACATCCAGTCGTAGATGTAATCGAAAATGACTTTGAAGAACAAAGATACTGTGTCGCGGTATTCCTTGATGCCAGCCAGGCTTTTGACCGCGTCTGGCATCTCGGCCTACTATACAAAATTAAACGGTCGTTTCCACACCAATACTTTCTTCTCTTTAAATCATACTTAACTGAGAGGTATTATCAAGTAAAATACGGTGACAGCCAGTCTGGACTCTACCCAATAATGGCAGGAGTTCCTCAGGGCAGTGTTCTGGGACCAACCTTATACCAGATATTTACAATACAAATATCACAATTACCATAACTTAAAATAAATAATAAAGTTCTTCTTTCCATATTGCATGTAGCTGTTACCCTCCCGTTTATGTCTACACTAGTCTACCTTTCACTCAAACTTATTGCGTTATTTTATTATTTGTCTCCATCTGGCCCTGTCCCTTGCTGATGTTTCAGACTACTTTCTTGAGATTCCTCTTGCCTTCAATATCTTCGCCACCTCTCCGTCCCAAGTCTTCCTTGGTCTGCCTTTCTTTCTCTCCCCAATGGGTTTTGCCTCCCATACTTTTCTGGTTGTTTTTTTTCACTCAGTTTTCTCATGTGCCCCACCATCTTAACTGTGTCCTTTCGATGATCTTTCTGGCACTTTCGGTATCCAATCTTTTCCTTATTTCTTCGTTTTTTATTTTATCCATTATTGTGATCTTAGTCACTTTTCTAAGGTACTTCATTTCTAAGACCTGTATCTTTTGGTGCTGTCTCTTTGTCAGAACTCAAGTTTCGCATCCGTAAATCAGCGTCGGTAGGTATATGGTCTTGTAAATTGTCATTTTTGTTTTATTACTGATTTCTGCTTTGTTAATGAACCCTTTTCTTATGCTATGGAAGATTTTTGCCGCTGTTGTTACTCTATTATTTATTTCTTCTTCTTGTCTTCCTTCTTCCTCTATGGTAACTCCCAAGTACTTTAAGCTTTTTAGTTGTTCTACTTTTTGATTGTTAATCTTTATGCTTATTTTTCTCACGTTATTATTTGTTATCACTGCTACCTTTGTTTTATTTATGTTTATTTTCATTCTTTGTTTGTCCAGTTCTTTGACCCATAGGACCACATTATGTTGTAGCCTCGTGTCCGAATCTGCCAATATTGCTATCTAGTCCGCGAACACGCACTTACTCACTTCCACTGGTTTCATTTTATAATATCCCACCGTCAGTTTCGTGCTTTTACCACTTATTTTTTTGATTATCTTATTCCTAAAAATGATAAAGAGCAGTGGGCTCAAATTTCCGCCCTGCCTTACTCCTTGTTTAGTTCTAATTTTTTTGGTTTCCATATTGTCCTTCCTAACTATATTTTTTGTGTTGTTGTATGGCGATTTTATAGCTTCTATCAACTCCATTGCTATTCCATTTTCTCCAATATGTCCCATATATTGTTATGTTGAAGTGAATGTGACATTACATTTTATTTTGCTCTGATAAACAAGTCCAATTTCGATGCCGTATTGGGGACAAAATTAAAGTGAAAGTACAGTCACGTCTTAAGCAGAATAAGTCTAAATACCAATTAAGAGTGAGAAAATTAATAGTGTCTATATATTGATGCATGCTAGGTTAAGATCAAAATTGCATGCAGTAATAAAGATAAGAGCAACTGAGTTTAAAAATGCAAGGACCAAAACCCACACCACGCCGATTTTTGGATAGGCAATCCAAATTACAGAAAGAACTTGCATCCAACGCAGTAGTGAAACCTTTAAACATGGATGCAGACGAATATCTCACAGAAGAAGGGAAGAGAAAGAAAGACGATGTAGATGAACTATTCAAGAGAACAAGAAGAACCACTAAGACACCGACAAAAGAAGAAGGAAGCAAAGACCCAATGGGAAAGCAAATGGCGGAAATGATGTCCCTAATGAAAAATTTGGCGCATGATATAAAAGAAATCAAAAAAAACCAGCAAAATAGCAACAAAGAAACAAAGAAGTTACAAGAGGAGATCAGGGGCTTAAGGAACGAACAAAGGGAATTCAAATACGACATAAAAGAGCTAAAGGGAACAAATGAAAAAGCAATGAAAGAGATTGAAAGTTTGAAAAAGGAAGTCGAGAGAACAAATGAGAAATGGAGAAAATGGAGGGAGAAAAGAGGAGAAAAAACATATTCATACGAGGGCTAAGTGGGTCCTCATCTGACCCAAAAATGCTAAAAGGGGAAATGGAAGGATTTATTGAGAATGCATTGGGTGTGTCCATAAAAGTAGAAACGGTTAGAAAATTAAGAGAGGACATGTGTTTGGTTGAATTGAATAGTAAAAGCGATAAGAGTATGATAATGCAGTGCAAGAGCAAAGTACGGAACCAAAGCATGGAAGTGTATATAAACGACGACCTAACACAAAATAAAAGAAAGATACAGAATATAATCAGGAGACAAGCAAAGGAGGAAGCAGCAAAAGGGAAAACGGTCAAGGTAGGATACCAGAAGATGATAAGTAATCAGGAGTTATGGACCTGGAACGGGAAATCGGGCAAGCTGGAGAAATACAACAAGAAGGAAAATGAGCAATACCAAACAAGAACAAAAAACTAATAAAGGAAATAAAAACAGGACAAGGGAAAACAGTGACGACAAAGGCAATTGACACAAGGACAAACGATTACTCATGGGACAGAATAGGTAAATGGAATGTCAGAAGCCTAAATGGCAAAGAGAAAGAATTAATTCAAGAAATTAAGAGGTATAAAATGGAAATAGTGGCGGTCATAGAGACAAAGAGGAAAGGAGTAGGAGAATTAATAATAGATGACTACGGGCTGATATACAGTGGAGTAGATGAGCGAGAAAGAGCAGCGGCAAGGGTTGGGTGCCTGATAAGCCCGAAATACCTGAGGAAGTTAGTAGAGTGAAAAGCAGTGAGCGGAAGAACAATGAAAGCAACATTTGCAATATGTAATAGTGGCATACGGGCCGGGAGAAAGTGATGCGAAGAGAGAAAAGGGACAGTTCTGGCAAAAACTTCAAATGCTATATGAAGAATCAGACAATCCAACGATAATAATGGGAGATTTCAATAGAAATATTGGAAATGATATTGCAAGGAGGCAAGGGGCATTAGGAAGACATGGAGAGACTACAAGCAATACGAATGGGGAGAATTTAATTGATTATTGTATACAGAACGGGTTAATGACACAAAACTCCCTATATCAACACAAGGACTGTCACAAATATACTAGAGAGGAACCAGGGAGGAAAGAGAGATCAATCATAGACTATATATTAACGGATGCAACCAATAGAAGAAGGATAAAGGATGTGAGAATGTACAGGGGAGCAGAAATATCGTCAGATCACCACCTGTTAATAGCAAAAATGGGAAGCAAGAAAGAAAATGAAGAAGAAAGAATATCAGACAACAGAAGAAAGAAAGAAATAAGAACGATAAGGACACACAGACTACAAGACCAACGAACAAGAGATGAGTATGCAGAACAGATCAGGAAGGGGATACAAGAAGTGGAACAAGAGATAATGGAAATGAATATCGAAGAAATATGGGGAAAGTTCAAAGAAATTATAAATAAGGCAGGAGAAACAGCCTGTGGGCTAACGACAACTGGAGGCATAAAGAAGAGAACATGTTGGTGGAGTGAAGAAATTAAATATATCATAAAAACAAAAAAGATAGCATGGAAAAACTATTTACAAAGGAAGAGTGATGAAGCATATGAGAGGTATAAGAAAGCGAGGAAAATAGTAAAGGAAAAGGTAAAAATAGCTAAAGTTAAGAGATGGGCAAAATTTGGGACCAAAATGGAAAAGGATAAAGGGGCCAACCAAAAGCTATTTTATAGGACCCTAAAGAACATGAGATAAAGGAAGAAAAATCAGGTCGAAACAGGTTATGGACAGGGATGGAAGGATGGAGGATGAAAAAATTATGGAAAGATGGAAGCAATACTTTCAGGATATGCTAGAGGGGGTAGAGGTGACTGAAGAGAAAGCGAAAGAAGGAACACAAAAAGAGGAGAAATTCGAAAAAGGGAGAGAAAAATACAAGTGGACGAAGCGAGTAACGGGATCAAGCGAGAAGAAATCGAGAAGGCAATACGAAAGCTAAGAAATGGCAAGGCTCCAGGAGTAGAGGGCATAAAAGCAGAATTATTGAAGGGAATGGGTGAAGAAGGAATGGAGTTACTACAAAGTTCCCATTTTCAAGAAGGGTAATCAGAAAGATTGCGCAAATTATATGGGGATATCGCTACTCTGTACAGCATGCAAGGTATATGAGATGATTTTGGAGGCAAGGCTAAGGAAGGAAATGGAAGGAAAGTTTCATGAAGCGCAAAGTGGTTTCAGACCTGGATATTGCACACAAGACCACACAATATACAATACAAAAAATACTACCGTACAACAAAGAAATATATATATATATATATATATATATATATATATATATATATATATATATATATATATATATATACCGCGGACCCCTTGTTTGTGAGACCTAACAGCTTGTGACTTTTTCCTTTAGTGTTATTCGAAAAGTAGAGTTTACTATAGTGAACCATGAACAATGATCGAGGTCCTCAAACAACGGATTGGAAATGAAATGGTTTAAATCAATTTTTTTAAATGTAATTTCAAGAATGAAATTATGGAAGCTTACTTTTTTAAATGCTGTTTTATAAAATATAATATTGTCACAATAAATTTGCAAAACATTAAATACTTTTTTGTGGCCATTTTAAATTCGCTCCTGATTCTGCCTAATTCTTTAATTATTTTAAAAACAATCTTTCTTTACTTTATATATATATATATATATATATATATATATATATATATATATATATATATATATATATATGCTTCTTTACTAAAGATTTTTGTGTAATTAAATATCTCTTTAAGTTATTAAAAAAAAATCAGTGATAATACATTATAAGAGCCTTTTAGTAATAGAAATACATATTTTTTAATAATTTTGATTATACTACAAAGAAATCTAACTCTTAGTTTACCTATTAAAAAAAATAATAAACTTGAAGAATTTTAAAAAATTGAGAGCTCTAAATAATAAATTTTAATATTCAATTTGTTGAAAATTTATCTCTGCATCTTTCGCGGAATACCCAATAGATTTTTGTTCAATTGTAAGAAAAAAATTATTTCACCTTCATATTTCAACTTAACAAAAGCCTGAACTCAAATTCCTTTTTGAAATTATAATTCATAATGCATTTTAATAACGAAGATCCCGTGTTTTTTTGATATTGCTACATCCTTACACATGATTTTTTTATATATAATTGTAAACTGCAGAGTAAAACGGCACTTAATATTCTATGAGAAAAACTATGCTGTAAGGCTGCGGTGAGCTACCGCCGAGGTATCGATTAAAGCTTGTCTGCTGCAGTTTGTCTTCTAAACAAATAACTCTCCCGGGAAAGTTTCTCATACGTTATGCTGAATAGCCGTTTTCTATGCAAATGCGGATTTTCTTCTACATTTAAATTAAATTTAAACTTTGCTCGACTAACCGCGGGGCTACAATGCGAAAGTTTGGACGCATTGTGATATATATCGTCGCAGATTAGAATATTGTCACTTAGTTGCAAACAGAAGGGCGGCTTTAATTTTGTTAACTATTTTAACCAAAGTTAACGCAACAGGATGCAAGTTGAAAGCAAACGCTTAGCATACAGCTTCCTAAAAAAACAAAACTCATTATTATCATAACGGAAAAGAATAGTAGGAACAAAACTTTGAAATCTAGGAAGGCCAACGTAAATATACACACATGGTCTCTTTCAAAAATATCTAGCCATAATGTTGTCGTTCTATTACCATTGCTTGATGTTTTCGACAAGACCACGTGTGTATATAAGAAATGTCCTGTATTCACGCTTTGTTGAAGAAACCCAGCGCCCTTATAAAAAAACTCGATTTTGCTTGTATTATCTGGAAACAGTGTTTAGTCGTATTCGTGTATCTAGAAGATCGTTTAGAGATGTTACGTAAGTGTTACAAAAGTCCCAATGAGATAAATCGCCTTGTTTGAACCATCTCCCAGTAAACTCATCATTCTGATACTAACAGCAAGCGTAAAATGCGCTGGGACTTTATTTTGCATACATCAGAGATTTGGTCTCTGATTTAAAAGTGAATTGCCCGAAAGTTTAGAAAAAGCATTTCTCAAGAAGTCATGACATGTAGACCTGGTAAACATTGTGGCAAAGCAGCGAGTCCTATCAATCTAGCCAATCATGTCTAACCAAATATTTAGACAGAAACGCTTTTGATGTCTGGATTCAACGACAGCTGAAGTTTCTCTTTAGTAAAACCAGATTCATCAGTAAAAAGAATGTTAGCAACGAAGTTGAATAACCACCCATTATAATTCAGTAGAAATTGCACTATTTGGGTTAAACTTCAAAGAAAACTCTGCTCAGCGAACAAAGTCTCTTAAAAGTTTATGATTCAAAACAAACACACTCTCAACATTAATAAAATTTCATTTGCTGAGGTGTGTAACTATTGAGTAATTAAGTTGCTTACCGGAAAAAATCACTTTTATCTCGGAAACGGTTGATTTGCAGACCTATGTATATAAATGCTTTTTAACTAGTTTTTACCATACCACATTCCTTGTAAATTTCTAAAAGTTGTTTCAGAATACCCTCCATATTATATTTATACAGACTCGAGGGTGAAAAAGTAACGTGTCAATATTTCATCTTATGATAGTTTACAATGTTTTGGTTAGTTATGCAGCCAAGTCAATACATGTGACATTCACATTGCATAAGAAAATATGCTTTCTGTTTATATTAAACAATAAACAACTTTTACAAAAGATGTATAGACCTTGGCCGAAAATTAACCTGGTGTACACATATCTGGGGAAACTAATTCAACTAACTCCTGTTACGCAGACAAATCTACTGGCTCTTAAAGCAAACCTTAATTGACAATAAGTTACTATTACACATAACCATTCTGCAGTTTAAATAAATATAGAGAACTCACTTTAAACACAGAAGCTGAACATATTAACAATGGCAACAGTAATAACAACAACAACACCAAAACAAATAGAGAAATTTACTGAAATTGTATGAAAAACGGAACCACAGGGACAGCATAACTAAAAGTACTCATGCAAAAGATTGTAAGAAAAACACAACGGATAACAGAAGAAATATTAGATCTTATGGAAAACAGAAGAAAAAAAAGACAAAGATATCAATAACTATAAAGAATTAAACACGCTAAAAAGGCATTAATACCCTACCTGAAAAAAGCGCGGAAAAAAAGACTTAAAGCACAGTTAAAATTTAATGTGCTAGCAGGGAATGATTGAGTATATAAGGGAGGAGATATAAAAAAAAAACAACGGTCAAAAGAAGAATGAAAACAAATACCCAAAAAGGACAGTACCGGAGGACTTTGGCTATATTGGCAGGAATAGATCACAAAGGGTGGGAACCAAAAGGAGTAGGTTTAATAGTAAAACCCGATAAAGTAAAAAATATCAGGAAAGAAAGATATATAAATGAAAGATTATTAGTACCAGACATTAAAATAGATAATGCAAAAACCTGAACGATAATGGTATCGTGGCACCTAATGACCACGCGAGGAAGGAAGGAAAAGAGCAGTTCTACGAATTGCTACAAATAGAAATTGATAAAGAAAAGAAATGTAATTGCTATGGGGAATATTAATGGCAGAGTAGGCAATATCAATGAAGGCATAGAAAGATACATAGGATCGCATAGAGACAGCACTAAAAATGATAATGGTATGAGGTTCGTAGACCTATGTGTAAGGAACGATTTTGTGATTACCAATACGAAATTCATGCACGAAGACATACACAAATACACCAGGAAGTCTGCTCCAGGAATGAGAAGACATTTATCGATTATTTTATTCATAAATACAGAAAATTGGAAGAGAGTGAAGGATGTAAGGGTAAAAAGAAACCCAAAATAGAAAGTGACCATTATTTACTAAGTATGGAACTCTGGTCAAACACAAAAAGAGATAAAAAGGAAGAAAATAGTCAAACAAAAAATCAAAAGTTGTAGACTAAAGGAGAATGAAACGCAAAAAATTTCCAAGAAATGTTAGAAAAGAGAATTGATCAAAGTAAAATAAGAAGTAAAGATATAGAAATTAAATGAAGACATTTTAAAGGAAATACTTTAGAAGCGGCGAGAACCAGTAGAGTAACAAAAATTGTGAATACATCTAGAAAGGGAAGTAGATGGTGGTCAACAGAGATTCAATAAAAAGTCAAAGAAAATAAAGAAAGTGGAAAAGTTTATATTAACTGGGACGGAGGGAGACTACAACACATATAAGAAAACAAGATCAGATACGAAGAAGCTTATAAAGGGGGTGAAGGAAAAATCACGGGAAGAGTTCGGAAACAGGATGAAAGAAAACTAATTAGAAAACCAAAAACTATTCTACTATACCTTAAAACAGTTAAACCAAAAGAAACCGCCAAAATTAAGAAATATAAAAGACGAGAATGGGAATGTGATATCTGAGGATAAGAAAATAATGCAAAGATGGATGGAATACTTCGAAGAATTAACAAAAGCAGGAAACGATAAAGAACAAGCGATGGAAGAAACAAGGACAGTTCATGGGAAAGCCCAAAAGCAATTAAGAAACTTGAACTAGGAAAGGCGCCAGAAGCAGACAAAATCACAGAAGAAATGTTAAGATACATGGAAAATAAATGCTAAATGCAATAATAACTCAAAAAGTAATGCCCACGGACTGAAATTTAGAACTAATATTATCATCATACAGAAAAGGAGATCCAAAATATTGCACAAACTACAGAGGAATTATATTAATGAGTATACTCGGCAAAGAATAGCAGAGAAGAGACTGAGAGAGAAAATTAAAACTTCGTTAAAAGAGTCTCAACATGGATTCTGTAGAGGCAGAAGTACACAGGATCTAATTTTCACAATTATACAACTGGGAGATAAAATGATAAAGAGAAAGTCGGAAATACATATCTGTTTAATAGACCTTAAAAATGTCTTTTCCAGGGTAAGGAAAAAGTGTGTCTAGGCAAGCTTGGAAAGAAGAGGACTAGACAAAGAATTGATAGATGTCATCAAAGCATTATACAGAAATAATAGAAATAAAGTAAGGACACACAACAATGAATCAGACCAATTTGAAACAAGGTGCGTTCTTAGTCCACTTCTATTTCCAATACTCATGGATGAGATTGTGAAAATTTGTAAACAGAAAGGCAACAATATGAAAGTGGGAAAACGGAGTTTGAATAAAATAAAACTACAAAAAAAATGTTAATATTTATCATTGTAAACGCAAGTAAATATGAAAATAAACAGAGAAAAAACAAAAACTATGATTATTGCAAGGAAGAACTCGCACCACAATACCAAGATAGAAGGGCAAGTACTAGAACAAGTAACAAATTTCAAATATTTGATACAACAATAGAAAACAAAGGGGAAATAGACAATAAAATAATTTAAAAAATAGGGAAGGTAGGAAAAATTTATAATACACTTAAAAACACGCTCCCCAGAAAAAGACAAATCCCGGAACAAATAAAATCGGAAGTATCCAAAAAAGTGATAAGACTCTTTAATCTATGGCAGCAAATCTTGGACGATCAACAGACGAAATGAGAGTAAAATCACGGCAATGGAGATGAGATGTTTTAGAAAAATTAAAGGAATCACAAGGTTGTAAAGAGTGAGAAATGAAAGATAACGAAACAACTGAAAGTAAAACTTATAAAAACACTGATAGAAGGAGGCAACTTAGATGGATGGTAAAGCTTCTCCGAATGGATGACAATAGGATAGCGAAAAGAGTGTATGAAACAAGAACAGAGGGAAAGAACAAAGTAAGTAGACCAAGAAGAGAATTAAGGAATCCGACAAGAGATAGAAAGGCATGAAATAAGATACTCAAGAAAAGTTAAAATTAAGTTTTATTAGATTAATATATTATGTTGCATTGTAATTTGGTTATAATCTGACACATAACGGTAAAAGGATTTCAATTTAAATAAAACCAAATAAATAAAATAAACATGCTAATAAAAAAAACATTAAAAAGCTAAAGAAAAATGGCTACAAGAAGAATGTACACAGATAGAGGATATGAGAATTTTACATAAGGACAAAGAAATGCACCAAAAGATTAAAGAAGCTGCTGGTTTATTTAAAAGGAAAATTCAAATAAATGTTTTGAATAACAAAAGCAACATAGTTAGGTATAGAAAATACAAAGAAAATATGGGAAGAATATATAGAGAAACTATTCAACGACGAAACTAGAAGCGACGAATATCCACTGACAGAATTCAGTGACGGACCATATATTATCAATATGTAAGTAGAAGCAGCCATCAAAGCTGCCAAAGAAAATAAGGCTCAGGAGATGATATGTTAACTGCAGAACATTTTAAGCATTTTAAATATAATATAGTTGCTAAACTGACGAAATTCTATAATACAGCATATAAGTAAGGGCCTTTGCGAATTAATAGCGCTGAAGCACAGTTTACCACTCGCCATACTGACTCATTGTAGATCAGCGTCATTGTTTTGATTCTGAAATTGTATTGTTGTCAGTGAATGCAAAATAATGCCGCAATCGTTGACCGCAAGTGTGAAGTGCGTTCTGTGATTCGTTTCTTAGTAAAAGGATCGCGCTGCTGAAATTTAATTGCCTGGTTTACGGACCTACAGTATTGAAGGAAAGGTTAGACAATGGTGCCGTTATACAAATGGCCGAACAAATGTCCATGACGAAGAGAGCCCAGTACAATCTGATGAAATCGTTTCAGACCAGAACCGATCTGATATTGACGATTAGTGGCCTGGTGAACTTTCAATGACAACGCCGTTGTCAACTGGTTCAACTCAGGGCAAGCTTCTAGCAGGAGTTAAAGAAGCTGGTGCAGCGGTACGAAAAATGCTTAGAATGAACGGCGATTATGTAGAAAGTAAAGTAAGATTGTACTAACTAAATATGACAATAAAAATTGTTTCTTATGAGTACATTTTTCTGTGACCAAACGGCCCTTACTTTATGAATGCGCCTCGTACAATATACAGTAGTGGAATTATACCAGATGATAGGTTATACCTCTGCCAAAAAACCTAGATCTGTTAGGATCATCGCACTGTAAGCATAATGAGCCATTCTTTAAAAATATTTTTTGAATCATATACAACCGTATAATAAACAGGCGTGAGGAGTTTCTTAGTAAACCACGGTATGACTTTCGTAAAATATCAGGCACACGAGAAGCAATCTTTAGCCTAGTAATAACAGGAAAAATACGCTTGAAGGTGCGAAAAATGAACAACATTTTGTTCAGATCACTTTACAACCTAGTAACCAGATACTGCTAAAGTTAATTTAAATTACCGTAAGGGTGAGCTTTAGTTAAGGATTGAGTGAGAGCAGGTCCAAACAATAAAAACACAAAGGATTACGCGAAGCTACTACTTGCCTAGGCATAAAACCTCTCGCGGTTTGAGAGGAAAGCCGGGGCAAGAGTAGGATTTATTGGTAGTTGTAAAACTTAGACTAGATACAAAACTTATACTAAAGGAACGATAGTCAATGACAATACAAACCAAAGGTGTCGTCAACGACACAAAGGCGCGAACGCAATTACGCTAAGCCGCGAGGTACCTATTCGCAAGCAACGAGAGCTCTTGTACCTGGATCTGTGTGTGCGCCGCACCGTCTATCCCGCACGGTCACCACACCGCCTGGGATGACCAGCGAGACGGTCATGGCCGCTGAGGGCTCGGGACGCTGAACGCTACGCTCCGGAAGGGTCACGATCGCTCCGTGGACTCCTTCCCCAAGGCACACACAGCCGCCCCTGGACGTGTGTGTGTGCACCGCACCGTCTATCCAGCACGGTCACCGCACCGCCTGGGGGATGACCACTGAGACGGTCATGGCCGCTGAGGGCTCGGGAGCGCTAAGCGCTACGCCGCGGAAGGGTCACGATCGCTCCGTGACTCCTTCCTCAAGGTACACACACAGCCGCCCTTACAACACAAGAGGACGCATACACAACAATCGTCATGAATCCGCACTGACCTGTCACGCAGTCCGCTTTCCCTTAAGAGCAGCGTACTTGCGAAACGTCTTGAAGGCTCGACGGTCTAGAGTCAAGTCTGGCGCCGACCTGTCGCGCGGCACCACACCAGCGCGACTCCCAATTCTCACTCCAGCGGCGGCGCATCCGAGAGAGAGGGCCAGCGCCTCTAATTCAGTGGTGGCGCTAAATTAAGCATATTTTGTAAAAGCGCACGAGCGCCCGGTAGAAAACATTTTAGAACACATTTTATATGCAGATGACACAGTAATTATAATAGAAAATAAAGAGTACCTACAAGTCTTAGTGGAAATGCAAAGAAATGGGACATGTAACTAACAAACAAAAACAAAGGCATCGCTATTTAGTAGACAGTTAAATCCAGTAAACCCGAACATAAACTTAGAAGGAACATACATACAAAATGTCAATAGCTACATATACTTCGAAAGAGAAATTAACAGTACATTAGACAACTTAAAATAAGTAGGACGCAGTATAGATAATTGCAAGAGAGGGCTTTATAAAATGGGGAAAGTACTATTGGTGAGGCCGGAATAAGTGGACTCTATAGGTAATTTTTAATTTTGAATAGAAAACTTGGAACAACTCTAAAATTAAAATACTAACATGTGGAAACGGCGCTTCCCGCAGATATCGGTTCCCTGATATTATTGAAATATTTAAAATTAATAGTAACAGATGTTTGACTATTTCCACTTACTGTTACTTCAGCGAATCAAATTATTTCTTTCTTACTCCCTACTAAAATTTATATACATACATATACATATATATATATATATATATATTTGAACAACTTAGTTCACGGGATGAGTCGCGTCTATTTTGGGTAAATTCTCGACGTTTCGGCATCGGCTTTGATGCCATTTTCAAGAGGTTAGCTCTTCACTCGGGGTCTCAATCTGCCTACTCCCCAATAAGACTAAGCTTTCGTGTGACCTGCTTGATCTTTTATAGGGCTGGAAGTGAAAGTTTGTTTGGCGGGAGATGCGTTGGGTTGGGGAAAGTTTGTAGGATTAAGGGTGTTGCGTAATTGGCGGTGCGGAGCAATAAGGGACTTCCACATAACAGGCAAACGCTAGCTGTCATCTCTTGTGTTGAGGCACTGTGGACGTTTTTCTATTTCAATTGCCTCACGTACTATTCTGCTGGTAAAATGGGAAATGGGGGCAATGGTTTTAGCCCCAGAGAAATTAATTTTGTGGCAAGTGCCGAACCATTATCACCTTTCCGTACGGCCAGAGAATGCTCGCGTGCTCATCTCTAAACCCCCTTGTCCCGAATCCCATCTCTACCTGTAACCTTGATTGTACGCCAACATACCCTAGTCGCAACTAAGCGGGCTTTTTACCGCCGCCCGGCATTCCTATTCGAACCCTCGTGAGCGACGGAGTCGCCAGCGAGCCGACCAGGTACTCTATTGCGCTGTGCTTGCACGCCGTGGTGTCCTAGTACAACTGGCCAAGGAAAACTCACCCCCGGGTTGAATGCGTACCGGTTCCTGTCAACACTTTAATGGCGCAAGCTTTATCATTTCAACACATTTATTCACAATTTAACAAAATCTTATATTGCTACACAAATGTCAGGCTAGGGTTGTAAACAAGTATCGCATTAGCCATCAACACACCTGACTAACATTGCAACATAGCGGGTAGATGTGACACTTGCAGCTCGTCCTTTTCCTCAAAAATACGGCCCTATGATGCCAAATTCCCCAACAATACACCAAACAGTTACATGCTGACTATGGAGAGGTCACTACTGCATAAATCTATGACCTAAGCCAAAGGTTGCACTATTATCAAGTTGGATTGATATTCAAGCTTTTTAGGAATTTTTCATTGTACTTCACTATAATATTTTTAACAGAGTCCACTTTCAGATCACTCATGGTGACTACGTTTCTGAGAAAGTGAGGAGTATTACACATTTTAAAGTAGAAGTCTTAGGTCCATATGGGCTATATTGGAGGAAAGCAGTTTGTTGTAAAGAGAAAATGTAAATTTTCTTTCTAAAAGTCAATAATGAATTTTAAGCCGATGATCTATTTCCGTTTTTCCATACGTGGCCTTATCATGTGAGACGTTTGCCTACGTACACACCTAAATATTTCACCTCTGTTACTTGAGGTAACAGCATATTGTTCATAAAAACTTGCGGTATGTTTTGTTTACTTTTTGTAAAGGTAATATGCTGCAACTTGGTTTCATTAATTTATCGTCCACTTTTCAGCCCACTGTTCTATATCAGGGTAGTTTGCAGGATCTCGGCAGCTGCAACTGGGTATTTATTTTTAACCAAAATAGCTTTGTCGTCAGAAAAAGTTGCTGTGAATATTCGATCACTGATGGGTAAACCGATAGTGAAGAGAAGATATAGAAGAGGCCCTAATACTGTACCCTGAGGCACAACTGAGCGGATTGGGTGAACGTCCGTTAACTCTTGCTCATATTTTACTTAGAAAAATCTATATTTCAAATAAGCAAATAAGACTATTGTGCCAGACTTTGTAAAAACCTGGCTATCGGCAAAGAAGGCTGCGGTGCAATACAACTTTTCCTCGAAGGATTAATCTGGTGTATGGTAGAATGCTGCTCTCGAAACCTAAATTAGTAATCAGAAATAAGATTAAGGTCTACTTCGATAGACAGAAGACTTTTGACTGTCTCTCAAGTGCCAAGAGTGGAGAAAAGACTGATTGGCCTGTACGAACTGACTTCACTAGGCGGTTTAGTAAGTTTGGGAATTAGGATTACATGGGCAACTTTCCATTCCGCTGGGAGCCCGATAAATAAAAATAAACTTCGTCACTACTGAGCACAATAGCACCAGGTTGCACATGTACTCGAAATTTGTCACATTCTTTAACTTACTAGAGCAGCATCAGTTTGTACGGATAGAACACGAGACAGAACTTCGATTCCAGAAAATCAAGTAAAATACTTTATATCCCTTTTCAACTATTTGGTGCCAATAAGATTGTTCAACTCTAAATCTTAGCTTTACATATATGTTAAACTGAAGTCACATGTGCATACAAAATTGAAATCCAAATAACTGCAATACGGCAGCTTGAAAAGATAAAATTTCATTAGAAAACGTTTGGTGTTTGTTATCAAAAACTAAATAAAAGTTTGTAAGAGAGCTCCTATCTTACGCTTAATTCAGAATTCTCTTCGACAAAGTAAGGGCGGCAAAGCTCTCAGATGACAAGCAGCTTATTAAATGCGACGAAACGGGCTGCTTACAGGGGCGAGCACCGCGACGGCTCTACATGGCAACCAGAGCGCCGGAACAAGTAAGAAGTTTGTTGACAGCTTGACTCGAGCTCTGAAGAGGCCAGGGCTGCTTAAGCTGCCTGGAATCCGACAACTTTAAATAAATACGCGAACTTGCTGCGACGTGTTCGGAGCCCTTGGGGAGCGGCGGCTATGCCGCCTGACAATCCGGGACCTTTGACGTGCACTCGCGCTCTAATTTCACGTCCGTTTGCCTTCCAATACGTTTATTAAACATCTGAAGCGAACTCAATTTAAGTTCGAGCCGGGGCGCGCGAGACCAAAAGGGGTGGTGATTCTATTTCGCTGTAACCAGAGAGTTTTATGATCCAAATTAATTTCGATCATCGAAAACTTTGATATAGATGATTTTCAACCAATTATATTTCTTATTAAACATAAAACAAAAACGCGATATGTAAAGTATTACAAAAAACATTTTTTTTTATTTACTGCATATTTACAACTAGTCTAACTAGACTAACAAGCAAATGAGTTAATGTACATAGCATGTGGGGAGGAACACCAAGAGTGACCTCCTGTCATTACAAGGTATACAAGTTTTATTACTAATTTGTTAGGTCACTAAACTTTGTCCGTTTCAGGCGTCTAACTGCGTTTGCATTATTTAATAAGTCTGTCACTAGAACACTAGGGTGATCACTAATACGATCGTTGTATCTGATGCAGCAAGCTTTGATGACATCTTTAATCCATGGGATCTTTAGATCGTTATGTAATGTGCGGTTGTTCACATACCATTCGGCGTTTGCTATTGCGCGAAGTGTTTTGCTTTGAAATCGCTGTAATATCTCGATGTTCGATGACTTAGCAGATCCCCAAAACTGGATCCCATACGTCCAAATCGGTACTAACGTGGTTTTATATAATAACACCTTGTTTGTTAAACTGAGCTGGGATTTTCGTCCGAGGAGCCAGAACATCTTCTTCACGCGGATATCTAATTCTTTTCGCTTAGTCTGTATATGTTTTTCCAGTTTAGTTTGCTATCGAGATGGATACCGAGATATTTTATATCTTCTTTGTGTGGTATGTTAGTGCCGTTGAAGATTATAGGAGGTGGAACAACCTTGCGGAGGGTGAAGACCACTGAAGCCGATTTGTTTTCATTGATTTTGATGCGCCAGGTCTTTATCCAGTTTTCTAAAGCTTCCAGCGCATTTTGCAGGTATATTGATGCCTGAAGTGGATCTCTGTGTGAAGATAATACAGCCGTGTCGTCCGCAAACGTAGCAATTAAAACATTGTCGGTAACAGGAAGGTCTGCCGTAAACAACTGGTATAATGTCGGTCCCAGTACGCTACCTTGTGGTACACCTGCCTCGACTGAGTAGATTGGCGAGTGGCTGTCATTGATTTTGACCCGAAAGTATCTGTTTTCTAGCTACGACTTGAAGAGCAGATAGTACTGTTGCGGTAGGGTTTTCTTGATCTTATATAGGAGGCCAGGGTGCCAAACTCGATCAAAAGCTTGGCCCACGTCTAAGAATGCTGCTAGGCATAACCGTTTTTCCTCGAAGTCTTTGTCTACCTTATCCACTATCCTATGGACTTGTTCCAATGTTGAGTATTTTCTGCGGAAACCGAATTGATGTTCCGGAACTAAATGCAGTTCTTCTATAATGGGTTCAAGTCTTCTTAGTAGAATTCGCTCAAAGAGCTTAGAGAGGAGTGGTAACAGCGAAATCGGTCTATAAGAAGCTGGTAATTGAGCTGGTTTTCCTGGCTTTTGAATGACAATTACTTCGGCAAATTTCCATTGGATTGGGAAGTACTGAGTTCTTAAGATGGCATTATATATACGTGTTATAGCTGCTATCCCTTTTTTTGGCAGTTGACGGAGTAATTCGGACGTAATTAGGTCATATCCCGGTGCTTTGCCAGTTTTAAACATTTAACTTCTGTTGGACTTCGTTGGGTGTACAGTGTCGAATGGGTAAATGGAGTTGGAGTGGTGATTTGAGGAATTCGAGAATTTCGTAATCATCTTGTGGAGTTCTGTCTGATTCGTGCGGTTGAAAGGTTGCAGCTAAGTGTTCGCCGAATACCACCGCTTTATCTTTGTCACATCGGGCCCAAGAGCCATCATTTTTACGAATAGGAGGGATAGGGATAATAGGCTTTTTCAAATTCCTAGTTGCGCGCCATAAGGAGTAGTCATGTTGTTGACTGGGGGATAAGTTTCGCACGTAATCATTGAACGTTTCGTTTTTCTGTTCCTTGATTAATATTTTTAGTTGTGTGGTGAGAGTGTTTAGTTTATTTTTGCCTCTTGGGTGTCTTGTTTGTAGCCAGATCCGTCTTGCTTTCCGTTTGTCGCTGATCTTTTGTCTAATTTCTAAGTAGTTGTTAGTGTTTTTGTTACATTTATGTTGTAGTTTTATGGGCGTAGCTGTCCAGGAAGCATATTGTAAGGTTTGTGTTAGTCGTTCTATTGCCGTTTCAATTTCATTTGAAGTGTTAAGTACTGCTGGAATCGATAGATGTTCATCAATATATTGTCGAAAAATGTCCCAATCCGTAAGACTGTTGTGTAGGCTGGGCCTTGCAGGCTTGTTGATTATGCAGCTACTCAACGTGCATATTATAGCAGAGTGATCCGAGTTTAGATCGTAGCAGTCAGCAACATCGATGTAGTTGGGCAGAGATTTTTGTAATAAGGAAATCTAATGCATCCGGCAGTTTATTCAGATCGGTTGGCCAATATGTGGGTTTACCTGTGGCTACTGCATTATAATGATTATTTAAGATGGTTTTATATAGTTGCCTTCCTTTGGGTTAATTAATCTGGAACCCCATAAGGGTGTTTAGAGTTAAAATCACCACCTGCTATGAACCGGTCTCCTAGCGTCCTGAAGAAGTCTTCGAACTGGTTCTGCGTTATTGAATGCCGCGGAGGGCAATATACTGATGATACTGTTATGTCTCCAACGTGGTCTTTAATTTTGACATTTGTGGCTTGTATATGATATGTTTCAAATTTCTCCATTTCGTAATGTGATAATTTGCTGCTGATTATAATTGCCGTTCCAGCGTGAGCTGTGTTGTCGGGATGACAGGTGTAATAAGTTCTGTAGTTGTGGATATTGAGGTAGTTGTAATTAGTAAAGTGTGCTTCAGATACCAAGAGCAAGTCGATTTTTTGGGTGTTTAGAAACGCTTCTACTTCTAAACGGCGTTGTAGAAGTCCGTTTGCGTTCCATACGGCTATTCTTAGGGTATCCATTATTGGGAGATTTTGGTTATCAGGCCAGTGAGTAGGTTGAGCATCATAGTATTTTGTTGCATTAACTGGCTAAACATGGTTTCAAATTTGGAAAGGAACTGAGACAGGGAGATGTCATTGCTGTTTTGATTTTGATTTTGAGTGTTGTATGAGTCTGACGTTGTTATGAAATTTTGTTGTCCAGCCACGGCTGCGGCATAGCTAGTTGGAAACCTGTTTGCCCTATATGTGTTTGGTTGAATTGTGGCCTCCTTTAGAGCTTATGGTGCTTGCATCCTAGGGTTGGCGGTGTTGTTTCCTCTTTTTAACTGAAGTCGTTGGTAGATAGAGCATCCTTTATAGTTTGCTGGGTGGGCTCCATTGCACAATGCACATGTAGCAGGAGTGTCTTTTGGCTTTGTACACGTCAGGGTATTGTGGTTACCACCACACTTTACGCACGCGAATGGTTTTCTGCAGTAAGTTTTACTGTGTCCGTATTTGACAACGAGTACACTGGATGATATTGGTTTTTTTCCTTGGTGGCTCAACTGTAATTATCATATTTAATAGAGATCTAAGTTCGTATATCTCTTTGTTGTTACTGGCAGGCTCGAGGTCAACAAAGAATAAAGGAAGTGGTGTTTTGTCTACCCTGTGTCTTATATTCATTAAATTGCGTACAGTATGTCCTTTCTCTTTCAATTCTTCTTTTATCAACGCGGTATCGACTGTTGGGTGAAGGTTTCTGATTACAACTCTAAATGCCCTTTCTTCTTGAATCTGATAAGTATGAAAAATAATTTTCTCGCCATCAAGATGTCTCACAAGTTTTCGATATGTTTCAGGGTTATTCGTATTTATCTTGACGACGTTGTTTGTTAGTATTTTTGAGTTGTATTGTTCAGTTTCTAATACTTTTGTCAGATTCGTAATCATTGCGTTATATTTTTCTACTCCGTGTATATATACTGGAGGGGGTTTCTTAACTGCAGCTTGTGGTTCCTCTCTAGTTGTTTCCATTACGTTATCTTCGTGTATGTCATTTAATAAATTAAATCTGTTGTTATCGATGATTTGGCTTTGTAATTCGAGGTTATTATCAGGGGAGCGTGAGCATCTTTTTCTTTTTCATTACTTGCCATTCATGAGAGCTCGTTTGGGGTTGGTCATCGTTTGTTGCGGTCATTTCAGGTGCTGAATGCTGGTTATTAGGATTTTGTGACGGACAGTGCATGGGTTGTGGAATATTAGTAGGATAAGATACATATGGAACATATGTTTGGCTTGATAATAATTGTTGCGTAGGAGGATTAGTGTAGGGCGTTAATGGCTGGTTTTGATATAATGAATGATGTTGAGAAATTGGAATTTGTTGTTGAGCAATAGGCATTTGTGGTTGAAACGGAAACATATTTAAAATAAATAAAATAAACTCGCTGATTAATGCGGGTCACTGGCATTCGAGTGCATGCATAGATAACACGCGCGTCACAGACACATCCACTCATCTACGAGGCCAGCGGCCGAATCATAAAAAATATTTGAAGATAATTTAATAATTTTGGTAAACTCTTCTAAGCGATTGATTGAAATAGTCTCTGGGAGGGGTTGGGCTTTATTATGTTTTTTTTTATCAATTCTAGTCGTATTTACAATCTGTTACATAATAACAATAAGTAAATGTTTTGTTAAATTAAATAATACGAAGTAACTTGATGAGAACTATCCATTAATAGTTCTCTTTCTATTGAAATTATCAAACCAATAATTTAATTTGCAATAGTATAAAATTATATTTAATAAATATTGCATACATACATATAAAGTGCGCTTAATGTAATCTGTTAGGTTACTACTATTGTGTAACAGCGCTGTGGCTAAGTCGTTTCGATGTATTGCTAGTCTACCTTCATATTTCACATAAAGTTTTTTTATTTCATTCCGAACTGAAGTAATGTTGAGATCATTTTTGTACTTTATTTTGATATCAGCGAAGTATCTTCAAGTTAAAAGCACTAGCAGTTCCCCACAGCTAGTTCAAATGGGTTCAATAATAGCCTTGTAAACTAGCAGTTGGTTTTCTAGCTCCATTTGTGACTTTCTGCCAGTCAACCAATACATCTGACTGAATTTCCTACCGGGCTGCTTCTTCTTGATGAATATACGTTTGTCCAGATGAATTTCAAGACATTTTATTATTCTTCTGTTTTAGGTGCCTTAGTATTGCTTCATGTTACTGCTGGGCATGTATCTTTTCTCATGTAAAGACTTTAGTTCGTTAACTCTGATTTCCTATACTTATAACCAGTTTTTGATGAGGTGATTCTACAAGTTTGTTGATGTTATGACAGGATCAGCCAAGATCACTGTATCGTCAGCAAATTTAGCAATTATTGTTTCACCCATTGGAGGTATATCAGCTGTGTAAATTAGGTAAAGCACTAGTCCCAAAAATACCCAGCGGTACACTGGAGGAAATGGGGAAAATGTCTGTCAATTCTTCTTGCTGCTTAATTAAGAACCATCTGCACTCCAGGTAGAATTTTAGAATTTTGTAAAAGTGATGTGGTAAAACGTTCTCATTTTATAGTATAGACACTCCTGTCAAACTTTGTCTAATGCTTGTTTGACATCAATAAATACCCCTGAGCAGTACCTTCTGCATTATGGATCGTCATTTATTATTTTAACAATTCTGTGTACCTATTCTACTGTGCTGTAAACTTTAAATTCACACTGGTGATTGGAGATGAGTTTTCATTGATCCAGTAGTGGCTTAAGAAGTTTTAGCGGTAACTTTTCTCACGATAGAACAGATAACGGGCTTATGAGTCCGCATGATGATACGCCGTTCAAGTTCCTGAAAACATAATTATTTGCGCTATTTTCTATAGCTTGGGGAAGCATTATAGTCGCGCAATAGCATTAAATGTGTGTGCCATTACTTTCACACATTAAGGTGTGAGTTCCTGCAACATCTTTCCTGTAAATAAGCACCACCCTAAGGCTTTTTTCGAATTACTTTCAGTCAGAATAGTTTTTAAGTTCCTCCATCGTAAAATTTTTGGAAGGCAAGTCTATTTCGAATGGTTCTTCTAGGAATTTGCGTATATTGCGTTCTTTTTCAGGATTTGTTTGTGACGGGAATGGCCGAAACACACTTCCCAGATGTTTAGCAGATGCCAACGCTTTTCTTTGTCATTTCTTGTCCACGTACCTTTTCGTGTTTGATTGGTGGCGCTGGTTTACGTGGGCGTTTAATTTTTCGGGCGGCTTTCTGCATTGAGTCGGCTCTGAAGCGGTACTTCTATGCATTTTGGTTGTTGAAGTCAAGTATCATTCGTTTCAGATTTCGGGTTGCACTACTCATTTTTTTTCAGCTTCTGATCCTGCTACTTGACATCGTTTGCGAAACTTTCGTTTTTGTGCAATTTTTTGCTTAATTGATGCGGGGCATCGTGGTTCTGTGATTTTTGTTGTGCAATAATCAGGCTGTTTGCTGTATGATTTTTGTAACCTTTTCACCCGCTTTGTTTAGTTCTTCCGATTTTAAAGATATGTGCAGATCGATATATTCATTCAAATATAATCTGAACATATTCCAGTCGGTATATTTGCTAAATAAAGTTGGCTGCTTTTACTTACGCATAACTTCTGTGTATATTGTTGTAAGTATAGCTGAATGGTTACAAGAAAGATCCACAGATGATACAGTTTGACAGTGTTGTACGTTTATTCCTTTTAAAATACCGAAGTCAATAGCATCAGGGATCTTGTGGGGGTCGGTCGGCTGTTGATAAGCATTGTTGAATGTTTTTCTTCATTGTGACTAGCAACTCTCTAATTTTTGTTGTAGTTCTAGAGCCCTATTATGGATTTTGGCGTTGTAATCTCCTTAGGCTATTGATCTGTTTCTCAATGTTTTGGAGTGGTTATATTGTTCCAATATTATTATGCTTGGATAGACAGTATATTGCAGATACTGTTAATACTACTATATGGTCTTTTATGGCGATATTTGTGGCTTGAAGATGCTTATATCAGTAGAGTGATGATTTGCGTGTCGTTGTTAGGTTGCAGTGGTTACGGTTTTATTTAAATGCTTGGGTATATCTTGTACCTGGTTAAACTAAGTCTACTAGGAATACGTCTCTCTTGTAATTTTAGATACACTTTTTGTTGCACCTATTTCAATATTACGCAGCCTTAGTGGCTTTGTCCCCTTTCGTTTTCTAGGACAGCTGTTTGTACGGCTTTCTGTGCATTTCACGCAACACGGATTATTATTAACAACTCAGACTCAACAACGAGTATGTAAAGCACCATTGCGGTTCCATAGGCGGTTAAGTCAGTAGACTTGCTCCCTTAAGATTTATTTCTGTGAAGACACCTAAAGGCTGAAATGTTTCAACACAGGTCGCGGACTATTGGGAAATTAAAAAATGCTATTTACAATGCGATCGCAGCCGTACCAGTAGCAATATCTCAGCAAGCAATGCGGAACATTAAGGTGAAGCTGCAGAAGTGTATTATATGTATCTTCAAAGCTAGTAGATGACTAAATAGTGGTATAATGAAATATTTATCAAGATCTATGTTGTTCTTTTACTTCTGTTTCAAAAAGATGAGATCATTGTGCTGGGCCTTGTATTAAAAATGTACCTATTGGTTTAGAACAAATGAAACGAGACCGTAGCAACAAAACAGTAGCTACTATCATTCATTTCAAGGCACCAAAAGGTAAATTGTTTGTTTATTTAAATTTAATTCTAAAATGCAAATTAATATACTACATTATTAAATAATAGCTATTTCATTATTACATCATAAAATGTTTTTTTTTAATATAGGGCAAATTTACAATCTATTTCACATTATAATAATAAGCAAATTTAAGAAAAGTAAAATTGATCACAGCATTTATTAGTCTTCAGTTAAGTCAAATTTTGAATATGATTGAATGATAAGTTGCTCTAGTAATGAGTTTTGATGTCTTCCAAAGTATTGTGACATCTCAACCTCAAAAGCCTTTATTCTATGGTCCATTTCTGAACATACGCTTCTTTCATATGTTTCCAATTTTCTCTATTCTGCACTTGTCTCGTCCAGTTAAGTCCCGCTGTTAATTTTAGGTCGTTTGCCCGGCACATAGGTGGTCGTCCTCTTGTTCTCTTTTCTAAATACGGTCTTCAATAAAGTAGTAAAATATTGGTTCCATTTTGGAGTAAGGATTGTTTCGTGCGCATCTTTCACTTTCATAGTTTTTCTGTCTTCAAGAGATACATCCAGCATCTGCCTTTCTAAAGACCTCTATGTTATTGCTATTTTATTTATTGGCAGTTTTGTCATTGTTCATGTCTGCCACTCGTATGAGAGTGCTGGGAGAATACATTCATCAAACAGTCGTGTCCTGAGCTTCATAGAAATGTGCTTATACTTAAGGATTTAAGCTCTACTTTCCCAAATGCCCCTCATGCTAGCCTTCTTCTACAATATGTTTTAGCTGTCTGATTTTTTCATAGCTTTCTTTGATGTCCTAAACAGCTGTCTTTTAATAGTTATTTGGGGAGTCTGTTCTGCAGACCACTTTTGTTTTGTTTAGGTTCATTTGTAGTCCAATTTTATTTACTTAAATTTGTCTTAAATTTGTCGCAGATCTTATGTGATAAGGACTATATCATCGACAAGTCGTAGGCGGTTTTGTCTTTGTTATTTTTTATTTTGCCATTGTACATATTAAAAGGTTCTTAGAGGGACAAACTTGTCTGATTCCTGTTCCAATATTAAATTTGTTCGTATGTTGGTGTAGTTTGACTGTCGATGTTATTTTGTCATATATTTGTTTTATTAGCTGGGTCTATACGTGCATTTTTTAGGCTATTCATTATTATCCAGTATTCTACAAAATCAAACGCTTTGTAGAAGTCTAAGAAAGCAAAGCAGACATGAAGGTTACATTCTATTGCTTTCTCAGTAAGTAGTCTCATTGTAAGAAGGTGATCGCATACACTGTAGTCTTTTCTGAATGTGGCTTGTTCTACAGGGTGGTATTCGTCTAATTTACTTGTAAATCTGTGTGTTCGTATTTTTGTTTATAGATAGCAGCCCGTAATTCTCTAGATTATTTTATTTCTTTTGTTACATATCAGAACTATAATTGCATGATTTCATGATTTTGGATTGTTTTAAGCATTCGCTGGAACAGTTTGCATAATTTTTGGATAATTTGTTCCACTCCCTCTTTTGGCATTTCTTTTGTTATAAGATCAACCTCCCGGTGCTTTGTTCTTCTTCATAACTTTCAGTGCTAGTTTCATCAATGTTGGAAATATCCTCTGATCTTATATTTACTACTTTCTTTACTGGTGTTTGGTCTTCGTTTGGTGGCGAGGTATACATATTTTTTTAAATATTTTCTGTAATTTTTCTTGTTTCTTCCCCGTCTTCGTCTCTCAAGTTGATAAGCTGTTTGTTATGTTCGGATTTCCTTAAAGATTTTAAATTTGTATTTTCTTCTACTATTTTTTATATTTCTATTTTATGGCATTTTTGTAGCTCTTGCCTAATTAGTTGTCTTATTTCTTTTGAGATTATTGTTAATTCTTCTATTTGATGTTCTTCCTATTTTAGTATTTTTCTTTTTGCTATTTTGTAAGAAGTTTGTTTCAACGAACTTGTTACGTTTTTTGCTAAAACCTCGCGAGTTCTGAAATTTATTTTATTTTCATGTTCTTTTAAATGTCGTTGTACTTCTTCTACATATCTGTCACCGTTGCTTTTTAAATTTCTTAAGTCGTTGCATGGTGTTTTTCCTTTGGGTTTGAATGGGCCTTAAGTTGTATGTTATTTTTAGTCTTGTTCTTACTAATCTATGGTCACTAAATATTTTAAATGAACTGCAGACACAAACATCCTTTATTAGCTGTTGTTTGTTCGATATGATATAGTCTAATTCGTTTTTTGTTTGGCCGTTATGGTCACTCCATGTCTATCTCCTTTGTTTGTTTTTTTAAGAACTAATTTATCGAGTATAAACGTTGTTAGTATAGAAACTCTAGTGTCATAGATCCCCTTTCACATCTTTGGTCAAAGTTAAATTTTCCCATATTTTCCTTTGTTTCGTCTTGTCGTTTTCCCAGTTTAGCATTGAAGGCGCCCATAATTAGTACATATGTACTTTTGTTTTATTCCTAATTTTTGTTACATCTTCATGGAATATTTCGACTTCTTCCTCAGGATGTGATGATGGTGCGTAAGACTGGATGAATTTTCTGTGCAATTGTTGAAGATCTTTAACGTTATGACAGCTATTCTATCTAAGATGCTGTCATATGCTACAATATGTTGTGCTATATTTTTATTAATCATAAAGCCTATTTCTCTGTTGCTTTCGCGTTCTGCACCTCTATAATATAGGGTATGACCTGATTTCAATGTGACGCAATTTTCCCTCTTTTACTTGTTAGGCATAGTCCCACTACGCCCATGTTATCTTTTTAAGTTGCTTTTCCAATTCATATACATCTTGTTCTTGGATTAATGTTCATATATTTACCGTTGTCGTAATCAATTTCGTGGTATCCTGACAGCCTATTTTAACTCGGTGATTCTTAGCATCCCTAGCCTGCTCACCGTCCTAGCCGCTGTCGTATTGAGGGTCTGCAGGCCATCGAGGACTCGGGGCTGATTTGTATTCCCTGTAGTACTTTGAAGGGGTTGAGGTTATATGATTTAAAACGCTACGCTATCCTAATGCTGGTTGACGAGTTTCTTTTGCAGCTGCTTTTATTATGAAGAACTGTTTGCTGCCGCCCATTTTTGGTACAGACGCTGCTGCTTGTTGGTCCACGGGAGCTATTTTATTTCCTTCCTGTCCGGTATATTAACGAGCTTTTCCCTATCCGCCACTTGAGGGCGCGCCCTCTAAGGGTTAGAGGCTCATCCGAGGGATAAGCGCTTGTAATTTCTTTGATTTGCTCAATCAGGTAACGTATGCAGCAAATCGTTGAAGAATCATTAATGTGATGCTTTTGCATGTTGTCAGAACCTTATAGGTTTCAATATTACTTTGTAAGATAGTATTTAATCAAAAATGCAAGCTGATAACGCATCCCAAGTAGCCAGTCCACTTTTTTATTCCCTTGGGTTTTAATGTGTTCTCAAGATTAATTATAGCTAAAGCAAAATCCGATAAATTTAACTTTAGATGTACCACAATTGTTAATTGTGACGTAAAGTACATTTGGCTGTAAAAGTTATCGGTCACTATTATCTGTTAATTTCACCTCCCAGTAAATCAAAGTGGTTTTGTAAGTGTGCTGAGGTAACTTCTGCTGTACCTTAGATGAATAAAACTGCTGTATTGTCTGCGAATGTGGCTATAACGGTGCTTTCGGAAGTTGGTATATTGAATGTACAGAGTAAACAAAGGATTGTCCCGAAGACGCTACCCTGCGATTGACCAGGAGAGATCTGTTGATAGGTTCATATTAAGTCATTTATTTTAACTTGAAATAACCGTTCGATTAGGTAGAACTTGAGCACAAGATACAACTGTCTCAGAAAGTCTGTAGCCTATGGTTTCTTGGATTCTTCTAATAGTGTCCAATTGAATTGATGATTACAATGAATTCTTTAAGGGCTTTAAAAATGCCCAGAGAAGCGATGATAGAGTTTACATTATTTACTAACTCTGTACAAGTGTCTGAAATACAAAATTTTAACCATTACCACTAGAGTCAGTTTATTTTCATAATTCAATTGAAAGCTTTTAAAACTGGGCTTACACCGACCTAAGCGGAATGTAACATACAGAGTAAATCCGAAATTCTTTTAGGTTGCTTTGCGAAAAAGCCAAAAGCCTTTCTTATGCACATGCGCAGTCCCCCATTTAGGTAACACAAGCTAACTTTAATCACCAAGTTACGATAGTCTATAAAATGAGCATAAAACCCCAGAGCTGTTTCTTCAGGCTAGAAAATCACCGACAAATTGTTGCGTGGTTTGGCTACACAAGACCTACGTTTACGACGCAACCAAAAAGTACAGAAAATATTACCACCAAGTAGGTGACTACTGACAGAACAACTCACACTAAGTGATCCGATTGTAAAAAGAATTATGAATCCGTCAGCGAATTGAAAGAGAAGATTGTTGAGAATCCTGAGATGAGCATAACTGATCTGACAAAAGAAATGGGCGTGGTTAGGTCGAAGGTCAGTCTAATAATGCATCACGACCTGCACTACGAGTCTGTCGTCTCGAAGAACCGCCGACTGAGAAAAACAAGACAAGAAATTAAAGGCTCATGCATTACTGAATGACATTTAGCATGACAGCTTCTTGAATTTTGTTCGGATGAAAAAAACTTCATCTAGGATAGCAATATAAATCGCTAAAAAGGCGAAGGCGTCTCAGAAATATCAAGCGTCATGCAAAGTTTTCCACCTTTATGATGATAGTGATGCTTGTACGCAGTGTAGGGAATGTTATGAAGCCCCACCTATTTGAGGAAGACCTGAAGGTAACGTGCTAGAAGCAGTTATCAAACCCTAGATAAAGGAAGTAGCCGCTGGTCAGGAATAAGACTAAGCTCTAGCCCACAAGGCAAGAAGGCCTAAGTCATGACTATACAACAACACTGGTCTCCCAACTTATAGCCACCTTCCACCCGCGACCGCAATCCTCTTGACTACTACGTGTAGACTGTGGTCGAGGCGAAGATCAATAAGAAGCAGCATAACATTAATATGGACAATAATGCAGTTTTGTTGACCTACAACAGGTTTTAGGTCTTGGTTTCAAAAGGTCATGACTGCTGATAAGGGCTGCATTAAATAATGTAAATCTGTAGTTTTTTGTAAAAAATTTAATTTTCTTGTATTTTAATGTTATTTTTCTTTATCTATTCATTTTCCCGGTTTACCTTGACGACCCTGTACTATTGTAAGGTTAGATTGAGCGACAAATCTCACTTAAAGTCAAACATTCAGCGGGAAGCAATAAAGTAGCCTTATCTAGTAATTAAGTTTCATCAAATTTGCGATAAAAACTATACAACGCTTAGAAAATAAAGTTTTTTGGGCTTGCCTGAAACAGAGATGAGGGGTATAAATAATATGGTAAAACCTGGCCTAAGACAATATAATACAAATGAGGTACTAACAGATAATGTAATATTAATACAAACATAAAATTTATTTTAGGTTGATCCAAGTAACGGTGTTTACATCAACAAACTTTGCATTCGATGTTTTCTTTTGGAAGATTCGTTTGGTTCGTTTTTTCAACAAGTACGTTTTATCTAAACTGTAGAAGTTGAGGCTTGTGGTTCCATTTTTGAAAACCGTGTCAACCTTGTTTTCATTTTACGCCGTGAGGTATTAAAGTTATGTCCCCTTCTCCAAAATTTCAGTTTTATTGCTTAGTTTACTTACTCTTGTATTTACTAGTTGAGGTCAGAGTCAATTTTTAAAATAACAATAATTTGGGATTGTATTGATCTCATCGGTTTCTCTAATCATCGAAAGCATCTCTTCTAGAATATTTTGCTTTTGCTCCCTGCCTTTATGGATCAACCGTTCTCAATTTTTACAATTGTCTGTCTTCCACATTTCCTTCTTGTAGGTCTTTGTGCATCGTCATCTTCATGGCATTCATTTTCCATCTAACTGTTAGTCGACTTCTTCTTCATAACTGCCCTCGACTATCTTTTGTCGTTCATCCTGGACATGGGCATATCTTCCCATCTTTTTGTTTTCCAGTTCTCTTGTAATAAACTTCTTTACTTCCATTTCTCTCCAGACCACCTCTGGTCTTTTGCTGTTTTTCTCTGGCCGTTCTATTGGTTTTGTTAACTTCTTCCCCATTTAATTTGGGCTTCTGTAGGTTTATATAACGTTTTTTTTACTGCATAATGTGGTTGGTTCTCGGGTTGTTAACGTTATCGGGCTAACTGCTGACGTCAATAGAATCGTTACAGGTAATATTTTGGAATTTTCTGATGTCACTCGCTCTTTCACCGTACCGCAATTGGCTTTTTGCCCCTTAAAAGTGATAAACTAAGATTTATGTCAATTGAATATGTTGTCCCTGTTAAAATTATTTTTATGTTTATAAACCTCTACTGCCTCTCTATACAATCTCGGGTAATAATTCCTACAATTGGATAAAACTTGTGTTTGGCCGAATTCTATCTAGTGGTTAGAATTTTTCAAAACATTTTCGGCAACCGCTGATTTATCGGGTTGATTAAGGCGTGGATGACGTATATGTTCCTTTATCCTAGTGGTAATCGCAATGCAGATCTGCTCGCATGAATAAGGTGTGTAGTATACCCCTGTGTGTGTAGTATCCTGTGGGTTTCTTGTACCTTTGGCTAGTTTAAGCAAATCCCGTATCTTGATAGTGTTATAGATGGTTTCCACCTTGTGTTTACTGAGAATTTTTTCTATCCGGTCCGTAACATTGTTGACATAAAGTAAGAAAGCTTTGCTTACCGTAGCCGATTTCGTTTGTGTTTGTCTTGCGCATTTTTGTTTCCGGAGTTTTAGAGTTTCTTCGAGAACATCTTGAAAAGAGTAGGAGATGCTGAGCAGCCCTGAAGTAGCCCTTTGGGGGTTTTAAATTCTTATCCGATTCTATTTTTTATTTTAAGAGACACCATTTTGTCTCGGTGTAAGTTGTTGGTTGCAGCTATTAATTTTTTTGGAATGTTAAGTTGTTTCATGGATTTCCAGAGCTTTTTCCTTGGTATTGAATCATATGCCTTTTTAGGTCTATAAATACAAGGTGTACTAATCTACTTTTAACCATTTTCATTTCAATTAGTTGTTCGACTGTGCATATGTGATCCCTCACGATCTTCCTGCCGTAAACCCCGCCTGGTCTTCATCAATTTTATCCCATATATTCTCTTCCAGCTTTTTTCATAAACTTTCCGTAAAGCCTACCCATTGAGCAGATAACACTGATTCGTCTGTAGTTTTTAAATATTTTTCTATTTCGTATTTTTAAACATAGATGTTATGTAAGCCTCTGCCCATTCCTGTACCAACTTTTCTCCGTTAATAAATCTCTCGAACATTCTTTGGCTCATACGTAGTAGTTTTTTGGATCCATGCTTTATAAGCACCGGGGCTATACCTCCTAGTCCGGGAGACCTATTGTTCTTCAGGTTTTTCACTATACCTTTTGTTTCTTTAAAGGTGACTATTAACTGTTCTTCTACGTTTTTTGATCATTATCAATGCCATCTGTCATCTTAAACATTAATCGATTTTTCGTGAGCAATTATTTATAATAATCTTACCAGTCTTTACCTGTGTCCGTTCTTTATTATTTGTTCTTAATGATTTGATTGTTCGCTAAGCTTTTGTGTTTCTAGCTCCGCCTAAATTTTGTTTTATATTTCGGCATTCTGACTCCCACCTTTCGTTTTTTTCTCTAGCAACCAATCTCTTAACTTCCCTATTTTTTTGTCTATGATTTTCGGGTTTATTCGTATTGAGCCACTTTTTGTATAGTTGTTTCATATTGCCTAGGTATTATTCGATTCTTTTTTCTTCTTCCTTAAGGTTTTCGTCGCTGCTTCCTTTATGCTGTTTTTTGTATGCATGTATGTTTCCTCTGAGTTTTCAAATTGGAATTCGTTTAATCTCTGATTGATTCATCTTGAAGTAACTGAAATTTCCATTTATTTTCTTCTATTTTCATTTCCATCTCTATTTTGTTTTTCCTTATTGATATTCTTATGTATTAAAAATATATCTTCGCAACCGAAGGTCTATGGTTACTACCGCAACCCGCTTCCCGTTTTACTAGTATATATTTTGTCAATAGCGTTGTTTCTTTTTCACGATGAAGTAATCTGCAATGAATTCTAGTTTTCTCGCATGTTGTATCTATATGTAAACGTGAATGTTTTTATGTTTGTAAAGTTCATTTATAATGCGGAAGTTGTTAAGTTCACACATTTCTATTATCATTTCGCCATTTCTATTCACGACATTTTCTCCGAAGCGTCCAACAGTAGCATTGTTATCTTTTCTTCCCACCCTTCCGTTGATATCTCCGGCGATTATTAATTCTTCGGCTATCTTTGTTTTGTACATTAACCCCAATAATTACAATCTGTGGCCCATATACTTACAAAGTTATTCTGAAAACTCTCTCGTTGATCCAACATTGAAAAACTTCATCAATCAAATCTGTTCCAGTTCCTTTCTTCTTTGTTTTACTAATTACCAAAATATCAACACTGCTATTCTGAAGCTCCTTTAACACCTCCTTTGTCTTTGTTTTCCATCAGTGTACATTTCACGTCCTATATATTATTCTTTTGTTCCTTTTCTTGTCCTTCATTGTCACGTATTTCCTTGTGTTGTTTGTTCGGTTGAGCATTAAGTTTGGGTTTTGGTTACCTTCACAGAACTGCCCCTCCCAAATCCGATTGGGTTCCCTCCATTGGAAGTGTGGATCACCACCCGGGGAATATCTATTGCTTCTCATTTTACTTCAAGTTTCTGTTTTTCCTTAGATTTTTACATGTATCAGGATTCTAGGGCGTAATGCCATTACACCATAACAAGAGAGCCGTTGTATTCAGCCGTCCAATGTGGGGCCGTCGCTACTTGCACCCGCCCATTCTAGAACAGACGTTAATTTTGCATTATCCCTAAAATCGGGGTTGCCACTTCAACCGAGTTCGCCTTCATCGTTGTTGTGGTCTTCACCCTAAACAAGTGCCCCTTACAGGCTACTACTCCTCGATCTCTCCTCCTTCCCTATCACTGCGTGATAAAGCCCCAGGCTTGAGACTTCTAGGCTTCTAGAACTAATTGATTTCTTTCAGTACCTTTTAAATTGTTATGTAATGTGTATTTTTCTCTTATAGAAGTGTCTCAGTATTCAGTTCGTTTTCCAGGGATTAGTAGATTTAGCTTGGTGTTGCTTTTTGGTTCTTGTTTTAAGCTGCAAGTTACTCCACAAACTTCTTTAGACTTATTTAATCTCATTGTACTACTTGCTTCTGCATGCATTGTCCCAGTATTAATTCTTATCTTGTTTCTCTTATAAATTCTAAATAACTTTATTCTTATTTTTAATCTCCCTTAATTCTTTACTTAACGGTTTTTTTATTATTTTTCTTTACTTCTACTCCCAAAGCAGTGCATGGTGTCCTCTAAATAATAATTCTTATGCCCGTATATTTCTTTTGGATTTTCCCTTATTGTTCTCTCATTTAAGTGCATTTTCAATTTATTGTGGTATAATTTTTTTATACTATTCTGTCTTAACAGTTCTATTTTATACTTTGACTTGTTTATTTCCTCTAATTGGCCAGTTCCATTTTCTTATAACCATATGGTGATGCAAACTGCAATTTGGTTAGCAGTATGCGTTTCTCCTCTCACTATTATCATATCAATAATAAATTGAAATCCTCGTATTGAACGGGCACAAGCACATTTTAAATGTTCTTATATTACAAGAAAAGTTGGCTACCTTACTTACTTAATTAATTAACTAATTAATCTGTATTCTCTATTTAGAAGTAGTAGCCTCGTTCCATTTTCATTCACCTTTTATTCTCAAAATTAGACAAGTGTCGTATCATTTCCTTTCCTTCCCACTCTACTATTCAAGTCTCTGATTACTAATAACTCACTCTCGTTACTGACACTTTCTATTTGTTCGTCCAAAATATTAAAAAACACTCCCTTTTCATCTAACCATGTACAATATGCTATAGCATATACTCCTATAATTGTTGTATTTTGTCCAGTTAGTCTTATATTTAATTATATTTGCTCATTTACTTCATCCCACATTTGTAACCCGTTTGTCTCTTTCCTTTTTGATTAGTACGGATACGCCACTTTTCGGTCTTTTACTTTTAACTACTCCATTTCATAGGTGTATGTAGTTCTCTTGTTTACAGGTCTTTTCCGTTCTTCTTGGTTCTTGTTTATATGAATATCTATATTTATTCTTTTTATTACGATTGTTACTTCTTTCCTGTTTATCGCTAAACTTTGCATATCCCTATTTTCAAGGATTTTCTTTTTCCTTCTTTGTTTTCTCTCTAGCGCAATTTTGTACATGTTTCTATTAGTTGTGATTCAAAACTAGGTAAGGTTCAAAGAACTCTTTGTAAAACTACCCCCTCGTATCCGGTTTATCATCATTCTGCTACATATTCCTTTTTTTTTTTACGTGTTAGGATATTAATTCCTAACGCCTACTCTATTCTAGATCAGAGACCCTCGATTAGTTCAGCTTGTAGATCTTGTGAAATTTGGGTAACCTGAGAGTTGCCAAAAACAACATCCTATCAACGATATTTGAATTAATCGTTCCGACAAAACTACTTCGGCAACATGACCCCTCGTCCCATTCCCCATCCCATGATTTGTTCTAAATTATAATATTTAATGAACCCTGTGATTTTATTTGAGGTTTTCATGCAAAACTTTAATATACACAAATACTTGTGAAAAACCATTTATCACACAGTAAACATGCTTTCTTAGCGAAAAGAACAGGTTGGTTTTGAATACTATTTTTCTCATCTTAGGCTTTGATAAAAGTCTCACAGACAATAACAAATTTTCCAGCTTCATCAAGGTTTTGTTTTGGTCTAGTAGTTTTATCCTAAATCAAGGACATCCAAGCCATCATTTTTGGTTTAGAAAAACTCGACAATTTCAGCAGAATTATTACAAACTTCTAAAATTCTTATTTGTTATTTGGTAAATGTAGGACATTGCCTTATCTCAGCTAAAGAACGTTAATAATAGTAAAAATTACTATCGCAAGTTCAGTTTTAGTCGGATTAGATCAAAATTGTGGTAAATTATTTGATTTCAGGAATCCAATATTTCCTGTATCACTATGCCTAAGGCCTTCAAAAGGCAAAATGACTTTATCGATTGAACGGGCGTATGCACACTTCGCTTCAATAAACATCTCGTCGAATTAAATTCGACACATACGATTTTGTAGCAGTCATAGACTTTGCTTAGATATTAAGAACTTATAGTACTTTTATAATGAACCCAAGACGGCATTTTAGCTGCTTGAAATTTTTTCGCATATTCTGAAATTAAATTAATTATTAAAATTGCGCTTTTTATCAGTGTTTCAGTATGCTACCTCGGGAAAGATACGATCATTCTCTAAAGCTTCTGTTTCGTATCCCTTCAGAGTGATTTATCATAGTAAAAGCGCTTTAGTTATCTTGGTAGAATTGAAGCGTTTCCTGTTGACAGGAGCACTTTCGATTTCCTTAAGTAGCTTAGACTTTAATCGTCCTTTCTCAGTTTCACTTAATTTCAAATACATTTATTTTGTGTTATAGCTAGAGTACGATTGATTCTAAATAATACCACATTCTAAATTATTATAAATTACGCAAAACCTTAATATCGCAATTACATTTACCCCCACCTGTGTTCTCTGTTTTTCTGTAGCTCTTAGTAGACCGGGATCAAATCTACTTCTCAATGTGCATATTTTCAAATCGACTTTCAGTTCAAAAGAAGCTGAAAGGCACAAAGCGATGACATTACATGGGCAACCTAAAAAGTTTTGAATCCAACATAGAAACAAGTATTTATTCTGTCAAATTCAATTTTATTTTTTAACATAGTGTCCTTGTAAGTCGACACACTTTTTCCAGCTACGCTCCAATCCCTTTAACCCGTCCAAATAGTAGTTGGCGTCTTGCTCTGTAAAATAGGCGTCTACGGTTACGTTGATCTCATCGCCTGATGAAAATCTCTGTCCTCAAGCAAGAATTTGAGCTTAGCAAACAAGAAATAGTCGCTGGCGGCCAGATATGCTAAATGTAGATGGTCAATCAATTTAAACGGAAATTTATAAATTTTGGCCATGGAGAGCCCCAAAGTGTAAGCTGGTGTGTTGTCTTGATGAAAGGGACCTTTTTCAGTAATTGAAACCTTCAACTGGTCCAATAACGGTGCGTAGTACGACCCCGTTATTGGTTTTTCTTTTTCCAAATAGTCAATAAACAGAATTCTTTGACTATCTCAAAAAAAGTAGCCACCACCTTTGCATTCTTTGGAATCCACTGTTTGACTATTTTTTGTTCTAGGAGTGTAACGATGAAGTTAAGCTTCATCGATGGTAAAATAGATGCAAAAAGTAAGGCTTGTTTAGCCGCTTACGTCGGGCCTTGGAAATGTTCTTTCGAATGAATTTTTGGTTCAAAGTGAGCACGCGAGGGACCCAATACGCGGACAGCTTTCTCATATCAAATTCCTTAGTCATTATACAACAAACGCGTTCATTCGATATCCACAACCTCCGTTAGTTCTCTAATCTTGATTTGAGGGTCGTCCAGTACCATTTTTTGATGTTATCGTTGGAGGTTGCAGTTGTTGGCCGTCCTGAAGGCCCATTATCAGCCAAGCTGGTACAACCACGTTTAAATCGAGCTGCCCATCTTTTCATTATGGCAAATATTTTTTCCATGTTTAAAAAAGCACTAACATCGACTGTCAAACAACAACTAAGCATCCAAAATGGTTGAAATTTTTAGAGATATCTCTCAAAGCATGTACGATCGTAGGAGAAGAATGGTTTTGACGAGTAGACCCATCTTTATGTTGAAACTCCCTACGCAAATGTTTGTACGGTTATCACCTGTCCTTAGAAGTTACCGTACAAAACAGGTTATTCCAAAAGATCTGCAACATTTACAATTTTTATGGATAAAATTATTTAAGAACAACAAAAATCATTCTTCGAAATAGCGGCCATCATCTTCTACGATATATTGCCACCGATCTGCAAGTTTTCGGATCTGCTCGAACTACCACTAAACGGCTTTGAATTGAAGAATTCTTCGGATGCTTTTTCAACTCATCGAATGATTCGAACCAGTGACTATGCAAGAAATGTTTCATTGAGTGGAAGATTTGGATTATAGGCCGAATGCGAAATTTCAACGCCGTCCACCTCTTCAAATTTCTCCTTTTCTTTATAGTGTGGCGTTTGGCGTTTCCTTGCTAAAAAAAGCGCGCTTTCGGTTAACCAAGGTCGAGTACTTCTTCTTCAACTTGTCTTAGACACGGTCTAATTGCTGGAAATAATGTTTGGCCTAAGTTTAAAATACTCTTTCATAGTTCAACCAAGCGCAAATTATGACCTTCTTGCCGATTTGTCCCTTGCTATCTTCACTATTCTATCGTCTGCCATTCTACTTATGTGATTGTTCCATTCTTTTTTCCTGTTCAGTGTCCATTCATTTATCTCTTGCACGTTGCATCTAACTCTAATTTCGGTACTTCTTATTCGATCTCTTAGCGTGTTTCCTGTTATTCTTCTCAATATTCTCATTTCGGTTGTTTCCAATAGTCGCTGCGTTTTAGTTGTGTCCGGTCTCGTTTCTGATGCGTATGTCATTATTGGTCTTATAGTTGCTTTGTATATTCGAGACTTTGTTTCTATATTAATGTGTTTATTTCGCCATATTGTATTATTGAGACATCCTGCGATTTTATTAGCTTTTGTATTTGATCTTTAACCTCTTTTCTACATCTCCATAGCTAGTTATTTTGATACCCAGGTAATTTATTTCCACGACTTGTTCTATGTTTGCACCGTCGATTTCCAATTTGCATCTAATGGGTTCTTTGTTAATTACTATTGTTTTCGTTTTCTGTGCTGAGATGATCATGTTAAATCTTTTGCTGTTATATTGAATTTGTGGACTAATCTTTGCAGATTGTCTTCGTTTTGGGCTATTAATACTGCGTCGTCGGCGTAACATAATATCTTGATTTCCTTGTTCCCCATTCTATATCCTCTTTCTTCGTTTACTTTCTTAATAATCTCATCCATTATTAGATTGAATAATAAGGGCTTAACGAATCTCTGTCTTATTCCATTGCCCATGTTTATTGGTTCCGTAAGTTGTCCATTTATTCTTGCTTTCGTTTTGTTGTCTTTATATATGTTCTCAATTGTTTTGATGATGTCTATGTGTATTCCTCTATTATATAACAGATGGATTACGTCACCTAGTTTGACTCTATCAAAAGCTTTCTTCAGGTCGATCATACATAAAAGGCTGGTCTATTGTATTCAATTGATTTTTCATTTATCTGCCTTATCACGAATATTGCATCTGTGCATGATCTTCCACTACGGAATCCTTGCTGTTCATCGTTCAGAGTTGTCGTTTGGTTTATTTGTTGGCATATAATTCTTGTTGTTAATTTTAATGTGGTGTTCAACAGGTTGATCCCTCTGTAGTTCTCCGGTTCTTTCTTATCCCCTTTCTTGAACAGCAGTATCAATATGCTTGTCCTCCATTCTTCCGGTATTTGGTTGTGTTTTATTATTTTATTAATTAGAGTTGTCAGCTGTTTCGTCATTACTGTTCCGCAGTGCTTTAACAGTTCGTTCGCTATTCCATCTTCTCCCGCAGCTTTCCTGTTTTTCAGCTTCCTTAGTGTTTCTTCTACTTCCTCCGTGCTTATCGTAAATTGTTCGTTTGCTCTAATTTCTGGGTTGTTTCGCTCTGGTTCTCTTCGTGTTGGTTGTTCATCTTCGTATAATTTTTTTAAGTAATCAATCCATGTATTCTTTTGTATATGTTTTGCATCTATTAATTCCTTCACCTCTGTTCGCTGTCCTCTTATAAAACATTTCTTTTTGCAAGCCGTAAAAGTCGTGTTCCATTTCTTTTGAGAAACGTTCCCATTGTTCGTTTTTGGTTTTTCTTGCTAGTGTGTGTGTTTCATTTCTTATTCTTTTATAATTATCATATGCTTGCTGCGTTTTGTTAGACATGTATTCCAGGTATGCTTTTTTTATCTTTACATTTTTTTAACTTCCTCACAGAACCAGGGTGTTTTTGCGTTTGCAAGTTTTTGTTTTGTTTATGTTTACTTTTCTTTCTCCTAGGGATTCTTTAGCTGCGTCTAAAATATTTGTTTTATTTTCATCCAACTGTCTTCTATTCCATCACTTTCTAATATTTGGTTCTTTTCGCTTTTTGTGTTAATCTTTGTTGGTATAAGTATTTTGTTGAATCATTTTGTAGGCTTTCGATTCTTATCTTTGTGACGTATTCTGCTTCTTCTTTTTGTTATGTATATATGTTTTCATTCTGATTTTACTCATTATTAACTTATGGTCGCTTCCTATTTCTGCCGATGTTAATGCCCTTACGTCTAGAATTTGTGAAGGGTGTAGTTCCCTATTTGTCAAAATATAGTCAATCGTAGATCTATGTCCTCTAGTGTTCTCAAAGGTGTATTTGTATTGCTCTTTGTGATGGAAGAATGTGTTGTTTATACGTATTTCGTTTGTGCTACAGGAATCCGTTAACAAGTCTCCGTTATCGTTTCTGACGTCCTCCTTGAATCTTTGCTTTATCCCCGGAATGATGTCATTTCCAACCCGTGCATTAAAGTCACCTAAGATAATCATGTATTCGTTTATAGGAATCTCGTTTATTGTATCCAGGAGGTTTTCGTAGAACGTTTCTCTGGTGTTAGCATCCCTATTATTCTCGGGGGCATATATTCCTACTACATTTAGGTGCTTGCTTCCTATATTTATTCTTACGCAGACAATTCTCTCTGATTTGTATTTGCATTCTACTATTTGGTTGGTAAGTTTTCTATGTATTAATAAAGCGACTTCTTCTTTGGTACACCACTATAAATCAGTACGTAGTTGTCTAATAGTGTTTGGCCTTTACCTTTCTTCTTTGTTTCCTGTACCGCGCATGTATCTATTTTCCTGTCCCAGAGTTCTTTAGTTATTTCCTGTTCTCTTTTATTTAGAGATTTGATGTTCCATGTACTTATCCTAAGTATGTTTTTGTTTTCCTTGGTTTCGTAGTCCTGTTTATTGCATTCGTTGTCATCGTTGAATCCGTCCTGTTCCGAGGCATAATCTTGTTTCTGTGAGCATATGTTTGTGTTCCATCTGCAAGTAGGTTGCTGGCCTGGTTTACATATGGCCCTACTCCTTTATCCGGGCTTGGGACCGGCAACAGCACCTCCAAGCTACTCAATCCACCCAGGGGTGCTGCAGGCGGAGTTTCACCTCTCGTCAGACATTACAATTCGCTTTCAAAATCTGCCATTCAAAGGATTGTTGACCAATTGAAGACAAATCGTTACTCTTTTGGCGGTTTGGACTTAAATGAGTTTATGCGGATTCTATTAGAGCCTCTTGTGCACAAACTCTAGCTTCATCATTGATTTACTTATTCGAAGAACTAATCCCAAATCTCGAGTGTTCAACGAAGGTTTATCTTCCAACGTTTCAAGCAATTCTTCCTTGTTCAACTTTAACGGCTAACCGGAATGAGACTGACCTTTAAGACTTATATTACCGTAATCGAAAATGTTGCAGAACTTTTGGGACAACCCTATACCTTGAATAATTCCGTTCTCCTTTTGATTCGTTCTTATTTGGCGTTTTAAGATATGGAAAAATAATAGAAACTGCTCCTGGTTCAAATATTTTCTAAAAGCAGCTTAAACATCTAATGTACGAAACTTCTCTTGTAGCAAGAAGGATCAAAATGTTCTGAACCTTGATTTGAAGAGACTTTTCTTTTCCAAGCAATTGCCCATGCTTGATAAATAAACCCTTCTTTGGGAATCGGTAAAATACGTCTTCAGAATCAAACTTCTCCATGTATGGCCTGTTTCAACATTCTGTTAATGCACAGCAGTTAGACAGGTCAATATCGCAATAAGCAATTGTTATTAAATTAGATTTATGAGCGAACGCATGAGAATAGTGTACCCTTTAAGTTGCTAAGATTTCGGTCAGAATCTGGGCTCACACAACAGTAATTATAATTATAATTCAAGTTGCTGAGCTTATAGCAGAAACAAAATTCGGTTTTTTAAACGCACTAAAGCAAAAAATGCCTGAGTGCTGCTAACGTTTTGCTGATAAAAGTACAAAATTTACTGCCTAGAGGCGTAAAACGCACCCATCCGCCAAAAACGCGCGAGCGGCATCAGCATTTAAAAGCGATTCCGCCGGATTAACGCCATTTTAACAAGCAATTTGGAGCTGAAATTATGGCCGTTTCAGCGAGCCAAAGAACTGTTTATTAACCATCTACCGCGAAACTTTTACGAGCGAATTCGGATTTGTTTCGGCTCTGCCGAAATAGATTTCGTTACGTAAACCAGTAAATAAGCGTCGGCCGGGCCCATTTTCCTGCTCGAGAAATCGGCTTTCAGCCTGAGACTAATGCGGAGCGCCAACGTCTTTATATTTTCTTTCATTGGGATGTCGCCCAGAATTTTAATAGGCGCTGTTTGAACGTGGCGACTCGGCCTTTCAATATTTAATGAAAACGGGGCGCTGAAAGGGCAGACATGCCTGAAATGTTTATGGCGCCGTCTAAAATTAAATGCGTAGTCCCGCCTTTGCATGTTGCAGTGAGGTAAGTAATATATACTAGTGTTGTTGTTACAACTATAGGGTGATCCAAATTGGATTTCAGGATGTTTCTCCTGAATAAAACCGAAGGTATTAGAGCAATCCGAATTTTATTGCTAGCAGTGTAAAGTACAGACCGAATGCCCTCCACGACCCCGTTGGCCTGTGATCACTCTTTTAACGAAGGTTTCTGTAATTCTTGTTAGCCTTGTAGTCGTAGTATGTTTGTTGACATAAACCCCGTCCTAATAGGATCAAAAAAGAATGTCTAATGAGATTTGATCGAAAAACCTGCGGCCAATCAATGTCACCCCTATGGCAGATAACACAACTATGAAATTTAGTTTGAAGTAAAGCGAATGTTTCACGTGCTGTGTGACATGCTGTGTTCGTCATGTCATTCAAGTTCATATCGCTGGTTTTATTAAAAAAAAAAATATTTAGCACCTCCGAATAGTCTACACCATCGAGAAATGTGAGGTAACCCACAATGTACATCAAATAGCACAATTCAAATCCTAAAGATCAATTTGGAACATCCCAAATTTTAAGAAATGACAGTTTAATTCTTTACATTTCTAGTTACAATTAAAGACGTTATTAATGAGACAACTTGTATAGTGCGTCTTCTTCACGATAATCGCTATGCCCGTTTGTTATATAGATTTATTATTATTTTATCCATTTCTTCCGTGTGCCATTATTTTCATCCCATACATTTGTTTTCCCCTTGTATTCTATCTAGCTGTGATTTCTTGGCCTTCCTTTCCCTTTATCCTTTGCCTGATTATATTATCTTCTTAACTGTATTCTCAGATTTCATTCGGGTGATATAACCCTACCATTCCCAATTTCTATTGTAATTGGTTCTTGTTTTGTCATGCTTCTAATTTTTCTATTCTTTATTCCGCCATATTTATTTTCACCGCCATTTTTCTTAGAAACCTTATTTCGACTGTATTTATTTTCATCTCATGCTTCTTTAACATCACATAGGTTTCACTTGCGTATAGTAGATATGGTACTGCTACTGCATTATAAACATGTGTTTTAGGCTACATGTCTATCTCTTTTTTTCCTAGTACCGTTTTTTTTTGTGATATAGCATATGTTTGTGGCCCTTTACTTTTTTTTGCAAAGTTAAATCCAAGTTTAGTTAGCAGACTTTTTAGATATTTATATGTGCTCAATTAGCTTTTGATCTTTGACATGTTACTCTTTTATACTTTTCTGTTTTTATTTTATTTGTTATCATAAATCTACTATTATTTATGTTTTTTCCATTATAAAGGTTTCAATCTCTTGGGTCCAAATGCTTACTAAGTTTTGGATATGTCTTTGGCTTGTTGCGATCAGGACTATGTCGTTTGCATAAAGCTGATTCTGATTTTTCTTTTGTGGTTTCTATTAACTTATCCATTATAATTACAGCGTTTGTATAAAAAGTATCGGGAAAAGTTTCGGAAAAATAGATTTATTCTAGATATTGCTACAATACCTCAAAAAACTTCGAAGTACATCCCTTCAGCGACGACACACTTTTGCAGGCGGATTCCAAAGTGTCCTTAAGGATCCGGATGCAAACTTCTTTGACGACACTTAGGGTCCAGTGGTGGTGTTCTTTGAGAGAAGATTTCACTTTTGAAAATAGATATCCAAGTTTCGTCTCCCGTGATTACGTTGTCCAAAAAGCTGGGGTCTTTTTCAATGCGTTTCAGAAGGTCTTCGCAAGCAGACACTCGCCTCTGCTTTTGATTGTCCATGAAGACCTTCGAGACGAGTTTAGCGCAGACCTTTCGCATCGCCAAATTTTCGGTGATAATGCTGTGCACTGTCATCTTATCAATGCCAATTCTGTCTGCGACCATGCGCACACTTAACCGACGGTCTGAATTCAGCACTTCACGCACACGTTGCACGATGTTGTCGGTTCTTGAGGTCGACGGCCATACAGCGTGGGGCTCGTCATCTACACTTTCCCGGCCATCTTTGAAGAGCTTGTGGCCACTTAAAAACTGCAGTTTGTAACATGCTTTTCATCCTTGAGCACTTGGCGAATCATGTCCAACGTCTCCGTATCCAGTTTTCTCAGTCCAGCACAAAATTTGATGGCGTACCGCTGTTAAATCGTTCACTGCATTTTGTGCTTGCACTAAATCACTCGACAGGGATCCACTAAAAACACGATATAGTGTGAACGAACGCTCGCAGGCAGCTGGCGCTTAGCGCGTCTTGAAGGTCACATCTCCCACCATCGAACATGTGCGGTGTGAGCGCACTGCGACGTACAGTCACGTCAGGAAAAAATTGTTCCCTATACTTTTTATACAAACCTTGTATAAATAATAGTGGGCTAAGGATGTCTCCTTGTTTTACTCCCATCTTCAGTTCGAATTCTTCTAATTGTTGTCCTTCATTTATAACCTGTGGTCTCGCGTTTTTATATGCACTTTGTATTATCTTATTAGGTTTTTTATTTACTTTCAGAACTTTTAGGTATTTTCACAAGACAGGCTTTTTTATGTTATCAAATACGGCTCTTAGATCTATAAATGTTAGATATAACGGCTCATTGGTTCCTGTAGCTCTTTCTATCGAGTTCCTTATTGTTGCTAAGTTATCTATTATTTGCTTGTTTGTCCTATTTTCTTCTATTTGTTTGCGGAGTCTTTTTTAATCCTCGTATACAGTTTATATCCTACAGTGAATAAAGTGTTGCTCTATAATTATCGCACTTCGTGTGTATTGATAAAATAAGATTTTTCTTCCATGCTTTCCAGACCTCTTGCAAATTTCGTGTAAACATCTTTTTTCTTTCTCGCTTAACCATTCAATTACCTCTAGATCAATTTCATCTTCTCCTCCAGCTTTTCCTGTTTTTCTGTTTCTGAGCACTTGTTCTGTTTTAATCATTTCTATTTTATTTGTTTCTTCATCAGGCAATATACTTGGATCTCCTCTTTAGTAGTTAACTCATTATTTTTATCTATGATCATCCTTACTTCTTTCTTCTTCCTTTCGTATAGCTGATTCGGTACCAAATTATCTTTTTTGCTTTATTCCTTATAATTTAATATTCATTTTTATCTAGGGGGTCGTTAGTTCTTATGTATTTCTTCCAAACTTGATTTTTTTAATTTTTTCTTTCATTTCTGTCGACTATCCTTCTATACATTTTTTCTTGGCGTTATGTTGTTTGTTCCACAACTTCCTTTAGCCTTTCCATAGATTTTTTTGAGTGTTTCCCGTCCTTCATTCACGATCCAATTTTTTTTTCTTGGTAGGTTCATCTAATACCTTCTCGTTTTATTTTTTAGATTTTCATCTTTTCATAGTCGATATCATGTATTCTCTCCGCTTCATTTGCTTGTATATTTGCAGTTACAATTCAATGAATTAAACCGATTTTATATTTGAGATCGCTAAAAATTTGTTTTACGTCATATTCAATTTATTGTGCTTTTTGCGTTTCTTTTCTCAGCTATGAAGGTGTATTTATATTCTGCTTTGTAAAACTGTAATCCATTATAAATTCATTTTCTATGTAGAATTATCTCATCCTCCGCCATTTTTCTTTTTTATTTCTTCGGCATTTTCTCCCGTGTAAGCTAGTCCTGATTCTTTATTTTCCCATTCTTAATTTTCAATCCCCCATGATAATTAGCTTTTAATTTTTCTATTTAAATTTGTCTGTTCTTGCAGTTTTATATAAAACTCGTTTGTTATATCTTCATCTTCGCCTTACACTTGTGCATATTTGTATAAAATTGATAGTATCCTATAGTAATATACTTATGGTTATCATTTTTGAACTTATTTCTTCATAATAGACCAATCTTTTTTTAATTTATTTATTGATTATTATTCCAATCCTCTCATTTGCCCTTGTCCTCTTTTTACCGTTGATTAGTATATTGTGTAGTCATTTGTTACATCAAATCTGTTTTCTTCTTGTTTTTTGGCTTCACTTAAAACTAGTAGCTCTATGTTTAGTTCTTTCATATTTTCAATTAATTCTAATTATTTTCCATTTAATGTGCCAATATTACAAGTGCCTATATTACTGTTTTCGGGTGTTTTATTTTTAGGTATCCAACTTTTGGTTGTTATTGTTTGTCTTTATTTTTCTTGTTATGATTTGTTTATACGTTTTTAAATATCTTGTTTTTATCATGTTCTTTTCCATCGCCGTATTGTTTTCCAGATCCTGATCTTCCTTCTCTAGTTTTGTGTGTGTATATCTTGTTGTTTTTGTTATTTTAGCTTTTTTCCCTTCAATTGTCTTCCTCTTCTAGGGTTCTTTTGCTCCCGGTTCTTGTTATTCCTCTTCCACTTGGTGTTTGTACTTGTCTTCCTCGTACATTAAAGTTTTGTTTACGTTTCCATTTGATGACCCTCTATATTTTATACAATAATATATACATCGTAGGTCTAGAAGTAGACGTTGTCTCGAGAAAGAAGTACATATCTCATTGAAAATTGGTGTCACTTTTGTGTGACATTCACTAGAAACCTACTAGCAACCTGCGGCTCGCGAGCCCCATGCGGCTCTTTTGATATAAAGTTGCGGCTCTTCAGTTCCATTCGCAAAAAATTAATAATTTATTATCAAAACCCTTAAAAAATAAGAAAATATATTTTTAAGACAGGCTGGCGTCGTGTTGGTACTGGATTGTTCATTCATTCATTTCTTCTATTCATCAGGGTGGGTCTGGTCTGTCTTTTGCTCATTTGGCTGGTCAGTCATACATTTTGACACATTTATTGCCCCCCATTTATAACTTAAATTCTTTGAATGGGGTTAATGAAATTTCTCTGGTAGCTCTATTACAATGTATTTCCTGGAATTGGCCACTTTGTGTTAATATTCAGGTACGTCGCCGATAGAATCAGTATTAGTACAAAGTGTAAACTGTAAGTGTAGCCTGCATCATAGTGTTTTATCGTTTGTGTATGTCGTTTAAGTGCTTTAATTTTATTTATTTCTCTTCATAAGGTAATTATTTTTATTATTTGTTTTTAAGCTACAATGTAGGCCCAATACACATATCGTTCTTTTCTGGCAGTTTTACGTCGGGTAAAACTGCACGAGTAAACACGCGGAATGACATGACAACGTCCACACATTACACGTTCTATACTGTAAATATGATCCCATTTTCACGTTTTAAAGTTTTAAGACCTTGAGTTTTGATAAGGAATAGAAATATATTGGAAAAGAGAATTTTGGAACGCTGGCACAGAGGACTGTTTTCCGCCACATCGAAATACTCAGAGGCGGATATAAGGGCGGGCGCAGCGAGCGCGCGCCCGGGGCCCCGACCTCCACGGAGCTCCGCAAAAACCTGACTTTACACTTAACATTAATAGTACTTAATATTTTTTATTTATTTATTAATATGGTTAACACGTATTTTTATTTTTCTTGTCTCTCTCGTTTTATTGGGGGCCCAATATTTTTTCTGCTTCCGGGGCCACAACTGACCTAAATCCACCACTGCGTTGCATGTGTGTTAATTCAATCGTTTGCGGTTTTTGCAGGTTTATTCGCTTATTCGATTTAGAAGCGTATTATCTTCTCAAAGGTATGTAAGTCAGTAACAGAATTGAATTATATATCTGAGGATTGTGTTAACGTAGTAATAATGGTTAATAAATTGGCCGTTTTAGATAGTTAAGTAAAATTTTAAAAAATCATTTTTTCAGCTCCTCTGCCAGCATGGCATCTGGTAAAAAAAAGAGAAGAACTAAAGAAGAAAACCGAGAATTCAATCAGGTTTGGACGGAGTCGTTTGCGTTCATATGCAACACAGATGGCCTTCCGACTTGTCTCATTTGCCACGAAAAACTCGCACACAATAAGAAGTCAAATTTAGAGAGACACTTCACTACAAAACAAACCCAGTTTGCTGGTAAATATCCAGCCGGTGACGCACGAAAAAAATCTGTTGAAAAGCTCCAAAAATCAAACACAGTCAAGTTCCATGTTAGGAAGTGGTCACAATCTTCTAATAATGTAAATCTGGCAAGCTTTGCAGTATCATTAGAAATTGCGAAAAGAGGAAAACCATTTACAGATGGTGAGTACGTGAAAGATTGTTTTATACGTGCATCTGAAGAACTGTTTCGTGATTGTAAAACAAAGCAGAAATCATGAAAAAAATCACTGATTTGCCATTATCTGCTAAAACAGTACAAGATAGAACTTCTAAAATGTCTTCAAATGTAACACATATGCAAGTGGAAGACATTCAACTGGCTTCTGCCTTATCACTTGCTATAGATGAGTCTTGCGACATAAAAGACACGGCACAAGTGACCCTTTTTGTCAGGTATATGTCGTCCCAAGGTCCAAAAGAAGAACTGCTAGGATTGCTACCGCTCTCAGGGCAGACTCGTGGAGAAGATATAGCAAATGCTGTGCAAAAACGATTGGAAGACAATGGAATCGATATAAATAAAATCGTTTCTATAGCAACTGATGGAGCCAGAAGTATGACAGAAATACATAAAGGGGTAACATCAATTCTTCAGAAAAAAGTAAACCACGAAATTCTAACATTTCACTGCACAATTCATCAAGAAGCGCTTTGTGTCCAAACATTTCCGGCCGAAATAGTTGAGGTCATGAACTTGGTAATTAAGATTATTAACAGCATCTTAGCAAAAGCACTCTACCATCGCCAGTTTAAAGATTTCCTTGCAGAAATAGATAGCCAGTATTCTGACCTACTTCTGCACAATAAAGTTCGATGGCTGTCCAGAGGTAACGTATTGCAACGTTTTGCCTTGTGCTTGAGTGATATAAAACATTCCTCAATGAAAAAGTATTTACCATCCTGAATTGGAAGAAGACAAATGGCTGCAAAAATTCTACTTCATGGTAGATACCACAATGAAACAAAATGAACTAAATCTAAAACTGCAAGGAAAGGGCAACCCAGCCTACGCCTTGCTTGAAGAAGTAGTTTGTTTCGAAAAGAAATTACTTTTTTGTTGAAGACATAGAGAGCGGTAAATTACTTCATTTTAAACATTTGAAGCAATATCGCGATGAGACCAATGCATCTATTGACACGAATTACTTCAGCATAGTTAAAAAAAATGAAGGATGGATTCACTGAAAGATTCGAGCAATTCAAAACAAACAAAAGTACTCTCGCGTTCATAGTAAATCCTCTCAACACAAATACAAATGAAATCAACATTGAGCCATTTCAAGTTGATGCTGGATCACTTCAAATGCAATTGCTGGATTTGAAAACCAAAGACTTGTGGAGTGGCAAGTTCACAGAACTCAAGAGCAAGTTGGAAGAGTTGGAGGTCCAGAAATGCATGCACATCGCGCAGCACAAGTGGACAGCTTTAAAAGAAATGCAGCGAGTTGAGGCCCTCATATTCGACGCATGGAATAGTCTTCCAGAATGCTACAGTGAGGTGAAGAAGTTGGCATATGGAGTGCTCACGATCTTCGGGTCGACATATTCGTGCGAGCAAGCGTTCTCTTGCATGAATATAATAAAAAGTAAAGTTAGAAGTCAACTAACAAATCTAAATCTAGAGTCCTGCTTGAAACTTAAAACAACAAGTTATAAGCCAGATTTAATAAAACTTTCAAAAGACATGCAAAGCCAATGCTCCCATTGATGTGTACATTTGTGTTATTATATTGTTTTATATATTATATTATTTATATTATATTATTATATTATTTCGTATTTAAAGCCGTTTATTTTAAATCAAAAATCAAATATATATAAGCAAATACTATAGTATTAAAACGAAAATTTTTACTGGCTCTTTAAAACCTAAGAAATTTTGAAAATTGTAACTTTTGGCTCTTCCGTTTCAAAAGGTTGCCGACCCCTGCACTAGAAGATCGTAATAGTATTAAAAGTTGCTTGTGCTTTACTTTTTTAAGAAGCTTATGAAAATTACGCCTTTGTGATACAAAGGTACCGTTGCAAAGGCCTTTCCATAGACAACGTCGTTTTTTCTTTATTTGTTACGTCTTTGTATTTCATTCACCAATCCATATGTGCTTTATACTCGGGGATAAATCATAGCTTTATTTGACGTAAAGTTCTAATTTTTTATTTGTTTCGTTTCATCAATAAGGACAACTTATCGTGGAAATATGATTCAAAGTTACAACGCATTTTTGATTATTGATTGAGCATTACCATGACTAATACTACCTTGACGTATAATTCGTCAATTATATTTTACCAATTAGCGTCGTTAAGTTGGCGATTTTTTTACTACCAAAGTTATATTTAGAATCTATTTAGAGATACAGTAAATTAGATGGCCTTAATTAATGACATATAGAGATATTCCTCCTTTGAAATGCCCCCTCTTAATCGCACTTAATCTAATATTTCAAAACTAAATTTAAATACGTCTAGGGGACCACACTGTTGTTCATGAGATTCACTTCCAACGTGTTTAAATAAAATTCAAGACTTTTGAAATGTTCTACCCACTTGTAAAAATTTCCACGGTTCATACAACTTTCACCATACACTTTAGTCATTTTAGAGAATACATTAGCTGGTTTTTCACCTTCAGCAATCAAAAAACTAATCACAGAAAGTTGTTCAACTAATGTGGAATTTTCAAGAAGACCCGACATTGTTTAACTTCATTTTAAGGTTATAAACAGAGCAATGTTGATCAATCAGCTGATTAGAACTCATCCCAGTGAGGCCAACTTAAAATCCTAAATGTATCAAACTTGTACTACCAACAGTCTTTTCCCCACTCCAATTTGTCTCTTTAATTATTGAATGACTCTCGTAAAATCCTTAGGGAGCTCCAGGCTTAATAAAATGTAAAATTATTGGCTCGCCTTGGAACCTCATTTGGAAACACCTGTCTGATAGATAAGGTTTAAACAGTTGATAGTATTGTGTGTGGAGGTTTCTGTTTCATCTCTAGGAATAGTCCCAGGTACCAAAACTTGTCAAAAGCGTGGGCTATGTTAAGGAATGCTACGGAATAATATTATTTTGATTCAAGCGCGTGAAAGATTTGTTCAACAGTCGATGTGCTTGTTCAATCAGAGATTTTAGTCTGTTGAGTAGGAGTCTAATGACGCCAGTGCTAGACTTCGCTGTAAGAATACTTTGTGCCACTATCCACTGAGATTCAAATTCCGTCGTCAATTTTTGTTAGTAGCTTCAAACTTGTCTCTGGGAATTTTTTCGGGACCTTACTTTTAATGAGGTCATATCCTGGAGCATTTTTCTGCTTAAAACTCTCTGTGGTTATAGATTTTATATCTTCCATTTTAAAAATCTTTTTTGTAGGATTAGTTGATCTGCAAAATCGAATTCCTGGATCGCGTTTTCTTCTTCTTGTGTTAACATGAACGATAAGTGCTCAAATATGACGTTCGCGGTGAAGGTTTCAGCTTTTTTGTTGATGCTGGTCAAGAACAGCTACCATAATTTTTCGAAATAATGAAACTTCCTGTTGGGGGTGCTTTATATGCTTAGTGGAACGTTAGAGAAAGTAATCTGCTGCGCTCGTAGGCTTAAAATGATTGATTTTTGAGTTCTCGAGGCATATTTTTTAGGTCTTGTGCTGCTCTATTTTTGTCGACGAGTGACTAGGTGTTTTGCAATATTCTTTCGTTTAACAGTCATTGGTAGGTGGTGTTGGGTTTCTTTGGGAACTAACTCAGGTGTCGATACCCAAGCTGCATATTGTATGGTGCGATTTAGGTGTTCTACAGTCAATGTCTTCTTTGGTTTAGAGGGTATGTTTAAGTTAACGTTTTCATTTATTAATTCTTTAATAAACTAATGTAACAGAACACGACAGCTGCGAGGTAAAGGTCCCGACTTGCCGCATTAGCGCATGATTCGATTCTCAAGTCAAAAACAACAGCAGACATCAAATGCTCTCCGACCGTCATACAAACACCTTTGGCGGTCATAAAGTACCTTATCCTTCGTCTAACGGGTTAGACTGGCCCGGGGTACGTTCAACATGGCTCATAGTACTATAAAAAATGTGTGGTTAAGAAACAAGCTAATATCCCATATATAAGAGTGAAGGAAGAAGAAGATGAATTCTTTAAATAAGTCCCAATCCGTTTTTCTTTTGTAAAGACTAGGACGCTTCCTTGCCTTAGTACTTAACGTAGATAAATGGTCCGACGAGAGATCTAAGCATTGTTCTATCCTTGTGTAATTTTGCGATATGCCTTTAGTTATACAAAAATCAATTGTATTAGTTATCCGATAGAGGAATAGATAAGATTATTTGTGGTCAAAGACTTTAACAATTCCCTGTTTTTAGGGTCAGTTAACCTAAAACCCTGCTGATGCTTAGCGTTGTAGTCTCCCCCAGCAAAAAAACATTGTCCCAGAGTACTAAAAAGTGTGTACTAATCGTCTTTTATAGAATGTTGGAAGGGGGGTATTACAGGGCTAAGTAATTAGTCTTATCCAATTTTAGATTACAACACTTGTCACTTGTATTTGTTCTTGCTGATATTTATTTATCTCATAGTATCTTATGGTACTTTTAATGATAACACAATGCACTGTGCCATTTGGGCGCTTGGTGTCCCAGACAGTAAAACTTGGTATTCTGAGTAAGCTTCAGATACAAGCACGATATCTAAATTGGGGTGGGCAATAAACGCCTGAAGCTGTTAACCGTCTTAAGCCATTGGTGTTTTAGAGTGCCATTTTAAAAGTTTGAGCCATTATAGCAACATCATCTTTTTACATTCACCTAATTAGCGAAACGGTTTTTCTAGTCTGTGCCTGTTGGTTGCCATAGGTTGTGTTGGTTGATTTATGTTCGCCGTCATATTATTGGCATACCTTTGACTTGGATTCAGATCCGACGAGTATGGTGGCCATTCCGAAGACGTGATGAACGAGGGAAAATTGGCCTCGCACCACTCTTGCATTCTTTTAGCCCTATCCGCGGGAGCAGAGTCCTTCTGGAACGTCCATTCTTGATTTCCAAAGTGCTTCTCTGCATATGGAAGTACCACGGCCTCGAGGATGTTCCGTTGGTAGACTTCTTGGTTAATTTTGACCCCTTGGTCGACGAAAACTAGGGAGGTCTTGCCTCTGGCGCACATTCCGCCCCAAACCATGACCGAGTGTGGGTTTTGACGGTGTTCGACAATGGCAGAGGTGCCCGGAACCTCTGCGGACTAGAATCTGCCGTTTTGTCGATTGTGCACCCGCGCAACGGTGAACATCTTCTCATCGGTAATCACCCACGACCTACGGCCCGGTTCTTGAGCTGACGGCATTGTTGGAACCGTACGCGCTTGTCATCTGTCAGGAGCTGAACTTTTTGGAGCTAATAGGGCTTGAAATTCCTCTTTGACGATTTGTCGAATTGATCGGTCGCTGATACCGACGTCACAGGCGAGTTTATTCATGGAGACCTGCGAATTTCGACTTGCTCTCTTTTTGGTGATTTTGCGGACCCGGGGGGTGTAGACAGTGTGTTTTCTCCCTCATCCTGGACGGTCACCATTATGGCTAAGCTCCTCGAATCAAAGAATTGTTCTGGAGACATGCTGCCGGTTGACATTGAGCAAGCGAGCGATGTCGTATTGATGTTTTCCTTGACGATGAAGCTAAAAATAGCAGCACGCTCGTTTGTCATCGGAAAAAACAACGTCAATTACACAAAATCGAACTCAGAACATAATAATCGGGACAACAAAATGCGCTAAAAAACTTTGTCATCGTTATTGCGCCCGATCCTGTATATCCTTGTAGATCTTATAACCCTTGTAGTTCGCTGGGTGGGGTTCTCTGCAGAGGGCGCACTTAGCCGGTATAGTTTTTGGTCTTTTAGAAGATTTTATTGTGTGTACGTTGGCGCCTTTAACATACCTAACCTATCGGGTGCAATATTTTATTGTGTGTCCTTAACGTTGCTAGTTCTCTTTAGAGGGGTGGTTCAATTGTTGCAGTAGTTTGCTGCAAGTACTGGATTTTATAAATAGTTTTGTTTGATTTATTTGGGACTGAATCAATAAAATACATAATAGGGGTAGTTTAGAGACCCTGTGTTTGGCATTGTGTATGCTCGTTACTTTGTGTCCATATCTTTCGATTCCTTTTTTAAATTAATTTACATCAGTTGAGTAAAGACGATTTTTGATCATGACTTTTGGATGCAGCTGGTTGATAATGTATGTTCGGGAGTGTATAATGATTTATTGAACGTTGTCATTTGCTAACTGTATGAAGGGAATATGTACTGCTGACGTAGGATTATTTAGTATGAAGCTTAACTTTTTGATTTTCAGAAAGCGGATAGTATTGAATTTGATATTTTATTGCAAGTAACTGTGCATAATGCACGTTGGCACATTGATTTGCGCCACTTATTGCTGACTGACTACAAAAATAAATTTAGGCTTCCATTCAATTGTGCTTCGTTTGTTATTGCACCGAATCAGCATTCATTTTCGAATTACTGGTGTAAGCACTGCACACATGCGTTACATTTGCGACTTGGCTTCATCCTGTAGCAAACATTTTATGCTTCCATCAAATTTTTGGTGTAGCCTGAACATAGTATCTGTTGATTTTACATTTTTAATGACTAGGTACTGACTATTTAGTTGTTACAATTATTACTAAGTAAATGCTATGAAAGAGTGGCTATTTATGTTAAATTTTCGAACATACATACATTAAATGAGGCGTCCCAATATTATCATATTGGCAATTGGACAAAAAGTCTTGTATAAGTTTGATTTACTTGCGTAAAAGCTTTAATCCACAAAAAATAATTCAATGCAATTGTTAGCAAGAAGAAGTTGGTAAAAAACCGAATGGCAAATACAGAGGCTGAATTAATTGGTGCTAAACGAATAATAAACAAAGAACACTAAAAATAATTAATAAAAACAATCAAAAGTAATTGAGTTCTTCCTCGCATTCCATTTTTATTGCCCCCTAAAAGCTCGCTCCGGATTAGCCGCCCTAATTGCGTAGTTTCGCAATTAAAGCTCCCTAAATCCGCAGCAGCAACAATTCGATTGAGAGCGAGTCTGCGGCTCTGCGAGCCGGCAGCTTTGGAGAAACCGGGTCATCCCCGTTTAAATTAACACGAAGCCGGTCATGGGAAACGTCGGAACACACCGACTGAAAATTGAAAACCTGATTTATTTAGAAACCAATTACCCTTGTGCCAGTTGCTGGAAAGACAGCGACCCAATTTCTCGAAGCTAGCCGCTCGCGAGCTTTGATCGGGCGGCGTTATGCGCTTAGGTTTCGCAGTGCGTTCCGCTAACGTTTCGACTTTTGCAGCGTTCGGATGGCGCTCCGCCTACAGCTGGCCCAGAATTTTAAACGGGAGGGCGCTTTATTCGAATAAAAAATGTCCTTTCATCTGTAGGTATAAAAGCACTTTCTAAAGGAGCCACCCTTTTCAAAGGGGAGCGCCGCAGACACGTCTTACAGTTAGTCGACTCTTGAGAAGGAGATAACTCGCGACCGTGAACGAATTGGAAAGAATGGCTAATTCGGGCTTTTTCATCTGTTACCTTCAATGCACAGTTACGGTTTTCAGGCAAATGAAATTGTAATGAAATGCAAAAGGAATTGCTAGTGGTAAGACAGTGATTTTTTGTACATGCTATTATGATATCTTCTCATTCATTTCGTAGTTAAATTATTGTATATAACTGTAAATAAAAGTTCAAGGTGCGAAAACGGCAAGTTTATTTTAATTGTCAGGTCAAGTAGCTACTTAAAAAAGTCTCTTGATAAAAGATACTTAATAAACTTTTGAAACAGCTCCTATCATTTATTGGTAACAGCAAAAACTCGTTTATTGTAGTGATGTGATAAAAAGATAACAAAAAATGTAATACAAAGCTGAGTGGAACATTTGATATATTTTAATAAGGTTAATGGAAGACGTTAATGGAAGACTGTTAAATGTAGGCCTTCTCCACTTTCTTTCATTCCTTTTTATCTGCTGTTATTGTCATCTACGTTGTTCTGGCATTCTTTTTATATTACCTCGCTACCGAGTGATAGGTCTTTCAACCCCTATTTTGGTATCGCGAAGTGTCCAAACTAATATACGTTCGGTTCATCTTTCATCTTTTGTTTAGTCTATATGTCCTGCCCATTATAACGTCTGCTAGTTTTCTTTCCAGTATTATCTAATTATCTATTTTATGATTGCCTAATCTAACGCCTAATATATAACTTTCGTGTGCTCTTTGTGTATGTATTAGCCTCTGGGAGCTTTTCTTTGTCAAGCTCCACGTATCTGCTCCATAAGTCAGTGTTAGAGTATGCACTGATTCCATACTTTCAATTTTAACATATTTGGAAAATCAGACTTGAAGATATAATTTAGTTTTCAAAGCCAATTACATTCCTCTTGCCATTTCTTTGCTTAAGTTGTCTTTTACTGTTGTAATCTTTTGGTCAAGGTATATATAGTTATACACTACTTCTAAAAGTTCATCTTCTAATGCAATGTTGATATTGTGTTGCTTCTTATATTCCTTTTTGCCTTATTTATTTCAACTCCTACTTCCTGTGCCCGATTACTTAATTCTGTAATCATATCTTGTAGCTCTTGTTGATTAATGCTTATTATTACATTACCATTACATCAAGTGCGAATTTCAGATGGTTCAAGTATGCTATACACCATTAATTTTAATTTATTTTTCTCCACAGTTCTAACAAACTGAAAATACCTTCCGTTGCAGTGATGAACAGTTTTGGGGATATTATCTCCCTGTCACACTCCTCTCTTTATGGAAATTTTATTTGTTATATACTTTATTATTGTTATATACCTTTATGTACATTCTTGTGTCGGTTAATTAACCTCCGATCCTATGTTATTTTCCTCTTCCTGTCCTCTTTTTGGTGTGCCACATTTGCTTGTAGTTTAATATCACAAAACTCTGTATAGTAACATGTTATTTATTTTTAGTTTTTGATCTCTATTATATTTCGTCTTTGTTTTGTATTTTCAATATTTCCTTATTTTCTATATTTAATTGTTTTCTGGCTGCTTTTGGCCCTTTATGCGCTTCAATAGTTTCCAACACAACTTGTGTATTATGTCTTCTCTTATCTTTTCGCAATTCTTGTCATATTAACTTGTCTTAGTTCAGTCAGCTCAGCATTAGTACTCTCTCGTTTTGAGATTATATTCTCTAAGAGTGCATTTGTGTCAGTACTGATTCTATTTAATGCATTTTTGCTGCTATTTTATTTGACACTGTCAATATCAGTGTCGTGAGACTTTCGGAATTTTCATTTAATTCTTCTTTCTGGATAGGACCATACCTTTTAAGCTTTTCTTTTAACTCTTTTTAGTATCAGTTGGTTTTGAATTTGTTCCAATATATCTCAACTCTTTGATTTTAAACTAATATATATATATATATATATATATATATATATATAATATATATATATATTATAATTCAGCAATTGATGCTGATTCTATAATCACTGCCTATTGAGATCTTATTTAATACGTGTACATATTGTGCCTCTTGCTTGTTGTTCAATATCATGAAGTCAATTTCGTTCTATGTTCGTTTATTGGGACTTATCCACGTCCACTTTCCTCCCGCTCTTTTTTTTAAAGGTGTTTATAATATATGTATCATTCTGCGAAGTTTATTAGTATATTATCTCTCATATTTCATGTCACTGTTCCATATTATACTACGACGTACTCAATTTCTTCTTGTTATTTACCATTTTGGCATTAAAATCTCCAACTAGTAATGTATATCTCTTAAAATTCTATGTCCTCTTATCCGTGATCGCTTGTTGGTGCATGTGTTTGCAGAATCTTCAAATATTTTTTGTCTATTAACTTTACCGTGATGGAGGCAATTCTATCGAAGTTCCCTGCGTAATGGGCTACATTATAAACATTTTTCTTGTTTATTAGAAACCCGGCTCCGTTTAATTTATTTTTCTCTTACTCGTTGTAATACAACAGGTGTCCTCAGTTGAATTTTATAATTTCTTCTCCTAAGCGCCCTCACTCCTCAATCCCAGGATATCCCATTTATTTCTTTAATTGCATTTTCCAATTCTTTAGAGAGAGTTTGTGTTGCTATATACATAGTCCTTTTCTTTGCCGTGTTATTTTTTATGGCGGCCATGTCTAACCCCGGTAGTCTTACATTTAAAGTATATGATTACTAAACAAGCGAAAACTTGCTTTACAGGCAAAGCAGAGCGGACCCTATGCATGAAACTAAACTGTAGGGATTAACTAAATTTTATTGAAACGAATGACAGCGAATCATATTCAAATGAAAGTGAATAGCGACAGGAATCGAAAAATTTGCGGCCACTTCCGGTCAAATCGGTCTCGATATTTTCCGGTCAGGCTGATTTTGGCGTCTGGACTTAACTTATGGTCCTTAGTTGAATACTGAAAACGTTATTTCTCTATCTATCACAGCTCAAAAATTATAAGGCGTGGCAAATGTCAGAAATAGAAGCTGGTCTCCAGCTTGGAAGGTGCCTTGATCACAAGTTCAAGACGACGGACATGACAAAAGTAAAGCTGGTCTCCAGCTTGGAAGCTGGGTCCGCTACAAGACCATTGAATTTTAAAAAGATATATTTCACAAAGTATTACATATATTTATTATCTTCATAAAGTGTAGGATTACAAAATTAAATATATCATTCTCTGGTAATAGAAACACAAAACTAAATATTCCACTTATTTGTTTATAAACTTTCTCCGGGCGATTCCCGCCAGGTTGTTCCCCTTTTGGATAGGATCGTGTGAATACTGTCATTCCAAGCCTATCTCGGTCGTCCCCGTCTATTTTGCCCTCGCGCTTATATTGCCACCTGGATTTTGCTAATAGGTCACTTTGCATTGGGTTGACGTGTCCTAAACCATCAAAGTTGGCTTCTGTCGGTATAAGTAATTAAACTGCCTGTTTTAAGTGTTTCTCGAATCTTGGCATTAGGGATTCTGTTCAGGCTTGTAATTCCTTCAATGGTCCTCGGCATTGTCATCTCGGTGGCTCACACTCTTTGTGTATCCTTCTGGTTCAGCACCCAGGATTGACAGCTCCATGTGAGAGTTGGTAATTTTTGTATTTTTAGTTAGGTGTCTATTTCTGTAAACTTTTTTCACTATTTCATAGCACTGTATTTCTGTTTTATTTAGTGTTAAATTCAACTCATCCACTATTTCACCTTGGCTTTGGAGGGTAGATTCGATATATCGATGACTCTTCACTTGCTCGATCGCCTTGTTGTTTATTTGAAGTTCGTGGTTTTGCGGTGTTCTAAATACCAACATACTTCTTGTTTTGTAGACCATCAGTAAAAGCGATCACATTAATGTATAGGGGGCTAAGTTTCTGTAGCCTAGACAATATATTATTGTTCTGTCTTTACATTCTTTCATGATTTCATTCATCAACTTAATAAATAATAGTGGGCTTAGTGCGGCATCTTGTCTTACTCCTTCCGTCTTATTCTTCAGAAGTTTTCTCTCCTATTTTGATAACATTTCTGTAGAAACTCCTTACTGCATTTATAAGATGTTTACTAACGTGTTTTTGATGTGAGGCTTTCCAAATTTCTGGTTTTGGAAGTGAGTCTAACGCTTCGCGTAGATTAACAAATGCTACAAACATAAATTTTGTCTTTTGCCAATTGTTTTCCCATTGTTTGCCTTCTTATAAATAGTTAATCTTAAGCACTCTTCTGACTTCTAAACTTGCACTGCTCTTGCGATAAGAAAGGCTCTATTTGTATGTGTAGGCCTCATTCGACGATTCGCTCGTACACTCTTCCCGGCACACTTAGCAAGGAAGTGCCTCTATAGTTTTTAGATTCGCTGCTACCCTTATATTTTAAAAATTCATATAATAATTGCGATCTGTTAGTTATTCTGTATTCACTATTTCAAGAGTTATAATATCTGTCCCCGCTGTTTTTCCTAGTTTCATTGGTTTAATAGTTCCCTATAACTCTTCTACTATTAGGAAAGCTTCGCGATTAAAATAATTTACATGTATTTCGATTGCTTTTTCGTCTTGACTTGTTGCCAAAAGCCCTTCGAAATACTCATTCCACCATTTTTGTATAAAGCTGCTATCGGTTAGCACCTTCCCGTTTTTTGTTTTAATTTGCTTTAATGTTTTTTTCCTTTCGAACGAAGAGTTTTACCACTCTATATAGCAGTTTTTGCTGTTGGTTTGAATAATTATTCTTTTTACCTTTGTTTTGTCTAATTTATATTTTTCGTAGTCTGCGGCCTTATATTTGCTATTCAAGTATTTCCCAACTTCCCTTTTTCTCTTATTAGTTGTTTTATTTTGTTTGTTGAAGAAAAATATAAACAGTAGGATTACTTCCTAGTACTTCGCCCAATCTGACGGTAAAGGAGTTCCTAATTTAAACGGTCGTGCACTTCACTACACCAATGAGTTGCAATATGAAGTTGGAATCCTCTACCAGTTGCGGAAATAGCCATAAATGCAACATATTTAACTAGGTATGTTGTACCCATCACAGTCTTTCCACTGAGGATAATGAGTCCATGTACCTTTAATTTTGATTCAATTTCATGTTACACAACGGTATGATGACTTTTCGTACCCCATATTCAATGGTTGTGACGGATCACCTTTCCAGTTATATAAAATGTTGCCTCGCCGCTGAATACCAGACCGTTATCAAATTCGTCCATCGCTCGGATGTCTAAAATAAAGTTTGTAAGCTTACATTTTTAACTTGGGCGTTTTCCCTCATTTTTTATGTGTCATTTAATATTACTTTAATATTATTTTGAGGTAGATTTCTTAAGTCGATGAAATTTTGATGTACAGCAAAAATTGCAGTCTCATCGGCGAATGTTGTGGCGATATTCATATTAGTTGCATATTAATTGGGTGGAGAGCTGTAACTTCTGATTCATATCTTACTCGAAAAAATCTCTCTTGCAAGTAGAATTTCAGTATGGTGTATAAGAACCTTGAAAGGTTTTTATTTAGTTTATACAGTAACACCTGATGCCAAATCTTATAAAAGGGTCGACAAAAAATAACGCTGGGCAAAAGCTCTTCTCCTCAAATGTTCTATTCATTTTATCAATTGCTTGGCATATTTATTCAATGGTAGAATGTTTAGTCTTAAAACCGAAATTGTAATCAGAAATTAGTTTTCGGTCGGCGATGGTACTTTGCAATCTTTTTGCTAATCATTTTTCTAAAATCATAAATTATATCATAAAACTTCTGCCGTTTTCCATTGTACTGAAAAGTATTCTAATCTGAACGCAGCATTAAAAACTTGTGTAGCATAACAATCCCATTTTGAGTTAATTTTTTCGTCAGATCATAGCCTTGTGCTTCCTTTTAGTGTGACTGGTTTTATTGGTTCACTAGGTTTTTCAAGAATGAATTTATTTCTACATCTCTATTACCATCTCTTGGTGCCATTTGCTTTTCTAATTGGTAGAATTTGCACTCCAGGTGGTTTTACTTTTTTCTGGTCTTAAAAAGCGATAATATTAAGATATTTCCCGATGGAATCATTCTTGAGTCTGTCAGGAATTATTTTAGCTGACTTGGAGCGCAATTAATTTTTTTTTATCTTGTGGATGTCTAGACACTCGTCAAATTTTAAAATATGTCTCTTTTCTTTGATTTTTTCGATTAACACTTGATTTTCTTTTTATTTTACTTTGGAGTGAATATCGCTTCCCAGTCAGCTTCTTGAAAGATTGTGGTAAATTTTTTGTACTTTTTTCCAGTTCTTGCGTGTTTTTTTTATTACACAGTTTAACTAGCTTCTCCTTTTCCTTTATATCTGAGTGAATAGTAGCTACTACCAGTGAGTAATCAGAGGCGACGTTTACATTTGGTTGAATATTCAAAGTCCCTGGCGATAAAAATGTCTATACAGTCTTTTTCAGGTTTATTGGTGAGCAAGTAGATTTATATATGGTTAATATGCAACTCTCGAATAGCCCCTCAGTCCGCAACTAGTATGTTTAGCGTTATAAACACCACCAAATTGTTTGAAATAGATAATAAAAATATCTTTGTTTTCTTGCTAGTTTGGTAGGAAGTACGCATCCGAGATAGTAATTGGTCTATACCAATCTTCTATGACAATCCTTGCAGTCTGGAAAAGTGGTTCTTCAATTTTGTTTAGTAAATGGAATTTTAGAGCCTGTTACATAGTTACTGCAGATTCCCCTAGCTCTACGTTCTACGTTTGGGTGAACAACGTTGTAAATTGTATAATATGGCACCTTAAATGAGTTTCAGCTGTTAAAAGAATTCTATTTTGTTAAGACTCAAGAATGTTTCACGATTTAAAACACCGTCGGCGTTCCATAGGGCTATCTTGTAGAGTTCTACCATATTGCTTTTTAGGTGTTTGACTAGTTCTAAATCTTCTCTCAGCTGTTCAAGGGTAATTTTTTGCTTCTTATTTCATTGTTGCAATTGTACGTTATGTTGCAATGAGGTCATTAATTGGTTGAGATTTTTGTGCTGTTTCGTTACTTGATCTATACAAAAATTTACATTGGCGGTATTCCCTCTGTTTTGTTCTTACTACAATGTTGAAAGCCGCACATATTGACACACTGAAACGGTTAAGTGCATTGATTTCTGGTATGACTGTATTATATTATAGGGCAAGGTCCGGTGAGTGGGCCATTCAAGTGACGTAACCGCGTTGAAAGATTAGGCGCCCAAGAAATATCACAGACAGTATTTACTCTCTTACTGGACTGTAGACTGTAGACCCATCTTGCTAAACAAACGTTTTCTAGTTGTAGTGCATCTAGAGTGGGTGAGAATAATTATCGTATCACTTCCACATATTCACCGGAACAACTTGGCTTTCCAAAAAAGTAAGGGCTAGTACTTAACCCACCGTCCACGAAACAGTGGCGAATTCATTTTGACAGGTCTTTTATGGATGTGTCGTGTGTTATTACTCCAATAACAAAAATTTTGTTCGGAAGCTTCCTGAATAACAACCATTTTGTATAGATAAATACGAAAGTCTAGTGCAAATTTTGTCATATAGCAACATTAATTTAAACAATAGATTGCACCTACAAATGTGAACAGTAAACCATTTGTTGAAAAGATAATAGAATCCGTTTTTTGGGATATAACGAAAATTTTCTTTATTGAAAATATCACTGATGATTATTCAAAGTTGCGATTGCAGAACATTCTGGAATACGAAAAACGGCGTCGTTCACTCCAATAACCCACTGGCGTATTTACGTTGTGTTGCTGAACAAACCATTTGATTTCAACATTTGTTCACAATTGCCCTACTTAGCAAATCCCTCAGATCAGCTTCTGCCCCCAAAACTAAAATTAGAAAAACAAAATATGAAGCAATATTTTAAAGCCCGCAAAGGAATAAGTACGTATAATTTAAAGAAAAATATGACGAAAGAGTTTATAAATCTTAAGTTGTATTTCATAGCAAATAGAACAAAATTATAACAACTTGGGAGTTACAAACATTTTCAGCCTTTAGGTTGCAAACAGGAATTATTAAAGATTTGACTAAAAACTTTTTTATTCATCAGTTTGCGTCAAATGTTGAGCCAGTATCATAGCACGGGACAACTTGCTCCTTTAAGATTTAGACAAAGTTGCAAATAGTTATGAATTTTGCCAAAAAAATGTGAATTGCATCAATGAGGTCACATATAAAAATTTCAGCTACCGAAGAATTTCAGACGGCCACAAAATACATCAAAATGTGCTATTATCACTAGTGACGCGGTATGTCATTTTATATATCAAATTTTACAGATTTAGGCTTTAGAAAACGAACACATTGTCGGGATAAATGCAATGAGTGAACCAACTGTAAATCAAACCACTTATTGTTGAGCAACGCTCCAAATCCAAATTTATCATGAACGCTGCTTCTGACAGTGTAATGTCACGTTTTTCCTACGAGCACTGCGGACCCACTGAAACTTATATCAGAGGCAAAATGCTCACACGTTATAACCTTTGGCACTAAACACACAAAAACTTCATAGAATTTTACTAAGCTTTTAGTTACTTTTGACATTAATTCACCCACCATTAAAGTAAACTTACTAAAGCTTTTACCAGACCTTAGAAATGCATTAATCCACGTGTTACACAGATACCACAATATCGTAGTTAATGTTTTGGCAGTTCATGTTTGGCCCTGTAATTGACCTGTGACCCTTTGGGAGACTAAAAATTCAGTCCTAATTCAATTCCCATCATAGACTTATTTTCTAGATTCTTCTTTTGTTAAATGTTGTTTTTGAGAATTATTGATATATTCTTATTTAAACACAGAGCACAAAGTTTGGTCCGGATACCATTAGACTTTTTTCGCATGATCTGAACGACCAATAAGTCTCCATTTTAAGAAATTAATTGTCCAGGAAATTCCTCGCTCAAGGTCATTCTTGTCTATGTTGTTCACTTCTAGCCAAATGAATTTACTCACCATTTCATTCGCTGAAACGGTCTTACTACCATTATCCTCGAAAAATATGGACAAATAAAGCCAGCAAAAAGCGCACCAAACTATAATTTGTTGGGGGTGGAGACATTTCTCGCCCTACCCAATAACGTGACAATGAGCTTTATCAACCAGGATAATTTTCCTGAAAAATGCAGCTTAGTTTCTTGGATCTACAACATCAATTTAACAAAGACACGGCGTTGGCATAAGTTTTTGCGCTGGTTGGATTCTATAGGCCTTTAAGATCTAATTTTTGAAATATACGAGACAGGCTGATTTGCGACATGCCCATTTGTTGCAAACGTCGTGAAATAGATAAATTTGGATCTCCTGCAATACTTTCAGCTACAACGGCGATAGTTTCAACAGATTTGGCTGGCCGAGCACAGTTTGGGTTCTTTGCATCCGACACTTGATCGAAAAGCCCGATTTTTTTACAACTTTTGTGCAACAAGATGCTTTATCTCGACCAAACGGTATATGATGTCTCCGCAAAATTTTCACCATTTCTACAGTGAATTTTCGCAATTTTAATACGCTGTGCAAGCGTATATTGCTCCAACTCATAGTTTTTACTACTCAGACGTTGAATAATAACGCGAAAACTGACGTGAAATTTGAAATGATACATTTTAATGGCGAATCTTTTTATAAAATGGAAATCGACAAAAATGAGCAAGGAAACAGAATGAGGGCTGGATATCTTTTACTTTGGAAGCTTGCCGCAGAGATGATCGATAAAAGGAGAGTTTACAACAATGTTCGGAGACATTGTCGCTATAATACGGTCAATTTACACCGATCACTAGCAAATATGAAGAGCACCCAAAAACGCCATTTCGCCTTTTTAAATTTACGCAAAGCGTAATATGGAAGCAATTTACCCACGAGGTGATATGTAGCCTCAACTTTATCCCTGCTTTTATGGATCATATATTCATTGCTAACAGCACTGAAAGTAAACACTACTTAGTTCTCAGTGTCAATTTTACATGTACGAGCAGTATAGGTTATTAATTAATTCAGTAAATGTAGCTTTGACATTAACAAACTCTAATTTATTAAGCACCTAATTAGTGCTAAAGGGATACACCCACGCCAAAATAGTTTCCCCGATTAAGATTACTGTAAATTCTTTAATTAAATCAATTTTTATTGTCGATTTATCTCCAGAATTCTAAAAAAATGCTTAGAAGAACGTCCCTTATCAGCTGGGTTACAAAATCTCCAGAAACAATGTTTTATACAAGCAAAAAAGCCCCTTTATCGGTTTCACTTTTCCGTCACACAAAGTCAGAGGCTCATCTAAAAAATTATAAGTTTTTAAGTCTGTTCAAAGTGAATTTTATCGTAAATTGTTAGCAACTTACTGGTCAGTAGAGTAATTTTACCTATCTGAAAGCACATCACTTTAGAATCTAAATGAATCATAAACCGTTATTATTAGCAATAACGCTCAACTGGGGCAAGCACACGCTTCTGCACATTAAACTAAATTTTACAGGTCACCATCAGTTGCCTTAATAGATAAGCAAAAAATATTGGAACAGACACGATCTCAGATAAGCGCTGGAAAAGAATAAAATTTATTTTTTGTAAGCTAACTGAGAAGCTAAAAAATTTTCTGGCAGTTAATAATTACTTCAACACAGATCAGACAATTTACTATGACATTGAGAGAAATGCCTAGACATTACGATCCTTCAAGACTAGGCGAGAGATTTTCGAATTTATATAATTTGACCCACCGAAAGCCAGGACAATGACGAACTTTATTCTCCTATTTTATCTAGTAAAAAGTTAACAGTAATTTGGTCCAATGGAGTACAACGGATTTTCTTGTCAGAACTAATTATAAGTTATAAAAATATTGCACACCACTGACAGGACCTGGATAGACATTTCACGTATCCATTTAGACGTAGTAAAGAGACTATTTCAGTTATATTCACAATTACTTGCCTTGAGTTAAACTATTCCTATGATTAGTGTCGGCAACTCTAACGTGTAACTGTTGAAACTAATTGAGAGATATCATACGAATCACAACTATTCGCTAAGATAATTAATTTCTAGGCATTCATCGGGTTTGCACAGCAGAAATAGAAATATCAGTTAGAAAGGGACCAAGTAGAAAAGTACTTTACGTTACTTTAGAAGGAAGAAACATTGTCATAAACTCAAACATAGGCCATAGTGCAGTCAAAAGTATACGTAACGGGATATTACGCCTTTCTACAAAAAATTTCCGTTAAATCCCCGTTCTCGTCAATGCTAAATAGAACTTTCTTTGTATTCAAGTTACAACAGCAGATAAATATTTATTAACCCCAAAAATAAGAGGCCGTTTATCCACTTCAACTAAAAATAGTCCACGCATATTTTTCCAAGACCCGACTTCATACATTTTTCAGAGTCTAAAGCGATCCATTTCCAGCCTTATAAAAATTCTCGACCAATTTTGTTTGCAATATTAACCGAAAAATAGCTCTACTTCTGCTGTGCAACAAATAAAGCAACGTTTCCAGAAGAACCACTACTGATATTAAAAAATCCCTAAAAACCAACCCTCCATTATAAAATTATGAAGCACAGGCACTTCTTGCAAGTTTAAGTTAATTATATTCTCGAACACTGGTGTAGCAATAAAGCAGCTTACTTATTAATATATTCGATAATCATGATACAAAAAATAAAGTTGTAAAATAGCTCAATTTTTAGGTAACGTGCTAAAAATTTAATTTAAAACCAAACATTGTTTGGCTTAAGAAGCAAATATAGAGCTTATTAGCTATACTGAAAAGCTTATGGTATTTATTCCTTACCCAAAATAACAGTAGAGAAAGCATAGTTCGGGATAGTTTTAATTTCGACGCCAAACCGTTTCTTACATATACCGTAAAAATTCAAAGCCAACAAAATGTTTGTTTTCTTTTAAATATTTAGTCAATCAGTGCTTGAGAACAAAATATTTTCCAAACGCTTGGAAACAAGCATACATTCTGATGTTTCCCAAATCCGGAAAGAAGCATAGCGATCCAACGGCGTACAGACCAATAAGCCTGCTATCAATAATATCCAAGCTTTTTGAGCGAGTCATCCACAGACGCCTGACTAAATTTTTAGAGGATCGCAACGTTATACCTCCAATGCAATTTGGGTTCAGAAATTCCCACTCCACCAACCACCAGGTACTAACACTTGTAGAAACTATTGAAAGAGGGTTTGAAAATAAGATTCATACTCTTATTGCATTTGTCGATGTTGAGCAAGCCAGATCGAGTCTGGACAGACGGGCTAATATATAAATTTTTAAAAATAGGTGTGAGTCGGCCGCTAGCCTCGCAGACAAGTGGATGTGTGCCCGTGGCGCGTGCGTTAATTATGCATGCACTCGATTACCAGTGGCCCACATTATTCGCATAGGGAAGTGCAAATCGTTCGCTCCGAAAGCAGGAAAGTTAAGTGATAGCGCTATCGTGCGATACACGCACAGCAGAGATATTTATGAATTTATTCTTACAAGACAATTTTATTTAAAAGTGCAACAAATACTAGATGCCAAGTAAGCAATTTGATCTAAATTAGTCATCAGTGATGTTCCTCACATCACAACAATCTTTGGGTATCCTACCCCCAACATCCCTAATCAAATGTATTGGCAGCAACAAGGTGTACCCATGCATAATGCCCCACAACTACAGCAATCATTTGAGCTTCAACAGTCTCCCAATAACCCACTAGCTACTCATCAGGGTATTAATCCTCCAATTAATTTCCAACTACAACCCCCACAACAGCTCATGTCACAACCTACAGCCTTAAACCCACACAATAAGCCTGTAGAACGCATAATAATAGACACTAGCAACGAAGAACCCGAAACAGACAACAAACACTCGTGGCAAGTTGTTAAAAATCGCAAACGAGAAAGATAAAATAATGGATCAAGTGTTCCCGCCACTTATCACACAGACATCGAAAATCGTTATAATCCGTGATCTACAATAAATCCAAACGAATTAGCCGAAACAGAAGATCCTAGTAATAAATTGAACATTGAAAGAACTCCTAAACCACCCTCTATATTTATCTACGGTGTAAAAAACTTTAGACATGATCACCAATCTCGCCTTAGTAGCAGAGGAAGAAACGTACAATAGTAAAACCCTAGCTAATGAAACAGTCAAAATCACTCCACATACAATTGAAACAGAAAACTTGTACGCCACCTAAGAAAAGAAAACATCGTACACCATGCGTACCAAATTAAAGAAGAGCGTGCATATCGCATAGTAATTAGCAATTTACACTACTCCATTCCAGTTGAAGACATTAAAGCAGATCTAGAAAACGTAGGTCATAAAGTCCAAAATATCATGAACGTGAAGCACAGAATGAGTAAAGAACCATTATCTCTGTTCTTCGTTGATTTGGAACCTCAGTAAAACAATAAAGAAATATTTAAAAAATAATTTTTATATAATACCAAAATAACAGTAGAACAGAAGGAACAGAGACATAATACAAGGCATGAGGTGCCAAACATACGACCATTAGAAATCTTATTGCACCAAACCTTATAACTGTGTAAAGTGTGGAGAACAACACGATTCTAAAACATGTAAGAAACTCAAAATCACACCAGCAACATGTGCATTGCGTGGAGAAGGTCACCCCGCCAACTACAAGGGCTGTGCCATTTATAAGAACCTAGTGGCAACAAGAAATAGACCTAACAATATAACTCGCATAAATCAATACCAAGGATTTATCCCAAACGGAAATACACAAACTAGCGACTTCCCAACCAACACAAGGATGCCACAAAGTGGCTCTACACAAAATACACAATCAACATATGCAAACGTCGCTGCTAAAGGCAACCTCACCCAAGCTCCTCAAACACCCACCTTAAGTGAACAACTAACAACTTTCTTGAATGAATTTAAAACAATGTTTTCATAATTAATAAACCAAAACGGCATAATATTAAACCTACTAACATCAGTTATTGCTAAACTGAATCCATAATGGATCATATTCTCAGAATTGCTACTTGGAACGCTAATGGACTGCTCAATCACAAGCAAGAAATAATATCATTTTTAAATTTAAACAAAATTGACATTCTGCTCACATCAGAAACCCATTTTACCAATCGTACAACTTTTAATATACCACAATTCACAACATATAATACTCCACACCCTGATAATTCAGCCCATGCAGGTTCAGCTGTAATTATACGTAGTTCAATTTCTCATCATGAACTACCCTCGTACCAAACTGACAAAATTCAAGCAACAAGTATAGTAATAAAGGCTCTTCCATGGCACTTTACGGTTTCTGCTATCTATAGCCCCCCAAGACATGCTATATCGTCAGACGAATACAAAGACTTTCTCAGTACCCTTGGTAACAAATTCATCGTAGGGAATGCCAAGCACACCCAGTTGGGCTCGAGAATTAGCATATCAAAAGGTCTAAACCTTCTGCGAACCATGATTGATAACAATTATGACCATCTCACTAACAGGATACCTACCTACTGGCCCACCGACCCAAATAGATTACCTGATCTTTTAGACTACTTCATCACTTGCGGTTTTCCAAGAAATAATTGCCTAATTGAGTCAAACTTTGATTCATCTACCAATCACACATCAGTCATATGCAGTATAAGTACCAGTGTCATTAATAAACTACTACCTCCTAAACTAACCTCTAAAAATACTGATTGGGCGCAATTCGAAGTCTACCTGGAGACAAATATTAACCTTAAGCTATGAATAAAATCTCCCGAAGACCTAAATGAAGCAGTACAATACTTCACAAAAATAGTACAAGCAGCTTGGCATACTACTCCTCAAAACGATCACAAAACCACCGACTTCTCCTCTGTACCGTTACGCATCAAACAACTAGTTGCTAAGAAACGAAGTGCCAGAAAAGTCTGGCAAAGATCAAGGAACAATATTGACCAACATCAATATAATAGACTGTCTAGAGAACTAAAAGGAGCACTTAAAGAAATCCGAAATAATAATTTTGAACAATATATTACTAAACTTTCGCCTAATGATAATACATTGTGGAGGGCAACAAAAAAGTTGAAAAGACCTCAGACAGCTCTTCCACCAATTAAACAATCCAATGGAGAGTGAGCGCGTAGTGATCAGAAGAAGGCCGATACTTTTGCCACGTACCTAGCTGAAGTGTTTCAACCCATTAAAGGGGATCCAGACGATGAGATAGATAGTTTCATCCAAATACCATGCCAAATGTCTCTTTCAATTAAACCTTTCACGCCCGCATTAGTTAAAAAAGAAATAAGCAAACTTAACATACATAAAGCTCCGGGATATGACCTGTTTACAGAACAAATACTGAAATACCTGTCTAAGAAAGCTATTCTACTTTTAACAGCCATCTATAACCGTATGTTAAGCTTAACCTATCATCCAATTTCATGGAAATATGCTGAAATAATTATGATTCAAAAACCAGGCAAACCTCCACATGAAACAACATCTTATCGACCCATCAGCCTCTTACCTATCTCAAGTAAAGTATTTGAACGACTCCTTTTACGAAGAATCCATGAAGAACGTGACTTTCTGACACTGCTCCCCAACCACCAATTTGGATTTCGTGAACGACATTCAACAATCCAGCAGGTGCATAGAATAGTAAACATGATTGCTAAGAGTTTAGAAGAGAAGAAATTCTGTAATGCTGGCTTTTGATAAAGTGTGGCATCCTGGTCTCCTATACAAGTTGAAAAACACACTCTCTAGTAATCTATATCTCCTCCTAAAATCCTATTTAACTGATAGAAACTTCTCAGTAAAATACAACGGATGTCAATCTAACTTTCATGCTGTAGAATCCGTTGTCCCACAAGGCAGCGTCCTTGGACCACTCCTATTTTTAATATACACTACCGACCTACCTGAAACAAATACTACTACAATTGCCTCGTTCGCCGATGATGTTGCTGTGCTATCCACTAGTGAAAATCCTAGAACAGCTTTCGAACAACTACAAACCCATTTGGATCTACTTACGGAATGGTATTATAAATGGAGAATGAAGATTAGCCAAGCTAAATCGGTCCTAGTGATGTTCACTAATCGAGGAGCAACCTGTTCACCTGTAATAATCAACAACATATCCGTACCTATGAAATCTGAAGTGAAATACCTGGGACTAACCCTAGACCAACGATTAACATGGAAAAGCCACATCAAGACTAAACGTAAGCAAATGGACATCAAACTTCGACAAATGTATTGGTTTCTTAGACGAAAATCAAAACTGTCGTTAAATAACAAAATTCTGTTATACAAATGTATAATCAAACCTATCTGGACTTACGGGCTTCAGTTATGGGGAGTGCTAAACCATCAAACCTGGCAATTATACAATGGTTTCAGTCTAAAGTTCTCAGAATCCTGGCATATGCTCTTTGGTATGTCAGTAATCTCACACTTCATACCGATTTGAAAATTCCAACCATCAAAGAAGAGATCGAGCGCAGTGTTATTAAATACCAAAATCAAATACTCAACCACGACAACGCTCTGGTAGAGAAGTTATATGAAAGCGGTCCAAACACAAAAAGACACGAAGAAGAAATCATCCAAAAGAAAAGCATTAGTGAATGCTTCCCTTATACACTTTGTATTATATTTATCGCATTTACTTAACACTCCTTTCCTCTGGAAGTAGATTGTAAATATGCTATTAAGTCATTAAAAAAATAGGTATTCCCTCATACCTGCTGCAAATTATAAGATCTTTTTTAACTAACAGAAGCTTCCAAGTAAGAGTAGTATCTTACTTGTCCCACAAGGCTCATTTCTGGGCCCAATCCTATTTAACACCTTTATGTCAGACATTCCAACCATTCCCGATAACGACCTTGCGATGTATGCCGACGACACAGCGATAGTCCAAAATGCTGACATACATAAATCAAAAGAAAATCTCCAAGAAGGTCTAGATAAACTAAATTCGTGGTTCAAACGTTGGTGTATTAAAATAAACGCTACCAAATACGAATGTAAAATTTTTACTCTCCGAAGACCTACAGATCCATCCAACATAATTATTGATAATACCCCAATACCATGGAACCCTAAAGATAGAGCCATTAAATATCTTGGTCTATATTTGGACCGCAGATTAACATGGAGCTTTCATATTAACAAAAAACTAACGGAATCGCACACAAGACTCGGCATGCTGTATACAATCTTAAATAGAAAATCATCACTTAAGATCCGGCCAATTTTCACCTATGGCTGCAGCGTCTGGAGCACTACATCTAAAACGAACCTGAACAAATTACAAGTCTCACAAAACATATTAAAAGCAGTGCCGGTGAACACAAACAAGTGACATGCGACACGTAAATCCAGTGAGAGGTGCAAATAAGCACCACTAGTGCAATACACACTGACTACTCCAATTAACTGTACCATGAATAGCAACTAATGCTGAACTGGTAGAAGATAAATTTAAAAAAACAGTGGATGTGACTATCACACAACGTAAATTTTAAAAAGTTATTGCTTATAAGGGCAAGACATGTTCTGGTTTTTTTCTGCAAAAAATGCGATCTTAATCGCGATGGAAGTCTATATGAGTGTAACTGAAAAGCACTATTTTTTATTTTTCTCTAGAGAAGTATGAAGGTCAGGGTGATATATAAATTATGCTTTTTTCAGTCCAAATTCAGCATGGGCTGCCAAAGCAAAGCCAGTAGTTTCAATTTATTTTCTCTATATGAAGAATAATAAATGAGATAATTTAAAAAACCAACCGTTAGATGTAGCTTTAAGATGCCAACATATAGCTACATCACTATATTTTACTATTTATAGTACACCAACACCAAGTTGCAATTCTTTGTTCTTACCAAACTATTATGTTTGGATGGTTTGAGCCTAGATTTCTCAAGGATCTTGTAACAGACACAAACTTTATCGAGCTTGCAGTATAGAAAAACAAACAAAAATCAAATAAATTGATAAAATTTTGACGTACAAACTAAACTCACCTAGTAAAGGAAAATCAGACTTTAGTGCTTAGTACAAGAAGAGTATGAAGGTAATAAAACCGTTTATCTGCTCCAATTGCTAAAAAAAGTCATCTGTTAGTTAAAATTCTCTTTAAAATTATCCTATCTTTTTACTTTTTACTTGAATCCTAATTTTATGCAGAGAAAGAAGTTATACTCATGTTTTACAGTTAAAATACCAAAATAAATATTGCATTTATAAAATATGAAAATAATTACTACCAATATAAGAAAATATTCCAAAGAAAATATATATTATTTAGATCTCACACCTTATATTCGTTTTGACTAAAATTCTTAGCTTTCCTTCAACAATCTTAGTCTTATCACCAATATTTCTCTTTTATACAATCACGTCTTTCCAAAACCTATTTTCTTACTTTTTTAACTTATTCTTGCTCACTATATGCTTATAATTGTTTCTTATATATTTTAAAAATTATATTTTCTTAGATTTAAATTAAAATGTGTCTTAAATTTATTGTAGACCTATACATTTAAAATATCTATAATGTTGTCCATTATTTGCTTTTGATATTGTTTTATTTAATACATAGCATATTCTGTTGATTTTGTTACTCTATTAGTTTTCCCGTGTCTACTTGTTGTAATTAAAAAACAGTTGTTATCTTCCTTTTTGCTTGTATTAGCTAATGAGCAGTTTTTATTTTTAACCCCAGAGGTCGCTAGTAGCTTTCAAAAGGTACATCCGTGCCATCCTTGGCGGGCGATCAAATATGTATATCACAATAGCGCCAGGACCCCACGTTCGAGACTGCACGTCACATTTAGAATCGCAAAAAATAGTGCCTCGTCTTAAGATTCGAGATGAAGGTACTCATTACTATTCTGTGGATCGCGTCAGCCGGTAGGCTTTAGTAGGTGGAAACAGTCCTGCATTTCTATCGCGGTAAGTCGAAGCTTCCGTTTTGATTTAATTTCTTATGTAATTACGAACCTCAAACATCGATCAGATCTTGAAATTTGTAACAATTGCAAATCGTCTACAACTAACCGTCGCCGTTTAACTGATACACAACATAACCCACATTAAAGTTTTTTGCACTCCTTAATTGGTTTTATTTGGTGTTGTCAAGGGTGGTTTTTAATTTTATTTCCTCTATATTCTTTGTTTATGTATATACACAAACTTAATTCAATCACTCTTATAAGCAACAATTCGATTAATTCAAAAATACATTTATTAGTGCCCTTATAGCTCCTGTTATTGCCTTTCTTTTTTCTGGCAACCACCTATACAAAAACAGAAATAAAGGCTAAAACTTATTAATAAAAATAACACATATTGGAAAAATAAATATGCGTAACTCTCAGAAGAGAGGCATAAAAAGGCGATTGTTGAAAGGGTAGATTCTATGACAGATATTAAGCACACAATGAAGAATATTTCAAAAATTAGAAAACCGGAGAGCGTTAATGAATTAACAAAACTTTTGATAAATAAATTAAATTTGAAAAAACAAAAAGTGCTAAACTAATAAAAGTAATTAAGAAAGTACATCGGCGACTAGGGAGGGAAACGAGTGAAGAAGAAAGTCTATAGAATAGATTGATACAAATATATAGAAAGCAGCCATAACAGGAAACAGGGCACACGCATAATATAACTATATAATATGCAAAATGAATAATAGATGATAAAGAACGAATATGGACTGAGAAACAGACAGGGTATAAATATATTTATTCGTATGTTAGGCCAAAAGGGGACTGAACCGTAATTTTAAATTTAAACAAAGAAAATTCAAACAAAAACCAAAGCTGAAACACTCACTTTTTTGAAAGCGACGCTGTTCTGTATAAATCTGTTCCCTGTGCTGTAATCCTGGGGTATACAGGAAGAGAATATAAAAGTGTGGGTGAAAACGATCTCTGGGAAGAGGTTAATCTGGTCGGCAAAATATCGAATTCCGCAATAAAATAGCCTTCAACAAAATGGCCAACGGGATTTTGAAACTTGCCTCCAAACAAAACACGCCGGCGAACTCTGGGTCAAAACGCTCTCGGCCACGGAAAATTTAAAGCCGGTCGCCCGCTTTCTAAATCGTGGGTTATATTGCACATATTGTTGAAAAAGTTCCCAGTTTGGGGTTCTTTTTTGATAGTTTATTGTGACTGGCAAGTGGTCTGACGACAGGTCATTGTTTGCTTCTACCATTATGCAATTGGTAGCTATACCATATAAAAATCCAGTAAGTTGGAACGTTTATTTGGGCCGGACGGCCAATAAGTGGGTTCTCCAGAGGAGTGGCAGGTGAAGTTGTTTTGTATGGTTGAGCGTAATAGATTACGACCTTTTGTTTGTGTAATTCTGGAACCTCAATGGGTATGCTTCGCGTTCCAGTCGCCACCCGCAAGAAATTTACTGTCCAGAGTAGAGAAGAAACTATTATATTGGTTAGTGGAGATCTTATGTCTGGGGGGACTGTAGATAGCTGAGACAAGAAAAGACTAACAGTATGAATTCAGTTTGGCAGTTTTCCACTTCATAATTTTTCACGATAACCGAGGATTCCGCATGGGCAGAGCCATCTGGATGCGTTGTATTGTAAATAGAATAATTTGATATTCGTAAAATTGGTTTCGCTCACTAGCATAATATCGATTTTATTCAGATGTAAGAAAGGTATTCATTGCTGTTTATGGTTTATTAACCCATTTGCGTTCCATGTCCCGATTCGTAGTATATTGGCCCTTATGGAGTTAATTTGGTTATGACAGATGTTAACAAGTTGAGCAAATTTAGCTAGAAAAGTGGATAGTTGTTCTCCTAGGTTGGCTTGTTCGTTGGGACTTCCTTTGACAATTTGACTGTAAGTTTGCATGTTGTTTATATTTGTCATAAGGTTGAGTTGCGGCGGAGTAGCTAGGAAACGATTAGATAATGGTGATGATAACAATCTTCTATTTGATGTGGTGTGATTATTTGCTTTGTTACGCATATTTATTTTTTGTATGTTAAACACCCTTTATAATTAGCAGGATGGGTGTCCTCACGTAGAGCGCACTCGGCTGGCGAGCTTCTTGGCTTTGTACATGTTTTGATGTCATGGTCACCCCCACATTTGACACAATTGAACTATCTCAGGCAGTAGCCTTCGAATAGCCGTAATTTTGGAATCTTGTGCATTGAATAATATTTTTTTCCTTTTATGCGAGGCTTCAACAGTTATTTTGCAGAGTTATTTTACATCAAAAAAATGTTTATTGTTTGGGCCAGGTTTCAGGTCTAAATAGAAAAGTGGAAGCGAATCCTTGTTAACCATGTGAATGCACATTATATTTCGAACTTTATGGTTAAGTTGTTGGAGTTCTTCTTTAATAGTGTCAGTCGAAATGGAAATATCGGATCTCTACTCTGTATAACCGCTCTTCTTGGAGCTGATAGTGTGGTGGATAATTTTTTCTTCACGTGGGTGTCTAATAATGTTTCTATAGGAGTCTGAAGTGAGTAGATTATTCTTTACTGAATTGTTAGCAAGTGTTTTGCTGTGATATTGTCGGTTCTCGGCAACTTTATCGATGTTATTAATCATTCCATTGCAGTTTGTAACCCCGTATATGTATATAGGAAGAGGTTTAGTAACTTTTGCTGTATTTTCGTTACTTTCAGAACTTTGTAGGTTGGGTGGTTCTAGATTATGGCCAGTTAATGCCTGGAATAGATTTTGAGTTATGGTTTGCGGCTGCAGCGAATGTTCAGCTAGTTGGTTCGACCGTTTTCTTTTTTTGATCACTTGCCAGAAGTGAGCATTGGCTTTCTATCTTCTTCCATGTCATCGCTGACACTAGTTTGTATTATTGATGAGTCAGCAGATTGAGCTGCTGTGTTTATATAAAAAGCTGAGGTTGGAAGTTGTTGGGGAAGAAATGGTTGAACATAATTATATATAAGTAGGGTTAAATTGTGTCTGAAAATTTTGCTGACCGCCGTAAGATAACTGTTGGTAGGTTTGTTCCAGTTGGGGCTGGTTATAACTTAACTTAGTTACCGTCCATTAGTATAACTTAGAATATAAATGTATTGTGACATAGTGCGACAAAATAATAAGCGCGGTGAATTCACATTTGGTTAACTTTGTCTATGGTTTGCTATAACTACATCGTCCTGTGGTAATTTGCGTTTAAGCCTGGTGTGAATATTAGTTTTAAAGAGTTGACAGAATTCCTAGTGCTACAAGCACTCGCGTTTGAGATGAATTTTTCCGCACAGTTCTTGATGTATTGATCGATGTGTAAGATGCGGAGTTCTCCGTGTAGTTGGGTATTTCTAACGTACCACTGTTGACTATGATTCTTAGGACTTTGTTTTGGAGGCGTTGTATTTTTTGTTTGTTGGTATTTGAGGTGTTGCACCAGACCTGTGATCCATATAGAACGGGAAGTCGAATTAGGGCTTTGTAGAGTAGCGTTGCGTATTCAATTTGTAACGAATATTTTCGGTTGATAAGTGGATATAATTGTTGTAGTCTAGTGTAGCTTTGTGTAAGCTTCTGCTTTATGTGGTACCCCCAGATTAATCGAGTGTCAAGATATAATCCCAAGTATTTGACAGCACTGTTATTGGGATTCCAAGGTATTTCATTGTCTTCAATTTGAATACAAAGAGGATTGTTAAGCCTTCTTAGCATAAAAAATTTGGTTTGGCATTTGTCAGGATTTATTCTGATGTTTCAGGTTTTGAACCAAGTTAAAAGTTTGTCAGTAGCGGTCTGTAGTTTGGAGATTATTCATTGAGGTTATCGGCTTGCGTGAACATAGAAGTGTCGTCTGCGAATGTAGCTATTATAGCACCAGGCTCTGGTAAGTCAGACGTATATATGTTAAAGAGAGTTGGCCCCAGGATGCTGCCCTGGGGAACTCCAGCTCGGATTTTGGTGATTTCGGACAGAGTTGTGTTGATTTTATAGCAAATGTTCTGTTGTCTAGAAAGGAAAATATGAATGCTTTGAGATAAGCAGGCATTGTAATATGAAATATTTTCTTTTTGAGGATTTCCATCCAAACCCTGTCAAACGCCTGTGCGACATCGAGGTAGATTGCAACCGTGTATTGTTTACTGTTGAAGCCCCGTTCGATGAGCTCGCTTATTTTTTGAAGCTGGTAACTCGCAGAATGGCCTTTCCTAAAGCCAAATTGATGTTTAGGTATTGTATTGTGATTTTCAATATGCTTAAGTAGTCGACTTTTTCGAAGAGCCTAGAAAGTGATGTCAGTAGACTAATGGGTTTGTAGCTGTTTAATTTCTTTTTGTTTTTACCAGGTTTTGGGATCATCACGATATGTGCATGCTTCCAGGTTTGTGGAAAGTAGCCCAGTCTCATACAGGCGTTGAGTGTTGGACTTAGATAGGCTAACGTCTTCTTAGTGAAGTGTTTGAGGATATTGTTGGTAATTAAGTCATGTCCGGGAGATTTTTTATCTGGGAGGTTCTGTATGATGCTAAAGAGTTAGATACAGTTGGGTATAGGTACTCTACTTTCGATATCATTAATGACTTGCAGGTTGTGGGTGGGCGTGCGTGTGATTACAGGAGTAAAATTACTTTCAAGATTACTGACAAAAGCGGCTGTTTTTTCAAGATCTGTAGTATAGGTTATATTATTATTTTCGGAAGATAATGGGGGGAGTTCTGCTTTTGGGTTCAGTATTTTTCTTATAGTTTTCTATAAGTCCCAGTCTCCCGTGCTAAAATCAGCTATGTACTTTTGGTATGTTGTGACTCTGTGTGTCTAACTCTAGTTTGATTCGGTGAGTTATGTTGTTTAGTCTGTTTTTGAGTTAGGGATCTCTGGTTCTTTGCCATTCTCGTCGAAGTTGACTTTTTGTTTTAATTAGGTCAATCACAAATCTAGAAGGACTATAGTCAGTCTGATAAGTTCGTCTAGGAGTTGTTGTGGTGGAAAGTCTAATAGTTTACTCTATTGTTGAAGCAAAATGGCTTATGGCTACATCAATGTCTCTTTCAGTTTGAAGACTTGTTGGACAGTGTAGTTTACTATTCATCTGATCTTCAAATATGTTCCAATCTACTTTGCCATTAATTAGTTTTGGAATTGCGTTGCTTGATGATTAAAGCGTTCGTGAAAGATACAATAACAGGGAGGTGATCAGAATTTTTGGTAGAGTGGTTTATTAAAATTTTTCTGAAGAACTATATCTAGAGTATCAGGCTGGTGGTCAGCGCGATACAGGAAATAGGTGTATTCGTTAAGTGCCAAAATTTGGAAAGAGTTATTTGTGGCCAGGTTTTCAAGTTTGTTGCCTTCGGGGTTTGAAGCTCTACAAACCCACAGGGTGTTGTTGACATTTAGGTCTCCAAGAACCAGCGTTGGCTCGGGCGCATAAAAAACTCTAATGATATTTTCCTCGGTAAACTTAATGTTGGGCTGCCTGTAAGCACTGATTATTGTGATGTTGCTATGATCATCGAGTTTGGCTTTAATTGCAATCAACTCGATTTTTAAGTTGGGGATTTCGGGGAGTAGAGAATGCACGTATTTGTCTTTGATGAGTATCGCCACTCCACCAGCAGCTACTCTGGAGTTTCGATCTTTACGATGTATGTTATAACCTGGTATTTTGAATTGGTGGTTTGATCTAGATGTGTTTCCGTTATGCAAGCGATGTCTACGTTGTATCTTGCTAGGAAACTAATAAGTAGTGAGCGTTGGTTGATGATGCCATTAGCGTTCCAGTTAAGGATGGTTAAGTTTTGTATCGTTTTCCTACGATTATGGTCCATTGATGAGCATTGGTAAGAGAGTGTTGATAATGAAAGTTTTGATTTGACTGAGATTTGGCGTGATGAGATCAAGTAGAGTTTGGATAATGTTGTTTGGTATTGAGGGTGCATTTAGTGTGGTAGGAGTTAGGTTACTCTTGAGTTTGTCTGCAAAAGTCTGCGTGCTGTTTACGTACGAGTTGGTTGGTTGGGTTCTTTTACGTTGTTTTAAAAAGTCAATGTGGCGAGGACAGCCGCGATAATTTGCGCTATGATCGCCTCCACAGTTAACACATTTGGGTGAATCACTGAGTTTCTTCTGACAGTCAGTATGTAAGTGGTTTCCTGCGCATTTTACACATTGTGGTGTTAAACTACAGTAGTTTTTCGTATGGCCATACTGCTGGCACTTATGGCACTGGGAAATGTTTTTGGGTTTTCTTCTGGCCTCTACTGCTACAATGGAGTGGCACATTGATTTTAGCGAGTAAATTCTTTTTGCTTGTTCGTTATTGGTTAATTCTAATGCACAAAGTGGCAGGGGCTTTCTATCTTTTGTGTACAGGCGTGTTACTTTAGTTATTGGTACTTGACTGATTAGCTCCTTTTTTATTTCATCATCAGTGAGGGATAATGGAACGTTTTTAATAACTACAGCTATTGGTTTATCATTGGGATTTTGGTAGGTGTGATATTGAATTTTGTTTTCTGTGAAGTATTTTGTTAATATTCGAAAGTCTTCTATTTTTGTTAGATTGATGCGTAATATGGTTGTATTATATGTAGTAGTAAAAGCTCCCGTTGCTTTGCTTTTTATATCTTCAATTAGGGCTATGTGGTTTATGAAATTCGCTAAATAGATTAGTGGATTTTTTACATTAGATGTTGTTGTTTCCGATTGTGTATTATCTTCTACTTCTGAGGCGTTGTTGTTGGAGGATTCGCCATCGGTTAGTTTATTTTCCTTGCTGGTAGATAATATTTGTTGTTGGCTAGTAAGTCTTGAGAAGACCATGCGTAACGCTTTTGAACGTCATTAATTGGCGGTGAGAGATGATCATGATTGCGCTTAGCAGGCGCGCGATGATTAATTTTGGTTTCATTGACAGGAATGTTTATGTTGACGATAAGTAAAATAAATTTTACTTAAAATGTTTGCTACGGATAGCCTTGGAGGTCAAGCTTATCGCACCGATAACAGACATGCCAAGAACGTCTGCACTGTATCACTGCTCGTACCCGACACAAAAAAAAAACCATTAAAGTAAACATTAAAATTTCTGGACGCGGTAACATGATGGCATCTGCATTAGGTAGTATTCATTATCAGATTTTGATGTCTTCGTAAGAAACCAGTCGTGGTATTCTTCAATAGTTGGCAATGGCCGATAAGTCACAATGGTGAACCTTCTCTTCAGAACAAAGGTTATGAACAGCTTCTTTGCTTTGATTTTATTTTTGTGTTTTTTAAATGTAATGCATAACAATCCGGTCCTGTAATGTTAGAGTTCCTGTTGGTGCTGTTTTGCGTCGTCTGATATCGGTTTTAAGATCACGAACAACTCTTTAAAACCAAAAATTTGCTTTTAACAGATTTGAAAATCATCGCTAATAATTCAGGGTAAGGTCTCAAGAACTGCTTTAACTGCTTTAGTTCCAGCTAACCCATACCTTGTGTAAAAGAACATCTACAAAGTAATAAGCCAGGTAACAAGGAGAAATTAAAAATATATTAATTAAAAATATATAATTTATCTAGTAAATAAAAGAATATGGAAAAAGTTAAGGATATAAGAGTAAAAAAGAAATCTAAAGTAGAAAACGACTACGTTTTGTTAGAAATAAGGATGAAAGTAAACATGAAACGAAATGGAAGATTACTAACAAGAAAATTAAATTTGATGAACTAAGAAAAAAATAAATAAGAAATAAATTTTAAAATAAATTCAGCAAGGCAATAGAAAACAAACGCAGATAAAAAATTACAGAAGACAGGTGGAAAATTCTCCAAGAAGAAATGTTAGCAGCAGCAGAAGATACTTGTAGTGTAATTAAAATAATAAAAATTCGAATAGAAAAAATTGGCGAATGGAAAGAATAATGTTAGCAGAAAAAAACAAAATAGAAAAAGTACGTTAAAACGAAAAAATCAGAGGACTATCAAAAACACAAAACCAAGAAAGTCAGGGAATAATGAATACCCTTGCTTCACATCTAAGAAGACTAATAAGCTTTTTTCAAAGGCTGTGTAAATAGTATTTATCAAACGATGAGGTCGTATAGTTGAGTGACTATGACGAAACCTAAACTGGTGATCGAGTATGCATTCGCTAACAAATTATCTTCATTTTTTCTTATTAATAGTAGCTTTTTTAAATGCTTTGGTAGTACTGGTAAAACGCTTATAGGCCGGTAAGCAGCTACTTCGCTGGCGGTTTACCTAGCTTTTAATATGATATATACATATTTGAATTAGACGGGCCAGTAGCTAAATTTCAGGATTGAATTGAATAATGCTTTTATTAATAATAAACCAAAGTTGGGCAATTCGGATAGAACTTTTCCAATAATTAAGTTGAATCCTGGTGCTTATTTTTATTCAAATATTTTATTTTGTGTTGAATTAGTTAGTTGAATTTCTTAATTGGCGAAAACAGCTGGTGGAGAGCATCCAAGATGTCTTTTTACTTCTGGGTTTGTGCATTTGAAAGACTTGTACAAGATATTCCGCAAATTCAGCGGCCTTTTCACAGTCAGATATGGCCCAGGTACCGCTAGGCTACCGAAATGGAGAAAAGGTAGGAATGTGACGTTTGAATCTTCTTGTTGCTTTCCAGATCGTATTGTTTTCAGTGGTTAGATTTTTCATATAGGTAGTAAACGTTTCGTTCTTGAACTCTTAATTTAGTCTTTAATTTGTTCATAAGTCTGTTATAGGTATTTTATCAACAGGATGCCGACTTTTTGTCATCTAGCTCGTGCTTTTCTTTTCAGATACCAGTTCCATTATTGCTATGGGAATATTTCGCGTTTGCCGTTCTTCTAGCTTATATGTGGTAGTAGCATTCTAAGCAGCTTCTTGAACGGTAGTGAAAAAAGAGTTCCTTGCATCCTCTTCTGTTTCTATGTGAACTGAGGGTTGAGATATTTTCTGATATATTATATCTTTGAGTAGTTCCCAGTCAGTAGTCTTATAGAACAGCGTTGACTTACGTTTCCTTTTTAATTGTCAATTTGTAGATGGTGACAATAACAGGTGTGTGATCCGAAGTTAGATCAAAGTTTGGTCTTACATCAGTGAAGTTGACCATTTAAAATCTAGAAGTTTAGTTCGTTAATAAAATTGTAGAACTCTCGTCCCCTAGTCATTGACAATCTTCATCCCCAGTTAACGTGCTTGGAATTGAAGTCCCCGCCAACAATAAACCGTTGACCTAGGAATTCAAAGAACGGTCAGAAGTGGTTCTTGGTGATGTGCCCAGAAAACCAGTACACTGCAGATGTTGTTCTAGGAACATTCTGCATAATTATAACTATATTATCTTGAGATGATGTTGCACTATTGTTGTCTGTTGCGCGTAGCTAAGCTGGTTATTGTATTGTCTGTATTCAGTTATGCATTTTCTTGATTGACCTTGTCCTGTACGATATTTTTTTGTAACTCACAGTATACCTGACACCCTTTATAGTTAGCTGGATGTGCATCATCTCATAGGATACATTTTGCGAAGGTAACAGGAGTTTTCTTGTAGCTTTTTGTATCATGCGCCCCACGAGAATGGTCGAGTGCAAAAGCTTTTAGCGAGATTGTATTGTTGATATCGCGATTACTGTACTAATTCGGTGTTTTTTCCTTGTAGTTCTACAACGACAATTTTATTTTGAAGATATTATAGGTCATAGATATCTTTGTTATTTTCCGCCGGTTCTAGATCTACAAAGAATATTGAAAGTGGAGTTTCTGTAGTTCTTTGTCTAATATTAATTATATTCCTGACGACAAACCCTTCACGTTCTAGATCTTCTTTTATGTCTTCAACCGGAGTTGTAGTATGTAAATGTTAGATTACAACTCTGTAGGACCTTTCTTCCTTCAACTGATATGTATGATGGTTAATATTCCGTTCCTGCATGAATTTAATAATTTTTTCTGTACAGATCAGTTGTTTTCACAGCGTTGTTTGATAAGCATTTGGTGATAAGTCGTTCCTCTTCCGTTATATCTGCTAGAGTTCTTAGCATTTGGTCAAGATGAATTACTCCATGTACCAAGATAGGAGGTGTTATTATTGGGGTTGTACTTGACTGCTAGGTACTGATGGTGTTTAATTGAGGAGTATTATTCTCTTCTAAGTGTGTTTGATTATAATTAAATACACAAATAATTGTTCGATGTTCTGTCCATGAGTTGTTCAGCACTATTTGCCAACAGAACATTTCTGCGGCATCAATTTCCTTCCTCACTTTGTGTCTGAGAATCCAGGATTCGCTGCCGTAAATTAGTATAGGGAAGATTAAACATTGTATCAGGCTTAGATTTCCAGAGTATAATTGTTCGCAGTATTGTTTCCATGTTTCTGTTATGCCGTGCATGTCTCTTTTTGTTTGCTCCTTTTGATCTTCGATCGCCCAGGTTTTGGGTTTGAAATTGCGCGTTAAAAATTTTATTTTTTAAAAGAGGTCCACAGGTTGATTTGTGACTGCATAGTTTTCGATTTCCTTAGGTATCTCAAAATAGTAGTAGCTTTTTGTGTTGTTTGTATGCTTTTTTTATTTTGGGGTTTAGTCTTTGCCAGTTGTTCTCGTCTTCGGCTCTATGTAATCCGGTTTTTGCTGTTTCTTTACATTCTTCTATTAGTTTGAGCCTGTTGTCAAATATTCTTTTTCTATGATGGCTAGTATTTCGGTGTGAATTATTACGCCTTGTATGTTTCAAGTGCCTACGCGTATTTCTTTTCTGCTTCGCAGTATTATGGCCGTGCATAGGCTATTTCTATATCGGCCACAATAATCTGTCAATAGACCATCTTCTGGCGCTTTATTTCAGTGTTGATGGTTACTGCTGCCCTCCATCAAGCCTGTTGGTCCGCGGAAGGAATTTTTTTTCCTCCCGCCGTTCATATCTAAAGAGTGTTCCCCTATCCGCCACCCGGAGACGCGCTCTCTAGGGGTTACAGGCTCCCCCGAGAGATTTTTGTTTAATCATAGTGTTGTCCAAAATTAATAAACGATTCTAGGTAAAATTAGGTGCATTAGCAAACTATAATAGCATTACCTTATCATCTAAAATATTTCTAATTCACACACAACAGTTTTCAGAAGACACCTCCCTAAGAAAATATATGAAACTTTTCATTGACCCTTGACTATATTGTACATACTCAAATTAAATTATATTTCATATTTCAAATAGTATTCTGAACCTTTTGGTTTTTAACCGTTTTTTTTTTAATTTCAGAACAATTCTTCTGTTTTATAGTTCTTTAATGTAGCGTAACCCTTTTAATTAGTAATGTTGATATATCGTAAATTTTAATTTAATTTTAAAGATAAAAATTTTTTACTTTGATTTAAATTATTCTGGGCTTGAAGATACAAAACCTCTGCGCCCTTTTTTGTAACGAATGGAGCGACGCTGTCACATTAAACTTAATTTTCCAGTGGCGGCGTCAGCCATCAGCTGTCAGCCACCCGCCTGCTATCGTCCCCAGACGGCTCCCGCTACCGGCTGGATGAAATGGATCAGACATGGCCTTGGGCGGACTCGTACTCGAGCCTCCACCGCGACGCCTACACAGAAGTGAGGACCCCCAGGCCGCCCGTGTTCACGATGGGGTGCTTCCGAGCGTGCCGCGCGCGCTTCTATCACAGCCTGGCGAAGAGGAAGGTCTGTATGCGGCCGCTGCCCCGCACCTGTTACCAAGTCGAATTCGCAGGTGGAGCAGGGCGTGCGCCTCTACAACAAGCACAAGCAGCCGCAGGCGGTGAAGAAGTGGAAGTCGGCGCTGAAGGCGATCCGGAAGAGGGAAGACAAGTTTGAAGTCATGGGGTACCTCTACCAGGCGTACATGGATTGGGGGAAATACAGGTTAGAGCGGCGCTGCGGTTAATAGGTGACGCACACCGTCTATTATGGCCCGCTCGTGTCTCCCCTTTGTTACTCCCGCATTCGTTGCGGTTCGTTGTCCTTTGTTCGATGCTCGAGTTTCACCCTCAAAGAGGAATCGTGTATCATTGTTAATCTACCTTTTGTTTGCCGAATAATGGGAGGTAATAATGTTGCCATTAATAGCGCCAACGGCGCTATGGCCATGCAAATTACTGGGGCTGGGGTTATGCGTAGGCGAGCTCAGCAGTTTTTTAATAAAATTTGGTTAACTTTAAAAAAGCAGAAAAAAGTGACACAAATTGCGAAAGAAAAAAATATATGGATAAATATTGACTAGGACAGTGAAATTTATAAACATATAAAATAATAATAATATTAATAGTATTTTTAATCTTGTAGAGTTAGGAAGGGATAAAGTTTGAAAGTGCCTTGAAAAAGTAATGTGGGGGGTTCGAATGTCAAAATTAAACGATATTAATAGATTTATAGTTTTTACCTACTACAGTCTTTCATAACGTCCAAGTTTTTTATCTTTAATAATTTTGCAGTAATTAATCCTTTCAAATTTTAATTTCAAAGAACGTCCAAAGTAGACTAACCATTTCAAGAATTATGGAACCAAATGGAAAAGATTGGAACAATTAAATCTTAAAGATTAAACGTTTATTCATTTTTGCGTTAATGCTGTAATTTTGCTTTTTATGACAATTTTACATTGTAAGAAGTAACATCACAACACTTAATCCGGGATCTCTTCTTTAACAAACAAGACCCAATTCGTGATCATCACACAATACGTTAGTGTTGAAAGAAATTCTGGGTTTAGATTCAATTACTATATAGCAACAGAACGACCAATCCTTTACAAAGATCGGATAATGCAAAGCGGTTAACAATTAGGAAGATAGCAGATCCTGCTTAATAACATTTGAAATAAACCTTTAGCTTGTAAAATATTAAAATGTAAATTTGTATTTACATTTTGCAAATCTTTTTAAATTATATAACGTTTGGACTGCTTATTTGTGCCATAAAACGTCAAATAAATGCGAAAGGTTTTATGGCCAGTGTTTCGATGCATCATGTTGTTCGTTTTTGAGTTATCAGAAAATAGCCGGAATTTGAAAGCTCTTGACGTTTCGTTCATAACTGCGGCGAACAACTTCAGAGGCCAATCTTTTGAAAACTGAGTTACTATTTCGTGCGCTTTTGCCTTTACACTTGTGCGTGTGTGGTAGGATGCTGGTGCAAATCGTTGTAGATGTGATCAAGTTAGCTGATGACCTAAACTGAGTCATTGCAGTTAAGGTCTCGGCTTTTCCTAGCGCCACTCTCTCTCTCTTTTACTGCATGGCATCTATTCTTGCCCCTTAAGGGCGGTGAATCGACCAAGATTCAGGTAATCAAAATCCATAATCCTTGTCAAAATTATTTTTATATTTATAAATTTCCACTGCCCTTCTGCATAATCTCAGATAGTAGTTCTTACAACTTGTGGATCGGGTTGTTAAACTGTGGTCAGAGTTTGCGAACTCTGGACGTTTCGTCCACAACTGCGGCGGGCATCTTCAGAAGAAAATCTTCTAAACATTAAGTGACTGTCCCGCCCGTTTCGCTTTTATACTTGTGCGAGTGTGGTAGGTATGGTGTTAGAGAGCTGTCGTTGACGTCATCGGGTTGGTTGCCAACGTAATCCGGTTAGATGCTGATGCTAATCGGGTCGTCTCAGATAACATTTCGGCATTTTCTGATGTCAATCGCTCTTTCTCCGTATTGTAGTCTGTTTTTTAACGAAACATCTAGTTTACAAACTCTAACCACGGCCTAACAACCCAAGAACCAACTACATGGTGCACCATGACACCGCCCGTGAAAGCTTTCATATTTATTAGATAAAACTTGTGTTTGCCAGACCTTTATTTCGTGCAGGATTTTCCATTACATGTTTACCAACAGCTGATTTTTGGGTTGATAAAGACGTGAATGCAGTTTGTGCTTCTTTAATCTGTTGGTAGTCATACGGTCTGTAGTCACACAAATATAGTATACATAAAGCCCTGGTGTATTCTGTGGGTTTCTTTTGGTTTTGGCTAGTCTAAGGAAGTTCTATATTTTCATGATTGTAATATAAATGCTTTCTACTGTGTGCTTGTTCAGTATTCTCCCTATATGATCCGTAACTGTTAATACAAGGTAGAAAAGCTTTGCATACCGTTGTCGATTTCGGTTGATTTGGCTGAGGTTATAGTGCCCGATCGACCAATGCTTTCACAACCATTCCTTTTTGACTTCGGTGATGATTCGACTGCTTGCAAAGGTATCGGTCCTCATACGTATGTTGTATTCTCCAATCTCAAAACCTATACGTCTAAAAAAGTAATCTTATTGCTCGATTCCAACTCCACGGTAAACTGTATGCTAGGGTGCATCGAATTATGGTGCATAAGGAACTGCAGTAGTTATTATCACAAATAATTTTCAAAAAATTTTGGTTATTTTATTTTGAAATTATAAAACAATATAATCGCAATATATCGATGATAGAAAAGATATATACAATCTAGAAAGATAGAAATGTCTAACTTTTGCTCGAACACCCGCCATAAACCTTTGCACATTCTCCATTGAAATTTTTCAGCTAGCTACACTCTATATTTGTTTAAATTCCTAAATTTCTTAGCTTCTCGGTCATCTATTCTTAAGCATCTTTTTGCAATAGCCCAGTAACGTTTAACAGAGCATAGTTCGAGGCAATTTGACGGATTGTCCTTTTTTTCAGAAAATGAATATTTTTAGAACCTAACGCTGGAGTTTTGCAGCAGAATAGCGGGCAGATGCTAAGTCTAAAATAATGGAAGAAAGTTGTGGTTATGATATGCAGGTACTAATCGTCTTTGTATGCATTCTTTCCTATACACTTCGTCTCCAATTGTACCGCTTATAAAAAGTAAAGGAACTTTTAAGACCACCAGAACTTATAGCCTGCCATACCAGAGTTTTTTACTAAATTTATCTATTTGCATTCTTTTTAGATTATCAAATACATATTGTTCGAAACAGTATTGTAAAATTGAGGCTCTAGTAAAGCACTGCTATCCATTTCGTCAGCCATAAGAACACAACGAGTTTGGTTTTGAATTAAATCGCTGCACAATTTTCCACAACGTCTGTGTGACCGAAGTTGTTGCTCCTTATTCCTCTTCGCCATTTTATGCTTTTTGTAAGTGTTGTTGTTCTTCACCCTTTCACGCTCAGATTTTAGAAGCTTCAAAACAATATTTGTTAAACAATAGTAACAATTGCAAGCCAACATTCAGCCGATACAATGAATGCTTATTACTTAAACAAGGTAAGCATAAAGTTAAATGCGCCCGTTTAGTAAAATGAACAGTCCTCACACAACTGGATTTTAAACAAATGGTAATAAACCTTTTTGCACATAAACTTCACCAGGAAGGCGTCAGCAAAAGGATGAAACCTTCCAGCGGATGAAACATTTTGAGGCGTGCTAAACTCCTTAAGAAAAACCTTGCCAGGGCAGAACAAAGTACTCTTTGTGAACTCACGAGTGACGACACCACCATCACCTTATTAGCGGGTAAAGGCAAAGCCACAGTTTTATGGTGACAGTAGGACTAAACAAAGAAATGGCCGAACTGTTAGATTAGCAAACCTACAATGTTCTCAAACGCAATCCCACAGGACACATACCATGTCTCACGAGAAAAATGATATCAAATTCTGCACTGGATAGTGACATTAAAAAAAAAAGATAGTAACATCAAAAGTGCCGCTTCCAAGAATATACGGGCTCCCAAAATAAAAAAAACGATGTATAATTACGACTCATTACATAGCCACACAAAAAAAATTTAGTTCTGATTTGGGGGTGTGACCATGTTTACTATATGTTTGTGGGGTCGCTGAATTCTAATCCGAGGCCTGTTTAGCCGCATCAGATCAGGATTCTGCTATAACTTCAAAAAACCCATAATTTAAGATATTAAACGCACGTAACTTTAAGAATAAAGTTGAGATATGGAAATCCAAGCTTTTAAGTCCCATAACCCGATAACTCGTGAACCCCATAACCTACTAACCACATTGCTCTCAACACATAAATCTAATAACCATGTATGTTTGACATTTAACTTGATATCTATGCTATTTTAATAACTGCATAACTCTGGTCATTGTACCTTGTATCGCTTAATTCTTACCTTGGCTCAAACACCCTAAAAATAATGTTGTGTCATAAAAACACCTTCACCCTAAATGTCTATATTTTCAGGTTTATTCAACTAACGTTAGTTTTACAAATTATTGTACCGTCGGCATTGGCGTTACCCGAAGTACACTGCGGGGAGATTGCAAGATCGGGTTTTGTACACCATGTAGCCCTCAAAAGGGTTTATATAAGGCACATTTTATTTTAATTGTTCTTTCTTTGAACTGTATCGAGTTCTTTTCTCTTCAAATGATCTACGTGAAGGATTTCTTTTACGCTTCTTGTGTTGTCCAAGTGTTTCTCTTTTGAGCACCCAGCAAAAATCTGCCAGCATATTAACGTCCCAGCGTCCCTGATAGCGAGCTTCAACAATTTTAATATCTTGATGAAAACGTTTACCCTGTTCTTCACTGAAATGTCCCAGGTTATCCAAAAATACATCAAGATGAAATTGCTGAAAATGCAGCTTTAAGCATCAAGCATCCTAGTTTCTCGTAGTCCTTTATCATCTTGGCAACTATTTCTTTGTACTGTAGAATTTTCCGGTTTCCTGGAAATTTCGTGCAACTTCTCGAAAACTCAGCCAAGCTGCTTTCTCCCTATCATTTATCTTACTGATAAAGACGTTATCCCTAAACATTTTCCGAATTTGAGGATCATCAAACACCCTTTCTTTAGTTTTGGCATCAGAAACTCCAGGTAATACTGTTTGTAGGTACTCGAAACATTTACCCGTCTTATCAAAAGCTTTGACAAACTGTTTGATTAGACCTGGCTTTTATATGAAAAGGAGGGATTAGGATCTTCGATGAATCTACGAGGGATTCATGCAAAACATTACGCAACCCAGGTGTGAGGAAAGTTGTAGTTGGCCAATCTCTTACCTTGTAATGCTGCTGTCTATCTCTACTATCCCATAAACATAAGTAGCAGGAGTACTTTGTAAAGCCGAACTGTTGCCCGGATAACAGTTTTATGACCTTTAAATCTTTACAGATCTGCCATCTGTGAGCTTGTAGCCAATTTTCTTCAAGTACTTGCATATTCTCATATTTTTCCTGCATTATAGTCGAGTGAGCTATTGGTATAGGAGCTTAGACGTTGGTATTATGGAGTAACACTGCCTTAATACTTGTGTATTGAGTAATGCAGTTAGGTGGGTTATGGGGTTAAACGGGTTATCAGGTTATGGGGTTTAAAGGCTTGGATTTTTATATTTCGACTTTACTCTTAAAGTTGCGTGCGTTTAATATCTTAAATTATGTGTTTTTGGGGATTATGGCAAAAACATGATCTGATGGGGTTAAATAGGCCTCGGATTCGGATTCAGCGATCCCAAAAACATATAGTAAACATGATCACACCCCCAGATCAGAACGAATTTTTTTGTGTGGTTGTGTTATCAGTGCCATTAGTGGCCTTACTTATAAACTTGCCAAATACTTGTCAATGCTACTATAATTACGCATTAGATTTACCAGCAGTTACACCAAAGACTCCGCACAATTTATCAACTACCTTCTAAACATTTAGCTACACAAAATAGACCTAATGGTCAGTTCCTTATCATTAAAATTCCGATCCAAAATGTTCTGATTCCTCTAAAGTTAGTTTTCCCATCTACGCTTACGTACAGCTATACTGTTTAGCAGATTGTCATCAATATACTACCACTAAAATCCCCAATATGGCTAAGGTTTTGGCACTGAGACCCTACTGCAATTTTTTAAGTACCTAAATTAGATACACCCGTCTATACAGTTTACTATGGAACTAGAATCGAATATGATTGCTTTCCTAAAGTACAGGTGTTGAGATAGGAAAATGAATATTTACACCACACTGAATACAAAAAACCTACGCTTATGGGACATTGATAGATGAAGCATAGCGAATATGTGATACCTGAGTTCCTAGGTAAGGAACTAGAACATCTAGAACAAACTGCAATGGAACGGCTGCTCGAGAACAGAGATAAAAAGAGCGCTGAAACCTAACAGATGTTCACACAAAACAACTGTAATCGGTTGCCGTACATATAGCCTCTTTAGCTTATATTAACAGGGTTACGGACAGAACAGAGAGATCTCTGTATTAATATAAGGCACAAACCATCTATACTATCGGTGAAGAGTACAAGAAACTTACAAGATACATCATTACATCATTCCAACATCGCAAATCATGTCTGCGTAAAAAATCTAGATCGAGACTACCAGCTGTACGATTACCACCAAAATAAACGAACACCAACGACACCTACGCTTCAATCAACCCAAAAAATCAATTGTTCCTAAACATTCTTTGGCAAATTCTGACCACGAGATAGAGTTTAAACATAAGTTTTGATTAATTGTAAGACATGTTACCCAAGCTTATCCAGAGAGGCGGTGGAAATTTACAAATATAAAAGTAATTTTAACAGAAATGGCGGCTTCTAAATCTACATCTTGGATCGCCGCCCTCGAGAGGCAAAAAACAGACCATCAAGCAATAAAAAGGCAATTGACGTCAGCAACTAACCCGGTGCCGTCAACAACGACGCATTGATGCATCATTAAGGGAAAGCGTAAAAATTATGGGGTGATTACTCCAATTTCTCATGTTCAAGATCACAATCACGATGAGCTTTTTTCCATCCACTGTTGGACGTAGGCCTTCCCCAATATTTTCCAACTTTTTTTGTCCCATATAGCTAGCGTTATCGACTGCTTTGTAGAAAATGGGTCCAAAAAAGATTATCACAGTTTTTAATTTTATGTTTTTGGTGTTGATTAATTTATTATAGAACATGTTAGAAGAGATATTACATTATTCACATTATTAAGAATTTTTTTATTCAGTTGCATATTTGCAATCCACTCGGGGTATGTGAGTAATAAGTAAATTATTAATTATGCTAGGTGGAAAGATCCTGTAGCCAACTCCGCTGAAGTCTGCGTGAGACTTGTCGATAATTGGACAGCTGCTCTACAAGGTGATTTTTATACCCTGCTAGCTTATAAGTGTATGCGCTCGCAAATCTCTGTATTTCACTAGCAACATGTAGGACTTTTAGGCCAGTGTAGTGTGTCATTTATGATGTACCATGGTGCGTTTGCTAACATTTCAAAGGTGTTGGACTGGAACTTCTGCCACATTTTTGTGTGAGAGACTTTGGTGCAACCCCTTAGTTGAATTCCATATGTCGCTATGGGTTTCAGTATTTTTTGTATTACTTGTATAGGAGTAGCTTACTGGATAATGAGAGTTGTAAGCGAGATCCAAGCAGTCAGTACATTTTTTTAAATTTTCATGTCGAATTGTTTTCTTTTCGCTTTGATGTGCATCAATGTGTATTTCACTTCTTTTTTTATCAGCCGCGAGCTATTGTTGAATGTAGTTTGTGGGCAGATTGTTCGTCTATTAGCGAAGGTGATTTTTCATTATTTATAGTTAACATCCATTTATTGGTCTAGTCTCGTAGCAGGTGAAGATAGTGTGGTAGGTGTTTTGCTGCAACTTGTGGTCTTTCGCTAGCTGCTAAAATAGCCGTATAATCCATAATGTAGCTATCATAGCGTTATCAATGGTTGACAAGTCAGAGGAGTAGATCAGGTAGAGGAGTGGTCCCAGCACGCTGTCTTGTTGGACTCCAGACGAAGTTTGGTATAGTCTGATAGCTCATTGTTAATCCTGACTTGGAAAAACCGCCCTTCAAGATACGATTTTAGCAGTAGATAAATCTGATCTAGAAAGTAGAGTTTGATTTTGTACAATAATCCTTTATGCCAGACTTTTTTGCCCAGAAAGGCAGCTGCACGGACTTTTCTGGCTTCAGGACTATGATTTGATTCACGCTCTGGTGGCTTTAATGTACAGTCGAATAGTATTCACAAAAGCCGAATTGGTAAGGTCAAGGTGTACCGTCTCCTTGATTCTTGTAAAGAGCAATCTTTCCAAAATCTTAGACATAAGATACAGGAGGCTTATTGGTATGTAGGATGTCGGTTGGTTGGAAGGTTTTCCAGGTTTGACAATCATGGTGATATGAGAATCGAAAAATAAATAATTCTTAAAATACTATTGTAGATAGTACCGAGAAGCACTAGCGTCTTGCGTGTAAGGTGTTGCAAGATATCTGCTGTTGTCAGATCATAACCTGGGACGTTTCGGGAATTTGCATGTTGGATTTACTGGCGAATTTCAGCTGGAGAGAACGGTGCGAGTGATAGGTGCAACTGACCCGGAACGTCTAGAAATATTTTGATTTCAATGTCATCGTTATGTCCTTAAAAAGGTAGGGGTAGAAATATATTGGCAAGATATTCGCCCAAAGTATCTGCTTTCTCCTTATCGGTTCTAACCCAACAGTTATCGGGTTTTAGAATTAGCGGAATTGCTACTATTAGCCTTTTGAATTTCTTTGTTGCTTTCCATATGGTGTGATCAAAAGAAAAGAGTGAAATATAATCTTTGAAGGATTTATCGCGTGCTTCCAGTATTGCGGTATGCAGTTGTAGGAAGCTTTATCTTGCCATTTTTTCCGAGCTCTGCGTTTTTCTACAATGAGGTTTCGTATGTAGTGCAAGATGTTAGTTACTTCAGGACTTCTCTTCGTGAGAGTAGCTTGGCATGAAGCTGCATGGAGCATGGTGATCGAGTATTGTGTGGCAGCATCGAGATCTCGACTGAAAGAGAAAATTTAGACGATGACTGGGTCAGAGGTCAAAATTTTCCAAATCCCCAAAGGACTGCTAAATATAACTTTCAGACTTACATCTATATTCAAAATTTAATTGAAATAAAAAAAGGCTGGACAGTCCTATATTTGCTAACTTAATTTAAAGTTTTCTCATCCTGCAAGCAGCTTCTCATGTATCCTTTTTCTTTTCTTTTATATCTATTCTTCCCAAAAAGTATTTTAGTATGCGTTGTAAATATTTTTATGCTATTTTATTCGTAAAAAAATATTGCACAGTTGTAACGTTTTCTCCCCAGACATGCGTTTCAGGAATGAGCAGTCTATCGAAACAATTTAAAGTACCGTTTGCCTGAGTAGGTAACTTAGGTTGCTAAGTAGTGCTGATGCTCTGCATTATAAAAGATGGTCTTAGCGCGCATAAATTACGACGGCAATTAGTGGCGTGCTATCTGCAAGTCATTCCCTCATGTAACATCCAGTAGATTAGTTTAGAGTTTGCAAAACTAATTAACGAGCCGCGTATCTAACGCGTTTAATTAAACGTCATCAAAATGGGGCCATCTCATCCATTTTTCATAACTCCCCCTTGTTGTTTCGATGCTAAATTTCGTTATGACTAATTAGCACTACAGATCATGTTGTGACTGTAGTCATTAGCTTGTAAAAAATAGCATTATGCCCCCACGCTGAACACCTGCAGCTGTTTGGACATATAGCATTTGATTTCTCTATTTCTAATCATTTCACATTCACGGTTTTCCAGAAATGTTTACCTAGATTTAAGTTAAATAAGTAATTATTTTTCCAAAAAATAAGTCTAAACTTATATTTGACGGTACTTTTGCGGTAAGATTGTTTAGATTTCAAGCGTGCACAACCTGTTAATTTTATAAACACTTGTCTGGAAATGTAAACCAATCATATGGTTAATATACAATAGAAGGATTCCTCTACAACTGACCCAGAAATTAATTTTGCGTGACTTAAGCTGCATTCTCTTAATAATAAACCACCCAAGTGAAATACAAGTTAAACTGTATCAACAGTAGTCTTCCGTTATTTTTTACATATTTATGTTTGTAACAAAATTAGTATCTCACCATTTAGAGCAGTATAAGAGAGCTATCTAATGTCACACGTCATAACGTCATAACGTCATAACTTTATCCACTGTATTACTGCAACGTCTTGTATGTCATTTCACTATTTTTTATTTGGTCCTTTTCATCTTTTGTAATTTCGCGGTCTCCACTGTAATACAAGAGGCCAACTCGTTACCATTTCAGCTGTGCAATTCTTTCCATAATATCGTTAGCTTTTGTTTGTTGCGTATCCAAGTGTTTAGCTCTTTATGTATTGCTTTTATCCCGAGTATTTGCCTTTCATGTGCCCTTTGTATTCTCACCAACTACTGAGTTCTTTCTTTTGAATTTTCAGGTTTCACAGGCATACGTTTGCCGAGATGATACATTGGTTGGTGATTATTCTTATGAGTAGCTTATAGAGCGACAAAAGGCTTATTGTACTTAAGTCTGCAATATCTACTTTCTTATGGATGATTATGACTTCCGCGGCTTGTCGTGATTTAGGGATTTATTATATATTTTTTTGCGTTGTTTGTATAGCTTTTCTCCCGCCTCTTTCAGCATTTGAACAGTAATACTGTCTGGTGCTAGATATCTACTGTTCTTAATCTTTCTTAAGATGCTTTTAATTTCGTCTGTTGTTATGTCCGGTATTTCCTCCGAACCTACAATTAAGATTTCCTTTTTGAGAATGCAATTTGCCTCCCGTCGGGGTTTATTTTCGTAGAGTTTAGTACAATAACTTTCGATTTCATTTCTTATGGTATATGTCTTTGTTGATGCATTTACTTTGTTTTCGATTTTTTCTAAAACCCTTCTTTAAAACTTTAGGTCCTTTATTTTCTTCCAATGTCTCTAGTGTAGTTTTCATTTTAAATTTTCTTATATCTTTTGGTATTTCATTTTTAATAAATTTGTTCAATTCTGCCGATTCTATTTTGCTCAAGTCATTTTCTGTTTCTTGGCTAACTTTTGTGTTTTTGTTTTGTGCTCTGGGGACTGCTTTCTGCGCTGCTTCTATTATTGCAGACGAGATATGCTCGTTAAGTTTATTTATATCTTGTACATCATCTGTTTTATCTAGCGTCAACCAACCTCTTTGTTAGTTCTTCATGAAAGAGTAACATATTTTCCGTCAGTTTGCTATTGTCAATTGGTTTCTTTCTATTTTTGAATTTCTTAGCTCTAAGTGATTGAAGATTAGTCTACAGCTTTGCTCGGACCATTCTGTAGTCACTACCAATTTTGCATTTGCTTAGAACTGACTCGTCTTGTATTATATCTTATTTTTCACCGTATGATCATGGCTTCGCCATGTCCATTTGCATTGTTTTCTTAATTTGAAAAACGTGTTTATTATGTAAAGGTTGCTTGACCGCAAAATGTATTAACACATATCCTCTATGCTTTATGTGGTCTATTCCATGTGTGTCCATACTGTTTTCACTTTCTTCCAGCTTTTTGCCTACCTTTGTATTAAAGTCTCCAATTATTAACCAATAAGTGGTTTGGTTCTGTTGGAAACATTCTATTAGTTCTTCGTAAAAACTTTATGTCTTCTTCTTCCGATTTGCTGGTAGGTGCATATACCTGTATAACTATGAGTTTTTCTGTTTTTTAATTTAATTGTTATATATGCAATTCTGTCGGATATGCCTTAGTAGGCACGTTAGTATTTTTTTAAATATTGATTATGTTCATGTCAAAAGAAGATAGACAAAGATGCATTTATTCTTTTTAGACTTCTATAAATACATTATGAGGAAACTACTTACAGAGAAAAAAAGGGGGAGATTAAATTTTAAATCATTTGTAGGAGGTATAAGCTAAACAATGTCTGCTTTGACGATAATACAATACCAAAAAACTTTTCCAACTGCTAGCATACAAACGGTCTAAATACTAATTGAGATAAAGCAAAATTTATGAGTGTAAATTGATTTTTAATAGGCGAAGTAATTTAGAAATAAAAAAATCAAACATTCAATCAGTACGTTTATCTGTACGCATTGATGAATAATGAAGAAACAATTACATGTGACATCTGCAGGAGCATTAAAAATCTTCACTAAATATTGGTGCATTTTAAACACTCAACAAAAGAGTATTACCTTTTGAAATATAGTACTAAGGTAAAGTCCATGAAAAAAAAATTAATAATTTTAAGCTGCAAAAAATTTAACTTTTATTCTAAATTACCTAATCTTCCAAAATACGTTATCGTGGTCACACAAAAAATCCATAAATTTAGAAAAGCTCAACTATTTATGTAAATGATAATTAAAAGACAGAACACTAAGGGTTAAGTAAATTTTTGCCATAAAGGCAATTGATGCTTTAATAAGTTTGTTTATTTGTAGATTTGATATTATTTTTTATTATACTTTTTGACTTTTTTAATTAGCCATTTATTTTCTTTTTGTATAATTATTTATTTAGATCTATAAAGAAAGATTAGGTAAATAATTTAAAACTGTTCAAATTCTTGCAAAAATGTTTTATTTTTGTTGTTGCTCCATACCAAATCCCCGGCAAAAGTGTCGCATCCCAAATAGCACCCTCTAATTCCAATCTTCTCAAAATAAGGTCAAAGAAGTCAACCAAGATTTAATCAAGGTGCTATATGCAACTGTATATTAAATAATAAATACCTTAAATATAAAAGCAAATAAAAACATTAGGATCAGATAAGGATAAAGCTGCAATAATTCTTAACACATTAGATTATATTACCAATATTTTCTTCAATTATCTGACTATTGCCAAGTATCCAATAATCCCTTGCAAAAAAAAAACCAAAACCCTCATTTTTATTGAAACCTACCAAAAACAACAAATAAAATACTCCCTTACGATCTATAATTAACGCTTGTTTTTCCCATGCACAACTTAGCTAAAAACAAGGCTAAAATAAATAAGGGAGCTACTCCTGGCAGCCATGAAGTCGGGGATGTGGGTGTGTAGCCAGTCCTGCAAGGTATCGGTGCGGTGTCTGGAAGCTCCGTCCTGGCGCCAGACCCAGTGGCGAGATCCAAAGAGTGTATGGACCCAGTGGAGGCAGGTGGGCTATTCTGGTGTTCGCCATCGCTTTGATAGTGAAAATATTTTCATTTGTTCAGACAACGTCATGTCAGCGTTCCGGATGGAATTGGGCCAGCAAATTGTTGGCCAATTTCTTCCTAGTCGCTTTCTGTTTATCAGTTAACTACTGCCCTAGATCTTACGCTGAGGGTAAAGCCCTAGGTAAAATCACTCATACCAAAGTCCTAGACAAGTTAGCGCATGGATGAAGATTCCTCTTGAGTCTCCCTCGGATTGCTTTGACAACGGTGACTCGTCGGCCTCGGCCAGACCTGTCCTTGTTTGTCTTCAGATTCTTGTATAGTTTGATGGTGTCATGGATGGTTGATTGCGGGGCACCGAGCCGCTTATTGATGTCTACAGAGCGGTCGCAAAGAAAAAACTGCGAAAACGCTTATTGCATTACCATTACCAATTGGTAATGTTTATGTGCTGAAACGTAATTGTATCGCACCCTGTACATCAGTAATAATGATAAATCTGAAAGCACTAATGCCCATATAACTATATGGTTTTACCAAAACGTAACATTTTGGAGCTGCGTCAGTTTCAAAATAAATAAAAAAGTGGTAAGTAGAAACGGAAAAGAACAATAAAATCTGTGTTATGTTGGAAAATATGTTCAAATACCTTAATTAACAATTTTTAACGTTCTATCAATTTTTTACTAAAAGGTAATAACCATTAGTTTGAGCTAAAGTTTTGTTTATAATATAATGCTATAATATGGCGTTGCTAATTTAATACAGACATCCAGTTTGGAAATTAAATGGTGTGCATTAGCCCTCAAGTTTTACCATTGTGCTGCGCTGCGTATAACAATAATTTAGTGTAATCTAATCTCTACCACTATACATCTTTCGCTTATTTTTCTCAGGCCCAAATTATATTAATTATAGATTTAATCAGCTAAAATCCGCCTTTTCGTGCGCTGCTATTTTTAACAAAATTAATAGTACTTATCTTATTATTTTTATTTTATCTGGCGTAATGCATCTTCCAAGATTAATTTTATTTTGTTTTTGCATCAAAAAGAAATATTTGTACACCTTCAAACTTTTACCTTGTTCAAAATTTGCCTCTTGTTCTTATATCTGAAAATAATTTTATGTTTTTACAATTATTACAATCACATTGTGCGTAGGCAGATTGATTATAAAATAGGGGAAACTAAAAAGCAAAATTTTGAACCAAAAACGTATTTCGGACAGTCAAAAGTAATGGACACTTCAATTGCATCCTAGATAGAAACGCACTCAGTGCGTTTGTAAAGATAGACTATAGTGGTGATGCTTCCATATAACGTTGCTAAATTTGCCAATTACATGCTCATTATTACAGTGTTGCAAATGTTGTTGTGGACAAATCGAAAACCATAAAAGACCATTATACGCAGCAATATATGACGTACTTCTTTGGGGAAATAGAATGAGTGCTTCAAACATTAGTTAGTAGCTGTGTGTGAGAACCTAGCACCGAATCACAAAGCTATGTGTCTCTGGAGATGGGTGTAAGCCGCACATTATTTAGTGTGTTTAACTTAACAATTCTACACACTTATAGATATAACAGACTTGTCGTGCGAAACATTGTACATTATCATACATGAGGATTTGTGCACAATGAATTCACAGTAAAAGAAGAAACGTGAATTTAGAAACGTTATTTTAGTGTCTGACTAGAGAAAATTGCAGTCTTTAAAAGTCCAATAAAAGCTTTCATCCTAAAAACCCAAAGTCAATATTGTTCATTCCAAAACCAATGGAAATTGTCTTTTGGATTTGGGACAGTGCTCTGCTGATAGATAGATTATTTTTATTATTAGAGCGTTATTAGTAATTGGTACCGTAAGTTACTGAAGCAACGCCGTCTCTTTCTCTGTCTCTCTCTACCTCCCTCCCTCCTTACTCCCCTCTCTTTCTCTTAGTATTTTACCCAAAGTGACTACTAATCAAAGTTGTTATTGCGTCAGTATAGAACTAAGTTTTAGGCTTTTCTTTTTCCTCACCATTGGTTTTGCTTATTGCTTATGTGTCACATGAATAATCTTAATTTTAATAAATTATACCAAGTAATATATACAACACTTTTGAGATACAGTTACCTTAACCCCATTTTGCTCTACACCATTTAAAATTCTTTCACTGAGTGTTCTTCCCTATTTTCTTCGCTTCCTGCTGTATGTAAACAGCATTTGCTTCAATTTGTACATGTATCTCTTAAAAATTAGTAAACTCCATTTAGAGACTTAATAATTGAGGACTAATAAAACGAACAAAATATTAAAACGTACATGAAAAATAAAAACAATAATAAATTTAGAGTTACGAAACTTTTAATGAGTTAGCAGGAGAGTAACTCTTTTACTTGGTTTCATTTTGTACTTTAGTACTATAAAATTTCTCACAGGTAAGTCTTCAGTCGTTTATAAATTGTAACCATATGTTTTATTCAATAATAGACATTTTACATTTAGTCATCTATCTAAAAAACTTTATTTACAACGGATTATGGCTTGCGAACTGAAAGATTAAGCTCTTATATATTTGTCCTCATTGATCGGTTGTCGCTTGCCATCTCCGGTATAGAGAGATGTAATAAACAGAGCCCCTTACACAACCGAATTATTACCTCATGTTCTATGTGAATTTAGGTACTTTATTATATAACTGAATAGGCTACCCGCCGAGGATTAAACGCGGGCCCGTCCTCACTATAACCAAATGGTTCAACCATACAGCCACTTTGGCGTTTCGTTATATAATTGAAGTCTAAATATATCAAACATAACTTTCAGCTATTACAATAATAATAGTAGTTTCTCGTAATAAGGTCACGAAATCCCTTTAGGGTTGTAACAGGGTAGGTCTGCTACTACTAGAGCCTACGGTACACAAGGGTAGTAACGTGGTTAGTGCTACGTACCGACCGCCTACTATTTCCCCAGAGTTTGACCTCCAGGTACTCATTTATTGCAGTCCCAGTCGTATAGCCTAGGCCGTAAAAATGCCAGCGATCGAATTGGCGAGAGCAGGATTCGAACCCGCATACCTAGGTTTCGTAGTCTAGTGACCTATCTACTAGACCACTACTAATTGCAGGAAATAGTCGATTGGATTGAACAAGTATTTATAATGTAAAGACAAATTATAATATAATTATAAAACTTGGTCAAAATAAAATTGTCTAAACATTTTCTCTCTATCTATGGCAATATATTAACAACACGGAAATATTTTCAAACTTCCAGTTTATTATCAAAATTGTCACCTTGCTGACTACAACTCATAACTTGTTTCCATTACGTTTTTTAGTGAACGATGTGATCGATGCAATTGGTAGCTCAGTCGAATCAAACTAAATAAAATTTTACTTTTATTAGAGTCGGTCTCTGGCACGAATGGTGGAATACAAATAATTTCGAGCTGTGCAAATGCTTATATATGAAAATGTCTAGGCAGCTGAAATTATTAAAGTATTGATTGTGAGTACAACAGTTTTAAACGTTTGCTACGAATGTCCATACAAATGGCAGTAGGTGATGTCACGATCAAGCAAACGTGTTATGCAGGCTTGGCGTATATTTCATAATCCTCAAGCCGTGGTGGTTTAGTGGATAGGTCGCTAGACTACGAAACCAAGAGTTGCGGGTTCGAATCCCGCTCTCGCCAATTCAATCGCTGGCATTTTTACGGCCAGCTCGACTCAGGCTGCAATAAATGAGTACCTGGAGGTCAAACTCTGGGGTAATAATAGGCGGTCCGTACGTAGCGCTAACCATGTTACTACCCTTGTGTACCGTAGGCTCTAGATTGTAGCAGACCTATCCTGTTACGAACCCATAGGCCTTCGGGGCCTATTACGTGGAACTATTATTATTATAAATTTAAAAAAAAACGCTCTAATTTTTAAGTTTAGTGTATACTTAGTGTCTATGCTATCATTCTTAGGAAAACTATTATTATAAAAATATTGTTAAGCAGGTGCCTAAACAATCTGCTCAGAGCAAGTTTAAAAAACATTAATACTCTAGGCAACTAACAGTTTTATCAAGCTGATATGCTAAGACTGCTAGCTATGAATGTCTTTATCACACATTATTCAATCCCACTATTCAAAAATGTCCACCAATTCCATTTACAAACGCAATATAACTATAGAAGTAATCCAAATATAAACTACCAAATATAGCAATGATATCTATAATCCATAATTTACCAGAATGAACCAGCGACAACAATCGAGGTCCTCAAACGGTAAAAATTTAATTTGATGACGCATTTCAAAACCAAACTTAAACAATGCTTGCGTTCAAATCGACGATATTACATAATGGAAATTAGAGAAAATTACTTTTTTTATATGTATTTTTATATATGAAAATGTAGTTACAATGTGGTACAATAGATAAGAGAAACATTAAATTATTTTTCAGTCATTTCAAAACCTTCTACAACCTTTGCATAAAAAAGAAGCTGAATACATGTGGACTAAAATTAGTTACATTAAATGATTCAGATACTTTATTTTTGGTTTGGACATTACCGGTCATGGAAGTACGGACACCTTATTAAAATTCACTTATACACGGTAATGAATCATTATACTTTTTGTAATAAATTATGTTTTATTGAACCCTTTTTTAGACAATATTGTTTTGGATGAAAATAATTAGTCACTTCTAGATTCCAGTACGCACTTGACTATCGTAGCGTAAAGACGTGCAAGCGATTATCGCCCTGGGAGCAAGAAAGTTCAAGTGATAGCAAAGCCGAATTTATTTAAATTTACCTACAACTGTAAAATACCATAATAAGTAAGCTTATAGAATTAAGTTACCAATAGGGGACATGTTCCCCGTACCACAACAAAACTAACCCATGGAGTACTCACCCCCCAGCGCTATAAACCAGTCATACTGGCAACCACCAGGCACACCCATACTCAACACTCCACAACTTCCATTCTCCATTCAACAATTCTCTACCCCCACACCACCAATTACCTACTAACATAACTACCCCCCAATTACCTCACAATACTACACCACACAGCAACCCGAGACACCAAACGCACAAGACAATATATCCTCAGAAACCGCAAACCCAGACGATGACAAAGACATGGAACTAGACTCGGACAACAGACATTCATGGCAAATCGCAAAGAAACGCAAAGGAGATAAACAAATCACCCCATCCAACACCTCCAACACGCCACAAACAAACGTCCAAAAACGTTGAAATAGAAAATATGGTGAAACAACCACGACCACCAAAACCACCCCCTATATTTATATATCGCGTAAAAAATTTTAGTGATATGATTAACAACCTTTCTCTAGTCGCAGGGAAAGAAAGGTACTACAGCAAAGCACTAGCAAATAAAACCGTCAAAATCGGGGTCCTAGCAAGGCACCTAAGAGAAGAAAACATAATTCACCATACGTACCAGCTAAAAGATGAACGTGCATACAGAATTGTAATTAGAAACCTACGTTACTTCATACCAATAGAAAATATTTAAAAAAAGCTTGAAAAAGTAGGCCACAAAGACCGCAACGTTTTGATTGTCAAACACAGGCTAACCAAAGATCCCTTATGACTATTTTTCATTGACTTAGAACCAGAAAGGAACAACAAAGAAATTTTCAAGCTAGAATTCTTATGCAACACCAAAATTACTGTAGAACTTCCTAGAAAAAGCCAGAACATACCCTTCAACTGTGTAAAATGTGGCGAACAGCACGACTCGCAGACATGCACGAAACCCAACACATTCCAGCCACGTGTGCATTATGTGCAGGAAATCACTCTGCTAACTACAAGGGCTGTAATGCTTACCAAAACCTAATAGCAGCAAGAAACAGATCTAGAACAGCAAACTACCAAAACCAGCCACAACTAATCAACATACTAATCCCTCTTTCCCAAATATAAACTTATCCCACAATACTCCCTTGGTAAACAGTCAAACAACATACGCCCAAATCGCAAACAGAAACGTTAATGCCACCAAAACAGAACAACCATCAAACATAAGAGAACAATTAACCATTGAAAGCTATGTTCGCCCAAATAATAAATCAAAACAGCATAATATTAAACCTACTAACGATAGTCATTGGAAAATTAAATCAATAATGGCCCACATTCTACAAATTTCAACCTGGAACGCTTAACCGTAAGCAAGAAATCATAACATTCCTAGATTTTAATAAGATTGATATTTTACTTATCTCTGAGTCTCATTTTACAGATCGAACAGCGTTTTTCATACCTCAATACTCCATATATCATACTCCTCACCCTGACAATACCGCCCATGCCGGATCTGCAATAATTATTCGGAAATCAATCTCCCATAATGAACTACCTAAATATCAAACAGAAAAAATTCAAGCAACATCTTTTGAACTAAAAACTCTTCCATGGAACATTAAGCTCAGCGCCATTTACAGTCCACCACGACATAGGATATCAACGGAGGAATACAAGGATTTCTTCCAAACCCTTGGAAACAAGTTTGTCGTAGGGGGCGATTGGAACACCAAAAAAAATGGGGATCGAGAATTGTCACCACAAAAGGCAGAAACCTCGAACGTACTATAAGCCATTACGACTGCCTCACTAATGGAGTTCCCACCTACTGTCCGGCAGATCCTAGGAAACTCCCCGACTTACTTGACTTCTATATAGTAAACTGAATCCGTAGAAGGAAGTGCATAGTGGAATCTAGCTTTGATCTCTCAACTGACCATACTCCGGTCATCGTCAGTACCAGCACAACTGTTGTTAATAAGTCGCCTCCCCCAAAGTTATCCTCAAAAAAATACTGACTGGAATAATTTTCAAGACTACATAGAAACAAACATAAATCTCAAGTTACGAATAAAAACGTCTGATAACCTAGATGAAGCAGCACAATATTTTACTAGATTAGTGCAAGAAGCAGCCTGGCACTCCACACCTCAGAACGATCTTACTACAACCAATACTATCAACACATCGCTGCATATCCGTCAATTAATAGCTCAGAAACGCAAAGCTAGAAAAATATGCCATAGGTCAAGAAACATTGCAGATCAACATAATTACAACAGACTATCCAGAGAATTAAAAAACAGCAATCAAAGAAGCCCAGAATACTACCTTCCAACATTACCAGCCTATCCCCAGATGATCACACGTTATAGAAGGTAACAAAAAACTAAAAAGACCCCAGCTGTCTGTACCCCCAATCCGTAAACTTAATGGAGAATGGGCACGCACTGACAAAGACAAGGCTGATACTTTTGCAACGCATTTAGCTGAAGTATTTAAACTCGAACCAGGTGGCAATGTAGAAGACAACCGATATTCCACTCCAAATCTCCCCTCTCATAAAACCCTGTTCACCAGCAGAAGTCAAGAGAGAAATAGATAATACAAACATACACAAAGCTCCAGGCTACGATTTAATAATCGGACAAATATTAAAGCAATTACCTCGCAAAGCCATAGTTCTACTAACAGTAATATTTAGGCGAATGCTGTTTGTCCTACTTCCCCATAATATGGAAATACTCCAAAATCATTGTGATACACAAACCACAAAAACCTCCACACGAACCATCATCATACCGATCTATCAGCCTCCTGCCGATAGTAAGTAAAATTTTCGAAAGACTCCTACTTAAAAGGATATACGTAGAGCGTGACCCCCTGACGCTACTACTTAACCACCAGTTCGGATTCAGGGAACGCCACTACACTATACAACAGATTCATAGGGTAGTCAACGCAATTGCTAAAAGTATTGAAGACAAGAAATTCTGCAATGCAGTATTCATTGACATTTCACAGGCATTCGTTAAAGTGTGGTACACGGGATTTCTCTGCAAAATAAAAAACAGATTATCCAGCAATTTATATCTCCTTTTAAAATACTACCTAACCGACAGAAACTTCACACTAAGACATAACGGCAGTCAATCCAACTACTATACTATCGAATCCGGTGATCCTCGGGGGAGTTTTCTAGGACCTCTGCTATTCCTAATCTACACTGCCGATATACCCCAAACAAATAACACCACAATTGCCTCGTTTGTCGATGATGTAGTTGTATTATCTGTAAATGAAAACCCACTATTGGCCTCTGAAAATCAACAAACTCATCTGAATCTCCTCACCGAATGGTACAACCGATGGAGAATGAAAATCAATCAAACAAAATTAGTCCAAGTCACATTCACCACCAGGCACGACCACCGCGCTCCTGTAACCATCAATAACGTACCTATACCTACTAAAACGGAAGCGAAATACCTTGGACTCATCCTAGACCAAAAACTCACCTGGAAAAAGCACATACAAACAAAACGCAGACAGATGGACATCAAATTTCGACAGATGTATTGGCTTGTTAGACGAACATCCAAGCTCTCTCTGAACAACAAGTAACTATTATACAAAGTTATAGACAAACTTATATGGACATACGGGCTCCAGCTGTGGGGATGCGCCAAGCCAACCAACCTAAACATCACAAAAATGTTCCAATCTAAAGTGCTGAGAACAATGGTGGATTCTCCATGGTGTATCACCAACGACCCTGCCCAAATCCATTCGGTTGCAAAATCCCTCATAACCAGATCCATCAGACTTTCTGATACGAAAAATCTCCAAACAGAAATTAAATCCATTACCATCACACTACTGCAAAATGGATATTCCAACAAATCCTTAACCTATATAATCAAAAATATAAATAAAAACACTAACTCTCAATCCCAAAACCCTCCTGACCAACAAAAAGCATTCCTACCTTACATCAGAGGTATCACCGATAGAATAAGCCACATACTAATGCGGCAAAATATCCGCATGGTCTTTACGACCAACAACCAAATATCTGAGCTTATTCGCTCAGCAAAGGATCACTGCCCAATGAATCCCCATGAGTGTACGAAAAACCTTGTGGAGACTGCCAAAGGACCTACAAAGGTCAAACAAATCGGCAAATATCTAGTCAAATATACGAGAATTCTCTGGCCGTACGGAAAGGCGATAATGGTTCGGCACTTGCCAAACACAGCAAAGAAACAGGCCACAAAATTAATTTCTCTGGGGCTAAAACCATTGCCCCCATTTTCCATTTTACCAGCAGAATAGTACGTAAGGCAACTGAAATAGAAAAACACCCACAGTGCCCCAACACAAGAGATGACAGCCAGCGTTTGCCTGTCATGTGGAAGTCCCTTATTGCTCCGCACCGCCAATTACGCAACACCCTTAATCCTACAAACTTTCCCTAACCCAACGCATCTCCCTCCAAACAAACTTTCACTTCCAGTCCTATAAAAGATCAAGCAGGTCACACGAAAGCTTAGTCTTATTCAAAGACTCATAGCTCTCCTTAGGGAGTAGGCAGATTAAAACCCCGAGTGAAGAGCTAACCTCTTGAAAATGGCATCAAAGCCGATGCCGAAACGTCGAGAATTTTCTCAAAATAGACGCGGTTCATCCCGTGAACTAAGTTGTTTAAATATATACATATATATATATATATATATATATATATATATATATATATATATATATATATATATATATATATATATATATATATATATATATATATATATATATATATATATATATATATATATATATATATATATATATATATATATGTATATATTTAAACAACTTAGTTCACGGATGAACCGCGTCTATTTTGAGAAAATTCGACGTTTCGGCATCGGCTGATGCCATTGTCAAGAGGTTAGCTCTTCACTGGGGTTTTAATCTGCCTACTCTAAGAATATATATATATATATATATATATATATATATATATATATATATATATATATATTTATTTATTACAATGCTACAGAGAGACAGAAAGTCTTATAGATGGTCGTCGCTCTGGGCCATCATAAGATGAGTAGGCGAAATAACAGATTAACTGCCTCGGATATTGCTGCGAAGCTTAACCGGCGATGTGATGAAACAATAGCATTAAACACAATAAAACGGCGTTTTCAGGAGAATCTTCGTGGTCGTATTGCGACCAAAAATTATTGTTACAACGTAATAATAAGGATAAATGGCTTTAGTAGGCACAAAATTATCGTATCTGGACTATTGTACAGTGGCAAAACGTATTATGGGCCAACGAATGTAAATTTGAAATTTTCAGTCAGAAACAGAGAATCTTCGTGTGTCGATCTAAGACTGAGAAGATAATCCAGAACTGTATTCTTCTGGCGGTCAAGCATAGAGATGGGCCTTTTGGTGTAGGAGTGCTTCTCTTTGGCTGGTGAGGAAAAAATATTTTAACGAAAAACTCCATGTCATTTGGGTTAAGACTAAACATACTTCAAAGTATTGTAAGGACTATCTACCACACAAAGAAGAATAAAAAATGCTCAAAATGATGGCTACCACAGAGTCCAGACCTCAACCCCATAGAGTTGCTATGGGATGATCTGGACAGAACAGTAAGGAGGAAGCGTACCACGTCCAAAAATGATCTTTGGGGTCTTTTCCAACAGGAAAATTAAACAAAGAATACCTAAAATCGTAAAGACAGTATTAAATAAATATTCATGACAATTTCTGTTTGTTTTTACGTATTGCATGAAAATGTGAAAATGATAAATTGTTTTCGTACATTAAAATGTGTAAAATCATTTTTTATTTTGTGTCCATACTTCCATGAGCGGTAGTGTATATTGTGATATTTTTACATTTTTTTTATTTCACAATATTATTTATTCTAAATTATAAAAATTAATACTTTTTAGATATATGCAAAACCTTATTAGGGTAAAAATACAATTCGACTAAGGAATGAACCACTTGTTGAATGTTTCTTTTTCGCGAGATTACTACTACAATTCACAGAACCAATCGAGCAGTTACGTACGATTATTAGTTTACATCTATACTACTACTAAAATGTATGCTTTAGAGTACTCAATGTCACCATTACTGGGACAATAAAAAAACTAAGCGGGAAAATGTCGCCTGAAATAAAAGTCGTTGTTAAAGAGCTAGTGAGTATAAAAGTTTGCCATGCATTAGTTCAACACTGCTATCATAGGCGCCAAAAAATTAGATAATATTAGTTACTTCTTCGTACGTATATGCACGCCACAGAAATAATTGATGGAAAGGTAAATATTATTATTTGCTACAATGGTACGAAATAAAATGCAGACTGCTTCGATCAGCTTTGCCACTCTTATGTAGTTACAAGAATAACGAATAAATAACAAATGGAACTTTGTTCTAAATGCCGGATCACGTAATTACTAGTTTAATAATTTTCCAGGGGTGTCAGCTAATAAACAAGAAGGGCTCAAAAATTAATTACCTAGAAAAAGTTTACAAGCATTAGCTACTCCGTATTTGGCAGCACGTTATGTGACATTGACCTAAGATTTGCCATCGCTGATACTTTGAACAAATAAAAGTGTGTTATTTGCACACAAAAAAACGATAAAAACCAAAAATGCGTGTTTGTCCTTCAAACGACTGTTTCTATTTGTGTAATGAATGTGTCGACGTATGAATAAATAAATTTAAAATGTAAAAAAAACTTTTTTATCTTTTAAACATAATAAACAACTTAGAGGCAAGAAGTGTTTTAGTGATTGGGGTCCCAGACGCCCCGGTATGTCAGCTACACGATTCTGATGAAGTGTGACACTTAAGAATTAATACTTATTAACATTGGTAAAACTAGTAAATGTTATATTAGTACGTCTAACCAATTATTAGAGTACTGATTGTTAAAATGTAATAATATAGGCCTAAACATTTTTTGTGTTACATTTTTTGTAACAAAAAAATTAGCAGCAACAGATTAAGCTAATGATTCATGAGTGCGTATTTAAATACAATGATTTTATTTGGCATTTATCCATCATTCAAATTTTATTTATAACTGACAACATTAATGAGGCATGCAAATGTAACTAAGTATAGAATTTGTTGGCTAGCTAAAATGGTTATACGTATAAAAGCGGCCATTAAGCCAGGCTGAAATTGGGTCGCTGTATTTAATGCCGAGCAAAACCGCATTAGCTTCGTATTCGTAACCCAAAGCCGCGGAGGGACAATAGGGGCAGGTCTTTGGCTGCTGTTTCCAACTATTCTGCAAATTGTCAAGCTGATGTGGGGTTGGGGATGGGCAAGTTACGCTCAAACGAGCCGCATCAGTTTCGACTTCTTATAGAAGTCGCTTTAAGATGTCTACTCGCTTTGTATGAGAACTGCAAAATTGAGTAACCAACATTCTTTTGTCTTATATATATGCTTGTAGATATTAAATTTTGTTGCCTCATTAACATTGTATTTTAAGTTTGATATTTTAGTTTTTAATTATTCTAAATGTAGACTACAACTTTTTATTTTTAAAATTCATAATTGTGTAACGTTAAAAACGTTCTACAGAGATAATTTTTCAAATTTAATAAGCTAAACCAAAGAAACAGCGTTAAGTATATTAATCAATATAATAAATCGAGTTCTCGCTTGACTTTTATATCGTAAAGACGTACTAATTGACGTTCCAGTTCACAAAAGTTCAAGTGATAACGCGTATAACAATCATTAAGTTAAGTGAATGCGGCTTATCCGTACCGCGGAGGCCTTGCAGACAGCGCTATCGGATAGCAGATGTTCAATTTCCAACTCGTGTAATTTTAAACACATACAATATCCTTTTAAATTTAATAATTTAAATACGTTACTTAGTGGATAGATCGCTAGACTACGAAACCAAGAGTTGCGGGTTCGAATCCCGCTCTCGCCAATTCGATCACTGGCATTTTTACGACCCAGCTCGACTCAGGCTGCAATAAATGAGTACCTGGAGGTCAAACTCTGGGGTAATAATAGGCGGTCGGTACGTAGCGCTGGCCACGTTACTACCCTTGTGTACCGTAGGCTCTAGATTGTAGCAGATCTATCCTGTTACGACCCCAAAGGGCCTTCAAGGCCTGTTACGGGGAACTATTATTATTAAATACGTTACCGAACTCTGCTTCGGCAAATTATGCAATGTACTGACCAAAATATGTATTCACCACAATCGCAACTTCCGCAAATCCCATTCACCATACAACAGCCGGTGTTTGGTAATCAACAATCATCACAAAACTCTGGATTTCTGCAATTCGCACCAAATAATTCCAGTGCATCACTAGTTCAACATCCAAGTCATACATCGCATTTCCACCAGTAATTAATACACCCTCATTCGTACCAGTAAATAGCCAAAATTATAATCCTCAAAGAACTGCCAATACACAATTAACACTTGTTGATGATTCCAACGAGGAGATAACAGATAATCAACATGATCGGCAACGAGTTAAAAAACGCAAGCGAATTACACGTACATCAGAGATAAATTTAATTATAGATAACCCGAATCCAACCCAAAACATATACAATATGTTAGCCGACATTAATACCAACGATACAACGCAAACATCAGGTGTAAATGAAGAAAAGAAAATTTCAAAACCTCCCTCGGTATTTATATTTGGCGTAACACACTATGCTAACATAATTAAAAACCTAACAAAAATAATAGAAACAGAGCAATTTTATACAAAGGCCCAATCAAACCATACCACTAAAATTAACACAAACACTCCTGACTCATACAGAAAACTAATTACACATCTCAGAAACGAAGGGATCAAATAACACTACCAGCTAAAGGAAGACAGGGCCTACAGAGTGGTACTTAGAAACATTCATCATACGGCAGATATGAGTGAAATCAAAAGTGAACTTCAAAAGGACATATTGTACGTAATATCATAAATGCCCGACTTCGAGTAACAAAAACGCCACTGCCTATGTTCTTTGTAGATCTTGAACCTGCATAAAACAATAAAAAAGTGTATGAGATAAAATACATTAACCATCAAATGATAACAGAAGAACCGCAACGTAAAAAAAATTCAATCATCCAGTGCACGAGGTGCCAGCCTTGTGGTCACAGTAAAAGCTACTGCAATAAACCCTATTTGTATGTTAAGTGTGGAGAAGAGCACAGCACTACCATCTGCAAAAAAGAGAGAAACTCCCGCCAAGTGTGCACTGTGTCAAGGACCACAACCAGCAAACTACAAGGGATGCCAGATTTATCAACAACTTCTACTAAGGAGAGGAAAGACATCAACCTCATTAGGATCACAAAGCACAAAAAAGCCTAATGTACCGATCACTGCTCAACGAATATATTCTGCAAATGTGAATGGTCCAAGCTTCTCCCAAATTACGTCCAGTCATCATAACAATATTCAAACCCAAAATACAAACAGTAACGATATCTGACTAACTCAATTCTTGTCTAAGTTTGAATCAATGTTCAATCAACTAATGAACCAAAATAGTATGATGCTAAATGTGCTTACTATGCTAGTTACCAAAAACCAATAATGGATTTACACCGAGTAGCCTCATGTAATGTAAATGGGCTAGCACAACATCGTCTTCTAGTCGAACTATTTTTAAAAGATCAAAAAATTGACGTATTATTGATATCAGAAACCGATTTTATGGAAAGGAGCTACTTCAAGATCCATAATTATACTACGTACCACACCAATCATCCGGATGGAACAGCTCACGCTGGCTCGGCAATTATTATAAACAACAAAATATCTCACTTCGTCATGGACGCCTTTGTAACTGATTATATACCAGGCACTATAATCAACGTCGAAAGCCGTAGTGGTTCATTAATAGTTGCTTCGATATACAGCCCGCCTAGGCACTCTGTCAAACAAAACCAGTATGAAACATTCTTCAACAATCTAGGTAACAGGTTCTTAACTGGCGGTGACTTCAACGCCAAAAATCCAATCTGGGGCTTGAGGTTACTAACAACCAAAGGACGCGAATTACACAAAGCCGCACTGGCTAACAACTACAACTACATATACACCGGGGAGCCCACATACTGGCCGGCTGACCCACATAAAGTACCTGATGTCGTAGATTTCTTTGTTACCAAGGATTATCTCCAAGATACTGTAAAGCAGAAACGTCCTTCAACCTTGTTTCAGATCATTCGGCCATAATAGTTACAATTAGCACTGCTATTATTACAAAGCAAAAAAAGCCTTCCCTTCACAACCATCACACGAACTGGGATCTATTCAGAGAGTACCTAACGAACAATACAACAATTAAGCTTCATTGAAAACAGAAGAGGAAATTGACAATGCAGTAGACCAGCTAACTAAAAACATTCATAATGCAGCCTATTACTCAACGCCAACTGTTCACAAAAATTCAGAAGTTATCGAAAATTATCTATTCTACATTAAAACTAAAATCGAGGCTAAAAAAGGAAATCCTATAGACAAAAATAACTTAAATAGGCTACCAAGAGAGTTGAAAACAGCCCTAAGGGAGTGGAAAAACGAATCATTTAACGAATACGTTAGCACTTATCTCCTTCAGCGGATAGCAACTGCACGTTTTGGAAGGCAACGAAGAATTTAAAAAATGTTCGTACTCCTATTCCACCAGTAAGAAAAGTAGACGGCTCTTGGGCAAGAACAAAAGCTGAGAAAGCAACACGTTTTGCAGAACACCTATCTACGATATTTTAACCGCATCCCATAGCTGCTACCCCAGAAGAGGAACAGGAGATTGAAGACTACATGCAAGCTCCTTTACAATTAAGCCTCCCAATACAGTCTTTTATCCCTGAAGAAATTATAACCGAAATCCATCATCTAAATAACAATAAAGCGCCCGGGTATTACTTAATTACTGCTAAACTACTGAAAAAACTTCCACATAAAGCTATAATGTGCATACTACAAATATTCAATGCAGTCTTGAGATTGCAGTACTTCCCACTGTTATGGAAATTCGGATAAATAATACTAATATTGAAACCGGGCAAACCTGCACATGATGTTACCTGATATAAGCCGATAACGCTACTACCAGTACTGTCAAAAGTATTAGAGAGATTAATACTAAAGAGATTGGCAACCATAATTGAAGAAGAAATTATCCCCAACATTAATTTAGGTTTCGCCGACAACACTCTGCATTAGAACAGATACACCGAGTCGTAGATGTAATCGAAAAGGACTTCGAAGAACAAAGATATTGTATTGCGGTATTCCTTGATGTCAGTCAGGCTTTTGACTGCGTCTGGCATCTCGGCCTACTGTACAAAATTAAACGGCCGTTTCCACACCAATATCTTCTTCTCTTTAAAGCATACTTAAGTGAGAGGTATTATCAAGTAAAGTACGGCGACAGCCACTATGGACACTGTCAATAATGGCAGGAGTTCCTCAGGGCAGTGTTCTGGGATCAACCCTATACCAGATATTTACAGCTGATCTACCATGCAATGACAACACAATGATGGCACATACGCGGACGATACGGCGTTATTAGGTTTTCACCAAGATCCACTACAAGCTTCGACAATTATACAAAGTAGTCTCAACATAATAGAAAAATGGTTGTACAGGTGGCGCATACAAATTAATGAAACCAAATCTACAACTATTACGTTTACGATGAAACACAACTCTGCTCCTCGGGTTACACTAAATGGTATACAAATTCCCATTTAACAGGAAGTAAAATATCTTGGTTTGATCCTCGACAGGCGATTAACATGGAAACCCCATATTACAAAAAAAAGAAGAGATGTATTGGTTTCTAGGGAAAAAATCCAAGTTATCGATAGAAAATAAAGTGTTAGTGTACAAGACAGTTTTAGTTCTGGTGTGGGCGTATGGCATATAGCTATGGGGCAGTGCTAAAACATCAAACATTGATATTCTGCAAAGATTCCAGAGCAAAACTCTTCGTGTAATGACCAACGCTGAATGGTTCATTAACAACAAAACACTTCACGACGACCTAAAAGTTCCATAGATCAGAGATGAGGTTAAAAGACGAACAGTCACCTATGTCAATCGAATAAGAGCTCACCCCAATGTGTTAGTGCTAAATTTACTAGATATTAATAATACCACTCGTAGATTAAAAAGACTTAAAACGCTAGACTTTACTAACTAGTGCTCGTTATATTAGTATATTCAGGGACTCGCCTACAGGCGACACTAGTTTAGTTTAGCAATTAAGTATTACATCAAATTTGCTCGTTAGCCTTTGGGCTAGTTGCAAATTAAGCACATAAAATAAACAAAAAAATATATATAATAAATCGAAAAAACCATACTACGGGTGTGACTCCACAGTGCTGTCGTTTTTGCATTTTAATGGGTCAAAGATCAATAAATAAAGTGAAAAAAAACGTGTTTCATTCTTAACAAATCTCATATTACCAAAACGAGCAGTGAAAACCCGGATGAATTCAAGAGGTAGGAAGCGGAAAAACTGATCTTGCAAAAAAGCTTAAAAGTCAGTATCAGCGCAGAAGCAACAGCGAAAGCTGAAAGAGATAAAAGCAAATTTGAGTAAATTGGAGAAGTAAAGGAATTAATAGACGAATTAAGCAAAACTAGAATAGAAAGAAAAAGTAAACATTGGGCAAAAAGAGAAATAATACAAAAAGGAAAATAATATAGCAATCATATGTTTGAAATTTAGAATAAATTATATACGTATAGTATATTAAGAAAGATGTAGAAACTAAACCAGACAAGGCACATGATGTAGAAAAAACTAAACCACAGTCTACAATCATAAAATACTTAAATTTCGAATGTAAGATGGAAATCCCAAAACATGAACAGACTACCGAACAACATTTACACAGACAGTGACCTTATAATAAAAGGTTACTAAAACTAATTTAGCAAAAAAACTGAAAGCACAGAAGTCGTTTAGATACAAGGTAACAGACAAAGCAAATTATTTGGAAAAAGTGATAAAATTAAAAGATAAACAAGAAGCAATAACAAACTAAGCGGGTAACGCAACATATGTAAAGAGGGATACGAACAATCGCGATATAGAAACTCTAAGAATAAGTAAAGTGAACGAAATAGATAAAGATTTAACCAAAGTAACATTGAATGTGAGAGAAAGGAAGGGGCATATATAAATTTAGAAATGGAAGTGAGAAGATACAAAATTAAGATATTAGCTGTGCAGCAGATGTTACTATTATGGAATTAAAAATTATATTGGTTTTAACAGTAGAAACAATGAGAGTATTTTTGGGGTGCGACTCTTAGTCTCCAAAAGACTTAAAAAAACATAATACATTTTCAATCGAAATCAGAGAAATAATATGTATTTTTGGATTAAGAGATAATTTGAACAAAGCAAAGGCTCCGTCTTATAAAGAGTTATTTGATGTATATAAAAAATAAGACTAAAATATGAAGATCTGGGGAGAACAGAGCTATTATCCAACATAGGCAAGTACAGCGGACATAAAAAAGCAACGAAGATGGTTTAAAATCAGTTGGTTTTGCGGCTAGAGTAAACTGTCGGGTAGCACACATGGAATTAATATAAGGGGATACACAAGGAAACTTGAAGGGTTCCAACAAGAAATACTCAAAGCTAAACAGACCATATGTTAATAAACAATCAGCATTATAACTTAATCATAGACGCCCAATAAATCAGATGGGAACAGAGATGAATACGGATCACTGTCTGGTGACAATAAAATTAAAAGAAGAGCTTAAGAAAAAAGGCAACAGGAGTAGTACGGGGCGAAATAGATGCAATGTTAAAGTCCTAATCCAAGCTTACGACAAACAAATGATTCACCATTAAACAATACATAAGATTAGACAGTACAAAACCAATAAAAAGAAATTGGAGTATTTAGTAGAAACAGTAGCAAAAGTAACATATAAAATAGTAATTATAACAACCCGTCAATAAAAAAAGACAAATTAATGTAAGACAGCTGTGGGAAGAACGAGAAGAATCAATTGAGATGTCTATAGAATAATACTGAAGCAAACCTTGCAGTACTGCCCAAAACAGAAAGAGAAGTCAGGCGATCTTGTCGAAGGGTAAAAAGAATACATCGAAAAGCTGAGATAGATGCAAATTATAATTTTTTTTAATTTCTACCAGAGAATAAAGAATACAAAGAAAAGAACTCAAAATTATAATATGTAAAAAAGAAGAAAATGTCTAAGTGCTGAGTAAAAGGAATTAGAAAGATGGAGAACACATTTTGAAGAGTTGCTTTACCTAAAATACGAATAAACGTAATATATAGATAAACTAACAAGAAAAAAAATAAGAAGTATAATAGATAAAATAAAAAACAAAAAAATTCACAAAGAGATAATGCCCGTGTAGAACTAATTAAATATAGATGAGAGAAAGTGATTATGCAGATATGTCAGATAATTATGGAAATGTGAAAATCAAAAACTACCGTGAAAGAATGGAATTAAATAATTACTTTAGAATATCGTTATATATAAAAAAGATCAAACTCTGTGTGAAAATTGTAGAGGGATAGCCCTATCAGACGTAACGTACAAGATACTAGTCACAATGATCAGTAACAGGTTGCAAAGAGTACATGGAAATACAAATAGTTAAATATCAAGCAGAGTTTTGACGCTCAAAAAAAAACACTAAAGCAGGCGTACACGCAACATTAATCGATTTTAAAAGAGCATACGTTTTATTAATGAGAAATGAACTATGCATAGCAATGTGAAATACAAACATTCCAGGAAAAAATCAACAAATGTGGTGAGGATAACAAGTTGTCAAAAAAGTGTAACGTACGAAACGGCTTAAGGCAAGACGACCCAATGTCCACTACATTATTTAGTGTAATGTTAGGACAAATAATTAGAAGAGCAAGCATAAATAGAAACGCAACCATACTAAATAAGTCACATCAGTACTTAGCTTACGCAGATGACATTACTTTAATCGTTAAAACAATCAAAGAACTGCGTAAATAGTAAAAGCTGTGGGAACAGAAGCAAGAAAAGTGGGATTGCAAATTGATGAAGAGAATATTGCGTATGGGTGTGAAAGAATGTGGGACAGAGAAGAACATTATAAAAATAAAAATTAGGAATTAAGAGAGCTCAAGGCTAGAAAGGTAGAAATATAATTATTTGGGAGCGGTAACAACAGAGGATACCAAAAATGATAAGAGATTAGAAACAAGAATCGTGAAAGAGTCAATGCAGTGTTAAGCGCTAAATAAATTTCAATAACACAAAGTTGCACATCCCCAAATCTCTGATAAGACCAACTCTTACTTACGCGAGTGAGATGTGGGTGGTAAATAAGAACGAACAACAAAAATATTAGATGTGAAAAGCGAAAATTGTAAAGCGATTGTAAAGAAGGAACGATGGTAAGGCTCTACGCCCCGCGTGGGAGCACGGCCTGCGAACTGAGAGGTTAAGGCTCTCGTACGTTCGCTCTCTCTGCCCGGTCGTCGCGCACCATCTCTGATGCGGGGCGATGTGGAAAGCATCGCGCCTAAGACGACCGCCATTATTACCTCTTGTTCGAATTAACGCAGGTACTCAATTATTTTTAGTGACTGAGTAGGCCACCCGCCAGGCATCAGAGAGCACCGAGAATTGAACCCGGGTCCGTCAGCATCGCAGCCCGTCCCTCAACCACGAGAACCACGCTGGCATTAAAGAAGGAACGATAAATAAGTAAATATATAGAGAGCCAAACATCACAAATTTTGTGAAAGGAAAAGGGAAAACCTAGGCAGATATGTAGAGGGTTTCAAAACTGAAAAAATAAAATGATGGATAGAAGAACATAGAGAAGAATATCAAAACTATTGGCCTAAAGGACATGTTAAAAGCTCCTAGACAATGAAGGAGTAGAACACCTTTTAACAAAAAAGTACGATTATTCTCATTTCAAAAAAATAAGTAGCACGATTCAGAAGAATCGTCAAGAGTTCTCAAAAGCACAATAAGAAGTTAAATGAAAAATGCAAAAAGAACATTACAAAGAATCTTGAGAAGCAAAAGCTACAACAGTGTATGTTTAATGAAGGGTTGAACTAAAATTTTGCTGACATGGCTTCGAAGCAATTAATGCGCTACCCAACTAATGCTTGGCATTGGAGCCTCAGAAGGGTCAATAAGTTCGTAATAGCTTAATGGCTTTCCAATCATTAACCATTCCGCAAATTGTCAAAGTGATGGAGAGTTGGGGAAGGCCGAATATTACTGCATAACTTATGATTTATATGTGCATGCGCCATGCACAGTGTGCGGCAGTATACTTAACTGTATCACTAAATTGAAATAAATACAAAGTTATTCAATAGAACTTGTGGTAAAGTTTTTTCATCATTTCTTTTTGTTTAATAAATATATACATTTTTTTTTTATTGATCAGATACATAACTATTTACAATCTGCTGCAAAGCAATAAATAAATGATTTACGTAAGTGTGGGTTTAGGTGGAAGTTGACGTTCATTGACGTCACTTCTGCTGTAACTTAATGTAAGAATACTAGTACTAAATCTGGAAGGGTAAGTCCAAGGTGTAGTGTCTTTTAAGTCTGCGGTTGTGTTCACTGCTATCTAGTAGGTAATAAATATATGAATGTAATAAAATTTAAATGTTTGAGTGCAAATAATACATCTTGGATTAAATATTAACAGGATTTCTGTGAATGATTTGTACCTAAAAAAATGTTAAATAAACTTTACATAATTCAGGTTGTGTCTAAAAAATAGTCTACGTTTTTAAATTTTACGTACAGGGCACTATAACTGTCTTTTGTGCGGTTGTCTGCAAATTGGGAATTAAAGTAAGTATCGATTGTAGAAAATGCCTTAGTGGTTGATTTGGGTGAATTACAAATTATAGTGTTTGATTAATTCTTCATGAGATTACGTTGAAGTCTATATGTAATGGGTGTTTCATAACAACATGCAGATGATTTTTAGTTGGCTTCGTTGGATTATGGCTTTGTTAGGCTTGCTGACACGATTCCAGAATAGTCCATATAGATGATATATCTACATAAATTTACAAAAAATTAAAGGAAAAACAGCTAACTAGCCACGTCGTAATATACCTGATCCAAACCTAAACATAAATGATAATAACCAGTTTCCATCATAAGCCCAAACCACTCCAAGCTCAGTATGCATCTAATGGCCTACATATGCTTCAAACTTATAATGCTTAACCAACTGATTAATCACTACAGCAGTATAGTGAATGTGCTCAGTACACTAACAGGTCATTTATAGAAATATATTTTCCCCTAGAGCAATCTTTAGAATACCACATAAAATTTACCAGATGATATGGAACATGGTAATGCAGCATTGATAATCCGCAATCTAATATCCTATTAGGAGCTAATTAACTAATATCAAGGTAGATACAAAGTCGTTGCACTTGCCAATCTCATCTACTATCCACCTAGGCATGCCATAACTGAAGAAGAATATTTTGAGTTTCTTGTCTCACTGAAGCTTAGATTATTTATAACAGGGGACCGAAATGCCAAAAATACATTTTGAAGGGCAAGATTAGTAACACCGAAAAAAAGAAACTTATTACAAGCTATAAGCGAACTTAACTACAATTATTTATCGACCAGTAAACCAACTTATTGGCTAATAGACCCCAATAAATTTGCACAATTATTTGCTCATTGGGGACTTCAGTCTTGCCAACGAAAGTGAAAGCCAGCGATAAGTAGAGTTTCATATTTTGAGTGCTTTAGTCGCTAAATAACACATATTTGAAGTTGCTAACGGGTAAAAACTAAACAATAATAGGAGTTAAGCAACCAACAGCTCACACAGTAGCAAGGTAGGAATATTACAAGATCGTATTTAGTAAAATCTCCACCGCAGCGCCGATTAGAGTCTGGCCTACGACAAGTTGACCGAGGCTTGATTCTGCGCAAACGCGGAAAGCGGTTTAAGCGGGAAGAAACAGGGGCATATTGAAGAAAAATAATGAGTGGTGGAGAACCAACCCATGATAAAAATAGAAGAAGGAAGTAAGAAGATGATGAAGATGAAGAACAAGTATTTGAAAAAATAAAATGATGACAGGAGCGCCAGTTAAGTTTGTGACTTAGAAGTAATAATGAACTGACATTAAAAGAAATTAGAACAATTATGCAAATAATAAATAAATAAATGATTTCAAGAAACCAAAAGATAATTAGAGCAACTAAAAAAGGGAAAATAGCAGAAAAAGACAAACTGCGGCAACAAAAAGCAACAATTAATCGACAAAACTAAAAAAACATATAAAAAGACCAGAAAAAGGATTGAAAACTGCTGAAGAAAGATCAAGGAAAAGATTAAATATTTCTTTAGAACTGAAATAACTGTTCAAGCAGTAATAACAATTATATAAGACAAATGCCAGAAAAATGGAATTGCAACTGTAGAGACATTCAAGAACAAGATTGATATATTGGAAAATACAGAAAACTTAAAGAAAAAAGTATTATATAGAAAATGATTTAACACAATAAAAGAGAAATACAAGCTAAAATAATGGCCAAAGAAAATATACATAAACATAAAGTAATAAATAAATACCAGAAATTAACAATAAATAACCAGCGGTACAAATAGAACAAAAAAGAAGGAATTTTACCATCGTAAAACGGAGAAAAATAAAAAACCACCAATAAACTGATATTGCAAGAGCAGGAAAGACCTAAACAGAAAACACTGTGGATATGTACACGAATAGGAAGCAAATAAAAAGGAAAAATAAAATAAAACAACAATAAAATAAAAATAGTAACATAAAATATAAAAACAATGGAAAGGCAATTAAAGCAAATAAAAAACTAAAAATACATAAAGTGAATGTAGCAGCTGTCCGAGAAATAATAAGGAAAAGACAAGGAGGGATTAATAAAAGAGACTTTGTAATGCTATACTCAGGATAATAAAAACAAGATAACAAAGGCACTAGATTTATAATGAACGAAATGATCATTATGAATTTTAAACCTATTATGCTGTTAGGAATAGAAGCCAAGCTTCTAAATATAAATTTTATTTGTGTCATGTACGAAGGCTGACAGGCAATAAGAGAAGGAAAAAAATAAAACAAATTGGAGAAGAGTATGAAAAAGTACCATAGCACGATGCGTTGATTATACTCGGAGATTTCAATGCACAAACTTGAAACAAAAACTTCGCAAGAGAACATACAATACATGAAAGAACAAACGACAATAAATATAAGGATCGGCAGTTCAAAAGATAAACACGGAAGGACACATAAATGAACATGATTAACATCAGAAACAACAAGAAGAAATCATTATAGAACAATCACAGACGCGAAGTCTTACAGGAGTAGAAAAATTCGAACACAGACAACTATATTGTAGTTGCAAAAATAAGACAAGAATACAGAAGCAAAATAACACGATAACATAATAAATAAAATATTTAAAAAACTATGCAGAAGAAGATAAAACAGTATACATAAAAGAAATTAATGAGATAAAAAAGAAGAATGAAACGGACATAGAAGGAGAATAGAAAAATATTAAACAAATCAAAAGAACAATTGGTTACAAAGATACTAAAACAATGACAGATAAATGTCAAAATAACATGCAGAACAGATCGAGAAACAAATGGTTAAAAACAGAAAATTTCAAAACAAGCAGAAGGATGCGCAGAGAATATGTAAACAAAGAAGAAGAGATGGGTGGAGAAATAATGAGTAGACTAGTAAAAATTACAATACAAAAAGAATTTATCAACAAATCAAAACGCAAAAGAGAAAGAAAACAGTGATGACAAGACGCAGAAGAGACAAAAATGGCAACAAAAATAAGAAGAAAGATGCCTTGAAAAGAGATTTTTGTAACTTATTAAACAAAACAATGCAATTACACTGTGCTAAATACGACATTCACAATATTCACGGCAATCATTCAGAAAAAACTCGCAAAATACATTGCAAAAGCAATCAAATCGGATTTGGGCCAAGAAATGTAACAATGGATGTCTTCCATATTATGTTTCAAATATCGGAAAGGTGTTGTAAGTATGGCACTGAACTACACTATAAACGGGCGTTTTACAAATTTTTTAACGACAGCAGTAAAAACAAAGAAAGGGCAAATTAAAATAAATAGGAAGAGCCACTGTCAACGACACTCTTTAATTTGTCATTAGAAGAGGCAATAAAAGGGACAAACCTGCAAGAAAGCATAAAGAACAAAGAAGCAAGGAAAACCGGGAAATAGATGGTAGGAAATATTAAACTGATAACTGGATAAAGTTACTAACTACCTAGTCGCACTAATCCAAGAATCTCTATGGTAATGAACTCCTAAATAACCGCAAGAAGTAGAGAAATGTCATATGCTTTCGAAAATTGGCATGTGAACGGCGAATAGTACGAAGAAGAATTCAGAAGTGCCGAAAGGATAAAGACAAATTAATATACAACAAGCTAAAACGCAGATTACACAAGAACCCTATCTAAAACCAAAGACACTACATATAAACATAGAAATTCACTCTCTGAATATTCACAAGATATGAAGGGCGACAAAGTTTCAAAGACTAAAGATAGCAACGAAAATCAGACATAAGCTAGACTAGGAGCGATGCAGAAACTTTTGAAGCATATCTTGTGCAAGCCTTTACACTACTTGGGATCAAGATTAACTACGACAACAATTGTTATTAAAAGTTTTCTTAAAATATTCTATCAAATGATGCTCCAAATCAAAACATACCCCCACCCCCAGAAACATTCGAGGAAATTAAAAAAATAAATTCACATAAAGTACTTAGGCATGACCACATTACGTTAGGTAACATTTTTAAACACCTATAATAAGAACAACATTATTAACAGTCATATAAATATATTTTGACTTTGGATTCTTTATATTCATGTCTTTGTTTTCCCACAATTTGTCACAATTTGCTTCTTGACTTCGCGGACTAATCTTCTATTATTTAAGGCATCGATGCCCAGGTACTTAAAAGACACTATTTGTTCGATGATTTTGTCCTTGGTGATTAATTTATATGTAGTTGGTGTTTTAGAGATTGTTTTTCTACTAATAGATGGAAGTCTTCTAAGAGTCCTTGGAGATTGTCTCCATTATTCTATATTATAGTGGCATTGCCTGATTTGTCTTTATTTATTTTGTATCTATTGCTTGTTTTGACTTCCTTTAGTATGTCGTATATATTAAGCTCAGAGAATCTCTTTGACTTATTCCGCTCTACAATTTTATTTCATCTGTGAGTTTGTTGTTCCTTCTTATTGTGGTGTTAGTTCGTATATTTAAATTTTTGATTGTGTTATTGTAGTGGACATCTCGTTTTCCTTAAGCATTCATATTGGATAATAAAGTTCGATTTTATCAAATGATTTTGTTAGGCCTATAAAACATAAATAGACGCATTATAATAATAATAATAATGGTAAGGCTCTATGCCCCGCGTGGGAGCACGGCCTGCGAACTGAGACGTTAAGGCTCTCATACGTTCGCTCTCTCTGCCCGGTCGTCGCGCACCATCTCTGATGCGGGGCGATGTGGCAAGCACCGCGCCTAAGACAAATAGACGCGTTACTGTATTTAATAACATTTTCTAATAGATGACGCGTAATATATCTCTAGTCCTTTTAACTATGCCTTGCGTTTCTCGCTTAACTGCCATACTTTCGCTCCATATAATACTCTCTGGACTATTGATTTGTATATAAGTTTTTTCGTATTCTTCCGTATATTTTTGTCCCACAGAATTCCATTACGAGCGCTAATGGCTCGTCGTCTTTGTTTAATTCTTTCTTTAACTTCTATTTCTTATAGCCCTTGATTACCTATCGTAGCTCTCAGGTATTTCACTTCTGAGCACGCTTTTATATTCTCACCGCTTTCCAGAGTTACATGTCATTTTTGTTCCATATACATAAATACTATGTTTTTTGTGTTGATTGTCAATCCCCATTTTGTATATTTTTCTTCGGCTTCTCTTATCGTATATTCTAAGTCTTCTTCGTCCTGCGCTACGATAACATGGTCATCCATGAACTGCAACTTGTATTGTGTGGAGTTTTCTTCTATCGGTATTCCTATACCTTTACATTTTGTTTTCCATCTCTCTAGTACTTTATCGATATATACATTAAATTTTTTGTGTACAATCTGTCCGTTATTACGGACTACAAATACATGTTATGAAAGTACTTAGCCTACACCTTAACAACTATATACATGTCATGTATTCTATAGAAATATGACCAAATTGAAACTAAAGTAAAGCGATTGGTAAGGTCATATGGTTTGAACCTTTTTAATCTCCTGGGCTCATCTTCGTCTTCAGGCAGTATGGGTACAGTTGATTAGGATGTGTCATGATCTCCGCTTTGTATTTGATACTAATTTTTGCAATTTCTTAACTTACTGTGGGCATGCAAAAATCATTGTGCAGTAGAGTATTTGGTACGTACCATGGCGCGTTGGCTATCGTTCTTAATATTTTATTTTGATATGGAAGTTTGATTTACTTGTAGTGCCCCAAAGTGGTATTCCGTATTTCAAAAGAAGTTTTAGTATGGATTTGTACACCAAGTCTATTGTTCGTAGATAATGAGGAGTTCCTCCCAAGTAGCCAGTACATTTTACTGAATTTCACCCCTAATTGTTATTTTTTGTTAAAAATGTGACTGCGCTATGTCCGTCGTCCATCAAGAAGTAGTCCTAAGTATTTGATTGCATCTTTTTGCGGTATTGTAGCAGCATTTAGATATACTGGGGAGAAGGGGGCAGTTTCCAGTTTAAGTGCAAATGTGATCTATTCGGATTTGGATTCATTGACTTTTATTCTCCATCGTTTTATCCATGCTTCACATTGATTCAGGTATATTTGAAGGTTACTGGAGGCAGTACCGAGGTTATTGTGCGATGCTAAAATTATCATCAGTATCATTGGCGTATGTGGCTACAGATGTTTCAGCTGTTTCTAGCAAATCGGAGGTATATATAGAATAAAATACAGGCCCGAGGATGCTTCCCAGTGATACTCCCTACAGGATTGGAAACAGTTCAGTGTGATGTTCTTGATTTTGGACTCGGAAGGTTCTGTTTGTAAGGTACGATTTTAAGAGAGAAATACTGGGTGTGCAAAGGCGCATTTTAATTTATAGCCGGTGTACCAAACCTTATCAAATGCTTGACTTATATCCACACTTACTGCAGGACAGTAACGTTTATTTTCAAAGTCATGGTTGATGTGGTGTACCAAACGATGCATTTGCTCTGTTGTTCTGTGACCCTTACCGAAGCCAAATTGATGATTTGGTAGAAGTTGGTTTCATTAATGATTGGTGCAATTCGTTTTAGAATGATTTTTTCTAGTACTTTGGATAAAAGTGGTAAGAGGCTGATAGACCGGTACGATGAAACATCATTTGGATTTTTCCTGGTTTCAATATCATTACAACTTTTCCCATTTTCCACAGCAAGAGAAAGTATTCGAGTCGCAGTATCGGACTGTATGTGTAAGTGAGAATTTTGTAACCCTTTTGAGACAATTTCTAAGGACTTTTCCAATCATAAGGTTATATCCTGGTGCCTTTTGTTAATTAATCTAATGTTGTAATCATTCTTTCTGCCTCTAATGGATTTGTTTTCTTCAGTGGTATAGCCATCTGATGCGGAATTTCTAATAGTTTATTAATTTCCTCTTCTAGCGTAGGTAGCTGAGATGGGTTGATTGAAACACTATGACAAGGTGTTCGGCAAACGTTTCGGCCTTCTGTTGACTTAATCTCGCCCAAGTATGATCTTGTTTTATAATCGGTTGGACTTGCTGTCGTGGATGTTTTAATTTACGAAAGCCTCAGTCGGGGTTAAGCCTTCAAGGTATTCTTTACTTTATGTAGTAACTGTTTAAGTTCTTTGGTTAATTTATTATATCATTGCTTATCTTCTGAAGCCTAGCTTTCCTTTTATCAGATAGCTTATCTTTGAGGATTGCAGGAAGTTTCTCTATGATATGAGTATGACAGGTGTCTAGAGTTGCTTGCCACGCAGCAGAGTTCAGTTTTGAATGGGATATCTAATGTTATTAGTTGGTCTAGATTTTCTCTGAAGAGATTCCAGCCTGTTTTGTTACTCTACAGGGATGGCTTTTTTGGTTTTCCAAGTGCTTGTGTTAATATAGTTACTAGTATGGTCAGAACTGAGCTCTAGAAAAGATTCGACTAAAATTTTCTTTCTATCTAGCCCTTTTGCGATACAATAGTTCAGCAGGTCAGGTATTCCGATATGTGGGGTCCCCTATTGATAGATAAAATAGATTGTTGTGCTGTATGGTTTTTAAAAGTTCCATTCCTTTGGTTGTGATAGTCCTCGAGACCCGTATTGTATGTTTTGTATTAAAGTCACCCCCAACCGAGTTCCTAGTGTTTTAAAGAAATTAGTGAAGTCGGCTTCTTTATTGTTATGTTTGGGCAGCCAGTAGATCGCTGATATGGTAATCTTCCCGGTGAAGTCTTCTACAACGACATTGGTGGCTTGTATATTGTTAAGTTTGTACTCAGGTAGCTCCTCATAGTGTTTAATTTTTTGTTTAATAATGATTGCTGATCCTTCTTTATATTATATTTATATACTTTAAGTAATGTTGGAGAAATACAGCAGCCCTTTTTCAGTTCTTTTGTTATTTGAAATACTCCGCTCCCACCTTTACTTTTGATTTCTGATCTTTATATAGGTTTTGCCCAACTCTATTATTTGCTCATGGGCTGTATGATATTCAATTCTGTCTTCTGTTAGCAAAGTCTGGAAATACCCCTTCCATTCCTTTATTAACTTTCTACAGCGGAGCTTATAGTAGAAAGTTAATGAGATTATCATCCTGTCTGTCTGTTTGTGTGTCTGGAGACAAGATAATTTCCGTTCTATCCAACGGATTCAGCCAAATCGGTTAACGGCAAACGGAAGTGGCCGTTACGATTTCGAAAATTCATTATACTAACATATGTCATGCAGCATATCATTCGACAGCATTTTTGACGCTGATCATTATAGAGACATTAACCAACATCTTAATTCCTTTTAAAAGTTTTTATCCTAATTTCATCGCACCGCTGTAGAAAGTTTCCTTTACGGTATTACGCCGTTCCTGTTTCTACACTAAATAGTCTGCTCTTTTCCCTGTGCTCTGCTCCCACATTTCTATATAAATATCCATGATTTCGATATTCTTCCTCCACCTATGTGTATTTCCACTTCTTTAAATTTCTGATCCCATATTTCTTGTTTTTCCATTCTTATTAGGTTTCTTACTCTATTTTGCTACCTTCCATATTTTTCTCAATCCTCATCTAGTTTGGTATTGAGCCATATTATGTACAAGTCTCTTTATAATTGAGCTCTTCTTTAATTTCCTCGTTTATCTAATATTTCATAAGTTTAGTTTTTTTGATTTCTTCACCTACAGCTTGCATGGCAGCTTTTGGATTGATTTTTTCACTGTTCAGTGTTTGTAATTTCAAAGTTTTCCAAATATAGTTATATATCTCCTTATGCTTGTAGAATCCGTTGTTGATCTTTAAATTGTATTGTTGACATATATTTATTAATCTTTCTCCATTGTTGTTTTTGACCTTTTCTCCAAACCTTCCCACCATTTTACTATCCTCTTCTTGGCCAGTTCTGACGTTGAAATCTCTCAGGAGTATAATCTGTTTAGTGTTTTCTATTTCGCAGAGTACTTCGTACAACGTAGCGTAGAACTCGTCAATAGTATTGCAGTTGTCATCTTCATTTAGCGCACGTATGGCTATGACCGTCATTCTATACTTATCTATAATCCGCTCGTTTATGGTCTGCCAACCTTTGACTTGCTTTTTATATTTCTTTTTAATAACTATGGGAACACCTCTTTCCCTCGTTGATCTGTATGGACACCACTCCATATATGTATGTACTGTCCTATTTACTCTTTCCATTTCTTTTGTAAATTTAGTTCGGAAGTTTATGCCGTCCTGTTGTTCAAACATTTTATATACGTTTCCTCTTGCTTGCTAGTTCTTTCATTTTAAAACTGGACCGTGGTTTGGTGTGTTCTGTTGCATTTTACTTTATCTTTTGATTTCCAAGACTTCTGTTGCCACTTTAGTTGTTAGTCACAATCTTTCTTCCAGCTTACTTCTACGTCATCTGATATAATAGGATTTGCTTTGATCTTTTGCGATAACCTTCTTTTAACGATTGAATATTTATTTTATACATACATTTGAGCACTGGTTTTTTCTTCACTTGTACCGGAGAACTAGGCTAATATCAGTTCTGATATTTGCCAACTTCAATAATCTTACGCCCAGCATTTGCCATGTTAGATGTTACGTAATCAACGGTTAAGCTCTAGCTCTAGGTGGTGAACCAAATAATTTTGTGTTGCAATTTGTTTTATTTCATCTAGCGGCCTATTGCTTACTCTTGCATTAATGTCTCCGATTATTAGGGTTGTTTGTTCTTTTGGAACTTTGTTTATTCCTAAATATAATATTTTGTAGAATAATTTTATTTTGTCCACTGACATATTTTTCTGGATTATATAAACCAAAGCTAAAAAAATTTTCTTAAATTGTATATCTGCTTAATGACATCTTTATTGGTATAGCATACGTCTTTTGTATGCCATTTATATTTGTTGTTAACTAGCAGTCCTACTTCTGCTATCGCCGTTTCGTACTTCCCATAGTAGAATCTTTAGTCCACCTTTGTATTTCTTTTTAGTTTGGGAGATTGCACAGAAATCGTATTGTAATTGTTGTAATTCTTAGTCTTTATCTTTCCATGTATTAATGTTCCAGTAGTCACGTCTTATGGTGTTCTTTCGCCATAGCTATTTCTTAAACGCAACTGTCGTTCTGTTATTAGTCAAGTTTTCAAATACGCTGTTAACTTTGTCAGGGGAGGATTTTTTATCAACTTCTTTTAGTCTAGATCCGTCGTGTTTTGCTTAATAATCTTACCTAGCTTAAAATGTTTCCTTTTACGAAAATATATTGTACATCTTCATAATCGGTGTGGCCAGTCAACCTCTTCAAAGGTCCTACTTCTCCCATTGCCTTAATCTTTCTTATCCTATGTTTTTTAATTTGGTTATTGGATTGTGAGACCTCTATATCTGGTTTAATATTGTTATCATATTTATTTCTTTGGTAGTAATATGTTGTCCTAATTCGATTTCGTTATTTTTTAGAAATTTAAAATCCCAATTAATAAAATAAATAATAAGACTTCAACCAAATTCAGTTTATGGTGGGTTTATCTCACATTTCATGTATATACCAATTCGTGTAAAGAATTCCAAAATAAAGCAAACAACCCTAACTAACAAAGTAAATTATCCTGAATTTCCGCCTTGCCTTAATTGATTTATTAAGATTTAGGCGCAGACGACCGTCTCAAATTAAACAATTCACGCGCGCCTAAGTATGCCCTGTTTTGGATTACCATAGCTAAAGCTCGGCGACAGAGTATCACTAAATCGGATAATCTTGTTTTTCTTGGGATTTGAATTCCAATTCGATTTATGCCGACGTTGACAGTCTTGCAGTCCCAATATTTGTCTTTCCGCTTCGCTTCGAGCCCTTATTTAGAGCAACTAAAACTCGCGAGGGCAGCCAGCGGTTTTCAGCCATCCATCACGCGCGTGCATATCTTTTAGCGATTTGTTTGTCGCTTCACGATCACTCGGGCGATCCTGACCACAAAGCGTAACGAGCTGCAGCAATACTTCAGCTCGAATCGACCCCGTCTATCACTGGAAATCAATCGCTCATGCTCCCCTCCCGGGTCCGCCCAATTGCTTTCCGATTATTTCTAATTCTTTCGTCCCAGCCCGCCCGCTGTGCCGCTGCGTGCCTCCCGCGTTTGTTATAAACGAGCGTTGGATTTGCTTTCGTCTGAAAGCTCGGGACGAATATAAGAAGCTTTTATGATGGAGTAAACACAAATAAACTGGCTAAAAGAAGCCCTGCGAGAGCGGCGCCTACAGTATTAAGCTGGAAACGGCATAATAGAGACACGTTCGAATATAAAAAATGCACACAAAGCACTTTTGAAAATCCCTTTCTATCTTTATTTGAGAAACAGATTAAATAACTCTTTCCTAACTAAATAAGAAAACATTAAGGAGCAAACATTTTCACTTAAAACATGTAATAGACCTGTTCTAGTTTACTTGCTTGTTACAAAGGCGGATCAAAGAGGAATAGACATTTATTTCTTATACGACAGAGTGGGGTGCGGCTTCTGAACGTTGTAGGTAGGAATGCCTAAAAAGGACAATTTATTTTTGTTAACACTTCATTTCCCACTCTTTTCTCTTTAATGTCCATTATAAGGGGATTTCAAAAATTATTTACTTAGTTGTAGTACGGAGGAGTCTGACAGATTTATCACAATATGGAAAAGAATTTTATTTTCCAAAAAGGAAGAAAGAGCAATAACTTTAATTTTCATTATCATGGCTTGTAGTCTGTTGTCTTTTAACACTGTATTTTGTCCTTAAAACCAACAAGAAACCCGATTTCCCCATCTGCACTTCCCTCGTGGTTTTGAACAATCTAACATAAAGATAGTAAACATTGACTACAATAAGTAGGGCGACTCCAGAAGAGATCGTTCAAATTTATATAGTAAAAAGATGAAGTTATAGCATTTCTGCATGTACACAAAATCGATATACTTTAGGTGTCCGAAATTCATTTTATCATAAGGACCTACCTCAAAATTCCTCATTATCTACCATACGCAGTACTACCCCGATGTACTCTCATGAAGGAATAGCAATACTCATAAGATTCAAGTTCAAGCATTACAAGTGAATAAACTATCAAATCCATTAATTATATCTGCCGCCCACTGTCCATTTTGTCAAATTTCTTTGTTTCTCTAAGTCCTCGTTTTCTTGCAGGACATGATTACAATCCTAAGCATATGCATTATGTATTATGGCTTACAACACCAAAAGGAAAAGTGCTGCTCAGTAGTCACTGAAAAAACTAGACCCCTTATTACACAGGATCTCCTAAATATTGGCTGACGAATTTAAATAAAATCCCAATACGCCAATTATATAAGCATTAAGTCAAACTACAATCTATCATTCAACCATTCACCAGTCATTCTTACAATAAGAATCATAAAAATATTCTGGCCAATAGTTCATGCCAAAAGTACTAACTGGAAAGTATTTAGATCGATTCTAGAACAAAGTATGGGAAATAAAATAAGACCCGAAGAACTTGAAGCTGCCATGAATCATTTGCTATGCTACACCTATGGTGGAACCTATGACAAACCATAATATTAATGTTCCACTACTAATAGGAAAGCTAGTTGCTGAGAAACGCAGAGCACAGGCGAAATGGCAACGTACGGGCCACATCGATGATAGAAGAGAATTTGATTATATCTGGAGATATCAATATTTTGAAAATCCTTGCAGATATAATAATAACTCTCTGTGGATAGCCACAAAAGGACTTAAGAATCTGCACACTCACTTTCCACCTTTGCGTACTAGAACACATGGATGGGCTAGAACAAGTCATGAAAAGGCTGAAAAATTTGCACAGCACCTTTCTAAAGAATTGAAACCTCATTTGCAAGAGCCAGGTGAAGACGTTAAGGAATTCCTCCATGCACTCTTGCAACTGTCACTTTCAATAACAGCTTTTTACCTTTGTGAGATAAGGAATGAAATAAAAGTCCTCGAAATTAGCAAGGCTCTTGGCTATGATTTAACTGAATAATGAATGCAATGCTTTATAGTTTGTTTAGTTCTATTCATCTATACGATTCATTCGATTCATTTATTAGCCAGTTCAGTTCAAATTCAGTGGTTGCCGCTCTGCTTGTTCTTTGTGTTCCAAGAGCAATCCAGAATAATGTTCAAAACTTAATAATTTTGAAAAATGATTTGCAAGATATTCAACAACCTATTCGGGCGTACTAATAAGTTTATCATCCACTATCAAAGCAGGAATTGGGGCATATCCTCCTTTACCGCCAATTTTTCGGATTTTATCCCAAACATCCTTAGCTAGCGCACGTTGTTCACGGTAGAAATATAGTCAATCCAAGATATTCGTTTGCTTTCTCTTATAAGGCGCTTGCCTCGATGCACTTTATACAAAACGACTATTGATTTTTGGGGTCGGACAACTTTTGAGATGGTAAAAAGCTCTCTCTCGTTCTCGAATAGCAGTTGCTACTTGTTCGTTCCACCAAGTAACAGGTGTGTGACTTGCACTGCTAGAAGTTTTAGGGACGAAAGAGTTCGCTGCCTCGATAATTGTTGATGTTAGATGTTGAACTGAAAGTGTCATTATTCCAAAATTAACATTGCCAGAAAACCTGACCAGTCGGTTCCAGTAAGGTACCCAAGTGGCATTCCAATAATAGATGGTTGATGTCAAAAATCAGAAATCACCAATGAAAAGTGATCAGAATTGCATAAATCCTCATACATAGTCCATTGAAGAATGAGTAAAAGCGAAGGGAAACACAGAGTTAAATCTATACAAGAAAACGTTCTATATACGCCGAATAATACGTGGGTGACCCTGTCACTGCTTTTTAAAGAGTTCTCAATTACTTGACCCATACAGTCAGTAGAACCCCAAAAAATATGACTGTTAAAATCTCTGCCAATAATACATGGAAGGGCAGATATTATATTCTCCAATTCATTGAAATCTGCATAGTCTCCGGGTGGAACATAAATAGAACATACCGTCACTGGTTGGCCAGTCGCTATACATTGAACAGGGACATTAGAGTGAAGCACAGTATTCTGAACAAAAATGGTTACACCAACTTTTGCGCTCTAGCCTGTGATATTTTTTCGGAGTACCAAGTAATTCTGTAAATATAGTGGGTAAGTATCTTTCAAATGAGTTTCTTGTAGCGCAATAACAATTGGTTCACATTTTTTAATCGGAATATGCATTTCAGATATATGGGCAAAGTAACCGTTGCAGTTCCACTGGAAAAATTATTCATAATTATCGATTAGGGCGAGTTTTGCTAACTGTAAGTCTAAGGAATTCTACAGGTTCTGCGTCTACCCTTTCGTCCATCACCATATCAGCCAGTATAACTCGTAACTTATTGGTTTTGGTTGATATTGGTTTGGATTCCACAGGGGGAAAAACAACGGGTCTCTTTAATGGAGCCTCTTTGGTTTCTTTTGGTGGTCAGGCCACCGTGAAGATAGTTGTGATTTTTGGTTGCGGTGGTGTTTCCTTCACCACCTTATTATTTGAATCTTTATTTAGTATTGATGTTGGTGTACTGATTCCTTGGGTAAAATCCGTTTGACAGCTGGCGTCAGTCATGATACATTGGATAGCAGTAGAGAACATCTGTGTAGGAGACACAACTGTTGCAGTGTACGATACACTAAATGATAATCGAGCAACTGTTTAATATTACGAGCTTCGCTATACGAAAGTTGTTTCAAGATTTTGAGCTTTTGGATTTCGATTTCCACCCCGAAAGCGGGACAATATCCGGATCTGAAACTGCGTTCCCCTTAACAATTGACATAGTTCGGTAGAAGCTGACAGTCGATGCCCTCGTGAATTTGGTTACCACAAGATTTGTGGATAACCATAGTTCTGAGACATATGGCCGAAAAGTTGGCAGTTGAAACATCGTAGTAGACTAGGAATGTTAGGTCTTATTGTAAGGGGGTACATTTCTGCCTGTATACTAGAGGGTACAACGGGAATATCGAAGATTAGTGTAAGGAAATGAGTATTTTCAATATTCCAGTTCCTTGGTTAAGTGATCCTATGTACATCGATTACACCCACTAGAGCTAATTCTTTTATAATCTTATTTGACAGTTTATCAAATCCAAGAAGACACGACACTTTTAGACGAGTTAAGTGTCTTATGAAGCTACAACCAGCTTTGAGGAATTTGTTTAATTTAATTTCGTTACAGGTTTTAATCAATAATGTACCATCTCGTAGTTTCTTCATACTGTTTACGTTACCACCAATAATTCTCTATGCCTTTATTGATAAAGAACGGTGATACATATCTGAAAGTAGTGCCGTCATTTCTTCTGACCATCATATACTTTACAGTGCGTTTTATTGTATTTTGCGTAAAACAAATCTTGAGAGTTTACTTCCGTGAAAATGGCGTTAAAATTGTTTATATCTATATGTAATTTTAATATAAACACCTGACTGCTCACCACCCGCCACAAAGCTCTATAAGGGGACGTCAACATCGCAAACTAGCGCGCTCGTTAGTCATACTGTGCAGGAAACCCTTATTCATATTTCCCTCAATTGGTACGATCAACTTTTCTTACAAGTGCACACTGATCACGAGCGGATGGGAGCACGTAAGATAGCAACGAGCAACTGCCTCGCCTGGTCTCAATCTAGTAGAAGTAACAAAACAATATAGAAAATAAATAAACAGAATAGTCTCGTATGCCCCTAACAGTCTCGGCACTAGCTTGGCAAACTAAGGTTTGCAGTCTATCATAGAGTTTCAGACTGCAAATTGGCTCTGTAGTAGAGAAAGTGACATTTCGGGACCCCGGGAGCGCCAACTCCCGTAGACATTGTTATGAAAATCAAAACAGTATCCCCTGGGGGGTGATCAGTGTCACAACCACCTTCATTTTACAACAGTAAGATCAAAAAGTTCCAAAAATGTGTTTCTAAGTTTAACTTTGTATATTTGTATATTTATGGTTTCAATCAATTACAATTACATAACTCTGGTTCATATTTGACTCGCACTCATACAATAGAATTTTGATCAAAACAATTTTGTCTGTGACAGGATCCTAAGCGTTAAATAAAATATCAAAATGCACCAGAAAATGTAGATCGTGGCCTTGGAGATCACCAGCCGAAAAGCTGTTATAATGAGATGTCGAAAATGATAGACTAGGAATAATTATCGTATCCTCTATTTAAAGAGAGAAGCTAGTTTGCAATATTTTCTTAGAAAAAAGTCAAATATCCTGTTACAGAAAATATAATTCTCTTTGAATTGTCTAATTTTAGCAAATATTTAAAAATACTAAAACAGTTCGTGTTAGAAAAACCTTCTAAAGGTTCTAAATTTTACTATGCATTTTAATGTCACCGTTAATGTTTTTGAAATTAAGACTTTTCTAAATGAACTGCATAATGTACTGTAGTGTTTTAGTTTTATGTTCTTGTAAAGGTTTTATCCTTTAATAGAGCTTACGTTAATGAAGCATTATGCGTATAAACTCCTACTTAGAGCTACGATGTAATTTGGCATATTGATGTATCCAAAGTGTAAATTTATGTTATAATCTTGGAGCACTGCAATCTTTGTATAAAAATATCAGTTATGTACCTCTGAGACGAGCCACCCCATAGCGATGCTGCAAAAAGTGAGATCGGTAATCATATGGGATCGTCGCGAACTATAAAAAAGCGGCATATTGGCGCATGAAGATATACGATGACTTCCCCCCACTTAGTATTCAAACCGTTAGTTAAACCTGGATTAGTGGAAAAGTTTTTGCAATATGTTGCTTGGCTGGGGAATAATAAATCGTTGTTTATTTTATATCGTGAGTTTCTCACAATATTTAACTATAAATAATGAAAATGAAAAGGTGGAATATAATGCCATAAAAATAATAGTGTAATTTATTTTACTGAAACATTGCAAAGGCAATTTTTTGTAATTTTCTTTCTGCTAAACTAGCTGTAATATAATAATATATAATATAACGTTTTTGCTCTTAGCAGTGGTAAATCACAGGCTCAAATTTACTTAAATTGCTTATTATTTTACTTAAAAGAAATCCTAATTACTCAATAATATTTATGTTCACTACATGAAGAACTACTAATGTAGAATTACACTGTGTAACTGAATTTATATTGAACTAACAGAGTGACTTTCTTTCGGTACTCGACTTTCTCGGACTAGTTCGCTGTATGATATTTATACAATTCAAGACCTGTTCTAGAGCCTACAGAAACAACCTCTAAACATTTAGAAATTTTTGCATTGTTCTAGTTCTAGTGCGCGGCTGCACACAAAAAAGGCATTATGTTCGTTGACCGTGAAGGGTTGGCGGCAACCCCGTCGATATGGCCGCGAATGGTGCACCTATAGAAGCGTTCAAAAATTCGTTACAATGCCCCCGATGTTTAGATATCGCCCTTTCTTGCATCGAGATGTCAAATAGAAATAACAGCCCACGCTTTTCTGCGTGATTACCAACCTTATAGAATAATGACTGCAGACGTCGATGCCAGAACCTCAAAACAGTTCTTCTGTTATGTTTCTGACTCTTTTACATTTGAGGTCATCCTGTTCCCCGTAAGTTTCGGTATTGCAAGGTTCCAAATATTTTCGTTCAACAGTTGACCCCAAAGCTTCGTCAGTGTTTTCCATAATGCGCAATAATTCGGTGTGTCCTGCGAAGATTTTTCGACCCCTTTGGACAAGCATCTTACAAGAACCCTTTTCCGGTCTTCTTCTAGTCATAACTTGGTGCTAATCAAGAATCATCCAATTTAGTGTGTTCTGAGAAGATGGTACCACAACCTATTCTCGCTCGTACCACGACTCCGTCTCAATCATAGAGAAAATCTTCTGCTTTTATTTTCGGTACCATGTGCTCACGCTTTCTCCATCGGCTACCAGTAAACAATATTTAGATATATATATACATATATATATATATATATATATATATTCTTCTTCTTCTTCTTCAGCCTTCTGCCATCCACTCCTGAATGTAGGCCTCGCCCATTTCTCTCTATCTGTGTCGGTCACTGGTTTGTTTTGTCCAGTTCCTACCAGCTTTCAGTGTGAGACTCACCTGGGGTCTATTTCCGTGGTTTTTGAAATTTGACATTTGGTTTGGTTTGGGTGGTTTTGGCAATTAAAACGCCTAGCTTGCCCTGCGTGTTGGCGAGTTTTCCTTCACCGGCCGATCCTCTGGATACAGACGCCGTTTGCAGCCGCCCAATATGGGTCAGACGCTGCTGCTAGTTTTGGTCCACCCCGGGTATTTTATTTCCCCGGTACCCACTATATTTGGTGAGCATTCCCCTATCCGCCACCTGGGGAGGCGCCCGATGGAGGACTAGCAAATATATATATATCTGTTGGTTTACGATTAAAACATCACCAGAAATCATCCACCGTCTCCTGTATCCTTAAAAAAGCAGAGCTATCTCTACTTAGAAACTCCGTCTATGCTACCCGTAAAAACCTCGCCAACACCAATCTGGATCTTTATGGCCTTTTCAATAAACTAAGTTCCTCCAAAATTCATCCCATTATCTGGGACGGTCTCTCTAGGATTATACATGACAAAGCGTTGTGCATATCCTAAAAGAAAACCGACACCCAGAAACGTAAACTTTCCAAGTTGTACCAACGATCCCTGACCAATACGACGGTACATAACCTTTTTGACTACCCTGTAAGCAACTTAGCTATTCAGGCTCTGGAAAAAGGTTTTAACTTTGCTATAACACCAAACCGCATTCTCACTGAACAAATTATATCCCAAATAGAATCCTCCATTTCCACCCTTCCCGAAAATGCGGCATATAAACCAGGCAAGATCCAGCCAAAGTGCTACGTACAGCCAAATTACCAAAACCAAATATCAAAGCCTCCGAATTACGCGCCTTAAAAGCTCTAAAAGAAAATTTACAATTTTACAGGCAGATGAGGGCAACGCTACAGTGATCCTAAATACATCAGACTACATCGGTAAGATGCACAATTCACTTAAATTCTCTGATTATCGCCATGTATCTAATAACCCCACTACCTACCTCGAAAACAAAACCAAAACCCTCATTACTAACTCCAACCTATCATCCGATACCAAGAAACTCCTCAGACCCAGAAAAATCTTTCAGAATTCCCAAATTGTATGGTCTCCCAAAAATTCACAAAAAGAACATTCCTTTACGCCCTATAGTTAGTGCGTTCGGTTCTCCCACCCACAACATAGCCAAATACCTTGCCAAGACTCTCCAACCTCTCACAGAGCAGGCATCATCCTACGTCCGAAACTCCTATCTTTTCCTAGAAATACTGAAAACCTTCCCTATACACAAAGGTGACATTATAGTTAGCTTTGATGTCGTTTCTTTGTTTATTTTTTTGGTATATTAAAGTCAACGTATAATATAAATAACAATATCCTCTCCCTAATAAACCATTGCCTATCCAATACTTCATCTTTCAAAATAAATGTTACCGCCAAACCAATGATGCTCCCATCATTGGGAGTTCCCCACTTTCACCTGTCATTGCTAACCTTTTTATGACCGATTTTGAAATAAAAGCCCTCGCCTCCTTTCACCTTAAACCTATCTGCTGGATACGATATGTCGATGACACTTTTGTTATCAGGCCTCATGAACATGATACCCTTCCATAATTCCTTTCCCACCTCAACCAAATACATACCAATATCAAATTTACCATGGAAACTGAACATAACAATTCCCTTCCCTTCCTAGATACTCTCATAAAAAGAAATCCTTCTAATGCCAGCTTTTATTACACTGTCTACAGAAAACCCACTCACACTAACCGCTAACTAAATGCCAAATTCCATCACCGCCCTGCCCAAATCTATTCGGTTGCAAAATCCCTCATAACCAGATCCATCAGACTTTCCGATACGAAAAATCGCCAAACAGAAATTAAATCCATTACCACCACCCTACTGCAAAATATATATTCTAACAAATCCTTAACCAATATAATCAAAGATATAAATAAAAACTCTAACTCTCAATCCCAAAACCCTCCTGACCGACAAAAAGCATTCCTATCTTACATCAGAGACATCACCGATAGAATAAGCCACATACTAATGCGGCAAAATATACGCACGGTCTTTACGACCAACAACCAAATATGTGGACTTATTCGCTCAGCAAAGGATCACTGCCCCAATCAATCCCAAGGAGTATATGAAATACCTTGAGGAGACTGCCAAAGGACCTACATAGGTCAAACAAATCAGCAAATGTCTAACCGAATATACGAGCATTCTCTGACTGTACGGAAAGGCGATAATGGTTCGGCACTTTCCAAGTACAACAAAGAAACAGGCCAAAAAATTAATTTCTCTGGGGCTAAAACCATTGCCCCCATTTCCCATTTTACCAGCAGAATAGTACGTGAGGCAATTGAAATAGAAAAACACCCACAGTGCCTCAACACAAGAGATGACAGCCAGCATTTGCCTGTCATGTGGAAGTCCCTTATTGCTCTGCACCGCCAATTACGCAACACCCACAAACTTTCCCCAACCCAACGCATCTTCCGCCAAACAAACTTTCTCTTCCAGCCCTATAAAAGACCAAGCAGGTCACACGAAAGGTCACTCTTATTCAAAGTCTCGTAGCTCTCCTTGGTGAGTAGGCAGATTGAGACCTCGAGTGAAGAGCTAACCTCTTGAAAATGGCATCAAACTCGATGCCGAAACGTCGAGAATGTTCTCAAAATAGACGCGATTCATCCTGTGAACTAAGTTGTTTAAATATAGTTAACCGCGGAAACCTATCCGCCTTTTTCCATCAATCTATTTTAGTTTTCTTGCTAACTGGGGTCCTATGACCCCTTTGTTTTAATATGTCTTACCCCACCAAATTCCAGCAGGGTAAGGTCCTCGATCTTTCCCCCAATAGCTTGAAACCTTTTCTGCTATGTCCTCTTTGGTACCTTATAAAGTTTAGTGGTATCTGCCGCCAGTTCTCTTATATTACCACATCCCCTGGACGCCTGTTTGGCAACTTCAATTTTCAATTGTGTATGAGCACGTCAATCAACGTTTTGGTATAGCCAGTTTCAGTGCTTGTTGGTTCCTACATATAATACTTCTAAGAAGACATCTGGGGCTGTTGGGTATAAAATGGAAACAAATCTAACTACGTCTGTCTCAAATTGTTGAAGAGTTGTGTACGGCAAACCTTCTTCAGATGGACATGAATCATAATATAATATGCATATGATTTGCCCAAGAAGACTTATCATAAAATATTTGGGGGCTGGACTTTATAATTTATTATATCGGCGCTTAGTAATGGCCCCTGCACCTGCCGGCTTTTGTGACTGTCTCCGTTAGACTCACCAGGCACGCTACTAGAGCACTAAACCTACCTCCAGTTTTTCTTATTTTCTTTTTATCATCCTGTTCATTTATAACTACCTTTATTCTTTAATTTCTTCTCAAACTCCATTGATTTGGTTCATTTATGGTCCAATGTCCTAGAAAATTTTTCTTCTAAGCCATTATTTACATTCTGCATTATTCGAGATAAAATCTGCTTTCAAATCTACTTTTAAGCCGTTCGGTATGGCAATCGTATCAGAGAATCCGCCCGCAATTTTAAAATGAAAACTTTTTGGTCCTCACTAGCACCATTTGAGGCTTGCTGAAGTGGAAACTGCAATATAGAAAATTAAAAAATTGGAAATTTCCACTTTTTTTTACTACTCGCAAGGCGTTATGTAAGCCGCTCGCCCGTGACGGGTCGGTAGCAACCCCGTCTGCTTATAAGGAACGTTTGGAAATTCATTACATTAATGATACATACATAATATATGTAAAATAATCTGGTATGGAAAATGGTTTTCCCTTTACAGGATTTGTTTAGTTATTAGGTTTATGTAGGGTAACCAGATATTTTTAAAAAATAAATTTATTGTAGAATAAATCTGTTCAAAATAATCATTCAGAAACGTAATCACCTTCAACTTTTACTTCCAAAACGATCGATGGCACGTACAACGAAGTTATAGTTCTTCAAGGAAATCCACGTTATTAACGTCAGCCACCAACTCATCCAAATTGTCATAGACTTTGTTCACTTGTCAGTTTTTCAACAACCGGTTGACGTAATAGGGATGGATAATAGAACAGATCTTACCTCTTGTCGGCGTTATATTTGACACACGGCGTTGGAATTGGTGGTGGGTATTGTCATGGTTCTTTTGGTACAATTTTGTCAGTATAAATGCAATTAAGCTAGTGATACTAAGGTGAGTTTTGGCATATTTATCCGGAATTGTCTTTAAAAGATAATACTTTGTAAGAATTTCTCTGTGACTCGCATGTCCAACACTATTTTTAAGTAATGGGAGTGCAAATTAATTTGGTCTGTTTTCAAAATATTGCTCTGGGTGTTATGAATATTTCATAGTGACAGCTGATTGCGGTGGTTTCAGAAAAGTTGTACATTTGAGAATAATATACAGTTCATATAGCTTTGAGCTTTATACAAAACACCTATTTCTTATTGTGTTAAATTGCCAAAATTGGTGGTAACTAAGCAGCATTTGCGGGAGGTTTTACTGTTCTATTTTAATTGAAAGAAAAGTGCAGCTGAAGCACATAGAATGCTCGTGAAAGTTTGCGGGGACAATGCTCCAACTAATAAATCATGTCGGGAACGGTTTCGACGTTTCAAGGGTGGTGATTTTAGTGTTAAAGGCAAGCCTCGTCCTGGACAGCCAAAAAAAATCGGAAACAAAGAATTGGAGGCATTACTCGATGAACATCCGATTCAAACGCAAGAGGAGCTTGCAGAATCATGGGAGTGACACAACAACCATGGAAATGATTCACAGGCAAGGCAATTGGGTGCCTTATGAACTGAAACCGAAAGACGCTAAAAGGCGATCATTCACTTGCGAGCAGCTGCTTCAAGGGCAAAAAAATTTTTGCGTCGGATTGTGACTGAGGATGAGAAGTGGATATTCTATGGTGGTCCAAAGAAGAAAAAATACTACGCTAAGCCAAATATTCATGGTTCGAAGGTTATGTTGTGTATCTGGCGAGATCAAAAGGGTGTTGTATATTATGAGCTGCTAAAACCTCATGATTCCATTACGAGCGATCGGTATAGGTGGCAAATTGATTCGTTTAAACCGGGCATTACGAGAAAAAATCCAGAATACGAGGAAAGACACGACAAAGTTATTCTTTTGCATGATAATGCTCGGCCCCAAGTTGCACAAGTCGCGAAAAATTATTTAGAAACGCTCAAGTGGGATATTTTACCGCCGGACATTGCCCCTTCTGATTACTGGTTGTTCCGACGGATGCAGCACGATTTGGCAGGCCACCGGCTCACTTCTTTTCGAAAATTGGCTCCAAATGTGGATCGACTCAAAAGATGAGATATTTTTTCGAAATGGCAGTATAAAATTTCCTGAGAGGTGGAAGAGTGTAGTGGCCAGCAATGGAAAATACTTCGATTAATCTGTTTATTTATATTGTTTTGAAATAAATGTCTTTTTTGGACAAAAAAACGGAGCGAATTAATTTGTACTACTAATAATATTTAGATTTTGAAGAAAATTTTCAGTAAAACGACTATTAAACCTATGAAAGACAGCTTTCTTTAAATACCAAACATTACAGATTGCGATATTGTCTCTTACCAGTAGAACCAGTACTTACTCTTTTTTAATTTCATAGTTGTTTATATACCACCTCAGCTTGTAATTAAATTTGAAGTTAATGTTACAATAAAAGTAGTGGGAGAGCATTTTCGTACAATAATATTCTTCTTTTTCTTTTTATTCTCAGACATCTTCTGTCCATGTGCAAACATAGGCTTCCTAAGCTGATTCTATGTGGCTATTTCGCATTATTAGCTTATCACGTTTGGGGTTTTCCTGTTGGTCGTTTGTATCCTCATAATCGCCAATTTAATAAAGTTTCGTTCATTTATCTTGTTATATAATCTATCAATTGCCATATTTGTTTTGCCATTCGTTGTTTCACTATGGTCTGTTTTTGATACAAAAGTAATCATGTGTTGTTACTTTGATCATTTTACATTTTATGTCCAGTTAATTGATGCTTATCTTATTGATAAAGTATTTCTTATAGTTTTTGTTTCATGCAGTTGCATGCACGCATAAATGCGCGCGCGCACACACACATACACGCACACAGAAATACTGATGTCTATATATAATACATATAATGATACCTTAAAACATGAACTAGAATTTCTTTTTAAGCACTTTAAAGTAACGTATAGGAACATGGCTGGAACATTCCAGGTAGAAACCAGGTATTACCGCATATTTGGTCTATATTACGATGTTGGAGTCAGACGTATGCTACACGATGGGTTATTGCTAATTTTTTATGACAAGGAGAGTAAATTTAATAGGAATTTTGAGAATACTTAAGCCTCAATACGGGGAATAGCACCTTTAAGAAAACTGAAGTGTACGCAACGCATAAACAATTACTGAGAGAACTAGAAGCAGTTGGAAATAAAGGTTACTGCTGTCGTCCGAGAACCGGCGCAGCCGAGGAAAATATTTCCGAAGTTGGGTGCTCTCTCAAAGATGACCACCAATTATTGGTTGCTGAAAGAGGGGACTCCTCGGTAATAAGCACTTAACGCTTTAGGATTTTAATTTGTTTGCTGTCGAAGCGCTCGTACGCGACTGTCTGGTGTCACAGCTATATTCCCTTTACGATAGCGATATTAAAAAATCTCATCTATTAGGGAAAATGTGTGTTTGAGTAAGGAGGGTTGTAGAAAAAAGAACTTTGTATATTTTAGCACATTAAAGAATATAAATTCGACTTCTATTTGGCCCTTATACAATAAATTTTAAGCAAAACAATTTTGCCAGTGGCAGAATCCTAAAAGTCGAATATCTGCAGAAGCAACTAATATTAAAATATACATCATGGATCTTTAAGACACCCATTTGACAATATTATTTTTGATGTATCAAAAATGTTGGATAAAAAAAGTAGTTTGCAATAGTTTTTTCTAAAAATGTTGGATATAGTAATTTGTACAAAGCCGCCATCCGGAAAGAAGGTACTTAGAAACTTCTCTAGGACACAAAATCGCAAAGAAAATTAAAAAAGCCTAAAAAAAGATAGTGCTGTGGTATTTTTTTTAAGTTCATTGCCAGATCAACAAATGACAGTTTATTATACGTAGCACTGATATATTCAAATACAGTAACTAAATTATAATATAATTATACTAATTAGCAGCCTCATGGATATGTAAAAAACTTAATAATAATGATTAACTATAACAATAATGATTAACCATAACAATAATTTTGATTTCATTGTGTTCACGATTAGGTTGAATGATATCTTGTGGTAATCTAGGTTTCAGTCTAGTGTGGATATTTGTTTGAAACAGTTCACGGTGTACCGCACACTACACGCTCTAGAACTAGTAATAAAATTGTTGGCACATTTTTTAATAAACTCTTCCACGTATAATACGACTAGCTCTTGATGTGGTTGTGTGTTTCGTATGTACCGTCATGCGTTAACTGCGCTTCTCAACACCTTGTTTTGAAATCTCTGCAATTTTTGTATGTTGCTTTTGAATATTACGCCACACAGAAGATGCGTATAGTGCCAGAGGTCGTAGCGGACTTTTGTACAATAGTACACTACATTCAATTTTTAATGTTAAATTTCTATTTATCAAGGGATATAATTGTCTTAGCCTAGTATAGCTTTGCGTTAATTTATGATTAATGTGGTATTTTCAACTTAATCGAGGTAAATTCCTAAATATTTAATTGCCGAATCGTTTGGGTTCCAAGGTATTGTACTATTGTTGATTTGTAAGTTAGGGGGATTATTAATTCTTCGCAAAGTAAATATTTTGGTTTGGCATTTATCAGCGTTAATTTGCATATTCCATTATTTGAACCAAGACAGGCTATTTTTTGCATGTTGTAATGCTGTCACTACATTTTTTAGTTTGGCCGCTTGACTAAAAATGGCCGTGTAACCAGCAAATATTGCCAGCGTTGCTGCAATTTCAGGTATATCTGAGGTGTATATGTTGAATAGGGTTGGTCCTAGTATGCTGTCTTGTGGAACGCCAGCACAAACATTTTTGGTTTTAGACAATATTGAGTTAACCCCAATTGCAAAGGTTCGATTTTCCAGGAAGGAGAAGATGGCGGCTTTAAGGTTAATAGGCATGTCTATGTCTAGAAGCTTCTCTTTCAGACCTTCGGTCCACACTTTGACAAAAGCCTGTGCGATACCTAGAAAGATTCCTGTGATATGTAGTTTGTTTCCGAACCCCCGTTCGATAAGTTCGCTAATTTCTGTAGTTGATGACAGCTTGACTGACCTTTTCGAAAACCGAATTGAAATGTGGGTAATATGTTGAGGTTTTCGATACTGTTAATCAAGCGTTTATGTATGACCTTTTCTAATAATTTGGATAGTAAAGTTCGCAGATTTATCGGCCTGTAGTTGTTTACTTTTCCTTGTCTCTTCCTCGTTTTGCTAACATAATTATTTGTGCATGTTTCCATGATTGTGGTAAATAAGCATTATAAGTGGTACTTAAGTAGGCAAGTGCTTTATCTGTTAGGTGTTGCAGGATGTCGTTTGTGATGAGATCATGCCGAAATTTATTTTTGGCTAGTTTAGTTATTATACTTTTAAGTTCATTGGGTGTGGTTGGTTTTATGCGATCCGCTATAGGTTAGTTTTTTCAACGTCGTTAATTACTTGCATAAGATGAGTTGGTAGCAGGTCATTGCTGGATTGAAGGTCTTTTCGAGGTATGAAGCAAAAGCAATAGATTTTTTCGACATCGGAACTTTTCGTTGTCAGATTCTGTAGTTAGTGTGGGAATTTCTTGTCTTTGATGTAATATGTTTCTTGTTGTTCTCCATAATTCTTTGTCTCCTGGACTAAGATCAGCTATCTGTTGCTTGTAAGCATTTATTCTTATGTTGTCTAGTTCCCTTTTGATTAGGTATGTAATATTGTTTAGCCGATTTTTGGTTACGGGATTCTTGGTTATTTGCCATTCACATCAAATTTGGCTTTTGGTTTTGATTAGTTCGATTATGTATCTCAGGGGATAATTGTAGTTCCTCGGAATGATTTTTGTGGTTTTCAGGCCAATTTTGTACTGTTTGTATCGATGTGGTAATATGGTTTATGTTCTAATCTCTGCCCTCGGTGGTTTGGAGGCTTTTAGAATAATACAAATTGTTGTCTAATTTTTTTTTAATTGATTCCAGTCTGTTTTCCCGTTGATAAGTTTTGGATTGGATTGTTTGACAAATAAGATATTTGCAAAGGACATAAAAACTGGAAGATGATCAGATATGAGTTCTGTTTTTGAAGCACTGGTTTATTAAAGTTTTTTTGAAGAACAATGTCATGAATATCAGACTGCTGATCAGATTGGTAAGGGTAATAAGTGTACTCATCAGGAGTTAAGATTTGGAATGCGTTATTTGTTGCAAGTTGCGAGTTTTTTTCCCTCTGGGTTCGTAGCTCTACAGCCCCATGTGTTTTTCGAATTTATATCGCCGATGACTAGTAGTGGTCCAGTTGTATCGAAGATTTGTTTAATATCTTCTTCGATTAGTTTTTTGTTTGATTGCCTGTAAGCACTTATTACCATAATGTGGCTCTGATCGTCTAGTGTAACCTTTGAGATTATTCACCACTCCTCCTGCGGCTACTGTAGAAATCCAATCATTACAATAGATGTGATATCCTGGAATTCTAAATTTGATGGTGTCGTCTAGATAGGTCTCTGCTATGTAGGCGATGTCTACATTATATCACGCTAAGAAGGCTATGAATAGTGAACGTTGGGTGTTGATTCTGTTAGCGTTCCAATTAAGAATAAATTTTGTACGATTTTTTATGTTTATGGTCCATTGAAAAGTAGCGGCAACAAAGTATTTGTGATAAAGAATTTGATTTGACTTAGATAAAGTGTTATTAAGTCTATGATTAGTTACGTGATATTGTCGAATAGTGTAGTCCATTAGCTGAAGTGGTTGTATTGTTAATTGGATTTAATCTGCTCATGGGTCTTTCTACAAATGTCTGCGTGTCGTTTACGTTGGCATATCTTATATGGGGAGCACTGGTGGCAGTTGCTTGGGTTCTAGTTCGTTGCTTTAGTAGCTCTATATGGTGTGGGCATCAATGATAGTTTGCTTCACAGTTTGCGCATGTTGGCGGATCATTAGATTTATTTTCGCAGTCTGTGTGTAGATGGCTGCCAGTACATTTAACGCATGCTGGTTTCAATGAGCAGTAATTTTTTGTATGCCCATATTGTTGACAACGGTGGCATTGTGGTATGTTTTTCGTTTTTCTTCTGGCTTCTACTGTTACTATTAAGTGGTACATTAAGGTTAACAGTAAATTTTGGCTTGTTCGTTTTTAGTTAAATCTACTGCACAAACTGGCAGTGGTTTTTTGTCTTTAGAATATAAGCGGGTTACTTTTATTATTGGCAAGGTTTTAATTAGTTCTCCCTTATTTCCGGTCGGTGAGGGAACATTCTTAATAATCACTGATATTAGTTTTGATAAGTATGGTACTCGTTTGTGGTGAAGTGTTTTGTTAGTGTTCGATAATCTTCGCCTTTCGTTAAGTTAATACGAAATGTAGTTGTGTTGCAAGATGTTGTCAATGGTAGAGTTTTTGTATATCTTGTATTAATGCTCTATGGTTAACTGCATTATGCAGGTATATTGGTGGTACTTTAATATGTTTTAAGTTTGATTGTATTTTACAGGCTATCATTATCCGAAGAATGTGTGGGTGCTATGGCTGTTTCCAGCTGTGGTAGTTGATAGTATTTGTTGCTAGTTAAAAGATCTTGAGTGGTCCATGCATGTCGTTTCTGCACCTCATTAATAGGCGGTAATAATTTATCATATTTGCGTTTATTTTGCGATTGGTAATACATTTTTAAATAATAGCTGGCGATTGTTAACAGTATTTAATAGAAATAAGTAAAATAAAATCACTTACTGCTTGCTATGATAACCGTTAATGTCGAGCGTATCGCACTGGTATCGGAGCGCATGTAAGGCGTCCACGCCGATTCACTGCTCATACTGAACTCTGGTAGCTTTTACAATGTACATCAGACGTTTGATAAAGTCTGGTATAGAAAGATGTTACTTGAAATAAATATGCATTTCTCCAGTCAGATATATCTAATTCTGAATTCATATCTTAAGGAACGATACTTCCACGTTCAGACTAACTTCGTATTTTTAAAATATGGTATACTGGTATACATCTAATTTTCTTATAGTTCTTCTTTTATCGGCCTATTTGCGCTATTGAAATATAAGCTTCTCTGAGACCTTTTCAGATTCCTCTATATTGGAAAGCTAGTATCCAACTGAGCCAAGATGTTTTCTACCATTTCGTCTGAGGGGTTGCTATTTGACAAAGCTTGGTATAGCATTTTTCTACATTTCTGGCTATATATCGGACACAGTCCATTTAAATATGGCAGGTCTCTTTACAAAGTCTTGCATTTTCCTTATTGATCCAATCCATTCCTAAAATTGCTCTTTCTATGTATTTGATGATTTAACTCCATAATACAAATGAACTTTTAGGAAAAGAAGTATATCCATGTCCATAATGTTTGTTAGCTTTCCGTCTGCACCTTATGTCAATCTTATATTTATCATATAATTTGTCTTCTGGTAATTTAATTCTAACCTTGCTCTCTTTTTTGAATACGCCAAGTAAATAAAAAAAGGCGAAAGGAAGCATCAGAAGATACAAAACAAACTAACATAAAAAATATTAAAACCCTACTAGAGACAGAAAAAATAAATCTTCAAGTCGAAAGCTGTAAAAGAGACAACAATAAAAAGTAAAAAATATAAAAAATAATTGAAGAAATTTATACCGACCTCTATCGAACTGAACTTTCATGTGATCTAGACGAATTTACTAAACGAAAAAGTGATGAACGTAAAGTTCGAAGAAGTTCTACCAATACAAACGAAATATATGAAGCATTAGAGCAGATAAAAAATAGAAAATTAGGGGATAATAAAGAAAAACTCGTTAATTAGAGAATTAGTAGCCCTAGTAATTATAATCTCCAAAAGGGAGACACTGAGATCTTGGACAACTATAGACTTCTCTTGTAACTGTACAAGCTCTTCGAAAAAATTAAAGTAAACCAAATTACAACAAAGTTGCATTTTTATCAGTAGAACATGCCACATTTAGGAAACGTTATAGCACCATAGAGCACTCGCAGTTTGTCCCAGATTCGAATAGATAAAACAACGTAATATCCAATTAGTACCTAGCTGGAGTACCATTTTCGATTACAGAAAGGCATTTTACATAAAAAAGATGGACCCTAAAGAACACAAGCATCGATTATCACTATATGAATTTAAATAAGCAAATCTAAGATGTTACAGTGCAAGTAAGCATTTCTTCTTCTCAGAGTGCCATCTTCGTACGAAGGTTGGCGATCATTAGGGCTATTTAATTTCATTCGCAGCTGCTCTGAACAGTTGATTAGAATTGCAATTATACCAGTCTCTTAAGTTACACAGCCATGAGGTCCTTCTTCTACTTACGCTTCGTTTTTCCTGTATTTTACCACTGGTATTTCTGACCTCTCATTATGTGACCCAGGTATTCCAGTTTTCTTTTCTTGATAGTGAATATTAATTCTGGCTGTTTGCCTATTCTACGCAGAATATTTTCGTTTGTCTCTCTCTCTGTCCAGGGAACTTTTAAAATTCGTCGGTATAACCATAACTCAAACGATTGTATTTTCTTTAGATGTGCTTTGTGTAGCGTGCTTGCTTCTGTTCCATATAAAAGTGTTGAGAATACATAACATCTAAGTGATCTTATTTTTAATGCATTGTTTATATCTTTACTGCAGAAGAATTTTTTCATTTGCATGAATGCACTTCTGGCTATTTCTTCTGTTGAATCAACGGAACTATTTACCCAGATTTCTAAATATTTATATTTGTCTACTCTTTCTATTAACTTGTTAGGAATTCTTAATTGGGCATCTACATTTGGTGTTTTTGTAACAATCATGAATTTGGTCTTCTTTAAATTCATGTTTAGACCGTATCTTTTGCTTACTTCTCGCGCTCTTTCTACTATTCTCCGTAGGTCTTCTATGTTTTCAGCAAGTAAGGCTGTGTCGTCGGCATATCTTATATTATTTACTGGCTTCCCATTTATTTCATAAAGTGCTATTTTTATGATTTCTGCGGAATATATATTGAATAGAATGGGAGACAATATACATCCTTGTCGGACACCCCTTCTTATTTCGATCTCATAAGATACTTTGCTTTCTACTTTTACAGCTGCTTTTTGGTTGTAATATAGATTTTATACTATTTGTATGTTGTTTTTATCGATTCCTTTTCTCTTAAGATCTCCATTAGTTGTTGATGTCGGATTCTGTCGAACGCCTTCGCATAGTCTGCGAACCAAACATAGACTTTATTAACATCGATATTGCTTTGCATCAATATATTAAATCCAAAAAATGCCTCTCGTGTACCAAAACCGTTTTTAAATCCAAATTGAGTTTCGCTAACTCCTTGTGCTAATTTATTGTAAAGTCTAATATGGATAATTCATAATAAAATTTTTAGCGTGTGGCTCATAAGGCTAATCGTCCTGTGATCCTCGCACTCTTGCGCATTTGGTTTTTTGGGGATCATTACGAGAGTTGATCTCAGCCATTTCTATTTTTTGCTTATTTTATTGCCTTGATCACTTCATCCTTGGTTTTTAGAGGACTGTCTTCGTCTTCTGAAACGTACTTTTGTTTTATTTCGTTGTCATCAAAGAGTTGTTGTGTATATTCCTGCCACCTTTCTAATTTGCGTTGTAGATAAAATTAACGTTACTACGGGAATAAAACAAGGGGGTACGAAGTTGCCAAAAATATTCACGGTAATACTAAAATACCGTTTTAGGAATGGAACTCCTTTCAAACCGACAAAATTTAAATCTCTAGTATAAAGATTCAAGTCCTACCCTACCCATTGATTATAACAGCAGTATACAGTCCACCACGACATGCTATCTCAACTGAAGAATACGCAGATCTACTAAAATCCCTTGACGCGAGATTCCTCATTGGGGGAGATTGGAACGCCAAGAATGTGGCCTGGGGCTCAAGACTAACCAATCCGAAAGGGCGTAACCTACTCAGAGCAATACAAAATCATAACTGCAACTACATACCAATCGGAGAACCCACCTATTGGCCTACAAATACAAACAAAATTCCCGACTTATTAGACATTGCTATTTCCCGCGGCATAGCAAACACATACACCAAAGTGGAATCTAACTATGACCTGTCCTCAGATCATTCTCCAATTCTAATTACCTTAAGCACATCCATTATTACCAGAGAACCATCCCCAAAACTCTGCAACAAGAACACCAATTGGGACCTCTTCAAAAACATACTGGATCACGAGATTAATCTAACTATCCGAATTAAGGAGGCCTATGACCTAGACATAGCAACCCAATATTTAACTACAATGATACAAAATGCGGCATGGCAAGCAACACCCAGTGAAACAAACACCTGCTCAGCAGATATTAATATCCCTCGTCATATAAGGCACCTCGTCACAAAAAAACGCAAAGCACGAAAAAAATTACAACGAACTAAACAAAGGCCAGACAAGACCATATATAATAGACTTACTCATCAACTCCACACTGAACTACTAAAAGCCCGGAACGACACCTTTGAGCATTTCATCACGAATATTTTACCTATTGATCATACGATATGGAAGGCAACAAAAAAATTTAAAAGACCAATAGCATCGATACCTCCAATCAAAAAGTCCGATGATACATGGGCCAGATCAGACAAGGAAAAAGCTGATTCATTCGCAGACCATCTTGCTACTGTATTCTCATCGCCACAACCGGTAAGAAACAACGATGACACTTCCGCATTCCTTGACGCGCCCTCCCAAATGTCCTTACCTCTGAGACCATTCTCACCAGCCGAAGTAAGACAGCAAATTAAATTAACAAACCCACGTAAAGCACCTAGTTACGACCTAATCGTAGGAGATGTATTGCAAAACCTCCCCAGAAAAGCCCTAGTGTTACTTACAACCATCTACAACAGCATTCTACAACTCTGCCACTTCCCCTCTCAGTGGAAACATGCTATAATCATTAGCCTTATTAAACCTGGCAAACCTCCTACGCAACCCTCCTCTTACAGACCCATCAGCCTTTTACCACTCATGTCAAAAATATTCGAAAAACTGCTCCTCACGAGAATCCATGAAACTGTCGACCTACATGAAATTCTCCCAAACTACCAGTTTGGCTTCCGGCAGCATCATTCTACTATCCACCAAGGGCACCGAATAGTTAACAGCATTATAGAAACCAAGCTCGACTGCATAACTGTATTCCTAGACATAAAACAGGCTTTCGACAAAGTATGGCACACGGGTCTGTTATACAAAATAAAACTCTATTTTCCAAATCAGCTGTACCTCATACTAAAATATCTAACCCAGAGGACTTTCCAAGTTAAAGTAAATAACACAACTTCCGAATACCATGAAATTACATCTGGAGTACCGCAAGGTAGCGTACTGGGACCGCTGCTGTACCTCCTATATACTTCCGACACGCCTTCAACTGACGATACTGTGCTTGCAATGTTCGCCGATGATACAGCTATCCTCTCAATAGACGAAAACCCAATAACTGCAGCAGCCCATCTACAAACACACTTAGACATCTTGCAAAACTGATTCAACAAATGGAGAATTACAGTCAATAACGACAAATCCTCACAAATCACTTTCATAAATAGACGTATTGCAAGCCCACTAAACAACATCAACAATACTTCGATACCTCAGAAGATGGACATCAAATATCTTGGACTACACCTAGACCATAAGCTCACCTGGAGCACTCACATCAAAGTCAAACGAAAACAAATAGACCTTAAAATTACACAAATGCACTGGCTCTTTGACAGACGCTCCCAACTCTCACTGTCAAACAAACTACTATTATATAAAAGCATCATAAAACCCATCTGGACATATGGTATACAGTTGTGGGGATGCGCTAAAGCCTCCCACACAAAGATCCTGCAACGAAGCCAATCAAAAATCCTTCGCAATATAGCCAACGCCCCATGGTACATCTCTAACGAAACCCTTCACACAGACTTAGGAATTCCATACGTAGCCGCAGAGATACAGAAGCTTGCTCGAACATACACGAACCACCTGGCAGGACATAAAAACCAGCTAATAGAACAGCTCTCTAACCAGCCAACCATCACCAGACTATTAAAATGAAATTGGCCACAAGACCTTCCAGTGTAACTACCCAGAATAACTTAGTGTTTAGCCTACGGGGAGTAAGGCGCTGGCCGGATCCCCCCAATGACATGTTATAAAATTATAAATTATAAAAATTTACTTATTACTCGTGGGAGAGTAGATTGTAAATAAGCAACAAATAATAAAAAATAGTAATATTGATTGGAATAACCGGAGAACTAATTTATCTAATCTAATACTTTATAATAATCTTAGAATTTTCTTGTTGAACAACATACATTCCTTGTAAGCTAAAAAATCTAATCAACCAAGTAATGATTACGGTAAGCAACTGATATGTGAACTCTACAATCAATAACTAGTAAAAAAACAAATCAAAAAAATGTGCCCAGAAGGCTTAACTAATTAATAAAGAGTAGTCAACCGTCACTAGACAGTGTCTACTTAAAGTCAACGATCCTTCATATCTTTTACCTATTACTCTGTAAATATATACAAGGGAAATTCGGAAAGAATCGTCCGTATTATTATCATTACGTTTGGTCCGTAAACGTTATACGTTTCACAGTGAAACGGACAACTGCCACATAGAAGTCGTATTACTGCACTCACATCACGTTTAGTGGATTTCATTTGCAATTGATCTAGCGGACGACTAAACTGAAATACAACCTTTTTCCACCCCACACTACCTACTGAACTTCTGGGCACTTAAAATCAAATTTCTCTCTAATTTTATTGGATGTTTTTGAATTTGTTTTTACAATTTGTTCGTTATAAAAAGTATTTGATGAGTTGTAATTAAGTACAATTACTATTTAAGTATTTAACACATTTTTTATTTGTAATTGTAAAGGTGCTTTAACATCTAAAACTAACATCCTCAAAGGGTGTAAGTAACGAGGTCTCCTTCAATAAAATTGGGATAATGACAAAATGGAAGTGGGCAGCAAAACAAATATTGGCCCCCCGACATTTAGTTTTCCATCTTATTAATTTCTGTATTACGTATCCATTTTATCAAAACAATTTGATATGACGCGCCTTTTATTCTATTTGCTATACTTTTGCTCAAACTTGTTTAGTTCGACTGACTTTGACTGCGATGCATTTTTATCTTAGCAATTTACTTTTACATTTACTGAAAGCAAACTCGACGTAGTTTCAATCTCCGGTAGAGATTCTTAATATGCAAAGCATCGCATTGGCATTGTATACGCGGCCGCTATCCGAGGAAAGGGCTTGCTTTCAAATTTTTCCCCACTAACAAACTCATCGATTACGTGCGGAAATCGAACGAACGCAACGCCCACAGGCACGAAAAGTATAATATTGAGAAAACCAACCGCCAAGTTACCGCGAATGACAAACTTTTTCATAAATACCTAAAAGATTCCACTAAAGTTTAATGGAATTGCCGTATACAGAAAATTGGAAAAGTTACGCGAGGTCAAGTTCTCTGGCTAAAAAGGTGCATCTGTTTTTTCACTGGTTACCTCTATCAGTAATTGCAGCAAATGTAGAAAGTTTTAGAATAATCGAATAGAACGAGAGTATAAGATATATCTTTTAGTCAAAATTATATTTTGCACACAATAGAAAAAATAAAAACAGAAATAGAGGGCCTTCATTATGCCATGCAAAAGAGTTTTTCATTACCATAGGTCAAGCTTTTCAGCCAATTTTTTGTTTGACTTTGGTTATAGCTAAGTCATTGTTTGGAGTTTTATTTACATTATATGCCAACACTAAATATGGCGCCAGCTGAGACTAGTTATTCAAAGGAAGAAAGGGTCTTCATTGTGGCCGCTTTTTAGAGAGAGGCCGAAGTGCTAGTAGAGCTCTAACTGACTTTAAGGCCAAGTTTGACAAGCACACTACCTTTTCTGTCTCTATATTGGTAAGATAAAAAATACCATGATAAAATTTGCTCTATAATTAAATTGTCTATTTTACCATATTATAAGAGACTGGAAAATTTGAGAAGACAGAAAGTGAACTAGATGACAATTTGTCAGAACGGGCAGACCAGTCACTGTGATCACTCCCAAGACCACAGAACATGCTCGGGAGCTTTATGAACAAGAGCTCACAACTTCGGCTTCTAAAAGTGCACCTCAACTCAGTGTGCGTGTGGCTCTATGCATACCACCCTCACCAAGAAATTAAATCCATTTCCATATAAAATTCAGTTGCAAAGTGATCATAGAGATGGTTCAGACTAAGAAGTCGGACATAAAGTACATCCATTTTATGGATAGGTTTATTTTCAACTAGACAGCTATGTCAACAAACAAAATTACCAACATTGGGGTACAAAAAACTCACACTTGTTTGATTGCACACAGAAAAAGTTAATGTACAGTGTAATTTTTCATTATGGAATTGTCGGTCCACTGTTTCTCACAAATATGTGAATAAAGAAATTTATCGCATAAAAGTTCTAGAGAAATTCATTCCAATTGTAAGAGACCGAAGACAAGTCATCTAAGACTGATGTCAGCAAGACGGAGTCACCAGCGCTTATTTAACATACTTACAAAAATCTTTGGAAAAAGGCTTATAAGTCTGGACCCCTTCCCCATAAAGTAAAAGATATGACCGCGTGGCCCCCAAATTCCCCCAATTTAAATCCATATGATTTCTTCTTATGGGGTTATCTTAAGGATATATTTTATAGGAAGAAACCCTAGTCTATCAAGAAATTCAAGAAACTCATCACAGAAGAGGTTCTGGCCATTTCTGATGACATCAGAAAAGCCGCATTTGAGAGTTTTGGGAAATCGGTTGAAGTGACCATTTCTAGTAAAAGCAGTCATTTTGAAAGCATAATACTCAATTTATTCATTATCATAATAAAAGAAGAATTGAAATTTTATCTTACGTAGTTTTTTTATAATAATTTTTTATCGTTTGAGTCACATAATGAAGCCCTTAGATAAAAAGTGTAATAAAAAGTAGTAAGAGTAAGGCGCAATGCATGGAAAATTCTGATAATGTAAAGAAGAGAACAAGTGTGAAACAATTATTTAACGTGATAGATTACCATTTCACATAACAGACACTTTTATACATTCAAACTTAAAATATCAAAACAACTGTGTGATTTTAAAAACAGAACCATTGTTGACACCGACCACTTCTTAATTTTTAGGGTTATTTTAAATAAGAGGTGTTTTTAATCGGCGACAAGACCTTAAGAAATTAAAGATCGCTATCTACAAGAATGTCGAGATAAATTCAGAAAATAAATAAACAATGGCAGTAACATTGAAGTGGAAGAAAAAATAAGATTTATTTAGACGAAACATAGCACATTTAAAGTAAATAGTATCGAGAATACTCCCCCTTGACAATATGTGTCATGACATCTATGTGGGGGGGTCTTAAGCTGTTATTGGTATTATGATGCTTTTCATTAACGTTTGCCGCGATCACGACTCGCGCGTAGTAATGAAGTGGCAACATAAATTGTCGTATAGCCATTCTCAAGCCTTCCTTACCTAATGGGTTGTATTGAAATATTTCTGAAACATATACATATAATGTAATCTATAAAAAAGTAGAGCGTCGTGACATTTCCTTTGCTGCACGTAAGCCCCAACACCATTACAGAGACTGAAAACTTTGTGTACATGACAGAAAGCACTTCAGAAGCATTTTGGAAGATTCAGTGGTCATCTTGGCGATTCTTGTCCTGATAAAGTTGTAGTGAGACTCTAATATCCCGAGTGGGGGCTTGGTCTGCAAACTAAGAGGTTGGGGCTCTCATTAGTTCGCCCTCACGTCCCGGTCGTCGCGCACCAGCTCTAATATGGGGCGGTCTAGCGAGCACCATGCCTTAAACGATCCTTTTTCGAAGTAAATGCAGGTACTCAATTATTTTTAATGATTCAGTAGACCATCCGCCAGGCATCAGAGAGCTGATGGCGCAGTTGGAGGTTTCTGAGGACGAAAGACATGTAGTGCAGGTCCTGGTGCAATACTAGACAACATCAACCTCGCCGTTTCTTTTTCCAGGTTAGTCAGGCTCTGCCCCAGCTGTTAATTTCACAAACAAATTCATCAGTTTTCTTGCAATGAGATGGCTTGCTGTGAGTTGCTCCGTGAGTAGTGACCTCCTACTAATGGACAGATTACCTCTACTTCTTGGTTATGTCGTAAACTTAAGTACTTTTGCAGTTATTATTTTTGCTGTTATTTTCAGCAAAGAATAATTCGAGTATAGGAACTCTGCAGTCGTATTCTTGTCTCATTTTGTCAACTATCGTAGATGATTGATTAAGTAAAGCTAATTTGTGTTATCTAATAAGAGATCGCTTATGTACATAAGACGGCCTTTCGGCTTTCCATCAATACATCCTAAAAGAATTCCGGATTTACCTTGATCACTCTGTACAGTAGCGCTCATAAATGAGTGGTATTTGAATTTTTAAATCCGCCTTGGTACATATTGAATTAATAAGCTTTAAACAAGGTAACAAAATTATTAACTATTTTTGAAAACATTTAAGAAACATTTTAAAATGTTATCAGTTCTTAGAGACTTTCAGTTATTCACCGAAATTCAGAGGACCCTTGTTAAAGGAAGTTAGAATAGAACTCGTAAGTCATTTTGAGAAATCTTAGTTGCGTAGCTATCATTTCCAATACATCGTAAACGATTTCTTGTCAGTTTGATAGAATAGTTCTTTGCCTTTCTCCATCTAATAGACTTTTTATTAAATAAATATTTTTGCCAAGTTAGTCACAAATGGTATATTTCATCATTTAGTTCACACTGTTTATACATCGATTGCATATTGCTGGCCTGCAAGCTAGGTGTCCCGTAAAGAAGTCAGTGATTTCTAAGAATCGACTTGCCCGATTGACGTTTGCTCGCACTTATGTAGATCGCAGGGTAAATGAATAGAAGAAAGCATTGTTATCGATGAGTCAAAGATGATACTCTTTGCGACAGGTAGATGTTAAGCACAAGGGCGAAACATGCTGTAAAGATATTCTGTAAAAGTAGTATTGGACCCCTACTTCGAGTTGAAGATATAATAAATAAGAACAAATACTTTGATATAATAGGCTTCCATATGGAACGCAAGATCACAGAAAAAACCTCATATATCAACATGACAATAACCCAAAACATTCGTTAAAATTTATCAAGGAATGGCCAAGGCAAAAATTTAAAAGTAGGGTAAAGAGTTAGTCGCTTCTATATTTTGACGTTTTCAAAGAGTATTCCACTAAATATTAAATATATAAGCCTAAATTACCTGGTTTAGTGTCAAATTTTGTCATTTTATCTTTCATTTTTGCCATTTTAGTATCGCTATTGTCTTTAAGCCTTTCAACGCCTATAAAATATATAGGGAAAAAATATTTTAAAATAGTTTGTAATACTTTATTAATTGGTAATTAGTTCCTAACAACTTTAAGTCGAGACCTCGAGGCGTCATTAAAACTGTTCCCAAGCCAAAGCAGTCCGTCGCCCGCTTATGGCCATCTTCTGTTGGAAGCGAAGGACCAGCTTATAACTATGTCTGGCCGCCAAATCACCTAGACTATCTGAATAATTTTCGTTGTTAAGCAACTGACCACCTCAAAGGGCTTTAACATCTAGTTGCCTAAGTGCGACCAACTGTCGGTGAAACTAAATACACATAGATAAAAGAGTATTTTAATATTCCTGTGTTAAAAAATTTTTTGCATTTGCGTACCGACATGCAGATAGCATGATGCGTTTTGTGGTGCCGCGAGATTCTCAATCAGCTTGAAAACTGAGCATCTTGTCATTTCAACAGCATAGTATCAGGTAACAAAATCTGGCTTAATTTTTATAACAATAAACCCACAAGAAGAATTCCCCTAATCCGAGTAACCACCCCAGTTTTTGGACCTTGAGCAAAAAGCCACAAACAAAAAGCAGACTTGTTTGTTAAAATATTTACACCACAGCACTAAACCAGATGTAGAAATGGTAGAATGATTGAAGCAACCAATTGATTATACACTCAAGGTCACACCCCAGTAACATCTAAGAAAGTTGAAGAAGAAATTTTAAAAAATCACCGGGAATTGACCTCATAACAAGAAGAACATTAAAAGAATTATCAAAAAATAGAGTAGTAGTGCTGACGTCTGAGGACTCAGTCAATTCTAAAGGATCCAGTGAATGTCATCTTATAAAAAACGATAAGCTGAGTTCCCGAACAAATGATTTCTTGGATAATCTAGGAAGGTTTGTTTACCAATAACTGAATTTTGGATCACCAATCTGGATATCCTGAGGCACATTCAGCAATCTAATAATGCCATCGCATGGTGTAAATCTCGAATGAGACTCTAGAAGAAAAAAAATGTGTAACTGCTCTGCTAGATGTAAGTCAGGCTTATCATAAAGTTTGGATGACTTTTAAAATGGCGTGTAAAGGTTAATAGACAAAAATCTCAGTGTACAACATCCAAAAAGGACAATGTCCAGCTCTGAAAATGTATAACAAAGATACACCACTAGTTGAAGAAGTCAAATGCCTTGGATTAACCCTTGATACTCAACTAACTTGGAAGAGACACATCACAAAAAGAAACGCAAACAAACTGACATAAAAGTACGACAGTTGGTTAATAGGACGAAAATCAAAACTACCACTGGAAAACCGGTTGCTAATCTACAAGGCCATCATAAAACCCAATTGAACTTATGGAATTGAGAGTTTGGGATGTAGGAGTCAGTCCAACTTAGCAATCATACAAAGGAGTCAATCGAAAATCCTCCAAATGATCATAGGTGCTCCCTGATTTGCGCCAAATCACGCCACCCCCACCGACCTCAGCGTTCCGTACAAAAACAGTAAAGATTATGATCGACTGCGATTTTACAGTAACCCTTTATTAGATCAACTTACCCATGGTGCTGACTATAGAAGACCCAAGCATTCCTTGCTCATAGATCCAAAAACCATACAATGCCATACAAATATAATTGTATATAATCGTATATCATAAAATTTGCTTATGAAATGTGTATTCTGATTGCTGGTCAAATTAAGTTAAAAAAATTATGAGACGTCCGATAAAACGTGAAACAAAGCTTTTTAACGAACAATGGCGTGAGGTGACAAGTATGCCGATATCCTTAAGAAAACGTGGAAAAGTTGTTTCGTCTACCACTTTCAAAATATATAGAGGTACATATAGTGTGGTAGAAAAGAAAATTTAAAAATTACAAAACCTATATAAAATCACTATGATTTTTACTTATAAGTATTAGTTTAAAAAGATATATTTGTACAGTATATGTAGAAAAGTTTTAAAAAATAATAAATGAAAAGGTACATATGTAATGAAGAATCTTTAAGCAAGTGTAATTAATTAATTATCATTGCCCAAATAAAGTCTATGCTCCCAGTAAAGAAAATCAATAACTAAATGGACGTTTGATGCCTTTCAATATTTAATTACGGATGCACTACAACAATCGGCCGTAACTAGGCGCATCGGACGCAAACGAGTGCAATTGATTGATGGCGCCGCGTCAAAATATGCTACGCCCGCGTTGCTGCTGCATTTCAAAAGAGGCAGCTTAAACGCGCCATCCATTTATTTTGCTCTAATGGCGCGCTCTGCTCATTTATTGCGCTGCTTTATGTTTGCTTGCCGCCGAGCAGAACATTCGAAGTCCACCCTTTCGGCTAGAAACAAACGGCCGATGTAGCGGAAAATTCAAACTGTTGATTTATTTGGGCTTATGCTTCCGCTGTTTCATTTGTGTTGCGAGCCCTTAGCATATTTCACTTTAAGCGGGTTAACATGGAGATTATAGTAATCGGATGGCTCCGAATTTCAGTAATGTGCGTACGGCGAGAAAATAATAGCCACCAAGCTTTCAAAATAACCACGTAAACTCTTCCCAGACTAAAAGCGCCTGTTAAGGATTATTTTTGCTAACATGTTCGGTACCATTGCAACTATCTTCAAATTTCTTCTATAGAATCAGAATTCTATTACTTCTAGCGACATTTTTAATAACAGTGTTGTAAAACAAGAGATTAAAAGACAGCAATTATTTTTTTGTTTTCTACAAACTTCCTCGCACTAAACCAAGTATGCAAAATAATTTTTTACCAACATTTGGTTGATTTATAATATATCTCATAACAGTAAGTGATAAATTTTTACATAATATGTACTGTCATAGTATGATCTCCCAAAAATTCATAAAAAGAACATTCCTTTACGCCCCATAATCAGTGATGTTGGTTCTCCCACCCACAACCTAGCCAATTACCTTGCTAAGACTCTCTAACCTCTTACAGAGCAGGCATCATCCCAAGTCTGAAACTCCTATAATTTCCTAGAAATACTCAAAACCTCCCCTATATGCAAACATGATGTCATGGTCAGCTTTGGCCGTTTCTTTGTTTAAGACTATCCCAATTCCTGATACCCCAAAGTTATTGAAGTCAAGCTATAATATAAATAACAATATCTTTCCTATCTAAAACTTACTTTACCTTCCAAATTAATGGTGCTCCCATGGATTCCCCACTTTCACCTGTCATCGCTAACTTTTTCATGGTCGATTTTGAAACAAAAACCCTCATCTCCTTTCACTTAAACCTACCTGCTGGATACGATATGGCGATGACACATTTGTTATCTGGCCTCATTGACATGAGACACTTCCAGAATTCCTTTCCTACTTAAACCAAATTCACACCAATATCAAATTGGATCTGGTGATGAGGTATTTTGCAACTGAATCAATTTTGGCGGGGTGGTAATGGGATTTGGCATTTAGGTAGCGGTTAGTATTAACTGGGTTTTCTATAGACAGTGTAATGAAAGCTGCCATTTGAAGGATTTCTAGTTATAAGGGTATCTAGAAAGAGAAAGAAATTATTTTGTTCAGCTTCCATGGTAAATTTGATATTGGTGTGAATTTGGTTTAAGTAGGAAAGGAATTCTGGAAGGGTATCATGTCCATGAGGCTAGATAACGAAAGTGTTATCGACATATCGTATTCAGCAGGAAGATTATAATAACAAAACCTTCAAATAACAGCTATTACAAATAAAATATAATATTTAAATAATTTTCGCCTCAAATCTTAACTCTTCAGTATTATTTTGCCGAAATATAAAGTTAAAAATAAATGTTTAATGAAACAGCAACTGACAACTACAATATATGGTGGGTTAGCTGTAATCACTTAAAATCATATTTCTCATCAAGCCCAACCCATATACCAAATGAAGCAGGAAAGGGCCTATAGGGTGGTTATTAGAAATCTCCACTACTCAATACCTATCGAAGATATAAAAAAATATAGAAGCTAAAGGTCACACCGTTCGCAATATTATTAACATACGACATTGAATTAATAAAAACCACTATGGCTATTTTATATAGATTTAGAACCTAGAAAAAATAATAAACATATTTACAGTTTAGAATTCATAGCACATATGCGAATAACTGTCGAACCGCCACATAAAAAGCAATATCATATAATGTACAAGGTGCCAACTATATTGTCACTCTAAATATTACTGCACACGACCATACAAATGAGTTGACCACAACTCCACATTGTGCCAAAAATCTAAAAGCACTCCAGCAAAGTGTGCACTTTGTGGAAAAGATCATCCTTCGAATTATAAAGGTTGCGAAATACATCAACACTTACAAAAAGCAAGAACCAAATCCAGAGGAAATAATAATCAAAATTGTGATCAACCCCAAATTCCACATATCCAAACACCGAACCGATTAATACAACAACAACCAAGAATGGACTTTCGAACATATGCTGATGCTGCACTAGGGCTGAATACAGCAAATCAAGATAATGACTTTAGTGGCCAACTCAACCATTTCCTCGCCGAATTCAAAGCAATGTTCAATCAGTTAATCTCCCAAAGCAGCATGATAGTAAATATGCTATCAACTGTCATCAATAAACTAGTCTATTAATGGATACCTCATCTTTACGTATAGCTCTCTGGAATGCCAATGGTTTGGCAAATCACAAAACAGAAATAACTTCTTTCCTATAAATTAATAAGATAGATATAATGCTTATATCTGAAACACATTTTATAGACCGACCAGTATTTAAAATACCATCTTATACGATTTATCATACCATTCATCCGGATGGAACAGCACATAGAGGGGCTGTAATACTCATACGCTCTAAAATAGCACATCATGAACTTCCTTTATTTCAAACTAACAAAATACAAGCTTCTGTAATTCATGTCAATGCTAAACCGAGATCTTTACAGCCCACCTAGACACGCAATCAATACCGACGAGTACGAAACAGTGTTTAACACTTTGGAACCTCGCTTCATAGTTGGTGGAGATTGGAAAGCCAAACATTCTGACTGAGGTTCCAGATATATTACGCCCAAACTCCAAAATCTACTACGCCTCATAACAAACAAAAACTATTCGCATTTGTCAACTAGTCAACCAACTTACTGGACAACTGACATAAACAAACTTCCTGATTTGTTAGATTTCTTTGTCATCAACGGCGTTGCAACTAACTACCTTCATATTGAACCTAATTGGGACCTTTAATCGGACCATTCCCTCGTTGCCCTTATCCTTAGTACCCATATTATTATAAAATCAAATCCACCCAAATTAGTCTCTCCAAAAAATGATTGGACTAGCTTCCAACAATACATCGAAGATAATTTAATCCTGAACATTAAATTAAAAGAACCTAGAAACATTGATATTGCTGTACAAAACTTTACTAATACAATACAAGAAGCAGCCTGGATAAGTACACCAATAGCAACCACAAATAAACAAGAAGTTACATACCGCTAGAGATTCGACAGCAAATTGCACAGAAAAGACGTGCAAGACGCACATGGCAAAGAACTCGCAATCCTATTGATAAAAATACATATAACAGGTATACAAGATTACTTAAAACTACACTACAAGATTTAAGAAATTCTACATTTAAACATATATTACGTCTCTGTCGAGAGAAGATCACTCGGTATGGAAAGCTACAAATAAACTCCAAAGACCTACTAATCACACACCACCATTAAGGAAGCAAGGTGGAAGCTGGGCAAGAAGAGATCAAGAGAAAGCAAATGCTTTTGCAGAGCATTTAGCCCAAACTTTTAGTTCTCCAGAACTTAATCCTAACATCAATATTGAGAATATCAATAATTCCTTAGCTGCACCACGTCCAATGATCCTCCCAATCAAACCGTTGACACCATCTGAAATAAAACATGAAATTAACAATTGTAACACACACAAAGCTCCTGGATTTGATCTTATAACTGGCCAGATTCTTAAGAAACTACCGAAGAAGCAAATAAAAATATTAACTACTACTTAAAATAGTATGATAAGACTCACCTATTTTCCCATTTCTTAGAAATTTGCCCAGATCATATTAGTACCTAAACCTGATAAACCACCTAATTCAACTTCTTCATACCGTCCTACAAGCCTACTTCCTCTGCTATCTAAAATATTTGAAAGATTACTACTAAAGAGACTGCAGACTGATATTAACCTGAACTAGATACTACCTAAACATCAATTCGGATTCAGAGAATGATACTCCACAATTCACCAGTGTCACAGAATCGTTAACGAAATCATAAGAAATCTGGAAGAAAAAAAGGTTTGCGTCACAGCACTTTTAGATATTGCTCAAGCTTTTGACCCTGTTTGGCGTAAAGGTCTTTTATTTAAGCTAAAACAAATCCTTCCTGCCTACTATTATCTCACCCTAAAGTCCTATCTCAGCGATCGCTTTTTCCAAACTTAATTTAATAATGATGTTTCCACAATCCACCCAATCGAGTCAGGAGTACCACAGGATAATGTCCTAGGACCATTCTTGTACCTTGTATTTACGGCGGACATACCAACTACTGATAGTACAACCACTGCCACTTTTTCAGACGATACTGCGATACCGTCAGTTGACAATGATCCTCAACTAGCTGCTGATTGTGTCCAAACTTATCTAGACAGACTTGAAGAATTGCTCAGTTCCTGGTGTATCAAAGTAAATGTCGCTAAATCAACACAGATAAATTTTAAAACTAGACAAATCGACTGCCCAAATGTCTCCATTAACAATATCCAGCTACCTGTCCCAAACAAGGTCAAATACCTAGGACTAATACTAGACTCTAAACTCACATGGCGGCCACACTTAATATCCAGAAAGAATCACATAAACAACAAGATTCGACTAATGTATTGGTTACTCGGTCGTAATTCTTAATTGAAAATAGAAAATAAAATACTTCTATATAAATGTATTATAAAACCCATCTGGGCATATGGGATTCAGCTGTGGGGTTGCACAAAGGCCTCAAATTCAAAAACTATACAACGACTGCAGTTCAAAATCCTACGCATGATTCTAAATGCGCCTTGGTATATAAGCCATAAAACCATTCACGATGACTCAGCCATTCCTACAGTTGATGAAGAAATCCAAAGATTTAGCATCACTTATTTCTGCATCACAGTGAGGAGATTAACCACCTAATGAATGAACTAGCTGTACCTAGAAGACTGAAGAGGAAACGCCCCACTGATTTACAGAACTAAATTACTTGAGTATCACTTATATTACCTTTGTCATACATAAATCATATACGGAGAGTGATCGCTGGACCACTTCTCCCCTCATGTTGTACCTACTAATTAACTTATTTACTAAATGTATATATAGAACAGATTGTAAATTTCTAAATAAACAAACAAAAAAAAGAGCTACCCAAATTCCAAACCAAATAGATACAAGCTACATATACAAAAGCCTCAAATTCTAACCAGTACTATACTAATGACTCAAAAATAGAAGGAATACATTAAACGAGTTTTAAATGATGAATAGCCAGAAAAAAACAACAACTTTGTACAATTTGCAGACCTATAAAAAAAGAAATTTTAGAATTAACACAAAAAGAGAATACCCCCCCAGGCAAAAATGGCATACCTGCGGTATAAATAAAGTATGAAGAGGAACAGATGCAACAAAACATTGTAGATATGATCAGAAAAATATGGGAAGTCGAAAGAATGCCCGAAGATCGAAAAGGTGATGTACTTATACCTATTTATAAAAGAACAAGCAAAACGAATTGTACTTATAAAATTGCCATATTGGGTACGATATACAAAATATTAGCTATTGCAATAAAGAATAGGCTGGAAACTTATTCGTATAACATCTTAGGAGAATACCAAAGCGGTTTCCAAAGAAGACGACTTGTTATGGACTCCATTTTTACATTGTAGCAAATAATTACAAGCAGTTGTGATCGCAACCCAGTCATCCACACACTGCTCGTTCACTTTAAGCAAGCAGACCATCAAATAAGCAAAACAGATTATTTGAGGGTATGAAAAGTCTGAATATACTAGCAAAGCTGATACATTCGGTAAAAATGACACTGAAACATACAAAAAGCAAAGCAGGGAATAATGCAGAAATGTCAGACAGTGTCAACATCGGGAAAGGAAGCGATCCACTATTGATAATGTTACTCAACTGGATGCTAAAAGCAATAATAAGAGATGGCGGTGTTACAACTACATATACTGATGACGTAACGCTTATGACAAGATCAGCATCAGAGCTGAAGAGATTGCAAGAAAGATCGAACGTCGGACCAGGCAGAGGATTGCGCGTTAACGTATAAAATACGAAATATATAATAATAGGAAGAAAGAACCACACAGCAGCAAACAAAATATCAGTAAATTTAAAATACGGGGTGAATTGGAGATAAAAATTATATTTTTAGGAGCGTTTATATCACAGCTAAAGCAGGAAAGTAAATAGATAAAAGCTTGATTAATTGAAATTGAAAAAATGTGCGCGTGCTTTAGAAATTAGTTGCCCAATAGAAAAGGAGGACTAACAATGAAGTGACGCGTCTTTACAACGAGCCAAGCATAAAGTAGGTCATAAAGGGACAGCGTTTAAGGTAGTTCGGTTACTTACAAAGGATGTATCGGCATAGTATGCCAAACAAAGTAATATAGAGCGAGATAAAGAGCACATGGGGAGTGCGGCGTCCTAGGAGAAAATTATTAGCAGCTGCAGTAGACTATTTGAAACAAAAAGGACTTATACAATGGTGGAAGGGTTTATGACCTTTCCGACCAAACTAAAGCGTCTTTACCTTGCGTCAAAGGCATTACTGACAAAATAGGCCACATATTGGATAAACAAGATATACAGACTGTCTTCACGACCAACAGTGAAATAGCTAACTTCATCCTCCCACCTAAGGACCATTACCTTCACGAATCCTAAGGTGCCTACGAAATACTTTGTGGTGACTGTGACCAAACGAACAGACCAATATCTAGTTGTATATACGAAATTATTTAGCTGTACAAAAGGGTGACATTTCTTCCTCTTTGGTCAAACATAACAAGGAAAATGAGCATATCATTAATTTTTCCGATTCCGAAACAGTCCTTTCTATTTCTTACCAGTAGAATTATTCGTGAAGATATTGAAATAGAAAAACACCCTGACAGTCTCAATACTTGAAAATTAACGCTTACCTGCAATTTGGAAACCGTTAGTAACTGACGTCATCACTTACGTAATCCGTTACAATACATAAACTTTCTCCAAACCAGTACATTTCCGGCACAAACAAGTCCCCACCCAACGATCACTTCTGTTTCTATAAATAGTTCACTATTCACTTTACTTCAGTAAAGCACACGAAAAGCCAATATTCTTTGACACGTACTTCTCCTTGGGGAGTAGGAAGATTGAAATCCCAAATAAAAAACTAAAACTCCTTCAAAGTAGCATCAAAGTGGATGCCGAAACGTCGGAAATGTCTCAATAATCGACGCAGTTCAACCCTTTTTCCAGTCTTTAATATTTTAATTTATTTACGATGGTGACTAAAACTTTAAACACATGCACTGGGCTGTAAACGACAACTACAACAGATAAGACAAATTTTCAGATATGTTGGATTTTTTTTATGAAGTATATCAACTAAAGTAAAGTCGAATCAAATCGCACGTCTTCTGACCATTCGCCAATTAGAACACTATATAGGCTTCCTGTTGGGTTAGGCGGTAGTACTGATCTAACGGTTAAAAAACTTATAGGGAACGCAAAGTAACTTATCTCAACGAATAACAAACTTCAAGTGCTAACTGAACTAGAAATAAAATGTCCGGCCAAGCAACAAAACGAGTTGGGATGCATTTCAGCACTTCTCTATGGGTCTGTCGCCTTCTGCTTTCATGGTAGTATATTTTTTTAGTCTCTGATCTTGCAATTTCTCTCTCCATGCTATTATTTCCGTATGTTTTCATTTTACAGATAGACCTTTCCTTTGCTGTCTTCTTTGTGTTGCCCAATGCAGTGAGTTCTTCGGTCATCCCTCTTCTGGCATCCTTTCCACAGGTCTGTACAATGTTAAGGTGCGGTTTTCCAAATTCCTGGTTATTGACGATCTTATCCCCATTTCTTGCCACATTTTTCCTTTGGGTCACATCTTCTCAGGTAATTTAGAGGCTTCTTCTCAGGAAATCTAATTTTGTGGATCTTATATTGTCTCCAATTTGTAGTTTCTTCGCTATATAATATTGTATTATCTATAATACTTTCATTACACCACTAGGCGTCTACTAAGTAGGGTAGCACTTTTGATTACAATATTTTAACAATGTCGATGTTTGATCTGCTCGCATTTTCCCATAGTTCTGTTCCGCATGACAAAATAGGGCGTATGATCGATTTATAAAGTAATATTTTGCTTTCGAAAGAAAGCTCAGCTGCTTTCGTTTAGTAAAAATACGTTTTTCAACGTAAGACGCCTAATAAATACATACTTAATTATTTGACAACGTTATTTTGAGGTATTTGTCTATTATTTAATAAACGGGCGGGCAGGAGCTTCTTCTTGCCGTAAAAGCTACGTGAACTGATTTAATTTCGTTTATGTGGATAAACCATATTTATAAGTTGCACAAACACGTATGTAAATAACTAGATGCCATATTTGGATTAGAATGCGATGAAAGAATTGCTGTGTCATCAGCAAAAGTAGCGACCTGATGAGGTAGGTAGGTGAGTAGTATACAGTAGATATAGGAGCGGGCCTAACACACTTCCATGGGAGACACCACCTTTGATTGGGAATAATCCCTGTACTTGACGATAAAGTATCTATTGGCGAGATAAGTTTTAAGTACTGCATAGTAGTCTGACGGTAGCAGCTTTTTTAACTTTGAATAACAGACCTTCGTATCAGACCTTGTCACAGGTCTGCACGACATCAAGGAATACGGCTAAACAATATCTCTTATTATCTGTCTTTTAAAATTATATCCACAACTTTAAAGATTTGTTCAATTGTGTCCAAATTATGGTTGGGAATGATGTTATTCTCCAGAATTATAGAAATTAATTTTTGCAAAGTAGCTTTTCAAAAACTTTTAGTAATATTGGTAGAAGGTTAATTGGTCTAAAAGAAGATAGCTCACCTCTTGGTTTGCCCGCTTTAAGAGTCGGTATGATTATTGCAATCTTCCACTGCTCGGGAAAGTATTGTAGTCTTATCACAGCGTTGAATAAATAGGTAAATGTATTTGAAGCTTTTCTCTAGTAGCTCCTTAAAAACTTTTTCCGTAATTAAATCGTGACCAGACGCTTTTTTTTGAATTCAAATCTGATATAATTATCGCGTTGATATCACTCACTGTAAAAGGTTTAATTGGTAGGCATAATTGAAAGGGGGTATCAAGATATTGTTGAATATCGTCTTCTTCAGTTGTAGTTGATTACGATTCAAATGAGATAAACACCTTTTTTAAGTGTGTTGCAAAGACGGCAGTTTTGTGGAGGTTACTTCTAGCCCAGCTATCGTTTTCTAGTCATATCGGCGATATATGTTGCGTTCCAGAGAAAACATTCTATTGTCTCGGCAGGTAAAAGACGCTTTAGATAGTTTTGGATCGAATGATGGCTTATATCAGAAAGCAAATGTTTGAGATTTGTTAGTCAATTAAGCTTCGTTTTGTCTTCGGGTGGTTTTGTTGCCTGCCACTTTCTTTTTTGTTTACGTTACTGCTATTTCCTTCTTAATTGCAATGGGTAAAATTGGGTCAATATTATTTAGCATTTTATTTGGTGCTGTTTTCTAGGCTGCTTGTTGGATTATTCCGGTGAAGTGTTCCACTGCTGCTATTAAATACTTATCGTTTTTAAATATATTTCGAGTGATAGTGGCTCATTTACTATTTTTCTGTAGTAATCCCAGTACGTGAATTTGTTGCCGAGAGTAACGAGATTTTCTATGCGTAATAGCTGAGTAGACAATGCCATAATTATTGGCGAGTGATCAGGAGACAGATCTAAATAGGACTCAACTTATAGTAGTTTGGATAATGCTGTTTATAATACAAAAGTTTAGTAGGTCAGGTACTTTCGTCATATCTGAAGGCCAATAGGTTGGCTCACCTGTGAACAGGTAGTGTATTTCTTTGTTCGTTATTGCCTTCAACAATTCTCTAACTTTTGTAGTGCGCACTCTTGATCCCCAATAGTCGTGTTTGGCATTGTAGTCTCCAACCGAGATAAATCTGTTGTATTTTGGAGGACAATAAACTGTCTAATGGGCATTTCCAATCTTCATTCGTAATTGTAGTTAATCGTTGATGTTCTGGGTTGTGTTTAGATAGTTTGTGGTGGAGAACAAAATATGTATACAAATATTTTATTAAAAATAATAATGTTAAAAGCAGATGTTGAACCACGACTGATAAATATATCTAAAACCATCGTATTATAGAAAATAAATATCATAAATATTTTTATCCAAAGTTTTAGTATATTTAGTTTGATGACTTTATTTTTGTTCCTCTATAAACGTGCTTTTTAGCTTCTAGGCTTTTTTTAGCTTTTTAGGCTTCTATATTTGAAAGGAAACCCATACGAAATCGATGCGGACGTCTGTCTGTCCGTCGCGACTTTCAACTTGAGAACTACTAAACCTAAGGACATAAGAGGGTTATCATTCAAAAGCCCATATCCTACCGGGTTGACATCCGCGAGCTGGCATAGGTACTATGTCCTATAACAACGCAATAAGGGTTTTTAGCGGACCCAGCTTCCAATATAACATTCCTGAAAACTTTTGATCAAGGCAGCTTCCAATCCGGAAACCAGCTTCTATTTCTGTCATTTCGGACATCTGTTACGCCATATAATTTTTGATCTGTGATAGATAGAGACATAACGTTTTTACTATTCAACTAAAGATCATAAGTCAAGTCCAGACGCCAAAAATCAGCCCGATTGGAAAATCTCGAGGCCGGTTTGATCGGAAGTGGCAGCAAATTTTTGTTTGTGTATAGAAGCCTCGGAAATCTGTGGGACCGAAGTTCCACGTCCGTACTTTTTAATGTTTTGTTAGTACTGTACTATACAGAAGCAAACACTGACCAAAGAGGAGTACCAGTAGGAAAAATAATAAAAAAATCAGACTTACGAATAACAAATTTCAACGCAATATCACCAAGTATTTTTACCGTTAAAATTGAATTAGAAGTACACATCTACGCCCCAGGAGAAGGAACAAAACAACATGAAGTCGATGATTTTTATATGCAATTACAAGATGTATCTGATCAAACAAGAGAAGGGCGTAGAAAATAATAATAATGGGGGATAGAAACACGAAACTAAGTAATAGCATATAATGTAATAGAGAACTAGGATGCGCTTACGATCCTATAATTCTGCCAAACAAACGAATTAATGATCGGAAATTTCTACTGCTAGCAAACCCTAAAAGGAAATCATAAATATGTTATATGAAAGGAATTTTTTAAAAATAGAACCATACGAGAAGCAGAAATAGAGCACATATATTAGTAAAAGCAAAGATAAAAAATGAACAAAATAATTTATCATTGCACCAAAATACTAATGAGAAAAACCAAAATTGAAAAAAAATATCAACAAGAAATGAGCCAAGTTTTAGAAAGGCAAGCAAGATAATATTCAAGCTTGGAATGACTACAGATTTATTTTAAAGAAGTGATAAATGGCAAGACAGAAGGAAGGTTTGGGAGAATCGCAATAAAGAGGGCACAGAAAAAATAAGTTGGTGGAATGGGGAGTTACGAAGAGATTTGGGGATAAAGAAGAAAGCATGGAAAAAGTTTACCCACTCCAAATTGGAACAAAACAAAATAGATTATAACACAGAGCGAGGTAGAGTTGACAAAGAAATAAGGAAAGCAAATTAGAAAAGCTGGGAAGAATTTTGAATAGAAATGATCAAACTTTCAACAAGAACAATATCAGTTTCTTAAATAGAATCAAAGCAATGAGATAAAAGAAATAAGGGATGTGAGAAACAAAAACGAAAGCAAAATATTACAAATTCGGAAGAAACATTGTGAAGAGATGAAGAAGAAGGCAATGTACAATATAAGGAAAAAATAACAATAAATAAATTGGAAGGAGTCTTGAACAAAATCAGACGAACGAAGATATGCGGTAGTGATTATATAGATCCGAAATTGATAAAATAGATGGAAGAAGATGGAAATAAGTAGACGTTGGAAATGTATAGAGAGGCTTAGAAAACAAACAAAAGAAAATAAGAAAATAATTTAATTGTCCCGATACACAAACACAAACAGTGGTTTTCAAAATTTATTCGAGCATAATTGAAGGTATGATTAAAAATGAGAAGAATGGTAGAAAGTGAATTAGAATAAAATACAGAAAGGAAACACAAACATCAGATAATACAGAAAAATTAGAATCATTTTATTGACATCAGGGCAGTAAAACAAAGTAAAATAATTAAGGGACAAAATAGTTCAAAGTTATAAGCTTGCCTGAGAAGCTAAGAGGAAGGGTGCAACTAAGTGAAGAACAATTCCAATATTTTGAAATGGCGAAAGAAATAAACCAGAGAGACATCCTGAGACACCGAAAAAGACACTTACAAACAACTAACACCTTTAAAAATTAATATATGTAGACCATAGCTCTAGTAGCATACTCCCTTACATAATCACAAAAATTAACAGACACTTGGACGAAAGAGACTGAAAAAATAGAAAAAGAAGTGATAAGCCAAAAACCAAGAGAAGGAAAAATATAACACAATCTGCAAAGAAGAATTAATAGAGCAAGTAACTACTTTTAATTACTTTTGCACCATGTTTACACAAGATGAATAAATAAATCTATAAATAATAAATGCGTCAAAAATATACAAAACAATACGCGGAAAGAAGAAAATAGGGGATAGAGGTATACAACACAATAGCCATACCAACGATAACACATGTAAGTGAATCATTGGTAACACAAAGGAAACACGAAATCATGGTAACCGCGGCTGAAATAAAATAACGAACAAAACACAATGGGACAGAGTACGAAATGATAAAATTAAGCACTCTGAAACAGGAGCCCATATTACATAAAGTAGTACATCTGGTTCGGACACATAGCTAGAATGGAGTAGAGAAAACTAGTAATAAAGGCAATGGAAGTAAAACGAAAATAATAGAAAGAAAGCAAGACCTATAAAGACGTGGCTGGAGCAAGTAGAAGAGAAGGACGATGAGGGAAATGGCAAGGGAACAGAATAGCTGAAGAAAGAAATAAAATCCAACACCCCAAATGGTAAAAGAAGATAAGGACAAAAAAAGGGAAAAGAATTTTTTAGTACCAATTTCCTTGTTTATTAACTATTATCTAATCAGTAAGACATACCTCACCTCTCTTAGATCATGTGTATTTACTAATGTTCTTTTTATACAAGAACGTATTAGTTACCTCTCATTACATTTCTTTGGTATGTAGAGTTCCCGCATTCCAAGTCGCAATGTTTAATGTTTTCATCATTCGTTTCCGTTTTTCTTTCTCCTTGCTGTGTTCCTCATCGTCCTTTCAGAGGCTAGAATTGACATTTCGAACTAAGTTATGGTGCCGACCTCACGTTAGGAAGATTTATATCGTTCTTGTCTGGTCTGTCGTGTTATGTTAGACAGGAACACCTAAAGTCCGTTTTAAAGAGGAGGGGGCACTTATTCTACGCTTTCCTACCCCAAAATGTACCTCGTCTCTACACATTTATTTAACACTCTTTCAGAATATACGTAAATTTCAATTAACCTCTATAAAAAGTGTCCAGAGATGATCAAAAAAGGCGGCTTTCCCTTTTAGACTCGCAGCATAATGGAAAATCAATTTGTAACCAAGTTCTTGTTTGTCACTTTCCTTAACAGATAATGTTGCTAACAAAAACCTTTAATTAATGTGGCTCTCTTTGCAAGGTTAGTTTTATTATAACAAGTCTGATAAATTTTAATATTTGTTTTCTATTTGTAAATTTAAAATTCTTACTCAAATGTATTATACAATGTTACATTAAGCAATATTGTTTTGAATATATGCTGCGCTCCGAGACCTGCATTACTGAGGTCAGCTAGTTCTGTTTAGTTTTTAGTCAATAATATAACAGACGTTAATAATTGCAAAGCTTTAAACAAAAGCCGCTAACCACCGTTGCTTTAATTACAATCCAAGCAATCGAATAGCGAACGCCCATACTGCGAACATAATCTTACGCGAGTGTTCAGGCAGAACGGTTGTGCATTGAGCGTTAGCAGGGGTAAACCTCGGACTAAGCACGCATTTCAATTAAGTTCTATAATTGATACCAAATTAAACTGAAATTTGCTATTATAAATAATTTATTATTAATCTGAGCTTAATAGATGACAACTCTTAAAAGGTGGTGCAAAAGTTCACTTAATATCTATAACCAATTATTAATTTGTTTATGTATATTAAGTGACAAAAAGCAATAAATTCTTATTCTTCTTTTCCTGCCTCATAAGTAAGCAGAACTGCCTGTTCCTTCTTCGGTCATTCTGTAATTTAAATTTTTCTGGGACGTCTTATCACTCTTCTATCGACTGCCCACTTGTCTCTTGCTACTCTTACCGAGTGGTGCCATTTTTTCTATATGTTTGTTTAATTCTGTTTTTCTTCCTTTTATCCAATTACACTGTCTATCTTACATGGACAATTGAGGAGCTAGAAAAGAATAGAGAAGATGAGGAAGAGATCGAAAAACCGAGGAAAACAAAAAAAGAACAAGATCGACAGACGACGAAGGAGACAAAACACCAAAAGGAGCAATACCAAAAAAGATTAGCTGGATACAAACGATGCTGGTACCCCATGGAAGCGAAACAAAGAAAATTGATAAACGCCTAAATAAAAATAAAAATATAAACTTAACCGAAAAACAAGTAGAGGAGAGGGAATCATTAAATGAAACCCTGAGAAACATAACGAAAACAACAATAAGAAGATGCGATTCAAAAAACTAGTAAAAAATGAAAGCCGGACGGAAACAAAAACGATGACAACTGAAAGCAAAGAATATGGGCATGATGAAAACGGGATGGCGAGGAAAAGAAGACAACAAGATAAAGTAAATAAACAAATAATATGTAATAAAAATAAAAAGGACCGAAATATGGCGAAATTAGGGACATGGAACATAAAAACACTACTAGAAGTAGGAAAAATGAAGAGATCAACAAAGAAATGCAAAGATGTAAAATAGGAATATTAGCACTACAAGAAGTGAGATGGAAAGAAGAAGGAAGAATAGACAAAGAAGAATACTCAATAATATATGCAGGGGAAGAAAAACAAGGATATAATGGAACAGCATTCATGATAGACAAAAATTCAGAAACCAAATATTGGAATTTAAGAAAATAAATGTTAGAATTTCATACTTAAGGGTAGAAAACCAGATAGCGAACATGTCAATAATAAACGCATACGCACCAACCGAAGTAGCATCAAGTGAAGAGAAGGACGTATTCTACGAAAGCATAGAAGAAACATGCGAGAAAATACCAAAACACGATACGTTAATAGTGTTAGGTGATTTAAATGCAATGATAGGAAAGGAAGAATACATAAGAGACGTAGCCGGCAAATAAACGCTGCATGAAAAAACCAACGACAACGGGACAAGATTATGTAATTTAGCAGAAGAAAATAAGTTATTTATAGTAAGCACAAAATATAAACACAAAAGGCAACACAAAATCACATGGACAAAACCAGGACAAACCGGAGGAAATCAAATAGACCATGAGAAAACATAATACAGGATGTTAGATCATACAGAGGAACCAGCGTAAACACAGACCATCACTTAGTAATAGTAAAAGCAAAGCTAAGAATGGTAAGAGACAATAAAACCAAAGAAACAATTAAAAAATGGAACGTAGAAAGCCTAAACAATGAAGATAACAAAAGAAAGTTCCAAAAAGAAGTTAGTAAACAAATAAGAAGAAGGAACAAAAACGAAAACATAGAAACGGAATGGAGAAATATAAAAGCTGCAATAATCAATGCAGCAGAAGAAACCATAAAGAGAAAACAAATCATCAAGAAAAATTGGTTTGATGAAGAATGCAACGAAATGATCAACAAAAAGAGAGAAGCAAGAATAAAATGGATAAGAACAAACAAGGAAGTAGATTATGAAAGGTTCAAGCAAATACGGAAAGAAGGAATAAAACTGATAAAAGATAAAAAAATGAAATGGATAGAGACAAGAATGGATGAGTTAGAAAAAGATAATAAGAATAACACAAAACTATACAAACAAATAAGACGGCAAACACGAAAGAAAGCAATGACTAAAGTAGGTAAAAAGAAATGGCAAGAATATCTAGAACAAATACAAATCGCATAAGAAGGCAGTAATGAAGATGACGAACCAAATAGCACGCAATAAGAGACAGTGGAAGACAACAGGAACAACACAAGAGGAAGTTAACAATATCATAAACAACCTAAAAAACGGGAAAGCAGCAGGGTCAGATGGCATATACAATGAAATGTTAAAAAACGGGGGAAATGAATTAAAGACAAGAATATACGAGCTAATATTGGCAATATGGGAAAAGGAAATAATGCCCGAGGATTGGCGACTAGGGATGATAATGCCTATACGAAAAACTGGGGACCTAACGAAATGTGATCATTATAGAAGAATAATGTTACTAAACATAGAGTACAAAGTACTATCATCAAAAATATTAAACAGGCTTACTAAATACATAAAAGGAGAGATAGCAGACTACCAAAATGGATTCATACAGGGGAAATCCACAGTGGATGCAATACACGTACTGAATCAAGTGATAGAAAAATGCTATGAAAGAGAAATTGAGCTGCATATACTGTACATAGATTTTAAACAAGCATTTGACAGCATGGAAAGGGAAATGATAATGAAAGATATATCCATGCTAAGAATACCAGTAAAGATAAAAAGACTAATTAAAATGACACTGGACAAATTACAAGCAATGGTAATAACACAAGAAGGACTAATAAAACCAGTAAAACAAACAAAAGGCGTAAGACAGGAAGATGGGCTTTCTACAGCCTTGTTCAACGTAGCATTAGAAGGTGTAATAAGAAATTGCAAAATAACAGGATCTATAATAGAAAAATCAATACAAGTAATTGCATATACGGATGACATGGCAGTAGTTGCCAGAGACAAAAGAAGCCTTGAAGAAATTACAAAGAAAAAAGAAGACGAAGCACGAAAACGAGGGTTAGAAATAAATCAAAAGAAAACCAAATATACGAAAATAAGTAAAGATCAAACACCAGAAAATAAACTAGAAATAACACTGGGAAAACATAAATTCGAACAAGTCCAAACATTTAAATATCTTGGAACAGTAATAAGTAATAGAAACGAGAGAAGAATCGAAATAGAACAAAGAATAAAAGCAGGATATAATGCATACCACAGATTTAAAGAAATTATGAGAAGTAAACAGATAAGCAAGAAAACAAAAATGAGAGTTTACAAGGTTGCAATAAGATCAGCAGTGTTATATGCAAGCAAAACCATGTGTATTACAAATAAAGACGCAGAAAAAATTAAAATATTCGAAAGAAAAATAATTAGAAGAATATATGGACCAAAGAAGACAAACGAAGAATTATATATAAGATTAACAAACCAAGAAATAGAGGATCTACTAAAAGAAGAAAATATAGTAAAAGAAATAAAAGCCAGAAGAATACGTTGGTATGGACACATAAATAGAAAAGATGAAAACTCAATTACGCAGAAGATAATGAAATGGAAACCACAGAAAATGAGACCAAGGGGGAGACCGAAGACAAGATGGGAAGACCAAGTAATAGAGGACATAAAAACAATGAGAATTGACAATTGGAGAGAAAAAATTAAAAATAGAAAATTATGGAGAGAAATAGTAGAGAAAGCAAAGAATCACAAAGGATTGTAAAGAACAGTGGAGAGGAGTGACGAACCATTCCACTAATTTAAAATTCAGAAGAGCTCGAAAGAGTGGCAACAGTTCCACATAGGAATGTACTGTATATATATATATATATATATATATATATATATATATATATATATATATATATATATATCTTACATATACGCCTTGTATCTTCACTTCTTACTCTATCGCTTAATGTTTTATTTATAATTCTTCTAAGTAGTCTTTGTATTGCGCTGGTGTCAGGTTTGGTCTTATTATACTTTTATATATATGCTAGTTCTGGTTTCTGTCAATAAGAATTTGTTTCTTTATACTGTGTATTTCTTTACTTCTATTTTGCTGTTACTGGACATATTGATGCTTAGTTATTAAAATTCTTTTACCTGTTCAATTATTTTATTATTGATTACCCGCTTACATCTTAGTGATTCTTTACTTATTACTATTGTTTTCATTTTTTCACTGGATATTATCATATAATATTATTGTGAACTAATTTAAAATTGGTACAGTAGTCTTTGAAGGTTTTCCTGTTTTCTGTCATTATGGCATCATCTGCATAACATACGATCTTTAGCTCCTTATTTCCAATTTTTTATCCTTTTTTCGTTTTAACACATTGAACAGCAGAGGGCTCAAAGAATCTGCCTATCTCTTACCGCTTTCATAATAAGTTATGAATTCGGTAAATTCGTCTTCTGTTCTAACAATTAAATTCTTATCTTTATAAATATTTCAACTATCTTTGTTAGATCGGACGGGATACTTACGTCATACAACAGATGTATTACGTTATTTATTTGAACCCTACCAAACGCCTTCTTGAGGTCTATAATAGATATGTTATATTCCAGTAATTTTTCTTTTAGATGTTTTAGTATACACACGGCGTCGTGGCATGATCGACCAGTTTTGAATCCCGGTTGGTCTTCATTCATTTATTTTCTTTGCTGTTGTTCTCGCTGTTAATTTCAGTGTTGTGTCTAGCAGGTTTATTCGTCTGTAGTTAATGAGTTCTTTGAGATCGTCTTTCATCGGATATCTCGATGACGTCTTCGGAGGCGTTGTCGGACACTATTTTACCTTTGTTTAAACGGCGAACGCGTCCGCACTTGCTGTCAGGTTTAAAGGCATCATACTCTTCGCTGGTGGATGATCTGGATTAAGCAGACAAGCTCCGCGTCGCCCTCCATTATGGCAGATGGAGGCGACCGTGAAACTCTATGAAATCGGCTTTCAAGGATTTCGCTGACAACCTCTCCGGGCCATCAACGCACAGTTGCCAGGATTCTTGCAATTGTTCACAAATAGCCGAGCGTTTCATAAATATTTAAGCTAATACTGAGTTTTCACCTTCACTGTGTATTTTGACGCACACTGGTAGGCTGGTAAACGTACACTCAAGTGAGAAATTGACTTATCTGATTTATTTACCTTTTTATTTACCATACACAGATATAAACAATTTATTTTAATAGGAAGCCCTGTAATTGACGTTATCGTAATATCTGTGTATGTCTTCTTCGATTCAAAAAAGAAGGACATCTTTATAACAACTGAAAGGAGTTTTTCTTTTTAATTTTAATTTTCTCTCTATTTCACTCTATGTAACACAACACCCAGATGAAACAGCCCATGCTGGCACCGCCATACTCATCAAGACCAAAATCAAGCATTACGAACTACCCAAATATAGCAAGCCTTACAAGCCACATCCATAGTCGTTGAAGACTGGATAGGGCCCCTTACTTTATCAGCAGTCTACTGTCCACCACGACACAACAACAAACAAGAAACTTACGAACACTACTTACGAACACTAGGCAATAGATTTATCTCCGGCGGCGATTATAATGCAACGCATGTCCACTGGGGATCTAGACTAAGCACCACAAAAGGCAGATAAATACTGAAGGCTGTACATAACCTGGGATTACAGCCACTATCTATAGGCGAACCGATATACTGGCCGACCGACCTTACTAAACAACCAGACCTGCTCGATCTTTGTTTCCTTAAAACGTAAATCAAAACCTTCTAAACATTAGTTCCTGTCTTGACCTTTCAACCGACCACTCACTTCTAATAGTAACACTGGGCACAACAGCTTTCCTCAAAGGGAAGGCACTTACACTAATCAACAAAAAGACGGATTGAACTCTTTTCCGAAACCTAGTTCAAGACACCCTAAATACGGGCATTCCACTAAAATCCCCACAAGGCTTAGAAGATGCAGTATCGCATTTCACGCGGGTCATGCAAATAGCAGCTCATCAGGCCACACCTCACTTTGTCAACCACATCACTGCAACAAACTGTCCTATTATCGTCAGGAAATCGCAGAAAAACGAAGATTACGCAGTGGGTGGCAGACAACGCGGCACCTAAACGACAAAAGAGCCCTAAATCAGGCTACCGCTGAACTTAAAACCCTCCTATTCGACTTTCACAATCAAAATGTCCAACAATATTTGAAAAACTTGTCGCCACTCGAGACAGATGACTACTCCCTCTGGAAAACCACTCGATACTTGAAGCATCCATAACAACATAGTGCAGCTATCCGCAGTCTCAACAACTCCTGGGAAAAAAGCAACAGAGAGCAAACGCAGACCTTTGCAAAACACTTGGTGACGAAATCCAAAACTTCTTAGAAACCCCGTATCAAATGAGCCTCCCAATCAAACCATTCAAAATCAACCAGGTAGAAACTGCCATTCATACAAACTTAAATCTGCAAAAAGTACCGGGTCACGACTTAATTACTGGCTATATCCTCAAACAACTGCCCCAAAAAGACTATCAATTTCTAACCTTCCTCTTCAACGCCGTATTTCGCCTCCGCCACTTTCCTGACTCATGGAAATTAGTAATTACAATTCTAATCCCAAACCAGGAAAACATCTAGATCAACCAGCATCCTACCGGTCAATCAGCCTGCTTCCAGTACTATTGAAAGTCTTCGAAAAAATGCTTCTCGAAAAACTTGCTCCAATATTACTGGACAACCATATTATACCTAATCATCAATTTAGATTTCAGAAAACAACATGCCACAACCGAGCAAGTCCACAGGGTAGTAGCCCAAATTACTCAAGACTTCGAAGAGCGAAAATACTGTGTTGCAACACTTCTCGATGTCCAACAGGCCTTCGATAAGGTGTGACATGCGGGACTCCTTTTTAAAATTAAGACACTCTTACCACCAGACTACTTTGAAATCCTTAAGTCCTACCTCTCGAATAGACAATTCATGGTCAGACATGGCAGTGAGCTAACAAACCCGTACTCTGTCAATTCAGGAATTCCCCAGGGCAGTGTTCTAGGTCGAATATTGTACTTAATCTTTACGGCAGACCTTGCGACAACCCCAGACACTATGATCGCTACATTTGCTGATGACACGGCCGTACTTACATCGCACACTGACCCAGTCCAGGTCTCTCAGCAGCTACAAACACACCTTGATGAAATACAACAATGTTACACCAAATGGCATATCAAAATAAACGAAACCAAATCAGTGCAAGTTAATTACGCCTTAAGAAGAGGAACCTGCACACCCGTGACATTTAATAACCGGATGGCGGATAGCGCAAAGTATCTTGTCATTCACTTGGACAGAAGGTTAACTTGGAAAACCCATATCTGGACCAAGCGCAAACAACTTGGACTGAAGCTTCAGAAAATGTGCTGGCTAATATGGCGCAATTCTCAGCTTTCGCTAGAAAGCAAATTACTACTATAGAAACCCATATTAAAACCTATTTTGATCTACGGCATCCAACTCTGGGGCACAGCCAGTACATCTTACATCGAAATCATACGCAGATTCCAATCAAAGGTATTCAAGGCCATAGTAAACGCACCATAGTACGTACATTCCTACGGTTAACGACGAAATTTAAAAATGTAGTGCGCGGTATAGTGACCGCATCCATTGCTCATCCCAACATCTTAGTGGAGGGATTACTAGATCATGAATGAAGTGCAGCCGCTATTAAAAGGGTTTAAACCTTCAGACCTACTCCATCGATTTGAACAACAGCGATTCACAGTTTCACCTATACCGTTAAGATCCTCAGTGTGTTTATGTCAAACCAGACTAAGATAATAAAGGAGTGTAAACAATGGATGCAACTCCTACATGACTTTCATATTTAATTCTATGTATGTTAAACCATCTACTGAATGTCACATCAAGACAGATTGTACAACAAAAATGTTTAGCCAAGTTTCTACAGCAGTTTCTACTTTCTGGGGTGATTTTTAAATAGGATCAGCTGAAAGCCAAGGAAAACCTTTCTTTAACATGAGCTTTAATTAACTTTGTTACTTTTTGTGAATTGGGCGACAACTTTATTTTTGTCGGTTTCTTTAAGGTGGCAGTTCAAGATATTCAAGTACATACTATCTACTTCTTTTATACTGCAATAACTAAATTAAAGTTAATTTGTTACCAGGTACAACCAAATATGCTCATTTTTGAAGAAAAAAAATTACGAACGCCAGGCGTTGGAAACCAGCATTCACTCTTCAGGATCATAGAATAAAAATTCATACGTCCTTACTATTCGAAAGCAAAATGACAACCCCATACACGTTCTGCAGCAGTTTGGAGATCTAGATTTGTCGAATGCGGATTACAGGGTTATCAGAAAGGTTGACCTTCAGCGTTATATTAAGTCCAGGAAGTCTGGACCATACCTATTTTATTACCTAATGAAAAGGGTCAAAATCGAAATCTTTGACGCTTCTGCTAAAATGGCTCTATAACTGGTAATTGACTGTTCCATTCAGCTTTTACCCATAGCGGAAAAGGCACGATAGTATCGAAGTATTTTCAAACCAAATGCATAAGTATCTCTTTTTTTTTTAAATATATTTTTGCTAGATTAACAGAATCTAATAAAACACTAGACTTATTAACAATTAATTGACGATAATTTAACCACTATTTAATATAATAATATTTTGGGGTGCAATATATAGCAAGCCTTTATATAGACACATTTTCAAAGTATTCATAAATACAGCTCTGTTATATCGCTCTAGCTTTAAGTTAATTTTACTTACTTCCAGCTTTATTGAGTGTTCAGGTGAGCTCCCAAGCCTTTGCCATGCATTTAGGAGGGATTGTAGAGTCTTCCTCTTCTTCTATAGGTGCCGCTCCAACTAGTAAAGATTGGCTGTCATTTCTTCAAATCTTTCTCTGTTTCTTGCTATGTTAAAAAGGGTGCCGACCCTCGTGATCCCCGTCCATTCTCTTATGTTTCTGAGCCACGACATCTTTCTTCTCCCCACTCCTCTTCTACCTTCTATCTTTCCAATCATTATTTTCTGTAGTAGGTCGTGTCTATCATGCCTTAGTACGTGTCCCAGATATTTGAATTTTCTTCTTTTCGCTACGTGTAAAAGTTCTCTATCTCTTTCTATACTATTTAAAACCTCCTTATGAGATTTTTAATATTCGCCAAAAGACCCAAATTTCGAATGCTTCTATTCTTGCGCATGTGTCTTTCTTTAGAGTCCATGCTTCTGAGCCGTACAGTAATATTGGCCATATGTAACAGTTAACTACTCTCAGTCGTAGATCGATGCTCAATTCTTTGTCACATAATAGTACTTTCATCTTTCTAAATCCGTCTATGGCCATTTCTATTCTTGTGTTAACTTCCATGTCACTATCCCATTCTTCTCTCGCCCATGTACATAAGTATCTATATTTCTGTACTCGCTCTATGTTGTTACCTGCTACCGTAAGTCTCACGTTTAGGTCTCTTCTTGCTTACTACCATAAAGTTCGTCTTCTGGATGTTCATATTGAGGCCTAACCTTTCACTTTCTTCATTCACTCTGTCTAACAACACTTGTATATCTTCTTGAGTTGATGCCACCATAATGATGTCGTCGGCATATCGAATATTATTTGTTACTTCACCATTTACTTTAATTCCTTCCTCTCGTCCATACAGCGCATTCATCATTATATGCTCTAAGTATAAGGTGAACAGGGTTGGCGATAAAATGCATTCCTGTCTCACTCCTCGTTTTACTTCTATTTCTTCTGCACTGTCGTTTTCAATTCTAACGATTGCTGTTTAGTCCCGGTACAAGTTCTTAATTATTTGTATATCCTTTCCATCTAGGCGTATTTCTTCCAGTATTTGAATAACTTGTTCATGCCTTACTCTGTCAAACGGCTTCTCGTAGTCAATGAAACTTATGATAACGTCCTTCTGCATGTCTCTACATTTCTGTATTAAGACTTGTAACGCAAATAAGGCTTCCCTTGTACCTACACCAGATCTAAATCCAAATTGCTTGTTACTTAGTGTTTCGTCACACTTTTCCTTATCCTTTCATGAATGATGTTCAAGAACACTTTGAATACTTGGCTCATGAAGCTTATTGTGCGAAATTCCTTACACCTTTTAGTATTCGCTTTCTTAGGGAGACTTATGAAGGTAGACTTGAACCATTCTTTCGGTATTATCCCTGTGTCGTATATTTGGTTAAACATTTCCAGCAAAAGTCCATATCTTCCTCTTCCAGAATTTTAAGGATTTCTATGTTCACCTGGTAAAGCCCTGGATATTTCCTCCTTACTTTCTTCAACGCTTTCTAAACTTCCTCTTTTAATATCGAGGGTACTTCTTTTTCTAAACTATTGTCTTGTTTCTTCACTCTGTTATTTAAGAAGATTTGTTCTATATACTTTCTCCACACTTTCTTCTTTTCGCTTATCTCGGTCACAATATTGTTCCCCTTGTCCATTAAAATGTTATGTCGTTTTCTTCTATTTATTCCTGTCATCTCTTTTATTTTCTTATGAAGAATAAAGAAATCGTGCTTTCTCTGCAACTCTTCGATTTCTTTGCATTTCTCGGTAAGCCACTTTTTCTTTGCGTATCTGATTTCCTTCCTTGTAGCTTCCTTACATCATATTCAGTTGTATTATTGTTCTTGTACTTCCTTCTTTCGTCCATCATTTCTAGTATTTTTCAGTAATCCATTTTTTTTTGTCTTGTTTTTCTACCCCTAATATTTCTCTTCCGACCTAATGTATTATTTCGTTCGTTTTTTCCACTTATCCTCTACTGTTGGCATTATTCTTGTCCATTCTTTCAACTTTTCAGCTACTTTGCTTCTTATCTCTGATGACCTGAGTGTTCTTACTTCTATCTTTTTGTTGAATTCATTTTTCTTTTTAGCCACTTTCATGGTACATTTAAACTTTACTACTACTGGATTGTGATCGGAATTTATGTCAGCGCCCGGATATTTTTTTTGGCACTATTACTGCTATTTCAGTATCTTTGGTTGATCAACACATAGTCAATTTGATTTCTCTGAATATTTTCTTCTGTGTTAGCTGGAGAGGTCCAAGTATATAGTCTTCTTAAGGGCAGACTGTAAAAGGTGTTGGTTACCACAAGTTCTTGTTCCTGATAAAATTGTATCATTATATCTCCTCTTTCGTTCCTACTACCTAAAACAAACTTTCCTACTATCCCCGGTACTTGCCCTTTTCCAATCTTAACGTTAAGGTCTCCCATGATTAGGTTTATATCGTGTTTTTTCGTTGTTTTTATCAGTTGTTACAATTCTCCATAAAACTCCTCAATCTCCTCAATTGGATTCTCCGTAGTTAGGGCATATACCTGTATTATATTTCTTGGTCTTTCTTGGTCTTGCGTCTATCTGTATCATAATTGTTCTTTTCGGCATCGGCGGGATGCTTGTAACAGTCTCCGATAGTTCTTTATCAAGTAAAATAGTCACTCGATGGTGTCCATGTCGTTCGGTATTGCCTGAGTAGTACATAACTTTTCCGCTCTCTATTCTAATCATGCTACTTCCTCCCATTTTAGTTCACTTAGTCCGAGAACTTTAAATTTGAGTCGCTCCATCGCCTTAATAACGTTATTTAATTTTCCAGGTTGTTTTAAACCCCTGCCATTCCATTTTCAAATTTGGGTGTTCATCATTTTTGGACATACTCCGGAGATTCTTAGCACCACTGTCCCATTTAAGGGACGCCGGAAACTCGGGGCCATTAATTCTTCAGTGTTCATTTCCATTAATGACAAACTAGGGATGTTAATAACCGTGGTTTCCCGTTGCCTTCCGTTATCGCAGTAGTATAACCATTTCAGCCATTTTGGCCATGCCTATACTATTGTGTGAGTAAGCCAGTCAAAATTCATTATTTATTTGCCTTACCCCAGTACTGACAGGTACTGCTGCCCTCTGCCAGTTCCCCTATTTGGTCCGCGGGTACATTCTGTACCTAGCTTACATATCTGCAAGGCTTTCCCCCATCCGCCACCCGGAGACGCGCCGTGTGGGGGTTGGGGTTCCCCCCTGGCTTCACACGCACAGCATTTGTCGCCCTCTACTTAATTCAGAGGTGACCTGTCCTTGATTTACACCAGCACGGTCTACTCAAAGTAAATACTTTGGTTTGACATTCCTTAGAGTTAATTTAAATATTTACTTTTTTAGACTACAAGTAAAGTTTATTTTTTGCTTATAGTAGGCATGCTCTAGTTTTCTAGCTTGCGTAAATATGAAAATTTCGCCTACAAATGTAGCTAATGTTACATTTATTTCTGGTAGGTCTGATGTGTATACATCTACAAAATGGGGCCCAGGTAGTGCCTTGTAGACTGAACTCAAAGGTTTTTGCTTTCAGACAACTTTGGGACATATTAAGATCCGAGGATTTTCATTTTAAGATCTTCAACTATGTCAAAAATCTAGGCAATGCTTAAGAATATTGCTTAACTATAATATTTGTGTTGGAATAAGAATAATTGAGATGATCTTTTCTAAAACAGAACAGAACATTTGGGCCCCTTTTTGGCGCTTATTGTTACGCAACTTTTGTCATCAAAAGCATCCTATACTAAGGTAATTTTAGTTCTCAGGTTGAGTTCAGATAAGGCTGTATTTTCGTAAGAAAGTGCTAACGAGCTAAGTGCAGACTATGATTATCTATAGTTGCATAAACTGGGTATAACTGCATATTTATTTATTGTTTACTTACAGCTTTCTACTCATCAACTAATACATCAAAAAATAATCAAAACATATTATTTTGATTAGCTTCAGCTGATTCATAATATTCAAACATAGACAAGACTTACACCAGAAGCTTTATACTTATATGAACAGGGGGTGTCTAACTCGAAAGATTCTCCAATAAGAAACGAGAAAGCCTATAACATATCTAACATTGATTTTTGAAATAAAAAGCACACATTTGATAATACAGAATCTTCTTCTTTCTCTACCACCCAGTTATGCCTCACGGCGTTGGCAAACACAACACACGGTTTTCCCAAGCGGTTACCCTTCTAAGTATTAACCGCGCCCGACGCTGTTCACTTCGCTGATCGGACAAGAACCGGTGGTTCCATCTATTCTACTTTGCTCATATGGGTGGTTTTCCCAATGAATAGGGGCCCTTTACCTTGGGAGAACTGGTATCGAGTTATACCCCCGATGCTGGGTCGCCAGAGGCTCGTTTGTTATCTAGTAGAGGTAGGTGAGGTGGACATTTGAGTGACTAGATGTTGGCACCACCCCTTACAATCCGATAATGCAGAATCATTAAGCAAAAATAAATATTTTTCCCTGCCTATAAGTCTGCAACATACAAACAATTATCAAATAATAATACGATCTAGTTTGTACTAGCACAGCAGAAATTTCACAGAAATAACAAAAATAAAATATCCTGTTATATATTTCTCAATCCTGAGGATTCGAATATACAAGTTATAATCATAATTATTCTCACCACTATCTTAAATAAAAATTTTCAACAAATTTCTTCGAACAATTTTATTTTTGCAAATAACCAGGCCGTCGAGGAACAAGAAACCTATGTCAAACATTTTTTCAACATTTATAATGTTCCATAATTTCAAAATTATTAATTAGCTTTCAAGGTAATATTATTAAGGGAACGTCTGTTTTTTTTTGGTGAAATTGACAACTTCTAATTTTTATACAAACTATTTTATTTGAGATGTGAGATTTCGTGCATTTAAAATATAGCCTTAGGCATCAAAACAATTTTTGAATTATATTATTTATTTCAACCCAGAGGCTCGTTTGTATGCCGGACACGTGTGGTGGGTTGACATTGATATCTTTACCATATTTCCAAAAACAAAATCAAACGGCATCTTAAATAAAATATTTCTGCTATTCTACAAAATTTCGTTTTGGTCATAAAAAACCAGGTACAAAAACTTGTCAAAAAACGTCCTTTCCCTCTTCTAAAGTAAAATAAAATATTTTAGGTTCAATTTGGAGAATTGGTTGAGAATACAGACAAGCTATTGTTTCAATAAACAAAAAAAAATTAGTCGATCGGATTAATGGTTTCCGAGAAATCGTGTCCACTCGCGAAAAACCCATTTTGAGAAAAACGCATTTAAAGTTTTTTTTCGCATTCAATTATAATAGACGAAATGCTTACCACTCATCAGTCTGCAATTCCTGCGCCGTAAAGTAATCCTTGGGCCTCTTGAAAAAGTTCTTCTAGCTAATCATGCTCGTTTTTTCTCTTGACTCTCGCAACTTTGGAGGATTGCTGAGATTTTTTATCAGCATATGACACATTCATTTTTATTCCTACCACACTTTGTTTTATTTGGATCCTTACAAGGTCCTTTTTTTGCAAACATTTAGACATAGTGATCAAATTCAACGCTCGTTCAAAGGTCACGACGTAACTGGCGAGAAAACTCGTTGAAACTTGCACCGCGGAAAATCTGGTGCGGCGAGCATGCATGAATAGGTATAAAGATACGAATAAATTAATAAAAACATTGCGATTCTAAGGTCGATAGCCTTTCGAAAATATAAAAACCTGAAATTAATTTTTTGATCCAAAAAAACCCAACGCTTCTTCCAAAGAAACAAGCCACAACTTGCAGGGCGGGAAAAATGGCTTGGCAAGCGTGGAAATATATAGCTATATATACATGTATATCGTTGCGGTAAATTGAGATATAGAAAAAATAAAAAAGCATTATAATCCTAGGGTTTTCAACTTTCTGAAAAATAAAAATCTCAAAATAAATTTTTGGCCAAAAACAGACGTCCCCCTTAAGTCTCATTTGTACCCTAATGAGTAAGAGAGGTTTAGTGTATTCCTTTTATTTCTTTTATCTCCTGCTAGCTGTTCCAAATTCTTAGATTATTATATTTTTTCCTAGGCTGCCCCCGCTTTATTTTCTCTTCCAGTTTCCATTTTAGTATCCTCTTACAAATTTCGTTTCTAAGGCATATGTTCTAGATAGCCATATTTCTTTCTTTTTATTTTTGCATTTATTCTTTTCCATAACTCTTCATTATTCATGTAGTTTAATTTCAATATTTCTATTATTTACATATCACACAGCATTCAATTTTACATACACACTTCTTGCTTATTTGAATATCCTACTTTCGGCTAAGTATACAAAATAATCTACTACCATACCATTTAGTATTAATTTTCTCTTAGTTTACATTAAAGTGCATACGCTTTGTTTTCTTGATATACAATAGTGGCGAGAGTATGCATCCCTGTTTTACTCCATTCTTTTTTTTTGGAAAGCTGGTGCAATAACCTATTGTGCCTAACTTTTTACTTATATCTAGTATACCTTACCATTGTTAAGTTACCTTGGTAATTTCGTATTTCCAAGTGTATTCCATACATATTCTCTACTTAAGGCGTCAAAAGCTCGTTGAATAATCCATAAATATAATGGCGCGTCATACTCAAGGGTTCTTTCACTACGATTCATAAAGTTACTATATAATCTACACGTGACCCGTTTAATATTCCATTCAGTGTTCTTGTAAGATTTTATAAAATATTCTGTTAACAGTAGTAAGTAACGTAATATTTATCCAGTTTTACATTCTATCAAATTATTGTTCTTTGGTATATTAATAATTATCCCTTCCTTCTAATCTTTTGGAAATCGCTGTTACATTAACTATTAGAATCCACTTTATATCTTTTCTCTAACTTTTGCATCCAATTCTATATCTTCGGGAAATTTTACAATTTTGTCCTGTTATAAATTTCGACAGATTGCTGAAGTATTCCATCCATTTTGACCTCTGATCTTTTCGATGCATAGTAGATTTCCATCTTTGTTCTTGATGATTGAGGCTTAATATTATTGACTAACTTCCTCATATTATTGTATATCTTTCTCCTACCTCCCTTATAATTTCCTGTGCTTTCATTATGTCTTTAAAATATGTACACTTTAATGGCGTTTTAACGTCTCTTGTGTTTACATACATACATACATACATATATATATATATATATATATATATATATATATATATATATAAAGATTCTACAACTGTCGCCGTTTTCCTTCCTTCAACCAGATTCTCCACGCTTTTCGTTCTTGCCAGTCATTCTCCTCTAAACCTCTCCTTTCCATCGCTTCATCCACTTCATCCCCCCACGATCTCCTCGGTCTTCCTCTCTTTTTCCTTCCTGCGGGACTCCAATCTATTCCTCGTTTGATCCATCTGTTGTCATCCGATCTTCTTACATGTCCGTACCATGCGAGTCTCTTGTTTTCGATACCATGAATTATGTCTGTCCCAACTCCCATTCTTCTTCTTATTTCTTCATTCGTGGTTCTTTCCATCTTGGTTACCCCACAGCACCTCCTCGAATATTCCATTTCTGTCCCTCTTATTACTTTCCTTATCCTATAATAAGGAAAGTAATGTAAACGGCGGAAATTTGACCTACCCAGTTTTTCACATTTCTGGACGAATTATAGCCTCAGGACACCAAAAAAGTTGGTTTGAGCCATTGGTTCGTGTGTGTGTGTGTGTGTGTGTGTGTGTCTGTCTGTCGGTCTGTCAGTAAACAAGATATCTTGAGAACCGTAATAGCTAGAGACTTGAATTTTGGTGTGCAAGTTACTTGTAGGTAGGACGTGCAGTGCGAAGCTTTTGATAAAAATCGGCAGAGCCGTTTGGTCACAAGGTCGCAAAATCGGTCGCAAAGCGGTCGCGAATCTAAACGGTTAAAGATACAAAAAATTTATGAGAATAAAAATGATTTGTTATCATGATATAAACATGAATATAAATAAAAGTTGTTAAAATAGAAACTCGAAAAAAAATTGAAGTTCAGGATTTTTAATATACCGGGTGTTCAGAAAATGTTTAGGGAAATTTATATTACCGGATAGATCAAACCGAGACGAACAAAAAATTGCAATGAAATTTTTTCATTCGAGGTCAAATAAATAAGTTATAGCCGTTTAAAAATTAATTAAACGGACCAATCACAGCGCGCTCGGAGAGCTACCGGGCCGACTGCGGGAGGACGGGGGGGAGCGCTTGGCCGCTAGGAGGGAGCACGCAGGCGATAATGGCTTTCAGTGACGTAGCAAAATTTTAAGTACGAGACAATTATTGTCTTGTACTGTTTATTTTAATCAGCTTTCGAGTGTTGGACTCGCGCCTCGTCCTTTTTAAAACAGCAAGTTCCGGGACGAGAGCAGCAGCAGACCGATATATATATATATATATATATATATATATATATATATATATATATATATATATATATATATATATATAATAGGATAAGGAAAGTCGTGTGATGTTCACACCAGATTTTTTCTTTCATTTCCCTTGTTTATTACCCAATTTTCCGCTCCATACGTCATTATACTTTGTACAATTGTGGTGTATAATCTCGTTTTTGTGTTTTTCCTAATTTGTCTATCCCATATTACTGGATGCAACTGTCTAATACACGATCTTGTTTGTACCAGTCTATTTTTAATTTCCTCTTCCGTTGTTGCCTTGTCTGTTATTGTAAATCCTAAGTATTTAAATTTGTTTGTGGCTTTTATTCTTATATCCTCCTCTATTTGTAGGTCTTCTAACTTTTCTTCCGTTGTTGTTAAACACATGGTCTTCTTGTAGTTTATCTGTAACCCCGCTTTTTCGTACTCCTCGCTCAGTCTTCTCATCATGAAGCTCAAATCTTCCTCATCTTGCGCTATAACCACTTGATCATCTGCGTAGCATAACGTGTATAGACCTATTTCCCTTGTACAAACTTTTAACGGCCCTTATTAGGTGGTTGGGAATTCCTATCCTCTCCATTGCTGCCCATAATCTTTGTCTGGGAACCGTATCACATGTTTTTTCCAGATCCACGAACGTCAGATATATCGTTCTGTTTTTAACTCTTTTCTTTTCCAGTAATTGTTCTATTATACATGGTCCACGCATGATTTTCCTGCTGTGAACCCGGCCTGTTCTTCCCCTATTTTGTTTTGTATGTGTTTTTCTAACTTGTTTTTAAGTATTCGTCCGTATATTCTTCCCATTATAGCAGTGACACTGATTCTTCTATAATTCCCACATTTCCGTCTATCACCCTTTTTAAATATGGAGACAAGATAGGCTTCCTTCCATTCCTTAGGCATGTCTTCTCTGCTCATCACTTTCTGGACCATTATCGTTATCATTCTGAACAATTTTTCCGTTCCATACTTTATGAGTTTCGGTGGTATCCCTCCTGGTCCCGCAGCCTTATTGTTTTTTAATGATTTAATTGCCGCTTTTACTGCTTCCAGTGACACCATCTCCTCTTCTTCATCTTTATCTTTATCTGTCTCTTTCTTCTCTTCCTTTTCCTTCTCTGCCTTCTTTTCGATGTCCTTCATGTACTCTTGTTTGTTTTCTGTTAGCAGGTTCGCATAGTATGCTTCCCACTCTTTGTCTTCAATGTACTGTATTTGCAGGTGTTCTTTCCTGTCTGTTCGTAGATTTTTTAGTAACTTCCATGATTCAGAGCATCTAGTGCCCCCCAGGTATGGATCAATATTGGTAGAGGTTGTTTGCCAGTTGTCATTTTTTTCCTTTATTGTCATTTTCTTCACTTCTCTGGTCTTACTTTTATACTCTCTTAAGTCTTCTTCCTTTTTTGTGCTTAACCATTTGCTGTATAGTTCCTTTTTTTGTTTAATTGCTTGCTGGTTTTCACTTGTGAGTTTGTGTTTATATTGTGTGGTTTTTCTTCTTTTTCCCCTAATGCTTCAAATCCGGCTTGTTTTAAACTTTCCTTTATGTGTTGGTAAATCTCTTCTATGCTCTCGTATCTGAATTCTGTCAATTTATCGTCTAATCTTCTCCTATATAAATCTCTCACTGTCGTGTCTTGCAGTAGGTGTAACTTGAGCTGTCTTTCTTTCGGTATATCATTTGTTTTCTCTGTGTTTCTTTTTTCACTTGTTATTTTTCTTTGCCATGGGAATCCTATTTTTGCTATCAGCAGCTCATGATCCCTTCCACGTTCTGCCTCTCTTTTGACTCTTACATCCTTCGTTCTCATTGTACTGTTTCGTTTTAGTATTACGTAGTCTATTATGGATCTCAGCTGCCTTGTCTCTTGTATCCATGTGTATTTGTGGATATCTTTGTGTGGGTAAAAACCATTCACGATCTTTAGATTATATAGTTCACGTACCTCTGTTAATCTTTCTCCATCGTCATTTATGATGTTCTCTCCGTACCTTCCTACTACCTCGTCTTTTTCTTTCCTTCCGGTTCTTCCATTCAGGTCTCCTGCTATGATTATTTCTTGAGTTCGTTTAATTTTTTCTATTTCCTCTTTTAGTGCTCCTGTGAATGATTCCTTCTCTGCTACTGCGCTGTCATCTGTTGGTCCATAAACACCGAGTATTACTATGTCTCTGCCGTGTAGTGACATATTTAGTTTTATTATTCTTTCATTTATGGGTTCCCAGGTCTTTATGTTTCTTCTATATATTTTTTTTACTATTATTCCTATTCCTGCCTTTGCTCTCTTGTCTTTTTGCACTCCACTCCAACAAAGTATGTTGTTGTCAATTTCTTGAATTCCATGACCTTTTTTGTTTCGCTCAAAATTAACATATCCAGATTTATTCCTCCATCCTTGTACATTCCATGTTCCTACAGTTATTTTCCTGTCCTTTCTTCTCTTCTTTCTCATGGTTTTGTTTTCCTGGTTGATATCTTCAACTGGATTTTGACCCCCCCCCCTCCCGTATCCTATAGGGCTCCCTCTCTTCGAGATGTGGATTCCCACTCGGGGAATATTACTCTGATTCTTCATTTTGCCCGTGACTTTCCAAACTCCTTTATTACATGTGTTAGGTTGTTTATGCCTAACGCCATAACCCCCTTATATGGTGGACCTTTATATACGGCCGCCCAATCTGAGACAGTCGCCGTTCGTAGCCGTCCACTCTGGATCAGACGCTACTAGTTTTGGCTCTTCCGCCCTTTCCGCCATTGTGACTAATTTGTCATCTTCTGTCTTCCAGGTCGTTGGCCGGTTTTCGCCTGTAATCCCAGGTAGGAGCCCTTACTGGGTGCTATCAGCCGGGCCAGCTGAACCCAGGTTTCTTTTCGAGGTTATTACTCCTCGATCCCTCCTCCTTTTTCTTCCGGGCTTGGGACCGGCATTGGCGGAGTTTGTGTTTACGTCTTTTTCTAATAATATTCTTTGTTTAATTAAAGTACGAAGGGATTACTCTAATTCCATTCATCGAATTATCCTTATTAATCTTGCGTTCGTTTCTTTGTACACTTTAGCAAATCTTTAGATAGACTGGTTTGCAATCGTTTCATATATCTTCAATATTCTATCCTCCTAATTTCATTTACTAGTCAAAAATCTATATTATGGCATACTTTGCATTTTAGCCTTATTTCCCATCAACTAGAGCTAAATCACCATCAATATAATTTGGTTTATTCTGAAATGTTAATACACAATTCAGATATGTCCTAAAAAAGTTTCTTCAAAACACAAATAACCATTATTTTACTTTAACGATTCTTTATATGAGAGTAAAATTGAAACTTTATTATGCGAAAATCATATATATGAAGGACGGAGAAATCTAAAATAAATTTCGCAACAATTTGAGAAAAATTTAATATCTTTCTGAATATTACCCTATAAAGGTATAAGAAACAAAACACAGCTTCGGCCGTGAATTACAAAAGCGAGCAAAGCGCGTGTTTCTATGCAACACGCACAATAACAGTGTATACGCTTGTACTTTAATCTGCTGCGAGCTAATATTCCTGATGAATTTATTAAATCGCAATTATCTGACCCCACAAGGGCTAGACGTAACCATAGCACCCATTAATTCACCCCACGCTACACGTGGAAACCAGAATTCCTACTAAAGGGCAACCCTTAATATCGGACAGCAGCTCGGCCTCCAGCAGACAAACAGTAAGTCAAACTGCCAACGCTACACCAAACAAAAACATATTTTCTTTTAGAATAACATATTAACAAAGATAGTACACTAATGAGTGAAATTTGCAAGCCATACTCAATATTAGTGGCAGAAATAATAACACTATTTTCACTGAAGGTTCTGTAACTTTATGCCTTTTGTTTATAACATAATATACCCTATTAACCTTTTTTGTGTTATTTACTTTTCCTGTTCCCCTTTCTCAAGTAATATAACCCCTAAATAATGGAAATCCATAACGTGTTCTCTTTTCTTTTCTTCTATTACTTCTGTTTTATTTTTATTGATATTCATTCCGTGTCTGGTGAGTTTGTTGTTTCAAATATTAAAATTGTACTGTAAAGTTCTTTCATTTCCGCATTCCTAAGCTACATCATTCGCAAATACGCATTCTGTAGTCTCTACTTTTTTTGTTGCAGTGACCTTTGTATAAAGTTTTCCTTCGTTTTTCTAATGTCTATCCATGAAAATTTATAAATTGTAGAGGGCTTAGCCCATCTTCTTGCCTAATTACTTACTTTGTATAGAATACATAAGATTTCATGTTATTGTTGATTACGAAATTAAATGTTTCTTCATATAGACTTTGATTGCTTCTATTAGCTTACTAGAAACTTTTAAATTATAAAGAAATTCCAACATTATGGTTCGCGACATCCTATCAAACGATTTTCCATATCTAAGAATGCTAAGTATCTACTTTCCTCTATGGTCATGTACTTATATATATCTTTTAATGAAAGTATTTATCTTTACTACTCATGGTTTTTCTAAACCCACTCTGTACTTTTACTAACGTTGAGTGTTCATATATCTTCATTATTATCTCTCAATAGCTATTAGTCTTTTTGTGAATCGATAACTATAAGGTTCAGACCCCACTTTTTCAATGTCTTTTCTTAGTTACAGTTTTTATTATATATTTCCAACAATAGTTGATTGCATTCTTGTCCATACCAGTTAATGTACCAGTTGTAGTTTTATCCTAATCCGGTGCTTTTCTATTTTTTAACTTTTTTATTTTGTTTTTCAATTCTTCTTCCGTAATTTACTCCTTTTTCTTCTCTTCTCATGTTGTCTGATTTACGACTATATTTATATACTTGCTGGGTTTTTACTTCATTTTCTGCGTTTACAACAAATTTTGAAAATATTATTCTCAACGGTTCATAATCATGTGTTCATCTCGTAGTATTTCTCCTGCTTTAGTTTTTATTGCTATTACATCAACCTTTTTAAGACTCCTTATATTGTTAAGTAATAATAAAAATAGTTTTTCGTTTCCGGCACTACCTTTTTTTAGTTTCAGTTTAAAATGCTTGCATGATCTTTGTTTTGCTTCTTTTACTATAGTCTTGACCCTTTTCCATTATTCTTTGTATAGTTCGTAATTTACGCTTGTTTTGCTATTTAAGTATGTCTGCTATATCTTCTTTTTTATGTTAACTTGTTTTTTTAATTTTATCTGCCCTTCATAGTGTTTGTTTTTTTTATTTTTTATTTTACTTGTGCCACACATGGCTTTTGCCAAATATAGGCTAATATTTTTAAATAATATTCATAATTCCTTCCATGTTAATCTCTTTCCTTTAATTTTCTCAATTTTTTTGTTGATAATATTTTCATATTCGTTTGCTGTCTTCCTATCTCTTATTTATACGAACGTACTGACGTAACTTTTTCCATTGATATTCTTATTTTTTCTCCTGCTCCGTTATTATCGTCTTTATATATTTATTCTACAATCAATATTCTTCTCATAACGATTTCTTATTTATTTAGAAAATTTATATTACTTTTATTTAACAAATGTCCTAGTCCAGCCACAGCACTTTTTTCTTCTTTAATCCCACTCATGTTAAACTTAATTCGATTTCTTTTCCGTTGAAACTTTTTACATTCCATTTGTCCAATTTAAGTATACTTCGTGTTCTCATTCTTCTTTTTCTGCTTATTAAATTATTCCATTTTTAATTCATTCTTATGCCATATCATCACCGTAATTTTCATCCTCTGCACCTATAACCTTAATAGTTTTTTGAACTCCTTCTAGCTTGTTCTAACACTCCTTTTCTTTATTGTATTTCCATACTTTATTATTGATTATTACTTTTGAAAACAAATTTTTGCCTTCTTCTTCCCTTTTTAGCGTTGCTGGCTTCTTGCCTTATTTTATTTTGGATTTCTCTATCGCTTTTATTATGTAGTCGTTTTCATTTACGTTAGAGAACTCAAACATATTTTATCTACTTTTGTTTATGCTGTTATTCCCAATTTATTTTTCTAAAAAATCATCATTAATTCTTTTAGTGTGTTCTGGGTAGACTCGTTAAGTTAATAAGTTTTTCTTTTTAAGCCATAAATTTTGCTTCATTTTAATTTCTTGGGTAACCCTACTTAACATTTACATTTTTAATCCTAATTTAATCCTGGTTTACTTCTGCGTTTCCGCTCATCCGTAGTACTTTTGTCACTATGCATCTTAAACTATAAATTACTTGGATACTACTCTGTTTTGTTCAACTTCAGATTTTGCCCGTCGCGATAAGCTTAGCAATCCAGCTTAACAAAGTTTGACTATGGCGTCTTTATGTGATCATTTTGTTTTCTGCCTTTAAACGAATTTAATTTCGGAACTATTTGATGCACATCTATTTGTTACTATCACAGGAGCAACTTCCTAGATGCTTCACAACTTTATATTTTAAAAAGTAACTAGGTTATTTTATATTTATAATAGTTAATCATATTCTAATTAGAGCAAAATATTTATTTTATACTTTCTAATTTAGGAATTGTCCTTAATGTACATAGATAGTGTGGATATATAGTTGGAAAATTTTATAAGGTACTCTTTTAAAATCTAACAGTAGGTAACAATAGAGTACAGACCTACTCAAAGATTTCCTTGCTCCTGCTAGTTGATGGTTACCCCCACCTCCCATTAGCTAAGAAAAATCTTATCTCAACTATTAATCCCATCCAATTCGACTACACATTTTCATATATCAAACCATTCTCTAACTAGCCAGACAAATATGGAATTTTAATATCAACATATCCCTTAAACTGCCAATTTCTGAAATGAACAACATAGTTTAAGTGGGTGGAGTTTAAAACTCAGAATTATCTACTGATAACGCAGTTTCCTCCATGTACAATTAATCACTATAATAACAAACTTTAGCAGATTACTATCACAGAATTCGCAACTTTCTTTTTGAAAACGAATCAGAAAACAAATAGCCCGTTTCAGAGTAAAATCTAATTTTTGACGTCTTTCTGTTAAAAGACCCAAGTAGGGAGTAGTGAAGTTCCTGAAAACGACCCATGCATACGTCGTTAAAATCTATGAAAGCAGATAAAATCAATTGCAGAAACCCTGTTATACAAAATATAGTAATTTAATTCTGTCAAAAATATCTAAATATGTCAAAAATTTTGATATGAGACAATTACGCAGTTTTATAAGTCAATGACTTTTTGAATAAACATAGTCTCCTTTTCTCTCGATACATTTAGTCCAGCGTTTTTCCAATTTCTTTATCCTTTCCAAATAATAGTTTTCTCAAGGTCCTCAAAATAAGCGTTTGTTTCAGTGATGACCTCTTCATTCGACCCAAATCTCTTACCGCCGAGCCATTTATTCAGGTTTGGAAACAGGACATAGACACAACGGGATAAATCTGGAGAATATTCTGGATGGGCTAATAGTTTCGTAGCTCAATTTATGGATTTTGCCATGGCGATTACACACGTGTGCACCCATTCATTGTATTGGAAGAGCACTTTTTTCTTCGCCAAATGCGGTCCTTTTTGCTTCAAATCAATGTCGAATCTGTCCAACAGCTCTGAATAATATTCACCGGTGATCGTTTTACCCTTTTCAAGGTAATCAATGTGAATGACACCGCGTGCATCCCAAAAAACTGCCGCCGTGACCTTGTTGACCGACAGACCCACCTTGGCCTTCTTGGTGTACGTTCACCCGGAGAAGTCACTGCTTTGACTGTTCCTTGCTGCGTCTGCTGTATTGTGATGGATCCATGTTTCGTCTACGGTTATGAATCGGCGCAAAACTCTTTCGGATTGCAATTTAACATCGCCAAACACGCTTTTGAAGTGGTCACACGGTTGCGCTTATGGTCGAGTGTCAGCAATCGCGGCACCCATCGCGCGGGTAGCTTTTTATTTGGAAATATTCATGTGAAATGTGATGTACCCCTCAGTTCAAATGCCTACAACTTTAGCCACCTCACGCACTTTCATTCTCCGATCGTTCAATATCATTCATACGGATTTTATCGACGATTTATGGCGTGACGACGTCTTTTGGGCGACCTGAACGTCCGGCGTCACTTGTGCTGATACGACCACAACAGAACATTGAAATTGATGGTGCAGAGTCCCCGTAGTATTTATAAAGCCTTTCCTTGATTTCGGTGATGTTTTTTTTACGCAAAAGAATGCTTCATGAGCACACGAAATTCACTTTTTACATTTTCGTCGAAGTTCACCAGGTTGTCTGATTTTGAATGACTGTCAAGCACAAACTAAATGACGCAGCTTGCTCAAAATTTGACAGTAGTCTATTAACAGATGGTAGTTGACAGAAGCATTATTGCATTTAAAGTTACTCGCGGGAAATTCAAAAAGTCACTGATTTATCAAACCGCCTTCGTATTATACTTCAATGAATGTTTCTTATTTCAATTTATTATATAAATTTTCCTTAAACAACAAGTAAATATGGCAACATTAACGAAACCACAACGTGTAGGTATTTTTCTAGTAAATCGTACCTCTAATTTCAACAACTTATATACAGACTTCATTCCGCGCTTACATTTCGAAGGCGGCGGACGTATATTTTTGTGCACTCCGCAATATTGGTGCTCGAGGCGTTCGACGCTGCCTGTGCCATTTGAGATAAAAGGCGAGGTCGGTCATCGCCTGCTAAATGATACCTATTCAAGTACGTACAATTTAGCTTCTTATCAGTCTAGCACATTGAACCAAATAATAGGTGTATAAATAAGTTCTCAGCTTTAGATTTCACAGGACGCAAATCACCGTTTACATGTAACGTATTAATCCGCCCTCTTGCGGTTTTAAAGCAATGACATTTGGTCTTTGGAAACATCATGCGATTTGGCGTTTGATGCACATAACTTCAATAATCAGCTGTGTTCATGATGGCAATCACAAAAGAGCATATTCGATTTTCTATCCATTTCGCGTTCCATTTTAAGATAAACGCTGCTGAAGCCACCGAAATGATTTGTGCTGCATATAGTTAGAATGCTATAAGTCATGCAACGTGCAAAAAGTGGTACCAAAGATTTCGCGGAGGAGAGTTTAGTCTTGAAGATCAACCACGCGCTGGACGCCTTCAAACATTTGACACGGATGAGCTGCAGAGGCGTTAGGCTGGGAACTTCTCCCACGTGCGGCGTATAGCCCAGACATGGCCCCTTCCGATTATCATTTATTCCGGTCGTTACAGCATCACTTGGTTGATACGCACTTCAAAACAGAAGAAGAAGTCCGAAAATGCATCGATAACTTTATCGTCTCGAAGCCGGTGAACTTCTATCACCAGGGAATTCGCAAGCTACCCAAAAGATGACAAAAGGTCATCGATGCCAACGGAGAATATTTTGATACTTAAGCTTTTTTTGTTTGTTTTTAAATATAACTTTAATTTTTCAGAAAAAAGCTAAGAACTTATTTCTACACCTATTAATAAAATGTTGCCAACGGGCAACGGCCCTGGTTTTGTAAACAATAATTATGGAACTGTGCCGCCACCAAATTTTACGCAGTGTTCCCCAACAGTAAATTCAGCAATGCCACAATTATATCTAACACAATCGGCGAATAACTCAATGCCTATAAATACTACATACTTTACACAGAATCAGGAACAATCTCAAATACATATGCAAATGCAAAACTCACAACAGCAGCAACAAATGCAACAAGCTTCAAATCAACAATCGCAATCGCTTAAAAATTATCCTCCACTTGAAAGAATGCTATCTACCAGTGATGAGGAGACTGTAATTTCAACTACTAAAAACCCATGGCAGTTAGTGAAAGACGTTAAACGTCTTGTAGTGGAAGAAACTAATTTGAATAATAGATATGACATTCTAAATACAGACAATAACGAACCCTTAAACACAAACAACATTCATGAGGATATTCCAAAACCTCCCCCTATTTTTGTTTACGCGGTGGCTAACTTTCCTGAGATGAAGAAGAAATTAACTGATATTGTAGAAGAACAATATACTACTAGAAGCTTAGCCAACGATACTGTTAAAATTAACGGTAATAGTCCGGATACGTACAGAAAAATGGTAAAGTTTATGTTAGAATCTAAAATAATATATCATACTTATCAACCTAAGGAAGATAAAGCTTATAGAATCGTGGTAAAATATTTACATCACTCTATAGACACCCAAGAAATTAAAAATGTAATCATAAATCTAGGCCACAAGGTCAGAAATATCGTTAGTATTAAACAAAGTTAAACTGAAGATCCTCTAAATATGTTTTTTGTTGACCTTGAACCACCAAGCAACAATAAAGACATTTACAAAATACGCCACTTGCTAAACAGTGTAGTACAAATCGAACCACCCAGAAGAAATAACATCATTATTCAGTGCACGATATGCCAGTTGTATGGCCACTCCAAAACTTATTGTAACCGTCCATTCGTCTGCGTCAAATGTGGTGGTCCTCACAGCGCTATAACCTGCAAAAAAAGCAAGGACACTCCAGCTACGTGTGCTCTATGTGAGGGTGCACATCCCGCAAATTATAAAGGATGTGAATACTGCCATCGTCTCTATAAAGACACTCGAGTCTCTAACAATGCTGTTAACACTCTACCAACTCCAGAGAATGTAAACTTTTTGCCCGCATCTTCTAATCCAACACGTCCCAAAACTAGCTATGCCAATGCACTCAAGAATAATACAATTAATGCCCCCCAAGCGCAGTACAACGATGATACCGCAAATATCAACTCAGTACTTGGAAAATTCCTAGATGAATTTAAAAAACATGTTCCAACAACTAATACAACAAAACAGCATGGTTTTGAACATGCCTACAATGCTGACAGGAAAGAAATAATGGCTAAAGCACTTAGAATAGCTCTGGGGAACTCAAACGGTTTAATGCAACATAAGGAAGAAGTAAAAATCTTTCTTCACCAACGGCAAATAGACATACTTTTAATTAGCGAAGCCCACCTCACTGATAGATCACACTTTAGGATACCAAATTACAAATTTTACCACATCAATCATGCCGACAACACAGCGCATGCTATCAGTGCAATTTTAATAAAGGAATCAATTGAACATCATGAACTACTGGGCTACGCAAAGGACTACCTCCAAGCTACATCAATGAAGGTCACAGCACTACCATACAACATAACAATCTTGGCATTTTTCTATCCACCTCGGCATAACCCAAAAAAAGAAAACTTTACAGACTACTTGACAACCCTTGGTCCCAAATTTATATCCGCAGGTGATTATAACTCCAAGAACACTTTGGGGATGACGCCTAACCACTACTAAAGGCAGAGAAATGGCTAAAACTATACAAGAGAAAAAGTATACATTCCTATCCACGGGCACCCCAACTTATTGGCCGACGGATTTAAATAAAACACCAGATTTGCTGGATTTCTTTGTAACAAATGGAATTGCTCCTATATGGATATAGAAGCAAATTATGACCTGTCTTCGGATCACACGCCTATAATTGCAAAAATTGTCACACCAGTAGTAAATGTTAAAAATATATCCAGATTACACAACTCAAGGACTGACTGGGTAATCTATAAAGCCATATTCAATGAAACTATAGATCTAAAAGTATCCCTTAAAAATACTGTTGAATTAGAGGAAGCCATAAATACACTAATTTCACTCCTACCACAAGCAGCAAGCCGTGCAACACCAAAATTGAACGCCGAAGGAAGATTTTTCAATATCTCGCTTGAAATTAAAAAACTGATTAAAGAGGAAAGAAAAGCCAGAGCAAAATGGCATCGGTCTCATTCACGAGGTGACAAAACTATTTACAATCACCTAAGCAACAAACTCAAAACTAAGATTAAGGAAACGCAAGACAAGTAATTTCAGAATTATGTTACTAATCTCAATCGTTATGACAATTCTATTTGAAACAATAAAGGTTCTGCAAAACCAACGCCTAATCCCCAATTCGCATTGATATTCCAACACTGGGAATTGGGCTAGAAGCAACAAAGAAAAGGCCAACGTGTTTGTTTACACCTAGCTGGAGTATTTTTAAATGATGTTACCTTCAAAGAGATGTTAAAGATATGCAAAATCATGTGGAAAGTACTGGGAATTTAAAACTAATTACCCCCAAAAAATTAAAAGAAATCACCGTTTAAAACCAAAAATCACCTGGACCTGATCAAATAACTCCAAAAATGTTAAAAGAACTCCTAGAAAAGCTATTGAACTCCTTACTTACATATTTAATGGAATACTGTCTACACTACTGGCCTACTCGCTAAAAGTGGCCGAAGTAATATTAATATCCAAACCTGGTAAAAATCCCACAATGTTTCTTCATACAGACCTATCAGTCTTCTATCTACTATTTCCAAACTTCTAGAAAAACTTCTACCATCAGAATCACCCTTTAGATGTTATTCCAAACCACCAGTTCGGGTTTTCATTCCCATTCCACAATGCAGTGCCATCGGGTTGTACAAACAATAAACAAATCCTTGAAGACAAACAATATTGCACATCCTACTTCTTGATATAAGCATGGCTTTTGATAAGGTGTTGGATGGTCTACTTTACAAAATTAAACAAGCCCTTCCATCTTATTATGAACTCTTTAAATCCTACTTAACTGATCGTCAATTCCGAGCTAAAGTAAATGGGGAATTCTCAAACAATTTTTCAATCAAGGCTGGAGTTCCACAGGGCAATGTGTTGGGCCCCGTGCTCTACCTTCTGTACACATCAGATATACCTACTACACCTAATACTACAACCGCAACCTTCGCGGACGATACAATCATCCTTGCAAGCTATGAAGATCCAATAACTGCATCCTCATATGCACAATCACACCTAAATCTTGTACAAGATTGGATAAACAGATGGCACATAAAAATCAATGAGAATAAATCAACTCAAGTAACATTAACGCTAAAAAAGAGCCATTGTCCACCAGTTAGCATCAATAAAATGCCTATACCTGCATAATCTTCAGTACGTTATTTAGGAATACACCTCGATCAAAAAATTACTTGGAAGGAACATATCCTAAAGAAGAAGAAACAAATTGACTTACGATTTAAGGACCTAAATTGGCTGATAGGAAGCAAATCCCGTTTGTCGCTATAAAATAAAATCTTGATTTATAAGGTAATAATCAGACGTATCTGGACTTACGGCATTGAGTTATGGGAATACGCCAGTAAGTCAAACACAGATATTATCCAACGCTCACAATCCAAGATCCTTAGGATGACTGACGCACCATGGTACGTAACCAACAAAACGTTACACGATGACCTCAATATTCCATTCGTTCAAACTGTTATACAAGAGCGTAGCGCAAATCATAATATCCGACTAGGATCTCACGTCAATCCACTCGTACAACCACTCCTACTACAACATGATGCAAGAAGATTAAAAAGATGTTGGCCTATTGATCTCAAATGAGAAGTAGGTGAACTCCTCGCTGGAAGAGTTCCCATTCCGCCATGGACTGTTTAATTGTAAGGTCCTATGTTATCACATTAGCCCATAGAATGTTAATTTCTGGTTTAATAAATAAATAAATAAATATATATATATATATATATATATATATATATATATATATATATATATATATATATATATTTATGCGATGCGAACGGACACGGGTTCAATTTCTAGAGCTCTCTGATGCCTGATGGGTGGCCTACTCAGTCACTAAGAATAATTGAGTACCTGCGGTTGCTCGAACAAGGGGTAAAAATAACGGTTATCTAAAGCGCGGTGCTTGCCGCATCTCCCCGCATCAGAGATGGTGCGCGACGACCGGGCAGAGAAGATAAACATATGAAAGGCTTAACCTCTCAGTTTGCAAGCCCTGCTCCCACGCAGGGAGTTAGAGCCGTGGAAAAAACTCAATCAATGCTACCTACTAATAAAATTGTATTTAACCGAGGAAAAGTATTAGATCAAATATAGAGGTAGCCAATTTAATTTATACCCAATAAGCACAGGCGTTCCTCAAGAAAGGGTCATGTAACCTATTTTGTGTCAATTATTTACAGCTCATTTATCATGCGACGAAAATATAGTCACTGCCACATTCGTAAATGATACCGTGTTACTGTGGCACAACGACCTCGTCTACAAGATGGTTTCATTGTCCATCCCGCTGCCGATAATTCAACTGATCTTGTCCTTTCTCCTCGGCCGAAGGTTTTGGATCAAATTCGGTGGCGCGAAGTTATCAGAGTGGCATCCGACAAGGATCGATGCTGTTTCCGACGTTGTTCAACATCTATGTCCGGGAAATCCCACGGTATCCTCCACGACAATGCCCCGGTATGCAGATGACACAGAGGTGCTGTCAAGCTCGCGTCGGCAATCTAGAACGACCTGGACTCGTTACAAAACTGGTGCACCACATAGCAAATAGACGTAAATGCAGAGAAGAGCATTGGCGTCCTATTCATCACAAACACTCAACTTCGTTGGTGACCTAACTTGGCGAAATATACCTGAAAGCGACCTTAAAAGCACAAAACTCATCTGGTGGTCGCACATTGATCGGGCGATAATAGAGTCGAAGACAGCTCGTCAGGCCCTTGGGTCCCTACTCAATGTAGGCACCCGGCTATTCTTCAAGAACAAACTTACAAGATTTACAAGACCATCCTCTGCCCGATCATAATATGCTGCGCAAAAACGTACATCAATAAGCTCCAGGTGATACAAAACCGGTTCATTTTTGGTGCTCACTGGAATATTAGAGGCACAATTCTTCATCGAAATGCAGATGTGCCAACCATCCAGGAGTTTATCTCCCAGGGTTCTAAACCTATTCTCCAGCACTGAACGACATGGAAACCCGGTCATGCGTGCCCTTTACGACTACGATCTAGACAGAGGCGCCCTAAGATTCTGATTCTCCCAACCCCCATGATCGCGAGAGTCAAAGTCAAGTACTGTGTTATTGACTTCACAAACAAGTTCTATACAAGTTGAGACAAATTTACAAAGATCTTATAATAACATGCAAAAAACTGTTTATAAAAATCAATGAGAGCAAATCCACGGCATTATGTTGCCCCACTGACGGCACTCAAATTCCAATTAATCAGTAAGCTAAATATCTTAGCATGCGTTTAAATGGAAGACTAACGTGGAAAACAAATTACAAAAAGGCAATAATTGGACATAAGTATGAAAAAGATGTAGTAATTCTCGGTCAGAAAATCTAAATTATAGCTTAATATCAAAATGTTAATTTATAATCTAGTATTAACTCATGTGTGCACTTAAGGAATTCAATTCTACACTGCACAATTTCAAAGATGCTTGAGTCAAAGCCAAAATAAAAGATGTAGAACCAATTATACGAACAAACTTCAGTACCATCTTAGTATATTAGAAATAGCAATGCTATTTGACGCATAAATAAGCAAAACACCTAAATCTTGGTAATTAGTGATTAGCAAATACAGGAGAATTCCACTGAACAATAGGCTTTTTTATATTATACCGTTACAAACTATCACATTTGCTTGTCTTGTAAATATAGCAGTAAATATAGAATACAGTAACGCTCAAAAGTATAGACCGCCTTGCTTCGAAAGTTAATCGACCCTTTTGACCTTATTATATTTATAGCAAACCCATAGAGCTTTCAGTCAACCTAATTTAAACGTTAAACCAGCGCCTGGGTGTCGGAATGGAAGCGCCGATGCCAGGGCTATGGTGTAAGTTCAAGAATTAAACGCTGCTGCAAGTTAAGGGCTGATTAATTAGCGATGTAAAAACCATTGTTGTTAAAAGCATCAATAAACCAAAATAATATTGACTGATAATGTATTTTTCTTCTGTATTTATCGATATTATAATAGACATAATCCTCCATTTTTCAAATAAATCCATTCAAGTTAACATTACGTTGCTTTGTTTCTATTTATATTTGCTATACAATTTACACAAAAGTCGCACTCGGCCAAACTCAGGATTTCTTCAAGGATTCTGAGACCTGTGAAAATACTGTAACATAATTTGAAGCAGACTTACCTCTTTTCGTAAGAAATTCATTTACGACCGAATAAAATTGTACCCACCTTACCATATCTTGTTTGTGGTTTGTTATGGTAAAAACTCCTTTTCAAACATCCTTATGTAAAGTAATTAAGTAGCGCCAGACTAGGTGACCACCATGCTTTTCTAATAGTAGCAGCTGGAAGGTTTGCGCACAAAAATTTTATAAAGAAGAAATCGCTTCATAAAGTGATCTCTTTGTTTACAATTTACTGCATCAATACTTGAAGAAGAGAACGTTACTAGAAGGAAATGGCTGAGAGTTATTCCATACTGATGGCCTATAAGATAATAGTATCAAATTTGCTAGAACAACCACATCTTTCAAGCTTCAGAGTCCAGACAGACTGTTGTCAGATCGCTGCAACGTTCCACCATGAAATACGCTCTCGCTTGGGAAGATCGTACGAAGAATTCTATAGTGCGATCTCCTGTCCCATCCATATAAACTGGTGGTAGTCTAGAAACTTAAAGAATGTGGTTGGTAAACTCGGCATGCTGCTTGCGAGGGGCATTTTGGCAAATGTTACAGCTTACGCTGTTGCGCTCAATAATGACGAAGCCAATTTTCATTTATCGGGCTGTATCAATAAGCAGAATTTGACATATCGGGCCTCACAAAAACCTCAAAATTTACTATCATAGGGCCGTATTTTTCGAGGAAGCAAAACACGCTAGGACTGTCATATTTACCCGCTATATTGCAATTTCCTAAAGCCCAGACTCAACAAACATAGACATACATCACTGTGATTTCAACAAGATTGCATTAGGCCGTCTCATCTCATTACATAATGACATTCCAAGATAGGTCACCAGATATGTGCCCTTATATCATTCTGTGGGGGCAGGTAAAGGCTGAAATCTTTCAATAGTAAGCAAAGAAAAACTTTAAGGTGAGGCTGCAGGAGTATATCGCTCACGCGGGCAAACATTTAGACGATTTAAAATCTATGTTTCTTTTTATTGCTGTCTAGAGAAAAGGAGATCATTCTGCGAAACCCTGTAGCATCTGAAGCAAAACGGCCTGTACTTTTTAGCACTACTATATGTAAACCTTTGATTATAAATTTCTGACCTACATTACAAAAACATAAGATGTGATTCTAAAAGAAGAACCCTGTCTGACATTTTAAAAGAATTTTTTATCAAAGCGATTCGAAATAATCCGGAAATTTAAATCAATCCTAAGCGGAATTCTAAAGGAACTGTGTTCTGCGTAACAATAGGAATAATATTTTTTTCTTAAAGCAAAAGGACATTAGGTTGTAGGTAATGTACCGACAAGTAACCCCGCTTAGTCAAATATTATAGTTGCTTCAGTAATAATCGATTAATTTTTTGGTAATGCATAAGTATTGAGTTATTCCGACCCTCGCAAAGGCACAAGAAAGAGAGAAAGAAGGAGAAGAAGTACTGCGTTGTCCGGATTATTAAGCAAAATTCAAAGGCACAATTTTGTGTTGATGCCTATTTATACAATTATGTATTCACCATTTCAACAACCTTTCTCCATCTTTTATGCAACTTGAAGTTTCCCTCCTTCCGGTGCTTTGCACGGTGTTTTCTATGGCTCCCAAAGAGAGAATTTTACAAAGACCTATGTATGATGTTATTGTAATATAGCCCCTCGTAATGATGAGTGCGCTATGGACGTTGCTAAGATGGCGTACTCGGAGTGGCCTGTCATTAGAGGCAGTCAAATTTTTTTAAACCTTTCTTCGCCCCGCATCAGAGATAGTGCGCGACGACCGGGCAGAGAGAGCCTTAACCTCTCTGCTCGCAGATGGTGCTCCCACGCGGAGCGTTAGAACCTTGCCATTTAACACACGACATAGCGTTTTGGCAACGAGAATTGCAACCCAAGAATGTATAACCCTGGAGTCATTCAAGCACTATTCAGATTTCTCGAAACTCCCGGTGAACCGGCAATTTCGTTTCGGATATGGAAAAAGATGTTCGAATCTTTTTTTCTCGCACATTTCGGAGATATAGATCGAAAAGAAAGGCACGCGCACAATTTTGGTCAGCTGTCTAAGAGTCGAAGTTCAACGGTTTTCTATGCGTTATCTAACACCGGCACAAAGCTCTGGAAAAACACTTCATACTGAAAATCAACGTCATTGCAGAGCGTTACAGATTTCTATTGAGAAAACAGCTCCAGAAAAACAATAACGCAGTATGTTGGAGCGTTACGGGATGTAATTTCAAAGTTCGAGTACGGAATACTCGAAGAATGAGATAATCCAGGATCAGTTAATTTCAAATATTTCGTGAATGTTTGCTAATAGAAATACTGACCCTTATGAAGGCATTGGAGATAGCAAGATAGATTTAATCTACACTAACAGAATCAAAGACCATCGCACAAGAAACTCCTCAGGTATCAACTTTTAAAGCTAAAGGTAAAGAGGGCCCAAAGAAAGAAAGTGGATGGCGCCCTTGGCTTTCGAAGAAAGACGATATTGCTATCAAAGAGGTTAACCAAAACGTGTGTCTTGGATGTGGTTTTGCGGTTCTTTCAACAAAAGAATGTCCAGCAAAAATGCGAAAGTTATTTATACAAGAATATAAGACCATATCATAAAATTTGTAGATCAAAACAAAATCAAAAAAGTCAGAATGAAGCAATAAAACAAACAAGAATTTTAATAGTGAATGGAAAACACGAGCAACAAATTCAAATTGAATGAACAGTAGTTACTGGCGGAAAGAAAACTAACGTTCATTTTATGGTGGATACAGAATCGCCAGTTACATTCTTACGATTAAAGTTATATCAAAGATTCTCGTATGGCACTCTATTTAAGAAGAGTGACAAGAATCACGCATCGTATACGAAGAACTAAAACAATGTTCATGGTAAAGTAAAGGCTAAGGTATACTATATCGATGCAAAGATCAATGTCTACATACACATCATCGATGGTGAATAAGCTACATTAGGGATGGATTTCATGCCGAGTTTGAATCTGATGATAGCTGGAGGCAAATTGGTATCAGCGGTCGAGGTTTAGCCTTTAGATATTAAAGAGAAAAAGGCTAAGATTTTGCCGTCGATAAAAAACTTGGTACACAAAGTGAAGGTGAGAGAAGACGTGAAGCCCGTTAAACAGAGATTAATGCAATTACCATTAGCCATCAGGAAAAGGGTTCTCAGACGAAATAAAGCCCAGTCTAGATAAAATGATTACATGTTTGATTCGGAGTTTTCAAGTGTGCAGAGCGGCAGATAAAACTATGAAAATGGGAACGACACCGTCACAGTCAAAGGAATTTCTAAACGCTGCTTAGAAAACGCTTAAAATTGATATTATTGGACTGTTCGAGATACTGCTATCGAACTTTAGATATGCAGTCAGACTAATTTATTTTTATAGAAGTCGCCGGAGGTGATGTTCGCATCAACGATATCGATGGAAACGATTATTGGTTTCTTGAAGTTGTTATTTAGCCGAGAAAAGCTCGTTTCGAAAAACGGTCGTAAGTTCGTCTCGCGGGATTTGAAAGCTTTCTAAAAGCTCCAGATATTAAACACCTGAAGGCAGCGGTGTATCACAAGTAGATGATGCAATTGGACATTTCAACAAGATGTTCAAAAGCGCGGTACAAATTGCAAAGACCAATGAATATATAATAGACGTTCTTGCCGAGAATTTTTAATAAATTTTAGAGCAACAAAAGATTCGATTACTGGTATATCTCCATCAATGACGCTCCACGGGAGAAGTTTGAGAAAAAGAGTTCTTCAAAGAAGAAGAGATGCGAAGAAAAGTTCACAAATAATTAGAGAAGCCGAATCGGAGAAGAGGAACCTGAAGGTGTCCTGTATAAAAATAGAAGATTGGGTACGGATAAGATTCCGAAATGTAACTCAAATTTCGAGGCAACAGGCAAGTCGTTCGTTACATGGGACGTTACACCTATAAACTTTCGGATGGACAAGCCTAGAATATATCAAGACCGATAAAGTCAAAATCAAATGAAGCCTCGCTCGAAGGCAGAGAGTCTTGGTATAAATAGTGATGAGGCGATTTATGGGGCAAAACGCCAAGACCAAAGACCAAAACCAAATGTCATTGCTTTAAAACGGCAAGAGGGCGGACTCATACGTTACATGTAAACGGTGATTTGTGTCCTGTGAAATCTAAAGCTGAGAACTTATTTATACACCTAGAATGTAAAAGTGTCTGATCTTTAGATCTGGATGGTTTAAAAAACTCAAAAAATTGAAGATAAAAAGATATAACGTTTTTCAAAATTTTACATTTTTTGAGGTTATAGAGTAAAAATACACTAAAACTAAAGCATTGGAAAGCTGAGAAAAAAATAAGTAAGGTTGTGTTCTTAAATCATTTTTTTATTAATGTTTTGAGGCCGAAACGACGAGATGAAAACGTGGTGTTTGGCGCTCGCGCGGTCGTCTGCGGTAGCGCTGGGACAGTTGACGCGTTTTGCCCCTTATGGTAGTCAACCAGTTCAAAATCGCACCATTGACTTACGCTAGAGCACGCGAGTTCGAAGAAAACTCTACCGCTGCGGAACATAGTTCTCTTATTTAAAAAAAAGATGGAAATATAGTAATATGATTGTAATACATCCTCTTGTAATGATGAACGCGCTAAGAACGTTGTTAAGGTCACGTACTCGGTGTGACCTGTGAATTGACATTAAAAGACTGATTCTGATAAAATCTATTTAACACACGATATAACCTAAAGAAGGGAAAATCTGAAGGTGCAAAATCTGGTAAATAAGACGAGTGGAACAGCACATCGCAGCCAAGCTCTAACAATTTTTGTCGGTTATTCAAAGAGACCTGAGGTCTAGCATTATTCTGATGGGCACGACGCCATTTCTGTTAGCTAATCCTGGGGCGTTTTTCCCTGATTGCTATATTTAATTCACCCATTTGTAAATACACTTATTTTCAAAAAACACATTACACAAGATTCCTGTCCAATTCCACCAGATACAAAGCATTGCTTTCTTCGGATGGAGACCAGTTTTGAGGGTAGCTAATGCTGGTTCATTTCGCTTACACCAGGACCTTTTTCGCTCAACATTGTTAGAAATAATGCATTTTTTATTGCACATTACCAACTGCTTCAAAAAAGGTGCGTTTTTGTTGTGTTTGTATATAATGCGATTAATTAAATTTGTCTCGCTCAAATTATGCGGAACCTAAACATCGTAGCAACTTACGTAATCAAGCTCTTTAACAGTGGATATTGATATTTTTAGCATCTCTGCTACTCGTTTCTTGTAACAAGAGGTATTCGCGATCAGTGTCTTGATTTGCTCAGTGACAATAGTGAAAGGTTTACCCGGATGTTGTTAGTCTTTATGTTACAAATCGCCAACTCTAAACTTAGCAAACTATTGTCGAACAGTTCGTTCAGCTAAGAACTTTCTCTGTAAACAGGACGTTTAATTAATAATAAATTAAATATAGTCATAATTTTATTCCTCTAATTATCGCAAAAGAAAAAAACATAAAATTTACCAAGTTATGAAAAAGAAACCTGGTATTTGTTACATACTTTTTTATTTATAATTAACTATTTTCAATAAAGTAATTGAAAATACCTTTGTGTATAGAAAATGCACTACCTTGTTTATTTTATAATCAACTGGCCTTCTTTACACTAGTTTATTTGGAACCCGCAATAGCAGAGTTTTTATGTGCTAGTCGGCTTTGTCTTGAATTTTCACCCCCATTTCATTTAATGGTGACTTAGCGCTACGCACTCCCTCTTATACATATTCCTAGAAGACCATCTGGCAGATGACGTTAACCCATTTCACGTTCTACTTATAGACCTCGTGCAGCACCATTTCTCGTTCGTTAGTAGAACCGAAAAGTAGCAAATTGCGTTTTTATTATCTCCCCCCAAACCTTTCGTGTAATTATTGATATTACTCTTTTGCTACATGTGTCTAAACTAAACCAACTTCAATCAAATTATTTTACTTTTTTATATGATTTATAAATATCATTTAATGTTCTAAAAATCATACACGTATGAAGTTTCCTGCTCCATCTCGCAGGAATAAAGCATAGCTTCATCAATGATGTACGAATTAGACGCCCACGTCTTGCACTTAAAACGTGACAACCAACCTTATATCAACGTGAAACGAGTCGCATTACACTAGAAATAACTGACTGCTTTTTATATATCCTTTCCTTATTCACCCTTCTAATGATACAAGCAGAATTAACTCCATCTTTTTTTCTTCTTCTAGTTCATATGCCCTTGTGCCTTAAAGCGTCGGGCCGGCTGCCTCAATCCACTTCTTGCAGTTTTTTGATCTCGATCTGGCGTATTCATTTCTCCTTCCTCCATTCCTCTTTCTCTTGCTGTTCTGTTTATTTCTGCAATCCATTTTATTATGGGCCTGTCTCATCCTTTTGTTCCCCCTAGTCTTGCTTTAAGTACTTCTTTGAGAATTCTTCTGTACCCATTCTAAGCACATGTCCGTACCAACCCAACTGCCTGTTCTCTATTTTTCCAATCAGATATATTTGCTCCACTTGCTCTCTGATTCTAGTGTTTCTTGCTCTATCTCTTCTTGTTTTGTTGACCATTCTTCTTAAAAATCATTTCTGCCGCTTGCACGCGGCTTTTAGGTTTCTCCACCGTAGTCCAGCTTTTTGCTCCATATGTTAGGATAGGTACATATAATGGTAAGGCTCTACGCTCCGTCTGGGTGTACCGCCTGCAAACTGGGAAGTTAAGGCTCTCATACGTTCGCTCTCTCTGCGGTCGTGCGATGTGGCAAGCACCATGCCTAAGACGACTGCCATTATTACCCCTTGTTCGACGCAGATACTCAATTATTTTTAGTGGCTGAGTAGGCCACCCGCCAGGCATCAGAGAGAAGTACAAGCAACAGAAATAACTTTTTATAAAAAAAAATAAAATGAATAACTAGAATAAATAAGGTAAGAAACTATAATATATGTGAAGGGTTACAGTTTTTATGAGTGTTAGAATTCACTACAAAAAAGTAGTTAAACTGATAGGAGGGGGACGGGGGAATCAATTACAAAAAACAGATAACAGGATTGCTAAATTAGTGTATTGATCCAGGGTTAAATTAGAATAGCATGAACAACTTGCCGATTTAAGCAAGTAATTCTGACAAAATATGAACTACAACTAAAATACAGCCTGCACTAACATCATAAGAACTTCCTTACTTTCAATCACTTTCTATGGTTTCTGTCAAATTTTGTTCGTGAGATAATAGTTTCCTATATTTTTCCTTTTGTTTAGAATCAATCTTATTTAATACAAGCTGATCAAAATTAGATTTTATAATTTGAATTGCGCCCACTATGAGTAACAACTCAAAGTTGTTGCTAGCACATATGCAAAAAATGTTCCATTATTTTCATGTTTTCCTTTTTCAGAGATGCCTTGGAATTTGCTCACAAACAGTTATTTATATCAGAAGAACTAGACAATCCAAACATGAGAGCAGAATCATATTTAAATCTAGCTAGATCACACCAGAGATTAGGCGCTTTAGAGAGGTAAGTTCGCAAGATGGGCTAAGGCTCGGCGATTCCCATGTTTTTGTGCTAGGGCGTTGTCCTACGCACGACACTCTTTGTACAACGAATGCGAGCAGTGCGCGACGGCGGGCCACGTGCACCTCACCGTGGGCTCGGTCTACGTGGAGCTGGCTGGCTTCAACAAGGCTCTGGACAGCTTCCAGCACGCTCACCGCATTGCTCAGACGGTGCACGATCGTGCGTTAGAATTACAGGTGAGCAAGGCTCTTTCTTATAGATGACCAATTTGTAATGTTTGTTCGTGCTAGGTGTACTTAGGCCTATCGGAGCTTTTTAGTCGACTACAGGATGCTGACAAAAGTGCCACATACGCTGCCAAGGCATACGACATGTCACGGTCCTTACAGTTAGGCGATTTGAATTCCCGGGATCATAGGTGAGTACTATCAAACGCGATACACAAATTCAATAATCGCAAAAAAGTTTTTGATACGTATCGATAACCTTCAGACAGCAACTTCATCATGTAAATAACATTTCATGACATTCTGTGCCAAAGGTTCAAAAGTAAATACAATTTTGTTTCTTATAATAAAAAGTTATTTTGTTAGAAGTTTACTTTAAAAAGTTTTATAAATAAATCCATAGTTCTGTATTACATTAAAGCAGCATATTTCCAACCTAAAAAATTAAAAATTCGTAAAAAAAGATTAGTTCAATTTGTCAAAAAACAAATATATGAAATATACAGGTGGTACAAAAATTATATGCTTTGGATCTAGAAGACAATTGTGAGCAACAGTGTAACTAATTAATTTACTATAGCAACAATAACGCCATGGGTAGTTTTAAAATAAACCACAACTTGTTAAACATTAAAAAGCAACAAAAATAACATGTATATTCTGACAAAGTATTGATGTCAAAAATGTTTTCTTGCTCGCCATATTTTGAATCTAAAACATCGATGCCTCGGAACGCCGTTAAAACTATTTCCAAGCCCAGAAGATCTGTCGCCCACGTGTGACCAACTGTCGTTGGAATTGAAGACCCAGTCTGGCCGCCGCTTACCTCGATCATCTGGATCGCCCTATAGTAAATATGCTTACAAAATAAATAAAACCAATAAAATAATACTAATATTTATAGCCAAGCGATTAGAAAGTATACTGAAATTGACAAGTGCGATTAAGCAAACTTAGCAATCGATCACTGTATTTAGACTTGGTAAATTACAAAAAGAGTCTTTATAGTTGTAGTAGTAGTCACCCCGCCATCAAATTACCAACCTTATAGAAAAAAGCACAGAGTAAAAGCAAACTCGAGCCTACTTCAGCCAGTCTTAATTTGACATACTCGAGTATTTAGAGGGATAGATCACAATATGGTACTGTCAAAGTTATATTTCTTTTTATTAGTTCAGCATTACAGCCAGTACAAACCGATAAACATCAAGGACCGCTAGAAAATATTGAAGTGATCAGGTACAATATAAACATTTTAGAAGATGAAAGTATGAAATATCTATATCAACAAAGTTTAAACCAAAAACTGGAAGCAAAATAAGCAATACACCAAGCAGCATGTAAAGCACTGTAAAAAAAGGAAATTAAGCAAACAACCAAGAACATATAGTGGAAACAAGAAATAGAATATAAAACAACACAGAAAACGAAGCGTATCTAAGGTGGCTGAACTCAAAAACGGAAGATAGAATACATAAATAAAAAATATAGGGTAAAAAATAGTTGCAGAGGAGAAAAAAAAACATGGAACAGAAATTGTAGAGATTGAGTCACACATTGGAGGAAAGTGATATTCAGAAACTTAAAATTTGTAAATAAAACTAGCCCCACAAAAGCACGTTGAATATAGAACTGATAACGCTAGAAGAATGTGAGGAATATAAGAAATTGTTAAATGCAGCAGCACACACAAACATGGAAATACGAGGAGACCATGTGGAAATTACAGAAGCACTCAAAGGAAAGCAAGCGGAGTTAATTAAAAATGGAACAGACAAACTAAAACGGACCATTACAACAGTATCTAACCTGTGCAGTGCGACACCAACAGAAGTGAAACTAGGGTGTCTCACATTGCTGCATAAAAAATGTGTTAAGGCAACTGACAGAACAGCAATATAAGAATCAAGAAGTTGAAAAACAAAGTGGGATTCTAGCTGGACACTCATGTAACGACAACTTGTTTTGCCTTAAACAAATAATGGAGAAGAAAATCGGCATACGAAGAAGCATTCATCTTTGTTAATAGATTTAACGAAAACATGTGACAATGTTCTCGTAGCAAAACTATGGCAGGCTTTAGAAGAAACGAACATTAGCAACGTACTCATTAAAGCGGCCCAAGAACTATATCCGGATACGATTATAAAAATTAAGATTGGTTTAAGATTTGTATAGAGTATATTTTAAGGCAATGGAAATGCAAATGTACGGGCATGGGCACCGATAGATAATGCTACCATCTATACACTATAGTTCGCTAATGACCAAGTTCTAATGGCAAGTGAGAAAAAAGATCTTGAGTATATGACACGAAAAATAAAAAAAGATTATGAAGAAGCGGGTTGAAGTATGAATTTAAATAAAACTAAATATATGTTTAGACTTAGAATTAGAAAATGGAGAAAAGATAGCGACAATTACAAATATCTAGGTGAGAATAGAACAGGATGGACGAGATATTAACGAAATAAAAGAAAAACTAACAATAAGAAAATAAATAGTATATGGTAGAGCAAAGAAATAAGCATCGGAAGAAAATTTAACATCTATAATGCCATGATAAAAATTATAACGCTATATGGGTCAGAAAAATGGAGATAGACGAAATCTAATAAGAAGCGATTGGCAGCAACAAAATGGACGCCCTAAGAAAATCTTCTCGCATATCAAGGTTGCAAAGAATGCCTAACGAAAACATACAATAATAGAAAAAGTGGAGAAGAAACAATTAGTGTGGAACGGTGACGTTATGAGAATCGGGGAGGAGAGATTCCCAAAGGGAATACGGAAGTGGAGACCCCCCGAGAAGAGGAAAGTATCAGAAAAGCAATGAGTGCAAGAAACATCCAGGATGAAGATTGGCAAGAGCGAAATTGAAAAGAAGTCTGGAGATCGGACAGCGCCAACAGACTTTATAAAACCAAAATTTTATATATATCTGGCAACGGCCCCCCGGAGAGCTTGTCCAACTCCGACATGCTTGAGCCCCTTCGCATAGTAGTTTTTAAAAATAAATAAAAACACGATTAAAAAGCTCTGTTTGACATAATTAGCGTACGCCGTTGCCATGACAACGCATTTACGTATACCCAGTTAGAGTTGAACTTTGACCTTTGACGTTTGACCTGTGTGACAGCACTCATAATTTTTTTTATATATAAGTGCTTTATTACCCGCTCTCAAACGAAAATTTTCTATCGCTTGCGGTTCCGGAAATATATTACCTCGGTCGCGTCTGTCGCCGGGCCGAAATTTGTCCTTCTGAGGCGCTCGGGTCGGCACGGAAAGGCACGAACTATTTGACCTTTGACCTGTGTGACAGCAGCAGCAGCAGCAGCAGCAGCACTCATAATTTTTTTTATATATATAATTTTGACTATTATTTTGAAGTTTAGTAACCTCTGTTATTATGCCCATCCAAAATGGCTTCAACCCTCAAAAGTAAAAAAACAAGGGAATCCAGAGAACCTAATTAACTTAGGCTCAAACAGATCTCTTGCAAGTATTGACACAACAATGTGTTTGATGCACATCTTTAAACCCCCCTTGTCCCGAATCCCATCTTCCCCCGTAACCTTGATTTGTCCGCTTGCCCACCCCTAGTCACAACTAAACGGGATTTTTACCGCCACCCGACATTCCCATTCGAACCCCTTGAGAGACGGTGCGTAGCTAGCCGCCAGCCGAGACTGACCAGGTGCTGTACTACCCGATAGCGCGTTTTGCATGCGCGGTGTCGATTGCCTTTTGTGCGTTCCGCACCCGTCCGTGGTGCTCCAGCACATCGGGCCAAGGAAGAACCCACCCCCGGGTTGAAGCCGCCAATCAAAAGCACGCTGACATCCGCCGCCCAGGCTGCCAGAGAACGCTACGTGCGTCTGAAAGTTCACAGCTGACCTGCCGCCCACCGTATTTAATTTATTTAGTCATGGTTGTATGTTTTTTATCAATTTATTTGTTTTGTTTAATTCATCTTAATGTTACTTTGTTATTCATTTACTTGTGCCAAATATATAGTTTACACAGCTGTTTTGGTTTTTCTGTTTTTTGTTTATTAAGTTACTTCTAATTGTGCTTAATTATGAAACACAATAAATCATTTTAAAATACATATCTAGTAATCCTTCTATGTATGCTGTTAAGAAGCTACGTACACCAAAATTTGTTTCGCCAGGTAACTCAAAAATCCTCCAATTCCCAAACCTGAAGCAAAGATACAATGATTTTGCTGAAGTCCAACAATTCAAACAACCCATTGATGTTCAGCCAAAAAATCGTTCGGTCACCACTAGACACTGAATGCGCTCTTTTAGAGAACTCTTCCCATCTAATTATCACATCCTCTGCCATATAGAAAGAAATTATTTCAGAGAGTGAACAGCACCTACATAAGAAGCACAACTTCCTAGTAGACTGTCAAGATAACCTCTGCCGTAACAAAATGGGTGTATAATTCGTATATCACTGTTATGTCACATTAGGGACCTTCCAATGTGAGAATTGTGAAAAAGAATACTTTAATACCTGTGGTATTTGAACTCACAAAGCATATTTAGGAGATACATACCCATGACCGCCTCATATGTGGACTAAAGAACACAAAAATGCAGAAACGAGTACTTTAGGGGCAGTACCACAAGAATATCCCTCTTGATTTTTTCATATATATTCTATTGGGCAGAACTCAAATGTAGTTAAAAACCCTATCCAAATTAACCAAAAGCATTTTTTTAAGACAAGTGTTCCAGCGACGCCATTCCCGCCAAATTCACCAACTTCTTAGGCAAAAGATGAGAAAAGAAAAAACACATCCGTAAGAAGTGCTCTTTCTGGAGGAAAGAGTGTTATACGGCACAAAAAAGCTCATTTCAGTTCGGTATGTAGATCTAAACAGCTGTCAAGTAAGTTAACAACCTCCTGTCCACCACTACACTCCCTGGAAAACATCAAGCTTACTGTTAGTGTGGTACCAAACAACAGTATTTCCAGCAATTTGTAGTTGTTACCAGTGAGGACCACTACAGCCGCACCTAATAAATTGTCTACTCGGTACAGGTGCTACAGCTTCAATTCTCATGCTCCCGCTATGTCAGCCAACAGAAACAAAACTTAAGACCGGTACGTGATACCCAAGCCATCCTTCAGTTAAATCATTTCATATGCAATACATCTACCTATGTGTATATGTTCGAGAACGCCAACCAACCTCCTAATTGGACAAATGTTCGAGTTAAAGAAGCTCTTTGAAAGTACACTGGCTATGTCTAGCGATAGATCGAATATCGAGTATCCACCACACTCTAAGAATAGTGTAATAAAACTAAAAAATTCATTCTAAAAGAGTTTAAAAACTATTAAACTCGAATAAAATAAAATACTTTCCAGTAAACTTTGAACTTATCCACAAAGTCACCGGACAAGCGCTATAAGACGTACACCATTCCTCTCTTCTGACAAGATAAGATAAAATCGCAAATAAACACCATGGCAAACAAATACACAGTAAATTCGCATTCCACGGTCGCCGTCCCTAAGAAGGGATCCAATAAGACTCGACAAATTTCTGCGTCGTCGTACCTACCAAGAATATTGTCAGTCATAAGTACTTAATAGCTTTCAATACCCATCATAAATATTGGCAAGTTCTTCTATATTAGGACAGTAAAAAAAACATATTCCCTCTACTACACTTTGAGAAACCTTCGGTCATAATATAATGGGGTTAGTTTCAGACGGAGCTAAACACAATGAGCACGGTAATAAAGCTCTGAAAGAAATTAAATATATGGATAAATCGTCACAGACTTCCTTAAATATAATAAAAACTTATCCATCCATCTAGAGAATCCCGCATGTGCTTGAAAAATGCCAGCAAGCAAGCACAACCCTTAACAGAAAGTGAAAATTAGCTAATACGACTATAACTTTTTATTGTGTTTTTGCTTTCACAGTTTGAAGCGTTTTTATCGCTTTGTAGCGCGGAACAACCAATTCGTGCTCTCGTCTCTGCAAAATCTTGATTTATGTAAAAAACAACGCACCAAAAAGCACTCAAGAACTTACCAGTTATAGAGTGTTCACTCCTTATCAACTCGAGCAATAACTCTGATGCAGATCGATGTAGCTTAATTTGAATTCTTATCCAAGTATTATTTGCTGTGGCAACAAAATCTTAAGCTGGCTCGCAGATTCTCACTTCCAATGAATTCCGCTACAGTGGTACCGAAGTATAAATACTAGTCGTTGTATGGGCCACCAAAGGGTGTCGTTTATTGCCCCTAAAGAATTTGTTTGAATTAACAGTTGGCCACGTACATCTCATATTGATTACCAACTTGAAGGCTTTTGAAGGTATTCCTAACATTCGCCTACGGGTTTTAAGGGCGAGTTTTTCTTATGCCGTTATTTGAAGAGCTCGAACCAACCATATAGTGGTAGATGCGTTTTATAAATACGCTACCTCTGACACAAATAAAAATGACCTTTAGTTCGAATGTAATTCTGGCTCTAATCTTTCACGTTGCTGCATTTTAAGGCATAACCACTGGCATCCTATTTATTGCCGCTCCCATCTTCCAGAGACTCCAAAGATATGCTCCAAATCAATATTTTCGCTATCACATTCAGAAAAGCTTGATTCAGACCTCGCTATTATTGGAATCTAACCATACTTTGAACTCTCCATAGCTCGTCACAGTCAGGAGCGCACACTGAAGGTTCCCAGGTGTCAATTCTAGAATTAAATAAAAAGTTGTTTTTTGTGCTTGGAGTGTCCGGTCGAGCCGTGGAACATGGCCACTTCCGACTTCCGACTTGGGACCGCTTAGCTTCATCCGGTCTGAACCGGACTACTGAGCTCCCCCGCCGCGGCAAGGCGGGTCCCGTGGGGGAGGTGGGGGAGAACCTTTTTTTTTTCTCACGCAGGGAAAAATGCATTAAACTGCATACCCGCCGCATTCATGTGAAGGTCAGGCGGCGGGTTATGTGGGGCTCTCCTTCCCAGGAGGTGAAGGCCTACCCAAACTAAAAACCCCTGCGTCGATAAGCTGGGGGTCACTGGGTCGCTCAAGGCATTCTACAGTTACCCCCACGACGAATTTTTTTTCCCGCAGATGTTTTGCGGCCCATCGGTCCCTGAGGCTTGGTGCGCCCCAGTACCTGGGCGTCCCGCTACCGCCTGAGCGTGGTGTGAGCTCGGGCAACTTCTTGCCGATGCGGTTTGCTCCTCTTCTCGGTCGCCTACGTCCTGTCGAGCTGTGCGGCGTAGCCGCCGTGCTCGAGGGGCGCAGCCGGCTGAGCTCCCCGCCGCGGCAAGACGGGTCCCCTGAGGGAGAACCTAACTAACCCAACTCAGTCCAAACTAATCTATCCTAACGAACCCCACACAAAGTGACCCAAAGTGAAATGTGTGAACCTCTATCGTCCTATGACCCCCGCGTCCTCTCGGAAATGTCCCGAGTACAATTTCTGTCAACAACAGACATACGGGATCGGGTTTTGAGCCGGCCTTAAAGTGGCCTCAACGTCCACTGTCAGAAAAAAGCTCACCGAAACGCTCGCCGAACACCTTGCAAAGGTTTTCACGACTCCACTTCCCCAGAAAATAATGACGACCATGAAATTGAATCTTTTCTGGATGTCCCATTCCAGCTACACCTACCAATCACGCCATTCTCACCAGCTGAAGTCCGACAGCAAACAAATTATACAAATACCCGAAAAGTCCCTGGCTATAATCTTATAGTTGGAGAGATTCTACAAAACCTTCCAAGAAAGACGGTAGTACTTCTTACCACTATATACAGTGGCATCTAAGACTGACATATTTCCCGAAACAGTAGAAGTATGCACAGATCATAATGACTGCCAAGCCAGAAAAACCATCCGACCAACCCTCTTCCTATAGGCCGATAAGCCTGCTACCCCTAATGTCAGAGACTCTTTCTGAAAAGAATTAAAGAAATGGTAGTCTTAGACCATATTATCCCGTCGTACCAGTTCGGATTTCGAGAATTACACTGACAACACCAATGCCACCGGATCTTCACCCAAATATTGGAGAGCCTTGAGACAAAAAAGGTATGCGCGGCTGCATTCCTAGATATAAAACAAGCCTTTGATAAAGTTTGGCATAAAGGTTTGTTATCTAACATCAAAAAACACTATCTAAGCCAACTCTATCTAGTGCTAAAATCGTACCCCGACGAAAGATTTTGCCAAGTCCGGATAAGAAATAACAAATTAGGCTACCACCAAATCACGTCCGGAGTACCGCAAGGCAGTATATTGAGACCAGTGCTTTACCTGATATACACCTCGGACTCACCAACTACAGAAAATACTTTGTGGACGATACGGCCATTTTGGCAGTCAACGAAACACCACAGATAGCAGCAGAACACCTACAACAACACCTTGATATAATCCAAGAATAGACAAACAAATGGAGAATAACGGTCAATATAGAAAACTAATATTCACAAATAAACTATGTGTATGCTCGCAGACTAGATTTAATAACACCCCCATAGCAATGAAGTCGGAAATAAAATACCTCGGGATGCACCTCCATGAAAAACTTACCTAGAGCACATATATCAAATCCAAGAGGAAACAACTAGATTGAAAGGTCAAACAAATGTATCGGTTAATCGGAAACAGATCCCAACTTTCCTTATCAAACAAGTTACTATTATACAAAATAATATTGAAGCTCATATGCACCTATGGGATCCAGCTGTGGGACTGTGCAAAGGCATCTCACACCAAGATGGCGTACGCGTCGGGTTACGTTAGTAACGATACTCTCCACATTGAACTGAAAATTCCATACGTAGCAAGAGAAATTCAGAGACTGACAGGAGCATACAATCAAAGTTAGTAGACTACAAAAATGATACTGTAAAGCAACTGTCAAGCCAACCGCTAGTCACAAGAAGACATAAGCGGAACTGGCCACAGGACCTTGTTTTACAACCTAATCAAAACTGATTTATGTATTATTCAGGAGAATAGCGATGGCTAGATCCCCTCATGTAATGCATATAAATACTTAATACTCAATTGTAAGACTAGATTGTAAATATGCAATTAAATAAAACAAAAAAATTAAAAGTATTCACATTTAATATCTATTCACTTTCGTCGTGGACAACTGACTGAAACTTGTTGGCGGAGAAAATTTACCACGCAGTGCCTCTTTTATTGCTTAAAACAGATCATAATAACTAGGCGTAAGATTCTGAGAATATGGAGCATGAAGTAGCTTGATGTACTCAAAAACCTAAAGGATGGTAACGGTGTGGCGACTGACTTTTGACCACGTATAGCATGTCATGTTGAATTAACGCGCCACGTCTCCATTTTCCAAGGCAGCGTTTCTGAATAAGTCAACGGTTCAAATCCTAATACCCCTCTCTCCCTCTTTCTCTCTCTCTCTCTCTCTCTCGGTTTTTACCACCCATCAAGGGTCTTCACCGACTCAACGATTTTCCTCCAGTCTGTTCTATTTTTGGCAGTTTTCCTCCAGTTATTTACATTGAGCTTTTGGAGGTTTTGTAATTGTCAATCCACCCATTGCGCGGCCTTCCTTTGGGTCGTGTTGTTGTTGGCGTGCTACTAAATATCCTCTGTATTGGGGTGTATTCGCGCCACATGCCCTATCCATTGTATTCGCATACGTTTAATGACATTAACTATGTCGGATTTGTTATATAGGATCCTAATTTCTTCATTGTGTCATCGCCGTCATTCTCCCCCTTCGTTAACTCGTCCGAAAATTCTTCTCCCGAATATCCTTAACCGCTGCTCATCTTTTTTAACTAACGTCCACGACTCGCATCCATATATTAGTATTGGTCTTATTATTGCCTTGTATAGTCGCACTTTTGTTTTCTTGGATATTAATTTTGTCTTGAAAATATCATTCCTTGCGAAATAGGCCCGTTAGTTGTCAAGATTCGGGTTTTTATCTCGTCAGTTATATCATTTGTTTCATATATCACTGTACCCAGGTATTTAAATTTAGTGACTCTGTCTATTCCTGTAGTTACAGTTACTTGTTCTGGCTGTTCAATTTGTCTTGATATTCGTAAGTACTTTGTTTTTTCTGTATTTATTGTGAGTCCAATCTCTTCCGAGTTGTCTTTTAGAGTTCTATACGTTTGGGTTACGTCCCTTTCGTTAGTGCTGATTATGGCTGTATTATCAGCATAGGTCAATATCTGATTCTGATTCCTAAATAGATGATCATTCCATGTAGGGTTTTTTTGTACGACGATATCTAGCACCATGTTAAATATTATGGGGGACAGTGCATCTCCTTGTCTCAATCCAACATTGCTACTGATGGCCCGTGTTTTCTGTCCTCCTACCTTTATCTTATATTGTGCATCCTTAATAGTCATTATTATTAGTCTTTTTAGTTTCTGTGGTATGCCAAAGATCTCTAGGGCTTGTTTAACTGCTCTATGTCTCATCCTGTCATACGCTTATTTGTAATCTACAAAGAGGCTATGTATGTCGATTCCGAACTCTCTTGCTTTTTCCAGTATGAAGATTTGGTCTGTTGTTGACTTCGCCTTTCTGAAGCCGGCTTGATAATTTCCCAGTTTGCTCCCCACATGTGGCTTCAGTCTATCCAGTAATATGTGTGACAGGATTTTGTATGTTGTGTTGAGGAGGCAGATTCCTCTGTAGTTGGAGCATACAGTCTTGTCCCCTTTCTTATGTATGGGACATATGATTCCTATATTCCATGCATCCGGCATCTTCTCGTTCTTCCATATTATTCGGATTAGCTCATGTATCTCTCCATAACTCCCGACCTCCGGATTTCAGTAGTTCTGTTGGTATGTTGTCTTCCCCTGGTGCTTTGTGCATCTTCATTTTGCGGATAGTGTTCCTGATTTCGTCGTATTTGGATTCCGGCTCTTGTATTTCTTCATTTTCGTCTCTATTTGCCTTATGTTTTCGCTTTCTTGTTCATTTTCTTCTTCTTCATTGACTGTGTTCAGTAAATTAGCGAAGTATTCCCTCCATCTTTCGGCAATATCGTCCTTGTTAACCATTATAGTTCCTTCCTTATTTTTATACATGTTTGTACTGGGTTGGAAACCTCTTCTAAAGTACCTTATTTCTTCGTGTGCTTTCCTTATTTCGTTTTCTCCCATCCTTTCCTCTATTTGCGATAGTTTTCGGTTTATTAGTTCTCGCTTTTTTCTTCTTAGGATTGTTCTGGCTAGTTTCCTGGTTTCCTGGTTTCTTCGAAGTTTGTGTTGGCTTGTCTTGTATTTTGTTGAAACATTCGCATGCGCACTTTCTTCCTATCTTCTATAGCTTGTCTGCACTGATCGTCAAACCATTCGTGTGTTTGTAATTGTTTTGTAACCACGATTTCTTCAGCCGTTTTGTTAATCGCTTCCTTTATAACATCCCATTGTTTGTCGCTGTTTTCTTCTTCTGTTTCCGTTTCGCTTGCCAGTTCTTCTTCTGTTCTCCCCGTTAGTGTTCTTTTGTATATTTCTTCGGTTTCTGGGTCCCTCAGCGTATCTAAATTGTATCTCTTTGTTTTGATGGTTGTGTTTTGACGTTTGATATTTGATATGTTTTGTCGTAATCTTGCTTGTATTAGGAAGTGGTCGCTGTTACAATCAGCGCCTCTCATTGTTCTCACGTCTACTATATTAGTGCGGTTTGTAAGGTTGATTAGTACGTGATCGATTTGGTTCACCGTTACTCCATCGTTTGATTTCAAGGTTCACTTATGTACAGTCTTATACGGGAAGGTGGTACTGCTTATTATTAGACCCCTGCTTGCCGCTAGTTCAATCAGTTTTAATCCATTATCGTTACTTTCTCGGTGTAGGCTATGGTTCCCAATTGTTGGTTTATATGTTTCTTCTCTTCCTATTTGTGCATTGAAGTCGCCCAGTACTATGAGGATGTATTTCTTTGGGGTACTATCGATGCTTTCTTCCAGGGCTTCGTAGAATTCCTGTTTTTCTTCTTCTTCTGTCGCTTCTGTTGACGCGCATGCGTTTATTATAGTTATATTATACAGTTTCTCTTTAATTCTAATTGCGCATAATCTGTGTGATATTGCCTTAAATTGATGAAGTTGCTGTTTGATTCTATTACTAATCACAAAGCCTGTTCCACTTTCATGGCGCCCATCTTCTTTTCCGCTGTACAGTAGCGTGTATTTCCCATGTATTATATCTCCAATATTGGGCCATCTTGTTTCTTGAACTGCCGTGATGTCTAATTTGTACTTAGTTATTTCTTTTACCAGTTGTCGTAGTGCTCCTGGCCTGTATAGACTTACTACGTTCCATGTTCCTAGTAGAATGTCCTTTTTTCGTCGCTTTGTCGTTTGCCATTAGTCCGAGGCTCATGTTGAGTGTTTTTAACTAGGACTTTTTTCCGGGAAGGGATTTCTCCCCAGGGGTAGTTAACCCCTGCCCAGCCCCCTTTTCGGAGGACCATTTCTCCCTCTCTCGTTCGATCCTGACCCTACCTTCCACCCGGGTTGGATACCAGATCTCCAGTAGGGTTGCTCAGGTTGACAGGGTTCACCATGTGAAGGTGAAAGTAGGAATTGAGTAGGAGAGGCTATTTGGCATAATCTGGATCTGATGCCATGTATTGCGCTTCACTACCCCATTCTGAACCCCCAAATCCTAATACCGCTCACTAATAATTCTCTCGTCAACAAAATTTCTTCCTGATTCTAAAAACAATCTGTTCATTTTAGTTTAAACAATTATAGACGTTTTATGAAATGAGTACTTCCATTATTCTGCCATTTGTCATACTGGCGTTTATTCTTTCTTGGGTCATACTAGAATCGTAATTCGTCTGCTGTGACCAGACACTAAAAATGTCCCCGGCTCCACGCTGTATAGCTGCATCAACTGTATGGTTTCAAACTCTTTTGTTTTAATTGGCCGATGAGTTGGTCATTTTCCAAATCTTCATGGATGATATGCATCCCCCAACAGAAGGAATATAATTCATCTGGTTGCTAATATCAAGTCAAACACACGCTGGGTAATGTGTGGCAGAGTCCTTGTCGCTCCAATATCCATTGAAACACTGCTCTGCTATTCGGTGCTGCGTTCTTCTACATGATACTACTAACCTTGTATGGGTATCCAAGACACTCACTATCTCACTTCAAAAATACCGTTTCGTCTGTTACTGCTCAGGATTGATTACTTTCGTAACTTTTCGCTTTGCTGACAACTGTAATCGCAACACGAATTACTTACTACCTTTCTTTCCTTAGCGTCGTCTATTGTAATCCACCTTCACACACAGTCTGAGACACAACCTAAATTTCGAGTGCCAATAATTTTTAACATCTTAACAATACAGTAAATGGAGAAAAAAAGAATTTTATAAAGCATAAAACAAACATAAAAAGCTCTTCTTTTAGTGCAATTAGTTATAATAAGGTTGCTCAAAATAATCTTTGAATTACATTTTTCTATATAACCCATCGGGTATGGTAGTCTTTCAGACAAAGCTGTCACTTTTCATTATCATACATAACAGTTTTCTTTAATTACAAATTCTGTCTATAATTAAAACTCTCCCGATAAATAAATCACCTGGATGCGACAAAATACCAAATATAATACTGAAGAAGCTGTCTAAAAAAGCGCTAGCATACCTAGCAAGTACTTTTAATGCCTGCCTAAGAATAGGATACTTTCCGAATGTATGGAAACATGCAATTATTCTAATGTTTCCCAAACCAGGCAAAAATAAGAAAGAAATCACCAGCTATCGACCAATCAGTTTATTAACAACAACCTCAAAGCTCTTCGAGAAGATCATTTATCTCCGACTCAACGAGAAAATCACAAAACTGAGTATTCTTCCCACTTTTCAATTTGGATTTAAAGAAGGCCACTCCACCTGCCACCAACTTCAGCGTATGACCGAGACCATTGAACGAGGTTTTGAAAGCAAACAATACGTTACCACCCTGTTTTTAGATATAGCACAAGCTTTCGACCGCGTTTGGATAGAAGGCTTAAAATACAAAATAACACATCTACAATTAGCCGAGTATATCAAGTCTGTATTATTTTCGTTCCTTGAAGATCGCACATTTGCGGTCAAAATACACACTAGCTTATCGGCTACCAGAACTATACACGCAGGGGTCCCGCAAGGCAGTATACTGGGTCCCATTCTATTCAACATCTACATGTACGATATTCCAGTTCCCAGCACAAACCTTGCAATGTTCGCGGACGACACGGTCGTGTTAACTATGAATGAACATTTAGAACAAGCTATTGCTGAACTTCAAATTGCCACCAATATTCTAGGCAGATGGTTCAAACAGTGGCATTTTTTAATTAATTATTCTAAATGTGTCACTAAAATATTCTCTCTTCGAAAAATCAAAAATCCATCTCTTATTTTAATTAACGACCATCCCATCCAGTGGAATGCTAATGATGAGCCCGTGAAATATCTTGGTATCTACCTCGACACTCGACTTACATGGAAATACCACATACTAAAAAAATTGAACGAGGGACACACACGACTAATCCAACTTTATCCACTCATCAATAGGAATTCTTCTATGAGAATCGACTGTATGACTCTTCTCTATAAATCATTAATACGTCCTCTAGTTCTTTACGGATGTGTGGTATGGGCTAACGCCTCAAAAACCAATTTAGATCGAATCCAGGTCCTACAAAATAAAATCCTTCGAATGACAGTCAACGCTCCCTGGTTTATTACAAATCAGCAGCTCCACCATGAACTAGCTCTACCCAAAATTCAAGAACACATCGCGAAGTTGACCAAAACTTTTCATAAGAACCTTACCAACTGCAGCGGTGCCACCTCTTACAAACTAGGTCAAAGAAATATCCATACACGTCTAAAACGCGAGCTACCGCAAGACATATATGAAAGTGATAGTGGTGAAAACTAAGTGCCAAACAACAATCAAACCGAAGTGAATGTGAACTTTTTCTATTTCAAGTGGATATTAATTTCCATTCAAATTATTTCATTCTGTTAAGTATTATTTGTTAGAAATACCTTGTATAACAATGTATATTGTTGAGCAGGTACAAGTTCTATTAAAAAAAAAAATTCTGTTCTTTATTAAATCATTTTTGAAGAATACTATAACATTTACGTAAATATCAAACTCACTTTTTCGACTGCATAATATTATAAATTTCCACGTAAATTCTATACTACATACGAACCTATGAGGGACTAATATTTAATGGCCTAATTTATTATGCTTTCAGAGCTGCGTTACTGCAAATGGCCTCAGCTTTGCGCAAGCAAGGAGAATTAGGAGATGCACAAGACTACTGTTCGGTAAATTTAAGCCGACCGTTAATCTTACCGCGGCTGACTAATTGCATTCCGTGTCACAGGAAGCAACGCGACTCGCATTGGTTTCGGGCGACCAGGCCACTTACGCTAGGAGCATACGAATTATGGGCGACATATACAGGAAAAAGCTCGACATAAACGTAAGTATCTAGCTCTTCGGCGGCAAGTCTTGAGCGGCTGCTTGCAGAAAGCCTTTCGGCAATACGAGACGGCCATGGGCTCGGCCGCGGCCATGGGGGACCGCGTCATCCAGATGGAGTCGATGGACGGGGCCGCCAGGTGCCTGGAGGCGCTGCGGCTGCAGCACAAGATCTGCAACTGCCGCCCCCTGGAGTTCAACACGCGGCTGCTGGAGGTGGCCAGCTCTGTCGGCGCGAAGCTGTTGGTCCGAACGATTCGTATGCGCTTGTCGCAAATCTACCACGCCCTGGGGGACGAGGACCAAAAGCAGCACCACGAGCGAATAGCGCTGCGGCTGCAGAAGGAGCTGGATCTCACCTGCGGCGGCTGCGAGTCCCCCTACGGGCTGGAGAGTGATTCGCTGGAAGCACTGCCTTGTACACATATTTTACATGCTAGGTGGGTGTGAGCTATTACGCGACAAATATTTTCATTAGCTCAAAAATTTTTGTTTTTTACCTCTGTTTTTTTCCCATATTTCTATTATATAAAATGGCATTGCATTTGTAAAAAGGTAGTAAGTAACTCAACAACTTTTTCGCGCCATATAAATTATACAATTCATTTTTATTGGCCATCCATATGGTAAGTAAATAATGAAATTATAAAGCCAGCCACATTTAGTTTTGATATTAATTTTGGAAAGTAGAACATCATCTAACACAAATTAATTTTTTATTATGTAACTTGAGGTGCTAATTCTTTTTTATCCATTTCGTTTTGTTTGATATATTGCAATTTCAGAATTCATGGATAAATTCGTTATCATTAATGTAGAAGGGGATTAAATCGTGTGACATTACTTCCAGATCAGAATACGGTTGCACAACCGTATTTCGTTAGGGGGTCCTCTGAGAAAGCGACATTCTGTAAGGAAACCTTTAATATTTCGTAACTGCTTCTTGCTTTGTACTAACAGTTTTTCAGTTCGTTTATAAAATTGTCCTTTTAAAAAGATTTTTCCATGTCTTTGTCACGCTATATTTTCCCAGTATTTTTATATTATCATCTTATAGATTCTCTCACCCGGCTTCCTACCTTTGGGTACTCCCAGAAACGGTTCGGATCCTACATATGGAGTTGATGATCCTTTTTGTTCTATTCATCAACATTTTTCGTTGCTTACAATTCCACAGTACCCTGGTACACACAATAGAATTAACTTGTTTCAGTCTGCCAAAGCACAGAGTTCTTCACGTCGTTCCCTACCAGCATTGATACTAGGTATCCAAAAGGTCTATGTATCACGGGAAAAATCATGACTAAGAAAAACTACAAAGATATTCAAACCGAATAAATTGTATTTTATTTGAGACATATTAAACTACATGATAATGTTTTCAAAGTGTTTTCCTTTGCTCGTGGAGACCACAGCCAGATGTTTCAAAAAGTGATCAATAATTTTCTGTCGAGTTTCGTCGGAAATCGATTCAATGGTCTCTGAAATCCTTTCTTTCAAGACTTCGAGGTTCGACTGAACCCTTACTCGAATGGTAAACAATGTCTTTAGTAAAACCCCATAAGGAGTAATCGCAGGGGTTTAAATAAAAAAAGTATGGGGGCCAATTAATACCTACACCTGTCTTTGTCTTTGAGTCTAAAGCAATGATATTTGGACCGAAGACACTTGAGATGGCGCCCATATTTTCTTGCGTACGATGGCCTTTGGCACCATCTTGCATGAACCAGAATCCACGTCTCATAGAATTACGTCTTACGTGATCAATGAATCTGTCCAAAATTTGCACCTTATATATTTGACCAGTGATATTTTCGGTTAAAAAGTTAGGGCCCACTATGCCATAATAATTGATGGTACACCAAACAGTTATTATCTTCGAATTCAGAGGGCGTACTGTGGTGATTTGTGGCTCAGAGACCCCCACATGCGGTAGTTTCGGGTGTTTACAAACCTTTCCATCAAAGAACCAAATCTTCCGATAATCAAGCTCCTTTGATTGGATCATTTATGTAAGAATAGTGGCGAATCTGTCCTTGATTGCCTTTGCACTCAAAGGCTGGTGGAATTGAATTTTATAGGCGAAAAGCTCTAAATCTTCTCTCAAAATGTTATGAAGAGATGATGTCTTAATAGCTAGCTCTTTTGAAGCATTTCTTATTGATGACGTTCGAGTTTCTTCAAAGTGTTTCTGGACTCTTCTGTCCTTATCGATCGTGGTCTTTAGGTTCGACCTTCGTCGTCATCGTGAAAACTCCTTTTATTTGCAATTTTATGTGCAAAAATGTCATTTCATTAGAAAATTTTCTGGTTTTTCAAAACGCAAATTTTTAAAAAATAGTTACTCACCAAATCACCGTTCTTGAATCCAATGTCGACTCGCTATCCACCTCCTTCTTCCATATTCGCACCGTTTCATCTGCATTCTTCTCACCCCTGTACCAAAACTCAATGAATTGCACTCTATGAGCGATCGAGTATTTCTCGGCCGAAGAAGACATTTTCAGTAAACTAAAAAGTGTGTTTTGTTGACGTTTGATAGCTCTTGATACCACGTGTCACTCACTCTAATCGGATAAATCATTAACAAATGGCAACACCCGGGCTATCTGCACAGGGTGTCTTTAACATCTTCAGAGATACCTGACTGTTCTATTTTTATAAGCCCTTAAATTATTTTACTTGGCGCACTGCAGTATAGCAAATATCTACCCTTAAAAAACGGATATGTATTTTCCTAATGAAAGCTTAGCTGCAAATTTTCCTATTCATAATATATGCCTGCTCCCGTTCCAAACCCGGTCATTTCGATCCATAATATTAACCTTGAAATTCATGGTGAATGCAAATTTTGGGGTCATATGGTCTGTTATCATACCTAATATGCCTTCACCCATATGTCCAATTTTCAGATTCCCCACTTCAATGCAATCTTTAGGCATGCGTGCATTGCGCAGTCTATCAAAGGCTACTCCCACCACTCCTATGATTGAAAATGAAGAGGGACGTCTAGTAGTTTCTCCGTTGACACTGTTAGTGTTGTTTTTATGACTTTATTCCAAGACATTTTACTTAGTACGGTTATAGCAGTTGTTTGCTTCATCTTTGTGTACCATACCAAAGTTACATATATCATGGGTCTGACTACCGTAGTGTATATGTATATCCAATACATCACATCTGGTTTTAAACCCCGTGAGCTCGTTTCGCCTTACTTTTGAGTTTTTGAATATGTTGATTCCAGTGTTTTGCCTAAAATAACTCCAAGATACTTTGCCTCACGTGGTAACTTTATTTCTGCATCTCGGAGCCTAGGAAGACCCAGTCCCTCTAGGTTTCTCTTTCTTGTGAGTGATGCTATGGTAGATTTTGTAAACATCTTTAGGGCCCTTTTACACACGCTCTCTACTGTATTGTTAAATCTTTGCTGGGATAGTATGATTAAGTCATCCGCACATCCTAGCGCTCTATATCCGTTCCCTTTGATTATTTTTAACAACTTATCGATTACAAAATTCAACAATACAGGGATATCCTCTTGTATCTCGAGCCATCATTGTTTCACCCATTAGGAATACATATACTAATTTTTCTGTAAGCATGCAGTCTATCCACTTGCAGCTTCTTTTGTCGAGTCCTTTATTTCTCAACGCTGAGTCTAAGGATGTATTATCATACGCTCTGTCAATTTCCAAAAATGCAGCTGAAAGTACTTCTTTGTTTTCTACACCATTCTCCACTCAGATAACAAGTCGATGCAATGTTGTTTCTGTAGATACTCCTATTTTATATGCATACTAATCATGATGTAGAGGTTGTGTGACTAGTACATTACCCATGATATGTCTATCAAACAGTTTTTCTAGTTTTCAGTGCAAACAACAACACTAAATGGTCTTAGAGCCTTAGCCTCATCCTGTCCAGGTTTTGGTATAAAAGTAACTCTGATGAGTCTTCAAGATTTCGGTACATACCTCAGAACAAGACTTGCCCTGAGTATACCACACACCCTGTAGTATAGAAAATAACTTCTCTTCTACAAAGAAATAGAATAAAAGTCGCCAGATTCCACCGATTTATAAGGTTAGAATGAGTTAATTGTCTACTTTATTTTGTTTACGTCTACACCTTTCTTGTGTCCTGCCAATTTTTCCTAGATGGTCACTTTGGGGTTTCCAATTTTGAACTCCGCTAGTCACTCTGTGATATATTAACAACCTGCAACTCCAAAAAGTGTACCCTGAGTAGTTCTCTTATTGTTTGCTCTTCGGTATTGGTGTTCTCTCCGTTTTCAGACTAACTATAGGGCTCCTCACAGTATCTCTTCCATGCATCTCTTTCTGATTTCGTCAGATCTTCATCATATTCAGTTGGAACCTTTTTATAATTATCCCATGCCCCTGCATTCTTGGCTGCCCTAAAAAACTTTCTTACATTTTTTCTCATTCAAGCAAGCTCCTAATTCCACCAGACCACATTTCTGTTAGAATCCCTTTTCATAGGAGGACAGTTATCTTCATACGCTGAGATCATAGCATCCCGATATCGCTTCAGCTCCTTACTATTCCTATTTTGTTATAGTTCTGCCTGGTAGACTTCGCAGTTTGTCTTTCGAGAATTACGATAGGTTTGTTATATAGGGCTCTATTTTAAAGTAGATGTAGCTGTGATTGGAATAACAACAAACCGTACGTATTGTTATATCTATAACCTCTTTTTTTTTGTATATTAATCAATATAGGTTTATTGCCTACATTCAGTACGTCCAAATTATTTGCAGTAAACTACAATAAACTGCAGTAAAGACTCATCTCGTTCATTGGTGTTCGTACTTTCCCATGTAATGTGATGTGAATTTCTTTCACAGCCGATGATCACTTACGAGCCATTTTTTTTGCATCACATAATCAGATTCCCCACTTCTCTAGCTGGCGGTAAAGGGAGGCCATCGTGAGGAAAGTACAGTCAGCCAAAAATTTCGGGCAGCACTACAACAACAACACCAAGAATACCCGCAACCTTCTTCTTGTTCTGCTTCTTTATAAGCTTAATTCTTGTTTTACTCCAGCACATCCTTCCATTTCTTTCTCGGTCTACCCGGTGATCTTTTCCCTCTAGGCGACAAGTCTCTAACTTTCTTTACTGTCCTGGTATCTTTCATCCTAGATATACTCCATACTGATCTTCTTCTTTGGCCCACTTATCGATAGTTTCAACTTCGCAGCTTCATCTTATTTCCTCGCTTCTTATGTGGTCAAGTTTAGTTACACCCATAATTTTTCGTAGTGTCCTCAACTCCGTCGTTTCCAGTAGTTGTTTTGTCTTCATCGTATCTGACCTTGTCTCGATTGCGTAGGTCATAATCGGTCTTATGACAAATTTATATATTCTAACTTTGGCCTCCCTTCTTAGATGTTAGTTGTTCCATGTGGCATTATTTAAGCACATAAATATTTTATGCTTTCTGGGCCTAATATTCAAACTATCTTGTCAATATTCCGTTAAGTATGATTTTGATGCCTACATGTTCCATTGACATCACTTGCTTTATTACAGATCCAGATAGTTACAATTTTTTCACTGATTGTTACTGCTTTGGTTTTCTTGTCCGACACTTTTAAGCCAAACGTCTCACATTACTGCTTTACTGAATTCGAATAATAGCCGCAATAAGAGTTGCGTCGTCCGCATAGCATATTAATCTAATTTCCTGATTTTCCATTCTGTATTTGCGGAGACACCCCTGAAGTGTTGCTTTTGTTTTTCGTTCATCATTAAGTTAGATAATAGTGGATTGAGCAAATCCCCTTTTCTGATTCCTTTGGTTACGTGAATTTTCTCTGCTATTAGTCTACAGACATTCTTAATTTGGGTATAGTTGTCTTTATATATATTCTGTATGAAAGAAATCAGTCCACTTGGTACGTTATTTTCTTGCAGCTAAAGTTGTAAATTGTCGAACGCCTTCTCTATGTCGACAAAGCAAAAATAGGCCGGCTTATTGTATTATAAGGTTTTCTGTTGTCTGTCGGATTACAAATATTGCATTCACACACGATCTGTTGCTCCGAAATCCCTGTTGCTCATTTCTTAGTTCAATTATTTCTGCTATCAGTTTCGTTGCGATTTTCAAGCCCGAATTCAGTTAAGTTTATGCCCCGATAGTTGTTAGGTATTTGTGTTTCGCCACTCGTCTGGTATTGTTGATTATTAAGTACATTTTGTACTAATGTGGTTAATTCCTCTGCTAATGCGTCACTTCCATGTTTTATTAATTCATTTGTGATGTCATCGCTTTCAGATGATTTCCTATTTTTTAGTATTCTAATTGGTTTGTTTACCTCTTCTTCATCCACATTCACTAGTATCTATCTGTATGTGTATATCTTGTATTATAGGGTCCTCTGTTGTGTATAACGCCCTGAAGTACTCCATCCACGTATCATCGAATATCTTATTCGTCTGTGCATATTAACTTTACCTCTTTCCTTTGGTTCCTTAACATTGTCCATACCAGTTCTTGTTGCCCATATAGATCTCCTTCAAACTGACCGGTATACCTTTCCCAGTATTCGTCCTTGATTGCTCTAATTTTCATATTTGCCTCATTTCTTATATTGTTTATATTTCTCAATAGTTTGGTATTGCTTATATTTTAAAAATACATTTTTTTTATTTTTTGCTAACGTTTTTATTTCGTTACAAAAAAACATGGTGTTCGATGTTTTGATTGTTTTGTTATGTTTACTTTCCTTGATCCTAATGCTTCCTTTGATGCCTTTATTATATTCGTTTTTATTTTTGACCATTAATAGTTTGATACTTCATTTTGAACTATTTTTTTATTATAAATATGCTCTTTTAGTCTTTGTTGTAACTGTCTTATACTCTCGCTTGAAGTTTTTCTTGGTAGGTAGGTTGTTTGCGTTTGGATCTCGGTATTCTTATTCTTATCTTGCAGTTTATGATCCGAGTCCAATGTTCTAACCTCAAGTACCTGTGAGATTATGTATTTGCTTGTTTGATATGTTGTAGTCTATTACTGAGCATTGTCCTCATGTGTTCTCTCAAGTGTATTTGTATGGCATTTTGTAATCCAAGAACTTGTTATTTATTCTTAAGTTACTTTCTCTGCAAAAGCGCCTGAGGATATCTCCATTGTCGTTGCATATATTTTCGTTAAATCTTTGCTTTACTCCTGGAACTACGTTATTTCCCGTACGGGCATTGAAGTCTCCTAATATTAATATGGGATCGTTTTGAGGTTTCTCGTTTTTAGGTTTACATTCTTCATGAGCATGTAACTTATTGTTGTTTAGCTTCAGTGCTAATGTGAGTATTCTTGATGATATGAATTAATAGTCTACCATAGCGTCATTATAGACTATTTTAATGAGTATAGCTACTACTTCTTTGGATCTTTTTCACTTCTACACTCCACTATAGATAAGTGTGCAGCTTTGGTATGGCACGATGTCCTTCCCCTTTTTTGTCTCGGATATAGTGCACATGTCCATTTTAGCTCTTTCTAATTCCATGATTATTTCCTGTTCTCTGTAAAACCAAGATCTAATGTTCTTTCTTCCAAACCTTACTTTCCTCCTCTATTATCGTTTCTTTCTATATAGCGCTTTCGTTGGAAACAGAAATGCCCCCTCCCCTGTAACTGTTGGGGCTCCCTTTACTTGAGGTGTGGATTACCACCTGGAAATGTCTTTCCTAAACTAAAGTTTCATCCTGTTTGCTGACCCCATGCGTATTCTTAATGTTTTCCCTGCAGGTAGCGTGCGGAACCCTCCTCTTTTCTCATCCGGGCTTGGGACCGGCAACAGCGGAGTTAACACCCATAATCAAATTAAGTAATTGAGGGTACCTCTATCGATATTAAAAGTTTATACAAAAGAATTATTAAGGCACATACTAAAGTTTTGTTCTAAACGCTTCTAATATTTAGTTGAGCCACATTTGGCCTTAGCAACACCCCTACATCTATCCCTCATAGACTCTACCAACATTCCGGCCATATTTAAACCTAGAGTGTCCCAAGTTTCCCGCAGAATGGCCTTCAGCTTCTCCTTGTTCCTTGGTTTCGCATCTTATATTCAAGCCGGGTGATTATGCGACCCATTCTAGACACTTGCAGACTTGAAAGATCTAAATATCTCTTTATCGGGGCTGCCGTATTCTTAGAATAGTTCTGTTGGAAGTAAAATTCCTTTGGTAGCTGCAGTTTTCGGGTGGAGGGCACCAAATTGTTTTTCAGTAGGCTCTTGTAGATATACTGGTCCCATGATACAGTCTATAAAATCCAACATGCCCGCACCAGAGGCGATCATAGACCCTCACGTCATTATGTTGCCACCTTCAAACTTTACAGTCGGCAGCAAACATTCCAATTTGTAGGCTTCATGAGGTTGGCACCACACTTCTCCCGTCCCGTCGCACCTAAAAATGTTAAATTTACTCTTGTCGGGCTACAAAACGGACTTTCAAAAGTTCTCAGACGGCGAAACATTCTTTCAGCTTATGTATGGCTTGCGACGAGGCGATGTCCCGTGTTGTTTGTTACAGATTGTTTGGGGTGTAACAGCCACTGCTCATTAACTTCCTTGGCCACATCTACGGCCAACTTGCATCGTTCTTTCTTAACCAGCCGTACTACGCTCGGTTCTGCTTATCGGTTATCTTGCGTTTTCTTCCTCTGTCAGAAATATTTTCAATTGTGCCTCTATGATGCTCTTGGATAACATAATCCACAGCAGATTTGGGCAAGATGAGGCTGGCCTCGCCCTTGCGCGAAGTTTGGGTAGATTTTCCCATTTTTAAAGTCTAGTAGCAATCAGTGGTTTCCTACCGTGGAAGACAATCGGATTAGTGTCCAGAAATGAAGGCACTTACCTCGAATAGTCCAACAAACATCACAATTTAGGCCTGCACGAATGTTTTGCCCAAAAAAGACGCGCTCGTAAAAACTTGACTTACCTCACTTAAAAAGCCAAAACTTGAAATTAGTATTCCCACTTGCCCTATTTTATGCTATTTTAGTCCAAATGTTGTTGGAAGGCAAAAATTTTGAAATTAATCTTTTGACAGTCACTGCTCGAATCATTTTTTCGCTGACTGACAAACATCGGCTCCCTCATTACCAGAAATTAATCAGGAACACGAATAATTTAAGGGCAGTGTTTTTATATCTTTTTTAATTATAGTGCAAATCCTAGGGACTGTAAATCAGTTCTCCTATTTCCTATAGGCCTCTAATTTCGCCCCTGTTAACCCAGAGTTTTCGAATGAGGGCCACGTCGGACATTGCCTGAAAAGCAGTAAGGACCGCAGAAAATGAAGAATCTAAATCTCCATCTCTTTCATCAAGGCGCTTTATCACCCTGGAGGTAACCCTGTCCAGCACATAAAAAGCCTTAAACTGGAATTCCTCCAAGACGTCAAAGGATGCCTCATCAACTTTTCTACTAAGAGAGGTCTGCTTCCCACTATTGATCCAGGGTTTTGTCTCTCTCTCTCTCTCTCTAAGCATGTTGTATTCCGTTCCTTTTGCACCTTCAGCCCAGACAAGGGTCTTTTCGGAAAGTCTTTGAACTCAACCATAGTTAAATCCGCACCCAAATAATTAATCGCCTTCTCGGGCCAGTCTTAGTGTCCGCGTTAGTGCACATCATCCATAAGACTCTTCCGTTTCCTGTAAAAGTATTGTCCAGTTTTGATAAGTTTTTCTCCAGGTTAGCTTGTTCTTAGTTCAGAGTAATCTCAAAGCGGCGCCATATTAAGTTCATTAGCCGCTCCGTTGTATGTACCAGTCTGTACATGTGTGCTACTGAGTTTTTTATTCCGATCGGACTCTTTTAGATACTTTGCCCTCCTCTGCTCACCCAGTCGTCTTCCCTTTCCGACTTTGCGGTCCATCTTTCCAGCTTTAACATGTTTTTTCGCCGAGTTCCAGAAAGTTTCTTTTTTTATCCTTTTCCCAACTGATGTATTTCCATGTCTTGGTCTGCAAGCTAATAGTCTGTGCTCCCATTGTCTCCATGACAATAAAAGGCGTAACTTAATTCACAATTAATTAATAAACTGTGATATCCATTTATAAAAAAATGACTACTTATCTAGGCTTCAAAATTACTTTGGAAAAGAAAAAGTGTTCGGAAGTGATAAACCTAACGAGACTTTTGTGGTGTTGCAGAGATCAGAATAGGTGGTAATCCAGAGTGACAAAATCCGGCGAAATCTCCAGATGTAATCAAATCTCCTAGCCTAGGTCAGCGATTGTTAATAATAGGACATTTTTTGTGAATATTCCCTAGTTTCTAGATATCCTTAGAGTTCCTCTGCCAGTTTGAACGGTATACGACAGCATTCGTCTAAACAAAACTTGCTCTAGTTTTCCATTTTCAACTTTATCTTTCTGTTCAACGTCAAGCAGGTCAACATTTTACGCTTGAACTTCGCTTTTTGCAGATACTGTAGTAGAATACTCCCCTAAAAGCCCACAAATAATTTCGAGAACTATACTGACTTTTAGTTGAAACGCGCACATGAGGCGGTGCTATAAATGTAGTATGTTTTACGTCATCGCTTTCAGCACTAATTTTTAACTTATGTTAATAGTACAGCCGTGGGTTGTAAAGCTAAACGATGGCGCTTCAGTACGACCATATAATAATTTAAATAGGTACTATCATCCATTGAAGTTAGGGGATAGAAATTAAATTGTTCACGTAAAACCTATGATAAACTACAATTATGTACAAAAGTGAATGAAATATAAAACAGAATTTCCATTTCACGCGTTGTAGGATGAACGGAGGCAGAGATACCTGAAGAGGATTCTCCCATAAAATGCCCCATAACACCTCTTCTCTAGTCAGTATTACGATCAGCAAGAGATATTATCAAGTCCAACATTTAGAGAAGATTTATGGCACCCTTAAGAAGACTCAAGTATACTCGCGGCATAAACAATTTTTTTGAAGATAAAAGCAGTTGAAAATGAAGTTAGTCGACTAGGTAGAATACTCTGCTGGAATTTTTTTATCAGTTTTTGGACCAAACAAAATTCGTATGTCGTCAGAAAAGACGCGGATTTTCACTCTGGCCCATTATCTCAATTTAGAAAATCGCCTGGTTCTATTCAAATAATTTTCTTCAAAACTACACGGGAGTACGTTTTCTACAGCCCGGACTTATCTCTCTGCACTTACCATTTGCTTGAATTACTAAAAAACGCATAAGAGACAAATATTTCATAACAGTGTTGCTGTCAAAGCGTTAGTGTCACATTCATTGTAGAATAACCGGATCAAATCTGCTCAACCGAAGGCAAAAGGAAAAAAATTGTTTCAAAGTCGGGAATTATGTGGAAAATTTATTTTGTGTGTTTGTATTTTTATGAGGCTTCAATAAATTTAAAAAAATAATTTTAGTTTCTATTTCATTCATCCGCATATTGACCGTCACAATGTGTTTTGAATTTAACCCTAATTCGTTGTCTTGAAAAATGTTTTTAGTAAATTGGTAAGATTAAGTGGACTATTGTATTATGGAATTAAATAAACCAAAAAAGTGTTATAGTATAGTACACTTCTACCCCATGTCCTCATATAATAACGAAAAGAAAGCTTAAAAAGTGATAAAACTATTAAAAGGAAGTAGGAGAGCGCACGATTTCTCTACGACTTATTTCTAAGAAAATGGTGATCATACTAGGTGACACAAAAGTCATCTACCTATCGGAAAAAGCTTTCAAATAATCAGTCGGTGGTTTTGGCTCAACATGAGTTTCGTCATCAAACTGGACCAACACTGCGGCGTTTAACCACTCGTCTCGAGAAGAGTGGTTCAACACACAATAGTAGACGTAGCCGGCCTCGGAACAGCTGTTCGGTTAAGAATATCGCTGCTGTGGCTGCAGCTGTACGAGAAGACCCTCAAGCATCAACCAGACGACGGCCTGCACAATTGGGCATCAATGTGATCTTTGCAATAAATTTTGGTGAAAGACTTGAAGATGTTCCCGTACAAAGTGCAAACAGTGCATGAGCTAAACGTGTAAATTTCAGTCAAGCCCTCCTAAACCTCGACCGCGATGAGGATGAGTTTTCATTAAAAATCATCATGAGTAACGAGGCGCATGCCCATCTATGCGGATATATAAATAAGCAAAATTATTGCTTCTGGGTCACTGAAAATACGCGTGTAATGCTCGAAGAGCCATTACATCCTCTCAGCCACTGTTTGGTGCGGCCTCTACAAAATAAATGTGAATGGCGTCGTCAATATTGGTACTATGACTCGTGAGAGCTACAAAACCATGATCAACGGCTTCTTGCTACCGCAAATTCATTAACTGGGTTTGGAGAATAAGTGGTTCCAGCGGGATGGTGCAACCGCACACACTGTACGAGCAAACGTTTTAGTGATTTGCACTGGCCTGCAAGATCGCCCAATTTGAACCTTCCAAACTTCTTTCTTGGGGTTTTTCGAAGACAGGTTATACGGACAAGCCACAGATCTTGGCGACCCTAAAAAAGAACGTTCGACAAAAATGCAGAGTTTATAGTTAGGAGTTTCCAGGAAAGTCATGGAAATTACTGTGAAACGACCCCGAATGTGCATCAGTTCTGGCGGCGGCCACTTGACCGATATTTCTTCGTGGCTTATCATAATGGGAAAACATTAAAGTTCAAATAAACATAATTAACCAATTCCTTTTATTTACGAACAAAGCTACTGCGTCAGGAAATCGAGGAATGATTTTTGCGCCGCCTTGCTTCAAATTTGGTCTTTAGAAGAAGAGCATCGTATGTGCTCTTAATTGTTTGCCCCATAGAACTGTAGTTATAAAAATCTACAGGGAGATGTGTTTTTTTTGAAAGACTTGAAATTTTCATGGATAGATGAGCAGAAATGTTTTTAAAGATACTTTTGTAGCATAGTGTCGCCCAAAAGCTATCTCCACCAATCAGCAGCAGGCCAGCTCGCATTCGTCCATATGATTACTTTCCGGATGGACTAATAACTTGTTCGTTTCAACGTACTGTAACTGAGATATCATTTTTTGTATCTGTAAAATTACAGTTTCATTTTCTCTTGGATTACTTCTCTATTTTATTGTTTTTCTTAGTGCTTAGTCTACTTTACTATTTTCTGAAAGTTATAGATAGAACTTTCCGAAGAGGATAACTCTGGTAAGATGTCTCGCATTACCGCATCTTCAGACAGTAATCACGATATTGGAGAAGAGGCATCCTCATCTATCGCAATAAATTATTAACAAGTTTCTCCCGACGGGGGGTGTAAAACTGTCCTAAACTTCGAGAAATCTTAAGCTGCAATTCGTGGATAACACCCTTTAGAAGACTCTAGTTTACGTGTAGTATAGACAAACTAGAATCCCTTAAAAATTAAGGTCATCGACGTTGTCAAAGATCCAGCGTGGTTGATAAATTATTATTGACTACGTTGCGATTCAAAAAGTATCCCCAAGATGTGTGTCTTGCCTTCTTTCTAAAGATCAGAAACAACAGAATTTCCAGAGGTGCAACAACCCAATAGTCCCATATGCACATCAGATTGAAAAGGAGGTTATTTGCATCTTGAGTACGCTATTACACTATAGAATACCAACAAGCCATTTGGTGTGCCAAAAAAGAAGAATCTGCATCCGTTAAAGTCAAAACTACTTTTAAGCTAAAATGGCTCCTACAACTGCATTTTTTATTTCAAAAAAGTTTTCTATATCATTATGAACCATATGAACATCATACTGCGAACAGTATTTGAATGAAAAAAGTCACGCAATGTACAATCAGATGTTACAACAAGGCCCGACACCACACGGGTGCCAGAATTGGACAAAAAATTAAGAATTTGCTCTGCACTACACTGCTCTGTAGTTATAATTTGTTTGGAACACTAAAAAAATTACTTGGAGTACAGAGATTTGATGATAATAGTTGTTCGCGATTGAATGGTGTTACATATCCATTGTAAAAAAATGTTTTTTATAAATCAAGAAATTATGTGGTTTGAATGCTTCTAATGCTTCAGTAAATTTAAAGAATAATTCTGATTTATATTTGATAACCCTCGTAAATTAAATGTTATTTCTTTTCATCGGTTTTTTATGTTTCCTTATCTTACCTGCATACCTATTTATATATCAATCAATAGATCTACTTTTTAAGTTTCTTTACAACCAAAGTAAGTATGCTTCCTATTATTCAACTAAAGAAATCCACTAATTGTATTTGTTTTTTTTATAATTACAATAGGCCTTCGTATATCCTTATTATAAATGAACTGTAAGTTATTTCATATAATTTAATTCGTTTAGGGGGTATGGCATTGAATTATGTAGTTAAATACAATTTTTTGGGAAACTTCATGTAATGAATTGATAACAATAGATGTAATAGTCAATAGAGTGTAATAGAATTTGATAAAAACTACAAACATAATTTTTACAACAGTCGATTGAAATCGGCTAGTTGCATTATTAGACAACACACAATACACCATTATTTAGAACATGATCGTGCTAAAAAAACACAAATATAACTATGAAGACAACATATGAAGAAAGGTGAAAACGAACGTAGCGAACGAAATAAAGGTTATTAAAAGAAGACACCCAGAACAAGACTCCCCAATAAATTAATAGCTAGAATATCAGCAAAACCTGCATATAGGAGATCACGCAAGAAAAGCTCAAAATTGGAAAAAATATAAAAACATCAAATAAATTAAATGACAAAGTACAAAATTAGATATAAAATCAAATAGAGAAAGAATAAACAAGCCAAGCAGAAAATAAGTAAAATGAGAAAGAAATAGGCCACAGAAAGACCGTCAATGGACAAAAGCGACGAGGTGGAAGAAAAATCAACCACTCGACCACTAACAGAGAGCTAGTAAACGAAGCAATGAGTAACATGATAAACAAAGAATTAAGCCTGGAAATTTTAGTAAATGACACATATGTAATAAAAGAGGTGAAACACCCAATCGGGATCAATAAATAGCTAGAAAAGGTTGGATATTAAAAGAAAAAGAAAAACTGACACAGAACGACACATTTATTAATTCTGAGCTAACCAGAAATGAAATGCAATTGAAAAGAAAAGTAAAGATAAAGACAAGAAAGGGGATGAAGCTCCAAAATTAAGAACTGGTATTAGAAAGTAGGAAAAAAAGAGCCAGCTGGCACAACAAGACAATAAGACATAAAAATTGGCCACAAAAAATTGAAATAATGATAAAAAAAGGAAGACATTACTTTGACCATCTAGCATACTAAAAAAGGTTAGTATAAAACGAAATAAAATAGGAAAGGATGAAGTACAAAATATAAGATAGTTTAAAGGATAGTAAAACCAAAAAAATGGACAAGGAAGAGTTTCATCTAATGAGTATAATCGAAGATATTTAGGAATTACGGTAATAAAATGGGCAGTTAAAGGCGATTGAAAAATATAAAGATATAAATAAATACGAAATTATACAAAAAAAAAAGAAATAAAAGTAAATGTTAGAATTATAGGGCTATTTCTTTAGCACAAACTTTATAAAAATGTACATGTAAAAACCTAAGAAAATGGTTAGAAGAATAACTAGCAGAAGAAGAAGCAACTTTTAAGAAAAAAATCCTGAAATCACATGAGTACGAGGTGTGGCAGAAAAGTAATGACACTGATTTTTTATTTACCAAAGTTTTTATTTTTTTCAAACATCAATGTTATCCCTGTTGGTAGCAGCGCTGGAAGTCTTCAACCGGTATGGTCTTTAGCATGTCCGTTACACTCTTTTGGATGTTTTCTAAAGTTTCAAAATGACGTCCTTTGAAGACATTTTTCAGTTTCGGAAAAAGGAAAAAGTCACAGAGACTGAGGTTAGGTGAATAGGGGGGCTGGGGAATCACAGGCATGCGTTTTGAGGTCCCTTTTGCATTGCAAATATTCAGTCAAAATTTGATGAACTGTAAATCTGTTCAAATTTAATTGTTCACTCAACATTCTTAATGTTTGATCTCACAAGAGTGTTCACACGTTCAATGTTTTCGTCGGTTTTCGAAGTTGAAGGCCTCCCTGAAATTCCGCTGTTCCATTTTGCGTGACGCACAACCAAAATACAACTTCACTAATAGCAATCACAAAAATCACCAGTTGAAACTCGCACTAAGCTATGGGAGGGTATTTATACACGTGCTCTATCAAGGACAACAGCGTAGCGTTGCCAGTCTCATTACTTTTCTGCCACGCCTCGTATATAAAAAAAAGTAGAATGGCTAATTTTTTTTATTATTTATTTAATTGAAATGTTGCAAAAACTAATTCGAATGAATTAACAATCTGTTTTAATTTGACAATATATTAAAACTGTATTAAGCTAAGTTTTCCCATTGGATCCCTTAGTTGTTTCATTCGTTTAGTTCGCCTAAGTCGTCTGGTTAGCTTCCTCACATTTAGTAGCCTGGACGCTTCTTCGTTAACGTGATGCTGGAGGCGATTTACATGAGAGGTAGCATATCTCGTGATGATGGATGCGACTGTTTCCACTCCGAGTTCTCGATGGATGTCGCTGTTACGTGCATACCATGGCGCATTAGCTATGTATCTTAGCACTTTGTTCTGGTACCGCTGTATCACATCAGTATTGCATTTTTTCGCACATCCCCATAATTGGGCTCCATATGCCCACACTGGTCCCAGCGCTTGTTTATATAAGAGCAGCTTGTTGTACATTGACAGTTCGGATCGTCGTCCGAGTAACCAGTACATTTTTCGAAATTTAATTTGTAGTTCCTCTTGTTTCTTTTTGATGTGTGGTTTCCATCGGAGCTTGGCATCAAGGGTCATCCCAAGCTACTTTGCTGTATTAACCAGCTGTAGCCTTACGCCATTGAGAAAGATGGGTAACTGATTAATCTTTTTATTGGTCAAGTTGATAGATGTTGATTTGGTTTCATTGAGCTTAATGCGCCACTTATATGTCCGGGTGGCAATAATGTCTGCTGCTTGTTGCAGTTTCCTTGCTGAGTCTTCGATTGAATTGCTCGTTGCTAACACTGCTGTGTCACTTCCTTGGGGTACACCGGCTTGCATTTCTCTTAGTTCTGAGTACGCACCTTCGTGTTTAATGCGGAATTTTTGTTCGCTTAAGTACGATTTAATAAGTTTATAATATGAATAGGGGAGAGTTGATTTTAGTTTGTGTAGCAGGCCGATGTGCCATACCCGATCGAAGGCTTGTGCAATGTCTATAAATGTTGCGGAATATTCAAGTGAATTTTTAATGACATCAATTATTCTATGGATCTGGTCGATGGTTGAATGTTTACTAGGAAAGCCAAACTGATGTGTTGGGATAGGTTGATATTTTTTGATGATGGGTTTGAGACGTTTCAGTATTAGCTTTTCGAACAATTTTGACATAATCGGTAACAGTGCAATTGGCCGACATAATTCTACTTTGTTGTGGTTTTTACCAGGTTTTGCTGGCATAATTACATCAGATACTTTCCAAGATACTGGAACATGTTTTAACCGAATTGAAGTATTGATTAATGTAGTTAACTTGACCGGAGCTTTCATTTGAAGTTTCTTAAGTATGGCTCCAGTTATCAGGTCGAAGACCTTCTTCGGATTAAGGTTTGTTCGAATTTCTCCAGCAACTTCTTTCGGTCTGCCCAGTGGAATTGTGTCATTGTACTCATTTGAAGTTAGTTCAGGTAAGTTGTCTGTTCCCGTGTTTGGAAGAAACCTTCTTTCAAGGTGGTCCGCGAACGTATTGGCTTTATCACCATCATTACGAGCCCATTGTCCATTGGCTTTTCTAATAGGAGGTACTTGTGAAATGGGACGCTTCAGGTGCTTTGTGGTTTTCCACACAAAGAATTTGTTAATTGTGGCGTTTTTTAACGTTCTTATTTCTTGGGTTAGTTGTCGTGTCAATCTATTCAAATTTGTTTTATCTTGCGGTGCTCGGGTTTGGTGCCAGCGCCGTCTTAGTCTACGTTTTTCGGCAATCATATCTTTAATCTCTTTTGGATAGTTCAATCCCTTGAGCTTTCTTTTAATAACTGGTGCACTTTTCCATGCTGCTTGCTAGATGGCTGTGGTAAAGTTGTACACTTCATTTTCAAGTTGGTCAATTGTTTTAAGTGGAACATTGAGGTTAATAGTGTTCTCTAACATCAGATTGAAGTAGTTCCAGTCCGTGTGTTTGTTTATTAGGACAGGGTTTTGGTGTTTTGTTATGATAAGTTCACTGATTGTTAATAGAATAGGCGAGTGGTCGGAGTTCAGACCATGACCTTCTTAAATTTCGATGTAATTTTCTGAAACGTTTTTGCTGACAAAGAAATCGATCAAGTCTGGCATCTTGTTTTGGTCAGTTGGCCAGTATGTGGGCTTTCCCGTAGACACGAATTCACATCCGTATTCTGTAGCAGCTTGATATAGCTCTCGCCCTTTTGACGTGATAAGTCTGGATCCCCAGTGGGTGTGCTTCGCATTGAAGTCGCCTCCAATGATGAAGCGACCGTTTAATTTTCAGAAGAATTCTAAATACCTATCTGCGTAGATATTGTGTCGCGGTGGACAATATATTGCACTTACCGTTAGTGATTGTTTGGTAGTCCCTAATGTCACAGTTGTTGCTTGAATATCGTGAGTCGCGCACTTTTCTTCTTCATAGTGATTTATGTTTTCTCTAATTATAATAGCACTTCCGCCACGAGCTGTATTAGCCGGATGAACAGTGTGGTATGTCACGTAGTTTCGAAATTTAATATGGGATTTCGATATCAAGCAAATGTCTATGTTTTCTATATTTAGGATTGCTTGCAGTTCATCTTTGTGTCGCAGCAGTCCATTTTGCATTCCATTCCATTATGCGTAGGGAATTAGACATTAATAATATTAGCTTCGAGTTTATCGAGTCGCTGTAGTATTTGCTGCTACATCGTTTCGATTGGGTTTTGTTGTTTACCCTTAGCCACCTGACTATATGTCGGTCTGGTTGGTTTTGAGGTTGTTGATTTGGGCTGTAAGGAACTGATTTTGTCGTTTTCTTCCTGACGTGTTTGACTCGAATTTTGCTTCTTGTCAGAGTTGTCTTTGAATTTCAGAAGATCCTTGTAGACCTCGCAACCGCGGTAGTTCGCGGGATGGTTTTTTCCGCAGTGCGCGCGTTTTGGTTCTGCTTGATGAGGTTTGTTGCATTCTTTTGTAGGATGTTGCTTGCTGCATTTTACGCACCTTGGCGTTTTGTGACAGAAATTTTGGGTGTGGCCATACTCTTGATAGCGTTTGCACTGTGGTATCATTTTATTTTTTCGCAGTGGTTCTATTCTTACTTTAGAGTTCATAACCGTTTCGATGCTATATATTTTGTTAATATCTGTTTCTCTGTCGAATGACCCAATGAACATATCTAATGGGACCACTTCCTGTAGTTCTTCTTTTCCTCGTTCTTGTTTTTGTTTTGCACTAAACAATTTTTGTTTATTTGTTGAATTTTTTGCTTTTAATCCCTTTTGATTTAGGTGAGCGATAATGTCAATCGGATCTATAGTGTGATGCAAGTCCTTAATCATAACTTTTATATCTCGTGTTTGTTTATCTTCGAATGAGTGCCACTGCACTTCCGTATTATTCAAGAGTGCAGTGATTCCACGATACACTTCTGGTTTAGTTGCATTAATTTTGATTTTATTGTTATTGAGTAGCTTGCTTTGTTAACAGTCTGCTGGGATTTTTGCTTTTGCGAATGCATTAAGCATATTCGGATAATTTGTCATGTTTTCTATTATTATTGGCGGTGGTTTCCTCGTGTTTCCATGTTGTATTTGTTCTTTGTCCCCCACCTGGCTTGTAGAGGCTGGATGATTTTGTGTCGGATACGTTAGATTTGGCGAGTTTAGGTACTTTCTCTTTTTCCTGTTTTGTTTTGCTCGCACCCATTCGGTTTCACGGGCGAGCTCTTCTTCCTCTGTTTCATATGTAGTAGTATTAGCATTGTCTTTGTCGTCTTCATCTTTTGACGTAATATTATCTATTTGTGCTTTAAGACTAAGTATTTCGCTTTGTAATGATTTTAATGTTATTTCAAGGTTTTTCCTTGTATTTTCTGACCGATACCACGAATTGTATAATGCTTATTCATTCTGAGACCTCTGTGTATTTTCAGCAAAGAGATTTTGATTTTGTTGCATTAGCTGTTGCTCAACTAGGGTTGTTGGTCTTAAATACTGCGTCATTTGTTGCTGCATTATTGTTTTACTGCTAACGTTATCATTGTTCGTAGTATGTGTTTAGTTAATGCGTACCCCGCACTATCCGCGGTAGCACGCATATATGCGCGGCGAATTTTTTTTTTTTGGAATTTTAACGATTGTTTATTATTACACTATTGCGGTTGTTGCCCTATTGGCCGGCATACCTTTATTATTGCGTCGCACACACAATCTCGGCTCGGAGCACGCCTGTATTCCTCGAAAGTAAAGCATCGACTAATGGCTAAATAAACAAGAAAAAGCACTATACCTAATGTTCTCCTTAAAACTGCATAAAAGAACTAAAAGACAATGATCTTTCTTTCCCTTTCTTTCTTAGGTTCTACATGTCCTTTCAGGTATCGGACTGTATCCCAGCGCTCTTTTACCCATTTCTTCCAGGTTTTCCTGTCCCTTGCTAATATTCTCATTTCTTCCATTATTTTCTCTTTTATTCTTCCAAACCCCTCTATCTGTTCTGACCATTTTCATCTCGATCTACCTTTTCTTTTCTTACTTCATTATTTTACATTATTCTTTTTGTGAATCTTTCATTGCTTATTCTAGCCAAGAGTAGCTTTTTTCTTTAATTCTTTTTAAAATTTGTGTTTATTTTAACTGCTCCCACTTTGTTATACCCATGATCTTCCTAAAATGCTTCATTTTCATCGCGCTTATTTTCCTTTCATGCATTTTCAGCCATGTCTAGTCCTTTGCTGCATATGTAATTATTGGTTATTGTATTGCATATTTTCTTTTTGATCTCTGTATCTATTTCTTTGTGACCTACTATTGAGTGGTTTATTATATAATACAGTTTGGTTGATTTATTACATCTGTTTGTAATTTATGGGTCTATTTCCCATCATTTGTTAGTACAGTGCCCAGGTAGTTAAATGTTGATACCTTTCCTAAATTGTGTTATTGCATTTTATCACTTCGTTGTTTCCTTTCCAATGCTTTTCATTTATTATCATCACCTTTGTTTTGTTTATGTTTATTTCCATCCTCATTTTGTCGATTTCTCTTGACCAGGTATTTATTAGTTTTTGCATTTTTTCTTATGTCTGCTACTAGCACCACGTCATCTGCGTACAGGAGGTTGTTTATTGATATGGGTTTGAAATTGATATATCCAACTGTAGTTTAAGTTATTTTTTAGTCTTAATTTGTTTTGTTAATTTATTCATTATTATCACGAACAAAACTGTGACCTTGTTTTATTCCTCTTCCTATTTCGAATTCTTCTGAACGTTGTCCTGGAGTTTGTACTTTTCCTTTCGCTGTTCTGAACGTGCTTTTTATTATTTGAATGAGTTGTCTCGGCACTTTTAATTCTACTGGGCTGGTCCATATTATTTGTCGGTCTATCGTGTCGAATGCCGCTTTTAAATCGATAAAGCATTTATTTTCTCTCTTTTATTCCTATTTCTATTAGGGTACTTAGTATTAAATGCTCTTCTTCTAATTTGTGTTTTACGTATGTTCTTAGTCGTTTTTCCAATATTCTTGTATATACTAGATGGCGCAAAAGTCATCACCCACCGAAATATGCAAAAAATTTTGCAAATGGCGGCAAATGTCAGTTCTGCTTTGGCATTTGTGAAGTAAACAGATACAAAATACACGACAACAAGACATGAATCGCGGAATAATTGTTTCGATTTTTTTGCGGAATAATTCGTCAGTGGTGTTGGCACAGCGTAAATTTACGCGCAGATTTCCCGGTCGTCCGACACCTACTGGGCAAACACTACGGCGTTTAGCTGCTCGCCTAGAAGAGTATGTGACAAAACAAGATGCTGCCAGATCTGGCCGGCCCCGGAACAGCGGTTCTGCTGAGAATATCGGGACTGTGGCTGAAGATTTCGCAGAGGACCCCAGAATATGGACCAGACGACGTGCCACGAAATTAGGCATCAATCGGCGGTCTTTACAGAGAATTTTGGTGAATGACTTGAAGATGTTCCCTTACAAAATGCAGACAGTGCATTAGCTGTTAGCCGTTGACCATCAAACGCGTATATCCTACGCTCAAGCCATCCTAAATCTCGACCACGAGAAAGACAACTTTTCATCGAAAATCATCACGAGCGACGAGGACCATTTCCATCTCTTTGGATATGTGAATAAGCAGAATTATCGCTTCTGGGGCACCGAAAATTCGCGTATAACCCAGGAAGAGCCATTACACCCGCTTACAGTTACTGCATGGTGTGCTGTTTACGCTGGACGTGTCATCGGGCCTCATTTTTTCGAAAATGCCGCAGACCAAACGACTCCCATAGACGGCGAGCGCTACAGAGCCGTGCTCAACGACTTTCTCACTCCTCAATAGGATGAATTGGAACTGGAGAACATGTGGTGCCAACAGGATGGAGTAACGGTGCATTTCCGGGTCGCCTAATCTCTCGTTTTGGTGATTTGCACTAGCCGGCAAGATCGCCCGATTTAACCGTTCCAGACTTCTTTTTGTGGGGTTTCTTGAAGTCATGAGTCTATGTCAACAAGCCTCAGACCCTTGACGCGCTCAAAGAGAATATCCGTCAAGAATGCGAGAACCCATCACCGGAAGTTCTGGCAAGAGTGATGGAAAATGCCATAAATCGGGCCCTTATGGTCATCAGTTCTGGCGGCGCCCACTCGGCCGACTTAATGGAAAAAAAATTAAGTCAACAAATAAACACAATCCAAAAGCAGAACCAAAATTATACATTCATAAAAAATTACAGCCAAAGAACATCGGGTGACAACGTTTGCGCCACCTTGTAGTTTTAATGTGATTTAGGCTAGACAGATCACTTTATAATTTCTCACAGTTTGTTGCTTCTCCTTTCTTATGTATTGGTATCATTAAGTTGATTTCCCAATCTCTGGGAATCGTCTTCTGTTTCCAGGCTTCTTTTAATATTTCCCATAGCCACTCTTTCCATATTTTCCTACACATTTATCATTTCCGGTGTTATTTCATCCTCCTCACTTGTTTTCCTTGTTTTTATTTGTTTTATCGCTTCCTGTAGACCTTCTTTTGAGATTCCCCGTACTTCTGTTCTGTATTCCCTTTCCTCGTTTTCATCTCTTGTTACAGTTCGGAATTTTTTCAAGTTTCCAATATTTCCTTGATTTCCACTTTCAGCTCCTTATTCTTTTTTTTATTGCTTTCATATCTTTGTTTTTCGTTCCTCTCAATCTTTTCAGTTCTTCAAAACGTCTTCATATCTACTTTGTATTTATCGTTGATTTCCTGTCCAAAACAAAAAAAAAATCAATGCATCCACAAGAATGCACCATTTGATGTGAATTTTAAGCTGAGGCAATCATTAGCTCGTATTTTTTTAAAAACTAAGCTGGTAACGATATTACTGTCAATAGTATACGCTACCGGGACTTTCTAAACAAATTTTTTCCAATAAAACTAATGATTTGAACTTGAATGACATATAGTTTTAAGATGGAGTTACATATCACACAGCGCGTGAAATACTTCACTTCAAACCAAATCTTGCAAAGGGGCGATATCGATTGGCCACTGCGGTTTTGCGATCTGACAGACTTTTCCCCTGGGGCTATTTGAACGAAAGGATTTATGTTAACAAACCGCTACGACTTCAGAGCTGAAAGAGAACATCAGACCTGTAACTGCTGAAATAGAGCCGCACTTGGGAAAGCATTATGGGAAAGAATGTAAAGTTGTGAAGGACTTTTGATTGACACCATATTTCAAGCGTAACTGCCAAGCCTGTATTTTACACTAACAGCAATAAAATTCAAATTGTCCCAATATTTTGTTTTATTTAAGAGAATCATCCTGTATAATTTAGATCACCCTCTATAAATTTCCTATAAGTTTGGATGTCATTATTTTTCAGAGGAATCACCATCTCTGTTTACAGTCGTACGGCAGTGTTTAATGTTTTTTTTTTTCATTCCCTTGGAGAAGGAATCATGCATCCACTGGATCAAAAGATATCCCGACAGTTTTAGCGATATTCTTCTGCTTTACGAGCCGATTAGCCCAAATCGAACTTAAACATACAACTTTATTTTAATTAGATTTTTATTTTAATAATCTTTGCTAAAAATTTCGTGCTCAATATAACATATGACATTTTTATGCACGAATTTGTTCAGAAATAATAACAACTAGTTTTCGAAATACAGGGCATCATCCTTCATCTGTTGCAAGTTATTTTTTATTATTATTTTTAAACTTGATCAAAATGCTCAAATCAGCACAAGAACTGCTCCATTGATCGGAAGAGACCGTAGTAATCCTTAGTAAAGAAATTGAGGATAGATCGCAATTCGGTTGTTGGCCTGTGCTTCAGTGAATTCGTGCGAATCTTGTTGGGACTTCTTGCGAACAAAGTTACATTGATGCAAGTGGCTCGATGAGACTAAATTCCAAAAACGCTTTATGAAGGTTCATCTTCCAAGGCTGTCAACAAATTTTCGTTGTCCAACTTTAATGGCTGGCCAGAACGAGGCTTGTATTTAACATCAAAATGTCCTTCGTTGAAGCGTTTAAACCATTTTGCCACTATTCATTGAGCATACCTTCTCTTTCTATTCTATTTTGATGCTTTGGGTCTCTGCGTCTTCTCTTAGCTGCAACTTTTACTTATTTGGTTCTGAATTAAGTAGGGGTCAATCATAACTCTGGTAGGAACACACAGCCCAAAATGGTACGTTCCAGTGGGTGATTGGAAACTTTCCTATAGATATATAAGACAGGCATGAATAAGACTAGTCCAAATATGCACCCGTGGATCAACTAAAGCGAGTGGCGTCTGTTTCATAATAGACGGCCACAAACAGCGTCAAACCCAGAATGGGCGGCTGAAAAAGTAGGTCCTCCAAGGAGGGGGTTATGGCGTTAGGCTTAAATAATCTAGAACATAAAAAATTTAATAGAAGAAGAGGAAATATAACAAAATAAAAAAGAAAAAATAGAAAATATTTTTTCCGAGTCGTAAACCTATATCGCAGTGGAAAAGCAAACTCGCAATTTCAAAGCAAGAACGTGGGGCATAAGAAATGAGGAAGGTGAAAAAAATACATAGATATCTGATATTTTGGAAACATGGAAAGAATACTATGACAAACTGTTTAAAAACAATTAAATTGACATAGGAGAAAACATCAATATGGCTGAAATAATAAAAAAGAACCATATAACGTAAAATAGGAAATTAAAAGTACAATAAAGAAACTAAAGGGAAACAGGGTTGTTGGATACGAGTCGTGGGAGAAAACGGGATTACAGTTTTCTAGATTATAGGTCAAGCAATCTGGGACACTGGAATATGGCCACAGGAATGGACAACATCCATCTCACTTCCCCTCCATAAGAAGGCCAAAAGACATCTGCAACAATTACAGATTAACCGCCCCAATTTCCTAAGCCAGCAAAATACTACTATACATTATCAATCATCGCCTCAAAACTTACTTAAACTGAACAATAGCTACAGAGCAGGCTGGCTACAGAGAAGGAAGAGGTACCAGAGAACAGATCTTTAACTTACGACTAATTATAGAAAAGCCAAGAGAACTTACTACCTCTGTGTACATTTGCTTTGTCGACCGCAGCACAGTCTTCGACAGCATTAACTGGCAGAAGCTATGGTAAATATTTGATATGTCCAATAGAAGGACTATATAATAAAATTGGATAACCAGATATCAAACCCATGCAAAATAGAAAAGGAACTAGACAGGGTTGTATCATATCGCCAATTCTATTCAATATTTACAGCGAATTCATAATGAGAAAGGTCTTAGAAAGTTGGAATGGAGGATTCACAATCAACGGAGTTAAAATAAATAATTTAAGGTATGCCGATGCTACGGCTATCCTTGCTAACGATGTTGAAGAACTAACACAACTAATCGGAAAATTAGAAACAGAAAGTGTTAAACTTGGATTGAAGATTAACTATAAAAAAGCAAAGTGATGACAGTTGACAGAAGAGAACAAAATCGACCTGAGATTAGATGTATCTATAACTGCAAAATAGTGAATCATTACATATATCTGGGATCCCTGATTACTAATAACGGATATTGTACCTTCGAAATTGGGAGACGCATAGAAATAGCTAGAAGCACTGTTACAAAACTAAATAAAATTTGGGCTGATCGTAACATCACTATCAATACTAAGAAAACGATAGTATTTCTCATATTACTCTATGCTGCAGAAACGTAGATAATGCGAAAAATACATTAATCAGAGTGTCATAGGCGGAGAGAAAAATTAATGTGTCCATCATTGAAAAAATCCAAGAACCTATAAGATTATCTAAACTCATATATGGAAGAATTACAAGATACTTTGGCCATGTTCAATGAAGAAATTCAGACAATCTCAAAAGATTAGTTGCACATGGTAGAACTCAGGAATCAAAACTCCAGGGACGATCACCAAAAAGTTGGACGGACCAGATCAAAAAATCCACCGGCCATACTATCGAAGAACAGCCCGAAACAGAAGTCGATGACGAGACATCGTAAAAAGAACCGCACCTCAAATCGAGGGAGCCCCAACGGATACGACAGAAGAAGAAAAATGGTAATGGAAATATGGCATATTCAAGAATGGAACACCAAGGGTAGGGAAATGGTGACAGAATTTAAACGATTGAAGCTAAATATAGTAGTAACCCGTGAAACAAAAAAGGGCACAGAAAGTATAGAGGACATAATGCATTGCTGGAGCAGGGTGAAGAACGAACAAAGAACTCAAGCAGGAGTGGTTATATTACTGAAGAAATCATACAGTAGGACGATTAAAAACTGGGAGCCAATCAATGAAATAATACGTAAACTAACCATCAAGATCTATGGAAAAGACATAAGTATATGAACCAAATGACGATAGGCCCAAAATTAGAAAAAGAGAAGTTCATGAATACTTTAAAGAAAGGGTTGGAAAAGATTAAACCAACTCAAGAAATTATAATTGGCTGAAACTTGAATAAAACGGAAAGGAGAAAGAACGATGCGCATTAGGCCAATTCGGAGAAGAAATTCTCAATGATAATGGAGACAGAATAATAGAGATATGTGAAACAATAAGCCACAAAGTAATAAATGAGTTTTACCAACATAAAGATATCCATAAATACACCTGGATATAACCAAAGAGAAATATCTGTTCCATTATTGCCAGAAGAAATACTATTTTGACAATAACTGACGTCCGAGTTAAGAGAAGGGTAAAATGTGGTACTGGCTACAGGCTGCTGATAACCAAAATGAGGTGTAAATTAGACAGACAAAAACAGACACAAATCCAGATTAAATAAAAACTACTATCAATAAAATGAAGTTTAAAATAGACCTTCTTCAAGATAAATCCATAAGGTAGCTGTATCAAAACAGGCTGGACAAGAGATTAACTGTATTTTGGTTTACAAACGTAAAGGACACATACTTACACATAAAGGTAAGCACCAAACAGGCATCATTTGAAGCACCTGAAGAAAATGAAGATAACCCAATGAAACACAAATGAAATTTCTCAGAAAATACTACAGAGGTAACAAGAACGGTGTAATACCGTAAAGGAAACTTTCTGCAGCGGTGCGAAATCGTAAGGTCACTTCCGGTTGCCGTTAACCGATTTGGCTGAAAATCAATCCCATGAAACGTACTGACCTATGATGTGTGTATGGCAAGTTTGAAGTGAATCCGTTGGATAGTGTCTCCAGGCACACAGACAGACAGACAGACAGGATGATAATCTCATTAACTTTCTACTATAAGCTCCGCTGTAGAAAGTTAATAAAGGAAAAAAAGCAGGTATACGCAAAATAGTTGGTTACCAAATTAGAATCGAAGTACAAATTATACAGACAAAAAACAGAGAAGTTAAAAGGCCCACTATAGAGAAACACAATCAGTGGCAGAAAGCATGCCAAAACGTAGACCAACATATAGGAGGAGCATGGAATTCAGAGGCATAGAACATCATCAAACCAAAAAAGCCAAATAAGAAAAAAGTTACATAGCATACATAGAAGACTTAAGCTATATGGCCCGAAAGCTAAGAGAAGGATATACGAAGGTGGGATTGGAAATAAATTTCAGCAAAACGGAATACCTAACAACGGAAACCCAATTGAATAATTTCGAAATAGAAGAGAACTTAAAGATAGCTGAAGTCAGAAAATTACCTTTTCATCACGAAAAACGCAAACACAGCAGACGATATAAAATAGGACAAACTTGAATGATCATAAAACAACTGCATGCAATTATCTTTTTTCTCTAATGTTCTCTATTTAAATTTGGCACGCACATTACAAGGAATTTTTAAAATTTCTTCTAATGAGCTTTGCGATGCGGTTGGTCTGAGAAAAACCTTTTTCGCTTGAAGTAGTAATTATGACAGAGCTTCAGTCAAAGATTGTTTGAATCGAAAGATTTAAGTGGTGAGCTGCAAGTTCATTTTTGTTAAGTTTAATGAATGTTTGACCTACAGTTATTAGAGAGTAATAAATTTAATTTTGAAAGATTTTTTTGTAGAATAAATTTAAATTTCGAAAAAAATTATAAAGCACAAGTTATTCAAAGAAGTGTCCATCGTTAGCTTCTTTTTTTATCTTTCTGGAAATAGGCGGATTCCCCGCCGAAAGAATACCTCGTCCTGTAATGCAATCCATGAATCCACTCGTTTTTTGATATCTTCAAGAGCTGAAGCGCTGCTCAGACAGGCCATGCGTCATCAATCAAAACAAATGGTAATCAAAATAAACAATGTCTGGTGAATACGGTGGGTGGAGTAGAAAATTCCATCTAAGTGTTTCCGAACAGATTTTGACTTGTCTTGTAACATGTGGCCGAGCGGTGTCGTGCTGTAAAATCACTTTATCGCGTCTTTCGGCGTATTCCAGTCGTTCTTCCTTCAACGCTCGGTTCAGTTTGATCAGTTGTTATCGGTAGCAATCCCCAGTAAGCTTCAGCCGTTCATAAAAGTTCGAACAATGGATGTTTCGCTTTGGTGTCGTTGGTAACGCTTGACCGGACATACATTTGACGTTTCTGTGCTTAGAGTTCTCGCAATTAATCTATTTTTCATCACCTCACTAAACGATACATAAACCCTTCCTTTTATGCCTTTGAAATAGCTGTTCACGGATGGAAAAACGTCTTTCGCCATCTCTGGACTTCAATTCTTGTGGCATCCAATTTATTTGCTTTTCAATAATTCCCATTGTCTTCACAAGTTTACTGACGGTCGCTAAATCAGCGCTCTAGTAATCTGCCAATCATTCAAACTTTGACATTGATTTTCATCAAGTAATTCCTCCAATTCTGCATCTCTCTCTCCTTGCCTCCCGTGTCAAAATCACCACTTCTGAATCGTCAAAACCACTATTCACAAGTTGTAATCGATGGAGCATATTTAGCATAACCTTTAGAAAGCAAACGAAGACTTTAGTTGCCAATTTCTTCAAATATAAACAAAAAAGTAGGGCTTCGCATAAATTGCATTTTTTACACAAAATTACACACTCAAAATTCAAGTCTAATAATGGTGCTTTGACAAGAAGTTGATTGCAGTACGTATCGATGACGAAAAATACTAGTAGCGCCATCTGTTGTGAATCCTTTAAAATTAATTCCAAGCACCAATAGTAATGTTTACAAGGTCATTTGTAAAATGGTACAGCCATTTCTTTAATTGAGTTCCTACAACTTCCAGGTGTGCCTACGAACTGTTCCGGAAGAACAAGAAGAGCAAGAAGCGCACCTGCCCCGAGTGCGACAAGTCCAGCTCGCGGCTGTACCTGAACTGCAATGACTACAACTCGTACAGTCCTGTCCCACTCTCTATATGTTCGTCAGACAGTCACTGCACAACACACCACGTCACTAGCTCCGTTTAGCTTTCACTCCGGTTCGAAACCCATCGCTATGGATTTGTATCAAACGCATCCCCCCTAGGTCACGTGTTGATCGCTCAGTTTTATTTTCGTATCGTGTAACTGTGAACCAACTAACGGTAAGTACCCTAGGTAGCTGGAATTTGGAGTCGCGCATTGTACCCCACTTCCGAAATCGAGGCAGTTTGGTTTTCGAATGGTTTGTTTCGTGTACGGCACGCGCACTTAGCGTTGCGTCATATATTATAATCCAACGGATTTTGTAACTTTTATATTCGCTTAATTTCTAGGCTTCAGTTCGTCCGGCTCTCCTGCAACTCGAATTGAAATATTCGTCAATATCAATTAACTGTTACAGATTAAATATACGAACAGTTGCAAAGGTAAACAGATTTGTCATTAGCGTAAGTTGTTCTGTACATAAAATTCTTAATAAATTTTACTTGTTACATGAAGGCGCTATCAAAGATAAAACACTAATTGTACCAAATATTGTACAAAAAGGGGATTAAATATACACTCTACTGAACGTGTTGAGTCTTGTCATCATAAGCGAATGAACAACCAGGTATCTAAAACTAGTCAACAAAAATAGCAAATTAAACAAGATGGGAACGTGGAACAACGTTCCACAGATATCTCGGGCTTTTATCCATATAATGGTGTCTTAAAAGTTAGCTTCACAGCACACAAGCCATTTTAAATTAGTTGCCGACCCTATAGCCATAAGTGTTGAAATAGTACATCGCTAAACGTTGCCTTAATTATTTACCAAATTAATTCATATTATTGATAATATCAAAGAGTTGGTTTTTCCGCCGCGTATCCGGCCAGCCGGCCGCTGCGCTGCGACTATCGCCCAGAGCGGTGAACCTTCGAGAATTTTCGGGGCCACGCGGAAATACACGAAGCTGAAAACAGCGATGGACAGATCGTACGCAATAGGTTTTTTATTTTTATATGCATAAAAGCCTAAAAGGTGAGTTACAGCATAGATTAATAACAAACAATCTGTGAGTTAATTCAAGTTGTACTGAACTTAGTAGCATTCTAAATTAACATAACTTCTATGATGAAGATGAACGGCACTATTTCTTTATGTATAGCAAAACTGAATAACGAAGATAACGTCGAATGCATGTCAGAATTTGACCCCAGGGTCTACAATTTAGAACTCAATTGTTGTAAACAAGAAATGCTACAGGGAACAAAAAATGGTCTTGTAGTACTGATATATTGAAAAATGCTAACTTGATCATTATAACATGATCACTTATTTAAAAGCAATTTTGCCTAAATAGTTTCGCTTTTTCGTGAATTTTTATTAATAAATGTCTAAATACCATCTAACATTTGTTTTCTATATCAAATTTGTAAATAGAAATTTTGTAATCAGTAACAGTGTCGTATTAGTCATTTATTTGTACCACTCGATAAATACGAGGACAATTTGAAAAGAAACCCCATTTTGATTATCAATGACAGACGACACGCATAAATACAGACATTCGAAACCTACCACAATATATCACTTTTCGACATAATCACCATGTAAATTAAGACATTTGTTATAACGTCTTACAAGATTTGAAACGCGTTCTACAAAAAACCCTCCCGTTTAGGAATGAAGCCATCTTACAACAGCATCTTGAAGCGCAGTGTCATCGTCAAAGCAATGTGAAACAAGTCACTGTTACTGCAAATAGGCAGGCATTTCTTGCTTCACAGCGCTCGTTAATCTGTCAGTCTTTAACATGCAACACCATTGACATACGACACCTTCACTCATAATCGCAGCTGCCGAAAGTTTTTTCATATACAGAAATCGGATTACTGCACGCACTTCATAGTTGGCGAGATTTTCTATAATAGCGTTCATAACGTCATAACACTTTTTCCACTCCTTAAACTACTGCGTACAGCCCGCAAGACAGGTGTTGCTATGCTGCCTCGCCCTTTCTCGCACATACACAAACGGAGATTTCTTCTCAAATTTCCCTCGTATACGCTTCATCTCATTTAGTTGTCTGTTTGAATACATATAGAAGTAACTCAAAATTGATTGTGCAAGATTTTGTAAATTCGCCAAATGAAATTAAATTTAAAAAACTCGAGTAAAAGCAAAAACAATAATAGAAAAATATTCCTATTCTAATAGACAGCATTTATTTGATTTTTGAAGGATAAAGACATGCTTCAAGTTATCAACAACCGCGTGTATTGTATTACTCCAAGATCAAATATATTTTTATTTTATTTAAATAAAAATGTAACTTTATACAAATTACTATTAACATCAATGGAGTATGGCTGGCATTCGCAGACTGTATCAATGCTTAGCTCGGTAAATGAAGCGTCGAAATGCGCGGCAGCGAGGGTGGAGACACCCAGCAAGGCGATGGCAAGCACGGCAACGGAGGCGACCTTGCGGACCAGCGAACGGCTTCCGAAGGAAAGGTGGAAAAGGGCTTATTGTTAAGCTACCGAGGTGCTTATGATTCTCAGAGTGGAGCCGCGCAAGTGACAATTGGGTGCTCCTAAGGTTTGAACTCCGGACCGATATACTGAAAATTGGTATATTCAAAGTTCAGTTGCCGCAAGGATGCAGGGTCGTCGAGTTCGTGTACAATACCCTGGTCGGAGCGAATAGGGCTCAACTAAAATTTAATGTAAAAAAACGTTTTTTTTTATACAACCAGCGCAAAAAAGACTAATTTTCTTGCTCAACAACGAACACATATACGGAAAGAACTACATATGATACCTTGGGGTAGAGATCAACAACAAACTATCAAAGTAGCGACGCAAGTATTTGAGAAAACAGTGTAAATTTAGAGAAAGTGGGATTTTGTTTAGCACAGAAAAGATAATCACGGTTAAGACGGCAGGTGCTTACAGCACCGTAGCCACCAAAACAACGTGTGTTGAGCCAGTTAGCGCTTTTAGATTTTATTTTGCAATAGGCTGTAGACTGAAGGCGGCTGACACCAAGATCCGAGCAGCAACTTCAAGAAAACCTGAGGCTACGGCTAGGTAAGATCAAGCACAAGCGGTCCATGGAAAAGACGGGGCACATGGTCAAGCGAGGTGACAGTCAATTCAACAAAAAAGAAAGCGACAACTGCGCCGTTACGACAAAAAGAAATCCACCAAAAGCAACTCCAGAGCACCATTATTCAGTAAGGGTGATAACCATCCGAGAGCGCCCGAGATACATAGCGCAATACTTCATTCAAGTAGTTCAACTTCACAACATGAACAAAATACAACAAATATCACTAATATACCCCTACAAATTCGTCAACTGATGGCCGAAAAACGCCGCGCTAGACGAATTTGGCAAAGATCACGAAATGTTGGAGACCAACATATTTACAATCGGTTAAGCCGAAAACTGAAAAGCCCTCACGGACTGCAAAATAACACCTGAACATTATATTACCAATCTATCTGCAAATGACTACACTATGGAAAGCTACAAAAGAGCTAAAAAGACTGCAGACACCTGGACCCCCTATCCGCGAGTGGGCTCGTTCTGATAAAGAAAAGGCAAACGTTTTTGCCTTACATTTAACCATTGTCGTTAAAACTGAGTCAGACCATATTGACCAAGAAATATAAAGTTTTATCGACACAATTTGCCAAATGTCTCTACCTATAAAAGCCTTCTCTCCCACGAAAGTACAGAAAGAAATCAAATTGCTAAACATACGCAAGGCCCCAGGATATGATTTCATCACGGGAGAAGTTCTAAAACACCTGCCTAAAAAAGCCCTTGTTCTCCTAACAACCATATTTAATGGCCTGCTTCAGTTATTGTATTTCCCTAAAATCTGGAAATATGCGGAAATAATAATGATCCATAAACCAGGAAAGCCTCCACAAGAACCGTCGTCTTATAGACCTATTAGCCTGCTACCCATTGCAAGCAAGGTTTTTGAAAAACTCTTGCTAAAAGGACTATATGCGGATCATGATTTCCTAACTATACTCCCCAATCGCCAATTCGGGTTCCGAGAACACTATTCTACAACCCAACAAGTCCACAGAATCGTTAACACAATATTCCGAAGTTTTGAAGACAAGAAATTCGCCAACGCGGTTTTCCTTGACATCTCACAAGCCTTCGACAAAGTTTGGCACAGAGGCTTACTTTTTAAACTAAGGAACTCCCTATCCCCCAACTACTCCCTCCTCCTTAAATCATATAACAGACACTTCTCTGTTCGACATTCAGATCAACACTGGAACTTCTACCCTATTAACTCTGGGGTGCCCCAGGTAGCCTATTAGAACCACTGCTTTTCCTCATTTACACCGCAAACATACCTGAAACTGCCTACACACAAATAGCTTCCTTTGCTGATGACGTGGCAGTCATTGCCACCGACGAGAGTCCCATAAAGGCCTCCGCGAACTTACAAAGCCACCTTACCGTACTTCAAGAATGGTACACTAGATAGCGAACAAAAATTAACTCGGCTAGATCAGTGCAAGTTACGTTTACCATCGGACGGGTAGGGTGTCCACTTGTAACGATGAACAATGAGCGAATTCCTGTAGCGACAGAGACAAAATACCTCGGCCTTCATCTTGACCAAAGTCTCACATGGAAGAAACATATCTAAGCCAAAAGAAAACAACTTGGCAGAAAATCAAAACTCACTAAATAACAAAATACTGATCTATAAAATTATACTGAAACCCATATGGACATATGGCCTCCAACTCTGGGGATGTGCGAAACCGTCATCGATCCATAGTATACAAAGATTCCAATCCAAAGCACTAAGAGTACTTGCTAACGCTCCATGGTATGTGCGCAACCAAACACTCCATACCGACCTGAAGATCCCATTTGTCACAAGTGAAATTTCGAGAATGAGTGCCTCCTACAACATGCAGATAGCTCACCACACAAACGAGCTAATAGACCAATGGCCCACCCATACGAAGACTGCACAGAATTAAATTATAACATAATTAAATAAAAACAGGAAAGAGAAACATTACTGAATGTTTCTCTTGCAAGCTACTAGCCTATAACATATTTACTTAATACTCTATACAGATGTAAATTGTAAATGAGCACATTGTTAAATAATATAAAAAATAAATTATACGCTTGTATACGCGACGTCGAACTTCCAGCACGCCTATATTTTTTCTATTCAACATAGAGAACTGAAAACTTCCTTATATATCATATTTTAATACCTAATACTTACTTATCAGAAATTCGAAACTTCATCGCACAACTTTTGCGATAGTACATAAGAAGTCGTAAAATCGGTAAGTGCAAATTGTAAAATTCGCTACTTGAGCAATAAACGCCTTAGAGATCTCGGATAGCGCTCGTTTTTAGCTCACGCCGCGAAGAATATGTGATTAAAATTTCAAAAAGAAGTATTAAAACTGCCGGCGATATCGGAGTTAAACGTGAAAAAATGTTTTCTTCATTTTTCACTAAAAAGCCATTTTATACACAGGCGCCCCATTTTTAGCGAAAATACCATCGGATTCGTATTCAGCGATCTCCAAAACATAAGAATACACATATTTTAGCGACTAGAACCGCCATGGTCACTATAGGGCCATTTTAGATGTGTACCTATCATTCAAGTGAGAAGAGTTTCTTCTCTTTGCATACCCTTACCTTAATTGATGGATATATAATGCTGTGAAATAAACATCTTACTTTGCCGACTGCATCATAACAAGTGACAAAAACCGGTTTTAATTATATATGTTTGATAAGACTCAAAACAAAGTTTTATAACGATAAGGAGCTTTCAGTGGCATGGAACAGGAAGTGTGCCGAGATCTCCGACTACATATGGACACAAGTGCTTAGAGTGTGGTAGAATGTATTTTCGAAGATTATAAATTGAATGTATGTTGCAAAACCTGCCAATATGCTGTCTACTCGCTAGTAATACGCTTTAGCAGTAAATACACATTGTACACTGATCTACTAATTCGTAATTATTCAATTGTACTAGTACTAGTGGCAACACAATTTAAGTAGTCAAATTACACCTTCCTTGTAGTGCTTAAAATTAAATAGTTGCAATCAGACATGTCTGATAATATTCTGTATAAACTGGTGCGGCCGGAATAAGTGGATTGTATAGGTAATTTTGAATTTTGAATAGAGGACTTGAAACAAATCTAAAGTTAAAACACTAACCTGTGGAAACGGGGCGTTCCCGCAGATATCGGTTCCCTGCTGGTGGTCCTCGGGCTAATGGATAAAAAATAGAACAAGTTACCCCAATCTTCACAGCGAGGCCGAAGGGCAGCGTCTTTCCTGGTATGAAAGGTTCATTCGTCGAGCCAGATGACAGAAAATGGACCGAGTTTTTTTCAACTCCGAAAAATTAGCCTTTAACAAAAGGCCTGGCAGAAAATTAAAACTTCTGCTGCCAATTAAAGCCACCGGCGAACTCAGCCTGCGAGAACACAGCCAAAAAGCCAAGTGCGAACGAACAAAAGCAAAGGCGTAGTGCCGCGCAAACGAAAGCGAAGTTCCGCCGATACCTCAAATTTCAAATTTGTATAAGAGGGAATCAAAAATATAGCCGACCCTAATTTAAAAAATTCAAAATTAAATGTAATTTTGAGATTGGCGCGAACATAAACAAATAATTATAAATTATCCATATTGCCAAAACCAGCTCTTCATTTAAAAAAACAAAATTTCATATATTTGAAAAGAATGTGAAGTCATGTTGGAATATTTACTTACATCCATAACTTTGCCACAAATTAGAATGAACATACAACTTGTGAACTTCGCGGCACTGAAACAAATGATAATAAAAAGCACAGTCTTAAACCGTACAGACATCCCCAAAGCAATCTGGAATTTTAGACAAAAAAGCGTAACCAAGTAGGCCCTCTAGTAATAGAACCAAATACATGCACATCATAATGAAAATGTAAAACTTACAGAGCAGTTGTAATGTTTTAGTTAAAGCAAGTCCTAAAGTTGAGAAAGAATTATAAGAAAAGAAGGAAGAGATGGAGTATAGAACATTTGAAAAAGAAATATAAATATGAAATATACTGAAACTACAGAAATGAAGATGTGCAAAAGGAATGGGACACGCCAAAAGAAATCTTCATAATGGAGACATTAGGAACCAAAACACCAAAAGGTACTAAAGAATTGTATAGTGTAGGATGTAATGAAGCTGTAGAAGAAAGAAAGCACTCAAGACACAGTTCACTTAAAAGCCATTCAAAGGAACGGGAAGAGTGCTAAAAAATCAAGAAATTTTGCACAATATGTATAGGCAGAAAAAACGAGAACGGCAAAAGAATAGATATAGGAAATAGACGAATCACATAATAAACAAAAATGTAAGCAAGTTCTACAAAGATTTAATACAAGAAAGACCGTTATAAAGTTCAACCAACGGCAATAAAAAATAAAAGAGGAAACCTGTATATCGAAAGAAATGAAATAATAGAAGCACGGACAGAATGTTTTAGGCCAGATGAACAGCAAACAAGAAAACAACACAAGAAATGCAATAAAAAGCGGCAAAAGCTCAGGATCAGATAAAATAGGGACAGAAAAAATCCAGGGAAGAATTGATAGGTGGAGGGAGAGGCAGGCGTGTAAATAGCCGTGCCCTCGATGCGGTATGGGGAACAAATTACGGCCGTAGCAGGGTAGGACGCCGAGGCCCAAATCGTCCCTTAAACGGCCGGCGCGAAAGCAGATGGGGGCGGCTACCGATATCAGACCAACGAGGAAATTGCCAAATCGCTCACCTGTAATTGGCTTTGGACTGTTTTACTGCGTTGATTTCCTGGTGGCCACCGTGCTGTGATGTCTTCGCGCCTGGCTTTGCGGGGGATTAGCTGCGAGAAAATTATAACGCGGCCGCACTTGCCGGATTGCGTTTCGAAAGTGTCGCCGTTGACTTCGCGCCTGGCTTAGCGATTGGATTATATGCGGGAAAATTTTGCTGCGGCCGCACTTATCGGCAAAAGATGCGCCGACCGCGTATGCAGGCTCGCAGGTCGAGCGAAAATAGCCCATCAGCCGTTTTTATTTTGCGATAGCAAAATGCCCACCGCAGACATCGAAGTCACCCGCACTGCCTCGAAACACAGACGGTTCAGGGCGAAAGGCCGCCACACCAATAGGTTTCTGAATTTATCCTAAAAATGTAGCCAAGGAGATGCCAAATGACTGGTGTAAAGCCCCATATATAAAAAGGAGATAACCAGATGGAATATAACAAGGAGGCTGGAGACAAAGCATGAATGCAAAATTAAAAATTATAAGGAACCTAAAATAAGTACAATCATACAAAAGAACCAACTCCAATAGCTAGGACATCTAGTTAGAAGTGAAAAAACGCATCCAAAAAGAAAATATTTGACATAAGAGGCAGGAATTGATGAGAGGTAACCATGTCATGGTGGAAAAATGTTAAGGAGTATTTGCAGTAAACAGGAATAAAAAAACTGGAAAAAAAATAAACTTCCACTACTAAATAGTACATTCTAGGAATAGAAATGATACTACCGTAAATTCGTGTATAAAGGTACTTTATTTTCGATACTATCAAAATACTGCTGCTTTATAGCATCGCTCGAGGATCAAACAAGCATTATGAGTAAGTCTTTATGCAATTGAAATAATTTACATGGAATATCAAAAAATATATGTATATATAAATTTTATACAGTACAATAAAGGTTATTTGCGTTAATTTAATGTTTACACCATACGCACTCTATACAAGAAACGTAAGCTGATGTGCGCCCTTCTAATTTACAAGTCAGCGCTAATACATGGACATCAATTACAAAGCTCGTCCGTTGCTGCAAAACTCTGTACACAAGAAATAAGAGATTCTCGATAAAAATTTACTTACTCGCAGGTGCGCTACCAAATATACAAATATATTAATCAGTTATAAAAATATGTACAAAGGAAGACAAATGTACTTAAACCTAGAATAAACATTAAACATCTTCGCGTTTACCTACGTTTGAGTGTTGTTCGTTGTTAAGTTGTGGCTAGCCAATCCGCTAAGGTCTACTGTTTGTTCTTATGCTAGTATTTCACTAAAAAATAAAGTAGCAGTAAGTAATTATAATAAAATACTTTAGCTGTTGTTGTGTACATGAAAGTGTAACATAAACTAATGGAAAATAAAGGCAATTTTATTATTTGTTCCAAGCGGTAGTAATGCCTGAGCTTGGGTCGTTTAATGTTAGTTTCCAATAATAACACCCACAGACGATGATTAAATGATGAAATAGCAAACATAAGATACATATTGCTTGTTTTACTATTGAGAGTATCTTATAAGTAATGTTTTATAAAATAATATTCCATTACAAAAGTAAATTTATTTTAATATTTAAAATACAACGTTTAATGTTTCTTCGGTCCTTAATCTAACTCTAACTTTATAACCGAACTATTCCTTTTCAATTGTAGTAAAGAAATTTTGAACTGCCAGATCAGTGTCTGGAAGTAAATCATTGTCAACATAAAAAAGGTAATAATTGGAGCAGCAATTCGATGCCATCAATTCATGCATTATTTTGCTAAATGAAAACTGGCATACCATTGATTAAAAGCTTGATATTTACGAAATTCAGCATTTATGGAACCTTTGTGAAGAATACACTTCAGAATTTATGGTTAGACTGTCTGAAACGAATTTATGGTAAACTAAATCATTATTAATTCTAAAACCAACATAAAATATTCTCATTTGCAAAATTGTCACGTTTAACCACAAGATTTCGTAACTGCTCTCAAACTAATCACTGGTCTTGAAAGTCAGAATTACTCAAATATATCTCATTTTTCGTCGCACACCAAAAGCGGTGACCTTGTGGTAAAATTCTTCAGGTGGACTTACAAAACTTACCTAATATTTTAAATAAGTCAAAGGTATCCGATATTTTGCGGATTAGACTTCTATTGCTTCTTTTGTTTCTTCAATATTTTATACAATAGCTACTTTGACTACGTTGAGATCATCGTAGTGCTACATGCACATTCACTAGACTTTGTCCTTCCATTTTACATATTACCTTCACTTTGGTAGCATTAAGTTTTTCTTTCAATAATGTGCAAATTTCTAATTCTCCGCCTTCCATTTTTCAACATAAGAAAATAGCATCTGCACATCATGTGTTTAGTCATGCACTGCGTGACTACTATGCAATTTTTACATAGCATGTACTTATAAAACTACAACAATGAAACCAACATTGTAACTCCTCCTACAGTTATAAACCGATTTCAAAAGTCAATACCTTATTCAAACCGGTGTGTTGCCAAATCTCGCATAAAGGTTTTAGATTTTCGGTTTAGGTCACAGTTTACCTGTTACAGGTAAAAACATAAATTATCATGAAGTAATCTGACAGTTTGTGGCAACTGTCAATTTTTGTCGTTAGTAGGCGCGTGCGGCACGACTTTTTACTAGCAAATAATAAAGACGGAATTTACTAGACAACTTTATTTATAAAATAACCCAATAAAAAAGATTAATGAGGTACAAGAATACGAGATACACACAATTATGTCAGTATTTTTCTCTAGCAAAATTACTAGAAAACCCTATCCAAACATTTGTGATTCGTGTGTTTAACGACTACACATTCATTATGACTGTAGCTTGTTGTTACTGATTGAACGTCATACATGTTGAAGGCATTTCAAAGAAAAATTTACTCAAAATTGGACTTGCACCGTCCATATGCTCAACTGTATTAAGAAATCCACAAATACTTATATTTAAAATCACAGATCTATATTTTTGAACCATTTATGTATATTGTTAAGAGACCTTTATCAAATGTATGAATGGATATATTTTGATTTACATATCAATTATTTGCAAAGTGAATGAGAACAAGAATATAGGAATGGTTGGACATTTTGACGAAAGTTAGTTTATCCAAATGTCATACCTATAAATATTAAATGTATTGAGCAAGTTACCTTTAAGAATCGGCGAATACCAACTAGAGCATGGAATTGCTGCCAAGACGAAGGTCAATGCCAATAGTATTGAGATAATCCTTCCTTTTGTGAAAAATAGATTCTCCATCAGATGACATATGATCAAAAGTGAACAAGGGTGATTTTTTGCAAATAGCGCCTCAGTTTTAAACCAAAAATGTTGAATTTTTATAATCTTCATATGCGATATCGATAAAAACATAGTTGCGTCAGTTTACCACAAAGATTACAAGGAATAATTGTGGATTGGCAACATAAAATTTCTCCACTACCCCCAAAAAAAAACTCACGTAGTTATTTGTTAATCAGATCTTAAAAATTCTCTTCAAGAACAGAAAAGGTGTCACATACAAAAACATATGAGCTCTATAGACTTGGGGGCCTCTGGCTTAATTTTTCAACTCCAAATCTTCCTTTATACTGCCCCACAATGTTTTTTCATTCTAGATTATCTACTCATTACAATTTTAAGTTTTAAAATATTCGTTTTCTACTCGACAATTATTTACTCTTCTCATTTTCTTTGAAAGTCACTACTAATCTTTTCAGCTTTTCTTTTGTTCTACTCAAGGATTGCATTATTGGCGTAAGCTAAACATTAATGATAAGAACTACGTAAGACATTGCACTCTTTATCAACAGTGTTATCTCAGTATGCTCTCTAAAACTATATTTAAAGGTATCCCTCTTTGCCAAAGTCTTAAATTAGTTGTTAAGTATTTAGAATCATGAGCATGAAACCTTCCTTTTTGTTTCAAAAGTCATTTTAATTAGTGTAACCATCTCTAATAAAAAGACACTACCTGGATTATTTTACTTTTTTAACAGAATCATATGCATTCATTAATCTGCATGACCATTAAATACAGTACCATATACCATACACCAGTATACACTATACACCATGGCATTTCTTTCTTGAGATTCATTTGATATTGTCCATTTTTTTGCTTCTCATAATCAATTAATTAGTACTCATATTTTGTAGAGTATGTTTAGAAAAAATATTGGTCTGTAATTTTTTGATTTTTAGGTACAATTATACGTTAACTGACGAATCAGCTAATATACGAACTCTCTTCATGTCCCATTGAATATATTTTTTAGGCATGAATCATGATGCTTTTTAATATTATATTTTAATATTATTTTCTATAAGTTTCATATCTCAATAGTTCTTTAAAATCTATATAACTGTTAAGGGATTATATCAGTCAGCAAATTTTTCTCCCATTTTTTTTATTAGCTCAAAATATATATTAACTGTCTAAAAATAATATTCCATCACATTTATGAGTGGGAAAAACTTTTAAAAATGTTTACAGCTCATTTTTCGAGGCCTCTCCGAGCGATTTTAAATGTTTGAAAATTTCGCATTTTGGGGTGTTTTAGCCAAGCTGGTTACCTTTTGTCAATATGGGTTACTTAAGCTTTCTCCGATGGTTTTAGAAAATATTTAAAACCGACTCGGAGAAGCCACATGACGTTTTTGAAATCACTTACATTTATCTTAATTTTTACTTTACTGTGGCAAATATTATTAGTACAAGTATTGAAAAATGAGTGAGAAAATTACAATAAAAAATAATTTTGTACACCTTTTACCATGTATAATAAACCCTTATAACTTTACTTTGATTGCTGTATTAGTAGCGGAGAAAAAAATTCCCGAAAATAGCCTTACTTTTCAGCGCTTCTGACTGATGTAACCCCTTAATGTGATATGGGTCGATTACTCTTAATAGTATTAAAAATCTATATAGTAACTAGTTATATCAAATTATTTGTATATATAACTTAAAGCAAAGTTAAAGTGTGAGTCTCACACTCAAAGAAAAAGACAAAAAAGACCATAAAAACAACGCACTGAATGAAAATAGCAACACCAAAATTCATAGTAGGTGGTCTATTTGCTAGAGTTGACGTTAAATATCTCCCTCCGCCCTATAATACTGTAGAACTGTTCACAGTATCAAAGTTTGACTACACTATAGGGTATATGAAAATTCAGGGCCAAACCTTCTTTAGTGCAACAAAAATTGTTTGTATCTCATGTGTGAAAAACGCACCACATATTACAGTTTTTGTGTATTTATTTGTTAAACAAACAATACATTTCGTGAAGATGTTTTATTATTGTTTTTATTATGTGTAATGCAAGTATTTCTTTTTATTCATGGCGTGTTTTATTGTAGCCCTACATTTATTTTCTGAATAATCTATTTTTTTACTGATAAATGTTTCATTTTCATCATGAGACTAAAGAAATCTAAAAAGGAAAAGAAGAAAATTACAATAGAAATTAAGAAAAAAACATGAGAAAGGAGTCAAGAAAATTGATCTATGCAACTAACTTGTTCATATCTATCATAACAAATTGGATGCAGCTAAAGGAGTATCTATCGTTTCATTTAATAGAAATAGAGTTATAGAAGAAATCTAAACTCTATTGCTCGTCTGGATTAATAATGTGCAATAAAAAGAAGATTGTGTATCTATCTCAAAACATGTTCTGTAAAGAAGCCCAATCTATTTATAGATATTTTATATAGAACTTGTCATCAATTAGCAGTAGCAAAGAGTCGACGAATGATTTAAAGTAAAGGACCATTCCAGAGATTCAAGAATATAACTGCTATCCATAATACAAAAGAGAGGGTATTAGTGTCTACAAAGAAATCGAGTAGTACAAACCAAAACAACTTTTCAACTGCAACTAGGTTTTTTATCACTAAAGAGAAAATGGCATTCCCAAAACACAAACTCATGAAAAACTAACTTTACATTTATGGGTCAATGTTAGTGGTGACCTGAAGGTAAAACCTCTGTTGATTTATCATTTTGAAATTGTTGAGTCTTTAAAAACTAGAATGATAATAGGCACAAACTTGATGTTATCTGAAAAGTAACAACACAACCTGGGTAACAAGACAATTCTTCTCCGAGTGTAAGATAAACATCTTTGCTCCCATTGCAAAACAGTATCTACAAGAAAAAGTTTTTCCCACCAGGGAATTTTGGAAAAATCCTTTGAATATTATTCATTGTTTGTGTTTTATTAGCTTTACATGAGAAGATATTTCTGCCAGATTACTAAAATCGACTTGAAAAGAGTTAGGTACAACCTGATTGTATCCCAAGAAATTGTTAAGGGGGTAAAAATTCAAATTGACATTATAGATATGATTATCTTCCTGGACAAGATTATGGATTTAGAAGTTATGGAAGCAAACTTGAAGGAGTTGTCAGAAAAATGCAACGTTGAACTGGCCAGCTACAGCAGTTAAGATAGTAGGAAAAAGAATATGATTATGAGGAAAAGAAAATGTCTTTAAGGAACGAGGACGGCAGTAACTAAAACAAATGACGTAAAAAATCTTGCAAAACAAAAGCGAATAGAAGAGTCACTTAAGTAGCAAGCATCCAAATCAAGTCGTTGTTTCTAAAGCTACTCGTATCTTCAATAGCAATGTCATTAATCACTATAGAAAGGTGTTAAAAAAACGACAGATCGTTGAATAGGTTTTTTTAAACCACTCGCACCTGAGAAACAAAAACAAACAACTGATAATGACAAATCGAAAACTAAACTACAAAACCAGACAAAAAATTGTCTTCTAATTATGGAAAATAATTTTTATACAAAGCAACAAAAAAAAAATCAAATCTTTCAAAAATACAAATACAAATAGTACACAAATACATATTTATTATTTTTTGAAATTTTTTATTATATATATATATATATATATATATATAAAAGAAAAAGCCCTCACGGACTGATTCATCAACACTCAGCCTAAACCGCTGAACTTAGAATCTTGAAACTTTAAGGTTTTATTCTCTGTATAACGTAGAGACGTACTAAGAAAGGATTTTTCGAAATTCGCCCCCCAATAGGGTCTGATAGGGATCCAAAGTTTTAGACTTTTTCGAAAACGGCTCGAGTTAGGAACGTGAAACTTGGTAGGAATGATCTTCGGCCAAATTGAAAGGACCCGTGCTTCGGGAATTTTTGATCCGACCCTTCACAGGGGCTAAACTGAGGGTCAAAAGTTAAGCTTCTATTTCTGTCATTTCTGACAATTGTCAAGTCTTATAATTTTTGATTTGTGATAGATAGAGGCAATGTTTTCAGTATTCTACTAAGCACCATAAGTCAAGTCCAGACGCCAAAAATCAGCCTGATCGGAAAATCTCGAGGCCGGTTTGACCGGAAGTGGCCGCGTAGTTTTCGGTTCCGACCGCTATTCACTTTCAAGAAAAAGATGGCAGTATCTGGGTTTGTTGTAACCTTCTAAGTCGTCATTTCTCGACTCCTATAATTATTTAATTTCTCTAAACAGAAGGATATTCTCCATCTATATACTTATTAAAGATATTTGAAAGGAATAATCTATAGTTAAAATTAAAGAAGCTGTGTTACAGGAAATTTATTAATTGCAGGTTCACGTTATTAAGGGGTGCACTTCCTTAAATGAAAATGCATCCCCACGGGGCTAGACGGGGAAGGGGAACCAAGCCGGCTAGTCTTCTATAGTTTCTTTTGTATTTCTCTTTTCGTCACATCGTTCTCTATGCACAAGCGTCTTCTTTTCAGTTACCTTTATTTTTCTCATGTTTATTTTAATTAATGTTTTCTACTCCTTTTCTGATTTTGTAAGCTTTTTTTAATTCAATATTCACTTGCAGTTCATTCTTTTTCAAATATATTTTCCTTAAGTACTTCTTTTAATATTTAGTCTCTTTACTGTAGTTCTTTTTCCTTTTAACATTTTTGTAATTCACTATCTTCTAAATTACCCGTTTGCCTCCGCATTTTTTTCTTCATTTTAATTTTTGGCTTTTAGTTTTCTTTCTTATATGTAAAAAATCTTTTGAAGTTCATGTTACTTCTTTAGATTCTTTCTTAGCTTTTTCATTTTTGGAAAAGTTGTTTTATTTTTGCCATATTCGCCATTTTTTATTTTTCATTAATTTTTACAGTATCTATTTTTAAATGGATATATTGGTTTTTCTTCAAAACTTTGGTACTTTTCCTGATTATTCAGTTCTTCACTGTTGCAACTGTTCTCTGACCTCTAAACTCTACTCACTTATTTGCTTATCATTATTTGGTCTACTGATATATTTGCTATTACCCAACTTGTTTTCAAACTCATGATTTTCTCACCACTTTAATCTAACTTATAATCCATGGATGGAATTCTTTTAGCTATTCTACTAGGTTTTTTATTAGGCTTCTTAGTAATTTAAAATAAATTTTGGATTATGCGCTTAGTGTTGGAAGCTACATGTTTGTAGTAGAGCAATGTCTGATTGTCTTACGCGTAAATTATCACCTTATAAGGAAGATTTTAGTTGAATTATCTACTTTTAATACATTTTCATTTCTTTACAGCTCATCCAATTATATTTTCATAAATTAATTATACTTTATTTCGCTAAAATTACTTTAAAACGCTAGTGTGACAAAGCTGGACTTTTGTTTTGACTATTTTATCAATATGGTCACACAAGATGTTACCCATCTGAGTATTTTGGAGACCAGTTACAATTAATGTCTAGTACTATTAGACATTTATGAAGAGTATTGTACAAAATATTACTAACAAGAGAAAATCTGTAATGGTGTATTAAAGTGTCAATCTTTTTTATGACAATTTTCAGATCTACACAGCCAATTTGACAGCAACAGTCTCATTGAAATGCGATAGGAGCTTTTATCACATGCTTCTTACTTACCTGACTTAGCCCTCGATAATTAGCGTTTGTTTGAGTTTTTTAAAAATAAATGAAGCACTGCAGTGGCTACATTTGCTAGCTGCTTCTATATCCAAAGACCCAACATTATAAATGTTTTATCAGGCTTTTCATGAGCATTTTTGGGAAAATATAACTTTTTTAATGAAAAACTAGTTGAGTGTCTGTGTTCTAAGATGAGGAGTAATGATAATGAATGTTTAATAGTACAATGATAAAAATTGGCAACGTAATGACTCCACCTACAAGTTTTGTCAGCACTCATAACTTTGAATAAAGTCAAAATCCCCATCATAAAAACGTCATTGAAAAATGCCCTCTAGCTCTTGACACGATTAAAAGCAATAAAATTTTATATGTCGTCATACACATCACATACATCAAATGGAAAACATCGATTCTTGGATCACCAGAAATAATAAAATCTCACCAGTTACTATAGATTTTTAGTATTGTTTTATGTATAATTTGTGCTTTTTTTAGTTTAATTAAAGAACTTCTTTCATATGCCATAACAGATCTTTCTAGTTGTTTTGTAATCTAGATTTTTTTCTATATCATTTATAAAATCATATACTACAGGTGATTCTTTAAGAGAAGTACTGTTTATGATGTTATGAAAATAAGTATTTTCACAAACTAACCTAACTTACCTGAAATTAAAAACCAGGGTTTTCTGTGGCAAAAATCAAATATGCCGTTTAGTTTTAAAAACATTAATATGAAGATGCGAATTAAAGTGTCATTGTTGTGTCAGGTATGTGGTGTAAAACCAAATGGCGTTAATGCAAGCACCCACCTTGTTAGTTCTCGCCCCGCGATGAGGCCCGTTCTCGATCTCGACCTCACCAGCTGCGCTCTTCTCTCAGCTAAAAACAAAAAGCAAAATCTCCAGTCTGTTCTCAAATGCGGACGACACAAAAGCGCCCAATCTAAACTGACAAGAAAGCAAATCGCAGGGGTCTTACCAGTAATAATTTCCATGTGACAATCTTTCAAAATTATGAGACAATTGGTTAGGGTTAGTGGGATGATAATTTAAGGCATGACGTTAGCAACTTAACTCACCTCCTGCCGGCCGAGGACCTCTCTTACGCTTCTGCTCTCTGCTGAAAGCACTGCCTGTCTGCAAAGCTTCCAGTAAACTGTAACAGAAGAACTGTGTTGTTAACCATTCCAATTCTTTGGTACACATTTTAGCACCTGTCCATAACGCCCTCTTGAGTTTCTGACGGATTCATGTCGATTATTGCCTTTTTCCTGGCAGCTCGCTCCTGCTTCTCCTTTTCAGCCTTCTCCCTAGCCAATTTAGCTTTTCGGTTCTTCTCTTCAATTTCCCGCTCACGCTCATTATCTTTTTGCGCTGCCTGTTAATAATAAGCAATTAACGATACAAGCTTTAATGCAGAGCTCACAATAAAGACTTACAACAAAGCTATCTTTGAACGTTTTCAGGTCGGTGAAGAACTCTTCTGGCACATATTTTTGCTTATCAAAGGCATAATATTCAGATAGATCCGAGTAGAGTGACTCCATCTTCTTGAACATATTTTGCATGACCATGCATTGATCACGGGCTTCTACTGCGAAAGACTGAACTGCTAAGGAAAGTATTATCAACCGAACATTAAACAATAACAATAATAGTGCAGAAGCACGGCTTGTGAACAGAAAGTTTAAGGCTCCCATACATTTGCTCTCACTGCTTAATTGTCACAAACTATTTCTAATATAGAGCAAAAATACAGGTACTCAAATTTTTTAATGATAAAGATCACTTGCTGGGCACCTAAAGTCAAGAATTAAATCTGGGTCCATTCACACCTCGGCTAAGTACCTTAACCACTCAGCCACAAACCAACACGTTAAAAAATAGTAAATGTTAATTTTCAAGGATACACCCATAGTCTCAGCAAACTTGTCATCATCGCTTTGCGGCAGTTTGTTGTTGGTCAGGTCAATTTCAAGATTCTTGATACTATTATCCATCTGGCGGAGGGTTTTCTGTATGACATCCAGGGAGACGCGACTAGCTCTGTAAGTAAAAGTGCTTACTGCAGTTTTAATTAATTTGAAGAACGTTACGACTTACTTATCTATATGCGGTAACTCATCATAGAAATTAAGTAGTTCGGGGAATTTTTTCTCAACTGTCTCAGCAATGTAGTGAAGCAATGTGTGCTTGTTGTGTACGTCTTTTGTTCCTGTAAGCTGCAAATTTGTTTTAGAAGTTGTTAGAAATAGATGAATATTTGTGAAATATTTGTGCAATATCTCAGTTACACTCTTTTTAAATTAAAAACAAGTTTTTGTGAATATTGTTTTTTATTGGAAATTATTTTTAAGAAAAAAATGCAAAATTATCTATTAAAAAATTTTTTTTCTGTAATTTTAATTGTCATACACATCTAAATTCTACTTTAATCATATAAAGGTTTCCGTCGACCAAATAGTATTAATATCAACATTCTTTATAGAGATAATGATGGGTTATGTCTGCGCACACTAAGTACCTGCCAAGAGCCTTTTATTTGTTCATCATTTCATTTTCTCACATATAATTTGTATGTGAAAGTGTTGTCTGAGGCCTTATTACTCTAATTCACAGACCAGAATTCTGAATAGAGCACAGTTAATATTAAGCAAACTGTGAATGCCCGGAATCGATCCCCAAAACACGGAAAATTTATGACCTTCCAGAGATTCAAACAAAGGACTTGCTAAATGCATGCCTAACATTCTAACCACTGTACCGCACAGCTACATTTTTAAATTCCATCAATAGCAATAATAATAATTAACTATATAGCATGTAAAAAATAAGAGTAGGCAAAGACAAAATGGTGCTAGATCTTATCTGTAATAACGTAAAGGTAGAATTTTAGAAATTTCTGATACAAAGTGACGAAACTCTCAGATCTCCCCAAGAATAAACCATCTGCCATCACTCTGAAACGCCAAGAAAAATACAAAACTTCTGAAAAGATACCACAGTTACATACATAGCCACATCAATAAAAACAATTAAAGTTGATCAGTTGGTGAATGAGAACCAGAAAGTTGTTTAGGAGACAGACACAAAAACCTGAGAGTGGCAAATGGCTTTTTTGTTTTAAGACAAATGTGCTGTAAACTTTAAAGGAGTACCGGCAAAAATCGCGTTTTTGGCCTAGTTGTGGGAGCGGGATTTTTTGGTCTCATTTTGTAGAGAATTCAGTGATATATGACACTAGGCATATAACTTAGGGCATTTCCTGAAAATAGCCCTCAAACATAAGGTGCGATATTTGCAAATATTAAACATTTATTCAAAACCCTGTGCTATTAATACAGATTTTATCACTCGGTCTCATCCATATCACTTTCAAATTCAGGATGTAGACTATGGTTAGCAATTATAGTATTCAGGTAACTAGCTGGCGCATGGTTTTCGCGGGAATACTGCCCATATGACTGTCATAACGTGAGCGCAGCAACCAACAGTTCGTAAACCATTTTTGCATCCACAGCAATACTCAACAATCGAATCTAATTTTAATTTAGATTTGTCTGCAAGTATGAAAGCTGCATATTCTTTTGAACGACTGTGCCTAGACTTAATACGAACTTGAACCAGGTAAGCATTTGCAGGAGAAATAGCAATTCCGTATTTTGAATAATCAAAGGTGGATGTTTTTTTAGCGACCTTGATATTGTAAATCCCGTTCTTAGCATGTTCAGCGTAATAAGATTGAGCTTGTGTTAATTGGTGGTTTCCACAAGCTAATGTTTGATGATCATAAGTTGACATTTAAACCACTTTCATGAAGATCTTTTAAAATGAACGTCGATATTTTCTGTGTCACTTTGTAATCAACGACCAATTCGTGAAGATTATTGGGCTTATCTCGTAGAGTTTTAATTTGCTTTGCAATTCCTATTGGGCCGGGTACATCAAAATAGATTCGGTTTCCATATGCATTTAGCAATGTGCATATTATTTCAATGTCTTCCATTAAGTACGGCAAGCTTTTCGATTTGACCAATTTGTCCAAATAGCCAAATCATAATTTCATTTGACCATTAGTAGGTTCCACAACAAAGCGGACCTGGAATATGCATAACTGTTAGCAAAATATTCAATAATCAAACAAAAACGTACCTTTGTTGTGAATCGTGAATCATTTGCTTGCTTCATGGTCATTTGTTTCGCATTTTTAGGTAAACAATAAGAAATCTTTCACGCAGTACTGAAATCCTCTATCCAAAACGAAAACGTCATGAGGTTTGAACAAGTTTTTGAATCTAGGAAGCTGCATTATCTTCAGCATTAGTTTTGAATCAGAGGAATTTCTAGCAAAAAGCGATCCAGCTATAATAATTGTTCCATTTGTATTGACACCGATGAATAGCTTAACGAGACATCGTTTCTTGTGCAGACTAAATGAATTACATTGGAATTCATAGTTGCTACTTTTGGGAATGTAAATATACATTCCATCCCAAACTGTGATTAGCGGTTTAGGATTACTCGGAGTTCCAAAAAGTTCGAATGCTAAGTCACTTGTATTTGAAATGATGAAATCTCTGTCAATTCGATTCATCCCGTACAGATTTGGTACAAATGACTTTGTTAACTGACTACGAGTTGTGTCCAAATAACGCGAAACGCTGCGTTCTGATTTGCCGATGAAAGTTCCAATTCTCGAAATCGAATCTCCAGTACGCATTCTCATTAAGTAAGTATCAAGAATTTGAGGTATTTTCGATTTCTTTATATCAGAATGCATGAAGCCTTGAAGCATTTGAAACCCGTCATTATTTAAACCAGTGTAGATTCGAATTTCGTCATCATCCATTTCAGCAAATTCGCGTTCCTTGAACTTACTTAATCTTCTTTGATTTGATTATTTCTTTTCGCAAATCGTTGATTAGATCACCAACAGCCACCGATGATAACAAAGACTTTTTTGATGCAATAGTGAAGTTAGCGTCCTTAATAGGCACCAGTTTTCAATTGCGTGCTGATACTTTGAGCGCCATTTTCAAGAAATGCCATAGATTTTATACCTAGTGTTATACATCACTGAACTTGTCTTTTAATTCTCTACAAATTGAGACCAAAAAATCCCTCTCCCACAACCAGGCCAAAAACGCGATTTCCGCCAGTACTCCTTTGGTCACACGTAAAAAAGAAAAACATGAGATGATGTGTGAAATTTAAGAGACAGTCAAGAAACTGCCACGTCTCTAAATTAAGAATCAGAGCAATATAGACCAACATGACTATTTAGTATACACATGTGATACAGCTGAACACAATAGAAAACACAAAAAACAATAAAAATAAGTGTAGGCGTGTAAAAAACCACATGTAGTTGCACATTTCTTGGCATGACTTGGTGTAAAACAAAAACTCCATGTTAATATACCATGTTACTTGACACAAATGTTTGCAGCACTACAATGTAGTACATTGTAGATTAAAGCTTTAAATTGTTTCTGCAAAATAGAAGCTCATTTTTTACAATAATGTAACACATCTGTCAAGATTATCGCACTGCAAGAGATTTGTGTGCCAGATATTTTTTCTAGACTCATTTATATTCAATCACTCAATGAGGAGATACATTATTATTCACAAATTGAAAGACAGATCCCCTATTGATTCACTAAACACAAATGCCTTGTTGAATTATCGCATCCTCATATTTGATCAGTGACAGTACTTTCATCAAAAGTATAGGAAAGTATAAAATTGCAATATAATCAGGATATTAACATTTCTTAAGTTGCCTTCCTGGTTGTATAAACTTCCAAGTGTCCACTTGATGTATACAAAGCGTGAGATTGTGTTGGACTAGTTTATGATTACACATAAAGCACACAATTGATTATTGGTCCAAGCATAATACTCTATACAATGAGAAATAGGCTCTTCTGTGGCTTTGTTATAATAAAAGGCATTTGCAAGCCTGAGCATAAATAACATGTTTCCTCAGTCGTTAATTAACAGTTTTAATGGAAATTTGCACCTCAGTAACTGCTGCAAGGTCATTGCTACGTTTCCTTGTTATATTATGTCATTAGCTTCTTGTATAACTCTAAATAGCATTCTTGTCCAAGTATTTTTCATAGACATCTTAAAATATCTGCTACTTCCTTGCAATAACATTTAGTGCAATTTAAAGCAACTGGTTGATGCTTGGATGACACCAAGTTCAAGTCAATCAGTGCTCTGACCAGGTAAAACATCATTAATATGAATATGACAAACGATCACATTTCTACATACAATGTTCAAAGCAACATCTGTAACATATTATTAGTGTCATCAAATGTTATAGCAGGTTATTACATATGATATAATTGCAAGTGGGATACATAACTATAAAGTACATCAAAACATAAGAAACACAAGTTGTAGCTGGCGACGTGATAGATTGAAAAGGTTATATTACATTTTGCTCTAACTTCTACCGTTATTGATTTATATTAGCTTGAAAATGATATATTGTATCATTAGCTCTATGGGGCAAATTGAAACTTTAAGGTTATTTCTAAATGTCATATGGGTCGATCGGGCAACTTTAAAAACGGAATTTTTTTTTAGTTCAAAAAGCTAACTTTTTGCTGAATAGAGTTTTGAAAGTCGTGTCCATGATTCTGACAGTTTCCTTGTTAGATCATTAATGGTAGATAGCTTTACAAATGAGTTTAAAGTGATATTAAAGAAATGCTGTTTTTATTAACAAGCTAAGAGCACAAAAATAGATCCTACTATCAAAGCATAAACTTGTTAAATAAGATTGCCTACATTTTTAAACTTTTATGTAAGGTCAGACAAATACTTCCTTTTAGAGAAACATTACAAGTAGCTATTATTATAAAACCATAACCAACAAGACTTCAATAATGCACACTGTCCGTATAAGAGCTTCAAAAAATAAAATACTGAAATATTTTTGAATTTATATGGTTTTCTTTCTTTACATTAAGTGGTTAAATAGGAATAATTATATAAATATTATGCTACTTAGCATTGTGGGTAAGATGTAAATAAAGATCCAAGAAAAAAATATTGTAAATGAAGATTATCAGGGACATTAGAAAACCTGCTTTTCAAATTTAGACCAAATTGAAGAATATCGGATCCCGTTTTTGTACTAAAGTAAACAGCAAGCAGAGTTATTAAAGAAGCCAAAAGGGTACATTTTATGCACTCGAAGAAAGTTTCTTAATAGAATAAGGAAAAATAGTACGGGAAAGATCCTTAAGAAAAGTGAACTTAATCAAAAGATAATAAGTGTAGCCAGAAGAAGCAAACAAAGAACTTTATCAGAATAAAAAAATTAGAAGAATGACACAGAGATACATTTTGAGCCTGCTCTTATTCGTAATTGGTGGTAGATGAAGTATTGTAGAGGCAGAAGCATTAAGCTAGATATGTGAGATATTGGAACATGGAGGAAATAAAAATAATAAAAATAACATACACAACTGATGTGGTTCTAATTTTAAATGATGAGAAAACAATAAATAAAAATTTAAAAATCCATAATAGGAGCCTGAAAAAGTACATACTCTCCTCCCTCCCTCTATCCAAAAATATGGAATCCATTTCTCAAAAATGTGGGATCAACGATCATGTGGGATCATCTACCACTTAATTGACATAATTAAAATTTAAAAATAGTGACATAAGGTTGAAGTGTTAGTTTACCTTTGTAAGAAAACTAATCTCAAAGCCAAACGTTTGAGCATTCTTGGTACCGGAGTTCATGTAGTTACCTAGAAGCAAAATCAGCTCCAGAATCTTGGCAAACTTCTTGCTCTTCTTAACTTCTTCGCAAGCAGCGGTGCCTGCCACAATATCCTGCAATTGTTTTAGGATAAAGTTACATAACTGAGATAACTTAAATTAAAATCAAAAGACTACCAAAGACATTATAAAGAATAAAGTATCAAAACAGTCACTTACAGGTTTGCAATCGGCAACCATTTCCGCAAAGTGCTGCCTGAAGCTCAACGACTTTAGTCGGGGGTGCAACCGCTTAATTTCCGACAGCTTGACGCAAAACTGCTCAGCCTCAGTTAGTTGATCATAGGAGTTTTTGTACTGCTGCAGCTGAGTTAGTTGTTCGACCGGCGGTAAGTATTGTATGAGTTGCTCCAGCACGTTCTGCGTCAGCACTGTGTCATCACACCTGAGAAGACACGTCTTGATGTCGTCATAGGCCATGTGCTTCAGTGATCCACCCAAGAGAATGCTTATGTTCTGAGCCACTTTGCCGTCGAGGACCTTCAGCTCCTTCACTTTCTTGAGCGTGCCGAAGTTCAGTGATCTAAAAGTTGAATAAAAATTATGCCAAACATAAAAATTAGGAAAAAATATATAAAAGGTGAAATTACACATGATTTAACAGGTAAGAAGGGTAGATACGTTCTATATTAAGAATTCTAAAAAATATATGGTAATTAGAAACTCTTACTTAAAAAAAATAGTATAGTATTTGTTGAAAAATTGTAGAATAATGTTAAATAAAAATTGAGAAAACTGAAAATTAAACCAGTTATTTAAAACATTTACACAAATAAATTTTCTTTGGCCCTTGACGCAAGTAACAGTAATGTGATAAGAGTGTTCTTGGGCTACCAAACATTATTATGCTCAGTACCGTACTCTGCATAAATAAATATTGTGTGGACAGGAAAAACTAGTAAAATGCATAAGGTAGTCGTATCAAGCTCCGGCTAGTTTAGTGAAACAGACATCACTATCTATTAATTTTGGACATAATTGTGCCTAAAGACTTGAGTTTTGCAAAGCAAAATGAACGGACGCGTACGTGAGTGCGGCGTTAAATAATTTCGTAAATCGAGGTTTAACACGCAAAGCGCGACGTGACTAAAGCAAATTTTAAATATCAGTGAACTAAAAGTGTAAAAAGTGCAAATATTCTAAAGTATTAAGTAAAGTTAGTGAGTAATTAATGGGTAGAAAGTTGGTATAAGAGCAGATATAAGGCGGAAATATTGGGATTTCAACAGAGAGAAGATAAACAGCTGCGAGATAACCAAGCGCTATCTAAAGAACCTATAAGGGGCAAAACGCGTTAACTGCCCCAGCGCTGCCGCATGCGACCGCGCGAGCGCCAAATACGACGTTTTCATCTCGTCGTTTCGGTCTCAAAACATTAATAAAAAAATGATTTAAGAACACAATCTTACGTATGTTTTTCTCAGCTTTCCAATGGTACCATTATTTTTAATTTATTTAATTTTACTCCGTAACCTCAAAAAATGTAAAAGTTTGAAAAACGTTGTCTTTTAATCTTCAATTTTTTGAGTTTTTTAGACCATCTAGATCCAAAGATCAGACATTTTTACATAAATACAGTTAATAAAAAATAGGACATTTGCAAAATAAGTGCTTTATGCTAATTAACACGCTTTGAAGATCTTCACACTATTTTAACTCAAAATGAGAATGAAGGAGTGACTACAGACCACCGATTAACTTGATGATTTAACCCATTTAAATCAAGTTGTTGGTCTTTGACATACATTTTTAATTACACTATGGAGGGAAAATTTGTTTAAGATAATAAGAATTGTAAGGATGTTTACCTGCTAAGGATGCAATTGCATTGAACATGTTTTTGATGACTTTTAAAATTAATTATTCTTTCTTAGACGGTTTTCTAGATTTAGTAAAAAAGCTAATTTTTTTATAGACCATTTAGACCACAAATGAATGAAGATAATGTGTTAATCTGGTCAAAAGCTTCCAAAAGTGATATATGTAATTTTTCAAATTTTGAACGCCACTGTGTGAACTTTTCAATAATGAGGCTCTGCATTTTGCCAGGAAGGATGTCTTGCAAACTAGAAAGTTAACATTTCCATATATTCATCCTCACTGCCAATATGGGACATTGCGTCTTAAAAAACTTCATTGTTACCCTGCGTTCAAAGTGACCACAGACAATCAATTGATTTTAGTGACTGATCACCCACAAGACACCTGAAAGCCCAAGAACAAATTCAACCCATCCCTACTGCGGCCAAAAGACTTTACCAATCAACTAGAAATTTAACCAAATTCTCAGTGAGATAACAAACAACGAAACCCTTTCGTATATTTTATGCTCTGTCCAAACCAGGTACCACAATTTTTAAATCTTAAAGCAAAATGAACTGATAGACCCTTGGCATAAAGAATAGCTAGACTACAATAAAAGCCGTAGCTAATCAGATCAATTATAAATTGATCTGGGGCTGTCTGCAAAACCTTGTAATACTTGCAAACTATTAACAATAGAATTACACTTAATAAATATTACTGGGGCACCCAAAAAATAAAAAAATTCTGAACTAGAAAAAAGGGATAAAAACAATTTTTTGACCTGAACTAATGTTTGGAGTAACCAAAACCATAGTTCCCTATTGAATATGTAAATTCCACCAAAACCACTGGAACTGGATGAAAAGACTAAAGCACAGTCAAGAAATGTTGACAACTCCATCTAAGAAAATAATAGATTAATTACTGCAATTAATTAATGCATCGCATGTTTTCAGAGAATAATCTATTTCTAGACTTTGTAATTAAGAGGATGATACAGCTTCATGCGTTATATTCTACAGCAAAGTTCCGAGTCAATGAAAACATTCACTTCTAAGAGGAACCAGCTTTCAAGAGGTTTTGAACATGATGAAAGATTGTTTGGTCTGATAAATTGCAAATCTGTCCTAAATAATAAACAAATAAGTAGTAAAGATGGTCTTTAGCCCTTTTCTCCTCCACCCCAAGGAAAACCCACATAAAACCCAGTAACTTAAGTTTGCCAGTAGAATGTATAAATTAAGTACATTTTAGAAAAATGAAATCACAATTTCAGTAATTACTACATAATGATATGTTATAAAAACAAATTTACTGACAAGATTAATCTACAAACTGGTCCTATGTCTCACCCTTTGGCTTTTATTTGAGATATTTAATACTTTATGTGGTGATATATAGTACGTAGTATTGTTGCATTAAATAATACAATGCTAAAGTGCATCATTTATAAATTCATAAATTATTGGAGTAGTAAAAATACTAGACAATTATATGCTCTGTTTAAGAGAAATTTTGAATATCATATGTAATGAGTTTTCATTATCATGGAGCTAGTTGTGAGATAATATTCCATGACAGCAGTCATACTGCCATATTAATGACATTCTACCAGACTGGATTATCAATTGGCTTTCAAACCATTGCCATTCAATTAGCAATGGTTCAGAAAGTGCTCAAGTTCCACAATACATTATACAGATATGGTAAAAATTATAATAGACTAGAATGTTACTTAAACCGTATTAGTCACCTGGGGTGAATTTTACCCAAACCTTTTTTTGACCTGGAATATGGCACATTAAATTTGAGAAAAGGAAACTTGTGGCGCTTTAGTTTGACCTTTAACTACAGATTCAGGTAGGTATTATTTGAATTGGATTGTTAGTCTTCGTCTGGCAGCAGTTTGAATCGGAGTGTCCGAAATCCTGGGGTGGAACACACCCCATATGACTGTAACGTTATAGTATTTTTTTTACGCATTTTTTCCTCTTGTTTATTGGTACAAAGTTAAAAAATAAGTACATTATTATAAAATCTGCGGTTAGAATTAAAAAAATATATATAACCTTATATAATAGATTTACAGATATGGCATATAATATACATCCTTGCACTTTCCGAAAGCAGTTGCTCGAAGAAGCCGAAGTTCAACTTCCTGTTGGAAATAACTCGAGCGAAGAAGAACGTGTCGGAGCAGTCGGAGAGCTCCAAAAATCAAGAGAAAAGCAATTATCTCAATTCCAAACTGAAAGAGAAAGTTACACCAGAGCAGTGCCTTCAAAGCGTATTCCTACATCTCGTCAAGTCAAATTTGAAAGAACATTATAGCATTTCAACGATCAGAAAGGAAGTAAAAATTGGGATCGCCAACATTTTGGGCTTGCGAGAACACAAAAAGGAAAAGGGTGTGCCACAGAGGCACCAACAAGAAAACATTCCATCAGTGCCCGAGCTGCGAGCAGCCAATGTGCGATAAATATCGCGCATATTTATGCGTTGAATGCGCTTTGAGCATCGAGTAACATTGAAGAACAATGTATTTGATTATTTCTCATTGTATTAACATTTTTTTTATAATTTTTATAATACTTGTTCAACTATAAATGAAGATTATTCCACAAGCACGTGTCATTCCTATTTTCGTAAAAAATCCCATCTTGTTATGTCAAAATAAACATACTTTTTTTTAGAGAGGTCATGCAACTGAAAATAGATATGAGTATTTATTGCCAAACCATAAATCTCTTGAAAAAAGACTGAGGCTTAATTTGAGAAGAAGAAAATTAACTCTTAGAACAGCATCATCAACAAACTGGTGGACTGCACTAGGGAGAACCTTATCCCACGCCCAATAGGTTAACATATAATAATCATAATGCAGCTTGCATTATATTGAGATACTTAAAGCCAATCCTAGTGCAGACACCCTATCTGATCATCAAGATAGCCCCATGCCATCTATAGGGGACAGAGTGACAGATGTGGACATAAAAAAAAACCGAAACCATCCACTGCATGATAATCAAACTATGGTTCAACAGCTTAAATGTAAAAAAAATATCTCTGGAATACATATGCTTAATAAAACACATGAAGCAAACCACACTGTCAAAGGGAAGAAGAAACAAAGGCTGATTTTCAAATTAAGAAGTAGCTAGTGCTGTTAGTGGTGAAAAATTATTAGGAGAGTCAAATTATAATCAAAAGAACAAAACTGATCATTGAAGAAGAACTAAACAACTTGAATTGAATATCCACACTGAGCTGATCCTATATATAATTGAAACTTGAGTTTAGCCAAACCAAATCCATGATCAAACAAGAGTTAAACTAAGCCGATTAAAGTCAAGACAAGCCTAAGATTAAGTCTAATGTGAGTCAGACCTACACCTAAGTCAAGTTGAGCAAAACAGAACCAAACCAAGCCTAAAAATAAATATAAGCCAAATCAAAAGTGAGTTTACCTGAGCCAAGTAAAAGAAAACCGGACAAAACCAAATTCAATTAAAACAAACTAAATTTAATTAAGCCAAATCAAGTGCAGCTTAATATAGATGAGAACAGTGAAACTGATTTCCAACCAAACCAGCAAAGCAAAATAAAGTAGCATCAAGCTATAGTTAACCTAGTTAATTCAAGCTAAACATAAATTGGAAGTGCAGTCAAATCCAAGCAGGATTGTATTGTACCAAACTGAACCAAGTACAAAGCTAAGCATACTTGTAGAAAAATATTCCAGGCACGAGCCTCAGACCAAATTAAGAGAGGCACTCTCAATGTGGGTGATTTCATCATCCATATTCAAAAGAAAAGACTGTAAAATAGAGATTGTTAATAAAAAGCGAGGTATTATGGCAATTCCAAAAAATGAAAATGGTGAGTTAACCCAAGTGAATCATTCACATTAATTACAAACCCCAATATTCATGGCAAAAAATTTTTGGGCTTTTGATGAGTCTTCAAAGTTGTAAACCCTTTGCTAAAACTATCAGGCACTACTGAGTTAGGAACATCAACTTTTACATTTAAATCATAAAATCAAGATATTATTTGTGGGTAATGGGTTAGCTTATGTTAGTAATTCTCCTGTATGATAACTCAAGACTATGCATGGTAAAAACGACTAAAACAAATTTAATTTATTAGATTAAAATTTTTTGTCATTTCTACTTTATTCACAAAAACCTAATATCTTCAGATGTTCACTTGTTTTAAACTCGCCAACATTATTTTTAACAAATTCCTACTTTAATAAGTTTGGAATGATCAAAAAATTGATTACCAACTTTATCATCTATAAACCAGCAATTCTAAAGACATTTATAGATTGTAGTTGAGCTTACTTTTGTCTTGTTTACTAAGTTTGCATAAAATTTAATTTTCATTTAAAAAGTTTAAAAATATTTTTATATACCTAGTAATTTAAAGTTAAATAAAACCCATAGCCTTACCTATCTATAACATCATCGTCAATTTTCTTAGCGGGCGGTTTTGAGCTGAACTTTTGCGCTAATCCTTCCAAGATGTCTGGCGATGCCAATTTCTCTTCCTGGACTTTCAACCAGAATGCCTTTTCAGACATTTTTTGTGGGACGATCTAGGGAAAAAAATCGCAATTATAAAATCAAAGTCGTTCTTCAACTTACAGCTTTCCAATTGGCTCTCTTCAAAGGCCCTGTAATCTCCCACTTCTTCTTAGGCTTAAGACCATGCGGCAAGATGTCAGGGTTAGCCATACCAGGTAAAGGTACCATGCCAAATGGAGGTGGAGGTGGCATGCCAAATGGTGGCAGCGGCGGTTTAGGTCCTCCCATGCCCGGCATGGGAGGCGGTGGGGGACCTCCCATACCCGGCATCGGAGGTGGCGGAGGTCCTCCCATGCCTGGCATAGGAGGCGGCGGTGGCCCTCCCATACCAGGCATGGGTGGCGGTGGAGGACCACCAAAACCAGGCATCGGAGGTGGTGGTGGACCCATACCAGGCATCGGCGGTGGCGGCGGGCCACCCACAACTTTGGCTACATTTTCTAGACAGTTCTGGTCAAGCTTGCCAATAGGCATTGACCCAACGGCACGACCTTCTGCTATTGCTAATTTGGCTAAGGCTTCCTCTTTGGCTGCAAGCGCTTCTTCGAGTTGCTTTTTAAGTTCATCTTGCTTTGATTGTTTGTCTTTTTCAATTTCTGTTGTCTTATCTGCATGTATATTATTAATAATAAAACCAAATTAATATTTCATTAATATTACCTATTAAACCATCTATTAGAGGCTGCAAATCTAAATCAAAGTGTTTTTTGCTAAAGTCAGGATCTAAACCCGATTTATGTAAGACTATTTGCGTTATGCATTCTTCTATGAATTTATAATAAGCTGGCCTGCAGTATTAATAGTAATAGTACATAAATTCAGAAAATATATCTATAAATGTACCTGATATAATAGTCATCCCTGATAAATAGCAAATGCTGCAAAATACTAAGAAAGTATGGTTCGGCAGGTGTATCAAGAGTAGTGTTCTTTAACACTTCAAAGCAATCATTGATGTCGTCAATTTCCATTCGCACATTATCAAATCTCGACTGCAGTTCATCCGCATCCTCATCTTTCTGGTTCTCAAATATGTTGTACTGATTCTTGACTAATGGTGTTGACTGATTTTTTAATAACTCTATTATAACATATAAATTAGAAAATTGCAGCATAGGCAGTCATTAGCTGCTCACCTAATTTATCATAAAGACCGTTTCGAACAATTTCGTTCCGCAGATGCATCCTGAACTCAAAATCGTCAGTTTGCGACAACAGTGCGTTAATAAATTGCAGGCACATGCTCTACAAATGCTAGTGTCATTTCAACAGATTGAGAGAAAGCGACAGAAGCTTACCCACAACTCATCATTGGATGTCATCGTTATACCCTCGACGAGAGGCAGAAACCTCTCGCACTTCCGATCCTCCCCCAGTTTCGTTATTGCCGACAACGTTTTCTCTATTCCTAATACTCTAGAATTATTATCTGACAAAAAGCATAAGGCAGCTAGAATCTGGAAATCGTAGATCGAAACAAAGTTGCAGTGAAGTCAATCAGTTCTTACCTGCAGTGCTTGGATCATCACAGATGGTTTCCTATAATCTATACACTTGGCAACTATCTCGTGCCCCCGATCGTGGCACAGAAACTCCTTGATGCCTTCAGTGTTGTTTGTGAACTTTAATATACATTTAAGGCATTCAGACTGTATTTTTTCAAATTTCTCGTCTTTGTTGCTGAAATACAATTATAACTATTAGTAGAAGCTGCACAATTAGAGCTCTAACGACAACATTTTCGAAGGTATCACTTTTTAATTTGAGCCAAAGTTTACTCATGTATGATAGTAAAAAAGTCCCTATCCTCCAAGAATAACTCTAAACAGAAAAAAATCTAAATTTTCCTTTCCTGTATAATTTCTAAAACAACAATAAAGCTACAATGGAGATAGAATTCTGGACAAAAAACATCACAATCTTTTCTATACAAATTGCTCCTTTACATGCTATTTGCAATTTAAAAGAAAGCAGTAGTCACTATTAAATCTGACAAGAACTCATCCAAGCAAAGAAGTGGGATGCATCTACACTTTAGCTGCTCGAGTGTCATGACTTATATCACAATGTTACCACTTATCATTGCAGTTGACAAAGAAATGTATGCAATAATAATTTTTACATCATATCTCATGCACAATGATGTCTAAATAAAAAAAAATCATTTTTACAAACCATTGTCTCACCAAACACGACTACGTTAAATTTTATTGTGGTGAAAGAAGAAACATTGTAACAGAATGTTTTTCAGGGAAAAATGAACTTCATTCTAATTAAAATTGTATGTATGGAAGATACTATTAATAATATTCTTTTAGGATATGGTTAATGTAAAAGAAAATGTATGCACAATAGGTTATAACGTAATTTCATCTTTAATTTATCTCAATCTTTAGCATTTCTTAAATATATTTATTATACCATTTTTTTACTTTTAATTAAAATTAAATTTTGTAATATTTTTTTCTTGTTTATACTGTTTCTGTGCTTACTCTTTGTAACACATTAAGATATTTTTCTCGTTATCTTATTTTTCTGATTTGAGTTCATTTTATATGCTTTTCTTTTCACTGTCATTTTTGTATGCAAACTACTCTAATGTTCTCCCTTTTCACATTTTTTAAGAATTAAAAATGCTTTCATTTTTATTAATTTATTTATTATAAATTCGACAACTTCCTCTACAATTTTAATTTCACTTTTATGTCTCCTTGTCTCAATTTTTTGGGGTTTTTGGTTTTACCATATCTGTCTTTAAATCTGTTCTCACAATATCTTCAATTTTTCAAACTTGCTCTCTACATTAATTTTTGCTTCCCACTTCTTATTTCCTTTATTTCATATCTCTTGTTTTAGTTTCATTATTTGCTCTTTCAATTCTTTCTTTAAGCATATCTTCTTCGTAGTCCTAATTAGTGTTTCTCAATTCTGTACTCTGTGATTATTGTGTCTTTTGTTAGTTTGGTCTTATTCTTACAGATTATTGTTGATGATTATTACTTTTTTAATTATAAATAATATGGGTTAAGTTGTTTATATTGTTTTCAATTTCTATTGGCTTTACTCATTAACCTACTATGGATATTTTAATTAATTTATTCATCACAATCTATTAATTATAATTAAGCCACTGAACCTCATTCATTATGTTCACATTTTAAAAATCCATTATGTATAGTGTTTTTCTCTACCTGTACCTTTTTTAAATTTTGTAGTTTTTTCTTTATCACTTCTCAATTTAATTATATTACATAAATAATTAACTATTGACTATTTCTAGATTTTAAAGTGATGTACCCGTAAATCACCTGCAATATAAACGCACAACTTAATTCTCGATCCCTACTTTCAATTAATGATAGTATCTATCTGAATCCAAATATTGTGTCTGCCATATACGTCCAAGCGATAAAAACTCCTGGAAAATATGTGAACTAAAATCATAAGAGATGCAAAATCACTGTAAACCAGTTAAAATTCGAATAATTTGAATAGTACAGACACCTTCATAATTGTATGCATTATTTTCTCATTGTTTTGGTTTTTGTTAAGGATCTTGTGTTTTTTCTTCATTTGTGCTATGTTGAGTTTTAGTTTCTCGTTTGTAAGCGTTTTCCACAGTTTAAGTACCTAAATCTGGAATAATTTTATGAAATTTGTAATATATTTAAATTTACCGGTAAAATTCAACATGATTGTAACACACAAACTTGCAACGTTACTATACACGCCCACACAGAGCTTCAAAACGCTTGATAATGAACTGCCATCATAACCTAAAAATAAGTGGTGAAAGCAATGTCACGAATAGAAATGCCGTTCAAACCGAGAAATGATTTATGCGGCTTTGGTACTTACAAGAAATGATTCCAACAGTTTAAGAGTGGAAATTTTGACATATATGAACATGCCGAACATACCTGACAGCTAAAGAAAGCGGAAGATGACAAACTGGAACAACTTTTGGAAGGGGATTGCTATTGCAGACAGTCAGAGCTTGCAAATAAATTCGGAGTAACATATTAAAGTGAGGAGGATTCCCAAAAAAGCTCATCGGGTTCCTCAGGTGAGTCGTTGACTAATATATTACTAAATATTCACATCAGGAAGATATTACTGTGTATATAGTGAGATCAGAAGGGCGTCATACAATATGAATTACTTCCATCTGGTGTCTAGAAAAGAAAATGTTAAACATTACACAAAAACCGCAGAGAAAAAACAAATCTAGAAATACAGAAGCAATCAGTTAACCAAATTATTCTACAATTATCACAAGAAACTTGTAAATCACTTGTAAAGGCAAGCTAAACAAATGTGATAATTTCTATTTTCAATAGCGATGCTTTACCTATTTTTACATGTGCCTCTAATTTTGTTAAATCCACCCAAATTAAAGCTATAGCTATTGTTACCTTAAAACAGAAAAATTAGTTTCAAAAGTTAACAAAGAAACGTACACATTATTTGTCACAAGAACAAAGAGGGAGTTCAGTACACATAAAGGTACTGATATATAAGAAAATAGATTGAACTTTATAAAATATCAAGCTTGCTTTAAATATCTATAGGAAACTCGTTTAGACATTTTTAAGAAAAAACAAAACTACAAGATATACCAAAAATGGGTACTTTATGAAGATCAGAAATAAATTCGGACAATTTGCTTCATTATTGCCATAAAAAAAACGTAGCAACATATTTTGGCTATTAATAAGATATAGATAGGATTACAAAGGTAAAAGGAAACGGGCATATTTTGAAGAAAAAAAATGACCAAGAAAGGCGACTTTTATGAAAAAAAGGTTTACTGATAATGGGAAAACTATTTTAATACGCAAATATCGATTTAAACACCATCACCTTATGCCAGCTGCAGATGTAATGGTAAGGAGAAACAGCATCCTTGGTGAAGAGGACAGATGAGTCAATATGGAAGATGTTTGTGTTTTGTTCTCATAATGAAAACAGTACCAAGTTCTGGATTATTAATTGTGTTCTATGCAAAAATGAACCCACAAGAAATATAAAGTACTCTCTTGTAAAGGTGACTGGTGAGTAACCAACTAAATTTAAGGACTGTCAGCATTTTCTAAAAAACGATTCAAAAAAACAGAATATATGGAAATGTAGTGCTCGGCCACTACTAATAACTCGCCATTTGATATCATAAATATTGAATTTCAAAATTATTTTGATGTTATTTTGATCAAACAGGAAAGAATGTACTCAAAGGAAATCGTCAATATTCCCATTAAAATTATCGAGTCATGGAAAATTCCACGAAATGGTAGTCACCTATTGGATGTCATTTTCAAGTCATAAATAGCGAATGACATACTTCTCACTATTAATTGGCATAAATAAAAGAATTTAAAACATTTATTCTCTACCATAACTTCTAGTTACAAAGCTTCCGGTAAACTTTTATATTTAAATAAAAACCTTATGATAATACAGCAGTCTAAAGTAAATTAAAAAGTACTGACCAAACCCGGTAGCAGATGCATCATGTGGTTGGTTCTCGGTTATAAGGCCGTCGTCTGAGTTCTGAAACTCTTGACGTTTCGTCCACAATTGCCAGGACATCTTCAGTTGTGGACAAAACGTCAAGAGTTTCTGAACTCCGACCACGGCCTTATAACCCGAGAACCGACCACATGATGCACCATAACACCAGCCATGAAAACCTTCGCATCTACCTGGTAGCAGATGTGATGTCTGGAGAACTAGCCCTGTAAACTCAAACTCCATCAATCTCAATATCTGTCCATAAAGGATACATAATTAACCTGGGGATGTTTCTTTTGCCATGATATTTTGTGCGTCTCATATAACAAATAAAGCTAATTAGTACTGTTGAACGTTCTCTATTAACATTACTATTAATATAGGGTGGGACAAACTTCTTTCCCTAATTTCAAAGGAAGATTATGAAACGAAGGGTCGTCTGAGGTGGGAAATGTGATTTCTTTAGACGCAAGTAGTAAGGCAGTTTTGTTAAAGGGCCTTTAGTAGCCAACGTCGTAGAGAGCTTTTGTTGTCAAAACGTATATACGGAACGATGGCTGTTGTGGCCTTATAGTGTACTTTCCAGGTGCACTCGAGCCTCTGGTTTCCGGTCGAAAATTTATTTTGTTGTGGGCGGGAGAACTTTAGAGTATCTTTTCTATATTAAGAAGGGGAGATAGAAAATCAAGGAGTACTCAAACACCAAACAACATTTATGTAGTAATAAATCGTTCCATTTTGTAGTCTGCAAGGCGATTTGGCGTTGCCTTTCACTAATCTAGTCGTACTGTACGTTGAATTATGTACCAATACTTTTTCCTTCATTCATACCAGATAGTTGTTGTACAGGAACTTTCCCATAGTGATTAGCAAAATCGCCTACAAATATGTTGAAATATATTCGAAAGCGTCCTATACGATGTAGTTGTTTTCTTTACCAACAAAGAGCTAAATACGTTAATAAGCAACAATACCTCTCTACAGTAAATGTGTTATTGTTTGGTATGCACTATTGTAAGGATTAAGGCAAAAAAGCCCTTGAGCTTAACTGTATGACGGTAGACGGAGTATTGAAGGTTTCAAAAGCATCTTCAATGCGGGTTTCGAGTTCTACAATGTTGGAAGATTCAAACGTTATGGTTCACTTCAAAATTAAGGAAAGAAGAACCGACCGATCCAGTTTCTGATAACTTCCAACCAATAAGCTTGTTACTGATAATTGGGAAAGCGGAAACCGAATTATAACAATGCTCATCAAAATTGCGATACAACAAAACATTAAGCCTTATGACCGAAAATACGGTTTTCGTGAGAGTAAATCTGCAACAGATACAATCGCATAAGTGGTCTCAAAAGTCAAAGGCGCTAGGAGCGTTAATGGCTTTGGATAATGTGGGGACATCGATAACACGTAATGGCCCGAAATAATTAGGGAACTAACCGAGAGGCATTGTCCACGAAATCCACTCTCGCTAATAAAACATCACTTCAGCGAGAGGATAGCGCAGGTTGAAATGAGAGACGGTACCGCGATGCAATAAGTATTCGAGGGGGTGCTTTTAGGGTACGTGCTCCGGACCGGTGTTCAAGAAGCTATGTTATACGAAGTAGATTAAGGAATAAGCTTGACTTAACGAATGGTCGGATATGAGGTTTCAAAAGCATAACGGGTTCGATTCTACAATTTGGATAGGATTCAAACTAGTTCATTCAAAATTAGGAAAAAGAACCGAGGTCATTTTCCGGGGATAATTCCAACCAGATAAAGCTGCTTACTGTCAATTGGGAAAGCGGACCGAATAAAATGCTCATAAAATTGCGATCACAAAACTTAAGCCTTATACAAAACTACGTTTCGTGAGGTAATTGCTAAAAGATCAATCGCAAAGTGGCTAAAGTAAAGGAGCTAGGAGCTTAGAGGCTTTAGGAATTGGGGGTGTAAACTAGGCAAGTAATTCAGGAACAACAAGGCATTGTCCAGAAATCCGTTTCGTGATATAAGGAACAATAGAAGATCCAGTTAGAAACGAGTAAGTACCGACATGAATATTTCGGGGTGCTTTTAAGGGTTACTGCTCGACGGTTCAAGAAGAGTCATCAAGATATCAATATCCTAGAGAAGTCGGACAAGGAGGTTTTCCAAACGCATTCATTATAGGATCCAATTTATACGAAAGACAGGATTTTCGGGGTAATGAATCAAAACAAAAACGAATTTTGCCAATGAGCGCATCAAAGGCCTATCCGTCCCTAAGATAAATCACAGTAGGTTTGAGTAGAAGTTTTCCGTCGGACATAGAGCAATCATATGGCGTGACAAGCGACGGAGTATCATAACCGGGTACACAATCCTAGTTATGAATGGCAACTTCCGCTCTTAGGTCATCAGAATTCGAAAACTTGGAGAGGACCAAAACAGAGTATGAGACTAGGGCCAAAAGAGTCCTCATCACAAGCAGGTAAATGAGGAGAAGAAGGGGAATTTTAGGAATATGCAAGTGGTGGACAGCTCTTGCGGAATTAGAAAAATTCGAGACCATCACCGGTTCTGAGTCGCCTGTCCTAACTTAGGCTTTTGTGGTTTTTCCGAGTCCTGCACTAAATCATGAGAACACCAAAACAAACAAAACTGTGGTCACGACAGATATCATGAATATGAGTATAGGTTGCAAGTTTAGAAGAGAAGAATAATGCATTTGAGGTAGTGCTGTAAAGTTATAAGACGAAGAGCACCAGGCAAATTATTGTAGGCATTGCCTGAATGTTTGTATATATTTTCAACAATACCTTGTATATTTTGTATATGGCGAACAAAGTTGTAGTTATTGGGCCTTATTTTTTCTAGAAAAAAGGTCGTCAATATGTTACTGTCAGTTCCAGTCGATATGCAGAAACTATTCGTACCGAATCTCGACACTCTTCAGCTGGAAAACATGATGAAGTCCCAGGTCACACAGCAAGAACTTCGTTCTAAGCCGGATGTTTTCTAGGTGCCTAATTTATCAACATGGTGATGTTTGACTAGCCCGTCCATCGGCTCTCACACTGTGTAACTTTTCCGTATGGGTATATCTTAAGTCCCACTGAATGCAACGTCAAGAAATCAGATGTATTCCTCAGCACAATTTGGAATGAGTATTGAGAATTTCAGACTTCAACAGAAACAACTTTAAGTTCATAAAGATAGGTAAAATGTCATTCCACTTCTTTGATTAATTAAAAATTAACTAACAAATTAACAACGAAAAAGTATAAGTCGGTCTACAATATCATTGCAAACTAAAAAGAAAGCTATGTGACGCATCTGTTTATATTCTATTTAAATGACTGGATAATTATAAACAAAATTATCATACTTAATTGAAAATGTTTATAAGGTACAAAAAGGTTATCAAACTGTTGATATTGAACCTTTTAAAATAAATATGAAGACTAACAAACATAAATAGTAAACCAGAAACGTAGCACTTTATGTATGTAATGACTTTGATAAAGAAAATTTTAATTAAGAGTTGCTTAGAAAGTAAAAGTACCCAAAACGAAGAGAAGATTACTCCAACTTACTATTTGGTAGATAAATCCAAAATGTTGAGAACCGTCTGCAGGCCGCGGATGCCGAACTCGTGGACCCAACTCAAAGTATTGCTAGTTAAAGCTATCCTCAGCGACTCGACGCAATTGTAGATTTTCGATGCGTTCAGCGTATCCGACCTGGAGTAGTTTTCCAGGTAGCTGATATACTGCTGCGGCGTGTCGAATTTGCTCTCCTTCACCTGGTTCGCGCCCTTGTACTGCATGATGAGCATCTTCTTCTTGTTCTCCTGGGTGTACGAACGCAGCGGCTGCTTCTTGTCCTCGTTCAGGTTCATTTCGTTCTGAAAAGCGCAGATCAGACGGGCCCTAAAACTGCAAGAAACTTACCAGCAGCACTTCGAACTTCTTGTCGATCTCCTCCTTCTCCATGGAGTTGATGGTCTGCTCGTAGATCTTGAGTTGGTTCTCGTCCGGCTCTCCAAAATCTGTTTCCGATGTCGGGCGGGACGTCGAAAGGGTCCCAGGCCGGGACACGGGGCCGCCCTTCTTCGAGCCCCTTTGGAACCATGACTCCAACTGTTCGAAAGGAAGTTGAAACATTATTAAGGGCACGTGAAATGGGGCGAAGTGCGCGATTTTGGCGAATGACCCAAAACCACGCGCGGTTCCCGCACCAACAAACAAAAATAGAGGTAAACCGCACCAATACAAGGAAAGTCCGTTAATATTAGATCTTGGCTGAAAGGCGGCGTAATGAAGGACGCGCCCACGCTGTTTACAAATATGCCTTACCGTAATACAATATAAATAACAGTTATGTCATATACCTCAGGCATCAAACCGAAACTGCAAATTCGATTTCCAAACGATGCTCATGTGGCATTTTAACGGCGTTTTTGCCGTTTCAAGGCCATGCCGAATAATAAATTCTGGAGCAATGATGTCAACCAACAACATTTTTAATCGCCAAAAGCGGAAAGATTCCGATTACTTATCGGAGCTGCGGCCAGATTTTCTAGAGAACAATTGTACAACAGTGGCAAACCAAACAAATATTGTAATTCATTCGATCACATATAACAATTCCTGCTTATCCATACAAGGACAGTGCAATTAAAATGAAACAACACATGCATTGCTAATTGCAGGATCACAATTACGTTTCTATATTTGTAGCATCCACGACAGTGACAGTTAAAAGCATAATATAAAGGTTCAGCGACCCCAAAGTTAAGTGTGCAATTAAGAGTCGTCAAATATGTATCGGCCTTTAAAATTTCAATGCAATAGAAATAAGACAAACATCGTCATGACCTATTTTTGATGTTTCATTGTTTTGTCACGATTTCTATTTTCAATAAACATTTCAAAGTATTTGCAATTTTTTTTTATTTGTCTAAAAAGAATCCTTTCTACCATATTTGGTATGCTCCCATATATTTTTCGTTTAATCGGTTAAGGTGTCCTAGCCATTTCAGCAGATTTCGCTTAATGATTCTTATTAGTGGTTCTACTCCCAATTCCTTTCTTATGCCATAGCTTCTAATTTTGTTAGTTCTAGTAACTCCCTTCACTCTCACCTCCATAGATTGTACTCACCTTTTCATATTTTTTTTTTGTTAGAATCCCACAGCAGGACTGGTCTGTAAATCGTTTTAAATACCTTTATTTTTGTTTGTACTGTTTTTTTTTGTCCATGAAACATTTGTTACTGTAGATAAAAATTGCTGTGGCTCATTTATTTCTGCCTCATTTTCCCTTCGATTTCAATGTACATCTTACATATTTGAATTAATTCACCTGCTCTACATATTTGTAACTTATATACATTTGATATTTCCACGATTTTACTTTTATCCGCGTTTATCTTCAAGTTCCATATAATTTTCTTCGCAGTTCCTCTTCTGAGCCGGCAAAAATCGCAGTCAGTCGCGAGAGCACATTCTGAGATGTTCACCCTTTTCATATTCTTATGTCCTATATGAAGTCAGCTAATCTGTTTTCTGGCTTCTTTCATGATACTGTCTATTACGGTTTAGTGCCGTTTCGTGCGTTCCCATTTCGTGCGTCGATTAAAATGTTCCCGTTTTGTGCGTCGTTCAAAACCCCTACTTGGTTCGAGTGCCGTTTCGTGCGCTGACCTGCAGGAGACCACTAATGCGGTCCTATACACTCACCAGCAATTAGATTGTTTAGTTCCGAGTTTTCTTACTTAGGCATTGCAAATTTTTAAACTGCACATGCTTATTTGTTATTGCATTATAATTAAATGTTAACGTAACAAAAATACTTCTAAATCAACACGTTTGAGAGCAGAAAATAATTTCATAGACAACAATAATTTATTGACTTACTATTTGCACAAACATTACAAAAACACTTAACTTTAATAGAAAACATTAATATTACAATTTGACAAGATAATTCAAACATTGACCTTCTTTCTTCATAATCTACTACGATTTTTTAAATAGGTTGGTCTACGACTTAGTACTTTTTACCTCTTATATGAAGTACCATAACCACATCATTTTCCAGTCAGTATTCGACGAAATAATCATTAAAACCTTGCACCAAGATGTGTTGGGGAGAAGACTCCATAATGTGTAGAAGCCATTATATCTTTGCATATTCGAAGGCGTCTATATGAAGCACAATTCGCACGTGTTTGCGAATCTCTTTGTTGTTCCCGTATAAACAGGCCATATTCCTCAATTGCTGAAATATTTAACCTGCCATAAACATGGTTGGAGAGTCAAATTGCGCCTTTCATTTGTTAGGCATTATGAGAAATTCATGTTTCGAATCTCTTGTATAGCCGAGTTAACGCCAACCAATTAATTTTCAACAAGCCGACACTGTACTTAAATTCACTTAGGTTGCATTGAAATATTCCAAACTGTAGCCTTCAAAACGGCACTGAAACAGGTAGAAATTCCAAAACGCACGAAACGGGAACGAACAACTTAATCAGGATGCAAAACCTCGACGCACGAAACGGTACTAAAACAGGTAGAAACCCCAAAACGCACGAAACGGGAAGGTACCGTCTATTACTACTATAAGCAGAACTAGGCTTAGTACGATTACCCTAATTGAGCCCTTTATTGTTACTAAATTCTTCAGATTCTAAACCATGCGTTCTAACATAGTTTCGCTTTACTTTAGATAAATTTGCTGTTATAATCTTTTTTTTAACAAGTCCCAAACTGCATTGCTTAGAATGCGGTCAAAAGATTTCTCTAGATCTAAATAGGCAAAATATGGCTCTCGATTTTATTCTAACATTTTATCATGAATACGTGGTCCTATGTACTTGATTCTTTCAAAAGCCAACTCTGTGACTATCGGTTTCCGTCCTATTTTCTTCACCAACTTACTTTCTAAAACTCTTTCGTATACCTTTTCTGCCACGCTAAGCAATGTTACTTCTATGTAGTTTTGTGTTTCCTTGCGATCACCTTTTTTCAAGATTGGTATTATTACCCCTACTTCCTAGTCCTTGAAACTGATCCTGTGTTCTATGCCTTTGTGAATATTTCAGTTAAGAGTTCTATTACAGTGTCTGCCAAGGTTTTCATCATCTTAACGTGCTGCCTTTACGTTTTTAATTTTTCAACTGCCGCAATTCTCTCGCCCTTAGTTCTCTCACTGCTTTCTGTTCAAATCCTGTCATTACCATTTTCTTCGCGAGTATCTTCTGTCCTTGTATACCTCATGCGCTTGCGTTGTTTTCTACTTCTATTTCTTTTTTTTTAATTCGCCTTTTTGTTTCATTCTAAATATTTTAATATTAATAGTCAAGTGGCGCAATTGTGAAAGATTTTTTCAATAAGATGTCGGTTCAAATTTCTAAAAATTTCACATTTCGGGGGTTGCTTTCAGATATAACCAGATAAGAGAGATTATAATCCTTAAGTAAGAGTAGAGCACCTAAAAACGCAAAATTTTTGTTGACAAAAATTAGGAAATTGAAGATTTTAGTAGCTTTAAATGAGGATTATACTAGTGAGGTGTAGAATACATAGAAAAGCTTAGATTTTAATTAATAAATTCGCCAACAATCTTCATTATAAGCACTAATATGGCAGCCTTAACTTTCTCTCTCACTTCTAATAAAGGCAGATTGCTTAGTAATTTGACAAAAATCTAAGAAACATTCAAAAATTTGTGAATCTCTACCGATAAAGAATAGGCCAAAAAGTTATTAATTAATACTAAAAGTACCCCCCTTTATTTAGAAATGTATTAGGTCATCTTAAATGTTTCTCTTGCAACTCGTGCTTAGCTAGTAATGCCTAAATAAACAAGCTTTTCAATGTTGTTATTGTATTGAAGACTTATACTGCATAAAGAAAATACTGCAGTAAAAAGAGCAACAGAGCTAACAATATTATAAACGAGATTTGCACTGTTTAATGGAAGTGGTGCTACAAGTATTTAGACAATTCGCACTTGGTTTCAAAAGCTCGAAACTGGTAATTTTAATTTGGAAGATGAAAACTAACGACCGCTCATCTACTACAGCTGCGAACTTCACAAGAGCTCTCCTATGCCAATAACTCTAGAGTATGGGTTCCGTGCCAGTTGACAGAAAGTAATTTTGACCAAGTTTCCACGTGTGTTTTGCTTCTTCAGAGAAATGAAAAAACTTTTTTGAAGAGTTCAATTTGTGAAAGTGGGATTCTGAGAATGTTAACCGTAGCAGGGCTGGTCTTCACCCGAAGAAAGATGTGATGCCCATTTCGTGGGATCGGAAAAGTGTCATTTATTAAAGTCTATTTTCACAAGGAACAACTATGCGTTCAAGATAATACTGTCCACAACTGGATAAACTAAAGAAAGCAGTCAGCGCAAAATCTTAGACAATTCAGTGATACAATATAAAGCATAAAATGTGCGTATACTGCTTACCAATAAAACGAAATAAACTTTTGAGACAACATTTTTTAGGAGGGTAAGGGGTGGCGCCAACATCCAGTCACCCAAACGTCAACCCCACCTGCACGTGGTACCCTCTGCTAGAAAACGAACGGGGCTCTGACGACCCAGCATCGGGGGGTATAACCTGATACCAGTTGTCCCGAGGTAACGGGGCCCTCGTCGTCGGGCTAATCACCCATACGAGGTATACAGATTCAGAGAAACACAGAAAGCCTCGAACATGGACGGAAAGATGGAAAACGACCTAAGCGTGCACAAAGGACAAGAATTGGAATATGGAACGTAACAGGACTAAATGGGAAAGAGATAGAGTTAGTTGAAGAAATGGAGAGATATAAAGTTAAAATCCTAGGACTTTCAGAAATCAAAAAGAAAGGAATCAAAGAACAAACACTCGAAAAAGGATACAAATTGTTCTACTCTGGAGTTCAGTTAGGAACAAGAGCAAAGGAGGGAGTAGGAGTGATAATTAGCGAAGACCTAACCGGAAAGGTGATAGGATAGGTGATAGGAAGGTATCAGTTCAAGAATAATGACAATAGATGTCAAGCTAGAAGAGAGAACTACATTCATACAGATTTATGCACCAACAGAAAATGACAACATACTGGAAAAAGAAGAGTTCTACACAAGCCTACAACAAGTGCTCGACAAAGCTAGAGACAGAAGCAGACACACATTTATACTTGGAGACTGGAACGCCCGAGTGGGAAAGAACCCAGACAAAGGACATGGAGTTCTAGGAAGATACTGTACAGACAGAGTGTTAAACGACAATGGCAATAGGATGATTGACTTCTGCATAAGTAACGAAATGCTAATAGGAAATAGTTTCTTCAATCACAAACTAATACATAAAATAACTTTCATTGCAGAAAACAGAGAGGCCAAAAGCGAAATAGACTACTTCACATACACAAAGGGAGCAAAGTACGCAGTATTAGACGTGAAGGTCATCCGAGGGCAGAAATCCACTCAAATCACAAACTAGTAATAGCGGACACGAGATTCTATGTAAGAAAGGAAGTAGCGAAGAAAGGCTACGAGAAAATAAAAATAACTGAACTAACAAAGCCCGAGAAAAAACAGAATACGCACAAGAAGTAGAGCGCAGATTACTAGAACACGAACAACAAGAGCGCCATCAGGAGGTAGAATGGAACGTGGAAGAGAGATGGACAAGACTTAAGAAAGTAATACTTGAGACAGCAACAACAATCTGTGGGAAAAGCAAAATATCACCTCGATACCAACGCACGAAATGGTGGAATGAGGAAGTAAAAGGATAGTAATGGAAAAGAAAACAGCTTGGAAGAGATACCTACAGACCAAGAGAGAAGAGACAGGCAACATTATATAACAAGGAGAAATGAGGCAAAAGAGGTAGTGAAGAGGGCCAAAGAGGAAGCTTGGGAAGAGTTTGGTAGAGAGATGGAGCAGAAATTCAAAGACAACAAAAACAACAAAAGGACTTCTGGAAAACAGTTAAAGGCCTAAGGGAATGCACAAACAAAAGGTGTGGAGCATTAGGAACGAAGAAGGAGAAGTCGTTACAGAACTGCCACAAATATTAGAAACATGGAAGAGACATTACAGCACAAAATTCAAAGCACCAAACATACAAGAACAATACAACCCCATCAGAGTAGAACAAGAAGAGACAGAAAACGAAACAATAACTTTGGAAGAAACAGAAGAAGCAATAGCACACATGAAAGTAGGAAAATCTGCAGGAAAAACGGAATAAGCCCTGAACTAATCAAATACGGAGGAGTGTATAAAGAAATGGACACACAAGATATGCCAGCAAGTATACGAAGGAGAAGGAATACCGAGGATTGGGAAGAAAACATAATAGTACCAATCCACAAAAAGGTAACACAAACGACTGTGGAAACTACAGAGCAATATGCCTGGCATCCTGCGTACAAAAGATCTACACCAGGATACTAGAAAAAGATAAGGCATCAATAGAAGACGAGCTATTAGAGGAACAAGCTGCATACAGAAAAGGCAGACAGACTCAAGACCACATATTTACGCTTCGCACAGTAATAGAAAAGACACTTGAAGGAAACAAAGAGCTACACCTGGCATTCATAGACCTCCTAGCAGCCTTCGACACGGTACCAAGAGCAACCCTGTGGAATTCAATGGAAAGAATTGACGTCCCGAGAAAACTTGTAGAAGCCACAAAACGACTATACGGAAGAACGAAAGGAATAGTAAGAATACAAGGACAAGAATCGGGAAATTCTTGATGGAGAGGGATAAAACAGGAGACTCCCTCAGTCCACTACTATTCATTATCATGATGAATGAAATAGTTAAGAACAGCAGGAACCCAAACCTGAACACTAAACTAGGACACTGGAACATGGGGCAATCAATATACAAAGCCTCGTCTTCGCAGATGATATACTACTCATAGCCGATAGCCAAAGGAAACTACAACAAGCAATAAATAATTGGAACAACGAAATTAAAATAAAAGGAATGACAATAAATGCGAAGAAAAGCAAAATAATGAGAATAAGTAAGAACACAGATGAAGAACAAAGAAACCTGAACGTAGGATGTGAAGGAGAGCAATTGGAACAAGTGGAGAGCTATGAGTACCTTGGAGTAATAATAAGCCAAGACGGAACAGTAACAGAAGAATTAAGGAACCGGACTTCCAAGGCGACTAGAGTATACTATCAGATCAACTCAACATTAATCAACAAGAAAGAGCTGAGCAAAGAGACTAAGCTCCACCTGTATAAAACAGTATACTTACCTACATTAACATACGGAATAGAAAGCATACCGCTACAAGACAAGAGGAAAAGTAAATTAACGGCTGCGGAAATGAAGTACCTGCGACGTATAGTCGGAAGAACAAAGAGGGACAGAGTGAGGAACATCACAACAAGAGAGGAGTTAGACCTAGAACCGCTAGTGGAAACACTACAGAAAAGACAACTAATGTGGTTTGGGCACGTGACACGAATGAAAGAGGAAGAGGAAGGCCAAGGCAAACATGGATGGAAACTATCAGGAAGGAAGTGGAAAGGAGGGCGAAAAGCATGGCAGAAGCTAAACAAATCGCTAGGGACAGGAAGAGATTTCGAAAATGGATAGAGGACCCGACACCTTAGGGTATAAGGGATGGACAAAGAAGAAGAAGAAGACAACATTTTACAAATTCATATTGTTTTAGCCTAGATATTTCTTGTCACGGACAGCTTGTCACGTCATATTTTATTTGAGCAACTTTTCTTAAAAAAGTCAATTACAAAAATATTTTCAGTTGAGGTTTTTTGGCGTTTTCGACGTTTATCTTATTATTTTACCTTTATAGTTTTAGTCGCGATTTAATTTTACTTTTTAAGGAAAAAACCTCACGTAGATATTAAAAATATTCTTGATCCATAAACCGAGCTTATGTCTCTATTCAAATTGTGCACTTTGCTTGGATTCGGTATTTATTAGGTAAAAGTTATGAAGATCAATTATTAGAAGAAACGGTCCAAGAATTAGAAAAAGTACTTTAATGAATTGTATAGGCATTTACTGTTTTTATGAATACAATTTATTTACTGCATCAAAAATTATAGTTTGCATTTTAATTTTGGTTTATATATTAATCTCTATGAATACGCCAGTATGCATAATTGTAGATGTAAAACACAATTGCATTAGAGTTGAATTAAGGATTATGATGATAAACTCTTTTTTAAGGTTATATAATATTTGCTGAAAAGTTTTAGGACTGATTTTTTAACTCTTTATCTGTTTGTATATGATATTTAAATACAAAAAAGTGCTTCCACGTAAATTCATTTGGTAGCGGGATTATGCTTAACAGCCCACTGTTCGGCTCGTTGACGCATTTACTTGGAAGTTATACGAGTGACTTGATGATTCATTCGCAAATTCTAAGCAGCGAGTTCACATTAAGTTCTGCGTTAAACTAAGAAATGTCCCTAGTGAAACATGGAATGTGATACAACAAGCAATGTGGTGACAAGACATTATCGAGAAGTTGTGTCTTTGAATGGCACAAGAGGATTCGGAGGGGCAGAAATTCGGTTCAAGACGGTCTCAGCGTCGGCCACCCGTCAACACCACGCTGCAATTATGAAACCTGTGAGCCAGTTGATGCAAAGATATCTTCGTGTCATTGTGCGCCTAATATCAGAAGTGCTGACACGGAAGAGGATTGCGTGTCATAAAATTTTACGAAACAATTTAAGAAAACAGAAAAACAGTCCTTCCATAGTGACAAAGGAACAGAACCAGACAAACAAGTGCTGCTGAACTGACAAAAAGTCCAGAATTGAACCCACATTTGTGTTAAACATTACTGATGTAGGTGAAACTTGATGCTAGCGCCAAATGGTGATCCCATTTTTAACGCTAGAGGTTTGGTGCACTGCGAATATCTGTCTGAAGGACAAACGATAAACCAAAACTTTTAGAATGGAGTGTTGAAACGTTTGCGCCAAAAAATCGGCGGTACCATCCTGATTTGTAACTGCCTAAGCAGTTCAGGAATATTTGGCCAAACATCATATCCATATTCCATATTCACCCGACCTATTGCCGTGTGATTTTGTTTCTCGATGTGAAAATTCCGCTAAAAGGAAAACGACGTCACAAATATAGTGAGGCAATCGAAATAACTTTGACATGTGTTGAGAAGGATCCAGGTTGAAGCTTTTTTTGTTTGCTTCTATGACCTTCAGAAACGGTGGCAGCCATGGATAGATACTCGAGAGGAGCATTAGTTGGTAAGTTGTATAAACTATTTTTAGGAGACCCGTTTACGAACATTTCTGTCAAAAGTTGCTCAGGTCAATATTTTAAAAATTGTTAATGAGCATCTTGCAAATGAAGTACTACAGCCAAAGATCTAAAAAGTAGTATTAATCGTAACGATATTGAATTTCAATTCAATGAAATGTAAGGCCTATTCCACCAAAATTAAACCACACCTTAGAAAAATGCATTTATACCGTAACTACAATATTCCCTCCAATACACACTAAAACTAGTTTTGTAGAGAATATTGTGAAAGAATAGATATAAATATAGCGACTAAATTAAATGATGACATCAGTGTACGATAACGAAACACAGCAAACGTGTAAATCATTCAACCATATTTTCCCAAGATATTCTGTAGAGCTCTGTGACCCCAATAACGTTATATTTATCGATTATATAGCAATGTTGCTTTTATGTCCCATAAATATATACCACTACTAAATTGAACTTCCTTATCAAATAATATCAACATTCTGCTGAGATAATCGTCATAGTTAGTAATACAACAATGCTTTTGTGTATCAATTTTACGGAATCTTATCTAACCTTCTATCTAGCATTTACCTGATATAATAAATATGAGATAGTATTCAAGCTATTTAAAAAAATAATAAAGGTATTTTTTAAATCAAAATGTCCATGCAGTTTGCCAAACAATTGTTTTTGTTAAATTTAAGATCGTCTTACAAATAATATGTAGAATGTTTCATTTGTTCTCCTTCTTAAATCCCCGTGTTTCCACCAAATTATTTTTGTCATGCTGCTTTTTATATTCGTAGCATTCAGAAGTTTCCACCCTTTCGCCAGAAATAATTGTAGCTTTAAAAGATAAAAATTCTAATAACGACGAACGTGCTCCAATAAAAAGCAGATGCAAAAAGTGGTTTCCATGTTTCAATTGTGGTGAAATCTAGGGCATCCAAAAATATTCGAATTGCAGGCTAATATTGAATAAGAATCATGTCAGACGTAGATACAACTTCCGAAATATTAAATGTCACTAAAACTAAGATTTTCAAATTAATCAAGGTCAGATAGTTTATTTTTTCCAAAACGTTCTCAGTCCATTTTCTCAACGTCATAATTCGGAGAAAAATAGTAGAAATGAAATAAATGTATATGTTTTGGAAAGCAAATTTTGTGTGCAACATGGTGAAAAAAATTCATAAAAGTGCCAAAAACAGGTTTTTTGGATTTTTAAGTGTCAAAAAAAATTTTTTCAAGCAAACAAAATAGTACGTTATAGTGCTAAAAAAGACGGAAAAAATGAGCCCCCGATCATTAACATTGGTCAACAACTTTTTGCACAAAAATTAAAAACCGCTAAATATGGCCATTTTTTGCCATTTCATTACAGGGATTGTAATGATCTTAGGAACCTCTTTGGGACTTAGTTGTGGCTTTTGTTGGTACCTACCTACTGTAAAAATTTACCATTGCACATAGTAAAGCAGTAGCGTCGCCACCTTTGATCTCGTGTCCTCAGATTTTCTGCCGCGCAGATCCAAAGGTAAACATGGCGACGATGTTGTACATGGACAATTCAAGAAGTTATTTAGTTGTGCTTGATTATATATTTGAAGAGCACAAATTATGATACTCATTTATATATAAAAACAACCTGCTACATTACATACATACAATTTCATTTCTAATTTTGGTGTTCCAATAACAATTCCTATATCGATATATCATAATGTATATAATCACTAAATAACTTCTCGAATTATCCATGTATAGCATCGTCTCCAAGTTTGTTCTTATGGCCTCCGCGTTGGCGTATCTCGGAAAACGAGATCAAAGGTGCTGACATTTCCACTTTACTTTATACTGAAGCAAAATGCAAACAAACCCGTACCATGTCTGTCCCCGAGTCCCGCGCAGTGAAATATCCGGGGAATAAAAAAGGAGAGTGCAACTTTATTATATACTGTGCTTTTACTGTACCCACTTCTTCAAGAACAGCTCAACGGTGCCTATGTTTGAAACGCTGGACCAAACTGTAACCGTAGCACTATGGAGATTTGCTTATATTATATATACATAATCATGCATACATTATATAGAACATACTCATTCAAATGGAAAAGTTATAAGTAATAATTTCAAGCATTCTTTCACAAAGCAGTTTGCGTCAACAAAATCATCTAGAAGCAGTTTTTGAACAATCAGGATTTTGTACGGATGAACTTCAATTCGCTATGTAGGATGCGCTGTAATGACCGACAAAATAGACTTAAAGTAGAAAAACGACACCTCAGAAAGCGCTGAGGACTTTCAAAACTGACCTTGTCACTCAACTGAAATCGTTATTTCAAAAAAAAACTGCTAGACTACAAAAATGCAATGCTTCACGTTCCATTGCGTTATAATTGCTATAACTGAACTCTCTGGATTACACACAGGTGACGCACGATGATCGCCCATATTCCCCATCCCAATTACTAGCCATTTCAAAAACATGCATTCTTTTTGTGCTACCCTGTATAAAAGGTACGAAAAATATTAAATATTATTTTTTGCCCTCCCAAATTTTTTCATTATTATTATAAATTAAAGTTAAATAGATACATAAAAAATATGGATATTCCCATTTTATTTTATATTTGATTTCATGTAGCTAAGCAAACTAATGCAAATATGTGAGGTTCGTCCTTAGAAGACTGCGTGGACGTTGATTTTAATCATGCAAATATTTAAGAGTGAATAAAGGTAGTGAATATGCTCAGATGATCTGAAACGTAGTCGACTTTCTGAGATCAATAATTTTATAATATAATATAATAGAAAGATTGAATACTAAAAAAATACGCCAGTTTTAATATTGTTAACTTTCTTATTATTACCAATTTCACTTCGTAAAAAAACCTTAGTTTTTATTGTAAAATAAAATAGTTAAAAATTAAGAATAAACAAGCCACTTTTCATGTTCTTAGAAGTTTACTTTATATAATTTATTTAAAAAAAATTGATATACCAGAATTATTTTTGTATGGACTCTTTTGTACTTACAACAAATCTATTACATTTCCCCCTTAAGAGCTTCCACACAGGTTTAGCGCAGCGTCCTTTAAACATTGCTTGTCCTAAATTTTTCACTAAAACATCTATCCTTCACCATACGAAGTCCATTAGCACTCACTGATATAATTACAAAAATAAGCACTTCAGAACTGAACATACATTAACTCACGGCGGTTTACAAGAAACAAAACCTCGCTGCTCGTCTTGCTGCAAAGCGGGGCACAAAGTATCTGTATAAATATTTAACGTTGTATTAGTAAGACAAGGCTAATATTTAAATATTATAAACAATCAATGCGATTACGAGCACGTAGCAAACAATGCGAACGTTTAGCAGCGGCCTTTGGTTCTCGGATTGATAGCGCAGCTCACTAACGAACTTGGAATGTCCATCAATTCCAATTCGCTTTCGTAATTACAAGCCTTTTCTTGAGAATGAGCAATGAGTTGAATATAGCGGTGCAAAAGTCGCTTTCTGATTTTTAATTGTATCATTAATTTTCATTTTTATATTTCAAATTGTCATTGGGTGTAACGATTTTTGTAACGACATAATCAACTTGTACAATTTCACTTTTTCAGTTTTCACTCATAACTATAATTTCACTGATAATTCTGCCTTAATGCTTAGACCAAAGGACAAAATTTCAAATTAGTAAATCTGAAAATGCACAATTAATAACGTGTCTACAGTTAGTTCAACACTGACATAATGAAATTGATTTTATTTACACCAACATAGAAACGCTTTTACTAAAGCAACATGTTAATCATTTGGCTAACTATCATCTATAATCTGGGTAAGCTAAGGATGACAATAATTATAGGCATACTATAGAGTTCGGCAAAATAATCTTCCCTTTTCAAAACAGCAATAAAAAGAACAACAAATTTTGTTAAATGTTTTATTTTACCTTCGCACGGAACAACGCTTGCCATTAGTTATCAACCAGTTTTGAAGATGATATCGCCAGAATGTTTGCCTGCACGAGGAATACATTCCTGGAGCCTCAATTTAAAGTTCCGCACTGCTTGTCGAGTCATTTTGAATGGTACTGCGACCTGTGTTGGAAGACTTTGACCTTCAGGTGTCCCCACAGAAAGAAATGGCAAGAGGACCGGTCTAGTGACAGGAATATCGCCATGTAATTAAATGAGGCGGCCTAAAAATATTTGTCCGGAACTTCTCGAGAAATTCTCGCCGTGGTGCGATAACACCATCTTGTTGGAACCACAGTGGTGCATTTCCATGTTTGTTGACTGGGATCCAGAAAATTCCGTAACATTGCAACATAGCGAGTATATATGACAGCCACGCGCCTCCTTGCCTCGTCAAAAAAATACCCATGGTGCCAAATTCCGTAACAGCACACCAAACAGTTGACTGTGGAGATATTGTTTATGGAGTTGACGAAGACTATATGGGGATCTAATACTGAAATTTCTGCTTATTGGTGCAGCCCGACACTGAACACAACATGAACTTAGAACATTTGCCAACCAGCCGGTCAGGCGTACCAGTCACATTCTTTAAGTTCCTGGACAACCTTCAGTTTCTATGGATGGAACATGAGATCGCAGCGTAAAATTCTCCACATACTCCGGTCAGATATTCTTAAAGCTAGAACATGCTTAGCGGTGAAATATTGTAGTGATGTGACAATAGCATGTTTTACCGCTGCGATAGTTTTGAGTGTCTCCAAGGTCTACCAAAATTCTTTCGTGACGATCTATCCATTATAATCACATAATCTCCATTTTAAAAATAAGTCTCCAACAAAGGCGCACGGTGTTCACCAATCCATGCCACGATGGGCACTGAAAATGGCATACCTTGTGCTATTCGAGAATGTACGACTCAAATGCCGTCTACCAATACACTGCGGGGGCAGCCAAATCAAAAAAGGAAAGTCATTCTGCCGGACCCTGAATAAGAGTTGTCACGTTAACGATGTACAGTTTTAAATTCGCTAAAGTACAGATACATCTGATATTGATAAAATAATTGTGGGGGAGATAATAATTTATCTCCTTTGCACGATTCAAACGTGATGCGAAAACATTTGAAAATGAAGTTAGCCCAATATCCGATCGTAACAAGAATTATTGCAAAAGTGGGAAAACTGATACAAAATCGCTGTGTAACTGTGGAAAAGGATATATTATGAATTTGATGATAACAGGAAGACGGTCCGTTAAAACTTGGTGAAGAACTTGGACGTAAAGAAAGCCGTTCGATTTTTGATGCGTTAATTGTCTGATGATTAAAGGCAGTACACATTTTTCTTCTATCAAATTTATATATCTTTATATCAAATTTTTAATAATTTTTGGGGTATTTCGAAGAACCTTGTAGCCGGATTTTCTCAAAACTTACAAATGTTTCTTGTATAAGAAAGAAAGAGACAATTACAAAGGTCAAAATAATAGTATCACTACCTATATAAGTTTGATTCGCAATACTTAAATTGTACCATGCTCATTAGTAATCAACAGAAAGAGTAAACATTTCTAACCACTATTGTGGTGTACTTTAATATTTCAACCCCTAAATAACACCTTCTTATACAGCGTAAGAAAAAGTAAATAAGAGAAAATAAACTGTATGCTTCATTTCTAAAATACGGTACAAATATGTACACAACAATTTCAATCAATGGCAATACCTATTAAAATTCATATATCACGCCCGCCGTACACTCAGAATGAGTCGCCATCTGTCATCTTTATAACGTACTACAAGAGGTGTTTATTTGATCAACATAACCTAAAAATCAATGGTAAAAGCAATATCAGGGAGAAAAGGTGCTGGTAAACCAGAGAAATGATTTATGAGGCTTTAAGGGACGATGTTGTTTTATAGTATTTGCTAGAAATGATTTAAGAGAAAAACTATTAACCTTTAATACGCCGAGGGTCCTGGAACCTAAAAAATTGGAAGATAGGAACTCATACAATTTCTGACAAAGACAAAACTCAGAAAAACCTGGAATAACAAGTCCCGTCATTTCTAAGCAACTATTCAAGTTGGGAAAGATTCACAGGTAGGATTGTTGGGTTCCCTATAAATTCACAGTTGAAAACGAGGTTAACCGCTATAATATTAATAAAAAGAGAAATATTTCTTGCACCACGGTGTGACTTGCGAAGAAAAAAAAATTGATTTTCGGTGAAAATCCAGAAATGGAGGTTTATTTTCACACGTGAACCGTCGACCAGTACCGTTTCCGCGAACATCCAGGCTACGAACATTTTATGGTGTATATAGTGGCATCAGTGGGACGTTGTACACTGAGATACTTTCATCTGGTACAACGGTAACTGTCGCGTGTTCCTAGCAGCAATTGATGCATGTTAGTGACGCGCTGGACGCAAAAAGGCCTTATACTGGTAACGAAAGACGGAAAGTTCGCTAATTTTGGGAATAATCATCGACCGGGGTTGATTTATCACACTCGACATTTTCGCTAAACTTTGCCTCTTCAGATTATCATCTGTTCAGATCACTTGACTTAGTTTGATTCAATTTATCATCTTCAAACTAGCCTCTTTATTCCGAAGTAGAATTCGGCAGCTCCCCAAAAGATGGCGTAAGCACATATAAGTAGTCGATTTTCTATGAATTAATATCATAGGTCGATAAAAGATAACGTGATTTAAGTTGTGCAAATAATATAAAACTGCTAATTGCTTTAAAAATAAAGTACTCCAGATTTTTATATTTGGCGTCTTTCTTTGCGTAACAGAAACTAAAGTTAGATAATACTAAAGACAAGATTGTGCAACATATATTGCAAAGAACACTGGCAAAAAACAAAAATAAAAATAATTAAAAAACTAAAAGATATCTAAGATACTGTTTGTCAGGTTACTCTTGGAAAAAATTTTCTATAGAGAAAATAGCCGAATTACCAGATTCTTTTTAGCAAATAGAATTGGCAACATCTCAACAAGATGTCTTTGCACATTTGCACTAATGGCCTCAATTCATGTGAAGGTTGAACGAACTGACTCACTACAGTGTCAAATGACAAATATACAGAAATAGCAAATAGGTGTTCGTTGAGGCCACAGAGACGTGCAAATCATTGATTGATTGTTCACAAAATTGTTCAATTAACATATTTCAATTGATTCGTGTGGAGATTTTATAAAAACGTCCAAAGGTAGTGTGTAAGCAAAATTTGTTTCCAATTTTTTTTTGCATAGAATCAAAAACAGCCCGACTGTTTGCACAAAAGTCGAGAAAAACGTCGCCAAGGACCCCAGATACCCAATTTCATTCATAAAAACAATATTTTAGATCTCCAAGTGACCCGAAAGACGACCTTTTCATTGGATTTATGGCATTTGTTCAAACCTTCATAGCCCCCAACTTATTCTTCCCCAATAGATCTACAATGATTTGGACTGGCGAATACATGGCAGTTATCACGTTCTATCAATGTTATCTGATTTAGGGTTTAAAAATTAACTTTAATAAAATGCAGATTACTAACTTGCCAAAAGAACACAAGAAAAAATATGCAACGTTGTCTTTAAAAAGACAGATTTTTGCACTGGTCGGTTTCTTTCGAGCCCATAAAAACTAAATAATCCGAATATTTTGAGACACGACTCTTCTTTAGACGAATAGACTCGTCCGAAATAATTTTCGATACCGTGCATTGTCGCGTATTTCAAACAGCTCTCACGTAACAGGTCCTTTACAAAATACGGCCATTCTAAATACCATAAAGAGAACAGTTCGTTTTTTTTAATTAACTCCAAATTATAAACAAAAAATTAGTAATTAAAAACTGCTGTACCTTGTACCAAGCACAAACAATGCTTTAGGTAAATCATTAATGGATTAGATAATCTCAAAAAATGAGAAAATAGCAGGCAAGATAAATATCACAATAAAAATTTTCTTGGATTTATTTTCGAAGAAAATATAAAATTCAAGTAATGGTGAATCTTTTCTTAGACATGTGAATGGTGATATTCAAATGTCTTTTGAGGAGACCCAATGAAAGACCTAACTTTGAACGTCTTCAAATAAGCTGAAACGTTCCTCTACAAGCGCTTGTGCCATCAATCTAAACAAGTGGTAGTCGGAATGAGTTTTTGACTCGTTTCCCATTAGGTGATCGAGCATTGTCCTATTGATATATTCTGGACATTTTGCATTTAATGATCGATTCAAATTGCTGTTGGTAGAGGTCGATAGTGATCGATTGATTTGATTTTAACAGCTCAAAGTACATACCTTTTGATCCTACCAAATATAAGCATTAATTTCTTTTCATAAATATTCCGTTTTGGCGTCAATTATGATGGTTAGCCTGGATTTAAAGTTAATTTATTACGTTTGGTATTATCGAAACATATTCACTTTTCATCCCCAGCAGTAATATGATGCAAAAACATCTTTTCAAGTAGGATTTCATATATGATTTTTCGCCTTCCATGGTTCTCAAATGTTTGGAAATCTCAGAATGAGTTACATTAATATTTTCACAAGTTGTTTTTGCATCTGGCATAATTCTTTATTCAATAATATGTACAATTCTCTGCCCTTGAATTGTTTCGGGAGTCCTAAACATTGTTTGTCTTCTACGTCAAAATCACTACAGTTAAAGCGTCGAAGCCACACTTTGCATGTTGTTTCTAATATCATGAGTTTCTGCAAGCATTCGTTAAAATTCAACAATAGTTTTCTTTATATTGAAGTGATAAAGAAACACTTTCCACAAATGGCGCTTATTTTGAATTCAAACATTCTCGATGCACCAGAAATTGTTATTGTTACAAACGAAAACCTTTATGTGTTAAATATCAATGTCAAATATCAAAATTAAAATGTTGTGGCGGACGCAGCCTTTAGAAATTATGCCCGCCCAAGCTACAGCTATTTGTTGTTAGAGAGCGGAAACTTTTGAATATACGTAATACGTAAGTAAGGTTTCCATCTATAATACATTCTGGGTTTCTGTTTAATACTTCCAGTAAATAAATGTAAGGCACGTAGAAAAAATCGATGAAATAGTTATAAATACATTAGTAAAACAATCTTACATGTTCTAGAGCTTCCATTAAAGGCGATTGATGACAAATCCATTTACAAGTTTTCAATCGTCTTGTCCCTATTTAGAGTTAAACAAACAAGGTTAATAGTAGAACTAAGTTCACTTGAATTGGTTTTACCAGCTGCCATTAATGCGTTCATTTCTTGATATAATACTTATTGTAAGCTATTTTTCGCTAAGCCTTATGTGGAGAAATGAGGTCACTTTAAGCGCAATCTGAAATGTGCCGGCAGTAATAGTTATTTGAAATTAAGTACAATTTATGTTCGAGCTGCCCATTACTGGTAATGGGGTTGACATTAAAGGAGAAACAAATACGTCGCATTTGACTCCTACACGTAAGGGATTTGCTTGACGACAGAGATCCTTGAAAAGGAGACAGCATGGCTGTTAATAAAATAATAAAACCCACGTGGGTTACAGAAAGATGTTCTGATGCTACCACAAATCAGAGTTTATTGGTTGCTGCTGAGATGCAGAGCTTAGTACCGAATTTGAAGAGTTTGGAAACACCAAAGTCACTGGAAAATAATGAATCAATCATGAAATTAACTCAAATAATAAATTGGGAGGAAAGGTTGAAAAATTTGTGGAGGGAGATTCTAGTTTTATTTTTCAATGTGATCCCCTTAAACTCTAGTTTCTCAATCACATTTTCATTTCACCGAAATATCTTATCAGCTAGATAGTTTCAGTTTTTGCAATAGGTAAATGCAGAACAACCTAGTTTCCGAGTTTCATCCATGGTCACAAATTATCTTTTTAAATTCGTTTGAAATCTGCCTACAGTCAATTTATATGAAAATTGCTTATCCTAGTACTACTACTATTGCTTGATTCTACAGACCATAATAGGCGTCGACATCTCTTAAGGGCTTATCAACTGCTTCCTATTTTTACAGAAGTGTTGTCGACGCCCGCATTTCAATCTTCTGGCAGGCAATTCCTATCACACTTTGCTTTGCCTGGATGGTCAGTTATTTTACTGTACTTAATTCTCAATGTCCGCTACAATCTTCAATCATTCTTTTCTATGTGAAGCCTCCTCTTTCCGTTTTATTACTACTTTAGGTCTTTTTCAGCTCTTTCTAATCATCGGAGTCTTGATCTGCCTCTTTCTCTCGTACCTATCGGTTTACTACTTGAAATCTTTTAAATTCCTCTAGGTTGCGACCACTCGAGATGTCTCAGCCATCTGACTCTTTTAGTTTTTATGTCTGTGGATATGCTTGCTTCCGCATATAAAATTCTTATTTCTTAATTAGTTACAAGCGTCCGTCTTGGGCCATTTTCTTTTACCGGTCTATATATCTTCCTGAAAATATTCCGTTCCAATAGATCTGTTTTGCTTTTACTTTTGGTTAGGCACCACGTTTTGCAACATTTCAGTTTTAGCACTGACTTGTACACTTTAATTTTACTGTTTACTGAAAGTATGTTTGATTTTATTATACTTTTAATTCATAATAACACCTGTTGTGGATCATAATACCAACTTTTAATATTTCTGTGCTATTTTTGCATTAATTATTGATCCTAAGTACTTAAAGTTGTTAGTTTTTTCATATTTTTGTTGGTTCACCACTATTTCCTCCACCTTTCTTTATTTATCTAAATGTTATATCATTATCTATTTTGTTTTTGCGATGTTCATCTTTAGCCCTTTGCAGCTGCTGCTTTCTCTAAACATTTTACTGCATTTTTCAAATCATTTATTGTTCTACTTATAATATCGATATCATCCGCGTACACTAGTAGTTGGGACTGCCTATTACAAATTGATCCTCTAGAATTAATAAGTATTTTTCACATAATTCTTCTCAGTGCGTGGTTAAGCAGTGTGGTTGACATTTGGTAGCTTACTTCTGTCTTAAACCAGCCAGTACTGATTACAAAATCATCTGATAGCTGTCCCTGGTATTCTCACTTTGATTCTAGTGTCTTTTAAACACATTTTCATCAATCTTATTAGTTTCCTGGGTATTTGTCTAACTCTAAGTATATAAGTAATTCTGTCCTGACTATTATGTCATATACTTGGCGGTAGTCTATAAATATTTAATGTAAATCTATGTTGTATTACCAAAACTTTTCTAGAATCTGTCTAATGGTAAATATTTGGTCGGTCTATTCACTCTGAAACTATACTGGTAGGTATCACCTACTGTTGACTCCATACAGTTGTTCAGCTTCCCTTCTATCAATTTGCTTATTGTTAGTATCTTGCAGCCTATACTCAGTAAAGTTATATCCCTATAATTACGGCACATCGCCTTGTCGACGCCTTCTGTATCAGACATATAATAATATCAAACATATAGCTACTTGCCATTCTCGTGGTATTACTTCCTATTTCCAGATATTTTCTCTTAACCTATGTACATTGGTAATCCATATTTTAACATCTATCCGCTATTCCGATTTCTCTTGGGGCTCTATAATTTTTAACGATTTTATAACTAGCTCGACTTTTAATATTTAAAAGATAACCCACTAATGGCAATTCCGGAAACTTTTCAATATATGTATCTTATAAAGAAGATAATAAAAAATAATACACTTTTCTTCTTTTGCTTCTTCTTAATGTTAAAGTTTAGCCTGTTGCTACTGATTGCTAAGGAGTAGCTCCATTTTTACGTAATCTTTCTACACTTCGCTTTCCAAGTGTGAAGTCTCTCTAACCCTGTGAACTATTAGATCTGCATGAATTCTTGTTATATCATCCATGCTTTTCCTCTCGATGTTACCCAATTCCTTGTTCTCTGAATCCAGAATTTCTCTTATCGTATCACTTTTAATTCTGTTGAGGCTAATATGTAAATGTGAAATTAACTATCGTGTTGTATATTTACACCTTGGTTTTGTCTCTGCAAAATTTATTGTATCATATAGTACTATTTAGGCGCCTCGACATTCTCAGACCTTTGTCAAACTATTTCCTGATCTTTGCTTGTGAATTGAATAAATGGGGCTTTCCGATCTTTGCATTAAGATTTCCAGAATTAATATCAATTCATTACCAAGCAATCCATTGATTTGTTCTTATACCCACATAGAGTTCTTCTTTTTATTCTCTTGGTTTAGAATCTTTTGGAGCATATACGCTGAATATATTCAATTTAGAATTATAAAGCTTGATCGTTGTTATTATTATTCTTTCCGAGACACCTTTATATACTAAGATAAATGGCTCACTTTTTATAGGTGTATATATAAGTTCTCAGCTTTAGATTTCACATGACGCAAATCACCGTTTACATGTAACGTATTAGTCCGCCCTCTTGCGATTTTAAAGCAATGCCATTTGGTCTTTCGAAACATCATGCGATTTGGCGTTTGATGCACATAACCTCAATAATCAGCTGTGTTCACGATGGCAATCACAAAAGAGCATATTCTATGCATTTCGCGTTTCATCTTAAGAAAAACGCTGCTGAAACCATATATAAATAATTTGTGCTGCATATGGTGAGAATGCTGTAAGTCATGCAACGTGCAAAAAGTGGTACCACAGATTTCGCGGAGGAGAGTTTAGTCTTGAAGATGAACCACGCGTTGGACGCCCTCAAACATTTGACACGGATGAGCTGCAGACGCGTTAGACTGGGAACTTCTCTCACATGCGGCGTATAGTCCAGACATGGCCCCTTCCGATTATCATTTATTCCTGTTGTTACAGAATCACTTGGCTGATACGCACTTCAAAACAGAAAAAGAAGTCCGAAAATGCATCGATGACTTTATCGTCTCGAAGCCGGTGAGCTTCTATCACCAGGGAATTCGCAAGCTACCCGAAAGATGGCAAAAGGTCATCGATGCCAACGGAGAAGACTTTGATACTTAAGCTTTTTTTGTTTGTTTTTAAATAAAACTTTAATATTGCAGAAAAAAGCTGAGAACTTTTTATTCACCTAATACTTATGTTAAGGTCACCTCCTGCCTTTACTTTTACGATATTTCTTACAAGGCTATGGATCAAAGTATAGTCGTTATGGTGTGTCCTTTCCTTTCCTTTTGTTTGTTGTGATATACAAACGTCCATTGTGTTTTTGAATTTTCGTGACCAATTCTTGAATCTTTACAAGGGTATGGTTGTTCCCAAATCTTTTTTCCACATCCACGCCGATTTCGCCTCCATAGAAACTGTTTAGTTCAGATACTGTGGTCCAGTTCTAGGAGCATACCTTCTTTTTATGGTGAGTAGGATGCTAACCTGTCCCACTAAGCCCCCTGCTGAAAAGAAACCTATTGAAACTAAGATTACCCAACCACCTAAAGGCAACATTATTCACTTTTCTCCAGAATAGAAACATAGCAGTGAAAATAAATGCCGAAGTCTCAGATACCAAAAGTATACGAACTGGAGTCCCTCAGGGCAGTATACTGGGACCACTTTTATTTAACATCTACACGTCAAACATGCCAAATGTAGAAGCTACTTTAGCAACATTCGCTGACGATATAGCCATCATTACACTAAGCAAGGATCTAACAAAAGCAGCACAATTACTACAGGCCGCTATAAATAAATTATGCAAGTGATTTAGTGACTGGAATATACAAATTAACTCGAGCAAATGCCAGGTAAAAATATTCACATTCAGGAGAATTCGCAACCGACCTGACATTTATGTTAACAACCAAATGATCGAATGGATTATCCCTAATAAAACAGTGAAATATCTAGGAGAACTTTTAGACATAAAACTCTCTTGGAAGCAGCATATCAACCATAAACTCAATCAGAGTTATGCAAGACTAGTACAGCTATAACCATTATTAAATCGGAAATCAAAACTAAAAGCCAAATGCGCAGTCATAATGTACAATTCCCTCATAAGACCACTAGCAGTGCCAATTTGGAGTACCACATCAAAAACAAACATAATCAAACTACAAAGGCTACAGAATAAAGTTCTAAGAATCGCAATAGACGCGCCGTGGTTCATCAGAAATATTCAGTTACATTACGAACTAGGAGTTCCAATAATAGAAGAGTACATAAAAACACCAAAACATTTCTTAACAACATCAAGGCATGCAAGCGGAACATTCATTCCCGGGTAAAACGAAGACATCCCCAAGACAAATTCTTATCAGACCTCATCAACTAGATTGTAACATATACTAACAATACCATGTATAATAACAAAAGTGTTGAACTGGCAAATAAACATTTTATTAAAAAAATTAAGCCCCCTGTTTTATCCGTTATGGCTATTGACTATTGCATTGGACTTTATAAAAAAAAGTAATAATAAAACTAGATACTAGACACTAAACAAGAAAGTAATAACGAAAACTAACTAAACACATAAAAACACTAAAAGATAATAAGAATATAATAAATTGCATCCTAAATAAAGCAAAGAACAAATATCAAAGCTAAAAAAACAATTTGTATACGAAAGTGAGTTAATAGTTTAATCACACAACGGTTGTATTTGTTTCTATTAGTAACACTCTCGTTTTCGGAAACACCGTTGGGTGCACTGCGAAGCAAAACTAAGTTATTAGATCACTTGGAGTTGTTATAACATTTAAATATAGATGTCTTTTTCATCTTGGACCAAAGAAAAGAAACATTCAGTAATATACTTTTTTTTTAATATCTGAAGACGTATTACAAGAACGTCGTCCCAATGCACAAGGTTTACATATAAAGAAGCCGGATGCTCATTAGCAACCTCAACTATCGAACCGTGCATTTACTTAGATAGACAAATGGTTATTAATGAAGTGACAAATTGTGTGCAAATTAGCCATGGCGCTGCTTACAAAGTTTTCTACATCAAATTGACCTTGATAAAATTTGTCCAACTCTTACTTGAAAATCTGGCAAAAAATTTATATAATTCAGGTAATGTAATTTCCATTTTTATAACTCAAAGTATGTATATCGTGTAACAAAATCAAATTCAATATACTTCATTATCGATATATAATTTAGGCTTTAGGTCTTTTTAATTACATCCATTTATGCAGAATTACTTTCAGGGACATAAAATTTTTGTAACGAGGAAAAAGAATGTCAAAAAGAAAACTACGTTAAAGAAACATAGTGTGACATTGCTTATAAATTTCGAATAAATTTTCGGTAACATTTGAAAACAAACACGAAAATCATTGAGTAATCTAAAAGATACTAAATGATGATTAACCAAGAATTTTATGAAAGAGTAATTCCATGGGAAATGGACACAGAATAATTTCAATTGTGTTTTATACATTTTACAATCAGTTAGATAATTCAGGTAAGTTGAAAAGTACATTAGATTACAAGTTCCTATAACTATTATGATTGGGACACATGGACCAGTGCCTAAGTTGGAGAAATTGGCTTTTATTTTTTGTTTCCAATTTTTCAATTGGTTCAATAATAATACGAATAATATATATACTTTAATTATGTCATATGCTTCACTTACACTTAAAAAAATTGTTCCTTAAATTTTTTGTTATTCTATGGTTTTCGTATTTTGCTGTTCTTAATTACCATTCTTATCTATAACTATGATGAACGAAAAGCCCTGTAGCAAGTCCTCGTTAGTCTTATACGAATGTTTGTCCTACTTAATTGTTAAATAACAATATTATTGCTGCTGTGTAACCTATCCAAAACGGTTTTTGTCGCTCTTTTAATAAATTGCCCCTTTGTGTCCATTCTTAGCTCGTACTATAAAATGTTCTTTCGAATAAACCGAATAATCCAAGTTCTCTCTCTGGAGAAGAGAATGACAAAAATGGTCAGACACATAATAAAAATTAAGACTCACGGATTCATATCCTCAATGGACAACATGCATTCTATACCAGACCATTTAGGTAAAAACCTTAACATCAAGCATTATTTCAAACATATTCATATAATTTTAATCCGCGAAAATCCTTCGATGAGCATACGTAATATTTTACAGTTTTCCAAGTTACACGAGTCATTATTTTTAACCCCCGACAGGATATTTTTCAAAAAAACTCAAATCCTACTTTTATGATGCCTGAATTCATTTAAGATAAGTAACCTGGAGAGGAAGGTGACAAGTCTCTAGTATGATGCATTGCTGAACACAGCAACAGTGGAAAATTGTGTTTATGAGTTCAAGGCGATATACATTACACCCACTAATAAATTTGCGATACTAAAAAAATATAACATAAGCAACAAGAAATTACAAACACAAAGAATAAAACCAAACGGGCGGACCTGGGTTCATTCCTAGAGCTCTGATACCTGGCAGGTGGCCTACTCAGTCACTAAAAATAATAGAGCACCTGTGTTCACTTTTAATAAAGCGTAACAATGGCGGTCGTCTAAGTCCGCGGCGACCAGGCAGAAAGGGCGAACATATGAGAGTCCTTAACCTCTCAGTTCTCAAGCCGTGCTCCCACATTAGAGTAGCATTATTATAAAGAAGAAACCGAACTTAACTTCCCAGACGCAGAAAATTCAGAGTAGAATTAATTGACCACTGAATCAAGCAAGGAAGAAGTTTACAAGTATATATTTTAGAAGACGAAAGTATTCGAAATTTTTATCAACATAGACTGATCTCACAATTAACAAAGACAAAAACAAGCGAGGATATTGAGGTAGAAGAAAACCATAAAATAGCTATAAAAATATGGGGCCGGCGAAGAGATTGCTCTGTACGCAATCCCAGAACGAACTTAAAAAAACCTTTCGATTTCTATTTCGAATTTCGGGAAAATTCGAAGTCGAATATCTCGAAAATTATTCGAGTTAGAAATTTTTTAATTTCGAATTCGAAATCAGCGTAAAATTTCCTATAAGAATCCATTTCCAAATTTTAAAAAATCTCAAATTTTGTGACGGACCGACAGACAGACATATAGAATTCAGTAACGAACTTTTTAAGTTCGTTGAACAGCAGCATATGAAGCACGAGAAAGAAATAAAACACTAACGGTTTGAAAATATAGACACCGGAGATTAAAGCAGCGATAGAGGTAAAACAAATAACATATAAAAATTTTCTAAGCAATCCAAATGAAGAAATGAAAATATTTACAATACCAAAAGAAATGAAGTCAAGCGAATAGTAAAAAAACAGAATATTTAATAGTGGCAGTGGAAATTAGTTTCCGAATAGGACGTTCGGAATTACGAATTAAAAATCTCTAACAGTAAATCCAAAACAATGAAAAAGATTTATTGGAAAACATTCCATAAAAACCAAAATGAAAATCTGGTGTGAACATCACACGACTTTCCTTATCCTATTATTATATATTATACCGGGTCCATCGTCTCGGCCCTGCGCTGCTCTCGTCCCGGAACTTGTTATTTTAAAAAAGGACGAGGCGCGAGTCCAACACTCGAAAGCTGATTAAAATAAACAGTACAAGACAATAATTGACCCGTACTTAAAATTTTGCTACGTCACTGAAGGTAACCGTGCGAGCTCGGCCGCACGGCCTTCCCCATTATCGCCTGCGTGGTCCCTCCTAGCGGCCAAGCGCTCCCCCCCGTCCTCCCACAGTCGGCCAGGACGCTCTCCGAGCGCGCTGTGATTGGTCCGTTTAATTAATTTTTAATCGGTTATAACTTACTTTATTTGACCTCGGATCAAAAAATTTCATTGTAATTTTTTGTTCGTCTCAGTCTGATTTATCCGGTAATATAAACTTCCCGAAACATTTTATGAACACCCAGTGTATTAAAAATCATGAGCTTCAATTTTTTTTCGAGTTCCTATTTTACCAAGTTTTATTTTAAATTCATGTTTATCTCATGATAACAAATCATTTTTATTCTCATGAATCTTTTGTATCTTCATCCGTTTAGATTCGCGACCCCTTTGAGGCCGATTTTGCGACCTTGCGGCCAAACGACTCGGTCGATTTTTACCAGAAGTAAAAACTGGGTAGGTCAAATTTCCGCCGATTACATTACTTTTCTTATTATAGGATAAGGAAAATAAAAATTAATAATAACACTCTTGAACAGATGACGCACTTCAATTATCTGAGTTGGGACATAAAGTATGATAAAGATAACGACTTTGAAAATAAACTAAACAAGTTTAAAAATATATATAAAACAATACATGCAATTCTCAATCATAAAACAAGACTACGGCAGTGTATTTTAAGCATTAACTAAAAGAAAATAAGTTAACATACAAGAAAGCAAAATGGCGTTATTAAGAGCAACAAAAGCATGCACAAGACTCAATATGCAAAGGACTAAAGACCTTTAAACTGACTTAAACATCTACAACCTTAAAGGAAAAATCACTGAGAATAATGTAAAATGGTGTGAACATTTATTGGGAGTGCCAAAAGACCGACTACCGTTAGCAGCAAGAAAATGTCAACCGAGAGGAAAGATGGGTGCCGGAACACACTAATCAACCAAATCCTTGAAATGTAGAAAAAGAAGAATAAGAAGAAATTGATATAAATATCAATCTAAAGTTGACTCAACAAAAGTTTATCTTGCAACCAATGCACTTTTAATTTTCAGTTGTTTGTTGGCTTATAATAGTTTATTTAATAACATCGTTATAATTAATAATGTAAGATCGTAGACAAAATTTCAAAAAAATAAAACAAAATAAAAAGTGTAACAACTATAAGTTGCCCAACGCAATAAAAAGGCAACACAATCAAAAAAGGATAAAAACTTTAATAAAACTGAAAAACAAACAAAATCAATAAATTCGTAAACAATTAATGAACAAAAAATTAAGAGCATAGAATAGCAAATTAGATTACTAGAATTCGTCAAAACCCAAAACATAGTACCACCATTTCAATTTGGCTTCCAGAGAGGACACTCAAATATAATAATAGAAAAAGGATACCACAACAAATACTACGCTACAGTCCTCTTTTTGGATGTTGCTCAGGCCTTCGATAAGGTGTGGATCGAAGGCCTAAAGAAAAAGCTCCTTAACATAAATGCTTCCAACTAATTGTTAGCTTTCTTCTTGTGAATTAAAGCTTCACATTCGCACAAGATCTAGATGGTCTCTCCGTTTCCCTATCACATGGTCTGTAACTCAGGTCTCTATTGTACAACCCTATTTTGTTGAGTGATCTACGAGAAAACATTGTCCCTGAGAAAACCTATAATAGTTCGTAACTCATTCCTGCTTTGCACTAACAGTTCTTCTGTTCGTTTGCAAAGATTCTTTATGTAGATTTTTTTCTCTCACTCGCTTCGTTTTGTACGTTTAGGTACTTCCAGAGCCGGTTCGGATCCTACATATGGAGTCGACCATTTTTTTTTGTGGTGGCCCATCAATATTCTCATTACTTGCAATATCAGTGTCCTGGTACCCACAAGCCAGTTAACTTGTTGTGGTTTAACACAGCATAAATTTCTTCGCGATACTACCATACCAGACTGGATGTTACCCTAGGGTTCCTTAATGTATGCAGGATGCCTAACTGTCCGTGAATATGATACCGCTTAGCTTGTTTTGATAAGTACGCAAATTCCCAACAGTAAAGAAGACGAAAGAACCTAACAGGAAAGATAGTTCTCTAGAGTGGTTAACAAATAGACTCTCTAGGGAAAGAACATCCCAAAATATAAGTTCCTAATCCTCCAGATCAGGGGTTGAGCACATGGGCTAACTCCTCGTGACCAAACAAAGTGTTAAAAGATCAAAGCGCAAGCCTTGGATTACGGGTGGAAATTATTACGACAGAAAAAGCAAACTGAAAAGCACATTAAATTTTGGCATATCGAATATCTAGGGTATAAACGCAAAAGGGTGAGATTTTTAAACAACCCTTTTCAAATATAAAACTGACGTAGTCATACTTACAAGGACAAAAAAGTAAACAAGAAATGAAAAGTACACAAACTACATATAGTTTTATAGCGGAGTGCCTAGAGGAAACAGCAAAGGCCGAAGCTGTTGTCATATCAAAAAAGTATAAAACGCACATTACGTACTGGGAAGAGATAAATAAAAGATTAGTGGCCATGGAACTACAAATATTTGGGAACTGTTTGCGTAATAGGGGCATATGCACCTACTTTTTTATTATTGGCGCACTTACCTGCACTGCAGCTACAATGGCTTATTGTGTCTACTAACATGCACTTAATAATAGAACATCACATACACCCATGGGTTAAGCGAGACTCGATCTAGCTTGCACCGACTCAGGACAGAGAAACAATGAACTTGACCACTGAGCCATTACAGCCCTCATATGCACCTACAGATAATGTAAACAAAAACACAAAAAGACGAATTTTAGAATAACTTTTATACTAAAAAAAAACTGGAAAAAAGATGCGAGGATAAAACGTGAAGAACAAAACCCAATAATAACATTTGGCGAAGATTTAGTAAGCGATAATGGGAGTAGATCAATAGAAACCTGCAATAATTTAACCTAAAAATTAAGAAGAGTTATTTCCAACATCTAGATAAGCATAAGTATACATGGTATCCACCAACACATAGACTAAAGTCTATAATAGACTACGTAATACAAAGACAAGAAACAAACATAAAAACATATTATGTAAAACCTCTAAGAGAACCTGAATGTAAAATAACCATGTGGTACTTAAAGTCAAAATGTTTTTTTTTTTAGTAAGGCTCAAGTGCTCCGCTTGGGAACACGATCTGCGAACAGAGAGGTTAAGGCTTTCATATGTTCGTGTTGTCTATCCGTCCGTTCGTCTGTCCGAGCAATAACTCGAGAATGGCTGGGAATTTTCAAATTCTGTTTTCACCAATCGACAGGTGACCAAAAAGGCTTGTTTGCTAGTGATTGTAAAACTGATTGGTCAAAGGTCAACTAGAGGGTTCTCAAATTTGAGAGACTGCTTCGCCACTTCGCTATGCGTTGCAAGCTTTGCAGGTTTATTTTATATGCAGATAGATGAAAACGTAGTTCCAACATGTAACTATTATAAATATTTAGGTACAATAACATCAAATGAAAATAACAGTCAAAAAGAGATTACACATAAAATTATACAAGTCAAACAAACCACACAAAAATTAAACTCGATATTATTATCACAACAAATCTATAAAGAGACGAAAAAGGGAATATACAATACAGTTGTCAAGAACATTCGTATCTACGGCGTGGAAACATGGAAAATAAGAAAAACACAGATAAAATTTTAACTTCAAAAATAAACTATTTGCGAAGTTACTGTAGAAAAAGCCAATTCGAACATGAAATGAGGACATTAGAGAAAATATGAAAACGGAAAAAAATCATACAGGAAATGAGGAAAAAAGATTAATGGTATGGCCAAATGAGAAGACTGACACGTACCAAATAGATAGCCACAAATAGTTTGGATCTAAAAATCTTAAAGGCTGAAATCAAGAACTACGCGAGGCAATAGTAAGTTGAAACTTAATCGATGAAGATTGGCATTTTAGATGCAAAAGACAGCTTTGAATTGTAAATAAAGACGCTCACATATACATAATACTCCTCCAGAATAGATTAAATTTCGATTAGTCAATAAAAAAAGTCAACTTTAATTTATCTTTCCCCAAAATTGTTGGCGTTTCTCAATAATTATTAAGGTGCCAACGTAAAAGTCTTTTAGGAAACTAAAGCTAACCATTAAATTCTCACAACGCGTTGTATTTCTACGTCCCTTTCGCATTCTATAAATAAAACAATGAACCTGAATAAAAACAATTTTTATGCAAATATTTATGTTAATAAGGAGACATCTGTATTTATCTTCTACTTATGAAGTAGACCTCGTTTTGGGAATATGTAAGTGCAGAATGTTTTTAAAAACCACAAACGTGACTAGTTTAGAAAACTACAGCTTGAATATTAAATCAGTTCAGATTAAAACATAAATTCGAAGTTATATTAAAATGACCAAAAGTGAAACTAAAGCAAAAACTGTTACATACGATCTGCTTACACAACATTTTCTCTTTTTTAAAAGCCTCATTTTCTATCCATTATTTATAGAACTAAATCAAATGGAAACAAGTGATGTAACAGATGATTCTGTAACAAACTATTGTAACTACATTGCCGCTAAAAGGAACATACACATTTGGAGCGGCCGTTTAAGACCACAACAATAGCGAATTGATCGTCTCCCATTGCTATTCTGGATAGGGTATTAATTCGCTTCATCAATAGCGTCGCTCTTAATTGGACAGCATGTTGTGACCGGAGAGACGCAACTTATTTGATCTAAATATATAATTGAATCAACCGACACTTCCAGTGCGATCGAATTAGAATTAATCACTTAGCTAACAGAGCATCGGCGTCGGAATGGCTTGCCTTTGTTAAATTATAGACGTAGCTCTAATTCTGATTGTTGGCGTAAAATATATATATATATATATATATATATATATATATATATATATATATATATATATATATATAATGTCTAATATTGTTGAACAAGAAAATTGCATTACATTTAATGTTTAAAATAAAATTAATACTATTAAAACGTTTCAAACGGCGCAAAAAAGTATTCGGTGATCAATCTTTCTCGAGAAAAACCGTATTTCAGTGTATTTAAATTGTTCAGAGAAGGTCGTGAATCCGTAGATAAACATCGCTCTGGTCGCCCATCTATATCAACAATCAAAGAAAATATCGAAAAACTAGAACAAAGTAATAAAAAAATCGTCATTTGACTATAAGAGAGCTGATGAAAATGTAGGTATATCAACAGATTCAGTAGACGCTATTTTAAGTGACAATCATTATTCTTGAGTTTTTCGCAAAAAATTCAATAGACATGTCACTACGAGGGTTTTTCCTCTTCAATCAATTAATAAAACTACTTAGAGGAACCCGATTTGACTCAGTTGAATCGATAAAATAAAAATCGAAGGTAGTGCTAATAAAAATTCGATAAAATGAAAAGGAAAAATTGATTAAACGTTGTCACATCTGTATAGCAAAGGAATGGGTTATTTTAAAAGAGACAAAATAAATTTGGATGAATAAATAGTGTTTTATTGTCACCTTCCTTTTTAAAAACAATAATATATGTTCTAGTTTTGTTTATTAGGTAGTGTTGTGCAGAAGTAATCATAAGAAACGTGTTAATAATTCTAATTATAGATATTTTTAGGAACAAAAAAAATAATATAAAACTAAAATGATCTAAAATGAGAAAAAAACGTTATAGTATACATTAATAATATTTAAGGATAATTAAAAAAGCGAAAAAATACAAATACAAGGCCCGGCAGAATGATCTTCCCTTCTTGGCTCGAGCCGTACATCCTTGAGCAACATAAGACATGACATTTTAATGCTCATCACAGCGTGAAGCCGTTTTCGTTAAAGACTTATTTTTAAAATGGTGATTCTGTGATTGTAACGCAGAGGATATTTCGTAGTAATTTTAAAGCAGGTCGTCACGGAAGGGTTCCGTAAAAATTGTAATGTTGTGGGTACATGATTTCTGATAAACTAGATCAGCATTCACATAAAAATCACCCCGTAGACTTCGTAGCGTTTGGATACCCGAGAATATCGCAGAGGTGAAGTCGGCTATTGTCACATCACTACATGTTTCGCCATATGCTCTCGCCTTGAGAATATTCGCCCGGAACGTGCGGAGGATTTTACACTGCGATCTCATGCTCTATCCATATAAACCAATGGTGGTCCAGGAACTTAAATAATGTGACCGACGTGCCTGGCAAATGTTTCAGCTGATACCGTTATGTTCAGTAATGACGAAGCTTTTTTGGTATTGGGGCCTACAAAATTCTCCACAACTCCATGAGCGACCTATCCAGAGTATACAAGACGAACGGTGACTGTCGCAAAGAACATGGGAATGCTCTACAGATGGCACTACTGCACACAGCGAAAATTTCTCGAGAAGTTCTGAGACAAATGTTTACAAGTCGCCTCATCGCATTACATGGTGACATCCTCCCAGAACCAGCTAGATCACCAGACTTATCCCCTTGCGATTTATTTCTGTGATAACACTTGAAGCTTGAAGTCTTTCTACGCAGGCCACGGACTATTGAAGAATTAAAGAATGTTATTCGCAACGCGATCGCAGCGGTAAGGCGAGGCTGCTGGAGTGTATCGCACGCGCGGGCAAATATTTGAACGATATCATCTTCAAAACTGGTTCATAACTAAATGGTAAGCATTGTTCTGTGTGATGGTACAATAAAAAATTAAACAAAACCTAAGTTGCTATTTTCATTTTTATTTTGAAAAGAAAAGGTCGTGGTGCCGAACCCTGTATATAATACTATTGTATTCATCCTGCTATCAGTTTTATTATAAACATTTATGTAACAAAATTTAACAAGACATTCAAAATTTTATGACGTCTGCAAAAGTAATTATATTGTCATCTTTTATTTCTTACTTTCCCCGAGGATTTCGAATAATTTGAAATTAAAAATGTTGCATCAGCGTCAATCTTCTGTCAACGTTCAGGTAACTCAGCGGCGGCTTTACAAACGTCAGCAGTTTCGATGTTGGCTGTCTATTCACTAATGGAGCTACGTTTCATTGTTAAATTCCTATCCTTGCGTAGCTTAGCACTCGAAAAAAATAGTAATCTATCGACGGCATGACAGATACGGCAGAATTTCCTAAACGAATTTAATCGTCCAAAAAGGCAGATTTGAAATTTTTCACGACAAGTTGAAATGGTTTTCAGTGCAGCTGGTATCTTGTGGTAACAGCTCAAAGTGGTTAATGCCTAAAAATCCCAACAAACTCAGAGCATGACCTTTTGCGTGTGCAGTTTTTGTTTTGGCTGGAACTATGGCTGGTGTGACTTTTTTATTCACAACCGTTAGCATTTAATAGTGGCGTAGATACCACTTTTCATTTCCCGGTACGATAGAATCGAGGCGCATATCGGTGTGGCAAAGCGATAGCTTTCGAATAGCACTGCCGGCCGTAAATTGATAGAGCGTGAAACATCAATCGATTGAGTTTTGACTTAACTTAGTGCGCCCACGTGCATATAACTATAAGTGCTCCAAGCCTGGCTGCAATATCGCTCTAACTTAGATATGGATTCGCTTTCACTAGCTCTTTGTAGCTAATATTGATTAACAGCTAAAGGTTGTCTTGAGCAGTGTTGATCTTCGAGGTCTAATCGCCAAAATTTCTAAAATCCCAAAGTTGTCAAAGTTGCGCGCATTACTTTGACATCTGAAGTTACTTTCAGTCCTGATTTGAAATTGAGGAGGGTTTGGTTAAATAGGATTCAAGCACTTTATTACGAAGCTGAGGAATAGACCAAGTATATCTATCATCATAATACCCTACGTGGATTTAGTCTAACCAAAATTATATATTTCGGCAATACACTACAAAAAATTAGTTGAGAATAAACCATGTTGCCAATAAAGCTGCTCTTTTAGGTACAAGATATCTTCGCGAACCTTTAAAACCTCTCATTTCTGTGTCGATGAAAAAATGTCTTGTTATCATTAATGTGTTCATTTGCAGAAATCCATTCTAGATATGTTGACATTTTAGATGAAGACCCTAAATTAATGCTAAAGTAACATCTGCACACTATCTTCAGCAGTACATAGGTAAATAATAAAACGATCTTTGGAAAACCAAACAAAAATATGTAAGGATGCAAAAATATATGATGATTTATTAGAGTATCTCATTAAAGAATAATGATAGATCGGTAGTTTTATAAAAACTGTACGAATTTTATACCTTCCGAATTCAAAGAGTCCTTCCTAATAACCAAAAACAACACAGAAACCTTTATTACCATTGAAGACTAGCCGTCTAGAATTAAATCGGACGGACTTAATTGTGGTTATTTTTGAAAGGTATGATTTGCAAGAAACAAATTAGAGATATAGGAAATTCCCAACTAGTACTTCACGAAGGCAGTAAAAAATTATGTAAATAAAACGACCACTACAAAATTTCTATACTGAAACAAGTTCAGCAACCCCCTCCCGCCCATAATAGTACCCTATAGGTCAATATGGGTTTTAATGTGACTATATAAAAAAAGTTGGTTTTCTAATATTGGCTGAGGTATTTGTTCGATCTAAAGTCTAAATGCTTTCATTTAATAAAAATGTGCTTTTGCTAGGTCAAACGACTACCCAAGGATGTACTTAAATATTTTGTATTTTCTGTGTAAGGCAATTGATGATTGATTATCGTTATAGGAGGGTAAGTGTCTGTTTAAGGTGAAAGTAACATGCACCGATTTTGTGTAATTAACTTTGATTTTCTATTTTCTCATACGAGATTGGAACTGGTTCAAGACGGTCTATAAGCTTTTAGAAGCAACATTCGGATTGATGTGTGATGCATATTTTGTAGTTGTAGTCAGACTTCATATTGGAAGATCTGCGGTGTATGGTATATACAGGATGTTTTATACCAGGAAGCAAAAAATAAAAATTCGTGTTTGGGATTACAAAAAAATGTGAAATAATTTTTTTCTGATCCGCCTTTATTTTGGAGATATCGAAACATGAAGTTTTCTAAACTTATAATTTTTGTCCATAAAATTAATAGTAGCCATGGAAATTGCCGAGACACAAAAAACTTATTAGGTAGTTGTTAACAGTTCTCACATATTAGTGCTCTTATCTTAAAAAAGATACAAATATTGTCAAGAATACAATTCGGTAATAAAGAATATGCCGACATTATTTTTGTTTATGGCATTTGAAACGGCAGTGCCTTTAGAAATTCGTTCCATTTTGTGGTCCGACGAAGCTACTTTCACAAGACACAATATCAATAACTGTCACAATGAACATGTATGGTCAGTACAAAATACCCACGTATGTACAAGACATCGTTTTCAACACAGATTTCGACGTGGTCTAGGATTTTCAATGGTCGTCTACTGCCAATACAAATTCTGCCGCATCGTTAAAATGCTGCGTCCTACTTGGAATTGTTGGATTATCACTTGCACGGGTTATTAGCAGAAGTTCCACTTGCATTGCGCAACGTGATGTAGTATCAACACGATGGTGCGCCACAGCATGCTGCAAGGGTTGTTGTAGAATGGCTAGACAACCATTTTAATGGAAGGTGAATGAGTACGCGGTCCAGTTCAGTGGCTTACTAGGTCGCCAGATCTAAATTCACTAATTTTTATTTCTGGGGCCATATAAAAACAACTTTGTGCGGAGGAAATTAACAATGAAAAGCAATTACGAGACAGAATTATGAATGCTGCACTTCAAATTAAAAATGAACAAAATTTTGCTGCAGTTTATAACTCAGTGGTTTTAAGTTGCCAGGCTTGCATCGCGGCTGGCGGTGGACTTTTCAAACGTGAGTTGTAAGTTAAAGTAATGGTTTATCTTTCTGAGTAACCGTTACAGTAATTAAATAATTTTCATATGGCCTTTTCTTAGTTTTTTTGTGAAATTTGAAATTATATCTTTCAAAAGTTTGAACCTCGATATCTTCAAAACAAAGGCTGATCGGAAAAAGTTATTTCACATTTTTGTTTACAATTCAATCTCAAACACAAATATTCATTTTTCGATCCTGGTATAAATCACTCCAGTATAAGATATAAAATTGACCTAAAAATGCTTCTTTGGAGTACTCCTAATCTGATTTGATAAAGGCAGCATCTTGCTACTTGACAAAGACACTACATCTAAATTATTATAATTTTGACATTGCTTTTTAATTGGATACTCCTTATAAAAGACTTTCTTAAAAGTCTGATAAACACGTATGATAAAATAAAATATTTCAACATAGTATTATGGTAATAATGGTAAGGCTCTACGCCCCGCGTGGGAGAACGGCCTGCGAACTGAGAGGTTAAGGCTCTCATACGTTCGCTCTCTCTGCCCGGTCGTTGCGCACCATCTCTGGTGCGGGGCGGTGTGGTAAGCACCGCGCCTAAGACGACCGCCATTATTACCCCTTGTTCGAGTGAACGCAGGTACTCAATTTTTTTTAGTGACTGAGCAGGCCACCCGCCAGGCATCAGAGAGCACCGGGAATTGAACCCGGGTCCGTTAGCATCGCAGCCCGCCCCTCAACCCCGGGACCACGCTATTTCAACAGAGTGTTTCCATCAAATAAATATTTTTTTACAGTAAAGGCTATTCGTTTTTTTTTTCAGGAGATTGATGTCTAGTTCTTTAATAAAATCGTAAACACAGAAAAATTCTATTTCGCTTTTAACCGCTTCCGTTCGGATTTATTTTGCAAAAAGTTAAAAATAAATTAATATTTATATAAATCACTCAGTGTTCGTGAACAAATTGCCTTTACTGCTAATTATTAACTTTTGTAAATTACGTCAAACAAAAATGCGGAAATTTAAAACAAAAAATTAAAACACGGCCTGAATTAAGGAAATAATAATATAAAATAGCCTGTAGCAAATACAAAATTTTGCAATATTCTGATCAGTGCCTAGCCAACCAAACAGAAAGCGCATTAGCAACTAAACGTTTAATTGACCAATTAATTAGGCTTCATCTTTTTGAATGGATTCAAGCCGGAAACGTTAATCAAAATTATAAACGCTGCTACGCCGAATCTCAATATTGTTACGAAATTGTGGGTTTGAAAGAAATTTAACCGAAGAATTCTATCGTTTATTGTATTCTGTATAAGAAACATGCTTAAAATCTATTTAAAATGCAAAATATGACTTGACTGATTTATATATGGCAATGATACTTTTGTTTAGGACGCTCGGACCAGCCTTAAAATATCATCTGTACAAAACTAGAGCAGGCAATATTTTGAGATACCCAACATTTATTTTATCGCTGGTGTGAGTAATGCCTAAGACGTTGATATTAAGTTTATAATAAAGCTATTAACTTTTAGTTATACCTACATATTAATTAAGCAATACGAAAAAAGACCTAAATTCGCCACTTTTTAAAGTGGCAAAAATAAATTGGCATAAATCTTAGTTTAGTAGATTTAGATGGTTTGACTTAATCATATAATGTGTTGGCAAGCTATACTGATTTTGATAAAAAGAGATACGTATACTGCCAACATATAAGATATACTTTAAAACATGGGGGGGCCGGCGAAGAGATTGCTCTGTAAGCAATCCCAGAACGAACTTAAAAAAACCTTTCGATTTCGATTTCGAATTTCGGGAAAATTCGAAATCGAATATCTGGAAAATTATTCGACGATGAATTTTTTCTTCATTTTCGAATTCAGCGTAAAATTTCCTATAAGAATCACATTTAAAATCGTAATGTCGAAAATTTTCCCGAAATTCGAAGTCGAATATCTCGAAAACTATTCGACATAGAATTTTTCGATTTCATTATTGAAAATATGAATATTGAATATCTCGAAAACTATTCGAGGTAGAAACTTTTTGATTTCGATTTTGAAATCAGCGTAAAATTTCCTATAAGAATCCATTTTAAAATTTTAAAAATCCATATTTTTGTGACAGCGACAGACAGACCGACAGACATATAGAATTCAGTAACGAACTTTTTAAGTTCGTTGAAAATAGGTAAGACATTTACAATACAATATTCCTCTTTAGAAGGTGTATCTTATAACTTGCAACTTACAAAAATGACTCGGTCATAAATCAATTATGTCTAAGAAGATTTCAAATGAGTTAATTGGAACGTTTAACGACTAGAATGGTAAAATCAAAATGGAGCTGCCAGAAACTTTGAATTCACGTGGCAGTATACATCAGGGTGTCAGAATAAAATAAATAGATATAATATTCAAACAATTAATTTTATTTATATGACACTTGACCAAATAATTCATCTAAAACGCACAAATTAACTCGGATTTAATGGTCTTTAGCTATATTTTGCCATGAGGTTTGCCCTTGCAATGGATTTTTAATCAAGTTCGTGTCTAAAATGATTATAGTAAAAGTTGAATTTTCTTCTTTCCACGTGGTAGTTGTCCTTTTTAAATTTCTTTCAAAATTTGAACGTATTTTGTAGCATTATAGCGCCACTATATCAAATAGCATCTCATAGCATTACGCTGACTCCATGTTTTACAGTTTCATGGTGAAATTTATTATCCAATTGGTTAAACAAATCCTTCCATACCCAGGTTCATCACTGTTACTAAATGGGTTTTTGCCAGAAAACATGATAGACCGACAAGTTAGGTGAAAAACGCATCTCTGTTGCACAATTCTATCGCTGCATGTTCTAGAATGGTGTCAGCAAGTTTCTTTTTGACCTCACCCTATGCAAATGACATTTAATGATTTTTGGACCATTTTATGACACCTAGGTCAGTTGGGCCACTGTCTTTTGAGGACCCTTAACAGATTTTGAAAGTCTAGATCTTATTGGTGCTAATCGTTTATCGCTTTCTTTAAATTAATTAATAATTCGATTCGGTTCTTTATAAACAATTGAACAATACTTTTGAACACGCACTTTTTTCGATTAAAGCACCACAATCAGTCTGGCTTTTAACACGGCCAGATTAAAATGATCTAGACCTTTGTATCCAGGCAAGCAAAGCATAGTTCAAATAACAGTAAACTATCCATGCATATTTAAGAATCTAATTTAGCTGTTTCTTTGGTTTACTACCTTTGAATTATCAACTTTTACTCAGTATCTATTTTACTCTGACAGCCCAATATATCTACGAAAAGAAAAGAATGGAAGCTAGAAGAAAACAGAAACTGCCAGTATACGTGACGAGACAAATCCAGGTCCTAAAATCTATCCTTAATTTGATGTTGAAAAATTTTGCTGGAAAAACGATTTTGGACGATGAATTAGCAGATTCCATTAGCAAATCTCAAATGGAGGAAAATGGCACTTATTACACAAAAATCATTCTACAGTAACTTTCAAGGTAAAATTCGAGGTTGAAAATAAATTCAATATACGTTAATGCCGCCCTTTATATTATTAAGGTAATTGTATACTAAGCCTTAATTTTGGATTAGGTAGGATAATTATTAACTAAAAAGTTTACTAAAAAAGTTGAGGCAAAATATAAAAAATATATCATATTAATAGCGATTTTTATCTCTAGGTTTGTCAAAGATTCTTCTCGTTATAATAGGGAGGCGTTTTATGTATTAAAGGAACAAACCCCAACTATTTTTTGTAGCTTGATATACAGATACGGAAAAGCGGACAAGAAATCAGATTCAATGATAAAGACACTTTTAAAATGGTTAACGTAACCGGTGTACAGATATTATAATAGTCCAAAACAATTAAAAAACAGACGCAATAACAAAATTATTCGAATTAATAATTCCAATTGACGCAAATTTTAGTAACTCAAGTCATATAACAAAGTGTTTAGCAGCGTACATCATCATGTTCTCTATAGCCACATGATTGTTTCCCCTTAATATGGGGTTAATTTGGAGAACATCTTTTTCTTCTCTCTGTGTGCACCAAAAATTGAGTCTACTTAATAATCACCACCAAAGACTTCTAGAACGTTTATTTGGCTAGCAAATTATTTGGGTCTTTGGTCTATAATTGATCTCAATTTTCTATTACACTAAGAACAACAAAACCTGTTTTCATGCAATGTATTGTTAAACGGAAACAACAAGTACGGACGTGGGACTCTGGTTCCACAGATGTCCGGGGCTTCTATACATAAACAAAAATTTGCGACCACTTCCGGTCAAACCGGTCTCGAGATTTTCCGATCAGGCTGATTTTTGGCGTCTGAACTTGACTTATGGTCTTTAGTTGAATACTAAAAACGTTATGTCTCTATCACAGATCAAAAATTATAAGGCTTGATAGATGTCAGAAATAACAAAATAGAAACTTTTCTCCAGCTGCTTTGATCAAAAGTTGAAAAATAAAAGGACAGACGGATGGACGGACGGACGGACAGACGACATTACTCTCTCTTATTGTGCTTGGCACGGTAATTACCAATATTTAATTTGTGATGTTCTTTCTCTATACTAAAATCCTTCGGATCAATATGTATTGTGGTTTCTTAGCCAACGCATCACATTGCTTAAAATATGCAACTGTTTCTGGTTCCTTCCTGCAGAATCTGCAATTTAATCTATCATAATTTTTGATTTGCCACACAGGTGTTCTTTAACAATCATGTATCCTATTAGGGCAACTCTAAAATGCTTCATGCTTAAAGATAATAATTCTGCTTCTTTCTTCTTGCTAGATCTATTTATAAATGTTATGCTATGCTACGATAATTCCCTTGTCTAATGATCCAGTGAACTTTATGTTTAACGCGAACCTAGTTCCCAGAGCTAGTTCTAAAACGTTAGCTGCTATTTGTCTTGCCAATCTATCAGATTTTTCTTTACTTTCGATTTCAATGAGAAGGAACCCAGAGCAGCTTCACCTTATTATGATTTGACAAATCACTGAGTTCTTCGGAACATTCCCAAATCAGTATTTCAGTTCCACATCATTGATTAAATATAACTCTTCCATTGTTCCCCCATGTCGTATTTTTCCGTTTAAAATGTGAAGCAAAAGGGAGCCTTTATTTTGGTTTATATCCATACAGTCCTGATCTTATACCTATCGCAGATAAGAAACCGTCTATGTACAAAATTAGATCACCGGGAGACAACTCCAGACTAGGTGCTACTCACTCTTTTTAGTGAGATTGGGGTAGCCATTACAGAACCTCGATGCCATTTTCTCTTCTACTGTGTTCAGAGGCGAGTCTGATATTTGGAAACATTTTTCCGAATCATCTAGAATTACTGATGCTTTTTTAATCTTCTTAATAGATGTAATAAAGTTTTTTGTAATTATCTACCATTAGTTTCGTATTAAGGTTTCTTGGAAGCACAGTCCTCCGAAACCGTATTTTGAGCAATTTAAAAACATTTTTATTAACATTACTGTTTGTGATAGTAGATCACATTTAAAAAATAGTTCCAGAGTTGATGTTTCGTGCATCCACGCAACTTTTTGAATTACACTTCTATATTTTAGACTATTAAGTCAGAAACTTAGTGTCTAATACTCCCAATTGGTAAATGAACTCCCTTTTCTCTAAGTGATACTTGGTCCTAACACTTTATATTACAGGAAAATAGCACACAATTCATAAATATTGCATTCCGATAGTCGTTCAATTTGCATTCTGCCTTGGCAAATCGTAGACAGTTTTAGTCTCTTACTAACATTACACCCAGCTGCTCTTTTCATGTATTTCACTATCAAATCAAAAATATATTAAAATCAAAATTAAATGTATTAACATTTTAAGATATCATTTTGTCTTCTTTATTAGCAAGGTATACTTCAAGATATGTTAGCTAGTTTTCCCAAACATTCTCAAATTTAGTTTGAACTGATTATAATTTAAGGTAGCTGATTACGAAAACTAAATGTATAGTAAATACATGTATAGTAAATTTAGCGTTGTTGTGTTAAATATTCAGTGTAGCACAATTGTTCCTAGACAACAAAAAGATTACTTATATTTGATCATGCCAGCGTAAACAGAGCAGGAATTATTAATGAGATATTTAACAGAAGCCCACAGAAATCAAAGTTCTTATGAAAACGAACTTTCACATTATATAATTGCAGCAACTTTCGAAGAAGATACTTGTTTTAACTTGCAAAACTCATACCACCCAATTGCTTCTAAGTTTTTGAAGTGTAACATAATAATCACGTTTTTTAGTTGGCTGAAGAAGATTCCTGTTTGCTGACCCCAACCGTCATTACTGGTGGAGGTAAAACACAATTTTAAACAATAGGTTGTAATAAAGTTATAGTCACTTAAAAATAGGGAATGACTTATCCGCATAACACTGCCAAGACCATTTATTACATGCTATCATAAATACAGTAATAATTTCAACTGCTTCCATCGCGTGCAAGTTTTATTTCGAGCGTTTTAAACCCACTTGCTCTGCTTACTACGCGCTCATTTTCGCCAACTGTTACACTTTGTTATATACAACGTCGGGCAGTTGTGGGGCTGAATTTATGTGCTACTAATTAGGACAAACAAATTAGTAAAGCAGAATAGGGAGGCAAGAATTAAGCTAAACGGTGGATTTCACTGTCGAACTATGGGTTGAGTTCATATTTTGCAAGCATATGATTTAAAACTATTCATTATTCTTCACCTGAAAACATTATAAAATAAAACTAACAATTTTAACAAAAAAAAATATCCATTATGATTTCCATTTGTGACTTATTCATCAAACTCAAAGAAAACGTCCCATTTTTAAATCCGATGATAGTGGATGACTAAGGGTAGATCGTTCATAATAAATGGAACCCAAAAAGTCGTAGCAGTAATGAGATGAACCACCACAGATCACAGAAAAGCAAATGATTCACCCAAAAAAACTTGTATTGCCTGAGTATTTCAAGGGAATGTTTCCAACTAGCCTGCTTGAAGACAGCAAATGTTATAACATCACATTCCACCAAAACAACGTTAGACCTCAACTATTTTGGCAAACGGCAAAACTATTGGCTGGGATGTTTTGCCTTTTTTCTCTTTATTTACGTGATTTCCATTATCACATTTCCCATAAATATCTTAAATGAAAAAACCAAAAGGTACCCAATTTTGGAAGAATGGAATCTTTAATTTGTCTGATGAATAATGAAAGGTCATCGAACAACAATGCAACATTGATCTATTTATTTCTAATATCAAAATTTTACCTTCACTTTCATCTAAATATAGAAAATTCCTTTTTTAATCAACCCAATAATACTCGTAGTAATTATAAAAACAGTATGTTTGAGTAGGATTGTGTAGAAAATATTAGAATTTTAAATTCACACCGGAGGTTTATAGAATGCTAATTAATTACTGTGCATAAAATTAATTACAAATGTGCTCAATGAACAACTGGAATAGAACAGAATGAGTATTTAAAAAAATACAATAACATTACTACATTATTGAAGATTATTTATTAGATTATCAAGTGTATCAACGAATTTGAAAATAATTTATCTGTTATAAAAGATGTTATATAAAGATTTTCAAAGTTGCTAGCACCAGGACGGTTCGCCGAGAGCTGAAAACATAGTTTTTTTCAAGGTCGAGCAGGTACTCATAAGCCCAACATAAGTGTTGTCAACGCCAAAGTCGCTTGCAATAGTGCAAACCTCACCCCCATTGAACTGTAAAACAATGGAAAAGAGTTTTATAGAGTAATGAATCTCGCTACACGATCTAGCAATCCGATGGACGGGTCTTGGTTTGGCAGACACCGGAACACTTCTTATTCGAATGTATTGTGCCAAGAGTCAAGTTTGGTGACGGGGATATCATAGTTTGAAGTTGTTTAAGTATGTGCCGAAAGGATTAATGCTGAGTTGTATAATGATATTCCTGACAACTCTGTGCTTGCAACCTTTCCTATACCAAATCTCCCACCACCAGTGGCTGGACTCACCGCAGCTTTCGTAAAGGAATGAATTGAAGATAATTCGTACGTACATATGTCAAAAGCCGGTGAAAGCTCTTCCCATACGAGTGCAGGCTGTGATTGATGTGATTAATAAATGCCCCATGAATTTCATTCTAGGACACTGAGTCTCTGGATACTTTTGGCTGCACAGCATATGAACGGATATACTTCCATCCCCAAACAGCGTCAGTTATGGAAATTATATGATACAATGCAAACGGTAACACTGCAGATTGTTGTAAAATCGTGCTTATATCTATCTTGCCTTTAGGTCGCAATAAAGTCCCGTCACCCTTCTAGACATCGCTTTACCACTACCTCCAGCAGTTGACAAGAAATGGGATAGCATAGAATCTCATCACAGAATCATAAAGTTTCGTATGCATGGTGATGGAGATATTGAAAAACCAAATCCAAAGGCATCGATTTATGAGTACAAAAACCATTCAATTATTGCAACTCAATGTGCATCTGTTAATTACCAAGTCATAAAGAGTTCCTTACGACATTGTTGTTATTTTTTTATAGGAGGAGAATTTCCCTATTGTTTCATTTTATTACCTAATTAAAATTTATTTGCCGTTTTCCTAAGAAGAATGTTTTTCTCAAGCACATATTGAATTTACTTGGCTGCTTAAGATGCCTGTTTCGTTCATCGTTACGGTTTCCTTTGTCTCTCTTTATCAACTTTCCTGGGGTTTAATTGATTTTTGTATGATCATGACGTTTTTGTAAAGCTTTGTATTAATTTGATGATTCTCAATTTTTCTTCGATATTAATTGATTTTTTCTAATTTGCTGTCAGTATGCCGTAGTCTTCAATGAGTACTTATACATTTAGTACAACTTCCAGTTATTTTATAAACATATTATATAACAAGAGTATATGAGTAATTTTCAAATGAATTTCAACAAAAATGACTGCAGTCCTATTGATGAGATGGAGATGGAAGGAATGTACTGTCAACTAAAAAATGCTAAAGCAAAAACAACAGAAAAGATGATCCCAAAAGAAAAAGAGAGGAAAAATATTAAGTGATTTGATAATGGGTGCTAAAATTAAATAGAGAGGAAGAAGCTAACAATTGGAAAAGAAGATGCAGAAGAATATAGGATGACAGAGAGAATAACTTAAAATGTACCTAGGCAAGCTAAGAGGCAATTTATCGCAAACGAATTTGCAGAAATAGAATATAAATAAACAAAAATATTAAGAATATTCAGACACAATTTCATGCACTACGATTTTGGTAAATTCAACGCCTGTGCTATCAATCGAACACTTAAACACCGACCTGAGTTCAAATAATGTTTCACTTTCACCAAATTTTCATTACTACGGCTTGTTGAGGGACGTCCTTTGCGTTCTTCGTCTTCAGCGGTTTCCTTTTGCTCACCAAACATCTTGTACCATTCAAAAATCTTCGTTTTTGGCAAAGCTTCCCCCACGCAGGCTTCTCTTATCAAAGTCTCGATGCCGCATTTTTTGAGTTTGACACAAGACTTCACCGCATAACGTTTTTTTAACGTACGTTGCATGTTGAGTTCGTGACGCGTCACCAAAACACGGTTTGCGAGAAGCGCGATCCTCACTCTCTCAAGGCTCGGAGGCAACCGAATAAGCAGGTGAAATAAACAGAAGATGAAGGATATTGAAAATCTGGATATACCAGCAAAGCTGATACATCTAGTAAAAATGACACTAGAACAAACAAAAAGCTAATTAAGAAATGATGCAAAAATGCCAGCTTCGAGATCAGAAAGGAAGTTAGACGAGGAGATGATCTACTGTCGAGTGTTGTTCAACATGATGGTGAAAACAATAATATACAACGGTATTACAATAAATGGAACAAAAATCAACAATGTCTAGCAAGTATTGATGACAACACTGAAGGCAAGATCAATATCAGAGCTGAAAGATGATAAGAAAGGTTGAATATGAGGCCATGTAGAGAGGATTGGGAATGAATGCAGAAAAAATCATATATATGGTAATAGTAAGGAGGGAATGTACAACAGCGAACACAATATCAATAAATTTAGAAGACTAGGGTAAAATGAACATAAAGAGTAAAAAGTTTTATGCTTATGACGCTTATAGCAGAAGGAAAATAAGGAGAGGAAAGTGCAGAGATAAAAGATCGGTTAATTAAAAGTGAAAAATATGCAGAAGTTTTACGCAGTGTGATAAAATCGAAAGTGGTATCGCGTAGTGCTAAGGGGAGAATATATAAATCAATTATAAGACACGCCGCAATTTACACATGTGAAACGTGGATATATAACAAAAGTAATCAAAACAAGATTGAGGCATGGGAGAGAATAATGTTAAGAATATTCGGCGGGAAAAAACAGTTGACCAATGGAAAACGAGGACTAACGATGAAGTGATGCGTTTTTTAAATAAGCAAGCATAACGCAATGCATTAAGGCACAATGTTTAAGAATGGAATAGCATAAGGTGTCAAACCAACTAATAAAGAGAGAGATGGAGGGCACACGGAGGGCGTCTTAGTACTAAATTGGTGGCAGCTGCAATAGACATCTTGAAAGAAACTGAGAGACAATGGCAGAGAGAGAGGTTAGGGACTAGTCGGCCTGAGAAAAAATTGTTAAGCAATGGACTGAGATGACTGTCAACGGTTATTTATATATGCCACCAGATTAAGTATAGTAGGAAAAACAGTGAGTCATTTGTGCAGTGCTGCGTATACAGTTGTGGACAAAACGGAAAACCACGGAAGCAGACAAACCGATGGTCGACGCGGTTTCTTTGAAAAATAATTGCTTCAGATATCCATACGAGCTTAGCACAAGGCAAAAACGGTAGTGAAAAAGAAAAAAGTAGAAGTGGAGGTAAGTCAACAGTTACAGCAGCTATACAACATGCATCTGTAAAGACATTCTTCGAGTATAGCGTCATAGCAGATAAATCATGGGTCTGGTATGAGATCTAAGTAATAGCACATTGGAAGCCTTTTGTGACCAAAGAAAAGTTCTGCCCCTTAGTGAGAGTATTAATAGTAAATCATTTAACTCCACCAACGTATCAAAGAACTCTGCTACGTAAAATAGAGATCCATTGCTTCAACACGATAATGCGCCCCCACATCTATCGCCACACAATTGCTACGATACATGTTCTCATATACACCATGCTGTCTCACCTCTCGTATTCGTCGGATTTAGGACAGAGCGAATACGCTTTGTTTAAAATATTTAAAGAAGCAGTGCGCGGTAACTGATGGGTCAATAGCAAAGGTGCAGAGAGATTGAAGAAGAATGAATACCTCTAATGAAACGTATACTCGCTTCTTTCTTTTCTGGCGAGAAAAACAATTCTAGTGCCAATCATTTTTCAACGCTCCTAGTATGACTCTCGAATATTCTTTTATTGGTTGAGCTTATCCCTGCCCATTTTACGATGTCTTTATTTTACTGGTCCACATTCAGATTATTTTTAAAATTTCCTATTTCTGTCTCTACATAACGTAAAATATTTTTAATAATAACGGTTGCAGATTTATTGCATTGGCCGATGTCGCTGTTTGTTACCTAAAAATTGGTATATTGAACGCAATCACTGGCCTTTTATTTTATGTTTATTTCTGGTTTAAAAACAATTTTTTGCCTTTATTAAAGTAGCAATCGAGCGACATTGGGGATTTCAGATTTTAGTAACAGCTGCAAGCTGTAAGATAAACCTCATCCTGTAAAATCTGTCGATAGGAATATCCTGTAAGCCTGATAATACAGAAAATCCCATCACGTCGTTCGGCAACACTTCAACTATTCTGTTACATATTCCTGAACAGGACCTGATTTAAGGCTTTTGTCGCCCTGTCTCCCTATGCTGTCAATTTTTACATGTTTGGGAAATTATTATCAAAAAATTACAGTGAAGTTGATTATTTAGATAAAAAAAAATTGATTTTTCAAATTTCGTTATTTACACACACTTCAATAGAATGTTTCTATGTATTTACACATCAATGAGGAAAAATAACCACCAATGTCCATTTCATCAAAAAATGTATTTGAAAAATACTTCTTTTCCTGGTTTTAGAATTAACAAACTTCTGGACTTCATTAAAAAAAAAAGACTCGTAGAAACTCATTCACAGTAAATAAAGGGACCGCCATTTTTTTAAGTTTTAACATTGATCTCAAAAAGTCGACTTCAATAAGTCTATGATTTTAATTACGTTTTTGTTTTAGAATTTTTATCTTTTGTTAATACTTTTATTAACTGTTAAAAATTCTACTACATTTCTCAGGGAACGTTTCTTAATTCTTTTTTTAATTAAGTAATATGCAGATTTACAATCTACTCATGGTCAGTAATGAGTATTAAGTAAATGTTCTGTTGAGTAATGTCATGAGGGAAGTTGTAGCCGTCGCTACAGTCTTTGAGTGAAATCTCTGTAGAATCTTTGTGTGTGACGCCTTGGCACATCCCCATAGTTGGATTCCATAGGTCCATATAGGCTTCAGTATAGTTTAGTAGATTAGAAGTTTGTTAGATAAAGAGAGCTGTGGTCGGGTACTAAGTAGCCACATCATTTGCCTAAGTTTTAAGTCTAGTTGCTTTCTTTTAGCTTTTATGTGGGTGCTCCATGTGAGTTTTTGATCTAGATGCATCTCCAGATACGAAATTATTATGTATTTTGCAGCATATGTTTTTAATACGAAGAACTGTCGATCAGAATACTGGTAATTTCCATCTTTGTATTCACCAAAAGAAACTTCTGGCTTTGTCTTTCTTGTAATATCTATTTTGGGAACGTCAATTTTTTTTCTTTGTTTTGTAGTCTTGAAAACTCGTATTTTTTTGAAGAGTGTTTATAAAAGCTTCTAAAGTACTATATAGAGTAATGGCCTTTTCTATGTCTTTCGATGTCCTTTCTTCTTGAAGCCTTTCACTTATTTCTTGAGACTTTACGAGAATAATATTTTAGAAACATACCATTAATGCATTTCAAGACTCTTAAGTTTTTCCTATATCACATTTGATTTATACCTATCATGGATAATGTGCGTATCAAGTATCAAGAACTTCTTGGTACTATTTGTATAATGCTTGACTGACTGACACAAACACTCCATCGACAAAGTTTTTAAAGATAAGAAGTCTTTTTTAAGGGGAGACTATAAGATATTCCATCTTTTGATTGAAGACCCACAAAAGGTATAGATTTGTTCTAAAGAAAAAAATTCAACGCAGTGCTTGCTGCTCTCCACAACGACAGAGCTAACTAGTTGTAAAGAGTGACCCGTGCAAGAAATGAATGTGGTCAAAACATTTATTTTTTTTTTGTTCTAGCACAAAGACGTTTGCAGCATATAAAAATATTGTTGACATTGTCATTTTTATCCTCTACAGTTATTTAGATGACAACCTAGAAAATCAAAATTAGAGTATTTGCCATTTTTTCAACTTTATGGCCATAGGCATATAAAAATTAAGAATAAATGTCAAAAATCGTTCAACGGGAGTTTCCATAGGTGGCTCATAACATACCACAATCTGAGTGCGACACAACAAATGGCGTTGAATCCACAATTGTGGAATAATAATCATTGCATTAACTTGGTCTACTAACTGTATAATGAAGTAATTGACAGTCGTATTTAACAAATATGAGAAAACACCTCTTCTTTTATTTTCACATTTTGCTACATGTTGGGACATAAAATAATACAGTCTGTCATATAAAATAGTGGCGACTTTTTCGAAAAACCCACGATTTTTATTTTAAAAAATTCTACCTTCACTTCCATGCAAATTCGTCAGTAATACGCCCAGTTTTCACCAGCATCAATTATTGCCTGGCATCTACGAGGCATGCTTCCCACGTTTTCGGGGTATTCGACCGGAAGAGACCTTAAAATTTTTCGAATTTGTCACGAGAGCTGATCCAAATTACATGGTCCGATTCTGCGTACTTTCATCTTAATATCAGCCCAAACATTCTCGATTGGATTGGCATCGAGCGCTTAAGCCGGCCAATCAGAAGTGACGACGCCATTTCGTTCCTTCCACAAGTTACACGCTTTACTCTGATGTTTCGGGTCGTTGTCTTCCTAAAGAATTCAATACTCGTCCTCTTTTCCAAACAAGTGTTTTGCAGTCGGTAATAAAGCTTTGCAGTAAATTTGGTTCAGTTTTTCGGCGTCCAAGTTGTCAGTGAATAGGTATAAAGTGTCGAAACCCTTTTGTGAGACACACCCCGCGAACATGAACCTTGACTAGCTGTTTTACGGTGCGTTGGAGTAATCTGCCTCTTGATGTTCAGGGGCGTTTCATGATCGAAAATGCACAAAAGAATGCTTCGTCGGAGAAGATTACGTTTCCCCAGTCACGGTCCGAATTCTCTTGCGCCCACGCGAGACGTTTAGCGACACTCAACAAAGGTTTTTGCAAAGTCGTTCGATATTTCGGCACCTATTTGCGTAAAATTTCGACACCTTTATGGAGAGTCAAATTAGGATTTTTCGAAAACAAAGTGAGAATCATTTTCTTGACTTTCTTCGACACTTTGCCAGAGGATCCACGATTTGGAAAGTTATCGATATTATGTACCGCCAAATACCGCTTCACATACTTGCTTACAAATTGCCAAGATTTTCCCATGTATTTGACGGCGTCTGTATGAATCATTTTAGGACCCTTGGGGTGTGAGCACAAAAATACAGTCTCGTAGCGCGGCACTCATTTTATTTAACTTGCCAAAATCTAGCTAAATAAAATGAACAACTGATTTCTTTGAAAAAGTATTTAAAACAAAGGTTCCATCTACATTTACAAAAACAAAGTAAAAAGTTACGATTCACGTGTTGTCGATAATCACCCCCACGCTTTTATCTGACGGACTGCAAAATTGTGAAATCAGTTCTACACAACCAAGAAAATTATTATTTCTTATGACGCCTGATATTTCATTATAGGCATGACTAAGTTGTCAAAGGGAAGCTAAAAACTTCATTACTTCAACAATTCCTAGGAGAACATTTCACCAATAAAAAACTTCTTCGTTATACAGTTTGCTATTTTACAATCCACTTTTTGTGATACTTGATTTCTACTAATAAATTTTCAAATGCACTCCCTTTGATCAGAATTGTTGTCATGATCGCTTATTATACGGATATTTTTCCAATCATCAAATCCCTTAGTTGCTAGATATATTTTTACAGTTTGCATGGAGTATAAAATACTCGGTTGATTTTAAATAAACTAAACAATTTCGCTTAATGTGTTCTCCATTCATTAGCTTTTTATAAAATAACCAATTGGTACAAAATTTCTCTTTTTGGTGGTATGCTTGTCTTTCAATTTTTTTAAAGCCAGAGTCATCGTTTTGTTGAATTTAATTGTAAGCTACCAACTCACAAAGTTCAACATTTACGCATCACAAGGCCGGGTCATCGAAATATAATTGGGTCTCTACCTATTTCGGAGTATTTTCAAGGTCTGTGAGCTGTATATTTGGTGCAGTACAACTTGGGCTTGGAAGTCACTGAAGTCGATCGCAACGATTGTGATTGATGCGGGCTATATAGAAGGTTCTGGAATTGATTCTCGAGGACTCCGCTAATGTCGTGGATGGTGATCATTTTGGAAAGTTCCTAATTTCTTTGTGGTGTATTATTTTTGTGTTAATATAGATGTTTTTAAAAATGTATACGTCGATGAACAATAAATGTACGACTTCAAAGTTTAAAAGTTATAACCTATTTAGTTACTCTGATTAAGCTCACCTCTTCTTTTACACAACTCAAAATTTTGCGCCCCCTAATTTCCAATGTTCTAGGCTGCAGCTTATTCGGCCTATAAGTTAATCAGGACCTGTTGTTGGGACTAGCAGTTGTCGATCGATAACAAATGAATTTATTTATAACAACAAAAAGGTTAGTTTATGAAATTTTGTCTTATTAGATTCTTTTGTACAGCTGATCGTACAGCAATCGTAAACATTTCGTATTTACTAATAAACCGCTCTGAAGGAGCGGTTAATTTTTCATATATTAAAAATTCATTTCAGTCACCAAAACTTATTGCAAAACAATTAGGTCACATTTCAAGCTTAAAACAAAAATAATACCCGACAGTTTAATTATATATTTTATACAATCAATTAAAAAAATTTTTCTCGTCTAGAATAAAATTCACTGAAAAGCAAATAAATTATAAGAAACAAGCTATTTCCCGTAAAAATAAACAAAAATATGAAAAACTACTTTAAAAATATCAAAATAAAGAATTAACTAAATTGGTACCTGAGTTGACCACGACATTCTTGACTAGTAAAAAATCCCAAATAGAAAACACAATCACAAGCGCGCGTGGGGTCCTATTAAACGATGGGTATCAATTGATTCACAAATAAACATTAACATATTTAATTATTCTCACTTCTCTGCAAACAATTTTAAGTTGCAGTCCAGCTAAAACTAAGGCAGCAGCCGAACAGAAACTGCCCGCTCAAGGTTACCAACCAAACCGCAACTGCTGATAAGCTATTTTTTATAATTACAAGACGGGAAGCTAGCGAAGTAATTCAAAATGATTAGTCGCACTGAAAATCACTTATGAGGCTATACGCGAACAAACAGAAATAATCAACTAAAATTAACAACCACCTAAGCGAAATAATAAAACCAAGCGCATATTCCATCTACTGCGTTATTTATAGCATTCTTTCCGTCGATGATGCAATACCTGCAGGCGACACCGCGCAGCAATGCAAAATTCAAGCCTTGGAGATGGCGATTGTGCCGAACCAAACCGTATGAATCATTGATTTAGTAAATGGGACTAGTCATCCACCAAACAATGTCAGGAGACCGGTTTACTCAAAATAAATTGGAATTCATGTTGCACAACCAGGTATTCAAATTTAAAACAACCCCGTTTACATTAAAAAATGTAAGTTAAATTTTTTCCTGGCGTACTTGGTGGGAAATAACCACACCAAGACATTACTGTTCTTGAACATCAACCGACAAAAAAGTGATGTAATGATGCAAAAACGTGGTGATCTCAGTGTTTTCTTTATAAAAATGATGTAGCACCAGAGGTGACACCATAGAACAAAAAACGTCCATAAAATCTAAATTTTTAAATATATATATATATAACTAGAATTTCTATTAATATTTTTTATTTGTTTATATAAAAAATTAGAACTATATTTATAAAAATTACATATAAGCCTAAAAAGTTTTTAGCCCAATGTATTTTCTTTCTAATTTGTGTTTTACAAATTTTGTAAAGATGTCAAATTTGTTCGTGTCTTAATTTGTTCATTTACAACTCCAATTAAAAATATGAAGATTCATTATTTATTTTCTATTTCAATATCTTATTCGAATTTGAATACCTACGAATACGAGCGAATATGAATACAAATAACTACAATATACTGCAAATAATAATAATCTAATTTTCTCAAAAATTAATAGAATAACGGATAAAATTTGTATGAAACAAAAAGATCATAGAAAACTGCATGTGACATCACCCTCTTCGATATTCCGGTTATATATCGGATCGAAATACACGACTATTGTGTGTGTCAAGGTAGATTATAGTAACACGTAATGCCAACAGAAAGCGTTGCTGGAATGCAACACAGAAGGAATGAATCATTCCTTCATTGCTACAAGTGCAGTTGTGATCACAGCGGAAAACCATGGAAGCAAGCAATCGTGGGCACCGATGAGCGGTGTATTATCTGTGGAGGGGGGTGGGTGGAAATATATGTGACTGCTTCGGATATCCATACAAATTTAGCCCTATATGAGAACACATCACTGAATGTCGTAGAACTACATTTTGCTGGAAAAAGAAGTTTAAAGGCGGCAAGGAATGTACAAAGAAAGGCACAAACAATGGGCGTCCAACAAATGTGCGCAAGCCATACATCATCCAAAGTGTGTCCTGCCTGATAATGGCAATATTCGATGCATTAGCGAATGTAACAGATCTGTTTTGCGAAACTTCATATATCACCATTCATGAGGACTTGAAGACAGCGAAGATCTATGCGGAATAGGTTTCCCATAATTTGATCGCTCAGCAGAAACAGAAACGTATAGAGACAGGTTTCTGTACCTATACAACACGGATCTAAAGATGTGCTTTAAATGTTCGGTCACGGTACATGTAAGATGCTAGAAAAAAGCGCCACTTTATGAAATAGCAGTCCATTAGAAGACCTCGTCCCAAGAAGCCAAGACCGAGATTGTTTATTCCAAAACGAATAACGAATATCTTTTAAAATCAAAAGAGGATTCTACTCACAGGTTGGCTGCCTCTTCACAGTACGCTTACGTACTGAGCAACGTTACCATGGGAAAAGGATACGCCCGCGTTGTTTCAACATGACAATGTGTAACACCTCAGTCGCCATGCAGGCTCTCGAGTACACCGTACTGTTTCACGCCCCATTTTTTCGCTAAATTTGGGCAGAGAAACTACTAAGAAATTCTCCTGTCTACAAGCGATGAGTCAGTTATCACCTTTACATTTTGAGCTGGGACTGTGGCCAGACAAGAAAATGATCCATGGAGGAAATGGAGGAAACGGATCACCCGGTCAAACGAGATAGCATTCCATTCAGATAAGAGAAGCCTGAAGAACAACAGCTACGCAGAAGATTCGCGAGCGAACGACTGAAAAGCAAAAGCCACCTTCGCGGTATGGAAGGGGAAGAGCCAAGAGTACCTGACATATACCGATAAAAACATAACAATCATCTTAAGATGCGCTGTAATATCTAACAGTAAGACAGTGCTACTGGCTCTTAGAAGCGAGAGTTATGGAACTTTGCAAAGTTGACTATGATCGAGATTCGATTCTCAGATTTTATCATTGGATCAAAGCATATGTTAAGACTCCGGGAGACGAGTGTGCAGGCCAGCCGATTAAAGAGACAGTGATAGGACCAGGACCGCCGATATTCAAGATAATTACCAAGGAGCTCGTAAAGAACCGGACGAGAGCAAGATGGGAGCATGAATGGTAAGCAGCAAAGGGGCGACATATATTCATGGTCGACAGGCTGCGAATTGTTTTAATCGGCTCACTGTCCAGCTTATCACAGGACATGGCAATTTTTGGCGCTGTCTCGTGATAATCCAGAATGTGACTAAAATAGATCAACAACTCCATGTACACCCTGCTGACTTGCAACACGAAGAAGACCACGATTAGAACGGAGAAAGCCCTCATCACGAACGGGTAAAGATGGCCACGAACGCGAGAGGACATCAAAAGATTTTCGAGTGTGCGAGTGGTGGACGGCTCTTACGGTATTTGCAGAATAGTACGCTAGATTACACGTGGACGCGAGCTTAGGCAAGTTAGTGCTGGTAAGAGATGAGAACTCTTGAATATTAAAAATTAAATATACAGAAACTGCGACGTATGTTGAAGTACATAAATTAGTCTGTTTCCTTGTCCAAAATTATAAATTATAAGAAAACTCAGAGCCATCAGTAATTTCAAGTCGTCTGACTAGGGTATTTAAATGGCATGCAAATTAATTTACAGTCACGATACATTTTAGGATATTGAGCACTGTGCAATTCAGGTTCAGAGTAAGAATGACGAACGTATTATTTGTAATATGTACCTGGACGTTACTGTGTATATTGAGTCGATAAATTGTATGTTTCCAAACTGTGGAGTTATGTGACCAAAAAATAGTTTGCAGCAGATTTACGAAATTGCTAGATTGACGGCAAAAGTGCATAGACATTAAAAGGAGTAAATATTTGTAGTGCTAGACATTTTTAAAAGCCCCAAGAACAAGAAGTTTGCTCCCTTTAAAATTAATTTTGTGTTTACTGTTAGTGCAATTGTTAGATTTCAAAAAAATTACTCTTCTGTTCCTAGATTTTATGTACAATGGAATGTACACCATAAAACATAAAACATTGATTGTTCTAGCGTACCATGTTAACCAGTTCCCGAATTAGACCCGGAAAAAGTTTGGTAACCACAAATCTTTGGAGAACATGACTGTTAAAAGGTAAGGTAAAACTGTCAAGTACGTTAATCTTATTTTCATGATTATCTCTAACAGGACGCACGAAAAGATTTGGAAACTAAAAGTGTTCTGGGCGATATTGAGGGAATTAAGGCAGAGGAAAGAACAGTTAGAATCAGCAAAAACACTCAAAGAGTTGAAAAGTTCGTAGGAGAAAAGACCTGCCAAAGTCGGACATTAACAGATCATCGTTCCGAAGGATTATGAAGGAATATTTAGGGCCCAAATCATATAATATACAGATAAACCAGCCAATTAGCGAAAACACAGCTTGTAGAAATTTCTGTTTGTTAATTTAATGATCGAATTATTTAAAAAAGAATTATAAGACACGAAGATTTGGTTTACGGATGAAGCCCAATTTACCTTAAGGTTAAGCGAACAAACAGAACTGGAGGATATGGCAAACGAAAATGTAGTTCTCAACAGTAAAGCCCTTACATTCGAATCGGGTAACCGATTGGTGTGCAATTTGCGCAGACATAGTAGCAGGGGCTATTTTTATAAACAAAAACATAACTAGAATGTCCAAGAATAAAGTTTTTTCGTATTTAATGAGCTTGAAAAAAATTAACCCTAACTGGTTCATACAATACAATACGCGACTACATCGCACTGGAGAGTATTTTAACGAAGGGTCATCGCATTTGATTCTGCGAAGTTTATCAGGCATAATATTAAATGGGCACTCTACTCACCAGATCTAAATCACTGTAACTACCTCTTGGGCAGATACCTAAAGGACAACATTTACAGAAAACAAATTCGATCTCAAAGAAGCAATCACGAGGCAAATTGATGCAATAAGATTAGAAATGCTATCAAAAGTAGTAAGAAATTTTGAAGTCCGTTTAAGGCATATTATTGCCTCAGAAGGCACGCACTTTGAAAATTTTGATGATTTACTAAATAAATACTTAAATTGTTTTTCTTTTTTTAAACCCCGAAATCTTAATTTCGCAATCTCGAGCTTTGAAGCAGGAAAAAGTACTGAGCTACAAAAAGAAAACTTTTTGATTGGTGGATTCCTGGTCAGAGGGTTAGAAACCACAATTTAAAATAAGCGTATCATGTAGCGTATTCATTGGGGTGGTCAAAATCAGGAAATTTTAAATTTCGCAATTTCGAACTTCAAAACGGGAAAAAAGTACCACGCTAGACGAGGAATTTTTAAGTGGATTCATGAGCAGTTCAAAGAAAACGGAATCAAAGTGGTACCAAAATCCGTAAATCCACCAAATAGTCAAATGTCTCACCAGGTGAAAACTTATTGGTTATTAATACAACGTAAGTTGAAGATAACTAAGCAATCTTCAACCTTAAGGATTTTAGTAGGCTTTCAGTAGAAAATTCAATTACTTGACAGACCGTAATAATTCCTAAATGTAATCTTAACTGGAAATAACATCTTAAAAAGTTAACAGAACAAAATAAACACTGATAATTTGATATTGTTAGTCCGGCTTTTATCACACGCCATCTTTAGCAGATGATAAGGTCTACAGTTGTTTAAATACACTGAAGGAAAGTAGTTACGGTAAAAAATCCGCTAAACACATTATGTATAGTAAAAAGATAAGCCAATCTAAAGGCACTTCTATTAAATACAAATAATCCCACAAATAAACATACGAACGACGCCGGATAGCGTCAAATCTGTTTAAGAAGACAAAAATGTAGTCACGATTTAAACATCATTAATTATGTCTGCACTGCATGTCACGCTCTTAAAAAATAAATAAATAAATAAATAAGCACTCGATGGCATATAGAACGTTAACAGCAGCCAGGAAACGGTTTTAGTAAACATACACTACGCAGATTTTAAAAACATTTTAACGGAAAGCCTCCACTATATTTACTCCTAATTGATTATTTACATAACCATGTGAATGATTCTTACAGAAATTTCAAGTATGCAGTGCTTTTGTATACTACAATTGAAAATTTTAAAAAATAAATTTCTATTTTTAGTCCTTATAACAAAAATTGAAATATTCTACGAGTTATAAAGGAAATCGTGTTAAAAAATACTATTCCCAATAATTTCTGAAATATAAAAGTTCGAATTTTGTTTAATAGTAGACAATAATACATATGCTGCATTTACAGAAATTAACAATGAACATATATATGAATAGCAGCATTCAAGTTTTACCGATATCTTTCCGAAACCGGTAGCCTTAATCTTGAACTCTCTAATATCTCTAAATATTCTAAAATGTTTAAAACGTGCTTTTAATAACTGATCTACATATGTATCAAACTTGAGCATGGAGATGCTTGAAATCGTTCTTAAAAAGTTACTAAACAAGCTAATCAATTTACGTCGATTACATCATGTGTTATGTTGTTAAAGCGAAGTGGTTGTGGCCAGCGAAGCTTTATTTTGCTACTACGAGCCCGTAAACTTTGTAAAACTACTTTTTCTAAGACACTTGCCCAAATATTTCAAAATTGGTACATTGGTAGACCTCGATGTGCCGGATGCCATAAAGCGTAACACATTTTGATACCAAAGAGAAATCATCAACGAACAAGTGTTCCCGTGAAACTCCATGTAAAATTAGAAAAACAAATGAAATGTATGTTTGCTTCATTTTTTTAAGTTAACCCATTCGCTATTTTATTCTAAATTATATATTCATTCATTACTATTGAAGAAACACTTTAATCCACTTGTATACTTACACAATTATTACTATTTTATGTATTCTTGGTTTCGAGGCGTGTCAAAAAAGTTAGATATTTCGACGGTAATATGGGGCAGCTGCGCGCGCATATATTCAGACACTTCCAGAAGCACCATCTAGCGTAGAGTACACGTGATCGTCAGGGTAAACCCGCTGCGAGCAGTCAATCGTAGGGACACAGTGCAATGAACCAACAAATAAAGATCAGGTTGTACTACATATTGGGGGAAATTGTAACGGAGATGTTTGTGGAAGAGTATGGTTGATTCAAACGCTTTCGCGACGACGATTAATGGCGGAGGAATTGGCAGTTCGTAAAGACACGAATATGAAACCAATTGAAAATATCTGGAAATATCGAAGAAGAATATTACCGCAAAAAAATTAATTAGAACAAAATTTTGAGATTAACAGCTCTTAGAAATAGTTCTTAAATTAATATTAAAGTTTCATGTATTGGTTTACTAGTTATTGTGGCAATGTCTTGTTTGCTTTATATGTATGATCTTAAAAACAAATGTTACATGTTATTATACAAATTAAAAAACTGTACATGGCCGAGCTACGTCATACTGACTGTATTGAGATCTAGCAATTCATTTTATACATATTATAGACCTATTAGACACAGATTAATATCCGAATTAATTAGATTATTGTTCATATGAACCAGTAGACCGCAAAATGCATATAAATATTAAATTTATTTAACCAACAACAAAAAGATTGTTTGTTACCGATTTAATTTTCAGATAATTTGGTGAATGTCTGTATTTCTTTGATTTGAAAATTTCATTAAAAATAAGAGCCAAATCCATTGTTTTTATTGCAATATCTTGTAACATAGTTTCCCAAAAATTCCTTCTTTTGACTCACGCATGTGAGACAAATTGCGACCACTTACGTAGCTTAATTTGTTTAAAAAGTGCCGCTTTCAACTACGCGATGGTTCAGATTTTACCGGGAGCACAGAATTTACACCGTTAAAAATATTTTATGGGTGATTATATTTTACGGCTATAGTTTAAGTTTTCCACGTTTCCATGCTTATAAATAAAGTTTCCCTAAAAAGGCTCTATTCAACAACCAAAAAAAAATATATATATGCAACTGCAGGTGCTACATTTATTTTCATAGAGCCAATCCGTACGACTCATATTAATATAAATAAAACTGCATGCTCCTCAATGTTTTAACGACATCAATGGTAGCACTAAAATGACAGACATTAGTAAAGACACAGCATGACTCTATTTCTGTAAGGACGTACATGTATAAATAACTTGACAAACTTCAAATTTGTGCCACCAGAAACAGTAACCGACCAAGACCCAATTTTAAATTCGTTAACTACACAACAGCTGCAAGAAACTCCAAATTCTAATGCGTTGCATAACTTTTTAAATATTGAATATCTATAAATTCAAATGTGAAAACGAAAGTTAAAAATAATGGGCGACTAAAAAAATGTTATCGAGTACAAATAATACACCAACAAATGAGGTACTGGGTATTAAATATGAAACAAGAGAGAAGGGTAAAACAAAAAATTGTCAACAAACATAAAAATAGAAGTAAACTTAAATAAAGGAGAACAACATACAAATAAAAATTGCAAAATTTGAAAGCTACACGTTTAATTCATTAGTCTACAAGCTGTCAAATAGCGATTACATAATTAATAAAAATGGAAGACAAGTGAGAAAAACAATTCATATATAAAGCTAAAAGAATACATATTGGAGGAGAAAATAAAAGGATTTCCTAAGGTTGTAGGAATATTGCCTAAAATATATAGTACATGAGAATAAAAATAAAGTGTGTGAAAGTTAGAACTATCAATTACGTCCTTGTGGTAAGAACATCAAGATGTAGGCATATGCATATTAGTTAGGAGCAGAACTAACACCCCCACCCCAAATATGAAACGAGGAGTGTTCCGAAGCTCGGGAAAGTGATTTTATTAGAAGCGGGTAGTTGGAAAATGTTAAATAGTGACTCTTAGCAGCCAATATGTCGTGGACAACGAACGACGCTTTTTCTGTAGAAGCATACATTAAGAAGAAGGATTCGATATTTTTGAATATGCTTTCAACTTGCATCTCAACCCCTTATTCCCAGTACAAAATAGGGGAAAATGGGGAACTTCAGAAATAGTAGTTCTGTAGTGAGAAGAGAAGAAGGAAGACTTGTCTAATCGTACTAAGTCTTTATCAAATTATTCCCATAAGATGTTTGTTGTGGAAGAACTTCCCCAACATGATTGGAAAAATTCTCTGAATATGTGTGGAAACATTTTGAAGAACGTGTTTTAAAACACCACACAATATTTTCTTTTCCCGAAGAAGCGCACTTGTCCACTTGTCAAGATGCGTTAATCCATGAGATATCCATAGAAAGTCCCTCCATAGCGAACATGCCACTTTTTGGTGTGTGGTGAGTAAAGTTGGCGCCATCGACTATCATTCTTTTAAGGAAAGATCAATGTGTTACTGTCACTTATATGGAAATGATGCAACAGCTTTTCACAAAGAATCTTCATGCGTTCGCGTTCACAGCTCATACAGCCAGAGCTTTGCTCCAAGTGCTCTTATGAGTGGTCCAATTGAGATGTTTAGATGTTTTCTGAGTGACTAAACTCTCAAGCTAACTCGTTTCCCTTGTAACTTCTTTCTACGATAATAATGTAGAAGATGAGGTTTACAAACATCAACTTAGTATCCTAAAAACCCAACGTCAATAAATTACGCGTATTCCTCAAGACGTGTTGTAAAAAGTCATGAAAAACTTTATAATACAATTTCAACAGTTCTTTAAAATACATTGTATTAAAACTTTCAGTTTTGTGGTTTTTATCCTGTACAAATAAGATTTGTGTATATTTATTTATGTCGTGACCTGAAGGCTTCTGCTATATGTATACGAAATGTACCTAAAATGGTTTTTATATGAATAAGCCTAAACACAAAGAAAAGCTACATCAGAGAAAAAGCGTATTTCCAGTTATTAGTTTCCCAAATACAATATTCGTGATTTTGTGCTCTTTCATAGCAATTATTCCATTTCCATATATATTATATATATATATATATATATATATATATATATATATATATATATATATATATATATCGCAAAGAGTGGCAAGAAAGAAAGTCATTGGCACGTATATATTACACAATATAACGTATAATAATGGTCAAATATTATGACATTTATCTGAACTTCTAAACTGATCGCTAAGAGACACCTATACGGAACGTAAGAAAATCCATAATAGGACAGGAAAGACACCAAGGACTGCACAAACAAAGTAAATACACCATGTCTTGGTATCCAAAAGAAGAGCAACATCAATAAAGAATGTACGGACATGTAGAGGTGCGTGTTGCGATTGAAACCGGAAGAAACGCATTACAAACGTGTATAAAAGAAAAGTCCAGGAAATAAGGAAATGGAATAGTATAAATTTCAAAGGGGAGAGTAAGGACATATAGATAAAATCTAGAAAGAAAACTACAACATATAAAAGCAAAGAATATAAAAGAAGAGGAGATGATCAAAAAATCCATTATGAAGACTGCTGAAAACAATGTAGGAATAAAAACGGTAGAAAATAACGAATGGTTCAATAATAAATGTAGGGAAGTAATAGCCTTGAAGAAAATGCTCCCAGAAAATATCAAGCAAAACAATACAATGTATAAAGCTAAAAATAAGTTAGAATATTATGTTGAAAAAAGAATATATATCACATAATCATATATACAAAAGATGTAGAGTTGAAAAGAAGAACTAATGATAGAACCATAGACACAAAGAGGTAAATATTCTTCACGACAGACTGGCACTTAAATTTCTGAAGAGAGTACTGTAGAGAACTTCTAAATTCAACTAAAGGACACTCAGAGCTTTAAAGAAAATAAGGTACACAACAGTACAGCCACTAGTAAAAGGGCCAATCGCAGATGAAACCAAGGAAATAATTGCAAGCCCCTGGAAAGAATAAGATTATTAGAAAATCATTTAAGTATGAAGAGAAGCAATATGCAGTAAGATCCATTTATTGAGTAAGAGAATATGGTAGGAAGAGAAGATGTCAGTGGAAAATATAGTCTCACACAAAAAAATTAAGAAAAAACAATAATCTCCGTGGAACAATACTAAGTGTAATATTTAGAAAAAACAGTCAACAATAGATAGTATAGACCAAATCAAACAAATATATGAGAGTAAGAGTTTAATATGAATGTACATTATCTATTTATAGATTTCAAATAAGCTTTTCACAGTTTAAACAGAAAAAAAATTATCAACGGCTTGAAACAACTAGGATTACTAAATAAATTGGTAAAGCTTGTTAAAATGATTCTAGAAACACCACAAGCGAGAATAGTAATTGCAAATATTAAATATAAAACATTTAGTACAAAAAGTAGAGTAAAACAAGGTGGTACTCTGTCGCCAGCTTTATTTAAGGAGGAAAATAGATACATGCAGAAGCTTATGTACAAAAATAACACAAGTAAACGCCTACGCAGATTATGTGGTAATAATGAACAAATATAACAAAATGACGAGTGCTGCAAGATCTATCCAATAATAACATCATATATGAAGTGATCCATATTAAACTTTAGGATGTTTTTCGTGAATAAAACAAAATATTGGAATAATCCGAATTTTACTACTATCAGTGTAAAGTATAGACTTGGCAGTTACATACGATATCAGCTAATGCCATCCACATCTTCTCTGGCATACGATCATTCTTTTAGCGAAGTTCTGCATCATGCTTTCCCATAAATGCAAATCTGTTTCAATAATTACACGTCTGATGCTCTCTTTTAGCCCTGGAATCGCAGCCGATTTATTAACATTAAAACTCTCTTTAAAATAGTCTCGATTGAAACCACATGTTAGTCAAATTAAAATCGTTGGTTATCGCTGAAAAAGAGAGCTGCTTAGGATTTTCCGATAACGTACACCATTGACAATAACAGCGCTACTAGCTTCGTCCTCAAAAAAGTAGAAATCAATGATTTGTCTAGCCCACAAAGCACACCAAACAGTGCATTTTTGTTGATGTATTGGTTTTTCATGGATAGCAGGTGGATTTTCACTATTCTGATGAGACAATTTTGACGATTCACAAAGACATTTAAAGAAAAATATGAGGTTTTTGCAAAAATCGGCGTCAACTATGTTCTCTAAAACAAAGTTCACAAATGTACAGCGCTTCTAGTGGCCTTTGGTGAACATAACTTTATCAAGCAACTATATAAATTTAAATCCTAAAGTTGATTTTGGACCACTCTATTTAATAATAACACGAAAATGAAAGTTTATTATACTCCACATAATATTCTAACTAGGAATAAAGATGGCTCACACTGAATTGAAATGAATTGCGAGGAGACATTTTACGCTATGTTAAAGCCCAGAAAATCGCATGGCTGTAACTAATTAAACGAATGCTCAACAAAAATGTTAATGCAATGGAAACCAGTGGGAAAAAGACCCAAAGAAAAATTGTACAACCGACGGAAATAGGAATGACATTGAGCAACCAAAAGAAATAGAAATGAATGACAGAACAAGTGAAGATCAACGACCGATTGTAGCGCTTAAACAAAAGTCCCAGAAGAGGGAATCAAAATGCTGCCATTATTAATAGATCCGAGAAAAATAACTCCTCAAACCTTTTGAACAATCCTGCATTCCTAAATTTTATTTGTTATTTTAAACAATCGTTTAGCAAACACGCTGACTTTTCATTTATTTATTAAGTGAAAGATAAAACGGTGATATTGCATTAGATATGATTAATATTTCAAATAGACATTGTAAAATATATCTTAAAAAACAATTAATTAACATTTGTGCAATATAGCTTATATTTGAATTTGTATGAAGTTATATCTGACTGTTCGAGAATGCAACTTTACCAAAAGTAAAACAAGTTATTTCGGTCGGTTGTCGAGATTATTAGCCGTTGGAATGTAAACGCATTTTAGTATCGCGTACGTTGTTATCTAATGCTCAACTGGTTTACAATCAGAAAAAAAGGCAAAAATAATGCTGCAACATACTTTCAGATCTCAGACAACTATAAATTTACACGTGTACGACTCGGAAATAGGCTGACAAACGAGCACGCATTAAGGGCTTGTTCACATATTCCGCAAGTAATAAAACGCAGGTAGCGTATGTCTATTAGAAAAGCGGCTGAATTAAAAGAGAAGTAATAATGAATTTATTATTTAACCAAATGCCCCAAAAGCTTATTAGTCTCTGCGGACCTCAGTTCTCCTTGAACCGCTCGCTCTGATAAAGAATCTTGGAAATGGTGGCAATAAAATGCACTCGGGGTTCTCTCTATTTTCTTTTACAATGTTTTCATTGTTAATAGTGCATAAAGGCTAATAAACTATTACAAATTCGCTGGAATGTATACTTTATCCAGTGCCTTCTCTAGGTCTTGTTAGCCGCGTGCTAATGTGCTTTTAAACTCATTTCCACAATCATAATTTTTGTCGTCTTATCATTGAGTCTAGTAAACATTAATTAGGTACCTATTGTTAACCAACCTGTTATAACGAGTGTCTACAACATTTGATACTATACTTTGGAGGCTGTAATCTAAAACCAGTCTAGATATGTAGTAAAAATTCCTTCAATACTCCAGAAGTGTGCGTCAGAACTAAACGTGACTAAAAATGACCTTATTCAGACAAGAGAAAAAAATTTTCCATAAAAAATGCTAATCAATTCAGACAATTAAAATAACATCTGCAAATATATGTATATATTGAAATATAACTCATTTATGTAAGTTGTAACGTAATCGTTGCAGAGGCCAATTGAAAGTTGAACGCACCAGCTATTGCTTAAATATTTGAAGTTTTCTATTGTGAAGTAGTCCAAAGCCGATCAACCAGCATTAATAGCACAGAGAGGGAACGATAACCTTTTGCAAATTGCAAGCAATATCAAATTCTGAACCCAACCCTGCTTTTTTAGCACAACTGATGAGCTAGTATCAACACAAACGTGATCATCTTCATAATGTAGTCTCATATGTTCAAATTTGAAGTGTTGCAAATCATAAAAAACCAAAGAAACTGGACTGAGAAGTATTGGGGTTATAATGAAGAGTAATGTTTGAATTCACTTTGTAACCAGATAATAATTTGCAATAAGTTGCGTGCTGTAAAACAGATAAGTCCTAAAAGCCTCCTGCTGTCCAAATATATTTAAACAAAATTCTGCAAATTATTGTACTCTCATGGTCAGTGGTTGTGGAATAATATTTATATTTTCGTAAATGGTAACACGTTGAACAATTTGTTTGATTAAATGGAAATCGGCAGAACAAACTAATCAGCAAGTTCACCTGGTGGTAATATAATCAAGCATGGATAGATACGATTGGTAACACCAAACTTTCATAAAGTAATAGAATACAATTCGCCAACTGCTTGTAGTTCACAGATTGCCAAACGATTTCGAAGCAAGAAAATTGTCGAGCCATTCACGTATCTCATAAACACTTTGGAACCATAGCAAAATTGAAGAATCAAAAATTAAATATAACATTGTAAGAAGTACAGCAATTTATGAGCCGCCTATTTAAACAGGACTGTCTAGTTCGTGCAAAAATACCATTTGATAAGAGCACACTTGCCTAGATGAGCCAGTTGCCATGATGTTAAGTGAAAAATTCCGCAAATTAATTTTATAAGAACATATCCACAATCTCAACCTGAGTGCTTGTCAGCTTGCTCGAAAAACAAATGTTCCTAATTTGTTTAACATTTTGGGGAACGACTTACGGTGAAAAAGAAACAACGAAGTGGGGATGGATGTACATGGAATAACAGATCAAAAAAAGGAACAAATGGTAGTGCAATCCGAACATTTCTTCATGAGAGGTATCCAAGAAAGTCTTAATGTTGCACTCTTTCGTGCAAAAAGTAAAAGCTAGAGACGATCTGAAAAGTTTTAGGGCTCAAACAGCCCCTGATCATGATGAAAAACAGAATAAAACAGCAGGTCGAAAATCTATTGACACGATATCAGTGCGTGCGTGGTGTTATTATATTGTTGGGTAAAATGGTTACACTGCTCGCAAAACTCCGGAAAACTGCAAAACAAAATGGGAAGCAAAATTCCCAAAGATATTCCTTGTCTGACAAGCCATATGCCACTGGGTCTATCAACTCGAACATCTATCAAAAAGTGTTTGCAAAAACGTCTTTTGTCGTTTGTGCAACAATACGATGTTAAACCGCTTTTTTGACCAGGTCTCGCGAGTTGCCGCTACTCTAAGGCCACGAAAGAAATACACTGCTAATGCTGTGGTTCTTGTATTAAAACAGTGAATACACCAAACAGTCCAAAACTCCAGCTCATCGAGCAATATTGATCCAGCGTGAAAGGAGCATTGACAAAAATAGGTACAACAGCCCAAACTATCGAAGAATTCCGATCCAAGCAGCTCCGGAATTACGGAAAATTCAAACCGAATTCATGCAAAAATTAATGACATCAGTATGTTGTAAAGTTCGCGTTGCAATGTTTTTGTGTGCAGAACTAATTTGTAGTTCAAGACCTAGTAATATGTTTAAAGACTATATAGGTTTAATATATTTCCAAATGCTATATGTAAATTGTCTCAATTTCACTGCTCTAATTTTGCTGTGTTCACCCGTTATATAATATTCATCTAAATAAAGTTGCGTCTACGAAAACAATTTAAACCGATAGAATATAAACAACGTAAGAACTTTACGTTATTGTAGAATCGTTTCTTTAATGTACCTAGTGGCATACAACAACTTACTAATGAATGAGATCTTCCAAATTCCACCATATATGAAAACAGTGCGTGAAAAAGTATCTTTTTGTCAAGACTTCGGTTTTGCTACAAAAGTTAGTAGCATATTGAAATTCGCCCACGAATGTTTGCATCCATTTATAGTTACAGTTTTCCAACAAGTCTTTTATATGCTACCTTGCACTTTCCAAACTTCTAAAACTTCCCCATGTCGTATAGTGATTTACAAACAGTTGTCTGAACCACTCTGAGATGTTCTGCAAATTTTCTCACTTTTCAAATATTCTTTGGCATCCCTGAAGCGATTGTATCAATGCATTTTATTTTTATGCCTATAATTATTAAGCCCTTAACTCAAAGGTGGCTTATACTTGCATTTTATATATTTTTTCTGAACCAAGAAAAAAAAACGATACGATGTATACAACATTTATTTTTACAAGATAAGATTATAGAATTGTAAATTTTATTTAAGTGTTTTAAAGAGAATGTCGGCCAAGTGGTGTCCCTCATTTGTCATGTATCACTAAAGTTGTATTCTGAAGTTGGGTCAATGACTCCAACTTTACCCATTGTGCACCAAACAGTGATACGTTGTTGTGGAGAGACCTTTTATGGATATCTCGTGGGTTGTTATCGCTCTAATAACGAAAGTTTTTTTATTTACGCATCCCGTCAAGTGGAAATGTACTTTGTCGGTAAAGAAAACAACTACGTTGTATGCTACGCTCTCCAAGTTGTTTTTATATATTTGTTAATCATGTTAAGGTTCTTTTACAACGAAGGTCATAGTGCAAAATACGCAAAAATACACTCCGAGACGGGTGTCCGAAAAGCACATTGTGAGGTTATAATAGAATTATTATCCCAAATGTATGTTTCACCGGCAAAAGCGCTCTGTTTGTTAGGGCTCATCTAAGCAAGACTACGTGCGTCTAATAAAATCATTTCCGACACCCCCTGCCCACCCTTAGCTATATAAGCTTCCTTTAAAATTAAAAAGAGAATTTTGCCCTATCCTGTATATCATGTTTATTTTGTGTTCTTTGTTTTTCTTTTCTAAACTTCTCTTGGTATTCATGTTCACTTTTACTTAATGAAATACTTCTATTTCATCGTTTACTTATAGAATGACAACTATCTACCTCATCCCATCAAAATTATATTCATTCCGACTTTTACATGTACTTGCTTTGGTTTCGATATATCAATATACACTAGTCAAAAAAGTTTTCACTCTCAAGTTATCGGTAGTCGTTGCTTCAGTATTTAAGTTTTAATTAAGTACGGAATTTTGCAATTCCAATAGTCGTTTAAACATTTATTAGAGCATTCCAATAATTCGAATAGATACAAAGTAGCACAAAACTCATCACTCGATTTGTAAATCAAAATAATTGGTTCTGTTTGTTGATTATGTTTATTTAAACGATTACATTTCCAATCGAAAAACTTATTTTGCTTCACAACAACGCCCGACTCCATATAACTACCCAAACTCGATAAAGATCACCCTCCCTACTTGGATGACAGATTTGAGGACTATATTGCTCTCGAAACGTTTGTGCGTGATTGGCTGGTGTTACAACCATCTTCATATTTATCGAGGAACTGTATTTCTAAGTCGGGAGATTATGTAAAAAAAATAATTTTGTACGTTTGCATTCGAATGATGTTTCAAAAAAAATTCTCATTTATATTTAATTCACCCAAGTTTCCCCACATTTTATAAGTTTTCTTACTTTATCATTTATCTTATCGGTTCAAAATAAAAAGATATTGAAATGAATCATTTATAATATATTTATAAATCAAAACTTGCACTAGATATATAATGATCGAGTGAAATTTTCGCAAGAGCCTACAAAATGTTCTTCAAATACAATTTTATCGAATGGTCAAAGAATCTTATAGAATTATCGCGGTGCGTTTGGACAGGGGCTGGGCTTAGTCCTGGGACAATTGTCAAACATCGCGTATAATGCATATGGGAAAAAATGAAGACCATTCTAACCATTCCCCTGACAAATATTCTAAAAAAATTATAATATGACTTGTGGAATCACATTTGAACTCAGAAAATCGCAGGAAGGTTGAATATTGCTCATTGGAGTATCAATTATAGACGAAATTCGTATTTGTATACGTTATGAATAATAATTCAAATAATTAAACATTCAAATATTTAAATAAATTGAAATATTCAACTTCTTAAGTAATTAGAATGCTTTATGTATTGGAATAGTAAACTAAAATAGTTGAAATTATGCTAATATTAAGGGAGGCGTCTGTTTTTTTTTTGACAAAAAATCGATTTTGAGATATTTATTTTTCGCTCGCCAGGCCATTTTTTCCGCCCTGCAAGTTGTGACTTGTTTCTTCTCAAGAAACGTCGTGTTTTTTTGGATCAAAAAATTAATTTCAGGTTTTTATATTTTCGAAAAAGGCTAACGACCTCAGAATCGCAATATTTTTATTAATTTATTCGTATCTTTATACCTATACCTGCATGCTCGCCGCACCAGTTTTTCCGCGGTGCAAGTTTCAACGAGTTTCTCGCTAGTTACGTGGTGACCTTTGAACGAGCGTTGAATTTGATATCATCATATCTAAATGTTCGCAAAACAAAGGATCTTTTAAAGATCCAAATAAAACAAAGTGTGGTAGGAATAAAAAATGAAAGTTTCATGTGCTGATAAAAAATCTCCTCAAAGATTCGAGAATCAAGAGAAAAAAGGAGCTCGATGAGCAAGAAGAACTTTTTCAAGAGGCGTAAGAATCGAATGGTGATTGGTAAGCATTTTGTCTATTTTGTCTATTATAATTGTAAATAGTTGAATGCGAAATAGAAAAAAATCTCTAAATACGTTTTTCTCAAAATGGGGATTTTTCGCGCGGTGGACACGATTTCCCGGAAACCATTAATCCGATCGACCTAAAATTTTTTTTGTGTATTCATTGGAACAAGCTGGTCTGTATTCTACAACCAATTCTCAAAATTGAACTTAAAATATTTTATTTTACTTTAAAAGAGGGCAAAAAGACGTTTTTCCGAGAAATTTTTTCGCAGACTGGTATTTTTTTCATACTGATCTTAACAACTTGGTTGTAGAATGCAGACAAGATATATATGTCTACTTTAAGATGCCATTTGATTTTTTTGTTTTGGCAATACTGGTGCAAAGATATCCTGTCCACCGCACAATGAACGGTTTTTCAGGAGACGACTTCGGCGCACTCTGATAGAGTTGAAATAAATAATATAATTCTATATATATATATATATATATATATATATATATATATATATATATATATATATATATATATGTCTAATATATGTCATATATATGCCTAAGCATCAAGGATATCCAAACGAGATGCTTGGCAATACAGCCGAAATCGCTCGTTATATAGTCCGATAACGGTGATTCCAAAAATTTAGACGTGGATATTTCAATCTCGTGGTTCAAAGGTTGTGGTCATCGAATCTAACCCACTGAAAACTGCACGGAGAAATCCTCTCAAATGATAATGCCAAACCTCATGTTACAGAAAGTCAACCATTTAGGCTACGACACTCTACCTCACCCACCAAATTCACTAGCCCTCTTTCCAACCGATTAAAACATTCCTCCAGCACAAGGAACGCTTCCAAAATCAGGAAGCTGCTGTAACAATCTTATGAGATTTCATGGACCTCAAATACCCAGAATTTTATGTTACCGAAATAAACTTGCAAAAATGTTTAAATTGTAATGCCCCTTATTTTCATTAATACAGATATGGCATTTTAAAATTGGCCCTCAAAAAACTGCATTTTTCCACCAAACTGGTGCCAACTGAAAAAGAGAATCGAATGCTTTAATTATATCTACAAATTAAGGCAAAACATGTAGCTTTTCAATACCCTAGCTAGTCAAGTGTTTCTAAGCAACTATAGTAGTTGCAACTGATACAAAATAATATATAGGAAGGAAATCTTTGGGCGTAATTTCGACCTGCGAGTTAAAAGTAATGAGAGAAGTCAGTTTTAGAACGCCTTGCGACAGGAAACGCACAATCGAAGATTGCAGATTTGGTGCGATTAGAAAATAATCTGACAAACAATTCTACCAATTAAAAAAAAATACGTTTGCAGTTAATAGACTCAGCGTAGAAACTGAAAAAAAGATCTGTAATTAGAAATTCGTAATCAAAAAGACGTTAAATCTCATGCTGCTTTGTCGAAGTGCAAAGGTTAAAATTTGGTTGAGATGTTTCGTCCATCACCATATTCACCCTTCCTAGTAGTTTCTGACCTTCATTTACTTAAACAACACAGACTTCGCATTGTAGACCTCAAAAAACAATTTATTCGACAAAAAAATACAACAAATTATTAGTCAAACGTCGATAAAATTCATTTTTCAGCAAAACAATTTTGCGTTTTAATTGTACTTCATTATTTACACGAATTTTTCCATCAATCCATATATCACATTCAGAAATTTTACATACAGCTTGCACAGTATTTCAACAATACATTTCATATTTTTAGCGAACCAATTTTTACGAAAAGCGTTATTATGAATATTCATAATAACCGTTTATGGCCAGACAAAAATCCGCGTACATTATGCAGATTCGTAGACAACAAAGGTTTTCATTGAATATTCGGCAATTTTCCTATTAAAGGCAGGACTGACGTTTGCACAATTTTCTGCAGAACTATCTAGGTCACTACACAATATTGAATTACTTCACATTTCTAAAAAAGTTCCTTCATAATTACAAAATATAATTTTAGAAATTATTATTAATGAAAGATATGCTGCTTTTTGTATACATCAGGAGTGTATAAAAAACAGTAACACTAATGGTCTAGCTCAAGAATTGCTAAAACTGTAATCTAAACCCATCTGAAGCCTTTAATTAAGAGCAAATGTATAAATGCGCAGTTGTAGAAATTAAAACAATCAATACTGTTTAAGTCAATTAAAATAACAAACAAAAATGCAACATATTACAACCAACACGAATTTATTAAGATTAACAACCCTGTGAAGTGCAATTTCGATGAACTTTTTTTTTTATATTGTATAGCTCCGATTTGGTGTAAATTTGTGTAATGCACCCTAATTTTCTTATAGCACTCATCTACGACCTTTCTAGCTCGTTTTACAGTCCTCTACACTGGTGCTACACTGTTTGCAACGTATTTTGAGAGACAACAATCTGGTAAGCGGTTAAAGTGCGCGCGTCGCTGTCGAAGTAAGCTATAAAAGGCGTGGCTTCAAAGGGTATAAAAAATTAGAGCTCACCCCAAAACCAGCGCAACAAAATAATTCGCGAGCTTGCTAAGAGCATTCGAAACATTCAAAGATTGTAACAAGACATGCAGAGGTTACTAACGAGCTACGGAGGGTGGAATGCGTTTCCTAAGTACTGACGTACACTTTCGTACTACAACCATTCATGCTTTAAGTGCGCCGGTATATTAAACAATTACCACGTTTATTCTATCATTAAACGCAAACGACCACATTTAAAGCAACTTATCAGATACAAAAAGCATTTAATTCAAAATTATTCCTACTCAACAAACATCAATGCAAATGTGACTAGACTAGTCACCTGCTAATGATTAAAAACACGCCTTCATTCATGCGCCGTCAATGTTAAACATCGTGTGGGATAGCTGACAGTTTCAAAGGTTAAATCTGCTACTGAGTCGGTCAAAACGTAATGTTTTTCAACGCAGTGTGTAACGATTGATTAAATTTCAATTTGTTTCAGAAAACGCCGAGGACAGGTGTAACCACACTTTCATAGTTCCGCAAAGAGAAAAAAGTGTGCGAAATGATAGTTTATACAAGTTTAGAACGAAAATTTGGGATTAACTGATTATGAACAATCAAGGTATGATAAAGTCATTTATCCAAATAACCAGTTATCCGGATCAAATTTCACAAAGACCCGACGTAAATTATAAAAAAATAATGGAACGTTCGCTGCAAATTATGTTTCTGAAAATAGTCCCTAATTTTTTTAAGAACATGTCGGTTAATTTAGAGGACAAAAAAGCATTTAGAACTTCTTTAAGGTACTCAATCAGAATGCTTGAAAAGCTTTCGTATATTTTGTGTCAACATTATTTTTAGATACTTTAAAACCTTATATATAGAAATTGTCATTATTATCTGACTAATTTTAAGAAGTTATTTATAAATTCTATTGACCTTGTCCCAAATTGGTTTAAATAATCGACATATCAAAACTTGTGTGCGGTGTGCAACAGAGAAAATTGCTAAAGCAGTACAAACATCAATATCTTATAATGAATATCATTCAACCCAACTTTTTTCTTAAAAAATGGATTTCATTGTAAGGCACTTTTCCCCAACCCACACATATCCATGATAAAATTGATCATGTGTTCGTGGGTGATAAGAAAAAAACAATTTATTGGTTTTGGAATGTTCCCATTTTTTTCTCAACAGATGGTGTTTCTCGTTTATAAAATTTAGCTGTGTTATTGTTTATGAGTTAGCATAGTGCCCGATGGCTATAGTTCGTTCTAGTGTATTTTAAGTAAAAAGAACGAAAAATAATTTTCCGCTAATTTTATTGTTTTTCCAAAACGACATAAAGCGAGGAAGACATATGAAATATGTGTATGGTGTCTCGGTCGTAAGCCAGTAGCGCGTACCAGAAATGGTACGCGCGCTTCCGTTTCGGTAGTCTGAATATCAATAATGCATCCCGTGCTGGTTATCTATAAATGATTAGCGATAAATAAATATTAGCCGCAATTAAGGCAAATCGTCATTCGGATATTAGTGTTGCAAAGCGTCCTACATGAATTGTCCAAATATAACATTTTGACCCAGATAAGCGGCAACGAGTTTGGAGCAGTTTAGGAGAGTCGTCGCGATTGGTCATTAGATTAGAAGCAAGTACTGCTCCTATGGTATTAAAAAAACAAAAATAACGAAATAAACTTCATACTAGAACAACGCCAACGCAGAACAACATAGAGACGAAAACATTATAGGAAAATGCGGTCTAAGAACTCGGAACAAGAAAAAAAGACTCATACAGTACTCCAAAAAAGTTAGTCTCACAATAGAAAAACATGTGTTTTGCGTTACCACTGAGAAAATCATATATCTGAAAGACCCCTGGAAAAGGGAACACAATAACGATTCCCTAACTCATATCTATACAAACATATCCTGTAATGGACCATAGCCTTATATCTTAGATCATCCAATCGAAACTAAAGGAAATTACGACTCGACAAAAGAAAAAGAAAAAAAGCTAAAAGAGAACAATAAGAAATTGGAGTATAAATAAATAACTAGAACCGTAAGTATAACAAAAAAAAAAACGGCATAAAACAAAAATAGAAAGAAATAGTATCCACAATAAAAATTCATAATAAACTAAAAATACAGAATAATAAAATTAAATATTTGAAGCAAGAAGGACCGTAAAAAACAGAAGAGAATAAGGAATGCCATATATTAAATACAAAAATTATATTGAAAATTATTGAAATCAAAAAGATATAGTTATCATAGATCACCATTAACACCATGATATTTATATAACAGAATTAAAGAGGCAGCGGGATTTATAATAAAGCAAATGTCGGAATCGTAACAGACAAAAAATATGATACAGATAGGTATCGTGGGCAAACTACGACCATGAAAAGACTGTCTAGAGAAAACCCACTCCTACTAACTGCTATCTAAATGCGAAATCCCATCCACCACCCTGCCCAAATTCATTCGGTTGCAAAATCCCACATCACCAGATTAATCGGACCTTCCAATATGGAAAACCACCAAACAGAAATAAAAACCGCTACAAAATGGGTATTCCAATAAATCCTTATCCTATATAATCAGAAATATAAATAAAAATATCGACTTCCAATTCCAAAAACCCCCTGATCAACAAAAAAACATTCTAACGTTACATCAGGAGCATCACCAATAAAATTAGCCGCATACTAATGAGGAAAAACATTCGTACGGTCTTCAGTATCAATAACCAAATAACTGGGTTTATTCGCTCAATAAAAGTTCGCTGCCCTAATGAATGCCAAGGAGTCTACGAGATACCTTGTGAAGACTCCCAAAGAGCCTGCGTAAAGGTCAAACAAACCGGCAAATATATAAGCACTCTCTGGCCATATGGAAAGGCGATAACAGTTCAGTACTCCCTTCAGGCATAAACCATTGCTCCTCCCATTTCCCATCTCACCAGCAGGATTGTACGTGAGCCAAATGAAATAGAAAAACGCCCATAATGCCTAAACACAAGAGATAATAGCCAACGCTTATCCGTCATACGGAAATCCCTCATTACCCCGCACCATCTATTATGCAATACCCCTAAATCAGTAAACTTTCCCCAATCTAATGCATCTCCCGCCAAACTTTCACTTCCTATAACAAAGCAGGACACAAAAGGTCAGTCTTACTCAAGACTCGTAGCTTAAGAATTGGAGATATGATATTTAGTCATGAACACTTATATGAGGTTTTTCCATAAAAAAAGTTAAATAAAAATAAGATTTAAGTTAGAAAAGTGTTTTTTAACGAAAGATCAAAGTTTGATATTTATGACCACCTTTTGCTACTCTACGTATGATCATCCTCTTGTTAAAATAATGACTTTTGCACGTAAACTTGACAGAATCTCACAAGTAACACGGATTAATTCCGTTTTAAAAGCATTAGTTGTTTTTTGATTATTGCCATAAACCTAGCTTTTAATGTATCTCCAAAGAAAATAGTCTAGAGGTGTTGTAGATCTTTCTTACTGTCACGAACCGTAATAATAATCTCTTACGAACGAGCTGGAAAACTCAATAGAACGATGCAGAGATGCTGGTTGTGACGTTTATATGTGCTTTCTCAATTCTTAAACAGCTTTTGACAATTTTCAGTACAAAATCATAAATGGTTGCTAATCTATACTGGACCTAAACAAGACAATATTATACATAAACATTCGAAAAATAGCTATTATGCAAGGAACACAAGGGTGCGTCTTATATTATATATAACTTTTCAAAAACACTGTTAAATATAGAGAAAGGTGTAGTAAATGGACAAATTATCAACAACCTAAGATATGCAGACAATGTTGTGCCCTTAGTAGACAATCAGAAAAGCCTACAGTGGCTAGTCGACAGGAGTGTGGATAAGTGTAAGAGATATGGAATAAATATTAACAAAGACAAAACAAAAATAACAATCGCAAAAACATGAATGTAGGTAGTGTAATTCAAACAGAAGGGAGATATTGGAAATATAACCTAGCCAAGCTGTATCGTGAACAATGTGATTGTACAGAGATTAAACGCCGGATAAATATAGCAAGAATTGCTTTTAACAAAATAAAACTCTTATGTAACAGCAACTCGAAGATAAATATACAAATTACAGTGTTAATATATTAAATATTCCCAGCGTTATTCTATGGCACTGGGACTTGGACGCTTAAAAAGCTAACAAAGAACAAAGAAAAAGGGTTTTGAGATGTCTCGTTATAGAACGACGTGAAAAATCTCATGGATGCAACACATAACAAACACAGCAATACTGCACAAAAAGAGAAGAACAAAAAGCTCCTCTTAGATGGCGAGACCCAAACACCTTGCGTGGGAGCAAGGCCTGCAAACTGAGAGGTTAAAACTCTCATATGTTTCCCCTCACTGCCCAGTTCTGATACGAGACGATGTGACAAAAACCGTGCCTTAGACGACTGTCATTAGTACTCCTTGTTCGAAGTGAACGCAGATAATTAATTATTTTTAGTGACCGAGTTCAGGAATGAACCCGAGTTCGTCCGCACTCCAGTCACGCGCCCTAACCGCGTGGTCACACTGGTGCTGAGCTCCTAGACATAGCGAAGAAAATAAAATTAGACTCCTTCGGGTATATAATGAGAAGCCCAAAATATGAGTTCATAAAACTGATTACGGAAGACAAAATCAAAGGTAGGCATTTCAACAGTCACACTATTTAGATCCGCGGCTGACATAATAAAATGGACCAAAGCCAGAGGAAGGCTACTTTTGTTGGTCAAATCATTTACTAGAAGAATACTACGCTCAGCTGGACAGACTAAAGATGACAGTACTGAACGGGAGGAAGATGGATCTTCTACCACATCCTACAACTGTTGAGCTTTGAATGGGAAGTGTACAACACCCATCGTATTCGTCAGAAATTCAACCATTGAACTATTACCTACTACAGTCGCTTCAAAATAATCTAAACGGCAAACAATCCAATTTAATGGACAACGTCAAGAAGTACTGGACGACTTCAATTGAAGAACTTCCACGACAGTGGTGCGATGACCTAAGCAGAATGTTAGCAGAAAATAGTAAACTAAAATGAATAGATGAATACAATACATTTTTACTTCTATTTAGCTCCATAACTCAATAATGCGCCCATTTAAATTGTTCATATTATGATAGTTTCATTTATTTCGCCTCTTTCCAAATGTGGCCAAGAAACTATCACTGTTTAGATGACCTTTCTAGGCTTTCCTGAATAGATTTTTGGATAGCGCCTCATCAAATCGTTGTAAAACGAAGAATGATTATTAGCTTTATTTAGGTTATCCACGAAACTGCTCAACATAATTACAATAAATTTATAAACTTTGCTGTCAGAAGGCTTGTCCCCTTTCTTAATACACAACCAAAAGCGTCCTTTTGGCATGAGCTTCGTATTACGACAAATAATAGTTACAGTGACTTCACTTTGTTCTCTAAATAAAAACGAGAGTAGCTTCGAAACCAAATGAAACCGCATGCGATGTCGATGATCTTTATGAGAACTTCCTCCATACCTTTGAAAGGTGACGAAGCTGCTGACGTCGCTATAACAACGATAGGTCAAATTTAAATGAGACTTTTATTGATGCACTTTATTGAGGCGAAAATGCACCACGCAAGACTGCTTTTCTACATGTTCCTCCTCATTTCAATACATTTAACTTTTTGATGCTTCTTACATAAATAGACGTGGATTAATTCTAGACCACAATAGGCTGCTTTTGACTTCAGCAACATTGCGTTTTGTTCGGTTAAAAAATCAGTTCAAACTAGGCCTTTGTGATCCCAAAACACGGTAGATTCAATAAGATGGTATATGCGCGTTAACGTTACATTTTTGACCTCGTATCGTCCCGTAACGAACATGTTTTTGTGCTAACTGGCTTCTCGATAACGTGTCTCTACCGAACTGTCCAGACGCAATATGGACAGAATATCGGTGGGCCCAAATATTTTCTCTCCTTATTACAACACGCTGTGTAATGACAAATACGAAGCTCTGGATCTTTAGTCATCATGAGACAATATATAAAAGCGACCACACACGTGCGCTAACAACCTCCATCCCATCGCAGCATCCTTGTATTGTCGTATCGACACCCGTACAAAAAGCCTTGATGAAATTTGACTCACCTACTTATGACTAATGCGTCAAAAATAAGGTATTATTTAGTACCTTGACGCTCTTGAAATAGTTATATTTGTAGTTTGTCTGCAACCCCCGTACTTCTTGTTACAACCCGGCGTTTTTGAATGCCCTTGGCAAGCTCGCGAATTGTTTTACAGGAATAATTTTAGAGCGAGCTTCTCCTCGCTCTCATAACTAATACAGCCCGTCTGAAACGCGTTTAAAACCCTTCTAGCCCCCATTTTACAGCCCTTCCAAGCTGCAAGTTTTGCGCCGCAAAGGCGCTCGCTTGCCCCTACTAGCTACGTAGCCAAATTGTCGCCTGTCAAAATATGCTGCAAAACTTACAGCATTAAAGAACTATAAAAGATGCTAGAGGTATCATAACCAAAATGTTATAAGCAAATTAGGGCACTAAACAATTACTAAAGATAATAGCAGCCAAATGTATTTACGGCGAGCTTGTGCATTATAAATCCGGATTTGATATTACTTACAATATTAAGATTTAACGGTACTAACTGCCCATACCGATAATAAATTTTAGAAAAGGAAGCACCAGTAGAGGTTCTTTCTGGAATTTACCAGAACACAACTTTTAAAATTACTCTTAAAGGCCATTTTCGACCAAAAATTGCCCGGAGAGACAATGTTCTATATTTCAACAAAACTTCTTGACCAACGCAATAGCGAGCGCATTAACACTAATGCATTTATGCATTGAAGCCAACGGCAGCCTTGCCTGTTTACAAGCACCTTTAACCCGTGAGACAATCCGGCCCTGGCATTTGGCTTCCGAGCAAACTAAAAAATTAACCAGCGGCACCTACATAGCTGTACATGCTGGCAATGCAACATCCAAAGCGGGGCGGCTTCCACAACACAAAAACGCGCACGACACTGCACAACCGGCCGAATTGCGCGCCGCCAAGATACTCGCACAGCTTCACCCTGCAGGTGGCAGCCCAACTGCTTTAATCACACACGCAGATATACTGGTGATGTCATGACAGCTGGAGGAGCATGTGGTCTTGGCGCTCTGACCTCCGCGTGGTGGGAGTGGGCGCGGGGCGCACAGCGCCTTGTAAACAGCCGGGGGCCTAATCAGCGGCCTCAAACTGCGACATTATGCAAATCGGCGATAGTTGTCCTAGACGGAGACGAGCATTCGGGGGAGCCGGCCGCTATTTTCAGAAGCGCGCAAGCTAGCGACATTGACGATATTGCCATTGACCCACAAATAAGCGTGTCAATTATATAAAGAAATGGCTGAAAGCTCACTTACACTTTTTAACACTTTCTACGATACAAAAATGGATTTGACCAACTGAAGAATCGGGGGAAACAGTGCATAGCAACATCAACCCACTTCAGCCACATTATTACTCCATACAAGTTTAACAACCAAAAAGTGTTTAAAAACCCCCTCCCTCCCAGTAAGTTTTTTTCTAAGTACTAAGCATTATCCTGGCTTTCTTTTAGATTTTCCACCACACAAAATCTTACGAACAAAGATTGAGGTTTGAAACAGCATGCACGTGTATAGATAAGGAAGTAGATTAAATACTGTATTTATAAAGACCTAAAATTTAAAGAGAATTCATGTAAAAGTGAGGTTATATTCTGATGTAATAGGTATCTACCTTGAATTATCTTAGTTAATTTTGGAGCTCTCAAACTTTACTTAATTGTACTCTAGTAATTTAAATTATGTACAACTCTTTTCATTTGGTCACAATAAAAACCGTACTTGGCCCAGATAGGATTAAATGACCACCCCACAATAAGAACAAATGATACCCCATCTAATGCAAACTTACATCGGACATTAACGTCGTTCGCCTCCTTCTCCTATCCATTTTCGCTCCCACACACTCAACAAAACAGACACCTCAATATAACCGAGCAACGAATTAAGTGAACTAAATTTCCTTTGATCGAACGCCCACCTTATCTTATGCAAATACTGCGGAGATAAGCTGTAGAAAGATAGCAAAACGACTTGTCAGTACCCAAGGTAGCGCCTTTCGGTCAAGATCTACGGCTCGCGCTACGAAAACATGCAACAGGCAGCTTACGAAGCTTCCAGACTTGACTTTGTCGTGCCGTGACATCCTAGGCTCAGCATTGGGTGGTGCAGGGAATGTGTCTCGGTCCGGGAATCTGCAACAGGGCGAGAATCCGAGCGTCAGAGGGCGGCCAGCGGGCGCATTCAGAAATCGGCAGTTAGCAAAAATACAGTTATTATAACCTCACTTTGGGGCGCCCGCGCCTGGCGTCGCGGCGCGGGCGGCCCGGGATGGGCGCCGACGGCGGCGGGCCCTACTTACGTTTCGTATCACAGATTCGAAGGTCGGGCCCTATTTTGCTTTGGAACCGCGCGGAACGGCAATATTTATCATTTTCGAATAACCGACTTGTTGATTGTTGGCATTGTGGCCGCACAACTGTTTGGTGTAGGTAGTTTTGGCGACCGCTCGCTACGAGCAGTAGATAAACGGTTTGGTCTACTACAATTTTTAAGTGAAACCGAAAATACAGAACACCTCCATTTTCTCTGATGACGCTGCCATCTGATGGGAAATACTGAAAGATTATTTAGTGAACGTTGAAATTTCTCTTTGTGTGTAATTTATTTAAAAAATATAACGGTATTTTATATTTCTTTCAATTTATTAGAATTGTGTTTTAAAATTACTATTTCAGTTTAACTATCAGTTAAAAATAGTATTTAAGTTTGGATAATAAACTAGCGATCCTAATCTTTCTTGTACCTATTTTTATTATTCTACGTTTGTTATTAAACCATTCAAATTAAATTATTTGAAATTGTAAACGCTGATGTAGAAAAAATATTTTCCAATAGTAGAATTTTTTTTTAATTTAATGATTTGTTGGCTCTAATTAATTTTGATTTATGCTTAATAATGTAAGTTTTTAACACAAATAAGGATACTTTATTAAAGCCGAATTAAATTATACAGACCAATGAAGTTGTAAAGTAACAAACTGCAAGCATTAAATTATTACATTTTCAACTAAACTAATAATCTGCCTTACTATTTTGCTGTTGTAAGTTCAGCATTTTTTTGTAATTGACGCACAATGTGTGTTACAAGTTATTTCAAAAATAAGCTTTATTTGATGAATATTTTATTATGAAAATAAATATCAGCAATTTTATTTAAAATAGATTTAAAAAAATTTTTTAAAAGGAAATTTACGAGTTATAAATTGTCAACAGTTAGCCTATATCACAATTCTATTAAATATCTATCAAACTTTTTTATAATATATACACAAACAAAAATATATAATACAAACACAAAATTATTTTTCTAGATAATTAATTAGATAGTCCAGAACACATTCTCCATTTTTTACTGAGTTTAGGCTGTTCGGGCGTTGTCATAAAGCAAAATTATGTTTTGGATTGTAAATTTGCATCCCTTCAGGCAATATGAGAGTTTTGTTTCGCCCAAAAGTCGGCAGAAATTTCAGAAACGGTCAGTCGGCGTTCATCTTCAAGAAGGCGGCGAACAATCCCAACATTCTCCTCCATCGCACTGATCCTCGGCGATATCATTGATTTTTATTTTCAGCCGCTCCTCGTCCAACCAAAAATGATCTATGCTACACGTACACTCGAGACTTCTTAAGGGTGTTGTCTCCAAAGTGTGCCTTCAACCCTCTCAAAATTATGGACGTTATTGCGCCCTCTGACAAGAGAAATATTATAATAATCTATTGCACAACTGACGAGGGTACCTCTTGCTCTCAAATTGTAGCACAAAACAAACAAAGGGTTGGCGCCAATAACTAATCACCCAAATATCAACCTCCCCTGCACGTGGTACTCCCTGCTAGAAAACTAACGAGACTCTGGCGACCTAGCAGCAGGGGGTATAACCTGGTTGTCCCGAGGTAACGGGTTGCTCGTCGTTAGGCTAATCACCTATGAGGAGTAGATTCAGAGAAATAACTAGCACTTTGGAACAGGACTGCTTAACAGGAGACGACGAGCAAGTCAACGGATACGAATTGGAACATGGAACATTAAAAGACTAATTGGTAAAAGAGGTATAATTAGTAGAGTAGATGGCAAATACAGATTCTGGGAATAAGCGAAGTGAAGAGAAAAGGACAAGGACGTAAGACACTAGACAAAAGATACACATTGAGATATATAGGAAACACCCAAAGACAGAGCAAAAGAAAGAGTGGAACGGAAAACGCAGATGGTTAGGGATAAGGATCAATTCTATGATCGATTACAAAAAACATATATAATATATAATAGAAACGTTATGATAATCGGCGATTGGAACGCCTGCCTAGAAAAAGATAAAAATCAGGGATATGGAACTATGGGAGATCATGAAGGAGAAGAAAGTCTAGACAACAATGAAGAAAGAATGAGTGAATACTGCATCACTAAGCAAATATTAATGGAAAATAGGTGGTTCAATCACAAAACAATTTACAAGATTACCTATGAAGCGGAAGGAGGACAGAAAAGCATAATAGATTACATAACATACCCTAAAACCATGAGATACGCAATCCTAGATGTAAAGTAATAAGAGGAGCAGAATTCAGAACCGACCAATTTAAAATACTCCCAAAGAAACACCAACAGTCTACGAAAGGCTAAAACTGAAAGAACTAGAAACCCCAAAGAAGAGGAATATGAAAGACAATTTAACTAAAAATTAACCAACTTAGAGGAACAAACAGCAGGGTCCGAAAAATATTAAAGCCTCAAATATAAATGGAAAAAGTTCAAAGAAACAATAAAATTGATAGCAAACGAATTATGCGGCACAAAAAGAAGTGAAAACAAACCAAGACTAAAGAAGTACCAAATGGTTAAATGATGCGGTTAAGACAAGATAAAATAAAAGTAGAAGCTTGGTGCAGGTTCAAAAGAACAAATACAGCCTGAGATAAAGAAGCATACCGACAGAAAAGACAAAAGTCGAAAAAAGCCGTAGATAGAGCAAAACTGGATGCCTGAGAAGATTTCGGTAATAAGCTAAACAAAAATTATATGTAAAATTAAAAACGGTTTTGGAATGCAGCTAAGAAGTTAAAAGAGAATAGTGCAAAACAAGTGCGAAACATAAGGAATCAAAACGGAAAATTGGAAACAACCAGCAAAAATATACATACAAACATGGAGGAATCACCATGCAGCAAAATTTAAACAGAAAAAAATAGAGAAAACAGAAAGGAAAATGCGGATGTGGAAGAGGAAATACGCGAAGAAGAAATAAGAAGAGTCCTGAAAGAAACCTTAAATGGAAAAAAACGGGTGAAGCTAACATACCACCGGAACTACTAAAAAGGGAGGGCCCGAAATAGATCGATGACTCCAGAAAATATTTGAACAAGTATGGACTACAGAATCAATATCTCAAGATTAGGAAAGAAATGTAATCGTGCAAATTCACAAAAAGGGAGAAACAACTAGTTGCAATAGCTACAGAAGCAATCAGTTTACCACAAAACAATCGGCTCAGCAGCACGCTCGAGTTTTGAGAAAATGTGTATCTACTCCGATAGCATTCCGAATAAAGTTCAATGTACTGTGCTTAAAAGCTTAAAAACTGTGGTTTCAAATGATACCACTTTAGTTGGAATCGGATCTGTTCTGTGAAAGTTATGAGTCTAAGAATATGTGTAACACAAAAGAGTTGAAAGGAAAAGATGATTATGAAAGGAAAAAATGAAATCCTCAGTTGAAATTAATTTAATTATTTATATTTCAATACATGGTGTTGCCATCCCAAGTGATTACGAATAGATACGATGGCTTTTCCTATGCTGTCTTGAGGAATTGCTTCTCATTCTTCAATCAACGCCGCTCTGGCCCAGACTTTGCTCATCCCAAACATGTTCAATTGGATTCAAGTCTGAGCTACACACAGTCCATTTCCGGTATACCGACGTCAGCCAGGTAGGTAATGGTCATTCGTGCGGTGTGGTATCGCATATTGTGCATTAGCATGAAAAACAAAAACAAAACATGTTCCTCCAGAATGTCCCCTGGCTTTCTATATGCTTGACGTCTCCTGTTGTTGCCATATAGGCACATCCTAGACTCGTCGATGAAAAATATCTGACTCCAATGGCCGAGGTCTCATTCTGGATATTCGCGAGTGAATTCCAGTCGCATTTGTTTTTGGGTTTCAGACTTCTTCTCACTGTCCAAGCGCTGGCGATCACACCTCCGACCGCACTTAGCTCTTGCTTGAGGTCAACACCAATCATATGTCGATTTCTGAAATAGAGAAAACGATTGTCTCTCTTTGTTGTCATACGCCTACAGCCGCCTCTTGTCAGCAAATGTAGTCACCGGCTTCCCGATACCGACGCCACACTCTCGAAAAGTGATTGGCTCAGATTTAGTCGATTTGCTACGGCGCTCTGACTGAGGCCCTTTCTGAACAATGCAACTAGCTGGGCTGCTTCGGTAACTGTGGTATCTATTTATTTTCTTGCGAATCACTCGAGCACTTAGGTCATTTACTTACTTACGTTAACTGAGATGAATTACCGAATTGCCAGTCACAGTCGTCACGCACGTGTGTTCCAATTAGCAAGATTCCTAAAACTTCGTTTATAATGCATGTTTTTTTGAATGCGTCATCCTATTAATGCAATAGCAACAGTTTTTTTAAAACTTAATAATAATTATAGTTCTTGCACGTTAAAGTTCTTATTTTGATTGGACTCAAACAATAAACAAAAATGGCCTGCAGCTAGTGAGTCGATTGTTTTGATCTCAAGTGTATATTCAAAATGAGCTTAGATAAAAGATAAACTCTAGACGAGTAAACAGCATTTTGACCAAACAGGCAAACGAAAGGTCATATATGTACTCTCAGATCCACACTCGAGAAAACGATAGACCGAAACAAGGAAATATATTTAGGTTTCCTAGATCTAAAAGCAGCGTTTGACCAAGTGCCAAGACAATAAATATGGAACGCACTAGAAGAAGTAGGAACAAATCTAAAACTACAAAGAGTAATCAAAAGCATAACGTAAATGGAAATACATCGGAAGAGTTCAGAATAGAAAATGGAGTCAAACAACTTCTTTTCGTTGCCTACATGAACATAATAATAAATCGAGTAAAAAACCAAACCAAGCCGACAAGATTAGGATACCACAACCTAATTCCAGTATATACACACTACCTCATATACGCAGACAATATGGTATTAATATCTGGCAAAGTAAATGTCCTATTGTATAAATAAGTTCTTAACTTTTTTTGGAAAATTGAAGTTTTATTTAAAAACAAACAAAAAAAGCTTATGTATCAAAGTATTCTCCGTTGGCATCGATGACCTTTTGTCATCTTTCGGGTAGCTTGTGAATTCCCTGGTGATAGAAGCTCACCGGCTTCGAGGCGATATAGTTATCGATGCATTTTCGGACTTCTTCTTCTGTTTTGAAGTGCGTGTCAGCCAAGTGATGCTATAACGACCGGAATAAATGATAATCGGAAGGGGCCATGTCTGGGCTATACGCCGCATGTGGGAGAAGTTCCCAGTCTAACGCGAAGATGTGTTCTTGCGTAGCCTTCGCAACATGTGGTCGGGCATTATCATGGAGCAGGATGACTTTGCGACTTCCTCGTCCAGTAAATGGCCTCTTTTCTTCGATTGCGTCCCTCATAGTGAGTTGCTGTTGGTAGCGATCCGCCGTAACTGTTTCACCTGGGTTCAAGAGTTCATACTACAGCACACCTTTCCAATCCCACCAGATACAGAGCAAATTGTTTTTGGCGTGGATATTGGGCTTTGGAGTCGATGTCGAAGGCTTGCCAGGGTCTACCCATGATTTTCTGCACTTGGGATTGTCGTACAACATCCATTTTTCATCGTCCGTGATAATTTTATCCAGAAAATCCTTTTTTCGGTTCCTTGAAAGCAAATGGAGTGCGGTGTCACGCCGTCGATTTTTGTTGTCTTCGCACAGTTTATGCGGAACCCAACTGCCTTCCTTTGTATCTTACCCATTGCATGCAAACGTATGGAAATGGCTGGCTGAGTGACGCCAAGCTGTTCTGCAAGCTCTTTTTCAATTTGCGCATTGTTTTGATCCAGCAATGTCTGCAGCTCATCCGTGCCAAACGTTTGAGGGCGTCCAGCGCCTGATTGATCTTCAAGACTAAACTCTCCTCCGCGAAATCTTTGGTACCACTTTTTGCACGTTGCATGACTTACAGCATTCTCACCAAATCATTTCTGTGGCTTCAGCAGCGTTTTTCTTAAGATGAAACGCGAAATGGATAGAAAATCGAATATGCTCTTTTGCGATTGCCACCGTGAACACAGCTGATTATTGAAGTTATGTGCATCAAACGCCAAATCGCGTGATGTTTGGAAAGACCAAATGTCATTGCTTTAAAACCGCAAGAGGGCGGACTAATGCGTTACATGTAAACGGTGATTTGCGTCCTGTGGAATCTAAAGCTGAAAACTTATTTATACACCTATAATAAAGAAACATTCAAATATGGAAAACCTACCTGGAAGAAAAATGAAGGAAAATAAATAAGAATAAGAGTAAGAATCTACATATCGCAAAAGGAGGAAGGGAAGAAAACATAAAGATAGATAGTCATCAATTAGAGTTAGTAGAAAAATACGATTACCTAGGAACTATAACCAATAAAGACGGTAAGATAGATCAAGAAATACAAAACAAAATAGCTAAAGCAAGTAGAATCTACTACCACAGAAACATTATCCTAGTAGGAAAAAAGAATTAAACACCAAAACAAAATTACATCTGTATAAAACCATCTACATATCTACGCTTAACTACGGGCCAAAAACGTAGACGATGCTGGATAAGCATAAATCCAAAATCGAGCTGTAGAAATGAGATACCTCCAAAAAATTAGAAGAAACAGGCCACGCAACAGAAGCGTTAGAAACAAATTAGATCTAAAACCTCTAGTGGACGAAATAGAGGAAGAACAACTAAGTTGATTCGGCCATCTGGTTCTACTGGAGGAGGAATTAATATCCAAGAGAATGTTCAACATGAGATCTGAAAAAAGGAAAAAGCGGGGTAGACCGAGAATTCAGTAGGAAGAAATGATAGATTAAATAACAAGGAAAAGAGGAAAAACCATCACAGGAGTAAGGATAATAGCAAGAGAAAACACACCTTTAAGAAGTGGATCAAAGATCCAATAGCATAAAAGAAGAAGAAGAAGAAAGTAAAGAAACAATAGTAAGAGGTATTCTGTGAGAGAACGCAACGTTTAAAATTTCGCCAATCTCCGTTTATCTAAAAGCGCATGGTAAGAAACTTTTGATTTGTATTTGATTTCCTCACGTATTTTTACCGCTAAAATATGTTTCGATATTTTATTACCTGTTTGACTTAATCAAAGCCTTTTTATATTGCAAATGTAAAGTGAATGATTTCAGCAACATTTATTGTAACTACTTCATTGTTTTCCTTTGTCTTTTTGTTGTTATTTTTTTGCAAAACTTGTTTCCAACACATTATTTTATGCGACTTATATTTACCAGTTCGCGTCCAATGCAAATGGTGAATTAAATTAAAGATAATATTATTAAGTAAAATGAACCTCATGTTTTTTGGTGTAGAAATGTTTGAAAAGGTTTTCTTCTTTTCTTGGTCGCCCCTCCCTGACGCTCATGCAAAAGGAAAAGTTAGGCAAAAACAAGTAAGTAACATTTTTTATCCTGTATGCTTTAAAATATTATATTGAGCTATTTTCTTCAAAGTATTGTTATTATAAAAGAATGTAAAAGAATAAACGAATAGTGATGTTTACAAGAGAACAAAGCAAGTACTTCATCAAGGAAAAATGGGGCGCACCAACGCTTAAGAACTCTTGACAAAATATTATTAGCTCGTGTTAAGCAATTTAACCTTATAGTTGTGAAAACATTTTTCAACCACTTGCGTCAATTTGGAAAATTACTAATTTGCCTTAACCACACATATGTATAATCTCGACAAAAAAATATGCTTGAGGTGCATAACAAATCTAATTTTTACTTTTTGGAGAAAGAAAGCATATTATTTTGAATAAAGAGTTCTTGTGACTGCAGAGATATCTAGGAATGTACCAGGAATTTTATGCCACCAATGTTTCTTTTCTCAAGAAAACCAAACTGGTAGATGATGCTCATCTAGACTTTTTGGGCAAATCTAAACTAATTTTCCATTTTGGTTCAAGATATTTGTTGGACATTCTAACCTATTTTCTAGTATGCGGTTTTTTAGTTTTAAGCAGTTGCTCATCGCGTGTTAAACACTTAGAAGTTATTAATTTGTGATAGGAAAATGTGATGTTATTGTTTTTACGTTATTTTTAAGTTCGAATACTGAGTGTCATTCCAAAATTATGAGCGACATCAAAACAGACGAGTTTGGTCAGGTAACAAAGCGACATTTTCACGGAAACATCACGTTAGTAGCTACTTTTCTTCACATTGCTAGCCCTTTGAATATATGAGTCCATTAGGGTCGAAGAAGAGAGTCAAAATTAGTTTGTATTTAGAAAAGGAAACATATTTCAATTTGCTTTATTCTTTAAAATAACTGTAATGCTAACTGATATTAAAGGCTTCGAACATAGTAAAATATATTTATTCCAGATATATTTTTTGACCATATAATTACTTTTTCAAAAGCAACTGACATTCCTGAAATACACAGTAAACGGCAAGGTCTAACTAAAAACATATTGTAATTTTTTCTGGCTTCTTTGCATGTTGAAAGTTGACAAAGCAAAGGACATTGAACTTCAGCGTGGTGCATACACATCATTTTTGGTCTTTCTAAAAATGCTTATACCCTTCCCCCGAAAAGATACAGAATCTGAAAGAAGACTTATAAAATGGCAGGACAAAAAAGTTATAACGTGGATAAAAACAACAGGAGAAAATTTAGGAGGTTTCAAAGGCAACCCAAAAAGGTAAAATAAAAAACCTGCAAAGCTTGCAAAGCATAGCGAAGTGGTGAAGCAGTCTCCCAAATTTGAGAACCCTTTGACAAATCAGTTTCTAAATCACTAACAAACAAGCCTTTTTGATCACCTGTCGATTGGTGAAAACAGAATTTTGAAATTCCCAGCCGTTCTCGAGTTATTGTTCGGACAGACGGACGGACGAACGGACAACATGAAGTTAGTAAGCGCCTCGCTTCGCTTCGCCACTTAACAACAATATAATAATGGTAAGACGGTTTTACGCCCCGCTTCGGAGCATAACCTGCAAACTGAAAGGTTAAGACTCTCATATGTTTGCTTTTTTGCCCGGTCTTCGCGTACCATCTTTGATACGGGGCGGTGTGGCAAGCACCGCGTTTTAGACGACCGCCGTAATTAATTACCCTTTGCTCGAGTGAACGCAGTAGGCCACCCACCAGGCATCAGAGAGCTCCGGGATTGAAACCCGGGTCCGTTCGTATCGCAGTCCGCGCCTCAACCACTGGACCACTCTGGAGGTACGAAAAGGTAAAACAACACGCAGAAAAATAAACAGGCAAAATAAATGGCAAACATTTGATTTACCATCCTGTAAATCTTATACGGGATTTATTCTCTAGCGTTGTACATGGTACAGAAGCCCTGTGTCTTGTTTTGTAGCTTAGATACGTTAACATTTTCGTCTAGAATGCTACTTGTTCTTAAAAAAAACTTCGGATTTTTAATAAGCTCTTACTTAAACTGAAATCCAAGATTTCAACCCTTAAAGCGGGGAGATTGAAACATTCTGACAACGAGTTATTTATAAATTAATGGTCTGACATAGCTTTCTAGAAAGGGTTAAAGTGTTAAAAATCAGTTGATTTGGCAAATACCTAAAGATAATATATATATATATATATATATATATATATATATATATATATATATACACAGTTGATTTGGCAAATACCTAAAGATAATGTATGCGCTGAAACAGGCCACGAGCTAGGTGCCGGAACCAGGCAGCGAGCAGCGGGAGCGGTAGCGCAGCCGGGCAGCTTGCAGCAGGGCCGATCGCGGAGCCGGACAGCGAGCAGCAGGGACGACAGCAGATCCGGGCGGCGAGCAGCAAAAGAAGCCAAAAGGGGCTCACCTGATGACACTTGATGGTTACTTCTTAAGGGGCTGACGACTGAGAGAATTCTTCGGTTGCTCAGGTTTTAAGGGCTCAGCCGTCCCCCACCCTGCTAGTGGGGTGCAGAGTTCAGGGTGGAAGCACGTTGGTCCCGCTGGGGAATGCGAAGCTTGCCCAGGATTAGAAAATACCGTGGCGGCTATGGTCGGTGGCGTTCGGGTTGACTCGGGATCGCTTAGCACGACGCGATGCGGCAGGTCAACTACCTGCACACGGCGCCACAAAGTCGGCCTCAGGTAACATTCCTTGAAATTCCGGGGCAGGTAACATTAACACTGGATATATATATATATATATATATATATATATATATATATATATATATATATATATATATATATATATATATATATATATATATATATGTTACCTAGCCCGGATTATATTGTAATTATAATTGACGATAATCAGTAAATTTATTAATGTTGATGAGGGGGCATGATTGATTTATATAATATAAAAGGCTCTTTTTTATTACCGTTCCAAACACCTTAGAAATAGCAGATCTGATACTTATAGACCAATCATTGTTTGTATTGGATTTAACCCTAATTTATAGATAGATTAAGCCGTTTCCCATTTTTCAGAAAATATTCCAAATGTTAAGAAAGCATAAAAAATAATAGAAAGTAGTTTAATTAATAAATCATAGGCAAGATCGTAAAAGCAATGAAGGAATAAGGTCAGGTTTAGTGACCAAACAGAAAAGAACATCGCCACTTTAATTAAATTCTAATGAACAACCAAACCATGATCAAAATATTTTGCAAATGTTTCAGCAATATGAATATTTTTATGGCATATTGTATTTTTTAACATTACTAATAGCATATTTTTACCGTAATAGGGCATTAAAGTGCTACGGGGACAAATAATTCTATATCACATTATAAAACTTTAGAACAATCAACGAAACAGTGAGTGAAAGTTTTCTGTATAAGAGTAGTTTGAGGTTAGAGGAATACAAAATCTCAGCATAGGCAACACACTGTACACCGTAGTTTGCAAGTGATCTGCCATCAAGGGCTGAAAGAACAGTCTGAAGCACACAAATAAGGGTAATTCTTACAAAGTGTTGAACTGGGGTTGACTCCTATCACTTTGTAGAGCTATAAGACAAGAGTTAAAAATGGGAACAGAGAATACAGAAAACAGGGAAATGAGGAAAATGGAAAATATGTTAGAGATTATAAACGAAAAACTGGTAACAATAAATAAAAAATTGGAACACACGTTAAAAGAAATGAAGGAACAAAACAAGAAAACGCTAACTTAAAGAAGCAAGTAACGACACAAGAATATAAAACTATAAGGAAAAGTACCTGATAAGGAAAAGACAATGGGGAAAAAACAAAGAGCGATGAGATAACGGTAATACAAAAATCATGAGTTCAGATTAACATTGACATTAATGAAGTGAAAAGAATTGGAGGGTACATACAGACAGAGACCCATATTAGTAAAACTAACTACTGGAAACAAAAAAGCGGAAATACATAAGAACACAAGGAAGCTGAAGGGAACAAATATTTGGCTCAATGAAGATTGTACTAAGAAACGATGGAAAAAAAGGAGACCGGAAAAGAGGACATGAAGCCTACCTAATACATAATAAGCTAGTTATAGACCACAAGTTATAAAAGACAAAAGATTTAGGAGAAGAAAAACTAAAAAAAAGAGAAAGTGTGTATATGGGAATAAGCAATAACAAAAAAGTGGAAGATCATTTAACAGCAGGTTGAAGGAGCAGTTAAGAAAAATAACACGCACAACAAAAAACTGATAAACACAGGCACAACAAGAAACATAAATAAAGACGACCCTGAAAATGATAAATGATCTGAATATGGAGTGAGTGAAAGACAAATTTAATAAGGCAAGATTGGACATACTCAGAATAATAGAAACCAAAATAAAAGGAAAGGAGAGAAAATGGTATACAGTAAAAATATACTAATATACTCGAGAGTAGATCAAAATCAGAGATCAAGTAGGTCAGTGGGATGCATGGTCAAAAAAGAAATTTATAAATACCTTAAAAACTGGATGGCTACCAGCGAAAGAATATTTAAGCTAGAACTACAAATAGAAAAACTAACCAAAACCACTATTGTAGTAGCTTACGGCTCGGGAGAAGATGAAAGAACACAATTAAAGGCCTGGCTTTGGCAAAAACTATCAAGAGTAGTCAGCACCGGAAAACCGGTGGCTACGTGCGCCGGCGAGGAGGCGGCTGTAGGAGTGAGACAACAAAGAGAGACGACCGATTTCCTGTCTCAGTATCCCTCAAAAATTAACATATGACTGGCGTTGACCTCAAGCAAAAGCAAAGTACGCTCAGAGGTATGGCTCTAGCTATTGGACACCGAGAAGAAGATTGAAGGCAGCCAACTTTACTCTAAAAAAGCAGCTGCGGGTCTCAAGGTGACTGACTGCAATCTAAAAGCAAATGCGACTGGAATTTGCTCGCGAACTTGTCGATTGGAACCTTGGCCGTTTAAATCAGATACTATTCACCCACAAGTCCAGGATGTGCCTACATGGCAACGAGAGGAGGCGTCGGGCCTATAGAAGGCCAGGAAATCGATTTGCTCATTGCTGTATTTAAGAAAGCGTCACATATGAAGGTGGCTCTTGCATGTTCTGGGTGGACATTTCCATGCACAAAAAAACTGAGTTGGTTTTCGTGCTTAGTGGGGGGACACGAAGTGGATATATATATATATATATATATATATATATATACACATACTTGAGAAACAATCGACTCAGCGACATGCTTGAGTTTGAGAGAATGTGTCCACTTGTGTCCTACACGAAAACCAACTCAGTTTTTTTTGATGGAAATATATATATATATATATATATATATATATATATATATATATATATATATATATATATATATATATATATATATATATATATATATATAGAACCTCTACAATTGTCCAATTTGGTCCTCAACCCCTAATATTCCGACAATAAATCGATATGTTATGGGGGTTTGCAGGTATAATCAGTCTTTTTTTTATTTTTTGGGTATAATTTTAGGTTTTTCTTTTACAAATTTTATTGTCCAGTTTACCTCACTAGCTTTCCCTTTATTTGTGAGTACAATATAAATACTGTTTAAAAATTAAAGTTCGTAGGGAGTTCTACCGAGTGATATCCAGAGGTTTGTCCTTAACTCCACGTGTAGTAGACGTCGCTTAATTGAACCACATCGGATCAACTAAATTTTGGTTTATATATCCAGCGGATCCTTTTTTTAAGAAGATGAATAAAATTCGACTTTCTGTAATTTAATTTCTATAATATAAGCTAATACTACTTTTGATAAAATAATCAGTAATTTTTTTGTTTTGACCGCATTGCATAAGTTTCATTGACAAAGTCATTAAGTTTATACATAAGAGCCAAGATGCTACCACGTTCCTCCATTACCGATGCATCCCGTCCACAACTGTCTTCGCCTACCTCATCATCATCTTCTTTTTTTCTACTCCTTGAACCATTGTTGTTGCTAATGCTTCTTCATTAGCTTCCAACAGCACCAACTCAGCAGTGTTTCTGTCTGTCATTGCGTGACCGGTTTGTACGTCATTGTCCAACTGCAGCAAAGTTGCTATCTCTTCGTCCGTTTGATTTTTCCTTGAGCACCTTGAAATGCCTCAAGAGCCTTTTATACAACTTTCACTTACTTTTTTCCAAAAATTTATCCTCAAATGTAATGACAGATTTTTTTCCAATTTCAAGCGATTGGCGAGCATTCTGGTTGATTCTATCGATTATCATATTTCTTATTTTTGATAGTTATAGTGTTTCCAATTTCTTATGGTCCCTTGATTTAGTGGTTGAAGGAAGAACACCAGTTTAGTGCTAAATAACTTGGTGCGTAGATGTGCGGGCTAATTGTCCAATACTAGGGCAATCGTCTTCTTCCCTCTTTGCGGATCGGCATCCCAGTTAAAAAAGTACCCTGTTGTTTTTGTGGATTATAGGGAAATGATTCACTCCCATGAAACATTTTGGGGCTTTGTTCTTTCCAATTAACAACAGTGTCTTCTTGTACCCTTTACGTTACAAGTTTACAGGACTTCTTCTTCTTATGGTCCTTCTCCTTCACGGAGGTTGGTTATCATCATTCTTATACGGATTTTGTCGACGGCCGATCGAAATAGTTCAATGCTGCTGCAATTACACCAATCTCTGAGATTTTTTAGCAAAGACATTTTACGCCTACCAACATTTCTTTTACCCTTTATCTTCCCTTGCATGATGAGTTGGAGCAGTGCGTATTTGGGATTTCTCATTACATGGCCTAAGTACTCTAGTTTCCTCTTTTTTATTGTATTTATTATTTCACATTCCTTGTTCATCCTTGTCAAAACTTCTCTGTTAGTTATTCTTTCAATCCAGGCTATACGCAACATTCTGCTGTAACACCACATTTCAAAGGCTTGTATTTTGTTTGTTTGCTCTTTCTTAAGTATCCAAACTTCTACACCATAGAGCATGATATTAAATACATAACAGCAAAGCATTCGTATTCTGAGCCCAATGTTTATGTTTCGGTTGCAAAGTACTTTCTTTAATTTTGCAAAGCAGGATCTAGCTATTTCTATACGAGTTCTTATCTCCGTTGTTTGATCAGCTGTTTGTTCTATCCACGTCCCGAGGTATTTGTATTTCCCTACCCGTTCTATTAATATGTTTGCAACTCTTAAATTTCCTTGAATGTGTGGAGTTTTTGTAACTACCATCCATTTGGTTTTATTAAAATTTATTTTTAAGCCGTAGTGGTTACAGCGATCATTTACTTTTTCAAGCAGATGTTGTATGTCAGTAAGGTTGCTTGCTAAGAGGATTGTGTCATCCGCGTATCTCATGTTGTTAACTATTTCTCCATTTATAATAATTCCCGCAGATTCCTCTTCTAAGGCTTCTTTAAAGATGGCTTCGCTGTAGATGTTAAACAGAAGTGGAGATAGGATGCATCCCTGTCTCACTCCACGGCGTATCTCAATTTCCTCGGTTATTTCTGTTCCAACTTTTATGTTAGCACTCTGTCCCCAATATAGGTTACTAATTATCCTCACATCTCTCCTATCTATGCCTTTCTTAAGTAAAAGTTCTTGTAGTTTCCCATGTTTCACTTTATCAAACGCCTTTTCGAAATCGATGAAGCAGGTAAACACATCTTGGTTCATATCCATGCATCGCTGGTATAGCACATTAACCCCAAAGAGAGCTTCTCGCGTTCCAAAACTTGCGCGGAAACCAAACTGGGAGTTACTTATTCCTTCTTCCAATGTTTTGTAAATTCTTTTATGAATTATTTTCAAGAATAGTTTTAAAATATGTCCCATAAGTGCAATAGTTCGGTACTCTGAGCAATCTCTTGCGTTAATTTTCTTGGGAATTAAAATAAAGGTAGATAGCAACCATTGTTTGGAAATTAGCCCAGTGTCATAAATAGTGTTAAAAAGGTCTAAAATAACATCTAACGTTTCATCGTTACAAAGTTTAACAATTTCTATTGGTATCTCGTCCGGGCCAGCAACTTTGCCTGTTTTCATGTTTTCTAGTGCATAACTTAGTTCCGATTTTAGAATTTTAAAATTTTCGTCCTTTACTTCTAAACTGGTGTTTTCCGGCCTTTCGTCATTGTAAAGTTCTTGGATATATATCTTCCATCTGTTTATTTGATCTTTTATATCTGTTAGTATATGTCCATCAGCATCTTTGATGACATTATTGGCGCCACTTTTCTTTTTATATCCTGTTACTTCTTTGATCTTTTGTACATGTGGAAGTTGTCATGCTTACTTTGTAGTAGTTCAATTTCTTCACATTGTTCAGACAGGTGTTTTTCTTTCGCTATTTTTATTTTACTTTGTATTGTTTTATGAATTTCTTTATATTTTTGTACATTTAGCTTATTCCTTCTTCTCAGATCCATGAGATCTAAAATATCCTGTGTCATCCAAGGTTTCTTTTATTCTCTTACTTACTAGGTGTTCTTTGGTTACAGATGTTAGTACATTTTGTATTTTGTTCCATTTTCATCAATATTGACTTCGTCTATTTGCATATTTATATTTTTATCTCATTTGTTATTTTCTGTTGAACTATATTATATATTTTGGGTTCCTTTAAACGTCTTGTATCTATATAGTCATTCTGGGGTCTTATTATCTTCTTCATCCTAACTGTAATTTTTGCTACAACTGGATTGTGGTCACTGTGAATGTCCGCACCAGGATATGTTTTCGCATACTTAATGGAATTTCTATAGCGATTATTACAAAGAATGTAGTCTATTTGATTTCTTACTGTTTTCCCTGGCTTATCAGCTGGAGACTTCCATGTATACAGCCTGCGAGCTGGAAGTTTAAAAAGCGTGTTTGCGACTATTAGATCTTTGTCCTGGCAGAATTGTATCATACGGTCTCCTCTATCATTGCGATCTCCTAGCCCAAAACCACCGATACATCTTTCTACTTTCGCATTTCCAACTTTCGCATTAAAATCACCCAACACGATTGTAATATCTTTTCGCTTAATGCTTCTGTAGATTTTTTCTATTTGTGCATAAAATTCTTCGCATTCTTCGTCTTCCTTATCGGCAGTTGGGGCGTAAATTTGGATGATTCATATTACCGTTGTTTGTTTTCAACTGTAACATCATTACTCTGCCTGAGAGTGGTATGAAGGTTGTGACTGCCTTTGCTGCTTTCTTGTTTAATATTATTCCAACTCCGTATCTGTGCTGAGGGCCATCATTTCCCGAGTAGTACATTATACCATTGCTTGTTGTACATTTACCATTTCCTGATCATCTAACATCACTTAGACCAAGGATGTCTATCTTCAGTCTATCCATTTCTATTACAGTATTGTGCAGTCTGCCTGGTGCCAGTAAACTGTTTACATTCCACGTCCCGATCTTTATATTATTTGTTGATAACTTTATAACTCTGCTCACAACTGTTCCCCTCGAAGATCCGATTGGGGAACTTGAAACTCCGGATTTAGATTTAGCTCTGAACGTTGTCATATTGATAATGATAATGATGATAATTTTACTAAGGATATATTTTTAGATCTTTAATGCAGTGGTTTCCACTTGCCTTCTGCATTCTTACGCCGTTGACCATCAATTTGGTTCCTCCGTCTTTAAGGTCTCTATTTTCAACCTGAGGGCAAAAGAGTGCCCTATCTCTGCTGGTTCTTCCACCCGAAGCTGTTGACCATGCAAGAGTGTGACCACTTATACCGACAGCCGATCGGTTATCACCATCTCTGGTTCCCCTCATGGTTATCCGCCCCGGGTATTTTATTTCCCCGGTACCCATCATATCTGGTGGGCATTCCCCTATCCGCCACCCGGGGAGGCGCCCAGTTGGGGATCTAGCAACCCCGCTGGGTTTACAGGACTGTCAACATTTAAATTTTTTCTAGTCGATTTCTGGTTTTTGACCATCACATGGTCTGGAGTAGCTCTAAAATACGGTCTAGTTTCATCCATATTATAAACAATCTCCCCGGAGTAGCGCCCCAACAAAAGGTAGAAAGTAATGGTCTGACATTAAAAAGCAATTCAACAAAAAAAAAGGTAAAGAGAAGAAAGGGCTATTGTTTTTTTATTAGCGTGCACATTGACAGCTTTTGACATTGCAGCCTTAAGAGCTTATTATGTCGGCTAACATGTAATCTTACATACTATGGCATCATATACACCCATGAGTTTTCAGCGAGATTCGAACTCGCCCGCGTGCTGGGTTCTAGGACAGTGAAGCATTCGCTGACCAGTAAATGAACATCATTTACAGCGGTGGCCCTAAAGTCATGGTTAGGCGCAGAGCTAGTTCTATACCTAAAATAATTGGTTTAATTATCTGAAAAAATGGCTTACTAATCCGACGATAATAGATAATAGAAAAACTTCAAAAGCATTAGTACGACTGGCGTAGATTAATTTTAGCGACCACGGTTTGTTAGGGGATGGATATTTGCCAAGTCGAATTATTTTTAACATTTTAACTCCTTCTGGAAGCAATTTGAGACCATTAATTTATGAATAACTCGTCGTCAGAAGCAATTGTTTCGGCCAATGTGATAAAAGCACTTTCTTTAATATTGAGTACAATAACATTTCGAGAACGGTTTTTTCAATCGCCTATGTATTATTTGTATATTGCCAAAAAAAACATCTGTATCAGCGTACTGGAAACAGTTGTCAATTCCTGAATAGCGAAGGTTGCCCAAGACAAGGAAGGCTCAATCATGGCTATATAACAATTGAACTATCGCTTTTCTAACTTGTGGTCCAGATTTTGCACTTACACGGGTCACTATAGACCCCACAAAATATTCAAAATAATAAGTATAGCTGTTAAAAACTTGCAGTGATTTTGCATAAACCTCCACGATTTCTTAAATTGTTCAGTCCCCCAGCAAAAATATACACCAACTATTTTAATCCAGAAGCCAAGAGAAATATAGATGTCCTGTGTGAAGGTTCAAATAAATTGTTTTTACCTATATATTGGTAGCAGTCAAACACCGTTAGAAGAAGTGCATCATACTTGAGACTACTTGACGACATCTATTCGTCTAGAACAATTTCATAAAAATATCCATTATTTCTCAAAACCTCGTATAAAAAATTAAATAAATAGTTCAATAATAATTACACTATTACCAAAGTTGCCATTACTCGTAGAGTTTCTGTAGTTTCAGATAGACACTAAATGCCACAAATTTATTAAAAAATAAATTCAACAATAAAATTACACGAAAGTAATTCGGATTATGAAATATCTGCCAAAATTAGTATTGAAATTAATAAATAAATAATTAATATTAGATAGTTTTCGTATTGTAAATTGTAAAAGGACAACATTGAAAATAGTACTTTAAAAATATTTTACATTACTGCATTGTTCACATTCTAGATTAGTAGAAATATTTTCCCGGTTTCAATTGTTTGTAAGTGAATAGTAGTGGTCCTCAACACTTCTCATTCAATCCGTATATTACACAAGAGGCTTATGTGTTGCCTATACAGTTTTAATGCAATTGTAAACTAACCATAAAATAAATTAGTTATAGAACGGCGCGTGTGTTTATGTAACAAATAGTTAAAAATCTAATTTTCCATATAAATTAGATAAATAAAATAAAAAAATTAATGGATTCGAGTGAGAAGTAGGACAAATTTTTAGTTGCGTGGTTATTATACTTTTAGTGCTGGTAAATACTTTGTTTCTGAATAGAATAATTAATAGCCTGTAAAATTAATAATTAGATAATAATAAATAAATAATAAATAATAATAATTAGAATAATAATTAAGAATTAGAACTTTCCTGTTGAGTGCCTCCAATGTGTCATGAATTGGTTTTGCCGTATGTAACGGAGCATTGTCATGGGGAAAATCATCTTGTGTTGCCTTTTTCGATATTCTGCCAGTAGCAAACGGTTCAAATCGATCAATTGTTGTTAGTAGCGTTTGGTATTAACCGTTTCACTAGGTTTTAACAGCTCATAATAGACCACACCTTTCTGTTCCCACCAAACACAGAGCATCGTTTTCCTGCCAAAGCGATTCGGTCTTGCGGTTGATGTGGATGGCGCCCTCGGTTTACCCATGATTTTTTGGGATTCTCACAATATATCCACTTTTCATCCCCAGTGATGATACGATGCAAAAACGACTTTCTTTTGCATCGTTCAGCTCATGTGGTATCCATCTGCCGACCTTCTGAATCTTTTCCATCTCTCGAAGACGATGGAAAACAGCTTGATGACTAACGTTCAATTGCTCTGCAAATTTTTTTTGTGTTTGTGAATCGTCTTCGTCCAACAATGCTTTCACATCTTCGTACTTTTTTGGCGGTTTTCCGTGGTTCTTGCCGGCAACATCAAAATCACCATTTTTGAAACGTCGAAACCATCGTTCACACGTATCTTGCGATGGAGCAAGTTTACTATAAGCTTCTCGAAGTAATCGGTGTGATTCAGTAGCAGTTTTCTCCAAATAAAAACAAAAAATTAATGCTATCCGCAAATGCCCTTTCTTTGGCATAAATTTTGACATATTGAACACAGCAAAACAATGCCATGCAAAAATTTTTTCAACTGATCACTTGTGCGCGTTTCTTTTATTGGTGGCACAACAAAATGTCATATACGTCAAATTTTTATACTCCACACTACATTGGAGCACCATATGTTGTCTCAAATCCGCACTTCATACTTGTGCACCTGGTAAACGTAACTTCAAAATGTTAGCGATATGGAGAAGAGCACGGTACAACTAAATATTTGTGTCTTACAAATTAATAACTTGTAAGTACTTGAGGTGCAATGATTTCTCATAAAATTCCCTAACGTGTTCAATAAATTTCCCGAGTCAAAACAGAAATGAGTTTGAATTTGCCTAATCATTCTCACGGAAATAGCCAAAAAAAGATTGGATGAGTATTATCTATCAGTAAGACGAACATTGGTGGCATAAAATTTTCTGGTTCATTCATAGATATCTCAGCAGTCACAAGAGCTTTTAGCCAGCAACTTGCTTTTTCCCACAAAGACCTTTTTTTTATTGAGGTAAATATTTACAATCTGCTAATGATGGCTATAAGTAAATGTGTTTAAAATGCAATACAGGAGGAAGATGGTATCCAGCGATAACACTCCCGATAAATTAACTATTGATTATTGTTGATTTAATATATCTGTAGGCCACTGTTTTTAAGTCTTCTGATTTCAGATTGGATGTATAGTTGCCTGGCTTCTTCATTGGGGGGATCAGGAAGCCGTTCGAGGTAGTTCCTTGTTAATCTGATAATTTCTTTTTGCACAAACGGTATTCCAGAATCTTCATGTAAGGTTTCATTACTAACGTACTATGGTGCATTGAAGATCATTCGAGGTATCTTAGATTGGACTCTTTGCATAATTTTAGTGTTAGGTGGCTTAGCACACCCCCAAAGCTGGACACCGTACGTTCAGATAGGTTTTATGATACACTTGTAGAGGAGTAATTTATTTTCTGTTGACAGTTGTGATTTGCGACCCAGGAGCCAGCCCATTTGACGAATTTTTAGGTTTATGTGAGTTTTCTTAGCAGAAATGTGTGCTTTCCATGTAAGTCTATGGTCAAGTGTTAATCCCAAGTATTTGACTTGAGTAGTTACAGGTAACGGCTAGTCGTTTATTAAGACCGCAGAGCAGATGGTAATCCTGTTCGTGAATATGACTTATGTGGACTTTGTATGGTTTACTTTGACTTTCCATCGTTTCAGCCAAACTTGCAATTGATTAAGATGCGTTTGCAGATTTTCAGATGCAATTTGTGGGTCTTCGCTTATGGATAATAGAGCGGTGTCGTCGGCAAACGTAGCGATTGTAGTAGTATTTGTAGTTGGGATGTCAGCCGTAAATATCAAATAAAGAAGTGGACCAAGGACACTACCTTGAGGGACTCCTGAGCTTGTGGGGTAATAGTTTGAGGTTGCTGTATTAATTCGTACTTGAAAGTATCTGTCTGTGAGGAAAGATTTTAAAATAAGATAATGGGGAGCGGGAAGGAAGGATTTAAGTTTGTGTAGGAGTCCGTCATGCCATACATGGTCGAAGACTTGTTTGATATCTAAGAATGCGGCTGCACATAGTTTTTTCTGTTCGAGGCTTGTGAGAATAGTTTTGACAATTCGATGGCATTGTTGTATTGTCGAATGACTTTCTCGAAAGCCAAATTGATGAGGTGGTATTAATGTGTGTATTTCAGTATTTTCAAAAATTTCATTTAAGTAGGAGCCTTTCAATAATTTTGGACATGATCGGGAGGAAACTTATTGACCGATACGAAGTAACTCTGTTTGGAGGTTTATTTGGTTTATTGATCATAATTATTTGTGCAAATTTCCAGGTGATCGGGAAATATGCTACTCTGAGGATACTATTATAAATTCTGGTTAACAAAAGTCCTTTTCTGGGTCGTTGTTTTAAGATCTGACCAGTAATCAGATCAAAACCAGGTGCTTTGTGATTGTTGCATCTTCAAATCATATTTTTAACTTCTTTTGGAGTGAAGAATTTAATCGGCAGCATCATCTGGCAAGGAGCGTCCAAGGAGTTTCTAACGAGGTTGTCATCATTATTATTATTATGTTCAGGTGCACTAAAGACTTGTGAAAGATGTTCAGCAAATGTTGAAGCTTTTTCCTGCTCTGTTTTCCCCAGCTTTCGTCGTCTTTCCTTAAAGGTGGAGTGTGCTGAATAGGTCTCTTAAATGATTTGGTTGCCTTCCAGATGCTGTGGTCGTCTGCTGATAACTTAGTGATGTACGATTCGAATGTGGCATTTCTGGTTTCGTGAAGAACTATTTTTAGTTATCGTGTAATCTATTATATTCATTTTTGTCTCTAGGGTTGCGGCTTCTTTGCCACATACGCCGTGCTCTTCTTTTTTGGGCGACAAAGTGTTTGATATGCACAGGTATGTTATTCTCTGGTTTCTGTCCCAGTTTTTTAGGGGGCGTGGCTATACGTGCTGCTGCCTGTATGGTTTGTGTGAGGTGATGTATTGCGTTATCAATATCTTCCGGTTGTTGTAAGCAAATACTCAGATTTAGGTTGTTATGTACATAGTTTTTAAATATATGCCAGTTGGTTTTTGATGATGTTAACTTTGGAAGTTTAGGTCGGTTTATTATGTGAATACTAACTGTGGCGATTATTGGTGAATGATCAGTGGAAAGATCCCAGGATGCTTCTATGGTGATATAATTAGGTGCTATACCTCGAAGGACAAAAAAGTCAAGCAGATCTGGAATTTTATTTGCGTCTGTTGGCCAATAGGTGAGTTGCCCTGTAGATAGATAAAAACAGTTTAAGTTTGTTACAGCTTGTCTTAAGTTTCTTCCTTTTGTCGTACATAATCTTGAACCCCAGTGTGTATGCTTAGCATTTCAGTATCCTCCAATGATGAATTTACCTGCTAATTGCCTGAAGAAGTCTTCATATTAAAGTGTGGTTATTCTGTACCTTGATGGGCTGTACATTGCAGCAATGTTAAAGGACCATGGTTGAGCAGTATTATGGATTACTGTAGCTTGTATCTTGTCAATTTGAAGGTTTGTTTCCTCGTGGTGTGGTATAGTATTACGAACTATTATGGCCGAGCCACCATGAGCCGTTCCATCAGGGTGGTTGGTGCAGTATAAGGAATAATGTGGAATATTGAACATTGTTCTGTCGGTGAAGTGTGTTTCCGATATAAGAAGTACATCTATTTTGTTTGTAGAAAAGTTATTAGTTCTGCTTTATGGTTGGCTAAGCCATTTGCATTCCACTCAGCAATTCGAATTGATTTAATGTCCATTACTGAATTTATTTAGTACAGCCACAAACAACTAAGCCATCAGATTTGTTAGGTACCTCAAAGACACCTTTTTTTATTAAGATTATAGTTACATGTCGTTAAGGAAAATTAGTGGTTTTTCTAAATGGATACAAGTGGTTTAAAAAAGTTTCAATTGTTATATATTTTGCTAGCAATGTTTTATCAATGTTTCTTAATCGTAGTTCTTCATGGCCTTGCAAAAGATCACAAGTCCAATCTTTGTCACCCATTTCCGTTTTTCCTGCAAACTGGAATGCTAACGTGTCGCAACTATATAATACTACAGTTTTAAAGTTTGTGTTGAAAAATCTTAATTTGTATTGGCTTGTAAAATGTGAGCTGTGCCATATGTTCCCAAAAGTAACAATTTATGATCGACATATAGAAATTTATGTTTGATAGTATTTAAAATTTTATATTCGTTTAATGAGGCAGCATAATGCTTCATTATTGGTTGTTCTGGCTGCCCATAGTACTTTTAAACATTGTATGCTTGCACCTCAAATTATCTTTAACTTTTTTGACCTATCCTTAATAAGAGTTATTACCGTTTGGAAATATATTAAATATATAATATCGCAAAAATTAAGATAAGGGGCGATTGTCAACGATCGGCATGTTAAAGCTTTCTTTTTTTTTAATCACACTTCTCGCTTGTTCTGTCTTGCCTCGAATGTTAGGTCACTTACTATCAACTATTTACTTTTCTTCACTTTTAATCGCAAGTTTATGGATGTAGTGCATTCTGCAAATTAAGTTAAGAATACTTGTACTTATATCCCCCAAAACTGGTAGTCAACATTAAGAAACCGCATACGTCAATATTTATATATCGACAACACTGGATAAATGTTTTGTAGAAGGTACTCCATCAAACCAATCGTTTTGTGTTCTATACAGTATTTGATTGTTGGTGCTTTGGATAATGTTACAAAAGTAAGTTTTAGTCGGTCTTTTGGAGGATTATGCCACCTCTCTGTATTGGATTCCAAAGACAATGTTAAAAATAACATTTTTGGAATAGGCCTAGGTATACACCTAAGGAATATGCGTGGTAAATTTGATTTAAATCTGGTAAAATTATAAAAAATTAAAATAATTCAAGAACTTTTGATGGTCGTTTTCTCCAACCCTGTGATTACTTTTGCTCATTAACAAACAGTATAGTGATAGTTGTAATATTTTTCTTGGGAATGTACAACGTCTACATATAATGTGTACATTGTTTACAGAAATACCATGTTCTTCCGACACTTCTTTATATTAAAGACCGCACCTTATCGAATTGAAAATATTTTAAACTAAACAAACTCTGTAGAAAATTAATGCCGCGTCAGGTAGCCTTTGTTTTCAGTTATTTCTTAAAGATGTAAGGCACGAAATCTATTAATTATTTACAAAAATTTCCACTCTTTACAACCGACAATTAAAAAATTAATATAAGATTACATTTCTTCGGAATTTATGAAGAAGTCTATAGTTAACATTAAATTGACATATATAGCAGTTACAATTGTTAGAAAGAGTGCATAATGTGAGTCTAGTGATTCAAGTGAAACAATATTATTGATGCTACCAATTTGGTTATTCTATCTTGAGTATGTAGAAAATATTTTTAAATTACTTTCTCTTTTTCTTAATTTAATTAGCCATTGAGGTGAACTCTTAAATATTTTACAGATGTTGATCCTGATATAATAAGTTATTAATAAATATTAGTCGACATTGCCCTTTGATTAAGATAAAAGTTGCATAAAGCGACTTTGATTTATTAAGTTCTGTTGCCATCTTTCTAGCTACTAGAATTGGTTCATATGATTTTATAAATATGATAATGCTACTGCAAGATATTGATAAAATACTAGGTTTGTCTTACAGTCAGTTTGCTAAAGTGTAGTTCAGTGTTCATCAATTTGAAGTAAACATGAAATATAAGATTAGACCTAAAGCGTCCTAAAGAACTCAAACTTTGATTGTTGAAAGAAGTCTTATTATTGACTTTTATTCTGAATTATCTGACTGTCATACATTATTTTAGTAAAGGAGATAATTAAGAAAAGATTTTATATAAGAAACCTTTATAAATATCTTGCCGAATGTCTGGCTTACGCCAAAAAAGACTTACGCTTATTTTCGATAGTCTAATTTACGAAATGAACTAAACGATGGCGTAATTCAATAGTGAAACACTCAAAGCAAAGGGTAATAAAATTACATTTTAAAGAATGCAATCTAAGTGTAAAGTATTGTTTTCGATGTTCGTCCAAACGGACTCTGAAATTATTTATTATTGCACTACACATTATTTCTCGAATCTGTGCAATTTTTAGCGTAAATTTTCTTTTAGCTCTTTGGTAGACCTGTAATTATTGCTATGAAAAAATGTATGAGCGTTAAATCGAGACATACACAAATTAATTTGTCACCTCTTATCAATTTGTCCCGGAAAATTGCTTAGAAGTTTTTAATTTTCTATTCTATCGAAAGCGTTAAAATCTTGTAAAGTACATGCAAATGAATTTTTAATAATCGTCAGATATCGTTCCAAATTTTCAGTTATTGCGCGGTATCTATTGTTGTCAAAAAAAAATACCAATTATTTCGTGCGTCAACATTACAATCCAAACGCTGCTTTAGGAGAATCTAAAGACTTTTGATGCTTGATTTTGGGGTTTGTCTCGCCCCAGTGATGGTAGATTTATTAATTGACAAATTTTCTATTTTTTTGAGAAGTTATATATTTGGAGCTTTATTTGAGTTAGGTAAATGTTAATCTAATATTTGCAAAACTATTATTTCAATACAAACTTTCGTACGTAATACACGGTTTTGTTAGGCTAAAATTCTTAATGAAGTTTAAATTTCCGAGAATTTGGCTTTCGCCTTGTACCCTATCAACCTCATTCTAACTCTCACGTTAACTCAACAAGCCAATCAAATTTGACTTTATTGTTTAGACTTTAATTCCCATTTTACTTTCGGTTCGCTCAACGTAAGAAAGTGTTAAAGTGTGTTCGCTTATCGGACGCGATAAATGCGAGGCCACTGGCTTGCGTATCTATTTTTAAAAGGATATTTAATAAAATAAGTTTATTAATTTAAGCAAAATCTTCATTAATGGGTAAGCATGCATCTATCCCAATTTAAGCCAAATATACCTAATCTTCAAAATCCTGTATGCTTTCAACAAACAGGTCTACCATATGGTTATCCGCAATTTCAGCCAGCAAATACAGCTATTTATAATTAATCCACTAATCAATTCTATACACAGCAAATCCCGTACACAGCAAATTTAAATTCTCAGCTACCGAATACCTTACCTAGTTCTCCAAATACTGTCAAAACCCTTGACGCAATAAGTGACGATAAAATAGACGATAGCTCAAAAGAAACCAACAAACATGACTGGCAATCAGTCAAAAAACGTAAAATTAGCCATAAAGTAACAGGTCAACACCCAGCTTTAACTCAAACAACTGTCCGAAATAGATTCCAACCGCTTGAGAAAGATGTCGAAAATGCCACAACCAGCCAGAACACCACCACTGAACCAGCTACACCTAAGCCACCACCGATATTCATATATGGAGTTAAAAACTACCAGAACATGATTAATAATCTTGCGAAAATTACGGAGGATGAAACATATCACACAAAAGCCTTAGCTAATGATACAGTGAAAATCAATGCTCACAGAATCGATATCTACAGAAAACTAGTAAAGAACCTGCGAGAGGAACAGATTATCCACCACACCTACCAAGCGAAAGAAGACCGTGCTTACAGAATAATAATTAGAAACTTACATCACTGTGCCAGCTAATGACAGCAGGACATACAGTACGAAACATAATGAATGTACAACACAGAATTATTAAAGAACCACTTTCCTTATTCTTTATCGACCTTGAACCCAAAACTAATAAAATAGCAATATTTGACTCGCAATACATTTACAACACTAAAATAAACATAGAAGCACCAAGAAAAAGACGCGACATAGACCAATGTATGCGATGTCAAGAGTGTGGGCACTCTAAAGCATACTGTAATAGACCATATAATTACGTGAAATGTGGGGAATCAACACGATTCAAATTCATGTCGGAAAACTAGAGACACTCCAGCAAAATGTGCTCTATGTGCAGGCGAGCACCCTGCAAACTATAAGGGCTATAGAGTCTACAAAGACTTAATTGCCCAAAGAAATGGCGCCAAACATCTCTCAGCTAGCTCTACACAAACCAATAACCACACACCACAGGCACAGCCAACTAACTTCAACTCGCCAATACACAAAACCAAAATCTAACATACGCTCAAGCTGCACTAAACAATAACAACAATATGACACCCTCCCAACACACAGCAAAGCTAGAGGACCAATTGACACTATTCCTAAATGAATTCAAAAACATGTTCGCGCAGTTGCTCAATCAAAACAACGTGATTCTAAACTTTCTTACCACAGTCATCAATAAATGAAATCCATAATGGCTAAAACACTCCGAATCGTAACGTGGAATGCCAATGGGCTCCTCAATCATAAAAAATAGATAATAACATTCCTAAACAAAATCTAAACACAATAGATATTCTCTTAGTATCTGAAATCCACGTCACTGGTCGAACCGTTTTCCTTATACCACAGTATTCAATCTACAATTGCATCCACCCTGATGGTACAGCGCATGGCGGATCAGCAATTATAATCAAAGATTCTATAACCCACCATTAATTGGCCAGATACCAAACTAATGAGGTCCAAGCTGCCAACTTCCTGGTAAGCACTGAAAAGTGGAACGTGACTGTAACAGCTGTCTACTGTCCGCCACGCCACACCATTCCTTCTGAAGAATATAAAAATTTCTTTCAAACTTTGAGTAATTGTTTTATTGTTTTGTTTATTGTTATCACAGGGGGCGACTGGAATGCCAAACACACCCACTGAGGTTCCGGACTTATTACTACCAAAGGACGCAACCTCCTACGTGCCATTACTGACAACAACTACACATATATGACGAACGGAGAACCCACATACTGGCCGACAGATCCAAGAAAACTGCTGGATCTTCTAGATTTCTTTATAACTAGAGGCATACCAACGCAAAACTGCCTAGTGGATTCAAATCCTGACCTGTCATCAGATCACACACCAGTTATTCTCAGTATGTGCACCGCAGTCATAAATAAACCTACACACGCAAGGCTGACTACGAGATACACGGATTGGGAAAAGTTTGTAGAATACATAAACAGAAACATAAATCTCAACATACGCATTAAAGATTCAACAGAGCTTGATGCCGCCGCCCAATATTTTACTAACCTAGTACAACAAGCTGCATGGCAATCGACTCCTAGAACAGAACAACAAACAGTAAGTCCCACCAGCACTCCCTTACACATCCAACAACTTATCAGTGAAAAAAGACGAGCCAGACGGAGATGGCAGCAATCACGCAATAGGAATGACCTACATTTTATAGAAGACAGGAACTTATTGCAGCACTTAATAAAGACCAAAACACAACGTTCGAAACATTCATCCAAAACTTATCATCTGATGACTACATCCTATGGAAAGCTACCAAAAAACTTAAAAACACACACCACCAAAGTCCCCGATAAAAAAAAACTCAATAACAAATGGGCACGTCCCGATTAAAAAGGCTGAAATGAAATAGCCAAGCTAAACCAACGCAAAAGTCCGGGATATGATTTAATAACCGGACAAATATTAAAAATACTACCTCGTAAAGCTCTCGTCATTCTCACAACAATTTTCAACCGAATGCTAAGCCTTTACTATTTTCCATTATATGGAAATACGCAGAAATAATAATGATACATAAAAATGGTAAATCATCCCATGAAACATCGTACAGACCTATAAGCTTACTGCCTATTCCTTCTAAAATATTTGAGAGGCTATTATTCAAACGGCTACAAGAAAACTAGCACATTTTCTGCCTAACTATCAGTTTGGGTTTCACGAAAACATGTCAACGATTCACCAATGCCAAAAAATAGTCAATCAGATATCCAAGAGTATCGAGGACAAGAAATATTGCAATGGGGTATTCTTAGATGTTTCCTAAGCGTTCGATAAAGTGTGGCATAAAGGCCTCTTGTACAAGCTTAAAAATATGGTTAATAACAATTACTATATCCTCCTAAAATCTTACCTTATCTACAGGAATTTCACTATCCCATACAGTCTGGCGTCCCGCAGGGAAGCGTGCTTGGCCCGTTCCTCTACTTTATATACACTGATGACTTACCTGAAACGGAAAACACCATTATTACTGCATTTGCGGATGACGTTGCTATCCTATCCTCAGATGATCGTCCTGTAACATCTTCCCAAATGATGCAAACCCACCTAAATCAGCTTATTGAATGGTACAACAAATGGCAAATCAAGATCAACCAATCTAAATCTATTCAAGTAACATTCACCACCCGTACCGAAGTCTATTCTCCTGTAACAGTAAATGGAGCCCTTGTGTCAGCAAAACCAGATGTTAAATATCCAGGGTTGCATGTAGATCAAGGCTTGACATGACAGAAACACATACAGACATGCGAAAACAGCTGGATCTCAAACTCAAACAGATGTATTGGCTCATGGGCCGTAAATCAAAACTTTGCACCAAGAATAAAATTCTTCTTTACAAAACGACGCTAAAACCTATTTGGTCTTACTCTGTACATCTCTGGGGCTGTACCAGACCTATCCGATTAAAAACCATACAAACATTTCAAAACAAAACACTTCGTACGATTGTGAACGCGCCGTGGTATATTAGCAACCTAATGCTACACCAAGACCTTCAAATCCCATACACCACTGAAGTAATTGATACCAATTATCGAGACCGCCATACAGGAAATCCAAACGATCTCATAAAGAACCTATACACGGATGTTCTGCTCAACAGAAATCTTAAAAAGCATGGCCTGCAGATCTATCCCAACAACACTAAGTAATAGTGAAATACAAGGAGAAACGTCAGTGGACATTTCCTTCAAGACAAAGACATTTACTTAATAGTTCTAGCGAAGTAGATGGTAAATTTATTGTATATTTCAATAAAAAAATTAGACTTTAAGACTTTTAGAGGCTTGAAAGAAGTTTTTCCTTTTGTAAGAAAGTCTTTAGTTTGATATATCCACATGTAGGAGGCTGAGCTAGTGTACTACAGCCACATCAATTTCATGACATAAAGAGGAGTAACTGAAAAGTTTCCTGAAATCTTATGGATAAAATACGCAACCATTAAGTAACAATAATCATATCCCACTCAGTATCATTAAATTCATACCATGCGTTCTTACTGATAGCTGTAACTGTTACACATTTTAATTTTATATTTACTATAGGTTTTAATTTAATGAATGCATACTATTTGCATAGATTATATGTAAATGTACGGATATTGTTTAACATTTGCAATATGAATTATGCTCTTTGGTAACAAATCTAATGTATATCTTATGCTTTATGAATGCATTTGTAAATTGATTTATGTTTTTAGTTACAGAATTTCATTAGTGTAGTTAGTAATGCAACATGTAGTATCTATCATCATATTTTCTATGTTTAATTTGTAGTCGGTGTGTAATATTTTATAATATTAAAGCATAATTTGTTTTGTTTATTGAGCAAGCCAATTCTGGTGTGTTTATATTGGCTACTTCAAATAGTTTAACAGAGTACTTAATCGTTAACATAAATAGTTCTTAAGCAAAATTTTTATTTTAGGTTTTATGTATAAAAATTATTTTACTTTTCGTCTGATTTTCTTTCAGCATTTTTCTCTATTTCTTTCTATAATTTGATAAGGTCTCGGTCTGCTTCCACGTTAGTCTTCTAATCTTCAGTAAATTTATCACTTCGTTATTTCATGTCTTGCAAGGTCTACCTCTGTTTTACCAGGTTTTCTTACTACCCTACTTGCCTAACTTGACTTTGTTCATTTAGTCTTTTTATGTGCCCCCACTACTACAATTTTGCTTTCTCAATATACTTCTTAGCGTTTTTTATTTTCAGTGTTTCTTATAGCATCAATTCTTATTTTATCCGTTATTGTTACATTTGCTGCCTTTCTTAAATATTTAGTTACCATAACCTAAAATTTCTTTTAGTTAGTAAATAAATAGTTTTGTAAACTGTTATTTTTGTTTTAACAGTTTTGTCGTTGTTCTATTATCAATTTCTTCATCTAGTTTCTTAGTATTGTTAACTGATCCTAAATATTTTATACTTCTTACTTGATGTGCAATCTGAGTGTTAATTTTTAAGCTTATTTTTCGCTCTTTATCATTGTTATCACTACTGATTTCGTTTTGTTAATATTGATTCTTATTCCAACCTCGTAACCTATAGACCCACATTGAATTGTAAATTTATCTTTGTGTTTGCCAATATTACATCATCCTCAAACACATAAGCGCTGAATTCCACGGCCTTGATTTCTTAATAATCAACATTAATTTTCTTGCCTTGGCTGCTAATGGTTTTATTATTCGATCTATAAATATAATAAACAACAATGGGTTGAACATATTCCTTCCATCTGTTCATTATTTTACTGCCTTCAGTACATTCCCTTCCTTGTTCTTAATTTGTCTCATTTTATTATGTTTTTCTGTTTCCCATACTTTTTAAAGCTCTAAATTAGTAATTTCTGATTGTACCTACTGTCTTTTTCCCCAAAATCTTACCATTCCTTTGTTTTGGCTATTTTAACCTTCTCTTTTACTAGTTATCTAGCTGCTTTATAATTTTCATAGATTTCGTTAGTTTTCTTTTTTAAATACTCTTTTCATGCAATCTTTTTTCTTCTGATAATATTTTTAATTTCTTTATTCCACCATCTCGATCTTTCTCTGGATCCTCCGACAGTTGCTATACTGCATGATGTAGTACCGGCGTTGTATATAAATTGTTAAAAATCGAAAAATTGCAAAAATCTGATACTACAAAATAGCCATAATTTGAAGGGTCAGATGAGGCCGAGAGATTTTATTGTCCCTTAAGTTTTCTAATGAAAAATGCTATAAATGAGCCTAATTTTCTATTTTATTACATTTTTTATTTATTTTTTTTTATTTTTTTTTAAATTTCAACTTTTATCTAGTCACGTAGAAATAATTACACTATTAGTCGTGTGGGGTTCACAGAGACCCTATACTTGATTGCCATAGGTGACAACGGCTTTTGGAAGCACTTGGTTCAGTTTCAAAAGTCCAAAGCTCGGGGTTTTCTATGAGTCGTCGTTTCAGAGAACGTTCCGTTGACAGTTTTTTCCAGGAATCCTTTTCGAGTGATTTTTGTACTATTATTTATGTTATAAATGACGTAAGCGTTTATTGTCGTCACATTGAAAAGGTAAAAAAATTACTGTAGGCTATCTCTTGGTACGACAAGCAATGCTATAAGTTTCACACAGTTTGTCGTTGACGTCAACGTTTTTTCATTACCTTTACATATAGCATCATCGTTGTGTATTATACACAGTAAAATGACAGCCTTGAATTTTTTGGCACATATGAAACAAGAGTTAGTTCGGTAAAAAACCAAACCTTGATGAATTAATTTTTGAGATAAAAACTAAGCAGAAATTTTCGTTTTGTTTTCGCAGACTACCGACCAAAGTAACCTTTTAGTCCAACAAGTGTTCAGCTAGAGGAACAATTGTGTACCAGTTGTCAAGCATAATATTGCACCCCATATTTTTTATTCAATCGGAAAATCGTTTCACGATGCTTATTGTATCGTTTGGTTTTTGATATAGACCATCTGGTTCAGAACCCTCGTATATTTCAAATGTTTGTAGATATGCTGTTGTGACGCTAACCATAGTATAGAGTTTAACCCATATTTATTCGGTTTGTTTGGCATCTACACTAAACCAGAGAATCTGCGACTAAATACTGGAAGCTGTTCATCTATAGTTACATATTTCGACACTGTGTAAGGAATTACTAATCAGATTATAAAATTTCCGAATAGGTGCCAATTTACCAAGCTGTGATCTATGTTTTCTAGACGGTGTATCATCGAATCGCAGACCACAAATATTAAATAGAAAACGGCGAGAAGACTATACATCAGAAAAAAATTCTATGCCAGTTCCGTCTGTGGCCCTTACATCAAGAAAGTTCAAATGTGAAAATCTAAAGACATCGGACATCATTAGTAAACCAAAAAATGCTTGTAATTCTTCAACTGTCAATTTTTTTGCGTAACGCTCTCTTTGAAATATATATTAATCCTGCATATATTGGTTTGTATACCTTAGAATCAAATCTATTATATTCTTATCAAAAATAATTGAAAACATCAGCCCTACTCTTAGCACTTCGAGCTTCTCCTTTTGGTCCAGGTGAATGTAAAACAATATTGTGAGCTTTTTGTCTTATTCTGTGGCTTGAGGCATTTTTGGACCATTTGTGTTTTCTAGTCCTTACCTAAATAGTATTCTGAAGCCAGTAGCAATGATTCATCTTCTGATTCTTCTCCACTCTGCTGAGTATCAGAATCATGATTTCTTAATCATTACACACTTCTTCCACGCCCAACTCGTCGTCTCTTTCGTCGAAAGAATCCACTTCATCTTCGCTGAGAATAAATGTATTTCCTCTTGAGTCATGTGATGACGGCTACCCATTGTAATGTTTTACTTGTATAGATCAATAAAATAATAATCGTAACAAAAATAATAAAACATATTATGCTCACCAAGAATTCACTACACTACTCGTTGCGCGGGGTTTGCTGAACTCCAAGCACCTCCGCGTGACACTTGTGATTGAAGCTGCGACTAGCGGAGCACCGAGGAGGAAGGAGCTAGAAGCTACTGGAAGGTACAGTCGCTAACGTCGAGTATTTGCCGAATTATGACAAAAATTAACTTACTTAGGGGTGCAATATACCCCACGCGACTAGCCAAAGGTTAAGAGGTACATTGTGGCCTTGAAACCCTCATTTCTTCCCCTTCTAAATGTCTCTTAGAAAATCTACAAAATTGTTTAGGTTGAAGATGACGAGAGGTGGGAGAGTTGGCTCTCCGTTGCTCAGTGAATGCGTGGAGTCGACAGGTTGGCCGAAAGTATGAGTCACTGAGATTTGGCAGGTTGGGATAAGACTTAACAGTATGAAACATTTTTATTGACAGCTATCCATGTCACTAATGTACTGTGTAACTCAGAGTTGTTTCAACATGCGTGAAACGTGTTTTTGTCGGTGAAAAATTTATTTTCAGGCTATAAGGCAAATTTTCCGTTTTCTAAATGACTTCAAGAGGCTGTAAAAGGTCTGCAGATTCTTTTTGTTGCAGTTTCGTTCGACAAATGTACTTCGCGTATTTCGGGGTTAAAATAGCAAAAGCAAAACTTGAGCACCCCAGTCTTTGAGTAAGGCTGCCTTACTCAAAGACTCGCAGTTTTCCTTGGGGAGTAGGCAGATTGAGACCCCGAGTGAAGAGCTAACCTCTTGAAAATGACATCAAAGCCGATGTCGAAACGTAGAGAATTTTCTCAAAATAGACGCGGTTCACCCCGTGAACTAAGTTTTGTTGTCCATCTTTTTAACTACTAGTGTTGGTTCAGAGAAATTTAAATTTAAGAAATAACTTTAAAATCATCATGAAATACTGGGTGCCCGTTAAAGTGTGGTTTGATGTTGGTCGGTTTGAGATAAACATGAAATATAAGATTAAACCTAAAGTGTGTTATTGTGATGGACTCAAAATTTGATAAGGTGAAAAGTCTTGTTATTGGCTTTTGTTCTAAATCACCTGACTGTGATATGCTATTTTAACAAAGGAAAATGATAATTTAACAAATATTTTATATAAGATAGCTTTATAAATATCTTATTGAAGGCCAGGCTTACGTCATCAAAGACTGCCGCTTATTTTCGATAATGAACTGCTTAAAGCAAATGGTATCGAGGATAAATTACATTTTGAAGATATTATCTAAGTGCGAATTATTGTTTTCTATGTTCGTCCAAATGAACTCTAAAATTTTTCATAGCTGCACTGCTCGTTATTTATAGAATTCCTGCAATTTCTTAGAGTAACATTTTTTAACTCTTCAGAAGGCTTGCAATTATTACTATACACTCTACTTTTAAGATCTTCCTTTAAGAAAAAACCTATGAGCGTTAGATCGGGGCATAGCGCAAGATAATTTGCCACCTCCTGCCAATAGCAATTAGTTCCGGAAAATTGTTCAGAAATTTGTAACGTTCTATTCTGCCGAAAGCATTAAAACCTTGCAGAGCACATCCAAATGAACTTTTAATAATCGCTCCAAATTTTCCGTTATTGCACGGTCTCTGCCGTCCCCAAAAAAATACTACAGCACAAACGCTGTTTTCGGAAAATCTAAAGGCTTTTGATGATCGTGTTTGGGGTTTGCCTCACCTCAGTGATTGCAGTCTTGCTTGTTGAGATGAAAATGTGCTCCATCGGAGAACAAAATGTTATCAATTTTTGTTTGTTTGTTAAGAGCCGTTTCATTTATTTTCTCTAGAGCAGTTTTTTTAGTAATTTTGTTCCTTGTACCAGTCTGTGCAAGGTACTTACTGGATAATTGCAGTATTAATCTAGATTTATTATTGGTTTTTCATAAATGGTAAGCCTCTTGTAAGCTAAACTCACACTCACATAAGATGTGGATGGCTGTTTCTGTTTCCCTGCCACAATGTCTGCACACACCTAGTTTTGGAGGTGTTTTCTGAGAAAAAAATGTCTTGTAAGAAGACCTATAATAGTTCGTTGTTGATTTCTGCTTTGTGCTATCAGTTCTTCAGTTCTTCTGTGAGATGACACTTTTATATTATGTTTTTATCCCGGTCTTTGTCCTGACACACTTTTTGATGTTGTTTGATGACTCATTATCTCAGGTTTCAAATTATACCTTTAGATACTCCCAGACACCGGTTTGGGGCCTATGTATAGAGTTAATATTTTTTGTGTTACTTTATCAGCTTTTTTGTTGCCTAAAGTTCTGCAGTGCCTGGTATCCACAACTAAGTACGATTATTGTACTCAACATTTCATTGACAAAGTAAAACCAGGAAACGGCGCTAACTATATTTTGTAATGGTACAGATCTATATATTTATAAAGAACACATTGTAAGAGACGAGGGGTTGCCCGCAAAAAGGTATTTTGGCGTCCTAGGCTGACAATTTTTCACCCACATTCACCCAAATTTTTGCAAGGCGGGAACGTACAACAATTTATTTCCAAATGATAGCAGTTGGATAAGCCGGGGCGGTGACCTTACCAAAGTAAGATATGCAAAGCGATCCTGAAGATAGACAACCAAACGTACGTTTAGAGCCCAGCCACATCACATTTCATATCAGCTGTCTTGGTTTACTTTCTGTTCAAGTGTATGGTGGACTTCTAGACATATACAGGATACTTGATCGTTCGCGAATTGACACAGGTGGGGTATTTTCCCTCCACTTTTACTTCGTGACGTTTGTGGTTTGTTTAATATTGATCAAGATTCCACGCTCAGAGTTTTATTTATGTTAAATAAATGATTTTTCTTTTTTAAATAGTTGCCCAATTTGTAATTTTGTACTTAAATTTTTCTTCTTCTTCCTCTCTTCTTCTTTCTCTGGTATCCAATATACCTTTACGGGTCTTGTATATTTGTGGGTTCTGTGTCCTTTACCCATTTCTTCCATCCTTTTCGGTCCTTTGCTATTTTATTTATTTTTTCTGTAGTTCTTTCTTTTGCTTTTCTTATCTTTTCTAAGTACTTTATCCATGAGTCTTGGTCTTTATTTTTTTCGTTTCTTTGTTCCTTTAGCTTCCGCTACTTGTTTCGTTAATCTGTTTCTGCCTACTCTCTGTTTACATCCACACCATTATAGTTGTTTTTTCTCACTTTTTCGTATTACCGTTTGTTGTTCTAGTCTTCTTATGATTTCCTCATTTCTAACTTCTGACGCAATCAGTTTTGGCTTGTTTTTCTGTTGTAATATCCAAATTTCACTTTTTTATAGGCTCGTTGGGATCACTATTGTATTTTATATATTCAGTTTTTCGTTTATTTCTTTTTTTGTGATAATTGTCTTATTTAGTTTGTAATACAAGTTGTTCGCTTTTTTGATTTTATTAATTATTTCGAGGACCACAAAGGCCACTTCTTCCATAGGTTGATTTTTACATATTATTTTGTTTTGTTCTGCATGTTATGCATTATTTTACTTTTTTCTACATTAAATTTTATCTTCAATTCTTTTATTTCTTCGGTCCATATGTTAATCAACTTTTGCATTTTATTACTTTTATCTAATATAAGCATTAACTCATCTGCGTATAATAAGCTATCCATTCCAATGGGTACCATATTCCTGGGTCCCACTGTAGTCTGCAATTTCTCCGTTCTTTTTCTTGTGTTTTTTAGTAGTCTATCCATTACTACTATTATTATAAGCAAGTGTGGGCTTAGGCTGTCTCTTTGTTTTATTCCCTCTCTAATATCAAATAGTTTTCATCTGTTGGCATTTATTTGTACTTTTGCTCTTGTATCTTCTTGTACAGAGTCGAAAGCTTCGCTTAGATCAATAAATGCCAGTATGAATTCTTCTTCTCTTTTAATCCTTTCTTCTGTCAGTTCTCTTATTATGTATATGTTATCTGCCCTTTTTCTGAATGCTGTTTATTCCACTTCTAGTGTATTTTTATGTGTATCTTTAGTTTACTTTGTATTATTTTTGTATATATTTTATATGCTACAGGTGATAGGCATATTGGTCTAGAATTATCGCATTGGGTATTGTCGCCTTTTTTGTGTATCGTCATTCGGGTTGTTTTTTAGCTCCTCAGGGATCGTATTTCTTTCCCACGCTTCAGCTAATTTTTGTGTAACCATGTTATTCTTTTCTCTCCCATGTACTTAATCATTTCTGGATCCACCTCATCTTCTCCACTTGCTTCACCTATCTTGATGTTTGTTATTGCTTCTTCTAATTCTTTTCTATTTATATTATTGTTCTGTCTTTATCTTCTTGTTGTATGGGTACATTTAGCTGGACTGGCTGTATTTTATCAGGTTAGTGTAGATCGAATTTTTGGCTGCAATGACTTTTCCATGCTTTTATTTTTTTGGTATACTTATTTTAATTATGTTTAATTATGTCGGATTTTGTCTTTTTCCTTTTTCTTCTTAATTATTTAATTGTATTCCAATTCGACTGTTGTTTCCGTATCCCTCATTTAGTTCGATTCCAAAATCTTTCCGTATTTTTTGCTTAGCTTTTTCATTATTTCGTTTGCTTCCCTTCTCTTATTATCATGATTTTTATGACGCTTAAATTTTTAAAAAGGAACTTGTGTTTTCTACATAATTAACCCTATTCCATCTTTATGTTCACACAACAATCCAAACAATATTGGTCTTATTTTAGTTGAGACTTTCATTAACAAAACATTTTCATTTTTACAAACAAGCCTCATGTTTTAATATACCGACATATGAAACGTTAAACTAATATTTTATATCTGCTTAACATTTTAATTTTATCATACCAAGTAGGATGTCTAAAATGTTTAAAGTCTTATAGATAAATAACCAAATTGATAGATATAAATAATCGTATCTCATTCAACATCACTAAACTCGTAGCATGCGCTCTTATTGATCTTTAAAACATTTATTTATATATTTTTAATTTTTTTGTAGTCAGTTGATGAAGTTGATGTATGGTAAAATGCTGCTCCCAAAAACCAAACTGTTGGTCAGGAATAAGATTAAAGTCTTCTACGATAGACAAGGTTACTTGGGCAACTTTTTATTGCGCTGGGAAGTAACTTAGTCTCAAAACAGCATTATAAATAGTTATTAGCAAAACAAAACTCTTAACCGGAAATTGTCCTGTAATTAAGTCAAAGCCTCTTTTGGATAAAGATTGGTTTTAATCGTGCTTCTAACTTCCCTGACTGTGAAAAAATCTGGCAAAGGAGATATCTGGTAAGGAGCTGCTAGTAAATTCTTGATTTCCAGATCTTCTTCAGGAGTAATTGATGGTGGTAAAGATTGAAACACTTGCACTAGATGTTGCACAAAGGTGTCGGCCTTATCCGAGTCTGTGCGCGCCCAACTGCCATTTATTTGTGTAAAGGAGGAACCGGTTATCTCGAATGCTTGGTTCTTTTGGTTGTTTTTTAAAGCAAAATAGTTCGTATCCTCTATAGCACTTAGGTGTTTGAGATATTCTTGAAAGCTTTCTTTGTTATATTCCAGATTAGAGTTCTTAATTCACTACAACCTTGGTTATATCGCCGTTTGTCTGATGGATATTTGATCGTTTGCCAAATTTTCCTAAGCCGTTTTATTCTGTCAGATTTTTGGAGGAATTTCAGGTGTAGCCACTCAGCCTGATTCTTGAATTATTGTGGTAAGATGTAAAACAGCCGCTTCTAGGTTTTCGATAGCTTTTAGAGAAACTCTCAAGTTAAGTTGGGAATCGACTAGATGTCTGAAGTAATACCAATCTGTTCTATTGTGAATAATTAAACTGGCTGCTGTTTAACAAGAATGGAAGCACTTACAGTGGATATGACAGGGGTATAATTAAAAGATAAATCTAGAGATGAGCAGATATCCTGGTATCCTAAAGCAGTGCCTTTAATGACAAAGAAGATCCGGTATTTTATTTACGTCTGTTGGCGAGTGGGTGGGTTTGTGGGCTGACTAATGATTCAGCTGAAGTTCCTGCAACACCTGATACATATCTCTACCCCTGCCTGAAGGAAAGAGACTAGAAACCCGGTGAGCATGCTGTGCGTTCTATTTACCTTCGGGCATAAATCTGCTACTCAATAACCGGAAATATGTGATACAACCTTCTTTGTTTGTAGGATAACTTAAAGAGCAGTAAGTATAGCATGCCAATCTTCAATCTGTACAGCCGTTACTTGTAAGTAGTTTTCCTGAAATTCGGGTGGTTCATAATGTCTGATGTAGTTTTTAATTAATATGGTGCGCGTATCTATCTGCATCAGGATGATCTGTAGAATCGATGACGTAATTAGAAACGTTAAACTGGTTTCTGCTAGACAAATAAATTTTTGAATAAGTAGGATATCAATATTATTGTGCAACTCCTTGTTTGTGTGGAGAAAGACCATTGGTGTTCCAAAGAGTTAGTTTATAACTAGTAGCCATTTTTATTCTCAACAGTGCTTTTCTTAAAAGTCTGATCTCGGTAGTTAATGTATTTATTAATTGTTTGTTGCCAAGTTTGAATGGTTTACTGTATTGACACTGTTTCAGAGGTAAGATCTACCGTTTGCGGTCCTAACATTTGGTTGGTTGTTTTTGAAGAGTTTCTTGAACTTATTGGTTTTGCTATGTACTGTGCTTGTTAACCTGGAGCTGAGTTATATGGACATAAAGTTGGCTAATAATGTGATGCTGATGTGTGATTAGGGAATCTCTGGTACAGAATAGATGAGGTGAATACCGTCGCATAAAATACATTTTGCTGGTTTACCATCTTTACGGTTATTTGGGCACATACGATAATCATATAATTCGGCATATTTGAGACAACGAGAGACCGTAACTTTGAGAAACATTAAGGAATTTGTAATTTTCTTGTTAGTTCTTCGAAACTACAATTGCATTTTCAATATATTACATTTTCTTTATTGTTAGGATTACGTTTAATATTAATGAAAAACAGGTATTTTTGGTTTGGCTTGCATGTTAATGAAATTAACAATATTTACTCTTTCGTGGCCTTCTGTCTTGAGGACTTCTTTGATCAAGTTTACATCTGTGAAATAATGCATATGTTTTAGGGCAACCCTGAAAGTCTTTTCTTCTTCCAACCACTACACACCTATGTGTCTCGGCATTTTATTTGCGATGGTTGAGACTGTACAGTATGCAAAGGTAGTTACTATATTTGTGGCTAGGAATGATTAAAGATAGAAGTACTATTATGATAGATAGCTTCTTCAGAATAATATGAGTTTATATTGGTTGAACTGTTAATATTATTGTTATGCAATATGAAATTATATTGGCTATAAATATTTAAAAGTTACCAGGTGTATGGCTTGGGCTGATGTCGCGCAAGGAAACACTTCGATATCGCACGTCTGCACGATTTGAACTACAAAACTCGAATATTTATTATAAATTGTCTGTTGGTATTAAATCGATTTGTCACATAATTTGTATTATAGAAGCATTTAAAAATTATAAAAACGTTATCTAAAAGGCCATAACTTTTTTCTCATTTGGATTCTTAGTTATATGTTGCTTTTCAGACATTGCTTTTTTAGTATGAACTTTTGGGTTCTGAAATTTATGCGTAGCCATATACCCACAAATAATGAACTGCATTTAGGACATCTAGAAATAGCAATTGAGTGAAATATTTTTTTATTTAATATTGCTTATTTACAATGTACTTCAAGATAAAGAAGTAAATAGTATGTAAGTAAATTAGTGCGTTAGACACCATCCATTGACAGTCTGCTGGGATTCAATTGGGAAGACCTTCTGGTCATAATATTTCTCTCGACGGGTTGGCTGATTGAATGTTTTTTTATTAGTTGATTACTATGTCCTATACATTTATTTTTGTAATTGGTGGTCTTTAGTGAGGTGAATGGGATTTCCAGAGCGTACCATAGTGCATCGGCTATCATCCGGACGATTTCTAACTGGAATGTTTGCAATATTTTGATGTTGGATGGTTTACTGTACCCCTAGAGTTCAATTCCCTATGCCTACAACTTAGATACTGGCCAAAATGTCTTAAAACAGTACAAATTAAAATGATTTTAAACCAGGAAAGAAACCAACAGATGTCTTACCTTACAGACCCATAAGTTTGAAAAAAACTTCAAAGACTGGTGCTTCGCAGACTAAATGTAACTTGGCTACAGAAACCTCAATATCAGACCATCAGTTTGACTTCCGTCAGAAACATCCCAAAGTGCAACAATAACTATACAAAGTATAAACAAAGCATTTAAAAATAAACAATAATGTAGTAGTCTTTTTTTATATTAGTCAGGTTTTTGATAAAGTCTGGCATACCGGACTAATTTATAAAATCAAACATATTCTTCTACCAGCTTACTTCAACTTTCTAAAATTATACTTGTACGAAATAACCTTTCAAACTAAGGCAAATAAAAAGAGATTCGACTACTTTCCATTCAGTTTAGGAGTGTTACAAGGAGTGTTTTTAGTCCATTGCTGTATGTTTTGTACACGTTAGATCTACCGATGCACAAAATGCGATAACAAGGACATTTCCCGATGATACATATATATGAATAATTTGAAACATTACACAAAATAACCTAAATAACCAACAAATGAAACAAATGAAACAAATGAAAACAAATTTGTGCATATTGCAACGTACAAATACTATAATAAACTGAGCTGAAAACAAAATCTCGCAAAAAAGAAAAAACAAATAGAAGTTAAGATAATGGACCTACGATAACTGATATAAATAAAATCACGTGTATCTATAGAAAATAAAATTCTAATCTATAACTCATCTGAGCCTATGAATTACAACTATGGGGATGTACCTTTAATAAAATATTAAAATAATTTCTTTTTTCTTCTCCTTCTTGTCAGTAGACAATTCTTCCTATTTAATTGATAGGATTATACCTTTACGTAATGTTGTTACTCCATCTTTTGCATGGACGCTCCGTAGTTCTTCGACCTGATGGAGATTTATCTCTGGCTATCTTGACTAATCTGTTCTCTGTTATTTTACTTATGTAATTCTGTTTCTCCTTTTGTTGTTTAGTATCCATTTGTTTATTTTCTCTAACTTCAATACCCCTTACTTGGTCTCTTAGAGCATTTTCGGTAATTCATCTTAATATTCTTATCTCTGCTGTTTCTAGTAGTCTTTGCGTCTTGGTTGTGTCAGGTCTCGTCTCTACCACGTAGGTCATTATTGCTCTTACGGTAGCTTTATATATCTTTGATTTTGTCTTTTTTCTGATGCGTTTGTTCCTCCATATTGTGTTATTCAAACATCCAGCTTTTGGATTGGTTTCTTAACTTTTTTCTCAAGCTACGCGTAACTTGACAGTGTAATCTCTAAGTACTTTATTTCTATGATTTGTTATATATTTGTTCCGTCTATTTCTAGTTTACATTTAATAGGCTGCTTACTAATTATTAATGACTTTTTGGGTTGAGATGGCCATATTAAACTTTTTTGCTGACGTGTTGAATTTGTGGACTAGTCCTTCTTGGACTGTTAAAACTGCGTTGTCTGCGTGGCAGAATATTTTTATGTCCTTTTCCTCCATCCTACATCCTTAGTCGGCATTAACATTCTTTATTGCCTTGCCTATTACCAAGATACAAAGTAAAGGCCTTAAGAAGTCTCCCTGTCTAATTTCCGTTTCCATGTCTATTGATTTCGTGGGCTTCCCATCTATTCTAGCTTCTGAACTATTTTGTCTATATAGGTATTTAATTGTCTTGGTTATATCTAATGAAATTTCTTTTTTGTATAATAAGTGGATTATATCTTTCAATACTCAATGCCAAATGCCTTTTTTTAGGTAGATGAAGCATAGAAAGACCGGTTTGTTGTATTCTAATGCTTTTTAGATAATTTGTCTTATTACAAATATTGTATCTTTCTCTTCGAAATCTCTGTTATTCGTTTGTTAGAGTTATTTTCCTGTTTGTTCGTTACGATAGTATTTTCTTTGTCAGTTTTAGGGTAGTGTTTAGTAAGTTCATTTCTCTGGGTGCTTGTCTTCTATTTTTCTGGAACTCTATTGTGCTTTAGAATTGTATTAATTCATGTTGTTAGTTGCTTGTTCCAACACAGTTTAACAATTCGTTTGCTAGTGCGTTTTTACTAGCGCCTTTCTGTATTTAAGTGTACTTTGCACTTTCAATACTTCCGATTTTTGGAGTTTCTAGCTGGATTTCTTTGCAGCACTTAAGATATTTGATTTAATTTTTGCCTAACTTTCTTCTACTGCATCATTTTCTGTAATTTTGTTGTTTTAATTTTTTATGTTAGTCTGTTTTTGATATAAGTATTTTGTAGAAGCATTCTGTACACTTTCAGTTTGTATCTTTGTATTGTTGTCTGTCTGCTCGTTTTTGTTGTGGAATATGCGCATTTCTATTTTGATTTTACCTAGTATTAACTTATGATGGCTTCCCATTTCTGCAGAGGTTAGTGCTCTGATGTTTAAAATTTGAGATAAATGTAGTTCCCTATTTGTTAAGATATAGTCTTTGCCTTCGGGTATTTTTAAATGTATGTTTTTTACCTGGGATGACAACATCTCCTCTCATAATAACCTTATACTAGTTGGGTGAAATATGGTTTATTGTTCTCTGAAAGTCTTTCTAGTATTTACATCTTTATTATTCTCAGAGGAATATACTCCCACTACATTTATATGCTTGTCGTCTATTTTGATTTTTGTATACACTATTTTTTCTGATACATAATTATTTACATTCCACGATTTGGTAAATACGTTTTTTACGTATTAATATAGCAACTCTTTTTTTAGCTCTTGTTTTCTTTGATACTCCACTAGATATCATTATATAGTTGTCTAACGTGGTTTGACCTCTTCTCTTCTTCTTCGCTTCTTGCAAGGTGCACATGTCTATTTGTCGATCTGCAAGTTCTTTAGTAATCTCTTGTTCTCTTGTGTTTAGAGATCTGATGTTCCAGATGCTTATTTTGAGAATTGTCCCATTTCCCGCTGTGGTTGTCACTGGTAAGTCTATCATATTTATCCGAAGCATATCTCTTTTCCTGTGAACGGGTTTATGTATTTTAGTTCTTAAGTAGGGTGCTGGCCTGATTCAAGGACTTTCTCCTTCTTTATCCAGGCCTGAAACCGGCAACAGCACCTTCAGGTACTGCTGATGGAGTTCATTTAGATATGCTAATTCAAGATACTCCGTCAAATTGCAGACACAAACCATATACTACATACAGATCTACATGTTTCAACAGTACAAGAAGCCATTACTGATCATGATGTTATAGAAAGCCCACTAAAGAAACAACTTCTGCAATTAGTAATCAACAACAGACTAAATTGGGTCCAAGTAAACTAATTCAAGTTAATGTACTTTTAAGTTTATAGAGATGATATCGCTGGATATCACTCTGATCATACCATTTTATGACTAAGACATGCTAGTGATCGTCAACTTTTGAGCTCATAGAATTATGTATTGTTTTGATTGTTAAATGAAATATTAAAAAAGCATTCTGCTAAATAAAACAGAAGTGCTCCCCTAAACCAAAATTTCCCTAAGAGAAGATCATGGTGACTGTACGGTGATTTACTGTTGCTATCGTTTTCTACAATGTTTTGAACCAAGGCTAAACTATCACAACGAAAAGGTATTGCTAGCAAATTTAAAAAATGCACAAGGAACTATTTGTTAAATCCCCTTATTCGATAATGCCAGATCTCATTCACTTCTTTTAGCATAATGACAACTTTTTGGGGAAGGTTCTTAAATGAGGAGGCTGCTATAAGCGCCTAGAAAATTTCATCGCCTCTAGAAGTGCGAAACAAACTGGTTTTGCGTCAGCAAAAGTACGATAATTATAACGGTTTCGATTTAGCCGAGTTACAGCGTTTTAAATTTATAGTTTCAAAACTGGTATTATTTTTGCACTAATTTTCTCTCTAATAGTTATTTATCTATAAAGTAATATGGCTCTTGTTGCATTTGTACTATAACACATTTTTAAATAATATATTGCTTCCATTTGATGTAATTTACATCTGCAGTTCCCGAAAGCCAAGTTCTTTTTCATATCTAATTCGAATTATGTTTTTGCAACAATACGTTTTTAAAACTCTGAAAGTTTTTTTCCCAAAAATAGATTAAATAAGGTGGGAACAAGGACTCACTCGTTTATTCTTCCTTTTACGCAAGCTTACATTGAATGATGACTATTAATACCTGTGACTACTTTTTGTTATCATTATGAGTTTATTGTTAGTCTAATATCATTTTCTCACACTAAACAGTAGAGTAATGACTTGGAATTAAATAAGCCTTATCACCGTGACCTCCTGTTTTAAGACCTCCAAATACCGATGCGACTGGACCTCTAGGCAAGCCGATAATGTGGTTACAAGGATGATTAGGCAGAAGCGCATCGAGTCTGCAACTACGTCACTTCTAGTAAAATTTGAGTACTACAAGTATGTGTTGTTATATAAATAGAAATTAAACCCAGATGGAACATTTGATTAATTTTATACAATAATAAATTAAAATTATATTAAAAAATATATTAAATAATAAATTAGTTAGCAATTCTTGTTTATTATAAAATATCTCACCAATTAAAATTAAAGTTGAAAAAACTTGAATATAATACACATGCATATGTATTTATGTAAATTTATATAAAATATGAGTTAGTTATGCTTAGTGGAAATTCTATTTTGCGAACTTCCGTTTCACTTTTTTTATTTAAGGAAAACTGCAATGGAATTCTGACGCTTATTTCATGTACCGCAATATTTTTGCCCTACCCCACAAAGTAAAATTCCATTTAAACAACTAAGAATGAAGGATTATTCATGAAGCATCCTAGAAATTTTTTGTTTGGAAGAATTTTTAGAACTTATTGTGGATAGCTATTTAGGTAAAAGCAGTAAAAGTAATTAGTCATTAGTCCCATTGATACGTTGCTGAGTGATAGAAAATAGTTGTAATTCTAATAACTGTTAAAGTTCGATAGCACGTCGTTTACACAATTTTTGTCATTGTTGCCTACAGAAATTGACCAAGATTTTAAGATTTGCAAGAAAATCAAAACGCAAAATTCATTTTGACCTCAGTCTTACTTAAATTACTGTCGTGTGTATTTCAGTATTTTGCAAGCATGCAAAGTAAATAAAGAACATAACATCACGATTTCGCCAGGAAGCTCATAATAATTTTAGAAGATAACAAATTTATTACATCATGTTTTCCTAATTTAGATAAAAGAACGGAAAAATTTCGTGGTCTTAAATGAACTTTACGATTTTACTTGCACGCTGTTTGCCTTCTTTGAAGGTTGGAAGTTTACATTTGTACAATTGGTGTTTAAACACGTGGCAAAATCATCATGATATTGTGTACTGTGTCGTCCCGTATCAATAGCATCCAAGGTTATTATCAAAACAGACTATTGAACGATAAAGCTAAATTTTCTCTAAATGGCTCTATGAATCCTTCAGATTATCGCGTGTGGGTTAGTGAAAATCCATGTACTATTCAAGAAAACGATTAATGTGCTGGAGATACCGTAACATGTACTTTTTCGAGGACTAAGCTGGCAATGCTGCTACTATGAATGGCGTACACTATTCGAAGCTAATCAACTTTTTTTAATAAAACCAACGATTTGAATTTGATGGATTTATATGTACATTACGTGAAACACTCATTTCACGTTATACCAAATGTTCTGGTTGTGTTACCTTGTAGAGCGGTGATACCGCTATTTTGCTATCCAATCTCATTATAGTTTCTTCTTTGAAGATATTTAAAGGAGGTTAATGCTAACACACTTCCTACGCCTCCAGGGCTAAAAGAGAACATTAAACGTTTTTTTATCGGAATCCTAAAAGAATGACCGCATGTTAGTGGAGTCATGGAGATCATTTGGCCAACAGATTTCATACGTAACTGCTAAGTCTGTACTTTATACTGTTAGCAATAAAATTCATATATTTTGTGTTTCATTCAGGAAGAGGATTTTAAAGTTCAATTAGGATCACTTGGCACGATAAGTACAACTAAGTTATAGAAAAATTTACTTATCAATGATATTAGCAGTATTGAAATAGTTGTATCTTTAAGAGACATACATTCTAATTGTTGTACCTGCCGCCAATTTTTAGTTCTACCAATATTAATTAACATAATTTTTGCTGCGTCAAAGATCTTAAAATACCAACCGTACATATAATGTTGCTTTATCGCTTCAATATAAAGAAAATTGATAGTGAATTTCATCGAATGCCTGTAGAAACTCATGGTGAACGTACTCCATGATACAAACATGCAAAGGGTGATTTTAATGCTCAAATTGTGATTTTAACGTGAGAAACAAAACGTCCCGGATCCACCAAAGCTTTGCAAAACCTATTAGTTAAATGTTCTTGTCTAAGATTTCTAATCGTTTGAAGATAAGGGGAAAGGTTTACAAAAAAGTAAATGAGTGTCGTACCAACTACACAAAAGAAACACCGAGAGAAAAAAAATTATATGCAAAATTCTGCTTGATAGGTGAAAAAGGAAGAGGACTCATTTCAAACTCCTAATATTAATTAGCGACCTAGGGTAATTATCAACATCGAGGTCGAGAAATATAAGCCTGAAAACAAACATCTTTAATTCTGGCAGGACAAGATTTTTTAAATGTCTGCAATAAAACGTTAACCTTCAGCAACTACGAATGCTTTTAGGAAAAACAACAAAGAACGAATGACCGTCGCGGAAGAAGCAAACATGAACAGAAATAAGAAATTTGAGCTTCTTGTTATAACAAAAAGTAAGACGTTAAGAAAGAATCTTGGACTACTACTCTAAATTCTAAAGTCTTTGTGCTCAACCTAGATGAATCAATGCTTCAACAAAGACGGCTAATAACTGTCCAGTTCTTCCACAATCGGGTCAGGTTACTGCAAAATATAAAATTTGTCTTTTCACGAAACGTGACATCAAAACTACAACAACGCTACAGGCCATGACGACTCAGGGTTTCTTTGAAAACCTTCTTTTACTTCTTTCTATTTGTAGCCGTATTTTGCCAGTTACTTCTTCCTAGGCTTTTTATATTCTCTTCTGTATCATCATACCACCTCCTTTTTGACTTTCTCTACTTTTCTATTTCTGCCAGTAGGACTCTTATTGGTACTCACCCATTTCGATGTTTGTACTTTTACTACTGCTAATATAAAAATATTTGTATATAGAACTTGTATTTCTTTGTTGAATCTTTTTTTTTCACTCCTTGACCTCCGTATTTCACGAACCTTAGTATTTTATTGTTTCCTAGGATTGATTTTTATTTAGCATTTTTATTTGTTCTTCTACCTGTCCTAATTTTTCCTCTTGTAAATCGCTTTTTCTAATATTTCACTCTTACATAAGATATTATTTCTATTTACTATTGCTTTCCCCTCCCCAGTTAGGTTTTTCTATTTATCCTTAAAGGAGGAAGTACTTACAAAGAAGCCTTTCTTAGTTCTTCTTGCTTCTCTCACGAAATTTTTTACTTTTTGTTATTGTAACCTTCTTATATTTTTCTTATGCGCTATTTTATCTTTTTTAATCTACACATCCGTTTTATTATCCTTCTTTGCTGTTTATTTTTTTATTTTTACAGATCCCTTAATTTGATATAACTAGTTTCGCTTTTACTCTACTCACCTGTTTGATGTTCTTTCTTCTTCTTTATTCTTTCTTCTGTGGTCCAGTGGATAGTTTCTGCGGATTTAAACCATTGCCCTTCTATATTTAAGCTTACTTTCTCGAGAATTATTTTCTTCAGGTTATAGGTAAAGTTTTCTTTTATTTCCTTTTTTAAAGTTTCTATCTCAAACATATTTTTTCCTTATTTTCTTACAAACCCTAGATTTTTTTATTTGAACTTTGCCTTTAACAGATAATGATCAGAGTCAGCATCTACTCCTCTGTAACTGCTTATATCTAGAATTGGAAATCTTTATTTAATTTTTTGTAGCGCTATTAAATTTAACATAGCCTTTATCCCTCTTCTTCGCAATCGTTTTTCATTTCTGTGTGCAAAGGAACAATTAAAAAAGCATGTTTTTCAGTTTTTACTTCGATGCTTATTTTTTGATTTAATAAATGCAGTAATACCTTAATATTTTTTTCTTTGAAGTGTAAACCTTTTATCGGAATATTTGTATTCCTTTCTAATTTTATATTTTATCTTGTTTTTCAGTTTTATTATTCTTTAATTTATTTCTATATTTCCTTTAACTGGCTTATTATTTTTTATATTCATTAGGTTCTTGTTTTATCATTTTTATTTTGTTTATAATCTGTGCAAGCATTTACTTTATTTTATCTAAGTCTTTACATAACAAAGCTTTTTCTCTTACAAACAATTTGTATCTTCATTGAGTTTTTAAAGTTTTTGGGTAACTTACTGGTTCGCCTTCTATTACCTTTTTTTTAGGTAAAATCTTTACTGTCATTTACATTAAGATAGTACTTTTACATTTGTGTTGTAAATTGGAATATTAGCACTGTCGATTCTCTTTTTCCTGTAATGCTATTTTTATTATCAGCACTTACTAACCTTTACTGACACGTTTTGACCTGTTATCGAAATTTATATGAAATTTCTCTCTCTCTCTCTCTCTCTCTCTCTCTCTCCCCCCCTCTCTCTGTGTATGTGTGTTTGTTTGTGTGTGTGTGTTATTGCTGGGTTTTCATGAGCTGCTAGTATAGCAATGTCATCAGCAAAAGTACAGATAGTAGTTTCAGTGCTTGTTGGAATGTCGGATGTATATAGGTTGTAGAGGGTCGGTCCCAAGACGCTTCCCTGTGGTCCACCTGCTTCTATGGAATGGTAGGCTGATTTGGCATCTCCCACTTTGGTTCTAAAACCCTTTTTTGCTGACGTGTTGAATTTGTGGACTAGTCCTTCTTGGACTGTTAAAACTGCGTTGTCTGCGTGGCAGAATATTTTTATGTCCTTTTCCTCCATCCTACATCCTTTGTTAACATTCTTTATTACCTTGCCCATTACCAAGATACAAAGTAAAGGCCTTAAGAAGTCTTCCTGTCTAATTTTAGTTTCCATGTCTATTGATTTCGTGGGCTTCCCATCTAGTCTAGCTTCCGAACTATTTTGTCTATATATGTCTTTAATTGTCTTGGTTATATCTAATGAAATTTCTTTTTTGTATAATAGGTGGATTACATCTTTCAATACTCAATGCCAAATGTCTTTTTTTAGGTAGATGAAGCATAGAAAGACCGGTTTGTTGTATTCTAATGCTTTTTAGATAATTTGGCTTATTACAAATATTGTATCTATACATGATCTTTCTCTTTGAAATCTCTGTTATTCGTTTCTTAGAGTTATTTTCCTGTTTATTCGTTACGATAGTATTTTCCGGAACTCTATTGTGCTTTAGAATTGTATTAATTAATGTTGTTAGTTGCTTGTTCCAACACAGTTTAACAATTCGTTAGCTAGTGCGTCTTTATTAGTGCCCTTTCTGTATTTAAGTGTACTTTGTACTTTCAATACTTCCGATTTTTGGAGTTTCTAGTTTACTCGGCCTAGGTTCTTCTTTGTATAGTTTTTCTAGATAATTTATCCAAGTGTCCTTATCTATATGTTTTACTTCGAGTAGTTCCTTAATTTTTGCTCTTTGTCGTGTTATGAAACGCCACATTTCTTTTTGCAAACCGTAAAAGTCGTGCTCCATTTCTCTTTAAGAAACGTTCCAAATGCTCATTTTTAATTTTTTTAACGAACGTGTGTATTTCGTTTCTTACTCTTCTATAATTATCATATATTTTCTGTGTTTTGCTTGATGGGTATTACAGGCATGCTTTTTTTCTCTGCATTCTTTTTTTACCTCTGTACAAAACTATGGAGTTCTCTTTGAAATTTGATTTTTTCGTTTATTCTTTTTTGCCCTTCGGATTTCTTTGCAGCACTTAAGATATTTGATTTAATTTTTGCCTAACTTTCTTCTACTGCATCATTTTCTGTAATTTAGTTGTTTTAATTTTTTATGTTAGTCTGTTATTGATATAAGTATTTTGTAGAAGCATTCTGGAGAGGCAGGCGTGTAAATAGCCGCTCTCGTGGATGCGGTGTTGGATACGATACCGATGCGCTTGTAAGGACCAAAAAATGGAGAGGCAGGCGTGTAAATAGCCGCTCTCGTGGTGCGGTGTGGAATCGTAGTACGGCTCGTAGTGGAAGGTCAGCCGATAAGGCCAAATCGTCCCTTAAACGGCCGTCGCGTTAGCGGATGGGGGCGGCTACCGATATCAACCAATGAATTGCCAAATCGCTCACCTGAATCGGCTTCGGCTTCGGCTTCGTCGGCGATTCCAAGGTGGCCACCTCTGCGTTGCGGATCTGGTATCTTCGGGATGTTGAGACACGACCAAATTGGCCGAGCTGCGATGCGTGAATATTTGCGGGGATGCGAAATGTTTCTGATGTATGCGGGTATGCGAATATGAATTTATGCGGACTAAGGCACGACCGAACTGGTCGCGCTGCGGGGCATGAATCCTTGCGGGGCAAAAGCCCATGCCGTTTGTGTGTGCGACGGCAAAACGTAGCCGATATCAAAAGGTCCGCATGCCGCCGCGATATAAAGCGGTTCAAGGGCAAAAAGGCCGCCACACCACATTCTGTAAACTTTCAGTTTGTATCTTTGTATTGTTGTCAGTCTGCTCGTTTTTGTTGTGGTATATGCGCATTTCTATTTTGATTTTACCTAGTATTAACTTATGATGGCTTCCTATTTCTGCAGAAGTTAGTGCTCTTACGTTTAAAATTTGAGATAAATGTAGTTCCCTATTTGTTAAGATATAGTCTTTGCCTTCGGGTATTTTTAAACGTATGTTCAACGAACTTAAAAAGTTCGTTACTGAATTCTATATGTCTGTCGGTCTGTCTGTCTGTCTGTCTGTCTGTCTGTCTGTCTGTCTGTCTGTCACTGTCACAAAATTATGGATTTTTTAAAATTTTAAAATGGATTCTTATAGGAAATTTTACGCTGATTTCAAAATCGAAATCAAAAAGTTTCTATCTCGAATAGTTTTCGAGATATTCGACTTCGAATTTCGGGAAAATTTTCGACATTACGATTTTATGAGCAATTCTTAAAGAAAATGTTACGCTGATTTAAATAATGAAATCGAAAAAATTCTATGTCGAATAGTTTTCGAGATATTCGACTTCGAATTTCGGGAAAATTTTCGACATTACGATTTTAAATGTGATTCTTATAGGAAATTTTCCCGAAATTCGAAATCGAAATCGAAAGGTTTTTTTAAGTTCGTTCTGGGATTGCTTACAGAGTAATCTCTTCGCCGGCCCCATGTTTTTTACCTGGGATGACAACATCCCCTCTCATAATAACCTTATACTAGTTGGGTGAAATATGGTTTATTGTTCTCTGAAAGTCTTTCTAGTATTTACATCTTTATTATTCTCAGAGGAATATACTCCCACTACATTTATATGCTTGTCGTCTATTTTGATTTTTGTATACACTATTTTTTCTGATATATAATTATTTACATTCTACGATTTGGTAAATACGTTTTTACGTATTAATAGCAATTTTTTAGCTCTTGTTTTCTTTGTACTCCACTAGATATCATTATATAGTTGTCTAACGTGGTTTGACCTCTTCTCTTCTTCGCTTCTTGCAGGTGCAATGTCTTTGTCATCTGCAAGTTCTTTAGAATTTGTTCTCTTGTGTTTAGAGATCTGATGTTCCAGATGCTTATTCTGAGAATTGTCCCATTTCTCGCTGTGGTTGTCACTGGTAAGTCTATCATATTTATCCGAAGCATATCTCTTTCCTGTGAACGGGTTTATGTATTTTAGTTCTTAGTAGGGTGCTGGCCTGATTCAAGGACTTTCTCCTTCTTATCCAGGCCTGAAACCGCAATTGACCCATTTCCATGGTACTGCTGATGGAGTTCATTTAGATATGCTAATTCAAGATACTCCGTCAAATTGCAGACACAAACCATATACTACATACAGATCTACATGTTTCAACAGTACAAGAAGCCATTACTGATCATGATGTTATAGAAAGCCCACTAAAGAAACAACTTCGGCAATTAGTAATCAACAACAGACTAAATTGGGTCCAAGTAAACTAATTCAAGTTAATGTATTTTTAAGTTTATAGAGATGATATCGCTGGATATCAATCTGATCATACCATTTTATGACTAAGACATGCTAGTGATCGTCAACTTTTCGGCTCATAGAATTATGTATTGTTTTGATTGTTAGATGAAATATTAAAAAAAGCATTCTGCTAAATAAAACACAGAAGTGCTCCCCTAAACCAAAATTTACCTAAGAGAAGATCATGGTGACTGTATGGTGATTTACTGTTGCTATCGTTTTCTACAATGTTTTGAACCAAGGCTAAACTATCACAACGAAAAGGTATAGCTAGGAAATTTAAAAAATGCACAAGGAACTATTTATCAAATCCCCTTATTCGATAATGCCAGATCTCATTCACTTCTTTTAGCATATTGACAACTTTTTGGGGAAGGTTCTTAAATGAGGAGGCTGCTATAAGCGCCTGTAAAATTTCATCGCCTCTAGAAGTGCGAGGTTTCTGTTACCGAAACAAACTGGTTTTGCGTCAGCAAAAGTACGATAATTATAACGGTTTCGATTTAGCCGAGTTACAGCGTTTTAAATTTATGGTTTCAAAACTGGCATTATTTTTGCACTAATTTTCTCTCTAATAGTTATTTATCTATAAAGTAATATGGCTATTGTTGCATTTGTGCTACAACACATTTTTAAATAATATATTGCTTCCATTTGATGTAATTTATATCTGCAGTTCCCGAAAGCCAACTTCTTTTTCATATCTAATTCGAATTAGAATTTCGTTTTTGCAACAATACCTTTTTAAAACTGAAAGTTTTTTTTTCCGAAAGTAGATTAAATAAGGTGGGAACAAGGACTCACTCGTTTATTCTTCCTTTTACGCAAGCTTACATTGAATGATGATTATTAATACCTGCGACTACTTTTTGTTATCATTATGAGTTTATTGTTAGTCTAATATCATTTTCTCACACTAAACAGCAGAGTAATGACTTGGAATTAAATAAGCCTTATCACCGTGACCTCCTGTTTTACGACCTCCAAATACCGATGCGACTGGACCTCTAGGCAAGCCGATAATGTGGTTACAAGGATGATTAGGCAGAAGCGCGTTGAGTCTGCAACTACGTCACTTCTAGTGAGATTTGAATACTACAAGTATGTGCTGTTATATAAATAGAAGTTAAACCCAGATGGAACATTTGATTAATTTTATACAATAATAAATTAAAATTATATTAAAAATATATTAAGTAATAAATAAATAGTTAGCAATTCTTGTTTATTATAAAATATCTCACCAATTAAAATTAAAGTTGAATAAACTTGAATATAATACACATGCATATGTATTTATGTAAATTTATATAAAATATGAGTTAGTTATGCTTAGTGGAAATTCTATTTTGCGAACTTCCGTTTCACTTTTTTTATTTAAGGAAAACTGCAATGGAATTCTGACGCTTATTTCATATACCGTAATATTTTTGCCCTACCCCACAAAGTAAAATTCCATTTAAACAACTAAGAATGAAGGATTATTCATGAAGCATCCTAGAAATTTTTTGTTTGGAAGAATTTTTAGAACTTATTGTGAATAACTATTTAGGTAAAAGCAGTAAAAGTAATTAGTCATTAGTCCCATTGATACGTTGCTGAGTGATAGAAAATGGTTGTAATTCTAATAATTGTTAATGTTCGATAGCACGTCGTTTACACAATTTTTGTCATTGTTGCCTACAGAAATTGACCAACATTTTAAGATTTGCAAGAAAATCAAAACTCATAATTCATTTTGACCTCAGTCTTACTTAAATTACTGCCGTGTGTATTTCAGTATTTTGCAAGCATGCAAAGTAAATAAAGAACATAACATCACGATTTCGCCAGGAAGCTCATAATAATTTTAGAAGATAACAAATTTATTACATCATGTTTTCCTAATTTAGATAAAAGAACGGAAAAATTTCGTGGTCTTAAATGAACTTTACGATTTTACTTGCACGCTGTTTGCCTTCTTTGAAGGTTGGAAGTTTACATTTGTACAAATGGTGTTTAAACACGTGGCAAAATCATCATGATATTGTGTACTGTGTCGTTCCGTATCAATAGCATCCAAGGTTATTATCAAAACAGACTATTGAACGATAAAGCTAACTTTTCTCTAAATAGCTTTATCAATCCTCCAAATTATCGCGTGTGGGTTAGTGAAAATCCATGTACTATTCAAGAAAACGATTAATGTGCTGGAGATACCGTAACATGTACTTTTTCGAGGACTAAGCTGGCAATGCTGCTACTATGAATGGCGTACACTATTCGAAGCTAATCAACTTTTTTTTAATAAAACCAACGATTTGAATTTGATGGATTTATATGTACATTACGTGAAACACTCATTTCACGTTATACCAAATTTTCTGGTTGTGTTACCTTGCAGAGCGGCGATGCCGCTATTTTGCTATCTAATCTCATTATAGTTTTTTCTTTGAAGATATTTAAAGGAGGTTAATGCTAACACACGTCCTACGCCTCCAGGGCTAAAAGAAAACACTAAACGTTTTTTTATAGGAATCCTAAAAGAATGACCGCATGTTAGTGGAGTCATGGAGATCATTTGGCCAACAGATTTCATACGTAACTGCTAAGTCTGTACTTTATACTGTTAGCAATAAAATTCATATATTTTGTGTTTCATTCAGGAAGAGGATTTTAAAGTTCAATTAGGATCACTTGACACGATAAGTACAACTAAGTTATAGAAAAATTTACTTATCAATAATATTAGCAGTATTGAAATAGTATCTTTGAAAGACATATATTCTAATTGTTGTACCTGCCGCCAATTTTTAGTTTTTACAAGTGCTACCAATATTAATTAACATAATTTTTGCTGCGTCAAAGATCTTAAAATTCCAACCGTACATATAATGTTGCTTTATCGCTTCAATATAAAGAAAATTGATAATTGAATTTCATCGAATGCCTGTAGAAACTTATGATGAACGTACTCCATAATACAAAGATGCAAAGGGTGATTTTAACGAGAAACAAAACGTCCCGGATCCACCAAAGCTTTGCAAGACCTATTAGTTGAAGGTTTTATCTAAAATTTCTAATCGTTTGAAGACAAGGGGAAAGGTTTACAAGAAAGTAAATGAGTGTCGTGCCAACTACACAAAAGAGACACCGAGAGAAGAAAAATTATATGCAAAATTCTGCTTGATAGGTGAAAAAGGAAGAGGACTCATTTTAATAATTTTGAACTCCTAATATTAATTTGCGACCCAGGGTAATTATCAACATCGAGGTCAAAATAAAATATTTTATAGAAATAATGCTGTACTTTGACGATCACTAATTAATAACAATTACTCAATTTGAGCCGAGTATTGAAATCCAAACGTCAAAACGATAAAAAGCAACACAAAGTGGTTCTCCATCTAGGCAGTACTCGTCCACACGTTGGAAAACAGATCAAAACACGTTGAAAGCGCTTGGTAGGAATGTTTTACTGCATCCACCATATTGAGCAGGCGTTGCTTCTTCCGACGTTTACTTGCTTAGGTCGACGACACATGCTTATAGAACAGTACTTAGCTCCCAAATTCGATCTCGAAATAAATTGCCTGAAAAGAGTAATTCTTTCGAAGAGGGTTCCATAAATTTCCAGAAAGATCTGAAAAAGTAAAAACTACAGCTAATGCTTTGATTGGCGATTTTATAAAAGTGCTCAACTAAGCGAAGGCGACTGTAAAATCTTCTTCTTAGAGTACCATCTCCTTATTGGAGGTTGGCGACAATCTCAGCAAACATCTGGTGATTCTTGGTAGCTTGCAATAGTAGGTGGGTGTTCAAACCGGTCCAGTCGTGGAGCCAGGGTGTTTTCTTCGGCTTACGCCGCGTCGATTTTCAATTTTACCTTTCATTATGAGTTTCAGTAATGTGTTGGTCTTGCTCATAACATGTCCTAGGTATGCCGTCTTTCTTTGTTTCGCCAGTTGTAGCCGATCTCTCCTACACTCTCCTAAGGACATCGTTGTTGGGAATTCGTGCGGTCCAGGGAATCTTTAGCAATCTCCGTAGAACTGTAAGATCTAGGGGATATTAATTTTAAATTTTTTTTATAAAATATAAACCTGAAAAAAACATCTTCAATGCTAGCAGGACTAGATTTTTTAAATTTTTGCAATAAAACACTAATCTTTAGCAATAACAAAAGCTTTGAGTGGAAACAACAAAGAACGAATGACCGTCGCGGAAGAAGCAAACATGAACGGAAATAAGAAATTTGAGCTTCTTGTTATAACAAAAAGTAAGACGTTAAGAAAGAATCTTGGACTACTACTTTAAATTCTAAAGTCTTTGTGCTCAACCTAGATGAATCAACGCTTCAACAAAGATGGCTAATAACTGTCCAGTCCTTCCACAATCGGTTCAGGCTACTGCAAAATATAAAATTTGTCTTTTCACGAAACGTGACATCAAAACTACAACAACGCTACAGGCCGTGAAGACTCAGGGTTTCTTTGAAAACCTTCTTTTACTTCTTTCTATTTGTAGCCGTATTTTGCCAGTTACTTCTTTCTAGGCTTTTCATATTCTCTTCTGTATCATCAGACCACCTCCTTTTTGACTTTCTCTACTTTTCTATTTCTGCCAGTAGGACTCTTATTGGTACTCACCCATTTCGATGTTTGTACTTTCACTACTGCTAATATAAAAGGATTTGCATATAGAACTTGTATTTCTTTGTTGAATCTTTTTTTCCACTCCTCGACCTCCGTATTTCACCAACCTTAGTATTTCATTGTTCCCTAGGATTTATTTTTCTTTAGCACTTTTATTTGTTCTTCTACCTGTCCTAATTTTTCCTCTTGTAAATCGCTTTTTCTAATATTTCACTCTTACATAAGATATTCTTTCTATTTACTATTGCTTTCCCCTCCCCAGTTAGGTTTTTCTATTTATCCTTAGAGGAAGAAGTACTTACAAAGAGGCCTTTCTTAGTTCTTCTGGCTTATCTCACGAAATTTTTTACTTTTTGTTATTGTAACCTTCTTATATTTTTCTTATGCACTATTTTATCTTTTTTAATCTATACATCCGTTTTACTATCCTTCTTTGCTGTTTATTTTTCTTTTTTACAGATCCCTCAATTGGATATAACTAGTTTCGCTTTTGCTCTACTCACCAGTTTGATGTTCTTTCTTCTTCTTTATTCTTTCTTCTGTGGCCCAGTGGATAGTTTCTGCTGATTTAAACCATTATCCTTCTATATTTAAGCTTACTTTTTCGAGAATTATTTTCTTCAGGTTATAGGTAAAGTTTTCTTTTATTTCCTTTTTGTAAAGTTTCTATGTCAAACATATTTTTTAATTTTCTTACAAACTTTAAATTTTTTTTATTTGCAATTTGCTTTTAACAGATAATAATCAGAGTCAGCATCTACTCCTCTGTAACTTCTTATATCTAGAATTGGTAATGTTTATTTAATTTTTTGTAGGGCTTTTAAATTTAACATAGCCTTTATCCATCTTCTTCGCAATCGTTTTTCATTTCTCAAAGCAACAATTAAAAAAGCATGTTCTTCAGTTTTTACTTCGATGCTTATTTTTTTTTAATAAATGCAGTAATACCTTAATATTTTTTTTCTTTGAAGTGTAAACCTTTTATCGGAATATTTGTTTTCCTTTCTGATTTTCCATTTTATCTTGTTTTTCAGTTTTATTATTCTTTAATTTATTTCTATATTTCCTTTAACTGGCTTATTATTCTTTATATTTATTAGGTTCTTGTTTTATCATTTTTATCTTGTTTATAATCTGTGCAAGCATTTACTTTATTTTATCTAAGTCTTTACATAACAAAGCTTTTTTCCCTCACAAATAATTTGCATCTTCTTTGAGTTTTTAAAGTTTTTGGGCAACTTACTGGTTCGCCTTCTATTGCCTTTTTTTTGAACTAAAATCTTTACTGTCATTTACATTAACATAGTACTTTTACATTTGTGTTGTAAATTGAAATATTAGCACTGTGTGTTATTTCTGGGTTTTCATGAGCTGCTAGTATGGCAGTGTCATCAGCAAAAGTACAGATAGTAGTTTCAGTGCTTGTTGGGATGTCGGATGTATATAGGTTGTAGAAGGTCGGTCCCAAGACGCTTCCCTGTGGTCCACCTGCTTCTATGGAATGGTAGGCTGATTTGGCATCTCCCACTTTGGTTCTAAATTTGCGGTCTGAGAGGTAGGATTTAAAGATGTCGAAATACTTTAGTCGGAGGGTTTCCTTGATTTTATATAACAGACCTGTGTGCCAGACCTTATCAAAGGCTTTGATTTTTTGCTCAAAAGCGTAGTTAATAACTTGGATTAATTGATGTATTTGCTGAACTGTAGAATTTCCTGCTGGGAAACGAAATAAATGGAGAGGAAGTCAAGTATCTGGTGAAATATCGGCCTTTACTCTCTGTAGTAATAGGCGTTCTAATACCTTGGAAATTGTAGGAAGCAAACTAATTGGACGGTAGGAGGTTACGTCATTTGGATTTTTTCCTGCCTTATTTATTAAGATTGTTTCTGTTTTTAGCATTAGGGGCCAGCGCTGTAGTTTTAAAATAGCACTAAAACTATAGGTGATAAAGAGTGTCTCTTTTTTAGGCAATTCCCTGAGCATTTTTGGCGTCACATCGTCTGTACCTGGTGCTTTTCGGATGTTAAGATGGTTAAGTTCGTTCTACACTTCGTGTGGAGTGAAGAATTTAATTCGAGATGGGGTTTGTGGAATGTTGGATAAGCTTGTTACGATACCATTATTTATATCTTGATTGTTGGGCTTCTCGCCCATTTAGCGTTGTGATCAGCAAGATTTTTTAGTGGAGCATTGTATTCCTTTGGTTTGTTCTTGGATTTAATTGATCTCCAGATAGAATCATCGAATCTGGTTAGCCTAGTAGCGTAGTCAGTGAAGGATTGTTCACGGAGTTCTCTGAATTGTGCCTTTAATTGGTTGCTAATACGATTGAGTATATTTTTATCCACGGGTGCCTGGGCTCGGTGCCACCTAGACCGTGCCTTCCGTTTTTTAGCAATTAAATCTTTTATTTCAAGTGGTATTAATTTTGTAGTATTAGCTGTTGGCAGGGATGGGGCACTTTCCATGACTGAATCTTTAAGGATATTTGTAAGGGCATCTAGTTTGTCTTTGTTATAGGTTTTGAGGCTTATTTTTAGATTAATCCGTTGTTCCACTTCATTTTTGTATTTACCCCAGTTGGTTTTACTGTTATAAAGTTTAGGTGTTCTTAATAATTACGAAAGTACTAACTGTTGCAATTATCGAGGAATGGTCCAATGACAAATCGTAACTAGGAGATACTTCCATGTATGGTGAAGAGATTCCGTTGGTAATGAAGAAGTCCAACAGATCAGGAGTTTTATTGGATCACTGGGCCAGTATGTTGGTTTACCGTGGACAGGAATAAATAGTTTTTCCTGGATTAGATTATCTAGCTCACGACCTTTGATAGTTGTTAGCCAAGAGCCCCAGAGAGTATGTTTACTGCTGAAATCACCTCCAGCAATAAATTTGGAGCCGAGTGTGTTGAAGTCCCTGAAGTTTTAACTTTGAATGAAGTGGCTTGCAAGTGAGTTGTTTCGTACTTTAGCAATAAGTAGTGACTTATAGTATTTTTATTAAAATTGCAGTACCTGCATATGCAGTGTTGTCAGGGTGGTTTGTGTTACCTATAGGTTAAATAGGATGGTGTACGAAAGAAGGATATGTCGGTAAAGTACGTGTCGCTAACAAGTAGTATGTCGATTGAATTGTGATGTAAGAAAGTTTCTACTTTGTTTTTGTGTTGAAGGATGCCGTTGTCATTCTATTGGGCAATTCGTACAAATTTAGTGAATTTTATTGATGGGCGTTGTAAGTATGGTAAGAATTGAGCATGAAATTTGAAATAACGGATAAACTATTGATGTCGAAACTGGCCTCTGTAATAACATTTGCATTAACTTATTTTCAGTAAAATAAAAGCTACTTTTATTTAAAGCTACTATATTTTGCACCTACAACTTTTGTCATAAAGATATTGCAGCAATCCAGACGGCTCATAGATGTGCTAAAAAAATCTAGGACGAGGCTTTCTATGCTTGCTTCAACAACCTAAATTATTTTCTACAATCTGGTCGTGCAACTTTTCTAATTAATGTTGCATATCGAAGTTATTTAATGTGAATGTTAAAAACCATGTTGGGTCGAGTACGAGCAGTGAATCAGTGCGGACGCCTTGCATGCGCTCCGATAACAGTGCGATAGACTTGACATTAACGCTTATCGTAGCAAGCAGTAAGTGATTATATTTTACTTATTTATATTAAATACTGTTAACAATTGCCTGTCATAATTTGAAAATAGATTATCAATTGCAAAATAAACGCAAATGTATAAATTGCCACCGTCTATCAATGAGGTGCAGAAACGGTACGCATGGACCACCCAAGATCTTTTAACTAGCAATAAATACTATCTACCACCGCTGCTGGAAATAGCCATAGCACCCACACATTCTTCGAAAGCAAACTATACATCACAGTAATCTTTTTATATATCGCACAGGCTTTCGGCAAAGTGTGGACCGAAAGTCTTAAAAAGAAGTTTCTAAACATAAACATGACTATTAACCTTAAAGTCATAATCTTTCCCTTCCTGGAAAATCGAACCTTCGCAATTAGGGTTAACTGAATATTGTCTGAAACCAAAATATTCGTGCTGGCATTCTACAAGGCAGCTAATTAGGATCAATGCTATTCTACATATACACCTCAGACATACCTGAAATTACAGCAACGCTAGCAACATTTGCTGATGACACGGCCATTTTTACTCAAGCGGCAAAACTAGAAAATGCAGTTATGGCATTACAACATGCAACAAACAGCCTGTCCTTTGGTTCAAACAATGGAATATGCAAATTAACGCTGATAAATGCCAAGCCAAAATATTTACTCTGCGACGAATTAATAATCTCCCTAACGTACATATCAACAATAGTATAATGCCTTGGAACCCAAATGACTCTGTAGTTAAATACTTAGAAGTTTATCTTGATACTCAGTTAAGTTGGAAATACCACATTAATCTATAAACTAACGTAAGCTATACTAGGCTAGCACAATTGTATCCCTTGACAAATAGAAATTCAACACTAAAAATTGAATGTGCGGTACTATTGTACAAAAGTCTGCTACGACCTCTGGCACTAAACGCATCACATGTGTGATGTAATACTTCCAAAAGCAACATACAAAAATTGCAGAGATTCTAAAACAAGGTGTTGAAAACGCAGTTAACGCACCATACGTACATACGAAATACACAACTACATCTAGAGCTAGGCGTATTATACGTGGAATATTTTATTAAGAAATGTCCTAATAACTTTATTACTAACTCTAGTGCGTGTAATGGTGCGGTACACCATGAACTGTTTCAAACAAATATCCCCATTAAACTGAAACACAGATTACTACAAGATATAATTCAACCTAATCGCAAACAATTAAATCACAATTATTGTTATGGTCAATAATTATTGTCATAGTTAATCATTATTATTAATTGTTATAGTTTTTTACATATCCATGAGGCTGCTAATTAGTGTCATTCTATTATAATTTAGTTAGTGTATTCGAATTTATCAATGGTATGTATAACAAACTGTCATTTTTTGAACTGGCAATAAACTTAAAAAAAACGTGTTAGACGCCCTCTTTTGCAAATCATGAAAAATTCGAATATTTGTGTAGTTGATCAATTGGCATTAAATTTTTGCTCTGGAAGTACAGATCAAAATACCTACCCTAACGTTTTTCCGATAAGATAAGATTAATTTGTATCTGCATCAAGTAAATACGTGCCAATTGGATTACTTAATGCCAACTGTTTACAACTGTACTAAATCAAGCCAGCACCATTTATCTATTGACAAATTGACTAATATGCATTTAACGTATAAAAAGTAAAAGGCAATAGATCACAGGCCAGACCACAGTATGTTAAAGCTTTCCTCAACGCCATTTGGATATACGGACTGACATATAATTTTATACATTTAATTTGTTTTTAATTAATATTCATCTTCGCATTTATGTAATTTTTTAAATGTAGAGCCGTCAGCTAAGAACTAAGAATGGTTACAAAACAATCTTTCAATTTGTTGATTTTTTGCGTTTTTTATTTTCATGATGAACATTCATTATAAAAGTTCTCATGAAAGACTAGTAATATTCTTTGAATGTTTGGGCAAGTCGTAGATTACGGAATTGTTAGTTGAGCTTCAATCGGATGTCCGCCTTAAGTGGCTGAACTAAATGTTTTTTTTAATTTTCTGTAGACATTTTATAACTTTAGTTTGTTACACTGCTAGTGTTAAAAATTTGAAAATATGACAACATTTTTAAAAATAATAAAACTGTGTTACACTTACTTTCAGTTTATTTTCTGCAACAATGCATGAATTGTAGACTTATAAATTTTTTTTAAATTGTTTGTTAGCAATCAGAATATTAGAATATATTCTATGAGCTAATTTTATGATTTATTTTTTTATTATTTAATTCTTGGGCGTGAAGGGGATGACACCCAGTGGAGCCACCCCTATATTATTGCAGTAAATCCTTGGGATAATTTTTCTTTAAGCGTTGGTTGTTGGGATCTTCTTTTAGTGGATCTGTGATTGCATTTGGATGAGTTGTCAGGTTAGCGTGATATTTAGTTGCCTTTTGTTTTACACCATTTTTCACAAACGGAATGCCTAGTTGCATATCAAGCGTTTGGTTTGATACAAACCATGGTGCATTTGCGATATTTCTCAGGATCTTGGATTGACAGTGCTAGATTATATTTACTGTGGATGTGCTGGCGCAGCCCCAAAGTTCTGATCCGTATAAGCAGATGGGACGAATGACAGCCTTATAAAGTAGCAATTTGTTGGTTAAAGTGAGCTGAGACCGCCGTCCCATGATCCAGTTCAGATTTTTGATTTTTAGGTCCATCTGCTTTCTTTTGTTAGTGACATGTGCCTTCCACTTCAATCGTCTGTCGAGATGTAATTCCAAGTATTTTACCACGTCTGCGTGAGGGACCGCTTTTTTTCGGATGTTAATTAGCGGACATGTTGAGCGTCTTGATGTGAACATAGATCGGCTTGTCCTCATTAACTTTAATTCTTCATTTTATAAGCCATTTACCTATTAAATCTATATGTTCTTGGGTTTTTATAAATGCTATTATCGGATCTTCACTATAGATCGTAGTGGGTATGTCATACATGTACAATAGCGGACCAAGAACGCTTTCTTGCGGCACCCCTGCTTGGATTGGTCTTATATCGGAAGTCTCTTGCCAAATTCTTGTTTGAAAGAAGCGATTTTTCTAGGTGGGATTGGAACAGCAAGAAATATTGATGGGGAAACTGCTTTTTAACCTTGTATAACAATCCTCTGTGCCAGACCTTATCGAAGGCCTGGCTGACGTCCGAAAATATCGCTGAACAGTATTTTTTGTCTTCGATCGCTGTTTCTGTTGTATTTATTATGCGGTGACACTGTTGTACCGTAGGATGTTGATAGCGGAAACTAAATTGATGATTTGGGATCCAATCGACTTCTAGTTCATCTTCCCGAATTTTTTTGTAAATAAGCCTCTCCAGCAACTTTCATATTAAAGTGAGGAGGCTGATGGGGCGATAGGATTGAATTGCGTTTGGGGGCTTACCAGGTTTAGGTATAAGAATAATCTGGGCAAACTTTAATAGCATTGGCCAGTATGTAAGACGTAAGATTCCATTGAATAATATTCGGAGAAACTGGAGGCCGTTATCTGGTAGTTGTTTTAGTAATATTGGTGTAGTCAGGTCGTATCCTGGAGGTTTATTGTTATTGAGGAATCTAATTTCTTCTCGAATTTCATTAACGGTGAATTTAAGAATAGGGAGCGACATTTGCAATGGAGTACTAAGGTATTCTTCAACTTCATTGTCAGTTTCTTCCGAGTAAGTGTTGTGCAACACATCTGCATTTTCTCTGTCAGTTCTCTTCCATGTTTCCGTGAAATCTTGTAGTGGAGGAATATGCGCTGTAGGTCGCTTGAGACCCATAGCAGCTTTCCATATTGTATTGTCTTGTGCGGATAACGAGTTAATATATTTCTGAAAAGTTTCATTTCTAATTTTTGCTAACGTTCTTCTTAATTTATTATTTAGCTGATTGAATATTCTTCGATCATTTATGTTATGGCTACGATGCCACTTAGCTCTTGCCTTTCGCTTTCTTTTAACCAACTCCATTATTTCACTGGGAATATTAGGTGAGCTTATTTTTAGGTTTTGAGGTACTGGTGTAGCGTTCCATCCTACTTCTTGAATGATAGTGATAAAATCTTTTGTGGCATTTTCTAGGTCCTCGTTAGTTTTGTAGTCCTACATTTAAATGAATGTTTGCATTCAAGTATTCTCTAAATTCCTCCTAATCGGTTCTCCTATTACAGAGCGAGGGTTTTGGTATTCTATATATTATTGTGGTACTGATAGTTGCAATTACTGAAGAATTATCTGACATAATGTCATAATTAGGTGTGACGTCTAAGTAATTCGAGGATAGGATTTTTATGACATAGAAATCAAGCAGATGGGAGATCTTATCAGGATCTGTGGGCCAGTAGGTGGGAGTATATCATTTATGAGCTTAAGTAGTTCCCTTCCTCTGGTTGTCATTAATCGTGAGCCCCAGTACGTATGTTTAGCGTTGCAGTCGCCACCTACAACAAATCTTTGTCCCATAGATTCAAAGAAGGGTTGCAGCATTTGTTTAGTCATGTTGTGCCTTGGAGGATAATAAACAGCTGATACATTTAACGGCATAGCCAATTTGTCTACTCAAATGGATGCAGCTTGCAAAAAATTAGTTTTATACTGTGAAAGTTAATGATGATCAAGAGATGATTTAATTAGCACTGCTGCACCACCATGGACAGTTTCGTCGGAATGTTCCGTGTGGTATATAGAGTAATAAGGTATTTTGAAATGATTTCTTGCGGTAAAATGGGTTTCGGAAAGTAACATTATATCTATGTTGTGTAGATTTAAGAATGTTTCTAGTTCTAGTTTTTTTTGTTGTAAACCGTTGGCATTCCATAAGGCAATTCGCAGAAACTGAGCCATTATTGTATTACTTTATTAATGACGGTGGTTAGCATATTCATAATCATGGTATTCTGTTGTAATAATTGATTGAAGAGATTCTTAAACTCATTAAGAAATTGGTAGAGATTTATGTCTTGAGGATTTGAAGGGTCATTTTTAAGTGCCTGTGAGTAAGACTTGTAAGTTGGTGCTGTGTTGTTTAGAGGAGTTTGAACTTTCTGTTGCGTTGGGAGGAGAGGGAATTTTGGGGATGAGGGTTTTATTAGGGGAGGTTTGTTTGGTTGATATTTTCTCTGGAGGTCTTGATATACACTACATCCTTTATAGTTTGCCGGATGCGCTCCACCACATAGTATGCAAGTAGCGGCGGTGTCTCTAGTCTTCTTACAAATTCTGGTGTCATGTTGCCCTCCGCATTTAACACAGGCATATGGCCTGTTGCAGTATTTTTTGGTGTGATTATAGTTTTCACACCTAGTGCAATGGACAATGTCATGGGTTGTTCTTGGAGGCTCAAATAGAATATTTTTATTGTGTAAATACCGCACATTATAGATTTCTTTATTATTATCGGCGAGCTCAAGATCTATAAAAAATGTTGTCAGAAGTTCTTTTGTTGTTTTATGTTGTAAATTAATTATATTACGCACCTGGCGTCTCTTTTTCGATAGAGCTTGTTTGATTTCTTGTGTAGAAAGATGTCTATGTTTCAATACTACTCGGTAAGGCCGATCTTGCTTCATTTGGTATGTATGATATATGATATTTTTATCCATCATGTGTCTAATAAATTTTCAATGTACATCGGGATCTTTTGTGTTAACCTTAACAACATTATTTAATAAACATTTTGTTGTATACTCTTCTTCGGCGATTTTTAGAAATTCCTCAATTCATTTTTTGATAGTTGATGACTCCGTGAACAAAAATAGGAGGCGGTTTAGATATTACTGTGATACTTGTGATAACGTTGAGAAGCAATTGGATAGCACCGGAGTTAATTTATTATTGTTAATTGGTTTTTCTACTCGTCTACTTTTGTTGCTTTTAACAAGTTGCCAGCTGTTGGTAGGATTATTTTCGACTTCCTCATCGCTTTCGAATCGTCTACTGATATTTGTTCTGTTGATTTTTCTTGTTGAAGCATGCGAAGTTATGGTTGGCTAGTTAATTGATTAGGGGGCAAATATTGAGAATTCAATGTTTGGTGCGGGATAGACTCAGTGGGGGCTTGTTGATTAAATGGATACTGGGAGTGTGTTAAGAAGGGAATTTGTTGTTGGAAAGCATGTGTTCCATTTGTTTGAAATTGATTATTATACTGGTATATTTGTTGGATATCGTTAGAGCCGCTGCCGGTTGGCCGCATGATTTTGTTTAAGCTGCTTATGCAGCGTAGATATTGTGATTACAGAAGAGTATGAATTAATTAATGTTCACTTACGGTATCAAAATGTTAAATAAATAAATACGCCTGACCGTAAGACTGCGGCTCGGCGCGGCGATATCGCAGGTAAAATTAGCCCGCACACGTCTACTCTGCTTCAATGTACGGACTGGAATGTGACTTATAAATTCAGTGCCACGAATCCCATGTTACTTTGTATTTTGTGGAAAAATATGTAACTGTGAAACGTAACCACCAACACGACTCCATCATTACTCGCATTAGAAGTAAGTTGAAACAGAATTTTTCTCTAAGAAAATCTTGTTGCAAAAAAGTGTTCATTTGATTAAAATATTTAAAATATTCCGACAATAATCTAGGGCTTTGATGAAGATGATTCTTAGTATAAGTTAAAAATTTTACATTCCCCTAAGTTTCATCTATCTGTCTAATTATCATGGCAGTTTTTCGTCAAAATTATTAACTTATAATATTTGCGACACTTTAAAACTCTACAAATTCCACATTTAAGAAATTTTTTAAAAATTTATTTAGCAATCAGAATAATACATAATTATATGAGCTAAAGTGCTAGCTACTAGATGGACTAGCAAATAACATGGTCGTGGAGATATACAATGTTATTATCCTTCTAAACTTAAATAAACATGGATACAATAACTGAAATTAGTTCACTTGGCCACAGATTTTAAGTCTTAATTGATGAAAGTTGATTACTGATTCTAAAAGTTGTTCCATTAGCGGGTTGGAATGGTGTTTAAGATGGCATGGTGCTTGATGGGTTTTTGCAGATATCTTCTTGTACTGTTGAAACAGATAGGTCAGTATGTAGCGTATGGCTTTTACATACCAGGGAGTGTCCGAAATTTAACAGAGTATCATAGATTGACCCCTTTGAATGATTTATATATCTGATTTGGAGGAACGACCTCATAGTTCTAGTTCATAAGCGCATATTGGTTTGATGACCGCTTTGTATATCAGAATTATGTTTTTCATAGATAGTCGTAATTTCTTCCCATCAGCTACTGTAGTTCTCTTGTCGTAATATCTACTTGCTTTCTCTTTTTTGTGATGTATTGTTTTCAAGTCAGTTTGGTATCTAAATATAATCCTAAATATCTTACCGTTTGCGTTTGTGGTATCTGTACGTTGTTTATTGTGACTGCAGGACATGTTTTTTTGCGGAGAGTGAGTAATATGTGTTAATTCATTCTCGTTTATTTTTATTTTTAATTTTCCAACCATTGTTGTAGGTTATGTAGGTAACTTTGTGTAATATTTGAGGCTATTTGAGGATTTTCGTGGCAGGAGAGAATAGCTGTATTATCGGCAAAAGTTCCTGTTGTCGCATTTTGGACCACTGGTAGATCTGACACGTGCAAGATATACAGCAGTGGTCCAAGGACACTGCTTAGATTTTTCATTTACCTTAGTTTCAAATTTTCTTTTATTCGAATAAGATTTTAGGAGGTTGAAGTAGGCTGGTGGAAAAGTACACTTAATTTTATAAATTAATCTAGGGTGCTAGACCTTATCAATGTCGAAAAAAATTCTACTACAATATTGTTTCTTCTTTCTTCATTTATTTTGTGTAATTCGATGAACTTGCACTGTTAAGCGTTTCTGACGAAATCCAAATTGACGTTCTGGCATCCAGTTTTCTACAGGTAGGTCTTCCTGTAATCTACAAAGTGCCAGTCTTTTAAGTAATTTTGAGACTACTGACATCAAACTTATAGGTCTGTAAGAGGAAACATCTGTTGGATCTTTTTCTGATTTACCTATCATTATAATTTGTGTTGTTTTTAGACATTTTGATAAGTATCCAGGTCGTAAAATAGCATTATAGATGTAAGTTAGCTTTAATATTGCCCTTTTAGGCAATTACTTCATTATTTTAGCCGTGACAAGATTAATTTCATGCGACTTTTTTGGATTTAGAAATTTATTTCTTCCGCGATTTCTGTTGGTGCCAGTGCTTTGATAGACGTATGTATTACAGGTGAAATAGGGAGACTTTGTTCTATCGGTTGAAAAATAGATTTGCTTTCTTATCATCATCTTTTACCTATGATTTATTGATGTTTTTTCTTATAGGCGGAGTAATAGTTTTAGGGTTTTTTGAATTCTTAATTGTCTTCCAAATAGAGTTATCTGTTCTTTTTAGTTTAGTTATGTATTGCTCGAATTCCTGGTTTGTTATTTCTTTGAGCTTATTCTTTAATTTTTGACTCGTTTAGTTATAGACCTGTTTGTCGGCTGGTGTGTACGTTGCCATTTTGATCTGGTACCTCTTTTTGTTACGGTTTTTTTGATTTATAATGGTATATCTTGTTTTTTTTGTATAGACCTTTGAGTAGCTTGTTATAATTTGTTTAGAAATTCTTCTGTAGCTGTCGCTGGCTCTTCTGTTTCTTGCAATCGGATTTTTAGATCGATGGTGTTATTTAATATCCTGCGAAAAGTATCCCAATTTGTTTGAGTATTGTGTAGTCTAGGTGGGGGTTCCATATATAGATTGATTCCATTTGTAACAAAAAAGTCTAATAAATCAAGAATTTTTTGTCAGTAGGTTGGTGTGGTTGCTGATAGAAATGAACATTTATGGTCTTTTATTGTTTTAAAAAGTTCACTGTCCTTAGTTATTATTAGGCTTAAACCCCCCTTCTGGTGTGTTTGCTGTTGTAATCACTACCAGCTAGAAATGTATTGCCTAATGTTTGAAAATATTTTTCGAAATCTTTCGTTTTTATATTGTGACGAAGTGAGCAATAGATAGCTGCAATTTTCAGATCATAAAGTAGAGTTGATACTTTAATTGCGATGGATTGTAAGAGATTTTTGTTGCTATTTTGATAGTTCGTAGTGGTAAATTGTATTTTAAATAAGAACTGCTGTGCTTCTATGCGCAATACTATCGAAATGGTTAGTATTATGATTCATAATTTGTTATTATAAAATATGTCCGTTTTGTGAAATCGGTTTATCATGTTACTTCTTCTTTGTGCTGTTCAAGATCATTGGCATTCCACAGTGCAATTCGTAAGAATTTATCCATTAATAAGTTTGCTAATTAGTGTTAACATGTTAAGTTTCAAGCTATTCTGTTAAATTAATTGAGTAAATATGGCTTTAAATTCATTAAGAAATTGTGACAGTATATTGTTTAATGGGTTTGGTATATTGATATTATTTGGTTGATTATCGTTGACTACATTGCTAGGTTCTATTTTAATTTTGATAACTGCCCTGGTGAAAATTGGGCCTGTTTACATTATTTGAGGTCGTTAGTTTTATAGCACTAGCCTTTTTGTGCTTGATTTCCTTGAATAAACTTGTGGCAATATTTGCATTTTTTATAATTGGCCGAATGGTCACTTCTGCACAAAAAACATTTTTTACAGGTTGTAGTGTTGTGTGATCTTTCGCATTTTACGCATACATACGATCTATTGCAATAAGACTTAGAGGGTCCGTATAGTTACACTGCACAATATCGTTTTTGGTTTTGTGGGGTGGTTTACTCTTAACGTTTATGTTTTGTAGTTTTTCTATGTTGTATACTTCTTTGTTATTGCTTGCTGGCTCGAGATCAACAAAAAAATATTTAAGGCCTTCTTTGTAGTTCTGTGTCTAACAGTTATAATGTTTTTTACCTTGTGTCCTAGTTTTGTTATTTCATTAGCTATTTCTGCAACTGGGATGATATTATGTATAATAATATTCTCTTGCTTTAATTATTTAATTAATTTTTGGTAGCCTTCTGTAATATTACAATTAATATTGATGATGTTATTGACTAAGCTCTTCGTAGTATACTGATCATTCTCTAAGCAGTTTCCTATTTGCTTTATCATTTTTGGATAGTAGATTACACTACATATGTAGATAGGGGGAGGTTTGCTGATATTTGCAGTGGGATTAGTGTGTTGGGAGTTGTTTTTTTAACTGTTAGTGAGCTGAACTTGTTATTGGTGGTTATTTTATTATTGTCATTATTAAGTGGCGAAGCGAAGCGGAGTCACTTACTAATTTTATGTTGTCCGTCCGTCTGTCTGTCTGTCTGTCCATCCGTCCGAGCAATAACTTGAGAACGGCTGAGAATTTCCAAATTCTGTTTTCACCAATCGAGAGGTGACCAAAAAGAATTTAAGGCAATATTCAACCAATTAATTCAACAAAATAATATGGTTCTCAATATTTTATCAATGTTAATTGGTAAACAAACTAACGGTTCTTAGAATAGCACTGCGGAATGCCAATGGCCTGGTTCAACATAAAGATGAAATCCAGTTATTTCTAAAACAAAACCTAATAGACATTCTTTTAATTAATGAAACTCATTTCACAAAGAAGACTACTTCAAAATATCTCAATATTCCGTATACAACACAAATCACCCAGATAGTTCTGCACATGCAGACACAGCTGTAATAATAAAACAAACAATAAGACACTACGAATTACCTAAGTATGCTGAAGACTACCTACAAGTCACCTATATTGGTGTATATACTCAACCATGTGAAATAACTTTCAGTCTATTATCCTCCAAAGCATAATATAAAAAAGCATCATTTTAGCATATTTCAATACTCTAGGCGCCACGTTTTTGGCAGGTGGAGACTACAATAGCAAAAACACTGTTTAGGGATCCCGAACAACTACCACAAAAGAAAGAGAGCATATTTAAGATAACGTTATTCTTATTTATCTACTGGGTCTCCAACGTACTGAACAGTAGACATAAATAAATTGCTAGATCTACTGGACTTTTCAACCAACAGTATTTTCAACTTACATGGACATCACCTAGTTATGATTTATCATCGGACCATACCGTAATATCCACCTACAGCACATACCAATAACATACAATGCATAGACTATATATATACAAACACAGATTGGGACAAATAGGTGATTTTACAAGTTAAGCAATCAATTCCAATCTAAAACTTAAATCCAGATGATATTAGGAAGCCCTACACTAATCTAATGCAATTTCAAAACGTCCAACAAGCTACTCTAACATAACACATAAAAGACACTTAAATATTTCTGAAATTAAGATATTAGTGCGTGAAAACGAAAACAAGAACCAAATGGCAAAGAACACATGCCCCAGCAGACAAAACTATTCTAAACAGACTTAGAACAAGCTCAAATCAAAACGTAAACTAAGAAGTCGCTCAAAGCTTACCTATCAATTTGAACCGATATGATAATTTATATGAAACCGATCAAAACAACAAACAAACCTATATTAAGTTGATGAACCTTTTCCATGAACCTCTTATATCCATTCGATGCGGGCCTTTGATATCCCTGTTTGCCATCGCACACAGAACGGCATGGCTTTAAGCAACACATTACATCCATAGCGCGACCGTCCTTTATGTGTACTCAACCATAAATATATCAGTCTGCTACCCAATGGTCATAACTATCATTGCCAGATACCAGATCCGCATCAAGCACTCTAATCTACGGCAAAGCTAGCCGATCAAAACGAATGGCAAACTCGTTGGTTGATATCGAGCGCAAATCCTTACGCGACGGCCGTTTAAGACGATATTAGCCTATCGGTTGACGTTCAATACTGCCGTATCGAATTACCGCAGTATCAAAACGAAACACACTGCCTATAATAAGTATTCTCTAACAATTAAGCAACCATCACAGGAATAGTGGGCAAAAAGTGATAAGGAGAAAGCAAAATTATTGCAACATATCTTGCTAAAATATTCCAACCTCATGAAAACGATCCAGATGAAACATTGATCACATTCTTAGAGTCACCAATGCCAGTAACTCAATCTATTAATTCCGTCACACCTAAAGAGGCAAAAGATGAAATAAAGTTCTTGAATGCAAAGAAATCACCAAATATGGATCTAATAACAGCAAAAATGCTAAAAGAACTACCAAAAAAAGGTATAGTACTCCTGACTTATATCTTCAATGCAATTCTCCGTATTGAGTATTGGCCCGAAGCACTAAAGACAGCAGAGATAATCCTAATTCTCAAGCCCGGTAAAGATCCCAATAGTGTAAAATCTTATCGACCCATAAGTTTCTTGTTGGCTATTTCAAAATTATTTAAAAAACTGGTTCTTAAAATAATTGATACTGAATGGATTCCCAATTACCAATTCGGATTTAGGCAGGCCCATTCTACCATACAACAATGCCATCGCATAACACACACTATCCTCTCTAGTTTTAACAACAATGAATACTGTATATTAGTATTCTTAGATGTAAGCCAGGCTGTCGACGGGGTGTGGCACCAGGGTCTACTATATAAAATCAAAACTCATCTACCAGCATTCTTCAACTTACTTAAATCTTATCTAAATAATCGACAATTTAGAACAAAAGTAAGACAGGAAGTTTCCGCTTTCCTTCCAGTTAAATCTGGAGTACCTCAGGGTAACGTGCTGGGTCCTCTACTTTATCTCTTATCTACCTCAGATCTTCCAGTTTCACCAAATGTTACAATCGGTACATTCGCTGATGACACTGTCATCATGGTTAGCCACAATGAAGTCGTTAGAGCATGCACTCTAATCCAAGAATATCTGTATTGCCTAGAGCACTGGTTTAAAAGGTGGAATGTAAAAATAAACGAAACAAAATCTGCACATGTAACATTTACCCTACGCAGAGACCCATCCCCACCCATTTTTCTTAACAACATAGAAATACCACAAACTACAACAGTAAAATATCTAGGGCTACACTTGGATACTAAATTAAATTGGCCCTATGGTATATAAGCAATGAAATGATCCACAATGACCTAAAAATACCAACTGTACAAGAAGTCATCTATGAGAGAAGTGTCGCTCACCCTAAAAAGTTAGAAATACATACAAATCCTCTAATGCAGCCACTATTGGACAACCCCGCAAGAAGAATCAAAAGACAATGGCCAACTGACCTATAAAATGAAAGAGATACCATCGTTGGGTGCAATCTAATCATGCCTTATCTAACTTCAATTGTTAATACTTAGATTGTAAGATAAAAATTTAGCTTATAGAATATATTATAGATATTATGGTCTTCTGTTTTGCACTTCTTACTTGTTTCCATAAAATATTACTAGTTTTCTGTATATCATCTGGTTCCTCTTCACTGGTCGATCACATTCTTGGGATTTGTTGAATGAAATACCAGTTGTGATAGATTTGTTGACGTGGAAAGCAGTAATTGATACTGTATTTGCTGAAAAGGTGTTTGAGAAACCATTCCATACCGTAATTGGTGAGCCATCATATTATGACTCATTTATTAGGGTTGTGTGGCTTGTAGGTATTTTGTAACATTTGTAGAAAATTATTTGCATACGCCACTAGCCTAATAGGAGGAAACGATTGAATGTACCTGTTTTGTCGTTATAGATTCATTGCGTTATTATTTTGTACATCTTAACAGCTGTACACTTTTATTCCACGCGGCGCGTAATATTTAACGACCTTGCTTTTATGACTCACGATATGATTGCACTTGAACTTTATAGCGAATAGATGACCCGAACGTCTTTACGCTAAGAAAGCCAAATGGGAACTCCATTTGAGAAAATAGGGGGAGTCTTTAGTTATTGAAGTAACTAATTTTTTATTATCTTTTTAATTACCTTTACTTATATGTTCTTGTTTTTACTGTACAGAAATTTTTTGAATCTACCACATATATTAAACAAATAATTTACTCCACTGATTAACTAAAATTCCCATTTTTATGTGAAACTGTAAACTGTGAAATATTTTTGTTTGGCTTTTATCTTTCCATCTTTGTAGACCGACTGGCCGAAATAATTACAATTGCAAACACGCTCGGAACGGATCTTTACGCATAATTCGCTATCATGCTGTAGCTAAATTCGTCCTAACTCTAAGTATTTCCTGCACTCCCACTCCTACCCAACTGATCGTTTTCGATAACGTGGTCATAATAAGTGGGGTATATTAATTACAATGTGCACTACCTTGTCAAGCAGTCGCTAAGTTAGCGTCCGCACTGTCGTTACAAATAATCTTTAGTAAAAGTAGCTCACTTCGTTCTCCTTGGTGGGACTCGAACACGAACCAGTCGCAGCCGCAGAAGCATGAGTAACCTTCGTACTGCAGCACTGGTGATCGTAATCACTTTGTTCCAAGTTAGTGACTGGTAAGCTATTTCACAAATCCTTAATTGGTTCTAAGATTTTGAAAACTCTTCTAGTAAGTGGGGGCCTGCGGTGCACCAACTGACAGACCCGGTAGACCACGGGGAGGGTCCCACCTGGGACTACAGGACGAACCGGCTGTACTTCGTGGACATCTTCGCCGGGCGCGTGCTCAGCTACGACCCCCTCACCAGCGAAATCAACGCCATCTCACTAGGGGGAGATGTCACGCCGGTTATACCGACCATAAATGACCCCCATCGGTTCGTTGCTGGCGTAAACAGGTCCGTGTACGCCTTCGAATGGGACGGCCGAAAGCACCTGGGAGCCACGAAGGTGCTCACCAGCGTTTCGCAGCAGTTTCCCACCAGCAGGTTCAACGACGGGAAGGCCGATAAGGAGGGAAGGCTATGGTTTGGTAAGGGAAAGAGCAGTTTTAAAGCCCGTTGTTAGATCTTGCGGTTAGGTAACCGTTCGGCTTCGCTGAAGCCGAAAGTCTGCGGAAGTGCTGGCGAAGCCATTCAAATGCTTTGTTTACTATTTGCTGCCTATAAAATGCTGTTAAACTAAACAAGGCAGTAAAAATTTAAATATCTCTTAACACGCCAAGAGTCTTATTAGGAAATTAAACGGAGCTATGCAAAAGTGGTGAACATATACATATTTTATACACAACTCATTTTTCTCTGTGCATCGTATTTTTAACAGAGGAACTGTTACTCGAGATCGTTTACGTTGAACGACCTTGAAGAAAAATTCCAGTTAATTGTTATTATTATTTTTGTTTGCCTTGATTTATTCTAGTACTAAATTTGCCTGAAAAATATAAATTAAGTAGCCATTACTAGGACTGGTATTGTACAGCATATAATCAAATATTAGATAATATATTTTGGGCATTTATGTTGTTTGCATTTAAAATTTCCTCATACATTATTTAAATGTCTAGTTAATAAAACAGATTTAAAATACAGAGTAAAACATAAAAAAGCAATATCGTATGGTAGTTTTTGATTGAAAAACAGATAAGGTTTTTCTTTATTATTTTCTTAATCTTTAAAAATGTTATTTCTATTTTACTACACAGAATGCGACAAGTTATACATATTAAAAACGTTTCAAGATGGCATAAATGGCAGATTTTGAAATAAATGGTGAAATTAAATTGTAAGGTATAAAATTAATTAGTGAGGTCTTTATGTGTATGTATTCTAAGCAACAGGTTTAAAGATATGCAGTATTTATATTACAACCTTTAGTCTCAGAATGTTATAATTAACAAATATAAAAAAATAGATTGAAATAAATCTAAAAGTAAAGCAAATCTTTTGATAGAGAAGGTGCTATAAGAGAGTGGGGCGAGAAGGAAGAAAGACAAAGGGAGTTTTGAGAGAGAGAGTTTTGATGAGCCCTACGTATAAAGGAATAATTAACGTGTAATATCTAAATTTCAAATGGATGCATATGACAACATAGTGGCAAGGTAGTTTTTAATCGACCATCCAGAATTGGAATATTGAGCAGAACATATAGTGCCAGCAGGATGGAGTTCCAACCCATTGTGCATTCTGCGTTGGTGAGTGAATTTGATAAAAGTCGATTATCTTCTTGAAATACGATTTTAAGAAACGTAATGGCCTTCTGATAAAATACGTGCTATCGCATGAAACGATGTTACTTATCATTTCCAGGCGTGCTTCAATTTATAATTTAAGATAGATGAGTATTTCGTGAAAAACGTACCAACGTAATTTTGTTATTATCATGGAATAGGTAAATTTTTAAAACGTAAAGATTATGTGCATTAAAGTTCTGCTAACAAATAAATTAATATTTATTACAGCCTGTCATTTCCTTAAAATTTCAATTATAATTTATTTTTATAATTTCAATTATTTTGCTGTTAATACCGATTGCCAAACTTTATAGAGTCTGTTGGGCAGTTGATTTTTTAGGTTGTCTAAGATTTTTTGATTTTTTAGCGCTTATTAACTTCGTCATCATCATCCATCGTTGGATGTAAGCCTCCGTAAGTCGCTTTCATTCTTGTCTGTTTGCAGTTATTTGCATTCATTGATGTATTGCGTCCCTTTTAATATCATCGATCCATCTTGTTGGTTTGTTGGTGGATGTCCTATTGGTCTTTTGTATCTTTGGGGCATCCACTGGGTTAAACGTATAGTTTAACGGTTATCTTGAAATCTGAAAATGTGGCTTGCTCAATTCCATCTTATCTTATATACTTGATTAGTAACGTCAATTATTCTTGATCGCCTCCTTATCTCTGTATTTCGTATGCGGTCTTTTAAGACCATATTCAGCATTCGTCATACCAGCGATTTTTGTAATTTTTCTTTTATACTTTTATTCAACACCCAAGTTTTAGTATTATCAACTTACGCTGCACTATAGTCAGTAAGTATCAATCAGAATCGATTATGGATAACTTGGCGAATTTATTATCATATGTAACACCTCACTCAATAAGTTCGTAGGCTTGACTGTTGATGGCAACTAGCAAGAAATATCCAAAAAGTTAGCTATGTCCTCAGTTTACAGTTGACATTTCGTCGAAAAGTGAGAACACTTCTGAGAGGTAGTGAGAGAATTCTTTGTACATTAATTTGAGGACGCTTAAACTTTTTTGTGGTCCTCCAAATAAAGTGGTCTTTTTTAACGTCGTAATGTAGTTTTAAAAGCTGCAGTTTTAAGGTTCTTTTAGTAAGTTACTCAGTCTGTTGTAAATTCGTTTATCTGTTCTATCTTTCTCTGGGCTGTTCTTCTCAGCAATTAATTCACATATTTGGAGGGGTATTATGTTAGTTTTTGCTTGTATTACATTGTATTTAGGTGTGGACAACGAAGATGCTTTCTGAATAAATTCAGTAAAGTATTAAACCATATTATCTAAATCTTCAGGTTTTTTTATTCTTTGATTTAAGTTAATATTATCTTAAATGTAGTTTTGGAATTGCTCTGTCTGTTAGTCGAGTGGACAGAGTAGGATTTATTGGTTTGAGTATTACTTCTGTGCCAAGGGTTACGAGAGTAATTTTCACATTAGTAGTTTGTGTGTGTGGTGTTTAGTACTTGGCAATTTAATTTTAGTTCTGTCAAAAATAAATACATGATCGATTTTTTTTTGGTATGTAGAAATGCCATTATTAGTTTATAGTTAACAACACCATTTGCATTCCAGGTTGCAATTCTTATATACTTAGGCATTGTTGATGTTTGTTGACGAGACCTGTTAGTAAATTTAGCATTATGGAATTTTGCTGCATCATCTGAGCGAATTCTGATAACAAAGCGGTCACTTACTAAGTAATTATAGAGAATAGTCATTTATTGAACCGATTTCTGTTGTTTCAGAAGTTGCCTGTGCATTAGACATATTCTTAGTGTTTATGTACGTGTTGTTTATGGTTCCAAAGGTATTAGGAATAAAACAGGTAGGGTGTTAGGGTGTGATCTTATGGCATTAGAATTATGTTGAAATATATGGCTTGATTTACATCTTAAGGCAAGATATCTTGGTAGGCCTCGGAGCCTTTATAGCTGGCACGGTGGTCGCCGCCGCAGAGTACACATTTTTCTGGGTATCTCTTGTCTTAATACATGTGGAAGTGGATCGCATTTCATCCAGTTGAATGGTTTAGTGCAATATGTCTTAATGTGTCCATAGTACTGGTATCTATTACACTGTATTATTCTACTTTTTTTCCTAGGAGGTTCAACGATTATTATCGTATCACAAAGGTTTTCAGTTCAAAGATTTTATGATTGTTTTTTTTTTGGTTTTAGATCAACTTAGAACATTTAAAGGGGTTCTGTCACTTATTCTGTGCCTTATATTTAATATATTACGGACTTTATGACCAGTCCCTTCCAGTTCCGCTTGTATATCATCAATTACGATTGAATGATACAAGTTCCTTATGACGAACTTTCTTGCTTTAGTTGATAGATGTGGTAGATTATCTTTTTATCTCTTAGGTGGCGAATTAGCTTTCTGTATATATCAATGCTGAGAGCGCTGATTTTAACAGTATTATCTGCTAAGGCCTTGCTATGGTATTTTTCATCATTGGTAACTTTCTCGAAATTGCCTTTAAAATTAGTTACGCCGTATATAAATATTAGCGGTCGTTTTAGGTCGTTTGTTTGAATTTTAGTTGCGGTAGTTGACTTATTTTTTTGCATATTAACGTCATTGTCGATAAATGCTGAAAATCTGCTGTGCGTATTTAGATAAGGCTGATTGGAGTTCATCTGCAGATTTTGGTGGGATCGGGTTTCTCTTTTTTTGACAACTTGTCAGTCGTGAATATTTTCCTGCGCTACTTCTTCATTCTCGTTAGAAACTTGCTGCGTTGATTGCATTTTGAGCGGCATTGTTACAGGTGCACCATGTTGAAGGTGAAAGAATTTTGCTGGAGTGGATAAGGAGGTTGATAATAATTGTCTCTGCTATTAAGAATTGGTGTCTGATTAGGAGGGCATCCGAATGCTACATTCGCAGTGTGCTGCGTGAAATTCATTCCGCGCGATAATAAACGTGGTTATCCACTTACCGGTGAAACCACCTAGCCCAGATAGGTCTAAAGTAACCTGCCGACCTCTCACTATCATTTAACAGTTGCAGCACTTGATCCTTTAACGGAGCGACGACGACGTTTTTACTCTTTTAGAATCAAATGCAAACACTAAATATTTAAAAAAGAAAAATTTTACAAAAAATTTATAGCCCTGTCGTAGAAAATTGAGAAATATAATGTAATTTTGCGCTAAGATATCTGTACATTCAACTTACTATACTGAATGAAATAAAAAGTGATAGAAGGTAGATAAGGCATCTAAATTTGATGTTCGTTAAGGGTTGTAAAATTATCTTTGGAGAAAATTTTGGGGGTAAGGGCAATTTATCCAGGTGGATATCAGATCACTTTGAAAATTTACCTAAAGACCATAGCTTTTAATGAATGATAAAAAAGATTGTGGTGTCTCATCAAAGTATAAGATGTTTTTGAAGACACCCTTCAACGACATGACACTTCTATTATTGGGTCTATGGAAACAGATTTCCTGCCATAATAAATGTTTTCTTCAATATGGGGACTCTTAAATGTTTCCTGGTGGTAGTTTCTAGACTAGTAGATTTTATTTTATTATTGATTAGCATATTTTTAAAATTTGACAGTAAGGCTTGTAAGTACATGTTGCCTCTAGTGCAGAAAGACATTTTATGCCTTGATGTCTCACAGGTCTGATGGGCATATCTTTTACTATGCGAACATGAAATGACAAAATTTTAACATTCCTTGGCACATCGCGTATAGGAAGATATAAATTCCTTTAAATGTATGACTATTTTAATTTTCAACGTCAATCTGCGAATTTTTGATTTTTTTATTTCCGACAGCCTTCCTCAGAATCGCTTTAAAACATTTTATATCGTCACATTGGTAATATTTAGTTGTTTTGAAGTTTTACCTTAAAACATTTTCTTTGATTTTTATTAGGAGTATGGATTTTTTTTATTTGGGAAGAAATTATAAAATTTTCATATTTCAGTAAGTAAACAATAAGAGAAAGAAGAGTATGTTAGATCAAAAGATGAGAACTTCTAATACATTTTACATTAAATTAATTCCTTCACGCCAAGGAAAAAATTAGAGAGGCTTACACCTCTTTCTCTTGGCGAAAACGAAATCACTATATCGGGAGAAGTAAACTATTTTGAAGTCGTTTTCGACTCTAAACTTACTTGGAACCGTCATATTGAGAAAGTGGTCGACAAATCGGTGACAACTCTAGCAGTTGTCAGACGCATGTACGACAAGTCGTGGGGTTAAAACCAGGTATGGTGCACTAGCTGTACACCAGAGTGGTTAGACCCTCTCTTACATACTCAGCTTTCGTCGGGTGGCCCAAAGTAACACAAGAAACCACCAAACTAAAACTACGCAAGGTACAAAGACTTGCCTGTTTGGGCATTACAGGGGCGAAGAGAACCACGCCCACTGCAGCAATAGAGACTCTTCTAGACCTCCCACTTTGCACATAGTAATTCAGGGGGAGGTAAGATTACGTCACTACAGGCTGTATCATTCACTGTACAAGACACACACAGCTACAGGTCATACAAGAATAATTCACAGTCTGGAGGGCCCTCTGCTTGAAATGAGGACGGACACATGACCCCAAAAATATGTGACGACTCTATTCGAGATGATAATGCAGGATCGAAATAGGAGCGAGACTTTTAGACAGGCTATTGCACCTGGTAGCCTAATCTGGTACACAGATGGTTCTAAAACCTAAAAGCTGGGTACCGGAGCTGGAATATATGCTGAGCCTCCCAGGGTAGATCTAAGCTTTTCCCTGGGTCAGTACGCTTCTGTCTTTCAGACAGAAATATACGCCATACTACAGTGTGTGCACAAAACGGTAAGAGGGCTTACAGGAGCAAGCGGATCTATATTAGTAGGTTGTAAAGAAAGTTCTGTTACAGCTGCGAAAAATTTAATTTTTATGCATTTTGGCCATTTTTTGTGCTTATTGTGTTACACCAATCTTCATTTGCATATCCTAGATGGCAATTGACAAGTTTGAGCTCCCGGTTTTGCTCCGCTACTGCTGGATGCTGGATGTTGGGTTTTTCGCAGCTGTAACAGAACTTTCTTTACAACCTAGTATATCAGACAGTCAGGTAGCTTTAAAGGCTTTATCAAGCACAAAAGCATCATCTAGACTGGTATGGGAATGTATCAACAAACTTAATGCACTGACAGAACATAACACAGTAAAACTGTTATGGGCACCTGGGCATTCCGGTATCTTCGGCAACGAGAAAGCCGATGAACTGGCCAGGCAGGGATCTAGTGAGGCTTATATAGGCCCAGAACCTACATTACGAATTTCACGAAGTGCTATCTGAAATTTTATTAAGGAGAGGGCACGTACTCATCATCGAATGTACTGGAAGAACCGACCAGGACATCATTTCAGCAAAACCTTTAATAAGGGACCTTGTCAAAAGAGAGCTGCAGAACTCCTCAACCTAAGTAGGCTGCAGCTAAAGATAACGATAGGGTTTCTTACAGGACATGCGAATGTAAAACAACACCTTTGGAAAATTGGTAAATTCAATCCTGGAACGGGAATATTTCCAGACACACCCTGTAAATGACTTTATTTAATTAGGGTAATCACAATAAGCCTTAGGCTGCAGTGAACATGAAACCATTAACGAAGACATATCCTGAGCACAAAAAAAAACCTAACCAAATTTTATTGTGCACAACCTTATTTATTAGATATATTCTTTATATACTTGTTTTAGTTAATTTGTTGATGTTGATGGAATATTGGCTGCGCAATAGAAATTTTGGAGACGTCCCCGACAAGTAGGGTATTATGGTAGGACCGATCAAAAATTAGTTTGCCAACCTATTAGTTCATAGCCTATTTCTGCTTTGTACTAGGATTTTCCTTTTACAAAAGGTTTTCTTGTCTCTATGTGCCGATACAGTTTGCCAGTATTTTTTATGTTGTTTTCTGACCAATTCTGTCACTTGGTTTCGTATTGTACCTTTAGATACTCCCAGACCCAACTAGAAGCCTATATATGGAGTTTATAGTCTGTTTTGTGTAATTCTATCAGCTTTTTTGTTTTCTGCAATTCCACATTGTTCAAGTACCGGCAATAAATTTAACTTGGTATGATCCGCCAAAGCACAGAATTCTTCACGGTATTCCCATACCAACCTGGATGTTACGCTCAGGTTGTTTAATGCCTTCAGCGAAGCCTGACCGCCCGTGTACACATTGATTCGCTTATTTTGATAAGCTCTCATGTTGTTTTGCCTGGTGCACTACAGAATAGCAAATATTTAAGTTTGAAAAACGGATGTATATTTTGCTAGTAAAAAGATTAAATACAAATGTCCCTTTTTACAGGATTCCAGGATAATTTTTCTTGGTCCTTTCCAGTTGCTTATTTTGTTTATAGACAAAGGGTTGCCAACCAAAAGGCAGTTTTGGCGTTCTAGGCTAACAATTTTTCACTCGCTTTCCCTCAAATTTTTGCAAGGTGGGAACGTATAAAATTTTAATTGGATCGGCTTTTTCCATGGTTCGGAAACGTGAAACAATTTAACTTAGCGCCTATTCATAATGGACGTAAGCATAAGTCGTCTATAAGAAATACGTAATACGTAAAGTTGAACCAATGCAAAACTTATACATTCGTTTATAATGCACTTTACGTTTTACATTTATACGTAAGAAATCAACACAACTTTACGTATTTATTATATTTGCAATATTTTTAATTTTTTCCTATTTTAATATTGACAGCAGTAACAGAATGTTTCTGTCTTTAAAGGGTTGATCAATAATGAGCGTTCTATACATCACTTCACAGTCATTCTAATTGCTGTTTGCATTAAGTTGCAAAGCACTTGTTCGTACTTGCTGGTAAGCAAGATAGTCATGTCGTCGGCACAACCTACAGTGTAGAAAAAGCTGTCTACTACTAGATTCCATAACAAGAGTGACAATGCGCTTCTCTGAAGACATCCTCAAAATTCTGTGCTTCTAATGGTCTTATCTTCCACGGTAATTTGTACAGATTTGTGATAGAGAAGTTGTAGAATTAACTTTAGTAGGGTGTTATTTACCACTCGTTGCCAAAGGATTATATCAATACTATTGAATGTTAATAAATACGGCTAAGATGAACATTTTGTTGTACACCGATCTTTCTATCCGCTCTACCACCAAGTGTAGTGCAGACTCCGTAAACCTCTTTGGGACGTATGCACGTTAATTAAAATGTAGTGGACTAGTTACTAGTGTGCTATCTCTTAGTTCTCTGCCACAAAGTTTTTGGAAACAAAGATATAATGCTGAATGAACGAGAAAATTTGGCCTGATAAATGTCCTTACGACCCGGTTTTAGAATAAAGACTGCCTTTACTTCCCTACAACTCTTAGGGATGTACCTTAAGGCGATACAGCCTCTAAAGATTTGCAAAAGGTATGAAAGCATTAAATTAACGCTCCATTGCCAAAGAGCTGAAGATATGCCATCCAACCCTGACGATTTAAAGGGTTGAAATGACTTAATTGCCCAGATTACTTTATCTTTATCTACTACGTGGTTGACTACCTTCCCAATCCTCCTCGATAGGAGTGAAATATGGAGCCTCGTTCCTCATTGGCAAATTTTAGACTTGGTAGTCAGAAAAGTGTGTTCACATTCACGAGCACTTTCGCTGTTTCTTCAACGTTGGTGGTATAAGTACCATCCTCGCGTTTTAGACTTGTTGACTGCTGCTGTGGTATTTTTTGTAGAATTTTATTAAGACGAACCAAGTCTTTTGTAGTCACGATTCTATTACAAAAGGACTTCCATAGCTTCCTCAGCCTCAATTTTTTTAAATTGTCTGTGGTAATGTTCATACATTTCTCAATCGACTGCCGATCTCATTTTTTGGTCTATTGAATAGTTTTACCTAATTTAGCTTTTAACTTCACAAGCTTCTTGCAAGATCAGAGGGCGGTAGTGGTAGTGGGCGAGTTGAAGCTGCCCTTAAAGGGCATGCATGCTGAAAAAACTTTACGATAAGTTTTGCAAAAGGTCGGCATCCTTTTGCAGGTCTTTTACAGTTAAGACCTTATTAGAGATTGGTAGAAGCCCTAGTAGAGTCTCCAGATATTTTGGATATAACACTCTGTTTTTCGGTCTTCTGTACTATAGTACTTCAGTCTTAAAGTTTTTTATTTTGTGATCTAATAGAGCTTTGGTATTTAACACCTGCTAGTCTACTATGTACTTAAAAATATTTGAGGTAACCAGTCTAATATCAATTATAGTCTGATAATAAATTGTAACAAAAATTGGTTTACCGATTTAGTATTTCTATATGCTTATTTGAGAGGTATTATAGCAATAATTTGCTTCCCCAATTAATGTCTTCATTTCCCCATACCTGGTGATGTAGGTTTGAGTCACATCCAATGATTAAATGTTTCTCGTTCTCTTCACAGTAATTGGCAACTTTCGTCAGCTCAGCAATGGGAGGTAATTTTACCGAGTCTGTTGGGTTGAAACTAAAACAACTTTAGTTTTTGTTTTAAAGTTACACCCTATCTGAATGGCGGTAATGTCACGACCACTTAGGTGTAGTAACAAGGTAGCATGAATATGGCGTAAAACAAAAGAGTAAGATCTAGACTTATTTTCTGTTTTGCTTACCAAAATAGTACCTTTTAGACTACCCAATCCAAAAATTTCGAGTTAACAACCCATTAGTCCTGAACAAGGGAGATGTCCGGTTACTGCTTAAGTGTTTGCACAGAGTAACCGCAACCGCTCGGAAATGTACTAGGTTAATTTGATTAATTTTAAGTCTTGGATTTTTGGAAATAAGGATGCCACAAGAATTAGTCGGCTTTCGATTTGATAGATCCAGACTCAGACAGGAACTGTTCTGGCGTTATCTCTGATGATAGGAGTTACTTTCATTATAGAGCACATCTCTTTTCGGACTGTCGCAGCCATGTCATGTTACAAAGGCTGCTGTTCTTGCGGTAGTTGTCCTTGCATTTACGGGGTACCCATGGACTCATTCTCATTCTTTGACTAATGTTTCTCTTTCTTTATTTTAATATTTAAGGCCGAGAACTGGTAAAACAGTTTTTCTCTTATGTTATTAACGGCAATTACTGCCTCCCCACTTATATCAAATACTAAGAGTCTACACATAGGCCCCTTCTTTTCGGAATTGTGGAAGATGCACCACTCTTGGACTAGCCTACGGATGACGGTTTGTGTAGTTTTAGATTTTCCTGGAATCCACAGAGCCGGCTTTCTCAATTTAGGTAGCCAATCCACCCGCACGACGTCCAGGCGAGCTTTATCTCACGGGCAGGGAAGGTTATCAACTGTCTCTTTTAGCCACTCTAAAGCATGGTCGTCTTTACAAATGATTCTAAGAAATTTCTCCGGAATACTGAAATCCCATAAAAGTGGGCCATGGGTTGATTTTCTGCTAGGGTGATCAAATTCTCTAACATCGTTGCCTTTAGTGTTTTAGCTTGACCACTGTTTAGTTTTCCATATGAGTTAGCTAGGTCTACAATAGCTAACCAAAGGTGGCTTTTGGAAGCATTTTTATAGTCGTCTATATGAAGCTGTTGTTGAACACATTGCTGTCTTGGTTTCTCTTTGAGGTTGGAGGTAGATGGCGATCTTCCCTCCGAACGGCTCTTCTTACCCTTTATGTCTGAAGAGAAAGCTTTTTTAGAAACAGCCGCCCTTAGGGAGCTGAAGCAGCCGGCCTTTAGGTAGCAGTAGTAATGCCGCCAGTTTTTTTCTTTCAAACAGGTTCATTAATGCCTCAAATACTAGATATGCGGAAACCGTTACTTATGTAACTTTTTAAAGCAAACTTTCCCCGATTCAGTGCATATCCACACAAACATTTATTTATTATTTGATATACAGTAAAGTATAAACATACGAAAATCGGCCTTCTCCTCGGATAGTAGTCAGATTGAGTAAAAAATTATTTTGATAATGGCATCAATATGAAATGCAGAAACGTCGAGATTTTTAATATTGTTTATATAACACAGAAAAAATATTAAATATGAGAGAATTGGTTAATGTGTTTTTATAAGTAATAAGTTAAGCTAAATAAATTAATGCCGCTCAAAATGCACAGATAGGTTACCTTACTTTTAGCAGAAATACTAGAGACCATAAATGAGAATAAGTAAAGCAAGAAAACAAAAATAATTTACCATAGATCAACCATGAATGGAATGATCATATTAATCGAATGACCGACAACGGAAGCGTTAATATTGCCAGAGATAAAGGTAGAAAGACCTAGAAAAAGATGGTGTGACAACCTCAACGTAGAATAACAGAAAGGCCCAACCAAAGAAGAAATAGGTATTAGCCTATGACAGAAGAATAAAAAAGAAGAAAAAAATTAACCATAAAAATGAGTAACTTGAAATATATCAGTAATATAAACACTAGCTAAAAGAATTATAGAATTAAGAAAAAAAATAGTATTTATGGGGAAAATACTAGTGCCAATATAGCAATTCTATGTATTATATTAACACTTATCTTATTATCCTTTCTTCTGTTCTTAATTTCTTCTGAATTCTAATGTTATTTATATTTTTTAGAACCATAACTACAAGTATTTTCGTGCATATTATTTTTCTTCACTCAATTATCTTGAATTAAATTGGACCTTTATTTAGAAGGTTAAGTGCTTTAGTTTTTAAAAATCACTTAAAACCTGCTGATAAGTGCAATGATAGCCAATCTGCCTCAGTGTGCCTTGAGCTCATTTATGTTTCAAGTGGCCGTACGCTAACTTTATCGCGATATCCAGTATTGAATTGAGATAGAAGCACAAGGTTGCAAAAACCAATAAAACGTTTTTAATGTTTTATTTTTTTTGCTTTGCGGCTGATTGCGCTCTTAACTTATCAGAAATGTATGCACTTGAACTGAAATGAAATAGTCTCATACGTTTTCTACAACATTGGAAGTCATTTTCAAAATTTAATAAGTGAGAAATATTTTGACCTTGAATTTGCTATTGACGCATATCTCAGACAAGATTACCATGGAAGGCTCCGTCTCAGTTTATTATGTAATTTTACGAAATGTTTGCTCAACTATGTCATACTAAAAATATTAAATTAAGGTAAAAAAAGTAACTTTTAAAATTTTTAATAGTAAGTTAATATCATATATAATTAAAAACATATATTTTAATAAACAATATCTTGATTAAAAAAATATTAAAGTTTACTAAATATATGATAATTTACTTTTAGAAAAGTTTTATGAAAATGAAGAACAGGGAGGTTTAACAATATCTCTATTCCCGCTATTGATGATGCTCTTATGACGCCCGTTGTTCTAGAAAAATTTTGTGTCTTAGTGCGGTTCTTCGCGTCGCCTTTCTTCACAATACCAAAGCTGCGTATGTTATCATAGGTTTAACTACAGTAGTATGTATCCAATACACCACTTTCGGTTTTTACGTGATCTCATCTGGTTAACACTAGAGTCGCCTTCGCCTTCTTTTTGACTCTTTCGATATAATGATTCCAAGTGAGTTTTGAGTCTAAGATCGCTTAAAGATGTTCTATCTCACCTGATAACTTTATTTTTACACCTCGAAGCCCAAGAGGTCTTAGCGTTTTTAAGTTTCTCTTCGATCATCATACTCTCTCAATATTCAAAAAGGCAGCTAAAAGTACTTGTTTGTTTTCTACCTTAGTAACAAGTAAATGCAATGTTGTTTCTATAGATACTTCTGGTTGACTAACTAATATATCATCTCTGCTATGTTTGTCAAATAGTTTTTAAATGTGTAAAAAACATTGATAATTGATCTTAGTGTTTTATCCTCATCTTGTCCTGTTTTCGCACATGCACACCAAAGCTAGACTTGCTCTAGATAGCAGATTCTGTGCTATAGAAAATTACTTCGCTTCTGTAACAAAACAGGATAAATGTTGTCACTTTCTTTGCGTCTTGCTAATTCTCCCTAGATGCTCACTTTGGCGGTTACAATTTTAAATTTTTTCAGTCCCTCAATGATATGTAAAGTAACCAATAAAGTTCTTGCCGTTTTTGCTTTTATGCAATAAGTGTATCACGTGGTTTAAAAATCGGTCAGTTGAAAGTAGGAATATTATTTGTTATTAAACCAGGTCCACCACGCACTTTCACCATTCGTAACTTTTACAGTAGCGAAGACAACTGGAAGTGTCCAAGGATCTCGTTCGGTGTTGTTTGCTTTACGACCTCAAAATGGGCTTATAAGCAGCTGCATCAGGTCGCCGAATATGTCAAGCGTTTGTGGATAGTGCTGTGAATGAACGTACTGCAAGGCATTGGTTTCAAAAATTCAGGTTAGAAGATTTATCTCTCTATGTTGAACCTCGCAGTGGACGACCACAGACCTTGGATGACAAAGCCATGCAAGCGGGCATTAAGGAAGACAGTAGTTTAACGTGTGGTAAACTTGCAAGACAGGTTAACGTTTCTGATGAAACAGTTAGACTTTATCTGCATCGCTTAGATAAGACGTACAGGCTGAGCAAGTGGGTTCCGCACACGCTGTTGGAAGTCCACAAGAGATAACGAGTGACAGCCTGTATGTCGTTGCTTTCTCGCCACCGTAGCGCATCCATATTTAATCGAGTGCTTACCAGTGACGAAAGGTGGGTCCTATATGACATTTCCAAGCGTTCCAAACGTTGGTTGTCACCCCAGGATACTGTCCCTCACAACGCAAGACCAACTATGCACCCACGCAAGATTATGCTTTGTGTCTGGTCGATAAATGGTCAAGTGACTTTGTGCTATCTTCTTTACTCGCCTGACCTTGCGCCTCCGATTACCACCTCTTCCACTCCCTGGACAATCATCTTCGTGGAAAATCCTTCACCAATAAAGCAGACTTGCGACAAGGACTCACGGACTTCTTTGCGTAATTTATTACATTTTCTTGGAGGTATTATTCTTCACAGTGCCCCATCCACGTATCCATTTTGGATTTCCTTGGAGTTTTTTTGTATTTAGTTAAGGCCTTTTTATAATTCTGCTATTGTCTTAAATTATTTGCTGCATTAAATTGCTTTTTTATCTGTTTTTTCATTTGAACAAGGTCTTCGTTCTACCAAGGCGCATTCCTGTTGAAATCCTCTTTCATTTAATCACAGTTATTTTTATGTGTTGAGATTACAGTATTCTACCATTGTTCTGCTGCAATCTCTAGCTCTATACTGTTTCTAATTGTTCTATTCACCTCTTAAAAATTATGTTTTAGGTTTGTTTGACACCAGTGTGTTAATTGTAGTATTTTGACCATAAATATCATTCTATCACATTTAGTTTTCTTCAAAGGTTGTAAATTAGAAACAATTTTTAAAGTAAGAGACGGTTTCCTCAATCTGGGTGCATAGTACCTAGAGACTAAGTTTGTTGTTATCATAATTTTGAAAACAAATAAATCGTTACTCTATGTTAAACTCCGGTGAAACATGATATCAACCATTACATCACAACATATTATACGTGAGAAATAATTATTTTAATTATTGAATGGCTACTAACTCTTTTGCCATAAAGTGCCTACTATTAATTTCATTTAGAAGAAATTACTGCATTGACCCCCATTCGTTAAAAACACAAAACTCTTTGGAGTACTTTATACGAGCATTTATGCAAACAAATTTTTTCTATCCTGTTCCGATTGTTAGTACTGTTTCGCAAACGATTATTGCGTTTGTTTCAGGAACGATGGGTTACGAAGATGCGTCAGGGGTAGCTCCAAACGAAGGAGTGCTCTATTTAATTACGAAAGAAAACCTGGCTAGCCCGTTCCCTGTGCTGTACCCCGTCAACATCAGCAACGGCCTGGCTTGGAACAGAGCCAACGACAAGTTTTATTACATAGACACGCCGACGCGCAAAGTTGTGGAGTATGACTACGACAACCCCAGCGGCAGGATATCGAACCCCAAGGTAGTTTTCGACCTCAGCAGGTACAACACTATAGGCGGTTCTCCAGACGGAATGACTATAGATGTAGAGGACAAGCTTTGGATAGCGCTCTACGGCGGAGGGGCCGTTATAAGAGTCAACCCCCAAACTGGAAATGTCATGCAGATGGTGCCCATTCCGGCTCAGAGCGTTACTTCCGTCAGCTGGGGAGGACCCAACTTGGACATTTTATTCGTGACGACTTCCCGGCACTCCTTGAATGCACAGGAACGAATAAGGCAGCCCGCAGCCGGAAGTCTTTTCGCTGTTAAGAATTTGAAAACTCGCGGTTTGCCTGCTTTCTTTACTAATGTATTTTAGAGATTTATAGTAACAATATGCCAACTTGGTTACCAAAGTTGCCAAATAATGCACACGAGTAAAGTTTTTTATTTACTATAATTTTTAATTTTTTGTTATGGACTACCAAATATTACCCATGCGTATTGTTTACATTGTTGTGTCTAATAAGATTTTATTGTACCGTCAGATACTTGAGTATAAAGTTTTCCTATTTTTAACATGTACTTAATAAACCAATACGCTTTGATTGTTATGTTACATGGTTCTATTGTGGTTGTAGACATTACTATTAATTTAATAAATGTTGTGAAGCATTTGTTTTACGATTTATTATAAGACCTGTATTGTTCCTTTTTGCTTTATTTTAATTGTTACACTTTGTAACTAATTAGGTCGGTGTAAATCTGGAAAACAAATAAACATTGAAAATAGTTAAATTATTTACTTGGAACCTGATCTAATTAATGTAAATTTGGATCTAAACGTATTGCTCCTTGTCCGTATGCGTTATTACCTTCATGATGCAAGCCCTTGTTAATGTCTCTTTTTTGCTTCGACCACGCCTAACATATGAGAGGGTGACCACAGATTACAGAACCACTGGTAATATAAATTGTTGTATAGCCACGCTTCAGTCTTCCTTGCGTTGTGGTATGGAATACGTCTTCTTGTCCAGAAGCTATCACGGCTCTAGCAAGTTGATATAGCTGTCGATGGTCACTTTTAAACCTTCTTCAAAGAGTTTGGGTGCTATGGCGTTGTCTTCACTACTCACAAGCTTCAATATCACAACAGAGATGAAAAACTTGTATGACAATATGTACTTCAGAGCAACTATCGGTTTGGCGATTCACTTTCCTGTGCTGGACAAAATTTTTTTGATCCGAAAATAATCTTAGCAAACCAGTGCTGTCGCGCCTAATATCTTTTAGTAATGTTTTGGCCTCTATCTCCCTCTATCTTTTTTTTTTCAGTTAACAACTAGCTGTTTCTCAGGAGTAAAGAATTATAGTACAGGTTCTGGTGCACTGCTAGGCTATTAGACCGCCAGTCGATCATACTCTACCCAAGATTCTGGCCGATTTTTTTTAGTTCATTATAATGCTCGCTATAAGCTACCCCCTGCTTGTTGTCAGATTTTCTGTATGTCTTAGCTAGAACGTAAACTTGGTTCCTTTTTGATTTACCGTTGTGAAGTGATTCGAGTGTTGCAACTTTGCAGTTGTATTCTCGGCTCATTTTATCGACGATTATAGGTTGTTGATTATATTGAGCAGTTTTATTGTGTTACTTAATAGAAAATTGTACAGGCACATAAGATTGCTTTTGAATTTTCCATAATACAACAGAAAATTTCCTCTAAAATGAAGTATATTAAATGGACATATTTTTAAAATAAAATATAAATTAGTATTCGATATATTTGGTTTGTAGACGCATTTTTAAAGAAATTTGAAATAGCCTTACAAAAGAATATTTTGACATGTAGACTTGTAACAGTGAAGTAACTTTTCGCAAACCATGTTGTTACATCTAAACCACAATTTGCAGTCGCTAAATAATTAGAAAGAAAGTAAATTTGCATACCAAACCGCTGACGGGTATTATAGTTATGCAACCTTTTCTACCTTGATCGGTCATTGGTATTTTGAATACCAGAAAATTAAAACATTTCTTGCATAGCTGCTTACATTGTACAGGTAGCAAATTTTTTGTGGTGGCTTAATTCTGTCGTGAGAGTTAAATACACACGTCTCTTTTATTTCTACCATGTAACAAACAATGAATCGGTTTGTTGCTTTAGACTAGGTAGATCTTGTATTGTGAAAACATAAATTACATATGAGTAAGTTTATTATTCGCCAACAATTATTTTTTATTACATGTAATTGGTTATGAAAAGAAATGTATTACATATTTTATTAAATATTTGCAAAAATAGAAAATATTTCACATTTTTGTCATTTACAAGGTACGTCCATAAAACAATAAGATTAATTCCATAAAATTCGTTTAATTATAGATATGTTTATATACACTTCCAAATTACCATTCTTTAGCATCAGTATAGCATTCTCAGCAGGTTTGATATAAGTTGTAGCTCACCTGGATGTCTTAAACTGGAGTCTATTCCAGAGCAATCGTAACCTACGCATTTTTAATTAAAATAATGGTAAGGCTCTACGCCCCGCGTTGGAGCACGTCCTGCGAACTGAGAGGTTAAGGTTCTCATACGTTCGCTCTCTCTGCCCCATCGTCGCGCACCATCTCCGGTGCGGGGCGGTGTGGCAAGCACCGCGCCTAAGACGACCGCCATTATTACCGCTTGTTCGAGTGAACGCAGGTACTCAATTATTTTTAGTGACTGAGTAGGCCACCCGCCACGCATCAGAGAGCACCGGGAATTGAACCCGGGTCCGTCAGCATCGCAGCCCGCCCCTTAACCACGGGACCACGCTGGCATATTTTTAATTAAAATGGTGTCCTTTTAAGTTAGATTGGAGCCGGAACAACAAAAAAGTCGAGAGGTGGCGGGCAGGTCCATGATAATCGTTAACCAGACGTGCGACTATTTTCTTCGGCTGTTTCGGTACTTCCAACTAAAATGCAGCGCAACCCCTGTCCGGTGGTACGACCTTCTTATGGACAACACATTTAGAGTCAATAAAGACGATGAGCGTACTATTCTTCTTTGATTTGCTCAATCCAGTCTCTTTTGATTCAAAGGACTCGTAGTCTTTCACCCAGAATTCCGTTTTTTTTTTTGTTTATGGGTCGTACTCAGTGCTTATTAATTTCTCCAAAAATCAAGCTCCCTTCTCTTAAGATCCAAAGCTTACAAAAAATCGACACGCGGTTTCTCTTCTGTTGGCGATTACCTTAGCCACATTGTCCAAAAAGTGAGACATTGATGGGCGTCCTGTGCGTTGCTAATCTTCTCTTTCTCTTCTGAACATTTTGTGACATCTAAAAACTTGTACTTTTGGTAAAGAATTTTTCCGTGGTCTTTCTGTATTATAGCAAACGCCTTGATTGTAGATTTCTCGACTTTAACTCAAAATTGTATCGTGTATCACTGGTCCACATTGCGCAACGCAACCATCAAACAGCTGTCCACTTTGCAAGACTCATAGTCAAGTAAACTGGGTTGTACTTTATATTCGACATCTACTATCCGACGGGTCCGAATACCTGGTCCCCCAACATTTTCTTTTGTATTCAGGCACTCATAATGAAAAACAGAATTCAAATTGAACATTGCATACAAAAGTAAAGTTTAAAAGATAAGTTTGTCAACATAAATTATAAAGTTCATGGCGTTCATCCTTTATGATCCTGGGGAGAAGTACTTTTTTGTTCTTCCAATTCAATAACTTTTCATAGTCCTTTGTGAAGATAGTTTACCATTTTTTTGTGGAAGAACTCTACAAACGTGGTTTGTATCTAAAGTTGCTCTTTTTGACTTCAACGGTATCACTTTTTTGTTGTACTTAGTTATTTTTTTATCACTAAGTAATTTATTGATTAAAAATACATAAATTTAAATAGTAATAGCTGTAGGTAAGTACAAAATTTTACTAGAGTTAGGTTTTCTTTTTCTGCTTGTGCCGTATCCTCATTGGACGTTGGCGATCAGTCTGGCCCATCTATTTCTCTGCCATCCTGATTTTTCTTGGGAATATAATGAGGTAGTTTCCCGTTGCTTTCCTCATCGCAGTGTTACAGCCGGGTGTATCATAATTTGATAGCCACCTGTAAGTATATGATGACAAGTCTGTTACCGAAGTCATTCTTCTGCAGCCTTGACTCATTAATGACACAGCTGCTTCCTATGCCATGCTAGTTTTGGTCCGCCCCGGATATTTCATTTCCCAGGTACCACCCATATCTGGGAGGTATTCCCCTATCCGCCACCTGGGGAGGCGCCCGATGGGGGATCTCGCAACCCCACACGGGTTTTCTAGACAAACGTTAATATTAGGACTCTTTTCAAGTGCAATAATTTTTATAACAGGTGTACATTACAACTTTTAAGAAATAAGGCAACGTCCAGGGTTTTATGCCCTTAAAATTGGAACATTATAAAGCAAACTAAATTAAATAAAAAAATATATATTAAGTTCAAATATATTTATGAGTTAAAGCTTCTGGAAGAAGACCGTGATGTACTAAAACTAATAAATAGATCTTTTATGTCGTAGATCAAATGAGTGATAGAAAACTTGATATTAAATCTAATACTAGTGGTTGTTTAGGAAAAGGTTGGTTTAAAACCCAAATAAGATTTTTATTAGACATAGCTATTAAAAAAAAAAGGTAAATGAAACAACTTTTACAGACGTTGTCTTGAAGCATTGTGCTAACTGTTAAGTTGTGTTTCGATTTTAGAGACTTAAAATTCAGAAGAAACATTTTTTAAACTTAAGCGTTTGATCTTCTGCGTATTAATTTTTGTGTTCTTGCGGTAAGCAACGCAACTGTTTCTGATGTAATTAGGGCCGTTGCAGATAACAGCTTTTGGAAACTACTGTTATTAATTGCTTTTTGTTATATTTGTGTTTAAGAACAGCAAACCAAGATCTAAGTAAATTCATAATGAGAAATATTTATCAATTAAATATCAATCGTTTGTTCTTTGATCTAGGCGTCGGTTATTGAAATCTCTCTTCGAGATGCGGCTAAAACTCTCTGGATACTTGCGGATTGCCCGCCGCCGTGGTTACCTACAACTTTGCTAGGAAGACCCAAATTCAGTAAATCTATTCTATTTTTAAGGCCGTTCTGTCCTAGAACTGCAACGACCTATACAAATTGTGGAAACGCATGTGCTCTGCAAGTAGCATTAAGCCATAGATCCTTCATTTGGTATCGCATACACTTCAGGCCCATCGGTAAAATAACCCACAGTAACAAAAATTTTGTTGTTGTCTATCTTTAGGGATAAATCATAATCATCAAATATCTTTTTTTGATCTTAAATATCTAGATTTTGTCCACTCATCAGTGTTTTTTGCTTTCCAACTCGCATTTCTGGTACAACTTTTGTGCGCCTTATTTAGAGCACATCCAAGGAAACAACTCTAAATCCTTCTTAATTCCAAAGTATCCCTTTGACGTTGCACCATGCAGGTCACATTTCTTTGCGCTAATAACCGTAATCTACTTTCAATGTCATCGACGCTCTCCGAAGTTCCCCCAGAAAACCATCTTTCAATTTAAGGAATTCTATTGTGTCCAGTACGTTCAGTGGGGTGATTTCTTAAATAGGTCTCTTGATGCTTTCATTTTAGCAACATTCTTAATTCCAAGCCAATATCTTACTCTCGCCATAGTTCCTATCGTTAATCACGGCATATTACTGCAACTGGCAGATATTTTCATTTAGGTAAAATGACGGTGTTATTGCCTGTCCTTTTATTTTTAACTCTTATAATTTCTCTTTTAGATTTTCCCAAATACTCTTCCATGTTTTTTATCCACTTTTATGTAACACTTCCAAAGTTTCCTTTTAGGTTTACTGTCATATTTCTAAAATTTCATTTCTGATTGCCCTTTAATTATTCCCAAAAATTTTACGTATGTATTTCCAAATTTACCTTTGTTTCTGAAAGTTTTTCTTTAAACTCCCTACTCAAACTGTCGCTCCTTCTTAGTATGCATCTTTTTTTTGAGCTTTGAAAATTTTCTCGTTAGCCATTTTTATTTCTTTTAATCGCTTGCCAATTCTGCTTTAAAATGTACAAAATATTTATTCATGCTTGTCTTAGATCAAAGCACTTGAACCTTATACAAACTTTTTTTCTAAGTTTCTATTTTGTTATAGTTTTTCATAAAGGTCTTATTAACATAACTGGGCCAGTGATTTTAAACAAATATATGCTTCTCCTATAGCACAGCTTTCTTTCCTGTCGTTTCTACATTTTCGCTCCTAACACGTATTTAGATTCATCATTTTCTGTCTTTGCCGAGTTGGCTTTCTTTGTTATGATAATTTATTAAAATATTTTATTTATCGAGTTGCAATAAATCTTATTTTTAATACCAGTTGTAACGGACTTTATGGGTTTAATTCTTTATTTCCACTTAACAACCACTCGTGCAGAAACCTCAGTGCGCCGTCGGTTACTGCAACGGAGCATTTCTAAAAGCGTCACGCAATAGATTTTAATAAAAGACCTGCATCTACGCCCATTTAAGATTCCCAGGAACTGAGGTCAGACGACCATTTGAAACTCTGGCGACTTATCTTCCAAAAATAGCAAAGTGCGACCTCATATGATGCGATTTTTTCCTCTGAAGATTCGTGCAATCAAAGCTAATGTTACGAAAATAAGAGCGATTCCTAATTCAAACACAAAAATTTGAAGAGTTGCTGACAATACTGATATTTGTCAAATATTACGTGAGAACCAGAAACTTACAGTTTGATAAATTCATAACCACGCAGAGACTAAGACAAGAAGTTCTTAGCCCCGCCGGATTCAATTTAGTAATAGATGATATTTAAAAAAAATAAAGAAACAAAAAACTAAAGATGGGCTACATGAACGTGAAGTTAATAGAGTATCGAAAAATGACTCACTGATATATGCAAAGAATAAGGAAGAGCTATAGCACAACTTGGAGATATGGAAGGAATCCCACTACTTACAAGAAACTTAAAAATAAACGCAGAGAAGACTACGATGATGGTAATAATAAAAGAGGACCTAGACATATAAAAATAAACGATACAAAAAATGAAAAATCCAAACATTTAAATGTTTAGGACTGAAGATGCAAAGGAACGAAAAATCGATGCGAAAATAAACAATAGACTAGAAAGCGGAACCAAGGTTTATCGTGCGTTAAAAAGCACATTCGTTAAGAAAAAAGATCTCTAAAAAAACGAAAGGTAAAGTGTTCAATACTATATTTAAACTAATATATGGAAGTGAAAGTTGAGTTCTGATTAAGCAGATAGAAATCAAAATCAAGCCATGGAAATAACATTTCTACGGGATACATAAGAAGTTACGAGATTACGAAACATAATCAGATTAGATAAGAAGGAAATTAGAATGTCAACAGCTAGGATGTAGAGGAAAGGACAATAAAAAGAATGTGGAGGTAAGTTCACAGCAAAAAAAAGGAAGAGCCAGACCAAGAAAAACATGAAACAAGGAAGTCGATGGATTTGTTTAACTGTACAATGCATTTGACGAAATCCAAACTGGTGACTGGGAATTGCGTCATTGTTCTTATTTTTAAGCACTTTAGATAAAATTGGTAATAAACTTATAGGTCTATAGGATTTTAAGTCTGCAGGAGACTCTCCTGGTTTTAAGATTAGGATAATTTTTGCCACTTTCCATTGCAGTAAAAAATATCTTGTGCGTAATATTGAATGAAACAGTTGAGTGAGGTACTTTAATTCTGAGTTGGGCAATTATTTTAAGATTGTGGGGGTGATCAAGTCATGACCTGGAGATTTTTGGAATTTAGAAAGGCTATGATTCCTTGAAGCGTTCGACAGGTGGTTCAAGTTGATAAGGTGCTTCTAGTGACTGAAGGATTTTGTTTTCTACCTCTGGTTCATTACCTAAAGGGTGGGGCTAAAACACATTTATTAGATGTTCTGCAAATGCGCGGGCTTTGTGCTTCTTGTCCAAGTGCTTGTATAGTCTTAATAGGTGAGGAAGCTTTTCTAGATTGTTTGATCATTTTAGTTATATTCCAGAAGGATTAATCTGTACTTCAGTGGGGGTAAGGCCTTTGAGAAATGTTTTGATACACGCGTTTTTGTTCCCATTAAGTTGTTCAGTTAGCTCCCTTGTAGTAGTGTTGAGTAAACTTTTGTTTTATGGTGTTCTAAATCTTTGCTATTGCCTTCGTAGTCTACCTTTTTTCTCTATTTTTCGTTTGATCAGTATCGGGCAATCCCAGGTTCATGCTTGAATGCTTGGTTTAGGGTGGAATCACAGGTAGTCTGTTGGGTGGTGTCATTACAATGTTTGACTGCTTCTTCAATGACTTGGTGTGTTTTAAGAGGAACTTGAAAAGATAAGTTATCATTTACATAACATTTAACAGCTACTCAGTTAGTGAGTTTACTGCTTAAATTTGGTTGTTTCATTTTTATTGTCATAGTTGCATTTAGAGTGACTAAGACGGGGGATGGTCAATTGACAATTTAAAACCTGATCTTGCTGTTACAAAATTTTGAGAAAGCCTGATCTTGTCGATTAGTGCAGTAATCGACAAGATTTCTGTCGGTTGGCCAGTACATGGATTTACCTGTTGATATGAATCTCAGATTGTTCGTTTCCACTGTACAATTGACGTTCTTTGGGTGTAACGAGTTTGGATCCCCATATTGTGTGTTTGGCGTTGTAGTCGCCACCTGCTAGAAACCGGCGTCCCAGGGAGTCAAAAACCTTTTTATGGTGTTTCTGTTTCACGTTGTGCCTAGGTGGAGAGTATAGTTAATGGACCTGATATGTCTTCTATCGACATGCTAGCTGCCCGAAGAAAATATTTACTGTATTCGGCCATATGGTAGTGTTTGATTGAGTTTTTAATTATGATGGCTGCACCACCTCGTGTAGTTCCAGCTGAGTGGCTCGTAGTATAAACAGAGTAGTTAGGAATTCTTATATAGCTTATTTCAGTGCAGTGTGTTTCGGAAATCAGAAACGTATTTATGTTGTGATTGTTAATAAACATTTTTAGTTACTCAATATGTGGTGATAGGCTGATGGCATTCTATAAAGCTAGGTGAAGAAGCCTATCCATTATTTGATTTTGGATAGGACTGTTGTTATACGATTTAACATTGTCCCAATTTGTTCAAAGAGCCCTTTCATCATATTTTTAATTCTTGCATGTCGTTAGTTAATTGTTGTGGTTGTAGCGAATGTAATGTTTGGAGAAGGATTACAGGACGTCCGGTTTTGTCCGCTAGCAGCTTGAGAGTAAGAAATTCTAGGTTGGGTTTGGCGAAAGCGACTAAACCGTTCAGGAGGGGTATAAAGTTTAGGCCTAAGAGAAGGAAAGTTTTTTTTTGTAGCTCCTTATATATGGTAATTAACAAGCTGGTTTTCCCCATATAATGCTAATCTAACATCGTGAGATTTTTATTTTCTAGGACACTCAGCCGTAGAGTGATCTCCTATGCGTTTAACACATCTCGGTCTTAGGTAACAAAAGTTTTTAGTGTGCCCATATCTTTGGCACCTTGCGTACTGGGCTATTTCTCTTTCAGACTTAGGAAGCTCAAATTTAACACTACATACTGAATGAACTCTACATTGAAAATTTCCTTCTTGTTGGGAGAGAGTTTTAATTAAACAAAGAACATGGAGAGAGGTAACTTGATTTTATATCGTTTAATAGTCCACATATTGGTAAATTTGTGATCTAGACTTTTGATTTCTGTTTTAATTTCCTCAATATTAATGGAATGATGTATGTTTTTTAGAAGTATTCTATGGCATCTCTCTTCTTTTAGCTTGTATGTGTGAAATTCAATTTGTTTATCAGCTAAGGCACAATTATTCCGTAATGTTCTGCCGTTTTTGGCTCTTTTTTAACCTGATTGTCAAGAAGGACTTTGCTTACTTGAGCTAGAAGCAATATGAGTGGTGTAATATTTCTGACTCCATTTACATAGATTGGAGGGGGTTTCGATGGTTTTTCAATATTTGTCTTGATCTTGTTCACTGAGTTTGCCCGTTTTAAGAGATGAATAGCGGTTTGAGGTTGAGGGCGCGTCGAGATAGTATTTATTTACATTTGGTTGTTTAGTTTGCCGTCTAGTATTATCTTGTGGGCTCCTTCCATTTTTGTATGTAACTTGGGTCCAATCATTGTTAGGTTGAGGTAGGGGTGGAAAGACTGAGCTCAGATTAGGGAGTTGCAATTGTTGATTTTATTGGATATAAAAATGTGATTGTTGTGGAAAATTACCTGAACACATCTGCGATTGCTTTGACGTCGACATTGGCATTGCCGGTATCATTTGGGGCGGCTGTTGTTGGTATTGAGGTGTCCCGAATGGTTTAGGGAAGGCCATTATGGCCTGCGCGTTAGGATTTGACCCCGGGGGCTCCAAGATCCGCTGCGGCGATCCGCCGGATTTCGGTTTTCTTATGTATTTTTCTTTTGCAAACTGCGATAGCGGTAGTTTAGATGTAGATAGAAAAAGTATTCTTTTTTCGGAAAATATATCAAAACATTTTGCGGAGTAACTAAAGTAAAAAGTATGTTTACTTAAGTGATATATCAGTTCTTCTTTTTACCTCTTCATTACTTAAATTTCTATGGGTCAAGTTCGCCACTAGTTATGTTTGCTTTTTAAGGTGCAGCATTGAAAAAGTCCTTCTTATTGCTACTGTTGCTATCTTTTACTAGCAAATTTATATATTTGTAAACAACTCAAGAACAATAAATAACATACACAAGTAGTTGATCAAAATAGTTCTTGTTCTACAGTAATACATTAATATAACATTAAAAAAATAATTTAGATTTAGATAATTTAAAAATAGTAAGATTGGGCATCCCTCCCCTCTGAAACCACCATTAATGCTCATTAAAAACATTTACAACTGCAAGTGAATAACGTCAAGTAATAACGCTATAAATTGCAGAATAGGCAACACACCTTACAGAATTTTGTAAATACACAAGAGAAAATAACAGAAAAATAAAAAATATGTCCAACGATCAAAATAAAAGGGCGACTAAATGAAATAGGCAAGAAAATGTAAGAATATGTAAATGTGCAAGTTATCTAAAAGCAGAATTTAATCTTACTAAAGAAAGTTGAAGAACGAGACTGTAACTTTAGATTTCGGAAAGGAAGATAAGAAAAAACATTAATAAATGCTACAGAGATTCAGGACGGGAAAATAGACGAAAAGTTAAGATAAACGGTAAGTAAACTTCAATAGGCGAATAAAGTATCAGAAGCAAGAAAATGATCAAATAGCAAAAAAAATAATTACAAAAAAATAAAAATCAGTTAAACATCCAGAGACAATGAACTGCAATAAACATGAACGTTTTTTATTACACAAAAATAAACAAAAATTTTTCGTGACTAGCCACTATAAAATTTATTTGAAGAAAAAGCCTTAAAAATTATTTTTAGAAATCAAATTTACGAAGTGCAGTACCAACATAAGGTAAGAGATGGCAGAAAAGTAAGTTAAGTGAGTCAGGATGGCTTGTGCTGCGACAAAAAAGCGTAAGTTTAAAACATGCTCAGTTAGTAGTAATAATTATAAACATGGTATGTTAAAATTCAAGTTGGTAAATGAGTAATAAGTTTATCACGCATGGAGATTCAATTTGCAAATATAATAATAGTTAAATATTCATATATCTATAAAAGAAAACAGGATGACGAAAAAAATAAATTTGTGTTTAAGGTCAAAATGTAATTAGTAAAACAATATAGCAAGATATTATCGATTTATTAGAAATCTTCAACACAACCGTAAGAAAAAACCGCAAATATACTCCTGAGAGCAAAACAATCGACTAAATTTGAGTCAATCAGCTGTAGCGAAAGTGTGGCGTCAGTACCGGGAAACCGGCGGCTACGTTCGCCGGCAAGGAGTCGGCCGTAGGTAGGTGAAAACGGAGAAAGGCGATAGATTTCTTTTCTCATTATCCCTCAGAAATCGACATATGACTAAAATTGGCCTCAAGCAAGAGCTGAGTGCGGTTAGAAGTATGATCGCCAGCGTTTGAACATTTAGAAGAAGACTAAAGACAGCCAACCTGACTTAAAAAAGGCTCTTAAGCTGACTGAAGTCCAAAAGTAAAAGCGAGTTAAATTTGCTCGCTAACATCTCGATTGGGACCTCGGACATTGGAGTCAGATATTATTTATCGAGGAATCCAGGGTGTGCCTACATGGTAACGACAGAAGACGTCATGTTTGTAGAAGGCCAGCGGTGCGATTTACTCATTGCTGTATTCAAAAGACTGTCGCATATGGAGGTGGCTCTTGCATATTCTGAAAAGCTGAGTTGGTTTTCGTGCCTAGTGGAAGACGCGGAAAAGGTTTAACAACGGACCGCTATATCAGGAATATTCTGGAGGAACATGTTCCGTTTGCGGGATTTGTTGGCGAGGACTTCATGCTAACGCACGACATACCTGACCGAAAAAAATGAAAACGTGCACAACTTAAAAATTTTACCAACAAACAAAACGTGAACGTAAAAAATAGCAGTGTATTAAACACGGAGCATTTTTAAAGAAGTAAAAATACACAAAAGAGAATATCAACCAAGAATAAAATTATATAAAAATGCCGAAGGCCATATAGTGGTGAAAAAATAGACTTGTTAGAAAATTGATGGACTGTCTTGAGCTAAACTAAAGATAATGTTTGTGAAAAGTAGATGTAAGGTGTGGATTAAAAAATGCAAAATAAAAGTTAGGGTAAGCTGCCCACAAAAAATATTTTAGAAATAGTACACAATTTAAAAAACAATAATCTTTTAGTAAGCAGCAGGCTACATCGATGAAGCTTAAATATCGAGGCAAATAAATTAAAAATGAAATATATAAATGCGGGTTCAATTTCCGGTACTCTCTGATGCCTGGCGGGTGGCCTACTCAGTCACTAAAAATAATTGAGTACCTGCGTTCACTCGAACAAGGAGTAATAATGGCGGTCGTCTTAGGCGCGGTGCTTGCCACGTCGCCCGCACCAGAGATGGTGCGCAACGACCGGACAGAAAAAGCAAACGTATGAGAGATTTAACCTCTCAGTTCTCAGGCCGTGCTCCCACGCGGTAGGCAATTTAAATTAAACTAACTTTAAAACACAATTTTTAGACCCCATCTCATCATCTGTATACATCTGCAGAGTTACAGACCTCAGAATTATGACTGACAACCTGAATCAAGCCGCTGAAGATGACAGATTTTATTCCAAATCGTTATTCAACACGACAAACACCAATACCATTGCTAAATACAGGAAGCTAATTTTTTACTTAGAACTTACAGAATCGTTACACGGGACCTACACTACCAAATCCCTTTGCAAGACGTCAATGATAAGCCACATAGCTTAGCACACCCTATAAGAAATTTAATAAACATCCGACATAGTAATCAATAACCAAAAAACTATTACCAATGGTTTTTGTTGACATCTAGCCTCAACCGAACAATAAAAAATATATATAGTTGAATTTCTAGGAAATACAAAAGTCATAATTGAAGCACCTCAAATCAACAATGTAATATAACGCACACGTTAAGGCTACGGTTACTCCAAGATGTATTGCACCAAGATTCTCTACAATTGATTTGAAACCCCTCTTCTTCTTCAGCCGTTCTCTTTTTGATATAGGCTTTTCTCATCTTTGCCCATTTTTCTCTGTTTTGGGCTACTTTGTACCAATTTAGGCCCTCTGTCTTTTTTAAGTTGTCGTACCATTGTTGTTGCGGTCTTCCGATGCTTATTCTTTCTTCCAAGGTCTCCATCTTGTAGTTTTCCTTATGTTTGGCAACATGCCCGGCCCAGTTCCATTTCAGAGTGCAAATCCTTTTTATTATATCCTCAGCTTGCGTTCCATCTCTTATCCATTTGTTTGTTTTCCGATCTTTTAATGTTATTCCTAATAGTCTTCTTTTTATTGATCTTTGGTGGATTTGAAGCTTCTTCACCATGTCTCCGATTCATATCCTGTGACTGGTAATATACATTTGTTGTAGTTTTTTATTTTTAGTCGTATTGGTATTTTCATGTTCAGAATGTATTTTAGTTTGCCGTATGCTGGCTACGTTAACTTTATTTCTTTTTCTATATTAACCTCTCGGCTGTAATAACCTATCCCAAGTATATGTATGTCTCTACCTTTTCTATGTCTTGTTCGTCGATTGTTATTGATTCTTCATTATTATGTTGGTTTGACATATACCTAGTTTTAGACATGTTCATTTGCTGTCCTACCTTCCTTGCTTCTGTTGTAGTTCTTTTATCATTTTTCAGTTCTTGCTCATGTTGTGCAAATAATATAAAGTCGTCAGCAAATCTTAAATTATTAAGTCTTTCGCCTGTTATAACAAGTCTACTAAAAATAAATCCATTATTTTTGCATGAAATTGAAGGTTTTATTTAACATACTTAGAATGAACCGATTTAGGTCAAATATGTGCCGTTTTGTTCGATAACGTGTTGTCATTTTGAAAGTAATTCCATTATGCCTCTCTCACAGAAGTCCTTTTCCCTATTGGCAAAAAACTGGGATAGTCGATTTTCATAAGCCTCTCTTGAGGTGAATTTTTCACCAGCAAAATAGTTCGTCATGGGCAGGAACAGGTGGTAATTACTTGGTGCCAGGTCCGGACTATAAGGTGGATGCATGAGAACCTAACAATTAAGCTCCCGGGGCTTCTGCCGAGTCACTGTCGATGTCTGTGGCCTGGTGTTGTCTTGATGAAACACAATTCTTGTCATAGTGGCCAAAGTTGGCCGCTTCTGGGCGATTGCTTTCTTCAGACGGTCCAATTGCTCACAGTACAGGTTTGAATTAAGAGTTTGGCCGTAGTGGAGCAACTCATAGTATATGATTTCTTGCCAATCCCACCACACGCACAGCAAAACCTTCCTGGCCGTTAATCCTGGCTTGGCCACCGTTTTGGTTTGACGTTGTCGTAAGTAATCCACTATTCATCGCCAGTCACCATTCGCTTCAGAAATGGGCTTGACTTTTTGCGATTCAGCAGCGATTCACAGATGGAGATTCGGTCCATGAGGTTCCTCTAAGGTTTTGTTTATCTGCTGTTTGTAGCTGTCTCTTTTAAATCTGTTTTGACTCTTTTTGAGTGTTTCATTTCTCTCTCCAATTTCTCATCAGTTTGGATTCTGCCTCTCAACATTCTGTGGTCACTTCCAGTTGAGAATTAATTCACTACGTTTACATCTTGGAATATATATTTCTTGTTTGTAAGCAAGAAGTCAATTTCATTTTTGTCACGTCCATTTGGACTTACGCATGTCCATTTTCTATCAGGTCTTTTTCTTTAGAACGTATTTATTATATATAACCTTACTTTTTCTGCCAAGTTAGCTAGTATATAGCCTATTTCATTTCTGTTGCCTATTTCAAATTTACCGATATATGTGTCATTTACTTCGTTCTGTTCTTCTATCTTTGCGTTAAAGTCTTCTCCGATTATGGTAATGCTAGCTTTATCTTCTTATCATAACTCTCAAGATTTCTTCTTATAGTACCGGATGTCTTCGTTGTCTTGGTGTTGTGTTGTTGGGGCATAGATTTGTATGAATTTCAGCATTATATTTTTATTATTCGCCACTATTATATCATCATCATCAGCCTGCAACCGTCCATCGTTGGACGTAGGCCTCTCTCATTTGTTTCCATGCATTTCTGTCTTGAGCGTTCTGGATCCAATCTCTTCCCGCAAAGTCTCGGATATCGTCGCTCCATCTTTTTGGTGGTCTTCCTACACCTCTTTTCGTTAAACGGGGCCTCCATCTCAAGAGTTTTGAGGTCCAACGGTTTGGTTCATGCCGTGCTATATGTCCCGCCCATTGCCACTTTGCTTGAGCTACTCTCTGCATTATATCGGGTATTTTCGTTCTACGCCTTATTTCCTCGTTTTTCAGTCTATCTCTTAGACTCACTCCCAACATTCTGCGCTCCATCGCTCTTTGGCAAACTCTTAGCTGCTCGGCGCTCTTCTGGGTTAACGTCACCGTCTCTAAACCATAGGTTGCCACGGGCAGTATACATGTTTCATACACCTTTCTTTTCAGGCTATTGGGAATATCGGAATTTTTGAGAATATGCTGTAGCCTCCCAAAGGCTGACCAGGTGGCTCTTATTCTTCTTCTAATTTCAGATGTTTGGTTTTCCTTTCCAATCCTAATTGAATGACCCAGATAAATATATTCGTCCACTCTTTCCACCGGTTGATTATCAATAAAAACAACTGCATCGCTGTTTGTCATTATTTTAGTTTTATTTATATTTATCTCCAGCCCTACGGTCTTGGATGCCTCATTCAATTGTATTAGCATAACTTCAAGTTCGTCAATATTGCTAGAAATCAGTACGATGTCCGCAAATCTCAGGTGGTTTAGCAGACATACGTCAATGTTCATACCCATCCCTTCCCAATTCATTTGCTTGAACACATCCTCCATCGCCGACGTGAACAATTTTGGAGACATTGTGTCTCCTTGGCGGACTCCCTTTTCAACCTTTATTTTGTTAGTTTGAAGGTCTTCATCTACCTTTACGTGAAATGTAGCCTCTTCGTAGATGTGTTTAATTAGCTGCGAGTATCTGGAGTCAACTCTTGCGTTATTTAGTGCTTGGAGGACGGCGTGTATTTCAATTGAGTCAAACGCCTTTCGATAGTCCACGAACGCCAAGTGAATGGGGGTGTTGTATTCCGTTGTCTTTTCAATTAATGTTCTGATGGTTTGAATGTGATCCATGGTACTGAACCCTTTTCTAAACCGCCTGCTCTACTGGCTAAGCATTGAGTGAGGCGATTTGTGATGATTTTAGTCAATACTTTATATATGCACGAGAGTAAGCTTATGGGGCGGTAGTTTTCAATATTTATGTGTCCCCTTTTTGAAGAGAAGAATTACCTCAGCATTATTCCACGCCTTTGGTATCTTTCCTCAATCAAACATTTGTTTAGTAGCACCGTGACAATATTTTCTACTATTTCACCCCCATTTTCAGCATTTCGGCTGTTATCCGGTCTTCTCCTGGCGCTTTTCTATTTTTCAGTTGCTTGAGGGTTTGTTTAACCTCAAGTCTAGTTATCTCAGGTATTTCCTCGGAACCCACGTTAGAAATAGTTTTATTAACCGAGCTCTGTATAGATATGTTAGATGAATATAGCTTTGTGTAGAAGTTTTCTATTGTATGTACTATATCTCTTCTGTTTGCTACTACAGTACCTTCTTGATTCTTTATTTTTATTATTTTCTGTTTACTCTGTGATAGTTTCGATCTTAATACCTTCATATTTCTGTTGTCCTCTATTGCTTCTTCAATTTGCTTATTTCTATGTGCTCTTATGTCCTTCCTAATCATCACTTTGACCTTCTTGTTAATTTCTTGAAAATTTTGGGCTTCTATTTGTTCGTCTTCTTTCTTCTATTAAATTCAAGGTTTCTTGTTTTAGTTTGCTATCGCTAGGTTTCTTATTGGCACATATTTTTTAACTGATTCGTGGATACTATTTTTAATTTTTCATTTAGCGCATCTATGTATAGGTTCTTTAGCTTATCTGTAGGTTCTAGTTTTCGCTGTAGTTGTAATTGGTATTTTTCTTGATTGAGGCTCAATTCTTGTATGGTTGGAAAGTTTTGTTGGTGTTGTAGCTTTTTCCTTTCCAGTTTCGGTTTTATTTCTAGCACCGACCTGACTAATCTATGGTCACTGCCTGTATTAAATCTATTTAGCGCTGCTACGTCCGTACATAGTGTTCTGTCGTTCGACATGATGTAGTCTATTTCGTCTTTTGTTTTTTGGTCGGGACTTCTCCAGGTCCATTTTCTCTGTCTTTGTTTTTTGAAGAATGTGTTTAAACAGTATAGCTTTTCGCTACTGAGGAAGTTTGCTAACATTTCGCCTCTGGGATTTCTAATTCCCAAACCATATCTTCCAATGTATTGGTCGTCTTCAGACAGCTTGTCTCCTATTATTGAATTGAAGTCTCATGTGATAACGGTGTAGTATGTTTTTTCTTGTCTCCTAGCGCGTGTAATATCTTCGTATAGTTGCTTCACTTCTTCATCGTCGGTGCATATACGTGTATGAGTTGCATATTATATCGTTTGTTAATTTTCAGAGTAAGGTATATGACTCTTTTTGACACTGCTTGGAATTTCGTTACTAGGTGTTTTATCTTACGGTTGATGATAAAAGCTACCCCGCCATATTTATGGTCTGTGTCTGAGTTGTTCTGGTATAGGACGTGTCCTGATTTCAATATTGAGTTCCTTTCCCCGGGTAGACGTGTTTCGCATAATCCAACGATATCCCACTTTATTTTCGATAGTTCCAGTTCTAGCTCTTCTCTGTATTCTTGTGTTCGTATTGTTCTAATGTTGTATGTTGCTATTATAAATTTTTTCGTGTTTGTATGTCTTCTTTGCTGTGGTCTAGCTTTGAGGTTTGTCGAGGTCTTGCCCCAGAATCCTTGGGGCTGACTGATCGTTGATCAGTGTGGGATTGTGAGAGTGCATCTCTACCCACCTGGGGTATTCCTGTTTGTGAATTCGACGTTTTCATCATGGTTTAAAAGAGAGGGGTTTGGCATTTTCTCGCCGCGCTTGCCGAACGTGTTGGCGAGTTTATTTTCAGCCGCCCACTATGGGAACAGACGCTGTTTGCAGCCGCCCGCTCCGGGTCAGACGCTGCTTACTATGGGAGCCATTAAATCTAGGATTTAGAAGTTGCCTCCCATAGCCTCTCATTTAGTTTAGCCTGTGTGCCGACACAGTTACCGGGATGTGGCCGCTTATGAAGCTTCTAGGAGCCATAAATGAGAGTGAGAATCTAACTGAGGACCAATATCTCAGAGTGACCCGAAGGTCCGGCAACCCTGAGTGTAGAGGTACTACCTTTAGTTAGACTCCCATAAATTCCGCTACTATTATATATATATATATATATATATATATATATATATATATATATATATATATATATATATATTATATATATATATATATGAAATGCATTTAACTGTTTTTACTTGCCTCTTTAGTCTTTTACGTATAATTATCCCTGTTCCTCCGTTATGTTGTTCGTTTCCTTTTCAAACTATCATATGTCCTGTTCTTAGGGTGATATATACTTCGCCCTCACGTCTCATTTCGAAAATTCCAATTATATCCTAATTTATTTTCTCTAATTCATATTAAAACTCTTCTAATCTATCTTCGCTTACCATTGATCTTGTGTTATATGCAGCTACGTAAAGATGGCAGCTTGTTTTTACCCAGGGATTTTTAGTAGCTCCTGTTCTTAAACTTGTCTGGTCTCTGCCTTGCCAGGGTTGTTTGAACCGCTGGGGACTAGGGGCCTTTTAGTTTGTTGTACTTGCATTTTGCATTTTGAGAGGACTTAGCCAGTAAAACACCACGTTGGCTAGACGTTTTGGTGAGTTGTTTTTCAGCCGCCCCTAACATGGTGTCGAGACGCTGTTGTCAGCCGCCTATTTCAGGCCAGATGCTGACATTAGTCACCATATCTGATTACTGTCACTTAGTTTAGCCTGCTGGTCGAAGCAGTGTTCTGGGGTGAGGAACTTGAAGCCATAAGTGAGAGCTGGGATTCCTGTGAGGATCGGTTGATGTAATTCTCCTTCCTTCATTGTAGAGGAACGACCGATCATATTAAAGGGTCCTACCTCTACAGTGATTTCTCGTACACTTTCTTTATTCTATATCATCCAGCAGCATAACCTAAGTAACGCATCGGTGGGATATTGGCCCACAGACTTGCGTAAAATCCCTAACCTGCTGGACTTTGCGATTACCAAAGGTATATCCTATATAAGTTGCTAAATTAAAAGCATTTTTAAATTAGACTTAGATCACTCTCCAATAAACCCGCAAAGCTTGCAACGCATAGCGAAGTGGCGAAGCAGTCTCCCAAATTTAAGAACCCTCTAGTCTAGCTGACCTTTGACCAATCAGTTTCAAAATCACTAACAAACAAGATTTTTTGGTCACCCGTCGATTGGTGAAAACAGAATTTGGAAATTCCCAGCCGTTTTCGAGTTATTGCTCGGTCGGACGGACAGACAGACAGACAGACGGGCGAACAACATGAAGTTAGTAAGTTCCGCTTCGCTTCACCAATTAATAACTCGGAGTACAAATATCGTACGAAAACCACACCACCAAATCTTTGTACAGCTAAATCGGATTGGGACAAATTACAGTTGTACATCAATGGCAACATTAATCTAGCCCATAAAATGCACACATCTAGTAAAATCGACGAAACTGTAGATTATCTCATGAAGTTCGTTCAGAAGGCTACTTGATAAGTGCATGAACCTCCAGTTAACCACAATAGTGCACAAAAATCCACATTATACCACTACATGTAAAACTACAAAAAAACTCGGATTCAGAAATTCTCAAAATAAATATGCACTATATAATCAAACCCGGCAAAAAACAGAAATGCAATAAGTATTACATTCCTACCCTACCACCAGAACACACCTTGAAAACAAATTAAAAAAATTAAAAGCCCTTTGCTCAAATACCGGCCTTTCGAAAATTTGATAAAACCGAGACTCTATCAAATAAATAAAAAGAAGATACCCCTGAAAAACATCTTCCAAAAGTATTCACCTCATTTACATCTAGTAATAATAATTTTGATAAATTGATAGAGGAATATCTCAATTCACCTAAATATTTATCTCTACCACTCTCTACTGAGACCAGTTTCATCCGCAGAAGTATATAGAGGAATAAAATAAACCAATTTATGTAAAAAAATTATAAGATTACACACTGATATTTTTGCTATTTCGGACTTCTCTACTAAATGGAAATTTGCATTAATAACTACGATAGCGAAGCTTTGGAACTCTCTACAAAAAATCACTTCTTATCGACCAATAAGCTTATTACCTCTACTGTTCAAAATACCTTAACGCTTACTACTATAAAGAATGAAGGAAATAACATCTCTAGCGGAGCTAATGTTTTCTTCTTCTTCTTCTTCTCCTCCATCATGCTTTGGATATAATCCGTTGCGACACTACGATTCTGTATTTTTATACTTAATCCTTCCATCTCTATTCTTGATATATCCCATTTATTTTGCTGTGCTTGGTGATTTAGGTTTTTACTACTGGCGTTATTTTGTTATGTTCTGTTTTGTTTCTTTTTGTTCTTTTTTGTAGCCATAGGTGGTATGCCTTATCTGCTCAGGGTATCTTTTTCTACTATTATATTTTGTGTTTTGCTTTCCAAGGGCTTCTGTTGTTGCTCTTTCAATTATATTTTTTGTTTATCTATTCTGCATCTACGTTGTCAGATTCTAAGAATCGTCCACTATGTTCCGTTAGCCTTTTTTGATAAAATCTCTTCGCCGGTCCCATGTTTCTTTCTATTTTTTATTTATCATAATTGCCACACCAGCTGCGGCTCTCGTGTCTTATCTCACTACGCTGTATGTTAGCGTGTATTTTTTAGGTTTTAAGTGCCTTTTGGTTTCTCTTTTGTTTCTGTTATTAGGGCTATATCTATTTTACTTCTTGTTAGTTCTTCTTGTAATTCCTCTAGTCTTTTTATTCCACATTTCTTGTCCTTAATTCGTTTGCGGTTGTCATCTGTAAATTCGGTTTTATCCGAGGCTATTCTTTGTTATGTATATATCATTCTTGTTTGTAATTTGTAATTTTTCAATTAACATTATTTCAAATCGTTACCCATTTCGTTAGCCACAGTCGTAGTGTAAGTGAGTCATTTTGTTCCCTTGAGAGGAGGCTACCCTTTCCATGTATTTCGCTATTGTTTGTTTCCGACCTTGTTTTTCACTGAGGTTGGTTACTCAATCTTCCACAAAGTTGATCAGATTTACAATGGGAGGTGAGAGACGAAATTGAGTAGCAGAGGCTAAGTCGGCGACAGCTGGAAGCTCAACTCATGTTTCACATCTTACCCCTTTGAATCAACGGAGCTAATATCCATTCATTAATTTGGTTTCCGCGAGGAATATTTAACCATTTAGCAGTGTAATAATATAACTTAAAAGGAAAAATTGTGTTTTGATATTTTTGAATATCCAATAAACTTTTGATAAGGTATGTAATTTCGAGATATTATATATTTTAAAATCAAAGGAAGCTACCTCACTAAATCTTCCTGTTAAAATCCTATCTAACTCAAAGACACTTTCAAGGCATAATCGAGGGTACGCTACAAACTACCATACCATCAGTTCCGTTATCCGACAGGAATGCGTCTTCGTTCCTCTTCTTTATCTCCTTTATATTACAGGAATTATAACCACAGGTGGTATCTTAAAAGCATCTGATACTAACGCAGGGTATGCTCAGAAAAGCTCTAATTACCACTAAACCTCTTACGAAGCGGGCTTGATCTATAGCGGATCAAAGTAACTTTACACTGTAACATACACTATAAGTATTCCTAAGTTGCCATTTACAACCAATCCAATAAAAATTGACGTAAATATCTAGGTCTTTATCTCAATCGAACACTGATTTAGAAAGCCCATATAAGAGCCAAAAAGCAGCAGCTCAATCTAAAGACCAAACCTATATGGTCCACCAGATTTAGTTGTGGGAATGCGGTAAACCAACGAAAATCAAAATATTGCAATCTTTGCAAGCGAAGACGCTACGTATTTTAACGAGTGCATCTTAGTAGATCAGCAATCGAACCTTAAAATTCTCTTCGCCACTAAAGTCATCAAGAGTAATCAAAATTAAAAAAAAATACTAACCATTGGCCATTTTTACTCCGGCAGCCTGCGGTTGGAAGATTAAATAACCAGAGGTCGGAAGACCTCATTGAGTGAATCATGGAGACTCGTCAGTGGATAGTGCCCTTCTCGTGTTATACTACAACCGTGTCATACCAATTACTTATTACTCCACGTTAATATTTTTGGAAAGTAGCTGTAAACTTGTACATAACAATCTTATATCTTTGTTAATTATTAAAAAACAACAAAAAATTGTTGTCATGCTAGTGCCCCTTCTCTCTTCACTTCTGTTTTAAATAACGCAGTCATGCTAGATCAAATTTTATTTATGATAGGCATATTCACATCTATACTATTACAAAATACCTAACCCATTTGTGATAATCACGTCTGCTGCGTTTGAGACGCTACATCAATATTCTCGCAGCATTTATTTGCGCAGCTTTGTCAGAATTCGGCGCCCTGCGTACGCTGCATAACAACAATCTCCCAACCTTCATCTTGCGTAAATTATCTGCTGTGTTGAAAACTAAGGCATGTGCGGCCCCATGTATCCCCGATGTTGCTGTTTACGTGCCGACGCCGCGTGATAGCCGAGTCGAATGAGAATTATTATCTTGGATAAAAATAGTACAGGTTGGAGCGCCACAGAGGTTGGACTTTATTTGGCGCGAGGCGAGTGTCTGTGCGGCTGCTTTTCAGTTTGCGTGCCGGCTTTTGCGAGTCAGGTAAAAATGGCTATTCAGTATATAACAGCTTTGACTATTTCAGGGTAGAAATAAGTAATTATTGCCATAGCAACTTAAAATTCGCAGAATATTTTCTTGTTTGGCGATATAACCGTTTTCTTGTTTTCTCATACCATAAACTTGGTAATCGCACGGATTACCGGGCAATCAAAGTCGATATTCAAATAATGAGCAAATAAAGAGCTGCCCAATTAAAACCGATATCAGTAAACTCTATAATTCAAACTTAATTAATATATGACTTATTTTATGTAATATATGTATAATGGTTTTTGTAAGGTAAAATATTTAAATTGCTACATTATTTTAAAAGTTAACAATTAAAATAAATGCAAAGTGTTTTTTAATTATTTTGTTAATATTTGCATAGCAGGTATTTACAGAAAATATCATGGGGCCAAGTTTTATATTAAAAAGGAAAAATTATTTTCGACTACAGTAAGGATAAAAACTTTTATTTGTTATACCTTATAAAAAAGCGGTAGGAAACTTTTTACTGCAAAATATAAAAATTGTGTTATCTGAGTTTCAGTAATAATGTAGAGAACAACGAGAAGTAAATAAAACACGGAACGCTATGTAACGATGCAACGAAGCTCTTCACTTTGAGCTGTGTGCTTAGGAAATTGTTGGACTTATTTTTATTCCAGAAATTTCATATATTCTCCCTAAAAAAGTATTTCGATGTAACAAGAGAACTTTGGAAGTAATTTCGTATTCATACGTTGCGTTGTTAAGTGTTTGCTTGACGCAAATTAACTTCAGTTCTCTGTTTGCGGTTATATTTGATGTTTGAAAGTTGTATAATAAAAGGATTGTTTCTTTCTATGAAATTTTCTAAGCCTCTATAACAGTGGGTAAGCAGAGTACAGACTTGTGTCCTGTCTTAAATTTATCTAAAAGATATTAAGTACGTACTGTAGTATAGTGCAATCAAAATTATGTGAAAATAAATTTAAAAGTCGCTAAAAAAATTACGATAAGAAGTGGTCCAATGTTAAGCAATTTCTGAGATAGTTAAGATCTATAAAACCGAAAAAATACTGAATGGGAATGTTTCTAAAATACTATCGCTGGAGATGGAGTACGGACTTTTTATTATGTTTAGAAAGCGTTTTGACTTTTTAGCAGTTAGTGAAAATTTAAAGCGATAACGATTATTTTCTTATGCCTAAGGGATTGATCAGTGATCGGAAAAGTTAGCTAATTGAGGCCACTCTTTAAAGGTGAATTGATAAAGAGAAAAAAATTAGAACTATACGAAAACGGCTTATAAGTACAGATGTTATTTGATATGCAGCTTTAGCACTATGCAATTGTTTATCGCCTAAAGTCGTTTTAAATTCATAAAAACGTCGCATATAAAATTAAAATTACTTTCAATAGAACTCTGATCTAATTACTTCATGAACAGCGCCCCTAGATTTGCTTCCGCGTGAACTATTCTTGCTTCAGTATAGAGCAATTGCTCAACATTTCGATATGTGGACTAAATGTTCAATTATTAGGTTCTAATTTATCTATATGAAGCTTTTGCCCACCATTTGTATTTCAATCAATGTCACGCTTTCTCTGAAAATATTTGGAAATTTTTTAAATCGCAGTGAGAACTTGAAGCACAATCAAAATATTAATTTTATTTTTGGAGCTTCACAAATCATTTTATTTGTATTTTTCAAATATTGGTAAAGTCGTAGTCTTAGATTGTTACTTTCTAAATATAATCACATTTAGTTTCACGTACGAAGAGCATTTGAAGAACTTTTGCTACACGGTTTTAGTCTGCCGGGTAAAGTCTTGCCTCCTACCAGATGGGTTTTGTAATATTGCTCTGAGACGCTTGAGAGATAGAGGTATCATATTTTCTAACTCGTCGATCGTCAAGAGGCCCAGTAGAGTTTTGCTATAATTAGGTGACCAAAAAGTTGACATCGATATTAACTAGACGCAATATGCTATTATTGAGTTTCTGACAGCTGAAGATTATGGGCCTATTGACATTCATCGAAAAATTGGTGTAGATGTCCTTACTGTTAGGCAATAGGCATGAAAGGAGGGAATCTATTTACAACAGATCCCCATGGACAAGGAGGAGCTATGTGATTGACCTTTGACAATTATTGATGAATTTGTGTTATTTCTACGTGAGGCAGGAGGAGCAGACGTCACATTTATTCCTCACTAAGATAAAGAAATTTCTTCTGCGTTGGAGTGCGTGCAACTTTAAAGAGAAAATGAATATTCGTGGTAGAGAACATTCCAAGGCTGTAGAAAATATTTATCTTGTTTTGGCCCTTATCTATAAATACAAATATCACGGAGGCAAGACTTCGCCACATTCTAGAGTGGGTATTACACATTCCCGTGGATAAAGCATATTTTAGTTGCTTTGGCTCTTTATTATTCAAATTATAATTTGATTTTAAAAAATGTTGCAGATTGTCTTCTTTAGTTCGTTTGGTCCTGATCGTAAGATAATAGGCAGTCTAAACGTTAGTACCGTTTAAACAAATTACTCCGTATAAACCGACCAAAATAAGTATCAATATGAGTATGAATTTGAGTGTGTCAAATTAATTACAGAAGATCAAATACATCAAACACTTTTTATTGCTTATCGATAAATCACGCGTACTAAAAGGACATCAATGACATTGGAGAGGCAGGCGTGTAAATAGCCGCTCTCGTGGTGCGGTGTGGAAACGTAGTACGGCCCGTAGTGGAAGGTCAGCCGATAAGGCCAAAATCGTCCCTTAAACGGCCGTCGCGTAAGCGGATGGGGGCGGCTACCGATATCAACCAATGAATTGCCAAATCGCTCACCTGAATCGGCTTCAGCTTCGGCTTCGTCGGCGATTCCAAGGTGGCCACCTCTGCGTTGCGGATCTGGTATCTGCGGGATGTTGAGACACGACCAAATTGGCCGAGCTGCGATGCATGAATATTTGCGGGGTGTTGAATATGCGTGAATGTATGCGGGTTAAGACACGACCGTATTGGCCGCGCTGCGGGGCGTGAATGCTTGCGGGGATGCGAAATGTTTCTTGCGGGTGAAGACACTACCGTACTGGCCGCGCTGCGGGGCGTGAATGTATGCGGGTTAAGACACGACCGTATTGGCCGCGTTGCGGGGCGTGAATGCATGTCGGCTGAGCAAAAGCCCATGCCGTTTGCGCGCGACGGCAAAACGTAGCTGATATCAAAGGTCCGCATGCCGCCGCGATATAAAGCGGTTCAAGGGCGAAAAGGCCGCCACACCAGACATGTTCAAATGCAAATATAGTGTTGGCGACTATCATTTTAACCACACATTACTTTTTAAAGCTTTTGTCGTCGAGGAATTGACAACAGAAGAAATCTGAATATTGGAAGCTTCTTCCTTATGTTCTACTTATAGTCAGTTATGCAAGATTTTTTATTGCATATTGTTGTATTGTCTTTGTATTATATAAATATCGACATAAAGATCGCTCATATACTTTCTTGATTCTTGTCTTTAATTCTAATGTGCAGACTTCTTCGTAAATATAGCAAATCTGCTTCTAATCTGCATCATCACCTTTCCTTGTGAGTAGCAACTCGTATGCACATATATAGTTACCATGTGGTCGTGACAGATTAGGTTTACTTTCGTATATCAACAATATTGCCCGCGGCAAACCAGCTGATGACAGGTATGAATCCTCACCACTACATCCGCTACACACGTGTACGTATAAAAGCCGCGTTTTAATTTAGAAACTTCGCTTCTCTTCAAGTATTTAATTAATATATTAATTTTTCTACATGTATTTTTGTACACGCCTATTAGTTTTGATATTACCCTAAAGATATGGTCGGTGCAGTGTGAATTATTCATATATAATAAAGCAACAAATATTTTCTTGGTTTTAAAGTTAGCAAACTTCTAGACTTTGCGGTTCTATTTGTATTATTGGTTTGGTATTCTTATCCTCCTTGTCAATACTTTTAATAATTTTTAAAAAGGCTGCTAATTGCACACACTGTTTTACCTAAAGCAGAAACATACTTTCCAATAGCTGATTTGCCCTCTGTCATCTCCTGTCATTTTCCATCGAGTGATTTTCTATAGAAATCTGAAATGCTTATGTATGCCTGTATAGATTGTTGTTTTTCACAGCTAGTTGAGCTTCAGAGAATCAATTGTCGCACAATGTTTCTACCACGAAAGTTTGTCGTTCAGGAACCTAGTAATTTCCATTTTTGTTTTTACCAAAATAAAATTTTGGTTTCATCTTTTTGGTAACATCTGTCTTGTAGGCGTCAGCTTACACATCAATTTTGCTTTGTTTTATAGTCTTGACAGCTCTTCTTTGTTTCTAAGAGTCTTCAAAGTACCTTCTAAATTACTGTATAGAGTAATGTTCTTTGTTATATCTACACTTTCTCCTGAAATTTTTTTCACCCGTCCTTTAGTTGAAGAATTAAAAACATTACAGATTTGTTCCAAAGAAAAGAAATCCACGAAGTAATTTCTACTTTCCACAACTGCAGAGCCAATTAGTTTTAAAGAGCGGCCTGCGCAAGGGATGTAGCAGTATGTGGCCAGGACATTGCTCTTTTTATCCTAGATCAAGGATTGGTAACTGGCGGACCGCGGTCCGAATCCGGTAGAAAACTGGACCGCCAAAATATCTTTCTAAATTTTACTTTTCTCATTCAATTAAAATGAATTATTGAAAAAATATTGTTTTAATTATAATCTACCTATATCTCTAGGTAGATAGATAGATAGAAGACAAAAGTGTTTCCGCATCATCCTAATGCATGTTCTTCGTATTTTACAAGTAATAGCGCGACCTTTTCCTTGGCAGTGCAGCGCGTCAAGATAAACTCCAGGCATATTTAACGTCTTATAAAAAGCACGACCGTATTAGTTTGGTGCATGAGCGAGGAAGAAAAATCTGCAGAAGCAGCTTTGCGTGCGGCCACTGCCCTTTTTGAAGAGAAGGATATCATGGCCGCTGTTCAAGGTATTCCATTGTCGGCAAGGAGAGATACGAGAAGAACAGAAATTTTAGTTTACTGACAACAAAAGCAGCTTGCTTAAACTTCTACAAAAAGCACCTTTCTACGCCATTGCACTTGGTGAATCATGTGACATTGTTGATGAAGGACAAATGTGCGATTTTTTGACATTGAAAGTAAAGTGTTTAGGGGTGAATTTCTAGCAATATTGTCGTTTAAACACAAGACTAGCAGGTATAACTGGTTTAAGATTTTTGAGGATTTCATAACAAAATCAAACATTAGTTATGATAAAATGGCGTTCCTTTAACCGACGGGGCCCCGACCATGATACGCAAAGAAAAGAGAATAAAGAGTCAGCGATAAGAATGCTGGGTTATTAACTTATCAGTGCATAATTCACCAGAGAGTCCTACGTGGCAAACTCAATGCTACACTAAAAGGCAGCTTGGCCTAGTTTTATGAGGTGTCATTTTGCTCTTCAGCACAGACAGATTAAGAAGTTTCCGTCTGAACGTGATTTGGCGTACTTCGACTTACGATAGCACAACAATGTTTAACAATAAGTAAAGGCAAAGTAACTAATAATATCTCCCTCCTTGGAAAACTTGGGGACGCAGGAAGCAAGGAAGTACTTGGAGATCCTAGCACATGAATGTAATATCTTTAAAAAAGTAATTGAAAGTCAAGAATTTATTTATTTTCTTCTTGAATATAAAAGAAAAAATTCCAAAAAGACACTGCAGTGTATTTAAGTTTTATATCAGATCTTGGGAAGGAATTTGCAGCAAGATTTCAAGACAGATAAGCTGTCGTAATCCTTAAAATTGCCTTATGAAGTTTCTTCAGTGACAGAATGGACTAATGTGGCTGCGAAGTTGTCCAGTCTTTCAAAGCATTCACTTCAAATGTAGACAATCGATTTCCAAGATGTTTTCTTGCAAATATACAAAACTGCATCCTCTGAAGACTTTTGGAGTGAACATGTTTCGGAAAGGTATGCAAATTTCAAAACTGGTTATTAATCTGGCCACTATGTTTGGTTCCACATATAGGCGCGTTCACTGAGAGCGGGCCATCTGGCGCGCGCGGCGCATTTTTTGTCCGAACGCGCCGTGTTAAACTTGCTCGTACTAGTAGGAAGAAGGCTGGAAAAATAACAAAAAAATAGAAATCGATAGATTTTGAACTGCTCTTCCCGATGATGTCATCAGTTTTTGCTCAAAACCCTGTAAATTTGGGAAGGGTATTACAGAAAGAGCACTGCTTGTTGCCAATCTTTGAGTTCATTGGTCTATCAAAAATGCACGCAAGCGATTTTTATGATCATTTAGAAAAGTATATGGTTATTATACTGAACTTTGATATTCTCTCCAGTAATGGATAATCTTGAAGTAACAGGAGAATTACCCTCTAAAATAAATATTGTAAATATAATTTTATTGAAGACTATTGTCTTTGAGGTGGACAATAGATTAGTAGTCTTAGGAAACAAAGTATTTTATCAATACAGTTCACACTATGCTCATGGACGAAATCTTTTTATTAGCTTTTTATACTTTATTTTAATGTTAGTATTTTCTATTATGGCTAAATGTGAATAATTATTGATATTCTTTTACAATTAGTACAAAAATTGTTAATCAAGTGTTCAAACTTTAATATGTTAACACTTTGTTATCTACAATTTCTTTGAATACTGTTTTTTGCCAAGTTGTTATTTTTTGTAGCACACAATCTGGGTAATACTAAAATAAGTTGTGAATGGATTACAAGTCGGCTTAACATTTTCTGTTCTATTGATAACTTGCTAACCGCATGCATGTTTCGCCAGTTTGTGGCCTATTTTGCCGCAACAGGACGCAAGATACAAAATAGCTTTGCTTTGTTCTTTAGATCGTTGTTTACATTTGCCTTGAAGGCACCGCCCACGTTAGCCGACGTTGAATAATTCCATCAACAAACGTTGTTCTGTTACGTCTATCCTTGCATATTCTCACGATTTGGTATAACTAAGAATATCGTAATAGACTCTTAGTAAACATTTTGTATACAGCAAATGCAATTTTGCAAGGTCTAATCGGCGAGCTTGCCTGCTGCAGCAACTTATAGGAATTTCATTAATGAGCTGCTCGGCAGACTAGACAGGTTCAACGAACCTCGAGGCCACGACTAGGGCAATTTTGCGCGACACTCCTGGGATCGCTTCAGAAAACTCCGCGACAGCTCCTATTACAACTTTTTAAAAAATGTGGCGTTTGCGTAACGAACAGCTTCTGCATTGCTATTTTTGGTGGAAGCGGAAACGCGAATATTTTGTTGCGTTGTTAAATTCCGCGGGCCTTCCCGCTAATAGGTCTGATTAGGCTCTAACGAGCACTTTTAATTTGGGATGTTACGGCGAAGTTATTTAATTGACGCAGCCTTGACAATTTGGGCTGCACGAGGAGCGTTCGTAAAGTTTAAACACGAAAGTCTGGCATGAAACAGAATAGGACGTAGTAACAGGTCGAGGAGAAAATTTTGTCAGACTGATGATGAAGTTAAGCTGCTGAAGATAGTCTAATACCGTCTTTTGGTCGGTTCGGCATCCAAAGCGGCTTGCAAGTCTCCGTCCGGAGCAGATGATCGGCCAGAACGAGACTGATCTTCAAGACCGAGGTTACCAGAATTCAATTTTTGCACTATCGTGCCACGATTCTGTAACTTTAGCCTCTCTGGAATAAAGTTGTCGCTCCAGCAATAACGTAATGAAGTTTAGCTTGTCTATCTAAAGTCGAAGAATAAGCTAACCGGGTTCTTGTAAATACAAAACAATAACAAATACATAGTATGACTATTTTACGATAGTTATATAGAATACCCACATTTAATTTTGAAATATTGCAGAAGTCGTTACACCGTCGTGCAAAATTTAAGTCGTAGATTATACGTGGTCTTGGTCAATGAAGGTCACCTTACCATACAAATCACTCGACAAGTAAATTTGGCAAAATACTGCCAGATTACGATTCGAAGCAAGCAGCGGCGTCTGAAATAGATGGTGCATAAACGTAAAAATAGCTACGTTCAAAATATTTACCGAATACTTTGTTTCGAGCCTGTTATGCAGTAAGAGCAGCCACATTGTTTGTTCATTCTAATGAGCCAACATTCAGATCCGCCGGGTTAATGGCATTAAAACGCCGCTCACGATTAGCGATTTAAATTTCAGATTGCGTTTTTCAGTGGTTTCCTATATTTGCAATGTTAGTGGCTGCTTTTTGCGCCGTTGTCTTATTTTTACAGTTTTGCGCCAACGCATTCAAAAATAATTTTGTCTGTATGGTGCAATTTGACTTGCAAACACGAATGTTTTATTTGTCTTTTATTTCAATTTTTTATATTTTAATTTCAATGGCGTCTGCAAATTAACAGCCCGTATGAAAAATTTTGATATTTGAGTTTCATTTTTTTAATTTACTTTTTCCTTTTAGCAGCCTCGATAACATTCAAATAAAGACTTACACAAGGTCAAAAATTGTCGTAAATATCAATTAACTTTTGCCCAAGGTAAAAAATCTATCTTACAAGCTGCGTCAGCCTTATATTTCCAGATTATTGAAGAACTAAAATTTTCTGAGCGCTTAATTAGTAATGTGGCATCCAAGAAGTTGTTTTAAGGGTTTACTTATTTATTTGCTCATTATTGTTTTATAAATTTAGCTCAAAGGGCTATGCCGAGTATTTCTTGAGTATTGGAAAGATGATCACAGTTTAGCCGCTCCTGCGTCTGGTCTAGTATTTGTTTTATCCTTTATTGTTTATCGGTAATCTTTTCCAGTCCACACCTTTTCTATCTTGCCTTCTTTAATTTTTTCTGCCTTCACAGATTCAATTGCACATATTTTTAAACTATCTGTTATTCTATTTAATCTCTGTATATATATTAAATATGTATTTTAATTTAGTGACCTTTATTATATTTCTTTAATTTTGTGAACCCATTTATTTTAACCAGTTATCATCCAAGCCCCCAAGAACAACATAATTGCCGAGATAAATGTAATTGAAGCGACTCTATATAAAAATGTCACCTGTAAGAGGTGCATTCAAGTTATGACACCCTCGATTTTTTTTCTCACAAACTAGTCACATGGAAACTGTAAAACTTGTGTCACTTCTCAATATAATCTCGCTGCAGCCATACTCATTTTTCACAACGTAGACGCCGTGGTTCCGTGGCCGCTGCAAATGCTTCTTTAAGAGTCTTCTTTGACTACTGTCAATTGCTGATGCAATAGCGTCACGACTAATGAATTTGCGACCACGCACAGGGTCTTTCATCGTTGGAAACAGCCAAAAGTCTCTAGAAGTCAAGTAAGATGAGTAGGAAGCATGAGAAATTACTTCAAGGTTGTTGTCACGAAGAAACTCCTGCGCCGCGTTCCCCCGATGAGCTGGTGCATTGTCTTGGTGGCATTTTCAGGTTTTTATGCAGGATCCCACGGAAATGCTAACTTTGGAGGCGTTGTGTTCCACACTCATTCGCTGATCCTCCAAAATAAGTTTCTCATGTCGTTAGACCGGCTGGTGCGAGGCCGAGATTATCTTGGCTTGTTGTCACACGACATTCTGCCTTCTTTGAACTATCGCACCCACAAAACCACATTAGATACATCCATAACACCATCACCACTTGTCTTACTCAACTGGCGAAGAATTTCAATCGGTGTCACACCACACAAATGGAGAAAACGAATGAGTACACGCCGTTCTTGTAATGAAAGCGTCGGAATTTTAAGTATCAAAAACAGTCTGCTGCCGCTAGAGTCCTGTGTGCCGTGCCTTCTCTGCCACGCATTCGCAGAGTGCGCGCGTTCTTTGATGTAAACCGCATGTTTATATCTGTTCCTAGTCCTGAGAAGAAAATTTAGAGGTGTTATAACTTGAATGCACCTCGTATTTCTTTGAAATTTTAACCAGCCGCTTTAACCTCTTTTTTACATTTAATTTTTCCGTGATTTTCTTCTCTTCCTATGTATCCACGTTTTCCTCCAATGCTTTTCCTTTATATATCAATATTTATTTTTTTATTTAATTTTGTAGATGGAATTGTTATTCTGTATTTTCTTATTATTTCTAAAATTTCATGCATTGGTAGTTTTCTTCTCATCCACTTTTAGTGCGCTTGTGCATGATCTATAATTTGTTTGTCTTGATTTAAGGTCTTCAAAATATTCTCTTCGTTTTTCCAAAACATTTTGTTTTTTACCTATAAAATTGTCTTTTATTGATAAACTTTCGTTTGCATTTTCACTTCTTTGCAAAATTATCTACTCCAATTTGTTTAGCATGCTTTTTCTATTATTATTAGTTTTTATTTTTAAAACTTTCTTGTTATCTATCCTTTTTGCTTTCAGAATTTGTTATTTACTATTAATTATCCAGTATCTTGGCACATTTTTCCTCTAAATTACTTTAACGCATTTTTATCACACTATGGTTCACTTTGTCCTTCCGTATTAAACTTCAGTATTACTTCTGTAGCTGTAGTTATCGCTACTCTCTTTGTTTCTTTTGACTCTTTCTTTTTCTTAGCAATTGTACAGTTGTTTGTTTTTATTTCTTCTTTTGTTGTTAATATTTTCTGTTTGTAGTTTTAATATGCCTGACTTTTATTTATATACATTTTTGTGTGGGAATATTGCGTTGCTTACTCATGTTATTGTTTTTTGCTGGGCTAATCAATCGCTAATTACATACGTTGAGTAAACTATGTCTCTATATTATAGCTTTAAAGTATTCTTCTTTCCTAATCTTTACGTTAAAGCCGTCTCTTGTTGTATTTCATTTCTCATTTAAATTAATGTTTAAATAATTTATAAAATTTTTGCGGTTTAACGGAGATTATATTAGCCAAGACTTCATCAATACAGCAGCGGTAAACTTACAGATTGCAATTGCATACACACAAGCATTTTTAGTGAATAGGTATTAATCTTTATGTAAAAAATATGTTCAAATAACAGATGTTATCATTTCCTTTACAAACGTTTACATTCATAGGGTACTTGTTGTAATGCGCGTGTTAATTTAATATTGAGAATAATATTTAAAATCTATTAATTCAACAAGTAAAACGGATATGAAAACAAGACCCATGCGAAAAGTAGAGAAAGAGCAGTTAACAGTTACATGGTCTATGGGTAAATTAATTTAAATGCGCTTGAGAGTCGACAAATTCAATATGTTGAATTTACAAATAGGTTGAGGCCACATCTCTCGCGTAATGTTTTTTGCTAGTAAGTTTTATTTAATAAATCAAAAATTAAAAAGCGGTAAGAACATTAAAACGAAAAACTACTAGAATTCAAAAAACATCGAAACACATGTTTACAGAATGTTTCTTATTATGTGCTCCCAATAAAGGAAGAATTTAATATCGCCCTTTTTAGGACAAAACTTAAAAAATGAAATAAACAGTGGATGGGACAACAAATAACATTTCAAAAATGTTTATTTTAGTTGTAAAAAATCCAAAATAATATTATTATATACCTAAAGGTGAAAGCTAGTTGATCTATTTATTGATAAGATTTTTTAGAGTTAAATTAAATATTAATTTATCATTTTTTAATACACAACTTTGAAAAATAAAACAATTGTTAGCTTCAGACAAACATCACTAATTCACTTATAATATGATTTTAACAATTTGTTTCACATTGTTGTAAAAATGTTACTCAATTTATTGTTATGTTGGTATGTTAGTTGTATTTATTGCTTTAAATTGAAATTGTACGAGGGTAAAATAATTACAAACTGAAATTACTTTTTTACGGATTCTTAGGTGATCGAAAAGGGGCACCTCTGTTCTGGTTCTTGTAGGTAGGAAAACCTAAAGTTAATATTAGTTATTTTGCACTACCGTTTCTTTAGTCAGTATCACGATATTAAAGCAGAGATACCCCCGTACGTTACGTAACGAATTATTATCAATCTATTTACCACATACGGTTTAAGTCAGAGCTTGAGAATAACTCCTTGAAGAAGACATAAGCGTACGGTGGTCCGAAAACCAGCGTGAGGAGAATATTCGCATTGTTCGTTGCTTTCTAGTTGAAATTACTTCTGTTAATTTTTGGACGAAGCAGAAGCAGAAGTACAAGAACTTTTAATCTGAGAGGTTATACTGCCTTATGACAATGACCGGCTCCATGCAGTTGTCCGAGATCAACAAAAAATTAAGAATATATTCTTAATATACTGGAATATTCTTTCTGCGGGTCGAACTTATCGCCAGTGTGTTTATCATTTCTTTGAGTTAGTGAGAGAAGCACTTGAAGGACGTCGCCAAAACGTTTGTGCGCGATTGGATGGTGATAAATCGGGTTTTCTAAATAAGGAGAAGAAGTTTTGGCACGCTTCTTAAACTTTATCAAATGATTCAAACCGGTCACCATGCAAGAAGTGAGCGGAAGGGGGCGTAATCGGCCGCGCAGCATCTGGTCTGCAGGCTAGATGCGGAAGAACTTCAACGCCGTCCAACTCTTCCAATTTATCCTTAGACTTCTTGGCAGTGTGGAGTTTGGTGTTGTCTTGCCAAAAAAGCGCCCTTTTGGGCGATTAAGGTCGGGTACCTCTTTTTCCACTTGTCGTAGAGACGGTCCAATTGCTGGAAATAAAGTTTGGCATTGATGGCGCGGCCATTTGGCACAAGTTCAAAGTGCAAAACCCCTTCAAAGTTCCGCCAAACGCAAACTATAGCCTTCTTGCCGAAACTTTAACAACCCACCGAAATTAAGCTGCTTTTTGAGAGTCATGTCGCCGGAATTGGAGTGCTTGGACCACCCAGATACAGTAGAGTAGTAAGCATTTCTTTGACCTTCAGCATCGCAGCTTTTTTTGCAGAATGTCTAGACGAAAGTCTCTTCTTCCAGCAGTAGCGCATCAAAATCCCGGAGTTCGATTTTGTCCAAAATAATTTAAAGTTCATGCAACTTGTTACACTATAAGCAGAAGTTGCACAAAAATCAAATTTTTGCAAATTTTGGTGAACTTTTGAGATAACGTGATATGGAGTAAGGAGATCTAATAAATTTTGCCCTTATTTTTTTACTAAATTTAAAACTGCAGCTTATAGAGAAGTATTTTGAAAGAATTTGACTTTTTATTGCTGACGAAGCAAAATCACAGTCTCTTGGTTAACATACTGCTGTTATTGCACATAATTGACCAAGTCCTGGAAAGGATGATTTGCCGGTGAAAGATCAGATGAATAAGGTGTGGTGTACTTCGTACATCCAATTTATTAAAGCAACATTGACCCACAACTATTGATCAGAGATGGCTGCTTTAAATGCAATTTTTCCTGAATATCATCAAATTCTGCGCAGGTTAAAAGAGGGAATTATGCCTTCGTTAGACCACCTACAATCCTTAAATTTTCATGGAATGAAAATTTACTTTTGTAGGTTGTTCACTTCGTTTACGGTTATTATGTAGAAGCTATTGTACATTGCTACTGACAATCTGATTAAACAATGATTTCTTATTATGCATCCAGTTGCATTCTGCCAATGCATGCCCCTAATTGGTTTTCACTATAGTATAAAGATATCGTGTACGGGCTTTAACTTTGAATTTTTGATACCAAAGTTGTACTGTTTGTTTGTCATATGTAGCTAATTACTGAGAAAAGTGCCAAAGTGTTATCCAGCTGTGAAATAACAGTCAATAACATAAACGATACGTTTTCGTGTACCAACTTTACAAACACGATCGATAAAAATCTTGTATTTTATGTGAATCATGCCTGACAATTTTGATACAAATAGTGTCAACGAAGTGACACAAATGACAGAAAGTATTACCAAGAAAATGTTTTAAAGGGGAAATTATTAGATGATTGCAAATTTAGCATTGATACGGAGTAATAATGAAAAAGGACAGCCTTTTTAACTCACATAGTGTTGACTTGCTATAAATATGGAAGTGGAGGTTTTTGATTTTTTAGACTAAAGAATTTAGTTGCAGAAATATTCAAAGTTCGCTTTAAATATTTTAAAGGATATCGAGCATAACTGAGACATAAAAGTGAAACATATATAACTGCCGTTATGGTCTAATACAAGTAAAATTAGTTTATTAAAAAAAAACAAATTCTTAGAGTGAATACAAGAAGATATATCTCACATTTCTTACATTACTATGCATCAGATTAAGGAGTTTCATTGGAATTTGTTTATAGAATTGAATTTGATAGGACACCAACACAGGATTTTCTTTCTCTTTTTCTGTTTAGTATCTACTAAGCTATTGAGCATTTTTAAAATTGTTTTATTTATGTAACAGTATTTAAGCGAATATTATCAGTTTATTATAGAGTAGCGTGCGTTGTAGTATAATAAAGACGACAAGGACCCATGTGAAGAGTATAAAGGTAAAACTACTGGACAGCTAAGCTTTTCTGACGGAGCTGTAGAGAAAGTCAATTTTTCCCTAGTTCCGAAATGATTATACATGAAACAAAAAAGAAAGGAAATTGGACACAAATTTTAACGAGAGGATACCAACTGTTTTACTCGGACTCGGAAATTTGGGGAAAAGAAGGAGTAGGGCTAACACTAAATGCCAGGTTGATCCAACAATTAGTAAAATGGAAACCAATAAATTCAAGGATCATGTATAACGCCCGATGCCTAAATGAAGAAATAACGATAATACAAATATACAGAAGGCTCAAATATACAAGAAGTGGATATAATGAATTACAGAAACAAGTAGACAGTGCAAGGGAAAGAAGTATGTGCTGATAAATGGAGATTGGAATGCACGAACAGGCAACCAGCAACAACAAGGACATGGCGCTATTGTTAAATATGGAGGAGAAATTACTCTTAATAGGAATAGAAGAAGAATGATTGAATTCTGCGTCAGAAACTAATTATACATAGGAAACAATTTCTTGAATCATAAGATAATAAACAAGATCACATTTAAAAGCAGACAAGGCAAAAGCACAATAGATTATATAACTTACAATGCAGAAGTAAAATACACGTTTATGGACATCAAAGTAATATGAGAAAACAATCGGAAAAGCATGTGGAAAGATAGTAATAAAAGAAAACCACAGGAAACAAGATGGTGGAATACCAAAGTCCAGAATTAACTAAAATGATGGAAGAACCTTCAGAGAAGGATTAAAAATAACCGACAGCAATATGGTTAAAAAGAAAAGAAGCCAAACAAAGCATGAACGCTGGGAAGAATTTGAAAAAGACCTAGAGAGAAAATACAGCGAGGAACAGTGGAACAGGTTTCTGATAGGTTATTAAAGATCTGTGAGGTAAATTTGGAAAACCAATGAGGAACATAAGAAATAACCAAGTGATAATAGAAACTAAAGAAAATAAAAATCTGTAGACATGGAAGAAGCATTACAAACAACAATTTAGGACAAGCAACTTAGTAGGAGGAAATAGAATAAAAACGTTACAAGACGGAAAAGAACTAGAACATGGAATTTGAAGCGAAGAAACAACATTGAAATAGAAGAACTAAGAGGAGTAATAAACCAGATCAAATTGGGCAAGGCTACTGGGAGAGATGGCATAATCCTCGAAATGATTAGATACGGAGGAAAACAGCTTCGCAAATGGGTAAAAGATTTATGTGAACTAGCTTGGTAAAGGAACAGAATACCAGATTATTGGTCATTGAACATAATAGTCTCAATACAAAAAAAAAAGAGACGCAAATGATTGTAATAATTACCAAGCCATATGCCTACCCTCCACCAAACAGAAAATATATTCATGGATTCTAGAAAAAAAAAACTAAGGGAAGAGATTGAAGAATTACCACTGGAAGAAAAAGCTTCCTACAGACCGCAAAAACAGACACAAAACCGTATATTTACACTAGAGATGGTGATAGAGAAAAGAATAGAAAGAGACAAACCGGTTTCTAGTGTTCGTAAATATTGAGTAAATGCCGTAAAATCAGAAGAGACAGAATTCGGAACGTGAGACCCAGAGGAGATCTACAAGCAAAACCACTAGTAGAAGAACTTGAAAACAGGAAATTGGAATAGTATGGCCACCTGACTAGTATGAGTAACCAAAGACCCAAAAAAGGTGTTAGAAGCGAGACCAGAGAAAAGAAAATGTAGAAGCAGAGTAAGGGAAGAGTGGGGAAAGGAACGCAAGGGAACAAGAGCAGAACTTAAGTGAATTGTAGATACTAGCCGCTGATCGAGTCCAGTACCGAAAATGGATAGAGCGGGACTAGTCGTGGTAGTAGCACATGAGGATTGGAAAAGAAGAGGTGCCGAATGATGAAGTAATATTTTACTTAGATGTAATGGCAAATCGTAATATTACCTGTATATGAAAAATGAAAAACTCATATACTTGTATGAAACTCGCACGGTATTTCCCAAAACTCAATGTCTTTTAGGTAATCCCTAAAACACAGGTGCACGAGCCTATTCTTTCATTGAGAACACTATTACTGATACATTATATCTCAATATGTTGCAATAGCGGTTATTTTTGCAACTAAAAACAGATTCTGACAACTCCATATTCTGTTAAGTTGGGGTTCCACCTCATTGGTATACTGAAGTGGACAATCTTCTAAGAATAACCTAACGTCTTGTAAGTTCTTTTTTAGCTGCCATATTAAAGACTATTGATGTGCCATCATTATCAACAATATTGCATGAGTTTAGAAACCACAGACGAATTGGATTATCGCATTGAACATTTGTAATGTTACGATTTAAAAACATATATCCGTTTCTTTATGAAATATAATTTTTTATGGCTCGTTGCAACACTACTCTATTGGACCGGTATCTCGTTTTATAAATATTTAGGGTACACAGTTTTACAGTAAAACTTATGTCATTTAAAGATTCCTCGTTGTTGTTCTTTAGTAGGTACATTATACGAATAAAGTGGGGTTTGGTCACCTATCACGATAAAACTGATGGAGCATCTCTTATCAGCGCGAAGCGCGTTGTGACAGTTGCTGGTCGGTTACGTAATGGGTTATCCAAGGAGGATAACATTTTATTTTTTGACTCTGCAGTGTCTCAGATTGAAATTTTCTCTAGATCTCGGATACCACCTGAAAATGGTTGTAATTATTTCCCATAACAAGAGTTATTGTATTCCAAATACTAATTGGAAACAAAGTGGTGGCACAAAAGATTCCACTATTCCGTTTTTGAGCACGGTGACATTGAGAGGTCGTACTGCGAACTAGAGTGCAGTTTTGAACTTGCCATAATGTGCTATCACTTAAGCTACATCCTAAGACTTTCTTAGTACCCTAGTTGCATAAAAAATGTTATTTAGAATCAGAAAGAGTTCCGTGTTGCTTGTTTTATTTGCCCAAACGGAAATTTTTTCGAAGATTGTTAATTAACCAATTATTGGATATACTATTTAGGTAATTATCATAGTTGATTAAAGCAGTGGGCTATAATGAAAATTGCATTATGATTGTCTAATATAATTAGAACCTGACTACTTTTTATAAGTAGCTAAATATTTTACTATTTCGGTTGAATAAATAATTGAAAAGTACTAATATATGCACTTTTTAGAAAAACTGCTTTATATTTAGAGCTGAAAGGGTAGTTGGTATTACAATTAGCTCTCTCCGTTAGTATTATATATAACACTAACACAAGCACCCAAGCAATGAGGCACGATCACCTCTAATACTAATATGGTTAACACTGCGAGTCTAAAAAATTGTTCAAGTAATACTGTTAATTTTAATTCGAATAAGAAAACATTATTCTTATATTTAGTTTGCTGGTTTATGTTTACCGAAATATTCTACTTAATATATATGATAGATTATTTGATTATCCCTTATATTTAGAACTATTCTTTCCGAATATTTAAATATTGTATGACTTCAACAAATATAAGAGGGGTCTTTCATTCTTATTTTAGTTGATCAAATAACGTAAAACTGCTGGGAAATACAGTAAGATTAGGAATGACATAAAAGAGTTGGTATTACTCCAGAATGACATTTCTACGAAGAGACCCAAGATTTAGTTCAATACACCAAAAAACATTTACTGTGTCACTCGTTTAGATCACATAAAAAAATTGCTAAAATAATTTTAACTAAAAAAGGCAAAAACATTTTTATTGCAACATTTTGTCTATTGCAATGGAATTCTCCAAAGAAGAATTTGTGATTGACACGTTTTATTCAATAAAGTCAGTGTTTAGTCACAAAATTGTTAGCGAATCTCACCTAATGCTTGTAGAAACTTATGGTAAAGAGTTTCATCAGAAGCAATATGCAAAGGGTAGTACCGATGGTTCAATAGTAGTGATTTTATGTGAAAGACAACTGACCTTCAAGACGACCGAAAAAATTGTAACTGTACAAACCTTAAAGTCGGCATGCAGATACGCCATCCTTCAGCACATCACGCAGAAGGCAGCGTCGTTGGAGAGGCAGGCGTGTAAATAGCCGCTCTCGTGGTGCGGTGTGGGATACGTAGTACGGCCCGTATTAGAACGTCAACCGATAAGGCTCAAATCGTCCCTTAAACGGCCGTCGCGTAAGCGGATGGGGGCGGCTACCGATATCAACCAACGAGTATTGCCAAATCGCCCACCTGAATCGGCTTCGGCTTCGTCGGCGATGGTTCCACGGTGGCCACCTTGCTGCGCTGTCTTCTTGTATGTTGCGGGGTATTAAAAACACACGACCGAATTGGCCGCGCTGCGGAACTCGTATGTATGCGGGTTGATAAGACACGACCGAACTGGCCGCGCTGCGGAGTGCTTAGTGCGGGTTGATAAGACACGACCGAATAGGCCGCGCTGCGGATTTCTAATGTTCGGGGTGTTAAGACACGACCGAAGTGGCCGCGCTGCGGATTGCGAATGTTGCCGGGCTTCGCGCCTGGCTTGGCGGTAGGTCTTTGCGGAAAAATTTTCATTCGACAGCACCTTTCATATCAAAAGGTGCCGCCGACGGCGTAGGCAGACTTGTCGGCTGAGCAAAAGCCCATATGCCGTTTTGTGTGCGATGGCAAAACGTAGCAGCAGACATCACAGCCGCCAGCATGCGCCGCCACGCTATACAACCGGTTCAAGGGCGAAAAGGCCGCCACACCAGTCGTCCTTACCGCTGCCAAAAATGCTGAAGGAATATCTTCTGTACCAGACGTATAAAACCTGAGACTGTCATCACATTGACCAGCAAGACTTGTTTATTAACTTTCTACATCGGAGCTTATAGTAGAAAGTTAATGAGATTATCATCCTATCTGTCTATATGTGTCATATATATACTTGTCATACACATATCTTAGGTCAGTAGCTTTCATGGAATTGATTTTCAGCCAAATCGGTTAACGGCAACCGTAGATGACTGTTACGATTTCGCACCGCTGTAGAAAGTTTCTTTTACGGTATTACACGTTCTTGTTTCTCTTACACTCTTCAATATTACATCTGCAATCTTTATGTGTAACTCGTCTCTCTAGATAATCTTGTAGGAAAAAGTTAGAGAACTCTTACGATTTGGTTCTTCAACGGTTGTTAGGCCTGGAGGCGCGCTTTCGACGTTTGCCGGAGATGAAAGGCTTCTATCGGGACGTCATTTCGGATTGTTTGGAGCGGGACCGCGTGTCATTGACGGCCAATTCTGGCCCTGACGTTGGCTGTTTTATCCCCCATTTTGGCGTTTTCGGACCGCGGGGCGTTTCTGCACCGTTTCCCGTGGTACTTGAAGTGCCGTGGTTGTTCCGGGGGGCGCGGCGTGTGTATGGACGGTCTGCTCACGTCGCGGGAGGATATGGATGGGGCTCGCGAGTTGAGGGTCTAAGTGTGGCTGGAGGATTCCCCATAGTGGACTGGTCGTCTGATGAGCCGGAACTGGCGGGTGGCGTTCTGGTCAGAAAGTTTGACTGTGGAGGTACTTGCGGCCCGGTGTTGGGATTGATTTAGGGTCCCCATTTAGGTTATTTTGGGTTTCGGATTTCAGCGGAAGATCGAGGATGTACCAAACGACATATGTTGTCTACAATTGCACGTATGTTCGAGTTTTGGCTCTGACTATTTTATTGGCCAAGATATTTATTAAGCAGTTGTAGTAGGCTCAGATTGGTTGGGACGATCCCCCTCCCCACCAAGTTGCTGATCGCTGGTAGACTTTCAAACAGGAGCTATAGTTTTTGTCAAACTCAAAAACCCCTAGATGGTTGGGTATCGGAAAAAACGGGTTGGTGACGCTGATTGAGTTTTCCGATGCCTGTCAGGACGCATTTGTAGGGCTATTAATTGATCACTTCTACAGAGTCCGTTGCCGTGCAGGCATCACTTATTACTCTCATTATTTAGAGAAATATTTTGGATTCTTTTTGCGCGACAAATGGTACGAGCTTGTGTCCGTACTTGTAATACGTGTTTCAGAGTTCACCAAAAAAAAAAAAAAAAAATTGTTACCTTTGATGTGAGATTTGCCCCATGGTTCGGGTAGTTCGAGTTTGAACCTTGGAAGTAGTTTCTGCTCGATCGACGGTAAAGCTGTTCCCACACCTTTGTGGTTTGTTTGACATTTGTATATAACTTGTATATAGTGTGTACATAATTATTCAGGTTGTTTGTTTGTTTCATTATGGAGAGGCGGTTGGTACATATAACCCCATTGCGTTTATTGTATTGCAATTATGTTGGGTTCGACTTCGGAGTTTCACCGTCCCTCGCTGTAGTTGTTGGTGCTGAAGGCGGTGGCTTCAGGGGCGGGCGAATGTTTGCCCCAATCTCCAATTACTATTATTGGATTTTTAAATTAGAGCCGGCCGCCTTTTGGCTTCCTCTGTATATGCGCTTTAGTTTTGATTTGAGATAGCGGCGGTCAATTTGCCCGCTTGCGCGGTGAGTCGATATATAAGAGGCTGCGGCTGTGGGCTTGTCCTCTTTTTCGCTCACTTCGTTTTTGAATTTTAGTTGTGATGGTGTTTTCCGTGTCCGAGGCCGTTTTAACCGAGAGTTCGCCGGCGTGCTTTGTTTGGCGGCAAGAGTTTCCACATCCCGGTGGCCGTTTGTTCAAGGCTGATTTTATTCCGGGATTCGATATTTTGTCCATCAGATTTTTCTCTTCCCGGAGGTCGTTTTGTTGGCCGATTGCATTCGGGAGTTGAAATTTTGCCGGCGAAAAGACACAGTTCGGTTTGCTTGTATCTGACCCGGCGAGGAACCAAGAAAAACATCGCAAACTTTGGACACAACCAGCTGGAGGACCCACGTCATGAAAGGCGCTACCAAGTGCATCTAATGTGTTTGTAACTTGTTTCACAACATGTTATCGAGCGCTTTCTTGTTAAAAATAACTTGTCATACCTTTTGAATGTTTAGTATTCGATCCTTAGTTCAAATAAATTGACTGTTATTAGGAGAGATCATTAGTGGTCATTCGACTTGGTTTTAGAAGCTCAAAGTAAGACATACCTTTTCTGCTTTCATCAAATACAAATCATTGTCCCATTTACATGAATTTTGACGTCGATATTGGTGGTTGACTTAGGCCGCAAATTGATTTTTGCATTCGGGCTCATCAAAATATGTCCAGGTTTCATTACCAGCAACAATAAGATGCAAAAACCTATTCTTTTTTAGCAATCGAACAGGATTTAGTCCTAGCGAGCCGGATTTGAGCCATTTTGTTGTTTGTTCCAGCCGAGTCAATTCAACCGGGGGCTTTCTGCGTGGTCGTGTTCGCGTTAGATTAATATTGTACGCCCAAGCGCTGAAACTTTGGCCTTAATCGCTTGGGACAGACCCGTTTTACAGATTGATTATTTTCAAATTTTGTGAAAATAAATTATCTCGGTTGAATTACATTGATTGGTTATTTAATTTGTTAAATTGTAAATTAGGTTAATTGTTGGCTATTAAAAATTGATTATCATGGAAATGACGGACAAAAATAAAGTGGAAAATTTTTGAAAATTTTATATACAAAAAAACACACGCTTTTCACTCGTGTGCAAAGATTGCACGACTTCGAAAAAATTAATGAAGGACAAAATCTCTCCTACTTTAAAACGGCCTATGCAATACACGAAGACACGGTTAAAAAGTTTAACGAATTAGTTTCGTGTTAGAAATTTTCTTGGACTTAGATCCAAACTTTACTCCAAAATTTACAGCGATTGGGGACTTATTGGAGATTATCACAAAGGTTGCTCAACAAATCCTGCCCTCCCAAAGCCTAAAGCGCTAAAACTTAACGCGATAAATCTTCCTTGTTTTGATGGTATACCCGAAAATTGGTCGGTTTTTAGCGAGTTGTTTACCACTTTGGTTCACAACAATCCGAATTTGTCAGATTTAGAGAGGGTGTCACTTTTGGAAACAAAATTGCGATGTTCGGCGTTAAAGGTTTGCCGGGGGGTTACTGCGACGGTAAGCAAGTATAATGTAATATGGGGAGCCTTATTTTAATAATGAAAGGTCGCTAGCAGATAATTATGTTAATCAGGTGTTCAATTTGAAAATTTACGTGCGGAATCTAGAGAAGGTTTAACAGCGGTTTTAGATAATTTCTGTGCGCCCGTTGCGGCATGAAACAATTAGGTCTGGAGGACATCGGAGATTTCGTGTTTTTGAACCTAGGGTAAGCAATTTTAGATCCGATAACAAGACATTTGTTTGAAAAGCCATCTCCACCTATCAAGCCTTTGTACAATTTTTACAAAAGCAAATAAAAACTATGCCGTTCGTTAATACCTTGGAAACATCTTTCCAAGACCCAGAAAAAAATATCACGTACTACACACAATTTTTACTGAATTCAGATTGTCGTATGGATGAAAAAAATTGTGAACCTGTAAAGGAAAGGGCCATTTTCTCCAGGATTGTAGTGAATTTTTAAAATTATCCCCGCGGGAAAGGTTTGGATTTCTAAAAGGTCATAGTTGGTATTTCCGGTGTTTCTCACCCGGTCACCGAGATCCAAAATGTAGAGACCGCATCTCCTCTGATAAATGTGACTTATCTCATCACTTGTTTTTCTTTATTCCACAGACCTTATTTGTTCCGTGCTACTACTTGTTTGGATCGATTGTATACGTGCTTGCAGAGTTTGGTCTCTTAAAGTATGAGTCATTCTTTCGAAACAATCCGTAATTTGTCAAAAACACGCAACTAACGATGGCCAACACTATGATAGGTGTACTTTTTTATTTTGCTTATTAGATAAAGACTAATTCTTGGAAAAAAGGCGGAAGTCTTTGAATACGACCATTATATCTGGTTTTTAAATTTGAACACTTTGATCTTGTACTTAACGATTGGTTTTTCTCTCTCTTTGTAACTTAGATACGCGGTAATTTAGAATAATCTTGACTTTATCCAAATCAAATTGATTGAGTTTATAAACATTGTCCGCGCAGGTGCTTAGATAATAGGACGGTAAATTAGTAATCAAGGTTAAACAAAAATTGAAGTGTGTGGTAAAATCAGTATGAAATTTTTAATCGGCGGCTGTGCTCAAATAGAAATCACCAATCCTACTTTGTTTTTTAAATTAGATAAGTTTTAAATTTAGCATTGTGTTATATATTTTAAAGCCTTCATTTCTTAGTAAATGCAAACGCTTTAAGATAAACAGTTTAATTAATTTTTATAATTCGTAAAATATTTTTCATAACATATCTTAAAGGCCTTCAGTTTTATTAGTACTTAGAGATTGAAAAATTATCAGAATTTATTACTTGATAGACATTTTTAGCAAGTTGCGTAACCACATTTATAGTCACAAGTTACAACAACAATTCTGTGTTTCAGATTATTTTAAACGGAATGGAAATTGCGCTAGTGCCATGCCAGGATGCCCAAGCAGACCCTAGAAATGAAATGCGCGCGGTTCTTAACGATTTTGGAAACCTCCCGAAGGATGCCAACCACTTAGAGGAACTCTATTTGTTGGACAGCAAAAACTTTAGCCCCACCAATATTGGTGATCTTAATCGTTTTAAGTCTTTAAGCAAACTGGTAATAAACCGATGCGCATTGCAGCTGGTCCCAGGAATGTTCGATGAGCTGCCCTGTCTCCGGGAAATTGATTTCAGTTGCAGTAACATAGAATGCTTGGAAAAGGGGGTGCTGGCGGGAGCTTATAATGTGCAGAAGCTGGTCTTGGCGGGGAACAAAATCAGGTGGGTGGGCCCCTACGTCTTTTACGGCCTCCCGTTTTTGAGCGAGCTTGACTTGAGCAACAACCTGTTGGAGGAATGGAGCGAAGACGCGTTCTCATTTGTGAACAGCCTTTGCACTTTGAACCTAAGCAACAACAAACTGGCAAGCTTGCCGGCGGGTTCTTTCAGGAAGCTCAATTCTGTGGTGCGACTCGATTTGGACTCGAACGAGCTGCAGCAACTAAACTCCGGCGTCTTCGGAGGTTTATCAAGATTGGAGCACCTGTCGCTCAACAATAACAAGCTGAAGAACATCGCCGCTGATGTATTCTCTAGCCTGAAGTCTTTAAAAATGTTGTTAATAGATAACAACGAGATTAGCAGCTTGGATCAAAACATGTTCATGAACCTACAAAGAGTCCAAGTCTTCAAATCCGAACGAAACAACATTTCCCGCTTGTGCTTGAAGATATTTAAAGGGTTTTCTTCACTCACAAGTCTAAACTTAACCAAGATCAACTTGGAATTTTTGGAAAAGGACTGGTGTGTCGGGTTGAAGTCTTTGAAGGAGTTGAACTTGAGCGAAAACAAGTTAACAAAGCTCTTACCTGACGCATTCCATACTTTGTCGACCTTAACCAAGTTGGATTTGAGTAAAAATGAAATTGAATCCATTGACAGAACTGCGTTTTCTAATGTTTACAGGTTGAAGTACTTGGATTTGAGCAGCAACAAGTTAAATTCAGTTTTTGAAACTGACTATGGAAACATGTCTTGGTTGTGGGAACTGAACTTGAATGATAATAAGATTCGTAGACTTGGAGCGACTCTTTAAAAGAACTGCGAAGTATAAGGCGGCTGCATTTGTCAAGAAATCTATTGGAAGAAATACATGCCGAATCATTCAGCTACACAACGAAGTTAAATTTCTTGGATTTAAGCCACAACATTTTAAAGAGGGTTGCACCCTTGCTTGAAATCGACGAACTCACCGATTTGGCACTGAATAACAACCAAATAGAAGAAGTTGAAGAATTACTGAGAAACAGTAAAAAGTTGAAGAATGTTAGAATTGACTGCAACAACATCAGTCATTTGGATCCTTCAGCTATTTCTGAGTCGGTTATAGTTTTTATCACGCTTGATGAAAATAAGCTGCCTCCAAATCAAGTTATAAGTATCAGACAGATATTGGCCAAACGTACTGATTTGTGAATCTTGCGCATTTAAAGTTACAAGAAATGTTATAATTATGCTTTCTCTAATGAGCACCAAGACACTCTCCGATTTTGTAAATGCAACAGTCACAGTTCTATATTAATTTAAATATTTTTATGGAATTATACAAATGTATGCTAACAAGATTTATGTAACAATAAATTGTATAAATAATTAACGAAATAAATGAAGGAAAAATATATTTGTATTTTACTGCTGAATCGTACTAGATAATAAAATTTTTGAACAAGACTAAAAATTGATCAAAAAATATTTGTAGCGGCTTTAATTTTGACCTGTAGGTTTAAGCTAATGTACTAATTACAATGTTTTCTATTATTTAGGAAGCGAGATTTGATGTCATCTGAATCAGTGATTTTACAACTAGCTAACTAGTCTTAGTAATAATAGAAATAATTTGTTGTGTTACGGTTTTGAGCTTTTCTACTTGAAGACTTTAACGAGCGAGGAAGATGCAAATCGTTCCTGTGGTTAATGTAATTAATGGTAAACTACTAATGGTCTGCTTAATCTACAATATTTAGATTATTCAGATATAATTTCCAGAAAGCCAAACTCAAAAGAAGAATGCATAATTCCCAATATAACTATTAGTGTTAACCTAACTTTTTAATTTTGGGCGGCAGTTATGAGGACTTTGAATACTAGAATATACAAACAATATTGAATACATTGCTACATAATGATTTCCAACGATTTGCCTTTTAGGATTTAACAAAACCACAAGATCAGATCACTTGTTTCCTGTGAATTTACTTAAGCTCCTAAGAAATCCAACAGTTTTAGAACAATTTCAAATTCTAAATCGTGATTAATATTTGTAAGGTTGTTGATGATGCTGATATTGACCTAAAACATATTAGCAATAATGAGTATGGTAAAATAGGAAACTATCAGTAGTTTTATCAATAGGCTATGACACGGCAATTAGTAACGAATGTCTCTATAATATTTTATCTAATGCTATAAGTAATGTCAATTTAAGTCCACCAACATAATAGGCGAAGACGAAGAAGAAACCCAAACAACCAACAAAAACAATTGGAAAGTCATACGTTGAACTAAAAGACAAAAAAGTTGTTAAATAAGCTTATTTAACCGAATATACGATAATAGTAATTGTTATCAGCTGCCAGCAAACACAACAGTTGTTTACTAAGGAAATCTCCACTGCTACAAATACACCAAAATCTCTGTTAATTTGCGTTCACCGAGTATTAAATTACAACAAAATGAGAAGTTGTATGAAGAAGACGAACAAAGCCACACAAAAAGTTTAGCTAGTGATGCAAAAATCAGTTGTGATACATCAGACAATTACAGAAAACAAGTCAGAAACTTCAGAGAAAACGTCTATAACGACACTTAAAGGAGCTCATAGAGCCGTAATAAAATACCTCTGCCTATCAACGAGCATAGGCAACATAAAATAAGACCTTTTCTACGACCAAAGCAATACAATACTCGTATGGCATAGAACCACCAAGCAGTCACTTAATCTGTTTTCTCCTAGATTTAGAACTAGTGGAAAACAACAAAAGCGTATACATACAGAATATGGGAAATAAAACCTCTGTGAACAAACACAAACAATAAAATCCAATACAATAGTAGTCACTTGGAAACATCGTACAAAACATTTGTGTTAATTGCGAGGGGACGTGTGACACCACAACATGAAGGAAAATTAAGAACATATCTAGCACTATCACAGACTAATTAGAGGAAATAATACGGGGTTCATTCAAGTTATAACGCTTTCGAATTTTTTTCTCAGGACTAGGAACATACAGAAACATGCGGTTTGTTTCAAAATACGCACGCACCCTTTATGAATGCATGACAGCGGCAGCGGAGAGAGAATGGAGACGTTTTCATTACAAAAACAGCGAGTAATCGTTCGTTTTCTCCATTTGCGTGGTGTGACACCGATTGAAATTCATCGCCAGTTGAGTAAGGATAATGTTATGGATGTGTCTAATGTGCGTTTGTGTAACAACAAACCAAGACAATCTCGGCCTCATGATCAAGCGAGTGGAAGATCGCCGAATGAGTGTGGAACACATCGCCTCCAAAGTTAGAATTTTCTTGGGATCTGTGCACACAATCCTGCGTGAAGACCAGAAAACGAGAAAAGTGTCCTCCAGGGGGCTGCGTGATTACTGACAACTTTGAAGTGTTTTCTCATGCTTTCTACTCACCTAATCTGGCTTCTAGCAACTTTTGACTGTTTCCAACGATGAAAGACCTGTGCGTGGTCGCAAATTCACTAGTCGCTATTGCATCAGTGTATTTCCAGTGATTAAAGAAGGCTCTTAAAGAAGCGTTTGCAGCGACGTTGTAAAAAAGTGTACGGCCGCAGGAAGATTACGTCTGAAAGTGACACAAGTTTCATAGTTTTCGTATGATTAGTTTGCGAGAAAAAAAATCGGAGGTGTTATAACTTGAATGTACCTCGTATGGAAGTAACATAGAGCGATGCAAATGGACCCAAAAGCATACGCACTTTTAACAGCTAAACACAAATAAAAAATTTAATCAATTCATCAAAGTAGCACAATGATTATTATGCTTGCCAACAAAAATTAAAAACGTGGTCATCTCTTAGATTTCTTTCATGGATAGTAAACAGCATTCCACTCTATAAAGAGGAAATAAAATTATTCCTAAACACAGAAAAACATTTAAATAAAGTTTTACTGATCAACCAAACACACTTTACTACTAGAAGTCATTTAAATATCACCAAATACAAATTATACCACCGAACAATCTAGATCTCACTACACAAGTGAGCGCAGCAATGCTTTTAGAAGAAGTTATAGATCAATACGAATTACTAAAATATGAAAAAGCAACATTAATAAACGATAATTATGCTGCAGTTTATTATTCACCCAGATGTAGGCTAACAACTGCATGTGTTCTTCGATACATTGCTGGAGGAGATTGAAATTGTAACAACACTTTATGAGCTTTATGTATTACAGCTATTAAAGGTGCCGAACTAGTTAAAGTCCTTCAAGAAATAGATGTCGGTCCACTTGCGCCCGCCCCATTTGCGCCTACCGCCATTTTCGGCTCACTTGCGCCTCAGAAAAATGCCAACAAAAATAATGGTCTCATTTGCTCCCAACGTTGAGTTCTTTTGTCATTACGTCTGATTACACAACATTTTATAATTTTACGCTGGGTTCCCCTAATTTCAATATGTTTTATAAGTACCTTGCTTCACAACGATTGGATTGCATAAGGTTTCAATTTTCAATGTGGAAAATAATCTGGTGTATGCAACCTGGAAGCAAAGCGTATATAACTGGAATTGGTTTCCCCAAAAGTACTCCTAAGGTCTACATGAATGGTATATATCTGGTAAAATTGCTTACTGCAGCTTTTGAATGTTCCACCCATAAAAAAGTCTGTCCTTTTGATAGTGCCTCTTTAACTTTTTGACTTGCAAAAATAAGAACTCTACGTTCTTCCGTATCATCGGCGAAAAGAAAGGTTGACCCATCTCCTATCTTCGGAAAAATGAACATCCTGTGCTATTGCAGGATTTTGTATCACACCTCGTGCGTTTTTCCATATTCTATTTGAAGTTGACTTCACCCAGGAAAATGCAGGAATTTCAGTCACAAGATTTAAGCCTCAATTGAATAAACCGTTCATTTCTTTCTTGTAAATCTTGTACATTGGCAAAAAATCTTCTTTTCCTTCGTTTTCTTCTTAGCGTTCACGATGCACTTTTTAACTTCACCGGCATTTAACGAACCACTGTCTAATATTTGTGTCATTATTTACACGTTTACCAGTATAAGCAAAATGTTGACTTGTTTTCGTTTCGCGCTTTATCTTATATACAAAACCTTGATTAGTAAACTAATGACTAATAAGCTGCAACGATGAGCGCAAATGAGACCATTATTTTCGTTGGCATTTTTCTGGGGCGCAAGTGAGCCGAAAATGACGCTAGGCGCAAATGGGCCGGGCGCATCTAGGCCTATATCCAAGAAACAACTATTTAGTTTTATAGATTGAATCACCAAACAAAATATTAAATTTACTGGACTTTTTATAACGAACGGTATTTCTCAATTATATATAGATGTAATTTTAAATAATAACCTCACATCAGACTACAGTCTTACAATATCAACAATAAGCTATCAACAATAAGCACATCGGTAATAATCAGAAAAACGACTCTGACTACATAACTTCAAAATAAAATAAAAGCCCTACGGTCAAATTATACATCAAAATACTAATCTAACTGTAAGTTTCATATAACAGAGGACATTCAAATAGATAATTTTATTCATCTATTTAAGAACGCTGCTAAATGATCTATAGCACATAATGAAGCTAAAATTTACCAATAATGAATCCTGCAAAATCAAAAAACTATGTAGTAACGGAGAAACCAAGAGCCAGGTCACTCTAGCAGCGAACTCGCACGCCGCACAACTGAAGAAAACACAATCAGGTAAGTAAATTTAAAAACCAGGTTCCAGGACATGAGAAACATTGTTGTGAGGTTTCTCTTTAGTTTGTATACAAACAGCGTTAAGAGTTTTAAAATCGCTTTATTGACTCATATTTGGTTTTGGTTGTCAATATCAACCAGACAATGTACATGTTTCTACAAAATAAAAAAATTAAAACTTTCCTAAGCTTCTTTTCTTTTCTTTTCTTTTATTAGTGAGGCAGTGTAGGGACTTAACGCCACGTCGCTCCTCCTTTGAAGGTAATGAACTATACAATATTACAGGAATTATAACACAAACAAATTGTAAGAAGTTGGTACTTTGGCGACAATGACATTTGTTATATATCATGCAAAATAGGCCATTTTAAATTTAACATTTTTTTGTAAAAAAATGAAAGGAAAAAACATTATTGGAACAGAATTGAATATTTAATGATATTACCGACTCAGATTACTGCTAGATCCAAATAGCGTCATGGAAGTCAGATATGTCACCCTGCTCGGATACTCCTGGAATTTCTCTCAAAAGCATAGACTGATGAACCCGTACTAGGTGGAGACGGATGTGGTTGGTTGATATGAGCTGTTTCAGTATCTGGAGGGTTTTGAACTAACTGGCGTTAGTCTGATGCCGGTACATACGCTGGCTTAAGTCGGTCAATGGATGTGTTGACCGGCTTGTTTTTAATTTTCAGAGTAAAATATTTCTCATTTCTCTTTAGCAGTAAGAATGGACCATCATATTCTGGCTCAAAAAGCCTCTTGACCCAATCTACGCGCGTAAATAGCTGAGTAAAACGCTGTAGACAGCGAGCGCGAGTGGATGTGCTATATCGTGTCCGATTAAGTTATCACTAGTGCCCGTTCTTGACCCTGCAACGATTTATATTTAATTCTGCCGAGTTTTACACCAAATGTGTAAGTTAAAGACTTTTACTACATTTTTAAAATTGCTGATTAAAAACTCGCAAATATCATCACAAATTCTGTAAATACAGAATATGTACAACAATGGCTCAAATATGTATATACCCCAGTCACAAATTTTATATAATCCACAACAACCTCAATTTGGAAATCAACAACCGCTTTAATTCAATTATGCGCCGCTCCCGCAAACCAGTAATGTCATGCCGACGCCTCAACATCAGAACCCTCTGCCACCACCACAAAATTATACTAATATAAAATTCTTCTCTTCTGTCTCAACCCTTAATCAAAATCCAAACCCGCAAGTAATAACAGAAGCAACAGAACAAATAGATATTAATGACTCCTCTGAAGAGGAACTAACTGAAAATCAAAACCAACACAGATGGCAACAACACAAAAACCTTACAAAAAACGCAGAAGAACTACAGCCGAACGAACACAACCAGAAAATGCAATCAACACTCAAAATCGATTTACTGTACTAGCTAGCGGTAGTTCACAAGAGACCCAACAAGATTCTAGTGAAAGTTTCGTACAAAAAATTCCCGAGCCCCCGCCTGTATACCTATACGGTGTTACGAATTATGCCCAAATGATCGAAAGGCCCACACCTAGCCAACTATAAGGGTTGTCAAGTCTATCAGCAACTACAAATAAATAGAGGTAAGTCGTCTAGTCTTCCAAGAACATCTATTGTAAAGACATCGAATACATCAATAACTGCGCAGCATGCATACACCTCAAATTTAAACAATGTAAGTTATGCCCAAGCAGCATCACAGCACCGCACGAACAGCCAACTCGAAGATAACAGCAACAATGACATCTCACTATCTCAGTTTTTAACTAAATTGGAAACAATTTTCACGCAGCTTATGAACCAGAACAGCACGATGCTTAATCTGCTCACCATGTTAGTCAACAAATTGCAATAATGGATACTTTACGCATAGGATTATGGAATGCAAATGGACTAGCCCAGCATCGCATTGAAGTCGAACTCTTTCTTAAACAACATAAAATCGACATCCTACTGATCTCAGAAACCCACTTCACTGAATACAGTTACTTAAATATCCATAATTATTCAACATACTCTACAAATCACCCAGACGGTACAGCCTACGCTGGCTCAGCAGTAATTATCAGCAATAAAATCTCTCACCACATAATGGAAGAGTTCTCCACTGACTACTTACAAGGTACCATCCTCAACGTCAAGGGTATTACCGGTCCGCTAGTGTTTGCAGCCATATATAGTCCACCCAGACATAATATTCGACAACACCAATACGAAACATTCTCCTCTAAAATTAGGGAATAAATTTATTGCTGGGGGGGACTATAACGCCAAAAACCCACTTTGGGGGATCCATACTAACTACCACCAAAGGGCGAGAACTGTTTAAGACGCTGCAGACACACAACTATGGCATAATGGCTACTGGCGAGCCCACATACTGGCCGTCAGATACAAATAAGATTCCTGATACAGTGGACTTCTTTATCACCAAAGACATCTCCTCAAATTACTGTAAAGTGGAAACCTGCTACGATCTTCTCTCTGATCATTCTTCCATAATTGTCACATTGAGCACATTAGTTATAACCAAACAAAAGAAACTCTCATTATACAATAGACACACGAACTGAGACATGTACAAAAAATACCTCACTGCCAATTATAGCTAATCTAAAGACACAAGACGAAGTTCACTTAGCCGTGGAGCACTTTAATAATATCGAACATCAAGCAGCTCACATTTCTACGCCAACCGAACATCTCAAAGCAGAGCTTATTGAAAACTATCCCTTTTACATTAAATCCAAGCTTTCCGAGAAAAGGAGAGCTAGGAATGTATGGCAACGAACCAAACATCCTGCGGTCAAAACCCGACTAAATAGGGTAACCCGAGAACTCAAACAGGCACTAAAAGATTGGAAAAATGAAACATTTAAAGAGTATGTAAGCAACCTTTCTCCATCTGCACATGATGAGTACACACTATGGAAAGCTACTAGTAAATTTAAACGTCCAAAAGTGCATATACCACCGATTCGTAAAGATGATGGTACATGGGCTCGAACAGATGACTAGAAGGCCGAGCTGTTCGCGAACCTCCTCTCCGGTATCTTTCAACCTCACCCAATAGCAGTCCCTCATGAAGAAGAAACTGAGATTCTCGACTACCTACAGGCTCCTTGTCAATTAAGCCCGCCTATACAACACGTTACACCTGCTGAAATAAAAGTTGTGATTAAACATTTACATAACGTTAAAGCACCGGGCTGCGATTTAATTACTGCCAAAGTCCTTAAAGAATTACCTCATCAAGCCATAATTTCTCTCACGCATATATTCAATGCAACTTTACGATTGCAGTATTTTCCAATCCAGTGAAAATTTGGGCAAATCATTCTTATTCTTAAACCGGGTAAACTCGCTCACGAAGCCGCGTCCTACCGGCCGATAACCTTACTACCATTACTCTCAAAAGTTCTAGAAGAACTAATCCTACAAAGATTGTTACCTATAATTGTAGATCATGAACTTATCCCACAACATCAGTTCGGATTCAGACAGCAACATGCTACCATAGAGTAGATACATAGAGTTGTAGATGTCATTAAGCAAGATATTGTAGAAAACAGATACTGCGTGGCGGCCTTTCTTGATGTCAGCCAGGCATTCGATAGGGCCTGGCATCCTGGCCTATTGTATAAAATCAGAAAAGTACTGCCCCACCAATACTACTTTCTTATCCGATCATATTTAAGTGAAAGGCACTTTCAAATTAAACACAGCGACAGCTTGTCCAGTTTCCATCAAATTAAAGCAGGAGTTCCCCAGGGCAGCGTCATGGGACCTATCCTATACTTAATTTATACGGAAGATCTCCCTCATCAAGACCAGGTTGTCATTGCAACATATTCGGATGATACGGCATTATTAGTATCGCATAGCGATCCACATCAAGCCTCGGCCATACTTCAACGCTACCTCACCACACTGCAGGAATGGCTTTGCAAATGGCGCATAAAAATAAATGAAGCAAAATCGACCTCCATAACTTTCACCACAAAGCACGGAACTGCTCCCCCCGTCTTCCTAAATGGCATCCAAATCCCAATCCAGAACGAAACAAAATACCTTAGCATGCATTTTGACAAAAAACTCACATAGAAAGCCCACATAGCTAAAAAGAGAAAGGAATTGGACATCAAAATAAAGAAAATGAGTTGGCTCCTTGGTCGAAGATCACATTTATCTTTAACTAACAAAGTGCTAATGTATAAAACAGTGCTAATACCAGTGTGGACTTACGGCATCCAACTGTGGGGCTGTACAAAGCCGTCGAACACTGCAGTTATACAAATACAAAACAAAGCCCTCCACACTCTAGCCAACGCAGAATGGTTTGTATCCAACCTAACACTTCATAACGACCTTAAAATACCCTGGGTCAAGGACGAAATCACCAGAAACATATCAAACTATGCGACCAGATTATCCAAACATCCCAATTATTTAGCACGCAACCTACTTGACAACGCCAATATTACCAGATGCCTAAATCCATGTAAAACATTTGACTTTACCAACTAGTTCTAATATTTAGTTTATCGGGGTCGGTTTCCCGTCTCATGTCTTTGTAATTCTTCAATCACATTTGCTTATTAGCCACTTGGCTAGTTGTAAATCTGCTGTTTACTAAATAAAAAAAAAATAGCTGAGTGTAAAATTTTAAATCCTTCTGCACAAAAATCGTGCGTGCAGTTTTATTAGCGATTTTGACTGATTTTGACGATTTCATGTGTTTCTGCAAATTGTCGGCAAAATTCATGTACGTAATGGAGTTATTAGTGTCTTCACGAACAGTAGTTCGTAAGCCCAACAAAATTGTTATTATAGTTTGAGACTATTTAGGGGATCCATGAGCAACTTTTAATATTCGATGAATCCGATTAACCTTGCTATTACACCGTGAATGGTACGGTGTTCTATGTTTCAAACGTATTCCACTCGAGGATGCTAATAAAGTAAAAAGTTCAGAAATTAACTGTCGACCTTGGTCAGTCATGGCAAGTGCCGGTACTTTAAATCGTGTAATCCAATATTCGTAGAAAGCTTTGACGACAGATTTCGCAGTAATGGACGTCAATGGCACAACTTCTGCCCATGAAGTAAAGCGATCTATACAAGTTAAGCAATAGGAAAAACCATCTGAAGGAGGTAAGGGTCCGATGAGGTTGAGGTGAACCATCTTGAATCTGCCATCAGGTTTCTTAAATGTCCCAATTTGTGATTTTGTGTGCTAATTGAACTTTTGGCAATCGAGACACGTTTGTGTTCACTTCCTAGCGTTTCGACGCATGCCTGGCCAAATGATTCTGGTGCTCAGATTTTTAACAGATGCCTTAAGTCCAGGATGTGAAGGTGATTGAAGATTATTTTACTAAATGCTTTGGGGATGTAAGTCCGATTGTTATCAGTTGACACATCCCAACACAGCGTCTTTCCAGAAGGCAAATATACTGCTTGAATTTAAGCGTTTTGTTTTCATTGACTAGAGCTTTTAATACAGGATATTCTTGTAGCGCGTCTGTAATCCTGTCATAAACAATGATATTAATTTCTTTTACTTTTAATAGTGCCGGCAACAATATTCTTCCGTCCGCTGATATGTCGAATATCCGTGGAGTATTGAAGTATGTGTATGGAGTACTTGCAGATGTCTCACTTGACGCAGAGTCGCTTTTTTATTTTTTTGTTTAAATGCATAGATCAGAAATTCATGGTCAGTAAATATTACAAAATCTCTACCCTCTAAAATGTGCGTCTATTTTTTAATTGATAAATACACAGCTAAAAGCTCCTTATCATAGACACTATAATTTGTTTGAGTACCCGTCAACTTTTTAGAGAAAAACGTCAGTGATTTTCAGCTCTCGTTTTTGTACTGTTGGACCACAGTCCCTACTGCTACGTCTGATGAATCCGTGAACAGTATTAGAGTCGATTTTCGGTTTGATGTGCTAAGTAGAGATGAGTTGACTAGATTTGCTTTACACATTTAAATTGGGTCATTACTTCAGGGGTCCAAGAAACTTTTCTTTTATCCCGTTTTTTTTAGATCTATTGAAAAAGTCGTTAAACAGGGCGTGGGTAGTACCGGAATCCTTGAGGTAAGGCCTGTAAAAATTTATAACACCCAAAAACGCGCGGAACTGGTAATTTATAAGATTTTATTAGTTTAACTTTTTTGGGTCTAATTTTGTGTTTTTTTATCTATAAAGTAACCCAAAAAATCACTTCTGGAACACCGAAGACTGATTTGCTAAAATTAATGAGCAATCCATCCTGACCCAGATCCCGTTCGTTTTCTTCAATTGGCTCAGAAGCAATGAGGATGTCATCGAGGTAGGAAAACGAGAGGTCCAAGCCTCAAAGAACTTCGTTCATAAAATGCTGGAATGTAGACGGTGCATTGCGTAGACCAAATAGCATATAATTAAATTCAAATAAACCAAATGCAGTCTGCTACTGTTATCTGGTAGGACACTTGCAGCAAGTCAAATTTCGTAAACACCTTTTTGCTTCCAAGATGGTTTTTACGTCGTCGATTCTGGAGATGGGATGACCATCAGGTATAGTGATGCCATTCAGTCTGCGGTAATCTCCACAAACTCCCCAGGTTCCAATCTTTTTTTCGACTAAATGCATAGGACTCGCTCATTGTGACTTTGACGGTCATATTATAGCATGTTCCAACATAAATTGAAACTCCTACTTGGCTGCTTCTATCCATCTAAACCAAGTTTTTGTATGCGAGCGAAAACGGGAGCCACAGGTTTAGTCTAAAAGTGGTGTTCACATTTTTGGGAGTAACAATCGGTTTTGTTAAATTCGTGTATCTCTAAAAATGTGCTGGAGTTTACAAGTTGCATTAAGAGTGGAAATATTTTCGAAATCTGTTATCGTAGATATTTCACCGCAAAGAGTCAACATAGCGCATTCATCGATTAATTTTCGATTTTTTAAATTCACGATTAGTCCAAAATAGTGACGAAAATCAGCACATACAATACCCTTAGACGTTAGGGTTATCACGAATGACTACTCGAATTTTCGTTTTATTGCCAAATCAGTATTTACCAAATGGTGGTATTTTTGAACATTTCGTGGTGTATAATTTGATAGCAGAAGTGTGATTAGGGCTGATTTTTGTTCTCGCAAGCAGAATTGAAACATCGGCATCGCTGCTTATTAAAAATTTCATGCCTTATTCAAATCAGCGATAAAAAATCTGTACGAGCTACAAATTCGTTCACTGACAGCATCGGTGGTCGCTATTGTTGCTGCTGACTCTCGTCGTTTTACTCATTGTTGTGCGAGTAGGGCGATTTACACTTGTCAACCCTACATTTGCCACCAAAACGAAAATGGTAGAAAAAATGTCCGCCACGAAGGTCATACATTTTGCGAATGCTGCTTCGGCGGCGATCCCGATCGACTTGAGTCTGACTTCGTGGACTACTGCGTGATTGGGCTACCTAAACTTTTTTGTCAATTGCGGCCACCCTTTTATACAAATCTTGAAAAGAAATTTCTGTAGGCTGTATACTGACTTGCTCAACATCTGCAAAAGACTTGCTCTCTATTATTTTATCAGTTATTTGTGCTATCTCGTCACTCACGACCAGTATACTTCGAACTAAAGCTGAAAGTTTTTCTACCTAGAGAGTTCTAAACACCCTGACGAAAACCTTTGTTCCTGCCAAACTTTGAATATTTTGGAGGAGTTGGCTAGATTTTAAGTCGCTTAATTCGAGTTTCAATAAGCGCTTCAGTTTAAGCTCTTTACTCTCTTTGAAAATGTCTAATAATTGCTTTTTTGACAGCGTATACTTGTTATTGACGTTTTAACAACATCCCAAGTGTTGTCAACATACTTTGGGTACAACTGCAAAACTAAATAATTAGATTTCGTGTCGTTTCGGGTGATATTATTTATCGCAAACTGAGCCTTGACCTGGAAGAACACGATTTCCGGTTTGACATCCCAAAAAAGAGGAATCTTGATTGAAACTTGACTTATCCCAGTTCAATCAAGAGATGCCGGCTGAGGATCAACCTGACGTTTCAGCGCCGCAAGATTCTGTCGCCCTTCCTCAGCCATGATCGAGATCGAGAGCACGTCGAGGTGTTATCAATTGTTGGATTTCTCTTCAGTTTACAATAACAACCAGAAAATTAACGTGCACCTATTAAATCAAAAAATCCAAATCTTCCTAAGCCTCGTTCCTTTTCTGTTATTAGGCGCTTAACGTTAGTTAGAAAGATATGTACCAAATTTGTCCAGGCGGTATTATATATATATATAATATAATATAATATAATTTTCGAAGATACGATGCGCGCGAGGGTCTCCGATTTCGTTCAAATTTTGGGAGCTAAAAGTAGGTAGTGAAAACATAATCTCCTATTTTTAGCCCTCCACCCCCTCCGGATCCAGAGATATGAATTTTTGAAAATTAAAAATTAGCCTTATTTTGCTGTTTTTAAAAAAATCCATATCTCTGGTAGTTGGGTCCAATCAGGCTCAAATAGGACGCATTTTTTTCGTCTGTGAGTCTACCTTCATGCCATTTGGGTTCGGTCTATTTGTACGTGCCTCTCTTTTCTTGGCAGCTTGAAATTCGAGAACATAAAAAAAGCAAATTCTTTCATCTTGAAAATGGACCCAGATTACAGCAACAGTGCGAAAACATTTTAGACGTAATAGGCATGAAAGTAGGCTGATAGACGAAAAAATGCGTCCTACTTGAGCACGATTGGACTCAAACTTCCTCAGATACGAATTTTTAAAAAATGGCATTTCCGCGAAATTCGAGTTTTTTCCGGTTTTCTAAGTGTCACCAACCGCGCCTGACCTATTCAAATACTCTGAAAAGTGGGGGAATTGTTGTTTTACTAGAATACAATGATTTCTTAATGGTTTTATCCTTGGTCCGAACTTGTAGCATGCTCAATCGCCACTGCGCAGATTGTTCTTTTCGAAGGGAAAATAGACGGAAATTGTGGGAATTTCTGAATTATACGGCGAGTCAGGGGCTCAAGAAGGGTTGAAAAAGGTCGAAGTCAGTGCAAAATACTCTTTTGACAGATTAAACGCTGATAGAACCTGATTTTAATAATCTTTCGACACCTTAAACCATTGTTTACTGTAGTCATTTTTTAAAACAATTACGCTCTGCTAGTCGCACGTATTACTCCCGCTAACAGCCAGTGTAAGACCGTCTGCTAAGTTGGGTGAAATTCGAATTCTGAAGTTTTTCAATTATCATGTCGGCTCAGTGTTGCGACTTCATTCAAACTGTTTCAGAATACTACGATATTCGTATTTCAAATCTAGAATAGGTCTTCTACGGGGAGTGGATGGCCATTCCTCAGTTTTCAGTTTCTCAGTTTTTTGTGTTATCGCAATACAAGGCTAAATACTTGTGAGGTTATGTTGTATAAGTGTAATGTGTCTTAGTGGAAAAGTAAGTGGACAATGGCTGTACTCGAAATGATGTGTGCTATCGGGAAATTCCTGAACGACAGTTGTTCTGAACCTTATAATTTTGGTTATTTAAGTGAATTCGATACCGAACAATTGGATATCCGCAATTTGAGATCAAACAGTAATTTGAGTGCTTATGAAAGTGAGTACATATGTAAAAGGCACAAGAATAAGTTTATCGATAATTATACGGCTGAAAGGAGAAAATGTTGTGATCCATACGGAATTCATAAAAAACCTGCTCGGGGTGATCTGCGCATTATTACGTTAGAATTGAGTCATAAATGTTGTAATGCAACGGAAAGGAGATTGATTCCAGAGAATAAAATATGTAAACGGTGTGAGCAAAAAGTTACTGAAAGTTTCGCGGAGGGCCACAATAACAATGTTGTGGGAACGGATGGTCTATGCCACTGGTTACTGGCAGTTCCATCCAAGACAGTGTCTCTCTTCATCAACTTTTGACAGAATTGCAAAGAAAATTTGAGAGCAGTTCAACAATCTCCGACAAGATATCCCTTCTTTTACTTGTTCCAAGGAACTGGAGTTTCGATTTATGTCAAAAGTACTTTAAATGTACTTCGTATATGTTCAATAAAGTACGGAAGCTGCAGAAAAATGGTAAGTTCTTCATGATGAAAGTTGTAAGATTATTGTCTAGAAAATTGCTTTAATTCCACGTTTTCATGTCTACAGGTGAATTAGAAAATCTAAAATTTCTCAAGCAATCGAAAAAATTACAGAGTTATATTCTGGATCCCACAAATTCATACATATGTCCAGGGAAGAAACAGAATTTGATAAGGAAGGCTCGAGATAAAACGGGGTCGATGGTTGAAATAGTAAAACAAAAGCGTCTGCTCCTCTACACACTACGAGATTTACACTCTAACTTTCTGTAAGATTATAATGGGGATGAAAACGTACCAAAATTTTCTCGCTTTGCGAGTTTGGTATCTGAAGAAGGTATTTATGCTGGAGATTCAGGCTCCCACAACTTTTGTGTCTGTGTCGAACACGAAAACATTTAGCTCAAGCTTCTTGCACTGAATAAAAGGATCAATTATCGTGATTTGATAGCAGCTGCAACTTGCGATTCAGATAACATAGAGTGTATGCTCCATCGATGCGGTGAATGTCCAGGGATTCTCGGAATTACGCAAGTGCTGGATGATTTTGTGATTTCCTGGGACAGAACAGAGATCAAGTACAAATTCTGGGATACCAAACAAGATACACGAGCTTCTCTCATTACAATGTGTGAGAAAACAGTAAAATTCAAGACAAATTTACTAGAGGATTTGTGGAATATAACCAGTCACCATTTTATTGCCCAGACCCAAAAAAATTATCTCCTTAACAACAAGAATTAGTTGCAATGGGACACCTGTATAGTTCTTATGGATTTCTCCTAAAATTATTCTTTTGTGATTCAGAATTCTATCCAGGTATTCTACTATAATAATAATCAAGCGACAATTCATCCCTTTGTAATGTATTTTAAAAATAAATATGATAATCAATTGCAAGATAAGAGCTTTTATATTATCAGCAACAGCAAAGATCATTGGGCTTATGCAGTGCATGCATTCCAAGATGAGTTTTTAAAAATTATCGGAGTTGAATACCCATGGATACAGAAGATACGATATTTTTCAGATGGCGCTCCTACACAGTACAAAAATAAGTAAGATTCTTCTTATATCACTATATTGTATTTGAAAATTCTTGCTAATCGATTTCTCTGTTCCAGGAACAATTTTGCTAATATACACCTGCACGAAAATGACTTCGGAATCAAAATGTTGGATAAGAGGACAATCATGCGCCATTGTCTGAGATCTGGAGCTGAGCTTCAAATAGTAAATGCTGAAGAAATGTATAAATTTACAGAACAAAATATAAAAATCACAAGGTTAGTAGTAAAAAAATTAAATAGATGTAACAATAATTAAAATTATAATCATTATTCACACAGATGTCTATGCGTCCCAGATGTGAAGGTTCAACAACATTAAAAAAATAAATCAAAGATTTAATAGTGCAAGAGCAGTTGAGCGTACAAGAGGTCTTCATTGCATCATCCCAGTCGATGGCGAAAGTATACGTTTAAAACAAACGTCTTTTGATGAGAAAGAAAAAATTGTTAAGATTTTGGATAACACAAATAAAAAAAGAAAACGAAATGAATAATGGACTTATTTTGTTGAAATTTGTACGATATTTCAAGATAATGTTAATCAGAATTGTGAGAACTTTCATATGTATGTAATAAAATGTAGGTAAATTTAGGGGAGGAATTTAATAATCTACAGTGTATTTATTGAGCAAAAATAATAAAAAATACGGTTTTATCTTGGAAAATACATCGACTGTTTTTTTTTTTTGACTTTGACCATTTTCCCACCCTTCTTGAACCCCTGACTCGCCGTATAATTCAGAAATTCCCACAATTTCCGTCTGTTTTCCCTTCAAAAAGAACAATCTGCGCAGTGGCGATCGCGCATGCTACAAGTTCGGGCCAAGGATAAAACCATTAAGAAATCATTATATTCTAGTAAAACAACAATTCCCCCACTTTTCAGACTATTTGAATCTGTCAGGCGCGATTGGTGACACTTAGAAAACCGGAAAAAACTCGAATATCGCGGAAATGCCATTTTTTAAAAATTCGTATCTGAGGAAGTTTGGGTCCACTCGGGCTCAACCGGGACGCATTTTTTTCGTCTATGGACCTATTTTCATGCCTATTATGTCTAAAATGTTTTTGCGCTGTTGCTGTAATCTGGGTCCATTTTCAAGATGAAAGAATTTGCTGTTTTTATGTTCTCGAATTTCAAGCTGGCAAGAAAAGAGAGGCACGTACAAATAGACCGGACTCAGATGGCATGAAAGTAGACTCACAGACGAAAAAAATGCGTCCTATTTGAGCCCGATTGCACCCAAACTTCCCGAGATATGGATTTTTTAGGAACAGCAAAATAAGGGCAATTTGCAATTTTCAAAAATTCATATCTCTGGATCCGGTGGGGGTGGAGGGCTAAAAATTGGATGATTTTATTTTTTCACTACCTACTTTTAGCTCCTAAAATTTGAACGAAATCGGAGACCCTCGCGCGCACCGTATCTTCGAAAATTATTTGACGGGCTCATATATGAGCCAAAAGCAACAAAAGTTGCTCTATTCGCAGAGTACTCATCAAAATTATCTTAAATCCGTAATATTTTTAGATTGTATTGCAGAAAAACTAAGACATCTTATACGTATGCGCAATTCATATTAAGTTACACAAGTTAACGCTGAACTACCATACGAAACATTTGGTTTGGAACTGTGAAAAATTGTCTTTCACTTTTTTCTTTCAGCTCATCGATTAATGCTGGTTTTGTACAGAAAACCATATCTCGTAGGTATTTCCACAAAAGTCTATTGCAGTTAGGTTTGAACATCTCTCAAGAACATTCAGCACCATATTTTTTCCCAATCCATTTGTTCGAAAAATACACATTGATATAGTCAATATTTCACGACAGTAATGCAGAGAAGATCTGTTTCGATAAAAGTAAATCTCTTCGCCTAGAGGCGCCATTGTAATGTGGTTACGAGAATTTCTTTTTTGTTCGCGAACCCAGTGCGGGCAAATTTGAGTCTTGCTGGAAATACGTGGGTATATGTGACATTTTAGTGTATAAGTAGTATATAATATGTAATATATAATATATGTTAATAGGCACAATAACCCGTTGAGGCTGTAACAGTGAGTTCAAATCGTATCCTATACTAACACATAAATTTTGAGAAAGCTGGTAGGTACAATTATGTCGATGAATTGGTTCATTTAATTTAATTCATCATCACTTCCGATTAGTTTGATTATATGTCATTCACAAAGTTGTTTTTTAAACTAACAAACACTGTATTTATTATTATTTAAAAGATCAGCACTTGTTTTGGTACATTTGGTATGTTGTTTCTAAAATATGAACTGAAAAGGTGCTTGTCATGCCTATAAGTGGCCCGTGCCTTTGACTGAATTAATTTATCATTACTTTTAAGTTAACTTTTTCTTAACAAATCTCTTTAAATGGAGCTTTTAGACAAATACTCTAAATTTAATAAAAGGTAGATGCAACATGATATAGGGTTATAACATACATAATATGCTAACTATGGTCTAAAAAAATTGATATATTAGTAAATTAAAAATTGGCGAAAAGAAAATGTCGAACACTGCCTTCTACCCTTGCGGTCGCTTTGATAAAGCATCCACCACACAGGCTATATTCTGCAATTCCTGTTTTTATTAGTTTCATGCCAAACGCGTGTTCTTAACTGATATTGACGTTGTGAAATTGGGGAAATCATCCTCTTTTCGGTTCTGCCAATCTTGTGTGAGCAAGAACCAGAATCCTTAGATTTTATAATTAACTGTTAACATTGTCATAGATTGTTTATGAATTCACTTATTAAAGAAGTACCCTAAACTAATATTCCAAATTCGGAATCATATGATTCCTTTGCAGTGGACCTTGCAAATCTAAACAAAAATTCTAGAGATCTTAAGAAAATCCCTAAAGGGACCCGAACTCTCAAAGCTTACACACTTAATCTGATAAATGACTGTGTGGAAAAAATGACTTAAAACCTCTACTTACCTTTACATTTTATTCTCTTTAAGTTCTGGTAAATAACAAAAATTACGTTGCATGTAACGTAAAGAACAACATCAAAATAAAGACTTTCCCACCAGCATCCCGAGACTTGTCGAAAGTAAAATGTTTGATGGAGATATTTTCGGATCTTTTCCTCTTCCTAAGAGTTAGCCCCATAAAATTCGTCTATATGAAATTATTCGAAAACATTCCCTTCCGAAGTAATACTTTACTGATGCACCAAAGCCTAATTTCAGTTTTACTCTTTTAACCGTCTCTGAGGATGACATTATCTTGGGAATTAAATCTTCTAAAAGGAAATCTGCAGGAAGGTTAGATAGCTTCATTCTTCAACACTTTAGGGATGTATATTCTTGCTCTTATGAAATTGTGCAATATGATGCTTTCTTCTTTCATCAATAACCTCTATCTTGTATGGAACATCTCTGTGTGCCCTTTTTAAGAAGGATAGTGGAGTTTGACCGATTGTAGTAGAGAGTCTCTGTGGAAGATTGGCCTTGAAGATTGCTTATAAATCAATCTCCTCAGACATGGGCGATTATTTAAGACCTCAACAGCTGGGCTGTGGCCCTCGAGATTGATGTGAAGCTGCTGTACATTCTCTAAGAAATTACATTACTTGTTATTCAGGGACTCAAAAAGTTATTTTTAAAGTTGACCTCAAGAACGCCTTTAATACTCTCGAACGAGTGAATATGTTGGAAACTATTAAGGATAAAATTCCATCACGTTATCCCTTTTTCCTGCAATGTTGTTGTCAAGATTTCTTAGTTTTTCACGCTAGCAGTCTGTAGTGTACGACAAGGTGATCCTTCCGGACCTCCACTCTTTAGCTTGAATATCTATCCTATAAGCACGAAACTTAAATCAAAGATGAATGTGTGGTATCGGGATGACGAAACAATAGCAGGAGAGCTCAACACTGTTTTACAAGAATTCCTATACGTTCAAAAACATTTTGACTATTTGGAATTTGTCATCAGTCCAAACAAATGTGAACTGTTTTTCTTATTGACATTGACCCATCTATCTCACAGTAGATACCAATAGTCAAGGTCTTTCTTTACTTAGAACTTCAGTTCGACAGAGCGCAATTTTGTTAATTTTTAAAAAGAAAAAATTATCGGAGATAATTTTCTGCTTTGGATTTTGTTCTCCATTCTTTTAAAATAAAGATAAAAAGAATGAAAGTATAAATTTAATAAAGCAGAAAATTAAATGTTACTAACAAAAAGCTAAAGTTAAGTATTGTTAATCATATTTGAGAAAAAATCAAACTACAAGAATGTGTATGTTTATATGTTGCTATATTTTTTTTGATACTTTATTCTAGAGTTTATTAAAATAAATATAACTAGGTAATAAAACTAAAAAAATACCAGACAAAGCTAACAATGGTCCTAGATGCTGTTGAATTTTATTATGGAATGTTTGGTATTAATGCAGTTATTTAAAGCGCTAATATTGTTTTGACAGCAATGTCACGTTATTTTTGTTGTACAATTAAACTGTTTGGATTATAGATGCACCTCAACTAAATATTATAAATGAAGCAAATATTTGTTATTTACAATGTATTTTGGATTATCAGTGTGTTTTACACGTTATTGGCGGAAGCTGGTATGTTTCTTGTTGATATCGAACCTAAATTGACAAGCTCTCATTTTATTACAGCCGTGGGATTTGGCTGTCCGGTGCACCCAAAGGAATGCTACGCGCATTGCAGAAAGATTGGAGAACAAGGCGGAAAATGCGAAGGCCGCCTCTTTAAGGACTGCCACTGCTTTTAAGCCACTTTGGGTACTTCCCACTTAATAATTGAAATTATAACATTTTTACTTTTGCCTTGTTGCTATTAATAGTCATAATATCTGCCAATAAGTTTATGTATTAGGAAAATGAAAATTAGGTTCAACATATATACACGGTGGTACAAATATGACCGGGACTAATTTTTTACAAAAAAAATCAAAATACCAAAAACTTACTTGCACATGTCAGTTTAAAACCTCCAGAGTCAACACATTTTTCAACATTCTAGAAGCATCCTGATGCTGTTTTTAAAAAGGGCTTTTGATTGGAGGCATCGTCTGTAAACCGCATGCCTTCTTCTAATTTAAACCTTCCAAACAGGTAAAAATCACTTATAGTCAAAACGGGAATGTATGGTGGATGCCGTGTGGGAGAGCGCATTATTTTTAAGAAAGGCTGCCCGCTTTCCACTTGTCTTCCGCATGGACCGGATCTTTTGCTTCACACCTGTTGCCAGGGGGTCTGAGTAATAAACTGCATTGGCTGTTTCAACATCCGTCCAAAATTCTACATAGATAACTCACTCCCAATCCCAGAAGAATATTACCATAACTGTTTTGCTAAACGGCTCCTCCGCATTCTCTTGGGATCTGAAGAACTGTTGAGACTTGGGAATGAAGTGCGCACCCACATTTCACCGGTGGTCACTATCAACTTTAAAAATGCATCACCTTCTCTTTTAAACTGCTGTAGGAGACGATTGGTTCACGTCCGTCAACGTGCGTGGTATATAGAGCTCATTCACCTTGAGATAGTGCAGACCGTTTTTACGATGTTTTCTGCACTACCGACACTGATGGACAGCTTTGCTCCAAGTTCCTTGATAGTACTGCACCTATTCTTACGAATAATCGCGTCTACACAATCAATGTTTTGCTCAGTAACGGATGTTCGCGGCCGACGATAATGTGGTTCATTCTCAAGGCGCCCTCTGCCCTCTCTGAAGCACTTATACTACTCAAACACATGAATTTGTAAAAGACACTCTTCTCCATACTGTTTGTGGTAAATTTTAGCGGACGGAGAAATTTAAAGTTTTGGAGGAAATCAGAAATGACGAAATGAATATCAAAGAAATTCATTTTTTTGGCGAAGCCTGTTTTCTACTTCATGGATACGTAGATAAATAATACTTTAGAATTTGAGGTACAGAAAATTCCCATATGGCTGTGGTACGCCTTTTATACTCCAAAAAAATTAGCGTTTGGTGTGCAATTTTCTACCATGGAATAATTTGTCCGACTTTCCTAAGCTAAACAGTTGATGGCGAGGTTTACTAAAAAGAAATTTCGCAAAAATTTCTGCACATGAGAAAACTGTTGTTTACTAGATCTAATTTCCTTATTTGAGGTTATCTTAAATATTAGATGGATAAAACTGAATCAAATGCACTCGAAGAGCTAAAAAACACGATCTAAATTTAAATCAAAACAATTCCAGAAGACATTTGTTACCGCTCAATATTGACGTTTCAGACACACCTTCAATATTTAATAGCCAGTATATATAATATATTATATATTATATATATTCCTAATCTATTCACTTAAAAAACTCTTCAATTAATAGATTTTACTGAGCTGGTTAAAGTTTGCGGTATTTACTATGGTATCGATGTGAAGCATCTGGGTAATTATAAACCATGGAACATTAAGTATGATCTTTAATCTTTGTGGTTAAAATTAGTACAGTATTTGTGTATTATATAATTTTGAAGAACTTTAAAGCTAAATGCCATGCGTCCATATTGGTTTAAGCATCATTTTGCAATGTCAGTAAAATGTGTTAAAGAAATCCCTTAAATTAATTACTAAACGTATATGTCATAAATTTCAAAACATACGTAGTTGACACAGGTCACTTCTAGCTCAGTTTAGGTTTAAAACTTAGATAAATGTAAGCAAAGTTCTAGTTTCGGTTTGAAACGTTACTAAATCACAGCAAAGTGTCGGATTTGATTTGCAACTTGGTAAAATGTAAACAAACCCTTTCATTTTTCGTCTGGACCTTAACCTTAACAGTGTAAGCCAACGCTCCATTTGTTCGGTTTTAAATTTAGCTGTACGCAAGTGCGCGCTGGACGCCCATGCCTGCGAAGATGTGCTTGGATGATATTGGTGTGCGCTCACGCTCACTAAATGGCACGTTTCTGGACGGGTTTAAATAAAGTTCGTACAACTTATATTAAAAAAGTTTGGCGTAATCCATTTCTGTAAAAGGTCGAATACTTTGAGATAATAATTTTTCTCTTGATAGCCTTGCCATTTCTGTTTTTTCTTGTTTCACTTTGTACGGTTTTCGTTATTCGCCAAATGAAAGCTTCAAGACTTTTAGTTTCCGATTGACTATTTATTTTATAGAAAATCTCTGTGCTTCTACTACCGTAAGATAAATACGATCATATAAGTTGATGGTTTCTTCAACGTTTTTATTTTCAAATGCTTTAACTATATTTTTCTTACCAAATACATTTATTTTCTTAGAGTAAATTACGGAACAAACCAAAATTATATGAGCAATGGTATAGACCACACAAGAATGGCGCTGTAAGAGAAGAGTATACGGTTCTTTCTTCGGATACGATTCTATCTATATTAGCGCTGTTATCTTCCAAGAGGCAAAATAGGCAACACCAATAGCAAAATGGACGGATATTGTCAGTTGTTAAATATTTACAATAATTACAAGATCATGTTTAACCACTCCCGGGTAAGATTAGTTTATACAATACATTGCTTCGTACAATAGGATATGAATCTGTAATGTATGCGTATTTAGATTATCATTATATTAATTTGCATAAAGATAATATTAATGAAATTCAATAAATGTACGGAGTAGCTGACAAAAGTAACCAGCTTCAACTATTACATCAAACCGTCATCCTAACCTAACTTGTCATCTCCAGCCACCAAATTTATGTAACTCAACCTCTAATAATGCTTCAATCATAAACAAGCGACTTTATTTTTTAATCAATAGGTCTGAATATTAGGTTTAGGCAGTAATAATGTGGAACTTACATAATATTTACGTGATCAGTACCAGTTCTTATCAGATTTCTTCTCAAAAATTCATGCTATTCATTAAAGTCTAGCCATGAAGGCTAATGGTAACGTTATAGTAGTTGTATCCGGTTATGTATATTGTATCAGTTTTAGTCTCATCTTTTTGTTTCTGGATATGATAAACCCTATAGTAATATAGGTATACCAATAAAAAAGTTACTTGCCGCAGTAGCTGCAATTACATTTTTTACTTCTCTAACCAAATACTAAAATTTGATGATGTACACGAAAACCTAACTGCACAATACTGTAACAAATATCCAAACAATGCTATTAAGGCACCGTCGTTTTGCAACGTTCGCGGTTGATGTCGGGGAGTCGCCACCGAGTCGCCACGGTCGAGTGGCGAACATAATGTCTTTAATGCGAGCAGCTGGCGTTGGAACCTGGAGTGTTGGTATATGTGCGAAAATTGGCACAATGCGGAAAATTTAAAATCTTATCTAAACTACTTGCTTATTAACATTGGTACAAAGGCCCTAATATATTTTATGGGTGACGCGACTTCCGCTGCATTTTTTTTTCGTTGGCGCACTTTTACTGGTATTTAATAATCAAGGACTTATTATGCCTACTAACACGCACTTAATCAACTTAATGCTAGGACGTCACATACACCCATGGGTTGAGCGAGACTCGGATTCGCCTGAGCCGGCTCCGACAGAAAAGCAGTGTTCGCGCCCTATGAGCCAAGTTTCACATAGTTAGCCTCCAATAATCAATTATACTGTCTTCTAAGTTTACGCGTGTAATTGTTTTATTATTCTACGCAACTGTAGGTGTACTCTTAGAATTCAATAAAGAGTAAAAAACTACTGGGTTCTGTTAAAATACAATTTCCTGGCAATATAAAAGTAGCAAAAGGATCATTTGATAGTCTAAATACAGATATTGCATAGTAAAAACGTAACTTCAGCGGTATTTTTATTACAATGAATACATATTAGGAAAATAGTAATAGTGCTATAGGCAATAAACTTTCTATAAATATTTTCATAGGCTTATTTTTTTTTGTCTGGATTTTTGGTATTTAAATATCGAAGTTATTTTGATGGTTTCATAATTTTCCTAGGCAAGACTTCTAGATAAACAATTCGCCACGGTTTATTGGAAATCAGTTTCAGGCGTAGATGGTTCTAATTTTTTCAAAACTTTGTTTATATTTAACAAAATAATTAGTATTATTCCTAACTTACTTTTAAATATTCGTTATTGTACTAAGTAGTCAATATATATATACAGTCAAACTGAATTTTTCAGAAAGCTCTTGTGTAATCTAACACTATCTATATGTAGAACAAGGTAGAAAGTTTTGGAAACACCACGCAGAAAATTGCGCTGCTTGGTAGTACTTTGTAGAAACCCACTCTTAATAAATAAAAGTGGAAGAGCAGGTGGTAATCTCCGCAGCTGCAGTTTTAAAGAGTGGCTCGCGCAAGAGGTGTACGTGGCTAGAGCATTTATTTCTTTTGAACCCTGAAGATTTTTGTGGTACCCAGACATGTTGCTGACGTTGTTGTAGATCTTTCCTTTACAGTTATTTATATCAAGGCCTACCAAATCTATGGTCTAATATTTCATTGTCGCCATGAATAAACAGTTTACGGGAAGCTAAAAACTTTATAACTGTAACTGACATTAAGTAAACATTTCGCCATTACAAAGCTTTCTCTTTGTACTTTTTATTATTCTACTACAAATTTTTGTTAAAATTAATTAATGGTTGTTGCCATGGTCGTTCATTATGTAGTTATTTTTTAAATCATTAATGTTTTTAGTTACTAGGAACGTTGTTTCTCTATACGGTCTGCATAGCCTACAAAACCCTTGTCTGATTGACTTTAAATAAATACAAGAACTGATGAGTTCTCTATTCATTAACTTTTTGTAAAACTACTAATTAGTAAAAACCTTTTTGTGTGGTACATACCACCCTGTCTTTCAAATTTTTAAAATGCTATTGTAGGCTACCTACTCACGAAGTTCACATCTATGCAGTTTTGTAAACTAGAAGCCTCTTGCAGATGCATTACAATTTGGACTTGCAGTTACTGAAGTCAATGTCACGAGGAAAAAGTGTCTGCGTTTACTCTAGCTTTTTGATCATACTATCCTGCCATTTAAAAGGCTCTTTGGACCGTTTTTTTGGATTCTGTCCCCACTTGTTTTCTTAACCAATCTCGACCGAATTTGCTACATTGTTCAGTTTTTATAATAAATGGAATATGAATTGAATGGCGATCCACAAGATCTGCATGCTGCACAATAATTATAAAATGCAATACCAATAACGCAACAGCCAACAATTACTATAACAACAGTAATTTATTTTGCACCACTACTGTTGGCTGCATGGCAATCTGCTCTAGTATGAATCAAAAGGTTCTGGAATTTGAACTCTAGGGCGTCGCTAGAAATTACGCAAACGGTGATCAATCATTCTGGAGAGTTCTTGAACATTTTTTTGTGATATGTTATTTCTGTTACAATATATTTTTAAAATTTTATTATGATAAACGATGAATGAGCTCACTTTTTCGTTTCGTTAACGCTGTGCCTCCACTCAGCCTACGAGTTAGTCAGGCTTTGTGTAAACAAGTAAATTAAATTTGTAATCAATTTTGTTTATTTTTAGCATTGCTGATAAAAGCATACAAGCTGTTTATCATAAAACTATAACTAATTATGCAACAATTTTGTATCATCACTTATTAATTCTAGTTTCATTTCATTTAATACTCCTGTGATTATGATGATTTGCAAACTTACACATTTTTAAATTGACTATAATTCGTCCTTCTGGCTTTGGTGCAAATTGTGGTTCTCATGAAAAAGTAGAGAATCCCAGAAGCTACGATGCCCCAATTCTTCAGCCTTCTCTATAGAGACGGCATCTGCATTCTTTATGTGCAAATAATTAAAGAGGCTATCATCGTTTTTGGAAACTGGGGTCCATTTTACATTTTTCACTTTCGGAACTCTAAAATAATATTTGTTTAAACTAACTGGTCGTATAAAAATGCTTTTTACCCTTTTTCGGCAAAGCTGCTCCACATGTTCAGCAGCAAAGCTTGTAATTTGTTGTCGTTATCGCTCAGTGGAATTGTGTCGTCGAACGGTTTTGAGAATATGAACATTACATCATCTCCGTGGCAGACACCTAAATATAAATTTGTTAAAGTTATGATACAGCCCCTCATATATTTCATACCCAATCTTTCTTCGGAATGAGTAATGTGAGAAGCTAAACTGGGAACGACTTCGCCTGAGTAGGAAAAGAAGTAGTGATACACTGGTGATTTGTTGGCTTTAGCCTGCAACCTCGCCGCCTTTTCGGAATCGACGTAAAACATCCTGTCGCCTATCATCTAAACAGAATAATAAATTGACAATTGTAATCATTCCTTGGTTTGGCCCTACCTGGGTCAGTTCAGGGAAGGTTTCTCTAGATATCGGTTTGCCTTTTAAGTAAAACTCTTTTATCTTTTGTGCTACTGATAGATGTGCTTTTGCAGGTATTGTATAATTATAATCTAAAACGTGGGAGGCGAGCTCTTCCCACCTTCTGTCCAGGTCTGGCAAATAATTGTGTTTTAAGACAAAGTCTGAAAGATTGACGAAAATTTTAATGACTAAAGAAACAATGTAATGTAGCAAACTTACGTGCGGACGGATACAATCCTTCATCTGCCGAAACCGAAGTGATCCAGGGCAAGTCGTGGACCTTGCCAGCTTTCAGCAGCGTATACGGGTGGTCCGGCAGAAACGGGGCCTGTCCGTGCTTTTCAGCCACCAGGCCGACTGGGGAGAATGGGTTGTAGAGCCACGGCCTGAAGATCTTAACAGCTTGCACAATTTGCGAGGCGGGTCTTGTTTTCAGGCACGCCACCAGCTCTGCTGTGGGTTCCTGCAGGCATCCCACTTCGGCGCCGATCCGCCTCGTTTTCTGTAGAGGATGTTCCTGGTAGGACCACGGGCAGAGTGCAGTGCCGCTTATAGATATTCCTCCTTTAAAGAGTCCTGTACAAGAAAGAAAAGTAGGAATTGCCAAATTTATTTATTTTTTATCGAATCTTTAATTGATAGTTATTTTATTAAAAACCTTGCAGTTTTCTTCAAAGCTTTTTTTGAGTAACAGCGAATGATTTGATAATATGTCTAATACCTTAGGCGCGTCTTCGAAAACTGAGTTAGTAACAGTTTGACCTCGATCAAATAAGAGTTACCCAATGCTGTAGTATAATATACCATGTAATATCAACTCTAAGGATTCAGTTGACTCTTAATATCCGTTAAAAGCTTTTATAACGGTTTGGAGTTAAAAAGCTTCACGTGCAACTAGTAGCAGGAAAAATTATAAAGACTTGCTTTTTTAAAATAAATTACCCATAACTTTCTGACATTAAAACTTCAAACTGCAATTAAAACCGAATTATTCGGGCATTCAATTGCAGCTCTATCGTTGCAATTAAACCACTTCTAGTTTTATATCGTACGTTTAGCCAAAGCATTTATTCAAAACAATAAATTTAGTTTTTAGTTATCGTCTAATTTAAAATTGTACTGTCGTTTTCTTTTTATCTTTTCTTAAACAGGTGTTGAGAAAAGTAGTCATAGATTTTATTTAAATTTAATTTTCAAAGTGCTTTCGCTTACTATATTTCATTATCACCAAATTTTATAAAATTTGATAACGTATTATTTATTGTAGTATTATGGAAATTTGCTTTATAAAAATTTATGTTTTTGTTATTATTATAGTGAAGAAAAAGAGTATTGAGTAACATAAGAAAAATAAACCATTTAAATATGAAGAATGTTTGAGTTTGATTTCTATGAAGCAAACATGCAAGCTAATCCCGGCTGAGCTGAGTGAGATAAATTCGATATTAATACTATCAAAGGTTAAATACTTCCGTAAAAATAGATAATCTACAATTTAATGCGAGTTTAAGTTTGTACACACGCGCAAAGCAATACCAAATTCAATATCCTCTACTTTTTTGAAAGCACTCTCAAATAATGCAATCCCAACCACAACAAATGCAACCACAGTACATATTTTCCTCATATAGTCACTTCATCATTCTCCAACTACTCCGGGTGGTGGAAAAGATAACGGGAGGCTCCACAAAGAAAGAAGTCACCGGTGCAGTTTTTTTTCGTGTGAATTTGGTGTAATGGGCTTATCTTCAAGGTGGCTTCAGCGACTATCTCGCTGCCGATGATACAACAGATTTGATGCTAGTGGCTAGGTCGCAAGTTTTAAATCAACATCGAGTAATCAATAAGACGGCTACGAGCTGGTGTCCAATAAAGTTTCGTCCTGTCTCCGATACTCTTTAACATATACCTCGGGGACATATCCAAGACATCCTCTACGATGATGTCTTAATGTACAGACAACACGGTGGTGTTGTCCTACTCACCACGATCCTATTTGCTGATACAGCGACTCCAGGTACATCTGGACAAGATAGAAAAATGGTGTCGCCGGTTGAGAACAGAATAGAATGAGAATTTGTTAGTATGATAAAATAACACTACTCACAATCGTCAAAGGTGAGATACTCTAGAAGCAAGAGGCAGAGTACCTCGAAGTGATTCTGTACAAGAATATGCCGTAAATAAGGCAACGCCAGCTTGACAATTTTTAAGACCATTTTGTGGTCCATCATGGCATACGCGGCACCGGTGTGGGGCTATGCCGCTAAATTCTACATTTATAATTTTCAGGGCATCCAGAACCAGATGTTATAAACAGTCTTTGAAGTTCCGTCGTATACACTGCACAGAGACGCAGACATGCCTACAATCTAGGCTTACATTTATGCGCTGAACACCTATGCTTTAGTGTTCCAGGCTAATGGAACCCATCCATCCGAGTTTGTACTACTACGAAGTTTAAAGAGGTGCCCACCATAAAGTTTAAAGGTCGTGAGCTACTGGTCAAAAAGGCCAACCAACTTCCTTGAGAGGATGCTAAGGAGGACGAATGTTTCAACGAATTCAATGTCAACGCCAAGTAATGGAGCAAAGTAAAATGAATCAATATATGTCTCTAAATACACAGTATCAATTAATCAAAATGAATAACCCAGAAAATGGAAAAAGGTAAAAAATAGTGAACACGATCATACTAAAATAGACGACGAAAACACAATGGAAACAGATATAAATAACTTTGCTAATAATAGAACTGCCTTTACTACCAAGAGGTTTCATTACCCCTGTAGTAAATATAAGGCCTCTGGCAGACAAACTAAATAAAATCTCCAAAAACGGCTCTACCACAAATATTATTTGCAGAAACCAAGTCAAAAGAACTACTACTAAAAGACGACAGGGTCTTAATAACCAGACTAAATAATTTAAAAGCACAATACCATACTTATTAGTTAAAGAAAAACAAAATTTTAGAGTTGTGATCAAAAATCTACATTAATCAACTGATGTAGATAAACTAAAAACAGAAATAGAAAGTGGCGGACATAAATAACTGAACTGCCTTTGTCTAGTTTCTTCACCGACTTAGCTTCCAGCGAACAAATATTTCTGAAATTTAGTACCCGCAACAAATCAAAGTTACAGTTGAAGCACCCTACCAAAAACAAGAAATTTTTCAATGTAGAAATTGCTAGGGCTATGAGCACACTAAGAAATACTCTACACACCAATCTAGATGTATAAAACGTGGTAGTACACCCAATAAAATCTTACGTAAAGCCTAAAACCATCCCATCCATCTTTTGTGATAAAACCCTTTCAGCGAACTACAAGGGATGTAAAATTTAAGAGAAAATAGAGAGAAAAAATTTTTCACCAAATTGTCCTAAACAACCAAATCAAAATTACTCAGATTTAATAAACAGAACAAGCACAAGGTTAATACCTACTTTATCTACGGTATCTTCAACAGTCAAACCTGTGGTATCTAACATAGATAAATTAAAGACCATGAAAATGGTGTTAAACTAACTGACAACCAAACTGCGCTAATAGATCAAATCCTTAAGTTAGCAATTTGGAAATTTACACACAGAAGTTACCTCAGAATACCAAGGTCTACTGTCTATGACACCAAGCACTCGGTATATGGTAGTTTAAAAATTATCATTAAAAACTCCATAAGACATTACCACCTAAATAAGTACCAACATGAGCACATAAAGACAACAAGTGTTATACTTATAGAGTGGATTGGGCTGGTTACAATAATAGCTTTATACTGTCTTCTAAAACACGTCACTTTATTTTTTAGCACGCTTGGTCAACAATTTATTTCAAGCGGATACTACAGTTCTAAGTATCAACAATGGCGTTTCAGATTAATCACCTCTAACGGTAGAAAGTTTTTAAAACAATGACCAAAAATAGTTTTATTTGTATTTTTATTGAATGATCCAGCTGGATTGCCTTTTGACAGCAGGAATATTCCAGATTTGGATGATTTTTTCGTAATTAAGGTATAGCTATAATTATTACAGCAAATTTGAACATTACTTAGATTTTTCATCAGACTGCTTGCCTCTGTAGTGCTGCTAAGATCAACAGTACATTATACACAGACTACCTAGTCTTTATAACAAGAAAACGGACTTGGACTTAGAGAACTTGTAAGTGAAAAAATTAACCTAAACATGCCCCTCAAAGCTAGAGAAAACATTGATAAAGATTTAGAGCATTTAAAATGTTCTATACAAAATGCAGCTTGGGAAGCGACACCTAAACTAGTTTCCAAAGAATATCAATACGGTCAGTAAACATTAAAAGAAGATTCATGAAAATGACGAAGACTTAATAGAATATGGAAAATACAAAATTGCCTAACGACAACCATAACTTTAATATAACAACAACTGATCAACGATTAAGAAGTAAAGCCAGAAGTTTTAGGCTTACCTGGAAAACTTCCCTCATATGAAAGTAGCAGAATGTTATTTTGGCGCACCACTAAATAGTTAAAGCATTCTACAAAGTTGAACCGAGCCAAACCAATAGAAATGTCAACAAAGATTACCCAAAATGTGTAAAAAATTCTGTGACTGCATAAACTCAGGCGTTTTCAGTAAAAGTGTACACTTTAGGTCATTATTAACTACTAAAACAATTCAAAGAAGATTAAAGCTGCACAAATTATTTGAAAAAATAAACAAATGCTTAGTAAACAATTCCACAGAATTAATGCTTTAACAATATAAAAGTTAAGTATCAAACTTTGTTCGGTCGCTATGCACTTTGAGAAACAATATCTTATGAGACTACTGTCAAGAAAACAGAAAACAACTGAAACAATAAAATAAAATATGGAGTAAATATATCATCAATGCTGAGATCCAGAGAAATCACTTGCAATGTGCACAGATTTCCACATCCGCTTTTTACAAAATGCTAAGAGGAATTAATTTTAACAAGATGGAACAAAACAGCACGAAAGTACAAACAGGAATCTAGAAAAACCTCTGGTTCATTCACAAGCTCAGTGAATCTTATACTTGTCACCGTTGGGAAGCATCACTAGAAGGAAGGCTTGACGCTGTAATATTTCCTCGATGGTAAATCAAACGAAGAAGTAAGGATTTATACAAAGTAGCAAATAACTTGTACCAAAAGTGTATTATATTAGATTAAGGACATTTTGCTAGTTGTATCTAATTGAATCAGTTACTATATACGCACCATTCAAGGAATTATAGTGCAAAATGTCGCTGCTAGTTTTGAGTAGATTTATAACACTGCACAATATTCGAAAGATATAGCGATGGCTCTGAAGAAGAACACATAAGCAAGCCAGAAAAGTAGGAAGATTACAAGAACATCGACAAAAAATCAAGGGACAATAAAGAAAAGGAAAATCTGTCAGATGCAGAAAGCACGGCACAGATAGCACAAGTATTGGAAAAAATTCAGATTGCAATAACAATGAGCATACAGAATTAACAGGATCAACTACTAAAAGAAAAGTTTCGTAAAAAGGAGAAACCAAAAAATATATGAAGCACTAAAAAAATAATTTTATAAAAATTAAAAAGGAAAAGAGCATAGAACAGTTTTAATAATTGGTTCATGAGAAGAGAAGATAGATATAATCAAAAATAAAATCAAACTGAAAGACAGACACGTGATATAGATAATGATACAACAATGAAAAAATGTGAAATACAAAAAACAATAAGGGAAACTGCAAAAGACGAAACAGCAAGAGAAAGAATCAATGGAACAAAGAAAAAGAAATATAAAAATGAAAAAAGCATAGCAGGAAATACCAAAGCAAGAAAACAAACGGTACATGGATTTTAAGCAAGGCAGAGCAAACATCACTGCAAGTGTGGGAAAGAAACTGAGACAGATACTTGGACGAAAGAGGACAGAAACCGGATGTATAAGAAGGACAAACGAAGAAGTGAAGGATTTATACAAAGTAGCAAATATAATAGGTATCATAAGGGCTCAACGACTGAGATGGTTGAGCCACATACAGAATATGGCAGAAGCAAGTCAAAGCAAGCAAAGCCAAAAATGTTAATAGCACGTAAAATAAGCGTAAGAAAGGGAAAAGGTAGACCAAAAGCAAGATGGAAGTCGATCAGGATATAAAGCAATTACTAATTTCCAGATAAAACAAAGCTGCAAATAATAGAAAGAAATAGAAAAAGATAATTAACTAAGCTATGGGCCTTTTAGGCTACGTTTTGACATCGATTTTGATGCCATTTTTTACTTGGAGTTTCAATCTGTCTACTCCTTAAGGAGAACTATGGTTTAAAAAGAGTCTAGCTTTTTGTGTTCTTTACTTCACTATTTATAGAAACAGAAATAAAAGTTTGACGGAGACATGTTTGTGGAAGGTTTGTGTGTTGTAACGTAAGTGGCGACGTGTGATAACCAACGGTTTTCAAATGACGGGTGAGCCATTGAGGGTGTTTTTCTATTTCAATAGCCTCCCGAATAATTCTACTGGTAGGACGGGAGATAGCGGCAAGTGTTTTGAAATTGGAAAAATTGAATATATGTCTAGTTTTCTTGTTATGCTTAGCCAAAGCAGAAGAACTATTGCCCTTTAGTACAGCTAAATAATGTTTGTATATACGACTAGATATTGGCTTATGTAGGTTCTGTTACACAAGATATTTTGTAGACACCTTTGGATTCGTGGGGTAATGGTCATTAGCTGAGCGGATAAAGTCAAATATTTTATTTTTTGTAGTAAAGATATAAATCTATAGAAATTTTAAATTAGTTACTGCTTTTTTACTTCGTTTTCAGAACAGGACTCTTTTTCAGGTTCTACCAATAAATTAAAGCACCCGTGAAGAGTTACTGGTGCCCCATCGAGCGCTTTCCCAGGAAATAAAACTTTCGTAAGATATGGCGAGTACCGGAGAAATAAAATACACGAGGCGAACCAAAGCTAGCACTGGACATTACGATTTTCCAGGTTAGGAACGCTACTGCAGTTTGTTTTCTGACACTGCTGCCTTGTAGGAAAGTAATGGCCTAGTAAAGGTTAGAGGAAGAAATCTTCTTAAATTCTTTAGGTGAGGGGTTGAGGTATTGGGTTAGCAATCTGGTATTTGTAAACGATTAAATATACTAAAAAACTCAGGAACGAGCCTCTGAACAAATCAGAAACAACAAAGGCAAAGAAAACGGGCTTTGAAAATAGCGACATGGAACAGAGTTTAACGACACTAAACGGAAAGAAGTAATAACAGAAATAGAAAAAGTAAACTCGATATACTAGTGTAAACAGAAACTAAGAAGAAAGGAACGGGATAAGAAGAAAATACTTTCATCTATAGAGTGGGGTATCACCTCAAAAAGCGAACGAACAAAAGTGGGATGTCCATGATAATACACAAATAGTGGACAAACACAATACAAATATGGGAAGAAGGTGAATGACAAGATTATTAAAGGTGAAATTAAATCCACAAACAACATATAACAGTAATAGGTGTAGATTCAGTGAGTGACAATGTGCGGAACAAAAATAAATGCTTTTTGATGCACTGCACGAACAGAGACAGTAAATAGAGAAGATGATCTGATATTAATAGGCGACATAAATAGTAGAGTTCGAAAAAGAGCCAAAAATGAAATAGAAGGAAAGTTTTGGTGAACACACCGTAAACAACAACAGAGAGAGGCTAACCACTCTATGCAAGGAACATAGAAAAAAATAGCAAATACTTTCTTCGAGCACAAAACTATACATCAATATATACGGACACAACGAACACGAGATCTCCAATCGATTATTGACTTGCTAGTCGTTCAGGGAGAGCGAAATATAATAGTCCAGGACGTGAGGGTGTTTTAGGGCCGGAATGTGGGTAAGATCTGCACACGGAAAGTTTATAGCAAAGGGCTACAAAAGATGGGATAGCAGTAAAGAAGAGGATGCCGAACAAACAGAATTAAAATACAGCACTAAGACACTATACCAACGGCAGGTTAAATATAAGGCTGGATACAAGTTGAGATGGAACGCCGAATGAACTATACCATCATTTAAAAAAAGAAATAAACAAGGCAGCGCATAAAGTATTAAGAACAGAAATCAAAAGAACTAAACCGACGAAACTTTTAGTACAACATGAAAAAAAAATCTATGAGGGAAAGAAGATATATAGTAAGCGGTTATCTGTAGAAATATAAGCAATGCCGTGGGATATAGCAAATCTAGGAAAGCATAGAGAAATATAAGAGAAGATAATAAAAAAAAGAACAATAAATTTAATAACTTTAAATCAGTGGATACAACATTATGAATCATTGTTTCAAGAAACAATACACGGGGCTAAAAGAGAAATAAGAAAACAACAAAAAAATAATACATAATAATGACATAAGAGAAGAAGATGTTATAAAAACACCAAATGACAGTAAAACAATAAGTCAGCTGGACTGGAGAATATTAGGATCGAACTGTTGAAAAGCAAAGGATATGCAGTAATAGACATACTAACTAAAATATTCCAAATAATAGAGAACGGAGAAGACACACTAGAGAGACGAGATCACACTATAATTTCTATACACAAAAAGGGCACAAAAGTTTATGCCAGAACTATTGTGGAATAAGCGTACTTCCCACAATAACAAATGTTTGGAAACATCGTTGAGCAAAAATCAAAATTTGACGTAGAATCCGAATCTGCAATCAGAAATTCAAGAGAACAAGTACAAGAGGCCTCAAAAATAGCTCCTTTTTTCATTAATATGCCAGTGGTTAGATTTAAGTGGGGGAAAAGATAGGGTTTGCACTTCTTTCAAAGCGCAAAGCGCCTCAACGCACAACGTTCGAACGCTTTACCATCTCATGCATAAAAGTATACTTTAACAAGGCCGCGAAGCGGTATTTATATTATAATTTTTTATTAAACTAATTAAAAATATATATAGAAACAAGGCCGTTTTGTTCTTTCCAAAAAAAACAAAAGAGACAGCCAAATTTGAGGTAGAATTCGAATCCGCGATCAGAAATTCAAGAAAACAAGTACAAGTGTCCTAGAAATATCTCCTTTATACAACAGGAAGAAATTCCACTCGAACAAATCAGCGCAAGCAAAATGCGCGCTTTCCGCAGTGCCGGTTGGTAGTGCGTTTGCCTCTGAATGCAAGGTTTGCGGCTTCAATCCCTTTGGTTGCCCTTTTGTCGTCTTTTGAAATGAAAATATAAAATTTACAATAATTTAAAAATTGGTAGATAGATTACTTTTTTTTTGCACAAGAAAAAGAAGATATCATATATATGTTGAGAAACCTGAAGAAAAGTTTGAAAAGTGGGGGTTAGATATAAATTATAAAGACAGAATAATGTGTATCGGATGACAAACAAACGAATTAAAAATAGATGATAAAATAATAAATTTGCACAGAGTACAAGTATTTAGCATCAATAGCAGCCAATACGAAAGAATCCAAAGCAGATATCCAAGACCAAATTATAAAAGGAAAAAGAGCGACCATCGGGAGCAAAAACGTCTCAAAAGAAACAAAGAGGAATATATTTCACGCTATACTAGAAAGCATAACAGCTTATGTAGGAGATATGGCCGATAACAAATATAATCTAAGACAAAAGAACAATAGAACTAGACTATATGAGGAAATGTCTACAATATACACGGAGTGACAGAATAAGGACAGAAGTAATATGGGAGTAACCACATCAATCACTAGTAGACTAGAAAACAAAGCGCTGAAATGACATGGACACGTCCAGAAAATGAAGAAAGGAAGGTGGCTAGAACAAATTATAAATTGATCACCCGAGGCAAAAGAAAAAGAGGAAAGCCAACCGTCAAATGAAAAACATAACAAGTCGAATGTTAGAACGAGGACTAAATGAAGGCGATTGGAAGGACAGAAATATTAGAACCTAAGGAGCAAACTCTTAAGAGGAAAAAAGCCAGAGAGAGATTTTTTTGAGCTGTGTAACGTGTATAGTGCTAGCTATATGTTGGTATAAATGGAGAGACATTAAAAGACAATTGCTTGACTATTAGTGTAGTGTATGTATGAGTGATTGCAATAAATTACAGTAGAGTAATACTCGGTCTCATTATTTGAGATTTGGCGAATTTTCATAAAACGATTAGTTCTTATGACTTCTCACCGAACGTTCTGGCCCTCTGTTTCATTTCTTAACACGCCATAAAACACTCGCCTTAAGTGAAAGGATTGTAACACGGAATGAGATCTCGGTGCACCACTTCACACATGAAAGAGTACAGCGTGGTATACAGTAGTCCAAAAAGTAAAAACTGCGTATTAGATTGGCAAAATTAGAGCAATAGTATTTTGGGAATTGTGGTAGTAATTTTTTGATTAACGTGTACTGTTATGTATTGAAAATCAGACCGTTTTGTTTATCCACAACAATTTATGTCCAAATTTAGTTAAAAAACGCAGACACTTCTTCAGTCTTTTGGATGAAAAACCAATTGAAGTCTTATCACATTTCTCATTAGCTAAAACAAAAAAGCATCAGTGAACTATCGAAGAATTATATTTCCGAGTTAAACCAAATAATTTTTTGTTGATTTGTGAGTCAGTCAAAAAAAATTGACCTCTCCTCGTAGCAATCAAATACGGCGTTGTTTATAAATCGGCTATCGCGGAGTTGTTCATAATAATTTTTATGCGAATAGAGATAGAAACTCTTCTAGTATTTTGAAAAAAATCGCAGGACTATCGTGGTTTTCAGCGAGAAAGCTGCAGTTTTAAGTGTAGCGTCCAGTCAGAGTGAGTGCTCATTTTATGTTATGGAATAAGCAAGAAACTCGTTGTGCTGCGTATACAGGAACGATACTCAGAAGGTAGCACCTATTTAAAGTCACGGGATACGGATCAAGTAACTGCAAAATGAATCATGCTGGAAATAGTTACCACCATACACGCACAAGTTTAAAGAAATATATAATATACCACGTTATTCGTAAGAGACGAAAGAGTAAGACTTACAAACTATAGCTGCTTCAGTACTTCATCAAAAATGACAAAACTGTCCCCCTGAATTCCTGCAATGAATTGCCAAAAAGCTTGGAAATTGACGGTTTCGCAGACTCACTCATTTCCATCCGCCTAGAAACGTCAATGGACACAACATGCCCATCTGAGAGGCTAAAAATCCGCGCGTGGTCACATAATAAGTGCTAGATTCACTTAAGATAACCTGCTGTTGCGTAATTTTTAAAGAAAAAGTGTATGGGCCGTGTTTCTTTAAAACCTCACAGCCCTTATCTTGATTTACTTAAAAATATTGAAAAATTAGCTGACATCAAAGTTGAAGACTACAACGTTCAGTAAGATAAATGTTCAATTCACTAGCACGTGTGCGAGAGTATCTTACAAAGCCTTTTCAAGGTGTGGCGGAGGTTTAAGATTTCTGTACCCTTTTAAGTATAACATGTCGAAGATAATGTAAGAACTTGAAAGCAAAACGATTAATGATACTTACCTTTTGATAAAGGAGACAAGTAGTGATAATGAACGCTGGACCCCCCCGCCGATAGTCCAGTCAAAGTTACCGATTCGGGATTACCGCCAAAGTATCTTATATTATCTTTGATCCACCGCAGCGCAGCCACCTGGTCCTTCATTCCAAGGTTCCCTGGCATGACCTCGTCTTCCGTGCTCAAAAATCCTTAACAAAAGTTTTAATGGTCACAAATTAGAGACAAAGCTCTCACCTAAAGGGCCCAGCCGGTAATTTATTGTCACGAGCGCCACGTCTAAGTCCATCAGGTATTTGGGGCCCGCATAGTAATTTGCGTGCCCGAAATTGAAGGCGCCGCCGTGGATGTGGACTATGACGTCGAGCGGCTTCCTTCCAGCGGATTTTTTCGCGGTATAAAAACGTTCAGGTACAGGCAGTCTTCGCTACCTGCAGCGCCGGAGATTAAATCGAGCCACTCCTTCAAAATGCTTACCCATCAGTTTTCCTTCTTCTGGCACGGGTTCGTGGCTGACCTGGAGGCATTCTGTGCTAAAGTTGGCTATCCAGACTCCTTCCCATTTGGTCAGTGGTTGAGGCTCCTATAATTTTTGGTTGTTAAAAGGCTGAATTGCTTGATGTAATGCACAATTAGTACAGCAAATCGTAAGCTTCCAATTGGAGGCTGGGCGAACGGGATGCCGAAGAACTGGGAAAACTTTCTTCCTTGGTGAGAGGCCGAGTACGTACCCTGCACATCGCCTAATGGGGTGCTGACCAAAGGATGTACGTTGAAACAACGTGCACCATAAAGACCTAAAATTGAACGAGTTATTATTAGTATTTTTTACTTAAGCATCTTACAGCATAGAAAGGTTATCAAAATTATGCTCATGATCTTGCTTACTGTACGGCTAAACGTGTACTGGCGGGTGCATCTTGTTTGTGGCATTTTATATCTCAAATCGCTCTATAAATATGAACTTAGATTATTGTGTTCCATTATTATCAACACGCTAAATGCTGAAGTTTATTTCTCAGTGGCACGTCTTTTTATTTGTTCTAGAATGTTCGATAACACGTTTCTCTTTTTATTTAATTTAAGGGACAGGTGCAGCAAAATATGTAATTAGTGAACTACTCACCAGGTAGAATATCCATAAATTTGTCTAGAGGGTAGCATAAATTATGTGCACTGAACAAATCATCGGATTAGGTATTTCGTTATGATAATAGTAAATTTCGGCAATACTTGAATTTGACATCGTTTCTAAAACTGCAAGTGCTAATCAAAGCAAATGAAATTAGCAACGACAGGTGTGAATAAAAAGACAAACAAAGTTATTTTTGTATATAGGTTACCAGATACTCTAGGCCTTCGTTCTGAAGAAACCGAAACTCGCTAGCAAAAGATAAATTGAAGAAAAGCTTATAAAGGGGACAAAATGGTTAGTTTTCGGCTGAGCTTAGTGTTGACCTAGTCAATAACATTTTTTGATAATCTTTCTTATATTAATTATTTACTTAATGGGTAGTTATCTTTATGAACATTTTATTTACAAAACTGGATGTGATAAAAAAATACGGGGTCCTTGAAACAAATAATACCAAATGTTACCATACTGAAATACAAATATATTTTGTAGAGGCTCAATATGTTTATTATCTCATACGGCTGTCGGCTAGAGCCACAGTAGTAGCGATACAATTGCAAAGATCCTGGAAATTAGCGGGGAAGGACGGCCTTTGTAAATCCGCACAAAAAAATTGGCAATGGGTTAAATTAGGAGACCGGGGTGGTCAGTGTATTAAAACGTCGTCATATTAGCCCTTGCGTCCTATTTACCCTTGTGACAATTTTGATTGAGATATCCTGACATGTCTGTAATAGTGAGCCTGAAAGATGTAGTCATGTAGTTAATATGTTTAAAAATTATAAATCGTTAAAATTATAGACACATGTTATGAGACTATCAATGGGTTTTCGACCCCCACATATAAACCACCTTTTCAGATAGACGGAAAGTTGCTTTACGCTAAAGATGAGCTAATCTACGAAACCACCAATTTCAAAACTCTCTCGCATTTTAATGCAGAAATTTAGAATCACAGCTTTACCACTTTCGTTGGAATACTGATACAGCTGAAATTTGTAAAGCTTCCACTTTATTCTCTCACAGAGAATTCTCCGTACCGTTGAGAAGGAAAGCTTAGATGTGCCCAAAACTAGCAGGGGTGCGTTGGTAAGTTTTTCTAACACGATTCGGAATCTTCGCTTGGTCCTAGACCCACTGACCAAAGAGCCACGCACAGATAGCCTTTATTGCAAAATTTTGCACCCCAGTTTTTGATGATGTTAAAAATAGGCGCTATTTTTTGATATTTATTAAAATAACTTCTCATGTTTATTAAGCGCCATGTTTGAAACTCAACTTTCTAACGAGTTCCCATTTGACTTTCGAGTGATACGCACATCGACTACGCTCTGCTATCTTTGGAAGTGCCAAGTGCGGGTCAACTAAATTCAATGCCGGTCAATTGATAAGCGATAAATACACTTATTGCAGCTAGTAAATCGTATGTACAAACACATTATTGGTTATTTTAATCTATTAACTCTGTGTATATAAAAATATTAAAAATAAACAATTAATACACGTTTCCTATAGGAAATGGGACCGGGCCTGGGTGTCCAGGTGTTAATACAACCCGCTCCCGAGAATTACAGATTCACATTCAGTCTCTTTAATTATCAGGGAAATAAACAATCTAACCAATACGGTAGCCAACCAAATTCGCAATTCCCATTTGCGCCTTATGGGCAACCAATATCCCCCTCCTATACAATGAACTCTCACACATCCGTGCCACTATAGCCAAATAATGTTAATCCATACCAACATGTACCTAATTTTGTTACCCGCACTAAATCCAACTACCCAACCTCAAACAAAAACCCATCGGAAAGTGATGAATCTACTTCTGTAATAATGGACGATGAAAACATAGAATCAACTTCACAAAAACCCAAACACGCGTGGCAAACAATCAAAAAACGAAAAAGAAACAACTCGCAACCACATTCAACAAATCAACAAACTACTCCTATAACTACTTCCAATGGATTCGAGGTACTCTCACAAATTCCAAGCAGCAGTGCAAACCTGAACCAAACATCCAGTACTCAGCAACCTAAAATCTCAAAACTACCACCTTTTTATATTTACGGGGTAAATAACTACAACGAAATGATCACAAATATAAATGCAGTACTAGAAAAAGAACAATATTGCACAACAGCGTTATTGAATAACACGATCAAAATCGACACCAACACGTCAGATTCCTACAGAAAACTCAAAACGCTTCTTAGAAACGAAAACATAATACACCACACCTACCAACTTAAGGAGGAAAGGTCATATAGAGTGGCTATATGGAATCTTCATCATACGATTTCAACGGAGGTCATTAAAAAACAACTAGGTAAATTAGGACATGAAGTTTGCAATATCATTAACATTCGTCACAGAGTAACTAAGCAACCACTACCATTATTTATGATAGACTTGAAACCTAAATATAACAATAAAATCATATTCAACGTAAAACATATCGATAATATCAAAGTTATAATCGAGCCGCCTAGAAAGAAGAATACAATACCGCAGTGCCTTCGTTGCCAGGATTACGGCCATGCAAAGAGTTACTGCAACAAACCCTTTGCATGTGTTAAATGTGGTGGCAACAACGAAACTTCCACCTGTAAGAAACCTCAAAATACTCCAGCCAAATGTGCTCTTTGTAGCGGGAATCACCCAGCTAACTATAGTGTACCAAGATTTACAGAGAGCCAGGAATGCCCCATTCAGAGGAACTTCGAATGTAACGCGTCCACAACAGATACCGAATGAAAGCGAATTCCCCATTTCGAAACCATATTCACAACATAAACAGCGATACTACAAATTTCTTGCAAAATAAACTATCCTACTCACAAATAACAGCAGGAAGAACTGACAACCTTCAAAATAACGATCAAGCATCTTCTATAAACCAAATCCTTGCTAACTTTCTTAATGAATTTAAATCAATGTTCTCCCAACTAATTAGTCAGAACAGCATGGTCTTAAACATGTTCTCAACAGTTATTAATAAACTAACATAAAAATGGCGGCTTCGTTGCTGTCTGGAATGCTAATGGCATTTCTAATCACATCCCAGAATTAATCTCATTCTTGCAATTACAAAATATTGATAAATTATTAACTTCAGAAACCCACGAAACAACAAGAACAGTAATAAAATTCCCGTTCTATACCACATACCTTACTAACCACCCCGATGGTGTGGCGCACGGTGGGACAGCATCACGAATGGGTGTCTTATCAGACCAATAAAATTCAAAGTACAAGCATAAAGGTGCATGCTCTCCCTTCTTCACTGATAATAGCAGTAGTTTACAGTCCTCCAAGACACTCTATCTCTACCGAAGAGTACGAGGAGTTTCTGCAAACATTCGATACAAAATTCATCATAGGAGGCGACTGGAATGCTAAAAACACAGCGTGGGGTTCCAAGTAAAATAATCCAAAAGGCCGCAATCTACTGCGAGCCATTGAAAACCTCAGATGCAGTTATCTTTCCAATGGCCAGCCTACCTACTGGCCTACCGATACAAACAGGCTACCAGACTTACTTTATAACGAATACGTTCACACAAATAGAAGCTAACTTCGATCTCTCATCCGACCACTCCCCGGTCATGATTACCCTAAGCACTACAATTATCTACAAAGAGTCTACTCCAAAACTGTGTACAAAACTCACCAACTGGACTCACTTTAGGAATTTGTTAGAAGGAAACCTCAATCTTGCTCTGCGAATTAAAAGCGCTGAAGACCTTGACGAAGCAACAGAATACCTGACGACAATGATACAAGATGCTGCTTAGCAAGCCACACCCAACCCAATAGTTCATCCACAAATATACAACATTCCTCACCACATTCGAGACCTTGTTGTCCAGAAACGGAAAGCACGAAAAAAGTGGCACAGAACCAGAGATAGGTACGACAAAACCTTACTCAACCGACTTACACATCAACTACACAACGTGTTAATAGAATCAAAGAACAATATCTTAAAACATTATATTACTAATCTTTCACCTGACGATCGCACGTTGTGGAAAGCAACCAAAAAATTCAAACGACCAATTGTCACCATACCTCCCATCAAGAAACCGGACGACACTTGGGCCAGATCAGAGAAAGACAAGGCCGAAACTGTTGCTGAACATTTCGCTAACATTTTCACAACACCACAATCCCAACCGAATACCGACGATTCTGAAATGAATTCATTTTTGGAGGCTCCATGTCAGTTGTCGTTACCAATCAACCCATTCTCACCAAGAGAAGTACGACAACAAATATTAGCCACCAATACACGCAAAGCCCCAGGATACTATCTGATAGCGGGAGAAGTCCTTCAAAATCTTCCTAGAAAAGCCATAGTACTTCTCACCGCAATATTTAGCAGCGTCCTCAGACTATGCCATTTCCCAACCCAGTGGAAGTTTGCCGAAATTATTGCAATCGAGAAACCTGGAAAACCTCCTTCACAACCCTCTTCCCGCCGTCCAATCAGTCTTTTACCCCTGACATCTAAGGTTTTCAAACGGCTACTCCTCAAGAGAATCCATAGTGACGTAGATCTAGAGCACATAATACCAAATTACCAGTTCGGATTCCGCCAACAACACTCGACGATTCATCAAACTCATCGAATCGTTATTAAAATAATGGAAAGCCTCGAAACAAAACGAATTTGCTCAGCTGTATTTTTGGATATTCAGCAGCTATTTGACATGGTATGGCATGCAGGTCTACTATACAAAATTAAGCTCCACTTCGCAAGTCAATTATACTTGTTATTAAAGTCATACCTTAGCGACAGAATTTTTCAAGTCAAGATCAATAGCAGCGTGTTGGGGCCTCTGCTGTACTTACTGTATACCTCTGATAATCCTCTCATAAATAACACATTAATTGCAACGTTTGCCGACGATACGGCTATTCTCTCAAACAGCGAAAATCCGGAAACAGCTATAGCATATCTACAAAATCACCTCAACATCCTTTAAGATTGGTTTGACAAATGGAGAATAACAGTGAGTTTACCAATAGACGCATCGTGTGCCCACCCGTATTATTCAAAAACACCCCCATACCTCAGAAAACTGAAATAAAATATCTTGTCTTACATCTAGACCAGAAATTACTTTGGAACACGCATATTAAAAAAAAGAAAACAAATAAACCTAAAAATAAAACAGATGAACTGGCTGATGCGGAGACGATCGCAGCTCACCTTACAAAATAAAATACTCCCCTATAAAATAATTTTAAAGCCCATCTGGTCATATGGAATCCAGCTGTGGGTTTGTACTAAGGCATCACATACCAAGATCCTACAGAGATGCCAATCAAAAAAATTCTTAGAACCATAACCCATACTCCGTGGTATATCTCAAACGAAACTCTCCACAATGGCCTTGGAATTCCTTATGTAGCGGAAGAGATCAAAAGACTGGCTAAATCGTACACCAAAAAATTGGCAGAGCATACTAATCAACTCGTGGAACAACTGTCCGTCCAACCTACCGTCACTAGAAGGCTAAAAATAAAATGGCCACAGGACCTACCTCCTCACGATAATTAATTAATACTTAGTTGAAATAAATATGGGGCTAAGGCAATGGCCGAATCTCCCTCATGTCATGTAATTAAAATCATAACATTTACTTATTACTCCCATAAGGAGTAGATTGTAAATATGCAAAGTTGATAATAATAATAATAAAAAAAATAAACCTTCTAACAGCAAACTACAACAGATTTCCTTTCAAAAGCTTCTCTGCCTTGTTCCAAAACCTTTTCTAAATTTCATTTGTTTATCGATTATAAATTCCTCATATTTAGTGTGATGTTTTGTCACACTCTAAGCAAGAGTGTGACTCATTAAATTTATCAAGCTAAAGTCACTAAATGTTTTTGCTTTTTCTCGGTAGTTTAAATGATGAGCGAAGCCATTCTCGTGGACTTTTGTTTTTGTTTTGTTAAACTTCTTGTATTAGGGTTGTTAAGACATTCTGCTGAAATTTAATCTGGACCTGATGTCTTATTATTGCTTTGGTCTTCTATTTCTTTTTTTAGTATACTTGGACCTGTTTTAGCTACCCTATTTTTTCGTTTGTTTATGCCTATCACAATCAAATAATTTTGTAATATAATTTTCCCATTTGGTCTTCTGCTCATAGACATTAATGTAAGTTTTCAACATGTAAGGGACTTCTTGAGTAATTTGGAGTTTCTTATGGGTATCTTCTACCATTTAGTCTTCTATGGCTTCTTTAATTTCCCTACATATTTAACTTTATAGATCTTTGCATTTTTCTTCTGTCTTATTCTTTATTTTATGTCTTTCTAGTGTCACAGCCATTTCTGACGTCCCGGTAACACTTTTCAGTGTTGTATGCTGCCGATTAGTACATTATTAGGTTTCCCTCAGCTGTTACTTCCTTTCATTGCTTACCATTTTTGACTACTTTTAGTTAGTTGGCTTGTTAGTCATTGTACTTTCCTATGATACGACACTAGAAGCTTTAAGTGATAGCTGGACACTTTACGAGGACCAATAGTCTATAATATTTTCCCATCACAGACCCAAACAAATGTACTACCTACTCTAACGTAATTCTGCACCCCCGTAGTCTAACATAAAACAAAGATAACGCTGCTTCTTTTGCATTTACTTATTTCAGTGACAGCAGACTCTCAATCTACTAGTGAAAAACAAAAAGTAGAATATGGTTATGGCATATTCTTTTATATTTGGCTTATGTGTATTAGTGATTGTATAATCGCAGATAGTTTAATGTGCAAATTTTATATGAACTCAAATTTTGTGTGAATTTGCACAAAGGTCACATTGAGTCACTTTTCAAACTATTGAAAACATTTTATCAAGTCCACGAGCGCTTAAAATGCCTGGTTATCAACCAGATTACAAAAATATGCGTTTTTGGCTCTTAAAATAGAATCAAAAACAGATAGCAACATCTCGATATAACAACACGAGATAACAAATACTATTCCAATTGTCTCTCTGAAGTTATTATAGATATTAATAAACGTTTGTGAATTTACTTTCTTTTCAAAAATTAAATTAAAGCTGAAGAGTTGCCGTTTTAACACTATAAATAAACTTTTTAAAAAAGTATTTCGTATGTGACGGAGATATAAGATTTTTAACTATATAAGCTTTTAGGTATAACATGTCAAAGGTAATGTAAGAACTTTAAAGCAAAACATTCAATAATACTTACCTTTTGATAAATGAGACGAGTAGTGATAATGGACGCTGGACCTTCTGCTGATAGGCCAGTCAAGGTTGCTGATTCGGGATTGCCGCCAAAATATCTTATATTATCTTTGATCCACCGCAACGAAACCACCTGATCCAGTTTTTTGTGAGAGCTGGACACTTTACGAGGACCAATAGTCTAGAACCGTCTCCCATCACACCTGAAATAATCGAACAGACAAATGTACTACCTCTATAGCGTGATCCTGTACCACTGTAACCTAACTTAAAACATAAAGTTAGCACTATACGCTAGAATATAAAAATACAGACAATATAGTAGGTTGGATAGGACAAATTGGTTCCAAATCAAACAAAAACTATTAAATTTGTTTAGAAGGGGTTGGATTTTTGTAATCTAACTGATTTATAAAGGGAAACTGCTACTAGTAAACCTCATACTCTATTTGAAAACTGACGAAGACATTAAATTTGGATAACAGTTTAAAGGTGATAACACAAAGAATTTTGTTTCTCGAAAAATGAAACGTGCCCCAGTTTTAACTGCTAATTGCAAGACTAATTGACTCGAATTTGCCCGCCAAAACGTCCGCGGAAATTAGTCAAAGGTTAGTAATTTATTTGAAAAAGCTGTTAAATCTTTACTGTTTTTTACAAATAAATTTAAACTTTTCAGAAAATCTGGAGTGACGAAAAAAGTTTAATTTGGATGGTCCTATATAATACTTTGTATTTTCGCAGTTTTCAGTAATGCTTGTGTTAATGTTAGATATTTTACCAAAGGTTTGATACCATTCCAAATTTTCGCTGGCGTTATCTTGAATTTTTTAGGAATTTTTTTAACGCAGCTCGTATATTTGGTGACTTTGGCTCAAGCGTTCTTTGAAAGACAGCACACTGTATTTAGGTCCTAGTGTTCAGTATTTACACTCTGCGGATCCGTTCTATTGTAGAGTGAGAACACTTATGTGATGTACAACACGCGTCTTTAAGAAGCTTGTTCAGATTTCTATTCATTTATTGCACACACAAAGTTTTTCTCCTGTTTCACTTTATAATGCAACCATAATCTTTAACGTGAGCGATCACCTCTCTTTGATTCTTGGTTCTCAAGTGCATTGTTAGACGACCACTGTAATCATCTTTGCATGTGATGAAATTTCGCTACTCAAAATTGCTGCCACATGTTTATCAACAGACGGTAATTACATTTGATGGGTGTCAATGATCTTTATTTTTTCAGGAAACCATTGACAACGCTGGAGACAGGCTGAAATTTATTTATTGGAGTGTGACAGTCTTCTGTGCCACAGCATCGAATTGTCATCTTCAGTTGGCCATCGCGTTTCAGGTCAAGTGACTTTTTTTATTGTATAAAAACTCGGCAAAAGTTAGGTTTTTATTTATTTCTGGTACATAGGGGATGTTCAGCATAGCCAATTTTATAATGCTGGCCGGTATCCTAGCCTCTGTATCATTTCTCTAGCGGGCCAAAATATTTCTCCATTTCCGAACCTAACTGGGTGTGCGCCTACAGTTTTGCGCTGGGACCGATGTCGGCTAACTACTGTTCAAGAGGTAATTTGATTTAATTAGTTATTGCTGGAGTGTTTTCATGGTTTTCTATATTAGTTTCTGTTTGGACCCTTTCGTCTTCAAACATATGCGTTATGTAGCTTTTGCACTGAGTTACTGAAATGTCCAATCATTTTTTTCTATTTTTATACAAATGACGACTAACGTATCTCTTAATTAACTCTTCTATTTCGTCAGATTGTTTATTCATGCACTGTTGTTAGGCTCACTGATCTTTATCCTGATTACTTTATGCACTTCTTTGTAGAATATAAACTTTACATTTTTAAGTTTCCGTCTTTCTTGAATAAAATCCACCATCTCATTGGTCATCCACAGTTTGTTCTTTTGTGCAATTTTAGGCATCAGATATTTTAATGTGATTTCTTTTATAATTTTCTAATAAGTAGCTCAACTTAATTTTGCGTAATTAGTTTTAAGTCTTTGTTCTTATTCTATGATATTATTGTAAATGTTAAATTCAATCTTTCGATATAACTTTAATGATCTCACAAATCGTCCTTGGATTTATTAACAAAAGCAGTTTACAACTGGAAATCAATTTTAGTTATCCAGCCCCTATGAAGTTTTAAAACTACACGCACTCTCCTCACGCGGCAAATGATGGAAATTTTACATTTTACAAATTTTGCATAGGAAGCAAGAACGGCCAACAACAATCTGAAATACCTAAATCTTAACCCATTATTAACTAAGCAAATAATTAATAATTTATATAGAGTTATAGAAAAAGAACAATTTCACACTAATGTTTTGAAACAATACAGTCAAGATGAACGTTGCAAGTTCAGACTCGTTCGAAAAATAATAACTTATTTTAAGCAAGATAAATTTATGCATCACACCGTTTAACTTAAAGAAGATCGGGGTTATAGACTTGTCTTCATCATTCGATACCAATAAACGAAATTAGAACTGAACTAGCCGATCTAGGATACGTCGTACGCAAGATTATTAATATACGGCATCGGGTGACAAAAATTCATCAAAACAGGGAAAATTAACACGCTAACCGGTCATAAATAAACTGACTTAAAAATGGCTTTATTAATACGAATTGCATAGTTAAATGCAAATAGGGTTACAAACCACAAATCAGGAATAACAATATTCATACAACTACAAAAAATGACGTATTGCTCATCTCCAAAACCTATTCTATTGATAGAACACTCATTAAAACACCATGATATACAGGACATTTAAATAATCATCCAGAAAGCACGGCACATAGCGAATCAAAAATTCTATAAAACAAACAAATCTCAAAGCACAGTAATTCAAATATTACTAATCTCTATTAGTTAACTAGAGCAGCAATTTATTGTCCTCCAAGGCATCGCATCTCTACTGAGGAGTACGAAGTATAACAATACAGCTTGGCAATAAATTCATGGACGGCTAAACAAACAACATGGAGATTGCGCGTATTACTCTGAAAGAGAATTGTTTGCTGCGTGCTATTCAAAACCAAATCTAAAATATATATCAAGAAATGAACCAAAATATTAGTTTTCTTCTTCTTTAGGTGCCAACTCCGTGTCGTTTGGCAACAGTTATCATTATTATAATTTTAGAAGCTGCTACTCTGAACAGTTCGCTATAAGTTAATCCGAACCATTCTCTGAGGTTTCATAATTATTATATTCTTCTTTTTTCTGTATTATCGACGGTAGTTTATTATTAACTCTCCCGTGTGGAGTTGGTGTATCTCCCATCGGGAGCGTCTTCGGTTGGTGGATAGGGGAGCGCTTTCCAGATACGGGTGGTACCGGGGGGAAATGAAATGTCCGGCGCAAACTAAAAACCAAAGTAGAGGCTATGAGCAGATCTGTGGGCTTAGACTGGAGCACACGGATCAAAATCTTTCTGAAAGATTACGGCCTTGACGTCAGGTTTCAACCGGCCGTAAAACACACATAGCTAAACATATTTCCTTCTGGTCTAATAGGAGCACAAATAAGGAAAAGATACATAAAGGCTAGGGCGTCCCCCTCAAGCGATAGTCATCGGAATCAAAGTTCTCAAAATGCTAAAGCGCTCCCCGCAAGCGGCGATTGTAGACGCAACGTTACTAATGTAAACATAGCTACTTGGAACATTGGTTCTTTGGCAGGACGCAGCCAAGAATTGGCAGAAATACTCCACAGACGTAATATTAGTATATGTTGTTTACAAGATCTAAAATGAGAAGAGTTTAAATCCAGGGATGTCGGTATGGGTTACCAATTACTGTACCATGCTTCAACAAACTCTCGCAATGGCATAGAAATAGTCTTAGACGAAAAATTTAAACAACACCACGCCTAACCAATTTGGATTTACAAGTGCGGTTGGAACAACAGAGGCCAATGATACAATCAAAATTTTAATGGAAAAGTATAAAGCTCTCCGAAAAAAACCTGTATTTCGTTTTCATAGACCTCGAAAAAGCTTTTGACCCAGTACCAAGACCACCTATATGGCAAGATCTTTGCGCACAGCTAGTGCCAGACTATTACATCCACATTCTCTAAGATATGTACAACTATGTCAAAACCAGAGTTGTAAGCCCGGCAAGTCCCGGTAACAATTTTGAGGTAAAAGTTGGGGTTCACCATGGGTCTACTTTGGGCCCTTTGCTATTTAATCTTGTTATAAACTATGTCACGGCTGAACTCCAGAATACATAATTTTGGACTCGGTTATACGCCGACAATGTAGTACTTGTAACTGAGTCACAGCAGGAAATACAAGCTGACCTAAATGCATGGTGCACTGAGCTAGAACGAAGGGGACTGAGAGTAAGCGGAACCAAAACAGAATATATGTACTGCAACTGTTCTGGTCAAAGTAACGGAACGCGCTCGCTGTATTTTGGAGACATACCCCTCGTCACAGTAGACCACTTCAAACATCTTGGTTTAGTAGTAACATAAACAACTACAACGTGTGAAGACATAAAGAACCGTATAACAAAAGGGAGGTTTAAATGTAGATCTCTATCTAGAGTTATGCGCGACAAAAGGATGCCCATACAGGTCAAAGGAAATGTATATAAAACAGCAATTAGACCAGTTTTACTATACGGATCAGAATGTTGGGCAATGCGCAAAACAGATGAACAGAAGTTCCACGTGGCGGAAATGAAGATGCTACGATGCTCGGGGAGAGTAACTAGTGAAGACAGGAATATATCCGAGGGACATTTAAAGTTGCGAATATAATAGATAAAATATCAGAGAATCACCTGCGTTGGTACGGACATGTTATGCGTAGAGATCCTGACCACATGACTAGAACAGTCACGCAGATAAAATAACCAAAAACAAAACCAGGGCGCTCGTCGACGACCTGAATTGAGACCATTAAAAAATATATTTTTTTTATTAGAAAAAATACATCAACGATCAGAACTATGTACATATTTATACTTAAAATATAAGACACATTGGTTCTATGAGCTGATTTGCTGGCAAGAGGTTTGAGGGATTTAACCTATTGGTATTACCCTGGAGACGTTATTGGTTGAGTAGGTCACAAGGCCATTTCTTATTGAGTCTTTTGAAGGCTGGTTCTTCCAATAAAGGTTCGACTGATGGGTTCGGATGTACTAGAAGACGGGCATGGTGTTTCACTGCACCTTGATGAATTTCCTCTTTTACAGTTGGCATATCTAAGTCCGTATGTAGAGTTAGGTTGGTGACATAACATGGGGCAGTTGCGATCTGTCTAAGAGCCTTAGATTGGAATCTCCTTATAATGCTAGAGCATCCCCATAGTTCCAGTCCGTAAGTCCATATGGGCTTAATTATTACCTTATAGAGAAGTCGTTTGTTATCGAGGGGAAGTGGAGATTTTTGCCGATTAGCCAAGCCATTTGTTTAAATTTGAGGTCCATTTGTTTCCTTTTCTTTGTAATGTGCGATTTCCAAGTTAGCTTTCTGTCTAGATGTAATCCTAGGTAACGAGTTTCGGTAGCGTGTGGTATTTCGACAGTGTTAATATAAACAGGAGGAGGACACTGTTGTCTTCTTAATGAGAAAGTTACTTGAGCAGATTTGCTTTCATTAACTTTAATTCGCTATTGGTTCAGCTAATCCTCCAGGAGGTTTAAATAGTTTTGTAGCTGCTGAGACGCCAGAGCTGGATCTTTATGTGTCGTCAGAATTGCTGTGTCGTTTGCAAATGTTCCTACTTCAACATCCGGGGCTGTAGGCAGATCAGCAGTGTAGATTAGATATAGGAGCGGACCTAAAACGCGACCTTGAGGGACGTCTGCGAAGATAGGAAATATCTCTGATAGTTCTTCGCCATGTTTGACTTGATATGTACGATGTAGTAAATAAGATCTTAGTAATTAGTAGTTATGCGGAAACACAAGCTTGAGTTTATACAGGAGGCCCTTATGCCAAACTTTGCCGAAAGATTCCTTCAAATCTTCAAAGGCTGTATAAATAATATTCAAAGTCGTCAAACGACGACACTGGTGAATAGTCGAGTGATTACGACGAAACCCAAACTGGTGGTCAGGTAAGTGATCCGCTAGCAAGTCATCTTCGTTTATTCGCTTTAAAATCAGTTTTTCCAGAAGTTTTGATATCACCGGCAAAAGGCTTATAGGTCAATAAGAAGCTAGTTCCGTTGGCGGTTTACCTGGTTTAGGTATTAATATGATGTGTGCATGTTTAAATTGGGTGGGCCAGTAGCTCAGACGTAGGATGGAGTTAAATAAGGTTTTTATTAACAATAATTCGGAGTAGGGTAGTTCAGATAGTACTTTTCCGGTAATTAGATCAAATCCAGGTGACTTATTCCTTTTTAAATATTTTATTTCATGTTCTACTTCTTATACAGTAAAAGCTTTAATAGGTGGAGACAGCTGAAGAGGAGCATCTAGGAAATCTTCTACTTCTGGGTTTGGATCATTATTGTGGGGTTGTAAGACTTGTGCAAGATATTCCGCAAATGCTGCCGCATTTTCTTGGTCACACCTGGCGCAGGTACAATCAGGCTTACGAAGTGGTGATATGGTAGGGCTAGGACGTTTAAAACCTTTTGTTGCTCTCCAGATTGTATCGTCTTTGGTGCTTAGGTTCTCCACATAGGCTGTGAAAGTGTTGTTTTTGAACTCTCGTAACTTGGTCTTTAGTTTGGTCATAAGCCTGTTATAGGTATTTTTATCAACGGGATGTTGACTTCTTTGCCATCTGGCTCGTGCTTTTCTTTTTCTTTAACCAGTTCCATTATTTCGATAGGGATATTTTGAGTCTGCCGTTCTTTTAGTTTATATGTGGGAGTAGCAGACCAAGTCGCTTCTTGGACAGTAGTGATGAAAAAGTTTGTCACTTCCTCTATATCAAATTCTGTTTCTATATGCACCGAGTACTGAGATATTTTATGATCAATCAATTCCTTGAATAGATCCCAATCAGTGGTCTTATTATGCAATGTTGGCTTGCTTTTCTTTTTTATTACTGATGTGCTGATGGTGGCGATGACAGGTGTGTGGTCCGAGTTCAGATTGAAGTTAGTTCTAACCTCCGTGAAGTTGATCGAAATTCAATTTAGTATCTAGAAATCTAGAAGATCAGGTACTTTATTCAAGTCTGTGGGCCAATAAGTTGGCTCGCCCCTGGATAAAATGATATACCGTTTTTCGGTAATAAGTTTATAGAGTTCTCGTCCCTTCGTAGTTGTTAATCGTGATCCTCAGTTAGTGTGCTTGGCATTGAAATCTTCGCCAACAATAAAGCGTTGACTTAGGGATTTAAAGAACGGTTGAATGTGGTCCTTGGTGATGTGTCTTGGAGGACAGTATACGGCTGATATTGTTGTCGGTATGTCTTGCATAGTTAATTGGATTGTTGTTGCCTGCAGAAAATCTCTGTCGCACTTTGGTAATTCATGATGGGCTATAGATTCGCGGACAATGATAGCTGATCTACCGTGTGCGTCCCATCCGGATGCTGGGTGTGATATAGTATATAATTAGGTATTCTCATATATAATCTCTCAGTGAAGTGAGTTTCTGATACCAGCAATACATCTATGTTATGTAGTTTTAAAAATAATTCGATTTCAGATTTTTTTGACTGGAGCCCATTGGCATTCCATGGAGCTGTTATTAAGAACTAATCTCGTAATGACAGTTGACAACATATTAAGTATCATGTAGTTTTGGTTAAGTAGTTGTGTAAACATTCCTTTAAATTTTCCAAAAAGTGGGAAAGGGTTATATCTGAATTGTTTTGAGAGGGTTCTTCATAGTTTTTAGTCACTTGTGCGTAGGTAGTTTGGTAACTGAATTGTCTGTAGTCAGTTATGCGTTTGCGTGATTGATCTTGTCCCAAACGATATTTATTTTGTAGCTCGCGGTATACTTGACACTCTTTATAGTTGTCTGGATGTGTGCCATCGCATAAGGTACATTTTGCGTTGGTATTTGGGGTTTTCTTGCAAGTTTTTGTGTCATGTGCTCTGCCTCACTTTACACAGGCGTATGGCCGATTACAGTAGCTGTTAGTGTGGTTGTACTGCTGACATCGTGTGCATTGTACTAATTCAGTGCTTTTTCTCGGAGGCTCTACCGCGATGACTTTATTTTGAAGATATTTTAGGTTGTAGATCTCTTTGTTATCTCTGGCCGGCTCTAAATCCACAAAAAACATTGGAAGTGAAGTTTTTGTAGTTCTTTGACTAATGTTAATTGTGTTTCTGACAGGAAATCCCTCGCGTTCGAGATCTTTTATATCTTGAACTAAAGTTGTAGGATGCAAATATTTGATTAGAACCCTACATGGCTTTTCTTTCTTCAGTTGGTTTGTATGATAAATAATATTCAGATTTTGCATGAATTTAACAAGTTTATTATATAAATCAGATGTTTTTACGGTAATTATATAGTAGGAGGTGGTATAGGTAGTGTTATTGTTGGAGGTGTATTTGACTGTTGCATACTGTCAGTGTTTGTTTGGGGAGTATTATTCGTTTCTAACTGGCTCAGAGGTGCAAATCTATTGGTTTGGTTATCTGTAGCGGCATTTTCTCCAGGTGTTGGCTTGGAGATGCGCTTTCTTTTGTTGCTATGTAGGACTTTCCAGGAATAGTTATTACTGATTACTTCATCTTTTTCGCTGGTTTCGATTAAGTAAGCGTTTTGGGGTTCAGTGACTTTAGCGGTTGCACTTTCGAGTTGCTTATAAACTTGGGAGGATGGCGTATAAAATTGTTGCATACCTGCATTGCAATTATTTTGTTGAAAAGGCAGCTGTTGTTGTTGACCTTTGCTCGAAAAGATTGGAGTAGCGAAGTGTGGCTGTGGTAGATAACTTATCGGCTGCGATGAGTGGCCGATAAGTGCCGTTCAACTAAACATTATTTTAACACTTGGACTTGCGGCCGCACTTTCAATAAAGTCCGTAACTCTCACCGGCACACACAACCTTACTCGTTGAAAGTCAAACTAGGAAATGATTAAAAATATATGAAGACAAAAGTTTTAACACCTGAGATGATTCAAATGCGCCCAGAATGGCGAAAAAGAATCAAAAGGCCCGACCAAAAAAAAATGGAACATAACGGCACGGAAAATTATTAACTGTAGTTTAGTGTAATTTTTCTCCCACTACCCAAAATATTTTAGCTTTCGTTCCTTTATATTTTCCCATTTGTTTTAGTATCACCATTTTGGTTATAAAATTTATCTATGATATTTTAAAGGTCCTTTTATACACCCACATTTCAAATGTATCAATTTTCTTGAAACTTATTACGTTTAAGGCCAAACTGCTGCTTCGTACAACAGAGTAGGTTGTTTACTAATCAGATCCTTAGTTTCAAGCTCAAATCTTTGCTGCATAAGACTCTTTTGATTTTAATAAATTTTAGTTGAACTTTTTCTGTTCTTTCATTGATTTTGTAAGTACAGTGGTGTTTTTGGTTTTGTTATCGCACTAAGATGGCTATTGACTTGTTCCGTGTTTTTTAAATTAAAGGTTTTCATTTCTTCTACGAGTTTTTGATATTATTATCAATTTGGTCATTCTAATATTAAGTGTAAATTCGTATTCTTTGCCACGTGCGGTTATTGGGTTAATTAGATTTTTAAATCTTTAATGGTGCTTGCCAAGATAACCGTGTCGTCGGCATATTTAATGTTATTATTTGGTGTTACATTAACCTTTATTGCAGTTACATTTCCTTTGAAAGATTTTGTAAGGATTTATTCAGAATATAAATTGAAGAGAGTTGGTGACAACACACTTCCTTGTTTTACTCTTTTTTTATTTTTATTATCGATGCGTATTGTAACATTTTGACTATAATAAAATTTTGATATAATCGGAAGATCTCTGTAGTCTAGATGTTTCGACTTAAATACACTTATTAGTTAATCGTGACTTATTGTAATCGATAAAGCATGCATATACATCGTGGTTCAAATCTAAGCATCTCTGAATCAATACATTAAATGAGAAGAGAGTTTTTTGAAATGCACATTGATTGTCGCGTGTATCCTTATTGAACTTCTGATATATTCGGTTATGGATGACTTTAAGGGATAATTTTAGTGTAGGACAAACTATTGGTACGATAATCATTACATTATTTAGCGTTTGTTTTCTTGGGTAAAGGGATAAAACCATTTTTTAGGAATATTTTATGATCTATATATTTTATTGAATATATTGACCAATATGTCCATATGTTCCATATTAATAATTTTCAGGATATTGAGAGATTGTCAGGTCAGGACTTTTTCCATCTTTTGCACTTTCAAGAGCATATAATAATTTTACTTAATTTGTAGGTATTTATTTTCTCTAAACCAGTTCTATTATTAACAAATAAATCTTTAGTGTATTCTCTCCATCGTCGAAATTTGTCTTTTATATTTAGTTGTCTGATTCTTTTTTGCAAGCTTGCTAATTTTTACACTTTTTATGATGACTGAATAAATTATATTTCTTCTCAAACTCATGAATGTCTTAACAATTGTCTAAGTATTATTTCTCTTTTGCTTGTTTTATCTTCTTTCTGATATCTTTTCTTATTTCGTTATATTTAAGTGTACTTTTATTTTATATATCCTTTTTTGATTCATCATATTTGTGTTTTTGTAGTGTAGGTTTGTCTAATATATCTTTGCGCGGATTAAGTATGCCATTTCTCAGTGCTTTCTATATTTTGTTAATACCATCATTGTTATTGTTCATAAGTTTTATTTTGCACCATTTTCCTGCTAACTGGTGTTTTTAGCAATATTATGTCTAATCTAGGATTTCTTTTCTGTTTTCTATTTTTTTATTTTAACTTTTAGAATAACTAGGATGTAATCTGATTTCAAACTACCTTATCCGGTCTGTCTGCAGGGATCGCTATGTGCATAACCTTCTATTTGCTAATTTAAGCCAAATATTAGTTACAAGCAACCGTTTTTGCTGACAAAATTGCATCTTCATGTCTTCATGTAGGATTGTGTGCACAAATCCTACGGAAATGCCAACTTTAAAGGCGATGTGTTCTTGAAATAAACCGCATGATTCTATCTGTTCGTAGCCCTGAAAAAAAATTAGAGGTGTTATAATTTGAAGGCATCTCGTAGGTTATCCTGTTGTCTATTGCACACTGTTTAGCCATTTAGCTTCAGTGACTTCTTAAATACTAATTTTTATTCTACGCATTTCTTGCATGATCTTACTGCACTTTTAGGTTCATACATGCTTTTTGCATTTTACATAGTTATTCCCATATTTAACCCAGAAATTCTTATCACTATCTGGCCATCTAAGCCCCTCCAGAAACTTGGGGTCATAATTTTGTAAATTGAGCTATGATAAGATTTGTGCTAGGGAAATTAAAGAGGTATTTTTTCCTTTGCCTTCTTCATCGTAATATTATAACCACTCAAACTGTTCCATTTATGCTTATGATATTCCAGTTATAAATAGGCCCAAAATTATTTCTTTTACGCTTCAAGCTAGTTCTGGTGCCGCTGCTGGATTGCGCCAGGGTGACGATATAAGTACAGATTACATATGCCATAGATTGTGTTAGAGGATTAGGACTTAATTCTTTTCGGTGTTAGGAGAAAGGTAATCAAGGCTCGCATGGGTTCCTTGAAGTAGACCTATCTTCAGCGGGATCGCAGATAGTGCCTACCTGCTACCCTACTACGGTCCCAGTGATCGTTACTAGACTACGTAGTAACGAAAAGAATAATTAGTACATATTTAAATATCAGATCAAATTTTGATTTATTCTTCGATTACTTACAGACTGTGCTTTAAACACACCAGTTGCAAACTATTTCAAAAATTATTAGACTTCCATAGACCCTGAATTAAATGAGAAACATTATATATTATGTTACTCACTTAACCTGCAACGACCAGGCCAAAAGTTTAAAAACCAAATTCCGCTAATTCGAAGAACTGGAAAAACTTGGGCCAGACCTGATACTGATCAAGCAAATGCCTTTGCTAAACACTTTGCACAAGTTGGGTGTAAAAAGTGGTAATAAAAAACAAAAGGATTTTGCAATGTGCCTTGTCAACTACCAATCCCGATTAAGCCGCTTTTGCTTGCTGTAGTCTCTCGGTTTTCGTCTTATAGTTGGATACATTTTATGTAACTTACCCAAAAAAACTTTAGTTTTGCTCACTACAATATATAATAGCATATTACGACTTTGTTACTACCCAATTTTGTGGTAATTTGCCTTAAAATTATAATAATAGTCTGGAAAGCAATCTGCAGACTCAATATCATGTCGACCAATAAGTCTGCTCCCGCTAATTTTAAAAATATTTGAAAGGTCTATATTGTTATTTATTGTATTACCACAGATATCCCAGTTCGTTATATTATTGTGTAAGTTTTTTTTGTATAAAATTTATGCCAACGGTTATGTTACTAATTTTCTGTATCTGTTTATAGTACTGCAATTTATTTTAATAGTACTGTTAACTAGACTTTGTGGTATATTATTTGGCTTTGAGATAGTCTTGTATTTGTATTATAATGCTTGACTAATTTATCACTCCATACATAAATATTGGAGTGGGTTTGGTAAGTGATGTGCTGGTATTTGTTTAAGCTTTCTATTTGTTATCAGTAGTTGTTAATGGGTTATATTTATTGTTTCTGTTGCCTTTCCATTTGCATCAAGATAAAATTATTGTTTTTGATTTCTTCTACAGAAGGAGTTTATTTTAATTATGGCTTTGAAGTAGATGCTTTTAATATTTCAGATACAACTACAATAGGCGTATTAATTAAACAAGCAAATGGAAATATTACGTCACAAAATGCGGTTTGTTATTATGATGTAATAATATTTGACACATTTAAGTTGGCCATTGAAATTTATTTCTGGATTTTTATAGAAAAGTAGGAGAGCGTCTATGTTTAATTAATCGAAATGATAGTAAAAAATTCAATAAATTATTATGCATTTATTTAAATGCTTTAAATGGCTATTCTAAGTGGTGTTCGCCAGGGTGACGATATAAGTACAGATTACATATGCCATAGATTGTGTTAGAGGATTAGACTGAAATGAGCTTTATCGGTGTTAGAGAAAGGTAATCAAGGCTCGCATGGGTTCCTTGACTAGACATATCTTCACCGGGATGGCAGATAGTGCCTACCTGCTACCCTACTACGGTCCCAGTGGTCCGCCCAGACTGTGCTTTAAACACACCAGTTGCGAACTATTTCAAAAATTATTAGACTTCCATAGACTACACCCTGTATTAAATGAGAAACATTATATAGAGTCGCACCAAAAGTTTAAAAACCAAATTCCGCTAATTCGAAGAAATGACAAAACTTGGGCCAGATCTTATAGTGAGCAAGCAAATGCCTTTGCTTAACAGCTTTGCACAAGTTGGGTGTACAAAGACCGGTAATTCAAATTTGAACAAAACTGATGTTCAATGCTGTCAACTTCAAATCGATATGAAAGCCGCTTTTGACTTGCTGTAGGAACTTATACGGTTAATTCGTCTTATAGTTGAATACATTGTCATGTAACTTATGGAAAAACTTTAGTTTCTCACTACATATATAATAGCATATTACGACTATTGTTAATACCCAATTTGTGTAATTTGCCTTAAAGATTATAATCCATAGTCTGCGAAAGCATATCTGCAGACTCAATATCATGTCGACCAATAAGTCTCTCCCGCTAATTTTGAAAATACTGTGAAAGGTCTATATTGTTAGTCGGATTGATTTTACCACAGGGATCCCAGTGATCGTTATATTAATTGTGTAAGTTTTTTTTATAAAATTCCATGCCAACGGTTTACTAAAGAATTATTCAAATGTCACCTGTAAGTACTGCAATTTATTTTAATAGTACTGTTAACTAGACTTTGTGGTATATTATTTGCTTTGAGATCAGTCTTGTATTGTGTAGTTCAATAATGCTTGACTAATTTATCACTCATACATAAATATTGGAGTGGGTCTAATAAGTGACCGTGCTGGTATTTGTTATGCTTATTGTATCAGTAGTTGTTAAATGGGTTATATTTATTGTTTCTGTCCAACAAATTTGCATCAACGATAAAATTATTGTTTTGATGTTCACAGAAGACTCTTATTTTAATTATGGCTTTGAAGTAGATGCTTTAATAGTTTCAGATACAACTACAATAGGCGTATTAATTAAACAAGCAAATAGGTTAATATTACGTCATCTAAATGCGAGTTTGTTATTAATGATGTAATAATATTTGACACATTTAAGTTGGGTCCCGTCCAGAAATAATAAAACAGGATTTTTATCAGAAACAGTAGGAGAGCGTCTATGTTAAATAATTAATCGAAATGATAGTAAAAATTCCACAAGGTAAATTCACTATTCATTATTTAACATGTTTTAAATGGCTATTCTAGGAGTGATAATTCTAACAATTTTCCAATTTTCCACTTAACCAGGAATGAGCTTTATCTGAAAAGATAATTTTTTGCCCAAATTTTACGTTGCTCTATAAAGCAAAGTTACATTTTGTTGATTTAAAAAATATTTTAAAAGACTAAATTACAATTTGTGTAAAGATGCTAACCATTAGAAGTTGCTACTGTAACTGTTTGAACCAGAGCTATCTCTGAAATTATGTAATGTTATGTAATTCACTATTCACAAACATGAAACAAGTTGGAGAGATAATTTAATAATAAACGGAAGACAGGTATAAGAAGGTGATAAAGAAAGGAAGAACAACACGCTTGCATTAAAAAAGGACTTTTATATTTGTACTAGATGATGCAGGGGTAAGATGCTAACCAGAGATATGGCGCTACCGTAGAGCTGTTTGAACCAGAGCTTCTCCCGACCTAAGACTGCTGTATATATAGTGAGGAACCATAACAGATTCAGTGTTATTACGATGCATAATCTAGACCAGAAAAGGTCACGACCGGTAACGTTCATATGTGAACATGAATACTGAAAACTGACAAATGTTGCCTCGGAAACTAGACTTCTAATAATGACCCAACGTCTCTTGTTTTTACCATATAGGCTTATCTTGGACTCGTCGGTAAATAGTATCTGACTGAAATGGCCGAGATTTCAATCGAGATGTTCGCGAGCAAATTTTAGTCGCCTTTGTTTTTGGAGTGCTCGTCAGTTTGGGAAGACGCAGCTGCCTTTTTTGGAGTCAAGGTGGCCGCCATAAGTCTTCTCACTGTCCAAGCGCTGGCGACCACATCTCTGACCACACTCAGCTCTTGCTTAAGGTCAATTCCAGTCATATGTTGATTTCTGAGGGATATTGAGACTTATTTTTGTGAATCACTCAAGAGCTGTGCTTTAGATAAATTACCAGATTAAAAGCATAATATAGGCCAATCACAGTCGCCGCACACGTGCGTTCCAATTAGCAAGATTCGTAAAACCCCGTTTGTGATGCATATTTCTTTTAATGCGTCATCCGGTTAATGCAATAGCATTTTCCTTATATAATGGCATAGAAAAGGTAATAAACTTACATGACCAATGTAGTGAACCCTTCCTTACTAGTCAAGATGTACGACCTAGGTGTAGTATGTCGCCCACACTTCTTAACATATACATTAATGACGCCCTTCGTAAACGGAAAGATACTAGCTCTAGAGGTATACGAAAAATCAACTGTATACTTTTGCTGACGACTTAACTATAATTCAAGACAATAAGCTTGTCACTAGATAGATAAAAATATGATTTGATCATTTCAAACCAGTAGACAAAAACTATGCCGTTCCAAGAAAAGGAATTAGTCTGGACAAGGTTATTATTAAATATTCAACTAGTCGAACAAGTTAATCATTTCAACAACTAGAAATGTGTCGCAAGATACGACATAAACTATGATATTGGAACCAAAACGCATAAATTTCAACACGTGCAAAATTTATGACATTGGCAGTCCTTGTGTTGCTGTATGATACAGAAATACGGGTTTTAAAACAAAAAGATCAATCGCACATCCAAGCTTACAAGATAAAATTTTTGGGACACACTAAAGAATATTCTAGAGTCTACAAGATCAAAAACCATCTATTCTAGCAATAATTGAAGCCAACAAAAGTGACTGAAGACCACAGGTCGAAAATATGGAAGATCAAAATTACCAAAGTTTGTTTACAAATATCTTGCTGGCGGAAAAAGAGACTTGGGTACACCAAGAAGATCGCAATAGATGAGAGGTCTTGTGGCCTAAATCTTGAGTGGGTAAAGTTGATGTCTGTAAAACTTTTAGTAATAGATCTATTATTTTTGTGCGTAGAGTTGTAATAACAATTAATTTCAACATAACTATTAAATGAACGCGCGTTTAAATTTAAGTTAATTTATATCCCAAAATCTTGTCTTCCACTATATTGACATCACTAGTTGAATTTGAAACCTGAACAACGACTTCATGACACTACGTCATATCAAATTATACATTCTTGTCTTTAATTAAGTACAGGTGACACAAATATTAAAAAAGAAATAAACTAAAAGATTCATAAAACTGACAATAACACTCAAGAACGCTGTCTATTGTAAATGATAAAAAATAAATACATTTGCACCTCAATAAAGCTCTAGAAAATGAAAAAAGGTTTTAATAAAAGGAATTAAAATAAAACTCAGTTAAAATTTTCAAGTCAAAACAAGTTGAAATAAATATATTACATTTGCATCTAAGTAAGACAATAAAATAAAAGGTTAAGATGAAGATACAGATTTAAAAATACTGAAGACTTTTGCCTGCATCTGACCGTGGCATGTTCAACTTGCCTATTAGTTGTAAAAAAGTATGCCCTCCATACCAATCTCATTTATACGATTTGTAAACGTTAAAACAACAGTACCAGCAAAATTTATGTTGGCTGCACAACCATTCACTGGCTTGAAAATGATATTATTTAATGTAGTCACCGTCAGCGGTCGCGATCTTCTCGAACCGTGACCTAAATCTACTGCAGACCAACATAACTTCCTCCTTATCCATGTATGCCTTTATCATAATGGAAACCTTTAAACTGCCTTGGTGTTATGATACCTTTCATAGACCTTCACCTTGACCATATCCCACTTGTAGTAAAGTGAATTACAGACATAGCTGGAGAGTGTCCAAAATTCGGAGGACTAGTGGTAATACAAATTGTTGTATAGCACTGTTTGGGTTTTCTTGGCTTGTGGGCTGAAATAGAGCCGTACTGGACCCAGCGACCATTTTCTCTATGCAAAACTTGACAACTGTCTGTATCACGTTGATATATGTGTTAGGGGACATCTTCAAACTTTTCTCATAGAAGTGGGTGTCATGACAGCCCCATTGCTGCTCACAAGCTTCAGCACTACCACAAACGCGGAAAGCTGTATTTACATGACGGCAAGCACTTCGAAAGCATCTTGGTAAAGTCTACGCTCCTTTTAACGATTTACTTTTCTGTTCTAAATGAAGTTCATTTTGCCTGAAAAGAATCTCGATGTCATTTACAGTGCTCGGGCCTATGAATCATGTTAATAGTATTTTTTCAGTCAATAGTTAGCGGTCATTTATGACTTGTAGTGTAGGTTCTAATGCACTGCTAGACTGTCAATTGCGAATGAATTTATTATTTCTCTAGCTGTCAGATTGCTTGCTGTGAGTTTTCCTGTCAGAAGTTAGCTCCTTCTTGGTTATGCCGTAAACTTGAGTCTTTTTGTAGCCAAATAACACAGTAATTTTTGACAGTGATTTTTCGGCGCAAAGGGATTACAATAGTAACATTCTTGGCTTATTTTGTCGACAATCGTAGATTGTTGATTATGTAAAGCTAATTTGTTGCCTTACCTAATAATATAATGCACTTTCGACTTTTTTACAATACCAGCTAAAAATTTTCGAATTTACCTCGACGAGCATGTGCATTGCCTTGAAAGCATTAAACAGTAACATTTACAAAATTACAATGACACTAATAAACAATCTATACATTTACTAAAAATTGTACCAGATACAAGAAACACTGTACGCAGCCTCAGTTGCTTCCAAAGGAAGCACTTTACGACGTCGTATAATCCTTCCAACATTGTTTCTATTATTCCAAATGTTCTGCTAAATTTTATTGGAATCGCGAATAACTGTCTCGTCGTATTGAACCGAATCTCGCAGATCATACTGAATTTTTTTTTAAATTAGAAAACTTAAGAGTAGCCAGAAGCCACAGAACGACAAATTTAGACTACAAGGAAGCTGAGGTAGTCGCAACAAAAATGTTCTGCACGAGATATAACAAATAGGCAGGCACGTTGTCGTTTTTCAAGATATCTGGTTTATTTGTAAGTCTAAAGTCAATAATAACTTTCAACACCACACTTCTTCTGTCATGGTAACAGTTATTTTGCCATGTCAATATTCATGCTAGGATTTTTTCAAAATTTTGCACACTTTAGTTCATAGGATCGCTAGCTTATGTTCTAATTCTTGAACTCTTATTTGTTAATGCCTGTGTCCTATAGCCCGTAAATTTTTAACATTCTGTGATGTAAGCATCGTATCATCGACAACTTCAGCCACAGCCAACGGTTCTCGATTTACATATAACGCAATTTTTAAAACACTACCTCAATAGGCTTTGCTCGATCGACCAAAACATAATTATAATTTTGAATCAGCTGATTTCCAATCAAATACGATAAAATGATGGCAAACAGTACTGGAATCTGATTATGGCGAATTATCTATGCAAGAGATCGATGGCAACAAAACATCGTAGAATAAACACAAATAACAAGTTATAACTGGCGCAAAATATTCACATTACTGGGCTATCTCGCATAATAGCAAATAACAGATCCAAGGCGTTAAACAAAGGTACTTCAGATAATACAAATTCAACAAAAATAATTCTAAAAATACCGAAACCTCCTTCTGTATTTATGTTTGTGGTAATAAATGATAAGAAAATATTTGATAACTTATCTAAAGTCCCGCCAGATAAAATATATCAATGTAAAGCACAAACGATACAGTTCACATTCCTCAGATGTATTCGTCAAGATTATAACACATTTAAATGAAAACAAAATTATTCATCACACATATCAGATGTGTCTACTATTCGATTTCCGTCGCAGAAATTAAAGATAAACTGCAAAAGAATGGCATACGATTTTCAATCTCATAAACACAAGGCTAAGAAAAAGTGAACTACGTCTAATACTAATCTATGTTGACTTTGGACTACAACAAAATAACAACACGATCTTAAATTTCTATGTAATAATCAAATCCACATAGAACTACCTAATAAAAGAAATGTGTCGTACATTGCACAATATTTAAACTACATGAACACTTATACGTACTGCAAAAGGCCCGTCAAATGGTTGAAATACGATGGTAGCCACAATTTAACAATGCCGGAAATCAAAAGATACGCCTGTCAGTTGTGCTTTTTGCGAAAATAGTCACACTGCTTAGTCTACAAAAGGCTTGCAAAAAAACAGAGGTAAAATTGGAAACTTGAGCTATCAAATTCGAAAACATCTCACTCCACAAATTGCAAAAAATACCCACAAGAAACAATTACACATATTTCGAACAGACTAACTTAGAAACCCAGTTGACCACATTCCTCCGTAAACTTAAAACAATATTTTCCCACCCAATCAACCAAAATAGTATGATCCTCACCATGCCAACTACTGTTATCGGCAAAATAATCCAATAATAAATTCTTTTTTATTACGTTTTACTTCTTCGAATGCTAATGGTTTATATAGTCTACCCAGGTATACTATCTCTACGAAAAAGAAGGCTAATCACTACTAAAGGAGGAAATCTATTAAAAATCACCAATAACATTAACTGTTTGTTTCTTTTTACCGTAGAATCAACATACTAACCGTCCGACTCAGACAAGCTGTCAGACCTTATTGACTTCTTTGTAGTCAAAGGTTTTTTACTAAACTACCTTGATGTTACACCAAATTCAAATCTCCCATCTAATAAAACTCCTGTAATAGCCACACTAAGTACTCATGTTACCTACAGAACTGACATGGCTGAGCTTATTTCATATCAAGCAGTTTGACAGTCTCATATTATATATTAATGTACATATGAACCTAGACTTCTATCTAAAACATTCCGACGATCTCGATACTGATACAAACTTCATAACTTTAAGTAATACAAAGTAAATACAATGACCAATATACCATTATACTGACCGCTACTTCCAAACCAAGTGCGAACTAAAAATATCCACTTACTACTCGACCAAATTCGGAGTTCTCTAAGGTAGTGGTGCTGGAGTCACATCTTTATCTAAACTTTATTACTGACGTTTCAACAACAGTCAACACCCAAATTGCCAATTTTGCAGACTATACCGCATTAATTGTTACTAATAAAAACCATCAAGTATCTTCTAATAACCTTCAGTAACACTTCAGTTCCCTCGCAACCTGGCTCAACAAATTTAAAATCACTATCAATCAACTCAATATAGGCTGCTCTTCACATGAGCTCTTCTGATCTGCTATTCACGCGAAGGACCAACTCGTATATTGATTCTTCTGTTTTCTTCATTAGAGATTGTTGTATGTCTTTGTTTGGTTTGTTATTTTGTTCCAGATTTTTCTATTTATAACTTTCCTTCTCCAGTTGTCAATTCCCATGGTTCTGATTTCTTCAATAGCTTGGTCTTGGTATCTTATCTTTGGTCTTCCTCTTGATCAATTTTTTAGGGTTTCAGTTCTTTTTTCCGGATATATTTGAACTATTTTAACTATTGAGTTTTTATAAATCTGATAATGTCTTCTTTATTGATTTAGCTTTATAAGTACCTGTTTTGGACCGAATATCTTTCTTAGTACTTTTCTCTAGTATCCTTAGCTTTTCTCTATCGCTTCTTGTGATGCACATAGTTTTTGCTCCATACGTTGCAGCTAGTCTAATTACTGCTCTGTATATTTTATTTTAGTTCTTTTATCTCTTAGTAGCATAGTGGTATTTCCAGCATGCTCTTTTTCCGGCTTTCGCTAGTTTGATTATTTCTGAGCTTCTGTTGTTTCTATTATTTACAGTTACTTTTAGATATTTAAAGTAATCCACTGTCTGTAGTTTGTAATTTTAAATTCTGCAGAGCTGTGTGGTTTTCTCCAACGTAAAATATTTTTTCGTTAATTTTTAGACTCTTCTCTTTATGTTCTACTGGTAGTTTTAAAAATGCATCTTCTAGAGATTGCTTATCTCTTGATATCAGCGTTATATTATCTGCATATTCTATAACGTGAACTGAGATTTGTGTAAGTGGCTTGTCAAATGTTGAGTTTTTCACCGCATCATCTGGTATGTCCATGTTCTTCATTACGTTTATGAGTTGAAGTTCATTCACACTGTCAAAGACTTGCTTGAAGTATATGAATATGATGTGTAGCTCATTATATGTGCATCTTTCTTCGATAATTTGTATCAGTATATCCATTGTGCCGATTGTTGATTTACTCATCCTAAGTCCTTGCTGGTATTATCCTAATTTCTCCTCTATATACCGAATTAGTCTATTTCTTATTGTTAATTTTAATCTATTTCTCTAATCCATCGGTAATGTCGTTTCTCTTCATATTTCTATTATCAACTTATATATCCTTTTTAGTACTTTTTCTCCTCCACTTTTGAATAGTTCACAGCTGATTTCATCTAACTCAACTGCTTTGTTTAGTTTCATCTGTTTTACTACTTTTGGAAACTTTTAGTAATTAGATGCTTTTCCTACGGTGTCTCTATCGTCCATTATATCTTCATGTGCTTTTGTAGCATAACTTTATAAAGTTTGTCTCCCAGTATTCTTTCTTAATCTTGGGTATTATTTTCTTATTCGCGTATGCTCATTACAATCCACTATCATCGGCTAAAAGATTACATCGCGGCAGCGCAAATTGTTTTCATTAACATTGGTTCGTTCACATCGGGACATACACTGAGCATTTTTTATTAGCTTCGAACAATGCCCAGAACATCGTGTAGATGCTTCTCGGATTATAATTCCGTGGTCCGAGTTCAGAAACTTTGACGTTTCGTTCGCAAATGCGGCGGACACCTTTGGAAAAAATCTTTTAAGCACTAAGTGACTGTCACTCATTTACTCTATCTTCATAACGTGATTGGGGGTCCCTGGGTTTCCCAGCCTTTAACTCCCAACGCATTGGTGACATCTGATGGGTAGTGGTTGTCCTGCTTCACAAGCTGCCCCCGCACCGCTTTATGGGGAATCAAGATCTTCGGGCGCTTGTGGCGAGCCTCCCTGTCAACGTCATGGTTTTGGACGCTGGCATGAAGCTGTTGGGAGATACTCTTGGATGGTTTCCACGTTGGCGTCGCTGTAGAGGCTGGTATTCCTGACATACCACGTAGCGCCATTGTAAGTGACTGTCCCGTGTGTTTTCGCTTTTATACTCGTGTGAGTATGGTAGGGATGATGTTGGGCGACCGTTGTTAACATCACCGGTATGGTAGATTACGTAATGGGGCTAGCTAACGCCAATCGGGTCGTTGCCGGTAATATTTCAGCATTTTCTGACCTTCTCTCTCTTTCTCCGTACCGCGGTCTGTTTTTTGCCCCTTAAGAGCGATACATTATATAGAGAGGCGGTGGAGATTTATAAATATTAAAATAATATTAACAGGGATGGCGGATTCAATCTACCTAAATCTTGGTTTATCGCACTTAAGGGGCAAAAAACAGATCGCAATAAGGGCAAAGAGCGAGTGACGTCAGAAATTGCCAAAATATTAACGTCAGCAGCTAGCCCGATTACGTTACCTACCATCCCGGTGACGTCAATAACGGCCCTTCCCAACATCATCCTTACCATACTCGCACGAATATAAAAGCAAAAACACACGGGACAGTCACTAAATTTTTAGAAGATTTTTTCCGAAGATGTCCGCCGCAGTTGTGGACGAAACATCATGAGTTTCTGAACTCCGATCACGGCCTTATAACCCGAGAACCAATCACACGATGTACCATAACACCGACCGTAGAAGCCTTCGCGTCTATTTAATGTCTAGGACAGTTTCTTATTTTTTATTTATTTCCAATTCCTTAATAGTAAAATATATTACGTTTATTTGTATAATTAAAACCACTCTTTGTCATTTTCATGTTGCTCAACGATTCATGTTTAGTAGTCTGTATAAACAATATATATATATATATATATATATATATATATATATATATATATTCCTTAAACCACTACTATTAAATAATTAGACCTTCACCTGTCCTACGATCATGTACTCTAGCTTCTAGTGTTTCAGCGCTGATTTAACAAACAAAAAGTATTTTCGCTGAAACACTAGAGCAACATTAAAGACCACTGATTATTAATCATGTGGCAGACCGACGAAAATCATTGTCAAGGCTAATTTTAGTTATTTTTTAGTATTTATTTACGTAGACACTGATAATTTGTATTTACTGGATACACTAGATAAACTGTTATTGTTACTATAAATACATATATCTTAAATATAGAACAAAGACAAATTTCAAAAGCCGAATGCATCGCAGCAATATTTAATGAATCAGCGTTAAACATACGGTGCCGGATATTATGCTAATAAATCAAATTTAAATTTCCAGCTGAAAAAGCTTTTACCTATATGGCCATCGTAATCGCCGCGGAAGCCTAATAAAATTGATATAGGACCACTTTTATAACAAAATTGAATCTTAGCATCAATGTTGGAAAATATTTTAAGGCACTGCTTAGTACGAATAAAGGTTGTAACGTGAAATATGCAAACTAGTCATGTATATGATTTTAATAGTCACGTGATTTGTAGAACTATTTGCAAAAGTTTTGATAAAAACAGTGTGTACATATTTATTTACATTACTGAAACTACTACTTTATAAATGAACTTTATTGAAGCAAATTGTATATGTATTTTATTACACAGGAACATTAAAACAAATCTTTAAATTTTAACGTAGACACTAGTGGCGTCAATCAATTTCTTCAAACAGTCGGCAATGAAACGCACGATTTTCTGAATAAAGTTGTTTGGAATATTGCTAAAAACCTTCTGAATCAGTACCTCCATGGTCTTCCATGTATGAATCTTTGTCTGTACATCCCATCTTTCGCGTAGCCCCACAGGTAAAAATTACGTAAAATGAGATCTGAACTTCTTGTTCATATCTAGGAACAAATTTGTATCCCCTTACCCGTCATTTCGGGATCGCGTGATACATCAACGAAATCACCGATGTAAACATATATATGCACTAGACTTGTGCATACCAATTTCTACTAGATCTTAAATACGACGTGCGTTCAAGTTCTCCAATTTTTTTTCTTAACGGTGAGAGTAAGTAGAAAAATGCGATTACTTTTAAAACGCGCTAGAAATAGAATGTACACAGGTTGAATTACCGTTATTGCAGTGAATGTCGTTTGGTATACTTCAAATGGCGACGTTTCGAACAATGTGTTTTCTTCTCTTGTGTGGTGATCTCAATTAATCGACAATTGAGTGAGACATGTGATAAAGGCGTTCATAATGAACCTAAGCATCCTCGGCCACGAACCAGCCGGGCGGAAACCATTATTGCGCGAGTAGAGGAAGTTGTTATGGAAGTCCGTCGATTAGGTGTGCATGATATCGCCTCTAAACTTGGCGTAGAATATGTGGAGTCCGTTTGTATGATGATCTGAAAATGCGGAAAGTCCCTTCAAGGTGAGTCTCACGAATGCTGACCGACAAACGCAAGATGCGCGGTGGCATTGTCTCAGAACATGTTGACACGTGATGCCGCCATGAATTGTCAGCCGAGTTTTTAATCGTAGAATGTATTGCATAAAGGTTCGTATTTCTGTCGAAAATTGGTAGTAAACGATGAAGATCATTTTGATAAACAAATCAGTCGCATTTTGAGACACCAAAATTCTTAGACAACCTTTATGCCCTCATAGAGTAACCGGTTGATAGGAAATTTAGACCGAACGTGCCATTAGGTTATATTTTTGCAAAGACGCTGCTAGCAAATAATATTACAGTGGCTTTAGAGCAGTACAGAAATTTTTTTGAGCAAAATTGATGAACTTGTCCTAGAAGAAAATTTCTTTCAGCAAATATTGCCTGATTAAATAATGTCAAAAGGTGATGTTATCGATTGGTCTCCCTCGTTCACCAGGTTTAAATTCCCCCGACTTCTTTCTGTAGAAATATCGGGCCTTGGAATTAATTTTTTGTAAAATGAAATGTTTATTTAGAAAACATATATAAAGCACTCTCTTTCGTTAGCTACAATTTTTCTCTTTTTTCTGGCAACAGGTGAATTCCCCGGAAAAGAATTGCTTGGCCTTTGATGCAATCCATGAATTGATCCATTTTTTGATATCTTCAAAAGAGTTGAAGTGCTGTTAGTATAGTTAGATAGTAATCAAAAGAGGCAATGTCTGGGTGGGATAAGATATCCTATCGAAATGTTTCCAAACAGTTTTGACTTGTTTTGCAGCATGTAGCAGAGCATTATCATGCTAGAAAATAACTTTTGTGTCTTTCAGTGTATTCGGGTCGTCTTTTTTCAACACTCGGTTCAATTTGATCATTTGTTGTCGGTAACGATACTAAAAAACTACACCCTTCTGATACCATCAAATACAAACCATTACTTCGAACCATAATGTTTCGCTTAGGCGTCGATGTTGAGGTCGGTGGTAATGCTTGGCCGAGAATACATCTGACTTTTCTGCGCTTAGCGTTCTCGTAATAAATCCATTTTCTATCACCAATCACAATACAATGCAAAAACTCCTCCTTTGTGTGCCTTTAAAGCACGGTCGATAAATGAATATTTAATTTTGCATCTTCAAACACTTTCAGTTGAGCCGGACGCTTTGTCCTCCATATTAAAATCACCGCTTTTGAATTGTCAAAACCAATACTCACAAGTTTAACATGTTTACCATAAACTTTGGACAGCCAACAAAGACTTTCAGCTGCCGATTTCTTCAAACAAAAAAGTAACGCTTGTCGCAAATTGTGTTGTGTTTGTACGAAACTCAACATACTTAAAGTTCAAAAAATAACATGGTTTACAGTTTACAAAATTACACATATTCAAAATCCAAACCTAATGATGGTGGTTAGCCATAATTCTGATTGCAGTATGGCAAGAAATACCAGTAAAGTCATGTGTAGTGAATCCTTTAAAATTAATTACTAGCCCCGACATTTAAAAGAAAAGGTTACGCCAATAAGATTAGCACAATTACATAACTTAAAGATAACATTTGAAATTCAATTGAGTAGATTTTCCGCAAAATGTGTAAACACGTAATCAAGAGAGCTCTCCTTTGTAACATGGCAGAGACAACTATTTGCTATTTTTGGTTGTCCTGAATGTAGATCATGACTTGTATGCATGTACCCATGGTTAAATTTCAAATGGTCTAGAATGAAAGTAAGTAATCCTAAAGTACAGCATCTAAATTAGATTTAATTTCCATTCTGGCTTTTCCTACCAAATAAAAAATTATATTTTATATTTATCAAAATTTGAAAACAGAGATTTTTTATTTTTATGTTCTTAAAAACAGGCGTCTTGAACCAACAATCAATTTTTATAGAAGGGTTAACATCTAAAACATATAAAAAAATTAAAGTAAATTACCCCCTATTTATCATAGATAATGACTTCAGAGATGGCGCCATTCGAATTACTTAAAGTGAAGATGCTATACTTGTTCAAGTATCAAATTTGTTTAATCAAATTTAAAATACTTGTTTCATAACTGATAATTTGTTTGAAGTGTTTGCTATAAAAAGATTTCTCAGGTGATATTTTATTTTTAAACTGCGCTAGGTCACGTATTTATACCAGAAGTTACCAATGCGGAATACGACCGTACTCTAATCGGTTGAGCAACGTTTCAGGACCCCAGCCTCCATTCCCGTAGGCAGTAAACAGGGCCAGCATTTAGCCTCAAGTGTTGGACCATTATGACTCAACCATGTTGACCAAACAAAATCCAGTTCAGATTCAAGCACTTCAATTTATTTCTTATGCTGAACACCAAATGAACTTGGAAGACATCTCTCTTGATCATCAAATGGAATGACCAAACCCATTTTAAGACTATTCAAAAGATGTGTGTTCTCTTGAAGCGCTTTTTGTTTTGGTTGAAAATCGGGACCATAAACGGGCAGAAAACATTGATTTTGATTTGTCTTCGATGATGTGTAGTAACTAAAAATTGTCTCCATATTACTGTATAATCTAGAATAGTGATGATTATTCTTCTTAAGCCATCTAAGTGCTGATAGCTTCTCCGCTTTCCTTATCATCGGTCCTCGCTATGAGCATTGTGTACATATCAGCATAGCGGATGTCGTTCTTATGTAGCGCATTATATTGCCCAACTGTATGTTCATAGACACCTTTATCTGAATTCTTGTGCCTATAAGGCGTATGAAAAAGTGCCATCAAAATAATCTTGCTTTTTTTCAGCTATGTTCAGTCAATTTAAGCGAGAAGGTATGCTGAACTTTTCTTTTGACTTACTAATATTGTATTCCTCAAGTGACGATATCTTTTTCTCCTTCAGCAGCCAAAAACAAACAGCACGGCAATACATCTTATCCGTCGTCTTTAAATTGAAGTTGACGAATCTTCGATGTGAAGATATGTCTCAACTGCTGGTCTATCACTGAAAATAACATACTTGAATCAACGCTTGGGTAGCTTCACCAAAAGCAGTCCACAATTACCACACATCTTCTCAAATATTGGATAAGAAGTGAGTTTGAGTCCTATCTTCCAATGTTTCATCACGATTTCTATATCATCGTTTAATTGAACCGATGTTTGGTTCTCTCTTGCTATCTGACAAAGCCTATTTCCGGAGAGTGTGCATTCTTGATACTCTTCCTTGAAATTCTCCTCAACTCCTCTTCCTTTGTTTGTTTGGTGAAGCCTTGGGAAGTTGAAAAGATGTCTTCGTTTAGGCGGCTCAGCCTAGCTCGAGAATTAGAATTGAATTGAAATTTTCTTTTTTCAGTGGATCTTCTCTATTTTGTCAATAGTTGTTTCAGTCTGTTATAGATTCCACTGTTTTGCCAAGGACATGAAGGCAACCATTCTCTGAAAGCTTCATCTATATCGCTCTGTATATCAAGTGATGAATAGCGTCGTATATCTGGACAAAGTTTCTTGTCACGCTCGACTCTCCACCTTCTTCCAGCCATTATAATAATTAGCTAAACTCAATCGAGAAGAATACTATTAATCTACTTTTAACGTGTTACTAAACTGTGTACGACTTACTTTAATATTGCTTGTAGGTAGTTTATAGGTTGAATACAAAATACGAATAAGAAATCACAATATATGAACATCGAATGTTGACGCAAAACTAAGATGGCTACCATAACAAGTGATGTCGGCGGACCGCCATCTAGCGGCCTTAACAAAAGTGTTGATTTTAGCGCCATCTAAGAGCACTGTTTAAAGTTGAATAAATAGTCATTGAAATAGCCCATATAATGATTTCGGATAAACCTTAAATAATTTTGCACAACCCACATTTTAAACTAAAGTAGATAACAGATTAATTTTTCAATTATAAACTATGCTCTTCATGATGGGATATCTGCAAATTTTTGATAGTAACTTTTTAAGTTTTGAGCACCCGGACTACATACTCTTTTTAACTACTTTAATCATCAGTTGTAGTCGACTAAAACTGCATTGAGTGGTCTATGGTAAAATCTCCTTGAATAACTTTTTAACCTTTGAGCGCCCGAGGATGACACTTAGTTTTTCGGATTCTACTGTTCAATCTGAGTCGAATGACACTAGTCTGAGGTCTCTACGATGTATGCACCATACATTTAACGATATACAATAATAACTAGTTAATAATAATAACTACTCAGTTGAAATGCCAAAAGAATTATAAATTACAGAATAACTACACATAGCTTAAGAGAAAATTAAGAGTACTCTGTTTCTAGTTATCAAGTATTTAGCAGAATAGACTCACTTCAATTTTTGAAGACTTTAGACTTAGTTCAGTTGTTGAGGACCTCAATAAGCAAATTACAATTTTGAGACTCGGTGTAAAACTTTAATCTTTATCATCATACAAATAATAGCACTTGCAGATTTCACATTCTTGTAAAATAGACTCTTAACTGGATATTCTAAATTGCGCTCACTAACTAAAAAATTTAATGAACTCACTAACCAAGAAGTTCCTATAACAAAATAATTCTAGGATGTCATAAAATAAGATCTTATGAAATAAAAACCTAGAAGTGGAAAACCTGTCTCTAAAGAAAGCTACTCTTACTATAATATATAATATAAACAGTCCAATAAACACACTAAAATTACATAAAATTAAATATTATTTAAATAAAAAAATAAATCCCCACAGCACGGCGTATGGTAGAGCAGCAATAATTATTCATCACGATTTACCGAAACATCAGACTAATAAAATACAATCTGCAATCATTCATATCAATGCAAAATCTTGGTCTTGTAATATTTCATTTACAGCCCACCAAGACATAGAATCAAAATTGATGAACATAAAGCACCGTTTTAACAATTAGGCGTTAAATTCATTATTGGCAGAGACTGGAATTCAAAACATATAGATTGGGGATCAAGACTAATCACTCTTAAAGGCAAAAAGTTACTTGGAGCTTTTTAACAAGAACTGCTTTTACCATTTCACTAGTGAACCAACATAACTTCAGTAAAATACCTGATTTAATTGCCTCTTTTGTGAGTAAAGCACAGCTTCAAATTATCTTAAAGTTGAACTAAACTGAAATCTCTCAACAGACCACACTCCCATTATTGCTATCCTTAGCATCCACATTATCAATAAATTGGAAATTCCTAAACTGACGTCACCTAAAACAGATTGAAATTATTTCCGAGCCTATATTAAGTAAAATATCAACCTTAGCCTTAGAATTAAAGTTGTTTAATCCAAGAAGCACCCTAGAAGTTTACCGCAATTACATCAAGAGACAACAAAATAATAGATAGTACTCCATTATTCATCCGAAAAAAGAAAAGCAGGGTGCAGGTAGCAGAGAAGCAACAATTTAATCGATAGAAAGGAATATAACAGGTTAGCTATTTAAGAAATACGGAATGCTACATTTGAAACTTATATCACCAACTTATCAAAGAAAAAGATTACTTTATATGGAAGGCTACTAAACAATTCAAAAGATCAACAAATTACATATTTCCAATTAGAAACAGCCTGCACCTGAGGTAGCAGAGACCTGGAAAAAGCATCTATAATTGCAGAATATTTATTTTAAATGTTTAGTCTACAGCATCCAAGTATTAACAACGACGATAACAACACTGAAAACTTCCCGAGTACCCCTGCTCTATGACTTTACCGATAAAGCTCTTTTGACAGCCGGAGTTAAAAAAAATACACAAAATACAAAAACTACAAAGCACCCAGATTGGACGGGCAAAATACTAAAACTGCTTCCGAGAAAAATGTTGGTGTTACTAACTTCTATATGCTCAGGGTAACCTACTACCCAGCAATTTGGAAACTTGCCCAAGTGATTATGATTAATAAACCCGAAAAACCAATAAAAGTTCCATCATTTCGGCCAATTAGTCTACTGGCCATTATGATAAAAATATTTGAAAAATTGCTGTTAAAAGAATTATTCTTAGATAAGAAAATACCAATTCGGATTTCGAAAAATCACTCAACTGTTCAAGAAAGCCGTAGGATAGTAAATAAAATAATAAAAAATTTCTAATGAATAAATATTAAGTCTACAACTTACCAATTGCGTCCTAGTTAAAGTAAAACAATTTATTAACTTAGTGAATTCCACGCGTAACGACACGCAATTGATTTAAGGTGATACTTTTCATGGAATGGGCAGTAATTGTCTGGTCGTGTTAATAGTTCTTGCTTGGCTGAATTATTTAATTAGTCGTATAAAACACATTCACAAATCCCAAATGATAGAAGAGTTGTCGTTGGCTTTATGAAAACGAATGGTTCCGCTTTATCACGCACGAAACACTGTCACAATGCTTATGAACATAAACGACACATGACACTTAATTAAATTACAGCGACGGAGATTAATCAGATTAGTCAGAAAATGACACGACAGTGCATGTTGTTATTGATTAAAATGTTGCAAATAAAATGAACTTCGAACAGATGTCAAGCGCTTGGCGCCATTTCACGGGCGCTTCCCTCGCAATACCATTTTCGGTCAAAAAACACTCTTTTTCTGCTATTATCTGACCATGGTTAATTCAGATTGCATTCAAAACTATAACTCACACCCGGTTTCTTCAAGACGAATCTAAAAAACCCTCGACCATTAAAATCGGCTCCTTCTTCGATTCACAGCATGTGTTTTTCCTTGGCGCCTTAATAATATATATGATGCTTCTTTCTCAAAAAGTTTAAGTTGCCTGATAACGTCTCAAATAATTGTAAAAAGTTTTGCAGCATATAGAAACCCACAACGTTGATATTCGTAATAAAAATTGAAGCATATTTGAAATACTATAGAAAGTCAATCAAAAAGCATAATTTGAGACATGAAACCGTTAACGAAATGAAGCATTCTATTACGCTTACTGTTGTGTTTTGGAAAAATTATTTAAAATGCTTACATGAATATTGAAGGAGAAAAACATGCATTGTAAATATCTGCCAATAAAAATAGCACAAAAGTTTGGAACTATAAAAATATAGATGCTAAACAGTGAATGTTAAAAACACTAACTTTGTCGGCTTAGCATTGGGGCGGCGTGGTAAATCGTAGGAAAAGGGAAGCGTAAACAGAGTGGATTTGAACTCCCCTCATAACCCTATGAACTATGTGGTGGTGTTGTGAAGCACACAACAGTGGAAACAAAGATAACTTAGTTTATATATTCGCTCTATATACTCTACCGGAGGTGTTATAGTGACACTACTGCAAGAGAGAGATATATGAGACCTTAATCACAATTTCTTCTTCGTACCTGCAAACAAATACAGCGTTCAAGAACTTTATCAGAGCTATTCTAAAATTATTGAGTCAATTTTAATATAAAGAAAACAGTTTGAGCGACTGCGATGTAATTTGCCCGGTGATAGTGGATTGTAATGCATATGTATGAATTAGGACTTCACTGGCTACATATAGTTTGTGATCATCCCATTTGCAGTAACTGAGCGAATATAGCAGAAACTATTCAGAAAATTTAAAAAATTTTTGGGAAGATGGCTGTAATCTGTTTAAAGTGATCCGGGTTTTGGAAAATCCGCAAAGAGCAAAGCATTGGAAAATGTTGATCGAGGATTGGCAACTAACAGTTCTAGAACTAGAAGAGTGTGCTTCGTTTACTAATGATTTACTTCAGACTGCTAGCAGGTTTTCCACAAATAGATTGTATCTGGAAATAAAATGGCTATGATCCGTAAACAAAAGTCTCGTTCATCCCAATCGATGCTTTTTGATTTGCCATGTTCGAAATAGTTGCGTAAAAGGGGACTGTAGCTATGCACAATGTTTCTTGTACCTTGTACCATTTCCACCAAGCATATAATTTTTGTTGCAATTGTATTTTTTTTGGGTAGACTACGCACAAAAATGTTGTCCTTTTTGTTCCTGTTTCATGTATGCGTCAGAAAACTCAGTATTTTTGATAAACGTAACACAGGTGTAATTTGAAAATTTTATTTAAATATCCCACAAACTATTAGAAAACAATAACATTTACATAGGATGATCCAAGTTGAACTTTCTATGTTTTCCTGAATAAAATACAAAATATTGGAATAATCCCAATTTCATTACTATCAGTGTAAAATATAGATGTTCTCTTTTGCCCCTTTAAACACCTTTAAAGGAAAAAGTCTAATAGAGTTCAATCATAAGACCGCGGTTGCCAACCGATATTACCCCTCTGCAAGATGACACGACCACGAAACTTTGTTTGAAGCAAATTCAGTGTTTTATGTGTCATGTGACATTTGATTCTATATTGTCACAACCATATGTCGTCGAAGTTCTAGTCATTGATTTTATTTAAAAAAAAAGGTTGTTTAGCATCTTTCGATAGGGTACATTAACAGTAACAGCTTCGTCCTCACAAAGTACGACAGTGACTCTTCCAACCTTCAATCTACACCAAATAGTCTATTTTCGTAGATGCACTAGTTTTTTGTGTATATCACGTAGACAATTTGACTATTTACAAAGCCAATTAAAGAAATATAAGCTTTATCGCTCAATAGCCTGTTTAATAATAAACTTGAAAGATATTGACCACTTTTCCTTGTGTTTAGATATCAGCTGTACGAATGTCAAATTATAAAACTATCTCTGCAGTCATACATCACAGATAAAATACAAAGTGCAGTATTAAAAATGAAAAAATTTCTTCAAACTATGTTTATCGCAGCAAAATATAGTCCACTAAGGCGCCAAATCTCAGCTAATGAATACAATCAATTTTTCCTTACCCTTGTACTGAACTTTCTAGTCGCTGGAGACTGCCAGATATATGGTATAAGGTAATAATCTACTATAAATTATGTACCAACAGAATCTTAAGTTTTTAACCAATGGAAAACCAAAATACTGACCTACTCACCATAATAAAATCCCAGATCTTTTAGATTTCGTCATTACTAAAGGAATAATCAATATATACTTATATATATATATATATATATATATATATATATATATATATATATATATAAAAGTACTGAAGTTATCTGGAGAGATCTACCGTTGCACTTGTACTTTAAACAAACCAATTAAGAATTATTTGAGCAATTAATTAATAAAAACAAGTTAAGCTTTCGTGTAAAGCAACCTCATAAAATCGAGGAAGTGTACAATATTTTATCAAACTACTACAGCTAGCGTCACGACAATCGACCCCAAAAAGAAATAAAATTCTATCGGAACAACAGAACCTTCCATTACACATAAAAAGGCTTGTCAAAGGAAAACGTAAAACCTGTAGCAAGTGACAAAGAACGAGACACCCTAAAGATAAAACGATATTGAATAGGCTGACACATACCGTCCATACAGCTCTTCAAGAAGACTTAAATGATACATTTCAACACTATGTCGCTAAGCTGCTACTAGAAGATCATTTATTATGGAAGGCAACAAAGAAATTGGGATCGCAATTGGGCACGCTCTGCTAAAGAAAAAGTTAAAATGTTGCGGAACATCTTGCTAATGTATTTAATCCATTTCCGTCGGCAACAGACGACAGTAAAATGCAACTCTATTTTGATATTCTATGTTAATTGTCCTTGCCAGTAAAACCATTCTAACCGAAGAAGTCCATCGCGAAATAAAGATCACTCATTCTCACAAGGCTCCCGGATACGACTTAATAGTAGGAGAAATTCTAAAAAACTCCCCAGAAAATTGATTGTCCTCCAAAAACAATTTACAATTGTGTTACTTCTTGATAATCTGAAAATTTTCAAATATTATTATGATCCCCAAACTAAGAAAGCCACCAAATGAACCATCATCCTACAGACCGATAAGACTCTTACCTATAATAGCAAAAATATTTGAAAGGCTACTCCTTAACAGAATTAAATCCATACAAAATATCCAATATTAGAACATAGAATAGCTTCAGAAAAAACACTCCACAGTATAACAACACCTCAAATTGGTTAATAAGATCAAGGAATGTATAGAAGAAGAGGAAATGGGCGTAGCAGTTTTTCTAAACATCCAGCAAGAGTTTGATAAAGTATGACATGATGGACTCTTATACAAGCTTAAAAGAACTTTATCTACTCAGCTCTATATCATTCTAAAATTATATATGCAAAGCAAATATTTTAAAGTATATTATAACAATACGGGTATGTAACCAATCCTACAACTTCTAAAGAATCAAATGTCAACCTCACCTGCACGAGAGGCGAATATCGCCCGGTACATTCTGCTAAAAAACAAACGGAAACCCGGTTATACCCAGGGGTATAACCTGATACCAGTTGCTTTCAGGCTAACGGGGCCCTTGGCTGGGTTAATTACCCGCGCAAGGTAAGAAGATTCAAAGGCCAAACATAGCCTCGAAAACAGACGGAACATTGGAAAACAGACTCGGCGAGAAATAAGGACAAGAATTGAAGCATGGAGTATAAGTGGTGTAAATGGAAAGAAACTAGAAATTGTAGAAGAAATAGCCAAATACAATATGGAAATAATACAATAAATAAAATTTAAAAAAGACAACGGTTTGATCAAGGTTATCAATTTATATACTCAGGATCAATAGGACGGGATAAAAATGCGGTAGGAATAATATTAAGTGCAGATCGTCCTAACAAATAAATCCGTGGAAAGCAGTGACTGCAAGAATATCGTACGTAGACTTTAAACTGCAAGAAGAAATAACGATAATATAGATCTATGCCCCCAACGCAAAGCTCCACAGAAGAGGAGAAAGAGGCATTCTACGAAGAACTTCAAATACAAGTAAATAATGATATAATAAACGGGGACTGGAATGCCAGGAACAGAAAATAGATAGGATATATGATACGGAACAATAGGTAAATACGGAGGAGAAAACTATCCTTAACAATAACAAAAAAATGATAGATATTTGCGTTATCAATCAAATTCTAATCAAAAATAGCCACTTTAATCATAAAATACTACAAAAAATTACTTTTCAAAGGCAAGAAGAGAAGAAAAAGGAATAACCTACAACAGAGAAGCGAAACATGCCCCAATTGGTGTAAAAGCAATTAAGGGTGTCGAACACCATATAGACCACAAGCTGCTAATAACAGACGCCAGATTTGATAGCAGAAAACCCAGAAAGTATAAAAAAATAAATATCAACAAATTAAAAAAACCATGAAAAGCAGAAGAAATCAATGTCGGGCTAGAAGAGACCCAAAAGAATGGGAAACGAAAAAGCAGAAGATAGAAATACTAAAAGCAGAAATAGTAAAACAGGCAGTAAAGACTTGCGGAAAAGTAGTAGTAAGAAAATCCAAACAAGTGAAAATAAAGGTCAAAAAATCTTGGAAAAGATGTATACAAAGTAAGAGAGATTACGATAAACAGTACTATGTAAATAAAAAAAACGAAGCCAAAGAAGCTGTTCAAAGAGCAAAACCAGAAACCTGGGAAGAATTCGGAAAAGAACTTGAGGCGAAATTCAACGAGAACAATGGAAGAGAGTTCTAGAAAGTCATCAAAGGACTAAGAGGAAAATATGGAAAGCAGATATAGAGCATAGGAAATAATAAAGGTATCGTAAATCCTAGAGAAATGGATAGTGCGTTATAACAAAAGATTTAAGAAATATAGTAATATCAAGAGTAGAAAAAAAGAGAAACAGTTCAGAAAAAAGAAGAAGATAAAGAGACAGAAATGGAAGAGGTAGTAAGCCGTGGAACATACGAAACTAGAAAAGGCAAAAGGTGGAGATAGCTTTACTACAGAAATTATAAAGTTCGGTGAAAAAAGTACTAAAATACATAAAAATATATGTCAAAAGCCTGGAAATGGGAAAAAATACCAGATGACTGAAAGAAATATAATAATACCCCTACATAAAAAAAATATACAAATGATTGCGACAATTACAAGGAAATATGCGTCTCCTCTATAGCACAGAAGATATATTCACGATAGAAGATTACAAGAAACGGAAGAAAAATTATGTGAAAGAGCAAGCCGCTTACAGACCACAAAAACAAACGCGAGACTATATATCTGTATTAAAAGTCATAGAAAAAATATTAGAAGGGGGAAACTCATTGTAGCTGCCATTTATTGATCTAAATTCAGCTTTCGACACGGTGCCCAAACAAACAATATGGAATGCATTAACCGAACTAGGAGTAACATGCTAACATAACAGAAAAAGAGTATATGCTAAAGCAAAAGAAAGAGTATGCATTAAAGAACAAGGATCTCAAAACTTTGAAATGGAAAAGAGAAATAAACAAGGCGATTCACTGAGTGCTCTACTGTTCCTAATAGTAATGAGTCAGATTATTCAGGAAACAAAAGAACCACGATTCAATGTGAAGGTAAAATATTGGAAATGTCTTATATATGCAGATAACATACTCAACGAAAAACCTACAACAAACAACAGACAAATAGACGAGCTATAGAAAGAAGGGAAATGAAAATAATAAAAATAAATGATATAAACGAAAACACAAGAATGTTATGCAACGAGAAAGAGCTCAAATGAGTCAACAACTATGAATATTTAGGATCGATAATAAACAGAACTGGAACGACAGAATAAAAGATCCAAACCAGAAGAGACAAAGAAAGCAAAGTATGGTATGTGATAAATAAATCAATAATAACGAAAAAGGAAGTAAGCAAACAAACTAAGATTAGAGCGTATAAAAGCATATATAAACCAATATCAACATGTGCAGCTGAAAGCTTGAGAATACAAAACAAAACCAGAAGTAAAATAACGGCAAGTGAAATGAAATTACTAAAAAACTAGTCGGGAGAATTAAAAGAGACCGCATATGAAACATATTAACAGAGAAGAACTATGTCAAGAACCGCTAGTGCAAGAAGTAGAGGAACAACAATTTCAGTAGTATGGGCACATAGTTAGGGTGTCAAGAAATAGAGACCCAAGAATATTGGAAACAAGGCCAGAGGGAACAAGAAGCAGAGAAAGATCAAGGGAAACGTGGGAACAAAGTCTAGAAAGAAGAAGAAACAATTAAAAGAAATTAAAATAATGGCAGCCAACTGGGATAGTTTTCGGAACTGGATAGAGAACCCAACGCTTTAGGGCATAAGGGAGAAGGAAAATAAAAAGAAGAAGAATTATATATTAGAGCCATACTTATATCTAATCTTCACGGCAGACTTACCAGTCATGGAGCACGCTATGACTGCTACATTCGCCGATGCTGCAGCAATCCTACCAGCTGATCTAAACTCAAAAAGGCATCGGAAAACCTACCAAGCTACGATGATGTTTTACAGAAATAGCTAAAACGTTGGAAAATTGCAGTTAATTTTGGTCAGTCTGCTCAAATTACATTCACTGCAAAATATAGTTCTTGCCCACAAGTAACTATAAATAATACTTTCACGCCAATAAAAAAAGAAGTAAAATATTTAGGACTCCACCTAGATAAAAAATTAACATGAAAAGCACATATCAAAGCCGAAAAACAACAAATAAATTTAAAGGTTAAACAAATGTACTGGCTGATTGGTAAAAAAGCCCAAACTCAGTTTAGAAAACAAACTAAGAACACACAAAACCATACTGAAACCGATATGGAGGTATGAAGTGGAGCTATAGGGTTGCAGTAAAAACATCAAACACAGAAATATTATAGACGGTACAATCAAAAATTATCCGTACGATAACGAACTCCCCTTGGTATGTATGGAACCTCATGATACAGTGATCTGAAAGTCCATACTTTAAATGTCATTAAATCACAAGCTATCAAATACAGATACCGCTATATAGAACACCTAAACCAGCTAATAGCTGGAATACCCAATCAGCCCTTGGAAAATAGAAGATTAAAGACTTGACTAAATAAATTCGGTTGGACTATCGATGGACGAAATCTCACTCAAGCCGTTTCACATATAAAGCATTCGCTTATTACTCTGTGAATTGAGTAGTAAATCCTGTGAAGAAATTAATATCATTTATTATAGCAATAATATTGTGGTTAAAATTATATTCTTATGGTGATATAGATTTTTTTAGACCAACCCTTGTATAAAACAAAATGCATAAACTGTGATTCACTTATCGCTCTGGCTGTGTGTGTGTGTCATGAAAATCTGTGCAAACGTCAAATGCTACTGTTAGAACCATGTCGAACTTCAAGCTCCAAGGGCGCGTGAAAGATTACAGTCCGGTTAAGTGGTGCAGATATTACGAAGAACAGCGGCAGGTGGAAACAAGCAACGGCACTTTCCAAGTGTACACAGCGGGGAGCGACGGCCCGGTTCTGCTGCTGCTGCATGGGGGCGGCTACTCTGCCCTGACTTGGTCGCTGCTCGTTTCCGAAGTCAAGAAGAAGGTGAATTGTCAGATCGCGGCCGTCGATCTCCGCGGCCACGGCAGCACAAAAACGAGCGACGACGAAGACCTGTCCTTGGAAACGCTGGTCGGCGATGTAGCTTGCCTGGTGCGAGCCCTTTACGGCGACGAGGCCCCAGGGATCATCTTAGTTGGCCACAGCTTAGGAGGCTCCATTACTGTAGCGGCCGCTGCTGTCATCCCGTCCGTGATCGGAGTTTGCGTCATCGACGTGGTGGAAGGAACGGCCATGGAATCGCTGTCGAGCATGCACTTGGTTCTGAAAGCCAGGCCGTCCAGTTTTAAAAGTGTTGAAAGTGCTATTCAGTGGAGCCTCCACAAGGGCCAAACGTGCAATTTGGAGTCGGCTCGGGTGTCGATGCCGGGCCAGATCAAAAATTTACTTACAAACGAATTGGCCTCGAATGAGGAAGACAGCAACGAAAAAGACTTACCAGATGCAAAAACAAGGGTCGTGGGAGGTGCAGCGGATTCGAAGTCTGCAACCCAACGTACTGACGTCGGTGACGATCTCTACACCTGGAGAACCGACTTAAGTAAAACAGAGCGCTACTGGAGTGGCTGGTTTAAGGGCATGTCGCAGAAGTTCTTGGAGCTGCCGCTGCCCAAGTTGCTGCTGCTAGCGAACATCCAGAGGTTGGACACGACGTTAACCGTCGGGCAAATGCAAGGCAAATTTCAGTTGCACGTGCTGCCGAAATCGGGACACGTGATACACGAAGACCAGCCCAGCGCCGTTGCTGAAATTATTGCTGGTTTTATGGTGAAACAAAAACTGGCATCTTGGAGAAAGAGTTAATTATATGTGGTTTGTTTAATTTTAATTTATTATTGTAATTTGGAATATTTAAGATTCGAAAACTTTTTTGACTATTAAAAATGGATAAAAATGCAGAGCTTTATTGAAGTTTTCATTCATGCCACTTCTAGTGTAATGTATACTCGTGTACATAGCTAAATGCCCAAAAATAGTTGAATTGTATGGTCTTAAGGAAAATAAATGCAAATATGCAACTGAACTCCCTCTTTGAATGTATGTGGCTTTAATATAATGATTTTAAAAGAGCTGAAAAAGTGAAAAATGAGTAGCTTCTAAAATATCACAATCATCACAAGATGTAATAGGGGTAGTTGACAAGAAGTGGTTAAAAAATCAATTGAATGGTCATCTTTCCATACCAATCTTGTAAGTTCTTCAGCCAGAAAGTCCTTCTTCCTGACCCACGTTTACCGACTATTTTTCCCTCTGCGATTAAATGGAGAATTTTATATTTTTGGGGGTGTCTTATTATGAGACCGAAGTACTGCAACTTTTGCTTTTTTATAGTTTTAACTATTTCCAATTCTTTATCCACTCGCATGAGTACCTCGTTATTACTTATTCTGTCTATCCTACGTATCTTTAATAACCTTTTGTACACCCACATTTCGAAGGATTGTAGTTGTCTTATTAGTGTCTACGGTTCGACACCCTATAACAGAATAGGGAAGACATAAGATCTCACCATCTTCATTCTTAGATAAATTCTTAAATCACAAGAACATGAGACCTTTCTCATCTTAACGAATGCTGCCCTTGCTTTTTCTACACAGATCTTAATTTCCACGGATGGGTCCTACTTTTCATTGACGGTACTTCCCAGATAAATCAATTTTTTGACCTTCTCCAACGTAGTGCCGTTTACCGATATTGTATTGTCTTCTATGTTCCCTTCTAATGATCATATATTTAGTCTTCTTGATGTTCAGTTTCCAGCCGAATTGTTCGCACTTATCTGTTAATTGATTCATTAGACTTTGCAAATTCTCACTGCTGTTGGTTATTAGGGTGTGATCCGCATCAAGTTATTAATTGTTAAACCGTTAATATTAATTTCGTCCCCAACATCAGCAAAGGTTTTATTAAATATCTCCTTTGAATACGGGTTCAAGATTAATGGTAACAGTATACAGCCTTGCCGGACTCCTCTTTTGATGTTAATTTCGCCTGACAGTTGATGTTCTATTCTTATTGTTACTGTATGTTATTAATGATTCTAACGTCTTTATCATCGATGCTTGATCTTTTAGAATCTTGATTATTTTATTATGTTTAACATTGTCAAAGGGTTTTTGAAGTCTATCGCGCACATAAATAAATTTTAGATCATATCGCGACTTATTTGAATCAACACTTGTTTCAAGGTCACTTTGGAAGCCAATTGTCCTGTGTTCGTGGCATTTCGTTGTGCTTCTTTTCTTGGGAATTATTAGAGTTGATTTTAGCCAATCCATCGGTATTTTGCCGGTCTCATATATGGTTTTAAAGAGTTTCATTAAAGTCTTGATTCCGTTTTCTTCTAGAAGTTTGAGTATTTCTGTGCTCACTCGATCTGGTCCGGTTGCTTTACCGTTCTTTGCGATTTTTATTGCTCGTATGACTTCTTTCTTGATAACTGCAGGTCCTGAAGTAGCTCCCGTTTGTTTGTAATTTGGCCTGTTGTCGTCAAATAACTCTGATATATATCCTTTCCATCTGAGAAATTGTTGATTTATATCTAACAGTTTGTCCCCATTTCGGTTTCTACAATTTGAGGGTGTTGTTCGCGTTTGGTACCATTTATTTCTTTTATTTTCCTGCGCAGATGAAAAAGGTCGTGCTTGTTCTCATAATCTTCTATTTCGGCACATTGTTGAGCATGCCACTTTGATTTCGCTTTACTTATATTTTGCCTTCTCTCATTTTGTATGTTTCTATGTTGTCTATTATTTATGTTCCTATAGTTGCTTTTTTTAATCCGCTAGTCTAAGAATTCTTCTGTCATCTATTTTTGTTTTTTCGATCTTATTTTTTTCTGTATCTTATGTTTCTGTACATTTATTAGTACTCTACTTTCCTTATCCTATAATAAGGAAAGTAATGTAATCGGCGGAAATTTGACCTACCCAGTTTTTCACATTTCTGGACGAACTATAGCATCGGGACATGAAAAAGTTGGTTTGGGCCATTGGTTCGTGTGTGTGTGTCTGTCTGTCTGTCAGTAAATAGAATATCTCGAGAACTGTAGGAGCTAGAAACTTGAAATTTGGTATGCAAGTTACTTGTAGGTAGGGGACGCAGTGCGAAAAATCGGCCGAGCCGTTTGGTCGCAAGGTCGCAAAATCGGTCACGAATCTAAACGGTTGAAGATACAAAAAATTCATGAGAATAAAAATGGTTTGTTATCACGAGATAAACATGAATTTAAAGTAAAAATTGGTAAAATAGGAATAGGTACCGTTGAATTTTCCCTTCTTTCTGCTGGACGGCGGCGTCCTCGGGAATGTCAAAACTAACACGCGAATGCTGAGCGAAGGAGTAATCGTAGAATTATGATTTTCGGTATACGTGTGCATTACGGTCGGCTTTCAACTTTAGAGCTTTTATCGCTTCCGGTTCCGGAAATGCCAAATTTCGGCGCCCCCGTGCGAGCTGTGCGAAAAAGTCTCCTACAAAAAAGTGCCCCCTTTTAGGCTCCACAACATGATAAGGGAGCCGCCTTCGTATCTCTTGCGGTTTCGGAGATGTAAGCGACAAAGTGTTTTTTCCAACTTTGGGGTCGTTTTTAGGCAGGAAAGCAAGGGCAAGGGTTGTCAAGCGTTTTTTGCAGCCACGTGATAGTTCTACAACATGGCCTATACGCCAAGTCGATATCTGCAAAAAAAAAACGTTTTTTCTTTCGGTTCCCATAGCGCCCTTAAATCGTCATAAATGTTTTTAAAATTTGCATAGAGAAACTATATTAGGGTTCTATAAGCTCCCGAAGACTCCCAGAGGGTTTTTCAGCAGCTCGCCAGAGGAAACAATTTCGGGGTGTTTTGGGCACTCGTTTTTGGCGCACCCCGTATTGTTGTGCGCTCGCAACGGTAACTTCGTCTTAGTAGAATTGAATCGAGCTAACGAATGCCGTAAACCGCATCCCGCTATCTCTTGCCTTTTTCTGAGATCTGGAAAAAATTATTTAAACATTGACCATTCTTTTCACCAGGAAGGAGTCGAGATGGCCCATCCATATACCTAACATAAAGTCTTCGATATTGTCGACCTATCGATCACCGGAAGTGAAATTTCCGTAACCAAAACATGACACGAAAGTGGGCTCATTTGTATACTAGACCAGGGAAATTGTATTTTTACGTGCCAAACTCCCCATCTAAAAGATAAAATATGGAAAAAATAGGAAAAATTCCGTAGAATTCGATGGAATAAAATTAAACAGCTGAATCATTGCAGGAAGTTATTCAAAATGGAGTCCAAAGTTGGCAAAAAACGGTTTTTCGCGTTTAAAAAAATCTAAGTTTCGTATAAATAAAAGTTTCAAATAAAAGTTATATATTTTGCAAAAACCTATAAAACCTGCTTTCCGAGATTAAAATCAATGCAAAAAATGACGTAGTTATTGCAAAATAACCGTTTTAAATCACATTTTTCTTTTATTGCTTGTATGTTTTCGAAAACAAAAGATTTCACTCTGAAATTTTGAGAAATTATAGCCTTTAACAAGTAGAAAAAGCTTTTTTTTGTTTGTGCAAAATATTGTACAAATTTTGCAAAAATCGATTTTTTTCGTAAAAAAGGTGCTTTCGTAGAATTTGATTTAAACAGGTTATGGAGCACTTAGAGAAACGCGCTAGCGCTCAAATTTATTTTAAAGAGATTTAGTATCACGTACTATAAGAGTGCGCTTTTTATCGAAATTTCAAATATGCGAAAAATCAACTTAAATATCGATAAAAAATTTTGACCTCAAAAAACTCGAATATCGTTTTCAATTCAATTTATATGGAAATGGAATTATTACCAATCGATAGCTGCTATTTTTCTACAAATTGTGAAAAAGAAATGTTTTTTGTAGGACCTCCAGGAGCCGAAATAATTTTATTTTTTTAAAAAACATCCTGAGGGCGTAATTTACACACCGTCCGGGAGGTTGATTTTCAATACGTATATTTTCAATAAAAAAATGTTTCGGCTCATTTCATTGACGTTAAATGTTATAAATCGCGTATCAAAGCGAAGAAGGCAAGCGCAGGCCGCGCCAGCCGGAGTCGGGTGGTAGAATGGGGGGAGCGCTGCGGAGACCTACAAAATATTAATTGCATTCTTTTCAAATAATTTCTAATTTATTTTGAAATATACATATTAAGAAATTTCTAGCAGCATCTACATATACAGTGGATATTTATTGGGCAAATAAAAAGCCAAATATTTACGAAAATTATAAAATGTACTTATGAACATTAGATACATACATTTTTCAAAATACAAGAAATATTATTTACTATTACATATTTTATGATAAAGTGGGTACATACAAAATTAATTTAATTTTCGTCGTTTTATATTCAACTCATCTTCTTCGCTACTACAATTTCCGCATGCAACAGTATTATCACCATCGTCAGTAATCTTGCTATCGGCGGTAATATCGCAATCAGACTCTGCCTCTGCGACGTTTGGTTCGTCTATGTCGTCGTCTAAGTCGACAACAACTTTAGTTCTTTCCATATTGGAGCACTGTCATCATCACATCGCAAACACATCTGGGAACACTTTAATCCATGTTTTTTACAACCACAATTATTAGTTTTCAGCCGCTTTCGCATCTACATGCTATTTTTTTTATGATGTCTTCGGGAATCAGCGGATCACGACTATATACAGGTTCTAAATTATTTACAAGGATTTTCCAGCCCCATTTCTCGGGATCATATTCATTTCTAAGCCAGCTTTGCAATTCTAAGTAAGACCGGTAACAATGTTGAGCAGCTGCACTTTCACTTGGTGGAAGATTACCTAAGTGGAAAGATGATCTAGACGTAGATTTTTGAAATAATGTAAATCTCAGATCATTCAAGTGGCCAACGTCTCTTTTTGTCGTGTATAAAGCTGCAATTATTTCATGGCTGATTTTAGCAATCTGCTTGTGCTGGGCTTTTTTTTCGTAAAAAACATTTAACTTGTGTAGTGTTTCTAGTTTTTTATTGAATATATTTTCTTATAAAAGCATGTGGTAGTATCACATCCCGTTATAATATAAAATAATGCAATATATTTAATCAATGCCGGATATTTGAAACTGCTACAATTAAACATTTTTTTTCTATCTTGACCTCTTCCCGGTTTACAGAAGTACATATTTTTGTTTGTTGGTGCTAACTGCATTAACAATACTAGAAGGTTAGTGTCTTCTCCAATTATTTGTACAATCTGATTTTCCGTTTGTAACTCAATAGCAGTACAAATAATTAGCCTATCTGCATCTTCACAAGCAATTTTGACAGCAAAACCTACTTTGTGTAATTATACAGCTAAGAAACTAATAAACTTTATTTTATTTTTTTTATTCGATAAAAACTTGTCTTTGGGATAAGAGATTTTTGTGTTGTAGTCGAAATTTACTTCTCTAGCTGTATTTTTCATTTGTCTTCGCATGCGTTCAGTAGATTTTGTACTTGTTGCAGTATTTTCCGGGTAACCATCAAAAACAAAAAACGAATGTTTTTCAAAATGATGTAGCGCGTATTGTACATAAAATTGTAAAATTTCGGAAATACTTTTATTATTTGTCCAAACAACTTTATGAAGAAAGAAACCTCCATCTATAACGTTGATAGAGTCTTGAAAGTTGAGTAAAGATTTTATATCTTTGAAATTGTCATAAAAAGCTGATTTTTGCATTTTGCGCATTCTTGAATCATCAAATATTGAGAGTGGAATTGGAGCTGGCTCGTATTTTAAATATTGTTTCATATCATCTTTTGTTTTAATATTCAAAGTTATCCTTTGAAATATTAACAACGGATTAATAGGAACTTTCTCATCATTAACTGTTACGCAAGAATGTACGGAACGTAGTGTTCGAACTCTATTTTTTTAACAGCTTTCAACGAAGCAAACGATTTACCTATAGTATTACGTAATAACTGTGTTCCAACTTCCATAGCCTCATGACAGTTTATCGACTCGTTTCCGACGACACCAGAGTATAGACAAAATCACATTCGTCATTGGAAACGGATTATATGTCAAAAAAAAATTTATAAGTTTCTCTAAATCAGAAGCATCTCGTTTAAAGCATGCTGAATGAAATACTGACACCGTGTAGTCATAAGGTTCTTTTTGTTACGAATTTCGGTATAGTTCGGTAAGCCCAAAACATGAACGAACCTGTTGTATCTCCCTCTTATGAATTGCGAGCGGCCGAACCGACCGCAGCGCTCTCCCCACTCTACCACCCGACTCCGCTTTGATACACGATTTATAACATTTAACGTCAATGAAATGAGCCGAAATATTTTTTTATTGAAAATATACGTATTGAAAATCAACCCCCCGGATGGTGTATGCTGTACGATGTAAATTACGCCCTCAGGATTTCTTTGAAAAAAATAAAATTATTTCGGCTCCTGGAGGTCCTACAACAAAAAATTTTTTTTCAAAATTTGTAGAAAAATAGCAGCTATCGATTGATAATAATTCCATTGCCATATAAATTGAATTGAAAACGATATTCGAGTTTTTTGAGGTCAAAATTTTTTATCGTTAAATATGTTGATTTTTCGCATATTTGAAATTTCGATAAAAAGCGCACTCTATAGTACGTGATACTAATATTATATATATATATATATATATATATATATATATATATATATATATAAAAATTATGAGTGCTGCTGCTGCTGCTGTCACACAGGTCAAAGGTCAAATCGTTCGTGCCTTTCCGTGCCGGCCCGAGCGCCTCCGAAGGACAAATTTCGGCCCGGCGGTAGGCGCGACCGAGGTAATATATTTCCGGAACCGCAAGCGATGGAAAATTTTCGTTTGAGAGCGGGTAATATAGCACTTATATATAAAAAAAAATTATGAGTGCTGTCACACAGGTCAAAGGTCAAAGGTCAAAGGTCAACTCTAACTGGGTATACGTAAATGCGTTGTCATGGCAACGGCATACGCCAATTATGTCAAACAGAGCTTTTTAATCGTGTTTTTATTTTTAAAAACTACTATGCGAAGGGGCTCAAGCATGTCGAAGTTGGACAAGCTCTCCGGGGGGCCGCTGCCAGACCTCGTTATTATATATATAAAAAAAATTATGAGTGCTGCTGCTGCTGTCACACAGGTCAAAGTTCAAATCGTTCGTGCCTTTCCGTGCCGACCCGAGCGCCTCCGAAGGACAAATTCTGGCTTGGCGGCAGGCGCGACCGAGGTAATATATTTCCGGAACCGCAAGCGATAGAAAATTTTCGTTTGAGAGGGGGTAATAAAGCACTCGTCTCTTTAAAATAAATTTGAGCTCTAGCGTGTTTCTCTAAGTGCTCCAGAACCTGTTTAAATCAAATTCTACGAAAGCACCTTTTTTACGAAAAAAATCGATTTTTGCAAAATTTGTACAATATTTTGCGCAAACAAAAAAAACGCTTTTTCTACTTGTTAAAGGCTATAATTTCTCAAAATTTCAGAGTGAAATCTTTTGTTTTCGAAAATATACAAGCAATAAAAGAAAAATGTGATTTAAAACGGTTATTTTGCAATAACTACGTCATTTTTGCATTGATTTTAATCTCGTAAAACTTGTTTTATAGGTTTTTGCAAAATCTGCAACTTTTATTTGAAACTTATTTTATACGAAACTTAGATTTTTTTTTAAACGCGAAAAACCGTTTTTTTCCAACTTTGGACGCCATTTTGAATAACTTCTGCAATGATTCAGCTGTTTAATTTTATTTCATCGAATTCTACGGAATTTTTCCTATTTTTTTCCATATTTTACCTTTTAGATGGGGGAGTTTGGCAAAAAAACGATGTATTTTTGATAATTTCCCTGGTCTATACTTGTACTCCCAACTTATACTCCCAAATACTGCCAATTATACTCCCAATTATACTCCTTTCTATTCTTATACTCCCAAATACTCCCAATTATACTCCCAACAAGAATTTACTGAAAGTAAACCTAAAACGATTAACAGACGCGACAAGACACAAAAATTCTATAACGAAACATTCCTACATGCACTTTGCGGAGACTTAAGACATGATACCGCAAGATTGCATCGAAAAATCATAACTGAAAATTGATTTACCTGTATATCGAGTCAAATATTACCTTGAATGATAAGATTCATAATAAATGGTGATGATTATATAAAGCAACAGACCAGAATAATTTTCGACGAACTTTTATCGGGCCTCTCATTATTTGCGGTTACTTTCGCAATTAAAGGACCTGTTATTCACTATATTCTGATAAATAATCAGAGCAAAAACATTAAATCCGCAATCATAACCTTTACTCTAAAATTATCAGTTTGTTGAAATGCAAACATGATTATTTTGTAATAATTGACTTTGGGCATATAATCTCAGTATCAAATACTGCCAGTTACAATAACAAATTCTTTATTGTATAATATTTTTGTAACATTAATATTTAGTTTTTTTATTTAGATTTATACATATATGGCGAATATAATGGTGTCTTTACATAATTACCGTATCCAGGAACTTCTTTTAGAGTCCCTTCTTCGAAGCAAACCTTTCCTCTGACAATCACGTACTCGGGAACGCCATGACACTTTATCCCCTGCTCACAAATAATTATAAAGCTAAATAAATCACATTTTCAACAAGCCTCACCTCAAAGATATTAAAGTCAACCGCGTGGTGGTGGGTTTTCGCAGAGATGGTGCGGGTGTTGCTGGGGTCCCAGACCACAATGTCCGCATCGGAGCCAACACCGATGTAGCCCTTCTTGGGGTAGATGTTGAAAACTTTAGCGGCCGTCGTGCTGGTGATGGCCACGAACTTGCAGGGGTCGATGATCCCCGCGTGGACCCCTTTCTCCCAAACTATGGACATGCGGTCCTCGACCCCGTTCACGCCGTTTGGTATTTTGGTGAAGTTGTTCAGGCCTAGCTCTTTCTGCGACTTGTTGAAAGTGCAGTTGTCGCTCCCCGTCAGCCGAAGCTTATTCCTACCAACACGCTGTACAAAAGCATCGTTGCATGTTTAGCTACTTACTCAGCCAGGTATTTCATCAAAGCTTCCGGGGTGCTCGGATCAGTTCTAAGGGGAGGGCTAACCAAATGACCTGCTGAATGCTGGAAGCAGGTGTTCTTGCATTCAAGACCCGTGCGAGCAAGAGCTGCTGCTAAGGTTTCGCCGACGACGTTGCAGCCGCGCTCTTTCGCTGCTGCTAGAGCGAGCGTTGCTGGTTTGCTCATTACATGCACAACGTACAAAGGACTCGATACCTGTAACACCAGTTTCTAAGCTCTAATTGGCATTATTTATAAAAATTTACCTGATTGGCTATTACGCACGCGCGGTTCACAGCTTCCGCTTCTATTTCCTCCGGTCTGGACATTTCGTGCCCTTCTGGGCCTGTAACCCCCTTCGCGAGAAGCCTTTCGGCGTTCTTATTTATGACCACGCCATTTTCGGCATGTATCATTGCAATGGCTCCAAGTTTTTGGCAGTTTTCAAATGCCAGGTATAACTCGGCGTCGTTAAGCATGAAGCTGTAAGTCATGAACATCTTGAAGGAGTTGATACCATGTTCCTTGCAAACGATAGCCATTTCTTCTGGTACCTTATCGTGCCAGTAAGGTATGATCATGTGAAGCCATAGTCGCAACAGGCTTTTCCATCTGCCTTTTTCCTGTACGTATGGTAAGCCTCTACCAGCGATTGACCCTTTTTAGGCAATGCAAAGTCGACTGCAACATTTTTCCTCTTAAAGAACAATGTAAATTCCGGCTAGAAAAACCTACTAATCATAGTTGTACCGCCAGCCACAGCAGCCTTCGTCCCGTGGTAGAAATCATCTATGGTTGTGGTGTCCATAAATTCAAAATCAAAGTGAGTGTGTGGATCAATGCCGCCGGGCATGACCAGCTTCTGTTTCGCGTCGATAACCCGCGTCCCCTCTGGAACAGTCAGGTTGCGACCCAGCTGCTTTATAACCCCATCCTCTATGTAAACATCTTGTTCGACCATCCCATCCTCGTTTACTACCTTGCCATTTTTGATGAGCAAGTTGTTCTGCATACCCTAAATAAAAAAGCTTAGCAAAGACAAATAAAATAATATGCTGGCATACCTCAGATGCCATGGCTTTAGTGAACTTCAATTTTAACACAAGCTGACTAAGACTGGCAGATTAAGAATAAAAGGACGGCCGTGCGCGCATTATAAACATCACAATAATGCGATAAGCTAAAGATAAAGGAATCCGGTTTTAATGCGCAAGCACAGGCCAAAATTTAATTGTTTACTAAAAGTACTATTTCAGATTTTCTGTAATGGAGTATGATATAGATAACTGTTATTTGATATATATATATATATATATATATATATATATATATATATATATATATATATATATATATATATATATATATATAAATATAGTGACTTTACAGTCTATAATTTTGTGTGATTGGTAAACATATTTTTAATGCGGCTTGTTATATATGAACAGTATCGTTATATATATATATATATATATATATATATATCAAATAACAGTTATCTATATCATACTCCATTACAGAAAATCTGAAATAGTACTTTAGTAAACAATTAAATTTCATTAAAACCATTCTTTATCTTTAGCTTATCGCATTATTGTGATTATATATATATATATATATATATATATATATATATATATATATATATATATATCGATACTGTTCATATATAACAAGCCGCATTAAAAAATATGTTTACCAATCACACAAAATTATAGACTGTAAAGTCACTAAGTAAAAATTTAATTTATTATAATTTTCTGTTTTTACTTTTGAAATAACTTATTATATATATTTACAAAGTTAAACTCGTATTATCGGTGAAGATGCATTTACAAAACGTTAATTGCTTCCTCGCGGCCTTCGGCAGGCGGCAGCAACGGTCGGGCCGCAGTGCCAGGACCCGCGGCGTACCGGGCCCGGCGGAACTTGAGTAGCGAATAGTGACGGAACAAATAATCTAAGAAAGATGATTTTTGGCACACGAGTGCTCTATTACCCGCTACGTCTGCCGCCGGCCCGGAATTTGTCCAAAGGTATGAACGATTTTTGCTATATATTTCGTGATGTCAACGCATATTTCATTAATGTGTCAGAGCAAGACGGAATTAGGTGACCCGCAAATGAAATTATGGCGGACTTTCTATATATTATACTCCCAAAATACTCCCAACAAGAAGTAACAATGGCAGTCGTCTAAGGCGCGGTGCTTGCAACATCGCCCCGCATTAGAGATGGTGCGCAACGACCGGGCAGTAAAGTCAAACACATGGGAGCCTTAACCTTTAGTATGCAGGCCGTGCTCCTACGCGGGGCGTTAGCTCCTTACCACATACTGGTACAGCAATTGGTTTTTTAGTATTCGTACTGATTATCTAAACCCTTTACAGATTTTGATACATTATTTGGTACATTATTGCTAATTTTTAAATATTTTCAGACGCAAATCGAAGACAGACGTTTTATTTAAGACATATTAAGAATTTTTTATTTGTGTTTTTGAACAAATTTTTTTATTGTATAATTTTTAGCAATTTTTACTTTTCTTAACAATTTCTCACGTTTTTAGATTTTATACCACCATCTTTATTATCGCATATTTATGTAAGTCATAGAAATAGTCCGGTCCTGGGCACAAGTGTAGTAAACACAGCTGATTTCGCGTGTTAAAATAAAAGTGATTTTACAATAATAAATTCAGAATCTTAAGGTAAAACACCCTGCAATTGGTGTAACAAGATAGCAGCAAGGAAGAAACATTGGAGTAAGGTAGGAAAAGACAATTTTAAAGCCATTTATAACGAAATTTAAAAGACGGCAAGAAGCAGACGACGACCTTCGGAGCCGATCCGGGTCAGCCGCTTACCGCGCCGTACATATTTTACGCAGAGTAACAGGTCCGGCCTTAAGTTTTTTCACTTTTTCAACTGTCACGGTAAAAATTATTAAAACCACTCGTAGTAATGGAAGAAAACAGTACAGAACCACAGAGTATGATGAAACTTTTACAGGAAATAAACAGAAAATTAGAAAATATAGAAGAAAGTAACGGGAGAATGGAAAAGAAGTACGATAAACTTCAGGAGGAACTCAATAAATTAAAAAATGATAACGCAAAATTGAATACGGAAATTAAGTCACTGAAACAGGGGCTTTTACTGCAAGAAAAAAGAATCGGAATGTTAGAGAGGGAAATTAGGAAAAATAAAATAATCATACACGGAGCGGAGGAGCAATCAGAGGAGAAAGATATACTTTTAAAAGAGAAAGTAAGAGTAATTTTACGCGATATGGACATAGTTATGAATATGGAAGAGGAAATAACAGAGATAAGAAGATTAGGAAGTAAACAGAAGGGAGTAAGAAGACCAATAAGTTTAGAGTTAAGAAGCTGGAATAAAAAGATAGAGATTCTAAAATCAACAAAAAAACTAAAGGGCACCAAAATCTACCTAGAGGAAAAATACTCAAAAGAAATCCAGGAACAACGGAGCGAATTAATAACATATATGAAACAATATAGGCAAAATGGCTACCATGCCATCCTAAGATATAACAAACTAGTAATAAATGGAGAAGTAGTTACACTGGATAGACTAAAGCAACTGGATAAGCAGGAAAGAATGAGAATGGATGATGACAAAAGAGGGACGATCCGGAAAGTGAGAAAGAGATCCCAAAAAAGGAAGAACTATGAGCCAGAGATCTCCAGAAAGTAACGATGAGGCGGAACTACGAGAAAACTACTCAAGATAACGAAGACGAGTAGATTTTTAAAAACGAACAAAAGTAGTTACAAAGCAATCTCCAATGACGACTGAAGAAGAAACGGCTAAAAAAAGGTTAAAGATGCAGATACGAAGAAAAAATACAATTATACAGAAACAGCATACAAAAACAATACGGAACACAAGACATCAACGAATTATGGTTTAATAGCAAAAGAAACAGAAACAGGGAAAAAATACGAAAAAACAATACCAGCAGTAAAGAAAGACGTCAATAAAGTAAACATAGGGACATGGAATATAACGGCGTTAAACGGAAAGGAGATAGAAATAACGGAAGAAATGAGCAAGTTTAAAATAGATATTTTAGGAATAAGCGAAACGAAGAAACAAGGAAAAGGAAATATAAAGCTAACGAATGAGTATACGTTATATTACTCAGGACCAGATTCGGGACAAAGAAGTAAAGAAGGAGTAGGAATAATTATCGCCGATAGATTAAATAGAAGAGTAATAAAAGCAGAAACAATTAATTCAAAAATAATGGCAGTAGAAGTGGACCTGGGTCAAATTTTCTACATAATACAAATATATGCTCCGGTAGAGGGAGCAGAAGTAAATAAGAGGAAGAATTTTATGAACAACTACAGAGGACAATAGATAGTGCGAAAGAAAAGAGTAACAAAATACTGATAATAGGAGACTGGAATGCTAGGGTAGGCAGCAACATAAATACAGGATTAGGCAGCTTGGGACAATACGGAGAAACGACACAGAACAGAAACGGAGAAAATGATTGAATTCTGCATAGCAAATGACCTAATAGTCGGTAATACTTTTGGTACCAACCACTAGAAGAAAAGTACACTTATGTAGCAGAAGAACGAGGAGCAAGAAGCCTCATAGATTACGTGGTATACACTAGGAACTAGAACAAAAATAGATGAAGTGAAAACAATAGTAGAAGCGGAACTCTCCACCCAACACAGATTGGTGAGAGCATTACTAAATGACATAAATATTACAGAAGAAGAGAAAAGAATACGAGAGAATACCAGTATATAAACTAAAAGATACTGATAGGGCAGAAAAGTACAAGAAAAGCATAGATGCCGAACTCAAAAATTTGAACTAAAAAGAAAGGAAGGGACAGTGGAAGAAGTATGGAAAGTATTCAAAGAAACATTGATAAAGAACGCCAGACAGATCTGCGGAGTAAAGAAATTTAAACAGGACACCTAAGAGGACCAGATGGTGGAACGAAGAGGTAAAGAGAGCAATTAGAGAAGAAAAAGCATGGAAAAATATATAGATACCAAAAGTCAAGAGGACAAAGAAGATTATATAAGAAAAAGAAACAAAGCCAAAATAGACATAAGAAAAGCAAAGACTCAATGCTGGGAAGAATTTGGACGGGAACTAGATGAACTATACACTAAAACAACAAACATTTTTGGGGAATAGTAAAAAGTTAAGAGGTAATAAAGGAAAAGAAGTAAGAGGAATAAGAAACAAAACAATGAATTAAAACGGAAACAACAGAAATACTACATGTATGGAAGGAATACTACGAGGAAAAATTTGAGGAAAACCGAAACCAACAGGAAGAACAAGATGAATACGAAGATACGGATGAAGAACAACAAGAAAACACAATAGAAATCGAAATGAAGGATGTAGAAGAGGCAATTAATACACTTAAACTGGGCAAGGCAGGGGGAGCAGATGGTGTCGAGGCAGAGATGATAAAAGTCATGGGCCCTGAAGGAAAGATATGGATACATGAAATATTTAAAAAAGCATGGAAAGAAGAACGGATACCGGAGGATTGGGAAAACAACATAATTATACCAATCCACAAAAAAGGAGAAACAGGAAAATGTGAAAGTTATAGAGCCATCTGCCTTTCCTCTACAGTATTCAAAATGTATACGAAGATTCTGCAAAAGAAACTCATACACTACATAGGACACAAGCTAGCCGACGAACAAGCAGCATACAGACAAGGAAAACAAACAACAGACAACATACACATAATAAGAAACATAACGGAGAGAACAATAGAAAGAGGAGGATAGCTGTTTGTGACACTCATAGATTTAAAAGCAGCGTTTGACAATATAAAGAGAAGTCACATTTGGAGGTATTTGGCAGAATTACAAAGACCAAGAAAACTCATCAGAAATATCAGGAACATGTACCAGAATGTCAAAGGGAAAGTGCAGATGAACGGAGAATCTTCAGACACGTTCCTCATGACAAAAGGAATAAAACAAGGAGATAGCCTTAGTCCACTGCTATTTATAACACTGATGTACAAAATCTTATTAAACACAAGAACAAAAACACAGCATCTGCAAACACAAATAGGACATTACCAACTAAGGCCAATCAAAGTAGACAATTTAATGTACGCAGATGACATAATACTCATAGCAGACACCCACAATAAAATGAAGGGACTGGTTAAAATATGGAGCGAAGAAATAGAGAACATGGGTATGGAAGTAAACACTAACAAAACAAAAATGATGATTATAAATAACAAAAAATCAGAGATGGTAAGAAGAATAGAAATAAACGGGAATACAATAGAAGTAGTCACAGCAGTAGAATATCTTGGCTCCGTAATAACAGATGACGGAAGAATAGAAGTCGACATAGCAAATAGAATGAAAAAGACGAGGAACATATACTACGCAATAAACAAACCAATATTACAAAAACAAGAAATAGACAAGCAAGTGAAATTGAAAGTTTACAACACAATAGCAAGACCAACATTAACATATGGTAGTGAGACATGGACCATAAACAAAAAACACGAAAGCAAGATCAATGCTGGTGAAATTCAATTTCTAAGAAGAATTGAGGGGAAAACCAAATAGGATAGAGAGACGAACGAAAGAATCAGACACACTCTAAGACAAGAAGGAATAATGGACTTTATAGAAAGAAAGCAACTAAGATGGTAGGGCCACATAATAAGAAAAGATGAACAATCGCTACTAAAAAAGATCACAGAGTCAACAGGAGAACGAAAGAGGAAAAGGGGTAGACCCAGAAAGAGGTGGACACAAAGGATCGAAGAAATCGGTATCAAGAGGGGCAAAACATTGGCAGACATGAAAAGAATGGCAAAGAACCGGAAGGAGTGGAAGGACTGGACCTCATATCCGACACCCTGAAGGGGTATAAGGAAAAGAAGAAGAAGAAGAAGAAGATAGAAAAGTAATTTATTTTAATAAACAATGTACACTTTAAAATAACGCAAAATAGTATTACATTTTTGCAAAAAAATGTGTCATAGTTCAAATTCAAAAAGATTTATTAAAAATTGTTTACCTAGTTTATAATATTTAATGCTCATTTATGTTACAAATTTAGACTTAAAAGTTATAAATTTTGACCTTAACGAGAGCGAACAAAGTGGGCGTTTTGAATATTAACATAGCAAATAGTAACCCACAAATTCTCTCTTTGAAATTACTAAATTTATAACATTTATAGACTATTACTACAATTATAACTAAAACTGGTATTAAAAAACGATGTAATTAATACAGTACATTATAAACAAATGTCCTTCATAACAAATAGTCTGTCAATAACTGAAAAAATTATAAAGTCAATAGTTAAATAATTAAAGTGCGTATTTAATGTTTATATCTTCATTTTTAATTAGACAGAAAAAACGTGTAAACGTATTACTTTAATTAAATTTTTGGTAGCTTTGCTGATTTTGAAATTAATGTTTTGCATTAAAAATGTATTTCTCCTTGCAAATAAACTAGGCCGGCTTATTTCGTATTTTACACTTTATCTGCGGTACTTAATGTTATTGAATAAAGTATATTGTTAACATTTGCGTAAGCAACTTATCTGCGAAATGATTGAAAAGATTGCGATCTCTTGGTGGTCACTTGACAACAAATTCCTACAAATGAAAGGTTGATTTAAAGAAATTTAAACTGCGTGAACGTTTATACTATGCAATAATGGGTACTGCAAACACAAATTCCAATGATTTTATTAGTCAAAACTGTATAATGTCAATTTTAATAAAATAGTCAAACTTGACAGCAATAACTAACAAAATTATTCTTTATTCAGTTTATATCTTTGGTCATAAATACAGCTTTAGATAAATAATTTTTTCTTATAAAAATTAAAACATTACTTTAAAATCTATACCTTAGAAACCGATTGTTTACCCTATAATTATTTGAAAAGATGTAACTCCAAAAGTCAATAATTAGTATTCGCCGCATTTATAACTTCTTTGGCTGTCTGTTTTATACAGTTTTACTTTTTGATATGTTTTATTTTGATGCCCCCTACTGGTTCCCTCCAATCTGCATTAAAATTGCTATTTTAAAAACTCAAACACTTGTCATTTTTAAGATAATATAATTTCGACAATGCAATTGCTAATCTCAAGTACAAATGGATGTGCGACACATTACGTAAATTGAAACGTCGCAAATAAGTGCGTACTTTAAAATAAAATTAATTATATCAGTTACAACAAACGGAGATCGATAAGTGCAATTACGTTCTTGTACAATCGTTGTTCTAAATTAAACAAAAAGAATTATTAGGGTGTAAAACTGCCCGAAAAAGCTGATTAATTAGAAAATGGAATTGGTTCTAAAAGCAATCATGTAAAACAATCTGTGTAGTTAAAATTTTATATATAAAAGACACTAAACAAGTACATGAAAAGATTAGTTGATGAAGAGTGTCCAAAATACAATAAAACAACTGTAATGTATATTTCTTACTAATTTAATATCGGTATAATTACCGACAGTAAAAAAAAGATTAATGCTATTAAAACCACAAAAATTTAAAACAATTTAATTCTAGCAATAAATTTATATAGTTTATATTGTTTTTATATCATAAAAGAGTAAAAAATTTACAAAAGTGTGAAATCAATGTTATGGTATTAATTCAGTTGAGTTAAAAGGAAACTGTAACTATATTTATCGTAGATTACACTAATTTGCAGTTTTGCAACTTTTTTTGTTATTACGTTAGGTTTTTTTTAAATCACAAAAATGAGAAAATTTAAAATAACGCAATTTTTTAATGACATTGATTCATGGCAACGTAAAAATCACAATTATTAATTTGTTTATAGTTTGTTTAGCGATTCACTAATGCAAATCCACGTGTGTTTAATTAGTAACCATGTGTGATCGATTAGTAAATAGAAAAAGCAATATTAATCGGTGGAATTTCGAATAAAAAAATTTTTATAGAAAAAATTAAATAAAATTAAAAAATAATATTTCTATACATATACTCCCATGTCGCCCGCTTGTTGGGAGTATAAGTTGGGAGTATAATTGGGAGTATAAGTTGGGAGTATAAGTATACAAATGAGCCCACTGTCGTGTCACGTTTTGGTTACGGAAATTTCACTTCCGGTAATCGATAGATCGACAATATCGAAGACTTTATTTTAGGTATATGGATGGGCCATCTTTACTCGTTCCTGGTGAAAAGAGTGGTCAAAGTTTAAAAATTTTTTCCAGATCTCGGAAACGGCAAGAGATAGCGGGATGCGGTTTACGGCATTCGTTAGCTCGATTCAATTCTACTAAGACGACGTTATCGGTGTGAGCGCACTACAATACCAGGTACGCCAAAAACGCGTTCCAAAAACACCTCTGGCGAGCCACTGAAAGATGAGGAATCCTCTGGGATTCTTCGGGAGTTTATAGAACCCTTAATAGAGTTTCTCTATACAGATTTTAAAAAACATTTATGTTGATTAAGGGCGCTATGGGGGCCGGAATTAAGTGGCGCGCAAACAAAGTTGTCTTGGACACCGTCGAATTTTCCCCTCTTTCTGCTGGACGCCGGCGTCCTCGGGAATGTTAAAATTAACACACGAATTCTGACCGAAGCAATAATCGCAGAATTATAATTTTCGGTATATGCGTGCATTAGAGTCGGCTTTCAATTTTAGAGCAAACGAAAAATTTTTATCGCTTTCGGTTCCGAAAATACCAAATTTCGGCGCCCCCGTACGAGCAAAAAAGTGCCCCCTTTTAGGCTCCACAACATTGTAAAGGAGCCGCCTTCGTATCTCTTGCTGTTGTAAGCGAAAAAGTGATTTTTTCCAAATTTGGAGCCGTTTTTGGGCAGGAAAGGGGCGAGCAAGGGCAAGGGTTGTTAAGCGTTTTTTGAAGCCACTTGATAGTTTTACAAGATGGCCTATACGCCAAGTCGATATCTGCAAAAAAAATTTTTTTCGGTCCCCATAGCGCCCTTAAATCGTCATAAATGTTTTTAAAATTTGCATAGAGAAACTATATTATGGGTACTATAAACTCCCGAAGACTCCCAGAGGGTTCCTCATCTGTGAGCGGCTCGCCAGAGGAAACAATTTTGGTGTGTTTTTGGAACGCTCGTACCGATAACGTCGTCTTAGTACAATTGAATCGAACTAAAGAATGGCAAAAACCGCGTCCCGCTATCTCTTGCCGTTTCCGAGATCTGGAAAAATTTTTTTAAACTTTGACCACTCTTTTCATCAGGAAGGAGTCGCGATGGCCCATCCATATACCTAACATAAAGTCTTCGATAATGTCCATCTATCGATCCCCGGAAGTGAAATATCCTTAACTAAAGCATGACACGAAACCGGGGTCATTTTTAAACTTATAATCCCAATTATACTCCCAATTACACTCCCAATTAATTATACTCCCAAATACTCCCAAATACTCCCAATATACTCCCAAATACTTACAATTATACTCCCAAATTCTCTTAAATACTCCCAATTATACTCCCAAATACTCCAAATTATACTCCCAAATACTTCCAAATACTTCCAATTATACTCCCAATCATACTCCCAATTATACCCTCCATTATACTCCCAATTATAGTTCTAATTATACTCCCACTAATACTCCCAAATATTCCCAATTATACTCCCAAATATTTCCAATGATAATCCCAAATGCTTCCTATTATACTCCCAAATACTACCAATTATACTCATAAATACTCCAAAATATTCCCTACTATACTCTCAATTATACTACCAATTATACTTGCAATTATATTCCCAACATACTCCCAAATATTCCCAATTATACTCCCAAATATTTCCAATGTTACTACCAAATGCTCCTTATTATACTCCCAAATACTACCAATTATACTCCTAAATACTCCCAAATATTCCCTATTATACTCTCAATTATACTACCAATTATACTCGCAATTATACTCCCAATATACTCCCAAATACTCCCAAATACTCCAAATTATACTCCCAAATACTTCCAAATATTTCCAATTATACTCCCAATCATACTCCCAATTATACTCTCAATTATACTCCCAATTATACTTCTTATTATACTCCCAATTATACTCCCAAATATTCCCAATTATACTCCCAAATATTTCCAATGATACTCCCAAATGCTCCCTATTATACTCCCAAATACTACCAATTATACTCCTAAATACTCCCAAATATTCCCTATTATACTCTCAATTATACTACCAATTATACTCGCAACTATACTCCCAATATACTACCAATTATACTCCTAAATACTCCCAAATATTCCCTATTAAACTCTCAATTATACTACCAATTATACTCGCAACTATACTCCCAATATACTACCAATTATACTCCTAAATACTCCCAAATATTCCCTATTAAACTCTCAATTATACTACCAATTATACTCGCAACTATACTCCCAATATACTACCAATTATACTCATAAATACTCCCAAATATTCCCTATTATACTCTCAATTATACTACCAATTATACTCGCAATTATACTCCTAATATACTCCCAAATACTCCCCATTATACTCCCAAATACTACCAATTATACTCCTAAATTCTCCCAAATATTACCTATTATACTCGCAATTATACTCCCAATATACTCCCAAATACTCCCCATTATACTCCCAGATACTCCAAATTATACTCCCAAATACTTCCAAATATTTCCAATTATACTCCCAATCATACTCCCAATTATACTTCTTATTATACTCCCAATTATACTCCCAAATATTCCCAATTGTACTCCCAAATATTTCCAATGATGCTCCCAAATGCTCTCTATTATACTCCCAAATACTACCAATTATACTCATAAATACTCCCAAATACTCAAAATTATACTCCCAAATACTTCCAAATACTTCCAATTATACGCCCAATCATACTCCCAATTATACCCTCAATTATACTCCCTATTATAGTTCTAATTATACTCCCAATTATACTCCCAAATATTCCCAATTATACTCCCAAATATTTCCAATGATACTACCAAATGCTCCCTATTATACTCCCACATACCACCAATTATACTCATAAATACTCCCAAATATTCCCTATTATACTCTCAATTATACTACCAATTATACTCGCAATTATACTCCAATATGCTACCAATTATGCTCCTAAATACTCCCAAATATTCCTATTAAACTCTCAATTATACTACCAATTATACTGAACTATACTCACATATACTACCAATTATACTCATAAATACTCCCAAATATTCCTATTATACTCTCAATTATACTACCAATTATACTCAATTATACTCTAATATTAAATACTCCCCATTATACTCCCAGATACTCAAATTATACTCCAAATACTTCAAATATTTCCAATTATACTCCCAATCATACTCCCAATTATACTTTATTATACTCCCAATTATACTCCCAAATATTCCAATTGTACTCCCAAATATTTCCAATGATGTCCAAATGTCTATTATACTCCCAAATACTACCAATTATACTCATAAATACTCCCAAATACTCAAAATTATACTCCCAAATACTTCCAAATACTTTAATTATACAATCATACTCCCAATTATACCTCAATTATACTCCTATTATAGTTCTAATTATACTCCCAATTATACTCCCAAATATTCCCAATTATACTCCTAAATATTTCCAATGATACTACCAAATGCTCCTATTATACTCCACATACCACAATTATACTCATAAATACTCCCAAATATTCCTATTATACTCTCAATTATACTAATTATACTATGATTATATCAATATCTCACAATATTCCCAATTATACTCCCAAATATTTCCAATGATACTACCAAATGCTTCCTATTATACTCCCAAATACTACCAATTATACTCCTAAATACACCCAAATATTCCCTATTATACTATCAATTATACTACCAATATACTGCAATTATACTCCCAATATACTCCCGAATACTCCCAAATACTCCAAATTATACTCCCAAATACTTCCAAATATTTCCAATTATACTCCCAATTATACTCCCAATTATACTCCCAATTATACTCCCAATTATACTCCCAATTATACTCCCAATTATACTCCCAATTATACTCCCAATTATACTCCCAATTATACTCCCAATTATACTCCCAATTATACTCCCAAATCTCCATATTATACTCCCAAATACTCATTATACTCCAATTATACTCCCAAATATTCCAAATATCTCCAATTATACTCCCAATATACCTAATTATACTCCAATTATACTCCCAATTATACTCTAATATACTCCCAATTATACTCCCAAATATTCAATTATACTCCCAAATACTCCATTATACTCCCAATATATACTCCTAATATACTCCCAAATATTCCAATTATACTCCCAATATCTATTCTCAATATACTCCCAAATACTCCAAATTATCTCCAATTATACTCCCAAATACTTCCAATTATACTCTCAATTATACTCCCAATTATACTCCCTATTATACTCAATTATACTCCCAAATACTTCCCAATTATACTCCCAAATATTTCCAATGATACTCCCAAATGCTCCATATCTATACTCCCAATATTCTAATTATACTCCAATTATACTCCCAATATATTCTATTATACTCCAATTATATCCAAATATCTCTCAATTATACTCCCAATATATCTCCAATATACTCCCAATTATACTCCCAATTATATTCCCAAATATTCCAATTATACTCTCAATTATTTCTGCAATTATACTCATATACTCCACAATATACTCCCTATTATACTCCAAATACTTCAATTATACTCCTCAATTATACTCCAAATCATACTCCCAATTATACTCTCAATTATACTCCCAAATACTCAATATTCCAATTATACTCCCAAATATTCCAATTTACTCCAAATCTCTATTATACTCCCAAATACTCCCAATTATACTCCTAAATACTCCCAAATATTCCCTATTATACTCTCAATTATACTACCAAATATGCTCGCAATTATACTCCCAATATACTCCCAAATACTCCCAATTATACTCCTAAATACGCCCAAATATTCCCTATTATACTCTCAATTATACTACCAATTATACTTGCAAATATACTCCCAACATACTCCCAATTATACTACCAAATACTCCAAATTATAGTCCCAAATACTTCCAATTATACTCCCAATCATACTCCCAATTATAGTCTCAATTATACTCCCAATTATACTTCTTATTATACTCCCAATTATACTCCCAAATATTCCCAATTACACTCCCAAATATTTCCAATGATACTCCCAAATGCTCCCTATTATACTCCCAAATACTCCCAATTATACTCCTAAATACTCCAAATATTCCCTATTATACTCTCAATTATACTACCAAATATACTCGCAATTATACTCCCAATATACTCCCAAATACTCCCAAATACTCCCAATTATACTCCCAAATACTCCCAATTATACTCCCAATTGTACTCCCAATGATACTCCAATTATGCTCCTATTATACTCCCAATTATACTTCCCAATTATACTCCAAATACTCCCAAATATTCCCAATTATACTCCCAAATATTTCCAATGATACTCCCAAATGCTCCCTATTATACTCCCAAATACTTCCAAATATTCCCTATTATACTCGCAATTATACTCCCAATATACTCCCACATACTCTCAATTATATTCCCAAATACTCCCAATAATTAGGAATAAATGAAGTTTAGTGCATTATGTTTTCAAAATGACTGCCTTCACTGAAGATGGTCATTTCCAGCCGATTCCGAAATTGTTCGCAGAAATAGCCAGAACCTCTTCTATGATGCGATTATTTTGTCTTTTGATGGATTGGGGTTTGTTATGATAAACACTATCTTTAAGATAACCCTATAAGAAGAAATCATGGGTTTAAAGAGGCGGAATTTGGGGCCACTCGATGCCACCTTTTATCTTACGGCGGGCGTTCAGACTCATAATCCTCTTTCCAAGGACTTCTGTGAAGACATTAAAGATGCCCTGAGTCCGATGAGCAATGGCTTAATTTTGTTGAAACTAGTATTGACTCGTTGTTTCTCACAATTTGAATGAAATTCTCGGGAACATCTGTGCATAATAATAAACTTCTTTATTCACATATTTTGTAAGAAACGGTAGGCCGATAACTGCATTGTGAAAAATTGCACACCATATGCTAACTTTTTGTAGGTGCAATCGATAAATTTCTATCAAATGTGGGTTTTTGGTACCCAAATGTCGATAATTTTTTGGTCCGAACCACTTCCATGACCATTGTTGCCTTTTATAGACAGACGTTGTGGGCTCTTGTTCATAAAACTTTTGAATTTGTTGTAGGATCTCGATAGTGGTGACACTGACTGATTTGCACGTTGTTAACAGATTGTTATCCCCAGTACACTTCCTGTCTTTTTAAAATTTCTAATGAAACATTATAACATGGTAAAATTAGACAATTTAATTATAGAGCATATTTTATTACGGTATTTTTATCTTGTTATTGTAGAGTCAGACAATATAGTGTGCCTGTGAAACTTGGCTTCAAAGGCAGTTATTTTATTATTAATTAATAAAATAATAATCTATACAGTAATTTTCAAATTTTTAATCGGATATTGTTAGATGTGTGACAGATACTAGATTTTGATGTTTTAAAAAGTTTAATACTGTGAACTGGGGTTACATTGGCCCAAAATTCTGTCACCTGTTTAGTATAACTTTAGCGAGACTATTATGTATTAGTAGCTCTAGTATATTTTTACTTATAGAGAAAAGCCCCCATACAAATTTTTAAAAATTAAGATTAAAGTTATATGACGATGGAGTGACTTTGGCTCTCACCTGATTGACCCCTAAATTATATGTAAAATATGTTTTGGGCAAAAACACACCAAAACATGCACTGTGAAATTAAAAACGAGTAGAGTTTTCTTCGAAATTAGTAAATTTGCTATGTGTTTTTATTACAGAAGGCCAGTAAAACATAAATGCAATAGACAATATTCTTTAATTCATAATCTTACTGAGAGAAGCAAGTAGGTAAGTACCTTTTATACAGAATTGTCGATTTCATGCACAGAAAATTGATTTTGCTTAAGCAGTTTGGAAGGATTTATTTTGCACAATACTTTATTCATATTATGAGGAATTCTTTAGGCCATTTCCAAAACTTAAGATCTTTTTCCATGCAGTCAACAGTGGGTCCTTTCTCCGAGATGCTGATAATTCTTCTGGGGCACTTTCCACCATTAAACATAACGACAACAAAACCGTCGACAACATAATCAAGAGTTTGCAGTTCTTGTAGTGGTTGTAATGGTACAATGGGGGTGATTTTATCACTTTTTCCACCGTTCTGGTCAGACACTAATGGCACATCATCTTTGTCGGACTCTTCGTTTCAGGAAAAGATGGCAGTTTTTTTCTTTTTGATGAGGGCTGACGTTTTAAAGGATCAACAGTGCCTTCAGAAACTTCGACATCTTGACGATTAATTCTTTTACTAGCTGCTACCTGCTATTTGTTCCTCTTCTTTGTAACACCTTTTGTCCCTAGAAGACCTGAACGTTTTTTCTCTAATTGTCCCAAAAAGGTTTCTCCGACCAGACTTTTATCCGACTGATTTAGACTTTGAGGCAAACGTCCTAACATCTTCTTCTTCTTCTTCTTTAACCCTCATTGCGCCCAGTATTGGGCATAGGTCTCCCTCAAATTCTTTCATGTAGCGCGATTCTGTGCGACTCTCATCCATGGCAGTCCTGCTACTCTCTTAATGCCGTCTTGCCATCTCATTATTGGCCTGCCACGCTGTCTCTTGCCTGTCCATGGTCTCCATTGGAGGATTTTAACGTTCCACCTATTGTCTTTGATCCGAGCTGTATGTCCTGCATATTCCCATTTTAATTTCGTCACTCTTTTCACTACATCCGCGACCCCAGTTCTATCTCTTATCAATTTATTTCTTTTTTTGTCTCGTATTGTAATTCCAATCATTGCTCTCTCCATTGCTCGCTGAGTGACTTCCAGTTTTGTTTTTACTTGTTTCGTTAATGTCCATGTCCTAACATCATGTTCTATTAATCGGATGAATTCCACAGTTTTTGAAACCAAATTTATATTTTGTTCCACGTTTGGTTTCAACTGCTTCATTGATTCCTTTAACAGCGTAGAACAGACATTATTGGGAGTTGCTCTTTCCACTTTTTCAGGATCACATGTCGTATTCTTTTCATGGGGTAAAAAAGGCCATATTCAAAGGTTGTGTAAGATGTGTAGGTGGTAAACACACAAACCTTATATTACGCTGCTCACATAGTTTTAAGACTCTGATGTTAATATGTGATGCTAAATTGTCCCCAACAAATACATAACAGTGGTTTTTGCCTATTTTTGATTGTGTAAAAAAAACGTTTCAAAAGCTATTGCATGAAATCATCCTCTTTTGGTGCGATTATAATGGGTATCTTTTGCGGTGTTTTTAGTCATCGTCGTCTAAACGATTGACTTTATAGACAACGTATGGTGGATAACACTTGCGATCAGCGTTTTCACAAAACATCAATGAAGTAGAGCTCTTACTGAAGTAGCAAATTTTCTCAGCGTACTTTGTAGCTCGCTTGCAAATTACCTTCCGATTGCCAAGGTTGTCGCTTGGTTTTATCATAGTTCCAAATACAGGGCGGTGGAATATCCTTTAGAATGACACTCAAATTTTCCATGTACTCGTTAAGTTAAGCTTCACCACTTTCTTAATATTAGCACTGGTTCTGATTGAAATAACCGGATGCCTTTTCAAAAACTCGACCATTCGTAATCAGAATATTTCCTTAAACTTAGCAATTACAGCTACTCTTTTGTAGAGATACTGCTTAACCATCATTCGAAAATCTGAAGTGACAACTGGAAATCCGACAATTTGATCAGATGTTAAACTAACGCTGCTTCTTTTTCGACACTGAACACGCAAAAGCCACCCACCGGCTTGTTGTTCAGATCTTTCTACTTGTTATTAGTTGTTGATCTCGTAATTTTGTATTCTAATTCAGCAGCTCGTTGAGTTAGTTGTCCAGGCCGCAATATTTTTCAGGCATTCTTGCAACACCTGCGGATTGTAGTTCTTGTAGGAACGCGAGCTCAACTTTTTTAGTGACTCCACAGGATGACTGCAAGGAAATCACACAAACTTTTGCTAAAATTTTCAAAAGAGATCATTTGGAAACGTGATGAGCATTATTACGAAAGAAAACAAAGAACTCATAGGACGTGAATTTTTAGTGGTTTTTGAATTATTATCCTAGGGAATCTAACGTGACGACCAGAGACGCCCTCTTAAGTACCTTACTGGTTTAATTTTTATGTATTTAGTACCTGAAGTTATCAAAATAAAGTTAATTTTTCAATTATCAAAAATCATTGTGGCAGTATAAAATGTTTTTATTAATAGACGTAAAATAGAAATCAAGAAATTTTAATAAAATAATGAGACATTTTAAAAGTTGCTAAAAAATCATTTTGCATATTTACATCAATAGTTTGTGGTGAGATGTAAATATTTTAAATAGTTCACCATTAGGGCTTGTACAATATACAGCGTTGTCGATGTAAATTTAGGAAATGAATAACAAAGATAACAGTAAAATTCGAGAATACAAAGAAACTAAACTTAAGACAATTAACTTTTATAAAATTTAAAATTATTTAATGTACCCCCATCAGCGGCTACAACCTTCTGGAGCCAGAATTTAAACCTGCTGAAAACCAGTGGAACTTTATTCTTGTCCATATATGTCATTATCTCGCTAACGGAGATCCTTAAGCGATCCTTAGTGTTATAATACATTTCATTGATCTACGCTTTGATCGCGCTCCACACGTAGTAGTCAAGGAAATTGCAATCGGGGTCGCAAATCAGTGATAATTTATACAAATTCTTCAATAACCATGTCCTGGGGGGCTGGAGCTTTGCTAGAATACGTATTTCTGTCCAGCGGTCACCTTCTCCTTCCAAGCTGTGACTATCCCCAGCAACTTAATATAGCTGTCGATGGTCACCTTAAGGCCTTTTTCAAAGTAGTAATACATCATCACGTCGCCTTCGCTGCTTACAAACCCCAATACCTTCTTAGAGGGGGGGGGGACTTTATATGCATGACAATAAGCACTTCAAAGGCATCATGGCAGATCCAATGGTTATTTTGGTGTTTTATCTTTGTGTCCTGAAAAGAATACAAGATACGCAGTTTTCAGCTTGTTCAGCAGTGCTTGGGTCTTTCACTTCCCATTAATCTTTTTTCTTTCAGACAACACTTGACGGTTTCTCGGAACGAAAAGCTTGTAATGCAAGTCACGATCTCTTACTAGACTGACCATCAACCTCGTCACGCCCATTTTTTTGCAGGTCAATCATGCTGCAACCAAGATTCTGTTTTATTTTCTATTTCAATTCACGGACGAAGTAATCACTTCTCTTGCGATCAGATTGCTTGCTGTGAATAGACCTGTTAGCAGTTAGCACTTCCGCTGGTTAAATTCCCTGTACTTTGTGGCTACATTGTAAATTTTATTTTTTGTAGCTATTTTCCAACGCAAAGAGATTCGGGTATATTCATATTTTTAAATACAAACTAAATAAGGAGAACATATGTAATGCAACTAAAATAAAAATATATCGACTATATTATCATACAGTTTGGAAACTTAGTCTCATACCATTGCAATACAAAAATGATCCATTTGTAAATAAATGCAATTGGAAATTTTGTAGTCTGCACAATATCAAATAAAAATATGTGGAAAAGAACTGGACAAGAAGAACTGGGTGTAAAAATTGGAAAAAGGAAATGTAGGTGATTGGAACATACACTCCAATCATTATGCGTTAGAATAGAACCCTCAAGATAGATGACCTCGCAAAACTTGAATAAACACAGTTAAAGAAAAAATGAGCCATTAGTTATTACATATTTTTTTATAATTTTTAAAATTGTATTATTTTACCTTTTACAGATAGTTTTAGACAAGCAAAGCACAACCGCTTCTTCTTGGTTATTTTATGTCTCTTCGCTTTTACATTTTTGAACCAATGATTCTTCTGGCAGAATCCACATATGCTCTTTTTATCAACGGTAAGAGTTTGATTCGTTTGCAACGTGAATGTGTGGGGTACTTCCTTATTCTTTTCCTTCTTTTTTTGGCCATATCTTGTTTACTCCGGTGCTCTTCTGTGAATCCCATATTGGCCACATTCATGTTACCTTTTTGCCTAATTTTGGATTTTAGGAGTATGTGAGTTTTCCAGCTCATCTTCACTGTTTCTTATCTCTAACTGACTTATATGTCTTTCCCACGTTGTTATGACAACATTGGGCTGACATAATTCTATGAGGAAATAAAGCAGGTCAACACTTGTTCCTTGTAATCTTTATGCTTTGTAACTCCAAATTTTACAATCGAGTTAACGTAAAAGCTGAATACAGATAAGGGTGTATCGCAAATTTTGTCTGTCACCAAAGCAAAGCTGGTGTAAAGGCGTACTTGAGGCTTCTCCCAAGCATACCTTTGTAAGGGGTAACTTTAACAATCTCATACAGTTCTGATTCCTTCTACATGTGTGCAGTAAATATGAGAATTGATCTGTGTCTTCAATTTTCCTATTCTGGTTGATTTTAAGAATCGCCTCCAGAAGGGCCAGTCAATCTAGGATTTTCTTTAAAAAGTTGCATCCTAATATGTGTTCTGTTATCCGGCGTTGGATTTTGAGTTTTTTAAGCTTCTTGGCAACCTTATTAACTAAGATTCTCATATTTAGCCTGACCTTAGATTCACGACGTACTTCTGTTACATCAGTGATGTCATTAGATTTCAATATCTTCCTTTAATATGTCTGGTAGACTAAAATGAGTTTATTATTTACACATGAAAATATAGTAAACCATTTTTCTAGTGTATTTATATCAGGTTTGGCCTAGTTTTACCTTCGTTTTATTCATCATGGAATGCCTGGATAAATTGCATTATGAGTACCGCCTGGAATGCACATCTTGAACCTCGGCTTGGTTAGTTGGTTTGTCCCAACAGGGGTACTAAAAATGTTAGAACGTTTTCTTTAACAACATTATTGTCAGCTCAGCACGAAGTGCTTTAGATGACACAAATAATTATTATGGTTCTTAACCTTAAGTACGAGGTATTAATTATGTTAAATCATTATAAGTTCTAACACAATATTTGTATACATTTTAGTCAAGGATGAAAAACTGGAAATTCCTGCTACCAATTTATTTTAAAAAACTTGTAATATGTGCCGGTTGGTTATGGAGGTTGCATTTCAGATACTGCATAGATGAAGATAGACCGCTCAACAGTTGTGTACATAAAGATTTTCTATTGATAGTGTAAAGCACGTCTAATCTTCCGTATGATTTAAATAACTTTTTGTTTATGTGTAATCGTTAAGTTAATTTTCGATCCAGCAAATTTTCTTTTGGATTTCATGGTATCGTCCTATTATTTATAACTATCAGATGGGTCCACTGATCTATGGAGCGTAAATATTTTAATTTCGCATTTGTCAGCATTGAGTTTCATACATTATTTTGTAAACGATTGTGTAATTTGATTAAGACTGCCTTGCAGTTTTTTGGTAGCTGTATTAATATCATGTGAGGATTGCTGTATCGCCAGCATACATTGCAAGGTCTGTTTCGGCTGATGTAAGGATGCCGTGCATAAAAATATTAAATAAAGTGGGGCCCAATACGGAGCCTTGAGGTACGCCTGCTTGTATTTGCCGAGTTGAAGAGGTAAAAGAGTTTACTGGAAAGTCCTGTTGTGTAGCAAGACTGTGAGTGTATTCAGCAGGTATGGAGACATGTTCAGCTTTGTCATTTTGTGCTGACTGTCGTAATTTTAACTTGACTAAATTTTTATTCACGGAACTTATTGAACTATTGAAATTACAATCTTATCGCAACTTTCTCTTTTCAAAAATTATAAGAGACAACACACCACTTGATTTTCTCCTCTGATTTCCAACAAGCAAGTTTCTTATGATGGAATTTTGAGACAACTTAAGACACAGTATGGAGATAACGCTCTTAAGAAGATTTGAGTGTTTGTATGGCATAAACTATTTTTGAAAGAACGAGATATAGTTGAATATTAATGTCACCGACAAGGTTAAAGAGGCGTGACTAAGAAAATAACACTTTCTTCACTACCTTTTTGAGGATGACCGTCAATTAACAGTTGCTAAAATTGCTGTTGAGGCCAGAACAACTTAGGAAAATGTTCAAGCTATTGTTAACAACAGTCTGGGGTTTTGGCAAGTATTTGGAACATAGATCGCTTGCCTTCTCACCGAAGACCAGAAACGATGGATTCTTGAGGTATGCATGCACTCTTCCTACAGTTGGGACATGTCGACTTGGAATTTTAATTACTTTAGACTATTAAAAAAGGAGGGCAGAAATTTGAAAACGATGAGTTTAAAAATTAAAATCGATTCACGTGTGTCTGACAGTGAGTACGTAAAAAAATAATTTGTTTTTATAATTTTAGAATGCCCCAATAACTAAAAAAATGTTTATATTTGATTCACCCACGTAGACGAGTAAATAGGCTGAAGTTAATAACGAATTTATGGATTAGTTATGCAAGTAGTAGCTTATTGTAAAGCACTTTATGGGCATTTAAAAACATTAAGAATTATTGACATTACAGAAATGTTGGTAACTCATTACATATCATTTATAACTTGTAATTGGTTTGTTAATAATAAATAACTACAGGAATCTTTACTTTGCTAGATAAGTAAAATAAATTTACCTTAAAGGTCATTCATTTTATAACCTGCTACCCGATTAATTCCCTAAATGATCTCAAATATTAAACATTCTAGCATAGAATAATTCAGCAAATAAAAGAGGATTGCCGAAACCCGGGATTGAACCGGGGACCTTTAGATCTTCAGTCTAACGCTCTCCCAACTGAGCTATTTCGGCGAGTGTCTGTTAAAGTACTGCGATTTAATTTCGAGTGAATTGTATTTCTAAAACTATATTACATGTGAAATTAAATCGCTTAATTGCGACGAGCCAATCTTATCAAAGTTGACTATCGTTTGCTAATTAGTCTTTGAGTTCATTTACCGTGACAAGACAGCAACGATAATTTGTAATAAATATTTGTTATCGATAGGGTGATTTTAGTTCTGCCTTGTTATTCTACCAAATTAAGAAGGAACTAAAGAGCTTTAATAAAACATGAACCGCTTGTTTGGTTGAGTAAGCATTTTAATCGTATATTACCGTGCTATAAGGCACATAATTAAGAATCTTACACATATTCAATAGAAAGTTATAATTAGGCATACTTGTTAAAAAGATTTTTTAAAAATCTAACAATAAAACAAGAAAAAACCATTAAAAGACGATTACGTTACACTGTATCTTAAATAATAAATAATTTATAAAATAAATTATAAAAAAAATAGTTTATATTATTAATAAAACTGTTAGAAAATAATTTAAAACCAATATTGCGTCATTCACTAAATCACGTTTTTTTTAGCGTAAGCATTACGGTTGTTTAGCATTACAGTTACTATTATAGAAAGGAGACATTTTGCAATATCAACAATGTATAGGTTATGAGGTCAACATAATAATCTGCTAACAAGCTTCACAAACATCGTAAATCTGCTCAAAGTTGAATGAATTTCGACCAAGAAACGTAACTAAACTTTAAATAGTTTTAATTTACGAAATAATTTTAGTACAAAAAGCGTTTTACTTTATTATTCTAATTTATCAAGTAGCAGATTTTAAATTTTCGATAAAACATGTTAGCTAAAGATACTGGATAAATATAGAATTGTAGTAAATGAACGTGCCCCGGCAAGATAAAAACCAAGAGGAGATGTTGCAATCCTCTGAACTGCTTGGTTGCAATATACCTAAGAGTCAAAGTTCATTTTCTTTATGCCCATTTAAGTTACTTTCCTGATAATCTTGACAATTTTACGGAAGGACATGGCAAGCATTTTCATCAGGATCTTAAAGTGATGGCCGACTATTGTTGGATATTGAAAAGAAACTGTACGAACGTACACCAAAGTCAATCCAAGAACAGAAAGTTTCAAGGAAAGCTCAATGGTAAATGTTAGGTATGTTTGCTTTTAAATGTGTATTTACATTAGTCTATTCATTGCACATGCATTTCATTCTTACAGAGAACATTTTCATGTTACAAATGTAGCCCTATACTAATGTTATTAAAAAATTACGTTTTTTAATTTTCACAGGTTTGTGATTTGTGGAAAAACCTGACCGAATTTTTAATACTATTTTCAAAATCTGCGAAAGATCTATTCCGAAACACCTATTCATTTGGAAACAACAAAACCTTGCATGTTAGTCTTATTCAACCGGTGCAAACGGTTATATAAACGAGACTTGGACAATGGTAAAACAAATAAAATCAAATTGAAAATCTAGGAAATATAAGAAAGATTTTTGGAATCATTCAAATAAACTGCTAAGAGCAAGCGGAGTGAAATGCTCAAACCATTGGAAGGGTATCATATTTGTGAGGCCAGAATTTCTTTCCCACCTAAATCAAATTCACACCAATATCAAAGTTATCAGGGAAACCGAAAAAATAATTCCTTTTTCTTCTTAGATACTCTTACAAAAAGAAATCATTCAAATGACAGCTTTCATTACACTCATACTACTGCAACGACAAATTCTATCATCACTCTGCCCAAATTCATTCGGTTGCAAAATCCCTCATTACCAGATCTACGAAACTTTCCGATATCAAAAATCGCCAAACAGAAACTAAAACTATTACCATTATCCTACTACAAAATGGGTGTTCCAATAAGTTCTTATCTTATGTCATCAAAAATATAAATAAAAATATTAACTCCTAATCCCAAAATCTTCTTGAATAACAAAAAGTATTCTTACCTTACATCAGAGGAATCACCAGTAAAATAACCCGCATATTAATGAGGTAAAGCATACATAGGGTCTTCACGACTAACAATCAAATAGCTGGGTTTATTCGCTCAACAAAGGATCAAACCAGCTAATATCCAAGTGAATATGTGAGCACTCTTTATATGTACTGAATGGCGATAATGATTTGATACTTGTTAAGCAATAAAGAAACAGGTCACAAATTTAGCTTTCCCAGGCAAAAACCATTTCATCCGCTTGCCATCTCACCAGCAGGTTTATATATGGGGTAAATGAAATAGAAAAACACCTACACTCTTTAAATATAACAAACTTTTTCCAATCCAATGCATCTTTCGCCAAATTTTTACTTCTAACTCTACACATGGCAAAGCAGGACATATAAAATATTAGTGTTACTCAAAAACTCGTAGCTCTCCTTAGGGAGTAAGCAGATTGAGACTCCGAGGAAAGAATTAAAATCTTAAAAATTGCGTCAGATGCCGATACTTCACTTTGTATATACATGTATGTAAAGTTATTGAACGTTTATATAATTACTACGTATTTTACAGGTAAAACACAAAAAGAAATGAAAACATGGTAATTATAGTGCCTTTACCATAAATAGAATAGTGCCAAAGTATACAAAGAAAAATAACGGCAAAAATTACGTGAAAATAGCTGGTGTGGCGGCCTTTTCGCCTTTGAACCGCTTTATATCGCGGCGGCATGCGAGCCTTTGATATCAGCTACGTTTTGCCGTCGCACACAAACGGCATGGGCTTTTGCCCCGCAAACATTCATGCCCCAGCGACTCGTGTCTCAGTCCGCATAAATTCGCATTCATGCCCCGCAGCGCGGCCACTACGGTCGTGTCTCAGTCCGCATAAATTCGCATTTCGCATCCCCGCAAATATTCACGCATCGCAGCTCGGCCAATTTGGTCGTGTCTCAACATCCCGCAGATACCAGATCCGCAACGCAGAGGTCACCTTGGAATCGCCGACGAAGCCGAAGCCGAAGCCGAAGCCGATTCAGGTGAGCGATTTGGCAATTCATTGGTTGATATCGGTAGCCGCCCCCATCCGCTTACGCGACGGCCGTTTAAGGGACGATTTTGGCCTTATCGGCTGACCTTCCACTACGGGCCGTACTACGTTTCCACACCGCACCACGAGAGCGGCTATTTACACGCCTGCCTCTCCATTTTTTGGTCCTTACGAGCCGCATCGGTATCGTATCCCACACCGCATCCACGAGAGCGGCTATTTACACGCCTGCCTCTCCAATAGCTATAAAGAAGATAAAAACCACTAAAAGTAAATAAAAAGTTAGATAGTGCATCGTGTGGTTGTTTCTCGGGCACCATAATACCGGCCGTAAAAGCCTTCGCATTTATTTGATAAAGTAAGATAGTAGATAAATAAAATACTTATAAAATAAATAGGTAAAAATGCTAAAACACTAAACAATAAAAAAAGAAAATTTGTCAATAGCTAGTTATCCAATTGAATCAAAATTTAAATTAAAAATTTTGGAACTCCTAATCTAGTGAAGACATTTCTACATTAAGATGAGTGATTAATCAGCAATAAGACTGAAACAAAGAATTTATCTAATGCAACTGGAATTTCTTGCAGAAAAAAACGTGGTTACAAAAATAAATATGGACAAAGTGGGCAATGTATAACTGACTGATTTATTTTTTAAATATTCTTTGCCCGAATCATTATATCAATATTAATATCCGTACGCCTAAGTGTTTACGTAAAGTCTGAAATTATGTTTTGAATATGATATCTGGTAAATATCTGCATACGTAGATCCTACATACCGGGCTTTTTTCATATACACTAAAGAGATGTGCCTTGAATAGCTTTTCGTGTGTATTTTTTGCATTCCTAAATTATGTTTGGTTTGATAGCGTAAACCTTATTCTTAAGATACTCTCAAAGAAAATTTAGAGGCAGTTACATTTGGTGATCTGAAACCCACATTTTTGCCAAGTTAAATTCTTCAAGAGGTGTCATTTAGGAATAGTACCTTTATACTCGGAACTACCAACTCTCACTTATGGCTATAAGAAGCTATCCACACAAAAGTATAGCGGGTACATCCTGATAAACTGTGTTGACACACACAGACAAACCTAAGCGAGGGGCCACTAGAGGCAACCTTTTAGTGGAATTTAATGACTCTAGGGGGCTGCAAGGGGGCAGCAGCTTTTGTAGTATCAACTGCAGGTGGAGATGGATACATAGGTACAGCTGCAGATTGAACATCAGCAGGCAAAGATGGCATCAATCCAACCGGCTACTAAACTGCGATGTGGAAGGAAAGGAGGTGCCACCACATTATCTCATACAGCAGTTTAATATGTATGAAGGAAGGATGTCACAATCTGGGATGAAACTAAAACAGCCAGATAACTCCAGAGAGAATCATTATTGGTTAGAAGAGAAATAAATCCAAATTAAAAATGAAGGGAAGGAAGAAGAGTAACGACTAGAGAAATTGCTACATAGAATGTGAGATCACTGGGTATATATGAAAAGTTAGAAAACATAAAAATAGAAATGGAAGGATTAGAGTTAGGAATCCTGGGAATGAGTGAAGTAAAGTGGAAGGACGAGAGCGACTTTTGGAGCGGTAACTACCGAATAATATACTCAGACGACAATAATGGAATTACTGGAGTAGGAATAATAATAGCTAAAGAATGGGGATTAAAAGTAAAAAGTAAAAACGTACAACGATAGAATGATGTTAGTAAAGTTGGAAGCGGAATGGAAAGACAGCCTTTAATGCAGATATATAACAACGGGGTATAGCAATGATGAAGTAGAACAAGTTTACGAACAACTTGAAGAACTAATACAATATGCAGATGGCAAGAAATGCTTAATTATATTGGGTAACTGGATTGCTGTAGTGGGCGAATGCAGCAAAGACAGGAAAGAAGATACAGTGGCAAAATATAGATTGGGAGATTATTACAAATGCGATGTTTTAGCAAACGCTAAGACATAGATATACTGAAAGACACCAAACAGACTATTTAATGACAAAATACAAATAAAAAAAATTAAATAAAGTAAAACTTACCCTAGCGCGGACATGAACAACAATCATAACGTAGTAGTAATAACTTGTAATATAAAATATAAATTTTGTTTTAGCTCCAAAACAAAACTGAATAGTTGGGCAACGAAACAAACTAAAGATTGAAGAAACAAGAATGGAATACCAAAGAGAAGTGGACAAGAACCTTAAGGGGAAAAGAAACGTACAACAGAGCAAAAGCAGAACAACATAAAAACAGCTCTAATATCTGCTGCCAAAAAAACTCATAAACAACTTTACAAAAAACAAGGAAACCGTGAATTAATCACCACATAATAAAATAAATTGAGAAAATAAAAAAGCATAAAAAGACAAAGACAATTGAACAAAAATTAAAGAAAATACCAAATAAACAGTTTGGAAAAGTTATAAAGCAAGAAAGACTGTAAGGTTAACAACAAGTTGAAGGAAAGTATATTTTAGGAAGCGAAGAACAATAACACTGGAAAAATATGCTCGAAGACCTCTATTAACCACAGATGACATGATTCTAGGAAAATTTAAAGAGAAAAGTGTAAGTAAAAGACTAATGTGAAGGAAAGTATATTTTAGGAAGCCTAAAGAAACCGAAACTAGGTAAAGCGTACTGGAGCTGACACATGTCCAAGAGAATCTGATAACGCGCATTCAGATGAAGGTAGAAACAAATTTACGATCTAATAAATGCAATACACAAGAAGAAAGCTGACTGAGGGTTTCAAAAAGCTAAAATGGTAATGTTACTAAAAGGTAAAGCAATTTGAAGATGCGAAGACCTAAAGAATGCTCGATACTAACACATGCCTCTAAAATGCTGTATGGAGTATAATACAAACGAATACAAAATAAAATAGACATCAACGCGCATTAAGTAAAAGACAGGTAGAAACAGAATTTACAATCTAATAAATGTCATATACACAAGAAGAAAGCTACTGAGGGTTTCAAAAAAAGTAAAATGGTAATGTTACTAAAAAAGGTAAAGCAATGAAATGCGAAGACCACCGAATGCTCTGTATACTAACACATGCCTCTAAAATTCTTATGGGTATAATACAAAAACGAATACAAAATAAAATAGACATCAACTAAGCAGAGGACCAATTCGAATTTTAAAAAGTTCAGGGGGCGATACGGTAATATATACAAATGTTGAAACTCATAAGCACCTTGGAAACTCAAACTTAGACCAACCAATCAACTATGAAGGTCTCAGCACTCTATATATTATCGTTCATGAGATATGTCACTTTAAAATAAAAAAAGCAGGAAACCCCCCTTAGAGGTGTTTCAATGGGTCGGGTTTATGAGACATTCCTATTCTACTTTTTAATGAGGAGTTCAAAAAAGATGGTCAGAAGTTTCGACCTAATTGTACAATTGATCACTATACTCAATTGTATATATTACCTCTAAAAATAAGGGTACAAGAGAGGCTATAGTATGTCTTAGAAGTTTAATTAAAAAAATCATAAATGTTAGAAGTATATATATTATTTATTGTCATAAAAAAGGCTTTCGAATATTGGAAATCATAAAAGTGGATTATAGGGACAGTAGAATAATAAAGGAATTATACATAAACCGAGAAGAAGAAAAATTGACGATTTCAAAGATAAAGCAAGAATAAAGAAGGAAGTGAGACAAAAGTGTAATCTGTCACCTGGAATATTTAACACATTTATAGAGCAAGCAATTAACTAATCTAAAGAGATGTGTACTGGTATTAAAGTCAACGGACAATGCTGTTTTGGACCCAGACGAACGAAACTTAAAAGGACACTAGACTACATAGAGAGTATTTTAAAAGAGAAAATGAATAAAACAAAAACGGCAGTAATGGTATGCTCTAAAGAACCTAAGGAAATAAGAATTAAAATAAAAAGACAAAGCTCTAAAACAGGTTAAGTCTTATAAATACCTAGATAGTAAAATCTCAGAAGATGGAAGAAGTACAGAAAATGTGAAAAGCAGAATTAGAAAAGCAAAAGTAATGTTTGCTGACAAAAGTAAACTATTAACATCAAGGAACGTTAATCTGAAAACAAGAATTAGGCTAGTAAAAACACGCATCTAGAGCGTAGAATTCAATGGGTCCGAGGCGTGTACATAGGGAAAGACAGAAGAAAAGGCACTGGGGGTCTTAGAGATGCGGCTATGGAGAAGGTTATTGAAAATTAAATGGACGGACAGAATGACGAATAGAGAGGTACTGGATCGAATAGGAGAGCAAAGAAGCATCATAAAAGTACTAAATAGAAATACAAGGAGACACAGATGGATTGGACATCTGTATAGAAACAATCAATTTGTAGTAAACGTTATAGAAGGATTGATATCGGGTAAAAAAGGTAGGGGTAGACCTCGTCTCAAGTTTATGAAGCAGTTAATGAAGAATGCTGGTGCGGAAAAATATGCAAAATTCAAAAAATCTACCTTTGACAAAGCAAAATGAAAAACTGTCGACCAATCCAAGGACTGAATAAAAGAAGAAGAAGAAATTCTTCAATTTAAGGAATCAAAAACTCTATAATATTACAATAAAACTCCTCAGTAACGACAATGGAATGTTCTACTTTAATCTCAAAAATTAAGCCGAATTTCATAAAAACAGTAGTCTCAGGTACAATTGGCTGTGGATTTTTCTCTTCTCAGATACGACAACATAGCTTATTAATACACCCAATTAAGTTAAAATAGCCTCATCAATAAAACACTAATCTTTTACGCTACATTTCTGGGTTGTGTTATCTCCAATCTAGAGATCTTGTACACTTTTAGATGGAAGTTTAATATGGCCTTTAAAGATGTTCGGCGAAGGCCTATTTCTTGAGAGCGATGTCCGGTAAAGGTGCTGAAATACTTCTACGCACTTAGCGGAACTCATTTATTATTTTTCAAAGTATCGGGGGTACAAACAGTGCCTCGGAATATCTTTAACACCATAGTTTTTCAAACTTTTCCAGCAGCTTCCTACCGTGTGAGTGTGTTCTGTATATTTTCTTTTCATTCTCTCCAAATTACAAATTTCGATAGTACGTATATTTAAAACAGCAGAATATTCAAATCAGTCGGTTACGTATTGTCTTGCTTGTGTATATCAATAATACAGTGCCGGTCAAAATTTTGTCAAGTTTTAGTGCATTTTCCATTACTTTTTCGGTTTTTTGTATCTTTTGCTAAAATTTTCAAAAATATCCTTGTTGAGGGATCCCATACGGAAACATAATTAATTTTTCAAAAAAAAAACGAAACAACTCAACTGGGAATATCTTTATTAGCACAACAAAAAATAATAAAAATACAGCAATACAACAGACGACAAATAAAAATTCCGGAAGATCTATACATTACTGCAAATCAACCAAAAGTGAACAACAACAGTCTAATGGTTAGTAGCATAACTCTTGGCATCAATGACTGCTTGCACCTGCAAGGCATGAAGTTCAGAAAAGTATGGATAAAGAATAGGGATGTTTCTCCATTCCTCCTCGAGTTGGGCACACTTCTCTACTGTATTCTTGGCATTTCTGACAATCAGACGACGCTCCAGCTCTGCCTAGAGGCCTCGAATGAAATTAAGGTCGGAGGATTAGCTGGGCCAGTCGAAGAGGGTTACACGAAGGCGAGTGAACCAGTCCTGAACATACTTTGATCGATGTTCGGGATTATTGTGCTGCTAGGAAATAACGCTTTTGTTCATGTTATGCACGACATCTGGACGAATTGTGTCCCGAGGATGTCTTCATATAGTTAATAATTTATAATGCCGTGGGTTCTCTTGAAGGAAACCGTGCTCAGGCCGGAGACACAACTCAAGACCATGTTACTTCCGCCTCCGTGCTTTATCGTGGGAATCTGGTACTTGGGATCAAAGCGAGTACCTTGAGGACGACTAATCTTACTCTAGAGCACATTTTTCCACTCTTTTCTCATCCAGGTTTTGTGTGCCTGCGCCCATTCCACATGCTCTTTCCGAATTACTAGCTTCTTGACCGTACGACCACGTCTATTAATTCCATCCTGCTGCAACGACGTCTAACAGTACGAATAGGTGGTTTCCGGTCAGGAGGTCACACAACTGGAGAGAAATATCGGCTGCCGTGATGCGGGGATTGTCGCGAGACATGCGGGTGACGTTCTTGTCGAAGAGTTTTAAGGTAGTCTTGGGACAACTGGCCTTGAACTTCTTTATGACACCACCTTCAATCACCCAGCGCTTTAAAAAATGGGAAATGGTACTCTTGTGGAGGTTGAACTGTGATGCAAACTCATGGAGAGTATGACCTTGGAATACGCTGCAGGACCCAAACTGCTTAGCCATACTTGACACAAACATTATTTCATAAATGCAAAGAATGCAAAAAAGCGATGAAAACGACACGAAATACGAGTGACTTGCACACCATTATCAGCAGGCGTTTAAAAAGGTCAAAATTTTATTTACGTAATTGCTGTCAAAATTGTGTCAAAACAGTGCCTGAAAATTTAAAAAAAAATTATCAGCACAAAAAAGTTATGGGCGAAATACTAAAAGTTGATATATTTTTGACCGGTATCGTAAAATAATTAAAATCAGAAAATTTTGAAAAAATAAGTCAATAAGTTGGAGTAATTGTTAAAGTGGGCCTTAAAAATATATAAGGAAGACCAAAAATAAGAATGGTATTACAAAACATCTAACAAAAGGTTGTAATAATTAGAAATCTAATGTTAAAAGTAAATACGCCGATCGCTGCTGCGATAGCCTTGTACTATTAATATACAGTAACACTGTACTTCTAAAAATTTACATCTACATGTACATATAGCGACATCTAACATACATAGGGCACTAGAAAAGTTCTAATATTTTAAAACATTTTCCAAGTTATTTGCTTTAGAAACATTCTAGTTATCTTACGTCATTAAAAAGCCCTCGTTGTTGAAAACAGATTTTGTTCAGTTTGAACAACGTGATAGAATATTACAATATCGTATGGAACCAGGGTAGGGTTGTTATAGTATCTTGCCATCTCATGAGACTCGCTGTGTTATTTGTTTGTCAGTTAAGTAATGGGTACCCAAGCAAAATGAACTTTTTACATCTGAAGATGGTGTTCAAAGAGGGATGGGCATTTTGACCGAGGGCGACTTATGAACTGATTTTTTTTTCTTGATATATGAATACCACATAAACCATTTTATCAAACACTGACTTGCACTCAAGCCACGTGGAAATTTATAGCATTAAATTGTTTCGCATTCCATTTTTAATTATAATTATCATTACGAGGTAGTTTCCCTGCAAGAGGAGTAATATCACATTCCAATGTCTAGATTCAGGAGATCTATATTGCAATTTGTAATATTTATTTAAGGGGTCAAAGAACTTGTAATTATAATAAAATTTAAAATTTTAATTCGACAAATAAAGCTTAATTACAGATAGTGCAAAAAGAAAAATGACAAATACATTACTTGCTAGGTATAATTGAGTGAAATTAGTAAATAACAAATATATGGGGGTAACATAAATAAATGTGTGAGAATGTCAAAGAGCGATTAGTTTCCATATAATTGTCATAAAGACCCATTTGGTCATTGAATAATATTAATGCGATATCAAATTATATTATTTAATATTAAAAAAAGAAAGTTTTTAAAGTGTACCATTTATAAGCAAATAATAAAGTATCAAGAGAAAAGGCATAACAGAAAGTTCCAATAAAATTATAATAGGAAACAAAACACAACAAAAAAATTACAAAGCTATTAAGGCTATGAGTATATTAAGGAACGGAGGTAAAATACAATTTAAAATACGTTTGTTCTAAATTACCGCGTCAATTTTAATATAATGAAAACCACTTTACGCAATCGCAAAGTAACCTGGCAGCCCACGAGAGTGAACTGTAACGCACATGCGCCAAAACGGATATCTTTACTGGATAGGTCAGTTACAATTCACCAAACCTGCTAGAATATTTATTCGTAAGAACTATCGGGGGGTGTAGGGTCGCGTCATAGAGGTAGTACCTTTATACCGGGAACGGTCACACCAACGGTCTTACCGGAAGTGGTTCTCGATAACTGGTCCTCATGGGGCACCCAATTCTCACCTATGGCTCCAAGTGCCACACCCCGGAAAACTGTATTGACCTACAGGCTAAACTAGGTAAGGATAGCCAGATATGGTGAAACCTGACATAGGGCAGCAGCAATGTCAGTACTAGGTTAAAGTGGAAAAGAAAATCTTTGGTACAGTTTATCACTAGAAAATCGGAGGCGACTATCACGAACTGATAAACACGGCTCCGGTACTGCCACTTGCCAACACGTCTGGCGAGCGCGGTGAGTTAAGGCCGAAAACCCAACAAATCCCTTCATGAATACACAAATAAACGAAAGGCCCTCAGTCCCCGGCAAGTTGAAAGTAGCTCACCACGCAGCGGTGAATCCTACCGGCAACCAGAGGGTGCGAAGAAAAGGCTGCCAAATGACGACTAAGTTGACTATAGCTACGTACAACGCACAGACCCTCAGAACTGAAGAACGACTAGCAGAATTTGAAAATGAAATTAAAGATAAAAGATGGGACGTAATAGGACTAAGCGAGACAAGAAGAAAAGAAGAACAGTGTACAAAACTATCATCTGGAAATACATTATATCATACCAAAAGTATACTAGAAAATAACACAAACACAGCGGGAGTTAGATTTATGATACACAAAACGATAGAAGAAAACATAAAAGAAATAAGATCTATCTCAGCAAGAGTGGCATACCTAATACTTCAAATATCCAACAGATACAATCTTAAAATAATTCAGGTATACGCGCCACATCGACACACGAAGATGAAGAAGTCGATCAGTTTTACGAAGAGATAAATGCCGCAATAACATTAAACAAAACACACCATTATATCATAATTGGAGATTTTAATGCCATAGGAAAGAAAGAAGATAATGAGAAATCAGTAGGATACTTTGCAATAAGGCAGAGAAACCAAAGAGGCCAAACATTAGTCCAATACACAGAAAGACAAAACCTATATATTATGAATACCTTCTTCAAAAGAAGGAAGGAAGAAAGTGGACGTGGAGAGCCCCTGAATGGAACTACAAAGAATGAGATCGACTTTATTATATCATCCCATAAACATCTAGTTACAGATGTGACGGTAATTAACAAATACCCAACAAGCAGTGATCACAGATTAGTAAGAGGAAATATAAGGATAAATGCACAAAAGGAACGAATAAAACTAATAAAGAAAATAAACAAGAAATAGATAGAGAACTTCTAAAGAAAAACCAACGAATACAGAATAGAATTGAGAAAAAACCTCTGGTACAGCAGGATTAGAAAACAAGACACAATAGAACAAATAAATAAAAAGATGACGAATGCAATATTACAAGCAGGAAAGAAAACAGCTAAACAACAAAAAACAAAAATGTAAAAAATATCAGGAACGAAACACAACAACTTAGAAAAAAGACAAGAATTAGCAAGCCAAGGTAAACGAGGTACGGTAGAATACACGGAACTAAACAAAACTGTACGAAAGAAAATAAAAGAAGATATCAGAAGAAATACAGAGGTTTTAATAGAGAAAACAATTGAAGAAAACAAAAGCTTAAAAGTGCTTAGAAGAAAAATAAACACAAATATCAACATCATTAGCCATCTGAAAAAAGAAGACAACACAATAACGTATAATAGAAAGGAAATCATTCACACAACAAAAAACTTTTGTCAAAAGCTGTACAGCGCCAAGGTAGAAAAACCAGATAAAATAAAAAGAACACATATTCTTAACGTCGGATCGAAAGAAATACCGGAAATAGAAGCACACGAAATAAAAAACGCAATTAGGGAAATGAAATTAAACAGAGCTCCGGGAGAAAACGGAATAATCCCGGAACTTATTAAATACGGAGGAGAACAATTAATAAAAAACCTAAAGATACTACTAAATAAATGCTTGGAAGAACGGAAAATACCACAGAATTGGAACAACGCCGTAATTGTGTTGTTACATAAGAAAGGAGATAAGTCAGATCTAGGAAACTATAGGCCAATAAGTCTTTTATGTCAAGTATATAAGATGCTGACGAAAATAATAACAACAAGATTAACAAGCAAATTCCAACAGTATCAAAACACCGAACAAGCAGGTTTTAGAAAAGGGTACAATACTTTGGATCACATACAATCACTCCGAAACATCATCGAGAAAACAACAGAATACAACAAGGACATATATCTAGCTTTTATAGATTATAATAAGGCATTTGACTGGATAGAAATATGGGCAATTATAAACTCATTACAAAACAGCAGAGTGGATTCCAGATACATAGAACTCATCGAAAATATATACAAGGAAGCAACAAGCACTGTGAAATTACACTCAGAAACAGAGAAAATAAAAATCCAAAGAGGAAGAAGGCAAGGAGACTCTATATCGCCAAAGCTCTTCACACTGGCAATGGAGGACATATTCAAAAACCTTAATTGGGAGAACCATGGTATCAATATAGAAGGACGAAAATTAAATACACTAAGATACGCAGACGATGTAGTGCTTATTGCAGAAAATCGATTGGAAATGCAGGAGATGATGGAAGAACTGAACGAAAAATCAAAAGAAATAGGACTATCTATGAATATGACAAAAACAAAAATAATGAAGAGATCCTCTAACCAAGATGACGGTCCCATTACGCTAAATGGGGAAACTATAGAAGAAGTAGAACAATATATATACCTGGGACAAAACCTGCGAGTAGACAGGAAAATGCAAACGGCAGATGTAAATAGACGCATTAGACTCGCATGGACAGCTTACGGAAGATTGAAACATATATTAGAGAGTAAAGAAAAAAGATTTAAAATACACATGAAGATAAAACTATTAAACCAATGTGTAATACCGGTCTTGCTATACGGAGTTGAAACATGGACAATGACAAAGAAAACCATGAGTAAGATGCAAACTACCCAACGACACATGGAAAGAGCGATCCTCAACATAAAACTGATAGACAAAAAGTCGATAAAATGGATTAGAGAACGAACCAACGCTGGATAGAGAGAGAGAGAGAGAAGAACTATCGGAATGAATCAAGTGATTTTTGGGAACGATGTAATAAGTGCAGCACAAATAAAGGTATGGTTCAAGCGATTCGGAGATGGCTGTGAATTTGATGTAACTGAATTTGGAAAACCACATATAAATAAAATGCTGGAACGTACACATGCTATAATCAACTGGGATAAGCGAGGATAAGAAGCTGAACGACGATTTAAAAAATTAAAGGGGGTGAAATTTTGAGCATAGATTTTGCAACAAAATTTATTCCGCAACAACTGTTACCAGAATAAAAGAAACATCGTCCTGTAGTTCTTAATGGCTGCTACCAATGATTTAAATTACTTTAAAAAGATCATAATTTGAAATGTAAAGTAGGTAAATGTAGGTAGAACAACAGTGAGCTTTCATCTTTTTTATTAAAGTAAATGAATAGGAGAAAAAACCAAATTTTAACTCCCTTCCCTTAATGAATGTCGGAACCATCGGAATTTTTGACGTGTTGTCTTTTCGATTTTTATTACTTGTAGAACCCGCATTTGTATTTAATTTGCTCAAACAAAGTTAATTTCTTGTGAAGTGAAAAGTTTCTATCAAGAAGAATAATGTGCCACCTCATCTTTTAAATTACCAAGACCAAGTCATTTACGAGTATGTTAAGTGATGATTGGTTTTAATTTTTTTTAGGATAAAAAGTTTCTAATATCCCCTAACAGTAACAAACAACTTCCTTCTAATTTTTGTCATTTTTTGGTTTGTATTCTGCTTTATGCTTTTTTACCTTTTTGAATTCCTTTTTATTTGGCTTTTTGAATGAGCTCTACGAGGATAGCAGATAAAAATACGCCTAATATTTTTAAGAATGAGATTAAAAGTATATTCCTGTAGGGCTAAGAAGTTTCCACATATTTGTCGGAATTTCGTCTGGATCAATGGATTTTGGGGTTTTTATCTTTCTTACTGCAGTCTTTACTTCATCTATACCAATCGTTAGTATCGGACTTAGCAGTGGTTTAAGAAGGATAATTTTGTTTCTGGGGAATTCTTCATTTATAAGTACTTTATAGTATTCAAACCATCTGTTTGTAATGTCTTTATTGTTTGTTAATAATACTTGGTTCTTGACTTTAATAAATTTATTACATTTGATATCTTGATTAGATTTGTTCCGGGACTTGGCTACTTTAAAAATTTCGGTATCACATTCAGCTTTCTCTATCTTTCTATATAGTTCTTTGGGCTCTATAGCACTTGCTTTGGCAATTGTTCTTCTTGTTGCCTTTTCGGCTTCTTTGTACCTTTCTCTGTCTCCATCCTTCTCTGACGTTTGCCAGGCTTTAAACAAGCTCTTTTTATTTTAAACACTCATTTTCACATTGGCTCCCTACCATGTAATTTCCAGTTTAGCACTTGCCTCACCTCTGTAATGATTTTCGAACTGCGACCACAGTGCTTCGGCATTTTGTAGATGTTAGATATCTTTCGTTAGATAGTCGCGTAGTTCGTCAAGTAGTGTTCTGCCCTTTTGGGTCGACAATTCCTTCCATTTGATGCGAGCTGGTTTGTCAATTGTCGTCTTAATCGGTTTAGGCAACACAAACATTCCTACAAGTATTTTGTGCTGAGAGGTTAAAGATTCTCCTGAGATTACTTTACAGCCTTAAAAACTTTTTTTTAGTTTGCTATCCGCCGGAATGAAATCAATTTGTGACATTTTCCCCCCACTTTTGTATGTTCTGACGTGTTTGAGCTTTTTTTAGATAGTTATATTGTCTTGCGGCATATTTAAAAATATGTTTTCCTTCTTTGTTTGAGTTTCCATAACCAAATCCTCCATGAACGGACTCACGTTATGTTAGACTTGCCCGCATGTCCACTTAGGTTGTCCATGACAAATTTTGTTTCTTCTGCTTGTATTTTTACAATTATTCTGTCAAGTTCTTCCCAGAAACCTCTTTTTCTCGTTCTTGACATCCAACTTGGGAAGCGTAAGCGCCCACTATGTTTACGATAGTTTGTTTATCCAAAAAATAAGGTGTCCGCATATTTACGATTCTATTTTTGAAGTGATGGTAAAGTATCACGCCCCTCCATTGCGTTTGTTATCAGTTCCATGGTAGACCAGCTGGTACCCCAATCCTGGTCTCTAGATTTTGATCCTTTCCAACGAGTCTCTTATATACAGCACATATTTATGTTTTAGTATTTCTACTAGTTCTTTACTACAGACAGTGAGAGAACCCAAATATAAGCTTTTGTAATGCTTACAAATATTTGTTCTTGTCCCTTAACTTTAAGATGCCCTAGTATTCCTCACATTTAGACACATATTCATTTTGACTTTTTTCATAATTAGTTGATGCCAAGATTGTAGTCTTCTTAGAGGATTTGGGAGCCGCCTTTGACCATGTGGTTCATCCGCCGCCTTCCCTACTGAGCACCCCAACTTAGATGCTCAGCACAGACGTGACCGCTACTCTGGATTATGTCAGAGGCGCCCACGTGCGGGTTTGATATCGGAGTGTCCTTCTCCGGTCTTGAAACGTTAATTTTCTATTTATCACAGATCAAAAATTATAAGGCTTGATAGATGTCAAGATGACATAAAATCTCTCTAATTATATATAATAATTCTGATGTTTTAACGCCTCACGTGAAGCCATAATCTTCTTAAACGAGGAATTAAGGCTCTCATGTATTCGATTTCACTGCTCGGTTATCGCGCACGATCTCTGATGTAGAGGACTGCATACGTGGGCTGCGCGATGTCTATTGCAAAAAACTAACATACACAAATGTTAAATGTTGTAAAATTATTTATTGTTTGATTTTACTTACTTCTTCTTCTCCCATTATATTATATATGTCGGGGTTTTGAGCCATTATTTAAATGAGTGTCTATCCCTTGCAAGGGTTCGGATTTGTGTTAGGGTCTGTCCTCTTTCTTTTGCTGATTCGTAGATGTTGTCTTCCCACTTTCGCCTGGGTCTTCCTCTATCTCTCCTTCCATCACATCTCATTTCAAAAACGGTTTTTGGGTATCGTTCATTGCTCATTCTGACCAGGTGTCCATACCATTGTAGCTATTTGGTTTTTATTTCTTCTAGCAACTGTGTGATTTCTAGTTCATCTCGTATGGATCTGTTATGGACGCTATCTCTTCTTGTTTTGCCCACTATCCGCCTTAGATACCTCATCTCTGCGATTGTTATTTTGGATTTGTTTGTCTGTTATCGCCCATGTCTCGGAAGCGTATAGAAGTGTCGGGGTATATATTGTTTTATATAAGTGCATTTTTGCTTTTATACCTATTTCTTTTTTCCCTATCAATGTGTTGTTTACTTGATAGTATGTCCTATTTCCTTTGTATATTTTGTGTTTTATTTCTTGGTCTATTCTTCCATCCTTACAGATTAGTACTCCTAGGTATTCGTATGTTTGTATTGTTTGTATCTGTTTTCCGTCTATTTGTATATCTATTTCTTCTTCGTTTTCCTGTTTTGTGACATGCATTACTTTTGTTTTTTCTATATTAATGGTCATCCCACTTTCTTCTAGGTGTTTTTTCCATATGTTTATGTTTTGTTGTAGTTGATTTTTGTTCCTTGCCAACAGTAATATGTCGTCGGCATATATTAGGTCTTGTGTCATTACTGGGTTTAGGTTATGGTATCCTATGTGGGTGTTTCTTGTTTCTAATTTGCATTTTTTGTTTATGTAGTCCATGCATATCACGAATAGGAGCAGGCTTAGGCTGTCACCTTGTTTGATACCCCTTTCCGTTTTAAATTCTTCCGATACTTGGTTATTTAATCTTGTTTTTTCAATTACTTTACTATTCATGTTTCTTATTATTCTCCGCAGTTTTGGGCTTACTTCTACTTCTTCCAATGCTTTCCAGATGTATCTGTGTGGTATCTGGTCAAAGGCTCCTTTTAGGTCTAGGAAGAGTAGGTAGATGTCTTTTTTCTTCTCTAATAGCTTTTCAATTATGGTTCTTACTGTGTATATATAGACTTGCGTTTGTCTTCCTGGTCTAAACGCAGTTTGTTCTTCTTCTAGTTTGTCTTCTGTTTCGTTTCTTAGTCTCTTTTAAACTATTCTTGTGCATATTTTTAGCGCTACTGAGAATAAGCATATAGCCCTATAGTTGTGGCGTCTCCCTTTTTATGAATGGGTATTATTATGTTATTTTCCCAGGGATCTGTTCTGTGTTCCATGCTTGTTGTACTATCTCTTTCACACATTTAATTACGGTCGGGCAGCCTTTTTTCAGCATTTCTGGAGCTATGTTATCTTCTCCTGCTGCCTTACCATTTTTTGTTTTCTTCAGGGCTTCTATTATTTCTTCTTCTGCTATTTCTTCTTCGGTGTCTTGATTATCATTTCCTTCTTGAGGTTGTTCTTCTCTCTGTATTTCTGTTTCTTCTTCTTTAAATCTTTTTGTGTAGTGGTCTTTCCATGTTTTCAGTATTTCTTCCGTTCTTGTTTGTAGCATTCCTGTCTCATCCTTAATATTCCGCACTTTTGGTACTTTGTTTCCCTTTAGGCGTTTAACTATATTCCAAAACTGTCTCTGGTTCTCTATATAGTTGTCTTCTATCTTTCTACCGAATTCCTCCCATGTGTCTTTCTTTGCTTGTTTTACCGCTTCCTTTGCTTCGTTTCGTTTTACTAGATAGTATCTTCTATTTTGTTCAGTTTTATTTATTATATATTTCTTCCAGGCTTCTTTTTTGTTATTGATTTTGTTTTTGACTTTTTCGGTCCACCATTTTCTTCATTTATGTGCTGGGTCATGTTTTATTTCTTTTTCTTCACAGACTTTTTCTGCTGTTTTTGTTAGTGTACCTTTAAAAGCCTTCCATCGTTTGTTTATAATCCACTGAATTCCTTCTTCGGCTTCTTTTATTTCCAAATTGTTTAGATTTCCATTTTTATATTCTTGTATTTCTTCTGGGTGTTCTAGTGTTTCCAGTTTTATCTTTGTATAGCTCTTCGTTCGTTTTTTAAGCGGTTTCTTAATATTTGTGTCGGCGATCACCAGTCTGTGTTTAGTATTTAGCTCCGCCCCTCTTATTACCTTTGCATCATTCACTGCATATCTCATACTTCTCGTGTACGTGATGTAGTCTATCATACTTTTATGTCCTAGTTCTTCTGCTTCATATGTTACTTTGTGTATTATTTTGTGCTTAAACCATGTATTTCCTATTAGTAGTTGGTTAGTTTTGCGCTAGTCTATCATTCTCTCGCCATTTTCATTTACTTCACCTTCTAGACCATGACGTCCCATTGTTCCGTGTCCTTGTTCTATGTTATTTCCTATATGGGCATTTCAATCCCCTATAATAAGTACGTGTCTATTTTCGTTTTGTATTTTCTCTATGGATCTTTGCAGGTCTTCATGAAGGATTCTTTATCTTGTACGGTGGCGTTTTGCGTGTGCGTATATTTGGATTATTCCGACCTTCTCTTGAAGAAGTTATTTTATAATTCTATTATGGCTTCCCATTTGGTTACTTTTGGCTCTATCTCTTTGCTGAGGAGTATTCCTACCCTTCTGTTGTTCTGTTTCCGACTGGCGTGCCTCATATCTGAGCGTGTACCCTTTGTCCATGTTTTCATTCCATTTCCTTTCTTTTTAATTTCTGAGATTCTCAGTATTTGAATCTTGTATTTCTCCATTTCATCTATAATTTCGCATTCTTTTCCTGTTAGAGATGTGATATTCCATGTTCCAAATCTTATCCGATTTCGCTCCTGTCGTCTTCGTTGTGACCGCCCTGTTCCGAGGCTCATATTACTTCTCTGAATCTGTTTACAATGCGCGGGTGATTAGCCCAGCCGCATCGGCCCCGTTACCTCGGGACAACTGGTATCAGGTTATACCTCCCGATGCTGGGTCGCCAGAGCCCCGTCTGTTATTTACCAGGGTGTACCGGGCAAGTTATTTGCCACTCTTGCAGGTGGGGTTGGCATTTGAGTCCTAGATGTTAGTGGACCCCTTACACCCCACACTTTTATTTTTATAGTAGTTTTCCATCTCCGAAATATGGGTTTTGAACGCATCAACCGTCTCTTCCGGTTTTGAAAATCGTTGTCCCCGCAAGGTGTTCTTCATATGTGGGAACAAACAAAAATCGTTAGGGGCTAAGTCAGGACTGTACGACGGATGACCCATCAATTCGTTTTGAATGCTCAAAAATCCAGTTGCTTGCGTCGATGTGGGTGACCTTCTCCGAAGACTTCTGGCAAGCAAATGATTGTGTACCATTCGGAATTGACAGTCTTAAGATCTAAAACCATAGGTTGCGATATGTCCAGTTTTTCCATAAAAACAGGCGACCATTTGCTTGGAAGTGCTTCAAACGTAAACGACTTTTGTTGAGTTTGGTTCAACTTAGAAGACCCATAAAGTTGACTGCTGTTTACGTTTAGGTTCCAAGATTCGTCATTCGTAATGATGTAAACAAGACAAATAGCGTCTGTTTAACAAAACGTTCCGAGTACGTATGTCATCAAAAATATGCAAACATCGGATTACATCTAGCACACGCAGGGTTACCAATTTGCAATATTTTACGTATTAAATAATCGCATTAGTCCTTGTTCGTAGTAAATACAGGTATCTCATTATTTTTAGTGACTGAGCATACCACCCGTCAGGCATCTGAGTCTAGGGATAAACTCGGATTCGTCGGCACCGCAGACAAGCGCCGCAACCGTTTGATCACAATGACCTTGAAAAGGTATGTGTAAATCAAGGAAAAAAACGTTATCTGTAGCTTTTTGTAATAGAATAAAGAAAACAAAAATCTTTAACTTTTCAAACAAATTTTTCTTTATTAACTACTATTTTAGGCAACAAGCTTCGATTAATTATATAGGGAAAATTGTCTTTAAATTAAGAAAAATATTTTATAAATAATTATTATTAATAATAAAATATAAAAAATTATATAAATTAAAGCGCACAAGAGTACACTGCAAAAAACCTTGTTATTACTTAGTAGCTATTTAGCAATACCTTGTATATGCAGTTTAAATTTTAATATAAGCTTATAACAGACGAGTATCTGTGGTTAAACGTAGGTTATCGGCAATCGATACCCTGACTTGTTTTGAAGCGAGCAGTACTAAGAAATGTTTGTGAGAAGCGATGTGTAATAGCGGTGCGTAATTTATTGTTCTGTTCTACAAACTATAAGAAGCAGGTATGTATTTTATCATGTATTGTGTTGTACCTGATTAGTTTATTTTATTTCTTAATTAAACAGATTATAGGTATTCTTAGCAATATTTTACCTGGTATTTGAGAAAATCGCTTTTTGCGTATTACTTTCTTTTAAAATTTAAATCTTTAAAAGCAACAAATGTTTGTCCCAAAATTTGTTTTAGAACTATAGATTTTATTAAATTAAACTACGCTAAAGAATCTTGTATTTACAAGGACTTCTTGTTTTCAATTTATTTATAGCCGCGAACGCATGAGTCACCCATAAAAATTCTAAATATAAGGTACGCTCGGAAAGTAGCGACACTACAGATAATTTGTTTAATTGAAGATACGTTCATACACGCTTAATTCTTCAAAATAACATCCTTCAGCATTAATGCAGCGATGCGAGTGGTTCTGCTAGGCGTCGTGTATCGCCTTCATATTTTTAATATTCCCAAATGGTGTCATTTTAAGCTGAATGTAAGCTCACGAGAAATCAAAACACGTTTTTCAGTCAAAATCTTAAGACTAATGTATCATAAACTTTCGGATCTGCAATTTTGTCTTGGTAATTTTATACACAATTGATGTCTCTTTTATTAACGGTTAATCATCTCAACAACTTACAGTATCACATATGATTGGTTTGTAATTACATATATGTTTTGTTATAATTTTGACACTCACTCATTACCGTTGTTTTCTGAATGTGATGTTAGGTCTTCAGATGATTTTCGTTTTAGCTGAGCATGAATGTTCTTTTGGCCTAGATCTTGAAGGATGGCATTGCTAAGTGAGTTACGTAAGTCATCAAAGGATGTGTTTGTGAGTCGCCTGATAAACTGTTGTATGGCGTTACTTAGTTCAATGTGTATTTTTATATTTTGAATAAGCCAGGGAGCATCAACAGATATTTTGAGAATCTTATTCTGAAAACTTGAAGTTATTTGTTTTTGAGGTTTTGCTCCATACTGGACAAGCGTAGGTGGCAATCAGACTTAGTGCTTTATTTTAGTTGTACATTTATTAAGTAATACACCATTTACCCAGTGTATTAATAGCGGTTTGGAGACTGATTGGGTTAAAATAACAGTATCGTCAGCAAATAGATTGATATGCTGTGGGTTGGGCATGTTGTACATGAAACTGTTAAATAATGTGGAGTTAAGGATACCAGTTTAAGGTACTTCTGCGCGTACTTGATGTGGAGGTGAGACAGCAGTGTTAATTCGGACTGTGAAAGACCTATTCTCCAGAAATAAAAAGATGATGCCAATCAAGTAATAAGCAAGTGGCAAGTGAAGTAATATAAATTTTAATCCATCTAGCCTAACCTTTTGTAGTATATAGCTTTGTACTCCCTTTCTGTGACAATTCTTTGTAGATGTTGCCACTGCAATGGCCTATTCTGGACCCAAACTGAGTGGACGGCAAAATGTGATATTTGTTTAGATCATGACGTGTAAGGACAACTTTTGTAAGAACTGCAGTTAATTTTGTTTTACCAGGTTTAGAAAACATAAGTATGTGGACATGTTTCCATTTGTTAGCAAAGTAGCTCATTCCTAAGCATGTATTGAAAAATAAGAGCTGGAAAACAATTGCGTTTCGGCTTAAATTTTGGAGGGCTACGTTAGAGATTAAATCCGGGCCTGGAGATTTTTTTAGTGGTAGCAATATGATATATCTCTTCAATTCTTGTGGTGTCGTGGGTTATAACCTGCTAGTGACTTTCAAAGTTTCACTTTATTTGCTATCGATCTAACAGTTAGACATCAGTCCAAAATCGCTTGCATCTCAGCCGGATTTTCCGAAGTGAGTCATTAATGGGCGCTGTCCGCGTTGCTCGTCGTCGACGTCTTCTCTTTTGTCTCTGAACGGTTTGCACTACTTAAAATGTCTTTCATGTAGGCTTAAGTGTTAGAACAAGCGTCTCAGTTGTTAATTTTTTGAATTTAACGCAAAATTTTGTTTTTACCAGGTTTTGGAATCACTACGATATGTGCATGCTTCCAGGTTTGTGGAAAGTAGCCCAGTCTCATACAGGCGTTGAGTGTTGAACTTAGATAGGCTAACGTCTTCTTAGTGAAGTGTTTGAGAATATTGTTGGCGATTAAGTCATGTCTGAGAGATTTTTTATCTGGGAGGTTCTGTATGATGCTAAAGAGTTCATCGGGTGAAGTTGGTTGGATACCGTCGGGTATAGGTACTCTACTTTCGATATCAATAATGACTTGCAATTTCTGGGTGGGCGTGCAGGTGATTACAGGAGTGAAATTACTTTCAAGATTATTGGCAAAAGCGGCTGATTTTTCAAGCTCTGTGGTATAGGTTATATTATTATTTTCGGAAAAAAATGGGGAAATTTCTGCTTTTTTATTCAGTATTTTTCTTGTAGTTTTCCATAGGCCCCAGTCTCCCGCGCTAAAGTCAGCTATGTGCTTTTGGTATGCTGTGATTCTTAAGGTGCCTAGCTCTAGTTTGATTCGGTGAGTTATGTTGTTTAGTCTGTTTTTGAGTTGGGGATCTCTGGATCTTAGCCATTCTCGTCGAAGTTGACATTTTGATTTAGTTAGGTCAATGACGTATCTAGGAAGACTATAGCCAGTCTCATAAGTTCGTCTAGCAGTTGTTGTGCTGGCAAGTCTAACAGTTTCCTCTTTTGTTGAGGTAAGATGGCTTATGGCTACATAAATGCGTCTTTCTGTTTGACGACTTGTTGGACAGTGTAATTTACTATTCATCTGATCTTTAAATATGTTCCAATCTACTTTGGCATTGATTAGTTTTGGGATGGGTTGCTTGATGATTAAAGCGTTTGTGAAAGATACAATAACAGGGAGGTGATCAGAATTTAGTTTAGTTATGACTCTTTGGTAGATTGGTTTATTAAAATTTTTCTGAAGAACTATGTCTAACGTATCAGGCTGATGGTCAGTGCGATACGGGAAATAGGTGTATTCGTTAAGTGTCAAAATTTGGAAAAAGTTATTTGTGGCCAGATTTTCAAGTTTGTTGCCTTCGGGGTTTGAAGCTCTACAACCACAGGGTGTTTTTTGGCATTTAGGTTTCCACGAAACTAGCGTTAGTTCGGGCGTATCAAAAACTCTAACGATATCTTCCTCGGTAAGCTTCATGTTGGGCTGCCTGTAAGCACTGATTATTGTGATGTTACTATGATCATCGAGTTTGGCCTTAATTGCAATCAATTCGGTTTTTAAATTGGGAATTTTGGGGAGTAGAGAATGCGCGTATTTGTTTTTGATGAGTATCGCCACTCCTTTAGCAGCTACTGTGAAGTTTCGATCTTTACGATGTGTATTATAACCTGGTATTTAGAATTTGATGGCCTGATCTAGATGTGTTTAGTAAGTAGTGAGAGTTGGTTGATGATGCCATTAGCGTTCCAGTTAAGGATGGTTAAGTTTTGTGTCGTTTTCCTATGATTATGGTCCATTGGTGAGTATTGGTAGGAGAGTGTCGATAATGAAAGTTTTTATTTGACTGAGATATGGCATAATGAGATTAAGTAGAGTTTGGATAATGTTGTTTGGTATTGAGGGTGTCTTTAGCGTGGTAGGAGTAGGAGTAGTGTTAGGAGTTAGGTTACTCTTGAGCTTGTCTGCAAAAGTCTGCGTGCTGCTTACATACGAGTTGGTTTAAAGCTCAATGTGTCGAAACAGCCGTGATAATTTGCGCTATGATCGCCTCCACTGTTAACGCATTTGGGTGGATCACTGGTTCTTTTCTGACAGTCAGTATGTATGTGGTTCCCTGCGCATTTTACGCATTGTGGTGTTAAACTACAGTAGTTTTTCGTTTGGCCATACTGCTGGATTTTCTTCTGGGTAGGCTAAATTTAATTTCAAAAAGCATTTTTTGTTTTTGCGATTGATTTTGAAAAAGCAACAAATTTACTTTTTAAACAAAGCTCGAATTTTTGTTACTATGACCAATATAAAAGTAAAACAATGAGAAAACGTGTATTTTCTCCTTTTGCATTAATGATTACTTGAAGTCGACGAATTCAATTAAGTTGAAAATTACAATCTAGCCGATGTTATTCCACTCCTCCCATAACAATTCTTTGAGCTCCTGGGCAGCTCTTGGATCAGGTGAATACCTTTGGATACGTCGTCTTAGCTCATCCCAGAAAAGTTCAATGGAATTCATGTATGGACTAAGAGCTGGCCACTTGAACCGTTTAAATCCCGCATCATATTTTGCATCTTGTATTGGAAAACCATGTTCGCCCATAGTGATCGCAAAAACATATCATGATCTTGTAGAACCTCCATAACTGGTGCTCGACAGCATATAGGTGATATGTTGTTGAGGACCAGTTTTGCATAAAAACCAACTCTATGCGTGCTTATGAATTCTACTCGCAGCCAAATGAATGTCACTCGTCAATACAAACCCTATCATTCTCTAAGTCTTTTCTATACTCGCCAACTTTTGTCTGGTCCAGTAAGGCAAAAATTGACTCCTCTGAATACAGTATCTTACTAGACTCCGTATTATCCTAAGCCAGGTGATTTTGGGCAAAAGCCAATCTTGTAATTTCATACCAGAGTCGCAATGATAGACCCGTAACTATTCTCCTACAAAACAATCTCACAGCACAAAGTTTTCTTCTAACGATTAATTTACTAACATTTATATTTCAAAATTTTGCAGTCAAATCGCAGAAGCTGTTCTGTTCCGCAAATTTGCGGACACTAAAACGATCATCTCTTTGGGCGCTGACTTTTTTGACCGGATCCTAATATTTTGGTTATCAGGCCAGTTTCTTCAAAGCGCTAATGCACTTTTGTACAGCACAAAGGCTCTTACTAACAATTCTTGCAATTTCATGCCGTTCTCAACCACCTTGCAACAACGCTACAATTCTTGACACAACAAGATCTAAAAGCATTATGACCTGTTAAATAAAGCCTACGAACACCTTACCTTGCTATTAGAGAACCAAAAGTCGACGTCAAATACCGACATACAAACACTGAAATGGGAATTTGAAAACGGAACGAATGCACATTATTTATTAAAAGTTGTAACTACTGTGACAATACATGAGAATAGTATGGCAAATAAAGATTCTTGGAAAACAGATAATTAAGCACTTACTAGAGTAGGTATTCTAAATATATATCAAAATTTCTATGTGACATAAATTTTGTGCTCACTAGGATATATATAATATACATAATATAATATAATTTATATAAATTTGCCAAACGGTGATTCGTTGCAAGGGAATTTGCTTTTTATGAGTTACACGAGGATTTTTCGAACCCCAAATTTGACAATTTTTGTTTGTTTATATACCCGTTGACTAAATTGATATTTCACTTCATATCATTCTAAAAACCAATTGACGGACTGTCGACGGTGAGAATGGCCAACAAGCTTAAGTTTTTGTTTGCATGAAGGTGCAGGTCTTTAGTTATTCGCTGAAAAAAGCTTCTCGAAATGTCCATTTGTTATGCACGATGTTGAATCTATGTTTTCTGATTTTCAGAGGCACTTTGCCTAAATAGGGCAATATTTAGGCACGCTAATATATATGAGATCTTGCATCTATTACCAATTCGGTTCCACTAAATTTTTTAATAATTGTTTGGACATTAGATTTATTTGGTACACTATTATTGACCAAAAATTCCACATAGATTCCGCATTGTAACGAAAAAAATTCAGATTATCTTTAATGCATTTCAACAGGAAGGACTAGCTGATTTTTTGGTATAGTGGTTCATATTTAACATACTAATTGGATGAATGGTAAATTATATCTGTCACAGTATCAGAATTGTTAAACTAAAAACAAAAATGAGTTCAATTTGGGTCACCTTTTATTGGTAATGAGAATCTAGATTTCCTCCCTATACACTGAGACACAATATATTTTTGTAAATTACTTACGAGGGTAGTTTCATATATAAGGTTTCCTAGTATTTAGAAATATAAAAAAAATTTATTTGTAATAATTGATACATGATTTTAAAGTTTGAATATTCCTCAATTTTGTTACATAATAGTCATTTCGGTCGATACATTTTTGTAGGAGTTGTGGTAGTTTTTGTATGCCTATGTCATACCAGTTAGCCACCATGTTAAGGAAGCGTTGACCTCTGCCTTTACATCGTCATCGTCGCTGAAGCGCATTTCGCCCTAAAGTTCTTTCAACTTAGGGACAAGCGGTAGCCACTAGGTGCCAAGTCCGGACTATGTCCTAGCCAAATTGTTACAGGAGAGTGATGGCTGTATGACGAGATGGGGGCGAGCATTGTCGTGGAAAAGACATACGCCTTTGCTCAGCATTCCTCTTCTCCGGTTCTGAATCGCCCGTCTGAGTTTTTTGAGTTTCTTACAATACCAGTCAGCGTTTATTGTGGTCGCACGAGCCATAAATTCGACCAAAAACACAGTTGTGATGATTTTGCCAGCAAACTGTGTTTGTTTGAATTTTCGAGGCTTAGGCGAAGAAGACTGCCGCTATTTGCGTGATTGCTCTTTGGTTTCAGGTGTAAAGTGGAACGCTTAGGTTTCGTCATCCGCAACAATCATATCCAAGAAGTTGTCCTTTTCGTCTGCTTAGCGCCGAAGGAATTTGTGGAAAGTGTCAATGCCGTTGGTGGTCTGCTGTAAGGATTCGAGGGACCTATTTTGCACACACCTTTCGATATTTCAAACTTTTTAGTGAAAGCCTTGTGAATGGTGCTTTGAGAAACCCCAGAAACTAAAATGCAAAGATGGTCCTTTGTTTTCTTCCTACAATTAGTCGCGAATTCTCATGCAACCACTTGCGAGCGTTTTTGGCATTCATGCACGCATGAAACGCCTTTTTCGTTCAAAAACCGAACAATTGCGCGAACTTCGCACCTGGTAGTAGCGGCAAACGGAAGCTTTATTAGGAACGGCTGCCGAGCTAAAAATGGGGAAAGCAGCAATTACAGCAGCGTGGCTAACAGTCGCGCGAAGAGTTTTCCTGCGACCCCAGTACTTTAGTGACGTTATTTTTGGGATTACTCTCGTAGATTTCATATTATTTTGGTTTATATAATGAAAAACATGCAAGTCAGAATAATGTTTGAAATATTCATCCAGATAATTAGCTGCATATTATCTTTTCTTTAACTGTTTCGCTACTGAATGCCTAAATATACGTTTTATAAGACCATAATCCGCATACTGTATCCATAAATATTAATAGATTTTACAAATTTATATGATAATTATAAATATGTATACTGCACAAAATTCGGCGCTTTAGTATCCTAGATGAAAAGCTGATATATAACAGTTTATAAGGTGATTTAAAGGACCGCGCCTTTGTTTGAACTGACATTCAAAATGAATAATTACGTTAGTAGATCAAAAGCTGAATATCTAAATGAACTGTCAAGTACAATAGAATTCAATGGATCAAAAGTGACGGAATTGTTATGACAGCTCCTTTATAATGGTTGCGATAACCAAGACGGTAGAAAGATGTTCCACGTTAAATTTGGACCGCAAAGATACCCTTGTGCTACAAATTCATATTTCTAATAACCAAAATTCCTGATTATATCTGCTCTCTGGTTTAGAATATAACAATAATTTAAACGTATTTTTAATGCTTTTTATAAAAAATTTCGATACAATTTTCAAGGAAACAAACAGATATTTTGAATTTATTACATAACATACAAACAACTCAAGGTATTCAAAGCTAAACCATTAGCATGGTTTCCATTGTTTTCCACTAAATTTAATTTTTGAAGGTAACTAATGAATATAGATACCTGCTTTTGTTATTCACAATATATTCCTGTAGCAACAAAGAACAAAAGCCAGGTGACTGTTCAAAATTAGAAAAACTCTGTTTATATCATTGGCAAATCTACGTATTAATAAATTGTTATTATTGTTCATAGGGTTCCTATCGCTTGAACAATGTCAGAAGCAAACGCCATAGATTTGGAGTTGTGATGGAACCGATTATGCATTAGATTTTGTAAAACATATTAGGGTAACCAATAAGTTGGATAAAAATGATAAAAATTTATATATCTTTGAGGAATATGTTTTACATATTTGATTATATCTTTGGTAACGCTGCAGGCTCATATTTATCTCATTTTCTCTACAGCATTTTTATATCCTTTTGTATTGTCTATTGTACCAGTCTATACAAGTCCCCTACTGAATAGCTTGCCTTTTATGAATTGGAGCTTCATACTCGCACAAGATGTGAATGACTGTTTTTGGTTTCCTGTTACATTGTCTGCAGCTCTGGACTCTATTGTACGTAACTTCGGAGAATGTCCTATGAAGAGACTTTTGTACTAAGAGTTCTTCAGTTCCTTTACGAAATGATCCTTCTACGAAGATTTTTCCTTGTTGTTTCCATGTTTTATGTTGTTTTCTGATCCAGTTTCTTACCTGAACCCGTATTGTATCTTTAGGTACCCCCAGAGTGGGTTCGGGACCTATAGATGAATTTAATTATCCTTTCTGTGCAGTGCCCTGGTACCCGTGACAGAGTTAACTTATGGTCTGTAAGAACTCTGAATTGTTCACAACATTTCCATACCAACCTGGATGTTATCTTCGGAGTTTTTAATGCCATTAAGAATGCCTGACCATCTGTGAATTTACCTATTATGATAAACGATCGTCCACGTCTCCGATCCATAGAGTAGTGTATATAGTCTTAAAAAGGAGCATCTTTGCTTTGATGCTTAGAACTTCTCGTCCTTTTGAGGTTTCGTTTATGTGGTAATATAGTCTGTTTGCTTCGTTTATTCAGTTTTTAATTTCTTCTTCTATCCGTCCATCGTAGTTTATTATTGTTCCAAGGTATTCGTACTTATCCAAATTCTTCTATAGTACTTGGTACTTCTGCTTTTCTATCGTCTCTTATGTTATGTAGCATTTTGATTTTATCTTTTTTTATTATAATTTTCTTTTTCCCCAGGTTGTGTTTTCATATGTTTAAGTTATGCTGTAGTTAATCGATATATTATCACTATATTGTTTGAGAAGATTAATTCTTTTGTATTTATAGGATTTAGTTTGTAATATTTTTAATATTATAATAACTGTGGTATTACTGATTAGGCTGTTTATATGTACCATAAGTAGCAATAGACTAAGGCTGTCGTTTTGTTTTATTCCCTCATATCAACTAAAATTTTGTGATTTTTGCGCATTTAACCTTACTATTGTTGTATTTTTATTCATGCTTTTAATTATTCTTAGTAGTTTTTGGCTGGTTTGCAATTCCTCTAGTGCCCTTCATATTTAGTGTCTTGGTACATTGAAAAATGCTGCTTTAAAGTCTAGAAATGACAAGTATATCTCCTTGTTTTTATTTATAATTTTCTCTTATAGTATTTTAGTTGTACGTATGTGATCTTGTTTGTTTCCTGGCCAGAATGCAGCTTGTGGTTCCTCCATTTTGTCTTCTCTTTTATTTCCTAGCCTCTTGTTCTATAATTTTGGAATACATTTTTAGTACAAGGGAGATCAACATGTTATCCGATTATGCATTACTTGTGTCTCCTTTTTAAGATTTTATTCATATAAAAAGCTTATTGCGTACGGTTTGCCCGCCAGTTCATTAATTCGTCGCTTTTTTAGCTCTAAAACCGGAAGTGATAAAATATTTTGTATGCTCCATAATAGAAAGGGCCGAAAAGAACTCGACTGCAAAAATCACTTTTCTTCAGTCAGTTTTCGCGAGTGATCGCTGCATCACATCTCTCTAATGACACTGTGCCTCTTAAAATACATGCCTATTGTTTGTATTAACAGACTGGATAATAAACGTTTTACGAAAAAGTTTTTACGAGTTAAAAGTAAAACATCTGGCGGCCGGCGGGATCGCAGCTCAGCGGTTGCTCACCCTAAGCGAATTTCGGTCGTGTCCGCGATAAAGATTTTTTCCGGCTCACTTTGCTGCATTGCTGTAGTGGGAGCTGGCGTCATGTTGACATACCGAAATACATAGCAATCATTCAAGTATTTCCATGTGGCCCCGAAAATGCTCGAAGGATCGCCGTGCCGTGCGATAACCGCAGCGCAGCGGCCAACTGGCGGGATACACGGCACTTAAAACGCCATTATATGTACAAAAGTCCGAGATATCTGTAAAACGTTTGTTGGACGTCCCCATTTTGTTTATGTATTAAATCTATTATATTTCTCTCCCAGTCTTTCGGTATTTATTTGATCTTTCATGCTTGTCTGAAGATCCTTTTCAACTACTTCTCCTCTTTTCTTAAGTAGTTGTAGAGCTATTTTATCTTTTACTGGGGCTTTACTATTTCGTGTCCTTGTTACAGCCATCCTTATTTCTTCTTGTTATCTCATTTTCTTTTCTTTGTTTCCATATTCTAGTGTTTTCAGTCATTCCTTTTTTCGTTCCTGTTCTTGATCTATACTTTCTTTTTTTCAAAATTATTTTCATAGTGATATTCTAAAACTGATTTTGACTTTCCCTATTTATTTTGTCGAATTTCTCCCAAAAATTTTTCTTCGTTTGTTTGCGGTTTCTTTTGCTTAATTCTACTTTTGTAAATAGTTTGTTTTGTCTTGTTCTCTATTTCATCTTTTAATTCTGCTCCATGCTTCTCTTTTACTTTGAATTTGTTTTTACCTCTTTATTCTACCAACTTCTTGTGGTTCTTGTAGATTATTTGCTTGGTTGCACAATTTTCTCGAACCGTTTGGAATATGACCTCTTTAAATTTTTGGGGTTGTTAAGCAATGTACTTGGTATTAGTATTCTTTGGTTAGTGGGTAATCCTACCTGAGTATTACCTTTAAATCCTATAATTCATACTTCTATAGTTATGGTAATGTAATCTATGATGCTTATGTGCCCTGCAGTTGTAGCCTCGTAGGTTATTTTATGTATAGTCTTATGCTTATATACTATATTCCCTTAAGATGCTGGTGTATATGCAGGTGTCTGCTATCCTTTCTCCGTTGTTATTCATTTTTTTCTTAACCCATTGTTTCGTAACCTACTTTCTTACTGTTGCTTACATGTGTATTCTGATTCCCCATTATTGTGGCGTAGGGGATGTTATTTGAATTTTATCTAGTGACTTTGTTGTTAACGTTTTCTGTAGTTCCAGATTGACAGAAAGGATTCTGGAGTTTACTGCTTCTTAATGTGTCACTTTGTTTTTAGTTTGTTGCTCAGTATTATACTTACGTTTTTAGTTATTCTATTTTCTACAGGGATTTCTGAGTGTGTATTCCTTGTCCAAGATTTTATTCTGTTGCTGTATGTAAAAATAAACCGTCACAATCTTCGAATGGGGCACGAAAAATACCGTTGTAGAACATAAAAGGAAAACTTAATGCCTTCTCCAAAATAATAGTGTACTGTGGTGGGTACAACATACCCAAATATGTCGTAATTATTTTTTACACAACTGACAGGAAAATTTTAGCAACTTCGTGTTCTGAAAAAATAGAGTATTACTTTGTTGGTATGATGCAATATGAATATCTAAAAAGGAACTCTCTTACCTTTAGCTTGAACGATGTGGAGAGAAGATTTGGAATTGTTTGGTTGGCCTCCAGGTGTTTCAAACTTAAGATGCAATTTTTTCTGTGGATACAGTAAAGATTTGGTTTATGTACCATCGACACTAACAACATTAGATTAACTTGCATTATTGCTGCTTTAAGAAGCATCAACGGGGACACACTACGGCGTGTGTAGACTGAAGAGGATTACAGTTTAGACGTGTGTCGTGTGACGCGAAGAGCTCTTATCACACATTTTTGATGGTATAAATAAGAACTTGGGCTTTTTTCTTTCCTTTTTGTTTTATTTTTATATAATTATTTACATTTATTTTATATCATTTCTGTAATACTTTGTGAAATATATCTTTTTAAAACCCGTTGATTATTTTGTAGTAAATCAGTATACACGTATATGTAGATAATGTCTATAATGCTACTGTAAATGGTTTTTTGATTCCCTTTGTTGCTTTAAAACACAAAGTTTAATTGCATAGTTACATCTTTACTATATCTAATTTTACTTGAATCCTACCATCGAAGTATAGCATTACTCCAAGGTACCTGAAGGTTGAACAATTTTTATCATGCAACGCCTTTTGTCTAGATCGGATTTGACCTCATATTACACTATTGTATATTCGGTCTTCTTTGTGTCTATAGTTAATCTTTTCTTGTTATATTTTTCTAGAAACTTTTGTAACATAACTGGAATCTTCATTGTCAGTAGATATTAATACTTGATCGTCTCAAATTTTTACCCATTTTCTACATAAATTTTGAATAAAAGAGGGGCAAGCGAACAACCTTACCTTTAGTTTGGTTCCAATATTCACCAATATAAGTTATGGAGTCAGTACTAGTGCTTCCCATACCAAACCACTGTATTGCAGGCTATGTCTAAGTCTACAAGAGTAAGATAAAAAGCTCTCCTCGTTCAATAGGTCTTCAATGAATTCTAAATTTTAAATATTTTGTTTACACATGAGAGCCAAGCTCTAGAGTCATCCTGTTTCTCCGACTCCCGTACTTGGTACCGTATTTGAGAACTTTATCTGTCCAGCCATTTATTACAAGTTTTGGCTAGTATCTTCATTAAAAGCTCCACACTGGCATTGCTTGACCCCGGAGCTTTGCCACATTTTATTTTTAAGACGCACTTCATCACTGGAGTCAGTTACTGGAAGATAGTATCCCCACTTTTTGTTGATAGTTATGTGATAAATTTGATTTTACTGGTTATAAGATATCCAAATAGTTTTGCGGACTGGGCGGAAATAGTTTCTCTCCAATTATTTGTCAAAATAATTCAATAAATATCTTTTCAGTTTTGTTCCTAACACCAACTCCATGCTTTCCCACAGTTTCTTTTGGTTGTCTCCACTTACTTGTGCATTTAGGTGGCCATAGACGATAGTTGTATCTTCTTTGTTACTTTTTGTAGTTTGTTGTAAAAATGGTCTCTCGTTCTCTTATCAGCTGGTTCTATGGGTGCGTAGCGTTGTACACTTTTTATTTGTTTTACTTTTGTTTAAAATCTAGTACTTATAATTCTGTTTGAAACTATATTGTTTAGTAAACGCTGATCGGTTTTACGTTTCTTGTTTTTATTTGTATTATTCGTGCCCTTTTCTAAATATTTCCCTTTCTTTAATTATTGTTGTTGCAGCTTATCTTGTGCCAGAAGTTAGGTATTTTAATATTTGCTGGTAGACCTTCTGTTTTGTGCTTCTTCAGATGTTTTAGTAAAATGTTCCTTTCTTCAAGTATATATCTGGGACAATATTCTTCGATCCAATAGTTTGTGCTCTTTAGATTTGTTGAGTATTTTAGTACTTTCCGCTTTTTTCACAGCTTTATGAAAATTGGGACAGAGATTTCTGTGCTTTCCTATGCGTTTTATCTCCCCAATTTTATCTGGTGCTAAACAAAAATTCTTGTTTGTGATCGGTTTGACTTTGTTGGTATTATTGGTGAGAAGTTCTACTGCTTTCCTTATTGTACCTTGTGTCTGCTTTTATTTTCTATTTTTCTCAATTACATTTCCTACATTTTTTTTCTAAATCTCTAATCCAGCCATTACAGACATTTAGCTTGTTTTTCCTGAGTTTTCATTTATTTTTCACAGGATCTACATTATTTAGTTAATTATCAGTTCTCCTGTATCACTCTTTGTTGTTGTTGCTGCACTGTAATTTTTGTATATCAATTAATTTTCTTTGTATAACTATTATTTTAACAATTTTTGATTGAGATAGCAAAGTTCCTTAAATAAATTGCAAGTTTTTCTTGGGGGTATCACTTTAAACTACTAATTAACTTAACATAACATTAAAAGCGTCTAGCGACATAGTTCACCTTAAGATAATACTTACATAGTTGAGATAATTAAAGTAAAAGGGAAAAAGCAACGTTTAGTCCTACTTTATGTGCTTCATAAAAAGTTTTGCAAAAATATCTATCTGTTTTCTCAAAAATGGGTTCGTGTATTTTTTGATAACTGCTGTTTGTTTTAGGAGCTGCAATAACAATGAGACTTTGGAATCTTGCCATCGCCTTGAGCCTTATTGAGCTTCTGGCCGTCGCAGCTCAACCATGCACATACAACAGCGCAGCTTATGTTTTATCTTGCGAAAAAATCCACTCGCTCAAGGAACTGCAGGCAACGCTAGATACTATTAAGGAGCCTACCGTGTTTGCTTTAGATGTCCGCCAAAGCAATTTAGACTTTGACACGCTGCCAGCAGTAAACGTTTCCTTGGCTAAGAGGATTAAAATTGTCTACAGCAGCATCAAGATAATAAAAGCGAGGTCGCTCCAATCGCTGATTTTATTAGAAGAGATCATTGTAGAAGATTCCGCGATAGAAGGTTTTGAACCCGAAGCTTTCTTCGGGTTGGAGAAGCTGAGGAGGATTTCGTTTCTCAACAACAAGGTTGGGTTTATGCCCATTACTCTCTTCGACAACGTCAAGGGTTTGTACGAACTGGAATTTACATACAACTCCCTCTTATATCCGAATGAAAAACTAATGCCAAACTACTTTAACTTCGAACATTTACCTTCCTATATTTTCGCGAAGGCTTCTCCAGTTTATTTAACTCTGTTCCACAATGGTATAAACACAATCAAGCCGGACACGTTTGGGGGACTTCTCGACTTACTGTCCTTGCAGTTATCGGAAAACGAATTACAGATCTTAGAGTGGCATACGTTTGAAAATTTAGTTTCGTTAGAAACGTTGGACTTAAACAGAAACAAAATCAAGAAAATAAATTCGGAGGCATTTTACGGTTTGCGCAGTTTGGGCCGGCTGCTGCTGGCAAATAATCAAATTGATAGTCTTCCGCCGCATTTATTTGACGGCTTGGTTACAATGGATACGTTAAGTTTGTCAGGAAATTTTATAACCAAGCTGGATGCTGACATATTCGAAGGCTTAAGAGCACTGGTTAAGCTACATTTAGATCATAATTACATTAAAAATTTGCCTCCTGGTTTGTTTCATGATACGCAACAAATTCGCGCACTTGACTTAAGTTACAATGTTATAGAGAATATTGAATCTCAGGTTTTCAACAATTTGGAACATCTAGTAAACTTGACTTTAAACAACAATAGAATACGTGAAATTGAGTTAGCAGCTTTTGGTAGCAACCTCCGCTCTCTTAAATTGTTAAAATTAAACAACAACCGAATAATGGGATTACACCAAGATATTTGCAACGGTTTAATAAGCTTGGAAACGTTAGATTTAGAAAACAACACTGTAGTAAATTTGCCAGTGGAGATATTTAAAGATATTCCCTCATTAAAAATGATTAATTTGGCTAGAAATCGTATAGAATACATACAAAAAGGTGTATTTCTCCTTGAAGGTCTATTGTCTTTATTTTTAAACAATAACAAAATTGGGAAAATTGATGCTGCAGCTTTCGAATCGTTGAAGGCTTTACAAACACTTAATTTGCAGCACAACATTATAACAAGTCTTAATGATGGGATCTTGGATGGCCTTAATAGTTTGAGAGAGTTAAATATAAAAGATAATCAAATTGTTTCTATAGGAGACCAAAGCTTCTCAAGCCTCGCTAATTTAAGGAATCTGGATTTAGCCGGAAATAAAATTGAAGTATTACCACCAAGAATATTTAAAAATCAGACTAAATTAGAAAATCTTAAATTAAATAACAACAAAATGGCAGGTCTTTCTCCGGACTGGTTTGAAGGTTTAAAGGCGGTAGTCTTTCTGGATTTAGGACACAATCAGTTGAAACGAATTGAAAGTGGAGCGTTCCAAGAGCTGCCGGAGTTGCGGCATTTGTCTTTGGCCGGCAATCATCTAGCTGAGGTGGATGCATCCGCTTTTGGCAAGGCTTCGGTGCTTCAGTCCCTAAACTTGGAGAACACCACGATCTCTAGCCTGCAGTTCGTGGAAAATCTGGGTAATGTTTGGTCCATTCGACTGTGGGGCACCAGGTTTGAAATAGAAGAGGAAGTAACCGTGGGAGAAAGATCATTTAGAAGAGGGGGTGTAACCTGGCGCACGATTGCGGCGTAAAAACGATGCTGGAATATTTCTTTCTGAATTTATTTTTTTTATATGTGTGTGTAAATATTTTCTGTAAATTGCGAAAATAAAGTAATAAATTAGGTGACAAATATTTATTTATGTCTTCTGATGATATAAAATTTAAAAATAACTAATAAAACAATTGCATCTTGTGAATAATTTTACATCATAAACTAATTTAAAAAAATTGTTGTGTATAAAATTTACTGATTTAAATATTTTATTTATTTAAGCTACAAATCCTATCCCTAGTTAAATTCTTGATCTCCTTATTTTCCGCTGCTCTCCGTAATTGTTCCTTGCACTTTATTGTTGATCTACCTACTTTGTTTTTTTCACTTACCCTAGGCTTTATATATTCTTCTGGCTATTCTGGTGTCGTCCATTTGAGAAGGTACCCTATCCATCCAAATTTTTTGTCTTATATCAATGTAGTTATTTGTTTTACTTTTAGTTCTGTTATCCTTTCATTTTTACTTTATCTATTCTTGTGATTCCTTCAATTTTTATAAGAAACTTCATCTCCATGGCAGCAATTCTACTCTCGTTTCTTCTATTAACCGTGCAAGATTTGCTAAAAATGGCTTTACAACTTTTTTATACACGTCGGACTTATTTTTTCCCAAAGAACGAGTTTTTGGGTGCATTGTAGATTTTACTCAGTTTTCCTATTCTTTCCGTTATTTCTCTGTCAATTTTTTCCTTGTTTTCTATTATTGCACTCAGATATTTAAAATGTATTACCTGTTCTAATTGATGCCCGTCTATATTGATATTGTGATTCAAATCTTTTCTTGGTAGAATCATTGTTTTTGCCTTATTTATATTTATTTTTATGTTTATTTTCCGGAGTTTCATCTAGTAAGTGTTAAGGTTTTGTTATAATTTTTTTCTCTCTCTGCAATTTATATCACATCATCTACAAATATCAGTTTCTGTAATGCTACTTGATTCAGTTTCCATTTTCCTACTTTCATTTTGTTACATTTCTGTTTTTCATGTTTTATAATAACGTTTATGATTACCAGAAATAGAAATGGACTAAGTACACGTCCTTGTTTTAGTCCTACTTTCGTTTTAATTTCTACTGTCTCACTATTGTCTGTTATTATTTTATTTTTGTTGTTTTTGTAGAGTCTTCCAATTCTTTTTTCACTCCTTTTTATTCTAAACTTGCTCAGACATCTGTATTTTAGTAAAGACTTTATTTAAGTTTATAAAACAAATATAAATTTTCTTCTATTTTCTTATCAGTTTTTTCCCTAGTTGTCTAATTATAAAAATTAAATACTGGGTACTTCTGCCTTCCCTGAACCCTTGTTGCGATTCTTCTAATGAAGTTTCTATCTTCCCTTTTAGTCTCTACTCTAATATTTAAGTTAATATTTTACCAGGTATGCTCATTAGTGTAATTTCTCTATAGTTTGTATGGTACAGTTTTTGTGTCACCAGTTTTATGTAAAGGTAATATGGTTCCTACATGCTACTCCAAGGGTATTGCTTTATGGGTTACTATTCCATTTAGTACGTCAAGAAATTCTTTTTACCTATATTTCCCACCCATTTTATCATTTCTCCTGTGTTTGTTAATTGTTTCAGCAGCTTTCCTTCTTATTATTTTACGCACATTATGTACTTCTTCATGTTCTTCATCTGTTTCAATTCAGTTAACTGTTTAAAATATTGTTTCCATCTTTGCAATAATTCTTTATCTTCAGTTATCACATTCTTATCTTTGTTCTTTATGTTTTTTAACTTGGGAGGTTTCTTTTGCCTTAACTGCTTAGAGATCTTATAGAATAATTTTTGATTTCCTAATAATTTTTTTTCATTTTGTTTCCAAACTCTTCCCATGATTTATTCTTGGCTTTTTTTATAACTTGTTTTGTTTCTGTATTACTACCCCCAGTTTCAGTTTCTAAAATTTTTTTCATTTTTTCTTCTTTTTTTAACTTTCTGTTGTATCTCCGTAATCCAATATCTACTTCTCTTTGTTTATGCATTCACAATTTTACTTATTTGGCAACTGATCCTTGTTGCTTCTAGGATATGCTTTTTACATTGCTGTTATTTCATTTCAAATTTCTTGCCTTTTGGTCTACGACTTAATGTTTTATTTAATTGTTTTTTTCCTTCTTGCATCTTGTTTATCATTTATGTTTGTCCAAATTTCCATCTTAGTAAATAATGATCACTTTCTACTTCTGCATTTTTTTACTATTACATCCTTTACTCTTTTTCAATTTTCTGTGTTTATAATAAAATAGTCAATAATTGACCTCCTTCCTAGAGCGAACTGTCTATGTGTATTTGCATATGTTTTTGTATATGAATTTTGGGTTGGATGTAACAAAATCATTTTCTATACATAGGTCTATCAGCCTTACACCATTAACATTTTTTGTTGTTTCCCTATACGATGCCATCTATATTTCAATGCCTTTGTTGTTATATATAATAATTGCATTTTTTCTCTTTTATCTATTTCTATTTATAGCTTTTCGAGACACTCCTCTTACTCCTGCTTCCTGGCATTGTCATTTGGTGCGTACGCTACTATTATCGTCAATATTTTGGAAAATAACAATTTTTTGCACTACAAGCAAATTCGTTAAGAAAGACTATGTTGCATATTCAAGTTTATCATTTTCTACAATTGGCAATTCCTTGTGGTGTTGTATAAAATGACGTGTGCGACAGTTGAAGATTTATGTGAAGTTATTGATGGTACTATTCATTTCAAAAGTCAAAAATATTGATTGTTATAGCAGACACCGATTTAAGAAGAATGAAGCCTGTTTACATCGTACAAAAAGTGATTGTGATGCACTTTAACTAACTTTCCAGAGCGTGTCGGTAGCGGAATTATCTGGTCTTTTTATTCACAAGATCTAAATTTTTGTTATGACTCTCAGGATGATTTTTGAGAGGTATGATGTACAAAACAATCTTAAAGTACCCAAATTTATAGAGGAGAAATCAATCAAAATTGTTGCCTAAGAAAAAGGACATTAAGAATTTTTTAAATGGAATTGAGATACGTTTTACTGTCGTTACCGTAAAGAGGTAGATACTTTAAACTGTATTCTCATTGAATCTTATATCTATCACATTTCAGTAATTTCTACTCTTTTAAAATCTTATTTTTTATCACATTTTTAAATGTAAGCTTGCGGATCAGCCTCCTTATACACCATACAAGCACGTGTGTACGAACGCTCACACACATGCAGAACAAGAAAGAAACGCGAGAAAAGTTTTATAATGTGGTTAATCAATAGTTTTATATTGTGGCAGGTGGTAGGATAGCCTCTAGATTGCGTTTGATTCTAAATTGTGCCAATTAGAAGATTTTGCAATGTCGTCTAGGTCAAAACTCCTCTTGCAGGATTGTTGAGTAAACTGAGTAGCTCAATCGCCTTGTTGTCGGCTACAAGCCTGAATAAAAAGAGAGCTACTGGGCCAGGTTATTTCTCTGCCTGGGGTAAAAAGGAACAAGGATCATACAACTAAAAATTCACGTCAGACTAGGATTGATTTAAAAGAGAAACCGGTTTTGGAATAGGAGAAGTAGGTCCTAGGTATCTCTTGTCGCTTGAGTCATTAAATCATTAAATAACAAAGAGCAGAAAACTGTTGGAAGAGACAAAAAACAAAAAAATGATGGCAAAACCAAATGAGAGTTATAAAGTTATATATGGTAGCGCAGTCAAATTAGAACGATCTAAGAATCAACACTACCTTCTTCAACCACAAACCACAGTATAAAAACACATTCGGGAGTACCGGAAGGCAAGAGTCAATAATCGATCATAGCGTAACCAATAGATACATATACCGTTCACATGCACTAGAAATAAGATCCTTAAATTCCGTTAATGTGGTTAGTAACCATAGCCTGTTACTTATAAAAATAATAATAACACTAAAACTCAAGGCAAGGTTTAGCGAATCAGAATTAAGCACACAAAAGATAAATATTAAATCAGTATAAAGCCCAAATATAAAACCTTATTCTAAAACAGCTCAATGAAAAAATAGAAAAAAACCTGAAAGGAGAAGAAAACAACTTTAGCAGCAGTTGGGCAAATTTGAAGGAAAATATAATAATGGCAACCAGGGATGCTTCGGAACACGAAAGGTGGCTCAACGTAAACACCATAGTTTTGCAAAGAAAACGAAAAGAATGCAAAAGATTAAAAACTTATTGAAAATTCAGTGACACACTAACAAAAAAGATAGAGAACATAAGAAAATGCGTAACGATACAAACTCAAAAACAAGACAAACTAACGCGAATACTGGGAAATCTTTTCAAAAAGAATGCAAAGTGATTTTTATAGACTACATAAAAGTAGAGAATAAATACATTGATGTTCATTACACAAATAAAGATGTATAGGCGAAATATTTAAAAAAAGGGAGAACATCTAAAACAGACCCGAATATGCCAGATATGGTAATCAACGACGATGTTCTAACAGAAAATAATGATAAATAGGAATAGCCTAGCCAGGATTTCTCAATGAGCCGCTCAAATATGATATACAGAGAGCAAACCAACAGTTAACAATTTTAATTCGAAATATTTTTTGCCACCATAAGATTCCGGGCGAATGGAGAACCATTATAACTATCGTCTTAATTAAGACAGGCGATAACAAAGTACTGCGCAACTATGCGATTTAAAAAAGGGCTAATGGCCTACTTAAAATAAAAAGAAGAATATAACAAAAAGTCTTCAAATTACGTATATAAAGGAGTAAATCCCCTGAGCGCTACTATAAAGCTAACCAACAAAATCATAAGCGGACTTACTTTAGTAGCGGATGAACAAGGGCGTAAGTCGGAAAAGTCTTGCGTGAATGTCGTATTCGTTATAGAGCAAATAACTGAGATTTATTAACATAACAAAGGGCAAAATACAACTGAAAGACGTTATACGTCTTCACGATATGACAGATACCTCATAACATTATCAAAAAATTGAAAATATTTATACGAGAAATAAAATACGAACACAACTAAATGACAAATTATCTATTACTACTATTAATTATTATTTAAGATATTAACTTATGAAACAATCAAGCAAGTAAGTAGATTAAAGAGATGTTGAATGAGAGATAAAAAAGTCAAGATTAATTAATTATTAAATCAATTTAATAAAACAGCAAAATAGTATATCATGGCAACATTAATAACAAAAATGAAATATGTAACCTTTAACCAAATGCAAGCTCGTTGTTTATGATGAAATATAGCAGAAATGAAGTTTACGTACTTTAGAATAGAAATATCCGCATTTGGCGACGTGCAAAGTCAATAAGGGTTGTATACGTATGGTGGCATATGTAAACGACACAATATGTCAAAACAAGAACATTGGAACAGAACCAAAATCCCGAGTTTAGAAAACTGCTAGCCGATCTAATACATCAACAATTCGACGACTATAGTAACAACATAAATTAGAATAACATATAGGATATCTGGTAAAACATAAATGAGTAGGGAAAGAAGCGAAGACCTTAGACAAAAATATAAAACAGGTAACATCAATGACAGCATGCTCGATAGAAGGATTGAATGGAACCAGCGCATAGAACACATGATCAAGAAAATTGTTAGGATAACAACAAGCAAATCTCCGCTCAGATATAAGAGAACGAAAGCAAACAAAAAAGACAAAGAAAACCAGACACACTGATGTTTATATACAAGAAGGAAGAAGAAGAATCCAGGTCAAAAATAAATTTCCAATCAATTTTCTCGTCCACATTCAAGTGGCACATAAAGTTTCAACGAGAAAATCTTACTATAGAAATTGCTTCTAGTTTAGGCTATTTGGACATTCCTCTCTTTTATTTTTGTCAGGTCAACATATAAATGATATTGTTGATGTAGGCTATAAATAGCTATAATAATAAGACCTTTTTAGAGACTCAGATGATCACTAATTATTGTTAATAATATAATTTAGTTATCAACATCTTCAGCTTGTATTATTATCAACATCTTTAAAGAGGTTTTTAGCACTTCTTAAATGAAGTCTTAAATTTGAATTACCAAATTCGAAGTTTATTGTTGACGATGAATCACAGAGGATTCGCAGCAACTCTAAGCATTTTATTTCGAAATCGCTGCAGCTTCTATATGTTGGTTTTAAGCGAGTTGAACCAAACTGGACTAGCGTATAACACTAGCAGACATAGGAGAGTCTTATATAATAGCATAATACATTTGGGTTTGAGTGAGGATGTCCGATTTATTAAAGGCTAAAGCTACAATATGTTGTCTTAGATGGGCTTTGATTTATGCGGTCACTCTAGCTAAGTCTAATTTAAATAAACTCCAAGGTATTTGACGGCACTATCCTTTGGGTTCCATGTTATGGTTATTCCGTTTATTTCGATGTCGGGTGAGTCGGTTATTCTTCTCAGGGATTTATTCAAATGTTCCAGTTTTGGAGCCACTCCTTAATATTGTTGACAGCATAATGAAATTCACAAACTGGCTTATCTTTGTAGATTAGGTCTATGTATGATTATAGCAGTATCGTCAGCGTATATGCTTAAATATGCTGTTGGTGTTAGTATATCCGAAATATAAATATTGAAGAGAAGTGGCTCAACAATACCTCCTTGTGGGATTCCTGCATAGATCTTTGACTTAAGATATATAATAATTTACTTTAATTGCAAATGTTTAGTGCCCTAGGAAAGAAATGGTTGTTTGAAGATAACTGGGTGTATTTATGTTTAAGGTTTTTTCTTTCAGGTCTTAGGTTCAGACCTTGTCAAAGGCTTGTGTCGAAAAAGATCACTATGGTGCAATTCTTATATTTAAAGCCAGTTCAAATAATTTTGACGATACTTTGAAGCTAGTGACATGTAGAATGGCCTATCTTAAAACCGAATTGAAAGTATGACGAGGCGTGTAATGTTCCTATAGCTTTCGATAATTGGGTGCAGTTTTGAGAGAGCGGTTAGAAAGCTTATAGACCTGTTTCTATGCAAAGTAGGCTTTTCGAAGACATCCAGTGAATAGGAAGGCTAAGTATGTTAAGCATTTCTTAGTTAAGTGCTGAAGTACAATGTTGGGTATAAGACCATGAACAGGTGTTTTTCGTTTCGGTAATGCTTGCTATGAATTAGGTTATTTCTTTAGACAATGTGGGCTCAATGTTTTTACCAATAAAAATATTTTGTTCAACATGATTAATTAGAAAATGTCTTTACTGGATTACAGATAACTGACGATGTGGAGATTTTTTCGCGATGGGTACCGAAAGCTTTAGATTTTTTGTCGTTCGTACTAAACGTGTCATTTCCTAATGTAAGGGTGGGTAGTTTTTAACATTGCTATGCCATGGCTGTTTGGCTTTAGTAAGGACACTAAGGCAGGTAAGTGTTTTGAGTTTAGTTCTGATATTATTCTTTCAATAAGTTGTTTAAAAAAAAATATTGGCACGATATGGGGGTGCCATGATCTGAAACACATATGTTGGTTTGGCGTTGACTAATTTAGTACAAGCGGTGTGATTGTGATTGTCCGCGATAATCGTCTTCAGTTGTTAAATATATGCGAACAGTACTTGTACTGCACATAATTGCAAACTTGCCAGTTATTATATTTTTCATATCTTTGATCAGGGTTTTGTAATATATCGCCTTATGTATGTATACACTAGTTGACTCCTCACTACGTTCATTTTCATTATTTTGTATCAAGTAAAATTTATTTTGTGTAGATGAATCGTCAGTTGACCTCATGTAACATTTTTACATTTCTGTTAAAGGCGGTGTTAGCTCTTTACATTTGCGCTTAGATTACGCTTCTGAATTTATATTACCTGCATTAGGCGTGGTGATTATTTTTATAAATTTAGATGAAAATTTAGAAGTACTCACAGTTTGGTTATTAATAATCTTTAAGGTCAGCTATATCACATTGTTATCAGGGCTCGCACGTGGCACCTGCACCGTACCAGTGTTTACACTCGACTCTTATAAATACGCAATTTATGCTATCTAGGTATTCTATACGATCATCTTTAAATGAGAAGAGTTTGTTTCTTTTGTGTAATACATGACTTCACTGAAGAGCAGATGGCGCGATACGTTTCTTTTTTATGACGTGAAAAGCATACCAGAAAAAAGCAGTAAATAAAGTGTGATCAAACGTATCTTAAAAAATTGTAAAAAAAATTACGTGCCTCAACCATTATATCAGCTTCTTGTTACGTCGCAAGGACAATTTCAACAAAACTTCCGGTAACCTTGTACTTCGCAACTATTCACATTTATGCAGTTATCGGTGATGCGAAGCAACTTGCAAACATAACACTAATTGCGGGAAAGCTTTTATTCATTCAGAACTCATTTCCGCCACTGCCGGTTTCGTTTTCACAAGTACCAATACAAAACACGGCACTACCTGCTAGATTTTACATTCACACCAACCACCGTCAACACTTCAAATAATTTACTGTCCATCTTCATCAGTAATTTAATTTTCCAACCCACTATATGCTGATAACATGTCAACACGAACCAGTTATTGCCTAACACTCAAAATAAATGATTTTGAAACGTAGTAAGAGGAAACGCTCTGAAAATAGCGCACCTATTACTAAAACCAAACATTTACACCTCTAAATAACTAATGAAAACTGATACTAGCCTTTAGTAGACGATGCATATACTAGCAACACAAAGGTTACAAACCAAAGACAAAGAAACACATTAATCCTTTTTTTATACTGCACTACATAACAGCAACAAACCCACTGATCAAACTAGTGGAAGTTAACATCCCTAAAGATAATTATCATTATCAACTTATGCAAGGAAACAAATTAAAACTATAGACATACAGCATAGAAGACTACGAAAAGGTAAGGAATGTGTTAAATGACAAAAAGATGGCAAGAACCCTGAGACAGAAAGGTCATGCCGCAGTTAACATCATGAACAGGAAAACTAGACAGATTTTTTTTATTGACCATAAATGTAAATAAAATAAAGAAATAGGGCTCATTGAAACGCCATTATAATGTTTGAGAAACCCAGGAAAAAATACAGATATTCTAATATAAAACTGTCAATGTTATGGTCATACAGAGAATAAATGCACTAGACAAGTTCGTTGTATCAAATGCGTCGGCCTGTATGAGAGCACCTGTCCTAAATACTAAAGATAGCCAAACACTCAAATGCGTCATATGTCAAGGCAAACACTCCGCCAACTATAAAGGCTGTCAGGTCTACCTAGAACTTCCCAGCAAAATATCCCAACATCACGTAAACCTTAGCAACAACAAAACCAGCAAAACCATCAAGCCACAAATCCACTGTTCTCCAACCCCAAAGATAAATAAATTGGAACAATCAAACGTTAGATCCTCATTCTCAACGAAAACAGTACAGTCGAGCAGTAAACCAACACACAGATCATCATAACACAACAACCAACCATTAGTGAACTCATCACACAAATTAGGCTACTCAGAATCAAGAAACAAAAATGGCTCCTATTTATAAAATTGTCCTTGTAAAACGCCAGTAGTCTCGTAAATCACAAAAGTGAGGTTGGGAAACTCTTCAAACACAATGACATTATATATTTCTTACATCTGAAACTTATTTTATCAGCACGATTATTTTTAAAATCCATGACCTACAAGTTACATCCTTCGAAATGGAAAACTGGTTTGATCTTTTGGTACTATCAACTGCATACTGTCTTTCTAATTATCCAAGCAACAAACAAGGCTTTGTCGCATATTTTAACTTCTTAGAAAATCACTCCTTAGCAGGTGCTGACTACAATTCTAAGCATACCCTCTGGGATTCTCGCCTCTCCCCACCTAGCAGAAAAAGGGTCCTATACCAGATAATCAAGAGCTACAGCTATGTCGCTTATTAACCTACGAACCCACATACAGGCCTACCAACCACAATAACTTGATAGACGTTTTTGACTTTTTTGTTACACATGGTATTGCTACACCGACTGTCTTCAAATAACATCGTTCTGAGATTTATCGTCGGACCACACCCCCGGTGATTGCAATCGTAAGTTCTACGATAATTAAAAACAGAAAGGCCGCCACCACTATATGAAAAATTATAAGTTGATGCCACTTCAGATACATAGGTGACTACAATCTGTATCTGCATCTCCCTTTAAAAGAAATGAGGAACTTAAAATAGCTGTTCAAAATGTTACCATATTAGTTCATCAAGCAATACTCCAATCCGAAAACAAGAGTGTGCAAGTACATTACCCCATAGCAGTTAAAAGAAGAATCGGAAAAAACTACGACTTAAAAGGATCTGGCAACGCTCCAAATACCCATCAGACGTAGTTGCAACCAAGAAATAGCGGAATAAAAATACTCATTGGGCGGTTAAAAAACGCAAGCTTTAATAAATATCTCACAAATATGAGTGCTACCGAAGACACAACTTACGCACTGTGGAAAGCAACCAAAAATATAAAATCTCAAAATAACCCAATTCCTGCTCTTAAAACAGAAGATGGTTCATGGGTACAACAGTTGAAAATATTATTTAAATTAAATTTACTGCAAATTCCTATCTTCTTTAGGTGCCGTATCCTATCGGATGTTGGCAATCATCATTGCTATTCTAACTTTGGACATTGTTGCTTTAAACAATTCTCTTGACGTGCAGTCGTACCACTGGCGTAGGTTTTTAAGCCAGGATATTCTTCTTCTTCCCACGTCTCGTTTTCCATGTATCTTTCCTTGTATTACCAGTTGTAGGATTTGGTATTTGTTCCCTCTCATTACGTGGCCTAAATATTCCAGCTTTCTTTTCTTTATTGTGTACAGGAGTTCTTTGTTCTTGTTCATTCGTCGTAGCACCTCCTCGTTTGTCACTCTATCCATCCATGATATTTTCAATATTCGCCGGTATATCCAGAGTTCGAATGCTTCTATTTTTCTGCTAATTTCTTTATTTAGGTCCATGCCTCCATTCCATATAAGAGAACACTGAAAACATAGCATCTGGCTGTCCTCATCCGTATTTCCAAGCTTAAATCCCTGTTGGTTAGAATTTGTTTCATTTTACAAATGTGGCTCTAGCCATTTCAATACGTGTCCTTATTTCATTTGTGTATTCCCAATTATCATTCACCCATGTTCCCAGGTATTTATATTTGTTTACTCTCTCTATACTCACATTATCTATTCTAATGTCAGGAATGTTCACTGGTGTTTTTGTGATTGTCATGTATTTAGTTTTATTTAAATTCATTCGGAGACCATATTTTCTGCTGATGTCATTTGTCCGTTCAATAAGTCTCTGTAAATCTGGAATATTATCTGCTAAAAGTACAGTATCATCAGCATAACGTATGTTGTTAATTATCTTTCCGTTTACTACTATACCACCGTTCTCTTCCATTAGTGCTTCTTGAAATATTGCTTCCGAGTATAGATTGAACAGCATGGGCGAAAGAATACAACCTTGCCGAACTCCTCTCTGTATTTTTATTTCTTCTGTCAGCTGATTTTCTACTTTTACTGTTGTATTTTTGTTGCCAATATAAGTTTGCAATTATCCGCATGTCTTCTACGTCTATGTTCTTTTGTTTTAGGAGTTTCATTAGTTTATCGTGTCTAACTTTATCGAACGCTTTTTCGTAGTCTATGAAGCATGCGTATACTTTTATTAATATCTCTGCATCTCTGTATTAGTATGTTTAGTGTGAACAATGCTTCTCTTGTTCCAAAACCATTTCTAAAGCCAAACTGTGTCTCACTAATATCTACTTCTAGTTTTTATATATTCTTGCGTGTATGATCTTTAGAAAGGCTTTAAGCGTGTGGCTCATTGCTTATCGTTCTATGTTCACAACATTCCTTTGCGTTGTTTTTCTTTGGTATTGTAATAAACGTTGAATTCAGCCATTCTTTCGGTATTATACCAGTTGAGTATATGGTGTTGTATAAATCTACAAGAATATTTACTTGGTCGTCGTCTATTAGTTTAATTAGTTCAATTGGAACTTCGTCTGGTCCAGTTGCTTTACCGCATTTTGATGTTTCAAATGCTTTAATGACTTCTTCTTTTGTTATTTTAGGGCCATGTTCTCCTTCAATAGTTTTATAGTCTTCCTTTCTGTCATCGGCGAATAGTTCTTCAATATATTCTTTCCATCTTTCTATTTTTTGTTTTACATCTAGTATAATTATTCTTTGTTTGTTTTTTAAAATGTTTGATTGTCTCTTCTTGTATGTACCTGTGACATCTTTGATCTTTCTGTGTACGTTAAACATATCGTGTCTCTGTTGTGCCTTTCCTATTTCTTCACATTCTTGTTTCATCCAATTTTCTTTTTCCGTTTTAATTTTTTTCCTTATCAATTTGTGGATTTCACTGTATTCGCCGTCCTCTTTTATCTTACTTTTTCTTCTCTCTTCCATCAGCTCTAAGATTTCGTCTGTCATCCACCTTTTTTTCTTTGTTGGTTTTCTTTCGGTGAGTATTTCTTTCGCTGGTTTCATTATCGCAGCTTTTATGGTATGCCATCTTGAGTCTATGTTGTCGTTGTTATCCAAGGAGTGTCTTCCCATGTTGCTTAGATTGTTATTTATTTCATTTTTAACTTGTGTTCTTATGTTTTCTTCCTTCAGGTGTTGCACTTCTATTCTACTTGTCTTCTTTGTTATTTGTATCTTCTTAAGTTTTATATGCATTTTTATGACAACAGGATTGTGATCAGACGCTATATCTGTCCCTGGATATGTTTTTGCCGACTTTATACTATTTCTGTATCGTTTTCTAATTAAAACATAGTCAATTTGATTTCGGCAAATATTCTGTGGTGTGTCTTAATCTTCTATCTGGCAGTTTAAAGAATGTTGGCTATTATAAATTCTTTTTCTTGGCAAAAATGGATCAGTCTATCACCCCTTTCATTTCGCATTCCAAGACCGAACTCTCCTACATGTTCTCCACTTCTTCCTTTTCCAATTTTGGCATTAAAGTCTCCTATTATTAATGTCACATTGCTCTTTTCGGTTAGAGATAGAATGGTGTCTATTTGTTCATAGAATTCTTGTACTTCATCCGCGTTTTTCTCATTGGTAGGTGCATAGACTTGGATTATATTTATTTTACCTACTGTAGCACATAGTTGTATTAACATTGCTCTTTCAGATAGTGGTGTGAAACTAGTGACGCTTTTGTTAGTTTCTTTGGTGACTATTATTCCGACTCCATGTTGGTGTTTTGCTTCATTACGTCTGAGTAGTACATTACTCCATTATCTGTTTTTATTTTACCAGATCCTGGCCACCGTACTGTAGTCGATTCATCTCTTTGGTTACATTTTGCAGTCTTCCTGCTCCAAATATACTTCGCACATTCCATGTTGCAATTTTCATAGCTGACCCGGGGATTCTTCGCACCCTCTGACCATTGAAGGTCTGCCGGGGACTGAGCGCCGTGGTTTGTATGTTCTCAGCCATGATGATTGTACTAGGAAATAAGTAATGAGGTGGTTTTCCGTTGCCTTCCTCATCGCAGTATCATAACCGGTAGGGCCATTATGTGGCGGTCGCCTATGACTATCTGGGGGTAAGCCGTTCCAGAGTCCATCTTGTCCGCCTTAGTCCAGTTGTGGTACTTGCTGCTTCCCAATACCCACTAGTTTTGGTCCGCCCCGGGTATTTTATTTCCCCGGTACCCGCCATATCTGGTGAGCCACCTGGGGAGGCGCCCGATGGGGGACTAGTTACCCCTCACGGGGCAAATTCCTATAGATAAAATATTTGAAATACAACAAGCTATTGAATTACCACACCAGCTTATTCCGTCTATAGACCTGTTCTCCAAATTAGAAGTCCATATGTCATAAATAGAGGAAACAGCTACTATTCCGGACCATCAATTTGTCTTTAAAACAGCTCATTCTACTGCACAACAAGTTTATAAAGTTATAAAAAATGTTTTAAAGGCTTTTGATGAAAGGAAATATTGCACAGCCGTTTTTCTCAACGAGAGTCAGGTGTTTGATAAAACGTGATATACAAACCTGCTTTTCAAACCAAAAAGTTATCGCTCCCATTAGTGAATTTGTCATCCTTGAGTCATAGCTGCCAGAACGCTATTTCCAAGTAAAATTTGGTCAATAATTAACAGCACTACATTTAGTTAAATCAGGAGTACCACAGGGGAGCGTCCTTGGTCCGCTCCTTTACCTAAACTACACAGCTGATATGCCCACTAGCCAAATATTCTCCCACTGCAACTTTTGCTAATGACAAAGTCCTTATGGTAACTGACAACGATCCGGTGTTAGCAGGAAATAGCCTCCAACAGAGTCTGAACTCAGTCGTGCAAAAAAACGGCCCCAAAAAACGGTGCGTAAAATTAAACAAAACGAAGTCTTTCTTTTTCCGTACGCAAGGGTAATATGCCACCAGCATTTATTGGTAATATCCTATTGACACAAGTAAAAGTGGGATCAGTAAAATATTTAATTACTAAATAGAATGTAAAATATTAAAGTAAACTAAAGTCTCATTCGAATTAGTTGGTCCTAAATCTACTAGAGAATAGTGCTTATGCATATACACTAAATAGACACAAACCATTAGACTAGCCATATAGATTTTAAATGTTTTTATTTATACTTATAGTCAGGCATTCTATTTTAAGTTACCTCTATGTTGTTTATCATTGGATGCAGCATCATTTCTTATTGTAAACATTACAAATCATTATTATTATATCTAATAATAATAATAGTAGTAATAATAATAATAATAATAATTTAATCATTTATGCAGCTTTTTTAAGGTTTTGCTATTACAAGTGCCTCAGATACCCAAACCTATTCAGATTGCCTTCTCCAGCTACAATCCGCTGTCACTCCTAAACGCCGCTTGAAATATTAACTTCCCCGAATAATGCATACACTTCTGGACAGTTGCCAACGACAAATTTCCAGCTTCCCTGCAAGGCACAAAAAAGCGCGTAAAAACGTCGCCGGCCCGATCTTTTAAACCATAAAACCCCCAAGATGTCGTATTGGCCGAATAGACGCCACGGTGATTTAGAGGCAAGGTGAGAGGTAAAGGCGAACATCCGGGTCAGGAAGGTGCAATACATTATTAAGGGTAGCGCCCGAAATAACAAATCCCGGCTTCTACGAGGCTGTGTGAGAAAACGCCAGTTGTGCCGTAAATCTAACTGTAAGGAATTTAGCCAAGTGAAGTTTTTTATAAGTGTTCAGCGAGATTGAGGTATGAAGTGTGGGTTTACTACTTTTATTTTTTATTTGTCGTTAAATTGGTTTATTCGCAAGGCGCATTTGTTAATTGGATGTGCTGGTAATGCAACTTATTGTTTTTTTATTTTTAATTCTCTCCAAAGCAGGTATAACAGGATAAATATTTAACTTTAGAATATGAATTGTGTTCTATAAATGTTGTAAGTTTATATTGTACAGTTTGTACCTAAAAACATGACGAAATCTACCAAACACCTAGTATTTAGAGCACATAGAATTGATGCTGATTTTTGTAAAAATACTGAAATTAAATCATGACTATAATTTTTTTAATGGTTTTGTAGATTATTAGAATTGTCGCAACTAAGGTAATAATAATCCACCTACTATTCATAAAAAACCCAATGTAAGCACCAAAATGCATTTTTTGTTGTGCATTTAGAGTTAAAGCAATCTCTACCCCGTATTTTTTTGAGGACAAAACTGACAACGATGTTACTGTCAATTGTGTACGCTTCAGGAAGGTGATAAACACCTTTTTTTAATAAAATCAACTGTTTGAACTTAACTAACATGTGGTTTCAACAAAATGGAGCGGCATATTATACAACACGTAAAACACTTTACTTCAAATCAAATTCTCTTGTCATGTTATCTTGTAAAGAGATAACATCGATGGGCCCCTGCGATCTTACGATCTAGCCAATTAGGCTTTTTTCTCTGGGATATTTAAAAAAAGCGTTTATTTTAATAAATCTGCTACGATTCTAGGCCTAAGATAGAACATCAGACGTGTAATTGCTGAAATAGAGCCGCATTTATAGGAAAGCATTATGAAAATTTTTGTTAAAAGTGTGTTTAGGTTTAAGTTGACTTTATCGTATTTTTAATTTAAAAAAAATCCAATCAAAAGATCAAAAGGCTGGAAGGCACTCACCGTGGAAGCGGACGCTCTGCTGCAGGAATCGCCTTCCCCGAGGCTGTAATCAGGGGATCGAGAAAGAGGAAACAAGAACGTGGGCTGAAAAAAGTTACCCCAATCTTCGCTGCGGGGCCGATCGGAAGCGTCTTTATTGGTGTGGGTCCTTCATCTAGTCCAAGGTTTATAAATGGACCTATTGGAAACTCCTGCCACCAATTAATCACGTCGACGAACTCTCGGTCAAAACCGTTTACACACGGAAAAATTAAAGCCGGTCGAACGTTTCCAAAACCATTAAGGTTACACCAAAAAACCAGCCATAGCAGCTCAGCTTTTATAGCGACGTCGCTGCGCAGACGAACAAACCGCCGCGGCTGTTTCTAAACAAACAAAACGCGCACAGAGGGTGCCACAAGACGGCCGACCCTATAAACTGATTATTTTAAAACCTAAAGGAATTGGTGATTGGCCAGAACAGAGTGGTTCCATGTCAATGGTGTTATGGGGGGTATTTGGTCGATATATTTTATACGTAGGTGAGTTTACACCGATAATAAAATTAGAATTGTCTCAACATTCTGTGTTTTATTAAAATAAATACAATATAAAGTTAAATGATACCTTGATTGAAGTTAATTAGGAGTATAAATATACAAATGAGTTAAAAAAAATTAAAGACAACAAGGAGGGTGGCGAAAAATATCAGTTTTCGTTTTGTTTATTGCCTATGACAGAAATAAGTTATTTCGTATTAATTTTACTCAGTTAATGTTAGAATTGCGCCTGTGATTATCCTAGACATATGTTCTTTGATTCTTGAGTTAGTTTTTTGACGTTGTGCATACTCCATCAATTTTTTTATTAGTTATGGACAAATTAGCGAGAAGTAGTCTTAAAGATAATTTTAATTTTATTTTAAATATAAATTATGGCGGTTGAAATCTGAATGACACAAAATGCAAGCTAGAATTACTTATGCTTACTAAAAATCATAATTTGCAGATTCTATTTTAAAGAAAATTATAATAAAAACCTGAATAAACATTTTCTATAGCAAATTTGGCTTTTAAGAGCAATTGTTTACTCAAAACTAGTTAATAATAATACTAAAAAACTTACTTATTTTCGCATACAAGTGGCAACAACATAATGCCTTGCCTCTATCACCAATTGCATTTATTTCTACGAGAGTAGACCTACCTTGTGGTGTAAATCACAATTTTATTTCCAATTATTTAAATCGTCCCTCGTAATATGCGTAATAGTTGACACCGACATTGACTTCGTTAGCGAATATAGGGGTATTGAGTTCTACTCCTAACCCCCTTAACCAATAGTTTTTGTAATTGGTTTTACGGGAAAATAGGAATTTTCTGCTGCTTGCAGTGGGTGCTCCTGTTTAGCTGATAGTTGTAGAGACCACAGATGATAGAATTACTACGGATTTCAACACTGAGGATACAGCTGTTCAACTCTTTCGGCGTCCTGGTGGAGAATAGTATTAGTAACTTGCAAAGAGACAGCCGACTCATAAGGTACAAAAAAGCCAAGAGACTGTCAGATTGTTTTTGCAAGTACCCAGTCTGAGGAAGACTTCCAGGTGAGCTTTTGATCTAATGTAGCTCTGAGGTAACGTACCTTTTCTCTTCAAGGCGTTTTTTGGTCGAATATTTTGAGTTTTACTAGGTCTGGTTACCAACTAAGCAGAATTTCATGAAAAATAGGGCGAATGTACTCTTGCAGTGTTAATACTTATTTTTCACTTACTGTATCAGTGTTTTTAACTTGTGCGGTACCTCTTGTGCCGTAGTTAGCTTAAAAGCACCGCTGTGTCGTTTATTTATTGGGCCATCGTCGTAGAAGTTGAACAACGCTGTGGACAACGCGGAATCTTGGAGGTTCACTGTACTCAAACCTACAAGATATATTGTTATCGTTAAGAGGAAGTGAATAGATTAAGGAAAATGCAGTGCAGCAGTGAAATACTTTGAAAAGCATTAATGTTAATGAGACTACTCACTACTAACTCACACTTATTTTAAAGAGTTAATATACATTTATCCAAAGTTATTTAAAACCTACAGGAATGTTTTTAAATACATTTATTGTTATTATTTTTTGAAGGTTTTGTCTGGTTAAAACTACAACTCCAAACTGCAATATTTGTAAAACTTTAGCCTTAGATAACCTTCTTCTTCTTTAGATTTGTTTGGCTCCACACTATCTGCTTTCATCTTCTTCTTTAGCTAGACCTCCTAGTTCACTGTAATTGCTGCACTGTATGTCTTCCATTATTTGAGATATAGATTGTAGCCTTTGTCTTCTTTGTGCATTTTGTCTATTGACTGCTTCTTCTATAATAGTATTCAAAATTTCCTCTCATTTTAGAATATGCCCCATTAGATTATCTTTTCTCTATTATGCTATTTATGATTCTCCTGTGCTCTTTCGTTTATTTATGGGTTGGTAATCTTGTCTACTCAGCTCACCCCACATGTATCTAGAACACTAGATCTCAAAAGCTTAATTTTTTCTTTTCACTACCGACAATTATCAATGCCCACATCTATTAAGTTCTATGCTTCACACAAATGCTCTTGTCATCTATTTTATTTTTGATTGGTGAGATTTTATTTGAACTCAATTTTTGAGCAACATGACTTAGGCTTGTAGCCTTCGTATAATGTCTGTCTTGCATCTTCCGGCTTTTGTTACAATGCTCAATAGGCAGTAAAACTTTTTTATTTGTTGTATTATATGTGGGTTTAGTATAATTTGTTTATGTCCTCTGTTGGTTTTTACTACATACTTGTTTTGTTCTGATTTATCTTCACTTCATACTTTCTTATTAGTATTATTGTAAGGCGGTAATTCAAGATTCTGTGCACGTTTCCTTAACATAGCAATGTCACTCACTTATCTTATTATTTCTATTATTTTGTCTCGTATTTTTACTCTTATATTTGCTCTTTCTTTCTGAATTTTCTTTACGTACAAGTTATGAAGCCGTGGTGATATAATGGGTATCCTTGACTTACCCCCTATCAATTTTAGTTACTTTGCATGTATTTTCTAAGTTCATTACGGCTTTCTATTCCATATAGAGGGTTTTTATACATTTTTATCTCTTTATATAATACTTGTACCTTTCACTTGACTTTATCGAAGTTATTTTTCACGTCAACAAATGCGATGTACGTAATTTCATTCTATTTTTTACTATTAGTTTTAGAGTAAGAATTGCTCTTTTGTATTTGAGTTTCTTCCAAATCCAAACCGATCTTCTGTGAGTTGTCCTATTATCCATTTTATTCTTTGATATATGATTTCTGTTAATATTTTTGATACGTGTGACATTACACTGATTATTTGATAGTTTCACATTTATCTGCACGCTTCTTTTTTAGAATCGGTATTATTATGTTATTAGTAAAGTCTTCTGAGGCTACTTCTATTTTATACATGTCGTATACTGTTTGGTAAAATACCTTATGATTATTTTTTCCTGCATGTTGTGTGACGGTCCTGGCCGAACGTTGTAGCAGACGCGTAATGTGGAGAGCGAAAATTAACAAGAATGTTGGTGAATTGTTAAATTGTTAAAAAAGAGGGCACAACAAATCAATTACGAAGCATCTAAATAACTGAAACAGAGGGTAATTAATAGCATTTAGAGCAATTCAGGAACCTAGAGCCCTGATAAGAATACGTCCTAATCAGGAAACGAGGTCAAGAAGAGCTGCAGTAAGTAACCAGCTGGGATAAACAGGATGGAAAGGAGTATATGAGAACGGAACAGGGAGCAAAGAAAGGAAGATCAACGATACCCAAAACGAAAAAGAGGGAGACTTAAATATGAATGAGCTGTGTGTACTTCAGGAAATTAAAAAAAAGAAGAACCACCAGCCAGAGATCTCCAGAGAGCAACGATGAGGCAAGGGATCTGAGAAAAGTTACTCAAGATAACAAAGACGAGCATATATTCAAAAAATAGCAAACGAAGATACAGGACGGCTTCTGACGACGAATGAACTTATGAATAAGGATAATGAATAGAAAGTGCATAAAATAGATAGACACAAATGCAGTTACAAAACAAAAAAAAAATCAAAAAGAACGAAGAAAAAATACAAAACAAAAATAAATAACCTAACGCAAATCGCAAATTGGAATATCAATACAATGCTAAGGTAAAATGGAGGAAATAGCGAGAGAACTAGACCAGTATAACATGGATGTAACGGCCACACAAGAAACGAGGTGGAAAGATGCAGGCGAGATAAAAAAGGATAGATGTACATTTACGTACCGTGCAGAGAAAAATGCTAGTAAATAACGCAATAGAGTTTAAACCAGTGGATGAAAGCATAGCATTATTTCGAATGAAGTTTAACACCAACTATGGCTTGATAGTAAGCATATATGTGTCAACCAAGATAGCGGAACATATTGTGAAAGACAATTTATATGAAAAACTAAGCAAAATTTGCGAAGACTTATCCAAAAATGACGAAGTGATAATACTGAGAGATGCAAACGCACAAATAGGGAAAGTGACAAAAAATGGAAAAGGAATAATACACAATGAAACAAATGATAACGGACATAGACTAATTCAATTAGCAGGTTCACCGAACATGACCCTCCAAACAACAAAATTCGAACACCCTAGAAAACATAAAGTTACATGGAGACACCCGACAGGAGACATTAAAAACCAAATTGACCACATAATGACCCAAAACATCAGTAGAAATATGACACAAGAACTTACAGAGAGCACAGACTGAAACAGACTACTACCTAGTAGTAGCAAAGATAAGAAAGATAGATCTCCAGAGAAAACATAAGATTAATAAAAACTATAAAAAATGGGACGTGGAACAACTATAAAAAGATGAAATGAGGAAAAAAAGTTAGACTCCAGCACAACAATAAATCAGCTAAAACTAGAGGAATCAAAGACAAAACCGGCAAAACTGAGGATGAGCAACTTATGAAAACAGTACTACCAGGCAACATTATATACAGAAGAAGTAGAAACACAAAGAGAAGATCAGCAGCCGGAACATGAAGAAAGAGATTTTCCCGAAGATGAAGAAATACAGGAAGAAATAAGAAAACTAAAAACGACAAAGTACCGGAGAAGATAAGAATGAGGCAGAACTGTTAAAATATGGAGAACCAGCAGATACAAGTAAAGATATGGAAACAAAACAAGATGCCAAACCACTAGAACAGTAATATAATAACACCAATATAAAAAAAAGGAAAAGAAAACTGCAAAAATTATAGACCAATAGCTCTGCTAAACACCACTTACAAAATCTTGGCAAACTTACTAAACAAAAGTTAAAGACACGGCCAAAAATATACTTGGGGATTACCAGAATGGCTTCAGACCGGGCCGATCGACCATAAATGCAATACACACTCTGGAGCAAATAATCCAAAAAATGAGAGAATATAAAAAAGGTATTTATATTATATTTATAGATTTTAAATGGCTTTTGACTCAATAAATATGAAAAAACTAATAAGAGAACTTGGACGATTGGGAATACCTGGAAAATTGACTGCACTGATAGAAAACAAAATACATGAAGATAGCAAAAGAATCAGAATACTCACATGACCATTTAAAAACAGAAATACACTTTTGAGAGAGTAAATAGCTTTAATTATTTGGGGGTCCCAATGGGACATACTGGAGAGAATAAAGTAAAAGAGAGATTGCTGAAAGGAAACCGGGCTTACGGCAGAAATAAAACCCTACTAAAAAGCAAAGCACTAAGTAAAACAATAAAAATAAAGATATACAAAACCTTGATACGTCCCACTGTAACATATGCATTGGAAACGATAGCAATAATTAAAAAGGAAGAAGACCTGAAAATCATAGAATGAAAGATAATGAGAATAATACTAAGACCTAGCAAAACACAAGAGAAAGAAATAAGATTAAGAAGAAATAAAGAAATAGAAGAAGAATTTGGAGGGGAAAATATTGTCAGATTTATAAAAACACAACGACTGCGATGGGCTGCACACATCATAAGAAGAAAACCAATGAAAATGATAAGAAAGATCACACAGTGGACACCCTTCGGTCCCAGGAAACAAGGAAGACCAAGGAAAAGATGGGAAGACGCCCTCGAAGAAGACATAAAAGTAATGGGAATACTAGATTGGAGATCAAGATGCAGGGATAGGAAGGAATGGAAGAAAATAACTGAGACCGCCAGGACCAACAGCAAACTTTGAAAGATCCAGGAACAAGGATTAATCCACCTCAATAATAGGATTGGAAAGCCTTGGCGTTAGCCATAATTCTAAGAATTGGACGGCTTAATGATGATGATGTTGTATGATTTCAGAGAATACCAGGTTTATTCCTACGGCATTATATGTTTTAGATCTTGTACCGCTTCCTCATATTTTGCATACATTATTGTATCTCTCTTCTTTTTCGGGGTTTTACTTAATCGATTTCTTTTCTTTTTTTATTGCCATATATTTGATCAAGGTATTGTTTCCGCTTTTATGCGATTTCTCTTATTCCAGTAGGACTTTCCCTGGTCGTTCATAATTCTGTTATTTTTTGTAAGTTCTTTGAAAGAGTTTTCACTATTTTATATGCCATATTGTATTTGCTTTAAGTGGTTTGTCTGCTTCTCGCATATTTTTGTGTGCTTTTTTTATCAATTCTGCAGTTATTCTATTTATTAGTTCTTTATAGCGCTGCAGTTTTTCCTCTGTTTTGGTTGTCTATTATTTTATTTTTATTTGCGGTTTTGTTTTCTTCTTCTTTTGTCTGCCGAGTACTTCATCTTGTGCTGTTAGAATACTTTTCTTTTTGTTTTTCCGTAATTGTTCTACGATATTCCCTTTTATTCCTTTTTCTGTAATATTTTCTCTTTTGGGTTAAGGAAAAAGTTCGTGCCGTCTTACTCTTTTAGTATTTGAATTGGATAATAAAAACTTTACCAAGCTCGTGCAAAATGTTGGCAATAGTCTTCTGGTCGCAATCAAACTCTTCGGCCTAGTCATTCGAGTGGGCAACGACGGAATTTACTTCAATGCTCGTGCAAAATGCTTGGCTTGTCTGGTCAATCAAACTCTTCGGGCCAGCATTCGAGCGTGCAACGACGGAATTTCTTCAATGGCGGCAAAGTGCTTGTCGCTCCAGACTTTGGAACCTGAGCGTGGCTGATCTTCCAAAGTTTCTGCTCCAGACTTGAACCTTGCAAACTACTTTCGACCTGTCCTCTCTGCAACTGTTTCATCGCCCCAAGCCATATTGACTTTGCGCGCCGCTTCGCTAGCACTTTCTCCTACCCGCCATTCGTGCATAAGCAGCAAGCGAATTTGCTCCCAATCCAAATCCATCTCAAAACAAATATAGACAAATTATATAGCAATCGACGCGCAAGAAGCAGAGCTTTAAAATGAGCTCAAAAAGACCAAAAACGAGTTTTAGAAAATGTATTTGCCAGCAAAACGGCACGACTTTTTCCTCAACCTATATATTATTTTATTTGAGTTTTCAAGATGCCAAGGTTTCTTACGCTTCGTTTTGAATTTTTTAAATTTTTATTCACAAGTCTTGGTGATTAGGTTGTAGTTGCTATCTGAGTCAGTCTCTAAGTAACATACTGTTTTTTATTTGTTATCTTTTATTTAAAAAGTTGGTCTTCTATGTCAGTCTTTTATTCTAATCCATGTTTTTTGACTATTTATTGTCAAACTTGCTAGCGGAAATATTAACTTATACTATTATTGTCTTTTCTTTTAGTTATTATTTTTTTCCATTATTGTTGTTTCTTATTATTATAACTTACTTACCTTTGCAACTTTTGCGGTCTCTTTGCTGCTGCTGCGTTAATTATTAATTGTTCTTATGTTTCTACTCTTTTTACTTTTAATTATGTTCTATTTTTGTTAGTTGCCCCACTTGAAAATTCGACAGAAATATGTAACATTCGAAGATTTCATCAGAATTTGTTAACTTCTTGGAAAAAATAATATAACGCGGTAGTTTCTAGCTAAACTTACGCATGATTGTTTCCTGCATGTAAATATCTTTTGGTCCACGCAATTATTTCATTTGCATAAAATTGTTTAATTTTATTTTTATACACTTTTAGCAAATTTATCGAATATTTAATAGTTCTGAATTTAATTTAGCTAATTTTTAAAATAAAAATTCTAAAGGTAAACGAAAAACAAAGAGGCAATTAAGTTCTATTTAAATGTAAAAGGAAACGAATATTATTTATTCCATTGCGATTGTGTGAGCGAAACAATCCAAGACGGAAAAGACATGTGCCCGTGTATGGATCTTGTTTACGGCGATTTCTTTGGCTAGAAAGCAGCGACATTGCAAGTTGTTAGAAACAAGTTAAAATTCAATCGTCAAGAGTAAAGCTGTTGCTGCTGACCGCTTCGTATTAGAAATAATCGCTGAAGGTTACTTTTCAAACCATTCTCCGCTATTAATCACTGCTCGCACCGCTCTGGACGCATGGGGTAAGCACCACCTTAGAACTGCCACCCACCACGTCGCCTTCTTGTGATGTCACTACTGCAGCCGCATGTCACTAGCTTACTGGTAAAGTGTAAAGTAAATACAGACTTCTTTTAGGCGCTCCAATGTTTTCAATAAACAACTTAAGGGCGTTTAATAAATATAAATTTGTAATCATCAGTTTAATTACCTTTTCTTCTGTGCTTACAATTTTTTTTAAACTTAAGCAAATTTTTATTTGTTAAACTACATTCATTCTGTTTAAAGTTTTGTTTTTTATTAATTGGATTGAATTGCTTGACCTTGGATATTTGTACTCCCTTTTTCTTCTCCAGTTATATACAGGTGTCCTGTGACAACTCTTCTGGCCAACCCAAGATTTTCTGGCAAAACCGCAGGAAGGAAGGGTTATGGTTGTCTCGTCCTCACTACTAGCATTTGCCTCTTAAATAGCTTAGCTTGCCAAAAATCCTTCGCTTGGGGCAGAATGGTGTGCTAAACTTGCTCAGAAATTTTGATATTCGTTTCTTTGTTATTGTCCCTGAGAACTTGAGGCGTAGGTGCCATTTTTGAACAACCAGTGTTTTTGGAAGTGCTAAATTCGTATGGCTTTGGTTGCTGCGATGTAATATGATTGAGTTAAAAAGTAATCTTAAGTTTTGCCTAGAATGTAAGACAAATGACGAACTTACAATTTCCATTATGTTCACCAAATTATCATTTACACCAGTAGGCCGTTATGTTAATTGTTGAGCACACTTTTATAGACTTTGGTATTTTTTTGTTTATCTTTTATTCCCTCCAATGATTAGTTTGTACAATGTATATATTATTAGAAAATTTACAATTAGTAACATGTTTCAATAGCAGATGCAAGTTTGGAAAACAGTTCCAGCACAGCGTCCTCCCTCATAACTCAGCTGTTTGCAGTGGTTAATACACGCATCGGGATTAAGGGGACATCCGAATTCGCGTTTCTCTCTAACATAGCTTGAATAGTGAGCTAAAAACCCGTTAAGTAAGAATAAATTCACTTATATTAAAAACTAAAATTCAATACCTCCACAGACTGTTAGAATACAAACAAGCAAAACTATTAATAGCATGGTTTTGAAGCACCTCATTTTTTCGTAGTTGCAAACTCTAATGAAATAGACTAAATTCAATTTGATTGTGCAAACACACCAAATGACAGAACGTTATATTCTATTCTCTCACAAACAACTGTAAAAGATTACATTGTTCTGCTTCTCTTTTATAACCATGTTATGGGAAAGCAAATATGCATTTCCTTTGTGTAGTGTTAATCGTTTTCAATTATTTTATTCCCATTTACGACAGCCACATTAGGATTTGTAAACAATGAAGATTAATAATTCAGCAAATATTTTATACATTTTTTGCTCATTATTTTTTGTTTAGTGCCAATTTTAAAAATAAAACGCATGACAATCGCGCTACCAATAATATATACGTATAGATTTTTTTACAATAATTTAGTTATTTATGCCAATAGGTTGTTAATAATTTATTCATGACTAATTTGAGAACTATTATCATATAAATATTAACTTGGGTAAAGTTGAGGCTTGTTTTGTTGGTATTTTAAATTCCAATTTGGTTTTAGCTCTCAAAATGCTACTTTACAACGTACAGAACAACTGATTTATTTTATTGTTATAATAGATATAATAACTATTAAACTCCTCTTGGTAAGTAAATTTCCATTGCGAACGTAGTCAGAAGTGGTGCGCTTAGCTTCGAGGTGGACATCTGAAACACACTTCCCACAAACTGCGAGTGATTTGGGAAGGTTGAGAAATCCAGAACGTCGTTAAGAAGAGACGGTTTTACAGGGAAAACATTGATGTCAACCAATTTGGAGTTGTGATCGGCCGATATGTTGAGCTCAGTCTTTGTCGCCTTGTGGAATTATGAAGGAGGCGGAGGCGCGGCTTTTGAACGACGAGGGGTGGCCGATTTGGTTTGAGCTTGGCGGACCAATGGAACAGCCCTCGTATTCAGAAAAAAATCTTTCATAGCGGTAATGATCTACTCTGGACTAGCAAAGTAAGCCCAGTTCTTGGCATTCCTCGCCATCCGGTGAAAGATATAGGGTCCAGAAGAAACGTTCGGGTTTCTGCGAATGAGAAAAAATATGGGGCAGTAAACCTTGACGATGTAAGTTGACATAAGGGTGAGTTAAGGGACCGAGTTGGGCTTCTCTTCGGCCAAGAATCGACGGATGATACGAAAAGCGGTCGTCATCCAGCGCGAGTGGTAGGAGCTGGGATTTCTCGTGTACTTGCTTGAAGATGTCGCTGATTTTGCCGGTCTTAGTAACCAGCCACAGGCGGTACAGCTAGTCATTGCGCACCAATGTTGAGAGAAATTCGTCAGGCAGATAGAAAAGAGAACGGTTTGCTTGTTTTTTCAGGAAATGGGCCGAAAGTGGCAATAGGAAGAATGGATAGGTCGTTTGTTTTGATCTCTTCACCCTGCAGGCCTTTGTAGGTTGATATGTCTTTTGTTTTCCTCACCAGTTTGCGCATCAGTGCTTAAAGAGGAAGGTCGTTAAGATGTATTAGGAAAATCACTGGCTGAAGTGGCTTCTTGAGGCGTTCTTCGAGCCACCGAATGATACCAGTCCAGGTTCCGACATTCATCGCGCAGCTGTCGCATCCCACGAGCATCAGGTTCTCTCCGATGTCGTCCCACAATATTCAAAATAATTCATCAAAACTCGGGTTGCAACACCGGCGGCCTGCAATTAAATAGATACAATGAATTTAAGTAATGTACCATAGCAAACATACCTTATTGTCATCCTCCGCCTTAGAAATGGCGAGTTAAGTGCAGAACTCCAGCTAAATGTCCACCTGATTCATCGAGAGCACCGTCACATGCTCGTTGGCCAGTAGTTTTCGAGTGAAACCAGTCTTCCCGCCGTTCACATGGCTGGCTAATCAGTCGATTTACTTCGAAATAAATGTCATTGGTAGCTTGTGTAGCAGCTTATCTTCGTGCTGGGCAGTTTTCAACGACCGCAGAGAGCTGATCCCACTCTGATGGCGCCTTTGGTAATCTGGTGAGGTACAGCAAACTGTGAGCCAGCAAGTTGAATGTCTCACAGGCTGTTTTGTGAGACACTTTATTGCGTACACAGGTAACAATAAATCATTTGGGGACAGTGAGATGGCGACGTTTCGACTTGGGTGCAGCTAAATCCGGTGATGAGTATTGCCGATATCTTCTTCCTACTTATCGTCGTCGGAGATGATCTCAGATACATGAATTTGAGGCGTAGCTTTATTTTGGTTCAGCAGACGTTCCAGCGTCTTGCGTTTTCGATCTTGGTTGCGATTGAACTTGTCACTCTGCCTGGAGATTCTACGATCCAGTCGAATCAACGAAAGGGGATATGTAAAGAAGCCGCTTGCCTCGCTGATCGTCTAAAAACTTGAGGTCACTCTTCTCCATTAGCTTGGTGCACACCACACATCTGCAGTCAGTTCCCAGCTTAAATTGACAAAAAGTAATGTTGAAGAGAGAACGATATGCGGCCTGGTACTTCTGGGTCTTTGCTTTCCACTCGTCTGTTTCCTTCTTCGTCGCGTGCCGATAAAACCAGTGAGTCACTTGTTTATCGTAGTGCTGGTATAGTCGCTTGACTTTTAGCTTGACGGCGTCGAGATTTTACGTGTAGATACTTCCGCCAATTTCTCAATGATGGACGACTTCTTTGACCGTCTTTAACTTGGCACGTAGAGTGTCGCCTTTCGAAGTTAGCTGAGTGACTGGAAACACTGCAAAGAGGCCCAGAACTGAACACAAAGTCCCCTTGCGAGTTAGATAGGTTTTGAGTGGCATGGGAGTGGCAGAATTGGGTAAACAGCTATATAAATGGGGTAAATTGACTAAAACACAGCGTCGAGCCGATGATGCAACGCGCGCAACAATCACCCACACCGCAAATGTCCACTGTGCGTTGATAGTACAGTAACGTAGTGGGTGCGTGACCCATCTAGGGCGGCAGCGCCCACCTGAAAATGTGGCCACCTACTGGCAGCTAATAAGACTACGCGGAATCATTAATTTTTTTTCCAAAATCTTTGGATCGACCGGACGTTAAACTCATCAGATCGCCTCCAGATTTTCCCAGAAATTCTTTTTAATGAGGAGGCATACGTGGGTGAATGTGGATGAAGATCAGAGAAAAAATGTTAAGTGCATTCTGTCCTAAATTGAAGGTCATGCAGTACAATTTGGTGAAGTTTTTTTATGTTATCGGTGGTCGCAATTCTTGGCCGTTCCGAAGGCTCACCATCAGCCAAACTGCTACGCCACGTTTAAATTCAGCTGCTATCTTTTCATGGTGGAAAATGACACATCAAAGTCCCTATAAATGGCATCTAACTCTGCTTTAATTTGTGTATTGCCTTTCAAATAAAAGTGTTTAATTACGACATAGTATTCAATTTTTTTAATTTTTTCAAAAGCAGTGACATCTACTTGATATAAATGACCTCTAAACAACAACTAAGCTTTCAAAATGGTTAACATTTTTACGGGTACTTTTCGAGGCATGTACGATTGTAGCAACCGAATTGTTTTGACGAGTAGGTCCATCTTCATGTTCAGACTCAGAAGTTTGCAGACTACCCACTTATACGTATATAAAGCTTTGTATACAAGAATGTGTAAGGCATGTAAAATTATTTCATTTACTCTGCTTTTTTGTATACTATTTTAGTACATTTGTTTTAGTCCTTCGCCTTCTCCCTTGCTTCTAACCATGTGATCCCCTTTTCTTTAAAGCTGCTGCTACTTCGTTATTCCAGATTTTCTTTGGTCTGATGCATTTCTTACTTTGTTTCCTGTCGCTTATTCTGCTTATATGCCCAAACTATTTAAGATGGTAATAATTTATTCTTCTTCAAGTTGTTCTTTGACTATATCGTTCCTTATTCTATCCTGTCTAGTTATTCTTTTGATTTGTCTGAAATATTTTAAGTCGTTAGTCTGTACTTTGTTCTTCATTACGTTAATTAGAGTCCATGACTTGGTATCATATTTTAATATGGGTCTGAAAATTGTTTTGTAGACCACTTTCTTCGTTTTCCTACTTATTTTATTTTTTCTAAAAACGTCTTCTTCTTAAAGTGCCTTATTCATTATTGAATGTTGGCAACAATGGAGGCAAAATCTTTAGTGACTCTTATCAACTCATGTGTACTCATATGGGTCCAATCTCTAATGTTCTTAAGCCAGGAGCGTCTCCTGCGACCTCGCCCTCTTCTGCCTTCAAACTTTTCCTTCCATAATGAGCTGCAATGTATTGTATTTGTCATTCCGATATAAATGTCCAAGATAAGCTGTTTTTCTTTTTTTAATAGTTAATAGGAGTTCATTTCTTCTGTTCATTCGTCTCAGGACCTCTTCGTTTGTGATATGCTCCGTCCAAGATATACGTAGCATTCTTCTAAACACCCAGTACTCAAAAGCTTGTATTCTCTTTTCTGTATTAGCCTTGAGGGCACCAATTTGTATCTGGTTGTAAGATGAAGACTGCGGTTGGTAAGTAGTTTATTGAGTTTTTGGAATGCTGATCTTGCTGTTTCTATTCTTATTTTTATTTCCGTTTCTGGGTCTCCATTTTCTATCAGCCAGCTTCCCAAGTATTTGAATTTTTGTACTTTCTCTGTTTGTCGATTATATATTATAAGTTGTGTTTGTGCTATTGGTGTTTTGCTGAAAATCATGTATTTTGTCTTCTAGTTCTTCTAGGCTATCCGAAATTATTGCGGTGTCGTATTATTAAAAATTTGCCGTTTAAATAGCGGCTAAATAGCGCTTCTCTGGTACCAAACCCTTTTCTAAATCCAAATTGGGAGTCGCTCAGATCTATTTCACATTTCTGATATATCCTACGGTGTAAAATTTTTATAAATAACTTGAGAACGTGGCTCATCAGGCTTATGAGTCGAAAATCATCGCATTTATTTGCGTTGGGTTTTTTGGGTATAGTGATAAACTCTTATGTCATCTAATCAGAAGGCATTTCCCAGTTTGATAGATTGCATTAAAAAGATTAGTAAGTAATGTTATGTTTTCTTCATTTAGAAGTTTCAAAAATTCCTTATGAATCTGGTCTGGTCCAGCTGCTTTGCCGTTTTTAGAATTTCGTATTACGCTTGTTGTTTCACTTTGTAATATACTTGGTGTATGCTCCGCTGTTGTTATATGTTGTTCAGTTCTCACAACTTCAAAGGTCTGTTTTATATATTCTTCCCATGTTTCTTTTAGATCAACTTTGCTTGTGATTAGTTGGTTGTCGTTATTTAACATTTTGTTGTAGTTATATTTCTTAGCCCTTCCTATAGTCTCTTTGATCTTTTTGTGTAGGTTAAAAGTATAATAATTCTTCTATTTCATTGCATTTCTCATTTAGCCATAGTTGCTTCGCTTGCCTTATCTTCTTTTGTATTAGTTTACTTAGTTGTTTATATTGTTGTTGATTTTTCTTTTTGTATGTTCTTCTGTTGTCCATTAACGTTAATATTTTAGATGTCATCCATGGTTTCTTATTTTTGTTACGATTTTGTCCGGTTATGGTATTTTGTGTGTTTGTGATGGCTAGTTTTATTTTGTTCCAGATAGACTCGATAATCTATGTGCGGTCTGTATCGTCTACATCAGTAATTACATTATTTATTAACTCGCGTATTCCACTTTCTTTTATATTTTCGTTTAGAGTCTGAGCCAATTGCATGCAGTTGACTGGTTCTTTCAGTTTCTGTAAATCTATTTTCTTGTTATAGCGCTTTCGTAGTTTTTTGAGACGTATGTTAATGTTTCCTACAACAGGATTATGGTCTGAGTCCACATCACTTCCGGGATATGTTTTAACGCCTGTTAGTCCATTTCTATATCTCTTGTTAGTTAGAAGATAATCTATTTGATTTCGTATAATGTGTTTCGGGGTGTGTTGTGGTGACGTCCATGTATAGAAGCGCCTAGGTAGGTAACTTGAACCACGTGTTCATGACGATCATGTTTTATTCTTTGCAAAATTGTATTAGTCGTTATCCTCTATTGTTTTGTTCGCCCAAGCCAAATTTTCCCACAATGTCTTCTACTTTGCTTTGGCCCACTTTGGCATTGAAGTCGCCTATAATAATAGTTACTTCGTCTGTTTTAATGTTTTTTATTAGTTCATTTATGTGCACGTACAGTTGTTCTATTTCTGCATCTGGTTTTTCCATTGTCGGGGCATATATTTGGAAGATGTTAATATTTGTTGGTGACGCTTTTAGTTGTAGTAATACCATACGATCTGAAAAGGGCATGCAGTTGATTATAGATTTGTTTATATCCTTGTTGATTATAATCGCAACACCATTCGGATGATTTGTGTCATTGTTACCTGCATAGTATATGACATGGTCACCAATTTCACTTTTTCCACATCCCGGCCATCTTGTTTCGATATTCCTAGAATTTCTATGTTTAATCTAGTCATTTCTTGGATTACATTGTGTCTTACCAGCCATATAAAGGCTCCTTATGTCCCATGTTCCAATTTTAGTGCGTTTTTTCTGTTTTTTATCCACATACGTCTTAGATAGTGAAAATTATATCTGGGCTAAGTTTTGCAATAATTTTTGTTATCTACTTTTTCTCCTTTATCTATTGAGATTCCTAAATACTTATATTGGTCCATTTGTTTTGGTGTCTCTTAGTTTACTTTTATGTTAAATTTGTTATTTTCTTTCTCGATTATCTGAGTTCTTCTTCCCATTTCTCATATTTTATAGCAGAATTATTTTAATTGTTGTACAAATCATTAATCAAAGTTTATTACTTTTCGGAAGGTTATGCGTCACAATACAAAAATCTCAAATATTTTAAGAACTTATGTTTACACGAGGAAGACTTTTTAAGTAGGTGCTGAGTGGCATTTTTTTTGCCTCTGTTTATGGAAATGGATTGTGCGGTGGAGTTGGCGGAACTTTTTATCAGAGCAAGTCTCTAGAGACCGTATATAGAATTATATCTATGAGCTAAAGATAATATTTTCGGTACGTCGTTCGAGTTTTGTAAAGATCAAGAATACACCAAAGAAGAAACAATGTTAAAAAATCGTCTCATGGATTCCAAAACGATGTTTGGAACCCAGAAGCTTCGTTGCTACGTCCCTAAAAGGTCTAGTAAATTAGAAGTAACACAAGACAAAAAAAACTTTGAAGAGTTCAGTAAAAGATTGAGAAGAGCTAAAAGCAGTAAGTACTTTTATTTTAAAAGAAATACTAGCAAATATATTCAACGGTTTTTACTGCTGCTGTCGGAATGATCCTGTACAAAACGACGGAATTGAAAAAGAAATGGTTTTCGTACATATTTGGTAAGCTTTCCTTAACAATAAAAGTTTATTAAAGTGCATTACACAGAGTTTTACAGTTTAATATGTGAAAAAAATAGACGCTGCTCATATTTTGATTAAATAAATTATTTTTTACTAGCTCAGTCCTTGAGATTTTCTGACAAAGGTTCTGTATATTTTTATTTTTTGTTTGATTGGCTTAAAAGTACAAAAAAGCTTCTGTGTCCCTTACTGCACTTCTCTTCAAAGTTTAAAATATTATTTTAAATTTACCTACCTATTTGGTACTAATCCAGTACAACGTTGATTATAAAATCACATTTACTGCGTAACTATAAAATAATTATTCACACTCAGAGTGGGTGTTGACGAAAATCTCCTATATCAACCTAAGTGCTCCTTATGAGCTAGAGGAAGCCAGTGTTTATTTTATCACTATCGCTTCACATGTATTATTGTACTATATATCTATGGTCACTAGAGAATTACACCAGATATAAATATTCCTAACAAGGTATTTTATTTAGTGCCAAAGATTAGAAACTATTAAGATGGATCACTGAAAAAAGAATCTCAAAAGAGACGAAGATGAAAGACCACTCTTATTTAAAGGGACGGGCTCGGAAACAGATGGAAACGTTCGTGTTTTTTTCTTTAATAAACAATGAGAATCTAAAATTGTAAACAATAAGAATGCAGTTTATACCCGCCCACACCCGAGAGATTGGTTTATTCTTCTGTAGTGGTCCCAACAAACTTTGTTAGTTTAGAGTTCACTGTGTTCACTCCTAACAAATAACTCACCACGGGTTGTGTTGTGTCATTTATTTATTTATATATTTGTCTTGTAAAATAATATTAAGTAGTTGCTTGTAAAATTAACTATTAGGTATGGAGGAACATAAGCTAGAACGTGCTATAAAGGAATTATTAAAATACTGTGAACATAGGATGTTTTATGCATATAAACATTGCAACTTTTGTTTCTATTTCACTGTTAAAAAATAATTGAATATGCATTTATTTCTCTTCCCCAGGATAAAAAAAATTTAGTGTACCATTTTGAATATTTTTATGTAAGTTCGTGAATCCTATACAAACGGATTTTAAATACGGTAGTATAATTAATAGATTGTTTTAATTTTAATTTAAACTATAAATGGTATGACTTATGTGGATAGTAAATACTTTTAATCTTTAGGTGTGAAATTTGGCTGCAAAATTCAGGACGTGAATATTTACTTGGGAAAGATACAAATTTTTGAATAAAAACTATCGCCTTTGCTCCTTATACTTTGATGACGAAATGTTTGTCGGTCCTGACAAAAACAGAATTTGCCGTTAGGAATGCCAAAAATAAAAATAGGTAAACTGATTAATTTTAATATAATAAATAATTAATATGTTATTGTAGCAGTATATAAACTTTAAAGTAACATATTATTCTTTTTAAACTAAATATTTTACCAAAAGAACGCATAACGATAACAATTTTACATAATTTAAATTTGGCGCGTCATTTCCACTCGCATCTAAGGAGACAAACGCTTTATAGTCAACAAAGCGATATGTCAAAGAACAAAGGATTAGACGCGAGTGATCTATCTTAATAGTTTCTAATCTTTGCTAGTATGACAAAAGCGCAAAGTAAGAGCGAAATGGAATATGCAGTTTAGCTGCCAAACAGTGCGTAATAGTTTAAAGAATAAAATAAAAATATTAAGACAATTAACCATCGATCACAATTTAACTATAGTATTCTTCTTAATCTCAGCTTCTCCCTTGGAGGTTGCTGATCAGCATGGCTATTTTGACCTTTGATATAGCTGCTCGGAATAGTTCGGCTGATGTAAGATTGAACCATTCTCGTAGGTTACGTAACCAAGAGATACTGCGACGTCCGACTCTCCTTCACCCAGGAATTTTGCCTTGCATAATGAGCTGCAATATCTCATATTTAGAATTGCGGGAAATGTGGCCTAGGAATTCTAATTTTCTTTTCTTAATGGTAGGTAAGATCTCCAATTCCTTGCGCATCCTACCCAGAACCTGCTGATTCGTAATTCGGTCGGTCCAAGAGATTTTCAATAGTCGTCTATAAATCCATAGCTCGAAGGATTCAAGTCTCTTTGAAGTTTCTTTATTTAAAGTCCAATCTTCTAGACCATACAAGAGCACTGGGAATATATAACAACGGACCATTCTTGTCCTTAATGCTAACGATAGGTTCTGAGCAGTCAGTAGTTTTCTCATTTTCATGAAGGCTGCCCTTGCTTGTTCTATTCTTGCTAAGATTTCTTCTCTATGTGTGATGTTTTTGTTTACTATCGTGCCAAGGTATTTGTAGTTTTGAACTTGTTCAATAATCCTATTGTCTATGACCAGCTGACTGTCTGCGGTGTTTCTTTTAGATACTACTAACATTTTTGTTTTAATAATATTAATACTAAGCCCAAATTCTTTACTTGTTTGAAATACTCTATCTACCACTGTCTGAAGGTCTTTTAGGTTGCTTGCGATCAAAACGGTGTCGTCAGCGTACCGAATGTTATTGATACATTTCCCATTTATTATTAGTCCTGAACTTTCATCTTCTAACGCTTCGCGGATATATATTCCGAATAAATGTTAAATAACATGGGTGAGAGGATACACCCTTGTCTGACACCTTTTTGAATATTAATTTCCTCGGAGAGAGAGTTATCCACTTTTATTTTTGCAGTTCGACCCCAGTAGAGATGGATAATTATTTGTATGTCATGATGGTCTATGTTGAGTTTCTGCAAAATATCAACTAGTTTATTGTGCTTCACGTTGTCGAATGCTTTGCTGTAGTCTATGAAGCACATGTAAATATCCTGGTTTACATCTAGAGATCTTTGTGCTAAGATGTTAATAGCAAATATGGCTTCTCTGGTCCCTGTTCCGTTGCGGAAACCGAATTGTGTGTTTGACATTTCCGCTTCACATTTGCTATATAACCTGGTGTGGGTGATTCTTAAGAATATTTTTAGTACCTGACTCATGAGGCTTATGAGTCGATACTCATGGCATCTAAACGCTCGGGATTTCTTAGGGATGGGGACAAAGGTGGAAAGTAGCCATTCGTGTGGGATAACCCCTGTTTGGTATATATCGTTAAACAAGTCAACAATTATTGAAACTGACTGTTCATCTAATAGTTTTAACAGTTTGCAGTGTATACCATCACGTTCTGCTGCTTTCCCAGCTTTTGCGGTTTTTATGGCATGGTTGACCTCACTAAATGTTATTTTTGGTGCGTTTTCTGCTGCTGTAATGCTACGTTCTTCTGCTCTTTGATCTCTGAAGATTTGTTTAATATACTTTTGCCATAAGTTTGACTTTGATTCTGTATCTATGACTAAAGAACCTTGGTCATCCTTCATTATCCTCGATTGTTGTCTGTGTGCAATACCAGTGATTTCTTTTATTTTCTTGTGAACATTGAAGCTGTCATACTTACGTTCATACTTTTCTATTTCTTTGCACTTATCATCCATCCAGGATTCCTTTGCTGCACGTATCTTGCTTCTAATAATGTTATGTATTTCTCTGTACTTTATTTCATCTTTATTTTTAAATTTTCTCCTTTCGTCCATTAGCGCTAAGATTTCCTCTGTCATCCACTTCTGCTTCATCTGTTTCTTGTGTTCTCCCAAGGTTTCTTGTTGTGTCGTTACTATTGTTTCTTTTATTTTAGACCATTTTGTTTCCTTATCTAACTTACTAATATTTTCTTCTTGGATTTTATGGAAGTTTTGGTTTATCATCTTAGTTACAGAATTTCGTATATCTGGTTGTTGTAACCTTCGTATATTTATGTAACTATTTTGGTTTTGTTGTTGTCGTCTTTTCTTCAGTCTAATATACATATTCATGACTACAGGATTGTGGTCCGAATTTGCATCCGCACCTGGGTATGTTTTTACAGCCTTTACGCTATTTCTCGCCTTTTTGTTAACTAGAATGTAATCTATTTGGTTTCTAATTATTTGTTCTGTGTGATCTCTCGGTGCTTTCCAAGTATATAATCTTCTTTTTGGTAGTTTAAAGAGAGTATTTGTGACCACAAGGTCTTCTTCTATACAAAACTGCAGCATTCTCTCTCCTCGTCCGTTTCTCTCACCTAATCCATATTTACCTACGTAATCTCCATAGCTTGCTTCTCCAATCTTTGCATTATAATCCCCCATTATTATTATGATGTCACGTTCTTTTCTTAATTTTAGTACTTTCTGAATTTCTTCGTAAAAAGGTTCTATTTTATCATCGTTTTTCTTGTCAGCAGTGGGGACATATATTTGAATTAAGTTCATATTACCTAAGTTTGTTTGTAGCTGAATCATCATAATTCTATCCGAATATGGCATAAAGTTAATTACTGCTTTACTTGCAGCTTTGTCTAGCATGATGCCAACTCCATTATAATGCTCTGTTTCAGTGTTCCCTGAATAATACATAACACCGTTTTCGGTACTACATTTCCCTGAGTTAGGCCATCGGGTTTCGCTTAGACCCAAAATGTTAATTTTAATCTACTCATCTCTTGTACAACGTTATCCAGTTTTCCTGCTTGGAGTAAACTGCGTACATTCCATGTTGCAATTCTGACTCTGTTTTTGTGTATACTGTACATATTCTCTTGATTCCCTTGATTGGCTGACGGGGAGATTCTTCGCACCGTTTCCCCACTGAAGAGGTGCCCCGGACTAACGGCCAATTGTTTTGATTTTGCAGCCATGTGATTATCTTGGGAAGCTTTTAAAACAAAAGGCATTTAGTGCGGTAGTTTTCCGTTGCTTTCCGCATCGCAGCGTCCCAACCGTTTGGGTCAATATGTGACCCTCGCCTGAGATTGGTCTAAAATGGGCCTTTAAGGAAGTAAATCTTCAGTAGCTCCATAAAAGTAATGCCACAACTGCTGCCCTGTGTACCACCTCGGTACCACCTCGGTACCACCCATCTGGGAGGCATTCCCCTATCCGCCACCTGGGGAGGCGCCCAATGGGGGACTAGCAACCCCACATGGGAACTGTAGTATTACGAACGGACAATAAAAAAATCTGGGAAATTGCTAAAGCAAGTAAAAGGCTGTAATCTAAGAAAACCAAATACTAAGTGGATCAAAAACAAGCTGAACTGTTTTGTTCAAATCTTCACTGAGTTACTTACCCCACACTCAAACACACCATCTGATAAAGCAAAGTATTAGCGGAATATGAGATAACAGATTTTACTAAACAAATACAAATATTTAAACATTTATTGTCCTTTCATTAGAAGAACTAAATTTTTTCTTTTTTCAGACACAGTAGCACTCCAAATCTTGAAAGTTGCCACTAAAAGTCTTGACTTTTTTGAGGAACTAAATACTAATGTGATTGTCATGGTTTCTTTCAACGGCGGTTTACATTGATGAATTGTAATCAGTTGCTGGGAGAAGTTGTCATTTAATATAAATACATACGTAGTGCCCTCTTAAAATGAAGTGGCATAAGGTAAGTTAGTTATACAAGCCTTTTGTTCAATGGGTTGCCTAAAATTATCAAATCCATAATTAAAATGTGTAATCTAAAAAGGCGATAATAAACATTGAATTTTATACTTTCACTTTACTTTAATTTTTTAATAAATTTATTATCAATAGAATTATAAGCAATCCTGAGAACATGTGCAACAATTGATAAAAGGTAAGAAAACATGTCTGAAACAAATATTACAGTTCGCTAAAATATTAGCTGCCGTTGATAAATTAAGAGAGCGAAGATTTAACATTTAATTGATTGTGCTATATTGGCTTAATTGATGTATATAATTGTATTTATAATAGTTCCATGTAACACCTTTCTTACATACCGTATTAAAGCTTGGCTTTATCTAAGTGGCTCTTTCTAGATGCTAGATGCTATTAGCTTACAATCTAATTACTTTCTAGACGTTTTTATTCTAAGAGAAATCAAAATCAACATAGAATTTATATTGAGAGTCTGAGAGAAAAATGTAACGGTAGGGCATTAGTACATCTGTATACTTCTTATTTTTTTCTTTTACGCTTTTGCCATGGAGATTTTTGAGTAGTATACGTGGTGTCCTCTTTTTCTCGCTAATTGAAGTGATTGTTAAAAATTTCTGGTTATTTTCTAGGCTACTTGCACGGTTAATTGATGTTTGATTGCATTTTCAGAAAGTTTTCTTGATTTGGCAGAGAATAACAATGGTTCATTTGACTCAGAGAAGGAAAAATTGCAGCTGCGTTGGTTACTCATAGAATGGAAATCGCAGTTTTGTTTGCTACTACTATTTCCAATCTATGAGATAACCAACGCAGCAACAATTTTTTCTTCGGGCTGTGAGACAAATTTAACATATATAATTTTCCTGCTTAACGGATTCACAATGTTGAATATTGAATTAGTGGTTTATAAAATAAACACATAAGTAATTTGTTAGTACTATCGACCATGACACGCCCATAGTATCACCGCGGTCACTTATTGGAAAACTATCGCGCCGGGCTTGCTAACAAATGTGAAGCTACAATATTTTTTAGTTTTAGTTTTAGTAACATATCACAACGCTTAAGCATCGAAGTTAAGCACATCCACACTGTACTCAAAAAATGTCTGCTATTTTCTTGTCAAAATTAAATAATTTAAAAAGGATTGCACTTCAACAGCAAAATGAATAAAGTGACGAACATTAGCGTTAGCGAGACTTCAGTTGATAGGCAATATCGATTAAACAGTACATCAGCAAACGACCTGACAAGCGTAAATACGCCAATCTCGTTGACACTTCTTAAAAAAGAGTCAATAAAATATATTTGCCGGGGACGTTTCAAAGTTTAGTGCGAGCTTTAAACAATTTCTGTTTCTGACATTGAAAAGATGGTGAACTAATTTAAACTTTGTTTCATATTTTTCAATTATGGTAGTATCATCATCATCAGTCTGCAACCGTCCATCGTTGGACGTAGGCCTCTCTCATTTGTTTCCATGCATTTCTGTCTTGAGCCTTCTGGATCCAATCTCTTCCCGCAAAGTCTCGGATATCGTCGCTCCATCTTTTTGGTGGTCTTCCTACACCTCTTTTCGTTAAACGGGGCCTCCATCTCAAGAGTTTTGAGGTCCAGCGGTTTGGTTCATGCCGTGCTATATGTCCCGCCCATTGCCACTTTGCTTGAGCTACTCTCTGCATTATATCGGGTATTTTCGTTCTACGCCTTATTTCCTCGTTTTTCAGTCTATCTCTTAGACTTACTCCCAACATTCTGCGCTCCATCGCTCTTTGGCAAACTCAGCTGCTCAGCGCTCTTCTGGGTTAACGTCACCGTCTCTAAACCATAGGTTGCCACGGGCAGTATACATGTTTCATACACCTTTCTTTTCAGGCTATTGGGAATATCGGAATTTTTGAGAATATGCTGTAGCCTCCCAAAGGCTGACCAGGTGGCTCTTATTCTTCTTCTAATTTCAGATGTTTGGTTTTCCTTTCCAATCCTAATTGAATGACCCAGATAAATATATTCGTCCACTCTTTCCACCGGTTGATTATCAATAAAAATAGTAGTATAGTAGTTAGAAAATAAAATTCTTTGCATCACATAAATTATTTCAAAATTTTCAAAATGTAGTCCAAATTATTCTCAAAGTTCTTCCAAGGATAACAGTGCAACTGCAAATATTGATCAAATTTCACTGATAGCCTCCTCCTCCTTCAGTTATCAATCTTCTTAATTGGTGTAACTGTACTATTTATTGCAATCTTCTTTTATTTTTAGCCAGCCTTTTAATTTAGTGTAACTACTGCACCGCATGCCTTCTCGACTTTAGTCTTTCTCGTGCACTTCGTCTACCGGCTGCTTTTTTATATCTTCAAAATTCTTCTTTTATTTGGGAAATGTTTTATTAACGTGTCTATTTTTTTCTATTTATAATTCTCCTCTACTCCTGCGCTTGTTCTATCTACCTAGCTCACCTTTCTTTGCGTCATCAGATTGCCAAAGTTTCAGTTATCTTTTTTATTACTTGTAGTGATCATACATGTCTCGTCCGTGAAGTGCTGTATTCCACACAAATAGTTTTATCGGCTGTTTTTTCTATTTAATGAGATTTAATTTGATATTACTAATCTTCTCTTCTTGAGAAACATTATTTTAACTAATTGCAGCCTTCGTGTAATTTTTGTTTTGCATTATACGTCTTTTTTTGTAATATTCGTTAGGAGGCGAAACTGTTGTGCTTTCTTTATTATATGTCCGTTTAATCTAAATTGTCTACGCCCTTGTCCGTTTAATTTACACACTTTTTTACGATTTATCTTCATTTAATACTCTCTTATTACTATCCTGCCCATTTCATTAAGCGCTATTTCAAGAACCTATGGATTTTCTCCTGTTTATATTAAAAAATCCACATGGCTAAAAATTTCTATTTTTCTCGTGTTCTGATTTTTATTTTAATTTTTTTCTCAATTTCTTCAGTGTGCCTTCTAATTACAAATAAATCCCTACTCTTTATTTTATGCATTTTGTGTGCTTTTTTATCGCTTTCTCAATGTTTAATACCTGCTCTACTTATAATCCCTAAAAGTCTTTTTTCATATCGAAAAATACGAAGTATGTATGTTTTTTTCCTCGTTCTTTTTTGACTGCTAGTTTTTTTTGTACTCAAGCTGAACATCTGTGAATTGTCCTATTATCTTGTTAATTCTTCTGTACACAATTTTTGTTGTTATTTTCAATGGGTGCTATATTAAACTTTATATCCGATAGTTTCACATTTATTTACACTTTTTTTTGGTTATTATTATGTTAATAATAGTATTTTTATGCTATTTCTGTTTTAAATATCTCTCGTATACAATTTCAGAAAATATCTACCTTAAATATTTTTTTCTTATCATTGTTTAAAATATAGTTTCCATTATTTTGCAATTTTCCCTTGTTCTAACAAAAGCTTTCTTTGTTTATACATAATTCCGTTACTTTTTACTACTTTCTTACATTCGGTAGTAGACACAAACTTAAATTATTATGGTGCTTTTTGTTTAATTGCTGTTTTTATCATTAGTATTCTTTCGATATACATAATACATCCTGTCCTCTTTTGCCTATTTTTTCCATTATTACTTTTTCCACATTACATACACGTTTTTCTTGTGGCCATCTCATTTCACTCGGTCCAAGTATACATGGTTTGCTGTTTCTCATTTCGTATACATGGTTTGCTGTTTCTCATTTCGTATTCTATGTTTTCCAATTTCCCGCATTTTAGCAAAGTTCTCTTGTTGCTTACTTCTAGTGGTGTTCTATTTTTGTTAATTGTCTTCAGCTGGAACCAACCGGAATCTACTATTTTGTTTACTCGACATTTGAACAAAAAGCAATCATAGATAGCCTGTACATTTGAATATAAAGTATACTAAGACAACTGATATGAAATGTAGAGTGGTTGAGCTTTGAGTGTTTTGTTGCCTATTGTCAGAATCGTGTTGCATATTTTACTTTTGCAGGGTCACTGCGTTGACTTCGTGTGTAAATAAATTTCCTACCTTGCAAGAATTTTTGAGAAGGCGGGTAAAAAGTTGTCAGCCTAGGACGTCTAAAATAACATTTTGAACAACCTCTTGTATTTAACATCCAAAGATTACATCGTAGTGTTGACTTCTGGAGAAAATACAGCGACGCAGTAGTTTCCCACTAACTTCTGCGTGAGTTAAAACTAGAATTTACGTTTTAAATTGCCATTCCTTCACCGAATGGAGACTGACGTGTCAAATTTATCTAAAACATTTTATAATCTTAAGTAATTCGACATGCAGCCATTGTTTACGATATTGAGTCGTAGATGCGATTTTAAATGTTATTTTAGAATTATATTTTATTCACGTAATTAATTTGCTTCATCACTTTGTTACATTTTTAAACTTAGAAACATAAACTAATATGAAATTTATCTAAAGCAATGCTCAATTTAGATAACCAATTTATAAATATTTAATAGAATAGCAATTACAGCATCATATGCAAGAAGGCTATGGTGGGCATTCCATTCGCATATGTTATTAACTTTCTACAGCGGAGCTTATAGAAAGTTAACGAGATTATCATCCTGTCCGTCTGTGTGCCTGGAGACACTATAATTTCTGTTCTGTTCAACGGATTCACTTCAAATTTAGGTCAAAACCTTTCATGGGATTTATTTGCAGCCAAATCGGTTAACGAAAATGTGACCGTTACGATTTTGAAAATTCATTATACTCACATGTCATATAGCATATCATTCGACAGCATTTTTGACGCTGATCATTATGGAGACACTATTCAACATCTTAATTCCTTTTAAAAGTGTTTATCCTAATTTCATCGCACCGCTGTAGAAAGTTTCCTTTACTGTATTACACCGTTCTTGTTAATATTTATTATGTGTAATTTTTATTTTGACTTTAAATTGTAATACGGGGTATATGATAATAAAGGGCCTTTCATTAAGCGCTTCCTATATTTAAATTTAAGTAAAACAAAGTGTGTTTAAGATATCATCAAAATTTTTTATTCGTTTGAAAGGACTATCGATGGGTGGTGCGCATCCGAAATGTCCAATTTTCCAAGACTATGAGGCATAAAAATATGAGGCTGAATTTGACCGATGGCATGGGTTATGTTGGCTTTGATGGTTGCTGTGGTTTTTGGCTTATTCGCATAAACCTGCGACTTAAGAAAACCCCACAAGAAAAAGTCTAACGGGGGCAAATCGCACCATCTCGGTTGCCAGTTAACATCACCTCCACGTGAGATGACCATCTCCTCAAATCGCTCCTCCAGAATGTCCAATGTGCCACGAGCTGTGTGGCACGTAGCGCCGTCCTGTTAAAACCACATGTCGTTGGTGTCTATATCATCCAATTTAGGCCAAAAGAAGTTGGTAATCATCGACCTATAGCGCTCGCCGTTGACGGTGATGGCCTGGCCAACGTCGTTCTCAAAGAAATATGGACCGATGACGCCGCCAGCCTAAAATCCACACTAAATAGTAACTTTTTCGGGATGCATTGGACCCTCTTGGATCTCATGTAGATTGTAATCGACCCAAATTCGATAATTTTGTTTGTTGACGTATACATTCATCCAGAAATGGGCCTGATCGCTGAAGATAATTTTTCGATGAAAATTAGGGTCAGTTTCCAACTGCTCCAGGGCCCATTCAGCGAACACACGTCGTTGTCTACGGTTGTTTACCTTCAGCTCCTGGGTCAGTTGAATTTTGTACGGGTGCAGGCCCAAGTACAACGCAAAAATCGCCAAGTTGTGGTCTGCAAAAGGTCGAGGTCTTATGAGCGACGCGAAATCGACTGCCTCGGATTCTCCTGCACATTCTCAGGGACAACGGCGATGTTTTCGGCAGATCTTGCGTTTCGTCGTCGTATGGGTGTTGGTTGATTGTTTGCTAAACCAGTGGACTCAAATTTATCCACCACACTGCAAATAGCACTCTCAGCAGGGCGATTATGGCGACCATAAAATGGGCGAAGCGCGCGGAACGTTGCCCGAACAGAACACCCATTTTGATAAAACAATTTGCACGTGTTGTTGAACGCTATATCCGTCCATGGTGATTTGGTAAAACAGACTGAATAAATGACAGCCAATTCGACAGATGTAGCCTCAACAATATGGCCGCTATTAACTGTCAAATTTCGGAAGTCCCTATTGGAAGACCCTTTAAAAGAAGCACCACTTTGGTAGCGATAAGTAATTATTTTTAATGATGACCAGTAATGTTTTAAAAAGTACATAAGGCAATGTTTTCCAACTACTCGCATTCTAGCAAAGTTCTCTTGTTGCTTACCTGTAGTGGTGTTCTATTTTTGTTAATTGTCTCTAGGTGGAACCAGCCGGAATCTACTATTTTGTTTACTAGACATTTGAACAAAAAGCAATTAAAGACAGCCTATATATTTGAATATAAAGTATACAAAGACAGCTGATATGAAATGTAGAGTGGTTAAGCTCCGAGTATTTTGTTGCCTATTGTCAGAATCGTTTTGCATATTTTACTTTTGCAAGGTCACTGCGTCGACTTCACAGTTATCATGTGTAAATAAATTTACTAACTTGCAAGAATTTTTGAGAAGGCGGGTAAAAATTGTCAGCCTAGGACGTCTAAAATAACATTTTGCGAAATCTCTTGTATTTAACATCCGAAGATTACATCATAGTATTGACTTCTGGAGAAAACACTGCGACACGGTAATTTCCCATTGACTTCTGCGTGATGTTTTATGCGTGGGTTGGCCATTCCTCCGCTAATCCTTCACCGAATGGAGAATGACGTGTCAAATGTATCTAAAAAATTTTATAGTCTTGAGTAATTCGATATGCAGCCATTCTCTACGATATTGAGTCGTAAATGCCATTTTTTAATTATATTTTATTCACGTAATTAATTTGTTTGATGACTTTATTCCATTTTCAAACTTAGAAACATAAACTAATATTAAAATGATCTAAAGCAATGATTAATTTAGATAACCAATTTATAGATATTTAATAAAATTTCAATTACAGCATCATACGCAAGAAGGCTATCGTGGGAATTCCATTCGCATATGTTATTAATATTTGTTATATGTAATTTTTTATTTTGATTTTAAATTGTAATACGGGTATGTGACAATAAAGGAATCACCACTTTGGTAGCGATTAGTAATTAGTTTTTAATGATTACCAGTAATGTTTTAAACAGTACATGAGGCAAGTAAATCTAGGTCCTCTGATTAGATTATTTAACAAAAAACTTTAAAAATAATTAAAATCAAGAGCCACGTAACATATTCCATTACATTCCAATATTTTGTTTAAATCCATTAGTTTCGATAGCAAATGCAACCTAATCCACTTATTGTAGTGCAAGCTCCTTTTTCCCAACCAAACTCTTTGCAGTAGGCATCGCACAGAGAGGTATTATACGGACAAAACTTTTCGTCTCCTTCATTAATGGGTTCGAAAGGTGGCACTGAAAATTCTCTCAGTAAAATTAAAGTTACTTATTTAAATATTAAAATTCAATACACATGCATACCGCCAGAACGCAAACAAGCAAAACCAGCAATGACATAGTTATCGGGTACTTCATTTTTCTGTACTTGCGATCTGTAATAAAATAGATTGAAATTAATTTAATTCTGCCAATGCACCAAGTCACGATGCGTTACATTCTATTCTCTTATAAACGACTGTATACGATTACGTTGGTTTGTTTCGCGTTTTATATGCACATCGCAAAAAGGCAAACATGCATGTCAGTGTAACTTTATTTTAAATTATTTTGCTCCAAATTACGACAGTCAACAAAATAAAGCCTAATAATACATAGAAAGTCTCATAAATTTTTCACCATTTGTATGTAAGGCAGCAAACACTTGTTTGCAGTAATTTAACAGTTTGTGTCCAGCTGCAAATTTATTTATTTTATAATTTGGCTAAAGACGAAGATTGAAAATAATCGCAGTCGAAAAGGCAAAAGAAGCTGTAGAGTTGTTTATCAAGTTTCATGAAACATTCTTGTTACACCAATTAATTCATCAAGTCGAACACACACTAAATAGTGTGGCTTTCGCGAATTTGCTGAACGTTTACCTTTATTAGTCTTTGCAATTTTTGAACTATTATCTTTAGCCAAACATAGTTCTGAGACTCGTTACTGCCTTCCTGCATGCGGCTACTAATCTAATTAATTTCTGTAGTGGTCACTTTTTACATCCAAAGAAGCACTTGCAGCATTACACGTATGGCTTACTAGCCGAGGAATTTAGTTTGCGACAAAACCGGATTTTCAATGGAATTGTTAGTAATTCTTTAGCGCTATTAATATTTTATTACTAAATTACTAATAAGATTAGTCAATACCTTACAAGTGGAAATTAGGGTGTAATTTCTTGCCCGTTTAAGGACATAGTATGGTATAAATATAAGATCCAAAGAAGTAGTCCGATCAGAGATAGAGAACGTGAATCATAATGTACTATGTTCTAAAAATTAATGTTTTTTTTCTTGATCAATCAGATTATCTCTTATATAGAGAATGATTTATAAGACACCTTTTGCACACACTTTTGAGTATGGTGTAAAAGTCAAATCTTTGGAAAATACACATTCAAAAAGAAACGACCAGATCAAGCACCACACACTCGATTAGGTTGGGAATCAGCAGTCATGGTTATAATGTACTATTTCACTTTTTATTTTTTTTTTGTAGATAAGATTTTTATTTAATCCATTTTTTGAGCCAATAAAGCAAATTGGTTTGGCATGTTGTATGTTATAATTAGCAATTTTTGAGCATTTTTTAAACAAAACATAAAACAAAATAATAAAAATATTACAAATTACATGTGTAAACGAAAATATAAGTATGCGGGAATACTGATTAATAGAAAATTTGTAAATCTTTAAAAATGTTGTTTTTATGGTGTTTTAAATTATTAATTAAGGCGTCGACAAGTTTATTGGAGTTGCAGGTGTTGTGCTGAGAATTATTCACAATAAAGCCTTCTTAGCTTCTTTATTTTTTTTATTGTAATTGCTTTTTTAAAACTTAAATATTATTATAAAATATTTACACGTTTTAAAATATTTAAAATATTTAAAAAATTAAAGGATAAATAAAAAAGAAAGTTTATTAAAATAGATATAAAAAATCAGAATATTTTCTCTTTAAAAGTATTAATACGCTACCTCCAGATATTTTAAAGTAAATAGCATCTCCTTTATTAAAAAAAATTACTGAAAATAAATGTCTAGTCTAGAAACAAATGAGAGTAATTCTAACCCCTACTCCATTGTACTTTTTTATTTTTCTGATGCTGCTGGGTTCCCAAACCTTTAAAATTACTACTAATGGACAGTGTCATAAGTTATATACTAATGCTTTTTTTAACGTCAGTTGTTATTCGCAAATTTCAACAATTTCCTGGTAGAATTGGTCATTGAATATTATCATATTTGCATAAAAAAAATTACAGTTATTAAACACATATGATTCTGTCTGATGTAGTTAAACCTAAAACTTTATTTTATCTTAAGGAGTCTTTAGTTACTATATTTAATTTTTTTGCAGCTGGTAAATGCATTGGCACAGATTAAAATAAATGTATTTCTGGAGATGCACCAAATTGTTTAATTAATAAATTATTATAAATATGTCTGGCAAGGTTAGGTAATTTATATGGATGTTTACAACAGATAAGAGATATTTTAAAATTAGTACATGTTTGTTGGGGTAACTAAATAAATACATTTCGTATTGAATTATGACGCCTGTATTGCGTTGTATAAAAAATAAAATTCGGTTAATTTGTAAAACTTGGTGTACAAAAAAACAATCGGACGTTGCTCTTACAATAAGCATACAATAAAATTTCAAAATTTGGAGAAGAAGCAGTTGAGGTCTCAGTAATTTATTTTTTTTAAATAAAACAAGTAAATGTGTAGCATTTCAAAATCGTTGTTTGAAATAAAAATTAAGATAAAGGAATCTGAAAGGTCAGATGTATCGTGTTGGGAAATTTTTATGTCTAAGAAATTATGTTTTTCTCTTCACTTTTATCATTCGTATGCAAAGTGGCTTTAAATGTTTACAAATATAAATACGTATAAGCGCTATTAATCATATCAGACGATTTGCGACAGCAAATTTGTCAAATTATTGCGGAACGTCCTACTTTGGGCATGTCGGCATGTCCTCTTAACACAGGAAAATTTAATCTTGAAATGCTAGAAAGCGAAACACACGCTTTAAATGAAGGTACTTAAGGGACAGTTAAGGATAAGTCACCGAAAACTACAAAAACCGAAAATAAATAATGTAAAAATCTACGGGAATGGTGATACAAAACAATATTAATCTGCATTATCACTGTGCTAAACAATAATCAAAAATTTAGCTCTAAACCTACATTTAGAGTATACATACAAGGACAACTTTAAATAAGTCAGACTTGCCTTTTATACATTCGAGCCTGAACCACCTATGATTTATATGCTACAGAATATATAATAAACTTAGTTAGAAATATTGGAACTAACCTTAAGAAGTAATTAAATTATAAGACCAAGCACTCGGTTGACTTTTACAGAATAAGGGCGTGTCGATCGCCGGCCGAGTGTTTATATCGAGTGCGCGCGATCGATATTGCGGTCACAAAGTTCACGTTTAATATATACAAAATTTTTTATCGAAATTAAATTTATAATAATATTGCGGACTCTACTATAATATAATGTTACCTGTCAGGACTACACCCGGTCCATCTAACATTTCGAACAACTGGAACAATCCACAACTGATGCAGAGTCAACTACCGCCAACGCCCAATTTTTTAAATAGACGAAGACAAATAAAATTGAATCAACATTTTCCTTCCATGTACCAAAGTCAAACCTCAATGTGTCCAGCAATGCCTACCTCAAACTTTATTTTCAGACACAACCAACCTTAGTAATATTCCTATAACAGAATTCTTTTAACCCGCTAACAAACTATGACAGTGCGAATATGAGTACAGATAAGTAACCAACGATAACAACATCCCTGGCAAATTATTAACAGAAAAGAAAACTCATTCGATTATCAGAATCAACCCTAAAATAGAACTGAAATTAACACATAAAACAGATATCAGTCAATCCCTGAAACTGAGCCCAATGACCAAACTGTAAATATATACAACAAAACTAACTCGGATACACCAAACCCCAGCCCTTCGCCTGTATACATCTATGTAGTGACTGACTTTAATGCGATGACTAACAATCTAAGCAAAGTAATGGAAGATAAAAGATTTTATTCTAAATTGTTATATTATAAAACAATAAAGATAATCACTAAAACTATCGATGCATAAAGGAAACTAATCACTCACTTACGCCAAGAAAATATTGTGGACCATAGATATCAAATAAAACAACAAAGACCTTACCAAATTATTATACGCGACCTACACCACTCAATTCCCCCAAATAACATCAAGAATGAACTAGGTAAATTAGGTCACCCCGCAAGAACTTTAATAAACATCCGGAATAGAGTTAACAAGGAGCCATCGCCGACGATTTTCGTAGACCTTGAATCTCAGCCTTACAACAAATTTATTTATAAAGCGGAATTTATTCAAAATACCAAGTCAGAATTGAAGCACCCTTAATCAAGAACAACATAATACAATGTATACATTGCCAAGCATATGGACACTCCAAAACCTACTGCATGAAGCTCTATAAATGGGTCAAATGCGTAGGATCCAGTAACAGTAAAAACTGCAAGAAAACTAAGGATGTTCCCGCCACATGTGTCTTGTGTAACAACGATCATCCCGACAACTATAAAAGCTGGATTATATGCAGAGACCTAAAAATAAGAAACATGCCTAAGCAATCAAATATCAGAATACCTGTCATCAATACCAACCACCCAACAGCCCGTGTATAATCCACTCCATCACACTCCAACTTACTCACATATCGCAGCTAAAAAATCTAACAATAACGTTAAAATCACAGTCAAACTTACCATATTCCTGGACGAATTTAAAAATATGTTTTCGCAATTGTTAGATGAGAACAGCATGATTTTAAACATGCTCACCACAGTCATTAATGAATTAACGCAATAATGCCTAACTCTATAATAATAGCAGCATGAAACTCAAATGGCTTAAAAAATCATGTTCATGAAGTAGCCCAATTTTAAAGCACCAACAAAATTGATAAATTACTTATTTCTAATAGCTACACTACATCTTACACAGAAATAAAAATACCATAAATTGTACCATACAAATCATCCGGACGGTACCATCACATGCAGGCTCAGCAATTATAATTATATCTGCAATTGATCATTATCAGTTACCATCCTACATAACAAACAAAATTCGGTGCGCTCTGGTAAAGTAAACTCGATGCCCTGCCTATTAACCATTGGAGATATCTATTATTCACCTAGGCATACCATTTCATCCGCCGAGTATTAAGAACATCGCTTTCTAGTAGCCGGAGATTGAAATTTCTAAGCACACTGCATGGAGTTCCAGATTAATTTCACGCAAAGGACGAGCATCTTTTACCACTATACAACAGAATAATGTAAATTACTTGTCAACCGGCGAGCTAACCTGCTGACCAACGGACCTTCGCAAAATCACTGATTTGCTGGACTTCGCTATTACTAAGGGCATTTTCGATATATACATCAAAGTTTGTAAGTAACTTCTATCTAGATTCTGATCACTCCCCCATAGTAATAACGTTAAGTATCAGTATTATATGTAAAATCTCACCACTAAAGTTTATTTGATAAAACAAACTGGAAGTATATTCAACAATATGTAAATAACAACAAACAATCATCACATAAAAAGCACACAATTAGCAAAATTGAAAAAACTGCTAAGCCCCTTACACAGCTCATCCAAAAAGCTGCCTGAGAGGGTACCCCATTAAACCACACAACTGCATCCAAAATCAATAACATACTGCTACATTTAAAGCAATTAGTAGCATGAAAACGCATGGTAAATGGCAAAGAACCAGAAATTCTCAACAAGACTATGCTAAACAATCTAACTCACCGACTTCATAATGCTATCCAAGAAAACAGAAATGCAACATTTTGTTACTATATTTCCATACCCTTATTAGAGGATTACACCATCTGAAAAGCGACAAAAAAGCTTAAAAATCCCCGATCAAATGAAGATAAAGCAACTACCTTCGGAGAACATCTGGCTTTTCACCCCATTTGAATATAATAATATCAATTTTAACACAAAAATTGAGAAACATCTCAATTCGCCTGGGAAATTGTCACTACCCTTAAAGCCAATTGCACCAGCTGAAGTACATAGAGAGATAAAATTGACTAGTTCATTCAGAGTCCCCGTTATGATCTCATAGTAGCAAATATGTTAAAATACCTCCCTAAAAAAGCGTTTGTACTCATTACAACAATATACAACCGCATGCTTGCTATTTCCAACTTTCCCATTCAATGGAAATTACTATGATTGCTAAGCTTGGCAAACCTCCGCATGAAGTCACATCCTACATTTTTATTATCAAAAATATTCGAACGCTTGCTACTATACGGAATCAAAGATATAACACCTGCAGGAGAGCCAATTTTTATTCGCCAGTTTGGCTTTCGTCAGAGACATCCAACCATCCAGCAATGTCGTAGAATATTCAACCACATCAAAGATACCTTGGAGGGGAACAAACTATGTGCATCAGTATTTTGGATATCCAACAGGCCTTTGACAAGGTATGACACGGCTGGATATTATATAAAATTAAAAGAAAGCCACTTTACTAAATTTTACTTTTCCTAAAGCCTTATGCAACACAAAGATATTTACAAGGCCAATTCAAGGGTATTCTTTCAACTCTTTCAAACCATCAACTCCGGTATTCCACAGGGAAGCGTTCTTGGTCTTTTCCTATACTTCTTCTATACAGAAGATATCCCCACCACTGAGAACACCTTAATTGCCATTTTCGCAGATGACACTGCAATAATGGCTTATGATACCAATCTGGATCAAGCATCTGAAAGGCCACAACTACATCAAAACCTTTTTGAAAATTGGCTGGACCAGTGGCATATTAAAGTGAACAGCAATAAATCAATGCAAATTACTTTTACCAATAAACACTCCACAAGCCCTTCAGTCACCATATACAATCAACTCATCCTAGTAAAAACTGAGGTGAAATACAAAAAGACAAAAGACAAAAGTATATACTGGCTGATTGGACGCAAATCGCAGCTCACGCTACAAAGTAAATTATTACTCTACAAAACTATTATAATACCTGTACGGTCCTGCAAAATCTAGTTAATGGGATGCAGTAAGACATCAAACACCAAGATATACAATCGTTTCAATCAAAGGCATTGCGTACGCTGGCTAACGCACCTTGGTATATCAACAATTAAATTCTTTATCACGATCTCAACATTCCATTCATTACAGAAGACATAACGAATTATGACACTAAAAGCAAAAATCGCACACTTCCCCATACAAATAAACTGATTGTCGACCTCTGCTCCCACCAGCCTCCAGTTAGAAGACTGAATAGACTATGGCCGCAAGACCTCACTGAATAAATTATGGAGATCCGACAATGAACATTGCCCTACTCGTGTCACTCAGCAACCCCATCATAACATTTACTTATTACTCTGTAAAACTAAGAATAGATTATAAATTATAAATTAAACCAATAAAAAAAATTACAAGGAGATCAACTAAGTCTCTAGAAAACTTGCTGTGATATATTTTATAGTAAACAAATAAATTTCCACTTAACCACAAATTTGAACTACTGATTTATCAGTCAGCCATTAGGCCAATTATTTCTTAGGTCTGTTAAGCATCACAGGGAGTGTTCTCTTCAAACATAAATAAAATTCAGCTTCTTCAAAATAAAGTATTTCGTATAAACTTTAACACTGGTTTATATGCAATTTTTAATGGCAACATAAAAAAATTGTTTTAGTAACATATCACAACGCTTAAGAATCAGAATTAAGCACATTCACGCTGTATTAAATTTTTTTTGTCATTCTCTGATTGTTAAGTAAAAACAAATAATTTAAAAAAGATTACACTTTAACAGTCAAATGAATTAAGTGACAAACATTAGCCTTAGTGAGACTTCAGTTATTAGAAAATATTGAATAAACAATACATTAGCAAACGACCAAGTAAAGCGTAAAAACGCCAATCTGGTTCACACTTCTTAAAAAAGAATTAGTAAAATATATTTGCTGGGATTATTTCAAAGTTTAGTGCGAGCTTAAATAATTCCTGTCTTTGACATTGAAAAGATGGTAAACTTATTTAAATTTTGTTTCATACAGTAGTTTAGTAGAAAGTCGAATCCCGAAAAGCTAGCGAAAAGTCGAAAACGTCTTTTAATTTGTACAAAACTTGTAACCTAGGGGTTTTTGAGGTCGCCGATTAGGAATCCGAAGTTAAAATTACAAAAACCAAAATGGCGGATCTAATATGCCAGACGTATGTAGGAAAAATATTTGAATTAAGCTCATGTATTATTTTTAAATAATTGTTAATTACAAATTGGAAATAAAAATAAAGAAAATAAATTTTGAAAATCTAATAAAATTATAATATTTAAACAAATTTGTTCAAAAAATCTCAGTTTCTAGTTACTCATTGAACATGAAACATTTCGAAATTTATTGGAAGAACTAAAATAAAAAATAAAAAGTAAGAAATAAATCTGCATTTAATAAAATATATTTCCATAAATACAAAGTAAAAAATCCAAAATAGTAAGTACAAGTTAGACTAAACCGATTAGTCTTTTGTGTCGTAATCAGTCGATTCTGCTATAGAGATGTCAGTCATCAGTTTAACTAATAACTGCACTGCTTCTGGTGACAATGATTTTAATTTATTTTTAGGTAATTTTCTTAGGTTGTGAAATAAATGGATTTGATGTCACCAACAGGCGTAAAAAGACATCTTCCATGGTTTTTGTACGAGTACATTTTCGCGAGAAGTCATCTCGAAACTTTTTAATTCATTTATTGCAATACTCTTGGGCAGTTCAGACATTTGTCCGATCGGCAATAGTGAAGAAGCCATTACTTGTCTGCCATTAATTAAGATCTTGTGCACTGTAGTTGGCATAAAAAAACAGGGATATAATTGTTCAAATTCTCAAGCTAAGGTATATTCTTAAAACTTAATGAAATGAATTTCATAGCCACTCGAAATTGCCTGCAATATAACATGAAATCGTTTGATTACATTGTCATCTACTCCTGTTATAGAGGTAAAAATAGTCTAATTTTCAAAAAATCGCCGAGCAGTGTTTCCATCATTTGTGCTGCCAAATCCAAGCTTTGTTTTATCAACGATAAGTCCTAATTGTAGACGAAAACCTTTTTGTATATATTTTTTCAAATCTTTTTTTTTCTTTTCTTCAATGCTGCGCGCTTGCCACTTTTTTATGTCCAGTTTGTAAGATATATGCAAACAACACTCAAAAAACCGTATCCACGTATGTAGCGTAGACAATTCAAACTCTTTTTTTAATTTATTATAGCTGGCTCTCCAATTTAATATGAAATACACTGCTAAGTTAAAATACAACAGATTAACAATATAATAAGCTAACAGTAAATATTTAATTTATATAAAAACAGGGAAGAGTTGAGGAATTAGTGAAAAACACTTACCTCTATCATGAGTTTGCAGTTAAATTAAGTCCTGTGGTAATTTACGCTTAAGGCGTGTGTTGATGGCTTTTTCCCCGAAGTTGAACTTGGTAGCACTAGAACATAGAGCTAGGTTTTGGAAGAACTACACTGTAGTTTTTTGGATAAACTCAGTTATAATAGGAACACTAACTCCCAGTGTATTTAGGTATTGCTCACATACCATGGGCACTTGATAGCTATTCGTAGCACTTTGTTTTGCATTATTTGAAGCTTTTTTAACGATGTTTATGAAGAATTGCACCATATAGGGCAGGCGTAGGTAAGTAGAGGTCTAAGGATTTCTTTATAGAGAAGGACTATACATTCCGCACGAAGATTTGACTTCCGGTTGATAAGCGGGTATAGTGCTTCCTATCTGTTATGGCACTCGTTAAGTTTTTTGTTTATGTGTAATCCTCAGTTCAGCTTAGAGTGAAGATGTACTCCTAAGTACTTGTCTGCTTGATCCTTAGGATTCCAGTCTATTTTCTTATTTCTTAGTTGGATTTTTGGGAGAGTGTTATAGCGTTTGAATGCAAACATTTTAGTTTAGCACTTGCCAGGGTTGATTTTAATTTTCCATTTTGTGAACCATGCAGATATTATATTTGTGGAGTTTTGAACGAGTTCAATTGCAGTCTCGGGACGGGAACTTTGTACAATTATAGCCGTATCATCAGCGAACTTGGCTAGTGTAGAGGGAATTTATATTGGGATATCGTGAACATGCAGATTAAAAAGCGTGGGTCCCAAGATACTACCCTGCGCCTCTATAGATTTTAAGCTAGATAAGGTTGAGTTCACTCTGACTTGGAATGATCTGTTGTTGAGAAAGGATTGAATAGTTTTAATTAGGTAGAGTGGAATTTCTATAATTAGCAATTTGAAGAGAAGTTTATCATGCCAAACTTTATCGAAGGCTCTCTCCAGGTCGATGAATACAACGACTGTATATTGTTTGTTCTCAAATCCTATTTCTATTGTTTCAGTTATCCTAAGCAGTTGATGTGAGATTGAGTGAGCAGCTCTAAAACCAAATTGATGAGGGGGAACAATTTATTTTTGCTGGAGGTTATCTTGTAATCGGGTAAGTATTACCTTTTCCAAAAGCTTGGCCAAGGTTGGCAGGAGACTAATGGGTCCGTAACTATCCGGATTTTTCTTGGGTTTACCAGCTTTATAGATGGGTAGAATTATCGCGGTTTTCCATGAAGTCGGGAACTGTCCAATGCGTAGACAAGCATTAAAGATTGATGTTAAATATACTAGTGACTTAGTTGAAAGGTTCTGTAGCATGTCATTAGTGATAAGGTCAAAGCCAGGGGATTTGCGCTTAGGTAGTAGTTCGATGAGAGATTTAATTTCTTCAGGGGAGGTTGGGACTATTTCATCATTAGCTTGTGAATTTAGATTATCAATTGCGCTTTTCACTTGGGTTTCGATGAGTTCATCGTGTGCCTCATTATTTGGGGTGAACACTTGTTCGAGATGTGTTGATAGTATGTCCGCTTTTTCTTCTTCAATGGAGTATTTGTTGTTACGTGAAACCATTGGATAAATTACGTTCGGTTGTCTGAGGATCCTTTTGGCAGCGAAACACATGGAGGGGTCACCCGGTTGTATTGCTTCGAGATAGGAATTCTATTTCTGGATTCTGAGTGTATCTAGTTCGTGCTTAACTATATGACAGTGTTTTGAGGTAAGGGAGTCGGGTTCTCTGTCATTCCCTTCTATATCTATTCTTCTTTTGTATTAGGTCCAGTATATGAATGGGTGTTCTCATATTATCTGGTGCTTTTCTATGTCTCCAAGGTGTGGTTGATTCTTGTATACTTTCTTGTAAGACCGTAGTAAATTTTAAAACAGCATCGTCAATCTCCGATGGTAGATTCAGAGGTCCCGTCAGTTTCATCTTTTAGTTGAAAGTAGTCTCGAACGTGTCCCAGTCTGTTTTGTCACAAGCTAGTCTAAGCGCAGGAGGTATATTTTGAGGTATGCTTTGAAAGTTAATGACGACTGGAAAATGGTCGGAATCGAGTTCGGTATGTACTGTTTGGTACACAGGGATCAGAATATTTTTGTACAATATAACATCTAAGATGTCCGTGGCAGATAAATTGATTCCGTGGTCAACCATGATGTTATATAGTTTGATTCCATCCGGGTTGGTTGCTCTACATCCCCAGATGGTGTTTGTTGCGTTTAAGTCACCAAAGAACTAGAGTGGGCTTACCATGGTCGAATAATTTTCTAATTTCACCTTCAAGCAGTCGTTTGTTTGGCGGTTTGTAGGCAGAAATAATAATTAATGTGATATTATTTTGAACGGAGAGTTTGACAGCAACAGCTTCAATGTTGTGTAGGTCTTATAAAGAAGGAGGCGATGTCTAAGTTTCTTTTTAATTATTATTGCTACACCCCCTGATGCGATCACTGCTTCTCTATCTTTCCGATATACATAGTATCCCGGAATCCTAATCCTTTCTGTGCTAACGAAGTGAGTCTCGGTAATACACGCAATATCAACGTTGTGCCTTATTAAAAATATGATAAAGATTGATCGTTGGGATTTGAGACCATTGGCGTTCCAATTGGTTAAGGTTATATTATTTATTAGTAGGGAACTATTTAGATCCATTTATTAACAATGTAGGAAGTAGTGTTGTTATAAGTGGCGTTAATTTGTCTAAGTGTGGGATTAAGAATTCTACAATTTTCTGGACTATAATTGTTATGAGATCAGTTGATGCTTGCTGGTCCCTTGTGGGATTGGCGTTTAACTTGAAGGTGGGGCGACTAGAGGGTTGCGGCTCATTTGTCTGGATTTCCTGTCTAGTTTGTACTGTTTGAGAGTATGTTCTATTTGTTCTAAGGCTTGAATTTCTCGTTTGATTTTGTCGTACTCGTACAAAATAACTACAACCTTTATAGTTAGCCGGGTGCTTTTCTAAGCAGTTCACACATTGAGGGTCGACTCCAGGTCGTTTGGGGCAATCACTAAAGAGATGATCGCCAGTTTACTTAACACAGCGTGCTTTGGAATGGCAATAATTACGAGTATGGCCATATAATTGGCAACGTTTACATTGAGGGATTTCTTTAGATTTTTTTCGTAGCTCCACTTATACAATACAGTGGAACAGCTTTGTTAAATTGAAAATTTCCTTCCCCTCTTGCGTGTCGCTAAGATCGACTGCGCAAAGTGGGATCGGATATATATTTTTGTACAGGGTACTTTAGCGCAGTTAATTCCTGTTGTATTTCATTTTCTGTAAGAGAAACAGGGAGATTTCGAATAATTACAGATAAATTATTTACTTCAGAGTTTTTGAACGTGTGGTAGCTTAAATTATTATCGGTATAATGCTCAGTCATTACCCGATAATCGTCCATGCTAGATAGATTTACTCTTAACTGCTTGTTTCGAATTACTGTGGAGAATTCTTTCGTGGCCTTTTCCTTGAGATCAAAAATGATTTCTCGGAAGTTCAATTTATCCGCATTGTGAAGGTAAATTGGCGGGATTTTGATTTGTTTTTCTTTATCTTTGTTATCTTCAGGTTGTTGCGAAGTAGATCAGATGTTTCCATAGAGTTTATTGCTGCGGCGAGTTTTCCTTGATAAATTATTTTATTAACATTCTCGATTTGTTTTTCAGTTACAAGAAATTTGTTTTTGACTATTAATGTTTCGGGTTCAAATAAATACTTTTTATTTGATTCAGTTACAGGTGGAGATAGTTCTGAACTGTTTCGGTTACTCATCTTGATAGGGAACCCCTCCGAAGGGGTTCTTGAAGCTGATGGGTATGATTAACGATCAGAATGTACTTAATTTATGATATAAGTTAAAATAGAATACAAAATTTACCAGAGGTTGAGGCGGATAACCTCGTGGTTATCACTCTCGATAAAGTTGCACTTGCACAGTCTAGCACTTGTTTACGCTTCGTATGAATGAATTCAAACTGTAAATTACCTTCGATGACTTTTTGTAGAATTGTATCAATATTATTAAATTCTTTTGATGTTGCTTGACATAAATAACAACGTTAAGTAGATAAAGTACTAGTGATTGCGTTGCAAACTTTACCATCTATCATTGTTAGAGCTAGTTTGTAAGATATAGTTATTTCTTTACGTCTTTAATTGTTTCAAAAGAGACAAGTTTACTCTATTGTTCTATAATGTAATCTACTTCATTAACAGTTGATTCTTATAGGTCTGCAAAATTGAGAAGATGAAAATCTCGGATTTTTCCACACAATAATTTCTGCATTTGTCACTTAATTAATAGATACGAGCTGTAGTGGTACTAGCGAAGTGAAAAATATATTCGAATCTCACTTCCGTCATCGTCACTAAATTTTTGTTTGTAAATATATACTTTGACCAGAGCTGCCACCACAACCGCATTTGCAAATCAAATTTAAGTTACGAACATTTTGAGATGCTAATCTCTTAATAACTTCCATTTGAGTCAATAATATTCGTTCAACTGTATGATCTAATAAGAACTGTAGTTTTACTTCAGCACTGCATTCGGTTATAGTAATACTTGATTTAGGTAGATAACATGTACGCTTAGCTTCTGATACTTTTTTATATGGCGGGTACAACTTACAATTATTTTCTTTGCTTATAGTTCGTAGTCCCTGATATTGACTTTTTAACTATTTCTGTACAGTTACAAGCGAAAGAGCGAAGTAACCGGATAGAATGCTTTCTGGAATAAATTCTAACGATCTTCTGTACTTTTTGGCTTTTGATGGACTACTCAATGTCACATCGTTAACAACTTTCGCAGCATACAATTTTGGGGAGACTCGAAGACTCATTTAAAGTAGCAAAACTCAGTTCTTCAACACTTTTCTGTGAACAAAAATCTTCGGTTTTCCTTCGCCTTGTTCTATCACTGGAACTTGCGAATTCTAAGGAAGGAGGACCAGGATACGGGTTTTTGACATTTCAAAGATTTAATTTTGAAAGAAACAAATACGCTTAGCCATTCATCAATTTATCAAAAAAATCTTTCTTCTTTTCTTTGGACTTCTCGCCACTTTATTCTAAAGTTGCACAATAATTTGCGTATGATTGATTTTACATTTTCTGCTAACGTAAACGAACATTGCAATTAATCGGACATCACCTCCTCAATTTTTTCAAATTCTACGCTCACACGATTATTTAAATATTTTCCGATTAAAAGAAGAATTTCCTTTCTTGATAACCCAATTTCATTATTAGCGGATTCTGAAACATTAAAATATAATACTATTAATGATATGAATTACATGTAATTTTTACTTATTTATGAGAAAGTGTTTATAATTTTAAGTGTACTTTTAAACTTTAAACAATAAGAAAAAATATATACATAATGATTTAGATTTTTTTAAATTTCCTAAATAGAAACTTTATTTTTCGACTTTTGGCCAGCTTTTCGGGATTTGGAACCACTGTGCAGCTTATGAAAAAATTTTTCCAACACACTCGTTGTTGCCAGTTTTTTAAACGTAGTCTAAATTATTCTGAAAATTCTTCAAAGGATAACATTGTAACTGCAAACTACTTCTTCTACTATCTACTTCCATGTTTGTTTATTTTTAGCCAGCCTTTTTAATTTAGTGTAACTGCTGCACGACATACTTTCTTTGTTCTGGTCTGTTTCGTACACTTCGTCCATCGACTGCTCCTTTTATTATAGTCTTCAAGATCCCTCCTCTGTTTAAGGTATGCCTCATTAACCTATCTATTTTTTTAATCTATAAGTCTACACTACTTCTTTGTTTTTTCTGTCTACTCAGCTCACCTTTCTATGCGTCACCAGATTTCGAAAGTTTCTTTCAAGTATCTTTTTTTTACTAGCGGGATCTTCCATGTTTTATGCGTGTTGTAATACACACAAATATTTTATCAGCTGTTTTTCCTAGTTAGTGAGATTTCATTTGGTATTAGTAATCTTTCCTTATTGGGAGATAACACCTTAACTTATTGCAGCCTTTGTGCAATTTCTGTTTTAAATTTTCCGTCTTTTTTGTAATATCCCTTAGGTAACAGAATTATTCTGTTTTCTTCATTATATGTCCGTTTAATCCAAATTGTCTATGCCCCTGTCTGTTTCCTTTACGTACTATCGCCTTTGTTTATGATTTATTTTTACCTCATATTCTTTTATAAGTGTTGCTCATTTCATAAAGCACTATTTCAAGAACCCTTCTACTATAGCGATATTATCCACACAGCTACAAACTTTTGTGTTCCTTTTTGTGTTCTGATTCTTGTTTATTTTCTTTTCAATTTAATCAGTGTATCTTCTATATATTTATAATCCGCTCCTCTTTATTTTGGATATTTTGTGTGCTTTTTTCAAGTTTATTATTGCTTCCTGTTTTCTGAATAGAAATTTTATAACTTTTCTATCTCAATATTTAATACCTGTTCTACTCATAATCCCCAAAAGTCTTCTCTCACATCGAAAAATACGATGTATGTATGTTTTCCTTTACTCGTTTCCTTTTTTACTATTAGTTTCTTTTATATCCAAACTGAAAATCTGTAAGTTGTCTTTCTATTAACTTGCTTATTCTTCTTTATATAATTTGTGTTAATATTTTCGATGACTGTAGTATTAGACTAAATATCCGATAATTTCCACGTTTATTTACACTTTTTTCAAAATATTATTATGTTAACAGTAAAGCTTTCTTATACCATTTCTGTTTTACATATCTTTTATATACAATTTCAGAGGGAGTCTGTTGTAAATATTTGGATTTAATGGTTTTCAGATATTGTACTATATCATCATGTTCTCCATACATTTACTGTATATACTATCGTATCTTTTCTTTATCTTTGAATTTTAATTTATCTTATAGTTGTTTCTCCTTCTTTCTATTATCTTACAATTGTTCAAGATATTGTTTCTACTTTTTGTGATTTTCGTTGTTCCAGCAAAGTTTTCTTGTTTGTATATAGTTCCATTGACAATTTTTTATTTCTTCCTAATTTCCCCATATATTCTTTCTATTACTTTCTTGCATTTGATAGTGGACACATAAACTTAAATTATTATAGTGCTTTCTGCTTAATTGTTATATTTATCAATATTGTCCTGTCCTTCATTGTGACTATTTTGAGTCCTGCGTTACATACATCCTCGTCTTGTGGCTACTTAATTTCACTCGGTCCAAATATACTTGGTTTGTTTTCTCTCATTTTGTGTTTTATGTTTTCGAATTTCCTGTGGTGTTCTAGCTGGAACAGTTACAATATTTAACTTTGTAAGATTCTATTGTAGTATGTTAACTTTTGTAGAAAATACTGCGACAGGTACAGGTACAGGTACAGGTACAGTAATACACCAAAATACATTCCACCAAATGCAGGTGTATTGCAGTTACAAAACTGTAGAATAGAATGAATAACTATAGTGGCTCCTTCATCAAAAATATTTGCATCAAATAAGATTATATCTGGTACATATATAGCCTTTACACGGATAAGTTTAAATAAGTCGAACATGCCTTTTGTAAATTCAAGCCTGAACCACCGATGATTTATATGCTACAGAATATATGTCAAACTTAGTTAGAAATACTGAAACTAACTACAAGAAAAAGTTAAGTTATAAACCAAATGTATGATTAATGAAAAATAAAGGTCTACAAAGCATAGTGTACAACATTCTAGTTAACCAAAGGGTGGTAGTGCGATTGTTCTTGGGGAATCTTTTAACCACTTTAATGAACACCATTTGCAACGAAATAAACATTCAACTCAACATTTTACTATGTCAACTACAATAGAATTAATGACTGATAGAAGATTATTGTCCGCGCACACGGCTCAGATAACTGCAAAGTCCCTGTTGTGGCCGAATCGTGCCTTTTTCATTTTAGTTTAAATTGAGGATTTATTCGCTCTCTGTTTCAAAATATATACATTACCGGGTAAGTTAACTTCTAAATTCAGCTTTAAAATGTTTGACCATGCTGCCAGCTCTTATCAGCGCTATCACAGCGAACTGGCGTGAAAGAAGACATGTTTCTTGCTTCGCAAAGTCCATCTGCCTTGTATGGGATCTACCATAACGCTGTAAAACCGCATTTGCATTCCAGTATTAGATTTTGCATACTCGTCCACCCACTCTGTATTGCATCCACCAGCCCGCTGTAAAACAGCATTTTTGTTTAACCCGCTTACGCCCTGAATGTGCCTTTGGCAAAGCCGTCCTTTTGTCTGCTGTCTCCGAGCCTAAAACCAACGCCGAGACCAAGAACAAACGCTTTCAGATCTTCCCATTTACTTGTAAAGAACGCAAGCGACAGGTGCATAGCATACCTTTTTTCTATAAATGGGTCCATTTATGGAAAAATGAGGGAGACATTAAGAAAAACCTGTGCCCGGAGGCGAGGAAGACTGAGCAAAGCGTTGCTTCTCTGCTGTGTCGCTAGTTTCGTCGCTCGGCCGTCTACGTTGCCGGGCTATCAGCATTGTCAAACAGCCTCTTGTCCAGTCGGCTGCACCAGGCCTTGCCACCGCCGCTGACGCCAGCGTTGCTTGACTAGCTCAACTCGGCTGCCCGCTCCGCCAACGACGTTGGGCTAAACCTTAGCGTTAAGTTGGAGTAAGTTGGATTAAGTTACGAATAGTATGCGTTAGTTTTGATAATGCGATTTCGTTTGTCTTTTCTCTATCTATTTTTGCAACCAGAGCACGTTTTTTTTGTACGTTTTTTTTTACAATCTCGTAGTCAATCTTATTGAAAACTTATTGAAGGTGGCGATCTAAGCGCTAAACAAGTTAACCCAACCACGACCAAAAACATAAAACTGAAGAAGCAACCGATGAGAAAATTTACGTTTATAATTTACTAGATAAGCTTGCTCACTGTTCTTGTTACCGGGTTTGTTAGACATCCTAATTTCAAGAAAGTTATATTAAGCCTAAAAGAAAGATGAACTTTTATTCAGATTAATCAGCTCTCATTTTGAATTTGTGAGGAGATAATTAGGAAAGCGACTCGGTTATACTGATGCACAAAACTATTGACTAAGTTTTAGACTTAATTTTTAAGAAAGCTTCATCCTAAATGCCAGTTTAAAATAAACTAAAAAGTTTAACGTTTATGTAAGTATCAATCTACATTAACACAATGAAATTATCCACATGTCCAAAAAGAAAAATTCACAATTTATCAAACAAATTGTTATTTACGACAAAGATCCTGTATCTTAAATATGACAGATTTTATTGGAAAAATTTAGTATTGCTATAACAGCATAATAATATGCTTTAGATGTCTTCTTCTTCTTCTACTCTTATATAGGCTAATAGCCTGTTTCTAACTACACATTTCGTGTAGTACTATGACTTAGATGTAGGACTATAAATATAAAATTCAAAGATTTCAAGTTTAAAGCATTAATACTTAAAGCACTAAGAAAAAGTAATCAAAAACTCCAGGTCGTATTGGATAAATTAGGAAAATAAGTCAAGAAAATGGGACTTGTGATTAATGGACATAAAAAAATATGTGGTGTAAATCGGCAACGATCTGGAAATAAGTGTAAATTTAAAAATAGTGATTAAAGATGGCATAGTCTACAATTTTAAAATATTAGAAAATTTTGGATGCCTAGCGACAATGGTTAACAGAAAATCAACCACAAATAAAGAAATACAGCAAATAATAACGTCAGAAAACCGCCCCTTACATTCGCTTAGTAAATTATTAAGCAAAAAAGCAGCATCAAAAAAATTAAAAATAGGAATTTACAAAACGATTATAAGACCGAATGTAACATTTGGATGTGAGTTGTGGATTTTAGTAGCAATAAAACGAAATGTGTTAGATGTATGGAAGAGAATAGTTTTAAGGAAAATATTTAGTTACAAAATAAATTATGTGTGGGTGGAACGAACTAATCAAGAACTAGGAGAGTAATTCGAGCATAATAGGAGTTGTAGTATCTCAGAATTTGAAATGAGTGAAACATATAGTGAGGATGACGTAGGATAGAGCAGCAAAACGGATTACACTATCGGAGAGCTGAGGAAAAAATACGTCGATTCTAAGTCTTCATTATTTTTCTCAAGTGTATTACAATGCCGCAATCGTAAGCTGAAAAGTGAATGTATTGGCGCTCGCGCGCTGCGCTAGGAGGGTTGACGTGAAACGCCCCACATATATTTAAAGCATTTAAAAATAAACCTGCAAAGCTTGCAACGCATAGCGAAGTGGCGAAGCAGTCTCCCAAATTTGAGAACCCTCTAGTTTGTAGGTTTAAAAGCAAATTCATGGAATGATCAAAACGCAATTACTCTATAGGAATCCATTTAAACCACAACACAATTTGTTTAGTCTGACTCACCAACTTTCTACTTCACAGTTTTAACATCATTTCATCATTCATAATTTTCTGAAATATTTCTTAAAGCTTTGACTTAATTTTTCTTTGGCCAAATTACACAGCTCGGCTTGTGGTCACTACAATAGGATTCATAAATCCACGCAATCACATCACCACTGTTCGAGAAACAGCAGTCAATATGACTTTTGTGGTCACAAGTAGGAGTATTTAAATCTATTTTTGACTCAAAATGGTACTTGTGAAATAGCTCCCATAATTTGCTTCCATTCTGAGACATTGGTGTCTCCGAGGACAATGGTTCTGCTTCCGACGTTTTCAATTAACTTTGTTTCAAGCAATCCAAGGAATGGATTCTTTGAGAAGTCTTTGTGCCTATATATTACAACTACACGGACATCACCAGCACTAAAAACCAGAAGCTGACAATTTCCCCCATTGTTTCCCATTTCCTTATAATAGGTTGGAGGAGGCAACCTGACTGACTTTATGAGAAGCAGCATTCCTTCCGAGTTTCGCTTTTTTCCTCCAGGACACACTGATTTGTGGAGAGTCTGAAAACCTCTCATTTCCACATTGTCGTCTTCAGTAACACATGGTTCCACAAACGCCATGAAAGTTGCTGCCATGGCAAACTGGTCTGCTGGAATGTCGCTAATTTTCTCCACAATTGAATGAATATTTTGGTAGAACAACAGTTCATAAATTTCTTCATAGTTTTGGAGGAATTGGAACGGAAACTCTAAAATTAGTTGATGGAACTCTTCGACAGCCTTAGATACGGGATCGTTTTTCTTTGTAGGGCGAGGAGGCAGAAAATCACCGTCAATGAAGAGTCCACCAAGAGTAGTGGCTCTGCTGCATGCTACATAAATCAACTTACGGTAGTTGTTCATTGTAGGCTTGAGACCTTCAACCGACACGACAACGTTTTGGAGCGGCGATTCCTGTGATTTGTGAATTGTCATTCCATTCGCAGCAACGAGTGGAATTTGGCGACGAATCACTTCAAGATTTTTTCCCCTTACAACACTTAGATTTCGCTTGACTCTTGAAATTCGGACGAAGTTTTCAGGAATATGTTTAGCCGCTTGAAGAGTTCTTGTCATCAGGCGGACCGAGGCGCCAATTAGAGGATGCTCAAACTCCATTCAGGCGTGCTGAGGAATCTGCTGATTATTTGATGCTGTTGAATAATCAATTCTACGCAAAATTCTTGTTGCTCCATTAAATAATCCGTCCTGAACATCCACGTTTGTGGAAACAAAATACACGCCGCCTATCTTGAGAAACGTCTCGTATGGAAGATCGTCAGATTTCTGCAGATTTTTGCGTATTCCAACATGTTCCGCTTGTCCATTTCAGAACCACTGCCTAAAATTTAAAACATGAATAATTATTATATGTTACACTAGTTTTATAAAAGATCAAAGATATAACATTCCATGTCCAATTGTTGAATTATATACTTACGTTACACTTTGTAGTGAGCAATAGCCAACGCTCCTTCTGTTGGAAGATTTGAGTGAACTTTATTATTATGCTCTTTACAAGCTGCCACGGTTGCAAAAAGCCAGATAGTTCCGTCTGGAGGTTGGTTGTCTTCCGTTATTTTACGAGACTTGATTAGTTCAATGTCCTCCTTATCCATAATGCCTTCTGCCATATTGTTGAGAGCTTTGCAAAATTCTTCTTCTCCTCTTTGGCGCATAATTAGATCAAGTTCGTAAAACTCAAACTTGTTCCACAATGGGTTGTCGACAGCATCAGTTGCCAGTGAAAGATGTTTAGGTGGTAAAAAAGCAAACGATCACATTATTGAAGGCAACTGTCGAAGGTGACCAACAACGATGTCAGGTTTTCCACCAAAGTCTCTGTCACAGCCAAAAATTTGTTGGAGTCTAGCGTCGATGTCGTATAGCTGACAAACGCTAACCATGAAAATTTCATCAATCAGGAATAGTTTGATATGTTGTAATTTAACCCGTAGGCTGTTTAAGATACTTTCTTCAAATGGTCTTGCTTTACCGGGAGACTGAGTGGGTAGCAGTCGGAATGTAGAATGAAGCGTCATTCCAAACACGTCGAAGGCCTTTCCTGTAGGTGCTGATACTAGGACACATATGTCATCGGGATGACGGGTCTTTGATGGATCTTTGTAACTTAAATAGGTTTCAATGATTTCCGTTACTACACGGCTCTTGCCAACTCCTGCTCCTCCACTTAAAAAGTAGTAAAACGGCTCGTCACTGATTTTCATTTTGTGCAGAACTGTCAAAACAAATCTACGCTGCTTGTCATTTAGTGACCGCATCAGTTCGCGGTAGCTGGCCTCGTCAATCAAATTTGGAGGACGAAAAGCCTCCGCCCGAGAAGTACGCTTTTCTCTTAACAAATCACTCTCCACTTCGCCGTCCAGAAATCCCATGTCGTTTTCAACACATGGATCCGCCTCCGCTTCTTCGGCATAATTCACTAGCCTTTCTATTTACTCCTAATCTAGGGTTTTATCAAAGTAATAAGGCTTCGAATTTTCATTTATGAGAGCCATATTTTCATTTGCCATCTCTTTGGCGGTCTCATTACGGAGTTTATTTTCGTCTCGCCACAAAACAAAGAGCATCAACTGTTCACGCCAGTAGTTTCCAGTGTCATCACCCTTTCTGAAATGTCCATACCGAAGAATTTTTTGAACGGTTCTTTGTCGCATTCTTCCACTGCCATCTTTCAATTCAAATCGAGGCTTCCTTCTAGAACTTGGTTGAGGTAAGTTGCCTAACAATAAAATTAAACTGTATAAGGATACTAGGGACCATTTATTGATTTCAGCAAAGTTTTCCAAGGTAATAAACTTACATAATCGTGAAGGGCCTGGTTGTGGTTCTTTAGGCATTGTCGCTACAAATGAAATAAGAAAAGTGTTACGTAATATAGAATACTTTTCCTTTTAATTTTATTTTTGAAGTTTGAACTATTTTTCCAACGAATTGTCGCAATGGTCTGTGGTTTGGATAAAAGATAGATGATGACCTGCTTGATAGCCCTGCCACATCTCGCGGTTAGGTGTCAACAGGAAACCTAAGATATTTTATTAACGAATTAAGTTACAAGCCTATGACTTGGAGGAAAGCAAGATGATGACCTACCAAACAGCCCTGTCAAATCTGACGGTTAGATCTCAACAGGAAGTTTAAATTTTGGTGTCAGACTTACCTTGTTTTGATTTTTCAAACTCATACCAGGTAGCAAAGTCGACCAGGCACAGATCTTCCAAGTCATCTGACCGTTGCGCGTAGTGTTCCAAAAGTCCTTTGGTTACGATATCAGTGCTTCCTTCCTCTAAAGATTCCAGTTCTTCTTTCGATTTGAGCATTCTGACTCGTTCTTCCGAGGGTGACGTACTGACATACACAACATCCCTGCTACATTTGGTATTTACAAATTCGAGTAGAAAGGTGACAGCTTCCTGTGCCGACATTTCGTTACCCGTGATAAGAATCTTTGCATATTTTTTTCAGTTTTTCTTTAACTGTCAGGTTTCCCTTCTTTGCATCGTTTGTTTGCAGCTTTCAAAAGTTTCGGGACACCACTTTCCGCTTTTAGGATGTATCCCACACAGTATCTGACACAAGCATAAGCGTCCGTTACAAATTGAATGTGAATATTAGCTTCCCATTCTTGCAACAGTCTTCTGTTATACTGGTTGACGAGGATTGCGTCCGTTTCTCTTTTCAAAAATGGAGTGACACGTTTGATTGTACTTCAAACTGCAGTAATGTACTCCTCCCGCGTCAAGTTTAAGGAAGCCAAGAATTGTGGAAATGGAATTCTTTCACGGAAGTTCTTAGACATCTCAATCAGTCTCTCGTGTAGTTGTCTATAATTTACTCTTGCCTTTTTTAACATTTCAATGTCATAACCTTGTGGAAACGGTTATAGGATGCATGTTCCGTCCATTGGCGGTTTGGGAAATCCAGAACGGCATGTTCTTTTATTTTTTTGATTTTTGTAGCAAGTTAGAGAGTGATTGTGCAGCTGGTAAGCAATTAACTTTTCCATGCTTTCATATTCATCTCTCTCGCAGGTTATGAATTTGTCGATAAATTCTGTACATTTTTCGTGAGAGTCACGATCATCTTCATTCAAGTGTGGTGCATCTTCCAACCAGTATAGTCCATGGATGTGTGGCGAACCACGCATTTGAAACCCCATTCTTGTGAAATAATCAGTGACTTGATTCGGCTCAACTATTCCATTTCTCTTCAAAATTAGGCGAGTTAGTATTGCTCTATAGCGGTGGCAAAGTGGGACATGCATGCGACTGGATCTTTTCTGATCATTTCATAAATCTCTGGATATGGAAGAGTGGCTGCTTGATCTGGTGTGATACCTTCATCATGGAGAATCTTTTTCAGCATGACGGCAAGCTCAATCCACTTTGTTTCTGCAGCCGACAAAGTTACGAAAAAGGTACATTTGCCATACTGTCTCATCATTGCCATGACATCCTTTGTCTTTTGCTGCTAGTATGGAGGAGAAGATCTAATATTTTTGAAGACGGAATAACCTTCGTCTTTGCTGACCAGTGTCCTGATAGTCTCTGGCTGACGAACATCCTTTGGAGTAAGGGCATTATTCCCAACCGTTTTTCTCAGCAAAATTTGCAGGACGTCATACACCTTCTCAATCCTCGATTTGTTGGAGGCAAAAAAGAGATGTTCGATGGTGCATGCTCTTCTATCATACATTCTCAGCTCTGACTTGACAATGTAGGTATACGAGACGTGAACACCCTTCTTATAATGTCGAAATTCACCGCAGTATATAATAGGGAAGGACTTTTCTCCGTGCGTAAATCTTCGTAGAGAGGAATAGGAACATTTCCCTCACCGGGAGCAATGGCAACGCTGATCAGTTCTCTGTCGCTGAAGATGAAAGTGTGTTCAGCTGAAATATTTGGAAGAGTGTCGTCCGGATCAATTACAAATTCCAGCAAATCATCTAAAATATCAAAAAATTATGCTTTATACATTAATAATCAAAAAATATATTAGTGTTTGTTGTACGTAATTACCTTCTGAGTGCTGTGCCCAGGCTTCTGAAAGGCCAATGTTATCGTTCTTATATGCTGGAGTATTGATAAGAAACTTTGCAGCTTGATACACAGCAAAAGGTCCCATTTTTTCGTACATGTAAGGCGTCTCATCTCGCATGCGTTTCATCAATTTTACTTGAACAATAGATGTTCCTTCAAATCCTCTTGGGAGTACGTTTGCTACTACATCCAAATCATTTTCAATGTTAACAACACAGCCTCGGAGTGTTGATTACTTCTCTGTTCCTACCAATCGAATATTGATAAAGGGTAGCCTTGGAGACACTAAACATTCTCCCAGCGGAGTTAAATTTTTTAGTTTAGGCAGTTGTGGAGGGGATGTGAAACCGTTTGAGAGTGCGAGTTTGGGTATCTTCCCAGCTCTAACAGAGGAAGTGCATGTACGACATAATTTATGAGGATTTTGCTTAAAACAGTCAATTTTATCTGCTTTTTCTGTTGACTGGTTTCCTAATTTGGATGTAGGAGTCACTGTGGTCATGGCATCTTCGTATCCTAATAATCCACAACAGGAGCAGATAATTGATAGAGCTGCCCATTTCTTTTCCTGATATTCTTGTCGTAGTACAGCAAAGGATTTGTTCTTTTTGCTGTTGTGTCCCTTGCTTGTTCCGCTGCTCTGATAGCCGGGTTCTGCCTGGCAACTTGATGGGCAGAAGTGTTCCTTGCTTGTTCCGCTGCTCTGATAGCCGGGTTTTGCCTGACAACTTGATGGGCAGAAGTGTTTCTTGCTTGTTCCTCTTGACGAAACTCAGGATCCTCCCTTAACAGTCGCTTCCTCTCGCGGTCATCGCTCCGTTTTTGGCTCTCCGATTTCTTTTTTCTTTTCCCCGTCTTAAAATTTTAAAAAATAAATTACGGCGATATTTAAAAATATTAAGCGCATAATGTACTTGATTACTCAAGCGCGGGATGTACTCGGTTACTTTAGTCAGGAATGTATTTGTTTACTTAAATCAGGAATGTACTTGTTTACTCGAGCGTTGCATTCGCTTGTTCACTCCAGTGTTATGTGCCAGAAAAATATGCTGTTAGTCTGACAGCGGTAATGTACAATTGAAGATATTTAAAGTCGTATTCGGCTTCATCACAAAGGGTAGGTTCATGTTTTTTCCTTTGCAGTAGTCTTTGAAATCACGTCACCATTATAAAGCCACTTAGTACTTTCAATTTTAAAAGCAACACCACATTTAGCTTTATTTCGTGGAGTAGATACATTTTGATATCCCACAAGCTGTGTCTACCATTGAAATAATTTTTGAAATCGCGTTTGCGGGTTAAAGGTCACGTAGTATTTCAAAGTTTTATGTTTAAATTAATCAGTGTTCAAAGACGAGTTGAATGATATGCTACATGTCCTATGTTGCTATTTTGAAAATTTAAATCGTAAAGGTTACTAACGCTGACCTTTGACCAATCAGTTTCCAAATCACTAGCAAACAAGCCTTTTGGTCACCTGTCGATTGGTGGAAACAGACTTTGGAAATTCCCAGCCCTTCTCGAGTTGTTGCTTGGACGGACGGACGGACGGACGGACGGACAGACAACTTGAAGTTAGTAAGTGACTCCGCTTCGCTTCGCCATTTAATAATTGGTAGTACAATTGTTTTCTCCTAATTAATCTTTTTTTAGAAAGACCAAATTAGATATATTTTTATTCAATGTTTGTGTACACCGTACAGCGCTACAAATGATTTATTTAGTGTAACACGTGTGGATAACCGACTAAAGTTCGTTATTAGAGATAAAACTTTTATCTAGTACTGCCTCGCTTAGTGGTTGAGCGTAAGATTTTGTGAATATAGAGCGAGAAGCACTAAGGTGTACTTGAAAGTTTTTAATGTGGTAGCAGTATAACACCCACGTATGTGATAATACGCCGCGTTGTTGAATATGTTGGCGGAGTTCCTTACTTATAGCAAAGTTTACTAGTAATGGTCTCACGCTTTAAAAAAATTTCATTTTTCTAAGAGCCCTGGGGGCGGGAGTTTGAGGCGTTTTGGAAAGTGGATTTTTAATGTGTGCTGTTTGGTATATCTTTTCCTGTTTTGTGACAGAATCATGATTTTTTTAACGAGACACTCAAAAGTGTCTTCGGACCCACGCTAAACAACTGCAGAAACTGTTGGCATACTTGTACTCCCTTTTGCTTCTGCTGAGAAATAAAAGTATGGATTATCCCTTATGCACTGGCCTTTATCAGTTTCAAGTCTTTGTGCATGATGGTGTACGAAAGTATCACGAGACAGATTTGTTGCATCCGTCAGTGTATTGAATGTGACTTGCCGGTTTGTCATTATCAAGTTAATGTATGACTTGCGTATTTATCAGGCACTTATTATTTCAGGCTTTCTCAGTACAGCCTCTGTTACAGTTAAATATATTTTTGCAACTCCATGGTTCTTTCCCACACACGGGTAATAACTTTGTTTGGTTATCCAGCAGTTATCATGTCCGCTATCTTTCTATGCTCATGATTGTTTACATTCGTGGTTATTCTCTTTCTTCATAATTGCACTAACAGAACTGTATTCACTATATTTCCTTTTTTTTGTGTTCTACCAACGCTTTTTGGTGATATCACAGGATACTATAGTTTGCCTTTACATACACACTGAGTATGCATTTTAATCTGCGACATAACCGGTGCTTCCAGAGAAGTGCCGATAATTTTTGAACGCCCTAAATATTTTACCATTAAATTATTAATAAAGGATGTATAAAAAATAACAAAAAGTATTCCGAATTAAGTTTACAAATTAATGTATAAGTTTTCGGCAATATTTTTTTCCAATTATTTCCATAAATAAGACATTCATTGGTAACAACGTTTTAAGTAACTTTTGTAACTACATTTTTTTTTTCAAAAAAGTTCTATTCAAGTACAAGAAATGTGTGTTATTTAGTCTCCCGATGTCGTTCTGAATAAAAATGGCCTTAGAAGTGTTTCCATGTGAACTCACTAGGTGCTGCTCACTAGGTTGTGCCTACTGTCTGGCTTGTTTGCGCATTTGGTTTCGAGAGAGCAGACATTTAGTGCAAGATGATCTCAAAGTAGGCTGCCTGTCACTATTATACAACACTGTAAATGTGAAACGTCGAAGATAGTTACTGCAAGAAGACCTTTTATGTTACTGTGCGAACAATATCAAAAGAGGCGAGTGGTGCAAAAATAGTGTATCACAGACTGACCGAGGAACTAGACGAACAATTGCTGCTGAACTGTTGGAAATGGCCAGAACTGATCCCAAACTTGTGTTAAACACTATTTATGAAGATCAAAGTTAATATTACCAGTATGATCCTCAAACAAAGTGCCAAAGCTCCAAATTGGGAGGTCATAATTTATCATCCTCAAAAAGTGATGCAACAAACTTTGCTAGACAAAGTCAGGTTGACCCAATTTTCTGCAGCTGGAGGTTTGATGCACCATGAATATTTACGTGAACGACAAACGATAAATCAAAACTTTTACATTGATGTGTCGAATTTCCTATTTTGTAGATATATAGACATGGATTATTATTGCACACCAATGCAAGGATCTATATCAGTTTAGAAATACTTGGCTAAATATTACATCCTTGCTCTACTAAATTTTCCATATTCACCCGACCTGTTGCTGTGTGATTTTTGTTTCCCCGCGTGAAAAGGGGAAGCGCCATGAAGGCATTGCAGTAACCCCAACGGCCGCGACAGATTTCTTAGTTTGTTTTTGTGACTTTCAGAAATGGTAGCAGGTGGGAGGGTGCTTTGTCAAAACCTAGAACCTATTGATTGGTTGATAACTTGAATTAATTATTTCTTAAGAACCTAGACCTTTATTACATAACTATAAAGCAGATTTAGATACAAACGGAGCAGCTGTACTCCTCATAAGTTGTAGGAAGCAACCGTTTATTTTATCACCGGCAATAAGTAATACCAATTATTACTTATCACAAGAACATCTAGTTAATCCACTTGCTCCGTATACATCACAGACTTCAAATACTACTCACTATTACTATCGCATGTCTTCTACTGGTGATGATAAAATCCATGAGCAAGATCTCGACAAATATCCATGGCGAAAAGTCAAACAAGCAAATAAAAGAAGAATACACATCCCTAACAGTCACAATATTACTCTAATTAATAAATTCAGCCAAATAAATGAAATAGAGATCGAAACATCCAACAACAAACAAGCAAACAATAGAATTCCAAAACCTTCTCTAATATAGCTGAAATTGAACAATACTAAAAATTTTATCTTACAATACGATAGTATACATGCGTGAGTACAACAAAATTTATCACACATACCAACTGAAGCAAAACCGAGCATTCAGAATCGTCATCAAAAATCCGCATCATACAACAGATACAAACGAAATCAAACAAAAACTAAATACCAAAGGAAACAAAGTCAAAAACAACTTAAATGTAAAAAGTAGAGCAACCAAGGAGCCACTAAATATGAATTTCGTCAATCTAGAACCGGCCAATAACAATAAAGATATTAATAAAATAACTACATTGTAAAACCAAATAATTGCAATAGAACCGCCCAAAAAGACCATTATACAAAGCATGCGTTGTCAACAATACGGGCACACAAAAGCTTACTACAACAAACCATTTATTTGTGTAAAATGTAGAGGCCCGCATAACACAACCAACTGCAAGAAAAGTAAAGAAGTTCTAGCCAAATGCGCATTGTGTGGAGGCGCCCACGCAACAATTTACATGAGCTGCAAATTCCATCATAAATTTTTGAAAAAGTGCAATAACGCAAACAACAGACTAAATATTTAGCAAAATATAATAACAGCCGCAACACCACCAAACCGGACTCAAACACCTCATGTGCAACAAAATGTTAATTATGCGAATGCAGTAAAATGTACCAGAACAAGTAGATACATCTTAAACTCGAATGTACACACATCAGGCAATGAACAATATGAAGTCAAAATTTCTTCCATTATGAGAAAATTATTAGAAGAATTTAAGTCTATGTTCCAGCAACTAACCCAACATAATAACATGGTGTTGAACATGCTCTCAACGTTGGTCAACAAAATTCACTAAAATTGTAAAAATAGCCCAGTGTAATGCCAACAGCCTTCTACAGCACAAATAGGAAATTGAAGTATTTTTTCATAACAACTTTATAGATATACTGCTAATAGGAAAAACTCACTTCACAAATAGATCCTATTTTAAAATACTTACCTACTTACTTATTAGCCTACCGATTCCAACAAAACTCCCGACCTACTGGATCTTTTCATAAGGAATGGCATCTCATCACCCTACATGTATGTTGTCCCTAGCTCGGATCATCCCCCAATAATCGTGACTATCAACTCTTGTGTCATACATAAAAAGCAGATTGTCAGATTAGATAATAAAAAAACTAATTAGGAAGCATACCAAAATTATATCCAAGAAAGCATAAACTTAAATGTTAGCATAAAAACGGAAGAAATTGATGAAGCATTAAACAAATATATCAATATCCTTAAGGAAGCTGCCCAACAATCTACGCCTCCGCTGTATTGTCGGAGTTCAACATACAACCCCCCAGTGGAGATTAAAACTCATAGCTATGAAAAAAGAGCTAGAGCAAAATGGCACCAGACTCAAGCACCTGCCGATAAAAGTGCTTTTAATTCTCTAAGCAATCAGCTGAAAGACAAAATTAAAAAGTACAAAATCAATCGTTTTATGACTATATTACTAGCTTGAAGAGATATGACAACTCAATCTGAAAGCCCGTAAAAAAACGCAATAAAGCCCAAAAATCAAGTGCCCCCAACTGAATGAAGCAGACACAGACTTATGATGGGCTTAAAGTGATGAGTAAAAGGCTAAATTGTTTGCAGAGCTCCTCGCGGAAGTCTTTACCCTGAACAATGACGTCTCCGATGACGAGATAGAGAGGCAATTAAGTAACATTTTAATCAATGCTCCTATAACAAAAACTTTCACTCCTAGATTGATTATCAAAGAAATCAAACAACTCAACCTTCTCAAAGCTCCTCGAATAGATGATGTGACACCCAAATGTTAAAAGAATTGCCAAAAAAAGGTTTATTGTTACTTACATACATATTTAATGCCCTCCTTAAGCTAAATTACTGGCTCAAGCAATTGCAAAAATTATATTAATTCCTAAACCGGGCAAAGACTTAAACAAAGTATTCTCATATCGCCCAATAAGCTTGTTGTCTACGATCTCAAAACTCTTGGAAAGGCTTATATTGCAAAGAATAGTTGCTGATCCTAACAGTGAAGAATGAATACCTCAACTTTAATTTGGCTTTCGTCAAAATTACTCTACTACACAACAAACCCATAAAATCTGGTACACAATAAAGCTTTTGAAGATAAAAAATATTCTACATCGGAATTTTTATATGTAAGTAAAGCTTTAGATAAAGCTTGACACTCGTCCCTATTATACAAGATCAGAACTTTTTTGCCAATAACGTATTATCGTCTTCTAAAATCTTACCTAAGTGACAAAAAATTTAGAACAAGAATCAATGAAGATGTGTCAAGTCCAGCGTACCGCAAGCTAGTGTCCTGGGACCCTTATTATATGTACTGTACACTTCAGATTTACCAGTAAATGATAATACTACAACGGACACATTTGCTAACACTATTATTCTTTCTACCAACAATGACCCACAACTAGCAACCACTAATCTACAAAATCATCTCAATGAAATATAAACGTAGACACACAAATTAAAAATTGAGATCAATGAAGATGAATCTGTACAAGTCAACTTTACTCGGCGCAAATACCGGTGCCCTCCTGTTTACCTCAATAACATACAAATACCTACATCATCTACTGCAAAATGCCTAGAGATGCATTTAGATAATCATATGGAAACAACACGTGTTTAAGAAAGATCAACAAATAGACCTGAAAGTTTATAAACTGAAATGGTTACTTGTCAGGAAGTTTGAAGTATCACTTGAAAACAAACTCTTAATTTACAAAACGTTATGGGTTTATGATATTGCACTTTGAGGTTGTACCAGTAAGCCGAATACGGCAATAATACAAAGAAACCAATCAAAGTTATTACTTATGATCTTAAATGCTCTTTGGTATGCTTCTAATGAAACAATTCATCAATATTTAAAAGTACCATATGTCCAAGACGGCATAACCGAAAAAAGCATTACTTGCAACATAAAGTTAGCAAACTACACCAACGCACTCCTGAATTCCATTCTGGAAATACAAAATGCGAGAAGACTTAAACGGAACTGGCCTAATCATCTAAACAATGTTTAAGGAGGACTTGTCACTAGAGAACTCCTCAACACGCCAAGGAGGAACTATCTGATAAATTCTGATTATGAAGAACTGCTTATGCAACGAAAGCTGCGTACAGGCGAGAAAAATGGGGAGGTAATTTTAAGCCGTACTTTATTGCATTTTTTACTTTTCTTAGACACTTAGAAACTTTGATAATTGCTATTGTTGGTTAAAGTGATCAGCTACGTACTAATGCGCTTTATCGTTGTTCCTTTCAACGGCAGTGTACACTAACAAACTTTAATCATTTTCTGGAGAAACTTGTCATTACGTACGTTGCCGCATACTATCTGATTTAAATTAAATGACATAACATAAGTTAGTTATACAACAGCTTTGTTTAATGGGTTGCCTAAAATAATTATATCCGTATACAAAATATGTAATCCAAAAAGGAACGATAAGAAAACATACATATAAAGCAAATTCTGCAGTTCGCTGAAATATTAGCTACCGTTGATAAATTAAAGGAATTAGTGGCGAGCGAAAAGAAAAGCGAAGTTTTAACATTTAATTGGTTACGGTACACCGACTTGATTAATGTTGCTGCTTACCTTCTACTTGGGTTTATAATAATTACATTTTTGAGTGATATGCGTGGTATCCTCTTCCTCTTCGCCAGTTCAAGTCATTCTATATATATATATATATATATATATATATATATATATATATATATATATATATATATATATATATATACAAAGGATCTTCACAGCTGACGCTGTCTTCCTTCACTCAACCGTTTCTTCCACTCCTTCTTGTCTTCCCAATCTCCGTCTGCTAGCCCTCTTCTTTCCATGGCTTCGTCCACCTCATCTCTGAAAGTTCTTCGGGGTCTTCCTCTCTTTCGTTTTCCTGGAGGACTCCACTCTGTTATTTTCTTTATCCATCGATTATTGTCCGTCCTTCTAACATGGCCGTACCATATTAATTTCTTTTCCTCGATGTAAGTCAGTGTGTCTTTTCTACATTCATTCTCCTCTCTATTTCTGTATTTCTAATTCTGTCTAGTCGTGTCACCTGGCAGCACCTTCTCCAAAATTCCATTTCTGTGGCTTTTATTTTCCTCTATTTTTCTTATTAATTATCCAGTTTTCTGCCCCATATGTCATAATACTTCTGATAATTGTGTTATATATTCTGTGTTTTGTATTTTTGTAATGTGTGTGTTCCATAGAATGGGATGTAGTTGTCTGATACTTATTCTAGTTTGTCCTAACCTGTTCTTTATTTCTTCTTCTGTAGATGTATTTTTGATATAGTAAAGCCTAGGTATTTGAACTTATTTTTCCCTCTTATTTCTACATTGTCGTCTATTTCTAAGTTTTTACCTCTTCTTCTGTAATCGCTAAATATTCTGTCTTGTCGAAGTTTATTTCCATACCGGCCTTAGTGTACTCGTCTTTTAGTTTTCGTAGCATATAACTCAGGTCCTCTTCATCTTGGGCTATTATCACTTGATGATCTGCGTAGCTTAGTGTATAAAGATGTTCATTGCGCACTGGTATCCCCATTCCCTCACATTTCCTTTTCCAATTCTTTAAGGTATCTTCTAAGAATATCTTGAATAGGGTTGGAGATGTGCAGCATCCTTGTAGGAGCCCTTTTGTTGTCTTAAAGTAATTACTGATCGTCTGCCCCACTTTCACTGCCACTTGGTTGTTTCCATAAAGTTGCTGTATTGCCCTGATTAGACTTTTGTTGATCCCTATATTACTCATCGCTTCCCACAGTTTTTTCTGGGAACCGAGTCGTACGCTTTTCTGAGGTCTATGAAGGCCAAGTGAATGTCCCTGTTTTTCGCTCTTTTCTTCGCTATAAGTTGTTGGATAGTATATATGTTGTCTATACAGGATTTTCCGGCTGTGAATCCTGTTTGGTCTTCTCCTATTTTTCCATGAATATTGTCTTCTATTTTGTTTTTACTATTTTGCATAAATTCTTCCCATTAGAGAGATCACACTAATGCCTCTATAGTTGTCACATATTCTGCGATTACCTTTTTAAATATCGACGTTATATACGCTTTTGTCCATTCATTCGGTAGTACATCCCCATTTAGTGCTTTACGAAACATATGTTGCATCATGCGTAGTAATTTCAGGGTTCCATACTTTACCATTTCGGGTACTATTCCTCCCGGTCCTCCTGATTTTCTATTTTTTAATGATTGTGTGGCCTTTTTGACTTCTCCAATTGTTATTTCTACTTCTTCGTGTTCTATTTGGTCATTTTGTTTATTTTCTATCGTTTGTCTTTTAAACTCTTCTCTATTTTCTGTTAGCAGATCCTGGTAGTATTGCTCCCATTTTTCTTGTTGTATGAACGGTATGTATGCCTTTTCTCTTGAATTTGTTCTTAATGTTTTTAGTATTCGCCATGCTTCTGAACTCTTTGTTCCCCCTATGTATTGGTCAATGTTTGTGCACATGGTTTTCCATTGATCATTCTTTTCTCTTGTTACTAATCGTTTTACCTCTTTGTTCTTCTCTTTGTACTTTTGTTGATCTTCTTGCGTTTTGGTGCTTAGCCACCTATTATATTGTTCTTTCTTTTCCTGGATACTTTTTAGCGTATTTTCACCAAGGATTATCTTGTGATTATTGTTCTTTTTTATTCTGACTCCCAGTACCTCCCGAGCTGTTTCTTTTATACTAGTTTTATATGTTCGTACATGTCTGTTATATTATCAAATGTGAATTCATTTAGTTTCTGATCCAATTTTCTTTGGTAGAGTTCTCTTATTTTTCGTCTTGTAGCTGGTCGACTTGGTAGTGTTGATCCTCTATTTTTCCTGTGTTTGTTTGTAGGTTATTGTTGTTTTCCTATACCAAGGAATTCCATCTTTGCGATTAATAATTTGTGGTCTGTGCCACATTCCGCCCCTCTTTTAACTCGTACATCTTTTATTTTTATTTTGGTGTTGATTCTTATTATGATGTAATCGATAATTGATTTCAGATTTCTTGTCATCCGTTCCCAAGTATATTTGTGGATCATTTTATGCCGTTGAAACCCATTCGTTATTCGGAGGTTATTTATTTCACATAATTCTATAATTCTCTCTCCATTATCATTTGTAACTTCCTCTCCGAATGGTCCTATTGTCTTGTTGTTAGCTTCCTTGCCTGTTCTACCATTAAGGTCACCTGCTACTATAATTTCTTGGGAGTCTCTTATTTTCTGGATTTCCTCCTAGCGTTTCCATAAAGTCCTTTTTTCATTTTGAGTGCTATCGTCAGTTGGTCCATATACGCCGAGAATTGCTATCTCTTTTCCATATATTTCTATTTGTACTTTGATGATTCTCTCGCTTATTGGTTCCCAGGATTTGATTCTCTCTGCCAGTTTCTTTCTTATTATCATTCCTACTCCAGCTTGAGCTCGTTTTTCTTTGTTGACTCCACTCCAGCAATGAAAAACGTCTTGGATAATTTCCGTTCCGTTTCCCTTCTTCTTTGTTTCGCTGGTAATTAGTATATCTATTTTCATTTTCTTAAATTCTTCTATGACTTCCAGATCTTTATTGTTCCATCCCTGTACGTTCCATGTTCCTACTGTGATCTCTCGTTTCTTCTTCTTTCCGTTTCGGTTTACTTTTTTTTTTTTAAGTTTCCTTTTCATTCTGCTTTCGTCTGAGCCCTTTTTTTGTTTTACGTGTGTTAGGCTGCTTACACCTAGCGCCACAACTTCTAAAGTTAAAGTTACTGAGGATATCATTTCCTATATCGTCGATTTAGGGTTATTCCGCCCATGTTCGGTCGTCAGAGCCTCGTTTGTTTTGAACAGACTTCACCGACTCGAAGGTGAGGTTGACATTTGAGTAGGCTAGGCTATGTATTGCGCTTCACTACCCCATTAGAAGTCCTATATATATATATATATATATATATATATATATATATATATATATATATATATATATATATATATATATGAGCCCGTCCAATAATTTTCGAAGATACGGTGCGCGCGAGGGTCTCCGATTTCGTTCAAATTTTAGGAGCTAAAAGTAGGTAGCGAAAAAATAAAATCCTCCAATTTTTAGCCCTCCGGATCCAGAGATATGAATTTTTGAAAATTTAAAATTACCCTTATTTTGCTGTTTTTAAGAAATCCATATCTCGGGAAGTTTGGGTCCAATCGGGCTCAAATAGGAAGCATTTTTTTCGTCTTTGAATCTAATTTCATGCCATCTGGCTCCGGTCTATTTGTACGTGCCTCTCTTTTCTTGGCAGCTTGAAATTCGAGAACATAAAAACAGCAAATTCTTTCATCTTGAAAATGGACCCGGAGTACAGCAACAGCGCGAAAACATTTTAGACGTAATAGGCATGAAAGTAGGCTCATAGACGAAAAAAATGCGTCTTAGTTGAGCCCGATTGGACCCAAACTTTCTCAGATACGAATTTTTAAAAAATGGCATTTCCGCGAAATTCGAGTTTTTTCCGGTTTTCTAAGTGTCACTAATCGCGCCTGACCTATTCAAATACTTTGAAAAGTGGGGGAATTATTGTTTTACTAGAATACAATGATTTCTTAATGGTTTTATCCTTGGCCCGAACTTGTAGCATGCGCGATCGCCACTGCGCAGATTGTTCTTTTCGAAGGGAAAATAGACGAAAATCGTGGGAGTTTCTGAATTATACGGCGAGTCAGGGGCTCAAGAAGGGTTGAAAAAGGTCGAACTCAGTGCAAAATACTCTTTTGACAGATTAAACGGTGATAGAACCTGATTTTAATAATCTTTCGACACCTTAAACCATTGTTTATTGTAGTCATTTTTTAAAACAATTACGCTCTGCTAGTCGCACATATTACTCCCGCTATGTATATATATATATATATATATATATATATATATAAATATATATATAAATTTTTCTTCTTAACGGATTTACGAGGGTAAGGTGAAAAGTTCTTGACCTGACAATGAAAGACTGCGACTTGCAGTTAAAAAATGATTTTATTTATCTACATAATTTTCCTTGACTTCAACACACTTGATCCAGCGCCTCTCCAACATCAGTATTCTTTCTGGGAAGTGAGAATCTGGAAGATTGTGAAAATATTCATCAACTTTTTCATTGTATGCGAAACGCTTCACAGAAACAAATTTTTTTATTTTGGGAACAGATGGAAGTTTGAGGGTGCTAAATCAGGAGAATAGGGGGGATGGCCGAGCAAATCATACCCCAAATCTCGCAGTTTTCCCATCGCCAACGCAGGTGCGTTGTCCTGGTGAAAGATGATATTTTTCTTCTTCAAGCCAGGCCTCTTCTCGCGAATTTTGGCATCCAACTGGTCAAGAAGGTTAGAGTAATATTCGCCAGTAATTGTTCTGTCTTTTGCAAGATAATTCGCATCACAAAACACGCTGGCCACCTTTCCGGCGGATGTGATCGACTTCGCTTTCTTTGGTGCTGAACCACCGGCTTCCACCCACTGCTTGACCTGCTGTTTCGTTTTTGGCGTGTAGTGGTGGACCCATGTCTCATCCATGGTGACAAATCGCCGCACAAAATTGGTAGGATCCCTGTTGAATCGGTCCAAAGGTTGCTGCGAAAATCGTTTGCGCATTTGTTTATGATCGGCATTCAGCAAATGTGGCACCCAACTTGCGCAGAGCTTTCGCATGCCTAATTCTTCGGGCAAGATGTTTAGCACCCTTTCTTCCGATATCCCCACAGTCTCAGCTATCTCACTCACCTTGACTCGCCTATCGTTCAGCACGATATCATGCACTTTTTCGATGGTTTCCGTTGTGGTTGCGGTTTTTGGCCGTCCTTCACGTGGGTCACCTTCGAGGGATGTGGGACCACGTTTAAATTCAGCTACCCATTTTTTAACAGTTGACATGGAAGGAGCAGAGTCCCCTTAAACCTTTGTCAACTTCGGATGAATTTCGTTATGGGTTAATCCATCCAAAACGAAGAATTTTATAACCGCACGATATTCAAGTTCATCCATTTTAACAAAAAACATGCAATATGTCTACTGAAAAAATTCGTGTAAACAAACTACTTGAGCGAACAAGTTGAAACTAGTTATACGAACTAATGACATGCATCCAAGCAGGCAGCATAATTGTTTGTCGATTGCAGCACCATCTCTGTGTCAGGCCGAGAACTTTTCACCTTACCCTCGTATAGCGTTAAATATGGAATTAGTCTTTTAATAAATACACAATTTGAAATTCACAGTATCACTGCAGTCAAATATCGCACACGACGTACGATACAATAAATATTTACAATTACTAGAAGCCTAACCAAGTCTATGAGACACTTTTTTTGATATATTTTAAAATAAACAAATAAAATTCCACTTAACCACGAATTTGGACTACCTATTCATCGATCGGTAATTAGACTAATTATTACTTAGGTACTCTTTGAAAAGAAATACACTTTAGCGTCTTCAAAATAAAGTAATTCGTATAATCCTTAACATCCTGGTTTATGCATGTAAAAAAAGTATATCATCAAACGACCAGGTAAAGCATAAATACGCTAATCTGGTTGACGCTTCTTAAAAAAACTCAATAAAATATATTTGCTGGAGATATTTCAAAGTTTAGCACAAGCTTTAAATAATTGCTGTTTCTGTTGAAAAGTGACAAAAGTTATTTAAATTTTGTTTCATATTTTTTAGTCGTAACAGTATAGCAGCTAGAAAACAATGTTCTTTGCAGCATATGGAAATTTTGTTTTCCAATATACTCGTTGCTGTCAATTTTTGAAACGTAGTTCAAATTATTTCTAAAGTTCTTTCAAGAACTGCAATTTGCAACTGTAAACTGCAATATTGATCAAATTTCACACTTAATTAGCCCCATCTTAATTCAGTTATCGATCTTCTTAATTAGTGTAACTATACTATCTACTGCCATTTTCTTTTATTTTTAGCCTGCCTTTTTAATTTAGTGTAACTACTGGCCCGCATGCCTTATCTACTATTGTCTTGCTTGTGCGGTTCGTCTACCGGCTGCTTTTTTTATGTCTTCAAGATCCGTCCTCTATTTAGGAAACGTTTTATTAACGTATGTATTTTTTTTTCTTATAATTCTTCTCTAGTTCTGCGCTTGTTCTATTTACCTAGCTCACCTTTCTACGTGTCATCAGAACGCAAAAGTTTCAATTATTTTTTTATTACTTCTGGTGATCATCCATGTCTCGTCCGTGAAGTGCTGTATTCCACACAAATAGTTTTATCGGCTGTTTTTTCTGTTTAGTGAGATTTAATTTTATATTACTAATTTCTTCTTCTCGAGAAACATTATCTTAACTGATTACAGCCTTCGTGTAATTTTTGTTTTGTATTATACGGCTTTTTTGTAATATTCTTTAGATAGTGAAATTATTCTGCTTTCTTTATTATACATCCGTTTAATCTAAATTGTCTGCGCCCTTGTCCGTTTTATTTACATGCCTTTTTTTTAGGATTTATCTTCATTTCATACTCTCCTATTACTATACTGTCCATTTCATTAGGTACTATTTCAAGGACCTTTGGATTTTTATGTTTAGTATTTCTCAATTTATTTAGTGTAGCTTCTCTTTACAGATAAATCCCTACTATTTATTTTAGGTATTTGTTTGCTTTTTTATGGCTTCCTGTTTTTTGTATAAAATTTTTATAACTTTTCTATCTCAATATTTAATACCTGCTCTACTTATAATCCCTAAAAGTCTTTTTTCATATCGAACAATGCGATGTATATACGTTTTTCTTTCCTCGTTCCTTTTTGACCATTAGTTCCTTTTGTACTCAAGCTGAACATCTGAGGATTATCCTATTATTTGTTAATTCTGCTGTACACAATTTATGCTGTTATTTTCGATAGGTGCGATATTAGACTAAATATCTGATAGTTTTCACACTTAGTTACACTTATTTTTGAATATTATTATGTTAATAGTAGTATTTTTCTGCTATTTCTGTTTTACATATGCGTCATATACAATTTTAGAGAATATCTCCTGTGTATATTTGGATTTAATTGTTTTCAGATATTGTATTCACTATCATATTCTGCATATTCTATCTTATATTCTTCTCTTCTTACTTTGAGTTTTACTTCATCTTATTTTTGTTTCTCCCCTATTCTTATAATTGTTTAAGATATTTTTTCTATTTTTTTGCAATTTTCTCTTGTTGCACCAAAAGCATTCTTTGTTTGTAAATAATTCCATTACTCTTTACTACTTTCTTACATTCGGTAGTAGACACAAACTTAAATTATTATTATGCTTTTTGTTTAATTGCTATTTTTATCATTATTATTCTTTCGATATACATAATAGATCCTGTCCTCTTTTGACTATTTTTTTCCATTATTACTTTTTCCACATTACATACATGTTTTCCTTGTGGCCATCTCATTTCACTCGGTCCAAGTATACATGGTTTGCTGTTTCTCATTTCGTATTCTATGTTTTCCAATTTCCCGCATTTTAGCAAAGTTCTCTTGCTGCTTATTTCTAGTGATGTTCTATTTTTGTTAATTGTCTTCAGCTGGAACCAGCCGGAATCTACTATTTTGTTTACTCGACATTTGAACAAAAAGCAATCATAGACAGCCTGTACATTTGAACATAAAGTATACTAAGACAGCTGATATGAAATGTAGAGTGGTTGAGCTTTGAGTGTTTTGTTGCCTATTGTCAGAATCGTGTTCCATATTTTACTTTTGCAAGGTCACTGCGTTGACTTCGTGTGTAAATAAATTTCCTACCTTGCAAGAATTTTTGAGAAGGCGGGTAAAAAGTTGTCAGCCTAGGACGTCTAAAATAACATTTTGCACAACCTCTTGTATTTAACATCCGAAGATTACATCGTAGTGTTGACTTCTAGAGAAAATACAGCGACGCAGTAGTTTCCCACTAACTTCTGCGTGAGTTAAAACTAGAATATACGTTTTAAATTGCCATTCCTTCACCGAATGAAGACTGAAGTGTCAAATTTATCTAAAACATTTTATAATCTTAAGTAATTCGACATGCAGCCATTGTTTACGATATTAAGTCGTAGATGCGATTTTTTAATGTTGTTTTTAAATTATATTTTATTCACGTAATTAACTTGTTTCAGCACTTTGGTAGCCATTAGTAATTAGTTTTTAATGATGACCAGTAATGTTTTAAACAGTACATAAGGCAAGTAAATCTAGGTCCTCTGATTAGTATATTTAACAAAAAACTTAAAAAATAATTAAAATCAAGAGCCACGTAACATATTTCATTTCATTCCAATATTTTGTTTAAATCCATTAGTTTCGATAGCAAATGCAACCCAATCCACCCATCAAAGTGCAAGCTCCTTTTTCCCAACCAAACTCTTTGCAGTAGACATCGCACAGGGTTTTATTATACGGACAAAGCTTTTTGTCTCCATTAATGGGTTCTTCATTTGGCACTGAAAATTCTCTCAGTAAAATTAAAGTTACTTATTTAAATATTAAAATTCAATACACATGCATACCGCCAGAACGCAAACAAGCAAAACCAGCAATGACATAGTTATCGGGTACTTCATTTTTCTGTACTTGCGATCTGTAATAAAATAGATTGAAATTAATTTAATTCTGCCAATGCACCAAGTCACGATGCGTTACATTCTATTCTCTTATAAACGACTGTATACGATTACGTTGGTTTGTTTCGCGTTTTATATACACATCGCAAAAAAGCAAACATGCATGTCAGTGTAACTTTGTTTTAAATTATTTTGCTCTAAATTACGACAGTCAACAAAATAAAGCCTAATAATACATAGAAAGTCCCATAAATTTTTCACCATTTGTATGTAAGGCAATAAACACTTGTTTGCTATAATTTAACAGTTTATGTCCAGCTGCAAATTTATTTATTTTATAATTTGGCTAAAGATGAATCTTGAAAATAATTGCAGTCGAAAAGGCAAAAGGAGCTGAAGAGTTGTGACCTATGAGTTGGTTATCAAGTTTCATGAAACATTCTTGTCACACCGATTAATTCATCAAGTCGGAACGTTTGCCTTTATCAGTTTTTGCAATTTTTGAAATATGATCTTTAGCCAAACATTGTTCTGAGACTCGTTACTGCATGCGGCTACTAATCTTATTAATTTCTGTAGTGGTCACTTTTTACCTCCAAAGAAAGCGCTTGCAGCATTGCACGTATGGCTCATTACAACTTACTATAGTATATCTTCACATATGCACTAGCCGAGCAATTTAGTTTGCGACAAAAGCTGATTTTCAATGGGATTGTTAGTAATTCTTTAGCACCTATAATATTTTATCACTAAATTACTAATAAGATTAGACAATACCTTACAAGTGGAAATATATGATACAAAGAAGTAGTCGAATCAGAGATAGAGAGCATGAATCATAATATACTATGTTCTAAAAATTAATGTTTTTTTTTTGATCAATCAGATTATCTCTTACATAGATAATGATTTATGAGACACCTTTTGCATACACTTTTGAGTATGGTGATACAGTTCTGAAAAAAGCCAAATCTTTGGAAAATACATATTCAAAAAGAAACGACCAGACCAAGCACCACACACTCGATTAGGTTGGGAATCAGCAGTCATGGTTATAATATACTATTTCACATTTTATATGTTTTGTAGACAAGATTTCTACTTAATCCATTTTTTGAGCCAATAAAGCAAATTGGTTTGGCATGTTTTATGTTATAATTAGCAATTATTGAGCATTTTTTAAACAAAACTTATAAAACAAAATAATAAAAATATTACAAATTACATGTGTAAACGAAAATATAAGTATGCAGCAATGCTGATTAATAGAAAATCTGTAAATCTTTAAAAATGTTGTTTTTATGGTGTTTTAAATTATTAATTAAGGCGTCGACAAGTTTATTGGGGTTGCAGGTGTTGTGCTGAGAATTATTCATAATAAGCCTTCTTAACTTCTTTATTTTTTTATTGTAATTGCTTTTTTAAAACTTAAATATTATTATAAACTATTTACACGTGATTTAAATATTTAAAAAATTAAAGGATAATTGATAAAGAAATTTTATTAAAATAGATATAAAAAATCAAAATATTTTTTCTTTAAAAACATTAATATGCCACCTCCAGATATTTTAAAGAACATAGCATCTCCTTTATTTAAAAAAATGACTGAAAATAAATGATGTGTCTAGTCTAGAAACATAAGAGAGTAATTCTAACCCCTACTCCATTGTACTTTTTATTTTTCTGAGGCTGCTGGGTTCCCAAACCTTTAAAATTACTACTAATGGACAGTGTCATAAGTTATATACTAATGATTTTTTTTAACGTCAGTTGTTATTCGCAAATTTCAACAATTTCCTGGTAGAATTGGTCATTGAATATTATCATATATGCATAAAAACAAATTACAGTTATTAAACACATATGATTCTGTCTGATGTAGTTAAACCTAAAACTTTATTTAATCTTAAGGGGTCTTTAGTTACTATATTTAATTTTTTTTTGCAGCTGGTAAATGCATTGGCACAGATTAAAAAAATGTATTTCTGGAGATGCGCCAAATGTTTAATTAATAAATGATTATAAATATGTCTGGCAAGGTTAGGTAATTTATATGGATGTTTACAACAGATAAGAGATATTTTAAAATTAGTACATGTTTGTTAGGGTAACTAAATAAATACATTTCGTACTGAATTATGATGGCTGTATTGCGTTGTATAAAAAAGGAAATTCGGTTAATTTGTAAAATTTAGAGTAAAAAAAACAATCGGACATTGCTCCAGCTGCGTCTTACAATACAATCTTGAAATGCTAGAAAGCGAAACACACGCTTTAAATGAAGGTACTTAAGGGACAGTTAAGGATAAGCCAACGAAAACTTCAGAAACCGAAAAGTCAGCATAAATTAAAATAAATAATGTAAAAATCTACGGGAATAGTGATACAAAATTATATTCATCTGCATTATCACTGTGCTAAACAATAGTCAAAAATTTAGCTCTAAACCTACATTTAGAGTATACATACAAGGACAACTTTAAAAAAGTCAGACTTGCCTTTTATACAGTGGAGCCTGAACCACCTATGACTTATATGCTACAGAATATATAATAAACTTAGTTAGAAATACTGGAACTAACCTTAAGAAGAAATTAAATTATAAACCGAGTACTCGGTTGACTTTTACAGAATAAGGACGTGTATATCGCCGCTCTCTTATCTTAGGAGCCGGCCGAGTGTTTATATCGAGTGCGCGCGATAGATATTGCGGTCACAAAGTTCACGTTTAATATATACAAAATTTGTATTGAAACTAAATTTATAATAATATTGCGAACTCTGATATAATACAATGTTTCCTGCCAAGACTACACCCGGTCCATCCAGCAACATTTCGAACAACTGGAACAATCCACAACTGATGCAGAGTCAACCACCGCCAACGCCCAACTTTTTGAATCGACTAAGCCAAATAAAATTGAATCAACACTTTCTTCCTATGTACCAAAATCAAACCTCAATGTTTCCAGCAATACCCACCTCAAACTTTATTTTGAGGCACAACCAACCTTAGTAATATTCCTATAACAGCATTCTTTTAACCCACTCAAACCATGACAGTGCAAATATGAATACAGATAAGTAACTAACGATAACAAACATCCCTGGCAAATTATTAATAGAAAAAGAAAACTCATTCGATTATCAAAATCAACCCTAAAATAGAACTGCAATTAACACATCAAATAGATATCAGTCACTCACTGAAACTGAGCTCAATGACCAAACTGTAAATAATTCCAACAAAACTAACTCGGATACACCAAACCCCAGCCCTTCGCCTGTATACATCTATGAGTGACTGACTTTAATGCAATGACTAACAATCTAAACAAAGTCATCGAAGATAAAAGATTTTATTCTAAATTGTTATATAATAAAACAATAAAGATAATCACTAAAACTATCTATGCATACAGGAAACTAATCACTCACTTAGGCCAAGAAAATATTGTGCACAATACTTATCCGATCAAACAAGAAAGAGTTTACCAAATTGTTATAAGCGACCTACACCACTCAATTCCCTCAAATAACATCAAGAAAGAACTAGGTAAACTAGGTCACCCTGTAAGAAATTTAATAAACATCCGGCATACAGTTAACAAGGCGCCATCGCCGATGATTTTCGTAGACCTTCAATCTCAGCCTTACAACAAAGATATTTTTAAAGCGGAATTTATGCAAAATATCAAAGTCAGAATTGAAGCACTCTGAATCAAGAACAACATAATACAATGTATACGTTGCCAAGCATATGGAAACTCCAAGACCTACTGCATGAAGCTCTATAAATGCGTAAAATTCGGAGGATCCCGTTACAGTAAAAATTACAAGAAAACTAAGGATGTTTCCGCCACATGTGTCTTGTGTAACAACAATCATCCCGACAACTATAAAAGCTGCACTATATACAGAGAACTATAAATGAGAAACATGCCTAAGCAATCAAATATCAGAATACCTGTAATCAATACCAACCACCCAACAGCCCGTATATAATCCACTCCATCACATTCCAACTTACTCACATATCGCAGCTAAAAAATCTAACAATAACGTTAAAATCACAGTCAAACTTACCGTATACTGGACGAATTTAAAAATATGTTTTCGCAATTGTTAGATCAGAACAGCATGATTTTAAACCTGCCCAGCACAGTCATTAATAAATTAACGCAATGATGGTTAACTATATAAGAATAGCAGCATGGAACTCAAATGGTCTAAAATTAATGGCCTTAATTAATAATTTAAAACACCATAAAAACAACATTTTTAAAGATTTACAGATTTTCTATTAATCAGCATTGCCGCATACTTATATTTTCGTTTACACATGTAATTTCAAAATTGCTGTTTCAAATCAAAATTAAGATAAAGGAATCTGAAAGGTCAGATATATGGTGTTGGGAAATTTTTATCTCTAAGAAATTATGTTTTTTTCTTCACTTTTATCAAATATGGCGTATGCGAAGTGGCTTTAAATGTTTACAAATGTAATTACGTATAAGCGCTATTAATTACATCAGACGACTTGCGACAACAAATTTGTCAAATTATCGCGGAACGTCCTATTTTGGGCATGTCGGCATGTCCTCTTAACACAGGAAAATTTAATCTTGAAATGCTAGAAAGCGAAACACACGTTTTAAATGAAGGTACTTAAGGGACAGTTACGGATAAGCCAAGGAAAACTTCAAAAACTGAAAAGTCCGCATAAATTAAAATAAATAACGTAAAAATCTACGGAAATGGTGATACAAAATTATATTCATCTGCATTATCACTGTGTTAAACAATAATCATAAATTTAGCTCTAAACCTACATTTAGAGTTAACCAAAAATGGTGTAGATGAAAGCCACAAGTTCTATACCACCGGCAATACAAAATTTAACTGTTTTGTGAACCCTAGAGAATTGATAGAGTGTTTCGAGAAAAATGCTTAATAACATAACAAAGTTTAAAAATCAAAGATTTATTTGTCTTTCATCATATATGAAAACGTTTTGTAGCACTAACCTCATTAAGAGGAGTTGTGGTAATTAACATTTTAACTAAATAGAAGTAAAAATTAAAATTTATTTTGCAATACAAAAAGTGTGAAAGGTTCAGCTTTACTTCGTGACCGTAATCTTACTTTCCTAAAATGTGCTGACAGACTTATTACCCACACAAAGTACAGTAATTACAACAAAATAAATTCCACCAAATGCAGATGTATTGCAGACTGTAGAATAAAATGAATAAGAATAGTGGTTCCTGAATTAAAGATATTTGCATCAAATAAATTTATGTCTGGTACATACAAGTTCAACTTTAAATAAGTCAGACTTGCCTTTTATATATTCCAGCCTGAACCACCTATGACTTATATGTTACAGAATATATAACAAACTTAGTTAGAAATATTGGAACTAATCTTAAGAAGAAATTAAATTATAAACCGAGTACTCGGTTGACTTTTACAGAATAAGGACGTGTATATCGCCGCTCTCTTATCTTAGGAGCCTGGCGATTGTTTATATCGAGTATTCGCGATAGATATTGCGGTCACAAAGTTCACGTTTAATATACACAAAATTTTTTAACGAAACTAAATTTATAATAATATTGCGTACTCTAATATAATATAATGTTACCTGCCAAGACTACACCCGGTCCATCCAGCAACATTTCGAATAACTGGAACAATCCACAACTGATGCAGATTCAACCACCGCCAACGCCTAAGTCTAAATAAAATTGAATCAATACTTTCCTCCCATGTACCAAAATCAAACCTCAATGTTTCCAGCAATACCCACCGCAAACTTTATTTTCAGACACAACCAACTTTATTAATATTCCTATAACAGCATTCTTTTAACCTACTCAAACCATTACAGTGCAAGATAAGTAACCAATGATAACAAACATCCCTGGCAAATTATTAATAGAAAAAAAAACTCATTCAAATATTAAAATCAACCCTAAAAGAGAACTGCAATTAACACATCAAACAGATATCAGTCACTCACTGAAACTGAGCTCAATGGCCAAACTGTAAATAATTCCAACAAAACTAACTCGGAAACATCAAACCCCATACATCTATGGAGTGACTAACTTTCATGCAATGACTATCAATCCAAACAAAGTAATGTAAGATAAAAGATAGTATTCTAAATTGTTTTATAATAAAACAATAAAGATAATCACTAAAACTACCGATGCATAAAGGAAACTAATCACTCAGTTACGCCAAGAAAATATTGTGCACCATAGTTATCAAATAAAACAAGAAAGAGCTTACCAAATTGTTATACGCGACCTACACCACTCAATTCCCCCAAATGACATCAAGAATGAACTAAGTAAGCTAGGTCACTCTGTAAGAAATGCAATAAACATCCGGCATAGTGTTAACAAGGAGCCATCTCCGATGATTTTCGTAGACCTTGAATCTGAGCCTTACAACAAATTTATTTTTAAAGCGGAATTTATTCAAAATACCAAGTCAGAATTGAAGCACCCTGAATCAAGAACAACATAATACAATGTATAAGTTGCTAAGCATACGGACACTGCAAGACCTACTGCATGAATCTCTATAAATGCGTCAAATGCGGAGGATCCCATAACAGTAAAAATTGCAAGAATACTAAGGATGTTCCCGCCAGATGTGTAACAACGATCATCCCGACAACTATGAAAGCTGGACTATATACAGAGACCTAAGAATAAGAAACATGTCTAAGCAATCAAATATCAGAATACCTGTCATCAATACCAACCCAATATTTTCCATACCAACCAACCCAACAGCCCGTGTATAATCCACTCCATCACACTCCAACTTACTCACATATCGCAGATAAAAGAACTAACAATAACGACAAACTTACCGTATTCCTGGACGAATTTAAAAATATGTTTTCGCAATTGTTAGATCAGAACAGCATGATTTTATACCTGCTCACCAAAGTCATTAATAAATTATAGCAATGATGGCTAACTCTATAAGAATAGCAGCATGGAACTCAAATGGCCTAAGAAGTCATATTCATGAAGCAACCATATTTTAAAATACTAAAAAAATTGATAAATTACTTATTTCTAATAGCTACCCTACATTTTACACAGAAATAAAAATACCATAAATTGTACCATACAAATCATCCAGACAGTACATCACATGCAGGCTCAGCAATTATAATTAGATCTGCAATTGATCATTACCAGTTACCATCCTATATAACAAACAAAATTCTGTGCGCTCTGGTAAAGTAAACTCGATGTCCTGCCTATTAACCATTGGAGATATCTATTGCTCACCTAGGCATACCATTTCATCCGTCGAGTATCAAGAACATCGCTTTCTAGTAGCCGAAGACTGAAATTCAAAGCACACTGCATGGGGTACCCGGTTAATTTCACTCAAAGGACGAGCACCTTTTGCCACTATATAACAGAATAATTTAAATTACTTCAATCGCCGAGCCAACCTACTGACCAACAGACCTTCGCAAAATCCCTGATCTGCTGGACTTCGCTATTAATAAGGGCATTTCCGATATATACATCAAAGTTGTAAGTAACTTCGATCTAGATTCTAATCACTCCCCCATAATAACAACGTTAAGTACCACTATTATATGTAAAATCTCACCACTAAAATTTTGTTTTGATAAAACAAACTGGAAGTATATTCAACAATATATAAATAACAACAAACAATCATCACATAAAATGCACACAATTAGCAAAATTGACAAAACTGTTAAGCACCTTACACAGCCTATCCAAACAGCTGCCTGAGAAGCCACCCCGTTAAACCACAAAACTGCATTCAAAATCAATAACATACTGCAATTAGCCGCAGAAAAACGCAAAGCCCATGATAAATGGCAAAGAACCAGAAATCCTCAACCCAAGACTGTACAAAACAATCTAACCAACCGACTTCATAATGCTATCCAAGAAAACAGAAATGCATCATTCAGTTCCTATATTTCCTTACTCTTATTAGAAGATTACACCATCTGGAAAGAAACAGAAAAGCTTAAAAGGCCTAATGGAAAACCTGATGGAAGCTGGGCCCGATCAAATGAGGATAAACCAAATACCTTCGGAGAACACTGGCTCAAGTTTTCATATATAACACAGAAATTATCGCTACTCTTGAAGCCATTTTCACCAGCTGAAGTACACAGAGAGATAAGATTGACTAGTTTATTCAAAGCCCTCGACAATGATCTCATAGTACGGAATATATTAAAACACCTTCCTGAAAAAGCGGTTGTACTTGTCACAACAATATACAACCGCATACTTGCTAATTCCCACTTCCTCACTCAATGGAAATTTGTCGTAATTAATATGATAGATCCTTAAGAAGTCACATCCTAACGATCAATAAGCCTGCTATCCTTAATATCAAAAATATTCGAACGCTTGTTGCTATACAGAACCAAAAATATAACACCTGCAGAAGAGCCAATTTCTACTCACCAGTTTGGCTCCGTGAGGGACACCCAACGATCCAGCAATGTCATAGTATATTCAACCACATCAAAGATACCTTCGAGGGCAAAAACTATATGCATCAGTATTTTTGGAAATCCAACAGGCTTTTAACAAGGTATGGCACGGCTGGTTGCTATATAAATTTAAAAGAAAGTTATCTCACCAAATTTTTCTCCTCCTAAAGCCTTATGTAACACAAAGATACTTCCAATTCAATTCGAGAGTATAATTTCAACTTATCAAACCATCAACTGTGGTATCCCATGGGAAAGCGTTGTTGGTCTGTTCCTATACTTCTTCTATACAGAAGATATCTCCCCCCCCCCCCCCCCACAGAGAACATGTTAATTGCCATCTTTGCAGATGATACCGATTCGGATCAAGCATCTGAAAGGATACAACTACATCTAAACCTTCTTGAAAATTGACTCGATCAGTGGCGCATTAACGTTAACAGCAATAAATCAATGCAAATTACTTTTACCAATAAACACTCCACAAGCCCTTCAGTCACCATATACAATCAACTCATCCCAGTAAAGCTGAGGTGAAGTACAAAAGGACAAAAGCAAAAAGTATGTAATGGCTGATTGGACGCAAATCGCAGCTGACCCAAAAAGTAAACTATTGTAGTACATGTATGGTCCTACGGAATCAAGTTATGGAGGTGCAGTAAGCCATCAAACAGCAAGATACTACAATTGTTTTAATCAAAAACATTGCGTAAGCTGACTAACGCACCCTGGTACATCAGCAACCAAACCTTTTATCATAATCTCAACATTTGGTTTATCACAGAAGTTATCACGAATCGTGCCACTAAAAGAAAACAAGTACGAAAGTGGAACTCCTTTTCCACCAATGTCAGGCGTCTGGACTTGACTTATGGTCCTTAGTTGAATACTGAAAACGTTGTTTCTCTATCTATCACAGATCAAAAACTATAAGGCATGACAGATGTCAGGAATGACAGAAATAGAAAATGGTCTCCAGATTAGAAGCTGCCTCAATCAAAGCTTATAAGAATGGCCTATTGGAAGCTGGGTCCGCTAAAAACTCTTATTGCATTCTTGTAGGACATTCCACCTATGCCAGCTCGCGGACGTGAACCCGGTAGGCCATGGGTTTTCGAATGATACCCCTCTTATGTCTCTAAGTTCAGTAGTTCTCGAGTTGAAAGTCGTGACGGGCAAACGAACAAACAGACGTCCGCACCGATTTCATTAAGCTTCCCTTTGAGGTGTAGGAAGCTAAAATCGTACACTAAACCACACAAATAAATTCATTGCCGAGCTCTGCTCATACCAGCCTCTATTTAGAAGACTGAATAGACTATGGTCGGAAGACCTCACTGAATAAATCCTGGAGACCCGCCAAGGGACGGTGCCCTACTCGTGTCACCCAGTAACCTACCTTACATTTACTTATTACTCTGTAAAACTAAGAGTAGATTGTAAATTAGCTATTAAACCTATAAAAAAAGTTATGAGATCAACTTAGTCTATACAAAACTTGCTGTGATGTATTTTATAATAAACAAATAAATTTCCACTTAACTATAAATTTGAATTACTGATTTATCAATCAGCCATTAGGCCAATTATTTCTTAGATCTGTTAAGTATGACAGGCAGCGTTCTCTTCAAAAATAAATAAAATTTAGCATGTTCAAAATAAAGTAATTCGTATGATCCTTAACACTGCTTTATGTGTAATTTTTAATGGCAACATAAAAAAATTGTTTTAGTATCATCTCACAACGCTTAAGCATCAGAGTTAACCACATCCACACTACATTAAATTTTTTTTGGTATTTTCTTGTTGTCAAGTGAAAACAAATCATAAGATTTTTCTCAGTGACGGTTTTCATCATTCTCTTTGCCCGTAATTTTTTTGATATTTTTGACATTATTGGTACAAGACTAATTGGTCGATACGAGGTCGGATCGTCGGGTGATAACCTGACTTCTGAATGAGTGTCACCATCGGTGCCTTCCATTGGATAGGGAAGTACTTTAATCTCAGTGCTGCGTTAAACAGTTGAGTCATCATGACTATTCCTTTGTGATGCAGCTCTTTTATTACTTGACCAGTAATCAGACCATAACCTGGTGCTTTTCTTCGATTTAGTTCTTTTTAAGTGGTGTTTCTCAACTCTTTGGTCGTAATATGTGCTACTGGTTCGCTTGGGTGCTGTAGATTCTCTAGATATCCATTGATTTCTTCGTCCGTCTGCCTGTTATGTGAGGGCAAAGACTCCTTTTAGGTGTTCCGCAAAGGTTGTTGCTTTACTCCGATCAGTTTTAGCCCATTCACCATTTGGCATTCTTATAGGAGGAATATGTTCGTGTGGTTGTTTGAGCATTTTAGCAGCTTTTCATAGCGCATTATTGGAAAAAGCCATTGGTGTTATATTTTCCAGATATTCTTTAAAAGACTGATTTTTTAAATCTGTTGATAGTTGTTTTAATTGCTTCCTTATTGTAGTTCATTTTGTTTTGCGGGTTTTGTGTTTGCCGTCAGATTTTTCTTAGCTGCCTTTCTTCGATAATTTTCTCGCGAATGTTTAATGGAGAATTTTTCTTTTTCTGTTTAAGAATTTGTGTTGGTGTTGCTTCCCATGCCGCTTCTTGGATTATTGTGGTAAATTTTTTAACTTCTAATTCAAGCCCTTCACTTGCTTTTAATAATACCTTCAGATTGATGTTGTTTTCTACTATTTCTTTAAAGAGTTCCCAGTCTGTTGTGCGGTAAAATAATTTTATCGGTTGTTTTTCCTGTTGCAATGGCGAATAGATGGTAGCTATTACAGGAGTGTGATCCGATGCAATATCTTCATTCGATTCAATGGCTAGGTGTCCATCAGCAGTACTCTTTGTTACAAAGATATCTAAACAATCTGGTAATCTGTTTAAATCTGCTGGCCAGTATGTCGGTTTATACGTGGCCCAGGTGCAGTGCTTGCATTACTTCGTAAAGTTCTTCCTGCAGCTGTAAGTCGTGATCCCCAGCTAGTATGCTTTGCTTGTAGTCAGCTCCTGCTAGAATCCTGTTTCCCAGTTGATTAAAATAGTTTACCAACGCTTGTTTATTTGCTGGGCAGTTAGGTGGGCATTAGGCTACGGATATGTAAATTGGTCTATACCGATCTTCTACGATTACACTAACTGTTGGATGGTAAGATTGTCTTGTTTTATCTAGTACATGATGTTTTATTTTTTTATACAATTGAGCCATTATTTTTTGGATTTAGTGCTCATGTCTTCTATTAATTGTCTGATTTATTGAGTCAGTTGATTAATTGCAAGTTGTTGGTTTTCAATTTGCTATTGTAATTGTATATTTAACTGGTGTAGAAAAGTATTATGTTGTTGCAAATGCGTTATAATGGAGAAATTTGCAGATAGCTGATTTTGTTGAGAATTTATATTATAATTTTGTTGGGTGCGTCTAACCGCAGCTTGAGCATATGTCCTTGTTGTTTCTATCCTTTGAGATGGTAATAAAAAAAACTATACTATCCACTTCCTACTTCGTTTATTTTTAGCCAGCCTTTTTACTTTAGTGTAACTGCTGCACGGCATGCTTTCTTTGCTCTGGTCTTCCTCGTACACTTCGTCCATCGACTGCTCCTTTTATAATAATCTTCAATGTCCGTCCTCTGTTTATAATCTGCCTCATTAACCTATTTATTTTTTTAATCTATAATTCTACCCTACTTCTATGTTTTTTCTGTCCACCCACCTAACCTTTCTATGCGACACCGGATTTTGAAAATTTCTTTTAAGTATTTTTTTACTAGTGGGATCCTCCATATCTCATACGTGTTGTAATACACACAAATATTTTATCAGCTGTTTTTCTTAGTTGGTGAGATTTTATTTGATATTAATAATCTTTCCTTATTGAGAAATAACACCTTAACTTATTACAGCCTTTGTGCAATTTTAGTTTTGCATTTTCCGTCTTCTTTTGTAATATCTACCGACTGCTCCTTTTACAATAGCCTCCAAGATCCCTCCTCTGTTTAGGATCTACTTTCTTTAATTTATAATACTCCTCTACTTTTATGCTTCTTCTGTCTATCCAGCACATCTTTTTATGGATCACCAGATTTAAGTTCGAATTATTTTTTTTAATAGTGGTGATCCTGCATGTCTCACACGTAAAGTGCTGTAATCCACACAAATAGTTTTATCAACTGTTTTTTTAGTTAGTGTGATTTCATTTGATATTACTAATCTTCTCTTTTTAAGAAATATTATTTTTTTGACGCACTTACAAGCACTGCAGCTTCAAGGGCTTATTGTGCTCACCAACATGCACTTAAATGCTAGGGCATTTACACACACCCATGAGTTGAGCGAGACTATAACTCGCGCGCGCCGTCTAGAGGACAGAGCCAACTGGTTGAACCATCTTAGCCACTGCGTCCCCATTATTTTAACTTACTGCAGACTTTGTGTTATATTATTTGTCTTTTTTTTTGTAATATTCCTTAGGCAACGAAACTATTCCGCTTCCTTTATTATATGTCCGTTTAATTCAAAAATTGTCTATGCTCTTGTCTGTTTCTTTTACATACTATCACTACTTTGGTTAAGATTTATCTTTATTTCATACTTTTTTATTAGTACTGCTCATTTCATTAAGCACTATTTTAAAGACCTGTGGACTTTTTTCTAATATCATCCATACAACTACAAATTTCTGTGTTTATTATTGTTTCTTGTTTTGTGTATATAATTTATAACTTTTCTCTCTCAATATTTAATACCCGCTCTACTCATAACGCTCAACCATTTTTTCTTGTGGAAAAGGGTGATGTACGTATTTTTTCCTTCCTCATCCTCTTTTTGACTATTAATTTTTTTTTTGTACCTAAACTGAAATATTTGTAATTTGTTTATTCTTCTGTATAAAATTTTTGTTAATATTTCGATGAGTGTGATATTAGGCTGAATATATTCGAGTTGTTATATGTTCTCCATACATTACTGTACCTGCTATCGTATTATTCTTTTTGTCTTTGAGATTTACTTTATCTTATATTTGTTTCTTCCTCTTTCTATCGTCTTATAATTGTTCAAGATATTGGTGCATCGTGTGGTTGGTTCTTGGGTTATTAGGCCGTGGTCAGGAGTTCAGAAACTCTTGACGTTTCGTTGACAACTGCGGCAGACATCTTCAGAAAAAAATCTTCTAAAAATTAAGTGAGTTTTCACTTTTATACTCGTGCGAGTATGGTAGGGATGGGTTGGGGAGGGAGCGTGGTCGACGTCACCGGGATGGCAGATGACGTGATCGGGCTAACTGCTGACGTCAACCGGGACGTTGCAGGTGGTATTTCTAACGTCACTCGCTCTTTCGCCGTACCGCGGTCTGTTTTTTGCGCCTTGAGAGCGACAAACCAAGACCTAAGTAGATTAAATCCGTCGTCCCTGTTGAAATTATTTTTATATTTATAAATTTCCACCGCCTCTCTGTATAATCTCGGGTAGTAATTCCTACAGTTGGAACTTGTACAACTCCTCATAGAATTCTTACTTCTCTTCCATCTTTATCTTTTATTACTATTATCTTTTTTTGCCTATTTTAGGTCTCAATGCTTTCATATTTTGATTCTTTTCTATAACTTGTTGAATTATAACGTCTTGTTTTTTAATTTCATTTTGTCTTATTGTTTTCCTTATTAATTTATTTAGCTCAACAAATTCTACAGTATTTTGTTTGTTCTCCTGTGTTCTCTTTTATTGTAGATGATAGTGTTTCATTTTTTTTTTGTTCTGTTTTGAGGTTATTTTTGTATTGAGTCTGTAATTGCTTCTTTTATTGTTTCGCTAATTTGTCTACATCCATGTTTGTATATTTTTATCTTTTAGATGTCTTTTATTCCTTCTCGGTATTTGTCAGAGTTTTCTTTTAGTGTTTCGCTGTTGATTTTGTTTGTATTGATCTTTAGTCTTTTTACTCTCTCCAATTTCTTATTTATATATAATTTGGCCCTGACTAGTCTATGATCGCTGCCAATGGTGCAGTTGTTCAGCACGCAGATATCTTTAATGATTTCTTTGTTTCTTGTTAGAACGTAATCAATTTCGTTTTTGTTGTCCCCGTTTGGACTGATCCATGTCCATTTGTTTTGTGGTTTTTTCTTGAAGAAAGAATTCATTGCAAATAATACAAGTTGTACAAGTCCCAAAGAAAAGCTCCCACAGAAATAAAAGAAAAGCTAAAAAAGAAAATAACACATACAAACTCGGAAGATATGCCAGAAATAGAAGAAGAGGAAATAATTAGTGCGATGAGAGAAATGAAAAATCAAAAAGCGCCAGGAAAAGACAATCTGACAAAAGAATTATTAAATGAAGGAGAAGAGGAAATAATAACAGCGTTGAAGACACTGCTCAATAAATGTTTGGAAACTGGAAGAATAGTGAGTGAATGGAAAGAGGCCATAACGATTTTACTATATAAAAGGGAGACAAACAAGATTTAAAAATTACAGGCCCATAACACTACTATCATAAGTATATAAGCTTTTCTGAAGAATCATAATGAAAAGATTAAATAACAAAATGGAAATGTATTTATCCGAAGAACAGGCTGGCTTCCGCAAAGGGTTTAGTACAACGGACCATCTATTAACCCTCAAGATACTAATAGAGAATACATAGCACTAATAGATTATGAAAAAGCGTTCGATAGCATCGAAATGTGGGCAGTACAGAAGAGTCTATGGAACAGCAGGATAGACCACAGATATATGACAATAATCCAAGATATATATAAGAATACTACAATAACAGTCAACTGGTCAGAAGAAACCGATCCAATCCCAATACAGAGGGAGTCCGTCAAGGAGACCCATTATCACCTAAGCTATTTATATTAGCCCTTGAGGATGTCTTCAAATGCCTAAACTGGGAGGAAAAGGCATCAATATAAACGGCAAATTTTAAATAATCTAAAATACGCAGACGACGTCATAATATTTGCAACAAATGGAGACCAACTAAACTCAATGCTCCAAGAACTAAATGAAGCTTCTAAAAAGTGGGTTTAAAGATAAACACCGAAAAACAAAAATCATGACAAATTCCGAAGAGGAAGTGAATATCAACTAGAACAAAACACTATAGAACAAATAGAAGAATACACATACTTAGGGCAAAGGTTTACACTTAATAAAGAAAATCAAGAAATAGAAATCGAAGAAGAACGAAACTAGGATGGGCTGCCTTTGGCAGATTAAGTTACATATTAAAAACCGAAAGATACCTCAATACCTGAGAACAAAAGTGTTTGACAGCTGTATACTGCCCGTCATTACTTACGGGGCCCAGACCTGGACTTTGACAAAGAGAAATGTAGACAAACTTATGAAGACCCAAAGAGCCATGGAGCGCCAAATGTTACAAATAACCCTAAAAGACAGAAAACGAAACACTTGGATAAGGGAGAAGACAAAAGTCACAGATGTGGGAAAAAGAATAGCTAGCCTGAAGTGGCAATTCGTAGGACACAATGCCCGCCAAACGGACAACAGGTGGAACGCACGAATCCAGGACTGGCGACCCTGGCTAGGCAAAAGAACAAGGGGTAGACCACAGATGCGATGGATAGATGATGTAAAACTACACGCCGGTCTTGCATGGAAAAGAATTGCACAAGACAGGACACGATGGAAGGAACTAGGGGAGGCCTACATCCGCAAATGGATTGAAGAAGGCTAAAGAAAGAAAAGAAATTCCTACAGTTGGATAAAATTTGCGTTTGCCCAAATTCTATCTCGTGGTTAGGATTTTCCAAAGCATGTTCAGCAACTGCTGATTTATCAGACACGGTACAGTCACTTAATTTTTAGAAGATTTTCTTCTGAAGATGTGAACGAAACGCCAATAGTTTCTGAACTCCGACCACGGCCTTATAACCCGAGAACCAACCACACGATGCACTATAACACCGGCCGTGAAAGGCTTCGCATCTGTTCAAGATATTGTTTCCACTTTTATGCAAATTTTTGTTGTTCCAGAAATTTTTTATTTGTATATAATTCCATTGACAATATTTTATTACCTCCTAACTTCCCATATATTCTTTCTAATACTTTCTTACATTTGGTAATGGACACAAACTTAAATTATTATTGTGCTTTCTGCTTAATTGTTATATTTATAATTATTGTCCTCTCCTTCATTATGACTATTTCGACTCCTGCGTTACATACATCTTCGTCTTGTGGCTACTTAATTTCACTCGGTCCAATTACACTTGCTTTGTTTTCTCTCATTTCGTGTTTTATGTTTTCCAATTTCCCGTATTCCAGCAGGGTTGTCATGATCCAGGTCCCCACTCTGTTTACCTCTAGTGGTGCTCTAGCTAGAACCAGCCAGAATGTTTAACTTTGGAAGATCCTATAGTAGTATGTTAGCTTTTGTAGAAAATACTGCGACACGGTAGTTTCTCACTGCTTTCTGCGTGATGTTCAGCAATGTCTTATGGGTGGATTAAAAGTGGCGTCTTAAATAGCTAGCCCTTCGAAAATCCTCTACCGGACGTAAACTGGTGACCCAAGTTTATTCAAAAAATGTTATAGTTATAAGTACCTTGGCATGAAGCCATTATCTATATGATCCTGACTCTTAGATGACACTTTTTAATATTACTATCCGATTCCTAAGTCAGCCGTTGCAATACCTATTAGCTGTTGTTTAAATTGCTTTATTACCAGTGCAATAGAGTAAACTAGATAATGGATTTTAAGGTATGATCAAAAAACATTTATTGCAAAACTACTATCGGTTGTTGCATCTGAAAGATATATTTAATTTAAGAATTGATTTACCTTGCTTATTGAGAAGTATTTATGGTTTTTGATATTTTTCTAATTATATTTTATTCACGTAATTGATTTGTTTAATCACCTTATTTCATTTTTTGGTTAGAAAAATAAACTAATATAAAAGACATTAAAACAATGCTAAATTTAGATAATCAAGTTGTAAGTATTTAACAGTATTTCAATTACAGTATTGTATAAAAGAAGGCTATCGTGGAAATCCCATTTGCAGATGTTATTAATATTTGTTATGTAATTTTTTATTTTAATTTTTAGTTATAGTACAGGGTATGTGACAACAAATGCATCACTTTGGTAGTGATTAATGATTGTTTTTAATAATTAGCAGTAATATTTCAGACATTATATAAGGCAAGTAAATATGTCTGGTTAGATTAATTAGCAAAATTCTTAAAAATAAGCAAAATTAAAGGTCCCTTGACAAATACCATTACATCCCAATATTTTGTTTAAATCTAGCTGCTTCGATAGCAAATGCAAGTTCGGAAACCAATTCCACCGCAGATTCCGCCTTCATAAGTCATCTTTCTGCAGTTGTAATGGCACAAGCTGGGATTAAACGGACATTCACCTTTTTCTCCCTCAGTGGTGGAATTGAGAGATTCTTCTGAAAGTTCCTTAGTAACATTACTTATTTTAAATATTAAAATTTAATACCCCCGCAAACCATCAAGACACAAACAAGCACAACTAGCAGTAGCATAGTTTTCGGGTGTTTCATTTTTCTGTACTTGTAATCTGTAATGAAATGAGTTGCAATTAATTTAATTCTGCTAATGCACCGAATCACAATAGTTCTATTCTCTCATCAACGACTGTATATGCTTACGTTGGTTTGTTTCGCGTGTTATATACACATTGCAGAGAAGCAAATATGCTTATCACTGTAACTTTGTATAATGTTATTGGTTTTAAATTATTTTGTCCTCAATTACGACAGTTTTGCAGCATTTGTATGCAAAGCAACAAACATTTATTTGCAATAATTTAACAGTTTGTGTGCAGTTGCAAATTTATTTATTTTTTAATTTGGGTAAAGTGGAGCTTGGAAATAATCGCGGCATATAAAAAGGCAAAAGAATCTGTATAGTTATGACCTATGATTTGATTATTTTAAGCAACTGACTGCAAATGATTAAATACAGTTATATAGTTATATAGTTAAAACTTACAACACCAAACACGATAGATTTGAACACAAGTTGACACTATAAATCCAGTGAAACTTTAAAAGTACCCCTGATATGTTTCTAATAGTCAATAATGTCGTAATCCAAAAATTTGATGTCTCATTACAAAATTTTTTACATTACAATTCCCTTTTCTAGCAAATATTTTATTTGAAGAATGTAGTAATTTTTTTGTTTATGTTTATGTATTTTTACCATCGCTCCACCAATGTTCTTAAAGCTGCTGCAATTTATTGTTTGGCTACAGTACTTTTGGATAATCGTCAGAAGTTTGTCGTTAAAGCAAAATTGCGCTCACTGTCTCTTTCATTGTATAAAACAAATCACAGCCAGGCATACCCGATAGTCTGCAGAGTGACAATAATATGGCAAACGACATATGTGTGACAATGCGCCGCGATGTCACTAAATACTTTAGGGGAGTTTCTTCATGAACTAGCAGTATTCCTCACTAGTAATGCTTTCTCAAAGAGACAGCTAATGTTCTAGTAGAATGCCGTCCTAACTTCTGAAAAAACAATAAAAGACCTGCCAATGTGTGTGACTTACGCGCATTTGCTGAACGTTTGCCTTTTTCAGTCTTTGCAATTTTTGAACTATGATCTTTAACGAAACCTAGTCCTGAGACTCTACTGCGTTCCTACATACGGCTACTAATCGTATTAATTTCTGTAGTGGTCACTTTCTACCTTCAAAAAAAGCACTTGCAGCATTGTATGATGACTCACTACATCTTCACATATGTACTGGACGAACAATTTAATGTGCAACAAACCGGATTTTTAATGGGAGTGTTAGTAATTTCTTCGCACTATAAATGAAAAGGTAGACATCATGGGGATCAGCGAAATGCGATGGCCGGGTTCAGGAAATTGTAATATATGGAATCATGTTGTGTACTACTCTGGCAACGATGACGACCACCACTATAATGGTGTAGGAATAATAATAACTAAGGAAATTAACGACTCAGTCAAAAAAGTAATAGCGCACTCAGATATAAATAGATACAAATAGAAGCTAACCCATTTAACTTAAACGTTATCCAAGCGTATGCTCCAACTGCGAATAGCGAAGATGAAGAAATAGAAGATCTATATGAACAGCGTAGAAAGGTCTTAAAATATACGAAAACTAATGACATAACTCTCATAATAGGGGATTTTAACGCGAAAGTTGGAAGTCAAAGAGAAGATAACATAATTGGACAGTTCGGATTAGGATCTAGAAATGAAAGAGGAGATAGATTCATACAGTTTTGCCGAGAGGAAGAACTTGTAGTGATGAACACCATGTTCAAGCTCCCACACAGAAGAATATATACATGGAAGGCTCCAGGTGATACGAAAGAAAAAATAATACGAAACCAAATTGACTATATCACTATTAATCACCGTTTCCGCAATTGCATAAAATCAACAAACACTTATCCCGGAGCAGATGTCGGATCAGATCACAATCCGGTAATATGTAAATGTAAACTAAAACTTAAAAGGGTTACGAGAAAACTAATGAAAACAACATAATATAAGGGCTCTTTGTGAAGGAGATGTTAAAGAACAAGTTCGAAAATCGTTGGAGGAGAAATTTAAAAATGAAAATAATACTACCACTGGATTTAGTAACAAAAACAAGTCAACAAAGGAAGTAATAGAAGAGAGGTGGAACGCTATCAAACAAAATCTGCAAAGTATTATAAAAGAATACGTTCCACAAAAACGAAGAGAGAAGAAAAATGAGTGGATGACAGAAGACATTTTAAAATTAATGGACGAAAGGAGATTAATGAAAATAAAGATATGAACAAATACAGAGAGATACAACGACAGATACGAGGTGAGATAAGAAAGGCAAAAGAAAATGGTTGAAAGATAAATGCCAAGAAATAGAACAGCTAGAAAACAAACACGACAGCTTTAATATGCATCGAAAATAAAAGAAGCTGCTGGAATATTTAGAAGAAAAATAACGAACAGACTAATAGATAATACAGGACAGGAAATAACAGACATAAGCGAAAAATTAAAAACCTGGAAAGAATACATCGAAAAGTTATTTGCAGACGACCGTCCAGAAAAACACGAAATAAAAGAGGCTAAAACCGGACCTCCTATAACAAAAGATGAAGTTAAGAAAACAATAGAAAAGGCGAAAACCCGGAAAGCAACGGGCCCAGACGAGATACCCACTGAAATTTTAAAACTCCTAAATGAAGATGGAATAAATGCATTCACTAGGTTATTCAATCTAATATACGACACTGGAGAGATTCCGACGGACTGGACTAAGTCGACTTTTATAACCATACCAAAGAAAACAACACCGAGACAATGCGAAGACTATAGAACGATAAGTCTGATGAGCTGTGCCCTTAAGATCTTCTTGAAAATTATGCATGCTAGGATCTATCAACAACGCGAATCAAAATTGACCGAAACCCAATTCGGGTTTAGAAATGCGTTGGGAACAAGAGAAGCACTATTTGCCTTAAATGTATTGATCCAAAGATGTAGGGACGTAAACTGTGACGTACACTTATGTTTTACAGACTTCAGAAAAGCATTTGACAAAGTAAAACATCATGAACTACTAAAAATATTAGAGAAAACCGGGATAGACGACAAAAATACTAGAATAATAGCCAACCTATACTGGAGTCAAAACGCGAATGTAAAAATAGAAGATAATACCACCGAAGAAATTCAAATCCTTAGAGGGGTTCGCCAAGGATGCGTGCTTTCACCGACTCTGTTTAATATTTACTCGGAAGAGATGTTCAAAGAAGCATTACATGATGTGAATGAAGGTATATTAATCAATGGTGAACTAATCAACATCAGATACGCAGATGACTCTGTAATATTGGCAAGAAACGTAGAAGGTCTACAATTATTAATGGAAAGAATACATACAACATGTGAGGAATACGGAATCACCCTCAACACAAGCAAGACAAAATACATGACAATAACTAAGAACATTACGCTACCAGCAACATTATATATTAATAATACTGAGATAGAAAGGACTAGCAAATACACATATCTGGGAACCAATATAAACGAACAATGGGACCACTCGACAGAAATAAGAACAAGAATAGAATAAGCAAGAGCCGCATTCATTCAAATGAAAAAAGTTTTGATCGGTAGAGACCTAAGCCTGCAAACCAAGATTAGAATCCTGAGATGCTATATTTTCTCGACGCTACTATACGGAGCTGAGTCATGGACTTTAACAAAAGCATCAGAGAAGAAACTGGAATCATTTGAAATGTGGACCTACCGACGTATCTTGAGAATACCATGGACAGAGCATATCACTAACAAAGAAGTTATGGAACGAATTGATAAAAAAACAGAAATCCTAATAACAATAAAATCTCGCAAGCTAGAATATCTAGGACACATAATGAGAAACACAAAGAGATATAGAATCTTGCAACTCATTTTAGAAGGAAAAGTGATGGGAAGAAGAGGCCCAGGAAGGAGGAGAATATCTTGGCTAAAGAACTTGCGGCAATGGTTCGATATGTCCACGGTACAATTATTCCGGAAAGCAGTAGACAAAGTACAAATTGCATTGATGATAGCTAAGATCCGGAACGGATAAAGCACGGGAAGAAGAAGAAGATAAATATTTTACCATTAAATTACTAACAAAATTAATCAATGCCTTGCAAGTGGAGATTGGGATGCAATTTCTTATCTATTTTTTAAAGACATGATATGGTATAAATACAGGATCCAAAGAAGTAGTCGAAACAGAGATAGAGAGCATGAATCATAATGTACTATGTATTAAAAATAAATGTTGTTCCTTTTCTTTATCAATGAGGTTATCCATTATATAGAGAATGGTTAATGAGACACCCTTCGTAAATACTTTTGAGATAAATTGTGTAACCGTTTGTTTGAAAAAATCACCTCTTTAGAAAATACATATTCAAAAAGGAACGACCAGACCAAGCACCACATAATCGATTAGGGTGGGAATTATCACTCATAATTATAACATTTTAATTTACATTTTATATGTTTTGTAGATAAGATTTGTACTTAATCTATGTTTGTGCCAATAAAATAAATTGGTTTGGCATGTTTTATGTTATAGTTAGCTATTTTTGAGCATTTTTTAAACAAAATTTATAAAGACTTCAAAGAAATAATAAAAAATATTACAAATTCCACGTGTAAACGAAAATATAGGTATGCGCCAATACTGATTAACGGAAAATCTATAAATCTTTAAAAAAATGTTTTATGGTGCTTTTAAGTATTAAGTAAAGCGCCGACAAGTTTATTGGGGAGCGTCTCAAAGGTATTGTGGTGAGAAGTATTCCCATTAAAGCTTTCTTAACTTGCTTCCATGACCTTTAGGAATGGTGACAGCTGTGCATAGATAGCTTAAGGGACTACTTTGATAAGATCTAGTTGTTAAGCTGAATAAATTATTTTTCATCGGCCCAATGACTTCAGGGTAAAACAACCGAAAAAACCGTTCTTCTCTGTTTGTCCATTGTAATTGCTTTTCAAAACCGAAATATCATTATAAAATATTTTAATCTGATTTAGTGATAATTAAAAAATTAAAGAATAATTGAAAAACAGAGTTAATAAGCTATAAAAATAATTTTTCTTTTAAAAAACATTAATATGCTACGTCCAAACATTTTGAAGTAAATGGTATTTTCTTTATTTAAAAAAGTGCACAATGAATGATGTGTTTAGTTGAGAAACATAAGGGAGTAATTATAAACCCTACTCCATTGTACTTTTCACATACTTCTGGGTTCCAAAACCTTTAAAATTACTACCAATGGTTAGTACTAGCGCTACACTAGGAAAAAACCCGTATGAATTTTATATATGGAAAGTTAAACATGAATTAAAAACGTTTTAAATCAATGACCTTTGCTTGCTAGGTACATAAACACAAACGTTTTAAATATATGTGATGATTCTGATGCTTTGTTTTCGTTTCTTTTAACGACAATTTTTATTCACAAATTTTAATCATTTCTTGGAAGAATTGATCATTGAATATTAATACATATACATAAAAAACAAATTATAGTTATTAAATTATTTATCTTAAGGAGCTTTAATTACTATATTTCATTTTTCCAAAGCTGCTAGCTGCATTGCCACAGATTAAAATAAACTTGTTTATAGAGATGCGCTAAATTGTTTTATTAATAAATTATTATAAATATGTCTGGCAAGATTAGGTAATTTATATCTATACTTACAAAATATAACAGATGTTTTAAAATGAGAACATGCTTGTTGGGGTAACTAAATAAATACATTTTGTACTAAATTATGACGGCTGTGTTGCGTTGTATGAAATAGGAAATTCTGGTAATTTGTAATACTTGGACTAGAAAAAACAATCGAACCTTGCTCCTGCTGCCTGTTTCAAATAAGCATACATAAAAATTTTAAAACTTGGAACTAGCAATTGACGTTATAGTAATTTATTTTTCTCAGATGAAACACGTAAATGTATAGCATTTCGGGATCGCTGGTTTCAATTCAAAAGTTAAGATAAAGGAACCTAAAAAGAACAAAGTGTTGGAAAATATTTATTTATAAAATATTATGTTTTTTTCTTCACTTTTATCAAATAGTTTCCATTTTACTTTCGAAGTGTTAGTCGTACTCGGTTCACTCAGCGTAAGAAACTGTAAAAGTGTGGTCGCTTATCGGGCACGATATATGCGTAGCCGCCGGTCTTCATATCTATTATAAAAGGATATTTATTACAATAAGTGTACAATTCAAGTACAATTTACGTTAAGGATATCTACAGACAACACAGGTATGATAGCTATGTAAGCAATAAAATAATATGTATTCTCACGGAAATAATCCAGAATATAACAATATTATAAATAATCAACCAATTTATTAACAACGAAACATGAAATGGCAGCCAACAATGAATACACTTCCACTCATGAATACACAACCACCATTATCACAGCAAATACACGTAACACCTCGGCAACAAATGGCCTTGTTAGGAATACCCACTAGTGGGGTAGACAGAGGATATCAACTACAAAGAATGACGTCGACCAGCGAAGAAGAGGAAGAAATACAAACCAACAACAATAATGAATGGCAAAAAATAAGAGATACAAAAAGAAAAAAACCAAAAAACAAAACCAAGCACTACTAATGAAATCGAGACTAACAATCGCTACGATCTATTGACTCAAGACGCATGAACAAGCAATGAAAGCACAGAAGTCACTACAACACCAACACCTCAAGGAGTAAAAAATTACAATGAATTGATAAAACAAATTTAAAACGTCGCAGAAGCTGAACAGTATCAGACAAAGGTGTTAGCTAATGACTTTGTCAAAATAAACTGCCTAATCCCAGAAACATACAGGGAATTGATTCGAGAATTTAAAGAATAAAACATTTACTACCAGACATATCAAATGAAGGAAGAAGGGGCCTACAGAATAGTAATCAGATACCTACACCACTCCACAAACCTCTAGAACATTAAAAACGAATTATTTAACCTAAGTCGCAAAGTCAGAATTATAATAAACGCACAACACAGAATCACAAAGCATCCCCTCAACCTATTTTTTGTAGACTTGGAACCCGCTTCAAACAACAAAGATGTTTTTAATATAAAAGAACTTCAGAACATGATAGTACAAATAGAACCCCCTCGCACAAACCAAAACAACATAATACAATACATCAGGTGTCAACAGTGCTGTCACACTAAATCGTATTGTAATAATCCATATTTATGCGTGAAATGCGGAGGTCACCACAACACGGCAACATGCACTAAAACAAGAGAAACCCCCGCAAAATGTGCGGAAGAAACCACCCCGCAAACTATAGGGGATGCAAGCACTATCAAAGAATCTACAAAGGGAACACCAGAAACCACGGAGCGGTCAACACAGCCCCACCGATATTTACAAACAATGTTTATATAAAGAACTTACAACAACCCTCACTTTCTCAACAAAGAAGCTACGCGGAAACAGTAAAACAAAACACAAATAAAAGTGAAGACACAACGACTATACAGTCCAAATTCTTAAATGAATTTAAAACATTATTTAATCAGCTACTACAACAAAATATTACAGTCCTAAATATGATTACAATGTTAATCAATGAAATTAAATAAAAATGACAAAGTCACTGCGAATAGCCCCAGTGGAACGCCAACGGCCTTCCAAGCCACCAAGAAGAAATAAAAATATTTCTAGACAATCATTTTATAGACATATTACTGGTTAGCGAAACGCATCTCACAAATAGAAGTTACTTTAACATACCAAAATATAGATTTTACCACACCAACGACCTTCATGGAATAGCACACGGGGGCACCGCAATACTTGTCAAACAAACAATCAAGCAACATCAGTATTAATACAAACACTTCCATACGATTTAACCGTCACAGCTGTCTATAGTCCCCCACACAACCTAAAACAAGATCACATTGAAAGCTCCTTTCAAACACTGGGACAAAAATTAATTGCAGGAGGGGATTATAACTGTAAACATACGCTATGGGGTTCACGACTGAGTACAACTAAGGGTAGAGAACTAGCAAAAGTTCTCCAAGATAAGAACTGTCAGTTCATTTTATCAGAAACACCAACATACTGGCCATCAGATCCCAACAAAATTCCAGACTTATTGGACTTCTTCATTACTAACGGCGTAGCACCAACATACATAAACATTACCCCCAGCTACGATCTGTCTTCGGACCATAGCTCAATCATAGCTACGTTAAACACATCCTCAATCTACAAGAAACACGAACCATACTTGCACAATTCCAAAACAAACTGGGATACATATCGGAAAATACTACAAAACAACATTTTACTATTCACCCGACTGAAAGAACTAAAGGAAGTCGAGGAGGAATATAATAACTTTGTCAATGTTCTACAACAGGCCATGAAAGCAGCCACTCCTAACATAGAACATAAGAAATCAACCAATAACATACCTCTAGAAATCAAAAAACTGGTATCTAAAAAACGAAGAGCCAGATCAACTTGGCAACGAACTAGAACACCAGATAATAAATCTAAATATAATCATCTAAGAAATAAGCTAAAAACCAAACTGCAAGAATTCAAAAACAACTCAATTGCTACATACATTTCTAACCTTTCAAGGTGTGATAGCTCTATTTGGAAGCCCATAAAAAACAGAAGAAAACATTTAACAACATCTCCCCTCATACGGAAATACTCAACACCACCAGGTGCGTGGGTAACAAATGATAAACAAGAGGCCGACCTCTTCGGCGAGCACCTTGCAGCGGTCTTTCAATCCCAAAATAATGATCAGGTACAGGAAGTCTAACAGGTTCTAAATACGCCTACACGAACAGAACCCTTAAAATTATTTACTCCAAAAGAAATAAGGGACGCAATAAATACCCTAAATCCCAAAAAGGCCTCTGCCATAGACCTCATTACAACGAAAATGTTAAAAGAATTGCCAAAAACTCCTGTACTTCTTCAACGCAATAATTAGACTCGACTACTGGCCTACATCACTTAAAATAGCTCAAATCATAACGATACCAAAACCTGGCAGAAATCCGTCAGATGTCACATCTTATCGCCCGATAACTTTACTACCCGCAATTTCAAAACTACTCGAAAGACTTCTTCTCAACAGACTGAACACAGATTACAGGATCGAATTCCAAACCATCAGTTCGGGTTTCAACATGCACACCCCACAACCCAACAATGTCACCGAATTGTTAACATTATAAACAAGTCATTTTAAGACAAACAATACTGCACAGCTGCATTTCTAGATATCAGTCAAGCTTTTGACAAAGTGTGGCACCCTGGACTACTATCAAAAATAAAAATAAACTTTCCATCCTGCTACTTTAAACTGATGAAGTCATACCTACAAGAACGCCAGTTTGAAGTGAGAGTAAACGAAGCTACTTCTGACCGACAACCAGTCCTATCAGGAGTACCGCAAGGTAGCATCCTAGGACCACTACTATATGTCCTATACACACACGACTTATCCACGACAATATTAACAACAGGTGCTTTCGCGGACGACACCGACATATTCTCAGCTCACGAAGATCCAGTAGTAGCCTCCTCAAATATACAACACCATTTAAACTTTAAAAACATTTAAATAGACACATGGATGGAAAAATAGAAGATCAAGGCTAATGAATCCAAATTGACACAGGTAACCTTCACCCTCAGAAAAGGTACATGCCCACCTGTAAACCTCAATCAAGTGATATTATCACAAAGCGACAATGTAGAATACTTAGGCCTAACCTTTGACAGTAAGTTAAATTGGAAACAACATTTTAAAAAGAAAAGAACTCAACTTGATTTAAAAGCTAAAGAACTCTCCTGGCTTATTGGAAGGAAATCCCAACTGTTAATGGAAAACAAAATTTTGATCTGCTCAAGCCGATATGGACTTACGCTATCGAACTCTGGGGATGCGCCAGAAAGTCCAACATAGCAATAATCCAGAGAGCTCGATCTAAAATACTACGAGCCATAACGGTTGCGCCCTGGTTTGTCTCGAACCATACCTTACATACAGATCTCAAAATTCCATTTGTCAGTAAAGTAATCAGAGAAACAACCACCAAACTCGAATTGCAGCCAAATTCACTGCTACAACCCCTGCTTCATCTTCCAGAAAATTAAATACTCAGACAATGTTGGCCAATAGACATTAAAGAATACTGAAGCAACATCAGTGGATGTTAGCTTTTCTAAGTCATTATTATTGTACATTACTTATACCAATATACTAGCCATCCAATTGGCTCATAGAATGTATTTCATTCTGATTACCAATAAAGAATCATTAAAAAAAACTTTTATCAGATGCAGCGTATGCGAGAGTGGCTGTAAATGTTTACAGAAGCAAATACATACATACAAGCGCTATTATTTACATCAGACGACTTGCAGCAGCAAATTTGTCAAATTATCGCGGAACGTCCTATTTTGGGCATATCAAATATTGGTGTCGGCATGTCATCTTAACACTGGAAAATTTTTTTAGAAGACTGACTTTTTTGACAAAGTTGGCGTTGATAAGCTTGCTAAATTTCATGATTTCATTATCTTTAAAGATTTTTGTTGATTAACAAATAAGCAGAAAATTAGCCACAACGTGAATGTTTGGGTAACAAATCATAGTTTGTTCAATTTGGGGACCAAATCTTTTTTGCACTGCTTCCTTATTTGCCTCATTCATACACATGTATATGTGTATAAAGTAGACATAAGTTGACCGACTACAAGTGTGATTTGTAGTTTGAATATACTTGATGACTACCTCCTCTTTTTGAACATTTAAAGTGCTACTAGAGATGACTTTTAGAATAATTTCCTTTTGATCGATGTTGATTAGAATATCATATGAAACAAGTGAATAAACTTTAAAAAGAAAATTTTATAACATTGTCGTAAATGCTCTTCTTGTAGTCACCAAACCGGATGGAAACAAACTTGGTCACTTTTTAAGATACAAGGCGAGTATTTTTCTTCTAGTTGTGAATAAAAATTGAGATATAGAAAATTGTAATAGAGAAAAAACTTGTTAATAAAAATGTTCCGTCGACAAATATCACCGTGGACAAGTAGATAATGCTGTTTGCCTACTTGAAAATTGCAAAATATTCCTCTTTGATCTTGTAAGGTGTCTCATTTTGCAATTTTGCAATTTTATATTTTCTCCGTATCTACGAAAAAACATTGAAAATTAGTAATAATTATCTTATATACAGCTTGAAAGGTTATTTTTTGGTTGTTAGGATTGTTAGAAATTATTCGAGAATATCTTGTAACGCAACGGAAAATAGTCCTTGTTGCTTCTGTAAAACGAAATGATAATCGTCCTGCTGTTGTTCTCAATTTGATTTAAAGGTATAGATAATTATTTGATTATCTGTAAATAATAATTATGATTATTGCTCACCAGTCGTCATTGAAGTCAATATTGATACCGGCTTCAATGAAAAAAGACGAAATATTTCAAGAATTTCTAAGAGTTTTACGGCGAGATAATCCTTTTCAAAGGAAATTGGTAATTTAAGGCAATCCTCAAGTCAATATTTTTGTTAAAGGAAATTCAAAACATTAATGAGGCAGGAGTATAATAACACTTTTTAATACAACAGACAAATATATCATGATGTTGACAATATATGCACAACACAATCTGTGGGGAATGTTGTGGATTTACAAATTTGGTACATTATATCTCAAATGTCTCCATTTAGACTTAAAAGGCTATGCCATGCATTCAATTTACTATTACCAAACTATGTACTAAATTTAGTAAGGGTTTTCTTTTATGGCCTCGACAGTTACTTAACAATCAATTGGTACCCTTTTAGATATTACCATCGTTAACTCATTAGTTATTTGTTATCCTTTTTGCTCAATGGGTTCTAGTACCATGGCTATAAAGTGTTCTTACATTAACTGTCATAAATGTATAAATCATGTAAGAAGAACGTCCACTTCTCCTTAGTGCGTTTTACTCCTTTGTTATATTAAGTCTTCAGGTCAAGTTGTGCAAAGTTTTTTTGCATTATGACTGCTGTAGTAGAACTGTTACATCAAATTGTTTTCATAGTGTGATAGCTATTGTCAGAGTTTTATCTGTAATGGTGGAAAGTTTCAAATCAATATGTAGCATTTTATTACTAATATACCATGGGATCATCTATTATTTGTATGATTTTCAGGTTTGTTGATTGAGCACATTTCCATAATTTGAATTTATAGCTCCATATAGCCTCTGTAATAGTTTGATAAAGTAGAAAATTATTACACAACGAGAGTTTGGATTTTGGATTTTTTTAATGAATTTTTTCTAAGCAAATCCTTAGTCTAAGTTAAGCCCAATATATTTTGTTTCTGATTTGTACATACTTATGGGTAGGCCGTTCATTGTTGTAGGTGGACGGGTGACGTGTAAATGTAACTTGGACTGATTTTGCTTAATTTATCTTTATTCTCCATTTATTTTATCATTCAGTAGAAATATCCAGACGGTTGATTTTTAAAAGTTACTATTGAATTTTCGTTTATAGGTAATATCGCTACGTCATTAAGAAACGATGCCATTGCAGTATTATTTGTTTCAGGTATCTCAGTCGTGTGTACTAAGAAAAGTGGTGGTCCAAGAAGACTACCTTCTGGGAAACCAGATTTAATAGGAAATGGAAATTAGATTGGCATTCGTTGTATCTTACTGAGAAGTCTGTCAGCTAGGTAGGATTTTAAGAGAAGATAAAACTGCTGGATAGTGTGTTTCCGCGGTCGAAGAGGAAATCTGGATACCACACTTTATCGAATGCTTAGTAGAAAATACGGAATTATTAATTTTCTTATCTCTAGACTCTAGCGATCATATTGACTGTTTTATCAACTTATCAGATTGTTGAATGCTGTTTGATAATAAGCATAATTAGAATTAACTTAAAAAAAACAAAAAACAGAGCTGTGGAAACTATATACACTCAACGGAATAGAAATCCGCCCACCCCGGTTTTTCTCAATAATATTTAGTTATTAACTAATATTATTAGGTACTATATTGAAAATAGTATGTATTTTACTAGCAGGCATAGTTGATGATAATAACGATTACATCTTGTTAAAAATTAAAAACAAGCATTTAAACAAATTTTATTGGTCATTCACGTTCTAAATTTGAGCTATGTAAAGTTTTGTGTTTAATCTTGTGTTCTTTTTAAACCTCTGTTAATTTTTTTGCTACTTTTTTAATTCCTTTATTGCTTGTGTTTTCGGTTTATAGTGTATTCAAGTTATGCGTTTGTCAGTAGAAACTGTTGCTAAAGCAGTTGCATTACGCGAAGACGGACGCAGTCAACGTTATGTCTCTAATCGGCTAGGTAACCCTCGTTCAACGCTAAAAGAAGTTCATAGAAGATTTAGAGAAACCGGTAGCTTTAGTCGCAAGACGGGAACAGGAGCTAAATGTAAGACATCCGCTTGTGACGATCGTTTTATCATTTTGTCTACGTTAAGAAATCGACATACTACTGCAGTAGAGACTCGAAATGCCCTTCGGCGTGTAAGAAATAATCAAACAGTTAGACGGAGATTCAACGAAGCAAATTTGTGTGCAAGAAGACCAGCATGAGGTCCAAGATTGCTACGGCAACATCGAGTACCACGTTTGGCGTTTTTGCGTAATCATGCAAACTGGGGAATAGAACAGTGGAGCACCGTTATCTTTTCTGATTAGTCCTGATTTAATCTTTGTGGCTCAGATGGTCGTAAACAAGTATTAAAAATTTTTTTTGGAAAGGGTACGATTTCGTGGAGGTTCAATTATGGTGTGGGCAGGGATTTCTACTAATGCACGAACGGAGCTTGTATGTATCGAAGCAGGTTCATTAACAGCAGATAGGTATGTAGAAGATATTCTATTACCTCATGTGATTTCTGTTGCTCCTTTTGTTGGAAAAGATGTTTTGTTTATGCATGATAATCCTGAACATTCTGCAAAAATCGTAACTGCCTTCTTAAATGAAGTTCAGATTCTCGTTATGGATTGGCCGGCAAATAGTCCCGATTTAAATCCTATAGAACACGTTTGGGACATGTTAGAGCCAGACCTGCTGCTTCAAATAACCTCAACGAACTCCGAATTGCTTTACTCGAAGAATGGGATCAGATTCCTCAAGAAGATATTCGGGAGTTGATCTACAAAATGAAGCGCCGGATGTCTGCAGTGATTCGCGCACGAGGAGGCAATACGCGATATTAGAACTTTACATCGTGGTTGTTTTTGTCGTTTTGCTAGGTTTTTTAAATTTAAAGTAGTTTAAGTAGAAGTGTGGCTAATAATTCAGTAAAAATAACGTACTCTGTACTAAATTCATTTTAGCTAGCATTTTTCCAAATTTCAATTAGAGAATACCATAAAAATAGGGTGGATAACTGGATATTATTGAGAGAAACCGGAGTGGGCGGATTTCTACGTCGGTGAGTGTATTTAGCACAAATAAATTGTTTAGTACGGAATAGTTATTAATTTATTATTAAGAATAGTTGTAAGGATTACCTTATTTCAGGAATTACGATTCTCCAGGCAAGTTGAGTGACAGATTTATAAGTCTAAGTGGTCCGTGGGTTCCTTTCAGGTAGATGACCGCTGTCGTCTCTTTTTGTGTTAAATACAAGTTTTATGACACTATTCAAAAATATATTTATGAGTTTAAAACTTGTCATCGGGACCTCTCGTCATTAAGCTAAACAATTGAAGCCGTCTGCCTTTTTGCAGGTAATTCACTGGCCCTGATTTCAAAAACCCACCCCTTGAATTTGATGTCACTCACTTGCCGACTGCGTTTTGTAATTTCAGTCAGTCGTTAAAAAGCAACCTCGTCGAAAGCCTCCACTAATGCACTCGAGCACATTTGCAACTTTGTATTTTTGTTTATCTTCAGTCAACATTAAATCGTTGTTTAGAAATCGCAATGTTTGATTGAAGAAAACCATCGCAAATAAGGGGATTTATTATTGAAATTTTTCCCTCTATTAACTATCGCGACGAACTAGCCGCGGTAAGAAACATAAATATTAATAACAAAGTAACGTTAAAGATGAATGAGACAAACAAAGAAATTGATAAAAATAGTACAAAACATGACTAAATAAATTAAATACGGTGGACGGCAGGTCGGCTGTTAACTCTCCAGACTTCGGGAAAAAAGTGCTGTTGGGATCAAATGCACGAGAAAACAAATAAAAGAGACTTACCACACGTAACGTTCTTTTGCAGCCTGGGCGACAGATGTCAGCGTGCTTTGCTTGGCGGCGACAACACGGGGGTGGGTTCTTCCTTGCTCAGATGCATTGGAGCACCACGGACGGGTGCGGAACACACAAAAGGCAATCTTGTTTAGTTGTGACTAGGGGTGAGCAATCGGACACATAAAGGTTGCATGTAGAGATCGGATTATGGTCAAAGGGGGTTTAGAGAAATGCACGACACACATGGTATGGTATAAATACAGGATCCAAAAAGCAGTCGAAATAAAGATAAAGAGCATAAATCATAATGTACTATGTATTAAAAATAAATGTTGTTCCTTTTCTTGATCAATCAGATTATCTCTTATATGGAGAATGGTTAGTGAGACACCTTTCGTAAATACTTTTGAGATGAATTGTGTAATATTTTCTCTGAAAAAATCAAATCTTTGAAAAATACATATTCAAAATAGACAAGACCAAGCACCACACAATGGATTAGGTCGAGAATCATCAGTTATGGTTATAACATACTATTTCACATTTTATATGTTTTGTATATAAGATTTTTACTTAATCCATTTTTTGTGCCAATAAAGGAAATTGGTTTGGCATGTTTTATGTTATAGTTAGCTATTTTTGACTAACAAATTAATAAAAAATATTACGAATCACATAAATCTATAAATTTTTAAAAAATTGTTTTATGGTGCTTTTAAGTATTAAGTAAAGCGCCGGCAAGTTTATTGGGGAGCGTCTTAAAGGTATTGTGGTGAGAAGTATTCGCAATAAAGCTTTCTTAACTTGCTTCCATGACCTTTAGGAATGGTGACAGCTGTGCATAGATAGCTTAAGGGACTACTTTGATAAGATCTAGTTGTTAAGCTGAATAAATTATTTTTCATCAGCCCAATGACTTAATGGTAAAACAGCCGAAAAAGCAGTCCTTCTCTGTTTTTTCATTGCAATTGCTTTTCAAAACTTAAAATCATTATGTAATATTTTAATATGATTTAGTGATAATTTAAAAATTAAAGAATAATTGAAAACAGAGTTAATTAAAATAGATATGAAAAATTTAAACAATTTCATTTTAAAAAACATTAATATGCTACTTCCAAACATTTTGAGTAAATGGTATCTTCTTTATTTAAAAAAGTGCACAATAGATGATGTGTTTATTTGAGAAACATAAGGGAGTAATTGTAAGCCCCACTCCATTGTACTTTTCTAATACTTCTGGGTTCCAAAACCTTTAAAATTACTTCTAATGGTCAGTGCTTAAAGCTACACTAGGAAAAAACCCGTATGAATTTTATGTATGGAAAGTTAAATATGAATTAAAAACGTTTTAAGTCAATGACCTTTGCTTGTGACATATGTAGGTATATAAATACAAACAGTCATAACAGGCATAAATTAAAATAAATTTGTTTTGTTGAGGTGCGCCAAATTTTTTAATTAATAAGTTATTATAAATATGCCTGGCAAGGTTAGGTAATTTATATCGATGCTTACAAGAGATAACAGATATTTTAAAATTAAAACGGGTTTGTTGGGATAACTAAATAAATACATTTTATACTGAATTATGGCGGCTGTATTGCGTTGTATAAATAAGGAAATTCGGGTAATCCGTAAAACTTGGACTGGAAAAAACAGTCGGGCGTTGCTACAGCTGCATCTTTCAAGTGAGCATACATAAAAATTTAAAAATGTATAGGCAGTAGCAATTGACGTTTCAGTAATTTAGTTTTCTTAGATAGAGCAAAAAAATGTGCAGAATTTCGGGATCGCTGGTATAAATTCAAAATTAAGATAAAAAAACTGAGAGGTCCGATATATGGGGTTGGAAAATTTTTATCTATAAAAAATTATGTTTTTCTCTTCACTTTTATCAAATACGGCGTATGCGAGAGTGGCTTTAAATGTTTACAAATGTAAATACGCATTAGCGCTATTATTTACATCAGATGATATCAGACGACTTGCGGTTTTGGGAATATCTAAAATTTGTACTGGCATGTCATCTTAACACCGAAAAATTTAATCTTCAAATGCTAGAAACCAAAATTATCTGAAATTTACAGTAGTGGTACAAAATGTAGCCCTGTTTTGTCATTCCTAAAAATTTGGTAGATGATTTCAAGAAAAATGCTCAATACCCAAACAGAATTCAGAAAATAAGGATTCATTGGTTTACCGTCATGTAAGTAAACGTTTTGTAACACTAACCATATTAAAATAAGTAATGTAATCGACATTTTTACTAAATAAAAATTACAATTAAGTGTTAAGGGTACAGTTGTATACATAAATTCTATAGACTTACTCTTCTTTATCTAAAGTATATTGGAAACTTTATAACTAGTTAAGTTATACCTACAAAATTCCGTCAAATGCAGGAGATGTAGTTACAACTGCAGAATAGAATCAATAAATAATGTATTTTCTCAACCAAAAACGTTTTCATTACATATTGTATCTGATATATATGGTCCTTACACATATAACTTTAAATAAGTAAGACTTGCCTTTTATACATGCACGCCTGAACCATCAATGATGTATATGATACAGAATATATAATAAATTTAGTTAGGAATACTGGAAGACATAAATTATGGGCCAATTGTATTATTATGAAGAAATAAAGGCCTACAAAATTTATCATAGTGTGCACCAGGACAATTATTCAAAAAGTGGTAATATGTTTATTATTAGGGAATCTTTTAACCATCATTTGGAACGAATAAAAATTCAATTTACTATTACATTAAATCCACTACCAAAAACCTCTATTGATTGATAGCAGATTTCTGTTTACATAGATGGCTCAGATGACTGCAAGGTTTACTTTTAGAGTTTTAGGATAAATTTATTTTAAGTGGAAAACAATTTGATCGAATATCAAAACTAATCAAGGTCAAAAGCATTAAACTGAAGAAGGCAACCATTGAGATAATTTTTTTATTATTCGCCAAATAAGCCTACTTACTGATCTTGTTATTTGGCTTGTTAGATATATTTATCTTCTCTAAGTACAGCTACATAAAGCCTAAAGAAACTTGGATTAATTAGCTCTTATTGTGACGTTGTGATTAGGTAATTAAGTAGGTGGCTTGATTTATACTGATTCAGAAACTTCTGGCCAAGAAAAAATCAATCTAAATGTCAACAATTGAAAAATTTAATATCTATCCAGGTAGTAACTTACGACACAAAACAAATCATCTAAATGTCCAAAGAGAAGAGAAGATCAAGGAAGCCGTTGTTTAAATTCGACAAAACTAACAGCAGATAAAAATCTTTCAAACATAAACTAAGAATATAAAAAGACGCACAATTCTTCCTACTTGTCTAATCAATAATGACGACGGTAGATGGGCGAAAAGTTAATCTTGTTCGCTGAACAATTGACTCATATTTTCACATCTAATTAACTTTTTATGGGTAACGCTTTCATTAATACTGGGTCATTCAAAAACATAGAATATCACATCTGTTACTTTAAGAAAAGTTCCCAAGAAACCAAACCAGGTTATTAGTTAGTCACTGAGAAAATCGTAAAGTAATCACCTAAAGAAAGTATAGTTATACTTACCTTTTCAAGGCATCCTTTAGATTTAAAAAAATATACTTCTCAATTGGAAATGTGAAGAAGTGCCGGATAATAATATTAAATTCTACAGGCATGTCTCTCTGCTGCCAATAGTTTAAAATCATTAAATATATATATATTTCTTAAGAGATAACCTAATTACAGATTTCCACTTTGGCTTTAGTCTAAAACATTTAGTTACATATCATGTACACTATAATTCCGATATAATGCAGCATTTTTTAATATATGCTATAGAGAGTTAATGCACTGGATAACATCCTACAAGAAACTGCGAAGAAAATTAAAACGTCGAATGCCTGAATTTTTAGCGAAATCATCTCGCAAACTATAAAGCTTGTCTAGTGGCCAAAAAATTTTATTGGTTAGAATTATCATACGCATTTTCTAAGTGGCTTAATCATCTGCTCAAGTCCCATTGTATTCCAAAATGATTTTCGGTTATGACATTTCCCGTTGCCCTATGAGCAAAATGAAAAGAAGGAGAGATAGTAAGCATTCCTGCTTAACCCCAAATTTTACTTTTATAGTATCTGTTAAGAGTCTATTATGTTTAACTCTGCAATCGTATAATTCGTAAAATTGTTTAATTTTTGATAGTTCTCCTCTATTTTTAAATATTTTTTATAAGTACCATAAAGAGAAGATATGCGATTGTTATCCACTATAAGCCTTTTTATGGCGATTTTCAAAGTATTGATGATCTATGCATGATTTATTCAGTCTGAAACCTGTTTGTTCAGGCATTATGGTTTTTTCGACGACATGTTCAATTCCTTGGCTTCATTCGTATGGTATAATTTCATTTTCCCATACTTTAACTAGTTTGCTGATGTCTGCGAGTCTAATTTGAATGTTTCAGAACTTTTCCGTTTTTAAATTTTTTTATACCATTCTTCAAATCTCTCTTTGTGGGATTATAACTGTTTCCATTTTCACGGGGTTAAACGCTTGTATAAAATGGAAGAAACCGATCAGTAAGTAATAAAAGATAATTTATTATATAGTGCGTTATAAAACCCAAAGTAAATATTTTTACTTAACAATAAAATAACATTTACTTTAATTTTGCTTAGTGCATCAATTTGTTACTTTTGGGTACGGAGGGCCTATTATAGTCAAAAGCTACAATAAACTGAAAATCAGGAATACTAATGTTAAATCAAAAATAATACAAACGAGAGCATTATGCATAAAGAAAAGATACATGGTAACACTTAAAGAACAAAGGATTATCAACAGCATAATGCCAGTAATTATGGCACCACATTGCCGCTGCGATATCAAATCTAAGAAAAGCCTAAAACATCCATGAAACATAAATGGACGTATAAAATAAATGCAAAGACTTTCACGACCAGTATTTTGGGGCATTAGATGGTTGGACTTTGGATTGCACGCCTTGGACGGAATTTTAAAACTCTTGACGTTTCGTCCATAACTACGGTAAACAATTTCAGGCGAAAATCATCTAATTAAGTTACTGACCTTGACGTTGACATGATTAAGGTGAGACAAACTCCTTATATTATAGCTACGTATACAATAAAAAATTACATGTACCTTTTGTTAGAAAATAAATGTTTAAAATTGTTTTTTTATATATGTTTATTGGTATCTAATTTATAAATAATATTCTGACAAAGATAACTTATTTATCGTTATTACTGTGGCTATGTATAGAGACTATTGTATTCCCCCAACAAAGCAACTTGCTCTTGTACAATTAATTTGGCTGCAGAGTTAAACCATCAACCCCGTTTTACAGTTGTTAATTTTTTTAGAAAGAAAGCATCCAATCTGACTCTTTCATCTGATGTGGTTGTATAATGAAGCGATTCTAAAACATTGTTAAATGTTGCTTGTTACAAAATATAATAAAATAAATTTGTTTTCAGGGGCACGTTAAATTATCATGACATAATATATTACTTTAAATTCTTCTAAAAATATTAGATAATTTACAATTATTTTTGAAAAGGTAGCAACATTTAAAATAATCCCAGAATTGTTCAGACATATAAGTAAATATTTTTTACTCTGAATAATTACAGTTCCATGCATTGTGTAAATGATGAGATTTAAGTACGCTGTAGAATCTGTCAAGATAAAGACATGATACCTTGAAAAAGGGGATATACAGATGGTCTGAAAATAACTTGAAAGTGTTTTCAGGTAGCAGAAGTAAATTACTCATTTGCATGTTTCTTCTTTAGACACTGCAATTATAAATGCGTGATATTGGGACGACCATTTTAATTTAAGGTAAATCAAATAGGAAAAACAATACACTGTTACCAGGTCGGGCCCGAGCGGGGCCGGTGGCGGAACTAGGCAGCGAGCAGCAGGGGCAGTAGCGCAGTAGCGCAGCTGGGCAGTGTGCAGTAGGGCCGATGGCGGAGCCGGGCAGCGAACAACAGGGGCGGCAGAAGATCCGGGCGGCGGAGTCGGAAAGCGAGCAGCCAGTCAGAAAAGCGAGCAGCAAAAGAAGCCAAAAGGGACTCACCTAATGACACTTGATGGTTACTTCTTAAGGGGCTGACGACTGAGAGCGAATTCTGCGGTTGCTCAGGTTTTAAGGGCTCAGCCGTGCCCCACTCTGCTAGTGGAGTGCAGAGTTCAGGGTGGAAGCACGCTGAGCCCGCTGAGGAATGCGAAGTTTGCCCAGGATCGGTGGACGCCGGGGGCACCTGAGCTCTGATTGGAAATTGCCGTGGCGGCTATGGTCGGTGGCGTTCGGGTCGACTCGGAATCGCTTAGCACGACGCGGCGCAGCAGGTTAACTAACCCGGTGTTGCACACGGTGCCACAAAGTCGGCCTCAGGTAACATTCTTGCACACGGCGCCACAAGGTCGGCCTCAGGTAGCATTCCTTTGTGATTACAAATTCCAAAGGAGAACTTTGTGTTGCACGAAAAATTCCGGGCCAGGTAATATCAGCCCCGGCGAAATCGGGCCCAGGTAACAGCACCTTAAAGTTTAAGGTTAAGATTATAAATAGGTTTTCGCCAAACTTCATGCGTATTTATAACGGGAGATTACTTAATTACCTTTAAAATGTATTCATTAAAACTTTTAAAGCAGGTACCCCGCAAACTTCTTTCTTTTCCTCACAATTAAAATCCGTGCAGATTTTGTTTATAATTTCTGTTGCATTTATGTTAACAGTCTGCCCCTTAACAATAACAGAATATAAAATTGTTCTAAACATTTCGTTGAAGCCTTCGATGTTCTTAATTTTTGAAAAACAGTGCCCAGGTGTTCAAATTGTGAGGTCTCTATGAAATATAACAGGCCTTAAAAAAGAAATGTTTGGTCATACCTATAATACATTTTGCTTGGAATTAGGCGTTGTCAATGGGTGGAACTTCAATATTTTGTTATCTAGCAAGACACAAAATGCTTTAATTTTCGATTTGTAAAGAAATGCACGATTTGAATCAACCCAGTCACCTTTAAAAGAATGACTTTTTTGACGAAGTTGGCGTTAAAAGGCTTGCTAAATTCTATCATTTTGTTATCCTTAAAGAGTTTTGTTAATTAGTAAATAAACAGAAAATTAGCCACAATATGAATACTTGTTCAACTTGGAGACCAAATTTCTTTTACACTGCTTCTTTATTTGTCTTTATACATATGTATATATAAAGCAGACACAGGCTGACCGACTGCAGTTGTAGTTTGTAGTTTGAACGAACCTAACATTCTTCAACTGCTGAAGTGCGACTCGAGAAAACTTCTAGAATAATATTCGTTTGATAGACGTCGATTACTCGGTGTGGCAGAAGAACATATAAAAACTAGACTTTTAAGACAAAATGTGGATAATTAGATAATGATGTTTGCCTCTCTAAAAATGGCGAGATATTCTTTGATATTGTAAAGTTTCTGATTTAAAATCTTCTATATTTCTTCTGTGTCTACGAAAAAGAGATTGAAAATTAGTATTAATCACCTTATATGAAACTTGACTCTTTTCGATAGAATATCATTTTCTGGTTGTTAGGATGCTATTGGATATATATGCAAGTATCTAATAATATCTTCTAACGCAGCGGAAAATGGTCCTTGTTGCTTCCGTGAAATGGGATGATAATCGAGCTGCTGTTGTTCTCAACTTGATTAGTTTTCTTTTTTCCCATATATGTAAAGATATAGATAGTTAATCATGTGTAAATAATAATTATGATTATTACTTACCAGTTGTCATTAAAGTCAGTATTGATATCTGATCCAACGATTTTGAAGCGCTTGTAGCAAGATAATCTTCTTCCAAAGGAAATTGGTAATTTAAATAAAAACCCAAAACATAAATGGGACAAAAATACAATAACACTTGTTAATTTTAGAGACAAATATATGATGATATTGACAATATACACGCAACGCAATCTGTGAGGGGAAGTTGCGTCATTTCAACTTTAATACATTATATCTCAAATGTCTTCAATTACGCTTAAAAGGGTATAACATGCAAAAAGCTATGTGCTAAATTTAGCAAAGATTTTCTTTTATCGATCTTTGGTGATAGTTACTTACCAATCACCAATGTCTACCTCCAAAAGTGCTTTGGGCCAATTGGTACCCTTTTAGATCTTACCATCGTTAACTCATTAGTCATTTGTTATGTTTTTTGCTCGATGGGTCCTAGTACCAGATGGCTATAATGTGTTCTGACATTAAGTTTGACTTTATTACTAATAAAACTAGTGCTATGGATGCAGCATTAGCATCAGAGTAAATACCTATTTTATTAATCTGAAGTTTAGTTCCTTTATCTTTCCGTTGAGTATTTCAAAAATACGAATTCTGTTTAGAATATTCAAAAGTACACATTTGAGTTTACTGAAATATGTTATCTTAGTTCTAGTTTCTATACATCAGCATTTACTCATGTATGGTACATGTCGGGCGCGTCTCTAGATAACGGATAGGAGAATACCCCCTTTGGCCCAGCTGTCGTGTCGTAGCTAAAGGTTTGCACCGGGTGCAACGGCGTCGCCGATTATTACATCTTTTACGTAAGTGTAGCCGAAAAACCCGGCAACTTCCTGTTGACTGTAGTCATGTCTCATGTGCGAAGTGAGGGGGATTTTGACTTAACTGCCTGGACCAAAAGGACACAACCTCAATAAAATAATCTAAATCTTACGGCAGCAAGCCGGACCAAAGAGATGCGTGACTAGATAGAAGATCAGTCTCTTCTGGTTTCAACTGGGGGCATCGGCCGCAACTTCACTTTCCTCGCCAGTAGGGGGCTCCTGGCGTTGGTGACCTACCATTTTCCTCTTACTCGTGGGATCAAGATGGATATTGAAATTTTTTTTAGTAATACTCTTTAACAGCGAGGATGTAGAAGCTTTGCTGAATTTATCTATCTCGAATGTGGCAAAAAAAAAACATGACTGAGGAGGATGTAGTTGCCTATTTTAGTGAGGCGGCTACAAAAATCTCCATTACTGTGACAACCAACCACCTTTCAGGTGCCCAAAAACGGAAGACTGCTATTACCGGGGCGTTAGCAAGAGGGGAACCTATAAGACTCACAAAGCATCCGAAGAAGAACACCGAAGCTGCTAGCATAGGCAAAATTTCTAGAACGAGCTTTGTGAAACGGCAGAGATCGGATGGGGACACACCTAGCTCTATCAAAACCTTCGCCAAAAAGCCCTGCACCAGTGAATAGGACAAGGAGGAGAAGAAACTAACATTTAAGGATGTTCTTAAAGGCACAAAAATGGCAGTAGCTCCTCAGGACTATCCGGAACAGAAACCGACGGTGGATCAAGCCAACCAGATCCAGGTAGAACTGCTGGAACAAATAACACCGGGAGAAGAAGGTACAGGTCTACAGTTCCTGTGGAACTGCTACTATGAGAAAAGAGCAGTCATCCTCTTCTGTAAAAGTGAGAAAACCAACTCTTAACCACGACTCCTAACCTCAAATTATGGGAGGAAGCGAACCTTAAGGTAGGACCGGCAAAAGATATCCTCAATGCGGTGAAAGTGCTTTTATGGGCACCCAAACCCAAAAGAAGATCTTAGACCTGCTGAAGACCTAAAACAGGGGACTGTACACTCAGGACTGGGGTGTAATCCACAGTTAAACAGCACCAAATAAAAGGACGTTGATAATTTTTATCGATAAAAAATCTATGCCAACCCTTCGAAACCTGGACATGTAGCCAGCCTAGGGTTGGGAAGAGCAACAGTCAAAGGGTCTGAGGCTACTTCAAGCGAACCTCCAACATAGTAACCTCCGAGGACATCGATATTGCCTTAATCCATAAACCCGGGGTAGTTAAGGGCGAGATAATGAGACTCGGATAAGTCAGAGGTAAGTTAATATTTAACAAATCTTCTGACATCCCCAGGTCGTGTATTCTTATAAAAGACTATATAAAATGCATGCCTTTGTACAATTTATGTTTTAGGAACATAGCAACCATGAAACTAAAACAAGTAAGAGATAGTAATGTGGCGGAGATAATAATATCCTCAGTTTATCTCCCTTGTGATGTTAACCTACCACCAGGATCTGAAATGACGGAAGTAATCAGGTTCTGCAAGGCCAACAACCTCCAGTTCCTAACGGGCTGTAATGCGAATGCTCACATTGCATGGGGCAGCACCGTCACAAACCTACGAGGGACTCTCCCCCTGGAATTCCTTGTAAGTAATAATTTACAAGTCATCAATTGGGTAACGAGTCCACTTTTGTAACTCGACACCGCAAAGAAGTCATAGATATAACTGTGTCTACGATAAATTTACAGGGAAAAATTAAGCAACGGTATGTATCTAACGAACCATCAATGTACGATCACAGGCACATTGCATACTTGCTGGCAGACTAGGGCAAAAAAATAGAAACCTATCGCAATGCCAGGAAACCTGATTGAGCAAAATACAAGGACGAGCTTACATATAGGCTAGCTCTTGTTAAAACCTATTTATAAACTCCAGCTAACATGGACCTAATAATTGACCAAGTAAATGAAGGCGTTCTGACCTCCTACGAGAATAGCTGCCCCATAACTGAAATACAGTGGAACAGAAAAGTAGTATGGTGGAACGAACACCTGTCTAATCTAAGGAAAACAGCAAGGCAGCTTTTTAAAAGAGCAAAACGTACTGCAGAGAGGGACCAACATGCCCAGGCTCTAACAGAATACAACAAAACTTTAAGGAAAGCTAAAACCGACTCATAAAGGAAGTTCTGCAGTGATATTGAAAACACAACCCAAGCAGCTCGCCTTCATAAAGTATTGTCAAAAGATCCCGTTACACTTGTTGGGAATGTGATGAAACCAGCATGTGATTAGTAAAAGGGAAACACTGGAAATGCTTCTTAAAACGCATTTTCCAGGCTCAGTAATAGTAGCTCAAGCCGAGCCTACTAAGTCGGTGACTGATAACTTTCTAAGAAAACCTACAAGAGATGGTTGGAAACTTACCAGAAAAGTAATAACCTACAACAAGGTAGTTTGGGCTATCAAAATCTTCCAACCTTATAAATCTCCGAATCAGATAAAATATTCTCAGCACTCCTGCAGCAGAGGATACCTCTGAAAATTTCAGCCATTTTGAACGCTTAGTTGTTGTTTGACCGTCGCTTGTACCAGTCGATGTCAGTACTTTTGTAAAAATGGAACAAATCGAATACCGTGTTTGCATTTGAAAGGCAATAAACCAGACGCTGTTTACGGGGACTCTTTCCCATCATTTGCCAACTTGAAAAGATGGACAACTAAATGTAAACGTGGTCGTACCGGCTTGGGTGATGAGCGTTCGGGACGGCCAACAATTTCGATCTCCGATCCACCGATAACATCGAAAAAGTTCACCAAATAGTACTGGACGACTGTAGAATCAAAGTCAGAGAGATAGCAGAGGCTGTGTGCATATAGAAAGAACGTGTTTGTGATATATTAACTAAAAAACTAACATGCGAAAGCTGCTCGCGCGTTGGGTTTCGCGCTTGCTTACTTTAAACCAAAAATTTATTCTAATGGACATTTCCAAGGCCCTGCTTAAGCGGTTTCAGCAGAAACGAGTCCATGAAACTTGAGTCTACCATTACACTCTTGAGATAAAAAAACAGTCAAAATAACGGATTGCGAAGGATGGACCTGCCCTAAAAAGGCGAAGACGGTTTTATTACCCGGGAAGGCGATAGCGACTGTTTTTTGGAATAGTCAGGATATTCTGTTCATCGACTACTTAAAAAAAGGGAAAACAATAACGCCGTCGTACTACGCGTATTTATTAAATGCTAAAAAACGACCCATTAAAACGAAAAAAGTGCTCTTCTATTAAGACACTTCAACGATCATCATGGCCAAAAAGTGTATCGACTTAAGAGAAGATTAAGTTGAAATTTAAAATTAAATTTGACAGAAAAATACTTATTTTTATGTTAGACTCACACTTTTTCAAATTGCTCTCGTAAATTTAAAGTTGTTCAAAATGTTTAAATAAATAAATATTAAGGCCTGGTCTGTATCGCACGATAGCGTTATCACTTATCTTTCTTACTCTCTAAATCGGCACTTCGTTAAGCTACAAAAGGCAAATAAGTTCTCATATTCTTTTTTAAAAAGGTTATATATTAAATATAAAGTTTTATAAATATTCTCATAGTTGTTAAAAATGTTAAGTTGTCAAAATTTCTGAAACGTATATTTATAAACTGGAGTGTATGCTAAAGAAAAAAATAATTAACAAAATCTTATTTATAAAGTTTAGAAACAATTACAAGTATTTTAAATCGCTCTTTAAATACTTTCATGGCATAATACTACAGATAACAAATCATGTTTTTAATTAATATGAGGGTCATTCAATAATTAAAGAGACAAATTGGAGTGGGGAAAAGACTGTTGGTAGTACAAGTTTGATACATTTAGAATCTTAAGTTGGCCTCACTGGGATGAGTTCTAATCAGCTGATTGATCAACATTGGTCTGATTATAACCTTAAAATTAAGTTAAACGATGTCGGGTCTTCTTAAAAATTGCACATTGGTTGAACAACGTTCTGCGATTTGTTTTTCTGATTGCTGAAGGTGAAAAACCAGCTAATGTATACTTTGGAATGACTAAAGTGTATGGTGAAAGTTGTATTAGCAGTGGAAATTTTTACAAGTGGATAGAACAGTTCAAAAGTGGTCGAGAATCAATGTCTGACGAACACCGTTCTGGCCGGTCTATTAAAGCTTCAACTTCGTCACTCGAATTGATTTCCATTTGTTTGGTCCACTGAAGGGGGCACTACGTGGAAGAGGTTCCAGGATAACGAGGGTGTCAAGAAATTTGTGGAAAATTGGCTCCGACACCAAGGCAACGAGTTCTTTGCAGCCGGTATAAAAAAGCTAGTAACCCGTTGGGACAAGTGCATAAATGTTGATGGGGATTATGTTGCAAAGTAGGAAAAGCCTTATTGTGTAGAAATAAACAGTTTTTTCTCCAGGTCAATTTGTCTCTTTAACTATTGAACAACCCTCGTATTTATAAAAAATATTTTGATTAATTTTTTTAAAGCGTTTTATGTTGTTTGAAATAGCTGTTAATTCGGTTTAATACACCTATATATTTCTGTTTAGTAAGACAAATCCGTACTAAATAAACCAACAGGTTGCAATATACCTAATAATCTGTTTTAAGAACAACTACATATCCCACCAAAAAAGCCTCTGCATTGCCCTGCCTTCCAACCCAGTTGGTTGCAGTTATAATCGCATATGTTGGGAGTATAAGGACATCCAGCCTGACGCTTTTCTCTTACGTAGGTGGAATATTGAAGCGAACCTGAAATAACCGGAGCAATATAGAGGGTGTTTCCGTTAGTTATTTTAATTACCTACCTGCATAGATCGTTACAACGCATACACACATATTACACATACAACGCATATTAGTAACAGTACTAATAGTATAATGCTCACGTTCTTCATTTTCTTTTAACTGTTTTAAGTAAGGAAATGTTTTGTAGGTACAAATATATAACTAACTGCCTTTGCGGATAAATTACTACAAAGTCGTTTAATATAATTATGCTATAATTTACCTTGCGCAGATAAATGAAAATTTAAAATCAGCACAGTTGTGTTGCGAAAACTAAGTAAATAGATCGATAAGAAACTTCCTAGAATCTTCTGATTTTAAATAATTCAATCTATTAGCTGTTGCGTTTTTTTATAGAAGTTAAATTGCTGTCTTTAAATTATTGTTTATTTGTATTACAGGAATACCTAATATCAATATTATCAAAAAATATATGAGTGTCTTGCAAAATATAGTCTTTGCAATAACTTTATCTGTATATACGACATACAAATAACTTGGACATTTTCTATCGAGATGTGTCATTAGATCACTTCAAAATCTCTATTTCTGTCTACATACGCCACACCTTTTGGGAATAAAATTAGGCGTTTTTTGCAAAACCAGTGACCCATTTATCACAATAATCATCCTGATGGAAAGGCCTACGGTGGCGCTGCAATTATTATTCAGAACACCATCAAGGACCATGACATACCTACAAATCAAACAAATAAAATCCAAGCCGTGGTCCTTTGATGCAGCTACGATATATAGTTCACCCAGAAATAAAATTTCAACTGAAGAATACGAAGCACTTTTTCAGCAGCTGGGAAACATTTATAATAGTAGGCGATTGGAATGCCACGCACACCGACTGGGAGTCAAGACTTACTACCACCAAGGGTAGAAATCTCTTGCGGGCCATCAATAACAAGAATTACTTGTCTCTTTCTACTAGAGAACCAACCTATTGGCCGACAGATCAAAATAAGCTGCCGGATGTAATCGACTTTTTCGTGCTTAAAGGTATCTCACCAAACTACATTAATATAACATCAAACTGGGATCTCTCTTCTGATCACACTCCCATAGTTGCTACGCTAAGTACTCAATATCATTTGCCTACCCGGCGCTCCTAAGCTCGTTCAAGCTAAAACAGATTGGGATGTTTTTAGAGCTTACATCGACAAATATCTCAATACCAATCTTAACCTAGAACATCCTGACGATCTTGATGCTGCGGCAAACCACATCACTTGTGTAGTACAAGAAGTATCTTGAAATCTACCCCAGTGACAAGTCGAGTTGCACATACCACAAACAACACACCCATACATATTCGCGAACTTGTTGCAAAAAAAAAGGAGAGCCAGAAGCAGATGGCAAAGAAGTCAAAACCCTATTGATAGAACACATACGATAGACTTACAAGACGACTAAAGTCAGCATTGCAAGAAATCCGAAATGCTACGTTTGAAAACTATATTACTGCGTTATCAAAAGAGGATTATCCCATCTAGAAAGCGACGAAAAAATTCAAAAGACCAGTCGCACATATACTTCCTTTAAGAAAACAAGACGGTAGCTGGGGGCAAACTGAACAGGAAAAGGCAACCATCTTCGCGGAGCATTTATCAGCTGTATTTAGTCCACCTCAGGTAAACAACAACACTAACGATCGAGAACTTTTTGGGCAGTCCTTGCCCACTGACATTGCCTATTAAACCTTTTTCCCCGGCGGAAGTAAAACACGAAATATTTAAAGGAAAAAACTTTAAAGCTCCTGGGTTTGACCTAATCTCGCCTCTAATAGTTAAACAACTATCCAGGAAAGCAATAGTGTTACTAACCACCATCTATAATGGCATGATAAGGTTAGCTTACTACCCAGTAACTTGGAAGTTCGCGCAAATAATTATGATCTACAAACTCGGTAAACCACCACAAGATGCTGAATCATACCGACCCATTAGCTTACTTCCAACTATGTCCAAGAAGGCTTACCTAGGCAGTTGATATAAATGAAATAGTACCATCACACCAGTTTGGTTTCAGAGAGCACCACTCCACAATCCAGCAAACGCACAGAATAGGCATACTGGACTATTATACAAATTAAAGCTTACTCTACCCACACCCTATTATCTATTACCCAAATCCTATCTATCCGACCGCTATTTCCAAACAAAATTCAATCTGGAAACAGCCACATATCATCCCATCAAGTCAAGAGTGCCACAAGGTAGTGTGCTGGGACCCTTCCTTTACCTACTTTTTACTGCCGACATTCCAATAGCAGCCAGTACAAAAATCGCTACTTTTGCCTTAATCGCTACAAACGAAAACCCACAAGCGGCGTCAGCTAATCTTCAGCACCTTAACCTCCTCGAAGACTGGCTCGACAGGTGGCGAGTAACAGTGAACCAACTGAAATTAGCACAGATCACATTTACAAATAGACAAATTGAATGCCCTGAAGTAACAATAAGCGGTATCCGACTTCCTGTGAAAAATGAAATAAAATATCTAGGATTAACATTAGGTCACAGACTAACATGGAAAGCACATATCATAAACAAGAGAACACAAATCAACCTCAAGCTACGACAGATAAATTGGTTAATCGGCCGAAAGTCGAATCTAACAACTGACAACAAAATTCTCCTGTACAAATGTATAATCCGACCTATTTGGACATACGGAGTTCAACTTTGGGGTTGTACTAAACCTTCAAATACCAAAATCATACAAAGGCTACAATCCAAAATACTAAGGATTATATTCGACGCCCCTTGGTATTTTAGGAACAAACCTTACATGATGACTCAGGCATACATACCCCTTGTAGAAGAGGTACTACGCAACCTAACCAGCACCTACTTAAACAACCGATCTGGACATCCAAACGAAGAAGCTAGCACTTTAAACGTTCCCCCACCGGTACAAAACGATTAAACAGAAGATGGCGTACAGATGTGGATCCATAACAGTACTTATCAATTATTATAATTATGTAAAACAAATTACATAAGTAGTAATTAATTTGGAGTGTAATCACTGGATTACCGCCCCCTTCACTGTAAATTGCTAAGCTAATTTACTTATTACTATGTAAAGCAGATTGTAAATCTTTACTTAAAAACAAACAGAGAGCCAATTACGTAGGCCTTTTTACAATATTAATTTTTACCCAGGCATTACGCTTGGCAGCACCTTCAACCGTTAGGAATTCAATAACAGTGCGTTGCTTTAACTGAATATTTTTTCGTTAATTTGCTCACAATAATAGAATCACCTAATGACGTAAGAAAACGCTACTACAAAGTTGACCAGTGGAAGTCTCCTGCAACTAATATTATTGGGATTTGGAATTAATTTTAAAGAATTTCTGTGAAATTTAATGGTTGTTTAAAAAAATTATAAAGCAAAAGTTATTCAAAATACTGTCCGCGTTAGTTATAGCTCTTTATGGCAACAACTACATTTCTCGGCGAAAGAATGCCTCGTGCTCAAACAGATTGTCATGCTTCCAAATAATATAAAGAGTTTGGTTGTATCTGATATAGTTTTTCGTTTATTTAATTTTAAAATCATACCGTTCTTACTGAAAAACTATTTATATTCTACGTACTTTGGGTTGCGTAGCACTGGAGTGTCGAAGTTTCTTTGTTTTTTACTCTCTCCGACATTACTTGAAATTAACAATATTTTTTTGTAAAATGTCTTCTTCTTCTTCTTTTCCTTATACCCCTTCAGGATGTCGGATATGAGGTCCAGTCCTTCCACTCCTTCCGGTTTTTTGCCATTCTTTTCATATCTGCCAATGTTTTGCTCCTTTTGATACCGATTTCTTCGATCCTTTGTGTCCACCTCTTTCTGGGTCTACCCCTTTTTCTCTTTCGTTCTCATGTTGACTCTGTGATCTTTTTTAGTAGCGATTGTTCATCTTTTCTTATTATGTGGCCATACCATCTTAGTTGCTTTCTTTCTGTAAAGTCCATTATTCCTTCTTGTCTTAGAGTGTGTCTGATTCTTTCGTTCGTCTCTCTATCCCATTTGGTTTTCCCCTCGATTTTTCTTAGGAACTGCATTTCACCAGCATTGATCTTGCTTTCGTGCTTTTTGTTTATGGTCCATGTCTCACTACCATATGTTAATGTTGGTCTTGCTATTGTGTTGTAAACTTTCAATTTCACTTGCTTGTCTATTTCTTGTTTTTGTAATATTGGTTTGTTTATTGCGTAGTATATGTTCCTCGTCTTTTTCATTCTATTTGCAATGTCGACTTCTATTCTTCCGTCATCTGTTATTACGGAGCCAAGATATTCTACTGCTGTGACTACTTCTATTGTATTCCCGTTTATTTCTATTCTTCTTACCTTCCCTGATTTTTTGTTATTTATAATCATCATTTTTGTTTTGTTAGTGTTTACTTCCATACCCATGTTCTCTATTTCTTCGCTCCATATTTTAACCAGTCCCTTCATTTTATTGTGGGTGTCTGCTATGAGTGTTATGTCATCTGCGTATATTAAATTGTCTACTTTGATTGGCCTTAGTTGGTAATGTCCTATTTCTGTTTGCAGATTAATAAGATTTTGTCCATCAGTGTTATAAATAGCAGTGGACTAAGGCTATCTCCTTGTTTTATTCCTTTTGTCATGAGGAACGTGTCTGAAGATTCTCCGTTCATCTGCACTTTCCCTTTGACATTCTAGTACATGTTCCTGATATTTCTGATAAGTTTTCTTGGTGTTTGTAATTCTGCCAAATACCTCCATATGTGACTTCTCTTTATATTGTCAAACGCTGCTTTTAAATCTATGAGTGTCACAAACAGCTCTCCTCCTCTTTCTATTGTTCTCTCCGTTATATTTCTTATTATGTGTATGTTGTCTGTTGTTTGTTTTCCTTGTGTATATGCTGCTTGTTCATCGGCTAGCTTGTGTCCTATGTAGTGTATGAGTTTCTTTTGCAGAATCTTCGTTTACATTTTGAATACTGTAGATGAAAGGCAGATGGCTCTATAATTTTCACATTTTCCTGTTTCTCCTTTTTTGTAGATTGGTATAATTATGTTGTTTTCCCAATCCTCCGGTATCCGTTCTTCTTTCCATGCTTTCTTAAATATTTCATGTATCCATATCTTTCCTTCAGGGCCCATGACTTTTATCATCTCTGCCTCGACACCATTTGCTCCCCCTGCCTTGCCAAGTTTAAGTGTATTAATTGCCTCTTCTACATCCTTCATTTCGATTTCTATTGCGTTTTCTTATTGTTCTTCATCCGTACCTTCGTATTCATCTTGTTCTTCCTGTTGGTTTCGGTTTTCCTCAAATTTTTCCTCGTGTATTCCTTCCATACATGTAGTGTTTCTGTTGTTTCCGTTTTTAATTCATTGTTTTTGTTTCTTATTCCTGTTACTTCTTTTCCTTTATTACCTCTTAACTTTTTTACTATTCCCTAAAAATGTTTGTTGTTTTTAGTGTATAGTTCATCTAGTCCCCTACCAAATTCTTCCCAACATTGAGTCTTTGCTTTTCTTATGTCTATTTTGGCTTTGTTTCTTTTTCTTATATAATCTTCTTTGTCCTCTTGACTTTTGGTATCTATATATTTTTCCATGCTTTTTCTTCTCTCTAATTGCTCTCTTTACCTCTTCGTTCCACCATCTGGTCCTCTTGGTGTCCGTTTAAATTTCTTTACTCCACAGATCTGTCTCGTTCTTTATCAATGTTTCTTTGAATACTTTCCATACTTCTTCCACTGTCCCTTCCTTTCTTTTTAGTTCAAATTTTTGATTTCGATATCTATGCTTTTCTTGTACTTTTCTGCCCTATCAGTATCTTTTAGTTTATTTACTGGTATTCTCTCGTATTCTTTTTCTCTTCTTCTGTAATATTTATGTCATTTAGTAATGCTCTCACCAATCTGTGTTGGGTGAGAGTTCCGCTTCTACTATTGTTTTCACTTCATCTATTTTTGTTCTAGTTCCTAGTGTATACCACGTAATCTATGAGGCTTCTTGCTCCTCGTTCTTCTGCTACATAAGTGTACTTTTCTTCTAGTGGTTGGTACCAAAAAGTATTACCGACTATTAGGTCATTTGTTATGCAGAATTCAATCATTTTTCTCTCGTTTCTGTTCTGTGTCGTTTCTCCGTATTGTCCCAAGCTGCCTAATCCTGTATTTATGTTGCTGCCTACCCTAGCATTCCAGTCTCCTATTATCAGTATTTTGTTACTCTTTTCTTTCGCACTATCTATTGTCCTCTGTAGTTGTTCATAAAATTCTTCCCTCTTATTTACTCCTGCTCCCTCTACCGGAGCATATATTTGTATTATGTAGAAAATTTGACCTAGGTCCACTTCTACTGCCATTATTCTTGAATTAATTGTTTCTGCTTTTATTACTCTTCTATTTAATCTATCGGCGATAATTATTCCTACTCCTTCTTTACTTCTTTGTCCCGGATCTGTTCCTGAGTAATATAACGTATACTCATTCGTTAGCTTTATATTTCCTTTTCCTTGTTTCTTCGTTTCGCTTATTCCTAAAATATCTATTTTGAACTTGCTCATTTCTTCCGTTATTTCTATCTCCTTTCCGTTTAACGCCGTTATATTCCATGTCCCTATGTTTACTTTATTGACGTCTTTCTTTACTGCTGGTATTGTTTTTTCGTATTTTTTTCCTGTTTCTGTTTCTTTTGCTATTGAATCATAATTCGTTGATGTCTTGTGTTCCGTATTGTTTTTGTATGCTGTTTCTGTATAATTGTATTTTTTCTTCATATCTGCATCTTCAACCTTTTTCTTAGCCGTTTCTTCTTCCGTCGTCATTGGAGATTGCTTTGTAACTACTTTTGTTCGTTTTTTGAAAATCTATTCGTCTTCGTTATCTTGAGTAGTTGTAAAATGTATATTTTTAAAATCGGAGTATTTAATATCAAAACCAACTAAAAGTTTTATTAAAAAAATATATTCGTTCTGTATGCCTTATAAAAGAAATATTATATCAAATTTTGTTTGTGAAACACTTCAATCTGTACATTAATAACAAAGACTTATGCGAGTAAAGAAATTTACATTTTTTCAATTTTTAATAAAAAATGTATTTCCTTGAATAGTTAAGTAAAGTGTATTACCTTTTCACTTATTTTAAAAATATTTTGTCTGTCTCGTTGCATCTTTGGTATACAAAAGCATTTATAAAACAAACAACAAGTAAATGAATAAAATTGTGGTATTAAATACATGGTTTTATTAATGTCTTTTAAATAATAATAGTTCCCCGTAACAGGCCTTGGAAGGCCCTTTGGGGTCGTAACAGGATAGATCTGCTACAATCTAGAGCCTACGGTACACAAGGGTAGTATAACGTGGCTAGCGCTACGTACCGACCGCCTATTATTACCCCAGAGTTTGACCTCCAGGTACTCATTTATTGCAGCCCGAGTCGAGTTGGGCCGTAAAAATGCCAGCGATCGAATTGGCGAGAGCGGGATTTGAACTCGCAACTCTTGGTTTCGTAGTCTAGCGATCTATCCATTAACCACCACAGTTCTTAAAAAAAATGTCTTTTAAAGACACAAAAAATTCGAAATTCGTTCGCTGCAAAATGATTTAAATTAACGATTTTGAAAAAACATTTTTATTTTTTTCTACGTCGCTTAAATATCATTTTGCTATTTATATTATTCATCGATGGAACGGCATATTGCTGCGTTCTAATTTTTTCAGAATTCTCCCAATATCTGTTAACTACAGTAAACGGCAGTTTGAATTTGCTGTCGCAATTTTAAATCGGCTGAGTTTGTGGTTTTAGCGTGTCTGGCTGGTCGCCAAAACACATATGTGTTTCCAGTTCAACGCTTTTTCGAACATTGGATATAAAGCTATGATAGTAGCGCAGTGCAAATACAATTTCCTAAAATCGCCGCCACGCTGTTATGGGCACGTTTTCGGCATAATTGGCCAGTTCCACAAGTTCCTAGTATCGAAAAGTTGTTTGTGTGTTAAAATATTGCTAATATATGAAAGTTTAACTTATGCATTTCCGTAGAATTAGTATTAATGGCTTAGCAGATCACGTCGCCAGTTGTAATTTAATTGTTTAATTTAATGTGTTAACAAACGATTATAAACAAAACGAAATCTCTTCTTTAACGGTTTTTATTTCTATATCTGTGTATAGAGTTGCTAATAAGATGAATATGTGATCTGTTTGAGAACTTTAGACTGAACTCTATGTATATCATCTGGTTTGGACATCTCCATAGCTCCAAGCTATATTTCTATCTTGGTTTAATTATTGCCTTACGATGACACATTTATTGTTAAGTGGAAGTGAATGTTTACTTTCAATTAACCAATACGATATGTGTGTTTTCTAAGTTAACTTTCTCTCTACGCTTAGTTCTTAATACCAAGTCTTATTTACCTGTGGAATTTTTACATTCTTAGTGTAAACATTTCATGGCTTTCTTAAGGCAAACTTCAAAAAGTTTAAGTAATTTTGCAATTGATGTAAGACGAGGATTAAGATCGAAATAAGATCGCTGTGTTACTCGCAAAAGTTTCAATATTGACATAGAGAGTTGTATTCAGATCAGATGTGTAGATCGGGTATAGAATAAGTTGCTGGAGATATTATGATAGATTCGTTCCATGTTTGATTTGGTAGATACAATGTAGTAAATACAGTTTCAATTTGAAGTAACTATGTGGAATAGTATGATTTAATTATATATAAGATTCTTGTCAGATGTCTGTTTGACAACCAAGAACACTTTCCAATAGTAGTTCTTTTCTTCAAAAGCTGCGTCCAAAATGTTTGTCAGACGACGATCATGTTGAATAGTAAAATGACTACGGCTGTACTCAAATTGGTGATTTGGTGTGATTTCTATTAACAAACTATCTTTGCTTATTCTTTTTATACAAAATTCTTTAGAAGTCTGAACAGCAATGCTAAAAGATATGTCAGTAGGAGGTTATTTCGTTCGCAGTGACTCTCTCTCAGTATGGAGGTAAATAGTTTTTGAGTAACTCATTCATCGGTTTTATAGTACTGTGTTGTAGTACTTTTTGAATAAACTAATAATAACTCCTAAGGTACAAGAAGGAACGGAAGGTACAGCACAACAATCATATGAAAAAATTAAAAAAGAATTACAAAAAGCATCGCGTGAAGCTCTAGGTACCGTAGAACCAAAAACAAAAAAGGCCAAAAAAATGATGGAGCGCAGGAGTAGGAAAGATAATAAAAAAGTGTATAATTTCTGACTGACAAAACAAGATCCGGAAGTGAGAGCAAGATATAGATAATAAAAAGAGAGTGAAGAGAAGAGTTATAAAGGCAAATAACGAAGTTTGGAAAAAAGATGCTCTAGAGTAGAATAATACACAGGAGAAAAAAGAAGCATTGGAGACGATAAGAAGCTTAAGAAAAGAGACTAAATTTAAGAATCGCAGTACGATATTGATACCGGAAAGGCAACAGTATTACTTAGAAATGCTACAGAAGAATAGTGTATAATACAAAGAAACGTGGAAAGCAAATACACCAACAAATGGAAAAATGTAGAACAAATAATAGTAAAGAAATCAGAAACAATAAAACAAATAAAAAGCGCCAAAGTTGCGGTTACAGGAGGCATACCAGTTAAATTTTTGAAACATGCATTAGAAGTCATATACAAAAACTGACGTGTATCTTTAATAAATTTTAGTTTATATGGACGACCTTCCAAATGGCTGGAAGAAGATTTTTAACACCTATCCACAAAAAAGTATCGAAGAAAAGTGACAACTACAAAGAAATATGTGTGCTGGCTCCAATTGGTAGACTGTACGGCTGTATAATTAGAAAGAGATTAGAGAGAAAAATAAACATCGGAGAGGGCCAAAATAGGTTTAAGGCAGGAAGATCATGTATAGATAATACATTTACAATAAGACAATTAACGGAAAAGAGAAAAGTTGAAGCCATTGTTGTGATCAAACAAATCAGAAATAAAACCAAAACTTGGATGAGCGTATTCTTATATGGAGCGAAGACGTGTTTTATCACTAAACAAGATAAACAAAGATTGAAAGTGGTGGAAATAAACCTTTTGCGGTGAGGATGCAAAATATCAAAATCACAGCATGTATATAACATAGAAATCTGAAAAAGAATGGGTCCGTTTATTAAAGCATCAGAGAAGATGAAAATTAAAAGAGTAATTTGGCATAGACACGTTCGCAGAGTGAAAAATTAATGGGGCTTTGGCACTATTAAAATTGGAAGCGGAAGGAAGAAGGAGAAGAGGCAGACCGGAAGAATCATAGTTCAAACAGATGCAAGAAAAAGAGACTTCATAGAAGAAGCCTAGTTAGATCGAAGAAAGTGGCGTCTAGGAGAGACGGCTAAGACAACTGTGGTGAAAATCGCGGTATATATAAAATTTTTATTTTACGTGCAGCATTACACTTAACGCTCGCACATGGTCTACTACGGTAGCTTTTAGTATGATTATATTGCTGATATCTTGTGCAATATTCTGCTACTACGACTTTATTTTGGAGGTATTTATCTTTATTTTATTTATTTCTCTAATATGGTTCAAATGACTTAAATTTTTTATGTTATATTACTACTACTTAGCACTTCTTATAGTTTATATTGACACTATCTAAAAGTTACTTAGGTAGACGATTTGTAATCCACTTTTACTAGCTGCCAGATTACAAGCCGACCACCTTAACTGTTTTTATTTTATTACTACTAACCCGATATTTTCGGGACAGCCTTGGTACACTTAATAGTTGTTTGTTCACCGGAAGGTCGACGAAAACCCAAGTCATTAATTTAATTAAAACTGTTATCTTTTTGCGCATTGCCTTTCGCCACAACCCATGGGATGCAGCTGTCTGCGTTATTTCGGCCATAAAACAAAGAGCTTCCGCAATTAAGGCGCTTATCAATTGTTGCTTTTTTCTTCTTGCTGAAGCTATTTTGCACTGGCCCGTTTAATAAATTTTGTTTATATTTTCTTGGGCTACAGATTACCCCTATTGCCTTGTAGCAGCTGGTCGCTTAACAATTTTAACACAACCACCAAGCTTTTGCATTATTTACCCTTTTTTGATTAACTAAATTACTTTTAAGCGTTTGCTTTGATCGTTCGACCCAGTCGTAAGGCTTTGTTACTTGGCTAATTAAATTTTGTCGTAAAAGCGCCTTAATTTTTTCGCTGATGTTTTCTGGTATACAAATATACCCAACGATTTATATCTCTGGTCACAGCTAAACATCGGCTTTGATTTCTTTGACAATGGTTACAACATATTGCACCTCCAATTAATATCTCAAAAACTATGAGTTCAAATAAAATTTAATTGAATTAATTCACCCGGCTCTTTGACCTGTATCTGTAAAGACAAATAAATTGCACCAATGTGAGCCAAAGTCATAATGTTTCAGAATTTCAGGCTGCTAGATGGACACACTTAGGATTTTTCTCGTTTATATTCAGTTTAATATAAATTGTTTCTTTACAACATCGTACAGTGTATACCCAAGCTAATTGTGACAATCAAACTAAGTCCTCACATGTGTTCACTTTGATTCTGGCTTTGAATTTATTGGCGATTACAGGGTTCTCTGAGTCAACTCCTAGCCCCTTCTCTGCGGTAACCTGGCTTGGGTGGTGGTGGACTTGCAATAAGCCCTTCCCATACCACTTTACGGAGGGATCAGAACCTTCGGCCGCTTTCAGCAGGTACCTTTTTCCAGCTCATAGTCGTAAAGGACACGGGTGGTTGGGTTTCTGTGTCCTTCAAGGCCGAATAATAACTTCTGAGCGCTTTGGAAGATACATTTTTGGATGGTTGACACGTTGGCATCGCGGTGGAAGATTATATTCTTGATATACCAGTGAGCGCCACAGATGAACCTTAGGGTCAATTTCTCAATCACCTGGAGCTTGTTGATGTAGGTCTTTGCACAAAACATTATAATCGGACGGATAATGGTATTGTAAATTTTAATCTTGTTACGGAAGGACAATCGGCTTCTTGGATGAAAGAGGTAGCTAAAAGCCTGACGAGCTACCTTCGCTTTCATTAGCGGCCGATTAATGTGCGGCCTTTAGGTAAGTTTTTCAGGTATTGTGCCTCTTCTCCCCAGAATGTTTTTCGGTCGAGTATTCTGAGTTTGACAATACCGCTGTGCTGTCTGCATATTGCCATTGTTGTGGAGGACGTCGTTAGCATGTCCTGGACGTAGAGGTTAAACAACATTGGAAACAACACTGAGATTTTTAAAACCCTACTCTGATGACCATCGAGTTTAATCCGGAACTTTTGGCCGGAGAAAAAAAACCGGATCAGTTGGATCATCGGCAGCGGGATGGACACTAAATTCATCTTGTAGACGAGGTTCTGGTGCCAAGCTTTGTCGAAAACCTCGGCCACATCTAGAAAGACTACTGCGGTATAGAGCTTCTTGAGAAAGCCTTCTAAAATATTTGTTATCACCCATAGGAGTTGGTGGGTAGTGGAGTAACTGGGGTAGAATCCGTGCTGATTCTCCGGAATCAGCCGGAGTTGGCGGTGGATGATGTACTCTATCAGCTTTCCCAGATTGGCAGAAGGCTGATTGCACGATTGATCGTGAGAAAATGTGTCGGTTCTCCTTGGCTTGGAACGTATCAAAACATCGGTGACTTTCCAAGAGCTCGGAAAATAACGGAATTTGAGAGAGCCTGCAGCGCTCAGTTAAGAATGCTGTCAGCTTCGGGTGCCTTTTGGAGCTTCAAGGCCCAGATTACCTGAAGAACTTTTTTGTAGAACGCGGGTTCTAAGTAGTCGTGAGGGTTCTGTGTCGTATGGTGCGGTCAACCGTGTTCATATGGTCAAGGTCGGCGTCGGTGTAGTCAAGGATGCACTGACGCTCTAAACAGTCAGTAAACGCTTGGACTTTAAAGCCGTTCTCATCGTAGATGGGTGGAATGGAGGAGGACCTGTTACGCACCACCTTTACCATCTTATATAGGCTGTTGTCGACCACGTCAAGGATCTACCACTTACTCTCCCATTCGAGATTGCGGTGCTCTGCGATAGCGATCTTAACTGCAGCAGCCAATCTCTGGTATTCTCGCTCTTTCAACTTCGGAGGCAGAAGATCGCGCCTGTTTCCGGTGCGAACGGGGTTAGTAGCAAAGACAATGGAAACCCGGATGGAAACTGTAAAGTAGCGTACTGCTTTCTCCAGGTCTTTGCTAGTGCGGATTCTGGAGTTGGATTTCACAGGTTCCTTCAAATAGTCGATGAAGGCTGGCCACAAAACACGGGAACGTAAGGCAACTTCGTCCGCTCCCTCTGGTACCCTCAAGGTAAACAGATTCGGGTTATGGTTGATGTTCAGTTAACGTTGTCCAAGTTGTATTGCAAGAGGACGTCCTTGGAGATGGCTATATCAAGGATGTCTGGATGACCGCTGAGCCCATAGAGGGACTACTACTACCTGGTCGCGGGGCTGAACGTAGCCATGCAGCGTTTTGCCGTTCTGGTTCGTCACCCAACTGTTCTACGAAAGATGCTTGACATTAAGGTCTCCAACCAGAACCGTTGTGATGTCCTCCACGTAAATGGTATTGAGGTCTGGAGGCAGATGGTGGTAGCCTTTAGGTAATCGGTTGCCAGAAGTTGGGTTGGATAATACCTTAGGCAAGACTTGACGAACACTACAGAACCCTTTTTGGCTGCTAAGAAGCGGTTGGTCCTCTTACACGTATAATTTGGAATCCGGACCACATGTCCTTCCTTAAAATGGGCCTCGTTGAATATGTGCTTACCGCCACTTTTGAATATATACGTACCTGAAAATACATATGACACTTGGAAGACTTACTTTCACTAATTTAACACTTTTCTCTTCGACCACATCGACCTAGAACAAATCTGTAGTGATAGTTACAGAAATGTTCTATATCTATCTTGATCACACGATCACTTACATTCGACTTAATATATACCCAACCAGCACCCTCCACAAATGCTTACGACTTGTTTTCGATGATTATTCGCACTGGCTGGTAGAATTTCTCATACGTTGCTAACCATTTGAGCCGAAAAATATTGTGATAAATTATGTTCGAGTCCAAGTATCACTATCCGACTTGCAAGGTTCTGGAACTAAACTAATCAAACATTTCCTGAGAATGCCCTTGGTTGCTGTTATAATAAAATATTTTTGACCGGCAGTCTTTTGCCTGATCAACTTATCGTTCTTCTAGCTCGTGTTTACTAATAAATTTGTTGTCATGTTTATTTCTGAATATTTCCTTTAGCGATTCCTCATTTAATAGTATTGACAGAAGCTTGTCCACGGTTTTATGTTTTCTGGAAGTATTTCATACGACGAGTTAATGAGACAATAGTTGTTTAGTAGTGTGCAGAGCATTTTTTATTTCTTAGAGGCGCACCAAACATTCTAAGGCTTGCCTGGCTGCCTCAGCTTTATTGACCATTGCTTCCTTATAAATTCTGCAAATTAGTTTATTTCAAAGATTACTCTAAAATATCATGTCTCTCCTGAGTATATCCCGGTAGAAGATTTTAATGCTTGTTAGGTTATCGTGCTACCTTATCTTCATTTTTCTCTGGATTGATCAGATTTTCCACCCATTACAGAAACTTTGTGTCTTGTTAAGCTCTTTCTTAATAAGACAGCACCCCAGAGTCGTCTGAAAATTGGGCCATTATTGCGCGTATTTTGTATACAGGTTAATGTGAGTGAGGTACAGCATTAGTCGTACAAGAATGGCCGGCAACGAGATGGAAACTAAAGATGAGCCACAATTTGCTGAAGCATTTGGCCACATCAAAAATGTTTTCTACTAATCAGAGTAGCTGACGAATGGTGGAGTGTAAAGGCGGTTTTTTGATATTAGTTCAAGGTTTTTGACCTTTGGTACATTAGTTTTCGTAGGGTGGACAGGAGTCTGCAAACTAGACATAGGACAGCCTTAATGATGAAGGTAACGCAGAAGACTGTCTTTTTTGGGAGATCATGCAGCGTGCAGTTCGAATTTCCGTCTAATCTGGGGCCTTTCGTAGTCGCAGCATGTGATTTTGCTGCTAGATTTCCTCATAAGACGCTTTCTGGAAATCGACAATAATGAGATGGTTAAGGTTGGCACTGATGTAGTTTAGGTCGCACTGGTACTTGAAGCAATCGACAAACCCTTGTTTCGTGGATAGGTTGTACTGCGAAAGACCAATTATATAGAATCTTGACTAGTCTCTATAACAAGTCATCAGCTGCATCATGAGCCTTCAGCTTGCTCTTGTCTTATTCGTCGATAACGTTCTTGATTTCAACAGTCAACCGCTTATACTTCTGGGGGTCGTTAGGATGTAGAGATTGCAGTCCTCCCTATCATGATTAGTTATTTTTTACTTATCTGCTCTTTTAACTCTGTGGTGGATAAGGTTTGTTAATAGAATCTGAAATTAAAGCGGTGAGGTTGTATACCGCCTTTGCTAAGTATTCACTATAGCAAATAATTTGTATCCTAGATTCTCTCAGATGGACAGAGAAAGCGAGCCAAGGGATGTCATTCGGTTAGTTTAATATTCTCATGGCGAAAAGAATTAGGTTGTGTTTACTGTTGCTTGTTGGCGTTTTCGAGGGTAAGCTGAATGTAGACGTCCTTGAATGCAACAACGTCTGGGCAAACGGTAAGGGCGTAGTGGCTGAGTTTTTGGCTAAATCCTCCTCCCCCCATCAGCAGATCATAAGGCTGGGCGCAGCTATGTCATCTGATATTCCACAAGAGACGTTTAGTGTTGAGATTTGCTGTTAAGATGATAACGATGTTTTCCTTAAAGACAGCATCTTGAAAAGAAGCGCTCGACTGTGTATGGACGAATTGTAGGCAACGATGATCCACAAAACTACGCAATCTCATGTGTGACGGAATACGGCTGTTGCTTACAAGTGGTTGGTCACTGAGTGAGAGATTTACCAAATACGACAGTACTCTCTCTTGTCGCTAGGAGTTGATTGTTATTGCAAAATATAATTTAGAAGGCCGTTTTTTACCCTTAAAATGGGTCTAGTTGACCAAAATGGCATTCAAATTACAGTGGTGAAAATTCCAGCATTTAGTCCTTCTCATTCTTTAGGCCTTAATTTTTCCAAAAGGAAAGTTGGACATAAGTTGGTTGGGTAGATGGTCTAATCATTGTTTTGTTGGTTTTGGTAGTAGTTTAGAATACTCTCGGTCCAGCATAGTAGCACTGTTAGGCGTACTCGAATTTTGGTACTGATAGTGCTGTCCAGTGTTATTCTTTATTTGGTTTACATGCTTGAGGTTGGAGATTTCTTTTACCTTCTACGAATACTAGTGACATGAGGTGTTTCTTCTTGTGTCTTTCTGTTGACTGTTGGTGCAAAAATGTTTCTTCTATCGTGGGGTATTCAGAAACCGCTCGTAAAAGTCTCTTGTTCGAAAGCTTCTAGATTTGCTAGGATATACTAGTAACTTGCATGATTTAGGATTTCTTGGTAATTGTCTACGTTGCACAGATGAATATTTATTGTCTTAGTCAGATCGTTTGCCTTTGAAAGGTTGTAATAATGCTTGTTGAATGTATCCACTAACGTAGATGATACTCGCTTATTCCCCAAGTTAAGCTAGTTTTTGTCGTTGCAGTCCTTCAATGGAACAGCTCGAGGACAGTTGATTATGTTCGCTGTTTGCTGACTGCCGTCGTAACACATGCGCTACGCACGGCTGTATGGATATTTGGAATTCTATATGTTTTTATTACTGGCTTTCCAGAGGAATATCTTCAGCAAAGTTAACAGTGTGTTCTGTTGTTTGATATTTCTCTTGACATTGACATCCGGTCTAGAGCTAAGGAGTCCTTTTTAATAACACGTATTATATATCAGGGTCTGCTATACTACTGATAGTTTGGCATGAATTTAATTATTTGTGTTACTCTCTAACTGCAGTCTTTGGCCCTCCTTAAAATAAAGTCGCATTTGATACCTCCTTGACTGTTAAACGTTTCCACTGCAGTTTTGTTAATTTTTGGTGTTTGCTAAATCTGATATTGTTTACCAACCAACACAAAATTATAAACTATTAGGAATGCGTACATCTTTCACTATAGAAACATGACTTAGTCAGAATTTCAACTTACAAAACCCCCACTAACAATCCTGCATTGAACCCATAATACGTTGAGTTGCCTAAGTTGGTAAACAAGTATTTATTGAATTAAAAATAAACTGTTTTGTATGTAACATAACATGTATATGAAATAGATACAAACCTATTTGTTGCGATTAAAGATTAAAACCTGAGGTATAATAAAACTTCTAAGTAAAGATTACGGATTTTGATTATTAATGACCAAAATTCAATAGAAACTTGAAATGTCTCTATAATATGCATTTTGTACAACTTCATAATTGCTACAGTCTCTTCCTAGAGAAAACAGATCACAGTAAACTAGCCCTGACATTTAACACCAACTGCAGACTCCATATCCCAAGTTAGAACGTAGTCAAAAATCAACTCAAATGTAACATACACTCAAATTTGTCCCATTAACACAGACCAGCCTACATACCTTCAATAAGGGCCACAAAATTTCCTGCAAGGTCCAAATGATTTAGTGACTTTAGTGATTTATACAACAAACTATAGTCTTATAAACAATTTTAATCAAAAAGTTTGTGGAAGAAATAAAACCTAGTAAAACAACTAGTAAACTTTGACCAAAAATAATGACTGAACTACTCAAAATAGTAGAAGTGCAAACCGTTATAATATATAATAAAATAGACATTCTACTAATTTCCACACCACATCTTACTAAACTATTTTACTTCAAAAAACCTAACTACGACATATACAACACCAATTATCCGGAGGCAGAAACCACAAAAGAACACCATATGAAGCACTTCATAATCCCAAAGTATTGTTCAAAATTCATTTAATTTGTCAGTACTATTATAGAAAACTGGGTGGATCACCAAATATTTCTACAGTTTATTTTCCTGGGCATCGACATAACAGAAATAGTCTCGAAGAATATATTTCTTAATTAAACAACATTTTTGCTAAGGTGACTTTAATGAAACAGTTTAAATGGGGATCTAGAATAATTATCCCAAGAGAAAGTTCTGTTACTTATTGTGCAAGAGTACTACTTAGATTACTTATTCACATATCAATTTACCTAGTGGAAACGACACGACAAAAATCTTAGCCTAACTTGAGGCATACATTCCGCGTTCGGGTGTTGGCGAGAGCAGGCGTGTTTTACTCGTGCATCATTGCGAGCGTAAACCGAGTCGCCACAGGACCTAGCGATAGCATCCTCAAGGGATCCGCTTATAATTGGAAACGAATTTAGTAAGTACGAATTACTTTAACTGAACTCGAACCCGTGGCCTTTTACAATATCGGCGATCTACTGCCCCCTAAGACATGCTCTATCTTCAGAGAAGTACACAACATTATGTCAATTTTAAGTTACCAAATTCCTCATAGAAGGTGACTGAAATGCCGATTGTGCAGTGATACTTACTACTCCGAAGAAAAAAATCTTTTAAACGTCATAAACAGGCTAAAGTCCATATACCTCAGCACCGGAGAACCAACATGTTGGTCAACTGATCCCAACAAAAATTTAGATTTATCGGACTTTTTTGTACTCTTCAGTATATCAGCAAATTACATGCGAGTAGTATCTAACTACGAGATATCGTCCGCTCATACTCCAATCATAGCCACACTAAGTACACATGTAATAAGCAAACCGATTATTTCAACACTCATCACAAAAGAAACAAACTGAGACACTTTTCGTTCATATATAAATCGATTTTAATAAACAAATAGAACAAACCGACGAATTAGACGACGCAATATTTTACCACATTAATATAAGAGGTATCCTTGGATTTGACACCCACCCTATCAAAAAAAAATAATAAGAAGACAGAAAATGTGCCTCTCCATATACGCGAGCTAGTAAATGAAAAACGTGAACATAGAACCAAACGGCAAAGATCACGCAACAACGACGACAAACTGATGTACAACATATTAAGAAGAAAACTACACAATGCCTTTACAAATGCTAGAAACTTAACTTTTGAACACTATATTACCACTCTTTCAAAAAAAAACCACACAATCTGGAAGGCGACAAAGAAACTTAAACGACCGCAAGTATCAAAACTGCCACTAACGAAAATGGATAGAAGTTGGGCGAAAACTGAAATATAGAAAACAGAAAAAGCTACCACTAACGCTGAACATCTAGCTAAAGTGTTTAGACCGCTGTACCCAACATAAACAACGACAACAAAATTGAAATTTTCTAGAAACACCCTGTCAGATGTCTTTACCTAGCAAAACTTTTTCACCTAGAGAAGTGGTACAAGAACTTGGTATTTAAATCAGCATAAAATACCCGGCTATAACCTAATTACCGGAAAAATACTTAGTTAACTGTCACGAAAAGCAATAGTTCTGTAACAACTATTTATAAGAGCGTGCCCCGAATGTCGTACTACCCGCTAATGTGAAAATTTGTACAGATTATAATAATTTCCAAACGTGGAAAACCAGCTAACAAACCAAGCTCGTATCGTCTAATTAGCTTACTACTCATAACATCTAAATCGTTCAAAAAACTGTTACTGTAATGAATCAGAAATGATACGGGCCTATCAAGCATTATTCCAGATTATCAATTTGGATTCAGAGAATAACACTCTACAATTCAATAATCTCACAGAATTGTAAACAAGATCGCAACAAGCTTCGAGAAAAAACAATATGTACAGCAGTATTCTTCGATGGCACACGGGCATTCGATGAGCTGTGGCACGGTGGATTGTTGTATAAAATTCAAAACACCTTTCCTAGTCTTAATTACCTATTTTTCAAATTTTACATTACCAAAAGATACTTCCAAATAAAACAATACTGCCTACTCCAAGTACTGCCAAGTAAAATCCGGTATTCCACAAAAAAGCGTCCTAGGTCCACTGCTATACCTAATGTACACCGCAGACCTACCCACTACAACACCACCAGTATCGCAATCTTTGCGGATGACACGGCCTTGTTAGCAACAAATCATGGCCCAGTTAAAGCATCACAACAATTCCAACATCATTTAAACCTCCTACACCATTGATTGAACAACTGGAGAATTAAAATAAACCAAACAAAGTTTAACAACGTTTCTATACCAACTTAAACTGATGCAAAATATCTAGATCAAAAATTAACATGGCAAAAACACGGTAAAACAAAACGTCAACAATTAAACTTAAAATATTGGTCGGCAATCAGTCCATCAACATCTCTATACAGAAGGATTAACCATGGATGCACAAGTCACCATTCACAAGGTTTATTCACCACTTAAAATTGCTCAACCAACTAAGCTTAGCTTACAAGACATATATTAAATAACCCCAATAAAGTAAGGATCCAATATAGAATTCAACTGTGAGCTATTAAAGCCCACCAAACTGCAAAATCATTCAATGAGAATTCTAATCAAAGTCCTCCCATAGTCAACGCATCTATTGGATTTATTAATGACGTGCACATACGACCTATCAAGTCCGTATTGTAGAAAGATTAATTCAGAACTGTCAACTCTAAATACCATTAAAAAGTTACTATCAAGGGACATAAAACAGATATATTGCAGAAATGAAAACCACCCAACGTAACAAGACGGCTCAAAGGACAATGGCCTTCCGAACTATCATAATCCACGGACGAAGATAATTAAAGCTACCACCACCCTACAACGGCTTGCAAAAGTATCGTCAATGGACGAATTCTTTACTCACGCCCCTATCGCATTTGGCATTTTCTTAGTGTTTGCAATTACTATTTCTTCGGACCGTGACAAGTGAAATTTTTTAGTAAAATTTTTTTGATTTGTTCCCATATTTCTGCTTTCTGTTGCATAGCCAATATCCTTCCAAGAGCTTGAATAGATAAATAGTTTTCACACAAGTTTGATACTGTGCTTACTGTCGTGTTTCTTGTAAAAAATATAATTTTGTATTTAGAAAAGAGAACTTCTAATAGAAGCGTGTAGATCGAATTTGAGGGTGAAAGGAAACACTAAAAACGTAATATTCCATGTAAGACACTTCTTAATAGACGCATAGAGCATCCGTGTAACAAACGAGGATGGTCGGGAAAATTTAGCATTTTCAGGACATCATATACAATATTAACAAAGCCTGCAAGGTTCACTTAGAGAAGCAACTCGCTGCAAATTACAATTATAGTGCAGCAATTGGTAGTTACACAGGAACTTGCTAATAAGATGGTTGGTTTATTTGGGTTATTAAGGCGTCAAAGATGGAAACCAAAGGTGCTGTTTATTCGGTTTGAGTGCACAGCGCTGAGATGTCACTTGTAATTATTGTAGGAAATTCGTCATCACTGGCTTTGAGCCGGCAGACGCTAGTTAAGCGCTTCCCTGTTTTGATAAACCGACACTTAAAAGCCCAATTCGCCATCAGTGTAATTAGGAGAAGAGGGCGCGCGTTGGTGTTTAATGAAGAACTAGAGTGGATTACGTAACTAATGATTATAGGAAGCTTTTACTTGTAATTCAAGAAATGCAACATCTGTTGTGAATATATAAATTGTATTTGTTTTGCCTTATATCTATTTATTAAAACGAATTTTTTTTCTAACAGGCAACAAAAAACTATATAAAATAAGAAAAAAATAATTTATAATTTGCGTAAAAAAGAAAAAATCTAGAGTAATGAGGAAGAGATTGCTGTACCCTAAGATTTAACTGAGTTTTTAGGGAAACAGTTTTTTTTATATATTTAACAGTCAAAATTAATTATAATAGTTCTATAAGTTATTTATATGTATTAGAAGGAGACTTGAAAAACAAATGCCCAGTGCTGTCCCGCTTTCCGTCAATAAGTGTAAGAAGATTGTAACAGGATACCCATATCTTTAGACTTTTAGGTCCTACAGTCACTTGCGCTACAGTCTGTATAAAGTTAGCCCCCAAGGCTCGGTGATACCTCCAACGTTGTTCAACGTCTACGTTTAGAACATCCCCAAGGCGCCTTCCACGACAACGGCCCAGTATGTAGACGACACAGCGGTGATGATGAGTATCCAACGAGTCTAGGAAAAGCTGGACTTGCTTAAAAAATTGTGGCGAATAGGACTCAATGCTGAGAAGAGTACTGCCATCCTATTCACCACGAACATCGGACTCGATCTGGTGAAACACAGAGATACGAATGGGAAATACGCTGGAAGCCCCACGTTGATCGGCCGGTAATGAAGGCGAAGGCAGCGCACCAGACCCTTAGGTCTCTACTCTATCCCGAGATCCAGTCGTTCTTCAAAAACAAACGCACGATCTACAAGACTATCCTCCGCCCAATCAAGGTGTGTGCCTACCCCGCTTGGAAGTACTGCGCAAAAACGCGCATTAATAAGTTTCACTTGATTCAGAACCGGGCCCTTAAGTCCATCTTTGGAACTCCCTGGTATATCAGGAACTCAATTTTACTTTCAGATGATAATGTGTCAATCGTCCTAGCATTGAAAGGCACGGAAACAGTCATCTGTGTCCTTTACTATTACAAACTGGGCAGGGGCGCCCGCCAAAAAAGCTACCATCATCCACGCCAGATCACTGAAGAGGAAGGAGATTTGGGGTTAGACTTAGGGACCCCCAAGGTTACCAACAAGTCAATGTCTAAGGTTGGTTGCTGTGTTACTGACGTCGTTGCTTTAGTGAACACTTGCAGAAATTGGGCAGATTTCCTAAACCTTACTTGCATGTTGACTTAAAATGTCCATTGTGTGACTACGATTGTAACAATAGGTAATACTGGTAGGAAAGTATATGTCGCCAGACAAACACGTGTATAGTGGCGGGGAAGAAGATAACGATTTACTCGTCCGGCCAAACAACACCTCAGCCCTCCAACGTCCAGTTTTTGTGGGCATTGCACCATGCACGTCGCCTTTGAGCATTCGTGTCTGTTATTAGGGGGTTGACAATAGCAACACGCTCATAAATACACATTCTATGCAGTTCCCTACTTACTGTTTTAGATGACACTGGAGTATTTAGATGCTAATAAAGTTCTGTACCATTTTTTCTGCGACGTCATAATACGCTTCAAAGCCTGCATCTTCGTCTTCCGACCACTATTTTGCTTCACCGACCCGGTTTTACCGTGAATCATGACTTTTGAGACCGTGTCTTGTGTTACACCGCTTAACGTCGCTGTTTTGTTCACAGATGCTTTAGTTAGTCGGGCACCAACAGTTAAACGTCTTTGAAACCTTGTCAGGTCGGACATACTAGTCACTCACTGCACCTGCATAACGTCTACAACTACACTCTGTTAATGCAGTTGATTTACGCAGTGCCCAGTGTTACCAGGTACAGTAAAAATATGTCTTACTTTTGGCAAGTGTTTCCGTTATTTTCTCCAATACTTGTATATTGGTATTTTCATACAGTTTCTAAAATGTAAATTAGTAAGGCGTAATATAAAAACTAACATAATTTTAATATTGTAATTTGTTAGAAATAGTGCGACGTCTTTACAGTGATGAGCCAAGCCATTGACAATCCAGATTGCTAACTTAAGTGGGCCATTATAAAATTATATATAAAACAATTGAAGGTAAATGTAATAATGTACCCAACCGTTCCATTAGTTTCACCATTATTGATTTAAAGTTATTATCTTTTTAAATACTGACAATATTTTGAGTACATTACTAATTTTTGACTTGTGTCATTTGGGAGTATGAGATACTAAGTTAAATAATCTGTTTGTTCTTTTGGAAGTGTAAACATTTGTGTTTGTTTGGGCCAATCATCAATTCCTTTATTTGGATTTTTAAAATAAGGTCGGCCGTTTTGTGGCACCCTCATTACGCGTTTTGTTTGATTAGATAGAAAAGCCGAGGCTGTTGCTTCGCCTGCGCGGCGACGTCGATATAAAAGCAAAGCTGTTACGGCCAGTTTGGTGCAGCCATAATGGTTTTGGAAACGTTAATTTTTCCGTGTATACGAAACCGTTTTTGACTGAGAGTTCGCTGGCGTGTTTGATTGGTGGCAGGAGTTTCCACATCCCGTAGGTCGTTTGTTGTAGGCCAATTTATGTAGGGAAGTCGATATTTGCCGACGGAAAAACTCGGTCCGTTTTTTTTTGTATTTGACCCGGCGAGGAAAGTAGAAAAACACAATTATAAACCTCGGACACGACTAGCTGAAGGACCCACATCAGAAAAGACGCTTTCGATCGGCCTCCTTTTTTTGCCCACACCATTCTTTCCTCTTCCTCAAATCCCCCTAATTGCAGCCTCAAGGGGCGATTCCTGCAGCAGAGCGTTCGCTTCCACAGTGAGTGTCTTCCACAGCCTCTTGGCCTTTTAATTAAAACTCCTTTTGTTTCAAATTAAAAATACACTACAATTCGGTTAAACTTGACCGATGTTTATATTTCTTTAATAGCTATTTTCTTATAATTTTCTGGGTGCTTCTCCAAACTGTCATAGTATTTAATGTTTTTGCTTCCCTGTTCGGTGGCATATTTTACATATATCCTGTTTTGTGACCATACCTCTAGCAATTAAGACACTAAAACTTGGTTTGGTAAGAGAATATTTAAATTATATTTGTAGGTTTATAAATTATGTAATATGGTAAATTTTGTTGTTGTTTGCCTTTTGTCGTAGCTAAAAAAAACCCTAGGTAGTGTAGCTTTTCAAATTATCTGTCTAATATATTTTTTTTATAATGAAAGATTTTATTAGCAATCAGAATTAACAATCCAATCGGCTAATGTGTTCGCTTAAGTACTAAATATTTACAATACTATGACATGATAAGGGTACTTCCTCTTCAACTGTCTTCTCAAACGTCTGTCAGGACGGTCTTCAAGTAGTGGATGTAGCAAAATGTTGCTGTGGCTTTCCAATTTGTCATGGTGGCGGATGCTTTGGTTCTTTGGATTGTGGTTGTTACTTTTGCTTGCACACCCCCAAAGTTCAGCTCTATATAGCCACACAGCTGAGAGGACAGTCTTGTAGAGCAGCAGTTTGTTCTTTAGGGACAAACATGAGTTTCTTCCAATCAGGCAATGCATATTTTTTGTTTTTAAGTCAAGATGTTTGCGCTTTTTAATTATGTATTCTTTCCAATTAAGTTTACTCTCCAAGTGAAGTCCTAAGTACCTGGCCGTATTGTAATGCGGTATATTTACGCCATTGTTGTTGAGTGGAGGACATTGATCTTTCCTCAGTGTAAAAGTTAATTTTTATTTTACATTTTGTTAACCATCTTTGTAGCTAGATGGTTTTGTAATTTAGTAGCGGCTGTTTGTGGGTTTTGGTCCCTAGCTAGGATTACTGTGTCGTCTGCGAACGTTCCGGTTGTAGTTATTGGTAAGTCACATGTATAAAGCACATACATAACTGGCCCTGTGGAACACCTGCTTTTATTTCACACAGTTCGGATACCGCTGATTCACTCTTGTTTTAAAAACACGATTAGTTAAATACGATTTAAGTATTAGGAAGTAACTTGGAGGCAGGTGAGGTTTGATTTTAAATAAGAAGCCTTCATGCCAGACCTTATCAAAGCCCTGGCTAACGTCCAGAAAGATTGCTGCGCAAAATTCCTTGTTTTATAGTGCTTCATTGATGTCCCGTATAATTCGGTGGGTCTGTTGCACAGTGGAATGACCACTTTTAAATCCAAATTGATGGAGCGGTATCCAGTTGTCTGGAGCTAAATCTTGATTTAATCGTCGAAGTAATAGTTGTTCTAAGACCTTAGATATCACAGACAGTAAGTTGATTGGTCGATATGAAGGTGCTAGTTTTGGATCTTTTCCTGGTTTCGGTATTAATATGACTTCAGCTGCTTTAAATTAGTTAGGCCAGTATTTGAGTCTTAGTATTGCATTGTATATGTACATTAAAAGTATAATTGCTTTCCTTGAGAGTCCTTTTATCATTTTGGTGTCAGTTGATCCAAACCAGGCGCTTTTTTGACATTTAAGAGCTTTATTTCTTATTTGCCTTCCTTTGGGATAAATATTCGGATCGGTTGAATATTCTCTGGAGGGATAGTGATATTCTGTTCTGTTGATTTTAATGTGGTGTAAATACAGTGCTTAGGTGTTTTGCAAACAATTTTGGTTTTTTCGTATCACTGCGTGCCCATTGTCCTGTGATAAGCCCATTTTCATTTTGCAGAGGTGGTACAGGAGTTTAAGGTTTCTTTATCGATTTTGTTGGCCTCCATATACTGTTGTCGAATCGATTTAAACCCGTTAGGTATTCTTAAAATGATTGATCTTTTATGTCTTTAAGTTTTGCTTTAAGTTTGTTACTAGCCCGATTAAATGCTGTTTTGTCGGTAGGTGCATAACTCCTTTGCCATTTTACCCTTGCTTTCCGTTTTTCAGCTATAAGTTGTTTCAGTTCCATAGAAACGTTTTTTGATGGCTGTTGTACATCATTCTGCGGTGTGACACTTTGAACTGCTTGTTTAAGAATATTTGTTAGATCTGTAAGAGCTTCATCGATCTGCTGAGGAGTTTTAAGGCTGATATTGAGTTTTACTGTTTGTTCTGCTTTGTCTCTATAGTTTTCCCAATTCGTTCTTCTGTTGTGTAGTTTGGGTGTGATGTAGTTATTTATGGCAAACAACTGACAGTTGCGATAATCGGTGTGTGGTACGATGAGAATTCAAGGCTTGGGATTACATGCAGTTGTGAAGCGGATTCCATTTATGACAAAAAAAGCACAGAAGATCTGGAATCTTATTCGGGTCTGTGGGCCAGTAGGTAGGGGTCCCAGTTGATAAGTAAAAATAATGCTGTTCTGATGTTTTTTTGGAGTTATTAATCAAGATCCTCAATGTGTGTGTTTACTGTTATAGCTGCGATAAATTTAGATCCCAGTCTTAGGTAGAACTCAGAAAAATTTTCTTTTTTAATATTGTGTCGAGGCGGACAGTATACTGATGCTACTGTTAATTTATATTGTGACATTTTTACTTTAATTCCTATACCCTGCAAGTGTTCTCTGTCAAATTTTGGAAGTTCTTAGTGACTAATACTATTTTTAATGGGAATTGCACTACCAGCGTGTGCGTTGTTATCTGGATGATTGCTGCAGTACAGTTTATAATGAGGTATGTTAAAATACGATCTATTAGTAAAATGCGTTTCAATGATTAAGAAGACATTAACTGAATTGTTGTCGAGGAACAGTTTGATTTCATCTTTATGTTGTTGGCGCCATGTTGCGATTCTTAAAAACTTAGCCATTGTGAATTTTGCTTATGAGCGTTGATAGCATGTTCAAAACCATACTATTTTGCTGGATCAATTGGTTAAACATTGATTTGAATTCTTCCAAAAATTTATTTAATGTTATTACGGATGAGTCTTGTGCGGCTCGTGGGTTCTGTGTTGCACTTCGTGTATGATTTGTGTATGTGGTATTTTGTTGTACTTGCCCTGGTCTTTGGATAGTAGTGACTGGATAGCTAATTGGTGTGCAATTAGGTACTGTTTGGGTTGATTGGACGTTCAGTCTGTTATTCTCATTTTGAGAATTTAGCAGTCTGTGATACAATTCACATACTTTATAATTCGCCGTGTGCGGACCTTCGCATTTTGCAGGAGTATCTTTGTGTTTCTTGCAGCTGGCAGTGCTGTGTGGATTACCACACTTCACACAAACAAATACTCCGGCACAATACGTTTTAGTGTGTCCACACTGCTGACATCTCGTACATTGTATTAAACCCTTGGTTCTTCTCGGTGATTCTACTTATGCTATACTATTTAGGATTTTATCAATCTGGAAAACATCCTTATTATTGCTTCATGGTTACAGATCAACTAAAAATAGATTTCATGGTAACTTAGTTGTTCTTTATCTGGCATTGATTACATTTCGTACCTTGTGCCCATTTGCAGTTAGTTCTTCTTTAATTTCGTTGATATCAACTGTATGATGCAGGTGTTTTGTGGCAACTTTATAAGCCCGATCTTCTTTAGGTTGATAGGTATGATGTATTATTTTGTGGTCCCTCATATACTTGACCAGTTTTCGGTAAGTGTCTGGAGTATTACAGGTAATTTTTACTGAATTGTTTGCCATACTTTTTGTGGTATATTTTGTCATTTTCTACAATATCTTGTAGTGCTTTTACCATTTTGGGAAAATTTACTACATTATATACAAAAATAGGCGGTTGTTTTGGAATTTTTAGAATAGCGGTGTCAGGGTTGTTTGGATTTGCAGTTTGTTCATTACTAGTATCAAGTGGGTTATATCTATTAGTTAATTGCATAGTTAAGGTTTGATTTTCCGGGTTTACACTTTTTTTTGTATATTTCACTTTTTGCCATGGATTTTTATTTTGTTGTTCGTCTACATGTGTATTGTATTCGTCATCACTAGTAGAAGACATTCTATATAATATTTGGTTATTATTGTGTTGTTGGCTGTTTATTGACGTGTTCATTTGTGAATGTTGTGGCAAATAATAATTGGTGCCCATCATAATAGGTTGACTCATTTGTTGGGTTGTGTACATTTGATTCATTTGTTGATTAATAAAAGGCAGAGCGGACTGGGTAATGCAAGACATTCCCAGTTGGCTGTAAAAAATACCTGGTCCGTTAGATGTCGGAAATATTTTCTTGTTGGTTTTATTTAATGAATTTGAACACTGCGGTATTTTATCACTACATTACACTGCAGTTTAAGCCGATATTGTTATTATCACGTTTCCTTATTATCGAAAAACGAATGCGACACTCTCACACGTCCGTTCTCGATAACGGTTGGAAACGAACTTCTGTCTAATATTGTGGATACTAATTACTGTGTGTGCCTATTTTTTTGTAAACGTATTTATATATTTATATATAAATGAAACTAAGGATAATAGAGAATAAGAAAGGAAGAAGGATAGAAAGAAAATGGAATACAGAAGAACTAATAAGAAATGAAAGAAAACAAAATTACGAAGAAGAAGTAAAAAGGCAGCTAAAGAGAAAAAAGCAAGACAGTAATATAGAGGTTGAATGGAAGAATATAAAAAATAGTACAACAAAAGCGGCTGAGGAAAAAATAGGAAGATATCAGAGGAAGCAAGGAAAAGAGTGGTTTGATAATCTTTGTGAGATAGCAATAAAGAAAAAGAAAGAAACAAGATTAAAATGGCTACAAACGAGTAATGAAAATGACTACAGAGAATATAAACAAAGGAGGAAAGAAGCATCAAAAGTAATAAAGAGAAAACAAAAGTGGTTAGATGAAATGATGGATGAAATAGAAAAAACAGAAGTAATACAAAGCTATATCAGAAAATAAAGAAGCAAAAAGGAAAAGGAATAATTAGCAAACATAGATATGAAAGAATGGGAAAAATACATGAGGGAAACGACAAGAATAGAAGTAGACATAAAGTGACAGAGAAGGAAATAACGAGGAAATAAAAGTACCATCGGAGGAGGAAATACATGAGATAATTCAAGAGATGAAACAAAGAAAGCAGCAGGGCCAGATAACATATGCAGTGAATTGATAAAAAGCGGAGGAAGTGTACTGAGAAGAGAATTTTTGAACTAATGAGGCAAAATGGAAAGAAGAAACAATGCCGCAAGAATGGAGGGTAGGAATAATAGTGCCCATACCAAAAAGGGAAATTTAATGAGATGCGAGAACTACAGAAGAATAACTTTTAAATACAACATACAAGATACTCACAGCACTGATTCTAAAAAGAGTAAAAGTAGAAACAGAGAAAAATTGGACAATACCAGAATGGATTTAGACAAGGAAATTGACAATAGACGCAATACATGTGATAAAACAAATAGTAGAGAAATGTTACGAGCAAGATACAGAAATAGAAATTGTATTTATAGATTTTAGGCAGGCTTTTGATGCACTCAATAGAAATATGATGAAGGTAGATGCGAGAAATTTAGGAATACCGGAAAACTAATAAGACTGATTGAATGACACTGGAAGGCAAAAGCTGCGGTGATGACGTATGAAGGGATATCGCAAGAAATAGACATAACTGAATTGTTGTCGAGGAACAGTTTGATTTCATCTTTATGTTGTTGAGCGCCATTGGATTCCATGGTTATTCTTAAAAACTTAGCCATTGTGAATTTTGCTTATGAGCGTTGATAGAATGTTAAAAACCATACTATTTTGCTGGATAATTGGTTAAACATTGATTTGAATTCTTCCAAAATTTATTTAATGTTATTACGGATGGATCTTGTGAACTTGTGGGTTCTGGGTTGCAATACGTGTGATTGCGTAAAGTACTGTGGAATACTGGTAATTGATAGTAGGGACTGGATGGTAATTGGTGTGCAATAACATACTGTTTGGGTTGATAGAACGTAGTCTGTTATTACTGATAGAGAATTTTGCAGTCTGTGAGGCAATTGAATATAATTCGCCGCAAGCGGAGGTTCAGGAATAATTTGCAGGAATCTTTGTGATTTAATGCAGCTGGAGAACTTGAGAATTACCACACTTCACACAAACAAATAGTCTGGCACAATACGTTTAAAAGTGTCCATACTGCTGACATCCGAACATTGGTATTAAACCCTTGGTTCTTCAAGGTGATTCTACTTAGACTATACTGTTTAGGATTTTATCAATCTTGAAAACATCCTTATTATTGTTACATGGTTACAGATCAACGAAAAATTGATTTAATGGTATTTTAGTTGTTCTTTTTGGCATCAATTAACATATCTACGTAGTGCCATTTGCATTTAGTATTCCTTTAATTTCGTTGATATCAACTGTATGATGGAGGTGTTTTATGGCAACTCTATAAGCCCGATCTTCTTTAGGTTGATAGGTATGATGTATAATTTTGTGGTCCCTCATATGCTTGACCAGTTTTCGGTAAGTGTCTGGAGTGTTACAGGTAATTTTTACTGAATTATTTGCCATGCTTTTTGTGGTATATTGTCCATTTTCTACAATATCTTGTAATGCTTTTACCATTTCGGGAAAATTGACTACATCATATACAAAAATAGGCGGTTGTTTTGGAATTTTTGGAATAGCGGTGTCAGGGTTGTTTTGTTAATTGCATAGTTGAGGTCTGATTTTCCGGGTTTACACTTCGTTTTCTTTTTTTTGTATATTTCACTTTTTGCCATGGATTTTTATTTTGTTGTTCGTCTACATGTATTCGTCATCACTAGTAGAAGACATTCTATATAAAATTTGGTTATTATTGTGTTGTTGGCTGTTTATTGACGTGTTCATTTGTGAATGTTGTGGCAAATAATAATTGGTGTCCATCATAATTGGTTGACTCATTTGTTGGGTTGTGTACATTTGATTCATTTGTTGATTAATAAAAGGCAGAGCGGACTGGATTAATGCAAGACATTCCCAGTTGGCTGTAAAACATACCTGGTCCGTTAAATGCCGCCAACATTTTCTTGTTGGTTTTATTTAATGAATTTGAACACTGCGGTATTTTATCACTGCAGTTTAAGCCAATATTGTTATCACGTTTCCTGATTATCGAAAAACGAATGCGACACTCTCACACGTCCATTCTCGATAACGGTTGGAAACAAACTTCTGTCTAATATTGTGGATACCAAATTACTGTGTGTGGCTATTTTTTTTTTTTGTAAACGTACTTATATTAAGTATATTATGCAAGTTAGCTAAAACTACTCAAATTTTTTTAAAGAGTGGACATTATTTTTTCCTGTAATTTTGATTAGAGTGCTGTAAGTCTTTGGTACAAATTACATAGTTAAAATTTGACTTATGTATTCCCACTAATCTAATGGTATGTTTGTCTTTAGTTTTTTAGTTGGCATATTTTTGAGGGGTTTTAAATTTGTTTATCATATTTATCAAATAATTGGTAGCTTATTACATTTATTAACTTCAGGTAACTCCGCCACACAGAACACAATACCATAATTTCACTGCTCGAAACTTTTGGGCCCAGTGACAACGCAGGCAACACATCAGCTTTGCGTGAAGGTTCAGTGCACTGTGGAAGTAATTTGACAAGTCTTTTAACAATTTTTTTATATTTGAATTTCTTGTGGACATTTGTACTGCTGTCTTTACAAAGCAATTATTTAATGCAACATTTGTATACAAAGTTATAACTTTCCCAATCTTCAATACGCAAAATGCAATTGAAATAAAAAAAAACTAATTAAAAATAACAAAAAAACTCTTTACCTCAGCACATCAAAGATATAAATAAGACTGCAAGTCTCCCAAACTAACGCTGACCTTTGACCAACCAGTTTCAAAATCACTAGCAAACAAGCCTTTTTGGTCACCTTTTTGGTGAAAACGGTATTTGGAAATTCCCATCCGTTCTCGAGTTTTTGCTCGGACGGACGGACAATAGACACACAGACGGACAACGTGAAGTTAGTAAGGGACTCCGCTTCGCTTTGCCACTTAATAATCTAAATTTGTTAGCACCCCGGTTTTATGACTTGGTTAAGTTGCCTTTGCACTGGCATGAAACAGTACACGAACGGATGTACTTTGACTTCGATTTGAGGTTTAGAAATCACATGATTAATTTAAAAAACCACTATGATATTGTTGATTTATAAAAAAATTCTAAAAATGCATAATTTTCCTCAAAAGCTCTAAGATTACGGTTTCTCTAAATAAAAAAAGTGCCAGCAAAATAATTCTGTAGGTCTTTCCTAAAATCTGCAAAATATATTAAAACCGAATATTAACTGCATGTTGTCCCAATAGTGGAAGTTAGCAGTCTACGGTCACCATAGGATAGTAGCAGAAACTCTCTAAGATTTTAAACAAGTTTTTAGGTAAGGGTAAAACCATAGTAAAAATACGCATTTTTACTTTCCTTATCCTAAAGGAAAGTAATGTAATCGGCGGAAATTGTTCCTTTTTCACATTTCTGGACGAAATATAGCCTCAGGACACCAAAAATCTTGGTTTGACCCATTGGTTCGTGTGTGTGTGTCTGTCTGTCGGTCTATCAGTAAACAGGATATCTCGAGAATCGTAAGAGCTAGAGACTTGAAATTTGGTATGCAAGTTACTTGTAGGTAGTGGACGCAGTGCGAAGCTTTTAGTAAAAATCGGCTGAGTCGTTTGGTCTCTAGGTGGCAAAATCGGTCGCAAAGTGATCGCGAATCTAAACGGTTGAAGATACAAAAAATTCATGAGAATAGAAATGATTTGTTATCACGAGATAAACATGAATTTAAAATAAAAGTTGGTAAAATAGGAACTTGAAAAAAATTGAATCAGGATTTTTAATATACCGGGTGTTCATAAAAGTTTCGGGAAATTTATATTGCCCGATAGATCAGACCGAGACGAATAAAAAATTACGATGAACTTTTTGATCCGAGGTCAAATAAATAAGTTATAGCCGATTAAAAAATAATTAAAGGGACCAATAACAACGCGCTCGGAGAACTTTCTGGCCGACTGCGGGAGTAGGGGAGGAGGCGCTGGTCGTCTAGGAGTGAGCACGCCGGCGATAATGGGGAAGGCCGTGCGACCGAGCTCGCACGGTTATCTTCAGTTACGTAGTAAAGTTTTAAGTACGAGTCAATTATTGTCTTGTACTGTTTATTTTACTCAGCTTTCGAGTGTTGGACTCGTGCCTCGTCCTTTTTTAAAATAAGTTCCGGGACGAGAGCAGCGCAGGGCCGAGACGATGGACCCGGTATAATATATAATAATAGGATAAGGAAAGTCGTGTGACGTTTACACCAGATTTTTAGAATATACTGCAAACTAGAGCTTTTTCCATAATGACAAAACCAAAGACAGTTTTAACCGCGTTTAGGTAATCCAGAAAATTAGCAATTTTAGCTTCAGTTATGAAATATGAAAGGGGTTTCGCTCAGATAATGCCATCGGTTTTTCCTAGAAATAAAAGCTCTAATCTGTCAGTTACAAAAGTTTCAAATATTTAAAGCTTTAGATAGAAGCTTATCAATAATTTTATTGGCGATAAACGACTAAAACGTCAACCATATTTTTAAATCGAAACATAAGAATATAACAAGGGTAGTGTTCTCCCGCAACGGTTTCTTCAAATCCGCACAGGAGGGCAAGCTTTTATAGCTGAAAAAACGGGAATCGTAAAGCAAGCGTACAATTGCATTTTGTTAGTTTTGTCTGTAACAAATAAACCATAATTGTTGGTAGAATTGCTTTTTTTTAATAGAATAGAACTGTTAGGCTAAGGTCTTATATTTCTAGAAGAGCTTAAATGCTTTGAACTTAACCTTAGCGTTGCAGAAAAACTTCCTACATTATTCATTGAATCAGACAGAGAGTAGTCGATTGGTCTAAGTTCCGATAAATATGAGACACAAAACAACACGGTATAATTGAGAGCCTACAGAGTAGCAACGGCCCGTGAGTTTCCATTTTTATAGAAGCACTGCAAAATGGTAGTTCACAATACCGTTCGTAGGTAAAGGTTCTTCAAGAAAACAGCCATCAGAGTCTCTTTATGATTGCAAAAGACAGTTACCATTTGATTTTAAATAACAATCCCGGTTGTAGCTTCTAGGAGCAGAGCTTTCGACGTGCTGTCATTTTAGGGGCTATCGTTTTACTTCCGAAATGACTCTCTAGAACCATAATTCGTCTGCTGTGCCCAGATACTTGAAGACGTCTCCACATCTACGCTGTACAAATGCAAAAATTTTGACACACCTCCAAAGCCTCTGTTGAGTTGCGAGAACTTGAAAATCTCATTGTGCAAAAATTTTGTTTACTTTGACCCCATGGACAGACCTGTTGCATCCGCCAGTGTATCGAATCTTATTAGTCTGTTTGTAATTACCAACTCGGATACACGTTGGTTTGCATATATTGGTCGAACTTTCCTCGATTTTGCTATTCTCAGTACAGTTCTTACATCCTTTAAATTGTGATATCTAATAAAACAAGTTCTGCGTCTTGGTAGTGTTACTGCATGTGGCTGCTAAATCTCTTATTAATATTTAAAATAGTTATTTCCTTCTGAATACCGTTTGCTGCTGCTACCATTGTCTGTTTCTACAGTTTTCATTTTTATCTGCTACTGCACAAAATGACTCATTATCTTTACTTTTTGCATCAATAACGCCATCTAGTGGAATCCAACGACAAAAAATTCCTCACTTAAATAGTCACGCACTTCACCATATTAATTAAGGTAAAGCTCCATTTGTTGGAAGTTTTGGAATCCTCTGTCAGTTGTGAACAGCGACTGTTGCAACATATCTAGATATGTTGTGCATAGCTAGTTATTTTTTTATTATTGCATCTGTTACAGTTTATCCATTAGAGAAAAAAATCTAGACATTTTTGTTTTGGGGCCTGCACAAAATATTTTAAGTTATGTAGAATATCTTTTATGTTCTAAGACAACAAGATGCGAATCTTCCGTGTCCAATATACGAACACCAAACGGTTAGTAAATTATAGTTTACGACTTGCTTTGTTAGTGAACTGTTGTGAGCTACACAACTTTTCTTAACTGTCTCTACTGTGCCTTTAGAAACGTCTAATGTTCTGGTGATTTTAATTTTATTTTCAGAACTCGTAGCTTTGGATTGGTGAATTCTCTAATGATCTGGTGGTCCTTCTTCGCACTGCTTCCTAAATGCACATTGCGCTGCAATAATCGATTAAACTCCTCCCATACTCTAGCACACAAAACGCTCTCTAGTACATCGCCTTCATACTGTAAATTGGGCCCTGCTACCACCTGGACAAAACGAAATTTATAATAACACATTTTAACCTTGGGTATTTCCCGTTTCTTTTTATATATTATTTAATATTACATCTGTAATATTTTGTAACATATAACTTATTCTTTTTCTTTTTCTTTCGACCCTTTCTTTTACGCTCTCGGGTGTCGGATTTAAGTTAGTTGTCCTTTCTTTCATGTGCCCAATTTGTCCAATCCCTCCAAAATGCTGTTATTATTTTCAACTCCTTTAGTGTTTTGCACTTTTCTTTTCCCGCGTCTATTATTTGCTGTATCCAATTTTCTTGATCTTCTGTTTTATGATTTTATGCCCCATGTTTTTTTTATTTATTAATTGACATTAGTAGTATTATTTATCCGTTCTTGTTTAATCCGTCTGCTTTGTCAGGATTATTATTTGGAGAGGCAGGCGTGTAAATAGCCGTGCTTTCGTGGTGCGTTGTGGGGAACTAAGTACGGCCCGTCTTGAAAAGTAAGACGCTGAGGCCCAAATCGTCCTTAAACGGCCGGCGCGAAAGAGGATGGGGGCGGCTACCGACGAGTAATCGCCAAATCGCTCACCTGTAATCGGCTGCAGCGGCGTTGATTTCACGGTGGCCACCGTGCTGCGATGTCTTCGTGCCTGGCTTAGCGGCGGAGTTAAATGCGGGTAAATTCAATACGACCGCACTGGCCGGGATGCGATGAGAAAGTGTCTTGCGGGGGAGTTATCTACGGGAAGATTAAACACGACCGCACTGGCCTCGTTGCGGTTCGAGTATGTCGTCGGGCTTCGCGTCTGGCTTAGCGGTAGATGATTTACGGGAAATTTTAATTTTAATTAAACAGCACTTTGCGTTTCAAAAGGTGCCACCGACGGCGTGTGCAGACTCGCCGGCCGAGCAAAAAAGCCCATATGCCGTTTTGTGTGCGTCACCAAAACGTCTGTTGGCAGATATCAAGTATTTAACTCGCACCGTCTCGAAACGCAGGCGGTTCAAAGACGGAAAGGCCGCTACACCATTATCCTTGTCAGCCTTTCCTTTTTCTTAAGTTTCCTTTATTATTTCTTATGTTACCTGTTCTTTCATTTTCTTTGTTTTTGCTGATTTCTTTAGTGTTGTCAGTTCTTGTTTCATATATTTTGTTGTTTATTATTAATTTATTGTATCTTAGCTAAGCCTTTTGATCTTTCTGTATGTTGATTTCATTCTTGGTACTAATTGTTTTCGCTTATTTGGTATTTCTGTCGGCTAATCCTCATCTATCCATACATTTGTTTTCAATCTTTTAATTTACTTCAATAGTTCTATTATTATTGGTGTTGTTCTTTATTTATTATATTTCCCAATTCTTCTAACTTTTTCCATTATATTTTTTATGTATGTCAGCACTATGTCTATCTTTTCCTTTGTTTTTATTTATTCTTCCTCATTTTTATCAATAATTTCTTTTATAAACAAGTTCTTCATTCTTATTTTTTCTTTTTTATCAATTTAATTCTGTTTCGTTATTTTTTAGTTTTTATTGTTACTCGTTTCAGTTTGTTGTTCGTTTCTATTAATTTATTTTTTATTTGTTCTAATACCTTTTCTAATTATTCCATATTAAGGGTTCTTACCCGGTTCAAACCTTCTCGTGTCGGCTCGTTCGTAAATTTACTTTTTCCTACGTTTATATCTTGGTTTGCGATCTCCCTTTTATGAATGGTAGTATTTTCAAGTAGACGGCGATAATATTTCTAGGAAAGGATGATTGAGATTGATACTTTTATTAAAATTTTACCTTAAATTTAACGCGAATATTTATTTCGATTAGCTTATTGCTGCATACACAGCTGACCTCGGCTGGGCTGGCTTTTATCAATATAAATGAGGTATGTTTGTATTTGTATTAATCCTACCTTAATTTTCGTTGTTATTTGGTGGTTAATTATCCTTTTATTAATTTTCTTATTGTCTCTTTTATTGAAACCTAATTTTCCATTTCTAAGCATATTTGTGTGGAACTAATTTCACTTGTCGTTTAACCTTAGCTTAGCAATAATTCTTTTGTAGCTGAAATTTTGAAATCTATTTCTGTATTTATGTATATATAAATGTTTTTATTATTTGATATAATTTTGATAGCCCTTAAAAGGTAATGCAAATGTAGCACTTTATCTCTTTAGCTTTTTTAGAAATTTTCTATTATTCGAATAGATAACATATTCCATACTGTATTAAATATCTTGATACGTGTAATAAATATAATTCTGTCTCAGAATACCTTTACAGGTTATCCGACGTAATACCGTCTACTCTCTATAACTTAATAATAGGGGGAAATTTTGGGAAGGCAAACTTTACGGGATGGGTGCTGATTGTGTAATATTCTACACAAGAGATTTTTTTGTAGACGCCAGGAGCAGTCGAGTAACAAACGAAGCTAATCAAGAAAATATAAAAATGTTTGATACGTCCTATGACAAAGTTAACAAAGTTTACAAAATTCATAAAAAAAACGCGTTGCAAACTGCAGCTATAGTGTAGTAATTAGTAGTTATACGGAAACTTTACTCAGAAGATGGCTACTATGACAAAGCTAGGAATAAAAGTGCTTTTGATTTGGTTTGGGTGCAGTGCGTCGAGATGTCATTTGTAATTATTGTGTGAAATTTGCTGTCGCCTGGCAGACATTTTGCAGTTTTGACGAACCAGCGCTTCAAACTAAATTCACCTTTGTCATAATTACAAGGAAAGGTTACACGTTGGTGTCTAAGGAACTAGAGCGAAATGCCTAAGTTTTCGTGTAATATTTGCAGAGAACTTTTATCTCTAATTTAAACCATAGAAATACACTGCATTTGCTTTGCTTTAGATTTGTTTATAAAAGCAAGTTTTATAATCACCTTTACGCTCTACTATGTCAGTTTTTTCTGTAGCTAACAATGTTTATACCACAGCTAATACTAGTGAGATGTAGCGTTCATTAATTAAAGCCGAATTGGGGTATGTAATTTCATAAAATATAATATAAGCTAAAGGTAACGTATACAATGTATTTAAATAAAAAAATTCGGAAAGGTATTGCTAAGTACTGAAATTTATTGCTGACGTGATCGGTCACATTTATTTCCAAACGATATCAGGGCCGTAGTCATAGTAATCGTTCAGGCATTCTAATAATATTTAATCCGAATATTTGTTTAACAAAGCTAAGCAATATAAACAATAGTGATCTGCTATTAACTCCCATTAGGGTAGAGTCTTCAGCTGAAAACGACTCACGGTAATGTGACAACAATAAAACTAATTAACAAGACATAAAAAAATGAGATCGCCTACTTACTTAAAAGATATATTTGGAACCCTAAAAATGTAATTAGGAGGAACTCTTATTGTTGTCTTTTAGAGCAAAATAATGTTACCGACAATACTCCAACGGGTAAACCAACAGTCAAGCAAATGAATCAGCTAACGGAAAATATGATATTAATACACTGTGCTATCCAATAGTCACTGTTGAAGAAAAAAACGACAATTCGAAAATGTCATAAATTAGCAGAAAGACCCGTCGCAGAAGAGAGGAATTTTAAATATCTAGGTATATTCTAAGAACGATTACACATAAACAGTCTCAAGCCATCTGCCAATTCAAATAAATTCTCCAGGGTAAACGACGTGGACATTCCACCTTCGTCACACAGGCCTCATGGGTTTTAATTATCTAAATCTTTTACTTAAATTTTCCTTATTCAAATATCTAATCATGGAATATTTCTTGGTAAACAACATTTTATCTAAACACCTTTTCAGAATTCTATAACAACTTTCTTTGCTTCGCGGTATCATACTTTTACATCTTCTGCCTTCCTTACTTATGAAAAAGCAACGTATAACTGCCCATGTACAAACACTGGTTTAGGGAGAAAATACAAACCTTTATTTAATGTCTGACCTTGTCACATTAATTGTTACTGCAAATGCCAATGTCACTGGAAATGTCTCCGTTTTATCCGAAACAGCAAATCCACGTCAGAAGGAGACACCTCAATACGAAGAATAAGTACCTTATTTTCCTCGTCAGATCCAGTTAAAACTTTTGCTTCAATTACCTTCTTCTGTAGTCCAATCGTAAAGCCCCATTCCATTACAAAGACCGTTTCTCGTATTTAAATTTCGCAGAAGCATAATAACGCATCCCACTTTCAGTTTTAATTTATGAGATGATGCAGGCCAGAAACCATGATGCTGTTTAAGATTCCTTATATATGTTTCCAATAATATTTATATAACCTTGGTCTACCCTAGCATTTCGTAGAGTCGATACTTCTTTGGTATCGAATGCCTTTTGAAAGTCAACAACGTCATCTATACTTCTATGTTGTATTCCGTAGATTTCTTTGTTACCTGTCTAACTGTATGAAGATGTTTTACAGTACTGTATTTGCTTTGAAAACCAGGCTGTTCTTTTGATTGGTAGAGCTCAAGTTTTCGCTCTAAACTATTCTAGTGAATAGTTCATATATCTGAGATAGCAGACTGATCGGTCTGTAATTTAAAGAAATTAACCGGATCACCTTTTTTATAAAGTACGACTACTACTGCATCCTTAGAGTTGTGTTCTTCTGTTATAAATTATTAAATGATATTACTAATTTTTCTTTGGTTTTTATGTCAATTTCTTTGTAGGTATTGTGTTGTCTTATCCTGCTCTCTTACCAATTATCCATGGTGATATTTCTAAACGTACCGCAAATATATTTCGACATAATAAGTAGCTAATGTGTCTTAATTAATGCGAACTACTTTTTCTAAGGATTAGAGTAACCATGTAAAATATACAAGCATCACACTTGGTCACAATTTTAATGCCTTATTTGTCAGGCTTTGATGCTATATGCATGTTCAAGGACAATTACCGCGGAAGCTTAGTAATTTATGAAAAAATTCACGAATAGTATCGTACTTTGTCGAATGTGAAATAAACGAAATCCAAACTTCTGCAGAAGATCTTTCGTTCTCCTGTTGTCAAACCGTAAACAATTAATTAGACATTTAAAATGGGTTTGTGTTGTTATACTTCTTATATATCTTCAATCCATACATTGGCCACATCTCTTATGTAGTCAGATACTCGCCCTTTAGACACCCGGTAAAATATAAGAGCCCAAGCAGTGCACTTAGTTGTAGATTGTTGGTAAGTCTTACATATCTGCAGTCATTATTATACTGTGTCTTTCTTGCACTAATTTCTATATTGCACTGTGGGCCAAAACTTTATTAAAATTAAATTTTTTTTTGCTGAAACGGGTAAAAATACGGATAAAAAACACCAATTAACAGTCATTTTCTATTTACAAAAAAAATTATTCATTTTTATCGTCACCAGAACCGTTTTCACTTTCCGTATTGGTCCTACTAGTAGACGTGTCTTTGCTGGTGGAGTACGAAGCCTCTATTTCTATTTTTTCCTCATTGGGAGGACACAATAGTGACAGTACGTCACTAGAAAAGTTCTGCCGTTTTCGGTTTGTCAGTTTTCGCAGAGAAGAAATGACCGGATCTGAAGAAACAATAAGTAAATTCAAGAGATCTCCATTCGTTGCTTCTCGGGAAATTTTTCTGGTCCGACTTCTATATTGCTTCAGGTCTTTATTACTGCTTTCTTGGGCCTCTTCTGACAATTTCCCATAGTAAGAATGGTATTCCTTACGATGTCGCTTTCGTGGATTAAAATCTTATGCATGGTAACTGGATAGTACCACGGATATTTTGCCTGCAGAATAGTACTACATCTTCGTAACAATTTTTCGTTTATCCCTGTAATTTCTGATGTAACTCTCGGGTTTCTAAAAAATCTTCGGGCCGTGTTACCATCATTTGTTGTTCCACTTCATCCAGGTTTAACATGATCAACTAGTAAACCTAGTTGAGTTCTAAATTCTGTCTGAATTTTGCGTTTTCTTTTTTCTAGTTTCTTCTTATCTTCTTCTGGGTATTGCCTTGATTTTTTAAATTCCAGTCTATAAGAAATATGAAGAAAACATTCGAAAAGGCGAATCCAAGCATGCAGAGACGACAAACCAAATCGGTAAGTTGTGGCATCAACTTCTTTGTTCTCACATCTTTCTATGCCGTTCATTTCGGTTGGAGTGGCTCCACAAACGTAACATCTTTGAGCCGAAGAAGTAGCGGTCGCAGCATTACAAACTTTACCATCCACCATTGTTAATACCATTTGATGCGATATAAATTATTTGTGCGAATCAATCATAACTTTCGTCTTCTCCAATTTACTTATTTGCTCTTCCACATCAGTAATTTCTTGTTGAGTCACGCCTGTTCTTTCTTGAACTGCATCCTCATCGGTCTGCAAAAACGCACAGAAGGAGGTCGACGATTCTGCCACTTTTTTTTTCTTTGGACCAGAAGTTGATAATTGTTAAGGAACAAACGAAGTTATATATCTGCATCTTTAAAATTTTGTTTCCATTTCTGTTTGTATTTGCTGTGACCTGTGCTTCCATTGCAGCTCCATTTTGGTGTTAATACTAACTGGATGGAGACATCCGAAACTTCTGTGAAAAAAACTTTCTCTTGAGCAACCATCAAGTGTAAAGCCGTCAAGTCCATAAGAGCCTGTAACTGTATTTCCATCAAAGATTCCGAAATAGTAATCGCCGTTCTTGGTGGGTAACAGCCCTGTTTTGCTGCTTGTAATTTGTGGTAACTCGGATATAACATGTTGGCGTTTTGTAACTTGGCATTTACCCTAACTTTTGATTATTGGCTTTTTGTCAAATTTGTGTCGACATATATAGCCAGTGCTTCATCTGGGGTATTTGGAGTTACAATCTGAGCTTCGCGATTGATCCATGCTTTTCGGATTCTTAATGGCCTTGAAGGAGTAGTTGTAGCCTCGCTCAACAAGTTAGCAAGATCGCAGACTCATCTGAGCAGCATAAGTTAGTTCACTTGTCGATGCTCTTTCCCGAAATTCTTTAGTTTTGCGCTTTTGCTTCTTTCTCTGCTTTCTTCGAAAGGAACACTTTTTCTGCTACCCCAGATGTTGACCGGGTGTTTTCCTCCACTAGAATGTCTGCAGACAATGAAAATTCTTATACCAACCAATCAGCATTTTTTAAAAGGAAAGTTTTCAACATCCTGCTGCACTTTTACAAATTCACTGCAACAACGATGTATCGCTAGTTTTGTTTCTTCTATATTAATGTCACTCAAATTTTCAGTTTCAATATAATGTAGAATGACGTTTTGCACTTGTTGACATTGATCGAATTTTCTTTGCCCTTCTCTTGCTGCCAGACGTCGAAAAGTTTTTTTCTCGTTAGAGGAAGATCTGTAAAACACGAAAGTTGTAGAAAATTACACAAAAAATGCAAAATGGTTATACATTAGAAGAAATTTTTGTTTTGATGGTATTAATAAATGAGTTATATTATGTAATTTGTTGAAAGCTACTTATTTTAGCGAGAAAAAGAACCAGAACTGCATCCGATGCGACGACGTCATTACGCAAAACAAGGTTGAATAATTTTTTATTCTGCAAATATCTGCAGCTAAATTTTAGATATATTTTAGCTTAAATTTTGGGGTACACGGCCCAAAAAGTTGTTTTGTAGCTCAAACTAAAGTCCTACTTTAGAACTGAAAATTAGCTGATAACACGGTCAAGAATTTACAAGTATAAAAAGTAAAGTAAAGCATTTAGCTACGAAGTAAAGTATAAAACAGTAAATACTTACTTAGATTTAGCTGTTCCATAAGTCACTTCAACCAAAAGCCACCCTAAATAAAAAAAAACAATTTTTATTTTACTTCACGCAAATCACTTGAGTCTCCGTCAGCATTTTCAACCGCGTACTGTTTTTATATTTTCAACCCTATTAGAAAGTTGAATACGCTATTAGAAAGCCCAAAGATCTTTCTCTCTAAAAATAAGGGTTGAAAGTCATTTTTGAGATGTTGCAATATGACCATTTTGGCCCACTGTGTATTGGTAAAAATAATCATTGGATTTAGCTCAGCATCATCAGAAAGAAATCTCTAAGCTTCTGTTGCACTTGTAACGTTTTGTGCGGCTTTTTTCTACATAAAGCACAATGTTTCTTTGTAGACTAAAAGCACTAGATGAAGCCTCCGTTGACAAGTGTTTTCTGAATGCATTAGCTTGCAAAAGTGTAGAATCAGAACTTTCTTCATTAGATATTGAGAGCTCAGCATCAGATTCAAATAGTATACAAACATCTTTTTGTCACTTCTATCAGTAGCTGAGCATTAGTTATCATCACCTTCGTCGAACTAGCCAAGCGCTACCTTTTTAAGTCAAGGTTAGTAGTCTGACCCACAGTTTTCTACATCTATTTAAGGTTTGATTAATTGTAAATTGGGTAAAAATATTAATAGCAAAAATATTTCACTTTATAGGACACTGAAGAAAAGCGACAAATAGCAAAACCACGACAGGGTGTGGCACACTGCAGCTTTTGATGAGAATACGCAGAAGCCCAGAGTTGCCAGTAATGATGTGTATTTTTAACTTGCGTAAATCATGTAACCTAAATGCACTCCCAAAGAGTAACTGCTTGATGTGGATTTATGGGTATGGTTTGCTAGGTACATACTTCTTCGAAGACCGTACTAAAAATGATATAACTTTGAATTGCGGTCGTTACCCTTACATAATAAATCAGATTTTTTGTCATAACTGAGCAACATAGGTCTGGATCAAATGCCGATTTGCTGCGGCAACAATATTTTGGTCGCGACATTGAGTACCCAGCAAAATCTTATATTTAAAATTTAAATCCGGTTTTTAATTAGGCCACCCTTCACATAAAAAGTCCGTAAATTAAAAGAAGTGAAACAATTTACTGAACTACATTACATTCTGCATCCATTATAGGAGAAAAATTTATCAATTAGCAATAAATCAGAAATTTTTATTCTCCATATTATATATCTTGTTAATTAGGAAAGATTAAATATGTTTTTAATGTAACTAACACTTCGGTAATTACAAAGCGATATAAATTTGGCATCTAACCTCTTTAGTTTTTCTACAGATAACTTCTTAGCAGCCGGAACAGATAACTAGTTTTTAAATATGTTCCGTACTGTGTTCATCGTCTTGTTTTGTGCAACAAAATGTGATTTTGCCGTTGGGGATATTTACAGATTGCCCGACACATTATGGCCCACACACTACAGCTTAAAAATAGAACCGGATTTAGAGAAGGGCATCTTTAACGGAAGCGTGCTTATTGATTTTAGCGTGAACAGGAGCACTAACGACGTAATATTCCACGCAAGAAATCTCTCCATAGACGCCAGGAGCATTCGAGTGACAAACGAGGGTAAGCAGGAAAGTATAAACATTCTCGGGACGTCCTATGACGGAGTTAACGAGATCTACAAGGTTGACCTGGGGAAAGGACTCGCCGAAAATTGCAGTTACAGACTAGTAATCGGGAATTACACCGGAACTTTGCTCATACGATGGGTCGGGTTTTATTTGGGCCGTTATCGCGACAAAGACGGACACGAAAGGTGCTGTTTATTTGGCTTGATGGCTTAGTGCTGAGATGTCACTTGTAATTATTGTAGGAAATTCGCCGTCACGGATTTTGAGCCGGCAGACGCCAGACAGGCGTTTCCCTGTTTTGATGAGCCGGCACTTAAAGCTCAATTCACCATTAGCTAATTAGGAGAAAAGGGTTCACGTCGGTGTCTAATGAGGAACTACAGCAGACTACGTAAGTCCTCGTGCAATATTTAAAAAGAGCTTTCATCTCTAATGCCAGGCGAACAAATGTGTTCGACATACATCTTATTTAAATTTTTGTGGTAAGGCTTACTAAAAAATCTTAGTTATTTCAGAAAACAATGACGTTATAACTCTTAATCCTATTATTTTAGACGGGAAATTACTTTTTAATATTTTTCTTGAATATAAGTATTCTTCCAGATAAATGCAAAAATACATGTTATTCGTTTTTTAAAAATTTATACGAACGAGAAATTCTAGGTTTTGACTAGAATAGTTAGTTAGATGTAGAAGAATATAGACAAGAAGAATGCGGAGTAATAAAGAATTCTGAAAAATAATTTTGATACATTTCTAAGGTCTCATCTCTCTTGCTTCAATACAACTACAACAAAACGTTCCTATCAAACACTGTTCTAACTACCACAAGTTGTTCAACTTACGGAGGTGTTCAAATTAAAGGCGGTTGAGTTCTAGGAGGTATAAAAATGTTAACAACTGAGTCAAATAAAACATTACTGTATTTACATTTACGATATAAAATTATAAAAAATTACTGTAGAAGCTACAATTAAATCAAAATAAACTGTTGAAAAAGTACAGTAAAACCTCCTTATGTCGAACACCTAAAATTGTTTAACTTCTAGAAAAATTTGTTTTAAAGGGGCAGTAATAACGTGCATAATTTAAAAGGCTATTTCGTATTTATTATAATAAAAGTTTTTTTTGTTTATTTAGAAATTTACAATCTGTTCTATGAGAACATTTAGTAAATAGGATAATTAGTAGGTACAACATGAGGGAAGAAGTGATCCAGCGACCACTCTCCTTATGTGATTTATGTATGACAAAGGTAATATAAGTGATACTCAAGTAATTCAGTTTTGTAGATCAGCGGAGCGTTTCCTCTTCAGTCTTCTAGGTACGGCTAGTTCATTCATTAGGTGGTTAACCTCCCCATTGTGATGGCCTGGGAGATTGCGGAATTGGCGTTGAATCTTTGAATTTCTTCAACTGTAGGAATGGCTAAGTCATTGTGAACGGTTTTATTCTTTATATACCAAGCCGCATTTAGAATCATGCGTAGGATTTTGGACTGCAGTCGTTGTATAATTTTTGAATTTGAGGCCTTCGTGCAACCCCACAGCTGAATCCCATATGTCCAGATGGGTTTTATAATACATTTGTATAGAAGTATTTAATTTTCTATTTTCAATTGAGAATTACGACCAAGTAACCGATACATTAGTCGAATCTTGTTGTTTATGTGATTCTTTCTGGATATTAAGTGTGGCCGCCATGTGAGTTTAGAGTCTAGTATTAGTTCTAGGTATTTGACCTCGTTTTGGACAGGTAGCTGAGTACTGTTAATGGAGGCATTTGGGCAGTCGATTTGTCTATTTTTTGTAATTTATCTGTGTTGACTTAGCAGCAGTAACTTTGTTGCCCAAGGAACTGCGCCACTCTTCAAGTTTGTCCAGATGAGTTTTCACACAATCAGCAGCTAGTTCAGGATCATTGTCAACTGACAGTATCGCAGTATCGTCTGCAAAAGTGGCAGTGGTTGTGCTATCAGTAGTTGGTATGTCCGCCGTAAATACAAGGTACAAGAATGGTCCTAGGACACTACCCTGTGGTACTCCTGACTTGATTGGGTAGATTGTGGAAACATCATTATTAAATTTAGTTTAGAAAAGTGATCACTGGATAGGACTTTAGGGTGAGATAATAGTAGGTAGGAAGGATTTGTTTTAGCTTAAATAAAAGACCTTTATGCCAAACACGGTCAAAAGCTTGAGCAATATCTAAAAATGCTGCGACGCAAACCTTTTTCTTCCAGACTTCTTATGATCTCATTAACGATTCTGTGACACTGGTGAATTGTGGAGTGTCGTTCTCTGAATCCGAATTGATGTTTAGGTAGTATCTCGTTCAGGTTAATATCAGTCTCAGTCTCTTTAGTAGTAATCTTTCAAATATTTTAGATAGCAGAGAAAGTAGGCTTATAAAACGGTATGAAGAGTTGAATTAGGTGGTTTACCAGGTTTAGGTACTAATATGATCTGGGCAAATTTCCAAGAAATGGGTAAATAGGCGAGTATTATCATACATCGTAAATAGTAGTTAATATTATTATTGCCTTTTTCGGTACTTTCTTAAAATCTGGCCAGTTACAATGTCGAATCAGGAGCTTTGTGTGTATTACAATTGTTAATTTCATGTTTTATTTCAGATGGTGTCAACGATTTGATTGAGAAGGTCATTGGATATGGTGCAGCTAAGGAATTATTGATATTCTTAATATTGATGTTAGGGATAACTTCTGAAGGACTAAAAGTTTGAACTAAGTGCTCTGCAAAAGCAATTGCTTTCCCTTGATCTGTTCTTGCCCAGATTCTATCTTGCTCCCGTAATGGTGGTATGTGATTAGTAGATCTTTTGAGTTTCTTTGTACCTTTCCACACTGAGTGGTTTTCTCTCGACAGAGACGTAATATATGTTTCAAATGTAGAACTTCTTAAATCTTGTAGTGTAGTTTTAAGTAACCCTGTATACCTGTTATATGTATTTTTATCAACAGGATTGCGAGTTCTTTGCGGTGTGCGTCTTGCAAGTCTTTTCTGTGCAATCTGCTGTCGAATCTCTAGTGGTATGTTAGTAACTTTTTGTTTATTTTTGGTTTGTGTTGGTGTACTTATCCAGGCTGCTTCTTGTATTGTATTAGTAAAGTTTTGTACAGCAATATCAATGTCTCTAGGTTCTTTTAGTTTAATGTTTAGGGTTAAATTATCTTCGATGTATTGTTGGAAGCTAGTCCAATCAGTTTTTGGAGAGACTAATTTGGGTGGATTTCATTTTATAATAATTTGGGTACTAAGGGTGAGGATGACGAGGGAATGGTCCGATGAAAGATCTCAATTAGGTTCTCAAATTAGGGCAAAGAAATCTAACAAATCAGGAAGTTTGTTTAGGTCAGTTAGCCAGTAAGTTGGTTGACCAGTTGACAAATGCGAATAATTTTTGTTTGTTATAAGGCGTAGTAGATTTTGGCCTTTGGGCCTAATACATCTGGAACCACAGTCAGAATGTTTAGCATTCCAATCCCTACCAATTAAGAAGCGAGATCCCAAAGTGTCAAACATTGTTCCATACTCGTCGGTATTGCCTAAGTGGGCTGTAAATAGCTGCTATGGTAAAAGATCTCGGTTTAGCATTGACATGAATTACAGAAGCTTGTATTTTGTTGGTTTGAAATGAAGGAAGTTCATCATGTGCTATTTCTGAGCGCATGAGTATTGCAACCCCTCCATGTGCTGTTCTATCCGGACGAATGGTATGATAAGTCGTAAAAGATGGTATTTTAAATACTGATCGGTCAATAAATTGAGTTTCAGATATAAGCATTATATCTATCTTATTAATTTGTAGGAAATAAGTTATTTCTGTTTTGTGATTTGCCAAACCATTGGCATTCCAGATAGCTATACGTAAAGATGAGATGTCCGTTAATAGACTAGTTTATTGATGACAGTTGATAGCATATTTGGTATCGTGCTGTTTTGGGAGATTAACTGATTGAACATTGCTTTGAATTCGGTGAGGAAATGGTTGAGTGGGCCACTGAAGTCATTATCTTGATGGTGTATAATTTTTCCCTCATTAACGTGACTGATACGTTTCCTATAGGTTTCGGACGTATTAGAATTTATTTTTATTGTATCGTTTGTGAGTGCTTTTGAATAATAGGTTTCTTCTTCAGTAATTAATAAAAATTGGAGGGTATTTAGGGTCTTTTGGAGGATTATTTGAACTAGGAATGCTAATTTTTGATAATTCGTTAGTTAATGGATTGAATCGATTATTTGTGGGTACCACAGGTGTTGCATCAACATTTTTATTAGTTATTGTATTGAAACGTTTTCTTTTTTTATTACTTGCCATGGATTGTAAGTTTCTGGAGGATCTTTATTATCACTCTCTTCTTCCATTAAGTAACTAGTGGCCATTTTAGGGACCGAGTTGGTCTCCTCAAAATTATGTAAATTGGCTTGAATATTTGTCATACGATTTTGTGACCAAAAAGACCGTTGGTTGAAAGGTGGGTATTTGCAGATTAAATTGTTGCTGGTTCGGTATTGGTTGATAATTCGTAGCAGTTTGTCGTGTTGTCATGCTAGTGACTTGTAATGGCGATGGAAAAGGCAAATTAATTAAAAATTGTTGATTTTGAAAACTTTGCATTTGCATGACTTGCGGGTACTTCCATGTTGAGTGAAAAACATGTTTGAATTGATGTGGTTAAGGTTCTCGCTCATCCCTAATACTAATTAAGGTATTCATAGTTCGCCGTTAGGCAGAAGAAATTACCCGGCCCTGTTTTCTTGTTGGGTAACTCGATATGGATTTTATTTAACAGTAAATAAATTTGTAGATTTTATTCACGCTTATCGTCAAATAGCAGAAATTAAATTATTGAATAAATAAATTCGCCTGACCTTAAGCAAGACTGCGCCTCCGCTGAGATAGCACAGGATAGCTTGGCACGCACGTCTGCTCTGCTTGAAGGCACTGGCCGAAAATCATAATAAAAGTAGGCATGTTTACAATTTTACCTTTAAAAAATCATTTTTTAAATATTCGTTTATTTTTGTTTGCTTTAGACCTTCTTTTTTTACAACAGCTATGTAATTTTTTTTCTAAAGATATAACAATGGGACTTAAAACAGGATGTTTTTGTTTACAAACGGCTTTTATCTTGGCTAAAGGCATCTACAATCAATTATTGATTTAAATAAGGGCAGTGTTTTAAATTCAAGTTAAACCTTACCTCTTATTTTATTTTGATCTCTGTCCAATAGAGATGGTAAAATTTTACTTTCGCTTCCTCCAAACTACTCACTTGTTACAATGTCCGAGTCAAATTTTCTTTTAAAAGCATTAAATTATAGTGTGCTATTAAGGTTAGACCTAGCAGTTTTTCTTTTTTCAACTTGTTCTGAGCAACTACCAAATTCATACCCAGCAAAACATTTTTTATTTATCTCTAAAGGTATATTACTCCAAACTTTAAAATTCATTCGATGGCATCTAATACTGTAATATTTTTAGACATTCCTTCTGCTTCCGCCACTTTGCCAATTTTCGCCACAGTGGTCTCAATTAATAATTGTCTATACGATCTTTTAACGCATTAAATTATGTCCTGATCAAGGGTTGACAATAACTGGTAGTATTCAGCGGTAGAAATAAAAGTTTGATTGTATCAACTGGACCTTTGCATGATTGGTGGCGTTATCAAAGTTATCATTTCAGGTCTTATTAGATAATTTTCCTAAATTTTTTGTGCGGTTTTTATCCATGTTTTTTACCATATCTGCTGTTATGCCATCGTGTCCTGTCGTCTAGCCTCGTTTCAACATCTTTATGTCTTCTACTATTCTTAATGTTTCCATTTTCTACATTTTCGGTGCTTTTTATGGTTTCCTGTTGATTTAGTCATAAATAGTTTTTCTGTGTTTAGCATTTCTTCGAAATATTCTTTCCATTTCTTCATTATATCCTCATTTTTTTCTAAGATTTTTCCATTTAATGATTTTATATATCTATTTCTGTTTTGCTTACTTTTTGTGTTTTGTGTTTTTAATATTCTACAGAATAAAATTTGGTTGCTTTTTCTATCTCATTCCATTTTTTCTCCAAACTCCCCCCAGGTTTGTTGTATTCCTTCTTTCACTACCTCCTTGACTTTTAATTTGTTTTCTGTATTTGCTATAATTTTCGTTGTACTAATTTATTTTTACATTTTTGCTTATTTTTTGGTTTTGTCTGTTTTGGTACATCCATGGTATGTTTATTTTGCTATTTTTAGTATTAAATTTTTAATTGTTCTCCACATTTCTTCTATTGCTATGTTGTTCAAGGTTTCTCTAACTTTATTCAATTCTCTCTCTATTTTCTCTTTGTATATATTTCCTACCTTTTTTGTTTCTCTTCTTTGAGCTATATCGCGTTCTTTTGTCTTCAAGTGATCTGTGCAACAAAGTACTCTTCTTTTCCGACTTTCCATCGATTCTCTCTTTAACGTCCAACAAAAATCAGTCATCATTTTAACGTCTCATCGGTCCTAATACCGAGTTTCCATGACCTTGATATCTTGGCGGAATCGTTCTCCCTGTTCATCACTAAAATTCCCAAGGTTCTCAGGACATTTATCGAGGTGGGAATCAAGAAAATGGAGTTTCAAATTCCTGTTACATTTAAGCTTCTGAAAGTCAGAAATCTTTTTTGCAATTAATTGTTTATAATGAAGGCTTCTTTTATTCGCAAGGAAATATTGAGCAACTGCTTTGAAGCTTTGCCAGGCGTTTTTTTCCGATTCGTTATACTAGTGAAGGCAATATCTTGGAACATCATTCTGATCTGAGGGCCATCAAAAACACCTCTTTCAATTTTGCCTCAGACAATTTCATAAATTTGTCAACGAGATATCCAGATTTATTGAGCGCTTTAACAAATTGCTTCATTTGACCAAGCTTGATGTAAAGGGGGGAGATAAGAATTTTGCTTGGATCAGCTAGCGATTCGTGGATCACATTCCGTGAACCAGGGGTAAGGGACGTTCTGGTTTTTACTATTGCGACTGTACCATAAGCACTAATAACATGCAAATTTTGTGAATCCTGACTGCTGTCCAAGTAAACTCGTTAGAATCTTAAGATCACCGCAAAGTTGCCATCTATGAGTCTCGCAGTCAATCTTTTGCAGTAGAATGTCTATGTTCTCATATTTTTCCTGCATAACAGAGGAATGGACAACGAGGGCTAGAGCATAAACGTTTGTATTGTGTAGAAAAGCCGCCTTTATACTCCGCTTCGATAAATCTATGAAAAGTCTTCAATCTTTGGCATCATAACAATTTGGTTTCGTTTCATTAATGAGACATTTTATGTCTGTACAATAAATATGACGTTATGTAACTTTAATTTTGTATAATCTACGCCACGGATAGTTTCGCGGTGAGAGATTTAGAGATTTGTTTCAGTATTTTGATTACAGGTTATGGGGTCATAGGTTATAGGATTATAGAGTTATGAATTTAGTTGAAGAGTCTATGGGTTACCGGGTATTAGGTTTAAAATCGTTTGGGATTAACGGGTTTAACGGTTTTAGTGGATTTTGGAGGGTTTTTTGAGGTTATGCCTAAATCCTGACGTGCTGGGGTTAAATTGATTCGGATTCGGATCCAAAAATATACCCTAAAATATACAGTATACATAGTTGGGCCCTCGGACCAAAAAATTTTTTTTGTGAGGCTGTGTTATTGATTATTTCTTTCTGCTTATTACTTCTCTGGTATATTTATGTACGTCTTTGCATTTGTTATTATTAAATTGTTCAGTATACAAATGTTTATTACTTTTCGGTTATTATTGTTTTTGGCCTTTTTTCATGTATGCCTATATCATATTTTCTGCCTACTATTCCGTTTAGATCTCCCAGTATTAATAATTTTTCTTTATTTTTCCTGTCGCTTCTGTTAGTTGTTCTCAAAACTAATCTTTTATATTGGTTTTTTCATCGTTGTTCGGTCCATATGCCACTATGTTTTTAAGTCTTTACTTCTTTATCTACTTTTACTTCTATTTTCAATACTCGGGTCACTTTTTGTAGGTATTTCATATTTTTTTTCTTCAAGCAACATCCTACTCCTGTACTGGCTCTATTTCCGTTTTTTCCTTCATTATATATCAATAGGTGTCTTCCCTTTAATAGTTTTTCTTCTTTACTTTTTTTTTCGTGTGCGTGATGCTAACAATATAGGCATTTATTTTTTCTAATTACTCTGGTAGTGTCTATTCATTATTTGTTAAGCTTCTGACATTCCATGTTCCTATTTTCCATAGTTTTCCGTTCTTCTTTATTTTATTTTTTTCTAATATATATTTTTCCATATTTGTTGCGGTGTCTTCAAATTATTTTTTAATTTTTCTAGCTCTGACTAGTTTTTTATTTTTTGTTGATCCGGCCTTTCCTAATTTTATGTATTTGCTGTTTGCACTTTCATTTCTTTCCAGAATCATATTAATTTCATTGAAAATGTCGCCTTTTATTTTTCCGTTTTGTCTAGTCTTTCCTAGTTTCTTGCTAGCTGGTTTTCAATTCTCTTGGTTCTTTTATTCTTTCTTCATTCTTGTCCACTTACTATCACTTTGTTGTATCTAGTATTACATTATAATTATTATATATTCTGTTATGTTATGTGGTTTTATTGTCTCCACAAACGTTTTTAATTCATCTTACTTCTGTATAATTTATTTCACTTAGAACTATGTGTTACAGGCATGCTTTTTAATGCCTAATTCTATTTTTCTTTTTTCCACCATTGTCCTATGTATTACAAAATATATGTTTCTAAATCTCGATCTTTACAGTTGTTTTTGCATTTTTATAGTATTTCCTTCCTTTATATTCACTATCATTATTTTACTTTTGTTTCTATTGATTTCCATCTTTAGTTTTCATATATTAGTGCTTGTATTTTTGTAGGTAAATTTGCTGTCAACACAATATTATTTGCATAAATAAACTTTCTATTTTTATAAGAATTAAATGTCGACATCCTATTATCTATCTACTAATGTTACAAATAATAAAAAACCTAAGCTGTTGCTTTTTTTAACTTTATAATCGATTTATAATTTCTCAGATCTACTTGTTTGTCTTCTAAGTATAATTCTATAATTTTTCTTATTACTTTTTTTAACAATGTTTGAGTGTAATTAGAACATTGTTGGGGTAAGCATATTGTTCCATAATTTCCGCAGTCTATTCGGTCTTTCTGATAGATTAGTATTATTAGAATACGTTTCCGATCTTTCCAGAACCACCATTTCATCATTTCAGAGTCTATGTTGTCTTCCCTACCTGCTTTTTCTACTTTAAGATATGTAGTTGCTTTTTCTACTACTTGTTTTCTTAGTTTTAGGTTATTCTACTTCTCACTTGATTATCTCTACTTGTGTATAACAATTTACCAGATAAGTAATTTCCAAAATTGATTTTTAAAATAGTTTTAAAGTTTTTTGTAATGTTGTATTCTACTATTTTTTTCTTATTGTAAGTTTTAGTCGTAATATTTGTTGGCGCAAATATTTGGATATTTATTTTTTCTACTAATTTCATGCTGACTAATATCATTCGCACACTTACTGATTTGAACTCTATTACCTTTTTATTAAAATTGTTAAAACTATTTATTTTTAGTAAATTTTCCTGAATAATGTGAGGCAATTGTACGATTCTTGATTTCTTCTTTTTCTTTCACTTTTTTAATTGATTGTATTTCATATCCATGCATTTATATACCATATATTTATTTATTATATATCTATACCTCTGCTCATTGTACCACTGTTGTGTATTTATTATTTTTTGTGTCATTTATTACTTTTTGATTGCAGTCATCCATTCTTAGTTTCTTGTCTCTTTTTTGTTTGTACGTAATTATATTCATTTTTCATTTTTTACTTCATTTTAGTTGTTGCATGTTTACAAATTTAAAGTGGTGACCTGACTTTCTACATGCAGCCGATAATGCCGGCCAATCAATTCGGCAACGTTACGAAACATTTCAATTTTATTTTTCAGCTCATCGCTTTTGCTGGCTTTATAAATCTAAAATATCCCCATAAAGAGAAACAAATTACGTCGCGTTGGTAGTGGTGAGTTGCTAAAAGTAAATTTTTATTTTATTAAAGATATAACCTTACCTGTTACAGTTTGCTCAAAAAATAATTGCTCTAGGGTGCCCAGTTCTGCTATTCCGCACTGCACTATAACCTTTAGTGGGTGCAAATGATATTTGATGGCAGCATAAATTTTTTAGGAGTCCCATTGGTGAAATTGAGCCATTTAACGTACAGATAGATTTATCGCTTTGCAAAATCTTACACTTATAAGTACCATTTACATAATTATCATTTATTATCATTTATAGAGTGAGTAAATTTTTTGAAACACTAGCTATTTGGTTACGAACTATTAAATACATCATACGCTGTAAGTATTGTTACACTTTCTTTTAAAGGAGATTAAATTATACTGTAGTTAATGCAAGATTATATTTAAAACCATTTTAGTTAATCAGAAAATATCTATAATATCACTCTAAGATTTGCCATTGCCACTATTTAGTTTTGATGACCAGCTTTCAGCAGCAGTAAAGACAGATGTCTACTAGAAGATTCTTGTTTTAGGGTGCTAATTGTAATAAGTACATGTTTCTATTGCCCCAATGTCTTATGTAAGTTTTTAATGAGACAACTTTTAAGAATCCATCATAGATGAGAGGTAATATCACTTACAGTTGCATTACCTCCTCCATTTTTTAAAACCAAAGTATAAATTTTATTTGCATATTTACTCGATAATAAAAACTTCATTAATGGGATAAAAGATTTCCACGTTATTTACCTCGTGTCAATAAAGGCTGTGTTTACTTTTAATCAATTGCCTAAGTCATTCTGAGTCAGCGGGCTATAAGCTCTCTAGGTATTTTAACTGCTTACTTAAGCATCGATATTGTACTAAAAGTAACATTTAGCTGGGTGGTAATAAACCATATGATAACATTTTAATGGTATTCATGCCTTAGCGCATCATGCATTAACGACCAATGATCATCATTCCCTTGTAATAAGGAAAATTAATGATTTGACTGCATTAGATAGTAGACTATTACGAAATTGCAAATTAAACAAATATGACAACAAGACCTATGTCGGCAAAATTTGCTACAGGGTTTCTCACATGCACAGAAGTTCAGGAAGCTTTGTTTGAAGCTCGCTGAGAGTAGATATAGCATTGGGCTAAGTATACTCCCTTCTAACACCCTTGAATTTACTGGGTATAGTACGGATCATTCCTAGCTATATTTCACTTGGAAATACCTATTTTCTAGGAATGACTTGGTTATGACGAAAAAACAATGTTGGGGTATATCTTTTTAGTTTATATAAGAGCCTTTCATGTCGACCCGGTCGAACGTCTGGTTGTCATCCAGAAATGCCGCAGTGCAGTACTTCTTCTTTTTAAATGTTGAGGTGACTTTATCCATGATCCTGTGTAGCTGAGTGACCTATTCAAAACCCGAATTGATAGTATCAAGTTCAATTCCTCTACAATAGGTTCTAGCCTCTCAAAAAGTTTGATTATAATGAGCAAAAGGCTGATAGGTCTGTGGAAGGTAACCTTATTTTGCTGCTTGTCGGGTTTGGTATGAGGATTATTCTTAATACTGCCTTATATATTATCATTAACAAGACCAACGCCTTTCTGTGAAAGTTCCTTAAACCAAATTTCCGGTAATTAAGCTGTAACCTAGGGATTTCTTGATTTCGAGGTTATTTGATTTTAAGAAATGGCTGAAGCACTGTCGTGTTTATCAGATCGTGCCCAGGATGTTGTCTCTTTGAATGAGAGATATTGGCTGATGTTGTCATTTAATGTATCTTATGGTTTTCCATAATGCAAAATCGGTGTCTGCTGTGGCAAATTTTGTAAGTATTCTTTAAAGGAGCCATTTTTTAGTTCTTTTATTAATTTTTTAAGTTATAGGGCTGCAGAATTATGCCGCTTTCTGTTTAAAGGGTGTGTGTGAACTGCCATATTTTTCGTAATGTCCTTTTCTCAACAATTTTTTTCTTTTGATTGGTGTTTCAGATGTTGCCTGCCGTACAGCATCTTCTGTTAATTTGGTAAATCTATATATTGCTAACTCTAGATCTTCTTTTAAATGAATTTTCATATCCAGCTAGTTTTCCAGACTTGCTCTGTAATAGTCCCAGTCTGCTCTATTGTTAATTAATTTATTTGACTTTGCTGTTTCAATGTGCTTACTGTAGCTACTACAAGCGAGTGGACAGAGTGTAGGTTCTAATTCGGCAAAATTTTTAGATAGTCAGGCTTGTACCCTTTATCACAAGAAGTCTAAAAATTCCGATGTCTTTCTAGGGTCAGTAGGCCAGTAGGTTAGTTGATACGTAGAACAGGTGACCTTGTTGAGCTCTTGCATCAGTTGACACAGTCTTTTCCCTCTACCAAGAGGTGATAATCTGGATCCCCATAAAGTGTGTTTTGCATTATCATCTCCTCCAGGCAAGAATTTGCTTTGTAGCGAGTAGAAGAGTCTTTCAACCCTTCTTTTTTGAGGTGACAACTTCGTCGGTAATATACGAATGAAACGGGCAACCGTTTTACCATAACATTAGTGGCTTCCATGTAGTTTTCTTTGAACTCTGGAAAAAGACTGTTTAATTTGTTTCGAGATTATCTGTATTCGGGTGATTTATTATGTTTTTATTTTTGCAGCGCAGAAATTAATAATATATTTGTGTCGTTATGTAAAAGAAATATTTCTATTTTTTGTTTAAGTTTCAGGAGTCCTCTTGTGTTTTATAACGCTATATTAAAGATTTAAGCCATGATTAAAATTCTTCTATGAGAGCTTAATATGCTGAGTTAAGACGTTTACAGTATATTGTTGAGCATTAATAGTTTGCTGTACTATTAGTATAATTGCTGTTAGTTTATTTTCTTGAAGATTTGATGATTGAAGAGATTTATGTTGAATTTGTGGTTATAGGAGGGAATTGGTCGTAGGGTATTACTAGTAGTGACTGTCTGAACTTTGAAATTTGTTTGTAGAATGATGTATGTTATGTTGTTTGGTTGGTATTGTATTTATTCGGGATTGTTAATTTTAAAGTAAATAGGAGCCATTGTTTGAGCGTTAGTTGTCTGTTTTTATGGTGCGCTTACATGAGGGTAATTTAGAAATCTTCTGCTTAATATGTCAATATGCACCTTGCAATCTTTAATATTTTCTGGGTGTTTGCCTTGGCACAAGACATATTTGGCTGGTTTTCAAGGTTTTTATTTTTTACGGATTTTACGCGTCGTGCTGATCTCGTATAGCAGTTTCTTTATGGGAATAACATTGGCAGTTGTTATATCGAGGGATTTGTTATTTTCTTCTCAGTTCTTCAAATTAGATTACTACATTTCCTACGTATTTGATTTTGGATACGTTTTGAAATGCTTAATTTTGTCTGTATGGAGGATAAAGCTGTGTAATATTCCGAATGGAGCGCTGCTGGTTGGTAAGGGATGGCTGAATGACGATTGAAGATCCTTGTGGTTAAGACAAGCTGTGGGGAGTTAAAGAGCTCGCTTCTAATTGTTGGTGATAGCCTTCCGATTACATTGCGACTACATGTTGTAGTATTTGACTATATGTATGACTTGTGATTATTGAATTTTGTGAGTTTACAAAGTCTTGTGGTATATAATTTTGATGTGCGGCTGTTTGCATGTGAGAGTATTGTGGATTTTAATGGTGCACTGCAATCTTATTATATAAACTAATTAGGCGAGAATTATCAAGAGCGACACCATTGCTGCTGCTTTGCGTATTTGATAGTAGCTTATGGTTGTAAGAACAACTACACTTAAAATTGATAATTTTATTTTATCTACAGAGGTGTTCAATAAATGGCAAGAAAGGCCCCAAAATAATAAATTAGTATTAATGCAAGAAATGCAGGCCTGATGTTTAGTTGTCCAGGTAAATTCCCATGCGCTTCGGGCGGCGATATCATGGAGCGCAAGCTCACGTTTGCTTGCTAGAGAATACAACGCGGAATCAGTATCTAATGCTAGCACTAAAAACCTTAATGTTTTGTTTATGTGCAACTCTGTGGTTCTTACATACGTACATAATCCTGAGCCTTTTTAGCGTAAGCTGTAAGGCTTGGTGTCACTCTTCATTGGTTGAAGTTTTTTCCATTCTTTCTGTTTTGGGCTTTTGTCTCGTTGTATTCCATTCTAACCCCTTCTGTTGCGGAAGTACACGAACGATCGTCGTACCTTTATAGCACACTGTAATTTTGAAAACATAAATCAATATTAAATTATTTATCCTACTCTTCTAGTTTTCCTATTCTTTTTGCAAATAAGCATTCTTTGGTATGGTTAACAAAGCTTCAACATCGAGCGGTGGCGATCGACTTCTGTGAGTTTTGCAGAAGGTAGCGTAATAACAAAGCGTAGAAAAATTAAAAAACTGAGGTAGTGTACTGCGACCTAAGAACTAACCTTTCCTACTTAGGTAGATGAAATTGAGGAAAAAAATTAACGTCAGGGATGGAAGAAAGCCTGACGAGGGCATTTAAAATTCTAAATGTGTGCAAGTCAGGTTCACCAACAATCCAGTCTTACAGTGATGACAAAGCTTTGGCATATTTTGTCGACGCGGACCTGGGTAAAGATCAATATTTATTAACCAGATATACTCGTATCAGAGGATAGGTGGAGCCAAAAGTCACTGTTTTCCGACTATGGTAACAGAAAGCGAGGTGACTTCAGTCTCTTGCTTAACGTTCAAAGGTCTGTTGTACAAACATTGAGTCACAACCAGCGGTCAGTCACTATATAAACAAAAATTTTATGATCAGAATCTCGGCGATTATAATATATTTTTAACATCATATGACGGTGAAGAAAGACCGTAGCCGTTTGGCAGAATAAAAATTAATCATCGACTGGATTTTGTAGGCCGATAAAATTTGACAGAAGTTACTTAAGAAGAAATTAATCGAGCGGAAAAGTAAATAAAATGATTGTCTCCAGCAACCATTAATTTAAACAAAGAACAATCATTCATTATAAGCAATAAATTTTGTTTCACAATGATTGATGGCAAAATATGTAATACGCTCACTAGAGCCTCAGGGTTTAATGTTAGATGTTATATTTGCGGGGCCACTTCCAAAAAAATAAGTTATTCGATGAATGCAGATCTAAACACGTTTTGGTGCGGTTTAAACACGTTACATGCGTGGATAAAGTTCTTTGAACGTGTGATTCATGTATCTTACTGTCTAAACTTCTAATCATAGGATAAAGAAAAATTGAAAAGAGAAAAGAAGAAATTCAAAAAAATCCAAACAAAGACTTGGACTTTTGGTTAATGTACCAAAACCAGTTGGAAGCGGGACTAAAATGACGACAACGCGGCTTGTCGACTTTTTGATAAGGAAGAGAAATTCGCCAACATTACAGGCATAGATCGGAAGTTGATCTATAGATTGGGAAGTATATAAAGGACGTTAGCCAGTCAGTTACCGATAAACGTTTGACAAATACGCTGAAGAGACCGTTACTTTATAGGTACATCTGTATCTATCATATTACATGCCGACTTTGGTGCATAAGGTATTAATCCATGGAGGTGATATCAGACAGAGTGCTTTACTGCCAATCGGCCAGATACCAGGAAAAGCTCAGAAAGTGCAAAATATACACCTAAAGTCGAATAGATGGTCTTTTAAAAAAATGCAACTAAAGATATGTTTTTGTGGCTTCTGGTGACATTAAACTCGGTCATAAGATCTTTTGAAAACCACTAAAAAGAAAAAAGGAACTACTACAAGTGGTGATTCAATTACTCCAACTTTTTGACGAGGCGCTAGAAGAGGCTGGAGAAGAGGGCGTAATAAATCCGAAGAGAAAAAAATATATAAGCAAATAAAAAATTATTTCTTTTAAGAAAGCATATTTTTTGTACATAATAAATAAACATATTCTTACTAAAAAACAGAGCACCATAACGGTTTTTTCGGTCAATTCCCGAAACGAACCTCTAGGAAACCCGCCCTGACCCCAAAATTAAAAAATAATTTAAAATCTAAAATTTACGACCCAAAAATCCCAAATTTTTATTTTTTGAATGAAGTATTGAAGGCGCTGGAAGTTTTAATCGTGTTTTTCCCAATCTCCTCACAGTTTTCTATTTTTTGCTTCTTTACTTTTAACTTGTAAGTTAGTGAAGACAAAGGTAAGGGAAATATGCGTAGGGGAAGTATTGTGTAAAGCTAGACACCACTCGAGAACAAGCCAAACTTTATAAAAATAATATAAAAATTGGCCCGACACAAGAAAGTGGCAGATGTAGTCAAAACAAAGGGAGCAGTCAACTTATTCCAACCTGATAATTCCGGGGCCTAACTGCATTTATCTTATTTTGTTGCAGAAGGGAAGTGACCTATATTATATAAGAAAGTCTAGCCGAGATCCTATAAACTAATTAAAGGACGGGATAAGCCTAAGACTAACATCTAGAATTAGTTTGATGTCTCTTGCTCTACAAAAACTCCTTGGCAGACATATCAGAGATGATGTATTAGTTTCTCTTGTTCCACATCAAGACCATTACGCATACAAGGCAGAAACATCCACAGCAACAGCATTGCGTCTACTTATTACCAGAGTGGAAGTGTTTTTCTAAACACCGAGGCAGATTATGATAAGCCCTATATTCAATTACTAGAGTTTTCAGAATTAATAGATTTGACGAATCAAGCTACAAATGACTGTATGCTTAAAAAGGCTTAGTATATGTATTTCTGATAGATGAAACAATGATAGGTTGCAAGAAAATGTCCGCAAGAAGAAATTTGTCTCCTCCGCTGTTTTTTCCTCATTACTCAATTTCTAAATTTGGCATTTGGATGTTGACCTCCAAATCTCCTTAAAAATTATTATTAACACGACCTTATTATGTTTTCAGTAAGCACAACTATCACTTATTCGCTCCTTCGAAGTCTACCGATTCGTTTTTAATATGCGAATACTGAAAAGACTGAATAAAGTATCATAAAGGCACTACAGGCAAAGGACAGGCCAAAATACGTGCTATTTGACGGATAGTGACTTTATGTTGCAAAAATTACATTTAATTTTATTACGATTCCGGTTCCGGCGGTTAAACTGTCAACACGCATGTCAGTCAGCTCCGCGAAAATAACTGATTTTCGGTGCAAAAAGTGTCCGCGTAGTGAATATTAGGAAAGAAACAGTTCAATCAACTCAAAAATAACATCTTCAGAATATAAACATTACCCGCTAGAATTTCGTAGCGTAAGTAAGTGTGTCTGAGTGCTCTGCTATCAACTGCGTTGAGATTAACAAGTGACCTCTGATACCAGCTAACCTGTCAACTACAAATATTGAAAAATAAATAATTGCCGTGTTCCGTTGAAAATAGAGTGATATATGCATGTGGTCGTAATTGTCAAGTCTTAAAGTTGATGACGACTTGGAACCCCTACGCTTCAGACCCTAACCAGGCGTATTACGACCAGCCGGGCGGCTACCCGCCGCCGCCGCAGCAGCAGTAGCAGCCATACCCGGGCGCGGGCTATCCCACCGCGCCCCCGCCGATGTACGGCGGCGCGCCGCCCAGGGGTACCCGCCGGCCAGCAGAATGTCCCCTACGGGCAGCCGACCACACCGCCCTACGGACAGCCGCCTTACAATAACCAAGCAGCACCTGAAATGACCGCAACAAACGATGACCAACCCCAAACGAGCTCTCATGAGTGGCAAGTAATGAAAAGAGAAAAGATGCCCACGCTCCCTGATAATAACCTCGAATTACAAAGCCAAATCATCGATAACAACAGATTTAATTTATTAAATGACATACACGAAGATAACGTAATGGAAACAACTAGAGACGAACCACAAGCTGCAGTTAAGAAACCCCTCCAGTATATATACACGGAGTAGAAAATTATAACGCAATGATTACAAATCTGACAAAAGTATTAAAACTGAACAATACAACTCAAAACACTAGCAAACAACGTCGTCAAGATAAATACTAATAACCCTGAAACATATCGAAAACTTGTGAGACATCTTGATGACGAGAAAATTATTTTCATACTTATCAGATTCAAGAAGAAAGGGCATATAGAGTTGTAATCAGAAACCTTCACCCAACAGTCGATACCGCGTTGATAAAGAAGAATTGAAAGAAAAAGGACATACTGTACGCAATTTAATGAATATAAGACACAGGGTAGACAAAACACCACTTCCTTTATTCTTTGTTGACCTCGAGCCTGCCAGTAACAACAAAGAGATATACGAACTTAGATCTCTATTAAATATGATAATTACAGTCGAGCCACCAAGGAAAAAAACCAATATCATCCAGTGTACTCGTTGTCAAGCATACGGACACAGTAAAACTTACTGCAGAAAACCATTCGCGTGCGTAAAGTGTGGTGGTAACCACAATACCCTGACGTGTACAAAGCCAAAAGACACTCCTGCTACATGTGCATTGTGCAATGGAGCCCACCCAGCAAACTATAAAGGATGCTCTATCTACCAACAACTTCAGTTAAAAAGAGGAAACAACACCGCAAACCCTAGGATGCAAGCACCACAAGCTCTAAAGGCGGCCACAATTCAACCAAACACATATAGGGCAAACAGGTTTCCAACTAGCTATGCCGCAGCCGTGGCTGGACAACAAAATTTCATAACAACGTCAGACTCATACAACACTCAAAATCAAAATCAAAACAGCAATGACATCTCCCTGTCTCAGTTCCTTTCCAAATTTGAAACCATGTTTAGCCAGTTAATGCAACAAAATACTATGATGCTCAACCTACTCACTAGCCTGATAACCAAAATCTCCCAATAATGGATACCCTAAGAATAGCCGTATGGAACGCAAACGGACTTCTACAACGCCGTTTAGAAGTAGAAGCGTTTCTAAACACCCAAAAAATCGACTTGCTCTTGGTATCTGAAGCACACTTTTCTAATTACAACTACCTCAATATCCACAACTACAGAACTTATTACACCTGTCATCCCGACAACACAGCTCACGCTGGAACGGCAATTATAATCAGCAGCAAATTATCACACTACGAAATGGAGAAATTTGAAACATATCATATACAAGCCACAAATGTCAAAATTAAAGACCACGGAGACATAACAGTATCATCAGTATATTGCCCTCCGCGGCATTCAATAACGCAGAACCAGTTCGAAGACTTCTTCAGGACGCTAGGAGACCGGTTCATAGCAGGTGGTGATTTTAATTCTAAACACCCTTATGGGGTTCCAGATTAATTAACCCAAAGGAAGGCAACTATATAAAACCATCTTAAATAATCATTATAATGCAGTAGCCACAGGTAAACCCACATATTGGCCAACCGATCTGAATAAACTGCCGGATGCATTAGATTTCCTTATTACAAAAAATTTCTCGCCCAACTACATCGATGTTGCTGACTGCTACGATCTAAACTCGGATCACTCTGCTATAATATGCACGTTGAGTAGCTGCATAATCAACAAGCCTGCAAGGCCCAGCCTACACAACAGTCTTACGGATTGGGACATTTTTCGACAATATATTGATGAACATCTATCGATTCCAGCAGTACTTAACACTTCAAATGAAATTGAAACGGCAATAGAACGACTAACACAAACCTTACAATATGCTTCTTGGACAGCTACGCCCATAAAACTACAACATAAATGTAACAAAAACACTAACAACTACTCCTTAGAAATTAGACAAAGATCAGCGACAAACGAAAAGCAAGACGGATCTGGCAACAAACAAGACACCCAAGAGACAAAATAAACTAAACACTCTCACCACACAACTAAAAAGATTAATCAAGGAACAGAAAAACGAAACGTTCAATGATTACGTGCGAAACTTATCCCCAGTCAACACCATGACTACCTTATGGCGCGCAACTAGGAATTTGAAAAGCCTATTATCCCTATCTCCTATTCGTAAAATGATGGCTCTTGGGCCCGATGTGACAAAGATAAAGCGGTGGTATTCGGCGAACACTTAGCTGCAACCTTTCAACCGCACGAATCAGACAGAACTCCACAAGATGATTACGAAATTCTCGAATTCCTCAAATCACCACTCCAACTCCATTTACCCATTCGACACTGTACACCCAACGAAGTCCAAACAGAAGTTAAATGTTTAAAACTGGCAAAGCACCGGGATATGACCTAATTACGTCCGAATTACTCCGTCAACTGCCAAAAAAAGGGATAGCAGCTATAACACGTATATATAATGCCATCTTAAGAACTCAGTACTTCCCAATCCAATGGAAATTTGCCGAAGTAATTGTCATTCAAAAGCCAGGAAAACCAGCTCAATTACCAGCTTCTTATAGACCGATTTCGCTGTTACCACTCCTCTCTAAGCTCTTTGAGCGAATTCTACTAAGAAGACTTGAACCCATTATAGAAGAATTGCATTTAGTTCCGGGACATCAATTCGGTTTCCGCAGAAAATACTCAACATTGGAACAAGTCCACAGGATAGTGGATAAGGTAGAAAAAGACTTCGAGGAAAACGGTTATGCCTAGCAGCATTCTTAGACGTGGGCCAAGCTTTTGATCGAGTTTGGCACCCTGGCCTCCTATATAAGATCAAGCAAACCCTACCGCAACAGTACTATCTGCTCTTCAAGTCGTATCTAGAAAACAGATACTTTCGGGTCAAAATCAATGACAGCCACTCGCCAATCTACTCAGTCGAGGCAGGTGTACCACAAGGTAGCGTACTGGGACCGACATTATACCAGTTGTTTACGGCAGACCTTCCTGTTACCGACAATGTTTTAATTGCTACGTTTGCGGACGACACGGCTGTATTATCTTCACACAGAGATCCACTTCAGGCATCAATATACCTGCAAAATGCGCTGGAAGCTTTAGAAAACTAGATAAAGATCTGGCGCATCAAAATCAATGAAAACAAATCGGCTTCAGTGGTCTTCACCCTCCGCAAGGTTGTTCCACCTCCTATAATCTTCAACGGCACTAACATACCACACAAAGAAGATATCAAATATCTCGGTATCCATCTCGATAGCAAACTAAACTGGAAAAAACATATACAGACTAAGCGAAAAGAATTAGATATCCGCGTGAAGAAGATGTTCTGGCTCCTCGGACGAAAATCCCAGCTCAGTTTAACAAACAAGGTGTTGTTATATAAAACCACGTTAGTACCGATTTGGACGTATGGGATCCAGTTTTGGGGATCTGCTAAGTCATCGAACATCGAGATATTACAGCGATTTCAAAGCAAAACACTTCGCGCAATAGCAAACGCCGAATGGTATGTGAACAACCGCACATTACATAACGATCTAAAGATCCCATGGATTAAAGATGTCATCAAAGCTTGCTGCATCAGATACAACGATCGTATTAGTGATCACCCTAGTGTTCTAGTGACAGACTTATTAAATAATGCAAATGCAGTTAGATGCCTGAAACGGACAAAGTTTAGTGACCTAACAAATTAGTAATAAGACTTGTATACCTTGTAATGACAGGAGGCCACTCTTGGTGTTCCTCCCCACATGCTATGTACATTAACTCATTTGCTTGTTAGTCTAGTTAGACTAGTTGTAAATATGCAGTAAATAAAAAAAAAATTTATTACAATTTTAATCTTATAAATTGTGTTTCTAGGTACTTAGGAAACGATCGCTTCCAAGATACATATAGGAAAACTTTGACAATGTCGACCTATTTGGTAGCATTTGCCGTCTCTGACTTTCACTTCACGGAAACGGTCGACAGGCATAGGATTTTAGCAAGACCTGAAGCCATAACGAGTGGTTACTTCTCCTACTCACTGAAGGTTGCGACAGAGGTCCTACATGCCTTAGAAGACTTCACCGGCATGAAATTTGGCATGAGCGCAATCAAACACTTAGCTGTACCCCACGGCGAGTTTGCACCCTGCTGCATGGAGAACTTTGGACTGATCACTTACAAGCATGTCTCACTTAGATATTTCTTCTGGAACATTCTCTACAAACACAGTTTTAGGGAGTCAATGCTGGCTTGCGGCGAAAACTCTTCTATTTTAACCAAGCAAGTATGCACGAGAGCGATCGTCCACGAGTTGGCGCATCAGTGGTTTGGAAATTTGGTTACCTTTGCTTGGTGGGACTACGCGTGGCTGAGTGAAGGCGTCGTATCTTACCTGCAGTTTTACATTCCGTCTCTTGTACAGAATACGCAATGTAGTCGACACGTCACAACTGTATTTGGTTGCAGATATACCCATCTCGGAACTTTATGGACCAGTTTATTCTGTACAGACTTCAATCTGGTTTACATGCTGACACATCAAGCGTACAGAAAAATAGATCTTTAAATTACAACATTCAGCGCACTTCTCAAGCCCTTCACGGTATTATATACTCAAAAGGTAATATTGCGAACATAATTCGGTCGAGTTGTCATGGAATGTGAATTGCAGGAAGCTCTGTAGTAAGAATGATGGACCATTTCCTAACTCATGAAGTATTCAGAAAAGGATTGCAGATATATCTACAAAAAAGGTAAAGAATATAAAGTGTTGTTTAAAGATATATTTGCGTTAATCAATCTTTAGTCCTTCATATAATTCAAAAATCTCGTAGTAGCAATATAGAAATATAGATCCAAGCTAATATTAACTTTAGTAGATTTTTATTTTGTCTTTTATTTATTATTTAATTTAAATGTCATTGCCAATTTAGAAAAACTAACTTGGCGCTAGATTCAGTTTTGTGCTTCTCATTTTTTGAAAATAAGGGTATGCAAATAAGGTAAAATTATTCAAAATAGAAAAAAAAGCTAAGCGACAAGAGATGGGAGTATTTAGATGCGAGATGTTCTTGAAGAACGTTGTCATATCTGGTCGTCAGTTAAGAAGTAAATTACCCAAAAGAAAAATTTCTTCTTCTTCTTTCTCTTTTAACTCTTTGCCTAAGCGGCGTTGGGTGCCTCTATCCATTTTCTATAGTTGTTTCTGTCTCTTGCTAATCTATTTACTACCTCCATTTTTTCTTTCCTTCCTTCAATTTCCTGGATGTTGTCTGTCCACATTCTCCTTGGTCTACCGCTTGGTCGTCTGCCTTTCGTTCTTGCTTCTAAAATTTGTCTAGGGATTCGGTGTTCTGCCATTTTTTTTTGCATGCCCATACTATTTTAGATGTTTATTTTGCATTGTATAAGAGCATACTCTTAACGTTGGTATTGAAATAGCGTAATTCTGATTTAGTCCTAATGTCTTTTTGTGTTCCCCCGCTAATTTCCAGCATACTGCCCAAATAACAGAAACTGTGCAGTCTTTGCATGTTGCATTCTCCACGTGCTATATCTGTGTTTACTTTGTTTGTGTGTCTTTTCATTTATTTTTAGGCTTACCTTTCCTGCATCCGTATTTATTTCTTGCGTTAGCTTCTTATTTAGGGCTAGTAAGCAAATCTCGTCTACAAACTTGAGGTATTCTAATTTATTAAAAATGTTTTCTTATGATGCAATTTACGACAATAGGAAAGCGGAGAAAGGTAGAATACAGCCTTGCTATCGGTTTGTTGATTTTCTTCGATAATTTGTTATATAGTAGTTTAGTCATTCGTTTGTGTTCGTCAGGTAGTCTATCGTGTCGCAATATACCCCACAGTTTCTCTCTTGAGATTGAATCAAAGTCTTTCATAAGTCTATAAATTTATTCAGATGTATTTCTGTTCTTCTGTTGTCTTTTCTAGAATTATCTTTAGAGTGCAGATATGGTCTATAAATGATCGAATTTCTCTAAATGCTGCTTCGTTCTCTGCCAGCGCAGTATATATGACGGACTTCATTTTGTTGAATATTATTTTGGTCATAATTTTGTTGAATTTTTACCCAGTATTTCTTTTTAGTTGGTTTTTTGTGCATTTGATTTTCGTGATTAGTATCTGAATTTTTGTTTTTTTAACCGTGTCCACAGTAGTTTGTGTTATCCAGGGTTTTCGTTTTTATTTTCGTATCCAATAGTTTCTTCGGTTGTCTTTTAATTGCATCTTTATAGATTTGCCATATGGTTTTTACTGTTAGATCTTGAAGTTGTTCGGCGTCTATCAAGCTTTTTCTCAGTTCTCCTGGTATTTACTAATCTCATCGGCGTTGTTTAATTTATCAAGATTGGTTTGTTATTCTTTAAACTTATTCTTATTTTTGCTCTAACGAGGTAGTAATCGGAGATGATGTCGGTGTCTCTCATCGCGTTTCGTAGTGCATTTTCCATTTTTTTTAATTTGGTTCTTGTGTTTCCCATCAGGTGAAATCCTTGTTTCCTTGTATTCCGTGTTTTCCCATTACCTTTTCGTTTTCTATGTTATCAATTCTAATATTTGCGTTCAGATCTCCCATTGGGATTTTTATACCTCTTCGATGTTTTTTTTTATATTTTTTCCCAGTTATCGTGCAGTTGATCGTAGAATTAATTTTTTCGAGTTACCTTCCCATTCTAATAAGCTTTCTTGTATTGCATTATTGCAAGTCCCTTTTCAGACTCATTGAATCTTCCCCCAGTCTAGAGTACAATAGCATGTTTCCATTTGCTAGCTTTATTTTCCCGTTCTTTTTTATTTAATTTCAATCATTCCTAAAATATTTATGTTGTATTTTACATTTGTCAAGGTATTTGTTCTGTTTGCAAGAATCACTCATAGTTATAACGTTTCAGCATCAAATTTGGATTTCTTTTCTTTTATTTTTTTGTTTTCTATCTTCTTATTTATGCTCTTTATTTATTTATCTTTGCCTATTTTAGTTTTTTGTTAACCGCCTTGCCGTTTTCGAACTTTTTAGAATCTCCTTTTCTTGTTTATCTTCTTTCAAAGTAGGGATTTAACTTATTGTCCATGTCTTCCTCTTCCTACATCAATTTACTTAACGGTTGGTTGCTCATGTTTTTTTCGTTTCTTTATTCTTCTACATCTTTAGTAGTATAGTCCTCTCTGGGTACAATAAACTTGTTATATCTGATTGCCTTGATTTCTCGCTGCCTTCATATGTTCTATTAATCTTTTTTCTGCATTTGCACGTTTTCAGTTATATTGCATTTTGTATTCTTTAGATTTTTGAGGCCTTTTAAGATTCCTATGTTCTTGTTCCCGCCTACCATTTCTGCCCTTATTGGTTTACTGCTGTTGTTATTTTTCTTTTTCCCTAAACGTTTGATCTATTCCTGGTCTTTGGTTGTTTGCATATTTGAGTCATTATTATCGCTTTCTTCAACTCCAATTATTATTATCAAATTCTTTATTTTTATTTCTCTTTCCAGTAGTAGAACTTTATCATTTTGCCTGGTTAATTCTTGTTTTAATTCGTTACTTTTCCTATTTCTCTCTTTCTTTTTTTTTTGGGTTTATAAATTTAATTGCATATTGTCTAGCTTTCTTTCAATTCTTTTGTCTGTTTCTATTTTGTTAAATTTATCTCTAATTTCATTCATAAATTCTTCATTCTCATAAGTGCTGCTGAGTGTCGTCCTAAGCGTCTCGTATACTGTTATAAGCTAAGAAAAAATTCTCCTCTAATTTTTTTAGTTAAATAGTAACTGGTATTTTATTGCATGAGATTTATATTTAATTGGACATGTGTATATGTAAATTTGGATTTTACAGAAAATTATAGGAGTCATACTTGTGCTATCTGTTATTTTAAATTAAACAAATATTATATATTAAATAAATATTTGGGTTTTTCCTATCTGTATCACTTTATTTACCAGGTTCCGGTCGTTCAGCCGGTCAGGCCTTGTCTTCTAATTGTAATTTTGTTTTTGGCTTTTGCTTTAACGTCATTATTTAAGCAGCCTAAATCAGACTAAGCGCAAACCGTTATAACAAAACAAATTGCATAAATATATAGAGCGAACTAAGCTCTTTAAAATTGTATATTAAATGGACATAGTTATATAAAAGTTTTTCCAAAATTATGCATAAAAGATTAAACTAAAGAACCCATATTTATTGCTCCACCAAGTGATAGTTAGTCTCCATATTCCCGGTATGTCCTTTTTGCTCTTATAACCAAACAGATTTTATTATGTTAAAAGAGATTTCTCTTTTGTATCATGACTGGAAGGGTCTCATCTGCTCTCAGTGATTTAAATGCTTCAAATAAATTCACCTCAAAATCGAAGCACTAATTTTCTGGTAATTTGATAGTTTGTCTTTGTTGTTCTATATTCAGATATACGAAAACGTAGATTTTATCACTCGAATAATAAATTTTCTTTGATGTGTGATTTAGGGGAGTGTGGCCAAAATTTTTCCATTATTGTGTCAAGTTCCTTTTGGTTTGCTTTTCAGTGCTTTAAATTTGTGGAGCGAGACTTCTAGCAATTTTTTTATATTCCCATAGTGCACCTGAACACCTTTTCAGTGCTTCTCTCATTTTGACATCTTTTGTATTCCTTTCGGCAAAATAGTTTTCTTGCATTTTCTTCGCTCCTCTAAGTTCGTTGCTTCATCAAAAAATCGTTTTGTTGGACGTCCTTACAAGTAGCGTTTCTTCAACTGACAAGTTACGATCGAAGTCGTTTTTATGTGATCCTGTTTTCTTTGAGAGTAGTGCACTAGTGAGATATTTCGCTGCTTAAGTCTGCAATCGTGAAGTATGTAACTGTAGTCTAAACAGTTCTCTTTATCAAACAAATATCAATTTCTAACAAAGTTTCTTGTTTACAAAGTGTTTATTGTTACATAAATTACTTCTTGCTTTTGACTTGTTATCTTTTTTCAGCACGTCTAAATTATTTGCCTCAGTAAAATCCAACAAAGATTCATCCTGTCAGGCTACTAAGAGAGTGTAACACTTACTGATGCTAACAGCATCAGATCTGATAATTAGTTATAATCCATTGTTTCTATAATTAAGGAATAACTGTTTGAAAGCCTCTGTTGGTGGTGATTTGGAATCATAAAGTAGAAAAGGCAATCAAATTTAATCTCTAGCGGTCTTTTCTATTTTAAAGTGAGTTGAAATGCCACCTAGTTCTAAACATCAAAGTTTTTAGTGGTAGTATTTTAAGGCTCCAGGTTTATTAGTAGGTCTACTGTAAATCAGTTACTCACTCTCGTTTAAGATCCCTACATCAGGATTTTGATATAAAGCTCCTTATCAACTTGTATAAGACATCTAAGACGGTCCTAATATGGAGGAGGTTTGATTATACCGCCTTTATTTTTTTTGTCACGATCTCTGTGAAGTGATTTGAAAGTTACCGAGCGAAGCCTGTAGAAGCTTGAACTTCGCCTATTCAAGAAACTTCTAGGAACGCCCGTCTACTGATTAGGCCCTGTTCAGTCTTGTGGTTTAGTAATCATCAGGCTTCAGTTTTGAAGTCCGAGTCGGTTTCTAACAGTTTTTTTATAGTTGTTTTCTTTTTTTGGAAAGATTCTTTGATTTGATCAAAGTTATATTTTTTCCTTTTCGGAGATCTAGACTGTTCAACATCTTTCCCAGCTACCGCTTAGTGCACTCCTTGCCATACGCGATCCTCATATATTTAAATTTTTGTCTAGCTTGCGCTTTTAGAACTGCGAAGTGGTCTTATTTAACATATTAATTTATTTTGAATCATGTCAATGTCTGGATGGCGTTTGTCTGTCACTGCTATCCTCAGACTTTTTCGTTGCTTCTACATAAGTGATACTGTATTGTATTTTTATTTTTTGAGTATTGAGTAATGAATAAATGCTGTTAGTGCTATGCGACATTTAAAGCAAACAAATGGTTTATTGCATTTTATATACAATCAAAATTTTTCGTTGTTCTTGACAGCTGTATTTGTACTATAATTTTTTAGATTTCATTTATTATAAATATACTTATTATTATTTAGTGGTTCTAAGACTAAAACTAAATTTGGTAGTTCTTTTGCATCTTTATATACGAAGTTATTTAAATTTCTTACTATATGTCTAGTACTATCCAGTTGTTTTTAACGTTTTCTTGTTAACTATGTGATAGAGACCTTTTATGAAGGATCTACAAGGCCACTTCATTAAATTGGTGCATACGGTTCATAAATTTCATTTAGCGTGTTATAATTAACTATTTTATGTTATTTGTCGTTTTTTGAGTGTACTGTTTTATTTCTATGCCGTTTTAAAATATCTATAATATTAAAAGAATCTTCGCATTATAGGAACATAAAGAGAAGAATTTGTATTTCTGTTCTTTGAGATATTTGTGTTGGTGGCTCCTTCATAGTAACCGAGATATATCTGTTACTTAACTGTACATTTTTGGAGTTAATATTTTTTATTAGCATTTCCACTTCTTTGCTTGTCTTTATGCTATATTACATTTACATTCATTATCTTAGATAACAATCACTATAGTTGGTTGGATAGATTAGGGAGAAGGTGTCAATATGGGCACCCTTTTTTATTTTGGACTTAAAGTTACTTTCAGTTGAAAAATTCTAGGTTTTTGACATTCTTAACAACTGTAACAAGTTTACTAAGTGGGAGGAGGCAAAACAACGATTAATATCAATTATTTCAATTTGAAAACAAATATTTAAAAAAAGAACCAGAAAAAAATGGGGTGAAAATATGGGCCCTTCCCAAAAAAGTGACAAAAATAGTTTAAGATGTTTTAAAACAGGATAAAACAATAACAAATTTACAAAGAACAAGTTGTATATTTGAAAATTTGAAATGAAGTAATCAAAAATTATTTACAGAAATCGCAAACATAAACATAAAGTGTGCCCACATTTGGCACATCCTACATTTAACCCACACTTCCCCGCGAATATTTTCATCACAAAAGATGCAAGCTGCATCGCTCGAGTCTAGTTTATTCCTATCGTTGATATCCAGGGGATCATCGCTATCCAGAGGGGGAGGGTCGCAGGAGTCTGATGAGTCCGATAAGGATTCGTATCGTTTCGTGGGTTGAATATTCTTTTTCTGAAAGCCTTGGTCTTCCCGCCCCTGCCTTCTGACCGGTTTCTAGCCCCAAGAAATACTCTATGACCTCTTCTTGAGAGCACTTTTGTCAAGCGACTTGGTCAACTGATGCTTGTATGGCGTTTCAGTGATAAAGCTGGCCCTTGCTGCTTTGCGTCCTCTAGTAGTGGTTTATCTTTTCAATGTTGGGGACAGGAGATATGTCGAACGGAGAAACTGCTTTTAAAGTTTCCGGGGAACATTGCTAGAGCCTAATATTAAGTTTTCTCAATGAAGTGAATGAACCATTCGGTAAATAAATTGTTTTGAACCCATCGTGAAGGATGGGCTCTACCAATTGCACCATCAGGGCAGCTTCTCATTAGAACTTGGGTCATGTTTGTTTTATGGAAAATTATTATTGGCGGGACACAATGACCCAAAGCGCTCATACTTGCGATAATTGTGATTGTAGCCCTTTATTTTGCGGGCGTTAAAGCTGCAATTTGTTTTTTCCTTTCAACGCTATTATTTTGAGAATTCTGCTCTGGACAATGGACAGGCCCGCAATGGATGCGAGTATTTGCTTAAAGCATCTGCCAATAGATCAAAGAAAGCTGATATATTTTCTTTATTGAAACCCAAAGCTCTGTCATATGATGTTTCAGAAGGTTTGCAAATTGGCAGCTGACCCTTGTGTCTCCCAAAAAAAGGTGAACCCAAGCTCGTCTTGCTTTTCCGTTTTTAAAAGGGGTCATTAAGTTATTTCTCTGGACCATTCTTTTAGGTTTGCCAAAGTGCACCCAAAGAATTTTTGCTTTATCACGAGTAGCTAAAAAACTAACTACTTCCAAGCTCTGCATTTAAGAATGGTGTCCTTCCAAGCTTTGTTTTTTCAACTGCTTGTTCGGGAGTTTCATCAAGTTTAAGAAACTTTTGTAGAGTACTACGAAATAAACAAAACTTTTTTTAGCGCCTTTTATGATAGACTCTTTTGCTTTTACAGCTGCGATGACACGTATGATCTGAGATTTATCCCACTGATTCTCTAGTTCTTGCATTTATAGCGATTTCCTCGTCCTCGGGATTCTGCACACAACTAGAACTATTAGCACAATTTGAGGAGAAAAAAAATAAAATAAAAACGCTGCAATATTGTTACTCGGGGGTTTATTTTTAGCTCTTACTAAATGAATAACCGGATGTATAGAATGTTACATTATACAACGTTACCCAATATATTATTAACGCAACTAACAAATATTATGTTATTAGGTGAAAGAAAAATTTTAAGTACTTGCTAGTTTTATTTTATAATATATTGGGTAATGTGCATAGCGTAATACGTTATACATCTGGTTTTCCAAAAAAATTAAAAAAACTAAAATAAAATAAATAAACCTCAGTGTAAGGACGTTGCAGAGTTTTTTTACCCCCTTTTAGTCCTAAAAAGAAGGATTGGGTAAAAAAATCTAAATACTTTTGTTGCTAGGTTGGTTGTGCATATTAAAATTCGAATTGCTATTTTCCAGTAAAAAAATTCATTGCAATTACTTATGTTGTTTAAAATATATAGTGTAATTATGTTCAAATGGGGGCCCATATTTACACCAAAAAAAGGTGTCCATATTTACATTTATCCCACCTAAGCAAAATGGCCACTATCAGATGTAAGCTAAAGGTGTGCGTGAGTAAAGGCGTGCTTCTAAAAGAAGCTTAGGATCATCGCTTTTCGGATATCGCTGTGAAATTATTTTAAACTAACCATAAGGACAATAGAAAAACAATTTTACATACCTGCCAAAGGTATGCAGTCCAGAATAAACTCCAATTCGCACACTGACACTGCTATCTCTTATCAATAAGTGGCGCCGTCTACAGTCCTGGTCACCAGTCAGTGGATGAAATATAAACCGAATTTTTTACGCGTAGTCAGGTAAACGGCGAGGGGCGGGACTTGTGAACATTGTAGGTAAGGATGATAGAAAAAATTATTTCTGTAGGGTATCGCTTCTTTGATCAGTATCACAATGTCAGAACAAGTATTAACTTTCTTAAAACGGTAGACGTAAAGTTTTCTGAAATGGTAATAAGTCTAAAAACACACTTTAGGGACTACACCCATAAGAAGACCCAAGTTCACGCGTTGCATGAATAATGAATAAAAAGCGTATATAAAGATTACCGCCATAACCCGAGGACCAGCGTCTTCCTACAAATTTAATTACTAATACAAGATAATTTTATTTCAAAAACAAAATCAACTGATCTATAAAAATAAGACTCTATATGTCTTAGGATAACATAATAGTAACTAGTTCTCGAATCGATTTTCATTTACACGGACAAGAGAGCAAAGTCTCTTGGAAACGGTACGCAGATACTCGATGGAAAGTTTGCCCCAGGCCTTGAGAAGAGATCACTTTAGAGATTCTGCAGATAAGTTGGGAGTTTCGCAAGCCTTCCTCTCCAACTCTGTCCAAACAAAGAAGTCAATTTAATTGCAGCAGGCGGAGCAAGAAGGCCACTCTTTACTAGTGATAAAGTTGCGGGTGTGGGTGCGCAGTCAGTCCTGTGTGGTCTTGGCGCAATGTCCGAGAGCTCCATCTTGATGCCAGACCCAGTAGCCTAGTCGAGGTAGATAGGCTCCGGGATGTCCTCCGCATTGATCTTGATGTCCTTATCTATGAAAAATAGGAGTTTTCTATCAGTCGTGATGTCTGCGAAAACCATAATGTGTGCAGGATGAGATGAGCGCATTTGTATTACCAATGCTTGGTATCCTTAGGAGATTAGACAATCATTATGGCATTTGGACGGCTTGTCATCGTTTAGACAGTGGAAATTTTTTGGTCTGTCCAGACGATGTGGTGCCAGTGTGCTGAATAGAATCCGGTCAGCAAACCGTTGGCCACTTTCTTTCTAGCCGCTTTCTGCTTCTATCAGTCAGTCGCTGGTTCTTGATGAAACGGTAAGGGTAAAACCCTAGGTGTGATCTAAAGGTAAAATTATACTAAAATCTCAAGCGAGTTATCGCGTTGCTTTTGAGTCTTTCTCGGATGATTTGACAACGGCTGGCGTTGAAACGGTGACTCGTCGATCTCAGCCAAGCATGTTTAATGGTGGCACGTATGGTTTATCTGCGGGGTACCAAGGCGTTTATTGATGTCAGGGCGGATGCCTGATTTGTACAATGCAAGAATTGCAGTTCTCTTATACTAGGCGGTGCCATTACCTAAAAAAGATAAAGACATGAAAACAAGATAAAATTTAGAGAAGAAGACTGCGAAAACACCTGTTGCATCATTATTACCATTTGATAATGTTTGCGTGCTGAAACGTGCACGAATACGTTTGTCCGGGCAATTATCTTGCACCCTGTACTAGAACATTTTTTCCATAGCTTATTATTTGTTTAGATTACTAAAACATATACTTAGAAGGCAACAATGTTACTATCGAAACGTTTGTGCGCAATTTGTTAACGTTGCAACCACCTTTATCTCACGATATAGAAAGTAACCATTTGTCTATTAAAAAAGTGTGTTCTTAAATTGTATGTTTACATTTTTATAAAGTAATTTTATAAATTAAAAAATTATAATCGTTTTATATTTAACTAAATAAATGCGGACATTTATGAAATATAACATGAAATATATCGAAGAATATATTTAGCCGAAAAATATAGCGCTAAACATTTAACAGGCAATTTAGTACGGCCACACCAGCAGACCTTTTTGATGCTCTTCAGTTAGCTGCAGATGAAGCGGGCGTTAGGCATTTACTACCAAATTTAACAGTGTCTGAGGTAATGGACAATTGGACCAATTTGCCGGGCTACCCCGTAGTAAATGTTATTAGAAACTACAAAACCGGAGATGTCACTTTTACGCAGGTGACAACATTTTTAGTTATTTCCTTTTAGTATAAAAGATATTCTGTATTAGGAGAGGTACTTGAACGACATTATGAACGGTAGCATTCCTAGTCCCATATGGCACATTCCTATTACATACGCATGTGAAACAGATGATAGAAACAAGTTTCTAGCGACAACCGCGGATTTTTGGCTGTCCGAAAGGAATACCACGATTCACATTAGTTGCAAAGGGTGGATTTTGGTTAATCTTCAAATGACAGGTTAAATATTTTATAAAATAGGTATGTAATTGTTAACTAACTAAAATTAATGTTTTTAGGGTTTTATCTAGTAAATTATGATTTAGAGAACTGGAAACGAATTATCAAATTTTTAAGAACTGGCAGCTATCAAGTAATTCCTACCATAAATAGAGCACAACTAATAACTGACGCTATTAACTTCGCAACTCCAAACAATTGTCTTTTCAGATGGTTGTGGACTTGCTAACTTACCTGAGAAGAGAGGAAGAATCCTTGTCTATAGTAATGTACAAATTTAACAAAAATCCGTTGATTCAGCTCTTCAAAGTGTGTCTGCAAGAGAACGGGTTTGCTCCTGGAAATCAATTTACCAATTTAACTTTATCTAGTCCTCAAGAAGCATTTACCTACATGACGAAGCACCTATTTGATGACAAGTGCGACCAGCTGGGAATTGATGAAAGACCAGGCGACACTGTTGATCAGAAACTCATTCGCAACGATATCATTCAGTTATTGGGCCAAACTGAGAGTAAGTGCCACATTAAGGTTTTAGAAAAGTTTGAGCAACTTCGGCAAGACAATTCGACGTATATTCAACCCTATCTGCAACACCAGGTATTTTGTGCAGGAGCAAAAATTAAAGACGGCAGGAAGTTTTTGAAGAAGCATCTCAAGGTGGTAGAAGATCCTCAGTTACGAAATAATATTTTGTCAGGTATGTACTGTTATACAGGACCTATAAGCCAAGCTGTAGCATTAGTAACAAAGATGCTCTCGTGCAAAAAATTTGTGTGCAAAATATTTACGCTACCATGGTTATTGCCACTAAAAAACATATAATATGCAACAATGTAAAAAAAGCAACACTAAAAATTAAGGAGAGGAAATGTATTGTAACAATACGAGGGTGGTCCCAGAAGTACCCGACCTAACAAGAAAATACAAAAATTTTGGAAAAAATATATTTATTGTTCAACATAATATCCTTTCAGCTCTATACATTTTTTCCAGCGACGTTCAATAAGTTCGATACCCTTTTTACAATAAGAATTGCCTTGCTCCTCAAAATAGTAATTAACTGCCGACATCACCTCTTCATAGTTGGAAAATCTTTGACCATTGAGCCATTTTTTCAAGTTTGGGAACATAAAATAATCCGAGGGGGCTAAATCTGGCAAATATGGTGCATGACGTAGCAATTCAAACTTTAATTCATTAATTTTGGCCATTGCAATGACGGATTTGTGAGCTGGTGGATTGTCTTGATGAAACAACACTTTCTTCTTAGCCAAATGCGGCCGTTTTAGCTTGATTTCTTCGCTCAAACGTTGCAATAAGTTCGCATAATGCTCGCCGATGATAGTTTTCCTTCTTCAAGATAGTCAATGTTAATTATCCCACGCACATCCCAAAAAAACCGACGCCATGACCTTGCCTGCAGATGAAACGGTCTTCGCCTTCTTTGGAGCCGGTTCTCCCTTTTGAGTTCATTGTTTTGATTGTTCTTTTGTCTCGGGTGTGAAGTGATGGACCCATGTTATGAAACGGCGCAAAAATTCTGCTTTGTTGCTGTGAAACTTCGCTAAACACTCAATTGAAACATCTTCACGACACTGTTTTTGCTCGAGTGTGAGCAAACGCGGCACCCATCTTGCACACAGCTTTCTCATGTCCAAATTTTCAGATAATATGCGATGTACCACACTTTTTGAAATGCCTACTATGTCTGCTAGCTCGCGCACTTTCAGTTGACGATCATCTAGTACCGCTTTGTGAATTTTCTTTACCATTTCTGTAGTCACCTCGTCTTGGCAGCTCGTACGGCCTGGTTTAAATTCTGCTATCCAATATTTTACTGTTGTAAACGAAGGAGCAGACTCACCCAGAGTAGAATTCAGTTCAGCTTTTATATTGGTTGGGCTGAGGCCTTTCAAATAAAAGTATTGTATCACATAACGATGACCAATTTTCTCCATTTTCACAAATTCAGTGACAACGTTTACTATTGATGGCTGCCAAACAAATACTAAACAACGCGGCGTCTTCAAACTTGAAACATATGCTTTATAGATTGTGTATTTTCCAATACAGTGATATTTTCAAACAACTACCGCCATCTCTAGGTCAGACCGGGTACTTATGGGACCACCCTCGTATAAGAAAGTACTTTGAACTATGAACAATATTGAAAAATATATTAATATTATTTTAAAATTTATAATAATATTATTCGATAAGTTATGTTAGTAATATACAGTGCTCTACTATACTAACACTAATATTAAAATATTTATACATATTTCCGTCTCTTCGGGGAAATTGCTACTTTATATAATATCTTATGTATAATATGCGCTTCTTGCTTAAATAAAATGTGCTTTATGTATAAGAATATAAAATAAAATATATTATGTGGCTGGAGCAAAAATGTTTAATATTTTTTTGAATCGAGACGATATATTAAAGCGAGTAACATAAAAGACGCACTATTTTTGAATTTCGTTCTAGGCGGAAACGGTGCCGATTAATTTGACTTGGAATGAATCAAGAGTAGCTTACAACTGACTTTAGTGTTTTGGATAAAAGGCTCCTTGATGCTACTATAATGTTGAAATTTATTGCAGTTTCCTAAAGTTGTATGATAGGACTTTAAATTGCCTTAATAATAGTTTTATAGAACAACACAAACATAGGTTCAAGTATAATCCCAGATACTTAAGATTTTCTTCTTGAGGTATTGGTGTGCCCTTAAGCAAAACGTGAGGACGTGTATCTCTTCTTAGGGTAAAGGTTACTTTCGCCAATTTTCTTTAATTAATTTTTGGTCTTGGATATATTTCTGAAAAATGTGTTACCGTATAAAGTTCAGAGTGGGATAAAATTACTACAATGTCGTGTTCAAACTTACAATTAAATGCCATAGTGGAAGTAGTGGTGGAAAGATCTAATATAAAAAATAGCTCAACCTTGCTCTAAGGTAAACTGCGTTTATTGAAAGTAGAAGTGTGTAATTATGACCGTATCTAAAAAAAAAGTTTCTGTCAGCATTTTAAAGGTAGTGCTTCTTTAATTTTTAATAATAGCTCTTAATGTCATACTTTATCAAAAGCGCGTGCGATAGCAACTCGATGAATTTGTTTGATTGTGGCATGAGCTTTCCAATAACGAAACTAGTGATCGAGTATGATGTTCGCGTCAATTTCCATTTATTTGGATTTTAAATTAAGGCCAGCCGTCTTATGGCTCCCTCTGTAAATGCTTTAGTTTTGATGTGAGAAAGCGGCGGCCAATTATCCCGCTTGCACGGTGCGCCGATGTACAGCAGCTGCGGCCACGGGCTCGATCCCCTTCCTGGATTTTCGCTTGCTTCGTTTTGAATTTTAGTTGTGATGGTTTAGAAAGCGGGCAACCGGCTTTAAATTTTCCGTGTCCGAGAGTTCGCCGACGTGTTTTGTTTTGGAGGCAAGAGTTTCCACATCCCGGTGACCGTTTGTTTAAGTCAATTTTATCGCGGGATTTTTTTCTTTCCGGAGGTCGTTTTGTTCTTTTGTTGCCCGATTGCATTTCGGTAGTTGAAAGACTCGGTTTGGTTTACTTGTATTTGGCCCGGGAAGGAACCAAAGAAAACCTAGCCGTAAACTTCGGACACACAAGTTAGAGGACTCATACCAGAAAAGGCGCTTCCGATCGGCCCCGCAGCGAAGATTGGGGTAACTTGTCCTTTTTTCCACCCACTCCTATTTTTCTCTTCCTTGATTTCTTAGGAGTTCAGCACGGGGAGCGGAGTTCTGCAGCAGAGCGTTCCAAAGGTGAGTTTTCCAGCTTTGGCTTTTTTTGGTAGAACTTCTTTTGTTTTAAATTTAAAATTACGGTACAGTCCACTTTTTGCCGAAACATATGAGATTGTTGTTTCTTTAAATAATTGGATCAGCATATTTAGTTACTAGTATGTCTTAAACTGCATTTAATAAATAAACAATCTTTTTTTTGGCAATTTTCTTAACACTGCAGCTGTAATTAGGTCATAGTGGAGTGATACTCATGGACTTACTTTTGCCAAAATAGTGGTCTTAACTTAGTTAAGACATTTTAATTAGTAGAGTTTAAATCGTACTTTTAAGTAACGGTAAATTTTCCTTTTCTTTTTGAGGCAATCTTAAAATTGTCCCCAAATGATTGCAAAAAAAATTTTTATTTATCACTTGTCTAAGCATCGTTTGCAGGTCATAGAGATGCGTCGCGTTTCTATGATTTTTTTTTAGTTTTTTATTGATTTGCAAAGATTTTTTGTTGTAGATAAATTTTCACCGATTATTTTTGATCTGTGAAAGACCACGGTTTTTATTTTCTTTTTTTTTATTACCAGAATACTAAGTAGTTTGCAATTTTGGGGATCTTGATTTTTACTACGATGGCACCATCAATTTAAGGGACGTTTTAAATATTTAGTGGTGTCACTATTCTTATAGCATGTTACCAATAGTTCTACTGCAGCTAATAGATCTTTATTTGTTTATAATAATGCATTAAGTGAAAGGGGTTTGTCGATTATCTTTCTAAAGAAATTCTGATTTACATTTGATTTGTTTTGAGCAGTACTCAGGTTTCTACAGTTAAGATAATTAAACGAGTGGTCTTTTGTAAGGTCGAAATAAAATGGAACTTCTAAATAATTTGGATAGGCTCTTTCCAATATTAGAGTAGAGTGTTTAAACATTTTTGTTGTGCCTGGAGACTGATGGGTAGGTTGACACATAGGTACATAGTGGAATTTGTTATGGTTGAGTATTTTTAATAATGCTCTTGCTCTGGTTGTATTACTCGCAGATTCTCCATGAAGTGCTTTACGTGAGCAGCGCTTTACATTGTGCAGCGCTTTGTCCACATTACCGATGACGTCATGTGGGATTCCAGCTGGTACCATTATCGGCTGGTTGAGAAGTGAGAGAAATTAGTTGCGCGGTGCCACGTTGTTAACGCAGCCCTCGAAATGTTAAGTAACAGCAAAGAAGAATGCTTTCAACGCTATCAGAGTTCCACGATCAATGGAAGGTGTTTTGCGCCTTGAACATTAATAATTAGCAAACCCCAATCGATCTCCTAGTGGAAGCAAGATCGCTGCCACCGCTAGGTTAGGATTATCTCCTGCAGCCATCGCCAGTGCCCAGAAATCACTTAACTGCCCGCGAGGATCGTCGTGATGATGCATCACCTCCTCCAGTAGTCGCCATCAACTTCTTTTAGGAGCCGCCCCCTGTCCCTCCTAGAACACCTCAATTCAGCAAATGCTTTTTCCAAGAACGAATATCACTTTGATATTGTGGGAAAAAGAGGCTTGGTCTTTCGTCAGAAAATCCCTGCATGAAAACCATATAGGATACCTAAATACCAAGAACGTAGCAAATAAAATTTCCATTCAGCTGACTGACTCGCTTTCCCACTGAACCTTTAGTTTTTTGTTTAGTACGTTCTCCGAGCAAGCTTCTTGAGTGCGATTTTTCAATTCGCATAGAGAGGAGGATTAGCAATGGTCTCCAAAGCTGCTCCGTGCCGCTTAAGCTGAACAACAACGGGAAAGAGATGTTCTTGAATTGATTGTCACGATAGAGCAGCTAAAGAAAAAAAATAGCAAGCTACTCCTTCCGCTACCAGCGGTTCGGGCATGCACAGCGCTACTCTACAGATCGGGGAAGAACATCACTCTTGCGACTGTAAAAAACCTTGAATCGCAAATTAGCAGGAATTTCATCCAGCTTCAGGGATTGCTCTGTATTTCCTAAACCAGCTATTTCTCAATCGGAAGCTATTTCAGGCCATCGCAGCTCTGACGTTAGCCACAGCATTTTTCTCAGTAGCGCGAATAGCAGGGTTAGACAACCATCTCCAACTGGTTCCGCAATGTAGACCCCCGGTGTTATTGTAGGAACTTCTTTAATCCGCAATTTTAAATTCAGTATAGTTGCTGAGCGGGTCCCAAAAACCTTAGACTTAAGATACCCCTGTAAAAAATAATCACACAAGCTCAGGTCTGGCGATCTTGGAGACCACTGAACATCTCCATTCCTACCGATGAGGCGGTTTGGGAAAGTCTTTCAGAAAGCTCATTGATACTCTGGTTGTGTGACTGGTTGCTTTATCTTGTTGGAAATTAGTGTTCTCATTCATAGGAAATAGTTAAAGTTCTGGAATAAGGAAGGTGTTCAGCATTTGAGCATAGCGCGCTGAAGTTACAGTGTTACAAAATAATTATTCTTATATTTTAATTAATTAGAAAGGAGTATATTCAGGAATTTATTTAAGAAAGTAATAATGAAAAGATTTTTTTGAAACTTTAGGATATTGTTACACAAGTATTGCAGTTTGCACAAATAAAATTTAATTAACAATTTTTTTAATGGCGGATATACAGAGTGATACATGAAACCCCTTTCGAAATCTGCGTCGAAAACTACGGCCGCAATTTTGATCTGAAACATAAAAATAAAGTTTCTTCTAAAGTAAACATTATTTTCTAGAATATGAACTTAATTATATTAAAATTATGCCTGTTTAATAAATAAATAATGAAAAATTAAAAAATTGCCGATTTTTTAAATCTTTTGTTATAAATAAATACTTTTTAACAATATTTTTAATCATTTAGGTTTATACACTTCCGAATTACATAAGGAATGTGTGTTTGAAATTTCAGCAAGATCGGGTGGACAGTTTTTGCGTAGTTTTCTACGCAAGTTGAAAAACACAAGTTGTAGGAAAACGCGTTTAAAGTTTGTAGAAGAGAAAGAGAATCATGGTTACGACCGCAATAGGAGGGTCTGGAGGGGCTGTTCAGCCCCCCCCCCCAGTACGGGCATACACTCATACCTTGTCGGTGCCGGATGCAGTGCCGAGTACCCTTACTGCTGAGTCTCCAAACACGAACCGGAGGTCCTTACAGTATGACCGAAGTCCAGCACACTCACAAACACATGCACCCGGACAATCGTGTAAGTTGAGTCTAGGAAGCTCAGGTACCGAACGATGACCACTTATCAGTCAGAGTGCCGGAGATGGCACGGCGCCAACCGCCAATGTCCGACAGGGGCCGGATAGGCTTTTGACGGATGGTGGGGGCAAGCCGAAGACCCCTCCCCCACTTAAGGGCATGCGCTCACATTAGGTTAGCAAGGCCCTCCTGTCCCTAAAGCGGTACCACCACCCCTAACAGTTAAACACTATAGAGGGGGAACCGGGAAGTCCGGCCCGTTTGGCTATCCCCCTCGTGTCGGTAAGGCTTCACTTACCACATTTGACGAGTCGCCGTCGAGGTCACCCCACTATTACTGTCAGGCGGCATCCGTTGCCCACAAATGTGGGATGTAGTTCCACCGGCAGTTTTACGGGTTACACGCGCCACGGGGTAAGGCGCACTACCCACTCGTGTCGGTAAAGTTTCCTTTACCACATTGGACGAGCAAAAAAATGAATTGGAGCACTCTTATACATACGAAACGATTTCTAACGGTTTTTCAACGATTTCTTATTTACACGATACTCTCAAAACACCCCAATGTTGCCATCTTTCAAGGCCTTACAATTCCAAACCAAGACAACAGAACAGCATGAGCTCTTCCTCTAACGTCAGATTTTCGTATGACCTGAGTACAGCTGACCTTTGCGCGCGCTCGTCGTAAAAGATAGCATAAATCTTAAAGAGTTTGAATTTCATTCTAAAATTTTACAGGAATATTCTTGGAATGGTATACAATCATTTATAAAAACAAAAAAAATATTTTTTCGAAATTCTAATTGGTATTCCCCCCACTAATTTCCAAATTCCACAACAACAGTAACAGCATGGCCGTCATTATCCTGGAAATAATACGGGACAATTATTCTACTGGAAGAGCTTGCACACCAGGCTGTAACTTTGGCCGAATAGAAAGGCTGTTCGTGAAATTGTGGAAAGGTGGCAACAATGCAATAGCGAAAATTGTGTTTGACATATCCATAAAGCCAATGAGCTTCATCGTTTATTCTCGTACGGAATTTGAAAATTAACGTAACAAATTTAATGTTCTTTAATACTTTTATTGAATGAGTACATCTTTCTAAAACTTTTGTCACGATATTATTGCACGGAACTGACTGAATTTGCTTGCAATATTAGATTATAAAGAAACTTCAGGGGTTGTTTCAAAAATAAGGAATCAACTATGATTGGCTTAAGTAGGGGCACCATCTAAATAAAATTAACTAAGAAGTGTGGAACGGCCAATTATAGCACATATGAGCAGTTTTCTTAAAGTAATAAGCTAAAAATGCCAAACATAAAAATCTTTGTGATCCAATATTCCAACCTCAGAACTAGACTTCGATCACCTTCCCATAATTATCTTCAGGTGCAATACTCATGAAACAACCTCTCTCTCATCAAACTTGCTTACAAAAAAATCTGTTGTGAAACATTACAATCGACACTTAATCAAAAGCTAAGATGGATGAATCCTATCGAAACATCCAGGGATTTAGACCATTCTGCACAGCAATATAGATCTGCAATACAAGATAGCATTAAAGAAGTAACTACACCCCGAAACGCAGAAAAGCTCCTGACTACGCCAGAATTCAAAGCTTCAAACTCGAGCTGAATTAAATTGAAGAATAGATACAATGAGGAGACTGTCAAAGATTTCGCCTATCATTTTTTTAAATTTTATGGAATCGGTTTTGCCATTCAGTCAAATAAGAACTTTGACAACCTAAGAATCTGCAGGTACAGTTCCTATCTTGAAGATATGCAACCCCACCTACTCCACGGCAATCAAAAGATTATTACGGCAACTGAATGTCATCTACCCTCTGACAGATAATAATGCTACTTATTCTTCTGAGGTTTACAAAACAAATTTAATAGCACACAACGGGTGTTTACAGCTAACATAGAGGAGTATGATGAACATTTTGATCACCAACTCAAAAACTTAAATCGTACATTAAACTCTTACCCAACCGTAAGGCACCTGGGCCAGATCTGATAACAAATGAAATGCTGAAACAACTAACCAAGAAGGCTATCGCCTACTTAACTACAAGTTGTAATGCTTCTCTCCGACTGGAATACTACCCAACCCCATAAAAAAGTGCTATTGTACTCCTTATCTAATAAACTGCCAAACCAAAGAACAGTCCAGACAGTCATAGACCCATAAGCTTTCTATCATCCTTAACCAAACTTCTTGAAAAAGTAGTACTCTTCAGGTTGTTAAATTCTTGTTTGACTGAATGGCAGATCCAGTTACATAAAGTTTGGTAAGCTAGATCTCTGCCAGTCTCTTCTGTGTCCCTTACATCAGTTTGGGTTTCGTTCGTCACACTCCACCACCCACCAGCTGCTTAGGATAAGCGAAATAATTGAGAAAGTATACGAAAATAATTTATAAAATGAACGTGTTAAATATACTTATATACCTAATCAAAGTTACCCTTTCATTTTTGTTCAACAGAACATACAAAGTTAGGATTAATAGAACAATTTTCAGTAGTAAATCTATAAAAGCCGGGGTGTCCCAAGGGAGCTTCTTGGGCCCAACATTATTTAACCTGTACGTACACGACTTGTCTGGAGTTAATAACTCATCACTTGTCATGTATGCCGACGACACGGCGTTTATAACTCAGCACTTCAGTGCCGAAACCTCATTTCACATTTACAAAACGCTTTTAACCTAACGCTTGGATGTGCAAGTGGAAAATAAAAATAAATCTTGTGAAATTCCAAGAAAATTTGTTTACTCTCAAACAATACACGCAACTCCCAAAAATCAAAATAGGCAATGATGAGATAAAATGGAAGCTTAAAGACTCAGGTGTGAAGTATTTAGGAGTCTACTTGGACGCTAAACTGGAGTTCTACATTACCCACAAACTCAACGAATGTCACACCCGATTGGGTATGTTATACCCATCTCAGAAAAAATGTTTAGTTCTGATTTACAAATCAATTCTCCAGTCAATACGCACCTACGCCTCCCCTATTTGGTGCAATACGTCGAAGACGACAATGGATAAACTGCAAATAAGCATAATTAAGTGATTTTATTAATAAAAGTAATTTTATCAATAAAATAACTCGGAATTTCTTCTAGAACATAGTATTAAGTGCAAGTGCTGCCAAACTAGAACTAGGTCAAAAAGATCCACACACGCCTTAAACAAAAAATGCTACAGGATTTAGTTTAATTTAGTATGGAGTTACATATTAATGGATGTTATTATCATTTATACCTTAAATTTAACTAGCACCTAAGCTTAAAGTAAAATATTGTATTTTGTATGACAATTAAAAATTAAAAAAATTATCTAAAACAGGTAATCAATAACTGTAAATAAGATTGTGAAATTCAATCTGGTTAATTACCAAGGCTTTAAATGAAATAGTAATTTTTATTTTGGTTTGGTTATTTTCTATCCATATCGGCATAATACTTACTTTAAAATAAAATAGAGAGATACCTTGACGTGAAATATTGAGCTTGTCAATTTTGTAAAATAAATGGGAGAGCAAAATAAATTACGATTTAATTGGAATTGATGATTCGTCCCCAAAATCCTCCAAATTTAATAAACTGATGTATCATTTTTTGTTAAAAGTGAGGTGGTTTAATTAATATCTACCTTATAAAAAGTGTATATGAACGTTGTATAAAATAACTGACACATTACTGACATGTTACTTAGTTAACGGTGCTGCGATGCTAAATAAAAACAAAAATTGTATATCTGTTATTAATTGAGTAGCAGAGCAATGTATAATCCGCTAATGTAAAATTAAATTTTGTTCGAATACGTAGCTTGAATATATGTGACCTACACTAAAAAACGATTGTTAATTATCCGATTTTGTACTTGGAAACTAGATGCATTAAATCTACAGTATCTTATTTTCTGTGAACTGCATTATTTAATCGACATCTTAGATTAAATTCAGGGGTTGGTAGAACGATTTCCGCTTTTGGAAACAGCAATAAAAAGAACAACAGGGTATATGTTCAATTTAGTCATCAACCAGCCTTAAAAATGATATCGTATAAATGTTGGCCCGAATTCCGCATTACTTTTCACTGAAAACACCACTTTACAATCGAGCGAGTGCACAGATTAGCAGACATAATTTTAAAAGGTTTTGGGTACAAACGTTATTACTCGGCTGTATTCGTTTTTGACAAAGTCTGGCAAACTGGACTACTTTACAAACTCAAAAATATATTTCTACCAGACTACTATCAATTAATACAATCATACCTCTCTAACAGAACATTTCTGGTTAAACACAGTAAATCTCAAACATCCTTGTACCCTATCAAAGTAGGAGTCCCCCAAAGTAGTGTTTTGGGCCTAATATTATATCTAATTTTTACGTCAGAACTTCCATTCTTACAAACAACCACCATCGCTACTTTCGCAGACGATACTGTTCTTTTGGCATCACACCTCGACCCGAATACAGAATTTTAGTATCTTCAATACCACCTGTTTGTACTAGAAAGATGGTGCAAAAAATGGCGATTAGAAGTAAATGAAACAAAGTCAATCCACGTGACCTTTACCACCAAAAGGGGCACTTGTCCACCATTAAATAGTCAACAGATACCTCAAGCCGAAACCGTTAAATATTTAGGCATCCATCTAGACAGAAAACTCACATGGAGGAACACATTTGGATGAAAAGAAAGCAACTAGGCATTACAATCCGAAAAATGTACTGGGTTCTAGGCCGCAGGTCCCAATTGTCAATCGACAATAAAGTATATAAGGCAATAATTAAACCAATCTGGGCGTATGGGGTACAACTGTGGGGTGCCGCCAGCAACTCTAATATTGAGATGCTGAGACGATTTCAGTCCAAAATTCTCAGATCTATGGTTGACGCACACTGGTACGTTCCAAATAAAGTTATTTATTATCTCAACATTCCTTTTATCAATGATTAAATCCAAAAATACAGCGTTCGCTGCTGGACTAGGCCTAGCCTTTATCCTAACCCTTTTGTGGAGCATTTAATGGAACCAGATATTAAAGAACCACGGCTGAAAAGATTTAAATTCTCCGACCTACCAAGATGTTTCTGAATAACATGTACCTATATGATCACTCTAGTTTGTAGTTTATAGTTAGGTTACGCTATTAAACAAACTATTAAGTTAAGAAGGAAATGTTCAATGGTTTGTTTTCAACTTGTCAAATAATTTATTGAATGTTGCTAAGCAACAGATTGTAAAGTGAAGGGAAATAAAAAAACTTTTTACTGGTACTCCTGCAATTGCATTGTGAATGGCATGCTTTAATTCCTCAATAGTCCGCGGCCTGCGTTAAAAAACTTCAGACTTTTAGCGTCCCCTCAGAAAGAAATCTCAAGAGAGCAGGTCTGCTACCTAACTTACCATGAGGTATCAACATGTGATGAGATAAAACAGCTTGGAAGAATCTGTTTCTAAACTTCTTAAAAAATTCTTCTCGCGTGCGGTAGCGACATCCTGTTAGAACTGCAGTGGTGCATTTTTATGTTCGTTGAGTTTGCATATAGCAAGTATATATTACAGTCATCGTGTATCTTATTTTCTCAAGAAATGCAGCCCTATAATACCAAATTTTGCAACAGCACACCAAACGATTACATTCTGATTATGGAAAGGTCGCTGGTGTAGTCGTCAAGTCCCAATATAGAAAATTCTGCTTATTGACGCAGGCCCACAAATAAATATCAGCTTTATCCCTACTGAGCACCACAATATCAGCTGAAACATTTGCCAACATGTCCTTTCAAGTAGCCTGCTAGGCATAGCGTACCAGTCACGTTCTCTAAGTTTCTAGACCATGTATGGATAGAACATAAAGTGTAAAATTCTTTGTACGCTCTGATGATTCTGTGGTCAATTCAAAAAGGGGAGATAAATTTGCTGAACTCTACATTCATGTGTCATAAAAAGCTATCTGTTTTAAATTTATTTAGTTAGCTCTGTAATTTTTATTGCAATACAAGTTTTAGTTACATTACACAAACTTACATCTAGAAATTATATCATAGTTATATAGAGAGAGTTAAATGTAGGTCTTGAGAAAACATTCGCTTCAGTCTCGTTTGCAAGTTTTCCTGATTGAGATGTAGTTGAGCTGCACTAGCACAAAGTACAAGATTATTAAAGAAGTTAACACTTAACTTATGCATGTAGCTTGTAATAAGAGAAACACTTAGTTTTTAATGTATTTGTATATTTTGAGCCAGGAGCAGTTAATCGCAACACGATTAAGTTTAACAACGGTTGAATTGCTGTGACTTAGTGAAGCATAAAGAAAAAGTTTTGTACAGCATTTTCTTTTTTATTTTGTTTGGTGTTTGATTGTCCTAAACTATATGCAGCAATTAAGGCCGCATGTCTGTTATTAGTTAATGTTTCAGACGTCCTCTGTTTGTTTTCTGTGAGAATGGGCTAGTATTAGTTCGTTTTCTCTTTGATGATCTTACATCTTGGAAGTAATTAAGAGCAATTCCTTCTGATTTACCACTAGTAATTGACATGATGTTTCCAGTGGGCGTATTAAACTCTAAAAGGGACGCAAAATTTCGACTATTTGTGGTGTTGTCATTGAGATGAGGGAGTTGATGTAACCTGCTACCGTTTCTGGGGACGTAAATTCAAATTGAGTTAGGTTATCTTAAACAGGATTTGATTCCATCATAGGAACATATTGCATTTGGGCTAGCTGCAGTACACTGTAAATGATTGGCATACAAATGATTGTTGGGGTTGTTGCCATTGCATTATGTGTGGTGGTTGTAAGTAGCATTTGTTATTGAAAATTATTAAACATAAGCGTATTATAATTTGAGACTTGTTGAGAATAATATGGGTTAAAATTTTCTGAATAATTAGCATTACTATTATACATACTGAACTAATTTATTACAATTTTTAATGCTGCAAGTAATGTAAAAGTTTCACCAAATAAAAAGATGTGACTGAGGATACGGCGCGGGCACCAAGACTTGGAGTGTACTAGCTTATGACACGTCTGCACACTTTGAACTACAAAACTCGAATACCTGAGTATAACTTATAATACCACTAAAAATCTATTAAATACGATAGCACCAAATACGTACTATACAACCTATAAGGGCTAAGTAATAAGGAAGTCAAAATATAAGTAACTGATTAAAATATACACAGTGGTCATAGACAAACTGGTAAAAAACACACAATCAGTTGAGAAAAAAAAGCTTTAAAGTAGTGCTAAAGGAGCTGCGCTCAATTACAAGACTAAATAAAATTAAAGAAATATTGAATAAATAACTCTAAAGTGCTGAGAATCAATAATATATAAAGTATACTGCATGAGCAAAATAAAACAACCAAATATCATCATTCATTCTATAATTAAAACAAAATGATAGCAACAAAGATATCTACAAAATCATGTACCTACAACATATAAGTGCTTGCTTTGAATAACTATATAAAAAGAAAGACATTAGTGTCCAAGATTCCAAACTTTTGGACATACAAACAATTACTGTCACAGACTCTTTATATGCCGTAAATGTGCTGACTATTACCTGACGGATAACTGCATATAAAAAAAACGTAAAAGTTTTGCTGCTACAACTGCAAAGGTAATCATCCGGGGAGTTATAAGGGGTGGGGTGTAAGGAGGCGAAACGTTAACTGCAACGACCCTGTTAACGTCAGCAGCTATCCCGATTACGTTATCAACCATCCAGGTAATGTCAACAACAAAAACTATAAATAGAACCAACCAACAAACCGACACCGAATGCACAAGCAAATGTTGCGTACCAAAATACTCAGCCCTATATACAAGTAATCAACGCAGATCTTCAAAATTACCCAATCAACCTCACGTAATATTTATCTATTTTCAGCATGTCCTCTATCATGGCCGTATTACGAATTTAGAAGAACTGGGAGGTAAACGATCCGCTGCTCAATATTATTACAGCTCTGCAGCCAAACCCGGCAATACCTGATTATCTCAAAATAGGTATATGGACTGCTAACGTTTATATTGCCAACATCCATGGTGGGATTCTAGAAGAAATGTGCCGAGATCAGAAAACTAATTCTACCTTGCAATGTAAGAAAATAATTTAACACCAATGTCAACTAGTTGAGCCCTCTGACTGCCCCCCAGACAGAAGAAAGGCTGCCCTGACTCGGGTTTTTGTGGGTTTCCCGGGCCCTGCACTAAGGCGAATTCGGGGCAGGTAAATTTCCGGCCACAATAGTTATAACAAATTCGGAGCATTGTTAAATACAGGTCTGCGCAAAATGTTAATACGGTTGCGGTAGTGCTGGTGTAGTCCCGTAAGGCGGAGCACCAGGCTTCAGTTTTAAGCATTTTCCTGTAATTTTACTGTATATTAATTCATTAATAAATTGTAAGACAGGAGAAAGGACCTTGATCTTTTGGGTTTTTGTGTGCTAAAGTTCATGGATAATACTCACCTGGCCATCCGGTCATATTTTGAATTATCATCTGATCACTTATACTCGTGCGTCCTTGAGTGTAAACGTTATATAGAAAACAAGATCACCAAAACTCTATACCAAAAATCAAAAAGTAGGACCAATTTAAAAATACATTAATATCCATTAGACTGCGACACTTAAAACAACCAAAGCGCTAGATGCAGCAGTCGATCAGTCAAAACTGTGGATCGAGGAGGCAGCATGCGCAGCCGCTCCACCATAAAAATACAAAATAATGGAAGAATGCAAGGTAAGCAAGTAATAAAAATTAATTAGATCACCAAATGATAAAGCCAAATTTAACAAGGTTGTAAAGGAAGTAATGAGAATACTTGAGTAGGAAAGAAAAGCAGTAATAAACAGATATTTACAGCGTTTCTTAGTATCCAAGAACACTAACTATTCTCTGTAGAAGGCTACAAAAAACAACCACAACAACGTAATACATCATTAAGATTAGATAATGATGGCTGGGCACGAACAAACAGAGCGCCTAGAGAAGACATTCCAAGTAAGATGCCAAATAAAAAAAAAGTAAGCCTTGTATGAAATAGAAGCGAAGGCTTTCATGGTCGGTATCATGGTGCATCGTGTGGTTGGTTCTTGGGTTGTTAGCCTGCAGTTGGAGTTCGGAAAACCACGGCAAACATATCCAGAAGAAAATCTTCTAAAAGTTAAATAAGTGGCCTGTGCGCTTTCTCTTTTATATATGTGCGAGGTTGATAGGGATGGTGTTAAAAGTCTGTTGTTCAAGTCACCAAGATCAACCAAAAGAATCGGCAGTTGCTGAACATGCTTTGGAAAATTCTGACCACGAGATAGAATTCTGGCAAACGCAAGTTTTATATAATTGTAAGAAATATTACCCGAGATTTATAAACATAAAAATAATTTTAACAAGGACGACGGTTTCAAGCTACCTAAATCATGGGCGATTGCTCTTAAGGGGCAAAAAACAGACCGCTATACAATGAAATAGCGAGTGACGTCAGAAAATGGCGAAACGTTAACTGCAACGACCCTGTTAACGTCAGCAGCTATCCCGATTACGTTATCAACCATCCAGGTAATGTCAACAACAGATTCCCAACACCATCCCAACCACACTCGCACGAGTAAAAAAGCAAAAACCCACGAGGCAGTCACTTAATTTGCAGAAGATTTTCTTCTGAAGATGTCCCCCGCACTTGTGGACGAAACCTCAGTTTCTGAACTCCAGTCTCGGCCTAACAAACCGAAAACCAACTACATGATGCACTATATACCATATGTAATTATATTTACTTCTCTCTGCAAATAAAGTTTTCTATTAAAAAGTTCAAAATAAAGGAAGCAAAATATGTAATTTATGATAAGCTTAATGAAAGAAGGGCACTAGGATGGAAGCTCATTATAGGCAAAATCTTAAAATAACTTCCCAAAAAGATCATCAGAATAATAACTGCACTACTTAATGCAGCAGTAGGATTAGAATATCTCCCAGCATCATAAAAATTAATTTCAGCCCGCTGCTAGTTATGCCTAAGGAATTTGAGAAGCTTATACTAACAAAATTAAATCCGGATTGAAACAAGGAAATCAGTTACGCAAACTATTAGTGTGGCTTTATAGAATAAGAGCACAGAGTAGCACGTCAAATAAATTCGGGACTTAAAGAGAAACATTTTTGTTCAGCTATGTTTTTGGGCGTATCCAACTATTAAATAAGATATGACACTTAGAGCTGGTGTACAAAACCAAACGATATTTTCTGCACCACATATAATTTACCAGAATTCTACTCAAGTGATAGTCAGTTCTAAGTTCAATACAGTGATAAATGCATTGATTTGTCATCAGTACAGTTTGAGGTGTCATAGGGAAGCTATATCTGCTTTTTACAGCAGATTTGCTACGTTCGCTGACGGCACAACCGTGCTGGTGCCGCATAAAGTTGCATAAAAAGCTTCAAGATCACGTAAACAAAATCCAGAGTTGGCTAATTACGCGGAAAATAAAAGTCAATGAGCAAAAATCAACGCACGATTTCTACAATAAAAAGAGGCAGCTGCCGCACAATAAACCCACTCAAGCAGAATATTTAGAAATCCATTTAGACAGAAGATTGATATGGAGAGGACGCATTGAAGCAAAAAAAGCACCTAAATATAAAACTTAAAACATTCTAAAACCAATTTGGAATTGTGGGATTCCGCGTCAACCTCCGATGTTGCAATTTTAGGGAGATTCCAGACAAAAGGCTTGCATGGTTAAGTGCCCTATGGTTTTTGACCACCGCAAGTATTAGAAGAAATTTACAAATTCTTACAGTAAAAGAAGAAGCGCATAAAAGTAGTGAGAAGTACAGTGAAAGACCCAATTAGTGCGTAGGTTATTTAATAAATCTAAATACACGCCTAGCCACAAGCCTTATGATCACTAGACACACTTAACAGATTTTAACTGTAATATTCTAATGAACACAAGCTATGAATTATGGGAACTTTTTATGAGCATAAAGGCACCTGGAGATCACCAGATGGCAGACATACTAACCAGATAGATGACTTTTTAGTGGAAGAGCAACAAAAAAGAGAGTCATATATGTAAAAGCATTTAACAAGGCAGATAGTGATGCAGACCATTTTTTAGCAAACTAAAAATAAAAGATAATAAAATAAAATAATTAATAAAAACAAAGGTAGGAGGTATAATATAAACTTGCTCAAGAGGAGATTCTGAAAAGTTATTAAGTTTGTATAGAACAAAAATTGGCAGAGGAAAATTAGAATAACAATTTAAATCACTATAGGTGCAAAATTTCTGATAAAATCTAGAAATAAAATGTTATCTACCAAGTATAGAGACTGGAATCAATACAGACAACAAAATAAATCTAAGAATCCCATTACAAACCAAGGAAGATATTAAAAAAGCTGTCAGTGAAATAACTACTATAATTCAGCTATTGGCATAGGAGCAACTTCAAAATTATCAATTAAAAAACAAGCTGAGAATTGCTGAAAACTTGTCAAACAGAAAATTGAGAAAAAGAAGGCTCAGGAAAATATAGCAGCGCAGTCTTTATCCGTCGGATAAAGAACGCTATGAGGAATCAAGCAAAGAACTAAAACAACTTCTTCGAAAAATAAAAAATAAATCCTTTAACGATTACCTAGAGAACCCCTCTGCTGCAGAAGACACTGAATACTCTTGTGGAAAGTCACTAAACAAATAAAAAACACTTCAAAACCAATTCCTCCAATACAAAAATAAGATGGAACATGAGCTAGAACAGATATCGAAAAAGCAAATATATTTGCACAACGCCTGAAAAATATATTCGTGCCAATGCCAACACAATCTATAGCTAAAAAAGTAAATGAAATAGAGCTACCAGATTTATTTACCGTAGCAGAAGAAAACGCCCTAATACGAAACGGCATAAACTTAAGAAAGCTCCAGAATACGATCAAATTACGGGTCAAATCCTAAAAGAACTGCCACGTAGAGAAATAGTTTAGCACCAATTTGACTTCAAAACGCAGCACGGTACCGACAAGCAGATACAGAGTTGTTGTCATTGAACACACTTTTAAACAAAAACTGTATTGCTCCTCTGCGTTTTTTGATGAAATTCAGTCATTTGATAAAGTCTGACAGGAAAACCTGCTTCTAAACTTAAATCAATATTGCTCATACGTTATTTATAATCAAAAAATGTTCTTAGAAGAGAGATACTTTAGAGTTAGATATGATCAAGAAATAATACAATTATACCCCATTTGAGGAAGGGTGCTTCAACAAAGTGTCTTGGGACCTGCACTATACTTTCTCCACACAACTGACCTTCCAACAGCAACGTTCGCACACATAATGTCATTTGCTGATGATAAAGCTATTCTGATAGTTCACAAGAACCCAACTTCAGCAACAAACTTACTTTAACAATATTTCAGGACTTGGTTAACAAATGGCGTATCAAATTTAGCCAAAATAAATATGCTTAAGTTAATTTTATGAAATGTCGAGGGATTATGCCCCCTATCTCAGTCAACGGACAAACATTACCGCAAACAGATTCTACCAAATACCTAGATATGCATTTAGATAGGTGATTAACATGAAAATCGTACATCGTCAACAAAAGAAGGCACAGAAGCTATAAATTCAGACATTATTGTCTACTAGGACGGTAATCTCCACTAAATCTAAAAATTAAACTGCTAGTTTACAAAGCTTGCTTTAAAGCACTGTGGAAATACGGAATCCAACTTTGGAGTGCTGCGTCAGATACTCATATATACATACGTAAAAGAGTCCAATCAAGAATGCTACGTACCGACCTAAATATCAACACGATTAAGGATGAAGTGACACAGTGCAGTGTTAGATACCTCAGCCGGTTAGAAGCTCACCCAAATCAGCTAGCTATCAATCTCTTAGACAATAGTAAAGATTAAACGGCGTAAAGTTTTAAATGTACCATTTAGATCGTAGATTAAAATACCATTTTATTTCTGTGTGTATAGAAATAAGTTAATTGAGTTATGATCACTATATTACAACTTTCATATTAATACACGCCATACACAATCATATCACACATTTGCTTATTGCATTATACAGATTGCAAATAGAAAATTTTAGACAAAAAAAACAATTCAAGTAAAAATGCCAACAGTAGAAAGAATTTTCTTCAGGGCAAAAGTATTGTAAACAAAAAAGGCAGAAAACAGAAAGGAGTTGTTGAATGAAGACTGCAAAAAAGTGCTAAAAGCAAAAGCAAACTCAAAATTGAAAATGTTAAGAGATCACTTGGAAAAAAGTAAAAGGAAGTACAGAATAATGACGGAGACCAAGCAAACATGTAGACGAAAGAATTAAAACAAGACTGGAAAGAATGGAAAATAATTAAAAAAGTAAGTATAATAGGAAGTTTTATAAGAAAGTTGGAAACAAAAAAAGAAACCGTGCAAGAACGATTTTTTATCAAAGCAGGTGATGGAAATTTGATAGGTGATATAAAATAAAAAAGAAAGACGGCATAATTACCTCGAAAACTTGTTTTACGAAGAAACAAACGAGGGCTTAGAGATTGAACTCATTGTGGAAGGAACTGTAATACAACAGCCAGAAGAAAATAAAATTTAAAAGTAATAACAAAGCTAAAAAATTATAAAAGTCTAGGTGAAAATAAAATCTGCCTGGAAATATTAAAGCACGGGGGAGAAAAGATGCAGAAATCTATTACTCAAATAATATGAGAAGTATAGAAAGAAGAGAAAATGTCGGACCAATGAACAGGAGCAATTATCCAACCACTGTTGAAAAAAGAAGACAGTTACTACAACTATAGAAGAATTAGCCTGCCAGATGTCGTTTATAAGATAATAACTATATTAATTAAGCAACGACTGGAAAGTATGAAAAATATAGTTGGGGATTACTAGGCGGATTTTAGAAAGGGCAGATTAAATACATATCGCAAGACAAATCTAGGAGACCAATAAAGAGCACAGGATGACGATGATGGCTATCTTTATAGATTTTAAGAAAGCACACAACTCGGTAAAAATATACAAGATTCTAAAAGTCCTACAAGGATTTGAAATAGATAAGAAACTGTGCAGACTAGTAAAAATGAGTTTATGTAATATAAAATGCAAGGTAAGAGTAAATGGTTTTGAAATTGCGAGAGGATTAAGACAGGAGGAGACCCACTCTCGACAGTTTTAATTAAATTAGGCCTAAAAGCCGTTACTAGAAAAAAAGAACCGCAAACAAAAAAAAAGCATATACTCTAACAACCATCAATGTATGGCGTATACGGATGATGTGGTAATTCTGGCTAGAAAAAAGAGATTTGAGAAGTGTGATAAGGAAGTTTGAAATAGAAGCAAAAGTTTAGAGCTGCAAATAAATTGCAATAAGAGGAAATTCATGAATTTAAAAATAGGGAATAAAAAGACGAGAAGAGAAAATCTGATCCTAGAAGAAGAACAAGGATTGAAACAGGCTGAAGTAAAAAGAGGAGAAAGTTTTACCTGAAGTTCTTTCCACTAAAATAGGGAAAATGAAGAAAAAATAAAACAAAAATTAAAAAGGTTTATATATATATCTATCCATTTAGGACATTGGAGCGCAGCTACTAGAGCGCGGTCGTTAGAGCGCGAGAACATTGAAGCATGAGTACACTAGAGCGCAGGAACATTGGAGCGCGAGAACATTAGAGCGTGAAATATAAAATTACATAAAGGAGCAATATTAAGCATAATAAAAGCAAAATTTAAAGCAAAATTTTAACAATTAGTATATATGTATATATGTATATATGTGGTTTAAAGCGCTCTTACTTTGCTTTGTTTATTAATTTTATTTCTTTGGTTAATTCAGTTACAAGCTGTTTGCTGTTTGTTCATTAGTTCAGAAACCCCACAATGATGTTCCGTTAGTGTAAAATCCTTCTCAAAAGTAATGTACATTAAAGTGTAATTTAAAAGCCATTATTTATATACAATGCGCCGGATTTTTGAGAAAGCATTTAAGAAGGGTATGTGGAATGTTACAGGTAATGAGAGAACAACCCCCTGAGTTCCCCACTACTTAACGACTAACCAATAAATTTATTATAATATGGAAAGGCCCTCGCTTGTAAAATTCTTTAAAGGTCCAGTATGTCAATTAAGTTTTCACTTTTAATTTATTTTTGCGCTAGTTAACTTGTTCCCCAAGCTTTAGTTACGCGGCATTTTTTCTCGTAAAGATAGAGTGCGAAAGTGTTTTATACTAAAAGCGTAAAGAAAAACTATGTTTAGATGTTTACATGCATCGTTTCGATCAAAACAGTGCCTGTGAAACGAAAATTTTGGAGATGCTCAATCAAATCTTGCAAAGTACGATTGCGTACCACTGTTGACAGAAATCTTTTGCGATAAGTAAACCGACACTCTCACGACAGTTGTGCCGCTGCAATTATAGTTAGTGTTGTAGTAAATGAGATTAAAAGTCGAGCTGTAGAAACTATGGAGACAACTTCACAAATTATCAGTCACTGTATCAGTCAAAATGATTGTATGGTACCCAGTGTTCAAGTGGGGTTTCCAAGAAATTGTTCCACCAAGAAAGCGGTAAGGAGGAAGAGAAACCAAATTAATGCCGCTCCTGCATTTGAGCATTGATTCATTGACGGAACTTTCGAATTAACACCCAAGCCATTCTACCAAGTGTACACCGTATTAGTAAAAAAATTTGAAGGTGTCCATCCTATATTGTTTGCTCTTCTTATGAATAAACAACAAGCAACATATAAATCTATGGCTGACATGATAAAAGATTTAGGCCTTAAACTGCAGCCACAGGGGATATCTGTGGATTATGAATTGGCGGCAATAAATTAATTCAAAGAAACTTTCTTAGGCGCCAAAATATTGGGATGCTTCTTTTATAAAAAAAGACTGGGAGATTACCATCTGTTGGAGAAGCTGCTAACGAACTTTTGACGGCGCTCCCAAACAATTATATCGGGCGTCCCAATCGTAGAGCGAATGGATGGCGGCCTCCTTTATTTTATTCCAAGATATTACCAGTCTATGACGGAAACATATTCAAAGCTGATCGTCCTAATAATCATGTAGAAACCACGCACCGGAAACTACAGTGTAAATTATCCGACAATATGGAAATTTATTGATACATTAAAAAAATTCGTTGTGGTCGTGATGTATTTTATGATAAATTAAGGGAAGGATTTGAACCACCTCATAAACTTAAAAAGTATCTTCAAGCTGACATTGTAACTGAATATACCACTCCGTATTTTTATAGAATATTTGAAGCATAGAATATTTAGCATAACTAAAAAATGTTTTAACTGTGTACCTATATGTACAAAAAATTATTCCATTTTTTTGTTTATAATAAATTTTGATCAATGGAAGCACGTATTTTCCTTTCACCTATTTTAGTAATTAAATTTAAAATTTATTAAACAGTTGAAAATTAATAAGTAACTAGAGGCATTAAATTTTTGATCGCACGTTACTAATGGTTTAAAAATTTTAATTTTGCCTTATAATGCTTAATATTGCTCCTTCATGAAATTTTATATTTCGCGCTCTGATGTCCTCGCGCTCTAATGTTCTGGCGTTCTAATGGTAGCGCTCCAATGTCCCATCCCGCATATCTATTATTATTGTTTAACAGGTTCTGATTTTCTTGTTTGGTCTGATCTTGACCTGTTGCCACTTGTGCGGGTTTTCTGTTTCTTCTTTCCCACTTTCTTCGATGATTATCGGTTCGCTATCTTTTGTCTCTTAAAGATTTAAAATTTTGCTTTGATCAGGAACTGGTACAAATATAAGAACGTAATAGTGGTTAGAAAAGCTGTCGCATAATTGTGATTTTGTGATTCAGGCATATACCTAGTCAGTATTTTGTGTAAACGGTGTAAATACAGTGTTTGGAGCTATTTGTTAAATTCCGCATGTCGGCTGTAGCTGATTGTACGGAAATTGTTATGAATAATACATATTCGGATTATCATTTTGCATGTTCTGCTAATGCGGAATTTACAAACGTATTTGATGTACACATTAATAATTTTATTTATTTATACTTAACACATCGTTCTATTTGCTTCGGTGCAGAGGTCAAGCACTTGTAAAAGGTGTTTTTTTTAAGCCCGACAGAACTTACGAAAGGGTTAACTGTCAAACGAACTGTCATACTGCGCTCACTTTTTGACATTCATGATCAGTATACTCTGGCAAATCATCATGAATAGATGGACGCTTGAATAACGCTACCAAATTATCCAGATTTACTTTGAAAATCAGTCATCGATTCGCGCAACTTATCGACGACTTCGTGATTTTTATGGCGCAAATAATCGTCCATCTGAGCAAGCCATCCGTCGAACTGTGGATAGATTTCATACCCCATACTCTCTAAATGATGCAATATCACCACCCGAAGTTCTCTTCCACTAAAACAGGGAAAATGAAGAAAAAATAAAACAAAAATTAAAAAGGTTTAATAAGTGCTAGAACCCTCAAGAGCCTCTAACTTCAAGAATGGTATTGAGAAGCACAAAAACACAAACATTTTTAAGACAGTTTTTCCGGCCAACAGTGGCGTTTGCAAGTGATACGTGTGAAATTACTAAGAGCGTATTAGAACACATAGATTTATGGGAAAGAATGATGTTGAGGAGAATACTTGGGGGGAAGAACGTGCAAGAGGTGTGGGAGAGAAGAAACAATCAAGTATGAGCTTTATACAAAACTATCAAAAGTGGTCCAAGCCCAAGGAAAAAAGAATGGTTAAGGAAATTCTAAATATGCAAGCTATAAATAAGAGGGAAAGTTAGTTGGAAGCGACAAGCTGAGGAAGCAGTACGAGTTAAAGGATAGAGAAAAGTGGCAAAAGATATGAAAAAATGGAGACAAGTAGTACAAAAGACTCTTGAACAATAGTTTTACAGACCTTGAGTTACTAGGCTTGTTGTGCTTATATATATGTTTTAGTGATTAGAATAAGTTTACAGATAAAATGTTAGTATTGAAGACACGGTGTGCTGAATGACCACCTACATATTATTAATGCATCTTCTTCTTCCCGTCGTATTTTCTTATCGGAAGAGCCGTGATCATCACGGTCTATTATATTTTTCGACAACGTTTTTCTATCTTGATAGGTTTTGGGCCTTTGTTGTGTTGGCTTTCCTATTGCCGTTTTGACTTGATCTAGCCACCTCTTCGGCGCTTTTGTGACGTGGTGCTTTCAATGCGTCCTTCCACCACTAGTTTTTTTTTGTCACGTCTTGATATGTGCCAGTAGTACTTTAGGATTTGTCTGTACACCATAGTAGAGAGACGATCATTTATATTGAGTTCTTGTATTACAGACACATTTGTTCTCTTTGCTGTCCAGGGTATTCTCAGCATGCGTCCTCAGCACCACATCTCAAAAGCGTCAATTCTTTTGCGTTCTTTTTCTTTTATTGTCCGCGATTCGGCTCTGTATAATAATATGGGGAAGACCAGAGTTCTTACCAGTGATATTTTTGTGTTGCTTGTTATTTATACGACATATTTACCGTAGATATTATATTATATTATATATAAATTTATATTAAATCCATTTGACTGCTGGTTGTCAATTTTTATGAGACCATGTCTATTGTTATGTAACCTTGGAATCAGTGTGATAATATGCTGTGTTCTTGAGAATGACCCATAGTTTCTCTCAGTTTACGCTATCAAAAGCCTTAGAATAGTCTACAAAACCTACAAACAGACTTAAGTTGTATTCCCTTACTTTTTCTATTATTTGTTTAAGGTTAAGGATGTGTTCTTGGGTGGGCTGGTCTTTTACGAAATCCATCTGTTCTCCTGCGATCTGCTGTTCTAGATACGCTTTCATTTGTTCAATTGTATGTAGTAAGATCTTGCTGATATGCGGTATCGGTGCAATTATCCTGTAGTTGCAACTTTGTATTTTGGTCCTTTTTGTGTATGGGTATAAAGACTGAGTTGCACTAATCTTTTGGCTAGACCCCGTATTTTAGATGGCTTGACATAGCGACTCCCAGGTCGCTCATAGTTTTAATCACTTCTGCACTAATTCCATAGTCGGCTTTTCCTGTCCTTAATTGTTTGATAGTAGCATTAACTTCTTCTCGCATTATGTAAGGTTCTTCCTTGTCTATCCTTGACTGCAAATTTTTTTCAGGTTGCAGGTAGTTATTAAAGAGTCTATAACAGTATTTTTTCTATTCATCTAGAATCTCTGTGATATTCGTAATTTTCTCGTCTTGTTCGTTTGAGAGATTCCAGTTTTGCGGCTTAAATTCTCTTGTGTTTGATTGCTTGAAAAAGTTGTTTGGTGTTTTTTGGTCAGCATAGGATTGGAGATCTTGGGGTAGTTCCTTCTAGTAATTATTTTTTATCGATTCTGCATGAGTGTTGAATGTCTCCATTTATCTGCTGATACAGCTCTTGCTCCTGGATCTTGTGCACTCCAGTGTTATTAATGCATTACTGTTGTCAAATTTATTTATTGTTCTAGAACAGATTTAGGACGTTAGGTGTCTACCAATCAAGTTTAGTTAACACAAAATTAGTAACTTATAGAATGTTTTAATATTCTGATTGTTAATTGAATTATCATCATCCCCGGCGTTTACATTTTCCTATCTCTGGACATACGTCTCCCCAAGCTGTCGCCGTGCCGTTAAATTCACCGTCGCCCTCATCCGTTGTGTTCTGCGATCTTATTCCCATCCTTGGCCTGGACTTTTGCTCCACCTATCGTTTTCTCGTCGCATAAAATAATATGTTCATTGCCATTTCAAGTTTGCATTGCGTCGTGCCACTTTGGTTTTATCTCGAATCTATTCGACTGATTTGATGTCCTGCAGTTGCACTCCCAACATCGATCTTTTCATTTTTATTTGTGTAACTTTTAGTTTTTTTATCAAATTTCCGAGGCATTTGAACTCCGCCAGCGATTATTATACTATCACTACCTGTCCCAAGCCAGGATAAAGGAGGATGGGGAGGAGTACAACCTCGCTAAAAACCAGGGTTTAGCTGGCCCGGCTGATAATACCCTGTAGGGGCTCCTACTCAGGGTTACAGGGAAAGAATTCCAACGGCTCTGAAGACAGAGGATGATAAATAGAGTCACAACGATGGAAGAGGCCGAGAAGCAGACTTCAATAGCGGAGTCTGTACCCATATTAGGCGGCCGCACACAGCGTCTGATTCCAGGGGAGCAGCCGGCTCGACGAGTGTGGCGTTTTAATGCTAAAACACCTCCCTCAACTCAACATGAAAAATTTTGAAACTAAAATACCCCCGGGCGGGTAGGCTTAATGGCCCACAATCCCACACCGGTACTACGGTCTGCCTCGAGGATCCTGGGAGGCAAAAATTCAAAAATAAGAGACAAAAGAATAGACCTTCGTGTGCAATTGGAACTTTGAATGTAAAATCACTCTGTGCAGAGGACAGATTAGTACAATTGGAAGAAGAACTAATACATATTAAGTGGGACACTGTTGGACTGAGCAAAATCACGAGAAGAAGAGAGGAAATGCTAGTTTCGAAAATAGGACACACATTATATTATAAGGAAGAAGAAGACGCTAGTATAAATGGTGTTAGAATTTTGATAAACAGAAAGTGGACCAAAAATATTTGGTCAGCGATAGGAATATCGTCAAGAGTATAAATAAATAACGAATATTGAAAATTTGTAGGGTTGTAAAAAAATAATTCAAAAAATGAAAGATTTTGTTATGGTAGCCATAGGATTATCTTTAATGTTTTATTTGAAGGCTGAAATGTGCGTTTAAGTTTTACACCAAAATATAGCTTTCAAAGTTATATCCAACAGAAGAAGTTAACGTGCAGTTAAAGGTAACAACACTATCGGCTAGAAGAAAGTAGGGCTAATGCTAAGAAAGGGTTCGCAATGGAACGGCCACCTAAACCCCAATTACGCGGATCTCCTCATTACGGTATCAGCCTGATAGCCGCTTTATCAGGCGTCCGTCTCCCCTCTCCGCAGGCGCACGCGGCGTCGCTCGGAACACCGTTAGTGTTCCACGTGCCAGGACGAGCGACCGACGCGTCCCTCCGAGTCCTGCAGGAGCCGCGGCGTTCGTAAATAGTGCGCGCTCTTCGGCGACCAGATTACGCGACTCGCGACGCGCGTGCAGCTTCGCGGCGAGGGCTGCTCTCCTGCGGCTGGGGTTCCGGCGAGCTGGTCCAGCGGGCGCATTCCTGTGAGTACCACGGCCGCACGCAGGCTTTTCAATTATTTAGCGACGCCGGCCAGGTGTGATTCGGATGCGGGCGGCCGCGCTTTTCTGCAGATCGAATCGATAATTTGAGTGAAAACGAAGGTCAGTTGGACGACCTCTGCCTCGAAAGGCTGCAGAGTGCACCGCGAGCGGCGTCGGCCCGATAGCGTTATCTAAACGGAAAAATCGATGGGCGACACCACGTGGTGGGACACATATGTCGCGTCCAACCTTTGATAAAAATCGTAATTCAGTCAAAATCTTCTCTAACATTTTTTTAAATAGAAAAATTTCACCCCCTCCATCCAATCATAAGCTTTATGTATGTTTTCAATTATTACTCTCAGAGTAGCTATATACAAACTTTATATTTCAATTGTGGCCAAAAGAATTAATTTATACCTATAAGTAAACATGAGAAGCTTTGGAACAGCAAATTTATTTTTGACTCCAAGGAAAACTGAATATTTTGTTTTATTTGTGGGGAAAATTTTAAATAACATGTAAAATTATTCTGTTGTGCTCCAACGTCTTGCTTTTTAAACCTTTATAAAATTCTCTTAGGTTTTTTGGTGTTTATTTTAAAATACTTTACCTACACTTTAATGTGCCATTTTTATATTTTATATTAAGCACCTTATGCTAAAATCGTTTCTCATTAATTTCCACAGTGTATAATATACACAAATAAATTAAATAGGTAAATTACGTTACGTCATTTAAAATTCAGTTAAATAGTTTTCGTGTAATCCTTGTATAGTTGTATTAAATTTTCGTTTTTTTTGTAATTTCTTTGTTATAATTGAAATATAAATAATTACACCAATTTTGCACCTTACTTTGAAGCAATTGAAATTTTAACTTTGGTACAAATACAGGGGGTGTACTAAAGCTTCTCTTAGTTTCATATTAATTTGTACGATTCTGCAACTAAAAGCCACTTAAATTGAATTAAACCGCTAAAACACTCAATTCAGCAAAAACAGATTTTATTGAAAATTAAAATCAGCCCGCAGGAGTGCAAAACGTAGCAGATGGTGTCGCAAATGTTCGGCCGTGTTATCTGCTTTCTATATAAAGCCAGCGAGGCAAATTGCGCTGTCACCGGCTTTATAAAAGTGTGACTGTAATTAAAACTTTTTTTCTGAAAATCGCTTCATTTGGCTTCGCAAGGTCCAAAAATGCGTATAGCACCAAAGTGCAATTTTTGCGCCATCGCGCAATTTTTAGCGCCAAACGTGGTAACTTAGGCTGCACGAATGAATGATTTCTTAAAAATCCCGCCGTAAAAGCGCGAAAGGCTGCCAGATGGGCTGAAATGCTCTGGTGCTCTGAAATGTGCAAGCAAATTGGCCTGTCGATGAAGCCGGGCGAGTCGAGTGCGACGCACCTGCGGTAAATGCAATCAAGCCTGCACGACGGCTTTACGAATAAAAGCAGCTGTAAATAAAACTGCCGTCAATCGCTGTTTTAAAAAAGGATGGCTGAATTAAAAATATCTATTTTTGTCTGCGCAATCGACTGAATTGTGTTAAAACTAACGAGTGTGTAATTGCACAGCGGTTAAATATGGGGATTCTTTCTATTTTTCTTTTTTTGGTAGTACTTTATACTCCCTTGTCGCAGATTTATTTATTGACCTATCATCTGCTTGGCAAAGCAACTTATCTGAATTTTTGTAGCTGTCTGGGCTTGTAATTATTAACTTAATTATTAATGGACACCATGTCCAACTTTTACAGAAAGTATTTACCATCTATTCCCCAATACTTCAAAAACCTGTTCAGAGAGCGCCTTCCTCCAATTTCTAATTGCTTCTCTGCTTTTTCTGAACTTTGAGCTCTTTGGGATCTTCCTCCATCTATCTTTTCCTAGAATTTTCTGTTGCCCTTTCGCTTTCTAATTTCCTTACTAGTTCCTTCTACACCGTTCGTGATGTTCCCCCATAGGTGACTCACAATTTCTTTTTCTCATCGTTGTCTTAGAAGTTTCTTCTTCCAATTTCCATTTCCATCTGGTACCTATTCTGTTATGAACTGTGTCTATCTTGCGTCTTCCAGCCTTCCTAGATGTCTTGACCAATTCTACTTCAGACTATGTCTCTTGCTCCTAATTTCTTCATTATACTTGTAATTCTTACATTATCTTGTAGTTTTAGGTCTAATATTTTTATTCTTTATTGGTCAAAATATGCATTATGCATTAGTTAAACAATTTTATTTTAAAATATATGAGAATTTTATTATTAGGGGTGAGTATCTGTACTGCTTTTTCTAAAAGATGTCAAAAGGCCCACATAGGCACATATGTTATGTTATCTGTTTTTTTTATTGTTAATTATACTTTATTACATTCCCTTTCCAAGTCTTTAAACATATAGGTACCTTAGATTAGATTTTGTTCTTATTAATACAATTATGTCATCAGCATTTCTCCTATGTTTACTTCATACCTTTTCCTGGTTCTAAAGTACTTTGATGACATGGAATCGCTCTATCTTACCCTTCTTTCCAAATCAAACTGTTCCTCTTCTGTTTCTAGTTTAATTTTGGCTCTCCCTTGTTTGTATATTTTTCGGACGATTGTAATGTACCTTAAATGTATGCCCTGTTGATTTAGCCAATGACAAGTTGAGTCATGTTTGAGTAATCTATAAGTGTAAAGTGTATGGGTTACCTGATTTAATATTTGCAAATTGTAGATCTCTGAGCAGCCTCTTCTAAATCCAGCTTCCTCGGTTTGTGGGTTTTTATTTAACAAGTCTGTGACTTTTTTAATGCGTGTCGCAAACGTGTTATAATCGCCATTGTTTTGGATTTCTTCATCGTAAATAATTTTTTTTAATTTTTATAATACTTCTATTTCTTCTTCTGGTAGATTACATTATACTTGTTATGTTGTCCTCCCTGGAAGCCTTATCATTATTGCATTTGCTTATAGTTTTTATTATTTTTGCCTTTTCTATTTTTTAATTCTTCTGTTTTTATTATTTACCTAGATTTATTTTTATTTTTGTCTATGATCTTCTTTCTTGCTTTTTGTTTTTCCTTTTTCATCCTCGAGTTGCTTAATTCAATATTTTCATTTGTTCAGTTTTTTCTTTAGCCTTCACGTTAAACCCGCATGTTTTATAATTTTTTTAAGTTTCTTCGTGCGCTCAGATTTTTTCTAATTTCTCCTTTTGTAAACTTGTCAACTTTTTTAAATATTCTTCTCTTTTTTATTAAAGCTTCAGCTTTATTTGTTATTTTTTCAAACTTTTCGGTTCTTTTGTCTGCTTTTTTGCTTTTATTTTGCTTCTTTTAGCATGTTGTATAGGTTCTGCAAAAAAAAACTCGTCTTCGACATCAATCGCCATTCTTTTATGTTAGCAGCTATTATTTTCTTAAATTCTGCCCCATCGAGTATTCTCTGTTCTTTTTCATGTCATTATTTTTTGTCTTTTCAAGTACTACTGTGCTCCTTACTATTTTGTGATCTATACTAAATTGAAATCGCTTTATAACTTCTATTTTTGTTATTATTCTTCTATTAGTAGCTAGTACGAAATCTATATTATTTTTATGTGTTTTATTTGGTGACTTTCATATTTATCTATACCTTTTTCTTGCCTTGAAGATAGTGTTTTTTATATACATTTTGTTTTTTTCGGCAAAATTTATTAAGCCGTGCTTGTTGTTTCTTTCTCCATATCTATATTTTCCTGTTACAAGTTATAATTTTTTTCTTATTGCTGAATCGTTAAACAAGCGACGCAGATCCATATTACGCTCATAAAATTTGTCCCAAATTGTTTAATCGTAAAAATTCATTTTTTTAGTAATTTACTACTGGCTTTAATTACCTGTATTATATTTGGATCATTATATAATTCATATAATTCTGCATTTGTTCTCTCCCATACTCCGTCTACCTTCTTCCCACTATATATCCTTCTTAGCATTCTTCTTTCCCATAGTTCCAAATTGTTTTGTGTTTTTTTTGTCATAGTCCATGTTTCACTGGTATACAGGTACTGTCGGTCTCAATATGGTTTTATAGATCCGAATTTTGGCATTTCTGGAGATATCCTTTGATCTTATTATACTATTCATACTCCCCGCGCATCTACTCCCTTTAGCTATTCTTAACTCTATTTCTCTTTCTTCTTTACATTTATTGGTTATTAATGCTCCCAAATACATATACTTCTCCACTTCTTCGAATTCTAGTACTTCTTCTTTTCCCATTTATAGTCTCAGTTTGTTTTGTTTATTTTCTGCATGTTTATTCTTTAATTCCATATATTTCGTCTTACTTTTGTTTATTCTTAGACCTATTTGTTTTGCAGCTTGCATCAGTTTTCCAGCCATTCCAGTTAGCTCCTTTCTGCTCCTTGCTATTAAATTATGTCATCGGCGTAAGCGAGACACTGATGACTCTTATTCATAATCGTTCCTCTCCTATTTATTCCACTTTTTCTTATTGTCATTTTCAGTGCTTTATCAGTCTTATTAATTTTTCTGGGATTCCTAGTGTTCTTATTGCTTCATACAATTCATTTCTAATTATGGAGTCGTAAGCGGCCTTAAAATCAATAAAAAGCATATGCATAGGGATATTATATTCGTACGCCCCCGTTAGTATTTGTTTAACTGTAAATATTTGATCATTAGCAGACCTATTCTTGCGAAATCCCGCTTGGTTTTCTCCCATAGCTGCTTCCAAATACCCTTCTAATCTTTGTTTAATCACTATTGCCAACACCTTGTACGTTATATCTGATATTGCGATTCCCCTATAGTTGCCGCAAACATATTTATGTCCTTCCTTAAGAACTGGTACTATCACCACTTTTTTCCCACTGTTGTGGCATATTTTTTATATCCCATATGGTCTTTATTAATTCATACACTTTATCACATACAATTTTACTTCCATATTTTAGTTTTTCGGCTGTTATTCCATTTTCCCCTGGGCTCTTGTTATTTTTCATTTTGTATATTACTTCTTTAATTTCGTCCTTTCTAGGCTTCCTAATTTCTTCATCATGTATCTCGTGTATTTCTTCACTATCCTCTTCTCTTTGTGATACGCTTCCCTCTCCTTGTGTCCCTTCGTATGTGTTTAGCTCTTTTTCAAAATAGTTTTTCCATCTTTTTTGAATATCCCGTGTATTACCTAATAGTTTTCCTTTTCCTCTTTTGATATAGAACTGCTTTCTCTTGGATCCAGTTCTAATGGTTTTAACATCTTTGTAAAAATTTCTTATTTCCTTTTCCTTGTACTTTTCCTCAATTTCCCTTATTTCCTCCTCCTTATATTTACGCTTTTTTGCTCTGCACATCTGCTTTACTTTGATTTTTTGTTCTTTTTACAGATTTTTGTCTTGATCATTTTGTTTGCAAAAACTTTAACCACATCTTCGTTTTCTTGTTTACCTCTTCTTTGCATGCTTCATCCATCCAGTAATTCTTATTAATCTTCCTATTTAGTGGTATATTCTTCCTCATGGCAGTTACAATTGATTCCTCCAGTTTTTTCCATTTTTAATCTACCTCACCACTTTGTTCATCGTCGTTCTTATATTTTTCCTCTATACTATTAATATACTTCCTTGCTACTTCAGTATCCTGTAGCGCCTTAAGATCATACGTTATTTTTCTTTTGTGTTTTCCCCTATTTCTTATTGTTTTACTAAATATATTATAATCAACATTTAACATAAGACAATAATGGCCGTTTTTCAATCTTCTGGGTTATATTTCTCTTCCCAGACTTTCTTTGTGCTGCATACAATTAGTGTAGTGTTGTCCTTCATGGTTTATCAATTATATGTTTATCTTGTTTTGTCTGGATAATTTACTGCTTTAATTTCTTTTATTGTTCCATTTCTTTGTATGTTGAAGGAATTCTTGAATTCTGTCTTCTTTTGTTTTGTTATTATTAATGTTATTTTGAGTATTTAATAACATCTTGATATACTCTTTCATCTTTAAATAATCTCCTGTTTGGTGCCAATCAAGTTTCTTTCCATGTCTGGGCACATCACTGTTCTTTCTTCCTGATAAAATAATTTTATGTTTTGCTTTGTGTTGAACTTTATCCCTTTTCATTTGTTCTAGTTTTTCTTATTCATGTTGTATGTTTTCATTAGCCACATCTTTTTTGAATGTTACATAGTTTGTTTAAAAAAAGTAAGAGGCTAGACTTTCTTTTTTTTCGTTACTGGCTTTTACAATCTTCATCACACCATTTCGTCTTCTTCTTCTGCTCCTTTCGCACCTAATACTTTTCTTGTCGTTTTATAAATCTTTATGCATCCTTGTTCTTCTAATCGATTTTTGATTTGCACCTCCAGTACTTGCTTTTTACTATTACTCTATTACTTTTTACTATTAATTCTTCGGCACTAAACTTCATATTTCGTGTTTCTTTTTCTTGTTTTACAAATAATTTTGTTTATATTTGAGTCTCACTAACAAATGATTAGCGTTGGCATTCCGACATCTACTATATTAGTTATACATCTTGCATATATATTTATACATATATTTGAAGTCCATAAGTGACGTTTTGCATTTTATTTACTGGAGGTGTTAAAGAGCTTAATTTACGTTTGTTTTGCGTTTCAATGTTCATTGGAACGCTCATTGTTTAAGTTGTCTTGTTAAAATAACAAGTACTACAGACTAAGTTCATTTGACAGTCACGTCAATAATAGTACTTATTCTTTACATACTTGCGACAGTAATGTGGCACGTTTTTATAGTGTGCGCAGTTAAATATCGCCCAGAGTGCAAGCATGTCGGCATACTTCAAAAATTCAAGCTAGAAAAAAGATAATAATCACTATGGATTGGACAACAATACAAAAACTAGAATAAGTTTTGCTTAAGTTACAAGCTTTGGTGATTGCATACTCGAATGTTTGGAAACGTTACGGCAGTCAAAAATAAATGAAGATACAGGTTCACAGCGTAAACTATGTCAATTATTGGGATATTTTCGACGTTTGGGCATCTACCTTGATTCTATTTTTAAGTAGTTTTAGTTCCTTATTCAAGACCTCAATCTGCCTGCCCCCCAAGGTGGGCTATGAATAAAAGAAGACTGGATTTTTGTATGCTCTACTTCACTATTTATAAAAGCAAAAGTAAACGTTTGACAAAGACAGGTTTGTGCCGGAAATGTACTGGAGACAGTTTGTGTATTGAAACGGGTTACGTAAGTGATGACGTGCGATTACTAATGGTTTCCAAATAGCAGGTAAGCGTTGACCATCTTTTCGGCTATTGAGGTATGGGTGTTTTCCATTTCAATAGTCTCACAAATAATTTTACTGGTACAATGGTAGATAGAAGCGAGTGTTATATAATTAAAAAAATTAATGATAAGTCCGATTTCCTTGTTACGTTTGGTCAAATAGAAGAAATATTGCTATATCGTACAGCCAAAGAAAGTTCGTATAATATACGACTAGATAATTGTCTGTTCGTTTGGCCTTTGTAGGTTCTGTCAGAGTGATCACAAGGTATTTCGACAGTTTTAGGTACCTTGGGATTTGTGAGGGTAATAGTCCTTGGGTGAGTGGATGAAGTCAGCTATTTTATTGTTGGTCGTGAATACAGTTTAAATATCTTGTTTATGCAGTATTTTGTTAGTAATGCCTTTGATCTTAGGTAAAAATATTTTAAGCGTTAAGTTAAAAATTTTACCAAAAGTATTTTCTACATCTTTCGCCTAAAAGTAGTAATACCTTCACAGCTCTATATATTAACGTAGCTACGTCGCATCACTTTTGATGCCCAAAAAATTGCTGGCATCCCGATTTGACTACTTCAACACTGTGAAATTGTTAATCAGATAAATAGTGTTCCACTGAATAAAATAAACCATAATTTAGTGGAGCAGAGTTCTATTCCAGATGTGGTAAAACTGTCGCCCTATCCAAATATTTGATTTTTTTTGTAAATCAAGCGTAATTTAAATGCTGGAGCATTATAAAGTAATACTCACCTTCTGTCTAATAATGAAGGGTATATTTGAGTTAAAACGAAACACATTTGATTGAGTTGTTGGCAGCACAGATCTGCTATGCTACAAAACTAACAATAACTTTTTTCCAAAAAGAGCTTCTCGAACTACCGGATCAGTTTGTTGTTCAATGAGAATCTATTGTTTTCTCTTACTAATATTAATACTAAAAACCCAGTTTGTATCTGAAGTTAAAATCTGGTGCCAAAAATATTATCTACTCGGTTTTAAAATAATTACTTATAAATGGTTATCCATCGTTGGACTTAATTCTCGGTTAATTCATGTAGATCCATTTGAAAACGTTTACTGCAGAAACTAGAACGATACAAGTGTCAAATAATGGTGACTTTTGGAAACCCAAATATCTTTTATTATTTGTGACTGCTAGCGTGGGATTCCTCTTTTAGTGCAGTGTGCACAGATGGATGGTCGATCTAAACACGGGTTATCTTATAAACTTACATCTCCATCAGAAATGTGCTCAAACTAATCTAATACAGTTCGTCAATTTATTACATTCACACAAAATGCCTATTTCTTATTCGGTCATCCTCTAACTTAGATCATCGCACCATCGTTTTTTGAGGCATTCTATTGCTCTTCTGCAGACGGGCGACTTCGATCCTGCTACTCTGTCATGTACCATATTATCTATATGTTTGTTGCATTCTGTTTTTCTTTTTCTTATTCAATTATTAACACTGTCTTACACATACGCCTTATATCTTCTCTTTTTACTCTATCTTTTAATATTTTGTTTATGATTCTTTTAAATATTATTATCTGTGTCGGTTTTAATAACTTCTGTGTTGTACTAGCGTTAGTATGTGCAAGCCATGACAAGTATTATTACTCGTTTTGGTTTCTATTGATAAGTGTTTGTTTCTGCATATAGTGTTATTTAGACCACCGATTGGTTTGTTTGCTTTACTAATTTTGCTTCTTCACTACTTATTCTATTGCCGACACTGGACATGTTAACGTCTAGATACTCAACTTTGTTTAACTGTTTAATTATTTCATTCTTCACTACTAGCTTACATCTTATTGGTTCTTTCTTATTACTAACTTTTTTGTTTATCACTGGATATTATTATATTAAATTTGTGAGGTAATTTGAAATTGCAACATTAATTTTTGAGGGTCATTTTTAGTTGCTTATTTCCCATTATATATTCTCTTTTTGTTTTGACTTTCTTGATGATCTCGTACATTACCAGATTGAACAGTATAGGGTTCAAGGAGTGTCCCTGTCTAATGGCACTGTTATAGTTTATGAGTTCTGTCTTATGTTCTAACGATTACTTTGTTATCTTGTATTACACAGTCTATCAAATCTAACGGGACATTTTATCACATGACAGATGTATTTTATTATTTACTTAAACCCTATCAAACGCCTTCTTCAGGTCTATTAGACATAGATATGCTGGTAAGTTATATTCCAGTGACTTTCCTTTTAGCTGTCTTACTATAAACACGTCATTATTACACGATCGACCTGTTCTGAATCCCTACTGTTGTTCTTGCAATTGTAGTCTCTCATTTATTTTCTTTACTATTATTCTCGTTGTTAAATTCAGTGTTGAGTATATCGAGATTATTCTTTAGCAGTTATAGGGTCCTTTGAGATTACCTTTCTTAAACATCAGTGTATTTATTGATCTTTGCCATTTATCTGAAATTCTATTAAATCTTACAGTTTCTTTAATAAGCGTTTGGTGTTGTTTAGCCAATCTGCTGTCTATGTATTTAAACATTTCATTTACTATTTGGTCTTTACCTAAAGATTTTTTGTTTTTTAATTTTTGTAATGCCTCTTTCACTTCTTCTTCTGTTATTATTGTTCCTTAGTTTAATGCTATGGTTGATGTTACTTGTAGAATGTTATTTAGGCCGTTTTGGATTGATTTGTTAAATAAGTAAACCACGTTTCCTTTTTAATATGCTTGTATTTAATCAATTCCTTCATTTCACTTCTCTGTTGTCTTATAGATCTTCATATTTGTCTTTTTTGCCCGTGGAAATCTGACTCTAATAATGTTGTAAATTTCTCGCAGTACTCCGTCTTTGTTTTCCTTACCAACTCGTGAGTTCAATTTCTTATCCTTTTATATTATCATTATTTTTAGATGACAAATATTTGATATAGGCATTTTGCTTCTGACAGATTTTTGCTTAATTCAGCTACTTTCCACATTACCTTTATTGGTTATTGGATTTGTTATTATTTTTTCTCATGATAAAGTATTTGTCTTGTAAACTTTCAACCTTTAATTTTGTTTTCAGCTCCTTCTTTGATTATATATCAGGATATTTTATTTTCATCTCTAATTTACAAAGCAATAAATAGTTATTGTTTCTTACATTAGGTGATCTCAGTTCTTATATCTACTACTTGTGGGTATACTTTTTATTTGTTGATACTTAATCTATTATGAATCTGTGAATGGCTTGTTTTATTTTCGGTAGCGCACAATTCTTGAGAGGTAGTTTTATTTGAAGTGGTATTTCTAAAGAATTATGGACTTTACTTTTTGTCTAGACTGCGACAAAAGGCTTAATTATAAACTTTAGATGTTTAGCAAATACAATAGCGTTGTTCTTGTTGTTTACTACTCAGATTATTTTTCTATCTATCACTGGTAATGTTTTATTTTCCGGGTGACCTTTCATAACAAGTAGTCAGGAATCTCCATGATACGGTGACATTTTTGAGAGTGGCTTTTAATATCTAACAAAAATTGTTTAAATTTCTGGGTTATCTTGTTAAATTTTTTTTGCAATTTTGTGTAAGCAATTTTCTCCTCAACTTTTACTAGACATACTTTTATAATTTACAGAAAGCGTTTTATACGGCTTCTGTTATTTTTATTAATAATTTTTATCAGACCGTAATATACTGCTAAAATAATTAATTTTGAGTAATCACTTTAATATTGTACTAATTTACGATTGAGTTTATGTTTGTGCCTATGAGCTGGATTGTATTGAAGAAGACAATAAAATAATTTTGTATTAGAAACATTTGCTTAAACGTTAACATAATCTAGATTTTTTTTAAGTATTTCTCGCGCATATTGTTAATAACAGTAAACAGACTTATTGGTGTACTTATATATTGCTAGTATACTCTAGATTGTGGCGATTAGTTGCTTCTGGTTTAAAAGTACAACACGCAGATTGAATTATTGTTATTAATATTTTATTAACTTTTTGATACAGTACCGATAGTTTTTTTTTGTAATTGTAGAACGGTAGAATTGTCCAACGGAATTAGAAAAATAAAAAATTTAAAGCTTATAAGAACATGAAAAATACTTGATGGAGCATAAACAAAGATTTTCACAATGAACTACACGTATAACGAAAATAACTATTAGAGCAAATAAAAAGCAAGGAACAAGGGACTTAAAGCAACGGTTAAATACAATAAACTAACCGTGAACGGAAAAGACTGCTCCGTTAAAAATTCTAGAAAATGGATCAAGGTAACACAGAATGCACAGAAAAACACAAACGAAGGCAAAAAGAGAAGAAGAGCAACGAGAAAAGTAAACTAAAGAACATCACCTAAAGAAGACGGGCTAAGAGATAAACAGTAAAAGATAAGCTCCCCACTTAAGAGAAGGAGAAATGGCAAAATAGCAATGGACACGCACACAAATACAACAAATAAGATAAACGAAATAAAAAGCCATAAAATATATTATATTGGATGTTGAAATGTTAAAATCATGTACGAAACTAGCAAGACTGATAAGATAGTTATAGAAATGTTAAGATATACCGTAAAGATTCTAGGACTAAGCGAAACTAGATGGAAGAAAAACGGAAAAACAACGCTAACAAACAGACTCATGTTATTGTACTTTGGCCTAAACAATCTAAACTAATAGGGAAAAGGGTAGCAGTAATAATTAATAAAACAACTAAAAATAGCCTAATGGAATGGAAAGGCACATCGGAAAGAATAATATGGGCAAGATTTAGAGGCAAAATCAGAAACTCGCTTATTATAAACGTGTACAGCTCTGCAAACAATCACAAGCTAAATGGGAGAAGATTCAAAGTAATTACCCTAGGAATATAAAAATCCTAATAAGAGGGCCGAATGCCAAGCTGGGGATTAGGGATAATAAACAAAAATGACAACAAGCTTATCGAATTCTGTAAGATAAACGGATTGGTAGCTGACGGCGCTCTATTCAAACACAAGGATATCTACAAGGCAATATGGACAATGTAAAAACTAAGTTGATCATATAATGATCGAACAAAAATGAAAAAGCGCACTACAAAATGCAAAAACGATGAAAGATGCTAACATGGCGTTCAAACCACTACTTCGTCAGAGCAAAGATAAATAAGCTGAATAGATAATAACCTTATTTTATTAAGATCCAAATATAACCTTAAGATACTAAAAGTCGTAAAAGGAAACAAGAAATTCTAGGAGAAACTGAGAGAAAATACAAAAAGGATTGACTTGACAGCTGAGAATCTATGACCAAATTATAAAAAAACAATTTAAAAAACCGCTTTAAACAATCTTGAATATAAAATAAGAATAAATAAACCAAGGATAAATCCAGAAGCAATAAAAGCAATCGAAGAAAGACGAGAAATAAGAATTAAACTAATAAACATGAGAAACGAAGAAAAAAGAAGGAACGTGAAAGAAATTACAGAGACAAAAATAAAGATGTGAAAAGAAATGCAAGACAAGATAAACAACCATACATAGAAAATTTATCAAAAAAAGCAGAAATAGCAGCACACAATAAAGATATGGAAACCCTATACACTATAGCAAAGCAGATCAATAGAACAAGAAACACGCCATTAACTAATTAATACACATGACAGGCAAAGAAATGATGGAAAAATGTACAAGGTAGTCACCGAGATCTACAAAGCAATCAAAAATACGCAGGAAGTGAGCAGCAATATGATAATCCAACAACTAGATATAAACGAAAAGAAGTTCAATAAAATAATATTTCTCGTTTGACTTTCAACGAGTAAGGTTGTGTTTGCTGGTGAGAGTTACGGACTTTATTGAAAGTGCTGCAATGCAGGTATGCAAAAATTTTATACGCCATCGTCCCAAGTTTATAAGAAACCTGAAAGTGCAACCACTAAAGTCGCTGAACCCCAAAATGCTTACTTAATCGAAACCAGCGAAAAAGATGAAGGAAGCAGAAATAAGTATTCCTGGCAAGTCGTACATAGCAACGAAAGAAAACGCATCTCCAGGCGAACACCTGGAGAAAATGCCGCTACAAATAACCAAACAAATATATTTACACCTCTCAGCCACCTAGAAGCAAATAATACTCCCCAAACAAACACTAACAGTATGCAACAGTCAAGTACACCTCCAACAATAACACCACCTAAACCACCTCCTATTTTTGTCCATGGAGTGACTAATCTTGACCAAATGCTAAGAACTCTAGCTGATATAACAGAAGAGGAACATTTAATCACTAAATGTTTATCCAACAACGTTGTAAAAATTACCGTAAAAACATCTGATTTACACAAAAAACTTGTTAAATTCATGCAAAATCAGAATATTATTCATCATACATACCAACTGAAGGAAGGAAAGCCATATAGGGTTATAATCAACCATTTGCATCGTACAACTTTAGTTTAGATTTCTTGTCAGAAACATAATTAACATTAGACAAAGAACTACGAAAACTCCACTTCCAATGTTTTTTGTGGATTTAGAGCTGGCTAGAGATAACAAAGAGATCTACAACCTAAAATATCTTCAAAATAAAGTCATCGCGGTAGAGCCTCCGAGAAAAAGCACTGAATTAGTACAATGCACACGATGTCAGCAGTACAACCACACTAAAAGCTACTGTAATCGGCCATACGTCTGTGTAAAGTACGGCGGAGCACATGACACAAAAACTTGCAAGAAAACCCCAAATACCCCAGCAAAATGTATCTTATGCGATGGCGCATATCCAGCCAACTATAAAGGGTGTCAAGTATACCGCGAGCTACAAAATAAATATCGTTTGGGACAAGGTCAATCACGCAAACGCATAACTTACTACAGACAATTCAGTAACCAAACTACCTACGCGCAAGTGACTAAAAACAATGAAGAACCACCTCAAAACAATTCAGATATAACACTTTCCCACTTTTTGGAAGAATTTAAAGGAATGTTTACACAACTACTTAACCAAAACAACATGATACTTAATATGTTGTCAACTGTCATTAGGAGATTAGTCCATAATGGCTAAGTTCTTAATAATAGCTCTATGGAAAGCCAATGGGCTCCAGTCAAAAAATCTGAAATCGAATTATTTTAAAAACTACATAACATAGATGTATTGCTGGTATCAGAAACTCACTTCACTGAAAGATCATATATGAGAATACCTAATTATAATCTATATCACACCCAGCATCCGGATGGGACCGCACACAGTGGATCAGCCATCATTGCCCGCGAATCTATAGCCCATCATGAATTACCAAAGTGCGACAGAGATTTTCTGCAGGCAACAACAATCCAATTAACTATGCAAGACATACCGACAATAATATCAGCCGTCCTCCAAGACACAACATCACCAAGGACCACATTCAACCGTTCTTTGAATCCCTAGGTCAACGCTTTATTGTTGGCGGGGATTTCAATGCCAAACACACTAACTGGGGATCACGATTAACAACTACGAAACTTATTACCGAAAAACGGGATCTTGCTTTATCCACGTTCGAGTCAACTTATTGGCCCACATACTTGAATAAAGTACCTGATCTTCTAGATTTCTACATACTAAATGTAATTTCGATCAAATTCACGGAGGTTAGACCTAACTTCGATCTGAACTCGGACCACACACCTGTCATCGCCACCATCAGCACATCAGTAATAAAAAAGAAAAGTAAGCCAACATTACATAATAAGAACACTGATTGGGATCTATTCAAGGAATTGATTGATCATAAAATATCTCAGTACTCGGTGCATATAGAAACAGAATTTGATATAGAGGAAGTGACAAACTTTCTCATCACTACTGTCCAAGAAGCGGCTTGGTCTGCTACTCCCACATATAAACTAGAAGAACGGCAGACGCAAAATATCCCCATGGAAATAATGGAACTGGTTAAAGAAAAAGAAAAGCACGAGGCAGATGTCAAAGAAGTCGACATCCCGTTGATAAAAATACCTATAACAGGCGTATGACCAAACTAAAGACCAAGTTACGAGAGTTCAAAAACAACACTTTCACAGCCTATGTGGAGAACCTAAGCACCAAAAACGATACAATCTGGAGAGCAAAAAAAGGTTTTAAACGTCCTACCCCTACCATACCATCACTTCGTAAGCCTGATGGTACCTGGACCAGGTGTGACCAAGAAAAGGCGGCAGAATTTGCGGAATATCTTGCACAAGTCTTACAACCCCACAATAATGATCCAAACCTAGAAGTAGAAGATTTCCTAGATGCTCCCCTTCAGCTGTTTCCACCGATTTTAGCTTTCACTGTACAAGAAGTAGAACATAAAATAAAATATTTAAAAAAGAATAAGTCGCCTGGATTTGATCTAATTACCGGAAAAGTACTATTTGAACTACCCTACTCCGTATTATTGTTAATAAAAACCTTATTTAACTCCATCCTACGTCTGAGCTACTGGCACACCCAATTTAAACATGCACACATCATATCAATACCTAAACCAGGTAAACCGCCAACGGAACTAACTTCTTATCTATCTATAAGCCTTTTACCGGTGATATCAAAACTTCTGAAAAAGCTGATTTTAAAGCGAATAAACGAAGATGACTTGCTAGCGGATCACTTACCTGACCACCAGTTTGGGTTTCGCCGTAATCACTCGACTATTCAGCAGTGTCATCGTTTGACGAATATTATTTATGCAGCCTTTGAAGAAAAAAATTACTGCTCATCTGTCTTTTTAGATGTGAAGGAAGCTTTCGACAAAGTTTTGCATAAGGGCCTCCTATATAAACTCAAGCTTGTGTTTCCGCATAACTACTACGAATTACTAAGATCCTATTTACTACATCGTTCATATCAAGTCAAACATGGCGAAGAACTATCAGAGATATTTCCTTTCTCCGCAGGCGTCCCTCAAGGTAGCGTTTTAGATCCGCTCCTATATCTAATCTACACTGCTGATCTGCCTACAGCCCCGGATGTTGAAGTAGGAACATTTGCGGACGGCACAGCAATTCTGACGACACTTAAAGATCCAGCTTTGGCGTCTCAGCAGCTACAGAACTATTTAAACCTCCTGCAGGATTGGCTGAACCAATGGCGAATTAAAGTTAATGAAAGCAAATCTGCTCACGTAACTTTCTCATTAAGAAGACAACAGTGTCCTCCTGTTTATATTAACACTGTCGAAATACTACACGCTACCGAAACTCGTTACCTAGGATTACATCTAGACAGAAAGCTAACTTGGAAATCGCACATTACAAAGAAAAGGAAACAAATGGACCTCAAATTTAAACAAATGGCTTGGCTAATCGGCAAAAAATCTTCACTTTCCCTCGATAAGAAACGACTTCTCTATAATGTAATAATTAAGCCCGTATGGACTTACGGACTGGAACTATGGGAATGCTCTAGCATGTCCAACTTAAACATTATACAGAGATTCCAATCTAAGGCTCTTAGACAGATCGCAGGTGCCCCATGGTATGTCACCAACCTAACTCTACATACGGACTTAGATACACCAACTGCAAAAGAGAAAATTCATCAACGTGCAGTGAAACACCATGCCCGTCTTCTAGTACATCCAAACCCATCAGTCGAACCTTTACTGGAAGAACCAGCCTTCAAAAGACTCAATAAGAAATGGCCTTGTGACCTACTCAACCAATAACGTCTCCGGGGTCAATAGGTTAAATCAATCAAGCCTCTTGGCAGCAAATCAGCTCATAGAACCAATTTGTCTTATATTTAGTATAAATATGTACATAGTTCTGATCGCTGATGTATTTTTTCTAATAAAAAAAATAAATAAATAAAAAGTCTTTATAAACAAACGCCTTAGACATATATAATGGTGAATTAGGTAGGAATCTGGGAAGAAAATATCAACAACGAACCTAACCAACGATGCGCAGGCCTAGCAACCCTGCCATTCATTCTGCTTTAGAAACGCCTTGGGCGCTCTTCGTTTCTTAGGAGTTACAGAAAGAAGAAGAGGAAGAACATTTGAAAGTTTTATATTTGTTATTATTGTTGATAGTAATGTTGATTATACCGAGGTAGAGTATAAGACATCGTATTTCATATTTTTATTTACTTTGTCGAGCGCTGTTCATCAGTTTTCTTCTGCTTCAGATTCTAATTGCGATATTTAAAATATGAAATGATGAGACCTTTTTATGCCCAATAAGGTGCTAAGCATGGTTTGAACGCTTACAGCAAAAAGTTTCCACCTCTTTGTTTGCTGTATAACGAAATCCCGGGCGAAGCTTTATCGCATGTTAAAACTTTTTGTGGTGTTTTCCACTTTTTCGGCTTAAAGTTTACCAGACTTTAAACGCCTAAAATAAACGCATTTAAACTTTACACTTTGCTGCGCGACTTAATTATAAGGATCTTGGATACTTTGATACTTGAATGTATATTGAATAATTCTCAGAAAGCTAAATCAATTCAATGTATAGTGGTATGAGAAAGTATTCCACCACTTCAAAAATTAAACAAAATTGAATATATAGTACGCGATGGGCCACAAATCACGTTACTATTTAAACAACGAATAGTTTTATACTTATTTAACAGTCCTATTAATAATTTTCTACTATAAACTACGTTGTTGGGGGCCTATTTTTCTAAAATTTAAAAATTATATTTCAGGAAATAGTCTTCATTTTTTTTTTCAAGAGCGCTGAGACTCTTGGTAACATTTTGCAACACATTAGCCAGTGTGTTCTTGTCTAGGTCCTAAACTTATGAGCAAGTGTTCTTGAACTATGGGATACTGCGGGATTTATTGACATAAACACGATTTTTACATAATCCCACAGGTAGAAAACAAGAGCCGTCAAATAATTCTAAATCTGTATTGTTTCTCCAATGTTTCTTAAAAGCTGCATGGGTTTTTTGATGTATGAATAGTTACAACTATAAGTTAAATGTTCTTTAATTGCTTGTAACCTTTTAAATTTGGGTCATTCCTGTCATCCATTTATAGTAGGCTTTAGACACTGTACTTTTTTGCAATACCGTTGCCTTCTCTTCTTTCTATATGTCCTAGCCATCTTGAACGTTGCTTCTTTATAAACGGTGTGATTGTAGGTTTACCATACTCCAACCTCAATTCCTCCTTAGTTCTTCTTTTTCATATATCACCTTTTTCCCCTCCGTATATATTTTTTCACAGGTCTTTATTTTTTTTATTTATTTTACGCTCATAACCCATGTATAACATTTGTAAGTTATTGTTGATCATAAAACTGTCTTATATATTCTCAGTTTTGCTTTTTGAGATATAAATTTGGACCTCAAGAGTTTATTCAGCCCACCTTCACAACGATTTCCTTTTACTATTCTTGCTGTTAGTTCTTCTATGCTTTTACTATTCTGTAGTATCCCTAAATAGACTCTTTACTTCCTCATTTTTATCTTTTTCCCGTTTTCTAGTTCTATTTGTTTTTCCCTCTGTGTTTGATTTTTCCTCATTTATTCCTAGGCCCATGCCTCTTGCTTTTATTTTTAATTCGTTTGTTACTCTCAGCTCTTTCTTTGTTGTTATCAAAATAGTAATATCATCAGCATACGCTAGACATTAATGGCTCTTGTTTATTATCGTTGCAGTGCAATCTATTCCGCTTCCTGCGATTACTTTCTCCGAGATTATATTAAAAAGTATTGCAGCTAATGAATCACCTTGTCCTAATCCTGTTAAAGTTTTAAATGGTTTAGACATTAAATTATTGACTTTTACTTTATCTGTCGAGTTCTCTAACATCATTTTTACCAATCCTATTATTTTGTTTGCTATTCCCAGCTCTTTCATCGCTTGACAGTTTTGCTCTTAGAAAATCTACAAAAAAACGTCAAACGCGTCAATATTATATTCGTCACTTTATGTTAGTATTTTTCGATCAATCCCTAAACGATTTTTTCTAATGCCATTTCGATATTTTTCTATATGCTTTTCTGGGTACTCCTGTTGTCCATTGTGTATTACTGTAGCTAATCTTTTACAGACGCTGCCTAATAACCTTTTTAACATTCTGTCTTATCTCCCCTTTATGCAATGGTATAATTATGACTTCGTTCCGTGTTTTCGGATTTTTTATCAGTTATCTGTCGTTACACTATTCTCTCCGGAGATTTTGCTTTTATTTGTGAAATGATCTCTTCTATTTCTCGATTCGTTGGTGCTGACACTCCTACTTTATCTTTGTTCTTACAGTTTGTTTCTTTTTTTGTCCACTTTATTTATGACGTGTTTTGGATATAAAATGTTTGTGAAATACTCTCACCATATTTTAACTGCCCTGTCTTATCCTGTACTAAATTTTTTTTTGACTTTTATAGAACACTAATCTCGATAATCTTCTTTCTCTTATATTTTTCACCACTTAGTAAAAGTTTCTAACATTTTTACTTTAATGTTTTCCCAATTTCGTAACTTTTTCTCTTTATCTTTCTGTACATACTTTTCTAATCTGATGTTTGTACATTCCTACATCTTCCGGTCTGCTAGTTTGTAATATTTTTAATCTCTCTTTTTGTGTTTTACTTCTACTTTCCTTATATTCATTATCGAACCAGCTTCTTTCCTACAGTTTCTTCTACTACCGTCTTAATACTGTCTTCCATATTTTTTTACTGATCATTTATTAATTCTTCTTGTTTAATTGCTTGTATGGTTTCTTTAATCTTCTTTTAGTATTTCTGTTTTGTCTTCTCTTGCAATATTTTTACATTGAAAGCTGTTGGCATCGACCGTACATCTTTCTTATTTTTTATTGTACATAAATTTATGTTTATCCTCGCCAATATGTAGTTTAAACCTATCTTTACCACTCTATATGATCTTACATCATATATAAATTTTCTTCAATTGTTACGTAAAATATATTTTTCTCTTCTTCTTTTTCTTCTTTCAGTGCATGTATATTGAAAATATTGATATTTCTACCTTCCATTTTCACTTGCAGATGGTACATTTTTTCATTGATGAGGTAAATTTCGTTACCATATGTTTAATTTATTTTGCTACTAGAAAAGCTGTTCTAAATATCTTTCCTTCGTTTCCACTGTTAAGTCCTGTTTTTTCTTTGTTTATTTTACAGCTTGTATAAGTTGCTTTTTTTCTACTCAATTTTCAATCTTTTCTATTTGCTGTTATTTTCCGAAAAGCAATTGTTACCTTTCTTCTAGCTCTTTCTCAGTTGTACTTTTGGATTTGCCTTTACTTTATCATTTGATCATCGTTAATATAGATTTTCTTCTCCTTATTATGTCTGAACTTCTTCCTATTTTTCATCACTTTCACCTTATATTCTATTTTCTTCAGTTTAACCAAGCATGTTTTTGACCCATTTTAAATATTTAATTTATACCTCAATTTCTATGTTTATTTTCAGGTTTAATACAACCACATTCTGTAAATATTCTACTTTTGTGTTTAATTCTATTAGTGTCTATTTGCTCATTAAACAATTTTTTTCTAATACTTCGATGTCCTCTTAATCTTTTGATGTTATTTTCTTATCAACTGCATCTCTGCTGTCCCTTTTCCATCTTTTCTAATAATATTCGATTTTTCATGACTATTCTGTTCCTTTTTTACTGGTGTGCTTAGCGTTTTATTACTTCTACAGAATGTTTCATCTTCAGATTCCGATTATTTTCTTTTTTAGCTTATCTGTAGAAATATCTTTAGATTCCACTCTGCCTTTTTATTCTTAATACTTCCCTGCCTGCTTGCTGGGTTGCCTGTAGATTAGGCGTGTGCTATGTAAAACACAAACCCGGATAAATTCGTGGAGGTTTATCTTCTTCTCTGCGAACGTAAAATATTGTGAATATTTATACTTAAAAATCATTTACCTATCTAGAGAATCCATCTGGTTATTCTTTATTATTATATAGTGATTATGTTTATTTTTGTTTTTTTACTGCTAACAGCTTTCCCATAATTTTAAGTTTTGCTTCGTAGCATTTATCTCATATGTATTTACATTAACAACATTTTATTTATTCGCAAAACTATTAAGTTAAAAATGGGCTTCATTATCTTTCAGCAGTTTGTGAATAAATCCGTTATCAGCCTTGGTTACTTTTTTTTAATTTGAATTGCATGGTGCAGTCTTCATTGGTAGTCTACCGGTTTTATCTGTAGGACCCATGGAACCATATAGGAATGCGTGAAAAACCTTTTGTAACCCTCGTAATTGCATTTTTCAAATTCCAATTCCTTGTTGATTGATTTCCTCTACTAGTTCTCTATTTTGTAAAGTGCGCACGGTACGTGGTTTTTTGCTTTATATCAAGCCATCTACAAACCCCTGCAACCAGAAATGATTAGTTTTAGTAAAACAGTTTTGACGGTAAATTCCTTATTTGAAGATAGGGTATATAAGTGTGTTCTGTGAGAACGACGGATTCCTGATTTGCAAACTAGAGTTCAATCACTTTACTCTTTCGTTTAAGGTGAATTTTTTCATCATTAATTTTTTCCATCGCATATCACATTCCTTAAATCTAAACTCGTGGTAATATTTGGTATTTTCAAGTTTATAATTTGTCTTTATAACTTTTCTTAGAAATGCTGTTATATCAAAATTGAATTAGACATTCGATTAATTCCAGTCTGATCAAGATTTTTGGATACAAAATTTGCTACCCTTTGCTGCAGCTTTTGTGTGGATTTGAGGTCTAAGGACTGCGCTGGTAAGTTGATTTTTTTAATTTTGTTGTGGGTAGTTTAAGGTTGCCTTAGTTTTGCCCAACGACAAGGTGTATTATCATCCTGGAAAATAAAATATTCATGTTGATTCAAGTGCTTAACTTTAGAAAATGTTACTTCAATGTACTAGATACGATATGTAGCCAACAGTTGGTTGTTTAATTGCACTGAGTACACATTTTGGTAAATATTCTCTTCTAACCACTTTTCTAACATATTATTCATGACTAAATATAACTTTTGTTATTTTTCTGTTGTCTTATTTTTACATTCCTTACCCCACTTCAAACCAAAATGTCTGTTTTTCAGAGACAAGTGGCTTTTTCCTTTATTTACATCTTCTTACCAGATACAACTATACTAACTATAGTAGCTTTAATAATTTAGCCAATTAAATGAAATTCAGACTTCCGGAGGTCAGATTTATCTTTATTTAGGTAGCATTAACTAAAATTGGATTTTTTTGTTCTCCTGTTAAGCGGTTTTGTCAACAACTTTTTAAGGAGAATTTGAGTAAAACTACTAATATGACAATACCTACCAAATAATTAAGGAAATTAAAACAAATATTGGAAAATAGTGTATTGCAAAGAAAACAACACTCTACATCGTTAAAACAGATATTTACCCTTATACGTAAATGTGTTGTAATAAAGGGGCTAAACAACAGTGTACAGATCTTTTAAACAACATTTTCTTAACTTTTGATTAATTGACGTTTAGTTCTGCTGCAGATTATATATATTTTTTGCAATTTCACTCTTTATTCTTTCCTATCTACAACGTTTTTGGTCTAGAGAGAGCAATGCTCCGAACATAAATTTTAATAATTGTTTTTTATTGCCAATCTTGGCTTTTCCTATTCCTTGCTTTTTCTAACTGTTTAAATATACCGCTTAAGCGTTTAAACTTTGGTATTGGTTGAGAACGTTTTTTTCTGTTTGAATATTAATGTTTCCAGGATTTTTGAGGCAGACCATAATGTTTGCTTTTAGTACTCATTTTTAATATATATTTAACAATCTTCTTTGCAGGCTACGTATAATGTTCCAATGATTTCTCTATGGTGCAGTCTATTTTGATTTTCTTTCGTAGTTTTCTTAAAATATTCTGACTAACGTTATCATAGATCTTCAGTAAGTCTACAGGAGCAGTGTATAGGTTCTTGTCTACTTCTTTATCTGTTCAACAACTTCTAGTTTTTTGTATAATTATCCAACATATCTTTTATTAGAGCGTTACCTTCTTTTGATATAATATCAATGTTCTTAGTACACATTTCCCAGTAGCTTCTCAATAAGTTGAGAATATTTTCTCTGTTAAAATTTTCTTCAATATCTGTAATTCTTTAACGTTCTTATTTGTTAAATTTTATAATCTCCTAAACTAATTTTTCTTTTTCTTTTTGTATTTTCCACGCTTGCCAATATAAGGCTGATGTATGTTTCACAAATCCATGTTTCTTTTTTGAGTTATAGTTTCAAGCTCTTCAAAATCTTCTCCGCAGTCATTGCATTCTTGTGAATTTTTTCATTCCGGATTTTTATTTGACTCTTTTGTTACTATATTATGCAAATTTTGTTTTATTTTTTTGTCATATCGTATTCTAGTTTCTTTCTTTAGTTAAAAACTGCCTATTTTGGCTTTCTAAAGTAAGCCTTACAGAATCTATTTTTATGTTTAAGTTATATTTTGTCATTACATCACTGTATATATTTACTATTGTGTTATTGTAAAAGAAATTTTGTTTTTGCAGATTTTATTTATTGTTGTTCCTACAGATATCGAACAAAACAGCTGAACGTTATTAACTACCTTATGCCAATAGCCAGGAAACTCATCGATCGCGGCTTTGTAGAATATTATCGTCGATTCTTATCCACTAATGGAGCCCCGCTCAAACAATTTTTTCTGGGCGATCCGAGCAATGCGTGTTTTATATTGTCGCGCAGAAATGTAATGAGGGTGCAGTTCTTGTTGTCGACAAAGCTGTGGGTGTTTAATCTTTCACAATTTTGAGTTTGGCGTTACTATAAAGGCACCATTTTGCATAAGCCGTCTTGACAAAATCGATTAGATGTGTGATAATAAAACGTTAATTGACGGAACCTGAGTACCCATTGGTTTAATTTTAATACATAACCTAACATGGGGGTGTGCTTGTGCACATTGCTACAATGCACTGTAAGGCTGTTTGGAATTCCATGTCAGTTAGATATAGATTCGTTTGGCTAGCTTTTAGGGCTAATAGTAGGAAAAAAACTATGGATGCAAGGCAACAGAACCAACGTTGTGTACTATGTTCCTGATCAGTACTTTTACTAAAAAACACCTCTGAATAGGAGATTTAACAAATAGTTGTAGTTTTTTAGTTCATAGTTAAATATTAAGCTCTTTTTCCATGCAAAAGTTCACTAATCTTTTTTATTTATAATTCCTACTACGTATTCTTTTTTAACGTTTCAGTCTCTAGTATTATTAGATCGTCGCTTACTTTCTCATTTCCATTACTTCGTAAGCTTCGTCTACCTGTTTATTTTTGTATCCAGTTGTTTGCACATAGATTTTCATAATGACTAAATCATTTTTATATGGTTGGAGTTTGATAATAGTGATTCTGTTATTATTAATCTTTCTCCCCATATCTGAGATTATATAGTTTCAGTTCCTGTTGCTCTTTTTGATATCCCTAGCAGATGATCTTAAAAGTGTCATTCTGCTACTCACTTCATTATTTCTATTTTCGACTTTGTTACACACTTTTGATGTCATAGTGTTTAAAATTGCATTTTTACTGACTTTGCTTTTTTATATGACCTTGATCTTTGTCTCCTTATTGATTGCTAGTATTCCTGTCTAAATCAATCAGATTTTTAATTGAGGCACTGTTTTGATTCCGCAAAAAATGCTAATTTATAATTTATCAGTTTAAAAAATTTAATAAGTCTTTCCGTCTTTCCACATTACAGTGAGGCAACCAATTGTCAATTTTTTAAACGTCGACGTATTTAAAATACTACTCCAAGCTAGCTCCCAATTACCTTTGCGTAACTTGCAGATCAGTTTTCCAGTATGGAATTTGGTATTCTATTTTTGACAACTTTTTGTGCGTATGTTTAGTGAGGTTTTTATAATAGGGCAAATTTATATATAGATACTGTGATCTCAATAGTCCATATCACTTCTTTTGTCTTTAAGGTTAGGACTTTAGTTAGTTTTCAATACCCTGAATTTTCTTGTTTTATTTAGCTGCCCTATTTATGTATTTACTGTTTTGGGTTGTAGACGATTTGCTGTTCTTTTAGGCAGAATTGATTAGAATATTAGATTTTTATTAACTTCGCCACAGGTTTATTTGTCATCCACTTATTTTCAAAAATTAAATTAAAAATAATCTCCTGGCTAATCCATTACTACCTGTGCAATATATTTTTAATTTTAGGACCGATTAAGTTAATGTGCTAATTAAATAGCATATTCTCTTTATATGTATATTTACCTTTTTTATTTTTTCCCATTTGAAACTTAGGTTTACTAAGCCTTACTATCATCCCACATATACCGTTATCCTACAACATGACGTTCTTTGGATCTATGTAACTAATGCCATTTCTCTGTGATATACTAGAAGTCTTTTTCATATCTAATTTTTATATATATTTTTTATTTGTTATAGCTGAGACAATATGCAATGCACAGCTTTGTTATACATAATATATCTAACTACAACTAACTTATAATCTATGAAGGACTAAGTTACGTGTTACACCTCTGTCTTTAAATTATATTCAAAGGTTTTAGATTTTTGATTAAACTAAATCCTGTGGCATTTTTGTTTAAAGTGTGTGTATGTCTTTTTGACCTAGTTTTAGTTTGGTACTACTTGCACATAATACTAGGTTCTGAAAGATCTTCCGAGTTATTTTATTGTTAAAATCGGTTATTAATGGTACACCTGTGAATTGTGAATTGGGATATTATTCTGCATATTTTGCAGTTTATCCATTGTTGTCTTCGACGTATTGCACCAAATAGGGCGAGCGTAGGTGAGTATTGACCGAAGAATTTATTTGTAAATCAGAACTGAACCTTCGGTTTTGAGATGGGAGTTACGGTTCATTAAAGGGTATAACATACACAATCGGGCGTGACATTCGTTGAGTTTATGGGTAATGTAAAACCCCAGTTTAGCCTAGCGTCCAAATAGACTCTTAAATACTTCACAGCTGAGTTCTTACGGTTCCATTTTATCTTATGATTATCTATTTTGATTGTTGAGCTGCGTGCATCTTTTAAGAATGAATAACTCGACTTGGAATTTGACACAATTTATTTTTATTTTCCACTTGCCGAACCGTCCAAGTGTTAGGTTAAGAGTATTGTAGGTGTGTAATTGCGGTTTCGCCACTGAAGTCCAAGTTATAATCGTCGCATCATTGGTACACATGGCAAGTGTTGAGTTATTAACTACAGGTAAGTCGTGTACGTACAGGTTAAATAATGTTAGACCCATTAAGCTCCCTTCGGGTACACCGGCTTTTATGGATTTTCAACTGGAGATTGTTATATTAATCCTAACTCTCTATGTTCTGTTGGACAAAAATGAGAGAGCAACCTTTATTAAGTAGATCGCTATATACAACACGTTCATTTTATAAATTAGTCCCTTGTGCCAGACCCTGTCAAACACTTTCTACAGGTCCAAGAAGATACTGGCAGTATATTTTTTATCTTTGTTTCTTTTATCAATTATTTCGCTTAACCTAAGCAGCTGGTGGGTGGACGAGTGTGATGAACGAAACCCAAATTGATGTGGGGGAAGTATGTCCTTGTCTAGTATTACTTCTCAAATTCTGGAGAGTATTAATTTTTTAAGACGTTTGGTCAAGGATGATAGAAGATTTATGGATCTGCAACTGTCTGGATTATTTTTAGGTTTAGCAGTTTTGCAGATAAGGAGTACAATAGCACTTTTCCATTAAGTCGGATAGTATCCCAGTTGAAGAGAAGCATTACAAATTGTGGTTAACTAGCCGATAGCCTTCTTGGCTAGTTCTTTCAGCATTTCATTTGTTATCAAATTTGGCCCAGCTACCTTACGATTGAGTAAGCGTTGAATGTATGATTTAAGTTCTTAAGTCGTGGAAGGGTCTAATGTTGAATTCTCTTGTAAGCGTACATTTTCGATTGATTTTGTGACTTGGAAATCAAGATGTTTATCATACTCTCCTATGTTAGATGCAAACATCCGCTTAAGATGTGTTGCTATTAGGTTCGCTTTGTCCGTGTCAGAAGAATAAGTAGTATTATTATCTGTCAGAGGATAGATAACGTTCTGTTGCCGTAATAATATTATTTAGTTGCCAACCACATGGTGGGGTCGCGGGGTTGCATTTTTAGGTTGTGAAGTTCTTGTTTGACTGAATGGCAGAACCGGTTATATAAAGTTTTAAAATATGGCAAGCGAAATCTCTGCCAGTTTTTTCTGCATCTATTCTTTAACTTGATCAGCTCAAGTGCGAAGCCAGGAGTGGTCAGGGATTTTTCTGTTTTGCTTTTTTAACGTTATTTTGTATTGCAGACGTATAGTGTTTACAAAGTGGTCTAAATCCCTAGATGATTCGATAGGATTTATCCGTCTTAGCTTTTGATGAAGTGTAGATTAGAATGTTTTCCAACTGATTTTTCCGTAAGCAAGTTTGATGTGAAGAGGGGTTGTTTCAGAAGTCTTGCACATAGAAATAATTATGAAGAGGTAATTGGAGTCTAGTTGTGAGTTTATTGTTTAGAATATTGGATCACAAAGCTTTTTATGTAAGATATTGCTAGAATATCAGGTTGGTGATCAGGTCTATATGGATGGTAGGTGAAATCCGTGGTGGATCAGTATGTTGTGTAATTTGAATCCGTCTGCAAACCCATATAATATTCTGTGAGTTTAGATCCCCCAGTAGAATAGTGGGTTCGTTACTATTAAAGGTGTTTTCCGATGAGTCTTCTTCTTTTTCGGTTGTTTGTATGTATATGCAAATATAAGAGAACCATTGTTTTTCATAATTAGTTTTATGGAAATAATTTGAATATTCTGGAGAGCATCAATATAAAAAGTGCAACACCACCAGATGCAATTAATGCTTCTCTGTCCTTCCGATACACCTCGTAACCAGAAATCAAAATTTTTCTGTACAGATAAAGTGTTCCTCGGTGATACACGCAATATCTATATCATGTCGTGACAGGAATTCTATAAAGATTGAAGGTTAATTTTTTAGGCCATTGGTGTTCTAATTGGTCACTGTTAAGTTAGTAATTAATGGGTCGCTATGTTGATTAATTAGTTATCGGTGTAAGGATTAATGTTGTTAAAAATGGCATAAGTTTGGCAAAGTATGGTATGAGCAGCTCTACTATTTTCATAATTGTGATAGAAATATTGTCAGTTGGTTCTTGCTTCTTATGGGAAGAGTTGATGAGCTTCAGTTCTTGCTTATTGTGTCCTGAGGGTGGCTCGTTTGACGTATTTTGTTGTCTGTGTTTGTTACTTTAGAGTAGTTTATCTGGTGTTCAAATAATGGTGTTAAATGTAGGTTTCTTGCTTATCTTCAGATATTAACTACAGCTTTTGTAGTTGGCCGGATGTTTTTCAAGACAGCTAACGCATTGCGGATCATCACCTGGACATTTAGGGCCAGTGCACTTTACACACCGCTTTTGCAATTTACAGTAATTAGAGCTATGCTCGCACAATTAGCATTTTTTGCACTGGGGTATTTTTTTAGATTTTCTTCTTAACTCGACTTCTATCACGCTATAATCTAGTTTTGTTAATCCAAATATTTTCCTACCTTCAGGAGTATTGTCAAAATTTACAGCACGTAGTGGGATAGGATATGTTACTTTTGTTGTAAAATAGGGCAACTTTCAGTAGGGGAAATTTTTGAACGGTTAATTTATTTTTAATTTCAGTTTCGGTTAGTGAAACAGGAATATTTCGAATTACCACTGAGAGGTTGTTGGCTTCCGGGTCTTTGAAAGTATGATAACCTAGTTTTGTCTCATTGTAGTGTTTAGTCATTGTTCGGTGATCTGAGTTTGTTAAGTTAATACCCAATTAGGTATTTCTTATATCTAAATTTAGAAGTTATATGTTATTCAGCTGGCTTAGAATGGTATACTTCTGCAACTGCTCTTTTTTGTTGCTTACATGTAAAATGATTATGAGACTTGAACTGAGGTTGGTGGTGCGCTCTTGTGGTTAGGAAATTTTTACCAGAATACCAACATAATTTTTATGATTCTAATCATACAATCATTTTAAAATTAATATATTCTATGTAACTATATCTAATACACCAATATACAATGATTTGTAGCAAAACCTATTTACATCAGGCAGTTTATCAAGTTTTGCTCGTGTTTTGTATTAGAAAATTTTTCATACAATGCTTGTGGTATATATATATATATATATATATATATATATATATATATATATATATATATATATATTCTTTAGTATAGTTTACTTTGCTTTTAAAAAAGCTAAGAAAAACAGATCAATAAAAAAAGTTTGCAAATAGAAGTCCAGCATAACTCAAAACTTGAGTTTAGTGCAAACATTTATAAATATGAAATGCAAAAGTTAATATAAAACACCAAGCTGAACTTCATATAGACCAACAGCCGTAATATCGCGACACCCCCATCAAATACTTTGACTGTATCAGAAACACATTGAAAGCCTTCTGTTTTAAAATAAAACAAAAAGCTTAAATACTGCCTTCATCCTTAAAAATGAAAGGAAGTGTCGTTTGCAAGACAGAGTGGCTGTTTTTCGGTGTTTTTTTTTTTTGGCAAGGGAAGTCCTAACGCTGTTCGTTACGCCGGGATGCCAAATAAGTGTCCTGCTCTATTTGATGACGGTCTAAAGATGTGGTCATCTCGCAGCAAAAAATATAAATTGATAGAGTAATTCGGGTGAAATATGTCGTGCTGCGCAGTCGAACTAAAAATTTATTTCATTTTTTATACAGTTTTTAGCTATTAAATCTTAGATGTGATATTGGACACAGATAATTTCTGACTATGGTTAGTTCTAGTTTACAATTTATCTAATAGGTAAAAGCTGCTTTTCATAACATCGCTTCATTGTAATGCAAACAATGAAATTGAAGCATGCTAGTTGTGAAATGGTTTGATAACAACATTTGCATATGACATACATTTGAAGCACTTTCCTAATTCATAATAGTTGAATGGGATTATATAAATTGTTTTGCAAACAAAAATTATGCATTATTGAGGTAATAGAATTTAAACATTATTATTATTTACTTTAGCATTGGTCGTTTCTACTTAGGTTTCTTTAAAAATAAGAAATTTTGGGATGGATTATTGTAAATATACGTAGAGAATCCAATAAATCTCTAGTTTAACACGTAAGCTATTAGTTACATTTTTGACTGCATTGATCAAGAATTTTATTATATATTAAACTATTGAAGTGATTGTTTTTAATTAAATTTTGGCTAGAAAAATGGGACCCCACTACCCTACCAAAGAACCAAAAATGTTAATCGTAAATACTTATTAGACGCGAAACTAGGTGACTCATAACAAAGGTCGTCGGAATATTTAAAAAGAAAAAACTGCATAAGGCATATACAAAAATGGCCCTTAAGTCTACAAAAGAAGTCTTAATAGAGGGAAAATTTATATGTCTAAGAGAAAATAATTATAAATGTTTATTACTCTTATATTTTTTTTATTGGTTACAAACAAATTAACAATCAGAACATAATAAAATAATACAATGTTCTATGAGTTAATGTGCTAACACTTGACGTGGGGGGAATCCATCCAGCGATGTTATCCCGTTTTACTAGAGTTACACTTCTTTAAGATCACTGGGCCATTTCTTTAGTTTTAATCTTCTCGGTGAGGGATCCTAATATAGGTTAGATGCAAGGGTGTTGGTATGGACTTGTAGCTGAGTAAAGTGGGTCTCGCTTTGTTTGGTACGCTCTTCTTCTACCGTTGCGACTTGTAAGTCCGTATGCAAGGTCATGTTGCTGACATACCACGGAGCATTAGCTAGCAGTCTGATGGTTTTAAATTGTATGGTTAAGATAATGCTAACATTGGACTTACAAGAGCAACCCCAGACCTTTTTTTACATAGGTCCATATGAATTTGATTATTTTTTGTAGAGCAGGATCTTGTTTTCGAGGGAAGCCAAGCGACCAGTACATTTTCTTGATTCACAGATCATTCTCTTTTCGCTTCTTCAGTATATGAAGCTTCTAGGCGAGTCGTCGGTCTAAATGAAGACCTAAATAGAGGGCTGTTGTTGCTTGAGGAATGGGTATGTTGTTCAGAAAGTCTGGGGGACAGTCGGTGTGATTTAAAGTGAACGTAACGTGAGTGCTTTTTGTTTCATTGACCTTGATTCTCCATTTGACAAGCCAGGTCTGAAGAAGAGTTAGATGGGTTTGTAGGTTAAAGCATGCTATATTAGGATTGCAATGACTGAAGAGGAGGACTGTCATTTGAGTATGTACCTAAGTGTGTATCATTTGTTGTGGGAACATCTGAGGTATATAGTAGATATAGCAGCGGTCCAAGGATACTGCCTTAAGGCACACTTCAGGTGGTTGGTCGGAGGTCAGAGTATTGTTGGTCATATTTGATTTGGAAACAGCGATCATCCAAGTACGATTTTAGCAAAAGGTGGTATTAATTTGGCAGTACTTCTTTAATTTTATGTAATTGGTCGTCATGCCATACCTCTTCAAATGCCTGTTTAATCTATAAAAACTGCAGAATAGTATGAATTGGCGTCAAAGTCCGCATTGATGATGTTTACAGGTAGATGACATTGCTGAATCGTGGAATGGTACCGCCTAAATCCAAACTGATGGTCTGGTATGCAGTCTTCCAGTATGTCACACAATATCACTTTTGATTATAAGTTTTTCCAATAGCTTAGAAAGTAGTGTCAGCAGACTTATTGGACGGTAAGAGGCAACATCTTCAGCAGGTTTACTAGTTTTTAATATTAGTATAATTTGTGCAAATTTTAACGATGATGGCCAATATTGGCATCTCAATATGGAGTTGAACAGATTTTGTAAAAACGTTATACTGCTTCTGGGCAATTCAATAAGCACCTTGGTCGTAATTAGGTCATACCCAGAAGCTTTGTTATTGTTTAGATGACGAATTTCATCAAGCACCTCAGTATAGGTAAAATTTCTGATGGTCAGCGACATTTGTAATAGCGCCTGAAGGAAGTCTTGGATCTCAACATCGGGTGCAGTAGAATGAGGGGTGAAGACTTGGCCACAGTGCTGGGCGAAGAGATCTGCTTTTTGTCGATCTGTCTTAGCCCAGTCATTATTTGGTAGATAACATCTCGTGGCCTTTTATTAGCTTAAGAAATTTTCCGTCTATGGTCGGGTCGGGACAAGAAAGTTAGGTAGTGTTGAAAGGTTTCTTGTTTGTGCAGTTTGCGTTTATTCTTGAAGGCATTGGTTAGTTTATTACATATCGTTTTATCAGCAGCGTTTCGAGTCCCATACCATTTAGATCTTGCCCTTCTCTTTTACCTGATGAGTTCAAGGATTTAAATGGGGATATTTCCATCCTGTCGTACCGTATTTAAAAGTTTAGGTCTCCAGGCTGCAGATTGGACAGTAGTATTGAAGTGTTCTGTGGCTTCCTCTATATCATAAGGAGTGCGTAGGTTAATGCTGGTTTGGAGATTTTCTTGCAAAGGTCTTCTGTATTCGTCCCAATCGGTTATTTTGTTATATAGGGATGGTTTAGGTTGTCTTTTAATAATTGTAGTACTAATTGTAGCAATAACTGGTGTATGATCGGATAATAGGTCAGTACTACTGACTATATCTGTATAGGTAGAAGAATTACCGTGGGTGATAAAAATGTCCAGTAAATCAGGCACCTTATTTAGATCCGTGGGTCAATACATAAGCTCTCCAGTGGATAGGTAGCCATAGTTTTATTTTTGAACAAGTTCATATAAAGCTCTGCCTCTGGTAGTTATTAGACGAGAACCCCAGTAGGTATGTTTGCATTAGTCACCTCCAGATATAAAATTATTGCCGAGAGCTTGAAGGAATGGCTTAAGGGCGTCTTTGGAAAGTCTATGCCTGGGTGGGCAATAAGCGACAGAGAGATTACTAGTGGATGTGATAATTTGTAAACTTGAATAGTGGTTGCTTGAAGAAACGGTTCATTGTACTTTTCCAATTCATTGTGAGCAAGTAAGGTCCGTTTTCAAATAGTTGTGCTTCCGTGCGCTGTACCATCAGAATGTTCTGTATGATAGCATGTTTAGTGTAGTATTCTTAGAAAAGACCTGCCTGTAATGTATGTTTCGGATTTAAGTAGGATATCTATATTATTTAGCTTTAAAAATGGTACAATTTCATATATTTTTGACAGGATGCCGTTAGCATTCCATAATGATATACGAAGTGAGTTAGCCATTATTTTACAAGTTTGCTTATGACTGTGGACAACGTGGTTATTACCATTTTTACCAGTGTTACTCTTTACCTCTTGAGGATGTAAGCTTTCACTTTTTGCCCTATTTAGCTTCTTAAAAATTCTATTAAGGCTTATTCACTTACAGCAACAGTGTGTTCGTCACTTCATTGCCATCTTTTGGTGGTTATCTTACTTTATTTACTCCTAGCAGGTCTATGTCATTGTGGTTCAAGTCTTGTTTGATATTTTTTTAGTTTTCCGCTTTACTGCAATATTTTGTCGTTTTGTGTATCAGTTCGTCTTAATTTGAACGTATTTCTGTCTTTGTTAATTGTCCTAACACGGAGATCCGATTTGGGTACAGTTTTACATCCCAAATTTTAAATTACTAAAATTATTATACCATTCATGTTGATCATCTCGAAAGAGCCAGCCATATTGTGGCAGTTTTTCAAAAAGTGGTCAATTTAAAAGACATATTTTTCTTCAGTGTTTGCTATAGTTATACCGCTAGTATGTGGTCGTTAGAGCCTCGATAGTAAAAATGAGGTGCAGTGCGGAAAGATAAGCATTTAGATGGCAGAAGATATGTATTATGCGTACCCACCCATTTCCATCCCAATAGTAAATATGAATATTTGTCACCTTGACATGCAACGTAAACACAGATGACCGACTGCTTGAATGTTCAGAAGCGCAATAACTTCTCAGCACGTATTAAGTGTAAAACTACATAAGGAATTCAAGAATGTCTGAAAGCAATAAAAAAGTGTCATTCAAATGAACTTGCAGGCATTCCGAACTACGTAATCTGCTCCGAGAATATTCAGCAATATAGTACTAAAATTACAATTACACAGCTTTTCCAATCAAAAAGCACGGTTAACAAAGTTTTTCTGTGACTTTTACGCACCTTCTTTGGATATGGCAAAGCAGAAGACTTCCAAAGAAATGACCAGACTCTTGTTTCCGAATAGTAGCCGTGAATCCACAACTATTCTTCCGTTATGATATTTTTAAGAAAATATGATACAGTGAAAGTAGTATAAAGCAACTGATTATAATTACAGCACAATGCTCCGTCTACTATAGTAATAGTAGCTTCGGAACGAATTTCATGCCAAGATCTTCAACTCTTTATTCACCTGGTCATTGCAAATGTGATGATTACACACTACATGTACTCATTGGCACCCAACTTGCAACTAATTCGGTTAGTAAAGTCGTCCTTTTTAACGCATGCGCATCACACTCCATTTTTATCAGTTGCCAGGTTATATATTAGTCGTGCAATGGTTTCTCGTTATAGTAACAATGAAGTATTTGTGGTCACTCTCAAGTGCGTGTATTTGAATTCCGAAGATCGAAATTTATTTGTGCTGTACGCTTGATAAGAACTTGAAAAAAATAAATTTAAAGGGTTGTTAAAAGATACAATTGGTTATACAAAGTTTGTCCATGATTCTTACATAATAAAATTAATTATTTAACTGTAGTTATGAGTAACTAATAAAATTAAAGGCCCCTAAGTTAAGATTGAATAAATGGGTATCGTTAACTGGTATGCCCATTCCCCTTACATCATTTTTCCATTTCTGTAGAACTACTTCTAAATGTGTTGAAAAGCAGTGGGGATAGCGTACAGCCTTGTCTTAGACCTTTCGTTGGTATAATGGTTTCGACACTTCTTTTCCATTTTTTATATAAGCTTCATTATCTCTATATATCTCTTTTATGATGTATATAAGTTGTTCATTATATTCATAGCGTATAAAGCTTCCCATAATTTACTTCGAGGTACTGAATCGTACGCTTTTTTCAAATCGATAAATGCTAAATGAGTTTCTTCTCCCACTGCTATTCTTTTCTCTATAAGTTGTTGTAGCACGAAGATGTGGTCAACGTATGATTTACCTCTAGTGAAACCACTCTGCTCGTCACTAATTTTCCCTTCCAAATTTTCCTGTAGTTTGGCCATCAAAACTCTTCGAAATAATCTGTTAGAAGTGCTGTTAATGATTAAACCTCTGTAATTTCCTTGATCTTTCCGAAACACTTTCTTATAAATAGATATAATAAAAGATTCCTTCCACTGAGTTGGTATTTCGTTTTGTTTAAGAGACTTGTTAATCTAGTTATTAAATTATTTCCTCCATATTTAAGTAGTTCTGCCGGGATTTCACCAAGACCAGGAGCTCTTCCATTTTTCATTTTCTTCAGCGCTACATGGACGTCGTTTTCAGTTATTATAATGTCTGATTTAATATTCCTTAAAAATGTTACTTTCATCTAGGTATGCAACTCTGTCTTCCTTTAATAATTTATTATAATGTGTCATCCAAGTAGGTGTATCAATATATATTTGAGTTATATTACTATTGACTGTCTTTAGCGTTTTTAAGGATCGCCAGACTTCTGTAGATTGCGCTCCCCCTAATATGTTATCAATTTCTATGCATTTGTGTTCGAATGTAGCATTGTTATACTTGGAAATTTCTCTCTTTGTTATTCTGTTTAGATGTTTATATTCTTGCAATGCTTCGGCAGTTCATAAAGCTAACCATTTATGGTACGCGTTGTTTTTTATTTGAATATAGTTATCTATTTCTCCATTCCGCCAGAGAGGTTTTCTTCTTCTTTCCTTTTCTATTTCCGAGGCTGTGTGTTTGGTCTTTTAGCATTTTATAGTTTTTACAACAAACGAGGAGCTAGCCCGCTGCAAACCTCCATCCTGGAGGACCAGAGTTTTCTGTCAGGGTTTATTCCCTTAGCCGATAGGTTCCAGTTTTAAGGCGCTGGAAATTCGTCTTTCACAATTTCTCGTTAGCTACAGTCTATTATGACTACAGTTAGGAGGCACGGCGAGAACGTGAAAACAGGATTTGCTGGCAGAGCTGCTAAGAAATAGTGCAGAGGCATTTCTCAATATTTTTTAGAGAATACTTAACCGGCATCAGTATCCCTATTGAGACCATACCATCCATTGTCCCCCCTAGTCGGCAAATACCCATACATTAATATAAAAATGGCTATTTATATAAAAGTAATTAACAGGTGACAAATTACCTTTCCACATAGTTAATAATGCTTCGTTTTACTAAATATTTATAGAATAAGAGTGAAAGTTTATTTGAAAACTAAGTACTAGAGCGGATTACGTAAAATTGTTTACTTTTGAAGTAAATAACTATATTTTTGTTGGCTTGACTGTGATTATCTCTATATACATGAGTAAATCAAATATAAATCCTAATTTCTGTGTGAACCTGAATGAAATTCCCCACATAGATTGCACTATGGTTTTTCTACCTAGTATTACAATGTCGGTGTAAGAAGTACTCTAGCCCATTGTGCAACTGATTCTTCTTCATCCCGTCGTAGCTTTTTATCAGAAGAGTTTGTATTTTTGACGATGTTTTTCTATCTTGGTCGATTCTGAGCCTTATGATTGATTTGTTGAATTGGCTCCTCTATTGCCGTTGGACTTGATCTAACCACCTCTTCGGCGCTTTTCCTTGTGGTCTAGTACCTTCAGTGCATCCTTCCAGCACTAGCTTTTTAAGGGTATTGTCACATCTTGATATGCAACCGTAGTGTTTTAGAACTTGTCTGTACAATATACTAGAAAAACAATAATTTATATTAAGTTTTTGTAGTACAGATATATTTGTCCTCCTCTGAGAGACATCTTGAAAGTGTCCAAGTTGGTAAAGTGGTGGTCACTGGTTCCTGAGCGCGCAACAAAGATTCCGTTTTGTTCGTCCTCAAGCAACATCCCTCACATTAGTGACCTCGACGCGATAGCAAGATAAATTGATGTGAGACGTGGATTGACAATATTTTTTCGCGCTTTATAGTAAAGAAAAAGAGGTAGTAGTCGCAGGGGTTTCGTGCTTCCCGAAACGAGTAACGGAGCCACGGAGACGGTGAACGTCCTGTCTACGAATAGCTCGCGCGTACCGCAGTTTCGACCGAATAAGATCGCCTTCTGGTTCCTGCTGGTGGAGGCACATTTTTTTGTCGGGAGGATCACCAAGGACGAGACGAAATTTAATATCACGATTGCGAATATCGGTGAAAGGTACGTCGATCAAGTAGAGGACGTGATGTTCAAACCGCCAGCTGAAAGGGAGTACGAATTTTTAAAAGCCAAGCTAACGAATGCCATTCCTTGCGAGTGAAACGTCTCTTGGAAAACGAAGAAATGAGAGATCGGAAACTGTAGCAATTTTACCAGGATCTGAGAAAGCTCGAGACATCAGATGATGTCGCGAGCTTTCTCAGATCATATATAGATATAGCGGACGATTTTATCCTCACGCTGTGGAAAAATCGTCTGTCATCAAACATCCAGCGAGTGTTAGCGGCGCCGGCGTCGAACTTGACTGACGTGACGTCTCTTACGGAGACAGCGGATTGCGTGTAAAAGATCTCTCGTGAAACTGGAAGCATAGATCAGGTGCCACAAACTAGTGAGATGTCACCGATCCAGCAGCAGTTAATGGAATGAATGAGTTAAGCAACACGCGATCGCGCTCTGTTATGTGAGGACGTTTTGTGTGGAAAGTACGAGTACTATTCGAACAATAGTGGATGATACGGCTTATCATAAGCTTCTTGCGCAGTATCCTGATTTGATAAACCGCCTGGGTTTGGAAGAAGCAGTGTAAAGCACAATACAGTCCATTACAGTAAAACGACACCCGGCCCTCCTGTCCACGCCAAGCCACGGCGCTTCGCTCCCAATCGGCTGAATGGCCATCGAAGAGTTCCTGGTCGTCCCACTAGACGTCCGAAGACGGATGGAGGCACACCCGTGTAGAGATTATCGTGCGCTAAAAATCCGCACCATTCTCGACAGGTACTCTTCTCCGTATCTTAAAGATTTAGACCACCACCTTCACGGAAAATTTGTAGCTAAACGTTTTCTGTGATCGTTTTTTTATTTCTTGTGTTTCTGCAACGTAGGTAAAGGTAAAGGTTAATATTTCTTAGTACCTCAAATAATTTTACAATTGGTATAGTGGCGTATGTTTTTCTAAATCTATCAACAGGATTCGAGTCTCTATCTTTGGCTGATATTTTTTGTATCACTTGGTTTAAAGTGAAAATATTGTCTAAGCACGATCCACCAGCTACAAAACCGCAATATAAACTGTACTTTCTGCTCTTTGTTTAATTATTCCTATTGATGTTACTGCAATACCAGGATGATTGTGATACTCTGCTTTTTATGTATTGCACTAATGTAACCGAAGTTCTATTCTGTGGGTTTTTTTTTATAAGGCATCTATTAAATCAATGAGCATACTAGTGGCGATTTTTACTAATCCAATAGTATTATCTCCAGGATTTATTTTTTTTGTACTTTTAAATTGTTTTTAATTTGCTTTTCTGTCATTCTTTCTATTGCCTGTATGTATTGTTTGTTTTATTTGACTATAACTATCTTCCACACTGTTTTGTATATCTTCAGTTTATTTGTGTGTAGTAGTCTTAATTTATACAAAAAGTTTATTGACTCGTCGCGTATCAAATTCAAATTATACTTTCTAAACTTTAAAATAGTTTCTCCGTTTTATTTCTTTTGTTTAGTGTAGTTTTCTTTGTTTTTAAGTATATCTTTGCTTCTAAGTAGCACGTGGTCCGTTCCACATTCAAGTTCTCTTAGAGCTTTTACAGAATGTGTTTTTATGTTTGTTTCTTGTCTCTGTATTAAGTAATCTATTACAATTTTAATCTACTTGTTGGCTGATACCATATGCATTTATGCTTATTTTAATGTTGGTAATAACCATTCATTATTTTTAGATTACATCTGTGCTTATTAATCTCTCTCATTATCGTTTACCATGTATTCGCCAAATTTTCCTATTACTGTATCTTGTTCTTTACGTTTTGTCCTCGAATTTAAATCTTCTAAGAGTGCAATTTCTTTTTTATAATTTTTTATGTTATAGAAGTGAAGTTATTTTTGAATTTTGCTCTGTGTGTCTTTTGTGTGTGTCATCTGTAGGAGAATATGTTGCTATTATACAATTGGTGTGCCCAAGTATTTGTAGCCACTGTTATTAATTCTTATTTATTTTTTTCCAGTGTTTAATATTCCTTTTATACTTTTTTGATGTATTACTAGCTACTCCAGCATTTGTTCTTTTTCCTTTGGGTGTTCTGCTATAAATTCATATGTAGCTTGCGTACTCTTCTCTTCCTGTTTACTTTTCTTTGTCTCTGTAATTGTGGCTGTGTCAATTTTGTATTTGGAAAGTTTAAGAGCTTTATATTTTTTGTGTTTATGCCTGGATATTCCATGTATCAATTTTTTTAAATTTTATTTTATGCTTATCTACAATCTACTCTTTAATTGAGAAATAAGTAAATGGTGTGCTATTCTCCCGAATAATTAATGTTATGGTTGTGGAAGCTAGTGGATGAGGTCCTGTGGCCAATTTCTCTGGAGTCTGCGGACAATTGCAGGTGGGTTGACAGCTGATCGATGAGGTTGTTTTCGTGCCCTACGAGCTGGTGGCTGTAGGTGGTGGCGAGTCTCTGGATTTCATATGCAGCAGTTGGGATGTTCAGATCTGTGTGGAGGGTATTGTTCCGAATGTACCAAGGCGCGTTAGTAATCAAGCAGAGAATGTTAAATTGGAACCGCTGTACTATTTTGGTGTGGGAGGCCTTTGTGCAGCCCCAAAGTTGTACCCCATAGGTCCATATGGGTTTTAATATGGTCTTGTATAGAAGGAGTTTGTTTATGAGGGAAAGGAGAGCGGAGCCCCAGCAACCAGTACATTTTCTTGAGTTTTAGGTGGAGTTCTTTTTTTGTCTCTAATATGGGTGCTCCAAGTGACTTTTGCGTCGAGATACAGCCCTAAATATTTTACTTCAGTTTTCAGGGAAAGGGAAAGTTATTTGGGCGGATTTTTAGTATTAATTGATACCCTCCAATGATTGGTCCAGTCCTGTAGTAGGTCCAGATGGTGCTGAAGGCGATCGGTTGCAATCTGCGTTGATTTACTAGCTTCTAGGATAGCCGTGTCGTCCACGAATGTGGCAATCACTGTGTCGTTTGTGGTTGGCAGGTCGGAAGTGTAAAGTACGTAGAGGAGTGGTCCCAGTACACTGCCTTGCGGGACTCCTGATGTAATGTGGTGGTAGTTAGAGACCGTGTTGTTAATTTTGACTTGGAATAGCCGGGCAGAAAGGTATGATTTGAATAGAAAATAGAGCTGGAAAGTAAAGTTTAATTTTATACAACAGCCCCTAGTGCCATACCTTGTCGAACGCCTGCTTTATATCTAAGAATGTAGACGTACAGATCTTTTTGGTTTCAAGACATTCCATTATTTGAGTGATGATTCGATGACCTTGATGTGTCGTCGAGTGGTGCTCACAGAAACCGAATTGATAGGAAAGGTATGATCTGATCGAAGTCAACTGTATCTTTGATTCGTTTAAGTAATAGTCTTTTAAATGTCTTGGATAGAAGAGGAAGGAGACTTATTGATCGATAGGAAGAGGATTGGTGAGATGGTTCTCCAGTAATTATTATAATTTGAGCGAACTTCCATTGCATCGGAAAGTAGATTAAGCATAGTATGGTATTATAGATGGTGGTGATAACTATTATTGCCTTGCGTGGGAGGTGGTGTAATAGTTCTCCTAGTATGGGGTCGTATCCGGGAGATTTTCGTTTATTGGTGTGTATTAGCTCATGACGGACTTCAGCTGGAGAGAATGGTGCGATGGTTGCTGTTATGATTCCCTTAGGAAAGAGGAGTCGTAAATACATCGGCTAGATATGCTCCGAATGTATCTCCCTCCCTTATCAGTTCTGGCCCAGCTATTGTCGGGTCTTTTGACGGGTGGTAGTGCTACTATCGGATGTCTGAGTTTCCTTGTTGCCTTCCATAGAGTTTGGTCGTCTGGGGAATGTTTAGATATGTAATGAGTCATTGCGAACTTCCAGTAAGGCATTGTGCAAGCGGTGGACAAGTCTGTTATAGGAGGTTCTGTCTTGTCGGGTTCGTGTTCGTTGCCACTGTTTTCGAGCTCTGCGTTTTTTAACTATGAGGTCTCAGATATGACGAGGAATGTTATTTGTTTTAGGATTGGTAGAATAGTGATGAAGTACTGAGTAGAGACATCGAGATCCTGACTGTCCTGAATTCGAATAGCCAAGTTGAGGTTTTCATCTAGGCAGTTTGTAAATTGATCCCAGTCTGTATATTTACTGCAGAGTCTTGGAGGCGGTTTTTTAGCGATTATGGTAGTGCTAAGAGTAACGATGACTGGAGAATGATCGGTAGATAAATCTTGATTTGATTCTGCCTTCGTGTAGGTGTGTGCTATAGCGTTTGTGACTGCGTAATCTAGTAAATCGGGGAGTTTATTCGGATCACTGGGCCATAAGTGAGTTCTCCAGTTGAGATGTATCCAAAGTTGTTCTTTTGTATTGTTCGTAAAAGGTTGCGTGCTTTTGGGTTAATTAGTCTCGACCCCCAGGCTGTATTCTTTTCATATTCGTCAGAAGAGATTGAATCTCGTGGAGGACTGTAAACTACTGCTGCTACAACAAGTGGATATGGAAGAATATGGACTTGAATGATTGTGCTTTGAATTTTTTCTGTTAGATAGTGTTGTAATTCATGGTGAGTTATAGTGTTTTTGACAATTACTGCAGCCCCGCCATGGACCGTTCAATCTGAGTGATTGGCATAATAAATACTACAGTAAGGAATTTTTAGAAATGTTTTTGTTGCATGCGTTCTGAGCATTATATCTATATGTTGGAGTTGTAGAAAGGTAGAAATTTCAAAAACATGGTTTTTGATGCCGTTGGCGTTCCAGAGTGCAATGCGTAGTGAAGTTGCCATTATAAAGCTATTTATTTATGACTATAGAGAGCATGTTTAAGATCATCGTATTTTGGCTTAAGAGTTGGGAAAACATTGTTTTGAATTCGAAGAGAAAATTTGAGAACGTGTCATGCATGTTTGTGGGATGGTCAGGATTTGGTGTGTTGGTAGTTCTTCTTGCTCATGTGGGATGAGGGGCTGAAACATTCGGGTGAATTCCTTGGTGTTTGGTAGAGGGACTGGTAAGTAGCGTTGGGAGAGGAGGAAAGTCAGTTGCGGTAAATGTTACTTGATGCGGACGATGATTATTTACTGTTCCTTTGAAGGGTGTGTTTCTGGCTCTTTGAAGGTCCTGCTAGACTGTGCAACTTTTGTAATTGGCTGGGTGGCTGCCGCCACATAATGCGCACTTAGCTGGAGTGGTAGGATCTTTCTTGTAAGTAGATGTTTGATGGACACCACATTTTATGCAAATAAAAGGTTTGTTATAATATGTTTTGGTATGTCCGTAATCCTGACATCTCAGGCATTGAGATATAATATTTTTTATTTGGGGGAGGGGGTTGTGCTTGATTAATACTATTACGTTTCCAATATGTTTAACGTCGAAGAGTTTTTTATTGTTATCACGTGGTTCAAGGTTTACCATAAAAAGTGGGAGAGGCTGCTTAGTTGTTTGGTGTTCGGACTTGATGACCTTGCCTTGCTAACCTCTTGGTTATGACTTCGATCGGGGTAGAATGATGTATGTTTCGGATGGCCACCCTGTATGCTCGATCCTCCTTAAGTTGGTAGGTGTGATGTATTATATTTTCGTCTTTGAGATGTCGCGTTAATTTTCTGTAGGAGTCTGCAGTTAAGGAACTAATTTTAACGGTATCACTGGATGTGGCCTTAGTATAAAATTGCTGTTGTTCAAGCACTTGGGTGAAATTATCTATCTTCTTCTTATAATCGGTTACGCCGTGAATGTAGATTTGTGGAGGTTTTGGGATTTTGGACGAGTGGTGGTCATTAGCGTTAGTGGTTATTTCATGCAAAAGAAGTTCGAATCTGTTTGATGTGGTTAATTGGTAAGTTTGGATGTTACTGGGATTGGGTTGTTGTGAATATCTCTTCCTTTTTTAAGAGTTTGCCATTCATGTTTAGCGTTAGTTGAATTTTCCTGTTTATTATCATTATTTATTTCTTCTATGTTTATATCATTATCGTCATTTATTTGTGTGTATGCATGATAAGTGGGATTGTCTGTATTTACTCTATGAGGAGTCTGTAGATTAAAATTATATTGCATTGCCTGTGGAAATGGTGCTAGATTGGGATTTGGAGTGAATGCAGGAAACATTAATGTTAAAGGTTAGATTTATTTGCTTGTTGGGAAAGGGGTAAACCTTGAGCACCTAGTATATTAAATGTAAATCAGTAATTTTCCGGAACACCGGAGTTATTCATAAGCCGTGAAACATTGGTTGTGTAAAGTTTACATTCGTTTACGAAATTAATTTAATATAATATAATATTGTACTTGCGATTTTTGATACTATTTCAATAATATGTATGAAGGCCTCTGATTACGCTATCTGCGTATGGCACTGCACTTTCCAAGATAACAGAACGCGTCAAGCGTGCGTTTATTCTGAAAGCCAAATGCGGACTCGTATCAAAATTCGAGGTTCTTTTCAGTGTTTGCTTCTTCTGTCAGCGTAATTTCCTTCCAATCTGGCGGACCAGGAACTTTGATTTTAGAGTGTTCTTTCCCTAGGTAGTCTATTTATCTACCAATTTAGAGAACTAACTCTCCTGTTAGGTTCTTCCGCTTTCTTTCTTTAGTCCCCTTTCACCTGTAGTCCTAGGTAGGAGTCTTTGCGTGGTGTATCAGCCAGGCTAACTAAACCCTGGTTTATTTAAAAGGTGTTACTCCCTCCTCACTCTTCATTTATCCTGGCTTGAGACATACAAAGCTCCAATTCTTGTATTAGATTGGCTATGTTTAATTGATATTAATAAAGTAAATAATAACAGTAAATTAAGTAGTCAAAGAAAGATATTAATAATATAAGAGGTAATTCCGAAAGAAACCTTTATTTGGTTACAATGACACGCGTAGATTCAGAACCTTTAATATACATATTAAAACTCTATAACTATACATGAGTATTTGACGTAATTGCCATGCAAATTGGGGAACTTATCGTAACGTCTTAGATAATTTTAAATTTCTTCTACAAAAAAACTCTGTTAACGACGTTGAGTAGGTATATTGGTGGAGCTTTTATATTTGGTGTATCTACCACGCGGTGAGCCTGGGTTCGACTCCCAAGTTAAAAGCAACGGCAAACATCAAAAATACTCCCAGCCGTCTACAAAAACCTCTGGTGGTCGTAAAGCACATTCTCTTTCTTCTAACAGGTTAGACTAGTCACCTGCCCGAGGTACGCCTAATATAAGTCATAGTACTACACGAAATGTGTAGTTAGAAACTAGCTAATAGCCTATACAAAAGTAGCAGGAGAAGAAAAAGATGATGTTTTATCTTAACTTGTATTTTTATTCATTCTTTCTTATAAGGCTAATACTTAAAAGCTATTTAATATATATACAATAGCGGAATTCAATAAGAATTGGAAAATGGAGCTGGCCAGCTTTTTCTGGGTGCTTAAGCGGAATTGATCCATAAAGACCCAATTTACTGGAAAAGATTAAAACTCAAAAGTTTCAGTAGTTAACATTAAATTTGAAACAGCTTCGAGAACTAAAGAGATATACACACTTAGCTAGGAATACTTCATGCGTTGTGTTCGCAAATCGAGTATTGAACTTGTTACGGTCACCTACACCCACATATATTTGTGGTCTGCTTGACCTGTAAGAAAGTTTTGTCTAAATTAATTTGCAGATCAAACAAAACACTAGTAATAGCGTCGTTTTTTAAATTTCATACTGCCGTTTGCTTTTAGTGTCTGTTTTAAAATAAAATGCAATCACACTATGAGCACGTCGGGCGGGATCGGATCGGTCGGTATGTTGGGGTAGACGCTATCTGACAGGGCAAACAAGAAGATCAAAGGAAGACTTCGACAAGCAAGAGTCCATTAACGCTGCTAGGCTTAATTCAAAGATTTTTTGTTCTTTATGCATCTCAGTTGTAAACAGCTTCGAGTAAAAATTCGACTGGAAATGACGTTTTCTGTTTAATGTATTTAAAAAGCAAATCCATAAAGTAAATATTTACTTTTATAATATTTAGAATTTTATGTTATCATTTATCTTTTAAACTATAGCTTTAAGACATTTTTATAAAAAAAAGTATACTGAAAGGCTTTCAGTACTCTTAAAAAACTAAGGTAATCTCATCCAGACCTACTACTGTTATACCAAAATATTACTATGCATATTACAAGTTCTGATTTTTCAGACACCACATAATGATCTTAGACGTCCATCATATTGTGTAGCCATAACGGCAAAGTATTTTATACAACCTAATAATTTCACATTTTAACTTATTACTTGTTCTTGTTATTATTAATCAATAGCGAATTTTTTAACTGTAGAAAATGTCGGTGTGTTTATAAAACGTTTGCCCGCTTTATTGTAAGATTTTATCTTAAATAAATGCAGAATAAATTTATATTTTAAAACACTGTAAGTGCGAAGCCGCTACATCTCCACAGGGATAACGGCTGACGTGAGTCTGCTGCCAAACTTGTTTTCTCAAACTTTGGCGCGAAATGTTTAATTAGGTTACCACTGAAAGTTTCATTAAAGTTGTGCGGAGCAGGTAGACTTAAAATAAGTGTAAAAATATGCTTCATTTAGTTTATGGTATTTTTTGGCTGAATTATGATATTAAGTTATAAAACGCTAATTTGTTACTTAATTTTTGCAGTAATCTGCTTGGCTTTCTATTCATTTGTGTAATTTTTGCTGCCAAATTACCCCTTGCAAAAGTGGGGTGATTTAAAGTTTAGAGCTTTAAGGGTGATAAAGCCGGTATCATTTGAGTGATTTAGCAAGAATTTGAAGAAGTGATAATTTGAGGTGGCAAAAACTGGCTAATATGTCAGGTGTAATAAAATCTCTTAATTCAGGGCGATGATCGTTTCCAAAGTAGTTCTGAAGGTACCTGTAGCTACGCGTGGTTCTGAAGCAAAACTTTTTATTTCTTTACTACATAAACATTTTTGCTTCCAAGTTATTGCAGTCCCCAGGAAACATATTTCATTCCTTAGCCCATCTACATCTTCTGCACCCCTTGTTACAACACTTTAATTTCGACTCACAAATCTCGCAAATAGTTTTATAAGAATTATTTTTGGGTGAGCTTGTTTTACTCATTCTAATAACCAAGGCATTTCAGCTACAATGCGTTTCAACCTCCTCTAGCCCCATACAAACAAATCACATTTCAAAAGATTGGGTCATAGGCAAGCTACGGGGAATACAATGATTTCTCTGAGGGGTAACGAACATTTTCGTACTACAGCAATTTAAGTACGTTAGTGCACTCAAAAATTACCGTTTCATTAGGTGAAAGCAACTCATAATGTACAATAAATTATCAATTTCACTACATACATAGTAATATTTTCCTGACAAATATTTTACCTAAATAAATTTATTATAAATTACAATCAAATGTAAGATATCCTTTTTCTTAAATTTACAATCAGTTAAGTAAGAGCGTATTTGGGTTAATCTAGAAAAGAATTATTAAAAAACATTTTTAAATACATAAGTACGTCATACTCTTATCAGAACAAAAATGCTATTGTATCAATAACGTGTTCAGTCACCACCGGCGTCGATAATTGCCTGGCATCTTTAAGGCTTACTTTTGACCAAATTGATGGCGTATTCATCCAAGAAGGTCCCCAAATGCGACGCATTTCTTGCGTGAAAGTGAACACTTTTCTTTCACAAAGCTTGTGCTTGATGTACGCCCACACATTCTGACTCGATTTTGCGTCGGATGACTGCGACGGCCAATCAAATGTAATCATTGTCCTCCTGCAGGATTCAGTCGTCATTTTTCTTGATGAGCCAACGTTCAGCAGTCGGCAACAAATATTTTTTATAAATCTCAAGAATTTTTAGAACATTTAGGTTGTATGTAAACAAATGCAACGTTTCGAAACTCAGTTTTTAAAAGGCGTTTTTACTGCCTATTTAACAGCACGCTGTAGCAACCTGTTAGTTGATATATCCATAAACAGAAGCTTAGTTCGTAAAAATTTCATTGTCCAAGCGGGTCGCATCGTCACATGATTCTCACCTAACAAAAATTTCTTCACTGAACTACGGCATTTGGTAAAATGCGTTTGGATAGCTACGCACGCTATATCTACACTTTTATGTTTTAATTTTGCTGCTCCTTGACGCAAGCTTAATCCCGGGTTCCGCGAAAATAAGTTTACAATCTACGTTTTGACTTTAGGAGATACTTTGCTTATCGAGCCACATTCCGGCAAGTCATCGACCGTTTTTGTCTCCTTATATTGCTGCACTTACTTGCTGAAAAATGTTTTCGACTTGTTTATGTGCTTAGCTGCCGTCGCATGAGATATTTTCGGACCTTTCGGGTGGGTATAGAGGAACACAGCCTCGTAGCGCGTCGTGTACGCGGCACTCATGGTACTTTTCTAGCAATAATTCAACACCAACTTAATTTTTGTAACAAAGCCTCAAGAACGAGATTTCCTTTATCGACTCACGAAAGAATTGAGGAGATACCTTTTACCAACTGCTAATTATGGCGTTATACTGACTGACTGTAGCTATTATAGAAATACTCTCGCAAACTCTACAGATTTTATTCTTGTTCTCAACTGTGATTTATATCTTTTTATAGTTTTTCTCCGAACACTTTCCATGTCTGCTGTTTTGCTTCTCTAATTTTTTGACTTTAGTTTTTTGTTCTTTGTATTCTTCATATTTTTTCTGGTCTGCTGTTTATGTAGATTCTCCATTTTACTTTCTTAAAAAATTAATTACGCTTTTACCAAATTAATGTTAGCCGCACATAAAATGTTTGGTTGTGTTATGATTTTTTAACAGTACGGCATTCATTGCTAGTCAAAGTAGTAGTAAAAAATGTTGGAGCCTTTAGCGATTCAATTTTTAAAGAGTTACACTGTGGTGGTACTCATTATAAAATTTTTGTTGATTATTTTAACTTTATTTTAGTTACAAACAGTTAGTCTTTATTATTTTATTAAAAATCAAAGCCTTATAAATAACTATAATTATATACTACAGGCCACCCTGTTTTTATTGTGTGTTAAGCTTACTGGAGTGATGCCGAATCTTGCATATGTGATAAGTTACATTGTAGTTAAATCAAGGGACCATTTTTCTTAAGTCGTCTGTGCTCTTCTCGTTAAGGTAGGAATTCAATGGTTGATTTAGGATATACTTCCAGTTATGTCTATTAATAATTTTCTAAATTTCTTTTACAACGAACCACAATCTCAGGTTTCTGTGAAGGGTTTGATGTGTTACATAACATTGTAAGTTTTCCATAAAATTTCAAACTCTTACAACTTCAATCTATATATTCAGATGGATTTAATAATGTCTTTGTAAAAATATATATAATATCTCACCTTAATAAACTATTCTGTTAATTAATATACGTCCTGTGTCTAAAAATATTAATTAACGGCATTGAAGCACAACCAAAATAGAAGATGCGAGCTATTTACCTTTATTCGACATCAAAATTATTTAGTGTCAAAACTGCTGTTACACGTACTTCAAATATTTTCACGTCCACAAAACGTGCTCTATGACGCTGCTTAGACAAGGACGTGGAAATAGTTCCATCGCCTTCTCTAGTTTACAGCAAAACTTGATGTTTACTCGTAACTCCATTGCAGTTTAACCCCATATCTCACATTAACTACGTTAGATTGCCTGCAGCGGGTGTAACTTGATGGTAACGTGTAATCTACACTAGGTGACGCTTTTCGAAGTATCTCTTGATAGTTTTCTGTGTGCGTGCACACCTGGTCCATGTTACCGTTGAGTTATTGGTCCATTCACGGAAGTCCTTGGGCATTTCTCCTATATTGATGGACCCTACTGTTTTAATGTAAATATTACTTGCAGCGACTAAATGTTTCTGCAAAACAAATATGATTTTAATAAACCATTATAAAGGTACTGCATTTTCTGCTTAAATTTGTATAAAAGTTTTTTTTGGACGCCTTATAAAAAACTTGTCTGATATTACGGAAACCGACAGAACAGTATCATTTTTTAAGCTTTAAAAACATTAGGTCTACTTACAGCAAAATTAAAATTAGTATCACAATGTGGATAAATTTAAATTAACTTAAGCAGTGATTTAGCCAAAGTATTAAATTAAATAACAGTCGTATACGCTATATTTATTTCCTGATTAATTTACAAAAGTATTTTTTCTATGCAAAGTTTTATTTTTTTTTGTAATTTATCTAGCTTTAAATTTGTAAAAATACATCAAGAGAACTTTTTGTTACCTTATTGATGATGTTTGTACGTGGTTGGAAAATTTCCGATAGATATTTCACAAATTGCTGAGTCTTTTTAAGATTAGATCTTTGCCACTTACAATCAGTATTTCTTGGTGGAAATATAATGAATAGAAAACGTTTAAGTAATAAATTTAAGTAATAAATAATAAAGCAGTTATCATAGCTATACGTATTTTTGATATGGCTGATCGTAAAATTCAACCAGTCTCTTAAATTGTTCAACCATGAGTATCTTTCCTCTTTCCTTGGATCTTTCCTTGCATTATTAGGTGAAGAAAATAGTATTTTTCTCCTCCGAGTAAGTATTGTAATTTTCTTTTATTAATAGTAATTATAATTTTTTTATTTTTCTCAATACTTTTTACTCGATCAACCCACGGAATTCTCAAAATCCTTTTGTACATCCATATTTTCATATCTCCATTATCGTAATATTTACGTTACTATCGTAAATTTAATTTTCCTTATATTCAGAGACAGTTCCACTTCCTTGGCTTGCTCTACTACTTTATTAAGTCATCATCATCATCATCATTAGCCATCTTCGGTCCATTTCTGAACATAGGCCTCTTTCATGTTTCTCCAGTGTTCACGATTTTGAGCCTCTCTGATCCATGCTAACCCGGCCGTTTTCTTAAGGCCGTCGGTCCAGCGCATTGGGGGTCGTCCTCTGTTTCTTCTTCCTAGGTATGATCTCCATTTTAATAAAGTGTTAGACCATCTTCCATCTTGGTATCTAGCAACATGTCCTGCGTAACCCCACTTCAGTTCTGTCACTGCCTCCACAACATCTTTAACTTTCGTGATGCTTCGAATCCATGTATTCCTTCTACGATCTTTTAGGGATATTCCTAACATCTGACGCTCCATTGCTCTTTGCGTCACTTTCAATTGGCTCATTGACTGTTTGGTGAGGGTCCATGTTTGTGCTCCGTAGATCAACACCGGTAATATGCACTGATCAAATAGTCTGCTACGTAAACGCATAGGTATATTTTTATTTTTAGTGTTTTACTTAGTTTTCCGAACGCGCTCCATGCTAGTCTTTTCCTGCGGTTTATTTCTATTTTTGATTAGGCCTTCCTAACGTTATCATATTTCCAAGATATATATAGCTTTCTACATTTTCGATTTCTATGTTTCTTACATTTATTCTTGGATTTTCTGGGCACATTACTTTTGTTTTTTGTAAATTCATATTTAAACCAACTTTAGATGCTTGCTGTTCTAAATCAGTTAACATATTCTGTAGCTCCTCAGAGTTTTCTGTGATAAGTACATGATAAGTATATGAGATGGTTTAGACGTTTTCCATTTATTAGTACGCCTCTGTTGTCCAAGTTAAGTTGTCTGAATATATCTTCGATAACTAACGTAAATAATTTGGGAGATAACGTATCTCCTTGTCTTATGCCGCATTTAATTGGTATAGGTTTAGTATGTTCATGAAGTTGTATTGTCGACGTTGCATGTTCATATATATATGATAAAAGCATTGAGTACCGATGATCTACCCTTGCATTATTTAGCGACCTTTTGATTGCCCAGTGCTCTACGCTGTCAAAGGCCTTCTTAAAATCAATAAAGGCCATATGTACACTCAGATTATATTCTACTGATTTTTTCTAGGAGAATTCGCATATTTAATAGATGTTCATGTGTACTGTAGTTTGTTCTAAATCCAGCCTGCTCTACTGTCAAATACTGTTGTATTTTGTTATTAAGTCTATTTGTAATAATTTTTGTCAATAGTTTATATACCTGTGAGAGTAGACTGATTGGTCTATAATTCTCCAAATCCGCCTTGTTTCCCTTCTTATATAATATTACAATTACCGCATTGTTGAAACTTTCGGGTACTCGTCGTTCCATGAGACATTTATTGTAAAGATCACATAGCTTTGATATTATGGGTTTTCCCCCTGCTTTTATCATCTCTGTCAAAATTCCATCTTCTCCTGGCGCCTTGTTTCTTCATCTGCCTGAGTGAGTGGTATACTTCTTCTAGTGTTATTTCGGGCATCTCCTCTGACCCTATGTTAGTTATTTTTTGTTTTGTATTCTCTCCCTGTTCTTCTTGTTTCTTTGAACTGTACAAGTTTTTATAAAACTTTTCTGTTATTTCTAGCATAGTTTCTCGTTGTCGTATCTCTTGTCCTCTCTCATCTTTTAATACCACTATTTGTTGTTTTCTATTACTTCTTAAGCTTTTCAATCCCTGTTATTTTCTATTATTTTTCTACTTCTATTTCATAGTAGTTTTCGAGATCCTTTCTTACTAATCTTCTCGTTTCTTTAGCCATTTCTCTAAATTCGTCATATTTACCTTCTCTAAATAACTTTCTCTTTTGTTCTATTTTAATCTTAGTTGTTTGCTTTAGTTTCTCTACTTTTGTTTTTACTTGGTGCAACTTTATCAGCGGTATCTTTCATTATTTCGTTCAGTATGGTATTTTGATCATCTAAGTTTTTACTATTCCATGTCTCTTCTATTTTTTGCAGTGCATTTTGTAGATATTGCTGATATTCGTCCGTTTTCTCCAATAATCGTTGAGTGTCTGGTAGATTATATTTTTCTTTTCTTTTCTTTTTTGTTATTTTGCTATTAATATTTATTTTAGCTCTAACCATTCTATGATCACTGCCCATGTTAAAAGAATTTAGCGTTGTTACATCTTTTACTATATGCTTATCCTTTGAGAGAATATAGTCTATTTCGTTCTTTGTTTGGGTGTCCGGAGATATCCACGTCCATTTACGTTGTTTTTTCTTTTCGAAAAATGAATTCATTGCATAGATCTTGTGGCGTGTTAAAAATTCAAGCATCATTGTTCTGCGCTCGTTCCTTTCCTCAAAACTGTAGGGTCCTATATATTCTTCGTTTTCTTCTTGTTTATTGCCTAGCTTTGAATTAAAATCGCCTATGATGAGGGTATAATTAGTATTTTCTTTGGATAGATTATCATTGATGCATTCGTAGAAGCTTTCCATTTCTTCATCATCGTGGGCAGTTGTTGGGGCATAACATTCTATTATTTTTAATTTGTCTTTATTTGACATTTGTATTGTTACTGATGCGACTCTATCTGTTTCGCTATCTAGCCTGGTTATATTGTGTATTAGTTTTTTATTGATCATAAAACCTACCCCACGTTGGCTTTCGTTTTCTGATCCTCGATAATACAATAAGTTACCTGATTCGAGTATTATACTTTCTTCTCCTCTGCGCCTTATTTCGGATAATCCAATAATATCCCACTTTATTTTAGTTAGTTCATGCTCCAGTTCATATATGTGTTGATCGTGTAGTAGTGTTCTGGTATTTATGGTTCCAATCATTAGTTCAGTTATTTTTTGGCTGCCTGTCCTAACCTGGGATTCTTAGCACCCTGGTCTGCCTCATTATCCGACCGCCGCCATGGTCGGGGATAAGCGGACCGCCGGGGACTCGGGGCCTTTCCTTAGGGTTTAATATCATCATGAAAGGTATTTTGGCATTAAAACACCACGCTTGCCATGCGGGTTGGTGAGTTGGTTTAGGATAAGGTACGGTAAATTTTGTTAGGTATGATAGGACTTTGGGTAGGGACTTGATTTCCTCCTGTTATAGGAGGCGGAGGATAATCAAGAGCTCACGTAGGCAGGGTCACCACCCCCTGAAATAGGTCTGTCCTTTACCGGGATCGCAAAGAAGTACCTATTCGCTACCTTCACTTTATTAAGTATTACCTGTAAATCTTTAAGACTGGTAGCTGTTATATTGTTGATCGGTCTGAAAATAAATTAAGGTCTCTTTTTATGTTGAGATACTTCCGTGGGATTCCTTTGGCGACGCAGAAGTTAAAAAGATCTTTTTTTCTAGCCAATATGTAGGTTCTCCAGTAGCAAGATGTTGCAGATTATTAGCGTTCATTGTTTAGTGGGGTTGTCATCTTCTTGGCGTAATCAATATAAATCCCCACTGTAGGTGTTTCGCGTTACCGTCTCTGTCTGCAATAAAGCGATGACAAAAGTTTTATAAAAGTCTTAAAATTGTTTTTTTTTATTATTGGTTTGAGTACAGTAAATTGTTGCTACATTCATTTGTACATTCCAGTCTTCAACAGCCGTACTGGCTGCTTGTAGATGATTTTCACCAAGGTTCTAAAAGTTTCTGGTGCCTGTCGTGTTATGGCTTTCAACTGTCATTCCCTTAGCGGCGGAAATTTCTCTTTTTCTAACTCTTTGTATACTATGCTTAATCTGTAGTTTACCGGCTGGCTACCTTTGCAATTTATGCACTTTACATCTTTGCTCTTCTCTTTTTGTTGACATTGGCTGGTCAGATGACCACAAGCACATTTGACACAACTTGGGTTATGGTAACATAGGTTTTTAGTATTCCCACATCTTTGACATTTTAGGGACTGCGGTAGTAGCTCCCTCTTAGATGGGTAGCTCAAATGTAACTGTGCAATGCAGTAATCGGTCTACATTGTATATTTTTTTGTTATAAGGGCTTCTTCTTAACTCTACATAGAAGAAAGAACATGTTTTTTTAAATTCTGCTTAGTATGTTGCCAATTTTAGTTACTATGTGATCCATTTCTTCAATTCATTATAAAGTACAAATTTGAAATACATTATTATAAAAATATTAGCGTTACGTTCTAAAAATCTCTTAGACATGTATCTACAAAGGAATTTATTCGTTTTAGAAAATTCCTCCTCAAAACATAATTCAAAAAATATAAATATTTATTAATTGGCTTTTTTAGAACTCTTAAATGCAAGTTTTAGAATTCCGACTTAGCAAACAAAGATCTATATTAAATCGATAAAAATATAATTTATTCCTAAAGAACTTTGACACTATAAGAAATATCAGTTGAATACTTAACGTACAAAGCTCATTTTTTATAACAATATAAAATTAATGTGTTTTTGAAGACACAAGTATATTGATTGACATACATATTTGTACATCATACTAAATGTAAAAATAAGTAAACTACAAGGGTTTACACTTATTTTTGTTTTTTTTACATACTCATTATTTAGTTAAAACATTTATTATAACTTTGAATACTTTGTTTGCGGTCATCGGTGGAAGCCATGGTACTCAAAAACAACCGGTAAGAGCACATGTACGTCAGCAACAATATTAAGATAGATATACAATAAAGGCCACTTTGCGGTCTTGTTAAAATATACTTCTATGCGTGAGATGGTAAAGTTTTCGACTGGTATGCGCCTTGTAAAAATGCAAACCCTATCTTCTCCCCTATTTAAATGTAGCCAATGTTGCAAAAGACCGCAAAAAGACGGCAACCACCAAATTTGAGATTGAACTCACAAACTTCGCATCTCGAAGCAAACCCGCTACCAACTAGACCAACGGGGAACTATGGGAAAGCGCGCTTTGTACGCTGGTTCGTTTGGTCCATTTTTCGGTTCATTTCTGACATCTGTCAAGCCTTATTTTTAAAGGTGCTATTTTTTAGGCCACTTGCATTGGTTGTCTTGAATTTCTAATCGCGGATTCGGATTCTATCTCAACTTTAGCTTTTCCCTTTGTTTTTTCCAGAGGAACATGTGCTATCCTTATAGTTTATAGAGGGATTTTGCATTATAAATTTTACCAAAAGGTTTAGTCCGAACACAAGAGAATAACAGTATGTACTTCAGTTCTGTACGCTCTTAACAGCAGTTCCAGTTTACCAACAAGCCGCGTTTTTATTATATTCTGTTTCAAATAAAACACAATATTGTCGGAGGCTCAACCGTATTCTTTTCGCAATTTTTCTCTCACTTTTCTTATATGTGAGGGAGACGAAGTTATAGAAGCGCTGCATTTTTATTGCTTTCAATAGCCTTCTTTCAATTTGTATTTCTATTAAACTGCGCCTTGTTCACCGTCGTGTACAGTAATGTTATACGTACTGAACGCCCAAAAATATTAAAATAAAAATGCGATAATTGAGAAATTAATTTATTGTTTATAAAATATGCAACAAAAGCAGCTAAAAGTATTTAATTCTCTTAGTAATACTGTTGCATGAAAACAGCTGTTCTTATTTATAACTCATTTGTCAAAACTTGCCAAATTAATGTTTCCTACATGTGTTATAAGCAAGCTGACCAACTATTATTTACTTAATTTAAAAAATTCCGATACTATCTAATAATAGTGGACAATTAATGAAACACTTGTAAATAATTTTCAAAAGATAGAATCTCGACGTACAAAACGCAAAAGGAATAAAGACAGTCCGCAAAATGAAAACCGCTGTGGTAAACAAAAAACAAATTTTAGTGTCTAAGCTGTTGGGTATTTTGGTGAGCTGAGTATTTGGTAAGTTGTTTTATTTGTTTTTGCTATTTTTCTCAAGCTTATGCCTTACAATTTTTTTGTGTTACTTGTTTTTCTAAATTTTGGTTGTCTTTTCTTAAAATATGTCTAAAGAATTTTAGTATGTGCGTTATGGTTCTTTCTCCCATTTGCTCTCCTTATAGTTCATAATTCTGCTTCATGTAGCATCATGAAAATAATAAAGTTTTATTATTTGCATTTTTGTGTGTTTAGCGTGATTTATCTACTGATCTGCATTTAGTATGCTTTTTCCAGCTTATTTATCTAATTATTACATTTATTATATTTAACACCTTTACCTTGCTTTAAATAGACTTTCTTCTTTATTGGATATGATTGGTCTCAAGCATGTGTAATAGGTTATTAGCCGGCGTTTTTTTGTGTGAGTGATCAAATCTGTTCCTGTCCTTATTGTCTAAAAAGTGATTTCTATTCTATAATTTATGTTTAATTCTTGCACTTTTATTTTATCTTCTACACATATTTTTACGTTTTTCAGTGCCTTGGGAAAGTTCTAGAATTAAATCGATAAGGAAATAATTTATTCAAAATTACTAACTAATGATGTTAAGTGTTACCAAATTAGCCCCCCGGCTGCCTATGCACAGCTGCCACCATTTCTGAAGATCATGAAAGCAAGTAGAAAAAGCTTCATCCAGCTTTTTAACAGATTTGTCACAACGATTTGGATTCATCTTTACCGCGCTTTTCTTTCAGCAGCATTATCGCACGATAAAACAAAAAAATATATACAGAAACAGGTTGGGTGACCATATAGGATATGGTAAAGTAAAGATTCAATGTTTGGTTAAATATTTCTGAAAGGTATGTCCGTATAACTGTATTTTACGCAAAAGTTTCAGTACGTCAATGCAATTTTATTTACATTACAAAAATATTTAAAGTGCACCAGACCCCTAGTACTAAAAATGCAATCAGCATTGTTTTTGTTGAAGAAGTTTGGCGCTTTACTTTCTGAAGGTTTATTAACTAGAATCTCGTTACTCGATGCTTCGTTTGAAGATCAGACTGGTAGCATCAACTCTCATCTCCGACAGTAATAATTCTGGCCCTTCCAACGGCACAACAGAAATTCTCCGTTTGGTTTGATTTTATTTTTCTATTAGTGTGTGAGAGACTACTTTTACAGTAAGCTTCCGCTTCCTTACATCGTTGCTTAAAATTGGTGGCACACGTCCAATTTTAATTTCGGCTCTTCTGATATCATACGCGTAGTAATACTACTGTGTAATGGTTTTTACACGTTCGACATTTGCAGCGGTATGTGATGTTGCCGGGCGGTCGAAACTAAAATTGTTGTGCGCTGAATCTCCGCTCTCCCGAAACCGTTCTAAGACGCGGCTTCTCAATAATATCTCGTTATTATATAATAGTAAGGTTTTAACGTCCCGCGTGGAAACAAGTAGGTTAAGGTTCTCATATGTTTGCTATTGTGTCAGGTCGTCGCGTACTAACTCTGATGCGGGGCAATGTGGCAAGCACTGCGCCTTAGGCGAGCGCAATTTTTACCCCTTGTTTGACGCAGGTACTCAATTACTTTTAGTGACCGAGTAGGCCACCCCCTAAGTTCTTGTTCCGTCATTATATACTTGGTATGTTATAGCTTTTTCTTAACTTAATGTAAGACTTAATGTTAACTCGTGTAAGTTCCGACTAAATGCACCAACATCCGAACAGTAGAATTCTTAGAACAGTTCCACCACCTAGTGAGTTTACACGGAAACGCTTGCAAGACCTAGTCTATTCAGATCACATAACATTACATTTTTGCGTTTGGATGTTACAGGTATATAATAAAAAATAAACCCCGAAATAAATAAAGACTTATATTTTCTAGCTTATCGTATTATTTTATCTGTTTGTATTGTAGCTTTAGTGGAAATTTATACACTGTGTGTTAAATGTATTAATTCAATAGAAATGCCCATATTAGCCGTTATGCTCATAATTTTGTTCCAATTTAGGTTATCGGTGGTATTGCGATAATAAATGAAGCATATAGGGAAGTACAAGGTTTTTATTATCGGCAAAGTTTCGAAAAAATATATTTATTTGAGATATTGCTACTATACCTGAAAAGTCTTCAAAGTACATCTCTTGAAGGTAGACACACTTTTTCCAGCGGCTTTTCCACGACTCGAAGACTTCCTGGTAGGCAGATTCCGAAAAAGGGTACACGTGCAAGCTTCTTTGACTTAGAGTCCTTTTTGTCCTTTAAGGAATGATTTCACTTTTGGGAATAGGAAATAGTCTGCTGGTGCCTAGTTGACACTGTAAGCTGGGGTCTTCTTCAACGCGTTGCAGAAAGTTTTTGCAAACAGACGCACGCCTCTGCTTTTGGTCGTCCGTCAAGACCTTTGAGACGAGTTTAGCGCAGATCTTTCGCATCTCCAAATTTTCAGTGATAATGCCGTGCACTGTCGCCTTATCAATGCCAATTTCATCTGCGATCATACGCACACTCAACCGACGGTCTGAATTCAACACTTCACGCATACGTTGCACATTGTCGTAGGTTCTTGAAGTCGACGGCCGTCCAGCACGGGGCTCGTCCTCCACGCTCTCTTGGACTTCTTTAAAGAACTTGTGCCACTTAAAAACTGCAGTTTGTGACATGCTTTCATCCTTAAACACTTGAAAAATCATGACCAACATTTCCGTGCCTGATTTTCCCAGTCTAACACAAAATTTGATGGCCTACTGCTGTTCAATCGTTCGCTGCATTTTGCGCTTGGCGCATCTTGAAGATCATATCCCCAACCACCGAGCATGCTTAGTGCGAACGTGCTCCGACTTACAGTCACGCCAGGAAAAAATGTTTCCGATACTTTTTATACGAACCTTGTATATATTAAGTTTGTTAAATTTTTTAGTAATCTGTAGTACAAAGCATATTCTTTTTTCTTTAATAAAACTAAGATAAGTTTTAGTCCTCTTATTTATGTTCATATACAATCTTCTGCTGGAGTGAGACACCAGTAGAAGTCTATAATTTTTGAACTAAAAAATATCAAAGTCATTAAGCCATATTATATATTATAGGTTTTCGCCAAACTAATTGTAAATTTGTCAAGTTTTTGGAATAAATTTTATTATTGTTATTGCCAGATTGCCTGTTCTTGCATATTTGCATAAAGTTATTATCCTTGTCTGTTATGCATTTGCGTTGTGTCCGTTTACTTAATCCTACATATTGTATTTGTATTTGTTCCAAGTGTAGATCTGACTTCTTAAGTTGTCGTCACTTTTCTATTAGTGTTATCGTTTTATAAGTGATCCATTGTTGATCCCTAATTATCTGAGTTAGTTATGGATCACTTTAACTGCACCTCAAATTAAAATTTCTGGTTTATTTCACTTATTCTGCGGTATCATCCGGGTTATTCTGAAACGGATATTTGATTAGAATTATATATATAAAAAAAATCATGAGTGCTGCTGCTGTCACACAGGTCAAAGGTCAAATCATTCGTGCCTTTCCGTGCCGACCCGAGCGCCTCCGAAGGACAAATTTCGGTCCGGCGGCAGGCGCGACCGAGGTAATATATTTCCGGAACCGCAAGCGATGGAAAATTTTCGTTTGAGAGCGGGTAATAAAGCACTTATATATAAAAAAATTATGAGTGCTGTCACACAGGTCAAAGGTCAAAGGTCAAAGTTCAACTCTAACTGGGTATACGTAAATGCGTTGTCATGGCAACGGCGTACGTCAATTATGTCAAACAGAGCTTTTTAGTCGTTTTTTTATTTTTAAAAGCTACTACGCGAAGGGGCTCAAACATGGTTAATAAATGATCACTACTACAAGCATCAAATCAATTACAAAAGCATGTAATTATAAAATCGATTGTTTATTATATTTTATATTATCATCAGTTTTAACGTCGAGAGACAAATACCACGAGTAATAAAGTAGTGTCTAATTATGTCAAACATGCATTAATTGTGAACAAAATGCTGTTATGAACTAAATAAATGTCATCTTAAGATAGATATCAACAGATCTTTACTCAAGAAGAAGAAGTGGTGTTTTGATTATTACCACAATATTTATTTAATTGTTTGTTTGGATCAGATTTTAATCTTAAGATTTTGTTCGACAAAAAAGTTTTTTAAAATACTTTAATCGCTAACAGTTCTGCGATTAAGACTATCAGTGGCCACACCATAATCACCGAACAGTCTATCACTTATATCACATCCCCATTGATTTCAAGGCGAAGTCTGGACATCGGGGCGAAGATTAATCACATCCGACATCAAGTATTGTAACTTTTTTCTTTCATTAGTTTTTACTTTTTAGTTAAAAAATTGAAAAAGGTAGTGATAGTCGGATACTGGCAAGCGAATATATAGTAAAAGTGATAACAGTCTGGCAAACAATTTAATTAAATTGAAAGAATGAGCGATAGGAGAGCGTACTTCCGTCAGTACAATAAAAATGAACGTACCGCAGAACAAAATGAGGCACATAATAAAAGCAGAAGAGTAGCTAACATGTCAACAGAACAGATAGAACAGATCAATGAAAGAAGAAGAGTCGATAATATGACATCGGAATAGAGAGAACATATCAATGAAAGAAGAAGAGTCGATAATATGAAATCTGAACAGATAGAAAATGTAAATGCAAGAAGAAGAGTTGAAAACAGAACATGTCAACAAATTGAAAATTGAAATGAAACACAACAAGTTTGGAGACATAGTCAAACAGCTAATCTATTCAGAGCGCGATGTGGTGATATGCCACAAAGAGATCAAATGGAACGTATGGATAAATTGCGTCAACATTGCAGTGCTAAGTTTTGGTTATGCGAAAAGACCTCTGGATCAATCAGTTCACCTCATTTCAAACAATGTTGTTCTGATGGTAAACAAGTGCTACCACAGATGGGAGACCTCACACGTACCCCAGAACTCCGTCAGCTATTTGATGGAGATGACAATTTGAGTCAAGAGTTCAGAAATAATATAAGAGCATATAACTCTTTATTATCCTTCACTTCGTGTGGAGCCAAAGTCGACGAATCGTTATTAGTCGAAAGGACAGGAGTTTTTACTTATCGTATTCATGGAGAGATGTATCATTTGATTGGATCTCTTTTACCTCCAGATGGACAACAGCCATCTTTTCTTCAACTGTACTTTTATGATGCCGACAATGAATTGAATAACCGAATGCAATTCATGGTTAACCGTAATCACCAATTAGTTCAAAGATTACAACAAGTTCTACGAAAATATAACACATGGATAAAAACCTTTAAATCGGCACTTGAGTGTAATGAAAATCCTACTGCTTTGACATTGAGGATATCGGAAAAAGGCCCCGATCCGCGGACATATAATCAACCAACAAGTTCAGATGTAGCGGCAATATTACCTAGCGATGACATCGGCGATCGCAGAGATATTATAATTCAGAAGAGATCTAATAATTTGATTAGAATATGTGAAACTCATAGAGCATATGATACCTTTTCATTTGTTCTCCTGTTTCCCACAGGTGAATACGGTTGGCAAATAGATATGAAAACATCTGATAATAAATTAATAACACTCATGGATTTTTACAAACAACAGCTGTATTTTAAATCACCAAATATCAGTATACACAGAGGAGGAAGACTATACCTACAATGGGTAGTAGACATTTACGCAAGAATCGAACAGTCCCGACTTAAATACTTGAGGAGTCATCAAAAAGAGATTCGTTCTGAAGTGTACCATGGATTAGTTGATGCTATTACCAATGATGTTTCAATGGAAAATATTGGTCGGAGAATAATTTTACCATCAACTTTTGTCGGTTTACCACGATTCATGATACAGAAGTATCAGGACGCAATGTCTATTGTGAGAGATTATGGAAAACCCGATCTCTTCATAACTTTCACCTGTAACCCGAATTGGCCAGAAATAACGAGCGAGCTTTTGAAAAATCAGAAAACAAATGATAGACCTGATATAATCGTCAGAGTAATCAATGAAAAATTGAAACGATTTAAGGAAGATATTATCACAAAGGTAATTTTTGGTCGCGTGGCAGCATATGTTTACACAATAGAGTTCCAGAAGAGAGGTCTGCCGCATTGTCATCTCTTAATCATACTTAATCCTGAAGACAAACTAAGAACAATTGGAGATTTTGATTGTGTAGTGAACGCTGAGATTCCGGATCAGAGTCTATACCCGTTAGCATATGAAACTGTTTCTAAAAACCTTTGCCATGGACCGTGTGGTGATCTTAACTCAAGATCACCTTGCATGAAAAATGGAAAGTGTTCTAAAGGCTTTCCCAAGAGGTATTGTGAGCATACAACCATACCAGAAGATGGTTATCCTGAGTATCGTCGACGAAATGATGGACGGACAGTAACTGTTAAGAGAGATGGTAATAATGAAATACAAGTCGACAACCAATGGATAGTTCCACATAATCTTTGATTATGTACTAAATACAACGCACATATTAATGTCGAAATATGCTCTTCTGTACGATGCGTTAAATATTTATACAAATACATTCATAAAGGTTTTGATAAAGCTAATATGGAAATCGGTAATGATGAAATAAAAACATATCTTGACGCTAGATGGATCTCTTCGTGTGAAAGTTGTTTTCGTATATTTGGTTTTGGACTTCATGACAATCAACCAAGTGTTTACCGCTTACAATTACACTTGCCTGATAGACAATTGACAAGCTTTTCGGTTAATGATAACCCAAATGATTTGTTGAGAAACACAAAGAAGACAAAACTTATGGCTTGGTTTGATTTCAACAGAAATTCTGATGTCGGTCGTCATCTGTTGTATACAGAATTTCCAACTCACTTCACATTCACAAAAACTTCTCATTGGCAACCACGAGTAAATAATATGAGATTTAAAACTATTGGTAGAATGTATTTAGCGAATCCGAGTGAAGGTAAAAAGTATTACTTGCGTCTTCTTTTGACGCAAAGACGAGGAATCAAAAGCTTCGAAGAGATGAGAACAATTAATGGAACTACATATGAGACATTCAAGCAAACCTGCGAGGCAATGGGTTTGCTAGAAAGTGATAGTGAATGGGACCAACTTCTAGAAGAATCAAGTGTTTACCAAAATCCCAAGCAAATGAGGCGATTATTTGCAAATATATTAATGTATTGTAGCCCAAGAAATCCAGGTGAACTATGGGATAAGTATACATTTGACTTAACACATGACTTAGTGAGAAGAGTTAGTGAAACAATCAACGATCTAAATGAATTAAGTGATATCCTACGCCAAAAAGTTATTAACGTTGCATTGACTGAAGTCGATGATTTATTATCATCAAGTGGTTTCGCTTTGAGTTCCTTCCAATCGATACCTCAATTGACTGAAAGAATTGACGACCTCAACAGACTATTGGCTGAAGAATATGATGATGATCAACAAGCGCTAGAAATTTTCGTTGAACAAAACAGCTGTCGACTAAATTCGGACCAAAAGTCATTCTATGACGAAGTAATACATTGTGTATCGAATAAACGTCACAAATTATTCTTTCTTGATGGACCAGGAGGAACAGGCAAAACCTTCGTTTATAATCTCCTGCTTTCTTCCTTGAGGTCTAAAGGAAAAATAGCAATCGCTTTGGCATCGACAGGTTTAGCTGCACTTCTGCTAAAGAAAGGAAGAACAGCTCACTCAAGATTGTTTTATTGGCGCTCAATCGGATCTTGCAACACTTATTAGGCGTGCAGAACTAATCCTATGGGATGAGGCTCCTGTAATGAACAGATATGCGTTTGAAGCTGTCGACCGGACCCTTAGAGATATTACCAAAATTGACTCACCTTTTGGTGGAAAAGTTATAGTGTTTGGCGGAGATTTCAGACAAATATTACCTGTTGTTAAAAATGGATGTGATTATGATGTGATTAATGCGTGCATTAAACGTTCAAAAATTTGGCGTTCTATTAACGTGAGAAATTTGACAATAAATATGAGAGTCGAAGGATCATCAGATGAAAATAGACGATTTACTGAGTATTTGCTAAGGATTGGAAATGGAACTGAGCCAAATACTGATGGCATGATCGAATTACCTTTAAATCTATGCCGAGATTTGAACGAGTTCAATGATTTTCTTCAAGAAATCCGAGAAGAAATCAATGATTGGACTGTATTGGCAACCAGGAATGAATATGTTGATCGGATAAATTCAGCTATAATTGCAAGAATAACAGGTCAAACTGTGGAATATCTTAGCGCTGATTCAATAAGCGATACAAACCATATTCATCTCTACCCAACCGAATATCTAAATAGTTTAAATCTCAGTGGATTACCTCCCCATCGACTCACACTTAAAATTGGAACACCTATAATGCTTCTGAGGAATATTAATCCATCACTTGGATTATGCAATGGTTCTAAACTCATCTGTAAATCATTCAAAAGTCGTATGATTGAAGCAGAAATCATCTCAGGACTTAAACGTGGTGAAATGTTTTTCCTCCACCGAATGAATTTACATCCAAGCAATAATGTGTGGCCATTCAATTTGACAAGAAGACAATTTCCTATAAGACCAGCTTATGCGATGACGATAAATAAAAGTCAGGGTCAGACACTGAATAAAGTCGCTTTGTATTTGGAAAATGAAGTTTTCACACATGGACAGCTTTATGTAGCCCTTTCCCGAGTAACATCTCCAGAAAATTTAGTGATATTTAGTCGAAAGAAATCAGATGGAAAATTCATGACACGTAATATAGTTTACAAGATATGAAGCGTCAATCATCAACTTGAAAATATATTGTTTAAACGATTCAACCTACCCACTCAAAGTAAGTCCAAAAAGTTTTTCAAAACAATCTGATATTAATTTTTTTGTTCACCACTCGAAGCAAAGGTGCTCACAGTTTCGAGCTTACAGTGATTGATATGGGGGGAAGAACTAGTTTTATTTAAAATCCATTCTAAGCTTGTCCTCATCTACATTTTTTATTGTTTAATTTTTTTAAACGCTCTGTAAGTTCTATGTTTAATTACACTTTTAAAAGTATTTGTAAGATTAGGTATTTTTTCAATTTCAAACATTGTAATTTATTTTTTTCTTTATTAATGTACTAGAGAGAAAGACCCAAGAAAACGAATATGCAGTTCACCATCAACACTATAAGAAAATGTACATTGATATAAAGGGGAGGGCACCTGACTCAACAATCCAAAAAAAGTTTCGTGCCAAACAAAAAACAGGTCGCAACATTGCGCCCTTGCCGGGCAGCTTCTGTTTATTCTATAAAATAAACTTATTTGGGCGTGTTTAACAGCAAAATGCTGCAAGCGCCGCCGCAGCTTATTTAGTTCAACATCACCTGCTTTTAAACTAACGTTTGGTTTTCTCACCAACGCGCTGTGAACTTCGAGCCGCACCTGAAGTTATTTTATTAACATTTTGATGCTACCTGCTAACTGTAGTAAAAGAGAGGACTAATGAATTTATTTATCCTGCTGTGCATTTAACACAAGAAGTGCAACTCAAGATGAAACGGTGCATGCGCATTATTTTTAAAATCCATCATTCCCTTAGGGGATGTAGAGATTGGATGAACCCAGTCATATTTCTCCATTTTCTGCGATCCTCTTCGGCTGTAAGACGCTCTCTATGCATCCGCTATTGGAACACTATATATATTTTTTCTAACGAGGACAGCACTTCCGCCTTGCAGGTATCTCTGTGCCGTTATCTCCTGAGAGTTTACAACCCAAACGTATAATATGTCTACTCTTTGAATTTTGCTCTTATCTGTTTGGATTGCATTCGTAACTGCGGCATTTACAATTTGATGTCAATATAAATTTGATGATAATTTAAAGTCCTATATTTTTTTGTCGACTTTCGAAAGTTGTATTGGATGTTTTGTTACCTATTTGCAATTAGACATCTATTATGTCTGCAAGTCTTTTAATTATATACCCTAATCTGTGATTTTGAGGTAGTTTACGGGGAAATATGTAATTAATAATTACTAGCGAGAAAAGAGGCGATAAAATATATTCTTGAAGTTATGTTGTTGCTAGGTTTATATAATCCAAATAGTTTTTCTATTAACTTAATCAAAAAGCAGCTTAGTTATCTACAAATAAAAAATATAACGAAAAGTGATACTCATATAATGATTATAAATGTATTAATAATACCTATACCAGATACTCTTTCTCCTGAACTCTGATTGTTAGAGATTTTCTACACGTCAAGCATTCCATTTAGTGTGATCTTATAGTAAATTTTGCTAACCATACTTAACAAGTATGTATAGATGTTATATATCTATATTATTTTATTTGAACATTTAAACGATGGCTTCAATTTTTATGTCTATTAGAAAATCCTTGTTATATAACTTGTACAAAACACTATAACATCATTTTATCTTTTTCTTTCTTATTTCTTAATATTCTGCTATTTGAGCTGTCTATAGCCTCTTAAATACTCGTTTATCCATTGATTGGTTGTAAAAGAGGTCTCTTATTTGTTTTTAAAATTTTGTTTTATTCTATGCGGTACTTTTGTATTGCTTTGTTCTTTACTCCTTTATTAATGTTGTTAGTTTTGTTTTTAAATTTTTGTTATTCTGTTGTAGTCCTCGCATATTAATATTTTCCTATAGTTACTGTTACTCATATTTCAAGTAAAGTTTATTGAATTTTTCTGATTTCAATGTTTTTCTATATGCTCAAATAAGTGTTTGCGCATATGTTTTCCAGTCTTTTCCAATGTTCTTTAAATTCTTAGTACAAGAAAGGTGTTAGCCGTTTTCCATCCACTCCTGGATGTAGGCCTCTTCCAAATCTTTCCATCTGTTTCTATCCAGTGCTTGTTGATACCATTCCTTTCCACTTATTTTCTTTATATTGTTGACCATATCATTGGCGGTCGTCCTTTACCCCTCCTTGTTTCCCTAGATCTCCAGTGGGTAATGTTTGATGTCCATTTGTTGTTAGTGCCCGGAGAAATGTGATTTTCCCAGCTCCATTTCAGTTTCACGATACGTTCCATGATATATGTTGTTCCTGTTCTTTGTCTTATTGCCACATTTCTAATTCTATTTCTTATAGAAATATCCAGCATCGCTTTTCCATGGCTTTTTGGATTATTCGTAGCTGATTTACACGTTTTTTTTTTGTCAGAGCTATAGTTTCTAGTACATACGTAGGTACTGGTCAAATACTTTTCGCTTTAGATTTATGGGTATGTTTTTATTTTGTAGTATGTGTCTCAGATTTTCAAAAGAGGGCTATGATAAACCGATTCTTCGAAATACTTTCAGAGTTTGATTTTCTTTATCGATTGTTATATTGTACCCAGGTATAACGGGTGACTCAGAATAGAATGCACATTTCAAAAGAACGGAACATAGTAACTTTTCATGATATAACTAGGTAATTATGATAAAATTAAAGCATGAAATGTGGCGTTGACACTCTTCTAAGCGAAACACGTTGACATATCTTGTCTAATTGCTGCGATTTCTGCTCGTATACGGACCTTAAGTTGACAAAGATTAGTCAGAGGATTCATGTAAACTCAATGTTTCAGATATTCTCATAGAAAAAAATCAGGTGGGGCAGATCAAGACTTCATGGCAGCCAATTAATGTCGCCTCTATGCGAAATAAGCCGGTTCGGGAACAATTCTCTAATTGCCTCTAATACCGCGTGTGCTGTGTGATTTGTGGCCCATCTTGCTGGAACCATTGTAGGGCCATATCTCTTCTATACTTGAAGAGCCGGACTAAATAAATTACGAATCACGGCTGTGTATCTTTCAAAATTGACAGTAAGTACATGGTTATCTTCAAAAAAAAAAAAAGGACCAATAATGCCATTTGAAAAAATTGCAGCCCAAACGGTGACTTCGGGGCTGTAGAAATGTTCCTGATGTTTTACCCAAGAATTGTTTTCTGACCAACTCCGCACATTTTGACGGTTAACGTACCCATCTAATTGAAAATGGCCTTCACTACTAAACAAAATGTCATCAAAGTTTTCAAACTGCAAAAGCATCTCGCGGGCATTAGCGGCGTAACTAGTAGTCCGTTGCTTTCAGAGCTTGCATTAACTGGATTTTGTAGTCATGAAAACGTAAGTCTTTTTGCAAAATTCTCTGAACGCTGGGCCGGCTCAAATTCAAAGCCGCCGCGCGTTTGCGGATTGACCTTCGGGGATGTTGCCGATCGCTAGCGCGCACGCGATCGATGTTTGCTGGCGTTCTCACTGTTCGCCGGCAACCAACAGTTACGTAACTGTTGATTTCGTAATAACTGCGCACAGAAAAGGCACGTTGCTCTTCCGAAAACTGCTCCATTGCAACTGACAAATTCCATGCTCTCTAGTACTTAGCATATAGCCGCCCGCCCTTCTCCCACTATTATATCCCGCACTATTTCAAAGACAAATATGCATTTCATTCTGAGTCACCAGTTATCTACGTTATATATGTGTTTTTTCTCTATACTATTCTGGACTCTTTCAGCGATCTAATTGCTGTCAGAAGCCTTTTAAAGTCTATAAATGCTAGGTGTAAGAGATATTCTATTAATCTGCTTTCTCTGTTAGGGTTATTAAAGTGCGTAGATAGTCGATAGTACTAAATTCCTCACGAAACCCTGCTTACTCTATTGGTTGGTACAAATAAAATTTATTTGTTATTCGATTTGGTAAAATCTTAGTAGTAGTATAGAGGTGTGCTAGCAAACTAATGGGCCTATAATTTTTTATTTTAGATGTGTCCCCCTTTTTAAATACCAGCAACGCCTCTGCATTACTTCATGCATCTGGTAATCCCTTTGTTAATAAAATCCCCTCCTGGACATTTTGCGTTTTCATTTCTGTTAAGGCCTCTTATTTAACCAGGTATTATGTCAGGTATCTCCTCTGTCCTTATGTTCATAACTTTTCTTGTTGGTTGTTGGTATTGCTCTATTACGTTTGATGAATATAATTATTTATATATTTCAATTAACTAGGCGATTTCATTTAGCTTTGTGGTTAGTGTTTCTTGCACATTTTTCATCTTTGTCATTTGTGTTCTACCTTTGGATAGTTTTTATCTAAAGACCTTCATGTTTGCGTTCCTTTCTATGGTCCCTGTTACCAGTCTTGTATTTTGTGCTCTTACATCTTTTCTCGTCTCCTTTTTTATGTCTCTGTTAAGTTGTTTGTATTCTTCTAATAATTCTTGCAATTTTCTTCTTTGTTTTATTAGTTCTATTGCATGTAGATTTAATTTAGATACTTCTACTTTGGTCGTTTTTAAGCATATTTTTTGGTTGCAGTTAATATACTGTTATTTATTTTATCTGACAGTTGGTCATTGGAAATGATCCATTTTTAATCTTCTTTTTAAGAAACACAAAAAGTTGGGTAGGTATCTAACTGACCACTGGTTGGTTTTCTTAATTTTAGTTTAGGCCGATGAATATTAATTGGAATAAGTAAATTTGTTAAAATTGACTATAACTAAGAACCCTTCTATTTCTTCGTATCTTTAATACCTTACTCCTATACATATTACTCTCTTTTATATATAATTTTTGATTTAAATTTCAATTTTCATGTTATACTTTACTAGAATTAAGAATTAAGAGCCTCCCATATGTACCAACTGCGGAGAAAATCGCCCAGCTAACTTCAGAGGCTGCAAATATTTCACTGAGTCAACGAACTATCAAGACAAACGTCGTCGAAACGAACCTCACAAAACAACAGGAACTCAGAACCACCATCCATCCATAAACAACATGAAAAATTTTCCCAATCTTCCTCGTAATATACCACAAACTAACTCATCACCATGGCAATCTAGAACAAACATCTCAATACCTGAAACGTCATCCTTACTTAATACTTTATTATCATCTCTCTTAAATCTAATCCAACCCTATATCGGACAAATTAAGCAATTCATTTTATCTAATCTTTTACCCTCTCTGTTTAATGGACCCTAAAATCAACACAATTTCTCAAATAAAAATCCTAAATTGGAACTCAAACGGCATAAAAACTCAACTAAATTTATTTAAATCCTTTTTTGTCAAGGCATTCCATTGATATAGCATGCATATCAGAAACACACCTAAATCATGCAGAAAAACTCAACATAGCTGGATACCAAATCTACTGTACAGACAGAAATGCCAATATTGCATCAGGAGAGGTGGGCATCATTATTAAACGTAAAATTATATATCACGAATGTCATCTAATTAACACTGTAAATCTCGAAACAGTAGGAATCAAAATTAAAGCGCAAGACGACACAATAATAAACTTCACATGTGTCTATAAATAACCCAACAACACACTGTTAGAACAAGACATTTCAGCAATCTTCACTACAAATGAACCTACCCTGCTCATTGGTGACCTAAACTCGAAGAATACCATCTGGGGATGTAGAACAACAAACCCCGCTGGTACCAAACTTTTCAATCTATCATCAACCTATGCTTTCCAAATAGAAGATCCTGACGAACCCACTTACCATCCCTACAGAAATGATCACCTGCCCGACATCTTAGACATTCTTGCTTGCAAAAACTTTAACAAACAAGCATTACAACAAGTACTTCCCGAACTAGACTCTGACCACCTACCAGTTATCATTTCATTTCTAATAACACCAGCAAAATTCACCCCAGAGCCTAGACTAATTAATGGGATAGTCAACTGGGGATCCTTCGGCGAGTATCTTGACAAACAACTCAAGTACACTAACAATCTCCAATCAACAACCCAAATAGATGAAACAATTATACACATAACAAAAAGTATTACTGACAGCATCCATAAGGCTACCGAAGAGAGGGAAAATAGAAAACACACAACCATTGACTTACCACCAAAACATATAACTGACCTAATCAAGCGAAAAAATTCACTGAGAAGAAAATGGCAGAAAACCCGAAGTCCCATAACAAAAAAAATCGTAAATAATTTATTTCACCGTATCAGAAACCAACTAGAAGAGTACCGAATTTACTCTTACCAAAAACACACCAGCAATCTTGAACCACAAGATCCAGGACAATAGAGAACAACCAAACGGATACTACGCCAACCTCACGAAATACCTCCAATCACTATGGACAATCAAATACTCAGTTCTGATGCAGAAAAAAGCGAAGCCTTTGAGGATCAACTCGAGAAAACATTCACTACTCACACCTATAAAGACCCGGTTTTCAATAACATAGTGACCAATTTTATTGAAACACACCAACATATCCCGGAACTAATCTTTAAACCAACCTCACCCAAGGAACTTGCTTTAATTATCAAAACCCTATCAATCAAGAAATCGCCGGGCAATGACAAAATACCCAATATCGTATTAAAAAAACTCACCAAGAAAGCATTAGCGTATTTGACAACGACATTCAACGCTTGTCTACGAATAGGTTACTTCCTAAACATATGGAAACATGCAATCATTCTTATGTTCCCTAAACCGGGAAAAGATAAGAAAGATATCAGAAGCTACAGACCCATTAGTTTATTATCTACTATTTCAAAACTGCTAGAAAAAGTCATCCATTCTCGACTACACGACGAAGTTCTTAGACTGAACATTCTACCACATTATTAATTTGGCTTTAGAGAAGGTCATTCCACCTGCCATCAATTACAGCGCGTTACGGAAACAATTGAAAGAGGTTACGAATCCAAAAAATACACAGTAACTTTGTTTATCGACATAGCTCAAGCTTTTGACCGCGTATGGATCAACGGCCTAAAATATAAAATCTTACAACTTCAACTACCCAATTACATTAAATCCTTACTCTTCTCCTTTCTTGATAATCGCACGTACGCAGTCAAAATTCGCACATTCCTATCTGCCATCAAAAACATACAAGAAGGGGTCCCTCGGGGCAGTATCTTAGGCCCAATTCTTTTCAACATCTACATGCAGAACCTCCCTATCATCAATGCTGACCTTGCAGATGACACAGTCATAATAACCAAAGACGAAATCCTAAAAATGGCTATCTCAAAACTGCAAAAAGCCAGCACTATCCTCAGTAGGTGGCTCAAGAAATGGAACCTATCCATCAATTATGACAAATGCGCCACAAAAATCTTCACATTAAGATGATTTAATAACCCTCTAGAAATCACTATTAACGGACACTCCATTCAATGGAACACCACCGACAAACCCATTAAATACTTAGATATATATCTTGACACCGAGCTCACCTGGAAATACCATGTCCTCAAAAAATTAAACGAAGGGCACACGAGATTAATCCAACTCTACCCACTGTTAAACCGCAAGTCCACCTTCTTACTCAATGTACCACTATCCTGTACAAATCACTGTTACGACCATTAATCCTCTATGGGTGTGTCATATGGGGCAACACATCCAAAACGAATCTTCGCAAAATCCAAGTATTCCAAAACAAAATCCTAAAAATCGCTGTCAACGCTCCCTGGTTCATCACAAATCAACAGCTACACTACGAACTTGGTTTCCCCACAATTGAATAACATATAGCGAAACTTACTAAAAAATTTCATGCCAATCTCACTAACTGCAGTGGTGCAGCTTACTACTCACTGGGACAACGCGGCATCCACGCAAGGCTAAAACGAAAACTACCCCAAGATATATTTCTCAGTAACTATAGTGATGATAATTAACACAAGTGACCGATTCTAAACCTAGTGCTCTGATAGTAAAAAATAAACAATAATAAAACTTTCTTGCGGTCATACTCACCGCTTATGCTATTCAATATATATTATGTATTACTTACTAAGTTATCAATGTCTTGTATAACAGTGTAAATTGTTGAACAGGCAAATTCCTAAAAAAAAAGAAATAAGTCATTTTATATTGGTATTTGTTTATATGCAAATATAAGTTCTTCTAGTGTTCTCATTTGGAATCTGTTTTTTAGTGTATGTTATTTTTTCTACTATTTTTTTTTTTGAAATTGAATTTCTCAGATTTTTTGTTTTCTTTATCAGAATATTTTTTCCTCATTTTCAATCCATTTATAGCTTTTATTTTATTTTTTTGCATTTTCCACCATTGCATTATTTTTTCAATGTTTGTTATTATTTAAGTTTTCACTTTCTGTTTGTTTATTTCTTCTATTAAATTATGCAGTTCGCTCATGAGTTGTAACATTTACTATTATTTTAATTTTGCTTTTCTTATGTGTTTTAGGCGTTTTATAATTTTTTGTTTATTTTTCGAAGCACTTGTTACGTTAGATAAGCTTCTCTTTTTATGATAACTCACATTAGTTTCTTTATGTTGCGATTATTTAAATATTTATGTTGTTAAAGTTGTTATTTACATTACAAAGTCGCCTAAAGCATTTGGTGCAATTTGCTGTATGTTAAAATAACAAATAGTTTTGACTTTGCATGGGTTAACCCTCGATTTGTAGACTTACATATACCTGCAAAAATCTGTTTAAACGTAAGTCATGCAGCAGACTATGTAAAAGTTTGTTATTTTTCTAATTAAACACGTTTATTAGCAAGCCTGGATAAAAGATTAATTTGTTATATGTGCTCATTGCAATTACGATATGCCGTACTAAATGGAAATAATAATATTTATAGTGAGTGTAACAGCCAATTCAGGTTAGTAACAAAACTCCTTACATCTGTCTACCCTACCTTCTAAAACTAAAATCCTCCCATATAACCGTAAAGTTTACAGCCAAGCATTTTCTTTGAATGTTTTATAAGGTTTTATTTTATCTTGTTATGTTGTAACTCGTTTTTTCCAATAACAACTTAATATATTTTTCTATTTCAGTATTTTTATAGTATGTACACTTAATGTTGATCGGACCTTAATAACCATTATGTTGTTTATAATTATAGTTAAAAAGGTAACCTGATATTTTATATAAATTGTACAAACCAAGTGAAAAATTTCACTTGCTAGTTGTTAAATCAAATAAAAGTGATTGTACAAATTTTACTTCTAAAACAACTAATTTTTCTTATATAACAACTGTTGCATTCAAATATTCCACTACTACAAACAATAACGCAGGCTTTCTTCTTGTCTATAGTCTTATTTATTTATTTTTTTTATTAACAAATGTTTTATATGGTTTTGAGAGTATATTTGTAAAGATAACTAGAATGTCATCTGAGGCTATGAGTCACTTAAATTAATTACTGTTCACTCACTATCAGTACCGCCATTGTCTTCGGAGCTTGATATGTGTTTGGGTAATATCCACCTGAGACAGATGTGGATAGCTTTTATACCTATATTTCTATTACTTGTGAGAAGTTTATTAATGTTTTTTTCGTTATTCTTCGGACAAATTTCCAATTTGTGGTGGATTTGTTGGGTACATACACAGGATGGTATCCAAAAGTAGTAGGACTCATTTTTTTTAAAATTTATTGAACATCAACTTAATACTCTTCAAAATAGGCTCCTTGGTCATCCACACACTTCTGGTAGCGAGCGTTCCAAGTCGCGAAGGTCTTCTGAAAGTCGTCCTCCGGGATGCTGTTCAGCGCCCTTGTCGTTGCCGCTTGGACTGCTTCCACCGAGTCGAAACGATGCCTCTTGAGCTGCCTCTTGATCCGGGGGAACAGGAAGAAGTCCGGCGGTGCCACATCAGGGCTGTAGGGGGGGCGAGGCAACGTGGAAACGTCGAATTTGGCCAGGAGATCCCTCACAATCCACGCGCCGTGCCACGGCACATTGTCATGGTGGAGTTTCCACTTCCTCACCAGGTCTGGTCGCACGCGTGTGATCCGATTTCTCAGCCGTGTGAGCACTTTCACGTAAAATCTTGCATTTACAGTCTGTCCAGGAGGTACAAACTCCTCATGGACAATGCCACGACGGTCAAAAAATGCAATCAACATCGACTTCACTTTCGATTTCGAAATTCTGGCCTTCTTTTTACGGGGTGATTGTGCGGTGTGCCACTATTCGCTCTGACGTTTTGTTTCCGGGTCGTATTGGAAGACCCAGGTTTCATCTCCGGTGATGACATTATCGAGAAAATGTTCGTCTTCTTCCAAACAATTCAGTATTTCTTGGGAAATCTCAACAGGCATTTCTTTTTGCTCGTCACTCAACACTTTCGGCACCATTTTCGCGAACACTTTTCTCATCGACAAATCCTCTGATGATGCGTTGGGCTGTCCCGTACGAAAGATTCCGCTCATCACTAATTAATTTAATGCCCAACCGTCGGTCAGAGTTGAAAAGTTGCTTAACTTTCAGCAGATTGACGTCTGTTCGCGAGGTTGACGGACGCCCAGCGCGTTGGTCGTTCTCGACGAGTCACTCTACTTTTGCCACTCAAATATCGAGGAACGGCTCATGGAATCCTTCTTGTAGGCTTGCGTAAGCATGTCCTTGGTTTCGGTCGCTGATTTTCCAAGTTTGTAGCAAAACTTAATAGCGTACCGCTACTCCAAATTTCGCTCCATCGCAACTGACGACGAGGCGTCACAACAGGAGGTCACTAAAACAGTGGTCCACACTCAACTAACGCACGCAGGCGACTGCCGCAGGTCAAACCTGTTCCCATGGCTCCCCTCCATAACATCCGGCCTTGCAGACCCCCCTCCATCGCTCCGCGCGCGCTAAAAAAACAGTCCTACTATTTCTGGATACAACCCTGTATACCATTGAGCATTTGTCGCAATGCGTAGGCTCTTATTTTGAAATATCTGTAGCTTTTGGTAGTTCGTTTTAAATGTTGTACTCCATATTTAGCAAGCATACCTTACAACTGGTTGAAGAAGTAATTTGTATAATAGTAAGGTATATTCATTTCTCAATAGGGTATTTCTGTTAATTAGTGGAAACAGTAATCTTAGTCAATTATATCTTTGGTTAAGTTTCATATTCATGTGATAACCCTCAGTTAGTCTGGTGTCTAAATAAATTCCTAAATATTTCACAGTTTTAGTTTTAGGAGTCCAGGGAATTGGTTTATCCTGTATGCGGATTCTGTGGTGTTTCTGTATTCTTCTGAGTGTAAAAATCTTAGTTGAGTTGAGAGTGATGAACTATTTGTTAAGCCATTTATTAAGTGTGTTAGATCTGTGGACCTTTAATAGCTGCGTGAACGTTCTCATTTTGCGTAAAGTAGTTGTATCGTCAACAAATAGTGCAGTTTTGCTTTCCTCGAGTTTAGAAATATTGTGCATGTATATATTGAAGAGTGTAACTCCAAGAACGCTACCTTATGAAAGTAATGGATATCGCTTTGTTTATTCTTACCGCAAATAATCTGTTTTCTAAGAAGGAAAAAGCGATAGCTGTTAAATATTTTAGGATGGGTAAGAGAAGTAACTTGCCTTCTAGCCATACCTTTTCGAATGTCTTGGTAGTGTCTAAGAAAGCGGCAACAGTATATTGTTTGCTTTCAAAGCGATATTCTATGATTTTCACAATCCTGTAGAGTTGTTGAACTGCTGAATGTTCTTGTCGGAATCCAAACTGCTTATTTTCATCCAGTACTTCATTTACACGCTTAAGAATAATTTGTTCTAATAGTTTGGATAAGGTAGGGAGAAGGCTTATAGGGCGATAGGAATCACAATTAGATATATTTTTTCTCGGTTAAAAAAACATGAGAATGCATGTATGCTTCCAGATTGTAGAGAATTAATTTACTCACAGACAGGCGTTGAAAATTGTGACCAAGTATGTTATTGCCTTCTTCGTTAGTTTTTTTAGAGTCATGTTAAGTATTAGATCGTGTCCTGATGCGTTTTTAATGGGCAATAAGCGGATATATTCTTTCACTTCAGATGGTGAAGCAGGTTTGTAAAAGTCGGTTGAGATTGGCATGTGATTTTTGATGTATGAGACTGCTCGGGTCGTATAAAATCTATTTTAATCATAAATAGTGGGAATAAACGTAGTTTCGAGATGTTCAGCGAACAAGTTACATTTGTATTTATTAGATGTGTACGTGGCATTAGTGGTTTTAATTGTTAGTACTACTTCTTGTAGTCTGGTAATGTTCTTGGTGACTTTCCACAGCGTGGTGCTATTTGGTTCTATTTGCCCAACATGTTTTCTGTAAGTTAATATTCTAAGTTTATACAATTCTCGTTTGATTTGGTGTGTTAGTTTGCTTAGTTCATTTTTAATGCGAAATTTTTTAGTTCTTTGCCATTGTCTACATGCTTGGCTCTTTTGTTTCATTAAATAGAGTATGTAGCGTGAAGGAATTTTTGGGTTACTAATTTTTTTAGCTTTAGTGGCATTTCCCACAAAGTTATTTACGGCATCTGTGAAAGTTAGAATTGCTGTATCAGGTTCTTTTGAAAAAGTTACCAGTTGATGTGTCCCTTTATCAGACGTGGGGGTGAAGGTCTAAAGGATGGTGTAATGGTTGCAAATGTTATGAGTGCAGAGAGACTATCTGAGTTTAGTTCTGGTATTACAATTGAATTGGAATATACAGATTTTTGGATATCACTATGTCAAGGATGTCGGGTTGATGGTCATATCTGTAGGAATAATAATTACATTCATCTAGTGCATGTATTTCAAACTGATACTTTGTAGCCTAGATGTTCAGTTTGTTACCGTTGGGGTTATCAGCTCGTCAGCCCTAGGGTTGACACTTACTACTTAGGTCACATATAACCAATGTTGGTATGGTGATGTTAAATATATTTTGCTGCTTTTGAGAAACGTTTGTTAGGTTGCATGTAAGCCGTTGTGATTTGAATAGATTTAAAATTGCTAGAGTTTATGGTAAGAGTAATCGTTTCCACGAGATCTATAATGACTTCATTGGGGCTAATGAAAACGGCAACTCCTCCCCATGCTAATCTTTCGTATCTGCCATTTCGATAAATCCGATAGCCGTTAATTTTAAATATTTCTCCTTCAGATAGATGGGTTTTGGTGACGCTTGCAATATCCACATTAGGCTTTGCTAGAAATGAAAGAAAGATCGTTTTTTGTAATTTTATTCCGTTGGCATTCTAGTTTATGATTGTTAATTTCTGTATTGTTGGAAGTTGATAATGTTAGGTAATTGATGTATTAAAAGATTTAATTTGTGGCAGAAAAGGAAGTATTAGTTCTAAGGGATTCTAAGATTGTGTCGATATTGAAAGGCTGAGGAGGTTGGGAAGATGATTTAACGTTTTGGTTCTTTTGGTGACAATCAGATTGTGCTGCTTGGCTGTATGTCATGTTCGGGGTTACTCTTAAATGATAAGGTAGTGTCCTGTGGTTTCTTAATAGTGCACTTTAATTATGCAGTTTTAGATGGTGGGATCAGCTTTTGTATCTAGCTGAATGGTCTCCTCCACAGTTTACGCATTTAGCGAAATCGGAGGACTTTATTCACATGCATTATATGTGGGGGTGCTCTAAATTACATTTGGCGCACCTTGGTTTAGTAGCGCAGCAACTTTTTGTATGGCCAAATCTTTGACATCCATGACATAGTAGAATGTCGCTAGATTTTTTAAACTTCCACAGTTATGATCAGATAAAAATTGTTTTTATTTTAAAAATTTCTTTGGCGGCTTCGTTCGCAGTTAGGATAACTGCACATATTGGTATTAAATATTTGTTTTTTGTTGAGGAGTTGGGCGACGCTTATTATTGGCATTTTTTTTTGTTAGGAGATTCGGGATTCCAGGAGTAACGCTTTATTATCTCCTTAATAGGAAATGTGAGTTGATCTGATTTTTACTTTTTATTAATATCCATAATGTATTAATTCTCTATGATAATACGTGCTTCGTTGCACCGGCCGAACTCATCTATAGTTTGAAATTAGGTTCTCCTCAATGCAAATTTTGATGGAGATTACACGAAATTGAAATTAAATATAGGTAGTCTAAATGACCAGAGTTACCTTTTCGTTTGACTATATTATCGTTAGCATATTAATTCTACAGACAAATATTATATTAAAAATTCTAACTGAACAAATTACAGCGATACTATTAAGGAATCGATCCAAGAGTGCTTTCAATAGTTTTCTTCTTTTAACGGTGACTTTTAGGCACCTTGTCGGCAAATACTTAATTAATTATGTAAAAATTATTGTATGGTTTTTATCTGTATGTACCGTATCCTAGTTTTTAAGCGGCGATCAACGTAAAGAATCTTATTATTTAGAAACAATTTGTTTTCTTAGTTGTTAACGGTTTGTTGTTGGCTTTAGCTTCCTTTTGTTGCTCGATTACTATTTTGTATCATAAACACTTAACTATATAGCAAAAAACTATCACCATATATTCTCTTTAACACCCAACACTTTAAATTTACAGTCAGCTCAAATAAAATAATATTTAATGTGTAGAAAAACAAGAGTCGGCAAAAGATATATAATTAATTTTTTTTTTCTATATTATTGTTCTGTCTAGCTTATCCAATAGCAACTCTATGGGATTGAAGTATGGACTCTCCAGTGGCCAGGTCATTATTTGGAGCATTTTAGTGTCTCTTAGTTTGCTGGATAGTTCTTATAAAGCTCTGAAATATGTTTAGCATTGTTGTCGCATTATCACGAATCCCTTCCCGATTAGTCGCAAACCAGATGGTTCTTCGTTAAATTTTTTTCATAAATTTCTTTTCTCTAAATTCCTCCAAACTAGGCCGTGAGAAGCACCTCCAGGCTGAAACAGACCGACCTTGGTGCTTGAAAGTCGGTAAAATTCAGTCCTGAATTATCCTTTCAGTCTTCAGAAAATTTAACATTTGGATACGTCCGTTCATAATACGTTTTGTCATTATTAAATTGGCCAGGAACGATGTTTCTTTGCTTATTGCAGTTGTTTAGTCTTATTACCACGCCGTAACAACAGTTCATTAGTTGCAATACGACCATGAAGATTATTCTCCTGGAGACTCCGCTTTATTGTGCTGACTGATATTGTTTTATCGCTTTCCCGTACTATCTGAGACAGTTAATTTTCTATTTCGCCTGATAAATTGATCCTCTGCGTTGGATGTTGTTCGTGATGGCCCAGAGCGATGGCGATCCCTAAGACTTTCTGTCTCTTTGTAGCGTTGCAATGTGAGATTATCCATCAAAGCACAAATCTTTAATGCTTTTACGATCTTACGCACTAATAGCCTTTCGGTGTACAGTGAGAATAACTAAACGATTCTCTATAGATAGAGGCCTACCACCAGCCATTAAATTCAAAAATTAAAACGAGACGTGAAACGAATAAGCGCGCAGTTTTCATTAATGTAAACAAACATCTAAAACAAGGGATAAGGACAGAAAAAAATATTCAAAGCGTTGAGTGATAGTTCATAGACGTAAAAGCATTATGATTTTTTTATTTTAGTTTTTGACCCAACAGTTGCCTATAAAAAAATTTACAAATTACTAATTATTTTCGTTTAGAACAATAATGTCTAAGGAGATGGTAAAGAATTAAACAAAACAAGAAGCAGAGTTTTTTTTTTGCATAACTGAATTTTAATAAGGTGTCGGTAGGGGCAAGTATTGATTACTGAGGCAAGTCATTTGAGGTGATTTCTAATAGGAAAAGGAATAAATACAAACGTGTAAGCTTTATTAAGTTACAAGTTTGCAAATTATAAACTCAAAACAAATTCTGCAGAAAAGCGTGAAGTCAATTTGGCTGGTTGTGAGTTCTAGTGCAAATGAATAAATAAATTTAGGCATTCGTCAACAATAAGATGAAGGTCAACGTAAGTTATTGGATACGGAACAGCTGTATTTGTAAACAAGAGTAAATTATTGAAGACGCACAAACACAACTATGACAATGATAGCTTTATAAACAAGAAAATTAAAAAAATAAAGCCGAGAACAAGAAGGTAAGTGTTTTAATGGGGGTGCGAAAACACCCTACTGCACAAAAGAGTTTGCTGGCCAATATAGGGTGCCAAAAAATGATGAAAAAGAGGAAATATAGAATTGTAAAAATGTAAAGAAGCTTATAAAAAAAACAAACAGCGGAAAGTGACTCAAAAAGCTATTGAATAAGATAAAAAAAACTGGTAATCTTCAAGACAAAAAGGAAAGAGAATTATTATGGAAAAAGGAATAGTTCTGGTTATGATTTAGTTATAAAAATAGTGAAAAACGTAACACCATTCTGAAGTCGAATATTAGAACATTGCATTAAGCAGGCAAAATGGAACAACTCTTGCGCGAAACAAAAATGTACATTCAGATTTTAGAAATAAGTGGGTGTAGATGAAATAATAGTGGAGATTACAGGGTTACAGTCTTATCTACTTTGTTCTAAAAGAAGATAATGCGCGTTACCATGGGATGGAAATATCAATGCATAAGGCAAATACAGGTAAATTGACAAAATACACAAATTTTTAAGAGAACAAGGCTTGCCTCTCTCTATCTGGAGTATCAATAATAAAAATAGTCCCGTTTCTGGGATCAATTTTAAATGTTTTCCTAATTTCACTATTCTTATCTACAACTATGCTGTATCGCAGTCTGTGCCCTTTATAAGCTTCGGTCACGTTTAGCGCCAACAGTTTTAATGGCACAGGAACATTTTTTTCTACTTCAACTTCATAATACCTATGAGTAAATATAGGTTGATCCATACTTTTCGCGTCTTCAGGAACATCGATTATATTGACAAACAGCAACGCCATTGAACTTAAACTGGGCGATCCTAAATCTGAGGCAATAATTGTAACATTGTAAGTTTTCTGTTTTTCAAAATCCAGTTTTCCTATCGCGGTTATTATTCCTTCCTTTGAGTCGATCGCAAAAATATTTTGAGCATTCTTCCTTTGGGGTATATTGAATAGTATTAAGCCATTTCCGTTACCGCTGAAATCTGAATCATTGGCAAACACTCTCGTTATCGGTGTTCCTGTAGGAGCATTCTCTGCTGCAGTTGCGTAATGAATAGGCACTTGGATATATTCCGCAAAAGTGTGGCCTCTATATTTTTCGTTGCCTTGCAAGCGATAGGCTACAATATCATCGTATCCATAAAATATTGGAGCATTGTCGTTTACGTCTAATATGTTAACTTCAACATTTACTGTGCTAGATAATTTGCTACCACTAGAAGGATTATCCGAAGCTATAACTACAAAGGAATATTTATCTCTGGTTTCCTATCCAATTCTCCGTTAACGCTAAGCACTCCAGAGTATTCAGAAATTATGAATGGCAGATCTTCAGTGGCGCGGGTTTTTATTTTATACGATACATTAGCATTTTGCCCAAAATCTGCATCGGATGCTTCAATTTTCCCCAGAAATTTTCTCGAATAAGAAGACTCTTCTATATCAAAATTGTACCACGATTTTACAAATATTGAGGGTGGTCGTTTACGTCTCTGACATTTACTCGTATTGTAATATTATCTTTAAGCCCCTCTATCTAAAGCTGAAATGTTTAAACGAAACTCAGATTCGGGAGGCAATACTCTTGAGACAGCAACTTCTCCTGTTATTGCATGAACCACAAAATATTGGGTCACCTGAAATGGATCTGAGGCAATTATGATGTTAGGAATATAAGTTTCCGATGACATTTCGTACTTAATAATGGCATTATCGTCAAGGTCTAAATCTTCTGCTACAAGTCTTAAAATTGGACTTCCCACAGGCACATCTTCTAGTACAGACAAGAGCGGAGACATTCTATTTCGGAAATGACCTTGCGATTTGATGTGCGATTGAGTTAATGTGTATATTTCAGTAGACGTGTTAGTCCTATGCTCTTGGAATATTTCAACTTTGCTTTTAGATTCGTCGTATTCCAGTACTTGCACCCCCTGATCGGGCAGTATTATAATTTTAGTAAACACCGGCGCATTATCATTTTCATCTTATATCTTTATGGTTAATTTAGCTTCATTATAGAGACCTCCTCTGTCTTTAGCAATAACTTGTAAATTATACACCGGTTTATCTTCTCTATCTAAAATTACACTACTATTCTCAAAATAGACTTTTCCAGTTTCTTTATCGATGCGAAATATCTCGTTCCATCTCCAAATAGTGTGAGTGTTATTTGACCATTTACGCCAACATCAAAGTCGTTTGCTATAACAGGATAATTTAAATCTATTTCAGTACCAGATACACAATTTTCCGGAATTTTTCCTTCATAAGACTCGGGTTCAAAAAACGGAGCATTGTCATTTTCATCATCGACATAAACCACAATTTGGTAAATACCAGTTCCAGTAACGAATCCTCTTGTATACTCGGCTATAACTGTTAAACGGTACGTATCTCTGCTTTCTCTGTCTCAAGCTTTCTGCGTGTAGAGAGAACCATCTGGAGATATTGATATGTGATCGGTGACATCGCGCTGGTTGGCAATAGAAAATTTCAGCGAGTTCATAGTGGAATTTTGGTACATCAGCTTCCCGATCAACACTCCAACTTTGTTTTCTGGTACGTGGAACTCTATAGGTTTGGAAGCGGAGCCCATAAAATTAAATTATTAAGTTACGCTCATAATTATTCGTGATCTAATTTTACTTATTTGTGAATAATATATGAAGTAAAAAAATTCTAACGGAATTGGAAGGAATAGTCAGTTTTTAAATTGCCGAAGAAAAGTAACTTAAAAAATGTAAAAATTAGAGAGAAACAACTTTACTACGTATTGTAAACTAAATGTTATATAGAATTATCTTAAACAGAGTATTGGTGGAAATAAAAAAGAGCTTGAACTATTGGCAGTAGATAAAAAAAGATGCAGTAAATACTTAATCTCTCGCAAAAATACTCTTAGCAGTTACGGTGTGTTTACATGTTTTATTTTTTACTTTAATATTTACTCTTAAGTATGTTCTTTCCCATTATTCTATATATGTAAAGGCTAACAAATGGAAATTGTCAGGAAATCTTTATGAATTGATCAGAAAATCTATGATCACAAAGAGCAATTAAATTACCAAACTCTTAAATCGTGCTTTTGGTTGGCACGAGACAAAGCCGTTTAATGGTAGGGATAAATACGAAGAATGATAGCACAATATTTATATAGATGAGTTTTTTGGCTCAAGTATACAAACATGATGCTTGTTCTTTTAGACAATAAGTATAACCTCGGTATCTGAAAACCACTACTATCCCTATCATGTGCAATATGTAGAAGAACTTGCGATCCGATTTAATTTCGAGGAAATGTTCTACTGTTGGTTTTTGCAGCAGAATTTCTGTTGTCAACTTTTAGGTAGAGGTGGTGTAACTTGACACAAGAATCGTCTGTGGACTAAGCAGAATCTCGGGTTTGAACTTGGGGCTGCGATTAATAATAAGCAACTAATTGGACTAGTCGTTCTCCCCAACTTCTCAATGGATAAATATATGTGCAATTTTTAAGAAAATACCCCACTTCTTCTTTGGCTTATTATCTAAATGGGTTTTTTGTTTGAGATTTTTTTTCATTATCTTTCTTATATATTTTTCCCAATTCAACGCTGGTTGCTCTCTGTCTTTTCTACCTCTTAGAGACCATTGTGGAAACTTTCTGCTGCTCTAACTTTATCTCAAACATATTTCGTCATTGGCCACAATTTTGTCCCATAGAGTCTGATATTCTATACTGTGGAATATCATATTCTTTGTGTCTTTACTTAAATTGTTATTCCATAGTATCGTTATTCTTTTGGAGATATCCTTTTCACACATTCTCCCTGAGCTTGTAATCGTTCTTAAGTAAGTGAAATTGTTGCAAGGTTTAAATCTTGTCCGTCAACATTTAAGTTTCCTGTTGCTCTTTACACAAACATGTATTCTGTTTTTTGAAATTAATCTTTAATACTCTTTCTTCAAATTCTTCTTTAAGTTTTCTTAACACACATATATTTTGATATTCCACGCTTATGTTTCGGAGCGGACGCTGCGATAATAAGTGCCCCAAAACGCTCTACCTGATGTTAAGGTTAGACCTGCATTTTCTATTAATATTAGAATTACAAGTCATTTTATACATACTTTAAATTACAAATTCTAATTTTAATCTGAAGTGCTAATTGCCGTAACTGCAGCTTATCTGTATCGCGGCAGCCTTGGAGGCTACTTGGGGATTACGCCTAATTACCCTGAAGGGGCGAAACCTCCTCCGTTCCATACAAAACCTTAATTTCAACTACTTATCAACCTACGAACCAACTCACTGGCCTAGTGATCTTCACAAAATCCCTGATCTGCTGGACTTCGCAATCGCAAAAGGTATCGCCAATACGTTCTTCAAACTAGAATCCAACTGTGACTTATCTTCCAATCACTCACCTATAATTATAACAGCAAGCTCTAATATAATCCACAAAGACAGTCCTCCAAGGCTTACCACTAAAAAAACAAACTGGGACTATTTCAACAACTACTAAGCGAACGCACCAACCTTGCCCTACGAATTAAAACACCTGCTGAACTAGATGGCGCAACAGAATACTTAACACGACTCCTCCAAAGTGCCACTCAAGAAGCTACACCTGCCGATCTATATCAACACATAAATATGACAATATTCCTAGACACATCAAAGAACTTGTCATCGAAAAACGCCGAGCAAGAAGTAGATGGCAGAGAACCAGAAACGCTAATGACAAAACAGCATACAATAGGCTCACTCGCAATCTTCAAACTGAGCTCAGAAATTCCAGAAATGAAACGTTTCATTATTATATAACCCATTGATCGAGTGCTGACTGTTCAATATGGAGAGCTACAAGGAAATTTAAAAGACCCAAAATTACGATCCCATCAATCAGAAAACCTGACCGAACTTGGGTCAGGACCGATACTGATAAAGCAAATGTATTCGCATGATAACCAAGAAGAAGTCGAAGTCTTCCTACAAGCGCCGCTTCAAATGTCCTTACCGATCAAATCCTTCTCCCCGGCCGAAATCCAACAAGAACTCAAGTACACCAATGTCCATAAATGCCCAGGCTATGACCTAATAACAGGACAAATTTTACGTCATCTACCCAGGAAAACATTAGTACTGCTGACTACCATCTACAACAGTATGTTACGCTTTTGTTACTTCCCCCTCCAGTGGAAGTATGCTGTAATCACAGTGATCGCCAAGCCCGGAAAACTACCCACAGAGCCAACATCATATCGACCTATAAGTCTCCTTCCCCTCCTGTCTAAAATTTTTGAAAGACTATTGCTAAAGCGAATAGAAGAGACAATTGACCTACACCAAATCACACCAGCGTACCAATTCGGTTTTCGTAGGCGACACTCGACAATACAGCAAACCCACAGGATTGTTACTAAAATTATGCAATCACTAGAAGTCATGGCATTCTGCACTGCAGCCTTTTTGTATATCAAACAGGCATTTGATGGAGTATGGCATTTGGGATTACTATACAAAATTAAGACAGTCTTTTCCGGCCAAATTTTCCTATTACTGAAATCCTACCTAAGCGACAGAAACCAGAATCAACAATTCATTCTCAAACTATCAACCCATATCTGCTGGTGTACCACAAGGAAGCGTTCTGGGTCCTCTATTATATCTGGTGTACACTTCAGACGCTCCTACTACAGCCAACCTTCGTCGATGACACAGCTGTGCTTTCTATTAACAATTTATCTCTCATGGCATCTGAAAACCTCCAGAACCACCTTAATCTCCTCCATGAATGGTACAGCAAGTGGAGAATTTCAGTCAACAACGATAAATCTACCCACATCACCTTCAAAAACAAGCGAAGTACATGTCTTCCAGTCACCGTTAACAATACAGTTATACCAGTGAAACCAGAAGTCAAATATTTAGGGATGCATCTTGACCAGAAACTCACATGGAAGACTCACTTAAAGGCAAAAAGAAAACATCTCGACATCAAAGTAAAAGAAATGAACTGGCTTCTAGGAAGGCGTTCGCAGTTATCCCTCAAAAACAAAGTTCTTCTCTACAAAGCCATCCTGAAGCCAATTTGGACCTACGGCATTCAACTGTGGGGTTGCACCAAGCCGTCAAATGCTAAAATCTTGCAGCGTTTCCAGCCAAAGACTCTCGATCTGATGTCAAATGCTCCTTAGTACGTTACCAACCAGACCCTCCACGATGACCTAGGGATCGGATATGTCTCCAGCGAAATCCATAGACTAGCAACTTCCTACCAGCACACTCTCGTGGGACACGAAAACGAGCTCGTTCATCAGCTATCCCAAGAACTAGTCGTGACAAGAAGACTGCATCGTCAATGGCCCCATGACCTCGCACATCAACCCAACCAGGCGTAAGCCTCCTATTTGATCAATGCTCAATGGATGGACCTCCCTCAAGTCTTCTACTTTATCATACGATTTACTTATTAATCACTTAGATTGTATATAGTAGATTGTAAATATGCACTCCTAATAAAAAATATATATATATATTTTGATCATCCTGTGCAAATATGATTTGGCCACCCGCGAAAAATAGTAAAATATTAAATAATAACGGGAACGGACCAAAACCCTGTTTCAACCCCTTTATTGTTAAGATTGCCTTTGTCACTTAATTTCCAATCTTAATTTTTGTTTGGTTACTTTCGTATATTTTTTTATCATGTTTATCTATTTTTCTCTTATACCTATTTCTCTCATCGCGTGCTATATCTTACTTTTATGTACATTATCACAGATAATTTATCAATGTCATTGTGTTGCTTAAAAGTATTGGCCACAATAAGGTCCTGTTTTTTATATAAACAAACCGACCTTCGCCCGTTGTCGTTGATAGTGTCTTTTCCAAATTGACCCACTGCGTCTTCGTCCTTTCTTCCAACCAGGCTATTTAGATCTCCTATAACTATTAATTTTTTTCTGTAGGGTGTATCCTATACTAAATCTACCAACTTGCCAAAGAAGGCATCTTTCTCTTCCTTTGAGGCATTGTCGTTTATCGCGTACATTTCCAGAATTATTGTCGGTTGTCCGTATATCTTTATCTCCAATTTAGTTATTCTTTCATCTATTTGTTCGAATAATGTAATGTATTTTGTCCATTTTAGTTTAATCAATATGAATACTCTACTTTTGGGTTGTTGATGTTTTGAGACTCCACTTCATATGCAGTAGTTATTTAGCATTTCTTCTCTAATTCCTTTTTTTTTTTGGTCTCCGTTAGTACAATAATATCCGTTTTTATTTCTTCTATTTCTGAGGCTACTTTTTTTTGTTTGGTACTTAGTCCTTGAATATTTGAAGTACCGACTGTATCTGTTCTTTTAAATTCCCACTTTCTTCTTGTTGTTTTCTTTAGTTTTTCTTTGTTGTTGTATTTCGTTTACGTGTGAATTTTTGCCCTTCCCAGATTCTATAGGGCTGACTAGCATGCTAGTGTGAGATCCTGAGCTGTTTGCTCTACTCACCTGGAGTATTTTTGTTTTAAGATTCATTGGCATTTGGAAACACTAGAGCCGAATACTCCACTTTTCTTTTATAATAGAGCAGGTCATTTCACAAATATAAGAATGATCTCCAGCTTATCATCGGTACCAAAATCACTAACAAATATATGATCACCGTACTTAAATTCCCTAGATTGTTATTGTAAATATTTTATGTAGCACCACTTAAACAGGGTATCGCTCCAACCTATAACACTAATGAGTTTTTTAGGTTTAATTATAAATTTAGAAAATTTTGAATTTTCTAAGGTGTATGGTGTTATTTTTTTAGGTAATACTAACGTATATGTAACTCCAACAGTTGCCCATCACGGTAGTACTAATTTAAGCAAAATTGCAAACTGCTAAATTTTTTCATAATAGTTCTGCTTACAAAAAAGTTCTGCTAGTACATTCATATATTATGGAGTACGTCTTATATGCACGCATTTGATGCCTGTAGAAAGCGCCCCTCAAACTCGTAGGTGTATCAGCGCCGCAGGAATATCATATTTCATACTCGTCGTAAGCCTTCGACTCGACAATAAATCTGGATGAACCTTGCGCACAAATAAATCCCCCTCGAGCCCGCGGCGGCTCAGTTTTCAGAAATCGTCGGCTTTAATTAAAATCTGAAATCTGCATCTGAAAGGGATTACGCATTTCGTTCGGCGATAATCCTCGTATTTCCAACTCAACCGGCCCTCTGTCTTCAATAGGCCCATTCTGTTGTTGTTTAGCCGGAGCAGGCCCTGTTAACCCCCGAATAAAGCACGAATTGCGGTGTGGCCCGAATTCTTCTGGGGAATGGCTGATGTAATGTTGTTAAAACACAACGCGAGTAATAAAAAACAACGGCGCTTTGCAGCGCGGTAAATTTAATTTTACTTTGCGTTATATTTTTTGTTTGATGTAAACATAATTATTAATAGAGCTAACATTGTAACTGCAGTAAAGTTTCTGTCAACATTAATGCAATATATTTATTATATATATGGTTAGGACTTCGGGGAATTTGACCTCTAGTTACATCTACAAGTCTTTAAATTTTCGGGCATTTTCCCAAGCCTCATCTACTTTCTTTTTGATAATGTATTTGGGTACTTCCTTTATAGAATTCTTTGCCAAGCTTTTCTCAGCTCCTTTAATTTAAATGTTTTTAGTCAGGTTATTGTTATTTCTTTTATTTTGTTTCTTATCTTTATTTTTACATTTATCAAAATTATTTTAAAGTATAATACTACCTTTGAATATTTAATTTTATTTAAATTTCGAATAACAAATACTTGCTTGTGTTATTGTTCGTTTTTTTAAGTTTCTTTTAATACAATATTTGTCAATGAGTGGTTCAGAGGCCGTCAAATAAACGGTCCGGCATTTTAACCAAAAAGAGGTCAATATCCAACATTATTACACATAATCTAGAGTTACGCACGAATTAACAAAAGTGTAAAATTAAAAATGTAAAAAAAATTGTCCTAGAAAGAGTTACAGGTGAGTTCTGCCTATATATTTTATTTACTACTTTTTTGAGGTCTGCGAAGGTAGATTTGGGCCAAAAGTGTGCAGCGCATGATAAGAACATCGCGATAAATAAAATACGTATAAAATAAATAAAAGCACGATTCTGCAATATATAGTTCTAAACATGATTTAAATAAATAAACTACTGTACGGTAAGGCAAAGTCTAACAAAAAACAAAATATAAAATAACTAACGACTAACGAAGCAGTAAAGAGAGCTCAATGAAAATAGGCTAAACGGAGGTTAGTATTTATGAGATATAGCAAAACTAAGAGGACTCAGGTCAAAGGAAAGAAAGTCTAATAGAGAAGCAACGAAGAAATTTCAACCGATAAGGAAAAGAAGAGGAAGAAAAATTCCAAACTCCCTACAAAACCAAAAAATAGAAGGAACACGTAAAATTCAAAGATATAAATGAAAATAAACTAGACAATATATTGCAAATTCTTCAAAATAAGAAATTAATCAAACTAAAACAAGAAGACGGATTGATGAAGAACAAGAATAATGATATAAAGAAGAAATATGAAATTATAAAAAAGGATCTACATAAAGTAAATACAAGAATAAAGCAGCTTAAAAAGAAAAAAGTGCAGCGAGAGCAAATGTGGCCGCAAACAATGTAAGCAACTTAAAAGAAGAAAAGAAAAACTTTGAAAACAAATTTTAAAAGTAGATGTATAGTAAAAAGCAACATATTTAGGCAAATATTGTTTACTAGAAATAGAAAATATAAGAAGAAAGTTATACAAAGCAAAGACAATTTAAAAAAGTTAGAAAAATAAAAATTTATAAATAATTACCTGACAAAACAGAGACGAAAAATTATAAAACAAACTAGAATGAAATCAAAAGAAATAAAGAAAGAAGAAAAAGAGTAAATATTGAATACAATGAGATTACAATAGAAGACAATTAAAGCATATAAAATAGGTATTGAAGAAAACATCAATCTTAAAAAGATTGGTAGAAGATTCGGTAAACTTAATGAAAAAAGGGGGACGCGGAGTAGTCAAAAGACAAAATCAGTGATTACTAGAAGTTGGCAACTTCAAACGTTCGAGGTTTTAGTGGAAGGAAAATATAATTGAATAAATAATTTATAACTAGCGATAACCAAAAGTAAAATGAAAGGTTAAGGGGAGACCAAACTCTACCAGGAAAGTTTATTTATGTATGGAGGAGTTCCTAAAGAACAAAAGCAAAGGCCGGAGTTAGATGCATATTATGCAAAAAGAAATGGAGAGACTAAGAAATGTAATGTATATTAATAGAAGGACCAAAAGCTAGAAACGACAGAGAATAAAACGAGAATTATACCCTATAATGCAGATAAAATAAAAAGGGTAAACAGAAATAAATATTTGAGCGAACTAACAAGCATAACAAAATACCATTCTTAATTTTAAATACTGCACATTTACAATCTGTTGAACATCAAAAATAAGTAAATAGTTCGGCTAATAGACATGCAATATCATGTAAGAATAAAATCCACTGACTTCATTCTCGCTTAGTAAGATCGAACTGCGTCGGTGCTTAAGAGGTCACAAATTACATTGATCACTGAAATCGTGTCTCTAATTCTAATGGATCGTATCTTTTTAAACGTTGAATACACTGTCTCTCAAGTAAAGTAAAGTTAGCTCTCCGAATTTCCTCGTGTACGGTTGGGAAAAGAAGATCCTGTTAAAGAATCCAATTGGGGACATAACGTGGAGCGTTACCTATTGTCCTTCGACTTTATTTTGAAAGCGTTGGAGGATTTCCAAGTTGGAATTGTTGGCCGATCCCCAGAGTTGGAGTCCGTATGTCCATATCGGTTACATGATCGTTTCATACAGTAGCAACTTATTTTCTACGGATAAGGAGGATGTTCTTCCAATTAACCAATACATTTGTCGGAATTTGAGCCCTAATTGCATTCGTTTTTTCATTATGTGTGTTTTCCATGTGAGGCGTCTGTCCAAATGAATTCCCAAGTATTTTACGTTATCCTGTTGAAGAATAGGTTCACCATTAAGTGTCACTGATGGGCAGGTTTCTGTTCATAGTGTGAAGGTTGTTTGTACGGATTTTGTTTCGTTAACCTGTATACGCCTTAGTTGTAGCCAGGTATGTATTTTATTAAGTATGACTTGGGGGTAGTTAGAAGCTACACGAGGACTTGTGGGCAAATCTGCTGTGTATATATATATATATATATAAAGAACTGGTCCTAATATACTTCTCTGTGGCACTCCTCAGTATATTGGATAGAGGTTAGTCAATACTTTTCTTAGTTTGATGTCTGAAAATTCGTGCCTTCTAGGTATGACCGGATAAGGTTTCAATACATTTTGTAAGATCCTTCTAATTTTATATATTAGTCCGTGTGCCAAACCTTATCGAAGGCTAGTTCTAATTGTCGAGGAATCACAGTGCTAATTCTTTTATAGATTGCAAACTTTGTGGTTTATTTATGTCACTATTCGATGAACTTTTAATTGTACCGTTGTCCTTCCCTGATTTTATTTCCTCAAACCAAACTGATGTTGTGGAAGCATATTTCTGTCTGCAAGCATGGTTTCTATTTTTTGTAGAAGCAGTTTTTCAAATAGTTCAGAATATAGGTAGTAGGCTAATTGGTCGGTAAGAGGTAATATCCTCCGGGTTTTTTCCGGGCTTTGGAATTAGTATTTGTCCAACTTTCCACTGTTCGGGGAATATTTTAAGTCCTAAAGCTGCATTGAATATATATGTAATTAATTTAAAGGCATTTTCTGGCAATTGTTTTAATAGACCTGGTGCTTTGTGCGGATTAAGACTTTTGACAGCAGTTATCACTTGTTTGACTCTTACAGGCTTTAGAGGAGGTTGTGCTTCAAGTGGTTCCACTAAGTGTAATGAATTGTTTGTTCTTCTTCCACTGTGCAGGTTCTGGGTATCGGCTGGAACACTGTAGACATGTGATTTGCAAATGATGCTGCTTTTTCTTCGTCGCTTTGAGCCCAGCTACCATCTGGGAGTCTGATTGGGGGTATAAACGTAGTTGGTCTTTTTAATTTCTTTGCTGCTCTCCAGAGTGAGGCATCTGTGGTTTCGTAAGGTGTTAGACTGGTTAGGTAATTTTGTATTTCCTGATTTTTGTGCTGTTTCAGGAGAGTTTTTAAATTTTGGGTGGCATGGTTAAAATTTGTTTTATCTCGTGGGGATCTACTACCCTTATAATACAACTATAAAACCACCTCCGATATTTGTGTACGGAGTTACACACTACAGTGACATGATCAAAAGTTTAAATACAGTTGCGGAAAGTGAACAATTTAACACAAAAACTTTAACAGATAACACCATAAAAATAAACTGTCATACTCCGGAAACCTACAGGAAACTAATTTACCACATGAAAGATGCCAACATTGTTCACCACATGAAAGATGCCAACATTGTTCACCATACGTACCAGCCAAAAGAGGACCGTGCCTTCAGAGTGGTTATCAAAAACCTACACTTTACAACAGACATAAATAAAATTAAGCAAGAGCTAGCCAATCAGGGATACCAAGTCAGAAATATTTTAAATAGAAGAAGTAGAGTGTCTAAAGAATCATTAAACCTATTCTTTGTAGACCTCGAGCCAGCGGATAACAATAAAGAAATATATAATTTACGAGGTATTCAGAACAGAATAGTACAAGTCGAGGCACCCAGAAAAACCAAGGGCCTTACTCAGTGTACACGTTGTCAGCAATATGGTCACACTAAAACATATTGTAACAGACCTTACTACTGTGTGAAATGTGGAGCAGCCCATAATTCCACAAGCTGTACAAAACCAAACAACACCCCTGCCACATGTGCACTATGCGGTGGTCCCCACCCTGCCAACTATAGAGGATGCGAATTCTACCATACTCTCCTCAAACAACCCAATAATGCCAACAACAGACTTAATATTCAACAATTATCAGCAGCCATACACCCTAGCCCACGACACAGTATACAATCAATAATTCAGACACAACAGGCTAATACGTATTCGAATATACTAAGAAATCAAAACCACCAGAGGAAAACTCAATTACTCTCAGCACTTTTCTAAATGAGTTTAAAAATATGTTTCAACAGTTAATGCAACAAAACAGCTCAATTCTAACCATGCTTACAACGCTCATCAATAAAAATCGCTAAATTTGTACGAATTGCCCAATGGAATGCCAACGGTATCATTCAACACAAAAACGAAGTAGAGACTTTTCTACATCACAATTCAATCGACATACTACTTAGCGAAACGCACTTTACCGACAGATCCTTCTTTCGTTTTCCATCCTATTTAACCTATAATACAAACCACCCGGACAACACTGCACATGCAGGTACTGCAATCTTAATAAAAAATACTATAAGTCACTACATATTACCAAAGTATGAAACAAATCACTTACAAGCCACTTAAAGTCAAAACGTCCTTCTACGAGATAACTGTTTATGCAGTATATTGCCCTCCTAGGCACTACTTGAAACTCAACCACTTCAGGGACTTCTTCAACACACTCGGATCCAAATTTATTGCTGGAGCTGATTTCAACAGTAAACATACTATCTGGGGCTCTCGGCTTACAACTAGCAAAGGTCGTGAGCTAATCCAGGAAAAAAACTACTTATTTCTGTCCACCGGTAAACCAACATACTGGCCCAGTGATCCAAATAAAACTCCTGATCTGTTGAACTTCTTCATCACCAACGAAATCTCTTCACCATACATGGAAGTATTTCCTAGTTATGATTTGTCATCTGACCATTCTCCGATAATTGCAACTATTAGTACTTTCGTAATTATTAAGAATTTTACACCTAAACTTCATAATAACAAAACCAATTGGGATAAATACAAAAATAAAGTGGAACAACGGATTAATCTAAAAACAAGCCTCAAAACCCATAACGAAGTCGAAGACGCTTTGGATGCCTTGACAAGTACTCTTAAACATTCAGTTACGGAAAGTACTCCATCCCCGCCAATAGCTAATACCACAAAATCAATACCACTTGAAATAAAACATTTAATTGGTAAAAACCAGAAGGCACGGTCTAGGTGGCACACAACCCAGCCACCCGTGGATAAAAATATACTGAATCGCATTAGCAATCAAGTAAAGGCGCAACTTAGAGAACTCCGTGAACAATCCTTCACTGACTACGCGACAAGGCTAAATAGATTCGACAAATCTATCTGGAGACCAATTAAATCCAAGAAACAACCAAAAGAACACAATGCTCCAATAAAAAATCTTGCTGATCACAACGCTAAATGGGCGAGAAGCGACCAAGAAAAAGCTGATCTTTTTGCAATTCATCTCGCATCTGTCTTTAACCCCAACAATCAAGATATAATTAATGACATCACAACAAGTTTATCCAACATTCCACAATCCCCATTTCGAACTAAATCCTTCACTCCACACGAAGTTCAGAACGAACTGAACCATCTTAACATCTGAAAACCACTAGGTACAGACGGTGTGACGCCAAAAATGCTCATGGAATGCTAAAAACGGCAGAAATAATCTTAATAAATAAGCCAAGAAAGAACCCAAATGACGTAACCTCATACCGTCCAATTAGTTTGCTCCCTACAATTTTCAAGGTATGAGAATGCTTATTACTACAGACACTAAATGCCGATATTTCACCAGATACCTGGCTTCCTCCCCATCAATTTGGTTTCCGAGCAGGACATTCTACAGTTCAGCAAACACATAGATTAACCAAGTTTTAACCACGCTTTTGAACAAAAACATTGTTGTACTTCAGTTCTACTGGACGTTAGCCAGGCCTTTGATAAGGTCTGGCATACAGGTCTGTTATATAAAGTCAAGGAAACCCTCCCACTAAAATATTTCGACATCTTGAAATCCTACCTTTCAGACCGCAAATTTAGAACCAAAGTAGGAGATGCCAAATCAGACCAAATCATTCCATAGAAGCAGGTGTACCACAGGGAAGCGTTTTGGGACCGACCCTCTACGACCTATATACATCCGATATCCCAACAACCACTGAAACTACTATCTGTACTTTTGCTGATGACACTGCTATACTAGCAGCTCATGAAGACCCACAAATAGTATCTAACCTAGTACAAATCCACTTAAATGTACTCCAGGCTTGGTTGCATCTCTGAAAATTTAAAATAAACGAAAACAAATCTCAGCACATAGACTTCACTCTAAGACATGAACTCCGCTTTTCCTCAATAACGTCGAACTCCCTCGAGTTATATCTATCAAATATCTCGGATTCCACCTGGACACTAGGTTAACATGGAAAGATCATATTACCAAAAAACGGAAGCAGATTGACTTGAAGATCAAAGAATCTATTGGCTGTTAGGGAAGAACTCAAAACTTTTCCTAGAAAACAAAATACTGCTATATAAAACAATCATCATCCCTATTTGGACGTATCGAATAGAAATTTGGGGTTACGGAAGCAAATCCAATATAGCATTGCTCCAAAGAAGCCAATCTAAAGTGCTACGTATGATATCTCAAGCACCGTGGTATGTCTCAAACCAAACGCTACACGACGACCTGAGGATTCCCTATGTCAAAGATGTCATCAAGCTACGAAGTAGAACCCACCACGATAGATTGGCAGCCCACTCAAATAACCTGCTTCAACCATTACTGGAAAGAGAACACCCACGACGACTACATAGACTTTGGCCAGCAGACCTTCTTGTGGATTAAGAGAGTCCTTCACTGGAAGAGCTCTCGTCACGTCATTTCAAGCTGAAATTCTGATATACAATTAGCCCATAAAATGTTCTGATTGCTAATAAATATACATCTATAAAAAAAAATCTTTAATGTAACCTATTAAACAAAAGCTAATAACGTTTACTTTGGAAACTAACGTGAACTCACTGAAAACCTTATATTGCACAAATTAAACATATTTTACGAATTTCTTTTCTTTAAATGTGTTAAAAAACCAAATTAAATTATTTTATTGGTTTAGGTGACGTACTTAACTTAAGAAATATTTAGGAACATTTTAATTTATTAATTTTTGTTAATAATCTAAAATTTCAAAAATAATTGTGTACACTGCCGCATTTTACAGGTATGATTTTAGTACATCAATGCATATGGCAAATATCTCCCTTTTTCTCCATTTATCTTGCTGGTGCCAGCATTTCGGCGCCGGGACGCTTACAAAGTGGAATACTTTTAAAACGCTTTTTTCTACAAATGGCATTAAAAGGGTTGCTAACACAGTTTAATACTTCTTACTGTGTCGCACAAATCCAAAGCTTAAGCGGCCCATGCCTTTGAAAACTTTCTACTTCCATTTGTTTCTGTTATTTGTTAATTGTTCCAAATTTTTAAGATTCGACGTCTCCATTCACATTTTATAACTTAGTTTTTGGCGCTCTGCTATTTCTCTGTTCTGCCTCTTCACCAAGCACTCTTTTAAAGTTTCCACTTTATTCTCCGCAAATGCTTTAGTTTGTATAAGCTTTTCTATTTAATGACACTACACCGGCATTTTTCCTTATTTATATGACTTTTAATCATTCTTTCAATTTTATCATTGTCGTGGTATGTGCAAAAACCTGCCCCTGAATTTGCCTTGTGCAGGACTTGGGAAAAACCCGAGTCAGGGCAGGTGACCTCAAGGGGCCTACAGCTCTTGGTCTCCTATCGTTACAATTTTATAATATCTACATATTATTAATACGGTCGTTTGCTCATTCATTTATATTTTGATTCCGTTTTTATGAGCATATTCTAAAGGACCGCATATTTATTGTAACATTTTTTTTTGTTCTTGCGAGTGCGTAGTTATTAGTCTCAGTGTCTTACGCAGTGTCAAGCAATTTTGAGTCTCGACTGTTATGGATCATTTTACACAATTGTGAGCCGAGCTTTTATGCATGCCAGTCGCAATTGTGATGCGTTTCGCTTTTCACTTCGTCACTTACACTTCTCAACCCCGCTTGCGATCACGTCCTATTCCGCGTTTAGTTTCGCTAGGCTTGAGCAAAGTTGGTCCAGAGCGTTCCACCAGCAGGCTTCAGGTGCAACCATCGTACGGTCTTCGGAGCCATCTTAGTCCTTCTTCTGTCAATAGTTCTTCTGATCTTGCCCTGGCTTTGTTCTCCACAGTACATGCAGTCAGCACGTGCAAGGCGTTGTTTACTTCTCTGCATTCGCATCTGTCCTGTCCCGATTGCAGCTTCGAGAACCTCGTCAGGTAGGCGCGAAAGTTTCCGAGACCCGTGACTGTCTGTACGGTGCGCCAGTCAAGATGCGCAGACACGATGTTAATTGTCTCCAGAGTAGGCAAAAACGTTTTTGCGTGCTTCCCCGTTGTTGCTATTTGCCATATATTTCCATAGATTCCTCGTCTTGTCATTCAAACGCGTTTTAATAAGACTTCGCGGAATGGCTGCAAATTGCGCAGGTCCGCCTTCCGTGGCCGCTTCCTTGGCCAGTTTGTCAGCGTGTTTATTCTTTGCAGTACCAACGTGCGCTTTGTTCGGTGTAACGAGACTTCTGTTCCTCCTTTCAGCTTTTTTATCAGGTTCCAAGCCTCCATCTGCAACTCAAAATGTGCCGATCTACTATTCGAAACTATCGAGCATCTTGTGATAATGTGCTGGTAGTGTATCATATATCGTAGATATTTCCGATAGCCATTAGTTCGCACTGGAAGACAGCGCTCCAGTTCGTTAATTTAGTTCTCTGGCAGTGGATCTCTTCTTGTTGTTGATGAACCACGAACGCCGCTTCCGCTTTTCCGTCTCTAGTCTGGACCCGTTCTCTTCCGCGGTGGTGAACGAGATGCCATCTCATTCCGCTGGATGGTGACCTGCTTCCTCCATACTCGTCCTGCGCTGAGCAGTTCCTCTCGCAGTCGCTCGTCACCCGCTTCGATGCGCTTCCTGTCGGAAATGAACTGATAGTAACTTGCTCAACACTGGAGCGGTTTCGGTAGCAACGGTACGGCACGCCATTGCTGCACGGACAGCTAGTATATTCTGAGCTCCTAATAGCTGGACCCAGGTATATATGCGCAACCGTCCTGTCCCTAAACCTCAAAGTCAACCGCGCCGGTTTTGTGAGATCTGTTTACCTTTTTCGCTAGCCACCTTAATATGAGGGTACCACGAAAGCTTATCTTCTAGTTCAACGCCCAAGTAGCGTATATGTTCGTTGCAATATATATGTTACGATCGCTGTCTGTTGCTCTAGAAGCTTACCAAAAAATAACGCATCCGTCTTTTTGGCGTTGAAACAAAGTGACTCGCTTTCTGTCCATTTATGAGGTATACCTAGTGTCTCGTGTGCTCTAATTTTTAGCGTCTTGTATTGAACGCGTACGATGATTATCGTGTCGTCAGCGAATTTCACTATTTCGCACCTACCTGGTAAATTTTCCGAAAATATGCTCTCGTATACTAACTTCCAATAGACGGACCCAGAACACGATCCCTGAGCGCAGCCCCTAAATACCTGTCGCGTAACTAGGCCATTACGCGTTTCCACCTGCGCCGTCCTATTCAAGAAATAATTTTTTACTAAGCGTAATAAACTTCGCGGGCAACTTTTCCACACGAGTTCGTCTAAAATGCGCGGCCACCATGTGTTATCGAAAACCCCGGCAATATCCAAAGCAATCAAAGCACATAGTCTTCTTCTTTCCTAGCATTTTTTACTTTTCCGACTACATATTCGATCGCGTTTGCTACTTCCAAACAAAATACAAATACGAAACATCTACTCTTTACCCATCCAGTCAGGTATGCCGTAAGGAAGTGTGCTGGAACCTGGTCTTCACTACTGATATTCCAACCACAAAAAACACAAAAATTTCTGCTTTTGCGGATGATACCGCCTTAATACTCGTTAACGATAATGCAAATGTGTCTTCAGATAATCTTCAACAATTTAATAAGTGGCAAATATTGGCAAACCAATCAAAATCAGCTTATATCACTTTTACAAATTGAAGACTAGAGTATCCAGAAGTAACAATCAACAACATATACTTCCCCGTAAAAAGTAAAACTAAATATCTTGGTTTAATTCTTGACCGGAGACTTACGTGGAAAGCTCATATTAATAATAATAATAAAAACACACAAATAAACTTTAAAATATGACAAGTCAATTGGGTAACAGGCCGCAAATTCAAGCTAATGCGAGATAACAAAATTTTGCTATACATATGTATCATCAAGCCTATCTGGAGCTACAGTACACAGCTCTGGGGCTATACAAAGCTATCCAATACTAAATGTATTTTTATATATTTCAATCTAAAATACTAATGACAATATTTGACGCCCCCTGGTACGTCAGTAATAAAACTCTACACGAAGATATCAACATACCTTTTGCTGAAGAAGAAATACAAAGCTTTACCCAAACGAAAAAGTCAGTTTTTTAGACTTAAAAAAGTAACCAGTAGATTTAGTTTCACTAACACTATTATTGAAACAATTGTAAAATCAATTACTACTTTTCCTTTCTCGTGTTTGTGTCAAGTAATTTACTTATTGCTCTACTGAGCAGATTGTAAATATTGAAAATGAATATAAAAAAAATATTTTTCTATTATGACACTTTCTTAAATATGGCTTTGAAGTTGGCAAACAAATCAGGTAAAACTAATTACTTTAAGGTGGCACCTTTTTAATAAAAATGTAGCAGAGACTTCAACGATGGATAACGAAGGAAACCTTGATATTCGTTCGTAAAATCGTAAAATTCAAGACATTAAAAACTAAAAAATTAACTATTGCTATTATTTACTTTTCTAATTTGCATAAATAGAAAAAATTGTAAAAATAATTGAATTTGGTGGAATTTTGATGTAATGCGATAAAGACAAAAAGACAGCACAACTTATTTTTACTTTGCATAGCAAAATAGTGGAATTAGAACTATAAGTACAGTTTCAAATAAAAATAAAATAAAAAGCGCAATATGTTTTTTAATTATACTTAATTGTATTTTTAAATTTTTCCTGCAATTTTATAATTTTTGTAATATTTTTACTTTTAAGAAAACAACCTTTGTTAAATTTTTATTGAACAACTGAACAACTGCTAACTGCATTGATAATTTTAATTTAAAAAATCACCTTAAAGATGTTTAATAGAAAAGGAAGAATCTATGAAGGTTAATTACTTATACTATTCAGTGGTAAATACAATTAATTTTGATAATTACAAAAAATTGCGGAATGATTAAAAATCTTAAAACGTAATTAAATATTGTTGTTCTTAACATACATTTAAAAAAATTATATTTCATTTGCAACAAAAATTTTATAATTCAGTAGATTTTGAATAGTTCAAAAACGATTCGAGTATAAAACTGTAAAAAAAACAACTTCTGATTGGTGCAGTTTTTACAAAGCCAGTGACATTGAGGCGAAGGAAAAGCGGCGCACTAGCAGCATCGCACATTATACGAACACACAGAGGTGCGGATCATAAACATCTAGGGGTCACACTTTTGTTTATAATGATATTGTAACTTTTAGCATGTGTAGCTTTCTTCTCAATCAATATAAAAAATACAAGTAGTTTGTCATTTCACCGAAACAGCATGAAGTTTTAGAATCATTTTTTTATTGCCTGTAACCGGTGGCTTGCGCAAAGGTTTAATTTATTGACTAGGTAAACGATTTCTCAAAAACTATCACATCTTTGGAAAATAGTAGAGAAGTTAATATTTCTTTTTATGTCACTGTAGAAGTGGTTTTGAATATGCTGCATTACAATCAACTACGAATTCACCTTGGACAATATGTAGAAGCAAAACATTTTACTGTTATTATATAAGAGATTGTGGCAATGTGTACACACCAACTTTGTAGGGACATGGAATAGTTTACTATTGTTTCCCCATGTCATTTAGTATTAACGAAAACAAGTAAAACCACAAATTAACAAAAATATCCGGTAAGACTTCTTTCTCACCAAATGTATAGAAGCAAAAGTCAACAATTAAAGCAGCCCCAGAGTGATACAAATTTTGACTTGAAATAACCAAAACTACAGGCAAAACATCATCGTACTAACAATTTTGTCTCTCTACCTTTTATTGTTTATTTTTAATAAGAAAGCCGTTAAAATAAATTAAATTTTTATACATGGTTCCGTTTCGGGCATTGATGGAATGATATCACAATATCTAAAAGACTCATTGTTAATTGTTCATACAAGCTTAGAATAGATTGTTGGTCTAAGTAACAAAGCTGTGCAACTTTTTCATAATTGGAAATTTAAATACAAAGGTATCACTAATTTTCTTTAGCGTGACGGAAGAATTCGCACTGTTGCAACGGGAAATGATTTTCTTGGCAAATTAACCGCTAAAGTTGTCTATAGCGGTTCCTACACCTATCGCCTAATAAACTTGGCGAGGCTACTAAACGCTGTTGCAAAAGTGCCGTCTATGTTGTTAGAACATACCCAACCACAACAAGATGCTGCGAATTTTATAAACTTAATCTATCGGGATGTCAAACAGAGTATACAAAAGATTTCCAGAAATTTACTCTTTCCTGGTTCAAGGTTATTATTACAAAGAACCCTTTCATCCATTCTTCAAAGCAAATGGTAAAATTGGAATGGAACAACTATGACTGCAACCAAATAAGATTTAGTGTGATCATAAATCCAAATGTAGAGTTTAAAGTGCTTAATACCTGAGTACTCTGACAGACTAATCGGATATAGTGCTAAGGAACTTTAAGTCTATCGTGGGGTCCTATATAAAGTAAAGCTCTTATAATCACATTCAGAATTTTATCACTGTTTGTAGTCCATTTTGAATTTGAATATAAATAAAAAACAGTGGATGCAAGCTATTCTTTTATTAAATAAAGAATGCGTTTCTAGATTTCTTAGCTCTCTTTTGAGTGCTTACCGACTACTATATCGCATTTTCTTAATTATGAATAGTTAAATCATTGTGGACCTTAAAGAAGAATCTCGGAAATGTTAGTACATTTATTATATTATGTACACAATTATGCTCACAACAAATGCTTGTTTCAAATCTTTTCAATGTCAAGAGCGTCAAGATGTCAAGAGATTTATCTAATTTCCTCGTCTAGTATAAAAGCTATGCGACTTTCAGATCCGTATTGGTCTTTCACTAGGATGGAGTTTATAAAACCACAGAAATGTCTGCAGGATTAATGTTAGTGAAGATGCTACTCTTTACTGTTTGAAAAGTAAAAATAAATATTTAACTTGAAGCATTCAGATCGATTTTGCTCTATGCATATTGCTCCCAATATTCGAATCCATTGGATTAGCTTGCAAGACAATAAAACCTTGGTGTAAGAAAATAAAACGCTTTGTGTACAAAATGTACTATAAACTTTACCAAATGGAAATATAATGCAGAAAGGATTTGCGTCTGAAACAGATCACCTATTTTAAACTTATTTCTCACGCACTGATTCAGATTGCCGATTAAAGCTCGTATGCAACTTTAATCCAAATATGCTTTCCAATATACAGGTGCTAAATTTCATGATATGTATTTAGAATAATCATACGTCTTTAAATATAATTTGTAGTGCTTATAAATGTTATTTTTAGTTGTGGTAACTTATTTCAATTTTTAAGTTGTAAAAAGTTCCTAAACAACCTAAACGAAGAATTTTCCAATTAATCCATTTCTGGCGCTTTCTTAAATATTTTACGAAATAAAAGATTGTGAATTTAGTGATGAGGTCCGGTCCTGGGCACAAGTGTAGTAAACACAGCTGATTTCGCGTGTTCAAATAAAAGTGATTTTACAATAATAAATTCAGAATATTAAGGTAAAACACCCTGCAATTAGTGTAACAAGATAGCAGCAAGGACGAAACATTGGAGTAAGGTAGGAAAAGACAATTTTAAAGCCATTTATAACGAAATTTAAAAGACGGCAAGAAGCGGACGACGACCTCCGCGGAGCCGATCCGGGTCAGCCGCTTAGCGCGCCGTACATATTTTACGCAGAGTAACAGGCCCGGCCTTAAGTTTTCACTTTTTCAACTGTCACGGTAAAATTATTAAAACCACTCGTAGAAATGGAAGAAAACAGTATAGAACCACAGAGTATGATGAAACTTTTACAGGAAATAAACAGAAAATTAGAAAATATAGAAGAAAGTAACGGGAGAATGGAAAATAAGTACGATAAATTTCAGGAGGAACTCAATAAACTAAAAAATGATAGCGCAAAATTGAATACGGAAAATAAGTCACTGAAACAGGGACTTTTACTGCAAGAAAAAAGAATCGAAATGTTAGAGAGGGAAATTAGGAAAAATAAAATAATCATACACGGAGTGGAGGAGCAATCAGCGGAGAAAGATATACTTTAAAAGAGAAAGTAAGAGTAATTTTACGCGATATGGACATAGTTATGAATATGGAAGAGGAAATAACAGAGATAAGAAGATTAGGAAGTGAACAGAAGGGAGGAAGAAGACCAATAAGTTTAGAGTTAAGAAGCTGGAATAAAAAGATAGAGATTCTAAAATTAACAAGAAATCTAAAGGACACCAAAATCTACCTAGAGGAAGAATACTCAAAAGAAATCCAGGAACAACGGAGGGAATTAATAACATATATGAAACAATATAGGCAAAATGGCTACCATGCCAGCCTAAGATATAACAAACTGGTAATAAATGGAGAGGTAGTTACACTGGATAGACTAAAGCAACTGGATAAGCAGGAAAGAATGAGAATGGATGATGACAAAAGAGGGGACGATCCGGAAAGTGTGGCAGAGAAAGAGATCCCAAAAAAAGGAAAAACTATGAACCAGAGATCTCCAGAAAGTAACGATGAGGCGGAACTACATGAAAAACCACTCAAGATAACGAAGACAAGTAGATTTTCAAAAAACGAACAAAAGTAGTTACGAAGCAATCTCCAATGACGACTGAAAAAGAAACGGCTAAGAAAAAGGTTAAAGATGCAGTTATGAAGAAGAAATACAATTATACAGAAACAACATACAAAAACAATACGGAACACAAGACATCAACGAATTATGATTCAATAGCAAAAGAAACAGAAACAGGAAAAAAATACGAAAAAACAATACCAGCAGTAAAGAAAGACGTCAATAAAGTAAACATAGGGACATGGAATATAACGGCTTTAAACGGAAAGGAGATAGAAATAACGGAAGAAACGAGCAAGTTCAAAATAGATATTTTAGGAATAAGCGAAACGAAGAAACAAGGAAAAGGAAATATAAAGCTAACGAATGAGTATACGTTATATTACTCAGGCACAGATCCGGGACAAAGAAGTAAAGAAGGGGTAGGAATAATTATCGCCAATAGATTAAATAGAAGAATAATAAAAGCAGAAACAATTAATTCAAGAATAATGGCGGCAGAAGTGGACCTGGGTCAAATTTTCTACATAATACAAATATATGCTCCGGTAGAGGGAGCAGAAGTAAATAAGAGGGCAGAATGTTATGAACAACTACAGAGGACAATAGATAGTGCGAAAGGAAAGAGTAACAAAATACTGATAATAGGAGATTGGAATGCTGGGGTAGGCAGCAACATAAATACAGGATTAGGCAGCTTGGGACAATATGGAGAAACGACACAGAACAGAAACGGGAGAAAAATGATTGAATTCTGCATAGCAAATGACCTAATAGTCGGTAATACTTTTTGGTACCAACCACTAGAAGAAAAGTACACTTATGTAGCAGACGAACGAGGAGCAAGAAGCCTCATAGATTACGTGGTATACACTATGGAACTAGAACAAAAAATAGATGAAGTGAAAACAATAGTACAAGCGGAACTCTCCACCCAACACAGATTGGTGAGAGCATTACTAAATGACATAAATATTACAGAAGAGGAGAAAAAAGGATACGAGAGAATGCCAGTATATAAATTAAAAGATACCGATAGGGCAGAAAAATACAAGAAAAACATAGATGCCGAACTCAAAAAATTTGAAAAAGAAAGGAAGGGACAGTGGAAGAAGTATGGAAAGTATTCAAAGAAACATTGATAAAGAACGCCAGACAGATCTGCGGAGTAAAGAAATTTAAACGGGACACTAAGAGGACCAGATGGTGGAACGAAGAGGTAAAGAGAGCAATTAGAGAGAAGAAAAAAGCATGGAAAAAATATATAGATACCAAAAGTCAAGAGGACAAAGAAGATTATATAAGAGAAAAAAAACAAAGCCAAAATAGACATAAGAAAAGCAAAGACTCAATGCTGGGAAGAATTTGGACGGGAACTAGATGAACTATACACTAAAAACAACAAACATTTTTGCGGAATAGTAAAAAGTTAAGAGGTAATAAAGGAAAAGAAGTAAGAGGAATAAGAAACAAAAACAATGAATTAAAAACGGAAACAACAGAAATACTACAGGTATAGAAGGAATACTACGAGGAAAAATTTGAGGAAAACCGAAACCAACAGGAAGAACAAGATGAATACGAAGATACGGATGAAGAACAACAAGAAAACGCAATAGAAATCGAAATGAAGGATGTAGAAGAGGCAATTAATACACTTAAACTTGGCAAGGCAGGGGGAGCAGATGGTGTCGAGGCAGAGATGATAAAAGTCATGGGCCCTGAAGGAAAGATATGGATACATGAAATATTTAAGAAAGCATGGAAAGAAGAACGGATACCGGAGGATTGGGAAAACAACATAATTATACCAATCTACAAAAAAGGAGAAACAGGAAAATGTGAAAATTATAGAGCCATCTGCCTTTCCTCTACAGTATTCAAAATGTATACGAAGATTCTGCAAAAGAAACTCATACACTACATAGGACACAAGCTAGCCGATGAACAAGCAGCATATAGACAAGGAAAACAAACAACAGACAACATACACATAATAAGAAATATAACGGAGAGAACAATAGAAAGAGGAGGAGAGCTGTTTGTGACACTCATAGATTTAAAAGCAGCGTTTGACAATATAAAGAGAAGTCACATATGGAGGTATTTGGCAGAATTACAAACACCAAGAAAACTCATCAGAAATATCAGGAACATGTACCAGAATGTCAAAGGAAAGTGCAGATGAACGGAGAATCTTCAGACACGTTCCTCATGACAAAAGGAATAAAACAAGGAGATAGCCTTAGTCCACTGCTATTTATAACACTGATGGACAAAATCTTATTAAACACAAGAACAAAAACACGGCATCTGCAAACACAAATAGGACATTACCAACTAAGGCCAATCAAAGTAGACAATTTAATGTACGCAGATGACATAATACTCATAGCAGACACCCACAATAAAATGAAGGGACTGGTTAAAATATGGAGCGAAGAAATAGAGAACATGGGTATGGAAGTAAACACTAACAAAACAAAAATGATGATTATAAATAACAAAAAATCAGAGATGGTAAGAAGAATAGAAATAAACGGGAATACAATAGAAGTAGTCACAGCAGTAGAATATCTTGGCTCCGTAATAACAGATGACGGAAGAATAGAAGTCGACATAGCAAATAGAATGAAAAAGACGAGGAACATATACTACGCAATAAACAAACCAATATTACAAAAACAAGAAATAGACAACCAAGTGAAATTGAAAGTTTACAACACAATAGCAAGACCAACATTAACATATGGTAGTGAGACATGGACCATAAACAAAAAGCACGAAGGCAAGATCAATGCTGGTGAAATGCAGTTCCTAAGAAGAATCGAGGGGAAAACCAAGCGGGATAGAGAGACAAACGAAAGAATCAGACACACTCTAAGACAAGAAGGAATAATGGACTTTATAGAAAGAAAGCAACTAAGATGGTATGGCCACATAATAAGAAAAGATGAACAATCGCTACTAAAAAAGATCACAGAGTCAACAGGAGAACGAAAGAGGAAAAGGGGTAGACCCAGAAAGAGGTGGACACAAAGGATCGAAGCAATCGGTATCAAGAGGGGCAAAACATTGGCAGATATGAAAAGAATGGCAAAGAACCGGAAGGAGTGGAAGGACTGGACCTCATATCCGACACCCTGAAGGGGTATAAGGAAAAGAAGAAGAAGAATTTAGTGATATACTTTTCTAAGTAATTTGTTAAGTTGCTGTGGATAATTATTGTTTCGAAATGTGATAAAAGTGATCAGAGCGCAGTAAACAAATCGGATTTTTAACAACATGGAGAGGTTTTGTGCTTTTTATTATTCTAGAATTGCGCTTCGTTATATTGGCTTCTTTTATAAATAAATCCTCGTTCAGCTGCAAAGAAAATGTAGCCCCAATATATATGTATGTTATGGTTTTATTTATTTGTATACATCGTTTTTTGGCTGATTCAAAGGTTGGGAATGTAATACAGGAGGAATTTGATTCAGCAAACAGGTGCTCTGTTCGAAACTTGTTTACTGTACATTGTTAAGGAGTCGTTATATAGCTTACAGCCAGCATATTATAGCTGGTTAGAGCTGGTATGCAGCGTTAGTTCAAATACGCCTTCCGATATACAAATATTATTAAGTTCCGCTATAAATGTTTAGTATATTCAAACTGATTCAAATTTGATTTGTGGTGTGCCATACACAAACATACTGCTTAATGTTCAGCAGAAATTAAATAAAGAAATAAGAATAAAAGCAGTCGTATAATCGTATTATTAGTGTGTAGCGTTACCGGTATATATTTAATTGCATAATCGGTTATATTCAAAGCTATTACTAATAATTTGTTTCATGTATAGCAAAATAGGTAAAAACGCAAAAAATTATCATAATTTTGTGGTGTTGATACTATTAACTCTAATGCAAAAGTAACCAAAAAAACTCAATCATTTTTAAAAACTTTGTGTGTACTATTATACACGTAACTATAGAATTGTCATAAAGAAATTATTAGAATCTTAAATAATAATCAATTCGCGCATGCGCGAGAAATAATAGTAAAATAGCAGTTCCTGTTTTATGGCACTGTACTTAGTAGTTCAATAGGCGTTACGGAGTGGAAGTAGAAGGTTGTGCTATTTATCCGCTAGATCAATTGAAAATAATGCTACCATTAAACATACCGTCAAATGTGAAGTGCGTGCAGTAATGCGATTTCTGTGTGGGTAGAAACTTTTAGCTGCTGCGATTTATAAAGTAATGTGTAACGCTTACGGACAAAACGTGGTAAGTGAAGGTGTCGTACGTCAAGGTGTTACATGGTTGATGTAACCACGGGCACAACAAATTTAAATTAAGTCATTTAATTACATGGCGCTTTCTTGACCTTTTGAATTTATTTCTTCAAATAATCATAAAACTTAAATTCTTTATTTTTTTATTTAAACAGCGATTAGAAGCTATCTATTAATTTATTTTTAATCTGGAAATTATTTGGAAATAGTTTCTAATTTTGAATTATTTGGGAATAGCTTCTTTCCTGCCTGGATGACCCTTCTTTCTTAAGAAAATTTCTTTTACGTTAAATGTTTCATTGTTTTGTTCATTGAACGGTGCTTGAAGGTGAGGATTGTCTTGCAATTCAAACGTCTCACGATGTTTATTTGTTGCTTTATTTTTGAAATGGTTGGTACATTAAAATATTGATGAAATATCTAATTGATAATATGCAATGAAGCTTCAGTTATTGTTCTGAGGATTTTTGATCGAGTGCGTTAAATAATGGGAATGTTGGATTTACTGATGTGTCCCCACAGTTGTAATGTAAGTCTATATGGGCACAATTATGGCTTTATAAATTATAGTTTTATTTGTTATAGATAACTTTTAACTTTTACCTAGTAAAAAATATAGTAGTTCTTCGATCTGATTTTGCCTTTTCGTTAATTTTAATCAAATTAACTTCCTGTTAAGATCAATTACTAAATACTTTATACTTGATGTTTTTGAAATTTCTGTATTATGAGTGATAATTGCAGATCATTGTTGTTTTGTTATGGTGAATGTAAGGTGTTAAGATTTAGTTTCGTAATTTTCATTTGCCGTTTTTGAAAAATTTGTCTAGCTGAAGAAAACGTTCCTGAATGTTCGAATTCTCTACTATAAAGTGTTCAAGTTATAACACCTCCGATTTTTTTTCCACAAACTAATCACACGAAAACTGTGACACTTGTGTCACTTTTCAACATAATCTCCTGGCAGCCGTACACATTTTTTACAACGTCGACACCGTGATTTCATGACCGCTGCGAACGCTTCTTTAGGAGTCTTCTTTCACCACTGGAAAATCGCTGATGCAACAGCGGCACGTCTAGTGAATTTGCGACCACGGATAGTGTTTTTGATTGTTGGAAACAGCCAATAGTCGCTAGGAGCCTGATCAAGTGAGCAGAAAGCATGAGAAATCACTTCAAAGTTGTCAGCATTCGTGGCACCCATCTGGAGGGCATTTTTCGCATTTTCAGGTCTTCATGCAGGATATCCCACGGAAATGCCAACTTGGGAGGCGATGTGTTCCACACTCTAGAACAAGTTGCTCCACTCGCTGGATCATGTCGTCAGACCGGCTAGTGCGAGGCCGAAATAGTTTTGGTTTGATGTCACACGACGTTCTGCCTTTTTAAACTATCGCACCGACAAACGCACATTAGGCACATCCGTAACACCATCTGGCTCAACTGGCGATGAATTTCAATCGGTGTCACACCACGCAAATGGAGAAAACGAATGATAACGCGCTGTTCTTGTAATGAAAACGTCGCTATTTTAAGTATCAAAGCAGTCCTCACTCTCGTTTTTGCCGTTAGAGTCCCGTGTATCGTGCAGTGCTGTGATCTCTGTTACGCATCCACAAAGAGTGCGCGCGTATTTTAAAAGAAGGCGCACGTTTGTATCTGTCCCCAGCCCTGAGAAAAAAATTCGGATGTGTTATAACTTGAATGAACCTCGTACAAGATCTTTGTGGATTACAAAGGAAGCCCTGTAATTTGCATATATATCCATTATAGCGTAGTCGGTATTTTAGAGATTAGATACGTAAATCAAGCACAGTATTGGCCCTGAAACCCTGAGGGATTGTTTAACTTTGTATAACAAGCCATCATTCTAGATCTATCATAGGATTGAGTTACATCTAAAAGCTGTCGAACAATATTTTTTGAATTCATAGCCTTATTAATGGGATACGCTATGCAATGAGACTGTTGGATAGTTCAATGCTGTGAGCAAAATCCGAAATTATATGTAGAGATTTTTTATGCGACGTAGTAGTAATTTGTCCAATAGTTTCGAAATTGCATATAATAAACTTATTGGTCTGTATGACGCAATAATAGTTTCGTTCTATAATATTCTCATTCCAAATCCTAGAAAAGGTTTAGAATAAGAATAATTGCTGACCATTTCACTTGTAAAGCCGATAATGTAGTTTTAGTAAACCAATGTCCAATAGTCCATTTAACATTTTTGAAATTACCTAATCTATTCCTGCTCTTTCTTATTATTGAGAAATAAAATATTTACTTTGATTTTGTTAGGAATTAAAAGTTTTATCTCTACCTGTTATCAGTATGCCATTTAGATTATTATTATTTATGGTGTAACATTTTCACCGGTTGCTTAAACGAGAAAACATTTGGAAAACACATTTGGTTGGTTGCTCCTGCGAGTCTGGACGGTCAAGCTGGGTCTTCGATTCCTCCAACAGTTGCCTACAAGTGTTCGACGAACCGTCTAGAGTTTAAAGTCCCTTCGATGTGGCTTGAGAATAGACTTAGCAAAGTTCCAAGTTTTTGCGTTTTTGCGTTTTTGCTCGGGCGCCACTAAGAGCCCACGCCCGTATCGCCATCTTCATCATTGTTATCGCCCAGCTTCTTTTTTCATCCATCGTTAAACATAAACCTTCCCGAAGATTTATGTGTCAATTTATTTTGTCCTTTATTTATGCAGTTTATTGTTAATATTCTGATATCGTCTGTTCAGCGAATGTATAGTCTTCTTACACTTGGATTTATCAACACTTTTAAATATGTCTCTTAAAAATCCATACGCTCCATATCTGCCGTTGTATTTCAGCAATTTGGTTATTTCGCAATGTCATGATCTCATGGCCCAAGTATACGTATTTTGCGGTTATTTCTATATACATACATTTTTTAGTTTTGGTTTTTACTGGTTTCTAAGTTTGCCAAGTTCAGTTGCTATTGTCGTAATTTCTCTTAGGTCATCCGATATTAAGGCTACATCATCTGCGTAACGAAAATAATTTAACAGCCCTCCTTCTATTGACAACCTTCTTGTATCTCAGTTAAGAATTTTAAAGAATTTCTTAGGACAGCTGCAAATAATTTGGGTGATAACGTGTCACCTTGTTTGACTTTCCGTTATATCTATATAAGTTTTGCTTCTTCATGCAGTGTAACCATTATATTTGCATTTGTGTAAATGTTAGTAATCGGCTCAACTTTCTCTCATGGCAGCCATAATGCTATTCTTTTCTATGGTATCGAAAGCTTTGCAAAAATTAATAAATATTTAAACATTGTATTCAATAATTTTTTCTATAAGAGTTTCAATACATTGAAGGTGATCGTTTGGTCAAAGCCTTGTTTAAATTCGGCCTTTTCTTTTGCTTAATAGAAATTTAGTTTTCTATTGAGTTTCAGTGTTATCATTATAATAAATAGCTTATGGTTTAAGAGGTTTATTGGTCTATAATTATCCAGATACGCTTTATCTTTTTTTATAAATATGCATAGTTACTACATTATTTCATTTAGTATATATTATATACCCATATAAATATATAATTTTTAGAAAGTAGCCGATATAATCGATTAAATGGCACCATTGAAGTGGAACTGGGCAGGTCATGCAGTGAGAAAACAAAAGAGATGGTGTAATAAAATCATAAGATGGAGAACATGAGCAGAGTCGAAGCAGGGGTAGACCCATGATGAGATGGTCAGATAATATCAAAAAGGACTGTGGACTGTGTTGGTACAGAGAGGCGTAAAACAGGAAAACAGAGAAAATTATGGGAAAGGCATATTTCCAAAACAGGATAGAGAAAGGCTGATGGAGATGGAGATAAGCATTTATTAAATACCTTATTATTTATGTATAGTATAGTCTCCGGTATTTATAGTTTCTATCATTATAGCGTTTTTATATTATTTTTCAACTTAGTTAATGCGTATTCTGTCTCTGTTATCGAAATATATGATAGTTTGTCAAATCCTTGGTTAACTATGTTTCTCTTTATTGGTTTTCTGGAATATCTTCTTTATTCTTTCACTCGCATGCTTTTGTATAGTTTTCCCTAAACCTCTTTTATGGTAGTTAAAATCTTTCTCTTAATGTTTCGACTTTCTTCTTTGTGAGTTCCATTATTTTTTGTTTTATATTGCCGAGTTTTGTTTTTAATACTAAAAGGCTTTTGTTTTTGTTCATAGTTATATTTTTATCTCTATATTTGCAGATATCATTTCTGATCGCATTGGATACTTTTTTGTTTATTTCTTGGAGTAGCTTTTCGTCTATATTTTTGCTACTTCTCATCTTTTTCATTTTTGATTTTGTTTTTTGGCTATTTTTTGTCGCTTTTAAGTTTTAGACAGTATCTCTTCTAACCCTCTTTTATTACTTCTACGATTCAGTCATTTAAAGTATCGATACTTGGATCCGACGTAATTTTGGTTTATAACATGTCTCTAACGAGAATGGTGTAAAGCCATAAATGAAACTTTCGACAGCGGTGTGGCGAATTAGCGAGAGGTGAAATAAACTAATGTTCCTTATGACGTCTGCTTTCGAATGAGGTATCACATGGCATATGTTATGTGATGGAAAAAAGTTTGACCTCACCGTTGACCCCCTGACCTTTATCCGATTTAGCTGAAATTCAGTAGAGAAGAAGGTATTGACCTAAGGTATATGTATGCCAAGTTTGAAGTGAATCCGATTATTACAACGAAAGTTATCATGTCTCCAGACAGACGCCATGTTAAAATAATTAACTTTCGCCTATAGCGTTCCGCTGTCGAAAGTTAATAAGAAGTTCAGTAAAATTGTCCTTCTGCCATTTACTCTTTCAGAACCAAACTGCTTTATTGCGGTTTCTGTGTCTTCTACTTTCAATCGCATTCTGGCATTAAAATCGCGAAATATGAGCGTGAGTCTTTTATCGCAAAAGGCATCCCCACTTTTTCATTGTGTGGTTACCCATTGGAGCACATATTTGAATAATTTTCATATATTATCTTCGTATGGTTAAAGATATATTAATCTCGTCGTTATAGTGTTTATTAAGCTGATGTTGTTGGCATGCTTCTTCGTACTATCCATATTTCAACACCCTTGCAAAACACGTGTCTTGATTTTAGATCTAAATTATTCCTACATTGTTTTTACTTTACTGATGCCTGCAACAGCCTATTTGATCTTTGCCAGTTCAATCTCTATTTCAGTTAGTTTCTTTTCTAATAGCAGAGTGATTGTGTTCTGTGTTGCTACATTTAGTACTAGCAGCTTTTTAAACGAGTCATGGAATAGAATAGGTGGAGTACGAATATTAAGATTTGACAGAATTTAGGGTTAAGACATGGCTACTGGGATAGATGAAGCAACCATGAGCTCACTTAGACAGCATATCTAAGGCCCAGAAGTTGGTTTGTTATCTACCGGGATCGTAGAAATGTACTTACTCGCCACCCTGGCGCAAACATAATAACTAATAAAGTATTACGTACCCTCTTCAAACATTTATTTTTATTATATTGTCTAAGTGCTTATTAATTAAAGAGGGCCTAAACATTAACTAAGTGTTAAGCAAATTGGTTTATTTTTTTGGTTATTTCTTACCCAAGATCCTCTAGTTGATAGTTCTATGCCTATTAAGATGTGTTATTGTTATTAGTCTCTCAGTGAATTTAATTAGTCTCCTAATAGTAATATGTTTATTTTCTGCTTATGAGTTTCTATGTTAAGAGGTTATTTTTTTGTAGCATCTTGTATAATTTCCCGAAATACCCTTGCAACGTATAAGGACTTGTTTATTTGAGCACAAAATTCTTCCCTAAATATCTATAAATTTGTTTTTAAATTGCACGATTGTTTTTTTATATAATTTACTAACATACCAATTATTTATGTATGGTCTAAAAGTTTCAATTTGAATTATTTTGTATTGTACGGTAATCCAATTGCATATACATTCGCACTCCTGTCTGATAGGTCTAAGTCTAAGAATATATATATTTTTTAATGGTTTTTAGTTTGTTTGTCCTTTGTGGTGATCACATTTGTAACTGTAAGTATTTTATAATTATCCTGTGCGTTGGCAGGTATAGTAAATAATGTTATTCTCTTTCACAGAGTTTTCTGAAGAGTATGGTATTTTGGTGCTAATTTTTACAGCTTCATTAGTATATTGCTTAGTTTTCAGAGTTTCTTTTAAACCAAAATTAACTACGCCATAAAAATATTGACGAATTGGGTCGTTTTTATCTGTTTTGCGGCTTTTTCATTGGCCTTTTGACACAGAACTATACTTGTTACCTAAGATAACTTGTCCTTTTTCTTATACCTTTTACGACTTGCCATATGTTTTCTGTTAATGTCTATTTCCATTTTGTTTTTGCTGCTTGAAATCATTTTTGCAATCTGCAAACCTCTGATTGCGGACGAATTCGTTGAAATTATTTTTGTTGATACATTTGTTGAAATTGCATTGGGTTGGAAGGAATTATTTATTGTAACTGCTTTACAGGGACTTCTCAAGAGTTAACGGCATTTGCTTGAAAGAGTTTATTGTTGGTTGACTCGGTATAAGATTTAGCGATTGTTGTGTTGTTTGCGTATTGTTCACGAGGCTATTATTAATATTCCACATAAAGTGCATTGTGGTACTTATTTTAATATTAATACACCGTAAAAGCAAATTGACGTATTTCAATAAATATAAATTTGACTTATGTCAATAAGTTCGGATTGAAAGATAACAGACGTTTTGTACTAGCCTTTTGTGGGGGAAGAAATTGTTCAAAGTTATTTTATTTTTATATTTGTTTCATAACGAATCATTTCTTTTAAAATCTTTAATTGTAAACGTCATTTTAACAAAAAAGCAAGCGTAAATTCAAAAATCAATGGATAATCTCACAAACTTTAAAGGTAAAAATTTTATAACCAACTAAACTTTGAATTTATTTCCATAGTTATAAAGAAATGAAAAATTTGTGATATATAAGAAAATATTCTGCCATACAGCTGTTAGGTCATTCTGCTTGGCTATAAGGTTAATAATGCCGTAGCTTTAAGGTACTTAACGTAGAGTGCAATCGCATCCGCTTTATTTTTACGAATTTTTATTATATAAAAAAATTAAAACCCAATTATTACTAGCAGCAAATAGTCTGTTTCTAATTTAATACAATTCGATGTATTACATATGTTGATCTCAACTATTTATATTATACGAACTGGTAGTTACAGAATGTATTTTGCAACTATGTTGAATTTCCCACAATGTGTGCTTTGGCACAAGGACGCTTGCTGGTGTTAGCCCAAGGCGCTGAAACGTCTTGCGACAGTTCTTATTCCGCTTATCATTTGAAGATTGTGTGCATACTAAATTTGCAACAAATCTCTATAAGTATTTAAAACTCTTTTTTTTTAATTTTTTGTTATTTAAATGTAATTTTTTCTTATTGGATTGTAAAATGATCTGGTTGTTTACGTAATAGTATACTTAGCAAAACCATATCTGCTTAGTGTGGCTTTCCATAAAATATTAGATGTAAGTATGTACCGATAATAAATTTTTTAAACATTTTTAAAGCAGAATAAAAAAACAATTCATTTATGTAAGTCTTTATTACAACAGATATAAACTACACAATTTCAAATGTCCAAATAATTGTTAAGTTAAATAAAGTCGGAGAGCAACAAATGCATAAATGACAAGCAAATAAAGACAGCAACATGGAAGCAGACACGCGCATCCTACAAAAAAATTGTTTATGTTAAGACAACGAAAGGAGACTCGTATTCACGTAAAAGAAGAAGGAAAAAGAAAAAATCTGAAAGGAGACTATAAAAATCTGACTCTGTTAAGAAAAGAGCCATCTTTATCTAATTCTCCTGGTCAGATAAATCTGCCTAGAAAAGAAATTGTTTTATTTAGGAGATAATATAATTGAAGTATCCTCCAGTTGTTCAATTTATAGATTCTTCCTTCATCTTGGTTAGCCTTGATATTGCTCTTTTTGTTGATTTCCAGAGATTGCGCTCCCGCTTTTGATTGCTACGAGTTATTTGAGAAAAATTAATTTCTTTTTAAAGAATTTTTTAAATGTTGATAAAATGTAGATTGCTCTCTTGCGATGAAGAAATGTGCTTTTAGCTTGATTAAATTAGAATAATAATTTTATTTTTATTTTAATAAAATCTTCTGTGGAATCTATTTTAGTTTGCAACGTTGATCTATTTATCTATTTATTTACTCCGGGACAACTTTTACACTTATTCAGATAACATTCTGATGTCAATTTTTCGCAACTAATTACACACACAGCATGCATACCACTTGCACCAGCAAGTACATATATATCGGCCACAACACGGCAAATTTACTAAACTTAATTTTTAGTTCGGTATGCGCGTCGGCGATACCCACGCGCCTCGAGCGTCTGCTCCCATGCCGCCGTCTTTATTTGCTTGTCATTTGCGCATTTGTTGCTCTCCCACTCTGAGAATTTATGGAAGTGTTGCCGAAGAGTTGCTATTTCGACTCTTTTAAATTTTACTATAAAAAGTTGGGGCGAATTTCAAAAAAAGATCCCCAACTTCAAACTCATTTTTTACCACGAAAACAAAGTTATGAGCAAAAACGATAGCACCATCAGAAAGAACAGATCAAAATCTATCGATTTGTATCTTTTCATTATATTTATAGCCTCCTTTCTACGAGTACGAGCGAGTTAAACACAGCGCGCTCGGGTAAAAAATGCGCCGCGCGCGCCGGGTGGCCCGTTCTCAGTGGGCGCCCATATTTGACCAATAACATCTCCAAATTGTCATATTACAATTTTTGATTCTGTTTAAAACATTTGTCATCTTGCAGGTTATAGTTTCCATTCAGCATTTCTTTAATGGTCTACAAATAATTTTGTGTCTTATAACCGTTTTTTTCATAATTTAAATTTAAAAACATTACTTCATGTTTGACTGTTGCTTGTTAAACGTCATCGTATTGCTGGTCTCATTATACAGCCTTGGAGTTAGGTACAAAATATTTTTTATTAAACAGTAACGGGTGACTCAGAATGAAATGCATATTTTAAAACAACGGAACATAGTAACTTTTCCCGATTATATTTACGTAATTGTGATAAAATTGAAGCATGAAATGTGGACATTATGTGCGAAAAATTACATCATCAAGACGTTTGCCATCACGCTGTTGGCACTCCTCCAAGTGAGACCTCAAATGCGTGAAAACACGTTGACACCTGTCTTGTCCGATTACTGCAATTTTTTCTCGTATACTGGCCTTAAGTTTTTTTAAATTTATTATCACTTTACAATCTGTTGCTCAGCAATATTCAGTAAGTACTTTGACATTGTATACAAATAACGTGTTAGAAAATAACCCATTGATTATTTCCTTCATAGATACAATTAAGATTTGACAAATAACTTAGTCTAACTAAAATAAACTAAGCTAATTCTAGCGCATTAACTACACTGTCACTGATCGCATTACTCAAAACGTGTTGGAAGTTTAGAGAATTTAAATCTTTTTAACCTTGGTTGTTCATCGTCCGATTCCATTAGATGCTCCACGAGCGGATTGGGGTGTGCTCTAAGCCTATCCTTATAGCGGTTGCTATATTTCTGAATTTCATCATTGATTGATGGAATGTCGAGGTTTCTTCGCATGACATCATTTGGGACATACCATGGCGCATCTACCATTGATCTAAGAACCTTGGACTGGAAGCGTCTTAGAATATCGATATTCAAATTGGTGGCAGTACCCCACAGTTTTATGCCATATGCCCAGATTGGTTTGATTATGGCCTTGTACAGTAATATTTTATTAGATAATGACAACTGGGATTTTCTGACTAGAAACCAGTGCATTTTTTTTATTATGATCCCTAATTGCTTCCTTTTTGTCCGTATGTGTTTCCTCCAATTTAGCTGTCTATCCAAGTGGATTCCCAGATATTTGACGCTCTCTGCTCGGGATATCTGCTGATTATTGAACTGAACCGGTGGACAATTGCCCCTAGTGGTGAAGGTAATATGCGTTGATTTTGTTTCGTTGACTTGTATGCGCCACTTTTTGCACCAGCTTTCTACTTTTAGCAAGTGGTTTCGCAGATGCTGTAGTAGGGTCAGGGTGTGATGACACTAGAACTGTGTCATCTGCAAAAGTAGCAAAACTTGTTTGCGAGGTGGGAAGGTCTGACGTAAACAGCAAATACAGTATCGGGCCCAAAACACTCCCTTGAGGGACTTCTGCGTCGAGGGGGTATAAAGGTGTTTGAGATTCACCATGTCTGACAAGAAAGTTTCTATTTGAGAGGTAAGACTTGAGTATTTGGTAGTAGTCTGATGGGAAGATGTTTTTAAGTTTATAAAGTAGGCCCTCGTGCCAGACTTTATCAAAGGCTTGTTTAACATCAATAAAGACTGCAGAGCAGTTTCGTTTGTTTTCGAAATCTTTGATGATTGCATCTGCTACTATATGCACTTGCTCTACTGTGCAATGTTGTCTTCGAAAGCCAAACTGGTGTTTAGGTATTAGATTGTTGTCTCAAGTAGTAGCTTTTCAAAGACTTTGGACAGGATTGGCAGCAGACTAATTGGTCCATAGGACGTTACGTCTTCAACAGGTTTTCCAGGTTTGGGAATGAGAATGATTGTGGCTACCTTCCATTGCTCGGGAAAGTATCTTATTGCATTGTACAAGTACGTTATGTATTTGTAACCCTTTTCTAGTAATTCTTTGAGTACTTTTCCTTTTATGAGGTCATATCCTGGTGCCTTATGGGGGTTTAGATTTTTTTGGATTGCGGTCTTAATTTCATTGCATTTAAACGGTTGAATAGGTGGTGACATTTGGAATGGTGGCTGAAGGTATTCTAGAATTTCACGTTCTTCAGCTTTAGTAATTTTTGCATCAAATGGTTTAAAAACTCCAGATAGGTGTCTAGCAAAGGCTAGAGCTTTTTCATGGTCATTTCTAGCCCAAGTATTGTTCTCTAATCGTAGGGGTGTAATATGCTGTTGTGGACGTTTGAGCCTCTTGGTAGTTTTCCAAAGCGAATAATCGGATGCTTCTGTAGGTGTCAGATGTAGTAGATAGTCTTGGACTGCCTGGTTTTTAATGGTGCTGAGGAGATTTTTAATTCACGCGTTGCTACATTTAGTGCTCGTTTGTCGTCTGGGTGTCGCGTTGTTTGCCATTTCCTGCGAAGCTTCCGTTTTTCTGCAATTTTTTCTTCACTATAATAGGGCAGTCTCGATTTACATTGTTTTTGAGTTCTTTCTTTGGTGTAGCTTGCCATGCTGCTTGTTGAATTATTTTATTGAATGTTTCAATTGCTTCGACTATGTCCTGTTCTGTTTTCAAAGACACGTCTAGGGTAAGTGATTCATCAATGAGTTCTCGAAATATTTCCCAGTTTGTATACTTGTTATGTAGAGTGGGTTGATTCTTTTTGGAAAACTTTTGTGCATACTGTTATTAGAACTGGGAGTGGTCTCCTGTAAGATCTAGGCAGGATTCTGCTTTGAGATTATTTGGACTTACTCCTTTCACAATGCAGAAGTCAAGAAGATCTGGTGTTTTTGTTAAGTCTGTAGGCCAGTGTGTTGGTTCGCCTGTAGATAATGTCTGCGAACCAGTGTTGTTTATTGCTTTTAATAGTTCTCTGCCTTTAGTTGTGCTTAGTCTTGAGCCCCAATGTACATGTTTAGCGTTGTAGTCTCCTCCGGATATATATCTATTTCCTAATGTGCGCAAGTAATGTTCGAATTGTTCTTGTTTATTATTGTGCCTTGGCGGACAGTAAGCCGCTGAAATATTTAGTGATCCATTCCAGTCTTCAATGGTTATAGTTGTAGCTTGAAGATATTGAAGGTTGTATTTGGGAAGTTCATGATGTTTTATGGAATTTCTGATGATAATAGCCGTACCGGCGTGTGCTGTGCCATCGGGATGTTGTGCGGCATAAACTATGTATTTGGGTATTTTTAAGTAACTTCTACTCGTAAAATGCGCTTCTGAGATCAGCATAATGTCAATGTCGTGGTTATCAATAAAGGATATTACTTCATCTTTGTGGTTTGTCAAGCCATTGGCATTCCATATAGCTAGTTTAAGGTACTGAGCCATTGTTGGTTTTAGAGACGAGAGTGGTTAATAGATTATGGTTCCCATTTATTCCATCAGAGTCTTTAGCATCTTTTTCAGTTCACTCATGTCGTTGCTTTCACTTACTGGTATGACTTGTTGTGAAACATTCTGTTGGTTGGTATTTCTTACTATCTGAGCAAAGTTAAGATGATTTTGTTGGGTATGTTGTGTTGAATATTGTCGCATTTGCTCTTGTTGTCTGTTTCTCAGTGGAGGATACCTTTTGCGTTGTAGTTCTTTGTAGACTAGACAACCCTTATAGTTTGCAGAGTGGTTACCTGTACAGTTACTTTTTTCTTTGCGTTGGAATTGAGACGTTGCGTGGTTGCCAGTACACTTTACGCATCTCGGACTCCGGTTACTGAAATTTTTGGTATGACCAAATCTCTGGCATTTTGCGCACTGGGGTATTTGGTGCTTTGCAATTGGTGTTTCCAACTTGACTATTGAATGAGCTAATTTGTCAATTTTATATATATCCTTATTGTTGTCTGCTGTTTTTAATTCAACAAAGAATAGAGGTAGTGCTATTGTAGTTCCTCTCTTTCTGATATTCGAAATGTTGGTAACAGTGTGTCCTAGCGATTTGAGCTCTTGTTTTAGTTCTTCTAGATTGGTGGGGAGGTGTATCTTTCTAAGAACTACTCTAAAACTACGATCTTCTTTTTTTTGGTAAGTGTGGATTTCAGTTTTTCGTTCTGATAGGGCTTTGATTATATCAGTATATTTGTTCGAGGTTTTAGGTTGTATTTTAACTTCGTCGTTGTTTAATATTTTTAAGTTATATTCATCTTTTGCTATCGATTCTAATAGCTTTATAAGCGGCTCAATGATTTTTACACCATATAAGTATTATTGTCGTCCTTAATATCATTTTTATCTAGTGGTTCATATCGATTGGCAGTAGTAGTAGGATTTAACCAGTAATCTGACGTTTTGGTTGGTTTAGATTGAGTGTTCTCATTGCTGTCTTTGCGTCCACGTTTTTTGCTTTCAACAATTTACCATTACAATTCATGACCGTTTTGATTTTGTTGTGATTGTTGAAATACCACGTTGTTTTGTAGTGGTATGTTTGGATTTATAGATGCATTTGGTGCTTGCAAAATGTCTTGTACGTTAAATCTTGTAAATGCATTATTTGTAGTTGCTTGTTGCGAATATTGATAATTTTGTGGAGCATATTGAAAATTTTGATCAATTTGCATAGGTATAAATTGTTGATTATTTTGTGCGGGTGGAATTTGATTGTAGTAATAAGCCATTTTTGCTTTGTGTTTTTAACACTTACAGCACAAGATAAAGATAAGGCCCTACAGCTGTTGATAGAACTGAATTGACTCTAGGGTTGCGCAATACGAGATAAGGCGGCCGCAGCCGCGTTATCGAACAACGCACCTGACCTGAACTCGCAACGCGTGTGATAAATAAATGCGGTCGACCTTTCGTTTAAGGCGATAGCGCAGGTAATAAGTCCGAACCGTTATATAAATTTGACAGGAATAGCAAATTCCTGTTATTTGACACGGGATAAAGTCTGTTTTACCCCGACTCTGCTGCGATGGCGAGGAACCTGGTGCAGTGCTCCTTCCCCTCAGAGCGGTGGCAGTGGCGGCAAGAAGGGCGGTGAAAAGCTGCAGGCTAGGCGGCCTAGGCCACACTGATGACGGGCGCTGGGCCCCATCCACACCTCGGCGTATCGCAAGTCCGATCCCGGAAATTGTTTATGTTTTCACAAGGCTTTGAACACTAGCAAATTAACACTTGTCACACACAGTGCGAACTGATTGCATAACGTATCCGCTCGGTTTGAATGCTCGGACCGAATTTGGCCTTAAGTTGTTGCAGATTAGTCAGAGAATTTATGTAAACTCTATCTTTTTCCCACAGGAAAAAATTAGGTGGGGCCAGGTCAGGACTCTGTGGTGGCTTTTACGCGAAATAAGCTGATTCAGAAACAATTGTGCCCCATCTTGCTGAAACCATGTTATAGGGCCATATCCCTCTCATACTTGAAGAGCTGGACTAAATAAATTACAAATCATGGCGATGTATCTTTTAGAATTGACAGTAAGTACGCTCTCATGGTTACCTTCAAAAAAATGCGGACTAATAATGCCCTTTGAAGAACTTGTAGCCCAAACGGTGACTTTAAAGCTTAGAGATGTTCCTGATGTTTTTCCCAAGAATTGTTTTCTAACCAATACCGCATATTTTGAGGGTTAACGTACCCATATAAGTGAAAATGGACTTTATCACTAAATAAAATGTCATCAAAGTTTTGAAACTGCAAAAGCATCTCGCGCGCAAAAGCGAAGCGTAACGAGTAGTCCGTTGCGTTCAGAGCTTGCACTAACTGAATATTGAAGGCATGAAAACGTAAGTCTTTTTACAAATATACTGAACGCTGGATCGGTTTCAATTCAAAGCCGCCGCGCGTTTACGGATCGACCTTTGGGGATGATGCCGAACGCTAGCACGCACGCGATTGATGTCTGCTGGCGTTCTCACTGTTCGCCGGCACCCAACAGGTTTGAAATTCACGGTAGAACCACTATGCTCGAACTTTTGAACCCAAAACTTTATTAAATTAGCACTTAGCACAAAACGTACGTTGTTTCATCGGAAACTGCTCTATTGCACTGACAAATTCCCCTCTCCTACTATTGTATCTCGCGCTATTTTAAAGATAAATTATACATTTCATTCTGAGTCACCCATTATTATCTACTACCTACGGTTTTGCGTGCGTAACGAACCTTTCTGTCATTTTCCGGTACAATTTTATTGCTGACTACAGGTAGGTGGCCATTTCTTGCCTCATCACCTACGTTAGTCCGTCCATCAGCAAACATGCAATACCATCAACGTAGGACACCTTCATTCATCACATTTGGTTTGTACATATTACACAGTACAAAAATCGTATTACTGCACGCATTTCACTTATGACTGTATTTTCTGTGGTGACGTTCATTTTTATTTGAACTGCAGCACAAAGTTTTTCTACTAAACCACTGCATACAACGTTTCAGGACGGCGTCGCTATCCCAGCTCATTTTTGGCGCATGCGCAACTAGAATTTTATTAAATTGCTCTTTTATTTAAAAATATCAATATATATAGACAATTTTATAATAAAAACTCTTATTTAAATTTTCCAGAAATATGCGTATGTACATGTTAAAATAAATTTTTCACGCTACTAAAAATTTATGTAGGAGTTTTCACAAAAAGCGGAATAAATTTAAATAACTTTTTCAGTATCGGTCTATTTTGCGGAGTTTAATTTTCTGTAATGTTAATAAAAGGGGAGCTTAAAGAAATATATTATGTTGATCCTGCGTTGTAATTTCAGGAATCGTTACAAAAAGTCTGCAAGAATTAAACCGCAGCTCTGTGGCTACGCGATCAGAAAGGGGCGTTACAATTAGCCTTAACAGAGATCTGCTCGAAGCCTAAGTTGGCCATTACGTGCATAATTGACGTCGGTTGTAAGACAAATTGCGGTATTCGTTGCGGCCGCATAATCCAGAATTAATTGCTTCGCGCCGCAGACGCTATTGCAATGCGTCCCGTTGCTTATTTACCGAGTCCCTGGAACAGCATATTGCTTTCAGCCGTCGCTGCGCCTCGGCTACCCTTGGCGTGCTTGTGTCGCGTTGAGGGTATCGGATTGCCTCCATATTAATTACCTTTCTCGCGCCGGCCCGAATTCTTCGGGCGATCGGCTGTCTCGTCCTTGGCCGTTGGCGCCATTATTAGATTGCGCAGCGCCCGTCGGGTATGTTATACTTTCCTGGGAATAAATTGAATCTCCGCGCGAGGTTTAGTTCGTGGTTTAACTCAATAAGGAGGCTCAAGGCGCTTCCCGCCTGCTCTCCTTAATGGCCATGTAAAGGGCTTCGCTCTGAGCACGAGTTGTTTCTTCCGTGTTGCTCCAAAGTTAGGTGCTCGGTAGCAGCTAACTTCTCTGTTATTACTTCAGCAACTGTAAAATCAGCAATAATGGAAATAGCCAACTAAGATGAATATAGCGATCTATAAAGGACATATTTAGCATTTCCTTTCAAAACCTTCTAACTGCTGTCAGTTTCTATAGAACTAAGTAGATCAAATACCCTAATCTTAGTTTTTTCACATTCTTTTTTCTTACCAAGCGGTTGTAACTTGTAACTTTGCAGCTTTAGAACACTCTAATTCTGACTTCTTTTTGACTCGGTTGATTCTATTCAAGATAATAGATGAATTCAGATGATTCGTCATGAGGAAATACAAATGTTGGGACATGAACATAGTAATCATTTTTTTTGCGAGAATACGAAGGTTGTAGTGAGGGCCCCAATATTTTCCATCGTCAGCGTCGCAGTAGCCTCCCTGTAAACTCTGTGATCTCGCGTTGTTGTGGAGAATGATTGTACTGCCCAGAAGATCAGCACATCTATCTAATGGCACGGCGTACCTGTCTCAACTCAAAATTTTGTAGCAAACAATTTTATCTGAAAGTTCTTCTTTAGAAAATTTTTCTCTTAGTTGACGATGATGTAATAAATAAAATGTTTTGGAACACAACCGTATAGTGCTATTCGCCCACAGATAATTTGCGCCGATAAGCAAATGGGTCGAAGCAAATCCCAAACAAATAAAAAAAAATTGTTTAGCTGAAGGTAAACTTTCCGACTATTGGGGCACTGGAGGTATTTATTAAATTGCAATCACATGGCAGCTTATGCCAAGAAGTTGCTTCCAATTTTTTTATGCTTCAATTTGAAAATAATGAAACGATTGATAAAGGATATCGGCTGGAAAAAATTTAACTGCTTTTAGATTTAATTGAAGGAAATTTTAAGATCTTGTTTTTTCCCTTAGAAGATATAGTTGCTGACGAAACTTTAGCGCCTTAGAGACGACGTTATCTATTTAAATATTACATCCTCAACAAGGCCTACCCATGTGGTATAAAACTCTTTAAGCTTTGCTCCATCGATAACTATGCAATTACTATAAAAGTGTATGCAGGAAGGCCAGCGCCACGTATACGTAAAACAGGTTTGGCCAACAATATGTGCTTTTCATTTTGCCAGGGGCTTCTTTGTAACAGCAGAACATCGTTAACATTTTTATACAACTTACTAATTGGTCAAAGAACTATTAAACAAACATATACACCTTACTGGTACATATAGAGCAAACAGAAAAGGTTTTCCAGCAAGGGTAGTTTCAGCAAAACTCAAACACGAAAGGGGAGGCATATCAAATGAGTACATACTTTTTATCTAAGGCACAGCGTACCTGTCTCAACTAAAATATACGTAAAACAATTTTACGAAAGTTCTTCTTTAGAAAATTTTCCTTAGTTGAATGAGTAATAAATAAAATGTTTTGAACACAACCGTATATGTATTTACGATAATTTGACCGATAAGCAAATGGGTAAAAATCCCAAACAAAAAAAAATTGTTTAGCTTGATGTTGAATATTGGTTTAGTAAAACTTGGTAAACTTTCGTTATTCGGATGAAGATTAATATTGAAATTTGGGAGGAATGAACTTAATGCAGAAATTGTTCCATTTTTTGAAAGCTTACAATTTGAAAATAATGAAACGATTATATGGATATCGGCTGGAAAAAATTTAACTGCTAAGATTTAATTGAAGGAAATTTTAAATTTTTACCTTAGAAGATATAGTTGCTGCGAAACTTTAGCCCTTAGAACGACGTTATCTATTTAAATATTACCAAACAAGCTACCCATGTGATAAATTATAATAAGCTTTGCTCCATCGATAACTGCAAAATATAAGGCAAAATGGAGAACTAGCGAGGAATTTTAAAATTTTCAAGGAAAGAAAACTTAAGAAGAAATAAAAGTATAATAGAATCAAGAATCGATAGGTGTAGAAAAGAAAAAGAGATTAGAATATCAAATGAGTACATACTACAATTAGAATAAGAAAGGACGATTAATAAAAAAAACTAATCATCAAAGAAAGAAGAAGGAAAATTATGGAAGATTATGAAGAGTCTACTAAAAATAGTTGATAATAAAATTTTGAAAAGGAGGAAGTTGTCTAAGAAGGATAATGGGAAGTAACTATTAACAGAAATGAAGCAAAATCATAATTATTAGATGAAGATCTAATAATTGAAATACCTTTGGGAGGATAACTAAGAAAATAAAGTTCAGATGAGGGACCAGAAAAAAGGAAATTGATTATATATATACCAGAGGAAAGAATGCTAAGCAAATTACCGTAAATGAGGCAGAATTAAATATTCAACACAGACTAGTAAAACTAACACTGGAAATTAAAACACGAAATATAGAAAACACGGAGAAGACAAGGAGAATAGAGAGAATACCAAAATACTGGGAAAGGATTATTATCCAGTCTATCCACAAAAAAAAAGGGATGATACTATATGCGATAATTACAGATCAGTCTGTCTCCCAACAACAGCATTTAAAGTTTACACAAGAATATTAGAAACAAAACTAAGAGCACTGATAGAACCGAAATTAGAAGGACAGGCCGCATATACAAAAGACAGACAAACAACGGACCATATCTTTGTTCTGAAAAAGGCTACCAAAGAAATTATTAAATCAAACAGAAAACATTGATTATGCTTTATAGATATAAAAGCAGCCTTTGATTATACAGATAGGAATATAATATGGAAAGCCTAAGAAAACTACAGATATCGGAAGTTGTAATAAAAAATTGAGAGTGCATACCAGAACGTTACCGCACACATACGGATATACTTCAAAAGAATTCAGAATTTAAAGAGAGTGATAGCCGCAGCTCATGACTTTTCGACGTAATCACAGACAGAATAATTAAAAACACAAATAAAAAACAGAGAACGAAAAAACATTGCTAGGATATAAAAACCTACGACCGATACACACAGATAACCATGTATATGGCGATGACATAATTCTATCGGCAGAAACACCGAGCAAACTTAACAGAAAAATAGAAATGTAAAATAAACATATAGAAGAGAGCGGTATGATGGTGAATCTTGAGAAAACAAGAAGTTGGCCATCAATAAGAAACAAAGGAAAAAGAGGGAAATATGATTGCATGTAAAAAAATACATCTGGAAGAGGTAACAAATTTTGACTATATGGGTACTAGAATTACAAATGAAAATCTAAAAGAGAAAATTGCCAACAGAACAAAGAAAGGGAACATCTATTGATTTATAGAAAAAAATTTTAAACTATTAATTGAAATAAGATACGACTAGTATACGGCATCTACTTGTGGGGCTATACAAACAACAGCAATTATGCTTGCATTTAGAAACTCTAAAACCGACTATTCTAAAACATGGTACGTGCGATATAAGGATCTGCATTGGAAACTCAAGGTGAAAATAGTTGAGGACATAATCAGAAAGCTTGCTAGGAGCTTTGAGGAGGGACTCTATAGACATCTAATACTAAAAGCCCTACAATTTCTGCCCAACCAAAAACTTGTCTAATGCGACACCCTTTGATCTTATGTAGTATCAAGTTTGATCCAGTAGTGAAAGTGTAGCCACAACAAACTTTTACATCTGGAAAGTGTTTGAGATGCAAGTTTTTTTTATAAAAAAATAAGAGTATGATTTCTCTGTTTAATCAATCCAAATTCTAAATGTAACAGTATTTCACGCGGCACTAGGCTGGTGTACTATGTATTGTACGTGGGAAGCGATTTCAAAGATAATTTGATAAAAAAAAAATTTCAGTAACCAAAAACTGCTACAAGTACAACAGGACGGTGTAAACTAAAATTTTAAAAAGTCTAATTAAGTTGCGAAGGTCCTTAATATTTTGTTAAAATGTTTTTCTTGAATAAAACACAAGATATTAGAACAACTAGTGTAAAGTGTAGATTTGACAGTTATGTATGAAATAGGATGTCCATCCATAATTCTTTCCAATAAACGCAGTTGTATTTCAGCAATTAAAAATTATGTCTGATGTTTTCTTTCAACCGTGCAATAATAGCAGATTTGGTAACATTTCGTTCAAATAGCTTCAGAAGAGAAAGTCGTCTAGTGGGAACAGAACAAAAGACCGCGGAATTCAATTGATGCTACCCTTTTGCAAAATAACACCATCTGAAATTTGGTTTAAGGCAACGTGAGTGTTTTACATGCTGTGTGATATGTGGCTGCATGTTCTTGACAATAATATGCCCTTCAAGTTCAAATCCTGGCTGCGTTGAAAAAAACTTATTTAATAATTCCTGGTAACGTACACATTTGACAGTAACAGCGTTGTTAACTCTGTCCTTAAAAAGGTATAGGCAAATAATTCCTTCGGCCCACAATGCGTACCAAACGTAAATTTTGGTAAATGTATTGATTTTTTGTAAATATGCAATTGATTTATTTTGACAATTTATAAAGCTACTTATAAAAATGAGCTTTATCACTAAATAAAAGTTTTACATTGCATTCTATTCTGTTTTCAAATGAAAAAATTCTGCTCAAGCTATGGAATTAATTAATTCAACTTTATGTAAACATTCTGTAACACATTCAATAGTAAAAAAGCGGTTTGCAAGATTATGTGATGGAAATTTTAGTTTGGGGACGATCCACGTCCAGGTGCAGTAAAAAACTTGTAGTCAAAGAACTTTAAGTTTTACTGGATGAAAATCTATGTTAAACTCAAAAAGAGCTTGCAGAACAGTTAGCAGTTACTCACCAAGCAATACCACGTTAATTGCATGCAATGGGAAAGATATACAAGGAAGGAGAAATGGGTTCCTCATAAATTGACGGAAGAAACAAAAACCGAAGAGTTGACATCTGCATGAATTTGATTTTCGGTACAAAAGAAGGATTTTTTTTCACAAAATCATTGCGGGTGATAAAAGTGGATTTTGTTCGAAAATCCAAGCGTGGAAAAGCATGAGTTGATCCAGGCCAGTCAACAACATCAGTTGCAAAAACGAATATTCATGCCAAGGAAGTGTTACGTGTGCCTGATAGGATTGGAAACGAATCATTTACTATGAGCTTCTAGAATCTAGTCAAACTGTTACAACTGAACGTTACCAGGCCCAATTAATCAATTTAAGTGATGCTCCGGAGAAAAAAACTTTACGGGCCAAGGAAGGCAGAAGTGATATTGCTGCACGACAACGCTCGTCTACATAAAGCAAAACCAATCCAGGAACTTATTTTTCCTTAGGCTGGAAAGTTGTCCAGCATGCGGCGTATTCTCCAGACTTGGTTCCTTCTGATTACTACTTATTCAGATCGATGTCGTCATATTTGAAAGACCAGCGGTTCACGAAAGTTAAAGATGTGCGAAAATGGCTTCGAAACCACCAAGTTTCTATCACGAAGGCATTCATCATCTACCTGATAAATGGCAAAATACCATAAATAGTAATATTTATGGCGAATATTTTGATTATTAATCTTTGTAACAAGTATTTTTTCAATAAAGTTGAATTTGACCAAACAAAGCCGAGTTTCTTCTTGCACACCAATTACAAATTTGCAACATTCACAGAACAAACTCGCTATTCAAGTTCAATTTGGATCACCCTATATTTTATATAATTATAATCGCAATTGCCAAGCTCCTGCTATTTTTCTAGCGTGTTTTGATGCGAAAATACAGCAGTTATTTGTAAATAATTATCTTGTGTTGAAAATCATGTAACGATTATTTGATTTTGTTACTAAGATTATCCTAATTAGCTTGTAGAACACGGATTTCCAATTTAAGCGTTCAAGCATGCTGCGCTTTCCCTCTACGATCGAGCAACCCTGTTTGGCGTGAACAACGAGAAACTGCGAACGATTTGTGATTCGGTGGCTGTCTGTAAGGGTGGATTTCCTGTAAATCCGTGCGGCCTCCCGACTATTTCCATTCGGTTGTCCATGCGTGTAAATCATCTCTGCTTGTTCCTGATGTGAATAACAGTCTATTTTAATAGCACTTCGTAAAACCCAATAAATAGAGTTTTGATAAGGGGAAAACGTCATAATAAACAGTCTTACCAACTAATTTTACAATCAATGGGTTTTCACATACCTTTTTCTATCAGGAAGTTTATTTCTATAGTTAACATTCATTGTGTAGAATACGGAAAAATAATTAAAGCAATATTTTAATAAATTATCTTTCTTAACAAATTATTTCTTAATTAAATATAATAATACAAAGATTGTACTAACGTATTTACGCTTATGCTCAATTGAGCACAATTGCATGTTAAATATAAATGGATATCATTGCCAATGCGACTGTTATTTGTGCAGATACCCTTTTGTAACAAACCGATCATAGTTAACAAAGAAATTGACATGTTACGTAGTAATAACGTATTTAACGGGTGGTTAGTAGATACTTCAGTTGCAGAAAGCAATTTTGGGTTGTAATAGTCCATTAAGTTGTTTGACAGTTCATAAAGTTAATCAGTTCAAAAGCACCGATTAATGCACTTTATACACACAAAATTATAATAAAAGTTAAAAGAATAGAACAAAGTTGTGTAATAAGTTTTTTAATTAATAATGTAATATAAGCTAAATAGAGGTTTTTGTGTGCTGGTTACTCATCTACGAGGCATTTTTGAAAAATCTTATTAATTCTGCAGTTTCCAATAGTATAGTTGAAAACAATGTAGATATTTTTACGCAATTTGTCTAGTTATTTATATAAACTGGTACTGAAAAGTTACAGTTTTATTATCATTAATATAAAGTATAAAATTCAGCAATTTAAAATGTTTGGTAATATAACATATTAATATTTATCTTGGTCATGGTCTAGAAGGTGAAGTAAATGAAAATGGCGAGAGAATGATACACTACTGCGTAACTAACCATCTACTAATAGAAATACATGGTTTAAGCACAAAATAATATACAAAGTAACATATGAATCAGAAGAACTAGGACATAAAGGTATGATAGACTACATCACGTACACGAGAAGTATGAGATATGCAGCGAATGATGTAAAGGTAATAAGAGGGGAGAAGCTAAATACTAAACACAGACTGGTGATCGCCGACACAAATATTAGGAAACCGCTTAAAGAACGAACGAAGAGCTATACAAAGATCAAACTGGAAACACTAGAACACCCAGAAAAAATACAAGAATATGAAAACAAACTCACTGGAAATCTAAACAATTCGGAAATACAAGAAGCAGAAGAAGGAATTCAGTGGACTATAAACAAACGATGGAAGGCTTTTAAAGATACACTAACAAAAACAGCAAAGGAAATCTGTTGAGAAAAAGAAATAAAACATGACCCAGCACATAAACGAACAAAATGGTGAAACGAAGAAGTCAAGAACAAAATCAATAACAAAAAAGAAGCCTGGAAGAAATATATAATAAATAAAAGTGAACAAAGAGAAGATACTACCTAGTAAAACAAAACGAAGAAAAGGAAGCGGTAAAACAAGCAAAGAAAGACACATGAGAAGAATTCGGTAGAAAGATAGAAGACAACTATATAGAAAACCAGAGACAGTTTTGGAATATAGTTAAACGCCTAAAGGGAAGAAGAGCACCAAAAGTGCGGAATATTAAGGATGAGAAAGAAATGCTACAAACAAGAACGGAAGGAATACTGAAAACATGGAAAGACCACTACACAAAAAGATTTAAAGAAGAAGAAACAGAAATACAGAGAGAAGAACAATCTCGAAAAGGATATGATAATCAAGACACCGAAGAAGAAATAGCACAAGAAGAAATAATAGAAGCCCCGAAGAAAACAAACAATGTTGAGGCAGCAGGAGAAGATAACATAGCTCCAGAAATGCTGAAAAAAGGCGACCGTAATTAAATAGATGAAAGAGATAGTACAACAAGCATGGAACACAGAACAGATCCCGAAGGACTGGGAAAATAACATAATAATACCCATTCATAAAAAGGGAGACGCCACAAATACAGACAACTATAGGGCTATATGCTTATCCTCAGTAGCGCTAAAAACATACACAAGAATAGTTGAAAAGAGACTAAGAAATAAAACAGAAGACAAACTAGAAGAAGAACAAACTGCGTTTAGACCAGGAAGACAAACACACGACTATATATACATAGTAAGAACCATAATTGAAAAGACATCTACCTACTCTTCCTAGACCTAAAAGGAGCCTTTGACCAGTTACCACACAGATACATCTGGAAAGCATTGGAAGAACTAGAAGTAAGCCCAAAACTGCGGAGAATAATAAGGAACATGAATAGTAAAGTAACTGGAAAGACAAGATTAAATAACCAAGTATCGGAAGAATTTAAAATGGAAAGGGGTATCAAACAAGGTGACAGCCTAAGCCCGCTCCTATTTGTGATATACATGGACTAAATAAACAAAAAATGCAAATTAGAAACAAGAAACACCTACATAGGATACCATAACCTAAACTCAGTAATGACACAAGTCCTAATATATGCCGACGACATATTACTAATGGCAGGGAACAAAAATCAACTACAACAAAACATAAACATATGGAAAAAACACCTAGAATAAAGTGGGATGACCATTAATATAGAAAAAACAAAAGTAATGCATGTCACAAAACAGGAAAACGAAGAAGAAATAGATATACAAATAGACGGAAACAGATACAAACAAGTACAAACATACGAATACCTAGGAAGTACTAATCAGTAAGGATGGAAGAATAGACCAAGAAATAAAACACAGAATAAACAAAGGAAATAGGATATACTATCAAGTAAACAACACATTGATAGGAAAAAGAAATAGGTATAAAAGCAAAATGCACTTATATAAAACAATATATACCCTACACTTCTATACGCTTCCGAGACATGGGCGATAACAGAAACATAAATCCAAAATAACAACCGCAGAGATGAGGTATCTAAGGCGGATAGTGGGACAAAACAAGAAGAAATAGGGTCCGTAACAGATCCATACAGATGAACTAGAAATCACACCGTTGATAGAAGAAATAAAAACCAAAGAGCTACAATGGTATGGACACCTGGTCAGAATGAGCAATGAACGATACCCAAAACCCGTTTTTGAAATGAGATGTGATGGAAGGAGAGATAGAGGAAGACCCAGGCAAAAGTGGGTAGACAACATCAACGAATCAGCAAGAGAAAGAGGACAGACCCTAACACAAATTGCAAGGGATAGACACTCATTTAAACAATGGCTCAAAACCGCGACACCGTGAGGTACAATGGGAGAAGAGGAAGTTAGTAGAAAATAAGTAATATTTGACTTTGAGATTGAGGTACGGCAGTACAAAAGCCTGAAGTCAACTGACAGACTACAGAATATCTGGAAAATCTGACTACGACTGCTACCAATAAGGATTCAACTGCAGAGGATTTCCAAAAGGTACTGACCTACTGCAAAAGCTCTATCGTTTTTTGAGCAGGCATGCTCTTTGGAGACGGCTTCAACTCGCAGTATCACCCCCGTTGGTGCAATGAGCTTGTGAAGCTAAAATCTAAAGTGGGGAAACTGTTCAATAAACCAAAGAAAATGAGATCGACAACCAATTAGGAGGTAAATAGACATCGCCAAAGCAATTTAAAAAATAAATAAGACTGAGGCAGAAAGAGAGATGGAAATCTTTTTTGTAATACAATTGAAATTACAAGATTAGGCTCTTCTTAATAAAATTCTGTCAAAGGAAGCGCAGCAGTAGTCAGCAAGTTTAAAATGTGAGGATGGTGCTTATACCACCAACGCTAAAAAAACAACGGATGTACTCATGAGTACACACTTTTCTGACTGCCAAGTCAGAAATCTGCCCATGAGGGGCAAAACTCTTAACTTCACTGTCACAGAAGAGGATTTGGAAGTAGTTAACCACGTGATAGACAAAGATAAAGTAAACTGGACAATTAAATCCTTTCAACCTTTTAAATCGCCAGGATTGGATAGCATATTTTCAATTCTGTTCCAATGGAGCCTATATATGTAACTACCATACCTTTTGCAAATTTTTAAAGGCTATATCGCCTTAACGTACATTTCAAATAATTGTAGGAAAGTAAAAGTAGCTTTTATTTTAAAACTAAGCCGTAAGAACATCTCTGATACCAAATCTTATCGTCCAATCATACTTGTAGTATCGAACAAAAGTTTCCGAACACTCTTTCGTCCTCGTTTTTTAGGCTCTCAGACACTGCACGAAGCTGAAATATGATTGCTCAGTTATCGGCGGCAATATACCTTAATTAACTTCATCCATCTCCAGCTGGTTTCCGAGAAATCTAAAAAATTCAATTTGGGAAAAAGCTATGTTCCGCATTTTTTACCCCACGGTCACATAAAATTTGTCCATGTCTAACCAATAGCCCCACGTGAAAGAGGAATGTTTGCTCTACAAGTTTCTGAACTTTATTTTATTCTGCTCCATCTGCAAGGACTCTACGTAGAAAACCAGTTTTTGCAGATTTTCAGGATTTGAGCCAAATCCTTCACAGAACCTCTTCGGCATCCAAAAACACTTCACATGCACGAACATTAATGATGAAAACCTTTACCACACTTGTGTCCGGTACTGCAAAATTTTCTTCAACTTTGAGCTCATTCTGGAGCCTGGAAAAAAAAATCTCAGAAATAATCCAAGTTCAGAAACTTGTAGAACAAACATTCCTCTTTCGCGTGCATATATTGACTAAACATGAAAAAATGTTACGTGGCCGTGGGGTAAAAATGCGGAACACGGCTTTTTCCCAAATTGAATTTTTTAGATTTCTCGAAAATCAGCTGGAGGTGGATGAAGTCAATTAAGGTATGTTTCCGTCGATGACCGAACAATCATAGCTTTGTAGAAAAACGAGGACAGAAAAGTGGCCGGAAACTTTTGTTCCCTACTGTGTCTTTTCTTCTAAAGACACCAGAAAGACTTTGTAACAGGGAAATAAGAGATAGTGCACTAACAACTAGTCCACTGCACTTGGTGGTAAAGCGGGCAGAAAAATCGCTGGACAACGAAATGTCCACCCTGGTCGTATTTATTAACATAGAGGACGCCTTTGACAATACGACTTTTGATTGTACTGATGTACCCCTTCGGTAATAAGGGGGTAAAGAACATCTTACAAGATGTGGATTCTACAACTTCTGTATTAGAAAGCTGTACAAATTACCGTGAGAGATAATACCATTAGAAACACAGTATCTAGAGGCTGTCTCTAGGAAGGCTACTCTCAGCCTTAGTATGGACTCTAGGAATTGACAGTCTCAATGGTGAAGGTTATGCCGATGACATAACTACCTTGCTCTTCAACAAGTACGAACAAGTGCTTTGCAACTTATTGCAAACAGCGATTAGAATGACTGACAAGTGGTGTATAGAACGCTCATTATCGATTAACCCGCCCAACACGAAAGTGCTACTATTTACGAAAAAAAGAAAGCTCGAAGTTTATAGGTTTCCTAGACTGTTCCAAACATCTATTACCTTTTCAAATAAAGTCAAGTATCTGAAAGTTATGTTTGGCAAAAAGCTGAATCGGAGAAAGCACATAGTGACTAAAACCGAAAAAGCGTGCATAGCATTTTGGCAATGCCACCGTGCAATGGGAAAATTTTGGGATCCTTTACCAAAGGTTGTTCTATGGCTGTACACTGCCATAATTAGACCTATGCTGTGTTATGGTGCACTGATCTAGTGGCTCAAAACTAAATTGGTCACTGCAGCAACCAAGATTTTATACGTTTAAAGACTAGCGGATATGAATAAGCCAACTCTAAGACTGCAGACAAAAAGACTTTGGACGACAAAGGAGTAAAAGGAAGACACCATCGGATTCTAAGGGGAGCTGTACAACGGATTTCCTTTTTGGAATCAAAGATGGATTTTCTGTTACCTATCTATTACTTTAGGAAGCTCTTCATAACCTTTCTAAATACTGAAGAAGCTACCGAACCAAATATGTCCATCTTTGGTCTAACAAAAGTGAGGGTAAGAAATCAGGTATCTTTCGGGTAATCTAAACCCCTATATAAGCTTGGTATTAGGCAAACTAACCACAATCTTTCAAGGGAAGTATTAACCATAATGAAAGGTACATATGTAATCCTTGAAAGGAGCATTAAGAACAAAACAATTAGCATTGCTAAAGATAGCAGAGCTGCTGTACTGGTATTGATCAGCTGTAAAATTGTGTCTGGAATAATCCTCCAGTGCCAGACCGTTTTTGATGAAGTCACGACAAATAATGTCCTGGAACTCGTTTGGGTTAAAGAGTAATCTGGCTTATATGGTAGCGAGCGCTCAGGTAATAGGGCAATGCAAAGTTCGAAACAATCATTCTTTGGTCCTAAGCAAGAACTCCCACTATAATCAGTCTCTTCTTCCACACTAATAAATTAAGAAACCCACAATTGACATTGCAGTAGATGGGTCAATATGAAGATGTGCCAACATGCAAGTTTGGCTACGCAAAATCCAACGACGAATATGGCTAACTTATGCAAACGGTTGTCTAGAGATAAACTGCGACTAGTAGTAGAAATATTATCAACATAATGCAAACTGAATAAGCATATTTACAGATGTGTTGGCCTAGCATAGCTAATAGCAGCGTTACCCTTCTAACAGACATCCTTAAGTTCATCAAAAGGATTGTTTGGCTTGACTGACGGGTGTACGAGGAAAGGCGGAGGAGGAGGTAGCACAATGGGCCCAATTGAGACCTAAGTGCATATGGCTTTGGTACCTCCACTTTATAACTAGAACCTAGCATAATTATCATAAACAAGCATCACTTTTTTTGTTGCTTTCCTTGATTTCAGAGTGTTTCTGAATCATTCTCATGGCTCTAAGGCATTTTGAGATGGCTTGTTGAGTCACTCCTAATGATCCTGCTAATTATTCTTGCAGTTGGTACGAGTCTTCACGAAATAACGCCTCCAATTCTGCATCTTTGGAACCTTCTCTCTTTCACCGCCATGCCGGTCTTCGATGTCAAAATCACCATTTTTGAAGCGTTGAAACCACTTATGACACGTTCTTTCACTAAATAGCGGTCTCGCCATAAGTATTTAAAAGCATTTGATGAGCCTCAGTCTCAGATTTCTTCATATTGAAGCAGAGAATTAAAACTTCCCGAAAATGACGAGAATATGTCTCGTAAACTAACATTTCCAATCGAGAATAACTTTATGATATGGACACAAATCGACTAATGTTTCGATGGGTTTATGTTAAATTCCCAAGCTTATTGTATGACGTCTATATCTGTTTATTTCTACCACCACTTACCGCCTAAAGCCATCTATTGGAAAACGGCGAAAGCAAAGTTCTACACCTATTATTTATAAAGTACACACAAATTTGTAGGTTATACTAATAATACACTGTTTACGCTATGTTTAGATTGTATAATTTAGAATTGTCCAAATATCAATCAATTTCTAACGAACCGTTAATGTTAATCCACTGTCACAAAATATTCATGCTATGAACCAGACGTTAATCTAGTATGTCCTTTATAAATGTATTTTACTTTTATAAAATATTAATCAGCGAAACAGAAAGACAATTAACATCTTGAGGCGATGGGTAAAAACACGACAAAATTTACTTAATCTTCATGTTTCGGTATCTTTTTACTTTACAAAGCAAAAACCAAGCCGTGCAATATATTACTGATAACTCTCTGTCGTTTAATTATCGCTAATGAGTTGCGGCGGCGTACATAGGCAAAAAATAGCTTTCATGTTAAACACGTACTCGAAACATTCTAGTGTTTGTGCTGCTGCTGCTCAGATGTTGTTTACTGGTACATCAAGCATTCTGTTTAATACTGCGGCGCTCGGAGCGATGTGTGTCGTGGGGGCTGCTTTGTAGCCACTGACCACGTTTGCTTCATATTTATTTGGAGTTTCGAATAAGTTTAGATTTTTTACAGTATGTGCCCGAACTGTTTTTGAAAGTTGAATGTAGGATGTATAAGCAACTGTACAACAACAACGATTTGCATATAAAGTGAAATTAAGCTTTTAATAATTATTCAGCAAAAATGAATTAAAAGTATAACGCTTAACGAACATGGCTGTATACGGCCACTGTGATCCCAGAATAACATTCAGATAATTGCAATTTCTGGTGGTTTCCATTTCAATATTTGTTTGGGCCATCTTACATCCTGTATTCTGTTTGCGTGGCCGAAACCTTGAGTAGTTTCTCTTACATTTCGTCAAATGTTTTTCTCATATCTATCAGTTTCATTAATTGCAAGGACTTTTATACACTCGTTATCTTTTTTGTAACACTATTGTCTAAGTGCCAATTATGTTACATCACTATAAGTTCTAACACAATATGAGTGTACATTTTAGTCAAACTGTCGAACATGGACAACTATAGTTTGTACTAGAAGTTATTGACTGTCCCAAGTGAGACGGGCTATCGCCATTTTATGTCCAGTGTGAAGCGAACCTTCTCACTCATTAGTGTAACACAATTTTAACACTGTTTTAGATACTGATCAATGATAGGAATGTTCAGTCTCCTATGTAACTGAAAACTTCTTACATACTATTCGTTATTGGTGATAACGCGTAGCACTTTATTTTTAAAAATTTGTATTTGCTTAGGTTGATTAGGGAGGTTGCACCCCAAACACTTCATTCAAGGAGATAAGTCGTATAATAGTCGTGTATATAGAGGCACCACTTTTAAGTTTTAGAGAAAATATTCTGTTGATGATAGGGTAAAGCATGCTCAACTTTGCGTATGATTCTGATCTGTTTATATACGTGTAATTACCAGGTTAATCTTATATCTAAAAAAAGTCCGAGGTATCTTACGGCACTGTTTTTTGAGTTTCGTGGTATAATCCTATCATTTATATCTATATCAGGCAGGTGCACTGGTCTACAGAGAGTAAATATTTTTTTTATTAACTCCTTTAAGCTTACAATCTGTCCGATGGACAATAAGTAATTAATATATAGAAAGTGACAGATTACATTAATGACATGCAGGAGATAACTTCCAGCGAAGTTACTCCTTTAAATATATCTTAAGTAAGACCATATGACAACAGACAGTAGGTGTCTGTAAATATGCTAATCCTAATTAAATCTGTCTATTAGGTCATTTGGTTTGAATCTCTTAAGCCTACGCACTCCACCAATAGCGTTTGTGGATAAATCAGACACGAGCACATTAGGGTGGACTTTAGTTCTGGCACTGTACGTTTCACTCAACAGTTTGATTTCGTCTTTAATCGATGACACTTGTAAATCGTTTGCAATTGTTGTGTTGGGAACATACCAGGGGGCATCAACTATAGTTCGTAAGATTTTATTCTGAAACCGTTGTAAGATTGCCAGATTAGAGTTACTTGCACAACCCCACAGTTGTATCACATACGTCCAGATAGGTTTGAGGATTACCTTGTAGAGTAACAGTTTATTGTCCATGGTTAACTGCGACCTTCTACCGATGAGCTAATACATTTTTCTAAATATCAGGCCAAGTTGCTTTCGTTTCGTGAAAATATGTTTTTTCCGCGTTAGGCGTCTGTCCAAATGCATACCCAAATATTTTGTGTCGTCTGCCTGTTTCAACTGATGACCCTTTAGCACTACCGGAGGACACGTGTCTCTATTTAGAGTGTATGTCACGTGTACTGATTTATGTTCACTAGCTTGGATTTTCCAGTTAGTGAGCCAAGTTTGTATGAGGTTTAAGTGGTTCTGGAAATGTTGGGTCGGAGTGTACTGCTAGTACTGCGGTATCGTCCGCATACGTAGCAACTGCAGTACCGTTACTCGTTGGAAGGTCAGCCGTATATATCGGGTATAAGACAGGTCCCAAGACACTACCCTGTGGCACGCCCGACTAGATTGGTAATAGTTCGCTGTGTTCGTCTTGATACTTTACGAAAAAGTATCTGTGGGTTGGGTATGATTGTAGTACAATCACAAAGCTGATTGGGAGACATGCTTTAAGTTTGTACATAAGACCTTCGTGCCAGACTTTGTCAAAAGCCTGGCTAATATCTAGAAATGCCGAAGAGCAGTACATTTGAGCTTCAAATGTAGTGCTTATTATATTGACAAGCCTATGTATTTGCTCAATAGTATCGTAGTGACTTTTAAACCCGAACTGGTGATCAGGAATAAAGCTGTTTTCATCTAAAATTGGTTTTAATCGTTTTAAGAAGAGTTTTTAGAAAACTTTTGAAATGACTGACAATAAGCTTATTGGTCGATAAGACAACGGTTCTTTGGGATTCTTGCTAAGTTTTGGCAACATTATGATTTGTGCCACTTTCCATGTAGTGGGGAAGTAATCAAGTCTCAATACTGCGTTGAATATTTGCTGTACGCTTTAGTTGTGAGTTCTTGTAGTACCTTTCCTGTAATCAAGTCAAAGCCCGGAGCTTTGCTGGGGTTTGTGTGCCTGAATGTATCTAGGATTTCAGAAACTGAAATTTTATCTATTGGGAGATCCAGTTGATAAGGTGCAGTAAGAAATTCTCTAACTGTAGTTTCATTCTCTACTGCATCTATTTCATGCGGTTTAAACACAGTGGCTAAATGGCTAGCAAATGTTGCGGCCTTTTCTTTGGCAGTTCTAACCCATTGATTATTTGGATTTAAGAGCGATGGGGTGGATGTTTTTGGCCTTTTTAGATTTTTGGTTGTTTTCCAGAGCGAGTAATCTGTAGCTTCTGTAGCTGTTAGATAACTGAGGTATTCTCTAATAGTTTCATTTTTAATTTGTAGTAATAAATTATTCAGGTCCTTTGCTGCGTTGTTAAAGTTTTTCTTATTGTCGTCTCTTCTTGTGAGTTGCCATCTTTTCCTAAGTTATCTTCCTTCACAAATTTTTTCTTTTACTATAATTGGGATTTTTTCTTTAACAGTAGAATGATGTTGATCTGGTGTAGCAGTCCAAGTCGCTTTTTGTATTGAGGTGGTGAGATCGATTACTGCTAAGTCCAGGTCTTCTGGTGTTTTCAGTGGTATCTTTAATGTAATTATAGTGTCTATAGTTGTTTTGAATACTTCCCAGTTCGTTTGCTTGCTGTGTAATGTGGGTTGTTTCTGTTTTTCTAGAATCTGTGAGTGAAGCGTTATTATGAATGGTGAGTGATCGTATGAGAGATCAAAGCATGCCTCTGTCTTGAGTTTCTTTAGATCAAGTCCTTTTAGTACCCCAAAGTCTATTAAATCTGGAAGTTTATTCTTATCAGTAGGCCAATAGGTTGGCTGTCCGGTGGATATTGCAGTGAGGTTATGACTTCGAAGGGTTTCATACAGTTGTCTGCCTTTCGGTAGAGTTATTCTTGAACCCCAGTGTTGATGTTTGGTATTCCAGTCACCTACAGAAATGAATTTGTTTCCCAAAGTTATGAAATAATCTTCGAAGTCTTGCTGTTTGTTGTTATACTTTGGTGGACAATATACCGCTGAGATGTTTATCGTTCCTACTATATCTTCTATAGCTACAGTAGTCGTTTGTAGATTTTCTTTGCAGTAGTGTTGTAGTTTGTGATGCTTGATTCCTTCTCGGATGAGGACTGCTGTTCTCCCATGTGCAGTTCCGTCAGGATGCTTGGTACCATATATGTCATACCATGGGATTTTTAAGTAACTTTGATGGGTAAAATGTGTTTCGGATATTAACATGATATCTAGGTTATGTAATTGTAGGAACAGTTTAACTTCTTGTGCGTGCAGGCATAGGCCGTTGGAGTTCCATACACCTATTTTAAGTAACTGAGCCATTAAGACATTTTATTTACGAGCGTGGAAATAATATTCATTATGGTGCTCATTTGTTTGATGAGGTCTTTTATCATATTTTTCAGTTCAACTATGTCTCTCGTTGGGATAGTCTGCACGAGTGGGTCTGATTGAGTTGGACTAGCTGCCTGTTGGTAGTTTTGATGCATTTGTTGAGCATATGTTACGTTAGGTTGAACAAAGCGTATATTGAAAACTCGAGGCTGTCCTGCTTAATTTCTCAACTGCGGGTAGAGTTTTTGCTGTAATTGTTTATGGACAATGCATCCTCTATAGTTTGCCGGATGATTTTCATTACAGTTGACACATTTAACTTCACTACTCTTGATTTTTCTGGAACAATCTGATGTTAAGTGGATACCTACGCATTTAACACAGCGTGGATCTTTGATACAAAAATTTTTAGTGTGTCCATATTCCTTGTCCTTGTTATTACTTTGTTGTTTGAGATCTACAAAAAACCTAGGCAGCCTGATACTTGTTCTTTGTTGTTTAACGTTCCAAATATTTGTTACTTGATGTCCCAAAGCCTCTACGCTTTGCTTTATTTCAGCAACGTTAGTTGAGTAGTGTACGTTTTTTAATACTACTCTAAAGCTTTTCTCATTTTTAGGATTATAGGTGTGATATTGTTTTTTTTTTGTCGTTCAACATTTTAGTAATGCTTGTGTATGTTTGCGAGTCGGTCGGTTCTATTTTAACCTGCTCTCTACTTAGTGTTTTAGAGTGATATTTGTCCTTGGCTACTTTGTCTCGTTAGGTGATCAAGGGTTTTATATTTTCTACTCCTGCAATAAAAATTGGAGGCGGCTTTGGGTCCCTTTTGTGTTGATTACTATCTGTGTTTGTTTCCATTTCTCTGTCCTCGCCAAGCATGGCGAATCGATTTTCGCTTAACCAGTAGGTATTTGAATCGGTTTGACTTGAGTGAGCATCATTCTCTTCTACACTTCTTGACCTTTTTGATCTTTTGACTGTTTGCCATTCATTAATTGCAGGAAAGTCTTGTGTAGAGTAGTGTGTGGATTGGGTTGAATCTTGTGGTTGCTAACTGTAGCTAGATGGGCTGATAGTGAGGTTGTTGTGGAGGTTGTGAATAAAACATGTTAGGTGTTGGTATGAATTGCGGTATTGTATTTTGGTGGTATGGTGTTGAATTTGTTTGCCCGTAGGGCATGTAGTTATAATAAGGGTTGTTGGTCATTAGGCCTCACCCTGTATATTAGAATATTAAATATTAGTTAAAGTTGGTAAATAAATAAATACGCCTGACCTTAAGGCTTCGGCTCGGGCGCGGCGATATCGCAGGTAAATTTGGCCCACACACGTCCACTACGTTTCAATGCTCGGACCGAACTGAGTAAATATTTGAGTTTCACATTTTTCAGCATTGAGTTTTATGCACCATTTTGTAAACCATCGATTAATTTGATTAACACTATTTTGCAGTTTTTCGGCAGCTTTATTAACACCATGTGATTAGGTGAGGATTGCTGTATCGTCAACATACATTGCAAGGTTTGCTTTGGATGATGTAGGGATATCGTGTATAAATATGTTAAATAAAAGGAGATTTAATGTAGAGCCTTGAGATACGCCTGTTTGTATTTGGCGAGTTAAAGAGCAAATAAAGTTTACTCGTACCTCTGTTATGTAGAAAAGATGTGACTGCGTTCAGAAGGTATGAAAACATATTTAGCTTTATCCTTTAGTGTAGAGGACCTTTGATCCACACTTGGTCGAATACCTAAACGACGTCAAATAATGCTGTTAGAATGTACTGTTTCTTTTCGAATTTTCTAGTAGTTGGTGTGTGGTTGCAAATTAAAAATGTGGAAATAATGTTTTCTGCTAAAAATTTATTAAGGCGTGTTAATATTGCTCGTTTAAGAAGTTTTGATGCCGAGGACAGTAGACCAGTTGGGCGGTAGTTGGTTGGACCAATACGTTGTTTAGAAATCATCACTATTATGGCATGTTTTTATGCGTTAGGAAAATATTTAGTTCGTAAATAAGCATTATACAGTACTGCTAGAAAGCAGATGTATTTTTGGTAGGTTTTTAAGAGACATATTTGGGATTATTGCCACTCCGGGAGCTTAGATTTTAAGTTTTTAATGTAATTATTAATTTTGAGTAAAGAAACTGTTTCTGAAAGTATAGATTTAATAGTAGTGTAATTAGTTCGTAATCTTGATGCTTGGTGAGACTAATTTGCATTGAGTAGATATGGAGGGATGGACAAAGTGTGTTCAAGAAATTCTGCAAATAATTCACATTTGCCTTTATCTTGAGAATTGATATGACTCTGTGCACAAAAAGTAAAAATGAGTTCTGGTTGTTTGTTTGGGTATTCTTTTGGTGGCGCTCCAGATGGGAAAGGGATGTTTCTACGCCGCTGGTTCTTCGCCGCCAGTTCATAGCCGCCGCTTCTACGCCAGGACAGTTCTACACTGGTCGTTTCGACGCCTGCCGTTTCTATGCCGGCCGTGTCTACGCTATAAATTTCCGAAAAGAAATGGGTAATCTGAAACAATCCGGGATACAATGGAGGTAATTAGAAATTTTAATCTGCTCATAGAAAGTTTACAATTTCCAGGATTATCTTAAAAACGTAATGGTTATTCTCATAGACCCATTAGCAGACATTAAAATTCTAAGTACTATTTAACAGTATTTTGTATAAATATGAGGTAGGACCCGTTAACACATCACTTTAAGTGTATTCGCTAGAAAGTAATTATTAAGTGAATTAGTTAACTAGTGATCTTAATAATGGAACCAGCAGTTATCAGCAAGAGAGGAAAGGAGAAGTAGTCCTGTAACGGATATTTGTACGTTTTCGACAAAGTTAGTAAAAGGGACGCTAGTTTACAATTTTGGCGGTGCGAGGAAGTGGGTCGCTGTAAAGGAAAAATTTCCACGAGAGCTGGGGAAGTGGTTAACAAAATCAACAATCATTCTCACACTTCAACGGTATCAGCCATAGAAGTAGCAACTGTTGTCACCCAAATCAAACGCCGTGCAGAAAAAACTATGGAGGGCACAAGTGTAGTTATAAATCAGTGTGTAATCGACGTGTCTCAAGCTGTTTTAGAGGCGATTCCAAATAATACAGCCCTAAGAAAAGTAATCAGGCGAAAACGGAATCAAATTAATGCTGCACCCGCTGATCCCGCAGATTTGGTGTTCCCAAATACATATAAGGTATATGTGCCTCAACCAGGAACAGAAAATTTTTTCCTAGGCGACGGTGGAGAGGGAGCAAATAAAATTTTAATTTTTGAAAGAGAGAGCTGCTTGCAGCATTTACATAATGCCAATACATGGTATGCTGATGATACGTTCGCAATAGCACCGAGGCTATTTTCCCAAATTTATATTGTTGTGGCAACAAAACATGGAGGAGTGTATCCTATATTATATGCTCTGTTACCTAACAAGCAGCGTGTTACATACACACGTACGTTTGAACTAATTAAAACATTAGTGCCAAATTTAAGTCCAGCATCTATCATTTGTGATTATGAATATGCAGCTTTTAGTGCCATGAAAGATTTCTTTCCGCAAGTAAATGTAAAAGGTTGCTTCTTCCATTTATCACAAAATATGAGGAAGCATTTAGCTCAAATTGGTGTTGTTCATCAATTCGACAATGATGCTGAATTTGCATTACGAGCTAAACAGCATTTGTGCCCGTAGCTGATTTAGATGAATATATTGATGCTTTAGCAAATGATTTGCCAATAGAACTTCAGCCGCTTCTAAATTGGTTCGAAGTCGTCTATGTTGGCCGATTAAACCGACGCGGAAATGGTAGGCGCTCGCCTATGTTCCATGCAACAATGTGGAATTTATACCAGAGAACAGTAGACGGAGAAGATCGCACGAATAATCATGCAGAGGCAGCCAATCGTCGATTGCGTTGTGAGTTAGGCATGCATCACCCAACGACTTGGAAATTTCTAAATGGACTGCGAAAAGGACGAGACACTTACTGGGTGGCCAATAAGTCGGGAAATAAAGTAAAATTTAATTTTTCGGTAATTAACAAAGATAAAAATTTAATTCATTGACTATACATTAGTAGAGATCATAGGGTTTAATGAACAAGGTTCTCAAAATATGAGCCATTATTTTCAATGACGCGGTGAAGCCTTTCCTGAAAACTGGTAATTGCATTGTGGCGCATATCTTGATCAATGATCGCAAACTCTTCTCTGATTCGTTGTTTCAGTTCGTCGATGGTCTTAGGGTTAGTGCGATACACTCTATCCTTGAAATAACCCCAAAGGAAAAAATCGCAGACATTGACATCCGGTGAACATGCAGGCCAATTAATTCCATTTCCGGTTTTCTTCTCCGCATCCATACCAATAATTCGTACACCGAATTTTTTAGCGATCATATCCAAATTTCCTAGAGTCATCATGAAGATTAAATCAAAATTTAAACCATAAAAATTTTTAAAATCTTGTGTTCGGTGTGGTGTCGCACGATCTTGTTGGAACCAGTATTGGTTAATCATTTTCTTTTTCTTCGCCTCTTCGAAAAACGGAATGAGAACTTGGTCTCGGTAGACATTTTTATCGACATATTTGGTGAGAAAAAACGGTCCAATAATGCCACGCCATGATATGGCTGCCCAAACACTGACTTTTTGGGGGTGAAGACTCTTGACTACAGCCAGGTATAGATTTTGTGTGCCCCAGTATCGGTAATTTTGCTCATTCACATAGCCATTCAGGTGAAAGTAAGCCTAGTCTGTGAAATTGATGTGTTTCAAGTCCAAAGTGTTGTCATCTTTTAAGGCCAAAGCGTGATTGGCGAACTCGAATCTCCGGTCAACATTCACTTAAGTGAGTGGTTGCTGAACTTGAATCTTATAAGGAAACATATTCAACTTTTTGAGTATGTTTTGCACTGATGTTCGGCTAATTTGCAGCGGTTCTGATGTGTTTGCCAGTTGTTGGGGCGTTTTTCTGGTTGAGGTTGTCGGGTACTGCTCAAAGTGTTCCCTAACTTTTTCCACATTCTCAGGTGTGGTGACAGTCACTGGTCGGCCAGTTCTGGAGTCGTTGTCGTGGGGGACACTACCGGTTCTCTCAAACTTTTCAATTAACCTTAAAAATAATCGATTAGAAAATTTTGGGAGAAATTGATTTTTGTTTTCTCACATTGTTATCGTCTTCAGTCAGTTTTCTGTTCCGATCGAACTCTGCTCGGAATTTTCTGAGAGCTATAGTGGGCGATTTACCATTTGAGTAATACGCCGAGACAATAAACACCCGTTCGGGAACAGTGTATGTGATCGGATCTGAATACATCTCACCAAATGGTCATCAAATGTAAACAAAACCCTATCGTCTGTCCTTCACATCAATGACGTCCGATATGTATTCGGACACTGTAGTGGACAATAGTGACCAAATGAAATATTTCCCGACTTTTTGGCCACCCTGTATTTTGAGCAACTTATCGCCGGACATTTACCACCGACGAAGCTGAAAAAATACCGTGACGCTGATGAACGTATTTGAAGAATTGTTTTAGATTATGGAAACAGGGAACCTCTAGATTATTTACGTGGCCTAGCACACAATTATCAAATGGCTCAGTCTCGGCGTAGAAACGGCGGCGATGAACTGGCGGCGAAGAACCGGCGGCGTAGAAACATCCTAGCCCCTCCACATGTACAGGTTTTCGGAAGTGAGTGATTCTGCGTAGTTGTATGATATAATTCGCAGCTGATACAGTTCTGTTTTCACTAATTTAATTAATCTAATTAGATGGGCTTTGTCTTCAAGAGCTTGGGTGTATTGCCAACATTGGAAAATCTTATGGTTTTCTTGTGTAAGTTGGTTTATATATGCGAAAGTGTTTTGGTTTGCATGGCCTTGGTGACCACGGTTATAAAGATCTTCACTGCAGTGTTGATTTCGCCTAAGTTTAAGTTATCAGGACATATTAGTCCTTTGTCCATTATGTTTCAAAATTTTTCGCTCCCTATTAAGCCATTAACTTAATTATCTTGAAAGCTCTTCTTACTATTATTAGTAAGAAAAGCAATTGGGAGTATATATAACTAGTACGTGGTCTGAATCAAGTAGTTGTTCTCTTAGGTGAGAACTTATATTTTCCAATTTTACTCCGTTCAGATAGGTTTTTCTACAACTCCAATTTACATATTTATTATTTAGATCGCCAGCCAACATCGAGAAATGTTGAGTACCAAAGATTTGTTGCAGTTTGTCTTGGAGTAATTTATTGGTTGGTAATTTATACGTAGAGACTACTCTAAGAGTGGTATTGTTCTCAAAAGGAAGACTGATCGCTACTGTTTTCTAACAGTGAATATAGTGCTTTGCTAGTTTTAATAAATAAGTATTCTGTTTTGTTTTCATTTATAGTGAGTACATACTGCTTATATTCTTTTTGTAATTTTAAAACAAAGTAGCCTAGGGCGTCCACAAAATGCTTTGTTTCTTTTCATGTTCTTCAAAGTTTTTCCTACTTTTCCTACGATAATTTGTGGTAGTTCTTTTGATTCCACATGTCTTGTTGGGTTATTGTGTTCGTTTATATTTTCTTTTACTTTTGATTTATAGAAGTCGGTGTAGTAATTTTCCACTGTCTTTAATATTTGTTTCCTGTTTGTTAATCTTCTCCTCGTTATTTATAAGAGTGTGTATATGTCTTGTCCTAAATTGCTTTCTTATTGTTTTATTTATTAGTTTATCTTGCTGTACTCTTCTAAATTTATTTGTTTCATCTTCTTTGTATTATTTTGTTAATCCTTGCGTATTCAACCGTCTCTTTTTTATGTTGTTTGATTGGTGTTGTTTTCTTTTCTATTAGCTTCTTACTATCTTTGTCTATTTGAGTTTTTTTTAGGTTTTTTTATTTAATTCTTTTATACTGTCCTTTGCTATAAATGATATTTCTTTGTTAATTTTGTCAATATCTATTGGGAATTCCTCGTTTGTTTGTTGCGTTTCTAGTTTTTACTATTTTTACCTATATTACTGTCTGATAATTAATCACAGTTAAAAGTAACTCAATTAACAAAACAGGGAAAAACAAAACAGAGCTGTGTAAACTATATACTGGGACAAAGAAATTAATAACAAAGTAACAATGAATTAAGCAAAACAAAGAAATTGAGAAACGAACAATACAACCATTACTAAATAACTCCAAATACGTTGGGCGACAGGTCAATTGTGCACTCTCCAGATTGCGGGAAAAAAGTGCTTTTGGGAAGAAATGCAGGACGGCGCAACTAAAACGAGACTTACCTCACGAAACGTTCTCCGGCAACCTGGGCGACTGGTGTTGGCATGCTTTGGCTTGGCGGCTTCAACCCTGGGATGGGTTTCCGTTGGACAGATGTACTGGAACACCACGGACGGGTGCGGAAAATACAAAAGATAATCGACAGCGCGCAAGCAAAGCGCGCTATCGGGTAGTATAGCACCTGATCGGCTTCGGATAGCGACTAGCTCCGCTCCGTAGCTCACGGGGGTTCCAAGGAAAATCCCGTTCAGTTGTAACTAGGAGTGGGCAAGCGGACAAGCAAGGTTACTGGTAAAAATGGGATTCGAGATAAAGGGGTTACTTCCATTGTCAAAATTATTTAGTACTGTAACATCTTGCACGATATTTTTATGGTCAGTTAAGATGTAATCTATTTTATTTTTTGTGGTTCTGTTTAGGGCGATCCATGTCTATTTTCGATTTTTACTCTTTTTGGAGAATTAGTTTATCACATATATATCTAAATTTATTCATAAAGTTTCTTAGTAATTTTTCAATAACCAAAGCCGTAATCTTCTATTTGCGTTTTATATTCCTCTTGTTTTACACCGACTTTCGCATTAAAGTCGCCCATTATGATCTTAAGCGTTGTAGGTTGGTGGTAGATTGCTTTTCTCAGTTCATCCTAAACAGTTTTATTTCTTTATCTGTATGTGCACTAGTTGGGGTATAAACCTGTATTATTTTTGTTTGTTATTTTATTAATTCTTTTATTAATGTATGCTGTTCTGTCCGATATAGCCTTGAATTATTCGATATATAGGGCCATATGTTGATTGATCATAAACACCACACCACTATAAGTTTTTCTTTTGTACATAATATGATTTTCCGACTTTAAGATAATATATTCTCCTTTTCTACTAACTTCACTTAATCCTATAACATCATTCTTGATCTTCTTTAATTCATTTTCTAGTTTATATAGCTTATTATTATCCGTTAAGGATCTTATATTGTACGTTCCTACCCAAAGAGTCGTTTTATGGCAGCCCGGGCCGATCCAGTGATTATTAGCATCCCCTCTCCTTTTGGCGTACCGACAGCTGCCGTGGCCGGGGCTTCCAGGAATACTGGAGATTGAAAGCCTTATCTTTGTTTGTACTATATTTATTGGGATTCTATGTTCATTGAGATTTTGGAAGGTATTAGGACTTACCATTCCACGCAGTTCAAATGTGAGTTGGAAGGGGAGGAGATGTTAATTGGATTGAATAGTAATAAGTTGAACTGAGAATTGGGACATGATTTTTCTCTGTCTTGCGGGAGTTATAACAATTAAAAATACTGACGGCCAAATTGTTCATCCGTAAATAAGTGCATTTTCAAAATAAACTTGTTTGTTAGTGCTGATTCTCAAAAAGTGCTTTTGTGGCATAATAAATCAGTGATAAAGCATATACTTGGTCAAAATGATGAAATTGCCACAGTTTATTACGAAATACAGTTGGATTTATAATGCTTAGATTTTTGTTTTTCTATTTTCAAAGACAAATATGGAAATAGAAATTGATAAACTCCATAATATCTAATTTTGTAATAACCTGGATAGGCAATGTTATAGATTCAACAATTCAAAATTACTACTTTAGTACCAGTCGGTTCTTTTTCTAAGGAGTGGTCACAAAATCAATTTGATTTTTAAACTTTTTATACATATAATAAAATAATAAAATAATAATGGGGGCATTACCAGGTTTAAATGTATGCAAAATTAAGATAGTGATGTTGTTCACTAGATAGCGGGTAGATTCTTTTGCAATCTCGGGGTAAGCTTACTTCAGAGAAGCGAGCTTTCCCACGCAATCGTTAACACTCTCTCACCTCCTAACAGTGAAGTAATCATGTCCTAACCATTGGATCTTATCTATTCTACATGTGATGTTACCCAATCCATTTACTACAAGAAGGAGGGCATCGGGAAACCACTTTGATTAATTATAACTAGTATGGAGAGGAATAAAATAGAAATGGCCCCTACTCTTGGGCAGCTCTGAAATGGACATGGGGTGAAAAATTTTTCTTGCTCAAAACAGTGAATTTAAACTTAGAATTTGAACTTGAAATTAGAATATTAAAAAATGAAACGGCTTGGAATAAACAACATGGTTAGGATAAAAAAGTTGACAATATGCATTTGGTATACTGTATTACTCGAGAAATGGTGGCCAGCACCGTCGTAACGGAAGAGGAATTGTGGTGATAAATATATAACCAACATTATTCCAATTCCAGGCCAATTAATGTTTATTCAGATGCAAGAAAAACCATATAACGTAAATATGTTGCAAATATGTGCCCCAACGTCAAAACAGAAATACGATAATGTTGAACAATTAGACAACAACGGCGATAAGACGAAACAACCATTATAATGGGAGATTTAAACGATCTAATAGGCAATAGTAGACGTAGAGATTTAATTGAAGAATGCGATCTAAAAATTCTAATAAAAGAGGTGATCACCATCACGAATTTTTCCAACTAATGACTTGATTATAGCAAATACATGGTTTAAACCACTCAAACATAAACTTTATAGAAGGACAGCATCACAACAAAAACAATAATTTAGGATCCATAAAAACCAGATGCACTGATTAACAAATGTTTCCGAAACGCTATTAAATATGCTACAACATTATCCTCCCCAAGAAACTGTTAGGATACTACATCTTATATCTCAAATATTAAAAACTTTTTTACGATTAATCGACGCCCGTATAGGAAGAAAATACGAAAAATATCTAAATCAGTCACTATTCGGATTGCGAAACAGATTTAGATCACGTAAAGCAGTGTTCGGTATTAATGTTTTACTACAAAAATATTGTACAGCTAGCGTGGTCTCATGGTTGAGAGGTGGACTGCGATGCTGACGAACCTGGGTACAACTCCCGGTGCTCTTTGATGCCTCATAATACAACAGGTAAGATTAGCATTCAAAGATACGTCCGGGAAAGATATCTTTTTCGCAGGGTTAGTCAATTTTTATTTTGACCACACATTTAAAGATGCATTAGATAGACTACCTCACTTTGGCATAAAAAGAACGGTTTGCTTATAACAATGATTAGATACAATGACAATATGGTCATAATATCAGACAAAATAAAAGAAACGATGAACCGCTCTAAAACGTTTGCGAATGCGTATATCACGTATCCAACACATTAGTAGTAGTAACAACAATCAAATGCCGTAAAATTACATACCTTAGTCACACCTACACACAACTTCCTCAACTCACAATTAGAGGCAACATAGAAGGTTGTAGAGGAGTTGGACAAAGATACCAATCCTGGTTACGTAATATTTGTGAATGGACAGACTTAAGATCTGTAGGAGAACTAATGCGTACGGTGGAATTACTCTTGCTATAGTGATCACTAACGTCAGAGAGAACAGACACGACACATGAAAGAAGAAAAGGTCGCTTAATTGTTGTAATTTTGATATTTAAATGCTGCTATTTTATGCATCTGAAATATGTGACAAACAGGTGATTTAAACAAGATATTACTTATATAATATAATATATCTGTTCTACGCAGCCTAGAGGTATCAAGAAAAGATCACATATTAATAATGGAACTAACTTAAAAGAAAAATTTCTAAATTATAATTAATTTGCAAAAACTATTTTTGTTTATATTAAGTATTATAAGAGATTAGTCAAGAATAAGTGCCTGAACAGCTTTAAAGAAGAAACGTTTCTTTATGATTAAAAACGACACTGAATGTTGAATGAAGACGCATTAGTCTTCGGCGAGGAAAACGTATTCACGACTGCCACCAGCTTCCCTGCAAATTGTTTTCATTTGCTAGCGGCGCCAACGCGCCTTAGTTGTATAAATGCGCGGCGCGTCGACTTTGCATAAGCAAATTAGATTTTTATCTCGCAGACAGAAGCGCGAAAGCGGCAACAAAAAGGACCCGCTCGCACGCCCGGCTGATTGCTTAATTTTTTGCCGATTTTGGTGCTTCTGCCCGGCATTCCAATTGGTTTCGTGTAGGGCGGCATTCAAATGTTGCGCGACAACAAAGGCGCCGGATGAGTAACGACTCTTCTGCTAAGCACCGGAGCGCGCCAGACAATGAGCGGACTCATTAGAATACCATCAATATAAATTCTTCGTGTAATTGAGTTACGCCGGGCGCAGATTCAATAGCCTGCATCGCGAAGGGCCGGCATTTGCAAATTATGGAAATTAAAATAAATATTTTGTCTGAATAAACTACAGGTCGTTATTATTTTGCCTTAGAATTTAAATAATTCTGCGCCCGTTTAATAGTCTTTATTTTATTTAGAAAATAAATAGTACAGAAATTTATAGGACAATCTAGCATTAGGAAATGTAGATTATGACGAAAGAATCTCGGTTGGCTCATAAACTTGATTGTGAAAATGAAGGATAAAGGCAATCAATATATTCAGCAACAAAATAATTGTGTTTAACAATATAAATTTTTACAGAACCAAGTCCAGAATATTCAATTGCCTATGTAAAATTTAGAGTGGAGTGCGAATTTGCAATATTTTTTTGGTCAAAACTGAATCACATAAAGTGAAGCTGTTTATAGTTTATGTACATCTCAAAGCAGATGCAGTTTTAAAATTATAAAAACTCACAGTGTAAAGAAATAGAATTATTGGTCATTCTAGATAGAGTTCTTGTGTGAAATAAGGGGTTGTGCAAAAAATTTATTTCTGGCTATTGTAGTACCAATTTGAATATCTAGGACTAAAATGTGTATTGATTTCGTTTGGAGTTCACTATATCAAATGAAAGTTGACAACTGGTAACACACTGGTCTTTTTGCTATTCCTATAGTGCAAACAGAATAAAAGTAAACTCTCAAAAATGGTCTTTAACGAATGGTCATTAACGAATAATGCTGTTTATTGTAATGGCCCTGCCCTTGCAAGCCCTTAATTTTCTCCAACGCCTTTCTCTGGAGAAACTAAATCCGCACCTGCAGTACTACGATCGTCAAATATACCTTTCCACATCCCAATCTTAGAAGAAAAGTAGGGGATAACTACCTCTAGTATCTTCCCAAGCGAATCTTATAAATTGTCTCACAGATAGTAATATTCTTAGACTAAACATTCCCCCGATTAGATTTCCGGGAAGGAAAATTATGAGTAGTTCTAATGATGTTACTACAAAGCTATCTCTATTTAAGAGCACATCAATTGCCACTTGGTATGTTCAGGGACTTGTTCTACAACCTAGTAAATTAGACATTATTGAACAACAAATATCAAACATTATAAACGGTTTGTCTGGTGGAAAATGCATTAGACACATCAAGGACATTTTAACACCAAAAACGACAACAGCATATACTTTTCTAGGCACCATACAGCTTCAATACCAGGAGTGGCAATGATTATTCCCAAACAAACACAACTAAATCTACTGAGCCACAACTTCATCAATTCCAGAATACTCACCATAAAAATTAATGCTAAACCATGTAACTTAAACCTAGTCCAAGTAGACGTTCGAGTAGCACCTAGAAATAAAAATAAAATTTCCGAATTCTACCGCCAATTAAACTATTAAAGAAATACTCATTAAAAAAATAACATTAATTCAAGAGATTCTTAACGTAATTGATCGCAAGATATGATCTAGACGAGAAAAATGACATCGGCCAAAAACTCGTAGAGTTCTGCATAGAAAACAATTTAGAGTTCACAAATAGTCTATTTCCTCCACATCTAAGACGACGCTACACGTGGACTTCTCTAGGAAGACAATACAAGAATTTGAGTGATTTTCTTCTCATAGCTGCCAGATGGAAGCGTCAATAATGCAAAAACTCTCACCGAAATCTAATGTGAAAGTGACCTTACTTGCATAAACTCGTGCTAGCTAAAATCAGAATTCATATAAAACAAAGAAAATAAAAAAATCATTCCCTCTTTAATAATGAATTTGGATAACTTAAATCAAATGAGCCTTGAAAAAATGGTCCGAGATCTCAAAAAAACTTTATCAACTACCAAACAACAAAAAAAAAAAATACAATGAATGTTCTACGAAACTTAGAGCCTAGTAAAAAAAGAAAAACTTTCAAGCATAAACATAGAAAGAAAGAAAAACAAAGAATCCAATATGTGACATGTGACGTGACGAAAATTATCACATACAAAGCATGTCTCAACAAATCGAAAGACAAGCTAATACCAACAAAACCCGAAACCTCTTCCAGCGCATCAAAGAAATCACAATAAAATTTAAACCAAGAACAGAAAATAGAGGGGAAGGTCGTTACTGAGATAGATGACGTAGTGGAGGTAAAGCGAAAATCTTGTGAAAACTTATACACAAACGAAGCAAACGATTAAAAATTAGCACACTTTCCTTCCATTATGGAAATCGACAAGGAAGCTGATATACTAAGAGAAGAAGTCGAGAAAACTGTCCCTTATTTAGAAAACAATAAAAGCACAGGTTGAGGCTGTGATGATGATGGACCCGGGTTTAATTCCCAGTGCTCTCTGATGGCTGGCGGGTGGCCTACTCAGTCACTCGAACAAGAGGTAATAATGGCGTCGTCTAAGGCGCGATGCTTGCCACATAGTCCCGCATCAGAGATGGTGCGCGACGACCGGGCAAAAGAAAGCGAACATATGAGAGCCTCAACCTCTCAGTTTGCAGGATATGGTTGGATGGACCTGAAGCTTACCATTATTATTATTAAAAGCACAGGTAAAGATAATGTGAGTGCAGAAATGCGAATGCAACTTTTTACAATAAGTAAATTTGTAATAACATCTGGAAATATTACAGTGGCCAAGAGATTAGCGTTCATCCATTTTTGTTTCAGTGTATAAAAAGAGTCAAGCCAAAAATATAATAACTGTAGAGACTTGGCACTGATTTTCCAACCAAGTAAGATTATGCCCAGAAACTGACTCAAAAGCTTCTTAAAGTGGGAGATTTCAGAAGGACAAGCTGTATTTATAAGCGGAAAGGATACCAGAAAGCAGATCATGCACGTACGGCAAATAATCGAGAAGACAAGAGAGTTCCGAAAACCTACGTGTATATGTTTTCTCGACTATAGTAAGGCCTTTGATTGCGTGCATTGGGCACAACTCTAGACATCGGTATTAGACATGGGAATACCTCAACATCTTGTCATGCTACTCAGACAATTATGTAATACCAGCGCAGATATAATCAAAATTGATTACAAGATCTCTAAACCCTTATTGTTATTCAACATTTATGGAGAATACATACTAAGAAAATCTCTGGGTGGTTGGAAAGGTGGAATGATTATTGGCGGCAAGACAATAAACAATCTTAGCTATGCGGACAATACTACACTTATAGCGAAAGAGGAACAGAAGATATCAGAGCTGATCGAAAGGGTTGAGCATAAGAGCTTACACTTCGGCCGAAAACTCAATCGACAAAAAACAAAATTCATGGTAATAGACCGCACCAACAAAATAGAAACTTCACCTGACATTAGTGATGTAGAAAATTTCAAAGAAATAGTTTATCTAGTTTTCCACATAAATAATAATGGCAACTTGCCAATGGACATAAAAAGAGAGATAATGCTTTCCAAAGCAGCTATGACTAAGTTAACCAAAATTTGGAAAGACCGACACATCACAAAGACAATAAAATGCAGACCAGTCAAAACACTTGTGTTTTCTATTGCTATATACAAAGCAGAAGTATGGACCTTGAGGCCCACAGACATTAATAAGCTGGACACCTTTAAGATGTGAGTCTAGCAAAGACTCCTGGGGATATCCACAGCATATAGAACCAATGTGTCCTTACAAGAAGAAATGGAAATTTAGGAAAGATTATCAAGTGCAGTAAAACAACAAAGTTTGAAATATTTTGGACACATCACCAGAAGAAAGAACGACAGCCTTGAAAAACTGGTTGTTCGAGTGAACTTAAAAGGAAAACGCCCGCGAGAATGTTTTCCGAAACGCTGGATCGACCAAGTCGAAGAATTCACCGGTACACTTTTCAAGAAAATATAAGTAATAACTTAACAGAGATAAATAAAGGAATATTATCTAAACTACAACCTAAATTACAACCATGAGATCACAACACTTTCACTATAAAGTATACGAATAGAGAGAGGGATGATCCTTTGAACAATAACACCTTTACCCAACTATTTTAGAACAAATTCTTGCTTATTGGCACACAGATTTTTAAATTAATAAAAATCTTTTGCAAGCAATCAGCATTACCGTAGAAGGGTAGAAGCGTAAGAGAAGAACTGGAACTTAAACCGATTGCAGAGAAAGTAAAACACAATTAACTATAATGGTACAAACACTTGCACTGAATGAAAAACACCAGATATCCAAGGAAAATTATTGATATGAAAAGTAGTGGAAAAAGAACAAAAATGAGACCAAGATAAAAATAGATAGACAATATCAAGGGAACAGTTGAAAAAGGGAAAAACCATAGAATAACCTGGATCCTTTCCAGGAATAAACAAGAATATAAATATTGGCTTAATATTCCAACAGCATAATGGTAAATTAGGAAGTAAAACTGCCTTATCATTTACCACATTTATTTTTGTTGTTCATAGTAATAAATTTCTGGTGGTTTTAAAAATTGCTCTTGAATTCTCCTTTAGTACGTGTAACTAATAAATTTAATTTGTTTTATTATTTTATATTCTTTATTTTATTATTTTGTACCTTAATAAACTTCTAAAAGTACTTATTTCTCTTTTCTTTGTTTATATTTTAATTTTGTTTCAAACCATGACGTTTTACTAGTGTTTTATTAATTTAATATCTGATAGTTCTAGGTTTTCGGTTTGCTTCTTTAATATTTGCTAATATCTCGGCCTCATATTTAGTTAGGGGATATAACATATTTCTTTCGATTAGTTATTCCATAAAGCTTTGACATACCAACTGTTTGGGTTATTGTTTCTTCAGAATTATTTTTTAAATATTATCTTTAATCTTGCTTGGTTAACAATATATTATATTCCTTGCTCAGATTAACTTGCTTAAGTGTCTTCACATCTAGTATTTAACGTCTATGTGATATACGGTAATTTATTATAGAAGCCTAGTTCTCTTTTGATTGAGACCTCCAGTTAAGAGCTAACTCCAATCGCTCGCTCCCTTGAAAATGACACTAATGTGAATTCCGAAATTTTTCAAAAACCGACGCGGCATTATTTATTCTCACCACTATACTAACAGATACTCATTGTATAATTTTTTTTTAATATAATGGATGAGTTATAAGAAAAGAGATGATTGTACATACTAAGTGGGTCTAAACTCGTGGGCGGTAGTAACCACACATTTCAGTAGTCAACTGATTACGTTTGCTCTTGTCTCTAGAATGACTATCCAACATTTTGTGTGCTTTCTGTGCATTTAGTTGTTTATAAATCGTTAAAATGGTGCGTTTTAAAACAACATCGATGCAATTTGAGTTTGTCATTCTCTAGTAACAAAAAATTCAAAATTAATATTAATATTAATTTTTTGATTATAGCAGCTGTGTGCAAGCTTCCACTAAAATGTGCTAAGCAGGAATTCTTAAAATCACTTGGGGCCAGTTGAGCAAATGTATTATCAGTTGTCTAATTCATTTACACCTAAGCACTCGAGCAGCGGTTTTGGCTCATACTACTTTTCCCAGTTATTCAACAATATGATTGGCGGTGTTAAATCTAACTTGTTGACTAACAGGCACAGGCTGAAACGCCGTGTTGTGAAGGGTACATGTAAGATATCGGCCCTAATGTAATACAATGTTATTTCTATTAATGGGAGAAAAAAAACTTTTTATTTCACCGTTACCATACCCAACAATCCACCCACTTTTCTCACAAATTGACAACGACTGATAGTGTAAGTGTCATGGTTGTCAGTTGTATGTTGACATGGTATTGCCACTGAAAGTCCAGAAAACATGTGAATCATTTTGGTAGCTGAGAATCTCACCATCACCACTTGGAGAGGCAGGCGTGTAAATAGCCGCTCTCGTGGATGCGGTGTTGGATACGATACCGATGCGGCTCGTAAGGACCAACAAATGGAGAGGCAGGCGTGTAAATAGCCGCTCTCGTGATGCGGTGTGAAAACGTAGTACGGCCGTTTGGAAGGTCAGCCGATAAGGCCAAATCGTCCCTTAAACGGCCGTCGCGTAAGCGATGGGCGGCTACCGATATCCACCAACGAATATTGCCAAATCGCTCACCTGAATCGGCTTCGGCTTCGGCTTCGTCGGCGATTCCAGCGCCTCTGCGTTGCGGATCGGGTTTGCGGGTAGCGAATGTTCTTGCGGTGAAGACACGACCGAATTGGTCGCGCTGCGGATGGCGAGTTTCTTGCGGGTTGAGACACGACCAAGTTGGCCGAGCTGCGATGCGTGAATGTATGCGGTGTTAAACACGACCAAGTTGGCCGAGTTGCGGTACGGGAATGTGCGGTGTTAAAACACGACCAAATTGGCCGAGCTGCGGTACGTGAATGTATGCGGTGTTAAACACGACCAAGTTGGCCGAGTTGCGGATTGCGAATGTTGCCGGGCTTCGCGCCTGGCTTGGCGGTAGGTCTTTGCGGGCAATTTGCATTCGCCAGCACCTTTCAAATCAAAAGGTGCCGCCGACGGCGTATGCAGACTTGTCGGCAGAGCAAAAGCCCATATGCCATTTTGTGTGCGATGGCAAAACGGGCAGACATCACAGCCGCCAGCATGCCGCCGCGAGATAAGCGGTTCAAGGGCGAAAAGGCCGCCACACCACCACTGAAATAACCAGCAATATAATCATGGGTCTGACAATCATCAAGAAGTTGATATAGTTTTCCCTTTTGTAGACGGTATATGTTTTTCTTTAGAAATCAAAATTGCTGCTGGCTTCGATGAAAACGTACTCCACTAATAGTTAATATAACTTGATGATCTTCCTGTTTTTCAATAAGGTATTTGTTTAGAGCGCATCGCATGTCAAGATTAGGTCTTAAGTCAGATTTAGAAAGTTCAAATACATCTCGAAGAAGCGATCAGGCAATTCTTACTGCGCCATTTAATGGCGTCTTAATATGACGGTGTTAACGATGAGAAATTTGGTCATACGTTACCACTTATAATCGTAATAGATAGATGCTAATGGATTGTAGGAGATAGGGCGTCAATATAAATTTCTAATAACCTGAAAACTTGTGAAAAATCAGAATACTAGTGGGGTCCATAATTTTATTCTGCTTTCTCATCCGAAGTTTGTGGAAAAAGAAACCGAATTATCTCTTTGAGTTCTGTTGTAGTGAACCAATTGGTATCTGAGACTTGCCGGACATTTGCTGCCGACAGAAATAGACCATCATTATAGTGGTGATCACACCCACCTGAAGGATATCATGTAATAAATGTCTCGCCACAGTCATATTTATTTAGTTTTCGTAGATCAGTCGAATTTTTACACTCGTAAGCCTAAGTTGTGTAGCTAGGAAGAGTCTTTGTAATGTTCAGGGCGATAGTGATTATCTTGACTGCCCTTCCAAGCAAAGGGTAAGTGCATTTGAAAGCAGATAAATGAATTGAAAACCGACGGCGGCAATTAAGGCCGCATTTTTAGACGAGCACAAGTAATTCTCCATGACCTCTTGACTGCTGTCATGGTGGTGTTGGACTCGACTCACTTATTGGTTGGGCAAACTTGAAGACCACCGACTATGTCAATTGAATCCTTCCGCCACAACAAGTCTTGTTAATGCTATTATATGATATGCACGTTTCTTTAGCAATTTAAGACAAGTAATTTGATATACCACACGTGTATGCATCTTTATTTCACTGAAAAATACGTTACATTTTTCGATTCAGCTAGATCTGCCGATCGTGGCGTTGTGCCACATGTTGCGTGGAGATCTAGTTTTCGAAATTTTGACCACAAGTCGTTTTTTTCTTCGGCAATTTTTTAATCAAATAACTACCAATAGTTTCATTGCCTTGTGAAAAGTTACTTTGACGTTTTACAAAAATTGATACTTTCTGGATGTCTGGCAAAGAGTGGTTTTATAGAAATTTCAGACTGCCCTGTATCGCTTTTTCTTAAAAATATCATTTTTATTTATTAATTAGTTATTTTTTTAAGATTTGACATCGTATATCAAATGATATAAAAAATTAAACTTTGTCATCTGTGGTGTCAGCATCAAGGCTATCATTATTTTCGCTTACCGTCGTGCATCATCTATGATCTTTTCTAATTGATTTGCCTTTTAGATCAAAATCCTTTCTTTTATAACATCGGCTTTTTATTGTAGTACAACGAAAACTGGAAGAAAATTTGCAGGACAGTATACGGCCAAATAATGGTTGCATTTCATGTAAAGGTGTCTAAAGTAACTGATTACACAGAGGATAAATGAAACGTTCTTTAAAGCCAAATATTTGAAAATATTTTCGCACACAAGTTAAAACAAGTAAATTGTACTTGGCTTAATTGTCTAACCGAAGATTATAAATAAACACTAAAAAAGGGCTAACCCATAATTTCTACGAGCAATTTTCTTAAAAAAGGATACCGAGTTTCAAAAATAACTACGATTGTACATTAGCTGCAGAAAACCTGCTAAAGCAACGACGAAAAACTTTTTGATTTTAGGTTCTAAGATTTGGGTTTCTCCGTAGCTCAATTATCAAGAGCATGGGTCCTCTGTCACGCGATCCTAGATGACGTCTTAACATTAAGTTCTTCTGTCGTAGAATTCTTGTCAGAAGCGTCGTGACCCAAGAACTACTTGTTCCGCATGCTTATTTTTACGATGCTTTGCCATAGACTTCTGCTTCGGGCTGTTCTTGTGGCTTGTTTGATAGTATGGCGACTTCTTTGATCTGGTCCGTTCATCTTCTTGGTGTTTGTTCCCGCGATCTTGATCCCCGATTTTTGCCATGTACAACTATTCTTTTGAGATTGCCTAAATTTCTTCGTTGAATATGGCCAAATTTTGTAATTCTCCCATATATGAGTTTGGACAATCTTATAGGTTCTTGGATTTCTTTAATGATGGACACATTAGTTCTTCTTTCCGTCTATGTATACTTTGAGTAATCTTCTCCACCACCATAGTTCGAAGGAGTCCATTCGTCTGGAGTCCATTTTTCGCATTCACGTTTCTGAAGCATAGGGTAGTATTTGAAACGCTGGCGTTTTCATAAGTGTTTTCTTAGTATTAAGAGTGATATTATGATTAGCCCAAATTATATTTAGTTTTATAACAGTGCTTCTAGCTATTTCTATGCGTCTTCTAATTTCAGAAGTACAATATTCGTCATCATCAATCAAGGATCCTAGATATATATAATGATTCACTATTTTGCAGTTATGGGTACGTCTAATCTCAGGTCGATTTTGTTTTCTTCTGTCAACTATCATCACTTTGCTTTTAGCATAGTTAATCTTCAATCCAAGTTTAACACTTTCTGTTTCTAATTTTTCGATTAGTTGTGCTAGTACTTTATCATCGTTAGCAAGGATAGCCGTATCATCGGCATACCTTAAGTTATTTATGTTAACTCCCTTGATTGTGAATCTTTCATTCCAATTTTCTAAGACCTTTCTCATTATGAATTTGCTGTAAATATTGAATAGAATTGGCGATATTATGCAACCCTGTCTAGTTCCCCTTTCTATTTTGCATGGGTTTGATATTTGGTTATCCAATTTTATTACTGCATTATTTTGCTCATATAATTTTTTTTATTAGACATATCAAGTGTTTAGAACAGCCATCTTTGATAATATTTACTATAGTTTCTGCCAGTTACTGCTGTCAAAGACTTTGGTGTAGTGGACAAAGAAAATGAACACGAGAGTATTAAATTCTCTTGCCTTTTCTATAATTAATCCTAAGTTAAAGATTTGTTCCCGGGTACCTTTTGTTTCTCTGAAGCCAGGTTGCTCTGCAGTTATTTACTAGTTTAAGTATGTTTTGAGGCGTTGATTGATAATGTGTAGTAGTATTTTTCTGGCATGGGAAATTAGTGCGATCAATTTGTAATTGTTGCAGATGTCTTTTTGCTCTTTCTTCTGAAGGGGCAGTAGGGTGGATGTTGTTCATTCCTGTGTATCAAATTGTTTGACATATAATCTGGAAAATTTTATAATTTTTTATAATTTCGGCTGTGATTCCGTCGCATCCAACATCCTTGTTTGCTTTTAGTTTCTTTATTGCATCTTCAATTTCTTCTTTTTAATCAATTTCTGTCATATTGATGTTTTCTTCTATGTTAGTTTTATTGTTCTTAGGCAGTTTTTTACAGTATTCTTTTTCATCTTTCCAGAATATTAAATATATCTGTAACTTTTGTACTTTTTTCATTTCTTATGCTCCACATTCTTGCTTTAAAATTGCGAATTAGCTTTTTAATTGCCATATAGAATTTTTTAGTATGATTGTGTTCTGCGTGTTTTTGTAAGCATATAAATATATTTTTATATAGTCGTTTGTGTCTTCTTTACATGTTTTTTGTATTTTATGTGTAAAGATATTATATTTATGTGTTTTGGTCGTGTTGTTTAACAGTTTTCTCTTCCTGATTAGTTCCCATGTACGATCGGTTAGCCATGGTTTCCGTTTTTGTTCCGAGGAATTATTTTTTTGCGTTATTTAATTGCGTTGGATATTATTGTTTTTGTTTCTGCCCACAGTTTTTCTACAGATGTGTTTTGTGGGGTCAGCAGCTAAAGCTTTTAGTGATTGTTGATTTTTTTATCAAATGCTGATTTATCTGAACTGAATATTTTTAATTTTTCTTTAGGGATATTTTTGCATGCCATTTTTAATTTTGTAGCGACTCGTGCTACCAGTTTTTTTGCGCACTTACAGGCACTGCAGCCTCAAGGGCTTATTGTACCCACTAACATGCACTTATGCTAAGACATAGACCAGCCCAACTGGCTGAACCATCTGAGCCACCGCGTTCCCCGGGCGACCAGTAATCCGTGGTTACTTCCGTAGGCTGCTCCAGGGTATGTTTTTGAGTTGCGTATTGAAGTGTGCCAACGTGTGCGTATTAGAAAGTAATTTATTTGATTACGATAGTTGCCACCTGAGGATTGCCAAATGTTTAAACTTCTTGCGTGTTGTTTAAATATGGTATTAGTTATTGTTAAATTGTTATTAATACATAAATCTATAAGCTTCTCTTCTCTTTCACTTGTTTGTCCTAGTCCATGTTTTCTTATGTTGTTTTTGATATGTTTGTCGTTTTCTATTTTTCCCATTTTTGTATTGAACTCCCTCATAATCATAAGCATTTCTCTATTTGGAATAAAGTTTATTACCTCTTCTAAGGTTGTGTAAAAATCCTCAATGGTTTTCTCATCTGTGTTAGTAGTAAGGGCATATGTTTGTATTATATTCAGAATTACGGATTTGGTGTGTATATTAATCGATATCATTCTACCATTTATGAGATTGTACCCTCTAACATATTTGGCGATTTGTTTGGTTGTAATTATTGCTACTTCATTTCTACTCATTGTATCATGTCCCAAAAAATAGATATTATTGTTATTTGTAGATGTGTAGCGTCTTGATTCCTTCCGGTGCGTTTCACATATTCCAGTAATTTGTAACTTATTTCTTTGAAGTTCTTGTTCTCCTATATGGGCCTTTCCAGGTTGTAATAGACCTCGTACATTCCATGTACTTATAATTAATTCTTTATTTTTGATTGTCTCAATACGTTATCTCCCAGAGATCCGATTGGGGGACTCTTTTTACCTGCTGATAATTTAGCTTTGAAAGTAGTCATTGGGTTTTCATGGGAATAATTTCAAGTTGGTTTCTTGTTGCTTTCCTTGATTTTTTAACAGCCGCCCAATCTGTGTACAAACGCTAGTTGTACCTGCCCAATATGGAAACCGACGTCACAGTTGTTTGCCTGTTGGTCCGCGGGAGGTATTTTATTTTCCTCCTACTCGGCATATTTATTTCCTATCCGCCACCTGGGGACGCGCCGTCTAGGGGTTTCAGGTTCCCCGAATGGAAAATTTTAAGTTAAGTGCATGTTAATAGGCACAATTAACCATTGAGGCTGCCGTGCCGGTAGGGGCACCCAATGAATAAGAAAATGTTTTTTAAGATAACAGTTTCAGAAGATAAAAGCCGATAGAAATACGGAATTTTTATTACAATATACTGCTAATCACCATTGTCATAGAATGTTTAAAAATTGGTCATTTTTCTGTATAAGACTTTTTCATGCAGGTTGTCCGGGGGGGGCCCAAATTTGGTATTTCCGGAACCGGAAGCGATACAAATTTTTTGCCTGCTCTAAAATTGAAAGCCGGTCTTAAAGCATATGTATATTGAAAATCACAAGTTTACGATTATTCCTTCGGTCAGTATTAGCGAGTTAATTTCGGCCTTCCTGCCAAAACCGCCATCCTAGCAGACGGAAGAGAAATTGCGACGGTGCGCGATAATTCTGTTTGCGCGTCACCTAATTCCGTCTCGCTCTGACACATTGATGAAATATGCGTTGACGTTATGTTGACATCACAAATATATAGCAAAAATCGTTCGTGCCTTCTGACCAAAGCGCCTTCGAAGGACAAATTGGCCCGCAAGGCACCCAAGTATTTATTTCCGGAACCTGCAAGCGACAGAAAATTTTCGTTTGAGAGCGGGTAATAAGACCGGTGAAATATGTACCTACGATTATTCGTTCCGTCAGTATTCGTGAGCCAAACTGCCTGGCGCTAGCGGTCTTTGTATCTCTTGCCCTTTCGGAACACAAGCGAAAAAGTGATTTTTTCAAATTTGGGGCCGTTTGCAGGAAGGAGAATAAGGACACGGGTTATTAAGCGTTTTTGAAGTCATTTATAGTTCTACAACTTGGTCCTTACGGCAAGTCGATACCTGCAAAAGATTTTCTTTCAACCCATAAAGCCTTAAACGTTCGTCAAGGTTTTTAAATTTTGCAGAGATAAACTTCACAAAAGGGTCTATAGATCCACGAAGACTCCCAGAGGTATCCTCATCTGTAAGCGGCTCGCCAGAGGAGTTTTGAAACGCGTTTTGGTGCACCGGTATCATTGTGCGCTCGCACCAATAATGTCGTCTTAGTAGAATCGAATCTAACTAAAAATTTCGAAAACCGCGTCCGCTATCTCTTGCGGTTTTCGAGATCTGGAAAAAAATTTTAAAATAAATTAATTTAAGGAACTTAATCCAAACATCAGTTTGAAGCTAATATAATTCATGTTTACATATACATGCCACATAATTTATTAATCAAATATTCATGTGACTAAGGATTATATTATAAATTCTTTATCAATAAAATATACATTTTTTAGCTTTTGTAACTGCAATTTCAACTAGTATATAATGTTATATTGTTATATATTGGGACCATAAGGCGTTCCACAGTAGTTTCCTCGATTTTGTTAAGTCTTCGTGTGCAAATTATTTATGAACGTAGAGTCACTACGATTAGAGAATGATCCGAAGACATGTCAAGACATTGTTTAGTATTTAGATCATTTTGTGTAGCTTCTGGTCGTAAAATGGGTTTCAGAGATTTGAACTATATCCAACTCATGATTGGTAATAAAGGTTTATAGTTCTTTAATGTGGTTTGACAATTAACGTTCCATTCTGTAATATTGAGTATTTGCCTTATTATTTTAGTTGAGCGACGATGATTGTGAGGAAGTTCAACATTGTTTTGATATTCTCAGCTAGTTTTATCATAATATTTTTTAACTTCCCGATGTTTGATATTTGCGGTGTATCTCCTTGGGGGGAAGAGGGTTGCTGCCCGTTTGATATAATTGTGACTTCTTTCGTTGTTGATTAGCAGTTGTGCTTGGTTAAAACTTGGTTATGATGTGGGTGCTTTCGGACGTGCTTGTGGAAGTTTTCTCCTCTTTAACTCGACACCTTTTATAGTTTGAAGAAATGTGAACCGCTACATAAAACACACTTAGGTTGAGTTTCTTTTGTTTTAATGCACGTTTTTGTTGGGCGATTTGCTCGCATTTCCCACACCTGGCTTGATGCGTAAAGATCCTCTTCGTGTGCCGATACCTTTAAAAATTGCGGATTGTTGGATTTTCTGTTTTGGTGTGGTGGCGAAAGAAAGAATTTTTTGTTTGTTTCTTAGTGGCAACTGGACCAGAAAAAAGAAATTTCACCAGTTTTCGAGTTAAAGGTAGAAAAACGAAGTTGAGAGCGTTCACACCTTAGTTATCAATGTGTTACAACTTGCATCGCAATTATTCGTGTATTTCCTAAGACTTTCCAAATACTATCAAACAAATTCTTTCCATAATACACAGAGTGTTTGAAATGGTGGTAGATAGATATATAAGACTGATATTGTATACTGTATCTAATAAAGCACGTCTCATAAATTAGTTTGTATAAATTCAAATACAGGGTGCACCAATATATTGAATCTTTTTCTTTCTAAAATCGTTTATGTCTTTCTAGTGGCTACAAACGTAGTCTTAAGATATTCATTTGATAGTACTTACCCAATTAAATCAATAATCTGAATATGATATACACAAGGTGTTTAACAATACCATCAAGTTTAAAATCACGTAAATAAAAAGATGTGGCCTTCACCACGATGCAGCGTATAACGCTTATAACACGCATACTAAATTAGTTTGTTAAAATACGTATCAGTTATTATATACAGAACAATACTTTATAAAAATATGAGTTTGTCATCCTACTGTAGCGTATAATAAAATAAAAATAAAAAGGAGATCTAATAAATTAAAAAAGTATTTTGTTTAACTTATCGCCTATGCGGAGTACAGGTAGTAGGGTGGTTATCAAGCAGTTATAATGTGTATGATTTGAATCTAACTCTGTGTTCAAAACTCTTAATTACGGAGAATAGATTTACAAGATCGATCTAATGCCTATGAGACTATTTCTACCCTGTTTATTTTAATAATGATCGAATATAAACTTTCTTTGTAGACAGAAATTATAAACGTTTAGGACTGATACACTCCTAAGCGAGTGGTACGTGTCGAGATAAAATGACGGCTAGATGGGGGAATGTAAAAATACTTTTCAAATCCAAAAAGCATTTCGATAATGCTAGTATTATTATACATAAATTATTCGTGTATTAAAATTAGGTTGTAGGTCGTCCAGATCGGGTGGATTAAAATTTGAAGCTGGGAAACCTAAAAAATTATAAAAAAAAACATAACGCGACCGAATAGTTGGTTTTTTAATATTAAGGGACAATTTCTCGACTACATATATATAATCCTTAGCTAGGCTCGACTCATTTCACCGATACAGATTCAGAAGGGGAATATGAAACAGCTTTTGGAATCAAAAAGTTTTGTTAATACAGTGCACTCTGCGCGTTATAGATAGGAAATCGGCCAGTTTGGGCCGACTGATCCGAACGAAGATGGAAGCTACTTATTACATAGGAAAAGATAACGGGACTGAATATTTCTGCACTGCTTATACTAACCCTTAACTAACTTTAACCTTCTTTGCAGGGAGTAATTAATAACGTTTAAGAACTAATTTGCTTCCACGCCAGTGGTACCTATTGTGGAGAGACGGTCTACCGATTCATAGAGATCCAGATGCGAGGAAACATTCGAATTTAAAAAGTGTTTTGCAAATGCAATGAATTATTCGCATAGTAGAATTGGTTTGTATATATTAGATCGACCACTTTAAGGAGATTGATTGGAATTTGGATCTGAAAGCTCCTAGCCACGTAGAAAAAGATAACAGGACAAATCAGCCGGTTCTTTCACGTCCACTAGGAAACCGTACTACTGCACTGCTTATACCTAACCCTTAGCGAACGCCGACCTCTTTTGTAGAGAGGGCTTACGAACGTTCAGGGTTGATACACTCCCACCTAAGCGGTACCGGTCGTGCACAGACGGTCGCCTCACTGACAGAGGTCCAGATGGGAGATATGCAAGAAAACTTGCAAAATTCAAAAAGTGTTTAGATAACACAGTGATTTATCTGTGTAGAACTGGATTGTAGATAACAGATTGGGCAGTTTGGGCTGATTAGTTTGAATTTGGAGTTAGAACATTCCCAATACACAGAAAATGATAACGGAACCGATTTGTTGGTTCTTTTACAGTCATTGGAAAAAACATTTTTGCACCTAATCTTTAACCAACGTTGATCTTTCTTTGCAGAAAGAAATTAATAATGTTTAAGAATCGATTCGCTTCCACGCCAGTGGTACATGTCAGGGAGGAATAGGTCGACCAACTCAGACGTCCAGATGGAGGCATGCGAGAAAATATTCAAAATTATTTGGGTAGTAGAACTGAGTTATACATTTTAGACTGGCCCGTTCAGGCAGATTAATTCGAATTTGGAGCTGAACGCTCCTAGCCACGTAGAAAAAGATAACAGGACCAATCAGCCGGATCTTTAACATCCACTAGGAGACCGTACTGCACTACTTACACCTAACCCTTAGCGAACGTCGACCTCTTTTGTAGAGAGGGATTACGAACGTTCAGGGTTTATACACTCCCACCTAAGCGGTACCGGTCGTGCAGAGACGGTCGCCCGACTGACAAATGTCCAGATGGGGGATGTGTAAGAAAACTTGCAAAATTCAAAAAGCGTTTAGATAACGCAGTTACTTATCTGTGTAGAACTCAATTGTAGATAACAGATTGGGCAGTTCGGGCCAATTAGATTGAATTTTGAGTTAGAATATTCTCATTACACAGAAAATGATAACGGAACCGATTTGTTGATTCTTTTACAGTCATTGGAAAAACATTTCCGCAGTGATTACACCTAACCTTTAACTAACTTTGACCTCCTTTGCAGGGAGGGTTTAGGGTTGATAAATACCCATAAGAGTCTTCACTCTTATGGGACGGTCGACCAATTAATAGAGGTCCAGACGGCAAATATAAAACTATTTTTGGAATCCAAAAAGCGTTTCATTGATGCAATAAATTGTGCACGTAATGAAAATAATTTGCAGATAATAGATAGTTTATTTTGGACAGACTAATTCGAATATAGAGCTGAAAACTACTTCTACTTACATAAAAGAAAATAATGGAACCGATTGATGGACTCTTTTACAGATACTATGGGGGTACCATTTCTGCTTTGCCTAGACCTAATCCTCAGCGTTGATTTATTTTGTAGAAAGGGCTTGCAAATGTTCGCGTTAATATACTACCAAGCAAAAAATTCGATAATACGATGAATTCTAAATCAGTAAAATTCGGTTGCAAACAACGAAACAACTAGTCGGGCTATTGGGGTATGGATTATAACCGCCTCACCGTGCTACATTATAAGCTAAATTACTATTCCAATTAAAACATCATAAAGACTGTTGTATTTCTTCTTTAACTATTCACATTTTTGATGTCATATTTGATACCTGCAATTGTAAGTAACCCATGCGTACCACCAATTATGTGTAGCGCTACATAAATGCATATCTTTATTGCAAATCATTCCCAACAACCGACCATTTGAATATCCACGTTGATGAAATTTTTAAAACTATTCTTTTGAAAGTGTGGAATAATTTGCGAGCGACATGTTCAGCCTTATTCCTTTATCATGCATCCCATTATTAGTAGAAAAATAAAAAACGACTTACCAATTGTTGAGTTGAGGGGCTCTGCATTCACCTAACCCACAGCAGACGTTAAATTTTCTATTAGGTCGGGAAAGGGGTGTTTACGCACCATTTCCAAGACCGGGGCGCGCTTGAACTCACTCGGTCCGCTGGTGATGAGAAGATTTCTTCCAAGCTGGGAACGGCATACAAGGAACGTCTCGGGAGAAACACCAAAACCGTTGTTCAAAAATTGTAATGGGAAAACTCGCGTCCGCTCGCGTGCGTTGCTATTAACAACTGACCGAATATCTGCTATGCAGTTAACTTGAAGTAAAAAGTTTGACTTTTTGCAAACCGAACGAAGGACGCCATGACATAAGAACTACACCGTTGTTATCGAGCAGGTAATGATTGAATAACAGTTTTGTTTTTGATAACATTATGTATGGTATTGATGTAAGTAGACTGAACTTAATGCAAACATAAGCGTTTAATTACACTTTATCTCTATATGCTATTTACAAAATATTAATAATTAATAAAGGCTTCCGGTCATCTACAGGAGTAGTCAAGCCAAAATATTTTCTAGTAATTTTCTAATCTATTTTTTGCGCACCGTTTATTTTCTGCTCGTTAATCAATAACGCCGCATATTTTACGGTACTTAACAGCGAAAAAGGCGTCTTCATATCTAGTACAGAACCCAAGAAGTGGGATTTGTTGTCAATTTTTAGAGCTTCTTTGACCAAGAAGGAGTAGGAATAGGGGGTTGGTCTATTTAACGTCCCACCCTGCTTTCAAATGGTCTTGATCAAAATAAATTGATTGAAAATAAGTCTAACTATATTTTATTACTAGGGAAAAGAGCATCTAGCAGATATTTGCAGTTCGATTTTATTATAAAATTTCTTAATTTATTTTATAAGAATCCTTTATATTACCAATTTGCAATAGCTTGTAAGCTTTGTACCAGCAAATTGGTTCATTGCGCGTTTAATTTTTTTTTCAGCGAAAACTGATGTTAAAGCTTATACATAATTTAAAATTTTTATTTGCTAACGAAAGCTTTATATAGATTTGTCTTTGTATCTGCTTTAAAAATAATATTACAATTTTTGCAAATCATGTTGATTACGTCGGTTTTGCTCTTTATATTTAGGGAATTCACATAGCACCTTTAATAAGATTTTATGGAAACTGGCAGTTTAATTTGCACAGTAGAGGCCACAGAACAAAACTGCACTTGACTTACTATTTTCAACTTAATTAAAGTAGTCCGCTTCAACCCACTTCATTTTCGCGGCGCCACGAAGAAAGCGCGTGCCCTAATTGCTGAATTTTAATTTGCAATTTTGCAGCAACCAAACTGTAATTTCACGGCGACTTATTTTCCTGTGAAACTTTCTCATTTAATTACACATCAGAATTGCGTTTTTGGATGTTGGTTCGCAACAATATTAAAATTATGTTTGCAGTGGCCTTGTTTTAAAGTGGATACAAGCTATTAAAGCATTAATCCCCGAGTGTTTTCGGAACCTTGGCAGTTCGGATATCAAAAAGAGGGGCAATACATTTTAGTTATATTACATATTGTGTATCTAGCATCTATAAATTAGTGAAAGATATTAATTACGCTTTAAAAAACATAACTAATCTATTTGTCTAGCGATATACAGAGTGTCAACGTAATAGCGATGTAAGAGCCTGTTATTAGTTTTACATAAATTTGAATAAAAAATATTAAAGGTGACGTACTTTGACATAGCTACATTTTTTATTATTGGATAATAAGCTAGCTAACGAAAAGCAAATATTTGTGTTCAAAGTTAAGAACAAAATAAAAAACAAAATAGAAGAATGAATGTGCCTAACTCTAATCTGCTCTCCATATTTTGGTTAATTTCTTTACTACATTGGGTTTAAAAGATGTTTAGCATGTTGCTAGTAGATAAATTAGATATTTTATAATACTTTTTATTTATATACAGATGCATTTATATCCTAATATACAGTTCTCTTGAAGTATCAAGTTAAAAGCAATAATAAAAATAAAATACTTAAAATAAGTTGTTAATATTATACAAAAGCACAAGCAGAAAATCCTTTTCATATTTTTACTCACACACTGTCCATTCTTTCCATAGAACTCGTTTCAAACGTATCTTCTCATACGCAGATATTTAAAAATATTGTCTACAGAAGACCACAATGGAAAAACAAAATAAACAAAAATGTTAATAAGATGATATAGTTATGTATAGCAAATGAACTACAAATTGTAAATTTTTCCGGAAAACAAAAATAAGAGATACATATACTTTTGTAGCACAAGAAAAGCAAGCAAAGAGAATCATAAACTATATAGTATATACAACGGAAATGGAAAAAGAAGTAAACGAAATAAAAGTAGAACCACAAGAAAAAATGAGTATGCAACACAAGCTCAAACCAAACGTAACGAAGACAAAAAATTATACCACAGTAAATATAAATAAATTAACAAAGATAAAAACAAACACAAGCATATAAAGACAATAGGAACAAAAATAAGCAAGTTGGCAAAAAAAACAGAAGATGGACAATAGAAGATAGATGACAAGCACTAAAAGAAATGAATTAGCACGGCAATGATACTAATAGAAGGAAAATAACAAATTGATAGACAAAAAAGTTAGAGACGCAGTCCAAGACAAAAAACAAGCGTGAAAAAATATACACGCACTAAAGAGGTAAAGCCAAAAGAAACTAGAATAAAAACAAACGGAAGCAAAAAATTAGTAAAGCAAGCACAAAAGCACGAAAATATTTCGGAAATGAATTAAATGAAGGTTACAAAACAACAGAAAATTTTGGAGCGCAATCAGAGGCTAAGAGAAAAACTAAAGAAAATCGACTGAGGAATAGGAGATAAAAACAACTAAATTACAACAAATACTCCAGAAAACTTGATAAGGCCTATATTCAAAAAAGGAGACATAATTCAATGCGCCATTTACAGACCAATAAACCTGTCACCAGTAGCATACAAAATTTACACAAAAATAATAGAAAAACTAAAAGTAAACCATGAAAAATAAGCCATAAGATGAGAGAACAGCATTTAAAGAGATAATACCAACAACAGATAATATATTTATAATAAGGCAACTCACAAAAAATGATAACGGGAGAACTCATTCTTGAAGGCTTTCGATTCGGTACAAAGAGAAGTAACAGAAAACTGTGTGGAATTAATAGATACATCAAAGAAACTAATACAACTCATAAATTCAACACAAGAAGACACACGAGCTAAAGTGCAAGTAATTGGAAATCGATCAGAAGCTTTAACATCATAAAGGAAATAAAGCAAAGAGATAGTTTGATCCAATATCTATCTATACATTTGAACAAAAAGTAAACAAAGAAATGTGGCGTAATTTTCGGCCTTTAATTTACAAGACGATGTCCGTGCGTAGTAAAAAAGACAGCCCATACATTTGAACGGAAACTAAACAAAGCCAGCTGATATGAAATTTGGCGTGCCGCGCTTAATTTACACGGGAAGGTCTGTACGTTCGTGCAGGAGCTGTGGCTCTCGGGCCGCAGCATTTGGTTTGCTTCCGCCTAGCGGAGTTTCGACTAATAATAGACGTATACATAAGCCACCCATAAAAAATACGTATAATGCACGCAAGACTTATGTAAACATTTGAAAGTTGCGCATGCCCAAACACAGTAGCGGCAGGAATCTCCTTCCAGACATTTTACATAATTATGTTGCCTTTGTATGTGTTATTCCTTTTAGGGTGTAGGAACAGATGCATATATACTAACTTAATTAATAGTTTCCTATCCCTTGTAAAAACCAAGCCAAAATATCGACAATAATAAAGTTAAGTTATGAAATTTTAGACTCAAAACAAATATTTTGTTACTGCTGCTAAAATTAATCTAAGAAAAAAATTAAAAACTGCTACAAATTAACGTAAAAAATACACAAAGTTAAACTGATTTCAACTATACGTATTTCTCACGTTTGGTCGTAAAACGTGAAAATTGCGGAAGTGCATTATGAACGAGAGCATAAGCTTTGCATCGCTTCAAATTTACGTATTACGTATTTCTTATGACCGACATATTTAATACCATTATGAATGGACGCTAAGTTAAATTCTTCCACGTTTCATATCCAGGGAAAAAGTTGATTCAATTAAAAATTTATACGTTCCCACCTTGCAACAAAAATATGAGAAAAGGGACGGACAGACCATAGACCACAGTGGGGTACAGAAATATGATAACAATCAGAATAGATAGCTTACTTACTATATGCTGACGATCTAGAGCTGATAGCAGACAATGCACCAAAAACACCACCTAAAACTAATTGTAGCAGAAATGAAATATTTTCGGAAGGTAGCAGGGAAGACTAAGCTACACCAGATCAGTAATAAAAAAATTAGAGGGAAATTGCTAGAACAAAAGTGTAACAGAAAAAATTGAGAAAGACAAATAAATTGGTACGGACATGTACAAATATTGGGCGCCAACAGACTACCAAAAAAGTAGTATAAATGAAAAGAAACAAAGAAACGAAAAAGGGGAAGACGAGCACTAACGGTGATGTAGGGAATTGCAGAGATAGGAAAAGCAAGAAGAAAAACGATAGAAGATATAAAGAAAATGGCCTTAGGCAGGAAGAAATGGAAGAAATGGGCCAAGAAGGCGAAACCTACAAATATCCGACACCCGTGAGAATAAAAGAATGATAAAGAAAGAACTTTTGTTACCAAAGAAACTAGATGTAGATTCCTTACAATTGAACTTTTATACTTTTGCCAGTACCCGATGAAATTCGTCTTGCACTGGTTCGAGAATTCTCCCAAATTTTTCTCGGTACTCTTTTGCCCATTCTCTTCCACAAACATTCCTTTTACTCTTACATTTTTCAGAAGAGAAAGAAAAACGCATAGAATTGTTTTGTTATACGGAGAATGACAATTTGACCATCTGTACTCTTCTGCTGCTCTCAATGGTGATAGACAATGTTTAGACAATGAAAATCAAAATAATATCCTTAGTAACTATAGTATTGGGTGAAGTGATGACCAATCGCAATGAAGAAGAAAGGGCTAAAAAGACCAAGTACTTTCAAAGACCATCAACTTGTTTCGTCGATGCTTATTGAAATAATTTGCTTAAAATCTTTCAAATTACTTATACATTAGGTCTTAGAACATTTTTGTGAAACACCCTGAATAATGCCGTTTGTGTTTGATTCTTCCTGAATTTTGAAAACCAATAGAAATTTTCTTTAACTCGCTTTGAATCTGGACTCGATAAAATGTTTTTCTTTTATTCACAATACACATAGTAGAGAATGCTTTCAACTCAAACGTTTTTTAACCACTTGACCTATAAATATAGCATCGGTAGTGGATCGATTAGGATGGAAAATATGCTGTTCTTTGTTTATATTTTGATGTTACTGCATCTCTTCTAATATTAGTATGCTGAGTAACTTCTATGTATAGATTGTATTATGTACAAATGTTGTTCTTTGATAGGTTTCTAAATTATCTCTTTCCCTCCTTTTAAATGTTGGGATAGTTGTGTTTTCATTCTGTTCACACTTTTTCTTCTCTAACCATTGTGTTAAATAGCTTCTGAACTGTTCATTTAATTCTTGCTCTCCATATTTTGCTGATTTTGCCCTGACCTGGTACTTTCCTGTATTTTAGTGTTTTGATGGTTTCTTCAATATCTTCCACTGCTTTGTCTTTATTTTTTATTTGATATTATTCTAATTTCAGTCGTTTGCTGTAAAAAATCCATTTTTTTGCTTCTATAGCTTTTATTTTTACGGCATCACTAAACTTTTCTATTCCTTAACATACGCCGTATCTTTCTCTGCATCCAAGTGGATCTTCCTCTTTGTTCATTATGAAGTCCTCCCAGTGTTCTTCTTGTAGTTATTTTATTTTTAGAATTGTTAAATTACTTCCTTGGACGTGCAACTGGCGATCTTCTAATTTTTTATGTGTTTTGTATCTCTTCTACAACATTAATACAGAACAGTGTTTCTCATTTGTGAGGTGTTCGTATCCCGACATTTTTCTCGCCCACTGATTCCTTAGCCCATTTTACGATGTTAGCTTTCACTTTTATCTTTGTTTCTTCTGTACTGTTTTTATCAATTATAGGATTATTTTTATTTCTATATTAAAACGGTTAGCATTAAACACTTCTATCTGTTTCACTAGATGCGCAACTAAATTTCCGAGTTTTTTCGATCAATAAAAAATAGAAAATTTTAAGGAGAGATACAAAAATGGTTTATTCAAAGTATCGTCCCCCGATAGCTACACATTTTTGCCATCTCTGTGGTAATACATGAATACCGCGACGATAAAAAGACGCGGCTTTGGGCCAAAACCATTCATCCAACCAATTTTGCAGTTTTCCAAAATTGCCCAAGTGTAGCCCAGCCATGCGCCATCGACCGGAACAAGTGATATCGAAGGGGCCAGGTCTGGCGAATACGGCGATTACGGTAGCAGATCTCATTTAAGCGTTTTGATGGGATCCTGGGCGATGGAAGTGCGATGACACGGAGCGTTAGTGTGCTGCAATATCACTTGTTGTATCTCGTTTGTTCGAGCAATGCATGGTTCAAATTTATCAGTTATCGGTAGTGATGCTCATTGACAGTTTCGCCCGGTTTCAACAGCTTATAGTACATGATTCCTTTTGGTCCCACCAAATGCAGAGAATTGTTTACTTTCCAAAGCGATTTGGCCGTGCCGTCGATGTTGATGTTTCGCCAGGTGAAAGCCACGATTTTTTGCGCTTGGGTTCCTCGAAATATATGGACTTCTCATCGCCAGTAGCAATTCGATGCAGGATGCCGAAAAAGCTAAATTTCGGAAGTGGCTCTTGCGGCAACTACTTTCCTTTCGTGGCATGTAAACGTTTGTAAATACCTGGAGAGTCATGTTTAGTACCTCCGCAAGTTGATCTTGTGTGCGCGTGTCATCTTTATGCAATAACGCCTGCAGATCGGCGTACACAATTGTTTTTGGTCTTCCGGAGCGCTCCTTGTCTGCAGTCTCAAAATCGCCACTTCTGAAGCGCTTAAACCAATCTTCACAGGTAGTTTTCGATGGTGCATGTTCGCCGTACGCCTCCTCAAGCACGACGTGCTTCAGCTGCATTTTTTTAAGTTAAACAGAAATGCAAAGTTTTCCATAAATGCTGTTTATTTGGCACAAGACTTGACGTCGTTGTTAGGAAAAATATTTTTGCGTTGCGATATGTGTTGCTATGACGACTGGTTATTGTTAAGAGGTGTCCAAGCTTTAAAAGAAAACACACAACTTCAGACATGTATGTCGACTACTTAGTCGCGCACCTAGCAAATTGGTTTGTTATAGTTTATTGGAATCTTGCGTAAAGCGAGTAAATAGTTGCCTGTATTGGCTGAAGTTGGTGTGCTTACATCTAAAATATGATATGGTAAAAAGTGCCTGCTCATTATTAAATGTTTACAGAGCATTTTTAATTTTTAAGTGTTGTTTTGGAATTCCCTGTGTAATCTATTATAAACTGGTATCTTTGATCAATTTTGTATATATATTTGTATTTCGTATCACGTGTGAAAAATGTGCAGTAAACTATTTTGAGCACAGCAATTGGTTTATTACTCGTTGAATACTTCTTTAAGACCTTGTGCAGGTATATAGCCTACTCGTGCATTGATATCGCCAATTCTTATGACTTAGTCGTTCTCGTCCATATAACCTTAAAACATTTCTTTTTTTCTGTTTATTTAGTTATATCAAGTGCATACCACCCCGATTATGTAAAAATATTATAATTTTCGTTCACTCCTTTTGCCCATTTTTGGTCAATGTAAATTATATAATCAACATATATATGAAATTTTATGTGCAGAAGCATTACCACTCGCAATTGTATGATTGATTTTTATTCTTTTTGTTTTTATTATTATTATTATAATCGTTACCCTTGTACCTTTCGGTGTCGGGTTTACATTCTTATTTATTCATATTACATTATATATCTATAATTACATTTTATTTTTATTTTTATTTTTCTTCTATAAATTTCTTCCAATCTTTTCTATTTCTTGCTACTCTTTTTGCCTCTTCCCATGATTTTCCTCTTTTTTGTAGTATTTCTTCTATCACTTGGTTCAATTGTTTCCTTGGTCTTCCCCTTTTCCTTTTTGTCTGTGTCTTGGCCTCGTATACTGCCTTTACTTGTCTTTTGTTATTCATTCGCTGTATATGTCCCCACCAACTGAGTTGCTTTTGTTCTATAAATTGTATGATTGGTTTCACCTCTAATTCTTTTCTTATTTCTGTGTTTCTAATCCTGTCCTTTCTGGTTACTCCTAGTATTCGTCTAAGGTATTTCATTTCTGTAGCTTGGTTTTTTTGTCTGTTTGAGAGTATCCACGATTCACTTCCGTAGGTTAGTACTGGTCTGTATATTGTATTAAAGACTTTTATCTTGGTTTTATTACTTATTTCTTTCTTGTTTATGAATTTTTTGTTCATTGCATAGTACAGTTTTATTGTTTTATTTATTCTCTCGTTTATTTCTGCAACTTGTTTCCCTGTTTTGTCTAATGTTATTCCCAAATACTTATATTCCTTTACTTGTTCTATTTTGATGTCTTCTATTCTGATATTTGTTCTAATATCCTGTTCTCCAATTACCACTATCTTAGTTTTATCTATGTTTATTTTCATGCCCTCTGTTTCTAGTACTTCTTTCCATGTATTTATATTTTCTTGTAAAGTTTTTCCTGTCCTGCTATTAACACCACGTCGTCTGCGAAAACTCCCTCGGCTATTTCTACTCTTTCTAAATTTCTATGTCCTACAAACAACTTCTTTATGTTTTGTTCAGTTTTTCTGATGATATTGTCCATGTGTATATTAAATAAGGTTGGGCTTAGTCCTCCTCCCTGTCTTAATCCTTCTCTGTCTTGAACCCTTCTGATTTCCTATTGTTACTTATTATATAATTTGTGTTGGTTTCATATAGGTCTTCAATCACTCGTATAATTTTGTTATTTATTCCTTTTCTTTCAGTCCTTTCCATACTTTATCTCTAGGAACTGTGTCAAATGCCTTCTGCAGATCTATAAAGGCTAGGTAAAGATTTTTGTTTTGTGGTTGTCTTTTCTCTATTAGTTGTTTAATTGTGAAGATGTGGTCTTGCACTTCTCCTGGTCTAAATCCACTTTGCGGTTCTGCTAGTTGGGGTTCTAATATTATTTTAATCTGTTATTGATTATTTGTTCATATATTTTATAATAATGTTCAGTAGCGTTATTCCTCTATAGTTACAGCACTGTTTTCTGTCTCCCTTCTTGTGTATTGGCGTTATTAGTGCCACTCCCATTCTTCTGGAATTTTTCACTTTGCCATGCTTTGTTTAATATTTCTAGTAGTAATTCCATCCCTGTCTCTCCCAAGTGTTTAATCATTTCTGCTGTAACTTTATCATCTCCCGGTGCTTTTCCATTTTTAGTTTTCTTACTACATTCCTCAGCTCGTCCATTTTATTTTTCAATTTCCTCTTCTTCTATCTGGTTTGTTTTCCCCGTTTCATTTGTAATAATTCTTGTTGTACGTGTCTGTTGTCCTAGTAACTCCTGAAAGTATTCTCTCCATCTTTCCATTATTTCTGTGTCATTTGTTATTGTTTCTTGGTTTTGTTCTTTATGTATATCTCTTTTCTCTGCTTTTCTGTTCTAAAGATTTTATGATTTTGTAAAATAATTTCTGGTTACCTGTGCTATCTTTTCCATTTTGTTTCCAAAATCTGTCCATAATTTTCTTTTGCTGTTGCTACTAATTCCTTTACTTTTTCCTTTGATTTTTATATAATTCGTATTGTTCTGTTGTTTTGCTTGTTAAGTATTTTTCCATTCTTTCTTCTTCTTCATGGTTTCTTCTTTTATCTCATTTGTCCACCAGGCTGTTTGTTTTTCCGTTTTCCATCCTATAAGTTCCACATATCTCTTTCACTGTATTAATTAGGATTTCTTTAAATAGCTTCCATCTTTTGTGCATCTGCCTGTTTTATTACGTCCATTTTGTTCTTTAGTTTGTTTTCTGTTTTCTGTTGATATATTTTTGCAGTTTCTTTATTTCTAAGTTTATATGTTTTATTGCTGTATGGCTTCGTTTTATTGTTTTTAATGTTTTCTATTTCCGTGTCATTTTGTCTTATTTTTCCTATAAGCAAGTAGTGGTCGCTATAGATTTCTGCACTTTTTTCACTCTTACATCTAATATATTTTCTTCTCTTCTTTTGTGCTAATATATAATCTATGATTGATTTCTCCCTCTATTTATTTGTACTCTAGTGAACTTGTGTATTTCCTTGTGTTGATAGAATGTGTTGGTTATAATTATGTTTTGCAATTGACGTCCAAGTCTTTTCCGTTATTGTTTCGCACTTCCTCTCCATATTGTCCTATTATTTCTTTATATTCTTCATCTTTCTTCCTACTCTACTATTGAAGTCGCCTGCTATGTATATACTTCCTTTTGCTTCTTCTGTGGTATTTGTTAATTCTTCCCAGAATTTTTCTTTCTCTTCTACTCTTTCATTTTCGTCTGGTCCGTATATTGATATTATTGTCATAATCTTTCCATGTCTATTCCTTAATTCTACTAATAGTATTCTTTCCGATATTGCTTTCCAGGTACTGATTTGTTCAGTTATTTTTTGTGTATTATACAGCCAACTCCACCTGCTGCTCTTTGATCGTTCTGTACTCCACTGTATATTAATATGTGCCCGTTTGTTAGACTGATTTCTCCATTTCCTTTCTTTTTGTTTTTTATCACTAATATTTCTAAATTTGCTGCTTCAAATTCGTTTATTATTTCCACTTCTTTTCCTTGTATACTTCTAATATTCCAAGCTCCTAGTTTCCATGTATTTAGTTTCTTTTTATTTGTATTTCTCTTTGTTTTCTATTTCTTTTGTTAGTGTTTCGTCTTTCTCATTTTTGTCCCTATTTTCCATTTTCCAATTTTCCATAATTTGTATTCCGCTTCATTGTCCTTTTTCTTTGCCATTTTCGTCATCTCTGTTATTCCTTTGTTTGGTTTGTTCAATTTTTGCTATGGTTACGCCCTTTTCATCATCATCCCAAATGTAGGCTTCTCCATCAATGGTTATTTTCCTGTATCCTATTTTACTTTGTGTCCTTTGGTAATTTCTTCCTTAGCAATTTTCCTTATCTCAGCCTGTATTCTCTTTCCTTGTTGTATCTCGTTTGTTCGAGCAATGCATGGTTCAATATTTATCAGTTATCGGTACCTGATGCTCAATTTGACAGTTTCGCCCGGTTTCAACAGCTTATAGTACATGATTCCTGTTTGGTTTCACCAAATGCAGAGAATTGTTTACTTTCAATAGCGATATTGGCCGTGCCGTCGATGTTGATCGTTTCGCCAGGTGAAAGCCTGGATTTTTATGCGCTTGGGTTCCTTTGATATATGGACTTCTGCTTCGCCAGTAGCAATTCGATGCTGGATGCCGAAATAAATTTCGGAATTGGCTCTTAGCCGGCAACTACTTTCCTTTCGTGGCATGTAAACGTTTGTCAAATACCTGGAGAGTCCTGTTTAGTACCTCCGCAAGTTGATCTTGTGTGCGCTTTTCATCCTTTATGCAATAACGCCTGCAGATCTGCGTACATTGTCTAATTTGGTCTTCCGGAGCGCTCCTTGTCTGCAGTCTCAAAATCGCCACTTCTGAAGCGTTTAAACCAATCTTTCACGTAGTTTTCGATGGTGCATGTTCGCCGTCTCCTTCAAGCTGACGTGTTTCTTCAGCTGCATTTTCTAAGTTAAACAGAAATGCAAAGTTCTTCCAGTCAATGTGTTTATTTGGCATCATATTCTTGATCGTTGTTAGGAAAAATCTTTTGCGTTGCGATATGTGTTGGTATGTCGGCTGGTTATTGTTAAGAGGTGTCCAAGCTTTAAACACACAACTTCAGACATGTATGTCGACTACTTAGTCATACAAATTGGTTTGCTTGAATAGTCTCTATTGGAATCTTTCTCTAACTGCTATTTAAATCTATGTTGCCTTATTGGCTGAAGTTGGTGTGCTTACATCTAAAATATGATATGGTAAAAAGTGCCTGCTCATTATTAAATGTTTACACTAGTACTTTAAATAAATATTTACAGTGTTTAGTTTCAAACTCCTGATAATCTACGGGTCTGGCACCTTATCGCATCAAGTTCATTCGCTCAGGTCGACCTCTAATACCGTATTTCGTCTCTCGATTGATAAAGTCGTGCATAAACTATTTTAAGCACAGAAAGTTTGGTTTATTACTCGTTGAATACTTATTTAAGACCTTGTACAGGTATATTGCCTAATCGTGCATTGATATCTCCAATTCTTATGAGTTAGTCGTTCTCGTCTATATAACCTTAAAACATCCCTCTTCTTCTGTTTATTTTGTTATATCAAGTGCATATTATATGCCCGATTATATTATAATTTTCGTTCACTCCAATTTTTGGTCAATGTAAATTATATAATCAATATATATAAGAAATTTTATGTGCAGAAGCATTACCACTCGCAATTGTATGTTTGATTTTTATTCTTATTGTACCATGACTTAATGTTCTATATTCTCACTCTTGTAATATTGTTACCGTTCATTCGTTTTTCTCTTATTTGTTGCCTCTTTGGACGTTTTCTTTGTTGTTATCTATTTTCATCTTTCTTAATAATTCTTTAATCTTATGCATGATTGTCATACGCATGGTTCTATGAGCATAGTTTATTTTACAATAGGTGGATTGCTAATTCGGCTCGCCAACCGTCCTCTTTCTTCCAGGGTTGGGACCGGCAGCAGTACTCATGAGCTACTTAGTCCACAAATTAGACACTGCAGTCGAAATTATTAAGTTTTATGTAAAATAAATTTTGTATAAAAAATTGACAATCTTTATTAAAATAATTTTTTAAAAATTTTGAAGTTCTTAGTCAAGCATACATTTTCCTTTATTGGATATAATTTCTAGTCATCTGGCAGGAAGTTTATTAATTACGTCCTTAGACATTTTTTAGCTTAGATTCAAAAAGCCAACCCTGCCGTCAAGATAATTTTCCTAAAGAACTGGTAACCTGACGACCTAAAATTTGAAGATCAAAGCGGGTAGGTACTTTGTTCTAATCAAGTTTCACTTTCTTCCTAAGATGCTTCGTGCTTTGTGTGGTTGGATATAATCTTGAAGGAATATAACGCTTCAGCGATTGTGCAAAATTATATGTATTTTGTGCAACGCTTCCTTCAAATTGTTTAGTTGTTAACAATCTTTATTTATAATCATTTGATTTTTGTTAGATAAAATAGACAATACGTTAGAAATCCCACCAAACACGTCTCCAGTGAATGAAGTTTAGTTTTCGGCTGAGGTACCGCTTTTCTTTTAATATGGTGTCGATTTTTGCCTCAGTAAATAATTTGTTGCAACAATGCAGCTCGGGATTACGAGAGTCTAATTTTTATACATTCCAATACAGTGTTAAAGTTGTATCAAGTGTAACATATTTTCCAATTGCTTAAAATATTTTTAAATAATCACGTAACTCTTTTGTAGCTAGTAAACTGTAACGAAAAAAATACTTTCTATTACAATTTTTCAAGAATTAATGTAAATGTCAAAAAGTTTTCCATAAATCTTGCTGTTTTTTAATTTACTGCCACTAGTTACATTAATTTTCATCATCATACCCACTGAATTTTTTAGTCACTTCTATCTTAGATGCAATAAAAATAATTGTTTACTTTTCCAAATAGGCTAACTTATTTACTGGCTACAGGTAGTGTAACGCATCGTATCAAATGAAATTTATATTATAATGTGAGTGTATGCTAAGTATTTTATTTCTAATGTGGCACTTTTACAAATTTTAAGTTAACTACAATATTCTGTGTATAAAATCATACAAAAAATTAAAAAATAATTGTCATTGTTAATCAAAATCCAGACTTAGTAGAATATATTCTTATATGACGCTTTTAACCTTTCGAAGGTTTATTAGTCCTTCATCGGGCGCCTCTTCAGGTGGTGGATAGGGGAACCTTACTAGATGTAGTGGGTACCGAGGAAATAAAATACCCGGGGCGGACCACCAGCACAGGACACGACGGTTCTCCAAGTTAGGGGCGGTACTTCTACAGACAAGACATAGTACAAAGCAGTTTTATCATAGCCAGGTTTTGGCGGGCGAAAATTGATTTCAAAACGGCAAAATACTGGATACTAGAGAGCGGAGCTATAATAGCAGAAAGGTCTCTACACTGCGGTACAAAAAAGAAACGAAATTCTTATTGTACTATTTTTCCAAAGAATCCAAACGGCAGAAACAATGACTAAAACAGCCCTCAGTCCGGGGCACCTCTTAGATGAGGAGAGGGTGCTAAGAATCCCCCCGTCAGATAATACTAAAGATGTTAAAGTCTATAAACGAATAGTATGAATGGCAACATGGAATGTAAGAAGCCTAGTTGCTCTTGGCAAAATAAATAATGTTGTAGAAGGAATGAAAAGACTAAACATTGATATCTTGGGTATCAGTGAAACGAGATGGCAGGGCACAGGAGTGCAGCCAACAAATAACGGTTACATATACTATTCAGGAGGTTCAGAACATGATCATAATACTTACAAATGATATTGCAAAATCGGTCAGAGATTTTATTCCCGTAAATGATCGCATTATGCTAATTAAGCCCAAAACAACACATAGAATAATGAACATCATTCAAATAAATGCACCTACAGGTGAAAAACCAGACATTGAACTGGAAGTATTTTACAGTCATGTAAATAAGACCGTGCGTCTAATGAAAAAATGGGAAATAACTGTGATGCATAGTGATTTAAATGGAAACAGGATCGGGTACTGATAGAGAATTTATTGGAGCTTTTGGCCTGGAAACAAGAAATGCTCGAGATGACAGGTTAGCTCAATTTTGTGTACAGAACAACTTCTCAATAACCAACACATTCTTCAAACTGCATCCAGGAAAATTGTACACGTGGACTTCGCTCCAACACATGCCGGAATCAAATCGACTTTATCATGATCGCACCACAATTTAAGAAGTATATAAAATCAGTAAAGACTTACCCGGGCGCTAATATTAATTAGTGACCACAACTCAGTCGTGATGGATTTCGGGATGAGACGTTTTGAAAATATAAAAAAAACAAAACCCCGAAAGATTATTGATCTAGATAAACTCAAAAATAATGAGATAAGAAAAGATAAAGAAGACAAGCTGGAGAACAAGCTAAATGATATGGTCACCTTGAATCCGATACAAGTAGAACAAACCTAGAAAGAGGTTAAATCGGATATGGAGAAAGCGAGAAAAGGAAAGAATAGATGACCTTAGAAATACTGAGACTTGTGACTGAAAGAAGAAGGAACAAAACAATACCCGTGCAATATAAAGGACTGAATAAAACCATTTGCAAAAATGTAGGAAAGCAAAGGAAGCGTGGCTTCCCGAGAAAAGTAAGGAAATAGAAAACTTTCAAGAAAAATAAGATTTATACAATATACACAACAAAGTCAAAGAAATGACAAATCAACGACGGACACTTCCTGTAACAATAATGAATGACGATAATTTAAAAACTATAGGAATAACAGAGAAACTCAATAAATGGAAGCAATATATAGAAGAACTGTCCTATGACAACAGCCCAGAGAACCCGTCAGATACAATTAGCGGGCTAAATGAAACAGGACCAGAAATTACTAAAAGTGAGGTAATTCACGCGATCAAAGCATAAAAGAACAAAGAAGCGGCTGATCCAGATAACATTCACGCTGACGCAATTAAATTAATAGCCGATAAGGAGGGCAAGCGGCTGGATATGCTTTGTCATTTAATACTATTCGTAGAACAAGTATTATACCTTCGACTGGCTAAAATCAACATTTGTAACTATACCGAAGAAGGCAAACGCGTCAACTTGCGACGAATATCGAACGATTAGTCTAATGTCACAGATCCTCAAGATCTTTTTGAGAATTATACACACACGCATTTATAAAAAATGCGACGCCGAAGTTGATAAAACACTCTTTGAGTTCAGGAATGGTTATGGTACTCGCAAAGCACTCTTCTCGCTAAACGTGCTGACACAGAGGTGCAGAGATATGAACAGAAACGTATACGCTTGTTTCATCGAAAAGCATTTGATTGTATAAAACACGACAAACTTATAGAAATCCTGGTATCGGTGAAGAGGAGATCAAAATTATATCGCAACTCTACTGGTACCACACAGCAAAAGTAAGAATTGAAAACAAAACATCAGAAAATACAGTAATTAAGAAAGAAGTTAAACAAGGTTGCGTTTTATCGCCACTATTATTTAACATCTACTCTAAAGCTATTTTCCAAGAAGCTTTAGATGACATTATGGAAGGTATAAAGGTAAACGGTACAATAATAAACAACATTAGATATGCGGATGACACCGTAATAATAACAGACAACATAGGCGAATAGCAAATACTAATGGACCGCATAGTACAATATAGTAAAGACCATGGTCTCCATATGAACATATCTAAAACTAAGTTGCTTGTCTTTGCAAAAGGGAACATCTAATCTAACATTAAATGGCAATACTATAAGACAATTAAATATCTGGGCACAAGTATTAACAGCCAGTGCGACCCAAGAATGGAAATTAGATTTAGAATTGGGCAAGCAAGGAAAGCATTTATAAATACGAACCAGTTCTTTACAACGCGCGAACTCAGCCTAGAGCTTAGCGTGCGCATGATCAGGTGCTACATATTTTCTGTTTTGCTCTATGAGTGTGAAAGATAGACTCCAATAACCGAGAAAAAATTGGAGGAATTTGAGATGTACCTATATAGGCGTATACTAAAAATATCCTGGGTTCAAAGAATAACAAATGAGGAGGTGCTTACTCGAATGCGGAAACCTCTCGAACTCCTAATCACGATTAAAGACAGAAAAACGAGATATATAGGACATATAATGAGAGGGGAGAAGTATGAGTTACTCAGACCACTAATAAAAGGAAAATACAAGGCAGAAGATCAGTTGGAAGACTACAAAACTCCTGGTTAAAGTACTTAGAAAGATAGTTTGGCTGTACTTCAACAGAAATTTTCAGAGCAGCGGTATCTAGAACGATGATTGCCAGATTAATCTCAACCTTCGACAGGAGAAGGCGAATTAAGAAAAAGTAACCTTTTGAGACATTGTATCGATTTCTATCTAGCCAGCTACTCATATATACAGTTAGGTGAAACAATTAATTATCCAATTGATAAACTAACGCCTTTATAACCAGGTTTTACCACTATTGGTAAATTGACAGTATCCGTTTTTGCTTAGAAAAATATTACAGATCTCCGAAAGTCATCTTTGGTACTTTTTCTTGAAGGATGTCAGCAAGAGTTTTATCTTGACGACAGGTTTTTACAGTCATCTGTTATGTAAATATTATTATTTTTATCACTTCTTTTTGTTTGTTTAGAGGCTCTTGAAAGAACATCTTGAAGAGTATCTTGGTTTATTTAAAATTGGGTAATTATTATTTTCTGATTTCTCGTTATAAAACACCTCGATTAACCTGACCTATGATACAACCATGAATGAATTTATTTAAATATTTGCGCTCAGAAAAATATGGAATAATTCAAATAACATCCACATGTGTTTGATAATGCTATTTTACTACAGGTACTATCTTAAACTGCTAATTTTTACTTACTTTCTGTTTATATGGACTGATATTTTCTTCTGTTCTTTATAAGGTTAACATACCTGGTTATGTATTGTATTATTTTAGTTCATATTTTGCTAAAAAAGCTAAATTAAAAATTACATAAAGTTTTATGTTATACACTTCAAATGTGCATCTTTGGCTGATAAGCTTACGTTTTCTGTCATATTGGTTTACAGCTTTAGTATTTATCAAGTCATTTAATATTTTTTAGAATCCACTCCCTTCCATGTTTTGCCATTTTTTACCAAAATGTTTCGTAAGTTTTTAATACACAAATAAATATCACTTTAAAACTTACTAGTGATATAACTACCAGTTCCATATACTATACCTTATACTGTAATGAGAACGTTAGGATCCTTTTGCAATGTAAACCGTTTTGCTTTCTGAAATTCTAAAGGACTTAGTCTGTTTCTTCCAATTTTTTACTTTAGTGCCTTTTTGTTTGTTGTTTTCCAAACAGATTAAGGTATTTTTAGGATTGCTTTCTGAAAACTAAAACCCGTAACAGAAAACACGATGTAAAGCGATACATGCCTAGTTGTCATTTAGCGCTGTACTGTTATTGATTGCAGCAAAAATAATCATTTTAACTATAACAATATCGGTGACTCAAACGGCTTTTTCTTTCCTGTCACATCCACCAGTCTTTCTTGGAACGCTTACGCAGGTCTCAAAACCTTGTCTATTCTTGTTTGCCCGTTTTTATTGTAAACATAAATTTATAAACCAATAACTGCAAAGAAAATAATAACATTTTAAATTTTAAGTCAATTTTTTATTTAGCAGGTAGCCAAACTGATTCTGCTGCAGATTACTTCTTAGCGATGTGCTTTATTGTGAAATGATTTGTAGGATACATATTTTATAACATTGAATATATGCAAAATGGCGAATGAAATAGGAACACCGTAACTTAGATAGTCGGAAAGGACAGACCTTGGGCTGTCGTCCAGGGCTTGGTGATAATAAACACAAATAGCTTTACAGCCAGCGCTATCAGCAATATTGTGAACTATAAATTGATTTGTGGTGTGTAAACACGATAAAACTCAATTTTCATAGGGCGTATAGCGTTCCGAGAACCTGAACGGAAACATTTATCAACTATTACTTATACACAATGCCTTTTAACTTATACATTGACTAATATATTTTGGTGCTGCCAAATAAATTTTTTTAAATGTTTGGCTTTATATTATATAGAATTGTTTAAGTTTGTTTTTCATAACTAAGGGATTTTTAATTTTCCACAAAATATTCAATTTTCACTAAATGATCTTCGATTTTTTATTGTGTTGTTAAACTGCACTAAAGAGAGCCTATAATTGTGTAATTTTTATTTTGAATATTATTATTAAATAGACAACAGCCCAAGAATAAATTTTGTAATAACATTTTTTGTTAGAAGCTTCACTATTGTGCAAATTGCGCAAAAATATTTTTTGAGGAGTCGCATTATGTTATTTCCATAAGTCGCACCACTGCGTTGCGCCTGAAATTTATACTATCGGCCTTTTGCTTTGTAATTCGGAAATATAAGAAAAGCATTGCGAGAAATGTAGTTACCTAACAACACGTACTGATCAAGTCCAATTTCAAATGCTACGGCCTGCAAAATAATCGGTAGCAAAATCTAAAAAATTGACTTTTAATATCCTTTGCGGTAAAAGAAGGCCTCACAGTTGTTCTTTTGTGTCGTTTAGCTACATATGCGAACAAGTAAAGCTTTACAGTTTTATTTCAGCTTACAAATTAAGTAGCGAGAAACAATTCTGAAACAGAAGTAGAATATATTGTAAATATGGATAAACTAAAAATTTTAAATATTGACGTGGATTATCGGCTTTCAGATACAAGTTCGAAACAAGTTGAACTACTCACCGCATTTAACTAAATTATTTCTTGGTGTTAAACTGAGCCTTTCGCCAGATATGGTGGGTACCGGGAAGATGAAGTACCCGGGGCGGGCTTAAACCAGGAGCAGCAGGGAAGGCGAAGAAGATGCCCTTCTGTACGGCAGAACAAGCATGACAAACCTGCTTTTTAGGTTTTATGTACAATCAATTGAACAGTCTTTTTCCTAGTGGCAGAAGCGACCACAAAGGCAGATAAGATAGTCAACGACATAAGGATGCAGAAGGAAATTGAAGACCCACTGCATTAAAGATCGTTAGAGATGTCTTCGGGTAAAACCATCATTGCTACGCTTCTAATAAAATATTCCGGAGGTTTAAGTCTTCTAGTTGGATCTCTGGAAAAAACGTTTAGGAACGATGTTATCATAAAGAGTAAACTCTCGTTAAATAGAGAAGTTAGAGTACTCACATAAAACGTCAAGGCTATGTTACAACCAAGAAAAATAAATAACGCTATATAGCAAATTAAAAAATGCGTTGGACGGAGACTAATTACTGTGACATAAACAAACGTATAGTATACTATTCAGAAATGGCGTAGATACCTTAGTATCTAAATCCTTATTGAAATATACAACAAAATTTTAGACTCAAAGAATTATGTTACTGCAAATTATCATCCACCAACAATAGATTGCAATGACGAAGGAGTAGAAGAGTTCTACTCTCAGATTATAGATTTAGCGAAAAAATACTAAAAAGAGAATTGACTATGACAAATAGCGTTTCAATGCCAAAATCGGTACAGTTTGCGAAGAAAAAGTAATATGTTTATACTGACTGAGTGTAAGAAATGAAAGAAAAGATACATAAAGCATTTTTGCAAGTGAACAAGATTTCATGGCAACCAACACGTTTTATTTGTTACTTCCGATGTGATCGTATACGTGGAGGTCTTTATTATTCTTCTTCTTTCCGTATTTTAACCTCTATCTGGGTCTTCCGGAGCTCAATATTTTTTTCCATTCTTTTCTGTTCATTCAAGCGCCTTGCTGGATATCCCACTTTTGCTTCAGGCTTCCTACTTCCTCATTCCAACCTCTTCTTGGCCGTCCCCTCTTTCTTCTTTCTCTTGGTTGCCACTGCATTGATTTCTTCGGGAGCCTGTTGTTACCCATTCTTTCGACATGTCCGTACCACAATTTCAATTTTTCAATTTCTTCCAAGATGTCCCTTTCTGTATCCATTATTTCACGTATTCTTGTATTTCTGACTCTATCTCTTCGGGATATTCTCGCTGATCTTCTCCAATAGTCCATTTCCATTACTTTTAGTTGATTTTTATGTTGTTCCGAGAGTTGCCAGATTTCGGCTCCATATAGTGCCACACTTTGTACCATAGCGGAGTATATTTGTTTTTTATTCTTTTTGCTTATATTTGCATCCCAAAGTATACCATTTAGCGCACCTATAACTTTCCGGCCTTGTTTTATTCTCTCTTTTACCTCTGTGTTATATAATCCTTGTTTTCCTACTGTTGCTCCCAAATATTTGTATTCTTCACATGTCGGTATAGTTTCGCCTGTTTCTAAGGTTAAAGCGTCTTGTTCATATCCTGTACTAAGATATGCTGATTTATTTACATTAATTTTAAGCCCCCATTTACCATATTCCTCTATAGCTTTCCTTGTCATGTATTCAATGTCTTCTATTTCTTGTGCCATAATAATTTGGTTGTCGGCAAATTGCAACGTATATAATGTAGTGTCCTCGTCCAGTGGTATCCCCATTCCCATACTTTTCCTTTTCTATTTTTTACCAACTCAACGGGGATTCCTCCTGGACCGGGAGCCTTTCCATTTCTCATTTCTTTAATTGCTTTAATTACTTGTTCTTCTTGTATTTCTATGTAGTTAATATCTATCGTTCTTCCTTCTGTCATCGTAGTTTCTTGGAATATAGGTCTTTTCTCGGTGAGTAGCTCTAAATAGTATTGTTTCCATTCTTCGGCAGGAATATTTTGTATTATTGTTTTTTCTCGATGTGGAGCTTTTACATTCCTTATGAATTTCCACACCTCTGTCGTCCTTCTTCCTCCCATGTACCTTTCTATCTCCTCACTTTTTTCCCAGGTTTGTTGTTTTGTAGTTTTATCAATTGTCTTACTCTAGTTTGTTGGATCTTATAGGCATCTCTATCTTCATCTTCTTTAGTATTTAGCCACTTTGTATATAGTTCTTTTTTGTAGCGTATTTCCTCCATTAGGTCTTCGTTTATCCAATAATTTCTTGGTTTTTCTCTAACCTCTTCTCCCAAGGCTTCTTTTGCGGCTTGCTGTAGGCCTGCTTTTAAATGTTCATACATCTCTGTTTTTGATCCTTGTAGATGTTCGTTAAGTTTTTGATCCAATCTATTTTGATATATGTATTGTATGCTACTTTGTTGTAGACTTTGTATGTTGTATCTGACTTGTTGTATTTTCTCTGTCTGTTTTGGTATTACTACCACGTTTTGCCCTTTGGGTGAAAACACTATTTTGGCTTTCACCAAATAGTGATTCGTTCCGCATGTCGGGCCTCTGTAAGCTCTAACATCCTGGATTCTACCGGTAGAATACTGTTGAGTTATAACATAGTCAATGATTGTTCTTCATTGTCGCGCATGTTCCTCAAAAGTATATGTATGAATTTTCTTGTGTTTATAAAAACCATTTTGGATTTTTAGGTTGTTACTTTCACATAGACCTATAAGCCTTTCTCCATTACTGTTTCTGGCATCACCAAATTGTCCTACGACTTTATCGTTCGTCTTGCATCCTACCCACACGTTGAAATTGCCCAGTAACAGAACTTCTCGTCGCGTACCACATTTATTTATTATATCGTTTAACTTACTATAGAATTGGTCTTTGTTCGTGGGGCTATCGTCTTCATTAGGTGAATATATTCCTAAAATTGCCATTCTATATCTAAAACTCTCGAGGTTAACTTTGATAATCCTCTGGTCTACTGCTTCCCAACTTTTTATTTGTTTTCCATATTTCTTCTTAATAGCCATAGAAACTCCCTTTTTTCCTCTTTCGTTTTTTGGGACTCCACTCCACATGTGTAAGTATTGTCCTATTTCCTCTATTCCCGTTCCTTTCTTTTTTGGTTCTGTCAGAGAAATTACGTCCATTCCTATTTCTTCTATCTCGGCAAATACTTCTTGTGTCTTTGTTGCTAGTCCTTGTATATTCCAAGTTCCTATATTCATTGTCCAATTCTTTCGTTGTATTCGGCTTCCATCTGATTTCTTAATATTGAACTTTTTGGCATTACTCTTCACAAACGTAGAATTGCCCCCTCCGTATCCTACGGGGCTCCTTCCGTAATCGGAAGTGTGGATTCCCACCCGGAGATTGTTTGTTTTAAACGAATCTTTCATTCTACTTTGTTTTAAGATTTTTACAAGTAATGGGGTGCTGGCCCATTGTCCCAACCCCCAACCTGGAGGGCCAGGTAATTTATTCTCAGGGTTTTCTTCCCTTAGATTGGCTATCTTCTACGGAATTCACGAGACCAATCTTCCCGCCGATGGTTCTTCCGCACTCGTATATTATGAGTCCGTTGACCGGTTTTCATCCTGTAACTCTAGGAAGAGGCCCTTACTGGGTGCTATCAGCCGGAGCCAGCTGAACCCAGGTTTATCTTCTTATAAGAAAACAAGCAGCAGTAGGTTTAGAAAACATTATTGATGGCAACTTGAACACCATAAATTTTAATGAAAAGATCAACATGTTAAAGATAACAATAATGACTAAAAATAATATTTTAAAACTAGACGATAGGAAGCATAAATCGTGGATGACCAAAAAAATTCTCCATTTGATGTAAAGAAAAATAACAAGGAAAAACCCTACAGAGTATTGAAGAAATTATCAAGGCAAATATAAAAGAGGCTAAAGAGAACAAATTAAAAAAAAGGTAAAATCCTTGTAGCAAAAAATATGATACTGTTAACATACATAAAAAAATCACAAAAATTACTAAAAAACAAACAAATTAGTTGGCAGTAAATGAGAAGTTATCATTAATAAAAATGAAATCAAAGATACATGGGAGGTATACATAAAAAATTATTTGAAGATAATCGACCATAACCTTCTCAGATAAATAATGAAAGTGAACAAGCATAATGAAGAAAGAAGTAGAAGTTGCAATAAGGAATATGAAAGAAGGCCAAGCAGCAGGACCAAATGGCAATGAAATAGATTTTTTTGAGTTATTTGATAAACAAGGAATAAATTAGCTACTTTGTTATATTTAGAGGTAATATAGTATAGTGATCAATTGTACAATTAGGTCGAAACTTCTGACCACCTTTTTTGAACTCCTCATTAAAAAGTAGAATAGGAATGTCTCATAAACCCGACCCATTGAAACACCCCTAAGGGTGGTTTTCCTGCTTTTTTTATTTTAAAGTGACATATCTCGTGAACGATAATATATAGAGTGCTGAGACCTTCATAGTTGATTGGTTGGTCTAAGTTTGAGTTTCCAATGTGTTTATGAGTTTCAACATTTGTATATATTACCGTTTCGCCCCCTGATCTTGTTATATAATAAAGTCTACATCTCTGAAAAGACTGGCTAATATAAGAATATATAGCTTGTTGTGACTATCGCATAATAAGCCTTATGTGTCACCTCCTAAAGAAATTTCTTAAAATTATACGTAAAGGTCTATAAAAACGTTATCACAGTTTGGATTTAGAAATGCTGTTGGTATTCAAGAAGCCATGCAAAAGATTTGCGATGCCGAAGGCGAGAAACTACGAGCCATTTGAAAGTTTTAAGATAGTATATACGTTTTGAATCCGGCGACCTTAGCCGCGAAGATTAACCTCGATCTGGTCAGCCGCCCAAGTTAAACAATGACTTTTTGTTGGCAGCTTTGAAAGATGGGTCACTCCTCAGGGTTTTAACCCATCAAACTGTGCAAAATTATCTGCCTTAGCTGGACGTTGCGCACAAGAAGCTACCTGATCCGATCCTTCCTCTTTGGTCGAAAGTTTCAAATAAATTAGGCAACTTAGAGTCATCAGAGCGGGCGTTCCGCAAGGCTTGCTGCTGTGTTGTTTGCGACCGATATATCTCCAATATGCTAACGACAAGTTTGCCGTCTGGCGCAGCACATAGAGAATAGGATTGCAAAGACCCGGTTTCGCAGGCGACCGGCCTTGGCAAAACCCAAATTTTTTGACCGGCTGATACCCTGGAGAAAAGAAGCACGACACTTTAAATCAATATCTCACGTGGATCGGGAGGTAGTAAAGACAAAGACACCCTTGCTCTTCTTCTGTATTAGGGACCGGCTGTCTCTTTCCAATAAGATGATGATTTATAAGACCGTCAGATCATGATTGGAGCGCTAAGTACTACATCAACAAACTCCACCCCAGAATCAAACCCTAAGCTCAATCTTTAGCACTCCATGGTTGGTCTGGAACGCAATTCCACAGCGCAACTCCGACGTGCCAATCATCCAAAGTACATCTCCCAGTGCTGTCCTCAAGCCTCTGCCATTTCTAATTTTTAAGATATATTTAGAATACATTTTTAGAAAAGCATTGTACGAAAGAGATGAGATTTTTCTTAATATTAAAGGAGTAAACAATATTAGATATGCAAATAATAGTCATTTTTGCGGATAGCATAGAAGGACTACAAAATCTCATGAACAGAGTAACGGGGAGCAGCCAGAAGGTACTCCTAGACATTAATATCAATAACACAAAATTAATAGTTATTAGTAAAGGCAAAAACCAAATCCAACGGCTAATAATTAACGAAAAACCTGTTGAAGGGTCAATAAATATTTCCACGATTCTTATTGATTAGTGGGGCAACTCTCAAAAATAAGGATTTGTATTGAGAAAACAAGAGCAACATTAGTAACATGCGTTCAACATTTAATTCATTGTTTGACCCGGGCCACAAACATACGATTATTACGTTGTTATATAGAGTAGATTAATAGATTCTAACGGAATTCACAATTAAAAGCTAGAATCTTTTGAGATATGACTGTATCGAAGGATCTTGGATAGTCTTCTAGGCAAAACATATTACAAACATTGATATTCTCCCAAGAATCTAAGGGAAGGCAAAATGTAGAATATAGTGGGCGCCCGAAAACTTGTATATAAGGCCATATAATGCAAAACGCCAATAAATATCCTCTTCTACAGAATATACTGCAGTAAAAGAAGGTCTAGGCAGAAGAAGAATATCAATTCTAAAAAAATTGAGAACATGATTTGGCAAGAACACAACTAAATTATTGAGAACCTTAGTCAACAAAGTACTGGTAGCCAAAATGGTTGCCAATATGGGGAGCGAAGAGGAACCTCAAGAAAAAGAAGAAAACTGAGCAGGATCTGTTTCAGTTCAATTTTCCACAAAAGTGATGGTTCTAATATTGTTATCCCAATTATCATAATTATATAAACTTATCTTTAGCTCTATATCTGTCTGTTTTAATGCTACAGATTATTTACAATGAAATAAAAACGTGATTTTTTTAATACTAGCTTTATAGTAAAAGTTTCAACTGTGACATCATTTTTTGATCACCTCACAATGTATTCAAATAACTTTTAGTGTGTGATGTAGATGCGTGTGGAAGGGAACTTGGTTGAGTTGCCAAAAATAGTTTGGCACCTAGGAGGCGTCAAAGTACAAAATACAAAACTGCTCTCCAACAAGACAAGGATGTGGCGCACTCTTTTATGGTATTCATTGTGTTGTACAAACAGAGGACACCCGGTTGGCCAACTTCAGCCATTCTATCACTTACCGTTTCGGCGGCGCGTAAGAAACCGTTTTTAAAAATTGCAGAAAAAATTGGTGGTCGCCATATACTTTTTAGTCACTACAATATTCTAGTCCAAAAAATTGTTTGGCTGATTTTCAATTTTTTATGACACTGTTCCGACGAACAGTAGACACAAGAGCCCCAGAAGCAGGTCAAAACAAATACAACATCATTATCGGCTCTTTTTCTTCTCTAGCTACAATTGTTTGACCTGCATTAAGAAAACTTGGTACAATAGTATACAATTAAAAAAAAAATTTCAACACTTTTAATTGGTATTTATCATTTAAGTGATAATTAATATACTGAAAATCATATTCAGTTGGCTAATTTAATTTATAATCAACAAATTGTTTATTTGATGAGTGTAAATCTTTATCTTCATAATCAACATGGTGAATTTACGAAGAATTGATACCCGTATGTTCAAAATAGTTACATTTCGATGACCGACTATAGCGTCCCCTTTCGACGGAGCTACTTTTAGCCACTCAATCAATTTTTACACGCAAGATACTAAAACCCCAATTTGAAAATATTGAAAGCAGGTGGCCAAATAATAGAGTTTTTAGACTTAATGTTAAAAATGTATCCTTCTATTACTTTGTTGATATAATCTATGATAAATATATTCCAAAGAAAAACGCATGTAGAGGCATATTTACGAAGATTTATTGTGAAAGACTTTCAATTTAACATTAATTCCAAATACAAAAGGCACAAGTATGGGTGAAAACCTACGAGTTATGTAAATCCAATAAGATGGTGGTAAAAATCAAAGTTAGATTGCGACAAGACAGAAATATCAACTGAATTGAACTTTGCTTGAGATTTAGTCTTAGAATCTTCTAGAAACTTCTAAAACCTTGTTAAGAGTCATCAAAGAAAAACGTACGAAACAGAAAGAAAGAAGGAACTAAAAAAATAAGTCCTACATGCACAAAGTTTCAGTCTGTTGGAGTTCTAAATAAGAATGGTAAGCTATTTATAAAGCCAAACATTTTCGGAAGCAATAATAAAATTTTTGGTATTGATCGAATCAAATATTATTTTACTGTTTCTCTAAGAGAAAAACAGATAACCCAAAAATATTTTAATATACAACCTTTTTCCAAAAAGATCTAGGACTAAACACGTAAAAAATTATTTATTTAACTTATCAACTAATGTAATCCTTTTTTCTTTAACCTTGTTCTATCCATTGTTGGACATAGGTCTCCCCTTTTTAAGGGGGTAATAGTCATGATCTTCCACGCTGACTAGGCGGGTTGGAAGATTTTGGTGTCAGCCGTCCCTAACCTGAGAAAACAGACGCTGTTTGCAGCCGCTTCTCTGAAGTCAGACGCTGCTTTGCTAGTTTTGGTCCGCCCCTAGTATTTCATTTCCTCGGTACCATCCATATCTGGGAGACTTTCCCCTATCCTTTTACTCTCCTTTTCTATTAATCTTCATAGATTTTTCTACTATTATTATTATATTTTATTTGCCCGAATTTATTTATTTATTATAAAGTGAATTTGCTCCTCGCCTTAGCTGCTCCTTAGATGTTACATTTTCTTATTACTTTCTAATGTTTGTTTCGCTCGTTTTTCAAATTTAGTTTTTCTGTAGTTTCTTAACTAATTTCTTAACTTCTGTGTATTAAATTGCTTTTTTTTTGATTATTTTTATTCACATCTCTTTTTTTTTTGGTTAATTGTTTAGTGTTGTCATCAAATTTTAGTTTTTTGTTTTTTATTGCCTTTATGCTGTTTATTACAGTATCTACTATTTGTTCGTTCATATTATCGATGTTCCGTTGGTCACTTTCACATAAGTAGACTTTCATTGGCCATTTTGTCGCCTTTTGTTACTATTCATCTTTAACTTTTTTAATGTTTAATAATTTTATTTGTTTATGTAATCGTCGTTTTTCAGTTTTTTATTTATATTTATTGTAGATCTAACCATTCTGTGATGATTTCCTACATTAAAGCTGTTTAGCACTTTGACATTTTTTATTGTATTTCTATTATTTATCATGAAATAGTATATTGTGTTCTTTGTAGCACCATTTAGGGATCTCCATGTCTATTTACGATTTATCATTTTTTCGAAAAAAAAATTTTATCATAAATAGTTTATGTTCTTCCATAAAGCTTAGGGTTTTTCTCCCTTGTTTGTTTCTTTCATTTCCCTATACAATCCAGTAACCAGATGTTGCTAAAGTTAATTAAAATTACCGTAAGGGTGAGCTTTAGTTAAGGATTGAGTGAGAGCAGACCCAAACAATAAAAATACAAATGATTACGCGAAAGTTACTACATGCCTAGGCATAAAACCTCCCGCGAATTGAAAGGAAAGCCGGGGCAAGAGGAGTATTTATTCGTTGATGTAAAACTTAAACTAGATACAAAACTTATAATAAAATGACAATATAAATCAACGGTGTCGCAACGCCGCTAGAGGCGCGAAGGCAATTACGCTAATCCGCGAGGTACCTTTTCGCACGTAACGAGAGCTCTCTTACCGGGACGTGTGTGTGCGTCGCACCGTCTATCACGCACGGTCACCGCCCCGTCTGGGCGGAAGACCAGCGAGACGGTTATGGCCACTGAGGGCGCGGGAGCGCTAGGAGCTACGCCGCGGAAGGGTCACGAACGCTCCGTGGACTCCTTCCCCAAGGCACACACACTGCCTCTACAACACGAGAGGACGCATACACAACAATCGTCACGATTCCGCACTGAACAGTGTCCTTGTCATGCAGTCCCCTTTTCCTTGAAAGCAGCGTACTTGCGAAACGTTTTGAAGGCTCGACGGACTCAAGTCAAGTCTGGTGCTGACCTCTCGCGCGGCACCACCGGCGAGCGCGCGCTCCTAATTCTCGCTAAGGCCCAGCGGCGGCGCATCCGAGAGAGGGGGCCAGCGCCTCTAATTCAGTGGTGGCGCTAAATTAAGTATCTTTTGTAAAGGCGCACGAGCGCCTGTTAGAAAGTGCCCGAACAGTTTCTCTCCCCATATCGGTGACTGTTTCTGATTCTCTATGTTTTTTAACTACGAATGCCACTCCACTATAAGTGTGTCTTTTATATGGTTTGCGTTTTCCAAATTATATATTCTTTTCTTTGTCATTTACTTAAATCAAACATCTCATCTGACGTTTTGTAACTTCTTTTTTACTTATCCGACATTTTTTAAAATTATGTTTCTATCGATATCGTCACAGTGTGACAGTCAAGTCCAACCCTCTTTTCTTAGCTATTGGATTGCCGTTGGTCGGAGCCTCCAAGAATGCTGAGGACTGAGGACCTTACCTTTCATTGCAGATTCGTTAAGGTTTTCAGGCCTTACCACTCCACGATGGCCAATTGCGGATTGGATAGATAGAGACGGGGTGCGGAAGGATATTATTTTTTATTTAATTTATTTATATAAATCTTACATATCCTGATCAAGAGTTTATTTGCCGCTACCGGTTGTTTAGTTAAAAATACGTACTCCTATATTTTCTAACTAAATTTTCTTTGGTTGGTTTCACTTTTTGTCACTATCAATACTTTTGATAGACTTGCCAAAAAGTTTAATACGTGTGGTTAACAAAAAATTGGTCCAGGAAAATCAGTTGTTGGTATAATAGATGGACCGGTTAAGTACAAGTACTCTTCTATCTGAAGTCGAGCACTAGAATGACACATATTACCACGTAGGCCACAGTTAAGGTACACTACTATTTGTTTAAATTGCACCACCAAAAAAAAATTACAGATTAACAACTGAAATTATGCAGATTTATTTGATGGTATAAAATTAGTAAATGATTAACATTTACATTTATTCTTTCTACAATCGCCTCCAATTGTATTTTAGTGTGCCGCATTCCACTTATTATCAACACGCTCCTATAATTCAGTTAAAAGCCTTGGAGTTTGTAAATACCTCTGCACTCTTTGTGCAGACATTTTCGATTGGTGAAAGGTCAGGTAATAGGGCCAAGCAAGGGAGAGTTTTCTTTGTTTTGTTGCGTACCACTTATATTCAAGTTTTAACTTGTAAAAATATTACTTGGAACTCTTTCTAAAAGAGCGGAAGTACCATGAGCTACAAAACTGCGTCGATGTAGGTCTAATTGGTAACGTTGCTTCTAACTCTAGTATAGATCACTTCTAATTATAATAAAATAAAAAACGAATAATTTTCTGTTAAATAATCCTTCTATATAAACGCAGGTGCGACGAAAATACTCACATATAGAATTGTCATCCTACATGTGTTACTTAGGGTATTCAGAAATAATGGACACTACAATCGTTTTATCCTCAATCTTTTGTTTAGGGAGAGATTTTACATTTTATTAAAAGCATTTTTTTGCTGTCTGTACACTCGTGTCACTATTGTAAAGCTACCATAAACTACTGTTTGAGTGTAATTTGGTACAATTTATGGACATAAATTAATTTTGTCTAGCCAGTACTGTCCATATAATGATATAAAATAAAAGGGTAATTGAGAAACAATTATAAAGAGTAAAGAAACGCGGTGTCTTTGAGAGCGTTCAAGGTGGCAACGGCGTGGTGATATCCCCCCGCTTATTACTATATTGCTGAATATGTCAGTGGAGTCGTGGTACCGCCCACTAACAAGGCAAAATTTATGCTTGGTCCAAAATTGATAGTTATTTATTTTGAAACAAACAATCTAAACTGCGCTCTTTTCCGGTGTCTCATACCAAAACTATGATTCGTTTGTTGTGAATAATAAAACACTTGGAAAACCTGAAAAAATCCCATAGAGTCCTCAGAAATGTTAGTATGCAAAGCTGTGCAAGACAGACATTCGCCAAACGCTCTTGGTTGCCCTTCTCAACACAACCCTTGTCGCCCTTAAACCCCAAGTCCAAAGAAATCCAGATAAACCACAACGTCTATTGCTGACCAGGACTGTCTGCACTTGCAGCTCTGCAGATTTACTGAATTTGCTTCTATACGTTTCAGCAATGTCATGTGGTAGCATCAGGTAGTAAGCGAATATTTCGTTCTACTTCACAACGGGAGATTTTTTTAGGGGGAGGGGGTGTTAATTATTTTACACAACAACATCGGACACGCAATCAATAAATATTCAAGACCTTTGTGAGACAAAAATTGATGGAACACGAGAAGTAGCCTTTGATTTGTTAAATAATTACATAATTTAAGTAAACAAAAACATGGAATTCTTGCAGTATCTATGTCATCATTTTATAAGTCATATTACATTTTCGACAAGTATATATATTCTTTGAATATACTAGGGATATTTAAATGGCTGCTTTTAATATAATCCTAAACTGACTTCTGACTGTTGTTAAATGAACAGAACGATTAGTAAACTTGGGAGAGGAGTTTTGTGTTATTTAAATGTTGCATAGTATTTTTGTTGCAACTTTAACCAAACGACTAAATGGCCGATTGAATAACATGAAAACCTATTCTCTAAATGATAATTTTAGAACTAATGATTTACAGCGATTTTGTTCTTATTTTCTTACGAATTTCCAATGTTTTCCATTCTGATAAGACGAATATACTAAAAGTCAGCTTTTTAGGAATGTAGTCTATTTATTTTGTCAAGCCACAACTTTGACTTTGGGTTTAAGCTCAACTTTTACATTCTTTTCTTTATTAGATTTATATTAAATAAAATAAAAAACGTTTTAGAAATAGTTCTATTGCAGAATTAATTGGCAGCGAGCTGACGCGAGCCTGTTTGCGTCAGAAGCACCTACATAATTTAAATCTCTTTATACCTACTGCAATCTGATCAGAGCAGATTTTCCCAATTTGCTGTCACGGCGGCGGGAGGGGTGGGCGTGCATAACGCAATAATCTAGAAGTAATTAAGCCTCGAAGGCGAGCAGCAGCAGGGAGCCAATTGAAAACCCTACGAATTCACGGCGGTCCACCGTTTCGGCTCCGAAATTCTGGAATCGATCTGGGCCTTTCAATTATTCAGGCGCCCGCACGTTGCCACTCGCAGTCGATATTCTGCAAAATTTTCATGACCCAACCGAATTCCAGGCGGGGCGGCTTGCAGGCGACCACAGCAGGGCTTCCGTCGTCACAAAAAGAGGAAAATTGATTTTTGTTGGCATAAAAGTAAATTTCAGTTAGATTTATTTATTTTAATTGACATTCTTATCTGACGTCATTGGGCTTATATATAATTTTGTTACATCATAAATAAGATTGTTTAACTAAATTATGGCACTCCAACAAAACTGAAGCTGTTATTTCAGTGTCGCCTTACATGATCTTTTTATGGCAGATATCAAAGTCAACAGAGAAAGTTTTATGAATGTCGAGTGCGTAGCAGAGACTATAAAAAAAGTTACCAAAATTGGAGAATGGCTATTTCCATCAAATTAACTTTATTATGCAAGTCAAACTTTGTTTCGAGGTATAAAATTAAGAAAACTTGTTTTTCTGCTAAAATATTTTACGGCTTGTAGTTACATAATTTTTATTTAGTAGTTTGAGCATCTTTCATTTATATTAAACGCTTATACATGGCTGTTTTGTATGAATATAAATATTAGTGACTATCGCAAAACATCAGTATTTTTCTCCTCTACAAGCTACTTGTGACCCAACTGTGTGATGATTGTGGACTGGCCACGTTGTATGCCATTAGAAAAATTAGTTTATAGCTAAACCAGTTTTGTGCATAGTTGGTTCGTAATTAATTTATTCATTACGCATATACCATGGGACACTGATAACCTACTGAACAGACAAATTACATGACAATTTTGTAAGTTGTGTACCTATACCTTCTTCTTATTTAGCCTTCTTCAAACCATTTGCGGATATAGACCTGCCCTTGTTTCTTCCATCTTGTCCTATTCTGGGCAATTCTTTTGCCTAACCATGGGCTCCAATCTAAGACTTGTGCTTTCTATCCGGTATCTGTAATTTTTTTTCACTTATTCATCTGTTTCGTTTTTTAAAGTTACCTATAACATTTGGCGCTCCATAGTCTTTATGAGCTTGTCTACATTTTTTCAGGTCTGAACTCCATAAGTCATAAAAGGTAATATACAGCTATCGACTACTTTTGACCTAAGGTGTTGGGGTAACTTTCGGTTCTTCAATATACAACTTAATCTGATTTGGTTCTTTTTACGAATTCTATTTCTTTTTCTTTATTAAGTGTAAACTTTTGCCCCACATATCCATATTATAGCGTTTTGTTCTATTCTATATTTACTTTCTCTTCAGAATTTTTCATAATTTTTGTTCTTAGAAGCCTCGTTTAGGTCCTGTAGCATTGAGTCTAATTGTTCTTCGTTTGTATTTAGCTTAGGTGATATTGAATTGCCTTGAATAAATATGTATCTATAAAATTACCAAATATTTTAACTCTTTATTTTTGGAGTTCCGGGGGATGCCAGTTTTCATTATATCAATATAAGGTAATCCTAAATTTCCATTAGCTTAAATATTTTGGTAGTGCATTTAATGGGGTTTAATTGTATGCACCATTCAATTAATCAATGTTCTAGTAGGTTAACCGCCAGTTTGTAGGTGACCAATTGTTATACAAAATTTGTAGAAAATACTGGCTGTATCATTTGCAAATGCTATTTTGATTGAATTTTGCGTGTATATATGTACATAAATATATTGAACAGTTTTAGTCTTATGATGCTACCTTGGGAAAGTGCACCCTGTATGTTAGGTATGGTATCTACAGTTATAGTGGTATCCTTGTAACTATCATCATCATCATCATTGAGCCGTACAATTCTGCGAATTATGTCTACGCCTTTCTAAGGCGTTTTCAATCCATTTATTGAGAGGATCTGTCCCCTTGCTCGTGCATTCTTTCACAGTTTGTTGTTAGTTCTGGCGGTCTCTATTAACTTCTTCCATTCCTTTTCTATCTCTGCATTTCGACCTTCAATCTTCTATTCCCATTATCTTTATGTCCCCTTTCAGAGCATATCTCCATTTCTTTCTTGGTTTTCTTCGTTTCATGGGTCCAAAGGATGTCCACTGCGTCACTTTCCGTATCATTTCCTTTGGTTTTCTTCTCCAGATATGCCCCGCCCATCTTAAGAGTTGTGTTTTTATATGTCTGACTATGTTTTCTCTTCCTAGTTCTTCTTCTTTATTTTTTCAACTCTTTCTCCATCCCTTGTTATGTCCTAATATTGTCCTCATAATATTTCGTTCCATGATTTTTAGGTCTTTTCTTCTTTCTAGTTACTGTTGTTGTTTCCATCGCGTAAGTTATGGTGGGTCGAATCAGGGTCTTATAAATTTTATTTTGTTGTTTTATTAATGTTTTGTTTCTGCATTGCCTGGTTTCTTGCAGCAGTTTCTTCGTCACTTTCTAGTTGTTGTCCATTCGTAACTCAGATAGTTAAAGCAGTTAACTCTCTCAAGCATGTGCTCTTGTGTTTTTAAACAGTCTTGGATGCTCATGTTATTTTCCTATCTTCATGTATTTTAGTTTTCTTTGTTTATTTCATGCCAAATTTCGTGCTTCTTCGCCTAGTTGATCTACTTCCTTCAATGTCTTCTTTCCTTTTACCTATGATTATGTCATCCGATACGTTATTATTTGTATTTGATTGGTCATGATGTTTTTCTTATGCAGATTAGTTCTTCGTACAATGCTTTCTAGATAGATTTTAATCTATATATTGGCATGGTCTTGTCTTTGTTTGCTAGAATTTTATAGGTAGTGTTTAAGAGTGCTATTGGTCTGTAATTTTACAGTTATCTGTTCCCCTTTTTGTATTGGATTATTATGATGTTGTTCCATCCTTTGACATCTTGTTTTGTCTCCATATTTGTGTTATTAGGTGGCATATTTGCATTTGTATTTGTTGTCCTCCATATTTTAGTAGTTCTGCTTCGATCCTGTCTTTCCCTGGTGCTTTACCATTTTTAGTTTTCTTAATTCTTCCTGGATTTCTTCATCATCGGGGCAGTCTTCTTCTTCTTGGTCTAGCTGTCTGTTTTCCTATTCCATATCCCCCCCTTTTGTATATAGCATTTCTTGATAGTGTTGTTTCAATATGTCACTCATCTTTTGTGGGTCATTCTCTATTTTGCCGGTTTTGTCTTTTATTCCTCTGGTTCTGTTATGTTGGAGCCTTAGTTTCTTGTAGAATTGTTTTAAGTTGGAGCTTCTGCCTTCTTGTCCTATTTCGTCTAATTTCTTATGTATCCAGTCGTTCCTCTTCTTTTTGTATAGTGCGTTTGCTGCATTTCTTTTAGCTTCGTATTCAGTTCTGCTTTGGTCATCTTTTCTTTCACTTGATTTAATTCTTGCTAAATTGTTTTGTTTTCTGGCTCCCTCGCATTCTTGATCAAACTAATCCTTGCTTGGTCGGCAATTTGTGGGGATTTTCAGTGTTTCCTCTGCTACTTTCTTTATGTTGTCCTTCATTTCTTTCCATATTTCCTCTATGATTGTTGTGTCTTTTGGTGCCTTTCTTGTGATGGTTTCTTCTAGTTTTCTTTTGGTTTCGTCGTTTTGTAGTTGTTCTACATCCCATTTTTTACGGTTTTTACTTGTACTGTATTTTATCTGTAGATCTATCTTTCTTACTTTGCTACTACTAGATAATGATCCGTTTCAATTTGTGTACCTCTATATGATCGTGTGTTTATTATCTTCCTGCCTATGTCTTTTGTGGTCATTATATGGTCAATTTGATTTTCAATGTCTCCTGCTGGATGTCTCCAAATAACTTTGTGCTTTCGTGGATGCTCGAAATTTGTTGTTTGTAGGGTCATATTTAATGATCCTGTTAGTTGAGTTATTCTGTGCCCATTATCGTTTGTTTCATTGTGTATAATTCCTTTTCCATTCCCTGTTACTTCACTTAGATATGGCTCCTTTCCTATTTGCGCATTCGCGTCTCTCAGTATTATCACTTCGTCATTCCTGGGTAGGTCTTCACAAATTTTACTTAGTTTTTCGTAATAGTTATCTACCGATTTAAATTCTATTATATTATTTACTAACTTCTTTCTTATGTAGAAGCCGACACAATTGCTTCCTCTTTTTTCTTCTCCGGTATACATGAATGTGTATTTAGCTTTCGTTATTTAGCCTGCTCATTCCCATCTCGTTTCCTGTATGGCCTTTATGTCTATGTTGTATTTATCTAATTCTCTCGCTATTTTCTCCATTTTAACGACCCTTAACAATGTGTTGATATTCCAAGTTGCAATTTGTATTTGGTTGTTTATTTTTGTTTTTTCTTTGTTCTTCTTTTTATGTTTTATGTTTGTGTTTGTAGCCTCATTTATTTTATTATTTCCCCATTTATTGTCCCTGTTCGTTTCTCCGGTCGTTATCGGTAATCGTCCCCTGTCTTCGTTTACTCGTTTTTTGAAAGTCTACTCGTTTTTGTTATCTTGAGTAGTCTTTCCCGTAGATGTTCGTCATCGTTGTTCTCTGGGGATCTCTGGCTCAAAGTTCTTCCTTTTTTTTGGTTATCTGAGGTTTTGCTCAAGTCAGCTCTAGTTGAGTCTTTTTCTTTATCTTCTTGGTTGGCGATTATCTTGTGTTTTTTCCCTATCGTTATTAAGGATTTTAAGCTGTATAGAGCAAACGCCTCCCCATCAATTATCAGTTTGTTAAATCTTGGGATAGGGTGGTGACCCATTTTTCTGTATTGTTTCATAGTTTGTATATATATTTTTCGTTGTTCTCTAATTTCCTTTGAAAAATCTTCTTCGAAATAAATTTTAGTGCCCTTTAGTTTTTTTTATTCCAATTTCTTCCTGTAACTCTATCATTATTGGTTTTTTCCTTCCTGCGTGCTCTCTTCCCAATCTTCTTATCTGTGTTATCTCCTCCTCAATATTTATAGATACGCCTATGTCTCTTAGGATCACCCTTACTTTTTCTTTTATTGCCATGTCCTTCTCTTCTTCTTGCTCCTCCACTCCTTGTATAATTATATTGTTCTTTCTAATTTCCCTCTCAAGATTTTCCATTCTTCTTTCTTGCATAATTAATCCTTGTTTCAGTAATTTATTCTCATTATATAATTGCGCGTTGTCATTTTCCAGTTTTAATATCTTCCTGGTATTTATCAATCTTCTTATCTAATCTATTATTTCTGTCTTCTAGTTTATCTAAATTTCCGTTTATATCCTGTAGTAATTTCATCATAGTTTGAGGGTCTGCTGTATCTTCTCCCATTTTCATGAGTTGTTTTCAGATTCTGGCTGTGGAGTTGGCGTGAAAAATAATTTGGATGTACCTGTATTTCAAAACCTAAAGTGTGTATTGACGGCACGATAAGGGGCCGATCCGGATCCGAGATCTCGCCCTTCTTGTCAACTAATCTACTAAGCTGGAAACTATTTACTTTACAGATATTTTTATTATCGTACTTCACCTTTTAAATGGTACCGGTTAGAGATCTAAATCAACACTTAGGAATTTAATCTGTTCCAGGGGTAATCTGAGGACAACTGCGAGGCAGATAGTGCTGTGTGTTTTGGTTGTGTTTATTAGTCCCGCTATTAAATTATATGAAAGCAAACTTTGGTTTTGTCTTTTATGAAATCGAAATTGATAGGCAAATTTATATCTATTTATATTTGTGTTATCGTGCAGATTTTCTGCTCGGCGCTAATACGGTGGACCTTGACTTTTATGGGTAATGCTATTTCCGAGAATAACTATTTAGGTTATTTCATGGAACTTATTACTTAATTTTACCTTACTTTTACTGATGTGATGTTATTGAAAACCTTACTGCCGGACCCTTGCACTTCACTTTTCACTCTGCACCTCTTTTATTAATTAAATTACCCCTTTCTCTATTTAAATTAACAATTTATTACGGAGTGCGAAATCAACTTGCTGTTCTCACTATCATAGTCACCAAAAATAACAATTATGAAGGTACTGAACCTTAATCAGAAAGACTTAAATAATCTTTTTCAACTCTAGAAATTTAATTCTCCTAATATTAATTTCCAAATACCACTTTGCAGACAGAAGCAACCTAAAAATACGGTCTATACAACCTCCTTATTTTACAGCATATTCTGTTATTATCCAAATTTATTAAACTTTTCAAATACAATCTTGAGTATATTGAAGCTACATAAATAACCTTTTAAGACTGGCCGACTAACAATTTTAGCAGTTTATTAATCTAGATGATTTGTATAAAACAAAGAATATTTGCATTTATCTTTGGTGGCGTCTATAATTTGTCGCGCGTCGGTTAATATTAAGCACTACTGAGGCAAAGAGATTTTGAAGACAACAAGCGACAGTAAATCTCAATACACATCTATGGGTGAACCAACCCACTAGTCTTCTGGCCTAACAAAAGTGTCAGGCGTGCTCAATTTCTGCAACGTTAAAAACATCAGCACAAACAATCTTAAAGCAGAATTCTGTTTAGATCCTACTGGTCAGCACTCTTCAATTGTGGTAACAAAATCATTCTTTCTACTCTTTATACAAATATAAAACTTAGGAACTGTTTCGAGAATTAATTAACGAACCTCTCATATTAAACGTGCTTTTAAAAAAGTAAGCTATATCTAGGAAATCTCATGAGAACGTAAATCTTAACTTTCCTAGTATAATTAAAAATAAGATTATAAAAATTGCACGTCGCCTAGACGACAAGTGGGCTTTTATTCAAACAACTTAAAAACTCAAAGATTTTCTTAATTGTATAAAAAGAAAAAAGCAGTATAACATTGTTTATCATGTTTGTCAGCTTTAGATATCCGACTACTCAAGAGGTGAAAAAACCACTGCAAATAATACGCCACTTCGTGTAAAAATAACACATGGGCTAGAAGTGACTAAGGTGGAGCTTCAACTTTTACAACATTTTTAAGTGAAATATTTCAAACATTCGCTGCTTAGGTCATTAAGGAAAAATAAAACAAAGTTTTGTAATTTCTTTGGCACTTTTTGAACATCTTTACCCATTAAAACTTTTAAGTAAATAAAATTAAGACTAAAAACTAAAAAGATTAAAACTAAATACCCACAAATCACAAAGCTGCGATTTAATAATCGACAGTATTATCTTACAGAATAATTTCAGAAAAATTACTTCTTACGATACTTACACTGGTATTCATAAATAATTAACTCATAACAAAATTTAAGTTTGACTTTTGAGAGTATTACTCTACAAGGGAACAAGTACTTAAAGATATTGATACTCTATAGTTTCTATAGATATTAAATAGACTTTCAGCAGGATTTAGCGCCAAGGTGTGTTTTACATAACTAAAAGTGTCTGTTAACTACTACCAGATACTTTAGTCATAATTCTATAAGATGACTTGTCCTTATTATGCATGGCGAAGCTTAATATCTTTACAACCTATCAGTGCAGACCTTCTCCAAGACAGTGTTTTAGGTCCAATCCCGTATTTACTTTTTGCATCAGATGTTCCAACTTTATAGATAACTTTCCTTTACTACCTTTGCAAACGACACTGTTTTATTACCACCACACTCTGACCTCATGTGCATCAATTAGAGGGACGGTGCAAGAAACAGCACAACGAAATAAACGAAACAAAGTCGGCTCATGTAACCTATCACAATTAAAAGGGATATTTTCCAATTTGGTTAGACTTTTAACCGACCGCGTTAAGTATTTATAAATGTATCTAGACAAATGGTTACCCTGGAAGATGCACGTATGGGCAAAAGGAAACAACTACATATTAAAATATTAGCTTACCTGTCGTAAGTCTTGCTTGCCGGTTTGCCAATAAATTAACTTGTCAAGACAATAATTTAACAGAATAAAGTACAACTGTAAAATACTCCTGATAACTCAAAATATTAACATTGTGAGACGGATATAGTCTAAATCTCTTCGATCCATGCTGGGCGTACCGTGTTATGCCCCAAATATAGTTTTGCGACCAGATCTGAAATTCCAGTTAACAAGAACAAAATTGCAAAATTTAGTGTACGCTGTAAGGGCAGTATCAATGTCCATTTCAACCCACATGTAAAACAGCTAATAGATGAAGACAGAAAAAACACGACTCAAACGTTTCAGTTTCATTAAGAAAAATTTTAATAGATTATCTCTAGCATGTTTAATATATGTTGTCACGCTACTAATGAAGGTTGCTATGTACCAGATCTTAAGTATGAAATAAATTTAAAAAAAGGTCCAGATACGAAAAAATCTATAGTTCTGAGAATGGTGGTTAATACCAATTGTAAACATAATACTTATTTAGGAAGATGGAGTTGTCCTAAACTTTACCTAAAGAAAGTAACAATAAACAGAAACTGCAAATTGCTACTTTAACAATACACCGATCATAGGGATAAAAAAAATCAATAAAGAACATCCGATAAACAAATCGCACAACATATGCGCAAATCTTGTGAGAACGTTACTTATGTATTTCTATTATTTGCTATATTTGTATAAATGTTACATTTCTATTTTAAAGAATGGTCGCAATATTTAATAGAAATATTAATATTAATGTCGATTTTAAAATATTTTCTTATATCGTAAGCAAATGTGTCTTCCGTTATTGATAGCGTCTCCATATTCCTTTATCTTCTTTACGTTTTGAATTGTTTTCTTTGTCGTATCAGCTAATGCAATATTAAACAATGTTGGACTTAGTCTTGCCTTAATCCTTTTATAGCTTTACATGCCCTAGATTGCATATTTCCTATTCATATGAAGCTTTTTCTGTTATTCTCTACTCCTATGTTTTTAAACTGCTCTAAACGGTTCTCGTTGGTATAATGTTAAACATTTTATCTAAATCTATCATTGTATAATAATATATTGGTGCTTTTGTTTTTTTTTGTTTATGAATATGTGGTTTTGTACTCCCTACTATTTTTTTAATCCACTCTATGTTCCTTCTAACTGCCTTTTCACAATGTTATTAATCTTTTTTTTATTATTCGTTTGTATACTTTAAATATTATACTAGGAATGATAATTGCTCTGTAGTCGCACATTTCTCTGTTACTACCTTTTTTGTACACGATAAGTTTACAGTTTACAATTCTTAGATGTAAGATGTAAGAAAGGAGCGAGAGAAAGTCGCCAGTGCAACCTAAGAAATCACCCTAACCGTTTTTTCTAAGAAATGCGCCAGAGAAAACGGCGGAGTTTGTGGAAAAGCGAGACAAGCGCAGATTCTCACTCCCGCTAGGAATTACCCCAATAAATTCCCGAAACGATAGGCGGCATGGGTATATAATGGGACACACACCACAGTAAGACAGAGATCATTTTGAGCAGAACGACACACTCTACCGTGTGAGAACACTCGAGCTCACCACAGCCGGGTTCTTCCAGATGAATCAGGGAATGCTTGAGCTCACCACAGCAAAGTTCCCCTCTAATAGATCAGAGTCGCTCGTGCTCTCCTATAGAACCGCTTGTCATCACGGTCTTAACAAGACTTGCTCACCGATGTCCGCGGGAGAGTTGCCGTCCAAAGCTTGTCGGAACGCACTAAGGAGGTTCTTTTGTCGCTCGCCTGTACCAGAAGGCATTTTTGTTCCCATCACTGAAGAAGACACCCATCTACCCGAAATCAGCATCACCCGGGACGGCTATGCCCGTGACGACCCGTCTAAAATCGCTCTCACGCAACCCAGGAGATTTGCCGTCAGACATTTATTTAGGCGCCCACACGCGCCCCAATAACAAATAATGCCTGTTGTACATAAGTTGTAAATAAACTATGTTGCGTATGAAAGCCTCGTTCGTTGCGGCACGAAGGTAGCGTCTCCGTAAATTGGTGACCAGCCGACGTGATAACAAACAAAGTGGTGACGTTTCAACACAAACGAAATAGCTGCGGAAGCGACGCGACAGGTGGATCCCACCATTCTAGGCCGATGATCCAGAGATGTCGTTTGCCCAGGTAAAAAGCCAATTGCTACTCAGCAGTATCACCAGCGACAAAACCAGATGCGGTTACATAGCTGGGAACCTGGAACCACGATACGCAAAAGAAATCAGGGACATCCTCACGGACCCCTCTGCAAGTGGCAAGTACCAAAAACTCAAACCTGAACTCATCAAAAGGCTCAGCATCACCCAGGAGCAAAAAACTAAACAACTCCTGGAACGGGAAAAAATGGGAGTTAGGAAGCCATCACAATTGCTAAGGCATTTACTAGATCTGGCAGGAGCCGCAGTTCCAGAAAATCTTCTACGTTCGATCTGGATGGGACGCTTGCCATCAATACACAAGCCATCTTTGCCACTCAAGCCAGTATTGCCTTAGACGTGGTGGTAAACTTGGCAGACACCGTCATGGCAGCCGTACTATCAACAGTACTTGAGGTACGTAACGCACAGGGTGACAACATCACGATGCTAATTAACAAAATAGCGCAGCTAAAAGCCCAAATCAACGACCGTTCTTGCGGAAAAACGCGAGACAGACCAAAAAGACGCGACCGTTCGCGATCCATAAACTCAAAACACATCCGCTGGTACCATTGCCGGTGGAGCGACAAAGCAAAAAGTGCTCATTGCCATGTAAGGCAGCCAAGGATCAGCAAAACGAGACGAGCAATCGACACGCTGGGAAGCAATTGCTGCCTATACATAACCGATAAGAAATCAAGGAGCGAATATTTGCGGGATACCGGCGCCGAAGTGTGCATCTTCTCAAGAATTTTATATCACAGAAAACAGACGCCATCCGCCTATAAGCTGTACGGATCTGACGGATCAGAAATCGAGACGTAGGGACAATGAACCTGGACCTTGATATTAGTCTCAGACAAAGCTTTCCTTGGAGGTTCATAATCGCTGATATCTGAAAACCAATCATAGGAATCGATTTCATATTATTTTATGGACTACTGGTGGATATACGCAGCCGGCGGATACTCGACAGATGTACTACTCTGACGACGACGGGACGTCAAGTGGACGTCGCCGGCCAGATCAGCACCATCAACAAACCATCGATTTACGGCACCCTACTCAAGGAATTCTCAGATATCACTCGATCAGCTGGAGTTTCAACAGCTTTCCGACACAACACCCTGCACCAGATCCTAACGACGAAAGGGTAGTCAGTTAGTTGCCGACCCAGGCGTCTTACGCCATACAAACTCAAAATATCCAAGAAAGAGTTGCGCCTGGTGATACACCAAAGCACCGCACGGCCTTCAAAAGCCTGTGGTTATTGCCGCTCCATTTAGTACCCAAGAAGAACACGGAGGGGAGACCATGCGGCAACTATCGCGCACTAAACGCACGCACAGTGCCAGATAAATACCCAGTTCAGCACGTGGAGGACTTCTCGCAGCCTCTCCAGGGCAGCAAAATATTTTCAACAATCGACCTAGTGCGAGCTTACCACCAGATCCCCGCAGCAGAGGAGGATATACCAAAGACGGTCATAGCAACACCCTTCGGGTTATTTCAGTTTCCCTATATGAATTTTGGACTCAGGAACCAGCCCAAACCTTCCAGAGATTTATGGACAACATTCTGAGAGGGTTGGAGTTTTGCTACGTGTACATCTACAACGTACTCGTCATTTCAAAAACGGAAGAACACATGGACCACTTGCGACAACTGTAATGAACCCGTCAAAATGTGCAAAAATAACCGCACACGACCGCGAACTGCTGGACATCTATGCGACGATAAAGCATTACCAGCATCTACTCGAAGGAAAGCACAGACCACAAGCTTATCACATTCGCATTCAAACAAAAACCTAGGAAATGTTCACCGATACGTAGATTACATCGGGAAATTTACAACGAACATATGCATAGCGCCCACCCACTATGTTTATGTGCCTTATTATTCAGATATGTTAAAGTTTTACTAGTACATTTTACAGTTGTGTCCAATTGCTTCTCTATATCTCTTTGTCCTCTATATTGCATGTTACTTTATGGGCTTCCTTTTTTAATTTCTGATTGCGCTTTTTCTATTATCTTTTGTTCCGTGTTTAGTATATTCTCAAAGTACTCTTCCCAACTTGCTATCATGTAGCTTACTATATGATAGACTTTTTCCATTATCTTAATTTATGTTTCTTTATGCTATATGCTACATTTTTTGGTCAAACCCTTTCTATATTTTTTTTCAACATTTTATTAACTTTTAATCTTTGTTTATCTCTAACTCCAGTTTTTCTTTATATAATTTGATTATTCCTTTTTTTCATTTTTGTTGGGTTTTTACTTTCTGTTTCTATTTTTGAAATTACCAGGCATTGATCGGAGTAGATCTCAGGACCTCGTTTTACCTTTGCACTTTATTTCGTTGTAGAGGTTGCTAATTATTACATAGTCAATCTAACTCATATGCGTATTCTGAAGATAATGGGTATTAGTAATCTCATTTAAAATCATAATTTTAAACTATCAATTTTAAATTGTATTTGTTTAAGAATAAACAGATAAACAAGCAAAAATAGAATTGTATCTTGAAGATGTTGACTAAAAATGAGCAGCAATTGAAAAATGACGGTAAGTATCTGCTCAGATCAAAGGCTTTCTTTTATGCGCCGCTTATAAATAACTACAAAGAGCTTTCTTGGTTTCCTTTACGGCGCTGCCGCCGCGACCAAATTTAATGGAAACCTAATTAGCGGAACTAATTGAGGTGAAAAATTTAATATCTTGGAGACTTAAAACTGCCGGGGGCGTAAAGCGGTATTTAAAATTGAGTTAGCTCCAATTAATGTACTATAAAACTGGAGAAGAGCATTCTAGCGCATTCCGGCCGGAAGGAACTAAATTCGCTGTCGCCCTGCGGAGAAGATGGAAAGAAACGTCATCAGAAGTTTGTGCAGCGAAGGTGGACTCACAGAGTGTAATAATGCCTTGGAGGGCTGTTTGAAGTGTATCTCGGCCGCTCTCCTTCCGCCGCTTGAAAAAGTTTTAAACCGAAAACTGTCGTTATCCCTGCAGGTGGCACTAAGTGACGATCGCTGAAAGTTCGCCTCTTACTGCCCCTGCCCTTAGTTGGCCCTGGTCGCCCTATGTATTTCGCAGGATGATTGCAGCCCTAATTCCGATTTCTATTTTTCAGGTGGCACGCTGGCAACGGGACTGCAGGATTCAGGCCGCAATTAGTGATCGTTAGTGCAATTAGTGGCGGGTGTGTTAATCCGATCGGCTGCGTGCTCAGCGGAGTGCATGATGGTGCCGAATTGAAGTGAAGTGTAAACTCCCGGTGCTAACTCGACGGCGACAAGGCTCAGTCCGGCGAATTAAGGATCAGCATGCTCGCAGGCGCTTAAAGGTAACGCGCAGTCCTTGTGCTATTTTGGGGCGATGCTGCTGCGGCGCTTAAAGCGATTTCACGCGTGGCTTGCTTTGTACGCGTAAGCGCGGTGGGTGTCATTATGCGGGGCGACCCGGATAATTCCGCCTTACGCCTGATATTAGCAACTACTTTTGTGGAATTTTTATTGGAAATTGTTGCGGCTTTATGTACAGCGACAGCCAACTAAAAGTATTCTTCTTATAGTAGTGAAATGACAACCAATCTTTAATCAAAAAAGTTTACTCTTTTTTATCACAAATTAATAATTTTGATTTGAAAACGAAATTGTAGGGAATTAGAATTTTAATACAGAAATAACGCATTAAGTGTTCTATTATTTAAAATTTTATTATTAAAAAGTTAGCTGAATCTTGGAAATACAGTCACTTTTAGAGTTTTATCCTTAATTTAGTAAAAATCATTTCTTTTTGCCTTTTTTTTGTTTGTTAAATAGAATTATTTCAACCAGAATAAAAGCAATAATGTCGCCCTGCATTAGCAAAGAATATATCTCTCTCTGCTTCTTTTAACTACAATAATATTCATATATTTTTCATAAAAAAAGATACAAGATACAGGAATGATGGTACATGTCTTCTTTAAAATAAACACCTCACACATTTTTTATTTTCACTACTTGAAACATTAAACAAAACCATGTGTTGTAATAGTAAATAACTGCCTCGTCGTATCACTCTTAAACTCGTTCGTGGTTCTAAATTCTCTCTCTTTCAATGGTAATTTTAGAAACAGCCGGAAGTTAGATAAGGGCAAATCTAGATTCTGCAATAGTTGATTTATTTGTACTATTTGATGTGTCAACAAAACATTGAAGTTAATACAATTAACTCATCAATTTGCTTTGCAACCTGAGTGGTTGTATACGCTGACCCTATTGCTTCGAAAGAAAACGAACGTATCTACGGTCAGCCCGTGCCTGCGTTGTCAACGCGGTAGCGACCGCAGCCTTGCTTAAGATCAGTTGTATTTTTTGCTCAGGATATGTCTTCCTTAATGGATCCATGTTCACTGCAGCCTATGGCTTATTGTGATTACCCTAATGAAATAAATTCACAACCAATCCGTAATTGAAGTCAGTTGCATTTACCTGTTCCAATTTATATTTTCTTGGGCCGGTCTTGGAAACTTAACTTTTTATTATAAATAATGTAATTCCTATTTACAACTTCATTTGTAATTTGATTTTAGAGAAGCGAACACGCTTGTGGTGCTTTACTATCTTTGATAGTTTGTACACTTAACACGATAAGTACACCTGAGGTCAACAATTGTAAGTGATACCAATATCGAGCACATATAACAAAAATCCATAAAGTGTACGCATAATGATACACTAGATAATCCAGCCAGCAACGCTTGGCTGCTATAGAGAATGCAAGTGTTACTTTCAGAAGCAATTGTTACCATTCTGCAGCTACTTCTTCCGGTGTTCTTTGAGAACGACGCAGTCGCCTTGCTTGGTATCTGGCTGCTATTTCTTTCGGGTTTCTTCATAAACTTCGCTGTCGCCTTGCTTCGTTCTCTGCAGCTATGTCTTCTGGTGTTCTTTGAGAACGTCGTTGCCGTCTTGCTTGGTATTTTACTTCAACTTCCTCTGGAATTCTTTCGCCTCGCTTCATTTATTGCTGCCCTTTCATCCGCACTCTGCTCACTTCTTCGTTTTCTCATATAATTTCTGTGGTGCTTAGCTGTTTGTACCCGTTCCATACCAAAGAATGCGCATTTTAAAAAGAACAGAAAAACTTAAACAATACGTTAAATAATTTAATTTTAATTTATGTTTTTAAAATTGCAGTGTGCTTTAAAGATACGGCGATCGTTCGTGTATTTCCGCGTGGCCCCGAACGCGTTACTCTGGTAACCAATGCTTTTGCATACGGCCGCGCAAGTATGACGAACCAACACATCGCCTTGGATGTATGGATTTTAAAAAAATTAAAATTGTTTATACTATATATTGTTTAAAAGAGAATCTTTTGTACCATGGTTGTTCTAAAGATATTACACTACCCTCTATTTCAATACATGTCAATCATTATATATACTAGGAGTATAAATATGAAATGCAGGATATTTTGGTAAATTAACGGTAATGTTTGAAATTGAAAAATTAATTCAGTCTATTTAAAGTATGTGCCGTTTGAATCTATACATCTTTGCCATCTTTCTGGCAATTGGTGAATGCCGGTGCGATAAAATTATTTTGGCTTTGAGACAAAGAAATCGGCCACCCATTTTTCGACGGCTTCGAAAGTAGCGAAGTGATGGTTGGCCAATCCGTGCGCCATCGACCGGAACAAGTGGTAGTCGGAAGGGGCCAAATCTGGAGACTACGATGGGTAAGGGAACACGTCCCACTTCAACGCAGACAAGGTGTGTTTGACATGGAGCAAAATCGCCTTGCCATCTCAACTTACCCAATCTGGCCGTTTCTCAATGAGAGCATGGTTTAAATTGGTTAATTGTTGGCGGTAGCGTTCTCCATTAACCGTTTCTCCAGGTTTTAGCAGCTCATAATACACCACACTCTTGTGATCCCACCAAACACAAAGCATCGTCTTCCGGTCGAAACGATCAGGCCGTGACGTCGATGGAACTGCTTCGTCTGGGCTAACCCATGATTTCTTGCGTTTGGGATTGTCGAAAAAGATCCATTTTTCATCCCTTGTTTCATGTCGTTGAAACAGCATTTCACACTTGATTTTTCGGTTCTCCTGCTGCCTCTCGTTCAGTTCATGTGGAACCCATCTTCGTTCCTTCTGAATTTTTCCCATGGTTTGCAAACGCATGCTGACGATTGCTTGGGTTACACATAACCCTTCTCCTAGCTGTTGCTGCGTTTGAGTGGTATCATTGTTCAACAAAGCCTGCAATTCTGCATCTTCAGACTTTTTCGGTGGCTGTCTATTGGCCTTATCGTGCACGTCCATATCGCCACTTTTGAACCGACCAAACCACCTTTCCACAGTTGTTACGCTTGGAACATAAGCCTCAACAAGCAATCGGTGGCAACCAGCAGCCGATTTCTTCAAAATGAAGTAATGCAAAATAATTTCCTGCAAATGGTCCTTTGTCAGGACGAAATTCGACAATTTTAGAAAATTGATGCTTCTACTTTTAATGAGCTGACACATCTAGTTTTAAAGGTTATTTATTGCAAAGACGTGGCCCTGTGTGCTGAATTTCTTTCTAACACTACCCTGTGACTCTATCAGTCCCTGTTCTATTTTTTCGTTAGTTTATTTTTAAGACTATTTCATCTACCTTTTCGGGCACTCAAAGTAATATACACCTATATATTTTGTGACAGTTTTTTTTAAATACTGGTATTATAACTCCTGCTTGCCAGTCTTCGTTGACTATTTCCATTTTCCATGGCTTTTCGAATATTGCCTTAACCTGCTGCTTTCTGTTAAAATCTTTTTTCTTCTTCTTTCTATTTACTTGTCATGGGTCTAGTAATTATTGAAAATGCTCTTTTTACTTCTGTATTAATGTCTCATCTGTTAACATTCGTCCGTCCTTATCATTTACAAATATATAACTTCGTCCTTTCTCTATCCTTAGTCCTTTTAGTACCTTATAAAAGAATTTTTGATTTTCTTTGTTTCTCTCTTTTATCTTTTTGCCAAAGTCTTCCCAAGTCCTTTGTTTTACTGTCATTAACGTTTTCTTTATGAGTTTCCTCTATTCTTTGTGTTTCACGTGCTTGCGTCGTATTGTTTCTATTTTTTTAGACTCACCCGTTCTTTGATCTCCCAATTTCATCATGCCGTTTGTTTGTCTCTCTCAGTTTTACTCCGCATGTTGGGCGTGCTGATGTTTTTAAACATTTTTCAGTGTGCCGTTTTGTACCGTATTTTTGCTTTTTGCAGTTTCTATTTAGGCTGATCTCTAAATTTTATCGCTATTTCTTGGTGTGTACATTACTATTGTTAGATGTTTCATGTTTGGTTTGAACTGTTTATCCTTACTTAATATTTGTGCATTTTTTAGTTATTTTACCTTTCATACCACCAGGTAGTAGTCGCTATAAATGTTTTCCTCTTCTTTGACTCTGAAATGCATTATTCTGCTTCGGTTTGCTTTTTCTACTATTATATAGCCTATAATTCATTTTTCTTGTCTCGTATAAACTTACGAATGTTCCTAACGTGCTACAAATTATCAGTTGGTTTTTAATACAAAATTGTATTACTTATTCTTCTCCTTGCGTATTTCTGACTGAGATTATTGGGTTTTTCAACTGTGCTTTAAATTCTTCTGCCAGAAGCACTTGTCCAATATTATATTTTGTTGTGCTTGTTAGTTCGTTCAAAAATTTATTTTTGGTTTCCTTTTTTTATATTTATCTGCACTGTAGGGTATAATGATCGTTATCTTCGTTTTATTCTCTGTCGCTTCCAGCTTTCTGTCCTATTAATATACATTACATTTCTCAGTCTTTCCATTTATTTTTGCATCATTTTTGCATAACTCTGGCCTTTGCTTTTGTTTTTAGGAACTACTCTATACATGAGTAAATTTACTCATAGAGTTTGGCCTCTCCCTATCCTTTCTTTTTAGTTTTGGTTATTGCTAGATATAAATTCTTCATTCAATTATATTTTCTTCCATCAAACCTCGAACGTTCCAAGTTGCTAACTTCTACTGATCACTGATTTTGTCTTTGACTGCCCTGCATCCCCTTTCATTCCATTTAGTTTACCGAATTTTCTCCTCCTAATCTTCTTAAGATTTGTGTTTTATTTAATAGCTTTTTTTGATTATTTTATGTACTTTAATTGTCTTCTATTGTATTCAATATTAACACTTGTTATTCTTTCTTTATTTCTTTTGATTTCATTCTGACTTGTTTTTTATTTTTTGTCTCTGTCTTGTCAGGTAATTATTTATAAATGTTTATTTTTCCAGCTTTTTTAAATTCTCTTTGCTTTGTATAACTTTTCTTATAGTGGAAACTTTCGCGTTGCTTGAAGGATATTAGATAGATATTCTTTTATATGGAAGCCGTTAATCCATGTTTCTAACCAAACGGATGCGGTCTTAAACCGCTCGGCCCCGACCTTCTGCATCTAATACATAAATCTCTTGAGAGAACTACGGCTACACATTTAGTCTTCTGCATGTACAGCGAACAAGTCAACAAGCATATAAATTTCCAAAAATCGACAAATATCAAAATCTTGGATTAGTCAAAATAGTTGTCCCAGAACACCTGCGCAGGAAACAAAATGGTACAAACATGCAAAATTACGCAATAAAATCCTATTAGTAGAAAGCTAAACTTTAAATAGGAAAAATTTAATTAAACAATTTTTTTATTAAAATACCCCTCTAGGGAGATTTCTAATATTACAGTCTAAGACCAGTAAGTAATTTTAATCTGTCTTAAATGAACTACGTAAAATGTTAAACTAAGGACTTACTCATTAGTGCACCTTAGCGCTGGTAATCTTTGTAATTAACGTGTACACTGTTGCACAAAACTCTGCGTTTCACTAATATAATTATTGAACTAACTCAAATGGCTTAGTCCTCTTGAGTCTTATTATGTTGATGTTATCAAGGAGCAGTTGTAAAGGAGCAGTTGTTTGCGGCTTTTGGCAAATTTGAGATTAGTCTGATCAACTATATCCATTCCGAGGTCTCGGTGGAGGTTACTGTTGTGGATGTATCAAGGTGCATCAACAATGTTTCTTCGTATTTTATTTTGAAATCGTTGAATGATCTGAGTGTTTCTTTTTCTAGCACAGCCCCAAAGCTGGATGTCGTATGTCCGAACGAGTTTCAGAATTTGCTTGTAAAGAAGCCGTTTATTGTATGTAGATAACTAGAATTTCTCCCAAGCACGTGGTACATATTTTTATATTTTAATCCAAGATCTTTCCTTTTGTTTTTCACATAGGACTTTCCAGGGTAATCGTGCGTCAAGATTTGTGCTTAGATATTTAGCTGATTCCGCATGTGAAATCTGGATGTCATTAATTCTGATGGGTAGGTATTGTTTCTTTTTGTTAGTGAAATTTGTATGCACTGACATATTTATATAACTTGATGCGCCAGGTTTTAGTCCCGTTATTAATTCTATCAATGGAGGTTTGAAACTTTTGGCAGTTTCTTTGTGGTTTTTTCCAACGGAAACTAACTGCCGTATCGTCGGCAAACTTTGCAATTTTTTGTGTTCAATGTCAGGGATGTATCTAGTGTACCGCAAATAAAACAACGACGCAGCACATTACCTTGCGGCACTCCTGCCTTAATCTCTTTAATTTCAGAATAGTCATCACCCTGTTTAATTCTAAAGTACCTTTCTGACAAACATAATTTTAAAAGTTGAGAATTTTGTCGTGGCAGGTGCATGTACAGTTTGTAGAAAAAGCCTTTTAATGATTTTTCGATTATATCAGCAATTTTGTGCACCTGGTCGATTGTAGAGTGGTTTTCTCTAAAACCAAACGGATGGGAGGAAATCAACTCTTTCTTCTATTATCGGTTTTACTCTTTTTAGGAACAATTTTTCGTAGAGTTTAGAAATAACAGGCAATAAAGAAATAGGCCTGTATGAAGAAACTTAATGGGGGGGGGGGAGGCTTTTTAGGTTTAAGGATTATTATGACTTCTGCTACTTTCCATATCTTAGCAACGTACCTCAATCTGAATGAAGCGTTGATAAGATTTTACAATAGTTTTTCTTGGGAGTTGCTGCAAAAGCTTTTCGGTAATCAGGTCATAACCAGGGGCTTTTTTCGGATTGATGTTATTTTTAATTTCATCAGAAACTTCTTTTGGAGAGGTAGGTCTAATGAAAATATCCTCTTATCTTGGTTCAACCCATTCCTGCGGATCATCTTCATCATTTGGCTGAAAAGTCATCTCTAGATGTTCTGCAAATCTGGACGCTTTTTGTAAGTTGTTGCAAGCCCAACTTCTATTAGCATTTCTAATTGGCAGATTCTGAAGTATGGGCCTTTTTAACCTCTTGGTGCTTTCCATAGAGCATAGTCAGTTTTGTTGTCATTAGTAAGTTCCCTCAGGTAGTCACCAATCGTTTCATTTCCTGTTTTAACTGCTGAAAGCACTATTTAGAACTGTCTTATCGATAGGTGCTCTGGACTGATGCCACCTTCTAATTTTTTTTTCAGCAGTAAGTTTCTTGATCTTCAGGTAGTTATTGGTCTTTGCTTTTGGTTTGATTTCAATGGTATTTTTCCACGCTGCTTGCTGAATATTTTTGACAAGCAGTTCTAGTTTATTATCTAGTTGTTCTTCGGTTCTTAGTGAAACCGATAAATCAATAGATTTTTAAAGTTATTTTAACGCTTTTCCAATCAGTCAGTTTATTGAACAGTCTGCTAGGCGGTTCTTTCTGGATGACACTGTCACTTGTGGTAAGGAGTATGTAGAATTAATCTAAATTCATATCCCATACTTCTTGTACGTGCAAGTAATTCGCCAAAATATTTCTGACTACTAAGAAGTCTATGAGGTCTAGGAGTTTGTTCTGATCTGTGGGCCAGTAAGTTGGCTTACTAGTTGATAATGTTTCATACTTCAGTGGATTACATGCTACTAAAAGTTCCTTACCTTTAGTTGTTATCAGTCTAGTGCATGTGCTTTGCATTAAAGTCACCTCCCATATAAATCTATATCCTTGGCTGCCCAAAATGTTAATGTATTGTTCTTTCTTTAGAGTAATAATAACTCTATAAGTTTTAGTTTCGACATTAACAGATGTGGCCTTTATCTCTTTAGTCTGGTAGCCCATTTCTTGGTGGTGTAATATAGATTCCTTTATAATTACTACACTTCCACCTTTGGGTGCATTATTTGGATGGATAAACCTATATCATTTAAATCTAATGTGCGACTCTCTGGTGAAAATGAATTTCAATGATTTCAGCAATGAGGCACACATCAAGTTTTTTTAAGTCCAGAACTGCTTGCAATCTATGTTGGTATTTCAGCAGTTCATTGGCATTCCATTCTACTATTCTAAGTTGATTGACCATTTCTATTCTTGGATATCGCTCCTTGAGTGCGATATTCAAATTAGAAATACGTTCGTCCATCTTGTTCAATTTTTCCACTATTTGTTGGAGGGAAAAATCATTTGACAAATCTTGCTGGTTTTTACTACTTCCTTCTATATTACCTACTATTAACTGATCATAAGGCTTGGGTATAGGAGCGTTACTGTTTTGCTTTGGCTTTCGTGCATTTAGTTGAGAAATCCTCTGGGGCTGCTGTGGTAAAGTGGGTTTATTTACTTGCTTATTTTTTATTTTTTGCTTTTTTTGCTATCATGCACCCCTATAGTTATCTGGGTGTCCTTTTCCGCAGTGTACGCATTTTCGCTTTTCTTCTTTACTTTTCTTGCACTTCGCCGTTAGATTTCTTCTGGGCATTTTTTTAGCGCAGTACTTTGTGTATGCCCGTAATCCTGTCATGTTTTACACTGAGGTACTCCGATTCCCAAAATATCTGTTATTCCAAATATTTTATTGACGTCCTCATCATGTCTGAAGGCAAGTACAAACATGTTCAGAGGCTGTTTCTTTTGTATTTCAATTTGGGAACCGCTTCAAGCAAATGAAAAAAATTATTTAAGTTTAAAATTTTAGAAAATTTATGAGTAATTACAAAAGCAAACGGCATTAAATTGATATTTATTAAATGTCTCCAAACTGTTCACCAAAAACGTTTGAGTGCTCAAAAGAAATGTGTATTTACCTTAATCGAAAGCACTGCACCTGTAGGCCAGTGATGTTACAAAAAGGCGAAATGGTGGCTGAGCAAGTGATGACAAAAGATGACACAGGACGGCTCAGTACCCGATCGAGGCTTTTCGGGCGTACAGCGGTGGGATTCTAATACAAAACCTATCTTGTGCATCCAGAAATGTGCGAGCGGTGCTTAGTGGCGGAGAGTGGTTTGGAAGATAATTTTCAGGGGTTACTTCTTGTACGAATCGGTTTCACCGACGTTGTCTATCGATAACAGGCGGTTAGCAGTAATAGGTCCGCTCTTGAAGGCTGTTTAAGATTGAATCCATGCGACCTTATGCCGCGGCATTGCTATTTTTGATCGAAGGTTTTGTTGAATGCAAGTTCAGTGACGAGGCATTTCAAACCGTAGGCGGAAGTAATAAAGAAGACTAAAACACACTTCTATCGCGTGTCGCCCGCACGCACAATTACGATAAAATAAATAACATCTTTTATTTTTCATTGAAGTATAATTTATTTGCCTTTTCCCCATATTAAATTAAATTCAAAACTTTTTTAAAAGTATTTAAAAGTAAATTCAAACCACTTTATACAAAGGAAATAATTGGCCGACTTAACATTAATTATTTGTATATTTTTTTGTAAGGTGCAAACTGATACAATATATCTATTAATTTCCGGTGTATCTTTTTATAGAAAGTTTCTTAAAGTTAATGTAACATATATGCAGATCTTGTCTCATATCAAAGCATTTCTCTGCTAAATCTGCTAACTAAAAAAACACTTCTTTAGTACCCATATCCGCCCTGAGTACATGGCTCATCAAACTGAGGATTTTGCAATCGTTACAATTTCTTCCATTTCTTTCTTTTGGTATTATTACAAAACCAATTGTATCTATTTATTAAGGAGTTCAAGTTTTGTATACATTTCGTCCAGATCTGGCGAGTTTTTTACCTTACTCATATTAATGCTCTTTCTAATTCTGAAATTAAAACTTTCGAACCTCCTTATAAACATTTATTACCGTATATTTAGCTATATATGTTTTACATGCTTTTTTCTCTTCAATTGTTAGCAAAGATTTAATATTACTGTTCGGTAAATTCCCATTTCTTTGTTATGGCTCTACAACAAATTTCTATAGCTGAAGGCTATCGCGTTTCTTTTGGATTTCTTCGACCTTCTAGCATTTTTTTATGGTATTCTTTGGTTTATTTTATTTTGTTGTTGTATCTGTGTCGATATTTTTATTAATTTGTCTGATTGCATTTTCTTATTTCTTCCATTAGTTCCAGTACTCCTTCTGTCATCCATACTGTTTTCTTCTCTATGTTTTTGAATATACTTCCTTCGAATGAGTATGATATTGCCTTCTTTTCTGTGTTCCCACATGTTTCTTACACTTTGTGTTCCAAAATCTAAGGTTGATAAGAACATTTATTAGGTTTGTTGATTATAATGTAGAGAAATCCATTTAGCATAGTCTTCTATCTGGCGGTGAAAATCATGTATAAGTTACAACAATTTCTTCTTCTTGAGAAAATTTATCCAGATTTTCACCCCGTTTGTTTGCATCTCCCAATCCGTAATTCCCAGTTATATTGCCTACTCTCTTTTTCTAATTTTTGGGTTAAAATTATCGGATATAATAAACTGTAACATTGCCTGTAGATTTAAGTACACCCCTATATTTTCATTTTGTATTACTAATTCCTAATATCTCCAGATGTGAAGGACACATTTATTTTTATTTATATTTGCTACCCTTCAGGCTTTCTGCTTTGGATAATTCATATAATTTCATTAATTCTGTGTGCCATTTTGATTCTTCTCGGGAATATAATGTGTCGGTTTGTCTTTGCCTTACACATCGCAGTGTTATGACAGAGATGACATACTTTGTCTTCGCTCGCAACTATTTGGTATGTAACTATTATAATTTTCTCAATCGCTACTACATGCTTGTTGCTAGTTTTGGTCTGCTCAGAGTATTTTATTTTGCGGGTACCCATCATATCTGATGAGTGCTATCTCATCCGCCATCCGGGGAAGCACCTCATAGAGTACTACCAAACCCCACACGATGTCTATATTCAAGTATCTACTCTATGTGATTATGTACTTAAATTAAGAAGCTGTAATTATGGGTATTATTGTTGTATACAAATTTTTATATGCAATTTTAATTTTTAATTTTTTTATTAATTGGCGAATATAACTAATTGTAAAAACTTTTAGGATAATTAATAATACATTTTAATAACAGTTTTTAGATAATAGAGGCATGACAAAATATATAATGAAGGTATTAGTCTAAGCTGTAAAATTAAAATATAACACACACTCATTTATAACAGATTTAGCTTTTTAGTCCTCTTTCCAGATACTAACAAAAGCAGATAACCGTTCAATTCACTAGAATACATAAAAGAAGTAAGTGATCACATTGACGGCGCCATTAAATAACAATAACGTCGTCATTTAATTTTGGAACCACTTTCGTTCAAATTAGCCCTTAATTGTAATCACTTATTGAATGACACTTCCTAGCGCACACGACTCATGTAATTGTCAGCCCAATGAATGGCACGTTACCATTATGAATTTTTGGGGTCACAGAAGGCCGACCACCCCTCAACAAAATTGATCGAGCTGACAAATGACAAGGTAAACAATTCAGCGTGGCGACAATTAATTTAAAATTACAGGCTGCTACAAACCATTCCGAAGGCAACAATTTAGCGAGGCAAAGTATTTTTAGAAATAAAGCGGCGCACGTATCGGAGAGTTAATTATTAAATTACTATGGTTGTAAACTGTTTAAATGGCGTAGTTCTGATTAATACCATACAAGTGGCTCATTGAATGTAGCGCCTGTTAGTTTATTAGGTACTAGCAAATGCATGTTTTTTAAGCCACAATCATAGGCATTTGCAAATACCAAATACAAACAAATTCTAAAATAAATTACAAACTTTTTTCTTCTTGATATGGCGTTTCTTAACGAGACATTGGTGATTGCATTGCCGAACGTTTCTTGTCATTCACTGCCTTGTTTTTTCTTTGCCAGGAAGTTTTCCTTCTGCATTTTTCCTGTTACTCTTAAGTATACTCTAGATTATAGGTTGAGGTAACTAGTATTTATCAGTTATTATTAAGAATTCAAAATATGGTACCTTTTTTATGGTACTAAGGTGCTTCATTACTTGTATTGCAGTACCTCTTGATTTACAATCCTGGTTGTCCATGGGATTCTGAATACTCGTCACATTAGCTACATTTTGAAAGCTTATATAGTGCCCAAGTTTCTGTTCCTTTCTCTTCATTATTTTTCCATCTGATTTCTATATTTAGGTTTTTGTTAGTCAGAAGTGATTTTTTTAAATAAATCTTTGCCTAGCTGTTTCTATTTTGCTGCTTATTTCTATATTTAAACTTAATGCTGAGTTGAGTCAGTAATCTAAGTATTTAAATTTGTTTATTGTGAAAATGGCCCCTTTTCGGTTTTTGCTTACTTATTTTTATTTTAATAATGTTAATTGTTATTAAAATTGTTGAGTTTTGGATGTCGGACGGCGCGGACGCGAATTTTATAGCAGGTGGCGATATATAAATACCGTATACGGGCTATACCACACCAAATGAAATTCGTAAATTTCAACGCGACGTAAAACGTGCATATAAAACAAAGCGGATTTAGTGGCGAAAAGAAAAAAAAGAGGAAAACAAAGGGTTTGTGTGCAGCGTTCTGTGATTTTACGTGTACAATGCAGTGAATAAACCTAGAGCGGACGACAACGAACGGGCGGCGAAAGTGTGATAAGCGAGCGGTGCAAGTGCGGATAGCGATAAAGGCCGCGGTCAACGGAGTTCAGAGGAAAGATAAACAAATAAACAAATAAGCGTGCTATAAAACTTGAACAAATCTTAGGGGATCACATTTAAGAGCTAACTGGATGGAAAACACAAACAAAAGGGAACGGGAGTTAAATAGCAGCACAGAATTGGACCAAGAACTCTGTAGAGAAAGCAAGAGAAAAAACATTAACAAATCCCCTGTTAAAAATCACAGGATCAGCGAATACCAAAATGTCGGAAATAAGTGAGCTGAAAATAATGTTTGAAGAGATGATGAAGGAAATAAAGGAAAACACGAAAGCTAACAAGGAGCTTAGAGAGGAGTATAAGAAGAAGGAAGAGAAGTGGGAGCTGGAAAAGGCTACCTAATCAAAAGAATAGAAAAGCTGGAAAGAAACTAGAGATAACAGAAAAGAATAGAAGGAAATGCAATATTGTAATAAAAGGGTTGAATTCAAAGGACAGAATAAGAAACAAGTCGTGATGGAGTTCCTCGAAGAAAAATTACAAGTGGAGGCCAAAATAAAAATGTACATACCATAAAGCCAGCACTAACAGTAGTGGAGATGGATTCTTGGAACGAAAAACAGGAAGTAATGCAAAACAAGAAATATTTGAAAGGAACAAGAATATACATTGAAAACGATCAAACACAGGACGAGAGAAGAATACAAGCGGAAATCAGGAAAATAGCAAGAGCGAAAAGAGCAGAAGGAAAAGAGGTAAAACTGGATACCAGAAGATAATAATAGACGGAACTTGCTACAAGTGGAGCGAAGGAGAACAAGGAGCCATAGAAGAGACTCCTCCTCAAAAACTAAGTACCCAGAAAATAAAAACAGACACAAAAGATGACGAACAGAGCAAAGGACACGGACACGAGTAGAGAAACGAAACAAAAAGAGGAAAGCAGGAGTATATAAAATAGGAACATGGAACATCAGAAGTATAAACGGAAGGAGGAGGAACTCATAGAAGAAATGGAGAAACAAAAGCTGGATTTTATGGGAATAACAGAGACAAAGAAGAAAGGCCAAGGACATACAAGACTACACAAAGGATATTGGATGCTTTGGTCAGGAATAGAAAAATCTGAAAGGGCACAAGCGGGAGTAGGTTTAGTGGTACACCCTGGCAAAATGAAAACAATAATAAATGAAAGGTATGTAAATGAAAGAATAATGGCAGTAGAAGTCAAACTAGGGGAAAAAGAAGAAACATGGCAAATGATTGTGGCGTACGGACCTGATGAAGATGAAAAAGTGGAAATAAAAAACCAGTTCTTTGAGGAACTACAAAAAGTAATAGATACGAAAGGAAACAATATTATAATTATGGGGGACCTAAATGGAAGCGTAGGAAAGGATAATAGAGACATAGAGAATTTTAGGAAGAGAAGGAGAGCACAAAAGAAATAGAAACGGTACAAAAATTTTAGAGTTCTGCGTGGCAAATGATTTAGTAATAACTAACACAAAGTTCGTACATAAAGACATACACAAATACACACGGGTGCAACACAGCAGAAACGATAAATCAATTATAGACTATTTTCTAGTGAACGGGGAGAATTGGCGAAAAATCAAAGATGTTAAGGTGAAGAGAGGGCCGGAAATAAGCAGCGACCACTACCTACTCCAAATGGATATGAGGGTGAGCCAAAAACAAGCGACAGAGAAACATAGAAAAATAACTAAGGAAAAAATTAAAAGCCACATGTTACAAGAAGAACACATCAGGAAGAAACACCAAGACATCCTAAAAAAGGAGTACGAGACAAAAAATATCAGAACAAATATAGAAGATAAATGGAAAATGATAAAACAATGCATGATAAAAGCAACGCGCAAATGTTGCGGAGTGGCAAAGGTAACAAACACGGACTTTAAAAGAACGGCATGGTGGACAACTGACATAAAAACACTGGTAAAAAAGAAAAAAGAATGCTGGCGCTAATATCTACAAACAAAATTGGAAGAGGACTACAATCTATACAAAGAGAAAAGAACGCAGGTAAAAAACAAGGTGAAGGAAGCAAAACAGAAAGCGTGGGAAGAATTCGGAAACAAAATGAAAAAAGAATTTGACGACAACCAGAAACTATTTTACGGAACTTCAAAGCAACTGAGAAAAAAGAAAACTACACCCACAAAAAACATCAAGGATAAACAGGGAAATGTACTGACAAAGGAAAACGATATTATGGAAAGATGGAAACAATATTTCGAAGACTTTTTGGCAGCAGGGGAAGAACAGAGAGGATTGGAAAAAAGAAGAGGGAGGGAAAATACCGACTTCGAAAAAGACACGAACTTAACAGAGGAAGATACCGCAGAAGGCAAAATAACAAAACAAGAATTGGATATAGCAATAAGGAAACTCAAACTAGCAAAAGCCCCAGGCATAGACGAAATTACCCCAGAGATGGTAAAATACATGGGAGAAACAGGCAAGGAAAGGTTACTACAACTATACAACGACATCTTAGTAGCAGGAAAAGTACCGAAGGAATGGAAAATAGGAATCATAATACCCATATATAAGAAGGGAGACCGAAGAGAATGCTGTAATTACAGAGGAATTTCCTTACTAAGTATCCCAGGGAAGGTATTCGCAAGGATTCTAGAAACTAGACTCAGAGACAAACTAGATAAGACAATAGAAGACACCCAGAGTGGGTTTAGAGAAGGACGGGGGGTACAAGACCATATATTTACAATCAGACAGCTAAGTGAAAAGGTCATAGAGAAAGGGGAAGAAATACATCTCTGTTTTATAGATCTGGAAAAGGCCTTCGACAGAATAGAAAGAGAGACAATATGGCAGTGTCTACAAAAGCAAACATAAATTACAGAGAAGTAGCAGCAATCAAAGCACTATACGAAAATAGCGGAAACATAATAAGAACGAGACACGAGCAGTCGGAGGAATTTAAGGCCAATATAGGCCTAAGACAGGGATGTGTACTCAGCCCGCTGCTATTTAATTTAGTATTAGATGAGGCAATAAAAGAATGCAAGAAAAAAATAAGAAGATACCATGTAGGAAGCTGGAATATGGAAAAAATCTACATATCAGAATTACTTTTTGCTGATGATATGGTTATATTCGGAAAAAGTGAGAAAGACCTACAAGAAAATATTAATGTATACAACTTAGAACTAAAAAAGAAAAACATGAAGATAAACGGAGATAAAACCAAAACAATGGTAATAGCACCAGACAAGAGAAGACATCGTATATATATAGAGGGAAGAAAATTGGAACAAGTAGAGAAGTTCAAATACCTAGGTGTATGGATACAGGAAAATGGAAAACTCGATGACGAGATAAATGAAAGAGTAGGAATTACAGGACGACTATTTAACTCCATAAAGTCCTCTTTTCTAGGAAAAAAGGAAGTACCAAATGACGCAAAAGTAGAAGTATTCAAAAAAGTTGTAACACCAATACTCATCTATGGCAGTGAATCATGGACAACAGTGAATAAACATAGGAGCAGGGTAGAAAGTACGGAGATGAGATTCCTGCGTAAAATAGAGGGCAAAACAAAGAGAGACCACATCAGGAGCACAACATTTAGAGAAAATTTAAAAACTAAAGCGGTAGCGGTATCAGTGCAAGAAAGACAGTTAGGGTGGTTGGGACATATAATAAGAATGGACAAAAACAGAACAGTGAAAAAAGTGTTTGAAGCAAGACCAAAAGGGAAAAATAGGATAGGAAGACCGAGAAAAACATGGAAGGAGGAATTAAAAGAGGCAGCAGAATCAAGAAACATAAAGTGGGAAGAAATTCGCACAACAGCAAAGGATAGAAAAAAGTGGAGAGAACTGTGCAAGACAAGCCCGAATCCATAAAGCACAACTCAGTTCAATAGCCTTACACCGAAAGGTAGAAAGGTTTTGGATTAAGTAAGTAAGTAAGTAAGTAAGTTAATTGTTCAGTTTATTTGTGTACTTGTTGTATATTAATTGTAGCGCTCTAACGTTGTCTACAAGTAATACGCTGTTATCAGCGTACTTTATATTATTTAATGTTTGGGTATTTTTATTCCTAATTCGCAATATAAGGCATACTAGAAGTCTATGTTTGAGTAAAGATTAAAAAATACTAGGGGCAATATTTTTTCTTGTTTCCGTGTTTTCTACGTTTACTCTAGTTTGTTGCTTTTTAATTAGTTTTATGTTTCTTTTGTCTAGGCTAACGTTTTCTAAAGATTCAGTGAGCTTGATGTATTTTACTTTATTAAGTGTTTTCTCTTAATTGAGAAAGCATAGATACACATCTATTTGCACGTAATCACTTGTATGATGAACAGAGCTGTGTTCCCATTATATTCCTGAAGCCGAATTGGTTGCCACTTACAACTCCATCAGTTCTTCTGCAGCTCTTTCTATTTTTATTTGTTTTATAGAAAATTTAACTTCACGTTTTGATATGATTGGTCCCTACTTGTATCTTATTTTCAATTTTATACCGGCTTCTGGTTTTTCGTCATCAAACAATTTCCAAATTTTTATCCTATCAGTTTTATGCACTATAATTTTAATGCTATCACCTTGTATTATCATTTTTGTTTATTTCTTGCTAATGCCTACTTATTTTCTTACACAGTCCAAATATTATACTGTTTTCCAGGTTTTCAATTTATTTACACCTGTCTCACATCCACCCCCCTTTTCTTTCTTTAGTTTTGTTTTATGTTTATGTTCATTTGCTTATGTTTCAATTTAACGCTGTTTTTAAAGTTTTTTAGTTTATCCTCTAAGTCTACTACATCTGTCATCACCTATTCTCGTTTTTTATGTACTTTGTTTTTTGAATTTCAAACTTCCATTTTCGACTGTTATTATTTATGTATTCAGTTTTTGTCGTATTATTTCAATAGCTTCTTTCAGCACTTCCTGTTATAATATTTGTTGTTTTATTTCTACATTTCGAAATTTTTATTTGTTTTCTCCTTATTCATTATTTATTCTCATTTTCATGATTATTGGATTATGATCTGATCCAACGTATAAGCATATATGGTAATCTAATGTCCGACATATTTTCTTTATTGTTTTTAGGAGACGTCTCGACATATAGTCTGCATTTGGCAGTTTAAACCATAAATTAGTTATGACTAAATATTCTTTGTGAATTCATTGGTCTACTTTAAATCTTCGATTATATTTTCTATAAAACATATCAAGTCTTAAATTTGTGCGCAAAATTCTTCAACTTCAGCAGTGAATTATTTAATTTTCGGGGCGTTTACTTGAATTAGATAAATGTTGACAAGATAATCTTTCAGTTGTATGAGTTTGACTATCAGAGTATGGTCACAAAATGATTAAGTGTGTTGGCCACTATAGTTGGCACTCCATTTTTATGATCTGTGTCTTGATATTCTGATTAATAGATGGTTTGCTCGCTGCTCCGTCCATCTTATTTCACTGACTTCTACGATCAGTAAATTTATTCTATTTATCTCTTGGATGACATTTGCTAATCTTCCAAGTAAACGTAGGCTGCAAATATTCCATGTGCCTATTGCAACAATTTATTATTCAGTGATTCTTACCACCCCTTGGTTACTTAAAACTTGACGAGCGCTATTTAGTTTTGCACGACCAGGTAAAACTTTAGGGTTGTAAGAAGTTCAAATTTTAAGATCTCCTACTTTTTTTTCAAAAAAATAGTTACCCGAGAAAGTTAAAGCTTCTGTTACTTCTAAACGTATGATTTTATAGTTGCTGGGAACACTCTTTTAGGAATGTGTTTTGCCGTTGATGCAACGGCCACTCGCTTGGCAAATAAGCGCCGACGGAGTGTTCTTCATCGTCGGAAATTCACGACGGCATCCCGTGTCAACATGCCCTATGTACAGCTTTGTGTACGTCGGTCAGCATTTGTGAGGCCCACCTTGAAGAGACTTTTCGCATTTTTAGGTCATCATGCAAAATTAACTCTACAGATCCTACGAAACTGACAAGTTTAGAGGCGATATTGCACACACCTAATTGACGTCCTTCCTTAACAACTTGCTTCACTCGCGCAATTATGGTTTTGGTTCCGGTGGTTCATGACCAAGGCTGCTTCGGTTCGTTGTCACACAACTTTCGAATTTCGTTAAACTTTTGCACCCACGAACGCTATTTTAACATCCATAACGTTTTCACTGCATGACTTATTCATCTGAATTTTGATAGGCGTTTCTCCACGCTAGAGCAGAAAACGTGTGATTACACGTTGTTCTTAAACATTAAACGTTGCCATTTGAAGTATACAAAACAACATTCAACTAAACATGTGCATATTGTATGGTGCTGTTAACTAAATTGCAAGTTTAGAAATATTTTCCGCCTCTTAAAATTAACCCGGTCATTCTACTTACTCTCACTGCTGAGAAGAAACTTTGGAGAACTTGGAAATTGAACGCACCTTTTATTTGTTTTATTAGTCTCTTATTGATGTTTCTGAAAACGTACTCATTTATTTTACGTATTACCTTTATTGTCTCAGCATATTAAGAGTCGAAAACAGTATTATTTTATAAAAATACGGAGAGAGAAAGAGAGAGAGAGAGAGAGAACAACATCATTTGTACCCTAAAGCAAAGAATTCAAGGAAAGATAAAATTAACTTTGCTTAAGCTGTTTTTTCACCAAAACTTTACACCAAATACACCAACTGGGGTTATTTCAGAATTATTTTGGATTAAAAATTCAACCTTGCCATTCGAATTAAGGACGCCTAAACCTTGACAAATCAACGCAATACTAAACTGCAATGCTAAATAATGCTCTACAGCAAGTCGCCCAGTAAAACTAATCCTCGAGGAGCTATTGATTTACCTCGTCACGTTCGCGATCTTATTGGCAAAGAACCAAAAACAAACAATGCAAAAACCTTATACAATAAACTTATGCATCAGCTGTATACATTTATCGCCTAATGATCATACGATATAGAAAGCAATCAAAAAGTCTAAAAGAGTACTTACAAAAATTGATAATAGGTGGTCCAGGTCAGAGAGGTATAAAGCAGATACGCTTGCCAAGCATCTTAGTATTGTATTATCAACACAGCAATGGCAAGCTACTAGTGGCGACAGCGAAGTGAATCTTGACACGCCAGTTCAGCTATTCTCGCTAACCAAAGTTCGTCCACAAATCCACATATCTAGTCTAGAGACCAAACTTGTAGGTGTAATTGTTTGCGTATATATAAAACAAGCTTTTGATAAAGAGTGGAACGTGAGCCTGCTATACACTTCTCAGAGCAATTCAACTTAATACTAAAATTATATCTACTTGAGATAACTTTTTAAGTCAAACTAAATAATACAGTGTCCGACTATCATAAAACATATACGAAGTATCGCAAGGCAGTGTATTGGGACTTTTGTTCTACCTTTTCTAGACTTCTGACACTCGACCAACAAATAGTACTGCAGTTGCTAAGTTATCTGATGATATAACTGTCCTCTCGGTTAACTAAAATCCAGAAATAGCAGCATCATACTTAAAAACTCATCTAGATACCGCAAGATTGGTTTGTTAAATGGCAAATTGTCGTCCACAACCATAAGCTTGCTCAAATCCTATTTACTACCAGACGTACTATGTATCTGCAAAACAGAATTAATATTGTCCTAATACGCCAGAAAACTAAATTAAAGTACACATATTAAAACCGAACGTGGGCAGATAAACGTCAAGATTAAGCACATGAATTAGGTAGTCGAAAGGCGATTTCAACTTTTACTCCGACAAAGTACTTATATACAAAACCATTTTAAAGCCAATCTGGACAAGTGGGTTCCAGTTCTGGGTTTGTGAAAGGCCTCCCACACCAAATTTATACAGAGATATCAATCAGAAACCCTTCTAGCAATAATAAATACTCCTGGCAAGTTACAAATGAATTTTTTTATACGGATTTAGAAATCTCCTATGTAGCCTCCGAGATTCAAAGACTTGACCGTGGGAACGCAAACAAATTGGCGGGATACCCAAGTTAATTTATAAAGCAACTGTCCAATCAACCGACCGTCACTAGAACACTAAAAAGACAATGACTATAAAATCTGCCTTCATAACTATTCAGGACTAGTGAAGATTACTGTAATGACAGTATTGGCCAGATCCCCACATGTTATGTAAAATTATATCAGATTTTTACTTATTACTTACATCTAGATTGTATAGGGAAATAGACAAACTTCAATAGAAACAAATGTAAAGATTTTCGAACCACAATTATGATTTACATTTTTGTTTTGAGATTGGATCAAAAATAGCAAAAACTAGGAAGAAACGCTAAAAAAGCACGTCCTTATCAACCTATCAGTATCTTACACCATACACCAGATTGAACGTAACTACAACATTTCTTGATGATACCACAATACTTGTGTTTAGCAAGTATCTAACAGTCTCGCTACATTTAAATTACATCCAGCTGAGGTTTAAAAGTGACGAATAAAAACTCGATACATATAAGATTCACATTAAATAAATGTATATATTCAACTGTGACTTGGAAATAACAAGTTTCTTCAACAAGTTGTAGTATAACACTTTGGCTTATATTTCGATCGAATATTTTGTTTTATTATAAGGTGATATGATGTTAATTAGTCTTAGTGGTAAGGATTAATTCTTCTTATTTATGTAATTTATATGCACAGATTTGCTGTCTATTAAATTTTGTTCGCCATTTTTTTGTCAGTGAACCATTTCATTCAGGTTTGTTATAATACTATTGTTGTTTCTATAGTACCTTTTCCTCTCGGTAATAATAAAGTTTTATGTGAGAAAGTAACTATCGTTATTTGGTTGGTTATAAAAACATCACTGTAAAACATTGGTCTCAGTACACTGCCCTGTGGTATTCATACCTTAATTTCGTAGAAGTTTGAGTATTTGTCTTCTTGTTTAATTATGAATAGTCTATCTGCAATATAAGAGTTGAATAATTCAAAAAATTATTTGAGCAGTACTTTTAGTTTATGGTCTAATCCTTGATTTCGAACTTCACCAAAAGTCTGTGCAACATTTGAAAAAATTGCTGAACAAACTTTCTTCTCTTAGAGACTTTTTAAGTAATTCTTGTTAGCTTGTAGATTTCGTCTGCAGTAGAATGTTGATTTATGAAACTAAAGTAGTGTGTTGGAATTACCTCTTTCCTCCTATTGTTGGTTTTAGTTTACTAAGAAATAAATTAATGCAAAGGCTTTCGGCCGGTGCTATAACGCAACGGATGGTTGGTTTCCGGGTTATTAGACTGTGATCGGGTTCAGAAACTCTTGCCTTTTCATCCACAACTGCGGCGAACATCTTCAGGAAAAGATTTTTTAAAATTTAAGTGACTGTCACGGGATGGTAGATAGCGTAATCGGGCTAGCTGACATCATTCTGATCATTGCAGGTAATATTTCGGAATTTTCTGACGCCACTCGCTCTTTTTCTGTAGCGTGATTTGCTTTTTGCCCCTTAAGAGCGATAAACTAAGATTTTAAAATCATTTTTATATTTATAAATCTCCTCCGCATCTCTATATATTCTCTACAATTGGATAAAACTTGTGTTTGCCCGAGTTCTATCTCGTGGTCAGGATTTTCCAAAGCACATTCAGCATCTGCTGATTTTGTGGGTTGATTAAGGGATAGATGACATTCTAGTGGTAATCGTTTTGCCCGTAGTTCCAATGTGGACTTGCTTACATGAGCAAGGTATGCAGTATACCCCTGGTGTATCCTGTGGGTTTCTTGTATCTTTGGCTGGTCTAAGCAGAACCCTTATCTTGGTGGTAGTAGTACAGATAGTTTCCACCTTAAGAATTTTTTCTATCTGGTCCGTTACCTTGTTGATATAAGGTAAAAGCTTTGCTTCCGTAGCCAATATCAGTTGTGTATTTCGTACGCATTTGTTAGGTTTACTTGCTCTATCTAGCTCTGTCCTCGAGTAACCACTTCCTTCTAAGGCTTGCTCCAAATGTTTTAATTCCTTGTCCAAAAACTGTGGCTGACATATACGTCTTGCTGAGCTTACTAATGTTTTTACAACTATTCCTTTTTACTGGATGGTGCTTCAACTGCTTATAAAGGTATCTGTCCGTCTGTGTGGATTTTCTGTACACAGTGTATTGTAAATGTCCATTTTCCGATCTCAACACTAGTACGTCTAAGAAAGCAATCGTATCGTTCGATTCCAGTTCCATGATAAACTGTACTTATGCTTGGGTGTATAAAAATCAAGTGTTTAAGAAATTGTGATAGGGTTACCTTTCCGTGTTTTTATATCACAAACGCGTCATCGACATATCTTAATCGTATTGTGGATTTTAATGCTGCTGCATTGATGGCAATCTCTTCATATTTCCCCGTGTAGTAATTAGCAATTACAGGGATAAGTGGACTACCCATTGCTACTACAGCTTTTGTTCGTAATATACGCCTGCCAAACAAAGTAACTGAACGAAGGCACTGCTGAAGAAGTTGTAAAATATCGCTAAAAATTTTTTTATGTGATTCAGGGCGTTTTGAATCGGCATTTTGGTAAGCAGAAATGTTACATCAAAACTAACCATTAATTCTCCCTCCTGTAGCTGTAACTACTGGTAAGTCCAATGTACGGTTGTAACAGACAGGGTAAGAATTTGGCCAGCTTGTAGGTACGGTCAACGATGACACTGACAATGAGATCGCAGCGTATATGATTCCTTGTGTATTTCGGGAAGCCCGTATGTTCTTGATTAGAGGCAGTGCTTTTGATGCTATTAGCCTCTTTTTGATAGTGTTATCCAGATCATTATCAGTTTGCTCGTATTCATGTAGTATCCGCGATGCGATATCGAGCTGTTCGGTCGTCTTCCTGTTATAGTGTAACTGTAGCATTATCTTTATCTGCTGGTAGACGATGATGTGTCGTCACTCTTGACTTTACGTAGAATATTTAATTTCGCCCTGGATAAGTTCGTTACAGCCGGCTTAGCAAGGCACAGAATTCGTGAAGTCTTGATTCGTACTTCCTTTGATTCGTCCGTTGAAAGGTTCCGTATGGCTGCTTTTACGTTAGCTATGATGTTCTCAACCGGAATAGATTTAGGTGCTACAGCAAACTTTTTACCTTTGCAGAAAGCACTGATAGCTTCCTGACTAAAATCGTGTATGGAAAGGTTTATTACAGTTTGCTTATAACCCAGCTGTGTGGAGCGTTTTTCTTCCTTAAACGCTAAAACGTGGAAAAATTGGAAAGTGATGCGGTCTGACAGTATCCGAGTCATCTTCATGGATTCTGCTGGCCAGCTGACATAAACTTGCATCAGTTTTAATAAACACAGAGAGAGGGTTTTCTTTGTACCGTGCTCTTGTTCTTTGCAGCTTCCGTTTTTTGATAAATGTGTTGTACTTGAGAAGTGCACAGATTTTGACCTGTAAATACTTCAGTACTAACTTTCAATCTACCTAAATCTTGGAAACAGACCGCTATATGGTGAAAGAGCGGGTGGCGTTAGAAAATTCCAAACGTTACCTGCAACGAGCCGCTTAACGTCAGGAGCTATTTCGATTACGGTATCTACAACCTCGGTAACGCCAACACCATCCTTACCACACTCGCACGAGTATAAAAGCAAAAACGTACAGGACAGTCAGGCAGATCTTCAAAAAATCTTCTGTAGATGATCGTCGCAGTTGTGACGAAACGTCAAGAGTGTCCGAACTCCAACCACGGCCTAATAACCAGAAACCAACTAAATTCACTATTTTCAAATAGTTTTAAGATTATCTGTAGGACCAAAATGGGTCGATATAATGGTGTTCCGTTTGGTGGCTTTCCAGACTTCTATATCATTATTATTTCAACTACCTTCCAAACTCTTGGTACGTATTTCGGTTGAAATATTCTATTTATTAAGTTTGTTAGTTTTAATATTCAATAATTTTGGATAGTTCTTAGTCTATGATTTTTGTATTTTTTCTTGTGGGATAATCAATTTTATTTTGTCTTCTCGTATTCTACCTTCCGGTACCAGTGCTTGTCTATTTTGTTCTTGTTCATTCACTTGGAATATCATTTCAAAGTGTTTTCTCTTGACCAACCGTTTTCATTTCTTATTGGCTCCTTGGTTTACTTAGTATAATTATTGCTTGTTATTTTCGTCTTAAATTTTGCCCTACCATTCCATCCAGTCTAATGAAAGTCTGTTGTAAACTTTTTAGTTTTACAATTTAAGTGTTCTTTATTTTCCTGTTGTAGCTTCAGTTGAATTCTGCTATTCAACTTTTCCTTAAAAAATCTAATCCATGTATTTGTTTATCAGTGTTAGATTATTTATAGATCACTTGTTTGTTTAATATTAATATTATCGCAAAATGATCAGAGCTTTGACTAAAAGTTTCTTCAGTGTCAATGTAGTTGGTTGATACTTTCCTGGAAATGAAGAAGTCAATCAAGGCGTTTTCTTTTTATCTGTGGGTCTGTGGGTAGATGCAATTTAACTCATTTGTAGCTTGCCGTTACTCAGTTCCTTTAGTTTAATCTTGAATCCCATGTTAAATTTTTGCATTGAAGTCCTTTACAGTTATAAATGTTTTCTCTAAGCTTTGCAACAGACTTAAGTAATCATCTTTTTTTATACGCATCTTGGTGGGCAATGTAATGTTCTGTCCTCCTATTTTGACTATTATAGCTGTAGTTTGTATCTTTTCCTTTTCGCATTTGCTTTGTTTGTAGTGGCTTATGTTTTTGTTTCACTACCGCCATACTTCCTCTTCTAGCGAAATTTGTAGATTAATAGTATCGTAGATGTTATAGTCTTTAAATTATAATGATTGTTTTGTGAGATGTTTCCTTATATAAGACATAAGATGTAAAACATAAATTGATCTTTCATATACCTACAAATACATGCAGCTCGTTTTGTTTTTGTTAGATGCTGATGGTATTTTAGGCTGCTATTTTGATGTCTTTTAAATCAAATATGTTTTCTTAGAAGTTGAAGATTTGTCGTTGTTTTATTAACTACCAAAAGTATGCTAACGCTTAAGAGGTAGTTAATGAGACTACAACCCGTCTGTCATCACGATAATTAAAAAATAAAGCTCTGATTGACACTAAATTTGGTACACAAGTACGTCAGACCAAAACAAAGCAAGAGTTTGATTTTAAGCTACAAATATTTTTTGCGTTCTTGGGGTAGTGATAAATTTGGGTTTACACCCTTCACATATTAATTTTAGTAATTTATCCGAGATTTTTTTAGCATTCTTTCTTGCTGATTGAACTTTCATTCTTGTTGCTCCAGTTTAAATATCAGTCTTTGTAATGGATTGTTTGCCAACAATAAACAAACAATAAATAAATAAAAATTATAGTAAATATACATAAATTGATAAATATCAAAGACTCCTCCCAAATATCTATTTTCTAAAAATAATGTCGCATATTGCAGATCACTGTATTATACATTTCATTATACATTTAGCTCGAAATTGGGTTCGTGTGATTGATTTTCCCCGGAGGCGCGATCAGAAGACAAAAACATGAACGCAGCAATGCAGGACAGGTAAAAACCGAACAAAAAGGCTTAACGCAGAGTATAATTCAGACAAGAAGCCCAATTCGCTAAAAGCAAAACCGTGTTTCGGTAATTGTCTCCGAAACGCGGGGACGGCGATGTTGCGACAGTTATGTAAATGTGGGATAAAGCGGCCAAATGCAATAAATAAAACTGTAGCGGCGAGCGCGGAGGTGGACGTTCCATTCCATTCTGAAATTAACTGGCTGTGCTACAGCTGATTGATGCTAACCTATTAAACTTTCTGGAATTTTAATTGTAGGAGTACAAAAACCCTGCAGTTTTTACTTTGGAAAGCAATTTTGTAAAATTTTAACTTTCTTTCATATTGTTCTGGCGTTTCCTTTAATAAACATCTGTTCCTTTGTTAGAAGTCAATATTTTGCACTAGTGTGGGTTTGCTCATGATTAAAGATAATATTTTTGTAAAGAAATCTCCCCTAGAGGTTTTCTTTTCAGGAAAAAACTCAACATAATTTTAGTATAGTATCTGCTGTAGAAAAAAATAAAGATGAAGCTATATCACGTCAAATACTCCTACAAATGGCTTCTTCCATTTTATTGCAAAGACTAATAAAAGAAGTTTATTTTAGTGTCAAATCTATTTTTAGATGCAAAGTAACGTTGGACGTATTAATGTTTAAATTAGCGAAGCACAAATTGTCTAGTGTTCTGTTAATCTAGTGAGTATTCAACTAATTCTTGTATTATAATATAATGACGCACTTCATTTCCGTTTGGACGTTATTACACGAAGATAAAATGCTATTCTTGCAATTATGTATTTTCCAAGTCTCTGTAAAATGGACCAGAAGCTAGAAAAGCACCCACTGATTCAACTTTATATAGTTTTCTGATAGTTTTTCCAAAATCTTCTAAAAGTTATTATTAAAACGACTCCCATCAATTCTAAATAAAAAAATATTAATTTCCAAGCACTAATTTGGATTTCAACAGCTACACGCACCAGCCGAATTCATCGATTGGTGGATGAAACCCATAGCTAGTGTTCCGTTGCGATTTTCGGTATATCTCATGCTCCTGATAAGCTTTGAGATATAGGTCTATTCTAAAAATTAAAAAGGTATCTGCGTATCTGATATGTGAAACGCAAAAACCCTATCTATCGGTTAGGAATTTCTTTGTGACATATCAAAGCAAAACTACAAATCTACACCCCCGTCTTATCTGGAGTATCTTAAAGCAGCGTGCTAGGACCCGTCCTGTATCTACCTACCGACTTACCAACTACAAGACTAACCCCTAGTGCCATTTTCGCTGATGACCGGCAGTCCTCAATTTACATATCAATCCTACAACATATTGTAACCTGAACTCTCTCAATAATATCTGATAACAGATGTAAGTTTGGAGGATTAGATGAATGAAAATAAATCCCAACATGTCACCTTCATTATGAACCATGGACAAGTAAAACATGCGAGCTCCGCAGAACATTTGGGGCTCCACTGTGAAGATGGTTTTTTCTATATTTTATTTCTTAACAATCAGAAATTAACATTCTATGGGCTAATGTGATCACATAGGACCTTAAAATTAAATAGTCCATGGCGGGATGGGAACTCTTCCATCTTCTCATTTGAGATCAATTGGCCAACATCTTTTTAATCTTCTGGCATCGTGTTGTAGTAGGAGTGGTTGTATGAGTAGATTGACGTGAGATCCTAGTCGGATATGATGATTTGCGCTACGCTCTTGTATGACAGTTTGGGCTAACGGAATATTGAGGTCATCGTGTAACGTTTTGTTGGTTACGTACCATGATGCGTCAGTCATCGCCCTAAGGATCTTCGATTGTAAGCGTTGGATAATATCTGTGTTTGACTTACTGGCGCATCCCCATAACTTAATGCCGTAAGTCCAGATAGGTCTGATTATTACCTTATAAATCAAGATTTTATTTTCTAGCGACAAACGGGATTTCCCTACAATCAGCCAATTTAGGTCCTTAAATCGTAAATCAATTTGTTTCTTCTTCTTTAGGATGTGCTCCTTCCAAGTAAGTTTTTGATCGCGGTGTATACCTAAATAACGTAATGACGCAGGTATAGGCATGTTATTGATGCTAACTGGTGGACAATGGCCCTTTTTTTAAAAAGATTTAAAATTAGATTAAAGCTTAATTTTAATAACAATATAAGTTTAATTTTTCTTTCAACTTTTCCTTCATATCTTTTTCTTTAGCCCAGAATTGAGCATAGGTGTCTTCCTTAGTTGTCTCCATTTGGTTCGATTCGGAGTGGTTCTTGTCCAGGTTAATCGCGCTACCTTCTTAATATCATCATACCAACGTGTTTTTCTCTCGATCGACTTCCAGTTCACGGTCTATATTTTATTACTTTGCTGGACCATGGGGCCCTGTCTACTATGTCTAGTACTTTGGGTGTTATCTTCTTTGTCATAGTTCCCTGAGATATTTTAAATTTATTTACTATTTGCTTGGTTAATGTCCAAGTTTGTGAGCCATATGTAATTACTGGCAAAATACATTGGTTATATAATCTTGTTCTCAGATGTAAGGGTTATTATATATATATATATATATATATATATATATATAGCCGTCTTTTTCTTTTTTATTATTTCTTTGTTTCTTGGGAAAGCTTCTCCGTTTGTTTATTAGTTCTTTGCGATTTTGGTTGCTTTTTCTTTGATTTTATCACTCAATTGTTTAGAAAATTCATTGACGTTGAAGAACTTCTGCACCTTGCAATATTCGTTTTTCTTTTATTTATAAGCTGGTTTTTTTATTTGTATCTTAGCTTTCACCAAGCGGTGGTCGCTTTTACGATCTTTTTGGTGGATGAAAGGATGTAGTCTATTTTATTTCTGATTTTCTCGTCGGGGCTCATCCAAGTCTATTTTCTTTAAGGTTGTTTTGCAAAGTAGGTAATCATTGCATACATTGTTTAGCTTTCCAAAAAATTACATAGTTTATGCTCTCTTTGATTTCGCTTTTCTGATCCATGATCCCCAATGCATGGCTCGTCTTCTAATAACTCTCTTCCTATGATTACGTTAAAGTCACCAGTTACTAGAGCATGGTTACATTTCTCTCTTAATAGAGCTTTTTAAAGTTTTCGTACATGATGTCCACTTCTTCATCGTTATGTGTCAATGCCGGCGCATATACTTGGATAATTTTTACATCACATTTTTCTGATAGTTGTAGTACCAAATATCCTACTCTATCTTATATTCCGTTGTAACTTTGGACGTACGTTTTTTAGTTTCGGGTGTATTAACAAATTTATTTCTTCTTGGTTTTCACTATCATGTTACTTACAGTAAAAAATATTTTTTGATTTTAACGTCTGCACGTTTTCTCTGTCTTCTTACTTTACTTAGTTTCAGAACGCCAAACTTTATTTTACTTAATTCATTTTCTAAGTTGTACAATTGTATGTCGCTATGATGATATAGTGTTTCTTCTTGGTGTTTTACGTTTAATATGTAAATTTTTGTCTGCCTCCAGATCCTAGAAGCAGACTTTTCTTTTGAAGATGTAGAATTTAGGACTTCTGTTTCTATCCACCTAGGGTATCTTTCCGTTTATTTGCCATTTTTCAGGGGTTTTTAGGATTACTACGCCACACTATCCTACCGTGAGTTGGCGAATGTATTTGCAGCCGCTCCTAACATAAAGAACAGACTCTGTTACTATTTACTCAGTAGATCTTTTATTACAATCAGTGCTCCGCCTCGCGGCGCTATACCGACATTGGCCCTATTTTGTTGGAAACCTCCATGGGTTTGGTCAATCCTGATTACAAGCTACTCTAGCCGTGGGTGACCGCCCCGCCTCGGCATTCGCTTTTATGTAGGACTCGGGAAAACCACAGAAAATCTGAGTCAGAACGGGTTATCTGGGGCGACAGATTTCCCCCAGATTCACAATATGAAATCGCTCTATTTAACTTACTGCTAGTTAAGTCTATCCTAGTGATGCCAGTTAATACACTTTGGCACCCCTCTCACTATGACACGCTGTGTTATTATCTTACAACTATGTCACCTAAATATCAGATAGTTCGCACCGCACTTATTCGAGCTCGCGATATAAACGCCTTCTCCTAAGTCTTTGAGATACGCAAACTTTCCACCGCTGCTGCAAACTCGGAGAACGCCCTCCACCAGGTTCTCTGCCCCGCTAAGTTTGTAAGGTCTTGTGCGGCCACACAAGTCCGTCTTTGATGAGCTACTTCTCCGCTCTCAATCGGTGTTGCTCTTCCAACGGACAGTCCAGAAGCATCTGTTGGGCGTCCTTTCCTTCTCCGCATTCGCTCAATATAGTTTTGCCTATCCTTACGAGATAGGATCGGAAGTTTTCGTGACTCGTAATAAATTGCGCGGTGTTTATGTTTATAAATTCATCAGCGAACTCGATTGCTGCCGGCGTAGGAATGAACGGTCTAGCCAAAGCCCCTATGGTAGCCTCGCCTTCACCAGTGAACTCGGAATTGTACCGAACTCGGGAGGATCCTTCAGCTTAGCCACTTTCTTTTCCAATTGGTCCGCCCGTTGATTTCCTGATGTGCCCATATGTGCTTTGGTCCAGTGGAACGACAGTCTCATGGAACCTCTCATGGAAACTCCTTGGCGAGTGTCCAAACTTCCATCTGCAAGCGAATTGGCGCTTTCATTTTCGCTACCGCCTGTAAACTGCTCTATTGTCTGAAACAACTAAACATGCGCTGAAAATGTCTAAATTGCTATAAAAATAAACCAAAAGTATTCGTATTGTCACTAATTTGCACTGAAAATTCGAACACTTGGTCGCAACCCTGAACCGCCGATGGTGTATTTCGTCCCCACTGCAGAAGACGGCATAGCCAGCTCCGGTTTCCCCGCTGTCTGTTTTTGAACCGTTGGTGTATCTTCTGGTTGTAAAAGCCTTCTCTTCTTTGATCGAAAAAGCGATTCCAACTCTGTCTGTGGGGTGCTTCAGGTCAGCCTCCGGCAAACGCACTCTGCTTCGGCACGGCTTAATTAAGGTTCCACCTGAAGTTGTCCCGTTTCGCGGTACTGTTGCAATCGCCTCTTGTCCGCCAGTCCCTGTAACACAAGATCGATCGGCGGCAGTCTGCTCAAAGGCAGCCTCGGTGGCTACTGTCCTATAAACGCACGCTGCTTTAACCGCCAAGATACGCTGCGCCGAGCTGCTCTACCTTACAGCCTTCCGCCCAGACTTCTGCCCCATATAACATTTCTGGGTGAACCGCGCCCTCATACACGTGCCTTGGAGCTCTTCGGCCACATCCCCAAGTTAGTCTGGCTGTCGTTCCTATTCTATGAGCGATTTTCTTACCCCTATATGCTGCTAACCTAATATACTGCTTCCAATTAAGTTTATTGTCGATTACGACGCCAACAGATTCTATTCCGGGGTTCTATAAGAACGTCGCAGTCGCCTTGCTTGGTTTCTTGCTGCTATTTCTTCTGAGGATTTTCGTAAACTTTGCTGTTGCTTTGCTTCGTTCTGTGCATCTATTTCTTCCGGTGTTCTTTGAGAACGTCGTTGTCGTCTTACTTGGTTTTCTACTTCAACTTCCTTCAGAGTTGTGAACCGTTACCTCTTCTAGGTGTTTTTCTTTGCAGTATATTTTGTTCTTATGATCTTCTCTTTGTTTTCTATTTATCATCATAATCTTGTTTTTCTCTTTGTTAACACTTATACTATTATCTATTATTTATGTAGTCCATATATCAGTTTTTCAGCTATTCGTATTCCTGTTTAATAATATTTTCTTCGAATTTCCCGATGCAGGGAAACATTACCTACTCTGGAGTTTCCATTATCTTCCTTTATATTGTCTACCACCTTTTCTATTTTTTTATAAAAACTACCCGCTAGTTTTTTTTTGGTCTCTCTATTGGCGCATATAATTGTAATGTCTATTATACTTCCAACATTTTCAATTTCTAAATGCTTAATTCTTAGCAAAATTAGATTGAAATTGGTAATTTCCATATCTTAGAAAACCAGCAATTGCGCATTAGAAAATTTAAACGACAAACTTTTTTTTGTCGATAATACGTAGAGAACTTAATTCTGTGGCGAATATGTTCTAGGAGATAAAGCTAAGCAAATGATGGCTAAACAATGCTCTGAAAGAAACCTAACGATATCTACTAACAAAACTTAATAATTCTATCGTTTAACAACTCCGTCAGCGATTAGTATGCTATCACTTCTTGCTCCAAGCCAGGATAAAGGAGGAGGGGAAGGAGTAACAAACTTGCTAAAATAATAAGAATAGGGTTCAGCTGGCCCGGCTGATAGTACCCTGTAAGGGCTCCTACCCAGGGTTACAGGGGAAGAATGCCAACGATTCTGAAGACGAAAAATCACAGTCACAACGATGGAACAGGCGAAGGAGCAGACTCAAATGGCAGCGTCTTTACCAATATTGGGCGGCCGCACAAATCGTCTGACTCCAGAGGAGCGGCTGATTGAAAACTCGCCAATCGGTAAGCTTGGCGTTTTCATGCCAAAACGCCCCCCACGTAACTCAACATGAAGAAGAATTTTGAAACTTAAATAGGTAGGTTTAATCGCTCATAATCCCACACCGGCGCTCCGGTCTGTCTCAAGGATTCTGCGGAAGGCAAAAATTCAAAACAAGAGACAAAAATTGACCGTGTGTGAAGATAAATATTGGAATTCTGGATGTAAAATCACTCGGTACATAGGACAGATTAGCTCAATTAGAAGAAGAATTGATACATATTAAGTGAGACATTGTTGGACAGCGAAGTCAAGAGAAGAAAAGAAGAAATGCTGGTTTTGAAAACAGGACACACATTATATTATAAGGAAGAAGAAGAAAATGGTATGAATGGTGTTGGAATTTTGATAAACAGAAAATGGATTAACAATATTTGCTTAGCGGTAGAATATCATCAAGAGTTATATACATAAATATTAAGATATCTAATCGGTATTATATCGTATATTGAACAGTTCTATTAAAACATAGAGAAAACAATGGATAAAAACAAAACCTATTCTACACTTCTAATCGGAATGTTAACATTGGGAAATAACAAAGAAGAAAGATATCCATGGGTATGCATGGAGTAGGAACACGTAATGACAGAAGGCAAGCTTAGTGAACTTCCTTGAAGCGCATCAATTAAAAGCAATGAATACATTATTTTTGAAAAAATAACACTGGAAATGGACGTGAAAAGCCCTAATGGGATCACAAAAACAATATCGATTTCATCATCTCAGATCGTAAAAACATTATACAAGATGTATCCGTCCTCAACCTAATAAACACCAACGACCATAGAATGGTAAGAGCACAATTAGAAATAAATACAAGATTAGAGGAAAGAAAATTAATTGAAAAATAAACTAGAAACATAGAGCACACAGAGATGTGGAGCAAGGAGGAAACCTACAGAAATGTACTACAAAAGACATATTTAAACACGCCGATTAGAGAGACTATAAATGTTGAAAATAATTACAATATCAGTAATATAAAAAATCTGCAAACGGCGTACTTAAAAAGACAAACAAAAACAAAAGACAAAATAAACTTAAAGAAGAAACAAGAAAACTAGAAAAGTCATAAGGGATTTTGCGACACATGGTGTTACACTCATTTTTAGGTCAGAAAAGTTATCGCAATCGGCAGAAGTGTTATATATTTTGAAAAATGACAGTTTATACTTCATTAAAACAAATATGTATTTGATTTGGTCACGTCCTTCAGTTCTTACATTAAGATGAAAATAGAAGACTAAACTGTGCATTTTCGCCATATTTTGCTTTTTTATTTTCAATCAGGAAAGAACGAAAGACAGGCTTGTAAAAAATTGCGTCCAATTAACCCAGACAATGCCCTACAAGAGCGACAGTGTCAGAGATGGTTCGCTAAATTTTGTGCTGGTGATTTTGACGTTAATGATGGTCCTCGCAGCGGAAGACCCGTTAAAATTTATGACAATCAAATAAAGCAAACCCACGTAACCCACTTGTAACATCGCCATTTCAGGAGGCTGGAATTCATTACCAAACTCGATATATGGGTTCCGCACAAACTTAAAGAAGTCCGATTTTCACCAAAAAAATAATTATGTCTTAAATATGGAAAGACTACAAGGGTGTGGTATTTTTTGAGTTTCTACCTCGGAATCAAACGATCGATTCCGTTGTGAACTGCTGTCAACTGGATGATTTGAATACATCTTTCAAGGAGAAACGACCAGAACTTGTCAATCGCAAAGGCATAATATTCCATCCTAACAATACGAAACCACACACAAGTTTGGTGATTTGCCAGAAGTTGCTGCAGCTTAGATGGGAATTTTTGGTCCATTCTCCTTATACACCAGACTTTGTCCCGTCAGGTCACCATTTGTTTTGTTCTTTACAAAATAACTTAAATGGTAGGTCTTTTGATTCTAATGAGGCCATCAAAGAGCATTTCATTTACAAGCGCAACATCATGCAACTTCCAGAAAGATGGCAAAAGGTCATCAATCAAAGTGGCCAATACTTATTGATTGCTATGTTATTAATAAGTAGGTCTTGAAGATTACCCATAAATACGTCATGACTTTTCCGATACCCCATAATCGACCGAAGAAACAAAGAAAAACTAAATATATCAGAAGAAGAGATAAAAGAAATCAACTAAGACATCTGAAAGCGAGTAAGATCAGACATATCAGAGTACAACAAAAAAACTATTAGAGAAATCATAAACGTATTCAGGAGGAGAATACAAAAAGGAAAAAAAGAAATAGTAAACATAATCGATGACAAACGAAATACACTGTGCAATCGCAAAAAAATTCTAGAATATGTAGAAGAATTTTACGAGGACCTGTACTCATCGAAGATTCAAAAACCACCAAACGAAAAAACAAAAAACGAGCACCATTGTCCACAGTTAGTAAACATGAAATAAAACAGGCACTAAATCAAATAAAAAATAATAAAGCTGTAGGCCCGGGCGGGATAGTAGTAAAACTAATAAGAGCAGGAGAGGGAGTTCTTCTAGGTCATCTAGAAAGACTATTTAACCAGTGATTAGATATGAGCACAATATCCAAATCATGGACAAACGCTAATGCTGTGCTAATTTATAAAAAATGAATCAAAAAGGAGCTAAAAACTATCGGCCCATCTCGTTGCTATTCCACATGTATAAGCTTCTAACAAAAATAGTACCAACACGAATAACGTCTAGACGAATTTCAAACCCTAGAACAGGCATTCTGCCTGTTCTAAGGTTTGAGGGGGTTATAGCACCTTGGATCATTTACACACTATAAGGCAAGTTATGGAAAAAGCTCACGAATATTACCAACCCCTCTACCTAGCCTTCATCGATTTTGAGAAAGCGTTTGACACGGTAGAAACGTGGACACTGATCAATGCATTAAAGAGATTAAAGGGATCGATTGTAGATATATAGATTTAATCAAGAAACTATACGAAAATACAACAGTGACATTCCAGATATTTGAAACTACGAACACGATAAAAAGAAGAAGGAAAATTAAAAAAAGGGATACCATATTCCCAAAGTTCTTTACTAACTTATTAGAAGATGTCTTTTAAGCTTTGAACTGGAATAAGTTAGAAATTAATATCAATGGAAAATATCTGTCTAACTTACTATTCGTTGACGATATTGTTTTATTAGCAAATAACAAGGAAGATTTAACAACGATGACTAAAGATATGCAAAAAGAAAAATCGGGATAAAATAAATATTACAAAAACAAAGGTTATGATTATGTAGAACCTATCCGCTTCGAGAATGACTTAATAGAAGTTGTCGGCGAATACATATTTAGGACAAATACTTACTTTTAGGACAGATACGGCAGAAATTAGGAGGATAATTAGCTTGGACAGTTTATGAAAATCTAAGGAATGTGTTCAAAACCATAACATACCCGCAACACCTTAAGACTAGAGCGCTTAATCAATGTATTCTCCCAATACCTACATATGCCTCGGAAACATGGTCTCTTATGGAAACCGTGATGAAAAACTGAAAGTTACACAAAGAAGCATGGAAAGATCGATGTTGGGAGTGCGACTGCAGGATAGAAAATTAATCGAATGGATTCGAGATAAAACCAAAGTTGAAGACGTGGAACGACGCATTGCAACCTTGAAATGGCAATGGGCAGGTCATCTTATGCGGCGAAAAGACAATAGATGGAGCAAAAAGATGACAGAGTGAACAGAAAAAAGGGAACAAGGAAGACCGAGAACCACATAGAGAGACGACATCAATAAGATCGCAGGAACACAATGGTTGGGAGCGACAGCTTGGGGATGCGTATGTCCAGAGATGGGATTTTAAACACTAGGGATGATGATTGCTTAACAACCGCGACCCTTCTATTCTCAAAAAATCGAAATAGTGAGGCATCAGAAAAACTTACATAGCAAATAGCTTCTTTGAAAAACAAGAAGTAATTATTTGGAAATATTTAAAGAGCAAAGTTCTATCGGTAAACTAGCAATGATTCTTTTTTGCAACAACTGCTGCAGCTTATTCTTTATGTGGTGAAAATGCAAACTAGAGAGATTTTGCTAAATTGCCCTAAAAATTAACCATTGTCAGAAAATTTTTTTAGGCAACCTCCATAGTGATAAGGTGTGTGTTTTAATTTGATTATTTATTTGCACATTTTGATTTCAAGCTTTTAGAGACGTTTAAACTGCACAACTAAGTGATGCTCGTTTGAAGCGCTACCTTCTGAAAGTAACGGTGAACTGAATTGAATTGACTTGAATTGCAGAAAATTGAGAACCAGAGCAGTTTTAATTTTTTTAAATTTTGGATTACTTTGTAGCTACTTCAGCTATTTACTTTAAGAATTAAGTTACAAGTTGGGAATTACACAAACCAAAATAGACTTGGGTTCTGATTATATTCCAGTGCGGCGAAAATTTTCAAATTCTCGAACATAGGTTATACCTCTATAAGCATAAGGATTAAGCCGTAAAACTAACTAAAGGTAGAATTAATTGGTTTTACAGTTGAAAGTGATTAATTTTAAATGATATATTAATTTGAAGCCACTTGTTTATGTTCTGATTTATTTTTAGTACGCAATTTTTCACATTTTACATTTAAAAAAGCTTACTGAAGTACAACACATGATCAGTTTAATTGCACGGATTAATTATAACTTGTTTTAACATTAACTTTAGTCAATAAAATGTAGAAAGCCATCATTTGGTGCATGTAGCTAATTTAATATCTTAATATTTTACATTTGTATGCTTCAATTTTGAAAGACAAAATATTTCATTAACTTATACTCCCCCGCAGACATTTTATTCGGACAACTTTCAGTCTTTGTAATAACGCAATATTTGCCTGCCGCGAGACGTCTTCAGCTTACGAAGATATTAAACTTTAGAGACAGCCGCAAGATTAAAATACAAATCCGTGTGTTCCGCCCCAAAAGCTGTTTTTGCTATTATCTGGATGCGAGCTTCGCATTCATCTTGATTAAGCTAACCAATCTAACTTGGAACATAAAGATAAATTAAGTATTTTCCAGTCTGCATTCGAAGGCCGCTTTTTCGAGTGTATGATTTATTGAGAACCTTTAACGAGGTATGGAACGCGGGCTATAAAAAGCCTTTTATTTGATTTTCTCATATAAATAGAGCTTACAATTCGTCTGGCTTTAAGAATTTACAAAGGTTAATTACATTTTTTCGTTCGTTAGAAGGAATGTTGATTAAATAAGAATTGATAAAGTTTACATTATAAATTGTGTAATTATTACAAAAAATTACAGAACTTCATGTTATTAAATATTTGTACAATCTGCAACATTAAAGTTACCCTTCTTATAAGAAATTCTCTGCAGCATGTTTTATATTAGGTGTATAAATAAGTTCCCAGCTTTAGATTTCACAGGACGCAAATCACCATTTACATGTAACGTATTAGTCCGCCCTCTTGCGGTTTTAAAGCAATGGCATTTGGTCTTTCGAAACATCATGCGATTTGGCGTTTGATGCACATAAATTCAATAATCAGCTGTGTTCACTATGGCAATCACAAAAGAGCATATTAGATTTTCTATCCACTTCGCGTTTCATCTTAAGAAAAACGCTGCTGAAGCCACCGAAATGATTTGTGCTGCATATGGTGAGAATGCTGTAAGTTATGCAACGTGCAAAAAGTGGTACCAAAGATTTCGCGGAGGAGAGTTTAGTCTTGAAGATCAACAACGCTCTGGGCGCCCTCAAACATTTGACACGGGTGTGCTGCAGACGCGTTAGGCTGGGAACTTCTCCCACATGCGGCGTATAGCCCAGACATGGCCCCTTCCGATTATCATTTATTCCGGTCGGTATAGCATCACTTGGCTGATACGCACTTCAAAACAGAAGAAGAAGCCCGAAAATGTATCGATAACTTTATCGTCTCGAAGCCGGTGAGCTTCTATTACTAGGAAATACGCAAGCTACCCGAAAGATGGCAAAAGGTCATCGATGTCAACGGAAAATACTTTGATACTTAAGCTTTTTTTGTTTGTTTTTAAATAAAACTTTAATTTTGCAGAAAAAAGCTGAAAACTTATTTATACACCTATATATAGCAATTTATGTGAGCGATAAGGTCAGTTTAGAATAAGCATAAAATACGCATATAGATGTGAACTGTTTTTATACAGGCATTCGAAGAGAATGCTTAAGTATTTACTTCACCTGTTTGAGAGACATTTAGTATCACTAGTAGCATCTTTCCCTTCGGAGGGTAAAAGAACTGTGGGTTGGCTTGGATTTGTTTGCTTTGATAAGTAAAATCTGCAACCAGCCTTGAACTCGGTTCACGGAGGTTTTTAAGTTTCTTGATGTACAGTATAGCAGTGCCATCTGCAAATGTGGCTGTCTGCGTATTTTTTTAAGTGAGTAGGTCTGAAGTCTACAGAATGAGCCCCAAGACGCTTCTTTGTAGCACTCCCGAGTTTATGAAATCTGTTGTTCCTGTTGGAATTTTACCTGAAAGTACCTAATTGGTCAAATATGATTTTATAAAATGATAATAATTGTGCCGTAGAATCGGTTTGATTTTGAACAGCAGGTTTTATGTGCCAGGCAGAAGAGCAATTCTGTTTGGTTTAAAATACTTGTTTGATTTGTTCTATGGGGAATGTTTTTCCCTGAATCCAAATTGATAATCCGGCAGAAATTCGTGTTCTTAAAAGAAATTTAATTCTTTTCAGCAGGAACTTCCCAAATAATTCAGAAAATGTTGGCAAAAAGTTAATGGACTCGGTAAGAGGCTTCTTCTGTTGGCTTGCCTGGTTTTGGAATAAGTTCAAGTCGAGCCACTTTTTTAATTATGAGTTTAGTCCGCGCATCGGTCATTTTTTTAGGTTATTGGGGCTCTTCTTGGGTTCATTTCGTAAATAATTATGTACCTGATGCTCGGCTAAAATTATCTTTTTGATTGGTAAACAGAGCTGATCTAGAGCCTCGTCTTATTCCACGCTTAACTTGACAGCAAGGGCTGAAATGTATTCCTGAGGTGGTACGCAAACGTATCGGCTTTTATTCCTTACTTCTCAAACAAGTGCCTTTTGGGTTGGAGATATTGATTGCTTTAGTTTTCGTGTGGCTTTTCTCAGTAAATAGTTTTCAGGTTCCGTGTTGCATCGTTGAGTCTGTTGGAAAACCTAGTGTTCTACCATATTTTACGAAGTCTTTTTTCTCTATGTCTTTTTTAACTGCCAGAGGAAAGGTACTTTATTTAAATGAGTTCTATAGCTTCTTTAATATCGTCTGCTGTTTGTAGCCGAATATCTAGATTTATTCTTTCACTAACTACATCTGGAAAGGTTTTGTTATTGCTAAGTTTAAGAGATTCCTATCCGATAAATACAGAAGAATAATGTGTAATTAAGATCAAAGAGTGATCGGAGGTCAGATCAAGGCATTGTTCAATCTTCAGGTAGTTTTAAGCTGTTTCTTACAATACCACTTTGGTGATAATTACTCTAGCACTTCATTCCTGATGATTATCATTATAGTTTTAGCGACAATAAACTTTGCATTTAAATTGTTAAAAAAAATTATATCGCGGGGGTTTAGAAACCAGTGTGACTATAAGTGGTCTAGTCTAGTCTCCTATTACCACATTTATAGCTTGGGTGTACTGCCGTACCTTCGTAGGCCGTTCCGCCTGGATGTCGGGTGTCGTATATGATGTAATTGGGTATATTTAGGTGGGACTTATTGGTAAAGTAAGTTTCGGATATTAAGGCCAGCTTCTCATCTGGCGACCCAAAAATGACACGGTTTTCTCGATTTTTTTTCCATGGAAGGAAATAAACGAGGAGATCAATGTTTTTGGTACTTATTTAATAGGTCTTAAACATTGGAAAAACATTTTTTATACTGAAAAATAATGTAATAATTATTGTTTATTTGTACTGAAACTTGTCAGCCTCAAAAACAAAAGTATCCAAGCGGGCGGCACTCTAGCGCTCGTTCCTATCATCTGAAATCAAAAAACCAAATATTTTTATTAAATATATTATATTTGTTGTAGGTTGCACCTATAATACCAACAAAAAGTAAGAAATTGAAAAAATGGTGGACATTCAAAGTTTAGTGTCGCATTTTCGCGCTTTTTTTACTCTTCAAAGTGCTGTAAAAAATATAAATAATAATATCATTTTTTAGGTTTGCCCTCCAACAAATTTAATCTACTTTGAGATACAAAAAACAAAATAGCGATATATTCAGTAGTTTTTGAATATCGTGCCGCCCAGTTTGAAAAAAGTGGTTTCGAGAAAAACGCGTATAAAGTTTCGGTACACGAACTGCTTGTATTCGGACCACGTGGTCAACTAACGCTACACGCTATAACCTTTGATATTAGTATATATAGAAGCACATCTATAAAGTAATAGCATATATTCCGACATCTGGTGGCACTCGAGGTAGCTATACTTACCATGATCATCAATGGTATGGTCGTAAAAGTGGAAAATTCAAAAATATTACGGAAAACGTGCCCTACTTTTTCGCTATAACTTTTTTAAAAAAATAATTTTATACAAACCGTTTTGGGAATGTATTCTATGGATAACTAGCTATCAAAAAAAGCAACAAAAAAATCGATTTTTTGAAACCTCTTGATGAGAACCTGGCCTTAATATTTTATCTAAGTTATGATTAGTAACAAAGGTATGTAGCTGATCGACGATTGGATAAGTCGTTGGCGTTCCACGTTGCTATTCTGAATGTGGGGTCTATTAATACAGTTTAGTAACAATAGTCGCGAGAAGATTTAGCATAGTTCTCATATTTTTTTGTTACATTTTGTGTATTTGGATGAAAAATAAGTGGGTTACAACTTACTAAAATTTGTCGTATTGGTGGTCGTACGGTAGTGGTGTATGGCTGTATCAGGGTTGGGGTTGCCTGTAGTGAAAATGCTTTTGATCATAGTGGTGGGAATCGTTTCCTCTGGAGCTCCTTGTAGACTTGGCAATGTTTATAATTGACTGGGCGTGAGCCCAAAAATAGGATGTACTTGAGTTGCTTCTTTTATTTTGGTGTATATTTTGGTTAAATGGTGTGTGTAGTATTTCTCAGAGTGTCCATATCTTTGGTAGTTTTCACACTGCAATACTTCTTATATCTAACGAGGCGGTTTGATTTTATAGATTTTTTGTCAGTTTCACGAGAAGCTAATCCAATAAAAACATGGAGAGTGACCGTGTGGTAATTCTGTGATCAACGTTATATAAGTTTATAATCCTATAACTTTGGCTTCCTATTTCAAATTTTAATTTTTTGTTTTTAACTACCACTCTGAAGTTACTAATAATTTTTGTAGTGTACCTATGTTCGACGATGGTGTAGCAGTACATTTGTAGTGAATAATGGTGGAGGTTTTGGTGATTAAGTTTTCGTTGTTTGAGAACTAGATAGCTGCCAATGTGTAGCAGGTGAAATGCACGTTGGTACTACATTTTAATCTATGCATTGATTAATTACGGGCGGCATATAGTGAACTGGTATGGATTGGAATGGTGACGGCATTTGCATAATATTTTCCGGCGTAGCGCGCTATTTAAGCTGGTACTAGTATGATTAGTGTCAGCCATTGGCATTTGAACTTTCTAGCTGTCAGAGTGGCGACCCGAACGTATTTCGGCTGCTAAAGCCAAATTCTGAGATATCCGTACAAAGATGTAGATAATTTTTACCAGAACAAGGCTTTATAAAATAGACCATAGAAAAGAAAATGTCCCGCATAAGAAAATTATTCATTAACAATCCAATTCGATTTAATATTGCATGCTGGACAGAAACAACTAAAATTAAACAAATGAAAAATCAATTCCAACAAGACCCCTTTTTTATAAAAAAGTCGTAAAAAGGATGAGATGGGGTATACAGATCCAGATCGGGATAATGTGGCATTTATTTACAAATTTCCGTTTTGAACATAAATCCTAAGAAGAATTTCTAAACATCATAGGACTCGCTTTTACTCCAAAGTCCGATTAAATATCCTGTTAAATTTGATTGAATTTACGTCGATTTGATACTTAAAATCTTTTCTTAAGCGACCTCTCCTTTGCTATCAATTTTTCTAGACTTCATCGTCCCTTCTTGATTTATAGCCAAAATATTTGAAGATGCGGCTGTATACTAATTGGAATAATCGTCGAGGTTTAGCAATTTCTCTTAAGATTGACTCATTCAGAGGTTGCGCAGTATTTGCATCCAGCACCGCATTTAAGGCATCGATTTTTTCTGTCTTAGCTTGCAGTGTCCAAGACTGCACCATATAACAAGACTGCAAACACTAACAGTCTTTGTGATTTTGCTTTTTGTGTTTAAGAATACGTTACTGTCAGCTCATGTTTTGACTATGTCCTTGACTAATTTGAACGATTGAGCAAATACACAGAATAGTTAACACAAGTGCAGGAGTTGATGAGCGCCCTGCGCGTTGCTCATTCTCGACATTCTCTCTTTATTCTCTGAATGCTTTGTGCTACTTAAATACTTGTGCTTTTGATTAAGTACTCTTCCCCTAGGCTCTCCGAATCATATCTAACCTTGTTTGCTAATTTTTCGAATTTAACGCAAAAGTTTAACGCTTATCGCTGATCGACAATGCAATAGATAATAGCCGTGACGCTTCCGCTTCGCAAGTGATCCAAACTCTGTACAGGCTCAAAGTCAAATAAGCTGGATCAAGCCCGAAAAATCCGTCCCCAACCTTCTTGCTTGGACCCAGAAAGTAAGGAATTACTCTTAAAACCTTGTATATCAGATTTTTCAAAAACAGCGTAACTCTAGCTTAAACAAAACATTATTTTTGAAAAGTATTGTTCCGTAAATATAACCAAAGTTTTAAAAATTGTTAATTGGACTATAAAATGATTTTAAAGTGAGCTCCAAAAATATTGATTTCACTGACTTCAATTATTTACGTAACGAAATTGTAAATTGCAATTTAAAGAACTTATTCTTAGCAATGACTGGGTGTGGATTAAGATGAAGTGTAAAATCTTTCTAACTAAATTGCAATCAAGGAGAACACTAACAAGCAAGTCTTTAAATATATTCATCATGAATGAGATTTGGTAAATAAGTTCAGCAAAACAATTTAAAAAATTAAAATCTGTCCAATTTACGGCCCCTAAGAAATAAAGCGAAAGCGATATATTAATGATATGTATAAAGACGAATTCACAATTTTAGCTTTTTTTGTAACTTTCAGGAAAACTGCTACTTTAGAAAATATCAAACTTGGACAAAAATGAAAGAAAAAAAATACTGTTGTGTTGAGGGACATTAGTTTGATTCTGACAATTTGTATTAGGACATACAATGAAAACAGTAAACAGTTAATTTTACTAAAAAACATGGAAAATTTTTGAAGAAGTATAAAGTAGAACAAGTATCTTATAATGAACAAATTTAAGGAAAGAAAAAATAGGTAGGAAGAAGGAAGACACAATAAAGAACACTTAATTAGGTATATCGTAAATATTTTATTTTTTTAGTAAAATATAAGATAACCGCTCCCATTTGTACTTTGATACAGCAACATAAAATTTGTTTTGGAAAATAAATTGTAGCACTATAAAGCAGCTTGTCATAATAACAAGAAAGTAAATTAATTAGGACCAAATAGAAAGTCGGGTAAAATATTTTTAAGGATTGTTAAATGAAGAAGGAGACCAAAAAACTTTAGCCTTACAGAGCCGTTTAGATATTAGAAGTAAAACTCTTTACGTCGTCACGAAACGACTCTGACCAAGGCAACTATGTCTTCAGTACAGAATTTTCGACAGACTGGTTTTGTATTGAAACAAAGATCTTCCGGTTGGTATGCTCTCGTCTTGGAAGTATCTGACCAAAACTGCGATTTTGTGTTCTATCCATACAAACCGATGTTGGTCTACGAACTCAAAGAATATCACTGGTACGCTCGGAGGCCGATTGCGAGGATATGCTGGCAAATCTTCCAGTTGATGATGTGCGCAGTAGTGCAAAGCTAACTTTTACTTATCAGCCTGCGTCAATAAATAAAATTTTTGGTACTGCAACTCATAAAATCCTTGTTAACTTTTTAATAGTAAGCGTATAATTGTTTGTTGTACTGTTATGGAGTTTGGTATTATAGAGCTGCATTTTTTGAGGAAGCAGGAAGATTGTTACATTTAGCCGCTATGTTATAATATTACACAATTTCCTAAAGCCTATAGTCAACGAACATGGAAATGCATCACTGTGATTCCAACGAATTAGCGCGACCGGACGCCCAGCGAAAAGTGTTGGAGAAGTTTTAAGACCAATGTTTCCAGGACACTACATCTCGTTACATGGTCTCCTTGCGATTTCTTTCTTTCAGCGCAAGCCAGAGTCTATTAAGGAATTGAAAGGTAATGATTCTAATGCTATCGCAACAGTATCACTGAGAATGACTTGTCAAGAAATGCGAAACTTTAGAGAGAAGCTACAGAAATGTATCATTCGTGCTGGTAAACATTTGGACAATATCGTGTAATGGTATAATAATTTTATTCAGTTCTGTCAAGAGCATGAAATGGTGATTACCAATACTTTATACAAATTACCGCCAAGAAGATTGTATACTTGGGTATCACCTCAAGACAATAAGGAAAAAATTGTCCGTAACCAGATAGATTATCTACTAATTGACAACAGATACAAAAATAGTATAAAATCAATAAAGGCATACCCAGGCGCAGACGTGAACTCAAATCATAATCCTATAATTGCAAAATGGAAGTTCGGCTTAAAAATTGCCAGCAACATCAGTTCATACTCGTATTGACTATAAGTGCCTAGAAAATGAGGCGTACAAGGAAAAGTGAAAAAGGATATCGATAGGAATTTGAAAAGCAGAAGAACTTCTCCAGATGATATCAACCTAAATTGGCTGTCATTCAAATCTTCTTTAGTAACACCAACAGAAAAACATTTACAGAAAAGAAAAGAAATAAAAATAAGGGATGGATGACAGAAGAAATCTTGGCACTTATGGACAACGAAGACATAACAAAAACAATAAGAACGAATACAAAACGCACAAAAGAAATTCGCTATAAATTCGACAGGCCAAGAAGCTTGGTTTACAAAAAATGCGAAGAGATCGAAAACTAGAAAAAGATCACGACGCACATAATCTTCATAAAAGATAAGGAAGCAACAAGACTTACAAGAAAACAGGAAACCATGTATTTATTAGACGAAAATGGGAAAATAATAGCAGATGTTGAGAGAAAAATAAAATTGTGGAAGGAGTATAGAAAAACTATTTCAAGACAATCGGGTGAAAGACGAAGGAAGATAGAAGAAAGTGGCCTGATATAACTGTAGAAGAAATAAAATATGCCATAAAAATACCAAAACCGGAAAGCACCTGGACCAGACAATCTCCCAAGTGAAATTCTTAAGCTGCTAGAAGAAGAACATATTAATACGCTACAAGAATTATTCAACAGTATATACACAACTGGCATTATTCCGGAAGAATGGTTGATCTCCACATTTGTAGCCATTCCAAAAAGAATAACGCCGACACTGCAACGAGTATAGGACAATTAGCCTTATGTGTCACACACTAAAAGTATTTCTTAAAATTATCCACCACAGATTATATAGAAAACTAGAGGCACATAGAACACACAATTCGGGTTTAGGAAGGGACTGAGAACGAGAGAAGCACTTATGGCATATAATATATTAATCCAGCGGTGTCTTGACATGAACCAAGACGTCTTTGTCTGCTTTATAGATTACAATAAAGCATTTGACAAAGTAAAACATGACATCCTAATGAAATTGCTGAAAAATAAGAATATAGATACAAGAGACCTCAGAATCATTGCCAATCTTTACTACAATCAAAAAGCGACAGTACGTATAGAAAACCGAACATCAGAAGAAATCGAGATCAAACGAGGGGTCAGACAAGGGTGCGTCCTATCACCAGTTCTATTTAACTTCTATTCAGAACATGTAATAAACGAAGTATTAGAAAATGAAACGGCGGGCGTGTGAGTTAATGGAATTGCAATCAATAACATCAGATATGCGGATGATACCATCATAATCACAGAATCCGTCAAAGACCTGGAAAGAGTAATGAGAAGAATCGCGGTGGTTAGTGACGAAATGGGACTAAGCCTAAACACAAAGAAAACAAAATTCATGATTATCTCTAAAAGAAACTACTATAACGTTAACTTAAATATTCAAGGAGAGCAAATTGAAAGAGTAAAGAAATACAGATGTTTAGGCACTATAGTCAACGATAAAAATGATAATACCAGCGAAATAACCTCTAGGATAGAACAAGCAAGAAATGTATTCTTAAATAGAAATGTCCTATGCAGCAAAGACCTCTTCCTAACACTTAAATTACGAATAGTGAAATGTTGTTCACTCTACACTTTTATCTGGAATGGAAGCATGGACATTGAACAAACATCTTATGAAAAATTAGAAGCATTAGAGATGTGGACATATAGGAGAATTTGAGAATCTCATGGTCGAAAAATAAGGAATACGGATGTCTTAAACAGAGTGAATAAAAAGGAAAGAAATATTGGATGAACTTCTTGCTTGGACCCAGAAAGTAAGGAATTACTCTTAAAACCTTGTATATCAGATTTTTCAAAATAGCGTAACTCTAGCTTAAACAAAACATTATTCTTGAAAAGTATTGTTCCGTAAATATAACCAAAGTTTTAAAAATTGTTAATCGGATTCTAAAATGATTTTAAAGTGAGCTTCAAAAAGATTGATTTCACTGACTTCAATTATTTACGCAACGAAATTGTAAATTGCAATTTGAAGAACTTATTCTTAGCAATGACTGGGTGTGGATTAAGATGAAGTGTAAAATCTTTCTAACTAAATTGCAATCAAGGAGAACACTAACAAGCAAGTCTTTAAATATATTCATCATGAATGAGATTTGGTAAATAATTTCAGCAAAATAATTTAAAAAAATATAATCTGTCCAATTTACGGCCTCTAAGAAATAAAGCGAAAGTGTTATATTAATGATATGTATAAACATGAATTCAGAACTTTTAGAAAAACTGCTACTTTAGAAAATATCAAGCTTGGACAAAACTGCAAGAAAAAAAATACTGTTGTTTCGAGAAACATTACGACATACAACGAAAACAGTAAACAGTTAATTTTACTGAAAAAATGAAAAATTTTGGAGAAGTATAAAGTAGAACTAGTATCTTATAATGAAAAAATTTAAGGAAAAAAAAGGTAGGAAGAAGGAAGACACAATAAGGAACACTTAATAAGATATATCGTAGATATTTTAATTTTTTTAGTAAAATATAAGATAACCCCTCCCATTTGTACTTTGATATATATATATATAAGCACAGCACTTCAGGCCTGTAGGCCTATGGCTTGTATTATTTTCTTCCATCTTTTCCTGTTCCTTGCACACATTTCCCAGTCCCTAATATTGAGTTCTTTTATATCTTTTTCCACGTCTTCCCACCATGTTCTTCTGGGTCTTCCCCTTCTGTTCTCCCCTTTCAACTGTTGGTGGAATAGACGTCTTGTTACGTGATTTTCTTCCAACCTTATAATGTGTCCCAACCATCTTAGCCTGTTCTGTTTGACTACACTTGCTATCCCAGGTTCATTAAACAACTCTTGTAACTCTGCGTTAGTTCGTCTTCTCCAACCATTTTGCTCCTTAACACCCCCGTATATGCTCCTCAAAACTTTCCTTTCCCAGACTTCTAGCTTTTGCTGATTTTCTTGGGTCGTCACCCACAGCTCACTACCAAAAGGAACAACTGACCTAATCACTGATCTTTAGCTTGACCGCTCGCGACACGTTCTTTGACTGGAGTATCTTTTTATAACCTCCCGCACATCTCGACCCTGCTCCGATACGTCTTTCAATCACAGTGTTATAGCTACCGTCTCCAGTAATATCCACCTCCAGATACACTACACTTTTAGCCTCTTTAAAAACGAAGCGCTTGCCCGATTTAACACTTTTAACTTTTAATTCATCCTCATCTTGATATCTCTTCTTGCCCAAAATTACATACTCAGATTTTGACTAACTGATCTCTAGGCCAAAATCACTTGCCTTATTTTCTAACCGTTTAAATAGTTCTTTCAGCTCTTCCTTTGTTTTTGCTACCAGTACGAGATCATCCGTATATGCTAAACATTGGTATGAGTTTCTTAACACGCTATATTCCGTTTTAATTTTGCTCTTCCTTATACTAGTTTCCAAGACTGCATTGAATAGGATAGTTGATATAGGATCCCCCTGTTTTAATCCTCTATTACTTCCAAACTCCTTGGACATTTGACCGTTGAACTTTACCTTATTTGTTGTCCTCATTAGTGTCATTTGGACTAAGAAAATTAAATCATTTGAGAATTCTAGGTAAGCCAGTGCCTTGTAAATTTCTGATCTGTAGATTGTATCGTATGCTTTTCTGAAGTCTATAAAAAGAGCATAGACAATTTTTCCTTTCTTTTCTATCTTCCCTTGTATTTGCTTCATTATAAACACCTGATCTATAATCGATTTCCCTTTTCTGAAACCAGCTTGATATTGCCCTATTTTCTCCTCTGCTTCTTCTACTTTGATATAGCAAAATAAAATTTGTTTTGGAAAATAAATTGTAGCACTGTAAAGCAACTTGTCATAATAACAAGAAAGTAAATTAATTAGGACCAAATAGAAAGTCGGGTAAAATATTTTTAAGGATTGTTAAATGAAGAAGGAGACCAAAATACTTTAGCCTTACAGAGCCGTTTAGATATTAGAAGTAAAACTCTTTATGTCGTCACGTAACAACTCTGACCAAGGCAACTATAATGTCTTCAGTACAGAATTTTCGGCAGACTGGTTTCGTATTTAAACAAAGATCTTCCGGTAAGTATGCTATCGTCTTGGAATATCTGACCAAAACTGCGATTTTGTGTTCCATCCATATAAACCGATGTCGGTCTGCGAACTCAAAGAATATCACTGGTACGCTCGGAGGCCGATTGCATAGATATGCTGGCAAATTTTCCAGTTGATGATGTGCGCAGTAGTGCAAAGACAAGTTTTACTTATCAGCCTGCGTCAATAAATAAAAAATTTGGTAATGCAACTCATAAAATCCTTGTTAACTTTTTAATAGTAAGCGTATAATTGCTTGTTGTACTGTTATGGAGTTTGGTATTATATAGCTGCATTTTTTAAGGAAGCCTATAGTCAACGAACATGGAAATGCACTACTGTGGTTCCAACAAATTAGCGCGACCGGACGCCCAGCGAAAATTTTTGGAGAAATTTTAAGACCAATGTTTCCAGGACACTACGTCTCGTTACATGGTTGGTTAGGTCACCAGACTTGTCTCCTTGCGATTTCTTTCTTTCAGCACAAGCCACAGTCTATTAAGGAATTTAAGGGTAATGATTCTAATGCTATCGCAACAGTATAACTGAAAATGACTTGTCAAGAAATGCGAAACTTTAGAGAGAAGCTACAGAAATATATCATTTGTGCTGATAAACATTTGGACAATTTCGTGTAATGGTATAATAAAACATTGAACAGAATCTATGTTATTCTTTTTACTGCTGTTTTGAAAAGGGGGAATAATTCTGCTGAATCCTCTGTACTCAGGTGTATATAAACAGGTTGAGAGAAATAACAAAATATAAAAACTATAGCGAAATTTTATTATGAGGTGTTGATATGAGATATTAACTATAAGAACTTTAGACCATCTTGTAGGAACAACCGAGGTAATAAGAGAACAGCAACGCCTATTAACAGAACTTAAAATAGTTCCTATTTTTTATTGTAAAAATACATAAAGGGTGTGGCAAAAACACTCGATATTTAGTTTAAAAAAAAAACATTTTATTCATTTACTAGTTCTGATATTATTTTAAAAGGTAAACATTGCCATTAAATGTGGAATAATATAATTAACAAATGTCCTCCTCTGTTTATTTAATACTCTCGAATTCTTTTGACTTTTAGCATAACTATTATTCTTCGAATTTTTGCTTTTAATTTAAGAGTTGCCCTATTTTCGCAGCACAAACTTTAGTTTTCACGAATTTCGGAGAAAAATAGCACGATGTGAGATCGCAAGATCTTGATGACCAGTATACTTGTGGGAGATAAATCGCCCATTGAATTTTTGCTCCAACAAATGGATTGATTTACGCGTTCGACTTTTGTTACTGGGTTTGCTGAATTTAAAAGAATACAAATCCAGATCTTCGGTTAAAATCTGCTGTATGACGCTTCTTGAAATATTCAGTTGCAGCGAACGACGACGCACTTAGGTTTCCGGACACTATCGTTCGCAGCGGCAATGTTTTCAGCTAAAGGTCGGCTTGATTTTTTATTATCTACAACTTAAACTGTTTGCCCCAATTTTTAATTAGTTTTGTCACAGTAGTTCCATCTGGTAAATTTGTTTTTCTAAAAATGTGACGTGATTTGGACATTCAATAAAGATATGGATAAACATCATCATAAACAATTTAAAAAAGACTGAGACATAATGTTGTCAAAGAAACCGCAGCAGCAAGTCTAAAACGTGAGGATGGTACTTATACCACCAACGTTGAATAAACAGCGAAGGTACTCCTGAGTACACACTTTCTGACTATCAAGTCGAAAATCTGCCCGAGAGGAACGAAACTCCTAATTCCACTCCCAACGAGAAAGATTAGAAACCAACCATGTAGTAGATGAAGATAAAGTAATCTGGGCAATTAACTAATTTTAACCCTTTAAATCGCCAGGGTTGGATGTCATATTTTCAGCTCTTCTGTGATGGAGTCTAGATATATAACTACTATTCCTTTTACAAATCTTTAGAAGCTGTATTGCCTTAAGGTACATCTCCAATAATTAGGGAAGTAAAATTGTTTTTATTCCAAAACCAGGCCGTAAGGACATTTTTTAGGCTAAATCTTATCGTCCATTCAGTTTTATGTGTTTCCTTTTAAAGACACTAGAAAGAGTTTGTGAAAGAGAAATCAGGGATCGTGCACTGCCAACTAGCCTACTACACTCTATTCAGCATGAATACGTCTTTGACCGTATTTATTAACATAGAGGCTCCTTTTTATAATGCAACCTTCAATAGCGTTGATATAACCCTCCGGAAATGAGGGGGAAATGGCATCCTACGAAAATGGATTCTACAACTTCTGTATCGCAGAGTTGTACACTAGAGGCATAGATCTAGAGGCTGTCACCAGGAAGACGTTCTTTTACCCCTACTATGGTAGTAAACAGTCTTCTTGAGCGACTCAGTGGAGAAGGATTTTACACAGTATCTGCTCACCGGTTAGTACAAACAAGTGCTTTGCAACTTGATGAAAACAGTGCTTAAAAGAACTGAGGAGTGGTGTTTAAAACTTTCATTATCGATCAACCCCTCTAAGACAGAAATAATACTATTTACAAAAAAAAAGAAAAGTCAAAATACATAGGGTGTCTAGATTGTTTCAAACGCCCATTTTCTTTTCAAATAAAGTCAAGTGTTTAGAAGTTATGCTTTACAAAAAGCTGAATTGGGAAGGCACATAGTAGCTAAAACCGAAAAAGCGTGCATAACATTTTGGCAATGTCGCCATGCAATGGGAAAACTTTGGAGTCCTATGGCTGTACACTACCATGCTATGGTGCACTGATCTGGTGGTCTAGAACCAGGCAGATCACTTCAGCAACCAAGATCTCACACGATTAAAGACTGGCGTGTATGAGTACCATAGGACCAATGCGTTCCACCCAAACGGCAGCTTTGTAAGCTTGCCCGAGTCTTCGTACTAGATATCTATGTAGAGAAAATGGCATTAAGGTCGTCTTTAACAATACGGACAAATGGATTCTGGGACGACAAAAGAGTAGGGGGGCCGTACAATGGATTTTCTTTTGCATAATGCAAGGTGCAAATGTAATCCTCGAAAGAAGCATTAAGAACAAAACAATCAGAATTGCTAGCGATAGCAGAACTGCTTTACTGGCATTGAACAGCTGCAAGTTGTATTTGGAATAATCCTCCAGTGCCAGACTACTCTTAATCAAATTACGACAAATAATGTTTTGGAACTCGTTTGGGGCCCTAAGCCGGCGATTCCACAATCATCGGTCGCACTCTGCACACTAATAAATCAAGAAACCACAGTCGGGTTAATATGAAGATATGGCAACATACAAAGATGGTTATTCAAACTTCTGCAAGTTGTCTAGAGACAAACTGCGACTTATAGTAGAAATATTATCAGGACACTGCAAACTAAACAATGTACAGAATGGGCTTCGTAGCGGGCTCATCCTGTCGAGGTTACAACACAGAGGACGAGACGGCACCGCATGCTCTTTGCGAATCTCATGCGCTTGCTCTAATGAGAGGATCCGTGTTGGGGGAGTTCTAGCCTAGCATGGCTAGTATTAGCGCTACCCCTGATGGACATCTTCAAGTTTATCCAACGGATTGGTTCGCTTGACTGATGGGTGTACGTTGAGAGGCGGCGGAGGAAGTCATACAACGGACCCAATTAAGGCCTAAGTTCGTGTGCCTTTGGTACCCCCCTTTTTATATCCAGAATCCAGCTATGTAATTTACGAATTCTCCTATGTTTGTAATAAATTTTAAGATTCGTTACATGTATGCTTGTCCGTCAAGTCGCGATACATATTGACTAACCGCAATATGTTTACTACAAAATGTCACCAACCAGAACGCTGCTGACCTTCCAAGAAAAAATGATACAATATAATTCTTGCTTTTCGTTCGGGGCATCAACTTTTTTAAATTTATTTAGCTAGTTGTGTAATTCTTGTTGCTATAATGGTTTAGTTATATTATACAAGCTTATGTCTGGGAGTTTTATCATAGATAAAGGGTTAGGTAAATTTATTCACACCTTTGTCTAATAGTAGTTTCGTTTTAATATTATAAAATTAAGGAATATCCAGTAGGTCTTAAGAAAGCTTTCGCTTCAGTCTCGTATGCAAGTTCTTCTGACCGAGACTTAGTTAAGTTGCACTGGTACAAAATACCAGATTATTAAAGAAGTGGCCACTTAACTTATATATGTAGTCTGTTATAAAAAAAACATTTAGTTTTTGATATATTTGTGTGTTGCTTATAAACCGGGGGTGGTTATTTGCAACACGCAGTATTTTGTTTGGTATGGTTTGCAGTTTTTTGAGTGTGTTGTTGCATATCGAGCATGCATAAGTTAAAATAAGTTGGAGTATCGCCTTATAAATTATAAGTGAACATTCTGACCTAAGCTGGGATCTTCGGTTGATTAATGGGTACAAAATGTTAAGGTGGGTAATAAGCTAATGAGCATACAGCTGTCTGTGTTTTTCTTGTTCTTCCAATATTTATAGATTTGGAGTACGTTTGCGATTTTCAATGATGACGAGAAGTATTTGAGTCTCAGTCACTAGTTAAAAATTGAAATTAGGTATAGTAATGCTTTATTGCATAGGTGTTTTAGTATTTTATTGCTAATCAAATCAATATTTGTGAATTTGCGCTTAGAAAGACGTTGTATGTGCTGCCTAGGTTCTTAAAATTATTCGGGGATTATGTCTACATGTCTACAATATTGTGCTAGTGAAGCTTCGTTATTTGAGCATGGAGAAAGCAATCAGTTTCAACTTTGTTTTGCATAAATACTTGCTGTAGACGTCTGGTTGTGATTTCTAATTTTTCTTCTTTAAAGCGTATGTTACATTATTATCAATTATAGGTAAATAACGCTAGGTTATTTTAAGTTTTTTAGTAGCTTGCCACTTGGTTGTCTTCCAAATAAATTTCTTTAAGGTAACCATTGTGTCTTGCTATTCTAAAGCTATCTAGCTTGAGTTTGACTATTTGTAAGTGATTTAATTTATTATATAACGTTTTGAAATATGGTAATTGAGTTTCTTGTCATTCTCTTCTGGGTTTATTTTTGATTTAATTAGTTGTTTTATAAGCAAGTGTACAGTTGTGTAAGGTAGAACTTTTAGATTTATACGGCGTTGAACCTTGTTGTGCGCTCTCTAGTAGTTTTGTTAATGCTTCATCAATGTCTATTGCAGCGGTCCAATCTATCTGAGTTCTTGGTCCAACCTATTTTACAAAGTAGTCTAATCAGATATTCCGCCTGCTAGTTGCGGTTAGGTGGCTTGATTGTTGGTAGATCATAAATAGACATGTTGACTGTGAGATGATCCGAGTCCATTTTATTTGTCACTATCTGTTGTATTAGTTTTTTTAGGTTTCTATAAAGAACAATGTCTAATATGTCTCTATACTGGTTAGGAGCAGCAATTAATACACTATGGCTCGTGGTAATGTTGTGTAGTCTTATACTCTCCGGATTTGTTGCTCGGCATCTCCAGATTTGTTTGAGTTAGCGCTATGGAATAAAGTAGCAACGTCAGATTCAAATAGTTTTTTATTAAGTTGTTTGTTGTATTCACAGATCAGGTTAAGTGAACGGTTATTTTCAGTGTGTACTTGTTATCAGGGCTATTTGGACCCATTACTTAGCAAGATAAGGGGTAAGGTTAGTGGTGTTAGTTTTTTTTTCTAAATGTGGTATAAGTAATACGATGAGTTTCCTTAGGACAGTTGTGATTTGATCAGTTATACTTTAGGAGTCATCGTCGGAGTTTTTACTAATTTGGTGTAATTTGTGGTAGTAATTAGCTAGTGTTTATAAATACTTGAGCATAATATTTATTTTGTGAACTATTTGTTAGTGGATGAAAATAACAAAGACTTTGAGGACAAAAACTAAGTGCAACAGTAGCGGGCCGGAAAAAAGATGACGACAACAGCAATCGACATGGAAATGAAAGATTGAGAGATAAGCAAAAAAGTAATGGAGAACAGGAAGGTAATGATAAACGAAAGCACGCGAAAAGAAAACAAAATGGGAAAGAAATTATTAGAATTGGACAATGGAATGTAAGGACATTATACCAGGAGGGCAATTTAACACAAGTTAAGGATGAAATGGACAGATATCGCATAGATATATTGGGAATAAATGAATGTAGATAGACAGGATATGGAAAATGCAAAACGGAAGAACATAGTTTCATATACTCTGGACTGGAAGAAGGAAGCGAACATTAGTATGGTGTTGCAATCATCTTCAATAAAAACATAAGAGAATTACTAGTGGAATGGAAACCGGTCAGTGAAAGGATTATTATGGCAAGAATAAATTTTAGTAGTAAGAAAATGTCAGTAATACAGTGTTATGCGCCGACAGAGGTTGCTGAATACGAGTTAAAGAAGAGTTTTACGATATACTACACAAAGCCATTAAAAATGTTCAAAATGGGAATATAATATTATTTGTGGGAGATTGTAATGCTAAGGTGGGTTCAAATAATGATGGACTAGAGGAGATTGTGGGTAAAGAAGGTATAGGGGATAGAAATGAAAACGGGGAGTTACTTATAGAATTATGCGGATTACATAAAATGAGGATAGGTGTTATGATATATAAGCATAAAAATTGTCATAACGTAACCTGGGTTGCACCGATCAGAACAGTGGAAAACCAAATCGATGTATAAACCAGAAATATAACAGACTGATGTTAGATACAAGGAATAAGAGAGCCGCGGATGTGGGAAGTGACCATTACCTGATAATGGTAAAAATAGCAATAAATATGGGCAAGACAAAGGAAAAAGCAAGAGGAATGAAAAGGAAGCGAATAGAATATGACATAAAGCAGACTAGTGACGAAGAGAAGAGACAAAAATTTAGCAAAGCGTTAATAAACAAGGGAAAGGATATTGATTATGGTAAAAGCGTTGAAGATACGTGGAGTGACTGTAAACAAGCATTCCTAAATACCGCGGAGAGTATAATGGGAAGAGCGAAAAGAGATAGTAAGAAAAAGTGGATGAGCGACGACGACTGGGAGTTAATAAGAGCAAGAAGAAATATTAAACAAAAAAGATTAGGAGAAAAAATGAAAAAACAAAGAAAGATGACAAAATTATGCTGAAGATTATAAGAAGGTGGCGTAATGACATAAAAAGTGCAATTAGAAGAAGAAATCGCAAATATGTAGAGAACATAGCCGGGAAAGCTCAGTATGCTGCTGGAAGAAGGGACTTGAGAGAGATATATAAAAGATAAGGAAGCTAACTAATTAAGGCAAACATATTTCGATCATAAAAGCAAGAAATGCACAGAAGAGCAACAAATGGCAAGATGGGTAGAATATTTGAACGAAGTGTTGAATGCAGAGCAGGAAGAAAATCTAGAAATTACCGAGGAGATAGAATAAAGGACGGAACTGAGAGTTAGAAATAATCCACTTACAGAAGAGGAAATTGAAGAGCAATTAGCCAGATGAGAAGTCATAAAGCACCGGAGATTGACCAGATTACAGCAGAGATATTAAAGATAGATGTAGAAATAACGGTAAAAATATTAAAACCACTGATGGAAAAAATATGGAAAGAAGGAAAATTCCCAAAAGATTAGAAAGAAGGAGTGATCATAAAAATACCAAAGAAAGGAGATCTCAAAAATATGAAAATTGAAGGGGTATCACCCTGCTCAGCATAGTTAACAAGATATTCTATAAGATCATACAGGGAAGATTAGTAGCAGTACTGGATGGTGAGCTAAGAAAGGAGCAGTGTGGTTTTAGGCAAACCGATCATGTATTGATCACATAATAACCTTACGAATTGTGGTAGAGCAGTCTGTGGAGTATAATGCACTGCTATACATAATTTTTATTGATTACCAGAGTACGTTCGATTCACTAAATAGAAAGTGCATATAGAACACCCTGTGAACTAAGGGAATACGACCCAATATAATAAATTTAATAAAAGAAGGATATAACGAATACGAATGCAGAGTTGAACAAAATGGAACGCTGTCGACAATCTTCCAAACAAAGTAGTAGTGTAAGACAAGGGTGTACCCTTTCCCCTATGCTTTTTGTGCTGGTTTTAGATGAGGTGTTGAGAAAGGCTATGAGAGGACAACAGGGAGGAATAAGATGGAACTTAACAGAAACACTGAATGACCTAGATTTTGCGGATGACATCTGCCTCATTGCTAATAACGGTAAACATATGCAAGAAGACAAAGTGTATGTGTCTAAATGTAAATCGACCGAAAAACCTATTAATAAATGGTGAAGAAATAGAAAGAGTTGATGAATTCGTTTACCTAGGGAGTGTATGGCGGCGCTGGATGGAGGGCTAAAGGACGTTAAAAGTAGAATAAATAAAGCAAGGGGGGCATATATAAATTTGAGTGCCGTATAGAAGCAAGCTATTTAAATACCAAAACTAAAATACAAGTGTTTAATGCAATGGTGAAGCCGGTTTTGTTGTACGGGTCAGAATCATGGGCGGTTACGGGAGTGATAAAACAAAGGCTGCGGGTGTTCGTAAACAGATACCTGAGGGGTATACTGAAAGTGTGGCGGCCAGAGATTATTAGTAATGATGAGCTGTGGAGAAGGACAAATCAGGTGGACATAAATACGGAGATAAAAAAGAGGAAATATGGATAGTTGGGGCATACCTTGCGAAGAAGTGGTGGTGAAATTAGTAAGAGGATATTAAAATGGAATCCAGAAAAAGAGGGCATCCAAAAAATACATGGAGAAATACGATAGAGGTGGAAACAAAAAAGTCATTTCCAGAGTTGACACAAATAGCTATGGGTAGGAAGAAGTGGAATAATTACATCAAAACTCTATGACCCATATGGGTATAATTGGACATATTATTATTATTATTTGTTAGTTACTTAATTTTAAGAACGTAGTATCCTCTATAGTTTGTTGGGTGCATTTCTATGCGTTTAACGCAATGGAGGTGCTCGTTTGGTTTTTTGGAACACTTAATTAGGTTGTGCCTGACAGTAATTGCGTGTGTGGTCATATAATTGATATTTCTTCCATTGAGGAACTTCCGGGGATCTTCTCAGCGGTACGACTACGATTAGTATATATATGGAAGTTTATACAAAATAAGTGTTTTTTCTACATTTTTGTGAATTTTCTAGTTTCACTGCGCATAGGGGGATTGGATACCTATTTTTGTTATAAAGCCTTTCGATCTTTTTAACTGGGTACTTTAGTGTTGTTAGTTCGGTTCCAGTTTATTTTTCTGTTATCAAAACAGGAATGTTTCTAATTATTACTGATAAATTATTTGCTTCGAAGTCCTTGACGGTATGATAGCTTAGTTTATTATCACTGTAAATTTTTGTCATGCAACAGTAGTCGTCTATGTTTACTAGATTAATTTTTATCTGGTTCTTTTTATTAACCGTGGCAAATTGTTTTTGACTTTTATTTTAAATTCAGAGATTAACTATTGATAGTTCAATTTGTCCGCATTGTGCAAATATATCGCTGGGATTTTTATTTTATTTTCTGGCTGTGTCGACAAGCACGCATCCTGATTTGAGGTATTTATTGCTGTAGCGCGTTTGCCTTGATATATATTACAAGCATTAATCAATTTATTTTTCACTTGTGCAGTATTTGTTTTTTTTTGAATCAAACTGTGTAAGTATTACTTGTCGGGTTTTTTAGAGTGATGGCGAGAGTTTACCGCTTGATCTTTTATTTTTGTTAGGTGGTCATAGCTATTTAAGAACTGGAAAAGTTCTGGAAAAAAGATAACTTACTTGTTAGGTGTGTAAGAAGATGCAGTGCACTATATCTGAGGATCAGGCCACAGAACGATTACAATTTTAAACACCCGATATTCAGTAACACTTTCACTTCCAACATTCGGAGGAGAGGTAAATGTCTTTACGATGAGAAAGTAAAATAGCAAATTGGGCTATCAAGTATGATACAGTGAAAAGAGAAAAACGTTGTAGGGCAAAACATATCTACTAAACTCATGCATTTAACAAATATAGCAATCCAATGTAAGCATTACTCTTTAGTTTGATGTCAAAAAGTATTAACAGAAAATAATATTTAAGTTCACGGCCGTAAGTTATCGCGGAACAATATTTCAGAGAATTCCAATACAACCTACGCCTAATAAGGCATTATTAATTCAACAAAACAACGCGCTATTTCAGGAGAATAGCGCGATATCGCAAAATAAACAGGCGCTTTATAATTCTTGGAAAATTCTGGGTAGGAATGAAATTGCACAGTTAGCAAATTTAATGCAACTCACAAATATGCAAAAATGCATGTAGAACTAGAAATCAAATACAAGAGGTTAGAAAAAAGCCTCGAACAAAGTTCACCAGTTCAAAAATAAAAAGAAAAGCCGGTTGAGTACTTCACTGATAAGGAAGAATTAGCCAAGGAGACCGAATAGATAAGGGTGAAAAACAGGGAAAAAATAAAATAAGTTTTATAAAAAGAACAATCAGAAACCAAAAAATTTTAACATACTCCATGACCTCGTAACAAATATGATGACGGGGTATGAAATTAAAATCATTAATGGTAAAAATGTCGAAATCAACGTCGAGAATGGAGAACACTACCAAGCTCTTACTAAAACATTATATGAAAAAAATTATTCATGGTACGCCTACGAAAATAAGCAGAAACGACCAATTAAGGTAATGGCCATCAATCTTTACCATTCTTGCAATCCTGATAAAATAACAAAGGACATGAAGGTTACTAAAAAATTGTAGTATAAAATAAAAAAGCCACTGAACATGTTCAAGCTGTCATTCAGAAATGACATAGATATTAATAAAATCTTTGGCACAACCAACATCATGGGCATGAGAGTTCAAATTTAGCCAATTAGAAAATTAAGCTTAGTGCCGCACTGTAAGCGTGGCAAGCTTATGGACATACACAGAGGTACTGCGCTAAAGAACCCAGATGTGTGAGATGCACTGGGAAACATCTCACGGCAGATTGTGAAAGCCAAAGAAGGCAACTCTAAAATGTGTTCATTGTGGAAAAGGACGTCCAGCTAACTATCGTGGGTGTGTATTAGCAAAAGAAATGCAAGAAATTAAGAATAGACAACTCAAAAAGCTAGTCTACCTAAACAACCTCAAAGACCCACTCAATCTAAAACAAACACAGCTTTAACACAACAAGAAATGGATCTAAGAGCAAGGCCTACAGCCAAGTAGTGTCTGATGAAACAGATTAACATGGTGAGAAATAAACAAATGAAACTCAAACATTGACAAAACGCTTTAACAGATATTAGAGAAGCTGAATAAAATGGATGATCGTATTTCCAAATTAGAAACGATTCCTAAAACTAAAAATAGCTGACCAGTTAATAATACTGGAGTGGAATGCCAATGTATTGCTGCAACAACAACAACAACAAGAGTTGCAAGCAGTCCTTGACATAGAAAAAATTGATGTACGTCTCATATTTGAGATCTATTTTACGAAGGAGTCATACATCAAATTTAAGGAATTTAAAGTCGTACAATTCACCCAGCAAAAGGAAGAAGTGCAATTATTATAAATGAATTTACTTTACACCATCAGGAAATGGGACACCAAACAGTGAAAATGCAGGCCACATCTGTAGGCATTAAAACTAATTATATGAAATAATAGTCACGGCAGTATATTTCCCAACGAGATGCTACAAAAAAGGACAACATGTAAATTTTCTCAATAGACAAGGAAATAGATTTATCATTGGATTTATCATGGGGGTGACTTTAGTACAAAGCACATATACTGGTGACTTAAGCTAACTACAACTGAAGGTAAGAAACTTTTAGCAGCGGTAACACAGCTTAAATGCGAAGTATTATCAACCGGTAAGCCAACCTACTGACCTACTGATCCGCAGAAAATTTCTGATCTCATAGACTTTTTTGTATTCAGGAATATTTTATCAAATTATATCCATGTTGAAGAAGCATGAGATATGAACTCAGATCACTCGCCGATACTATTTACAATGAGTGACAGTGTAATTTACAAAGAAAATTTTTTGAGCTTAACTAACAAGATTGACTAAGCTTCAAAATCCAACTTGAAGAGCTAATTGAGCTTTTAGTACCACAGAGAGCAGAAAAACAACTAGATGACAAAGTTGATCTGTTTGTGAAAAACATTCAGCAAGCGCTATGGGACAACACACCCAACTTATCCGTAGAACAAAATGAAATAACTATTAACTATTACAGAGATTAGGTATCTTATTTCAGAAAAGAAAAAGCTCAGAAGAAAATGGCAACAGCCTAGAACACAAAGAGACAAAACAACTCTTAACAACGCAACGAAGCAGTTAAAGCCGTAAATTCAACGCATCAAAAAGGAATCGATCGGAAACTACATGGGTAAACTAACAAATGATAACAAAACAGATTATTCACTTTGAAGACCATTAAGCGTCTAAAATACTAATGCTGCATAATCCCTCAATTCGAAAGTCGGATGGAAGTTGGCCCCGAATAATACCCAAAAGGCTCATAGGTTTGCAGAACATCTTGAGAGAACTTTCCAACCAAATAATGGAGAAGATCCCCAAGACTGGACGAAACCAGAGCAAGATGTCATTAAAGCTACTTCGACAAAAGAAGTCTCGGATGAAATTAAAACAAACATTGACCCGAAAAAAGCTCCTGGCTTTGACCTAATCACTGGCGAAGTTTTAAGGCAACTCCCAAGAAAAACTACTCTAAGACTTACCAATCTTATTAACTCATCATCGAAACTGAAGTATGGTCATAAGATGTGAAAAATCGCAGAAGTCATCATGATTTCTAAACCAGGAAAACCTTGGTGCAGCGTGTGGTTGGTTCTCGGGTTATAAGGTCGTGGTCGAAGTTCAGAAACTCTTGACGTTTCGTCCACAACTACGGCAGACATGTTCAGAAAATTAATTTTTAGAAGACTTTCTTCTGAAGATGTCAGCCGCAGTTGTGAACGAAACGTCAAGGGTTTCTGAATTCCGACCACGGCCTTATAACCCGAAAAGCAACCACACGGCCGTGAAAGCCTTCGCATCTATCAGGAAAACCTTCTCAAGACGTAGCAACATATCGACCTATATCGTTGTTACCAGTCATTCGTACGTCAATTGTATGAAAAAATATTTCTAAAGACTGAAACCCATAGTAGAGGAAAATAATCTGGTTCCTTACCACCAGCTTGGATTTAGGAAAGACCACTTGATCACCGATCAAGTCTATAGGATCACAAATCTAATAGAAAAATTTGCAGAAAGAAGAAAAGTCCGTTCTGACGTCTTCCTTGATGTCGCTTAGGCTTTCGACAAAGTGCGCAAACTGAACCTGTGTCTACCACAACTTTTACAATCTTATTTATCAGAAACATATTTCAGAATTAAACAAGAAGATGCTTATTCTGAATTAAAGAAAACTAGAGCAGAGGTACCGCAAGGTAGTGTGCTAGATCCGATCCTTTACCTATTATATGCTAGTGACATACCAAGTATTAAACATGAAACAATAGAAATATTTGCTGATGACACCGCAACTATTGCTGCTGGAAAAGATGAAGAGGCTGCCGAGAGACTTCAAATCTCTATTAATAAAATTAACACCTGGGCTAAAGCTTGGAGTATTAAGTTAAATGAAAATTAGTCTGTAAATCTAGAATTTACTAGTAAACAGAGGCAACATTTACCTATCAGAATCAACGATACCTAGATCCCTTATGCTGACTCAGCTAAATATCTGGAAATGACCTTAGACTCTAGACTTCGCTGGAGAGTTTATGCCAAAAAGAAACGTGAATAGCTTGGCATCAAATTGAAAAACACGTATTGGCTACTTGGAAGAAACTCCAAGTTGTCCACAAATAACAAGCTGCTCTTATATAAGCAAATCTTGAAACCCGTATCGACATATAGCGTTCAACTATGGGGTTGTGCCAACAAAGACAACATTCAAGTTTCTAGAGCAAAGCGCTAAGGAACATAGTTGATGCACTCTGGTACTACTGAAAGAGAGATCCATCGAGACCTTCAAATGGATACTGTTGACCAAAACATTGCCAAATTTGCCAGTAGCCACAAACAAAGGGTATTCAATCATGTGAATGTCACAAACCTGATAAGAAAACTCAAGAGGACGAAGCCTTTTGAGTTAGTGAAAGAGTAATAGTGCAAAGCAAAGTAATGAGTAAAAGGCTTTAGTGTAAAATTTTCAAACGTAGTAATTTAAGTTAGAATAAAATTACTCATTGATCTATACATAAGATCAGATTGTAATAACAATTAAAAAAAGAAAAGTATATTTATACCCCACGGAATGATTTATGAGCATATTAATCAGTGTATTAACATGCTCATACGATATTATATATTTAACAAAAACGAAAGGGCATAATAAGAGTTTTTTGTAGAATAGATGCAACAGAAAACGGAATAATTTAGTTAAAAAATAAATACGGAAAAAATAAAATATATGTGAATAGGGGATACATTAAACATTTATTTTTATAAACAAATTTATCTATGCTACATTTTTGGGAGCGACGCGTCCACGATATAAAGTGATGCTTGGTTAGGGAGACGTAACTGATGGGTCAATTCCATAAAAACCGCGTTTTCATCTCCCTCGGAAAACATCGCCCTCAAGCCCTAAAATGGTTTTTCTAGCGGCAAACAAACCCTTACAACTCTGTCGCGGGCGCTCAGCATCATTGTTCCCTGAATAAACGCCGCGCCACTTCACGAGCAGCAAGAACGATGTGGAAATTTAGCTATTGTTCACCGCGCTTGAATATTTTCCGAGCGGTTTTCCACCGCGGCCGTTCCCTCATTCGTCTCATTCTTTCATTAAGCGAGCGGTAATTTGCGCCACTCAACAAAAGTGGCAAAGCAGCCAGAGGAGACGTCCTAATTTGCGAAGTCGCCCGCAGCCTTATTAGCAGAAATCAGCCAGCGCGCCCTAATTCTCCGAGCTGCTGGTTCCATTATTGTGCAACGGAAACCTCGCTGTATGGGACTCGATTTCCGATTCCGATTTGCTGGCGAAAATCTCGCTGCATCACGCGCCATTTGAGGCATTAGGGAAAATTTTGAGACCGGCTGCTTCCCTTGCAGGGCGCAACCTGCAAAAATGAATTTGCCGCTCGGACAGAAAATTTATTTACGGCCGTCTTTTCGCGCCATTACCATTGCAAATATTAAAGTAATTCCGGTGCAGCGGGATTTATGGCAGGCTAAATTTTAGAGCGCCGCGGCTGCATTTTAAATTAGCAGGTTGCATGGAAATGTATGCATAGAACATCAAAGGTTTAATATTAATATTTTATGTGCTGTCTGCGTAATGCGGGCTAATATTAAATCAATCCTGAAATAATAAAGCCTGTTAATGATGTATTCCATTTCCATGTTCTATACGCAATTTTGGAGTATAGATTTTTTATATCTTTCATATTTTTTAATTATTATACTGGTTCTAGATAAGCCTAAATCCATACCACGCTTAAATCATCAGTACTTTGATAGAGTTATGATATGACGACGAATTTCAAAGTTGGCGGCATAGCATCACAATATCTAAATTTGGCTGAAAATTATGTGTAAAGTATTACAGTCCTTGTTCTCTTAACAAAAGTAGTACTACAGGATAATATCCACATTGCACTTTATGGTTTCAATTGGGCGAAGTTTACATTTGTAAAGATATTTAAATACATGACAAAATCAGTTTTGGTGCCGTATGCTGTATTCAAGTTTATCATGAAAACAGGCAGTTAATTGCGATTACGCGGAGGAAACTTCAACTTCATACTGCGAGAGTGCAAGCCGTGATCTAGTGCAAAAGTTTGTAACGAATGGCATGTGTATTGGGGAAGGCAGTGTGCATGAAGAGCAAAGTACGTCAATTAGTCGTCGTTCACAATAAATGAATCTTTCATACGGCATAACGCAGTGCAATTTATCAAAGTATCTGCATTTACAGGCATGGAAAATTCAACTGACACAAGAACTTAAAGAAACGAATTACCAAAAAGGCCGTAGATTTGTAAACCGGGTTTTTCGTAAGCAGCTGCCAAGTCTGTACAAGTGCACTAATAGTAATACACTTAGGATTGTGTTAATATTTTGTGTTTTATTCAGAGGACTCATCTTAAAGCCGATTTTAATCATTTGGTATTACAGGAAACAAAACACTTGCTGGTTCTAGAATGATATGTAATTTCTGACTACTTATTGCATTAAAGTCCACTACATGTTTTTTTATTTATTTATAATCAGCAATCAGATCCTATGAGCTAATAGTATGTGTTTACGAGACTTGATGGGTAGACTCCCATTGGAGTCATCCATTCTTTAGAAGGTAAAATCTTTTGGCCATTTCTTCTGAAGACATCGATTTTGCGGATTTACTGTCAATGGCGTCAGGGTCTCGTTTGGGTGATGTTTCAGTGTGGTTTGATGTTTGATGGCATATTCTTTGATTAGGTCTTTCACATAAGGGATGTGAAGATCTGTGTGGAGTGTCTGCTTTGTCACATACCAGGGTGCGGCTACCATGCTGCGGATGGTTTTCTATTAGAAACGTTGAATAATTTTGACAGTGGATCGACTTGCACAACCCCAGAGCTGGCATAGGTTTTTTCTCTAAGGATAATATGTTTTTTCCCAATGAGCCAGTACATCTGCTTCATTTTTAAGTCCATTTCTATTTCTAGATTACCTATGCCTAACATTACGTTACGTGATACTCTGATTTCGTTAATTAAAGGAAGGGCATATATGTATTTTTCCAAGTAGTAACAATTTCTCGTGGTACTGATTCGTCCTAAGATAATTTTAAAGCCCACAATTTTGGCCCATATGGTTATGTAACCAAATAAACCGATGGGATCAAATATTTCTACCGTTTGAACAAAAAATGGTATTATTTTTTATATTTTTAATATTAATGGGTTAGATCAGGATTCCAATAAATTTTTAACGTTTTGATGCTTGAATTTTTATCAAGTATTTTTACACTTGATGCTCAATTACAAATGTTTTCATAATTTGTTTTCAATTTGATACTCATTTACATAAATTAAATTTGCCCTTTGCTAACAATGACGTTAATTCGTTCTTTATAAAACTTGCCTCTTCTACCGATTCTGTGCCTCCAATAAAGTCATCGACGTAAAAATCGTGGAGTAAAATTTCACTTGCTAAGGAATTATTTGCCGCTTTTTCTAAGGTCAGATGTTCTAGATATCGAATTACCTGATATGCTGCCGGTTTGGACCATATGTTACAGATAACTCGAAGATTTCTATTTCTTTCGATGGTCCTTCCATTACAAAATTCTTTGTAGTTTTGTTTGAGAAGGATCCATTTGCACCTGCCTATACATTTTCTCTATATCTGCCGTTATAGCGATTTTTACGTTCTAAATCGTATAACTGTGGAAAATAAACCTGGTTGCATTATCGGCCCAATAAAAAATTATCATTTAAGACTGTGCCAGAATCGGTTTTGGCGGAACCGTCAAACACGGCTCTTAATTTAGTGGTAGTGCTCGATTCATTTTTTACGCTATGGTGTAGAAGATAAAAGTTTTATTGAAAGTTTCGATATTGATAGATTAATCAAACGATAAATATTCCGCTTGTTTGAATATTCTATTTTTAGTTGGAGATCTTTGGTAAACCTTCGTTCTAAAGATAATAATCGTTTTTTAGTTATTTTGAATAAATTTCCTAGAGGTGGAGGATTAGGTTTATTTTGTAAAGATACGATGAATCTTCCATCCGGAGCTCGTTTATGCGTGTTAATAAAATGTATTTCACAATATTGATCATTGGGAGATAAATAGAGTTTATTTTGGCTAATTGATTCTATCATTTAATTCGATTAAGCTAATATTAGTTGCAATTGAGTTACTAATAGATTTCCATTTGGCGCGATATATTGGACCTGATAAAATCCAGCCTAATTAGGTTTTTTGAAGTATTAGTAGATTTTTCAGTTAAGTTAGCTTTGGAAAAACAACCCATCGCAAACATAGTGTGCGCTTACGCTCCCTAAGTTAGATATCAAAAACGAGATAAAGAGGTATTCTGAAGATAACTCGACGAAATAATTGCAAGAATACCACCGGAAAAAACAAAATTTGTCATGGGCGATCTAAACGAGCATGTGGGCAAGTCTAACATAACATGAGTCCATTATGGAGGATTTGGTTATTGAATCTCGAACAAAGAAGGAAAATATATCTTTGAATATGCCGCAAGACATAATATGACCATCATTAATAAAACATTAAAACCGAACACTTCATAACGTACAAAAGTGGGGAGAAAATGTCACAAATTGATTTTATTCTGGCGGATAGCAAACTGAAAAAAGGTTTTAAAGACTGTAAAGTAATCCCAGGGGAATCTTTAACTTCTCAGCACAGAACACTTGTAGGAGTGTTTGTGTTGCCTAAACCGATTAAGATCATAATTGACAAAACAGCTCGCATCAAATGGAAGGAATTGTCGACCCAAAAGGGCAGAACACTACTTGACAAATTATGCGACTATCTAACGAAGGATATAAAAAACACCTACAAAAATGCCGAAGCAATGTGGTCATTGTTCGAAAATCATTGCAAGGGTGAGGCAAGTGCTAAACTGGGAGTACTAAGGGAGGTTTAAGTAGAGGAAATAACCCCGCATGGTGAGGGGCCGATGTGAAAATGTGTTCAAAATAAAAAGACCTTGTTTAAAGCTTGACAAGCGTCAGAGAAGGATGAAGACAGAGAAAAGTACAAGGAAACCAAAAAGGCAACAAGAAGAACAATTGCCAAAGCAAGAGCCATATATCGTAAAGAACTATATAGAAAGATCGAGAAAGCTGAATGTGATACCGAAATTTTTAAAATAGCCAAATCCAGGAACCAGTCAACTCAGGATATCAAATGTACTAAATTTATTAAAGACAAGAACGAAATATTATTAACAAATAATAAAGACATTACAGATGGTTTGAATACTGTAAAGTACTTATGAATGAAGAATTTCTCAGAAACGAAATTATCCATCTTAAACCAGTGCTAGGCCCGATACTGAGGATTGGTATAGATAAAGTAAAGCCTGCAATAAGAAACATGAAAACCCGAAAAGCCATTGGTCCAGACGAAATTCCGGCAGATAGTTGGAAACATCTCGGCCCTATAGGAATAGCGTGGCTCAATTAACTTTTCAATCTCATTCTTGAAAATAAAACTAATCCACACTCTTGGCATACGAATGTACTAATTCTATTCTACAAAAAAAAGGTGATGCCACAGAACGTGTTAACTCTAGAGGTATCAAGTTGACGTCACATATGTTAAAAATATGGAAACGTATACTCAGCTATGCCATCCAAACTCTTACAAATATATCCCAGAACCAATTTGGATTCACTTCTTCGAAATCAACAATTGATGCAATACAAGCAGTGCAAATAATGTCTGATAAACACCGCCTGAACAATGAAAATATACATCTCATTTTCATAGATTTGGAAAAAGCTTTCGACCGAGTACCTCCTAGCCTTGTATGGCAATCGCTGAGAGCTCAGCATCTTCCTGAAATCTACGTGCAGTTAATACAAGATTTGTACCACAAAGTTTCTACTATGGTCAAAAGTCCAGCAGGAGTTAGTGAGGCATTTGAAGTAAGCGTTGGAGTTCATTAAGGTTCGGCACTTAGCCCACTTCTTTTAATCTAGTCATGGACTTGGTAACAATAATATCCAATACCCACCTCCCTGGAATCTTCTTTACGCGGACGACATCGTTCTGATCTCAAATACAGCCAGCGAACTGCAGTCAAGTGATGGGTAAACACTTTAGAAAATGCGGGACTTAGAGTTTTCCGATCAAAAACCAAGCACCTAGAATGCCGATTTAGCAACAACTTACAATCAGCCACAATTATCTATCCCGACAATAAACCAGTACCTAAGGTAACACAATTTACATACCTCGGATCAGTGATCACGGAAAATGGAGATATAGAGGCAGATGTAGCACATATAATTAATGTTGGCTGGCAAAATCTTTAAATGCCGTTATGTATGACTCTTGTATGTGCGTTCGAACAAAGGGCAAAGTTTAGAAAATAGCAGTGAGACCAGCAATGGTGTGTGGATTCGAATGTAGGCCAGTAAAGGAAACTAATGTACAAAAACTACATACGGCCGAAATGAAAATCCTTAGATGGTCCGGAGGAGTAACTAGGATAGACAAGATCAGAAATAAATACATCCGGGGCAGTTTTAAAGTGGCACCTATACAAGACAAATTGAAGGAAAGCAGATTAAGCTAGTGCGGCCACGCAATGAAGCGATATGAAGAGTACGTGGTGAAGAGAGCTCTAAGTCTACCAGAGAATAAAAGACGCAGAGGCCGCCCCCCAGCTTCATGGTGGACTGAATATTAAAAAAAGAAAACTTACTTGACCCGACGAACCTAGACAGAATTTCTTGGCGAAGTGAAGCTAGGAGTGCCGACCCTACCTAAAGTGGGATAGAGCAAAGAAGAAGAAGAAGGTTGATTTTTTGATTTATGAATTTGGCCTATGTACATAAGTATAAAAAATAATTCTGCCCCAATTAAAATGTCGATTTTACTTGGAATAAAAAAATTAAGGCCTGTTAACTTTAGATTAGACGGTACACTAACAAAATTTTGTTGTATGGGATTAGTAGGTAGATCTTTATTTCAGATAAAATTCGACAGTTAATCTCAAAGGTAATTTTAATTTTAATTGTAACTTGGGTAGAGTCTGTTATCGCAAAAGATTTTTGACTAATACCGCTAGCTGAAATATTTGTTTTTTGTTTATGAAATCCTAACTTCTTTATACAATCTTCACGAATGAAATTAGCTTGTGATCCGGAATCAAGTAGAGCCTTAACAGTTTGGAGTTTATTGATAGAAGTTATTACAGGAGTGATTAGTTAAAACTATAGCTATAGAATTTTTTCTTAATGACGCGATCTCGTTAGCGTCTTCAATTAAGCTGTGAGTTGGCCTTTCTAAGTGCAATAAGCTATGATGCTGCTTTTTACAAATATTGCAAGTATTAAGTGACTTACGGCACTTGTTTCGTGATTTTGTCGGAACAAGTTACGCACAAGTTCTTTGATTTTGCTAACGCTAGACGCTTTGCAGGTATGAAATTCGAAATTTGTTACAGTAATAAATTAAATGAGCTTCGTTACAGAGTATGCATTTCATTGACTTATTGTGCTTGGTAGTTACTTGAGATATGATTGCTCTTTTATTCGAATGTGTATTTGGGTGTTTATAAGAGCTGTTATTAATTGAAACATGACAAAGAGTTATTTATGTGACTGAGAGATTTGTAATTGCTCTAAAAACAAGTCCATTCTAAATAATCGCCCGAGATTTAATGTTCGTAATTTAAATTCCATGTTTTTTACATGATTACTTGATTCATTTTTAGCATTTGAGGTATTATTTGAATTGTTACGAACAGAATTTATTATGAGTTCAATGGCAGTAATATGCTTATAACAATTATCATAAACCTCTAAGATTTTAAGTTCGGTCTCTATTTCCTCATGGAATGTTCTAGACATTGAAGAAACCTTGCTAAGCGCACTTTTAGCTCATTAATATCATAGTCTGGAGTTGCAAAAAGTTACTTAGTTTTGTTAGTTTGGCCTTAATCGACGCTCATTTCGAAATTAACGCCTTTACACTAATGCTGTCTTTCGGCATTATGCTAGTTATTCACACAGAAGCTAAATTATGCAAGATTTTAAGGATGGATGAATAGGCCGATTATTATTGATTGACAGGGTGGTGGGTGGAAACCGCTGGTGGCTTTTTTCGCTGGTGCTTAATCGCTGTTTCTTGATTGCTTTAGTTTCTTTGCGAAAGCTCCGACTCGAAGGACTATGTAGAGACTTGTAAAACCTACTAATTCAACGCTACTATTCAAACTCTTAGAAACTTTGTACTTATTTATTTTTAACAGTATATAAACAATTTAATAACTATACTTAACAAAGCGAATAAATAAATACATTTTAAAAGTAGTCTATTCGGTAATGGAGGGGTTGATACCTGCACTGTAGGACAAGATTTACGATACAAAAATATTCAAAAGATAATAAAGTATCACTTAAAGAGATTATGAATAAATTAGCAACTACGGTAATTTAAATCATTAATCCAAAATTTACAAAGACCATTTGAAACCGACTAAGCCTAAAAAACATCAATGGATGACCGACGAGATTCTATATATGATGGGCGAGAGAAGAAGATATAAGAGAACCAACGTAGACAAATATAGAGAAATACAAAGAAATATCCGAAAAAAAATAAGAATAGCTAAGAGAAAGTGGTTAGAAGAACAATGTAAGGAAATTGAGGGATTAGAAAAGAAACACGACCATTTTAACATGCATCGTAAGGTAAAAGAAGTGGCAGGTATGGTCAAACGCAAATCAGTTTGACGATTGATAGACGAGGAAGGAAATATCATTATAGATAAAGAAGCAAAAATAGAACAATGGAAAGACTATATTACAAAATTTTTGGAGGACGAACAGAGAGGTGATCAGAAACAAATAGCATGTATAACAGGACCGTATATAATAAAGAATGAAGTACGTGCAACAATAAATATTATGAAAGATGAAAAAATGACAGGCCCGGATGGAATCCAATCCGAAATTTTAAAACTCTTTGAGGATGATGCTATAACATGGATAACAAGCATCTTTAATCAAATATATGACTCAGGAAAAATACCCAGAGAATGGCTCAAATCAACTTTCATCGCCATATCAAAAAAACCAAGCGCGAAATACTGTGCCGTACGATTTGCATTAAGTCACATCTTCTTAAAATCTTTTAAAATATATAATAGACGAATATGTAAGCTCTGTGAAGAACAACTAAGTGAAACTCAATTCAGGTTCCGTAACGCCTTAGGCACTAGGGAAGCTCTTTGCTGTACAAGTTATGTTACAACGTTGCAGAGATGTGAATGTCGATATTTACGCTTGCTTTATAGATTATCATAAAACATTTGATAGAGTTAAGCATGATAAACTTATTAATGTTTTGGAAAAAATTGGTATAGATGACAAAGATCTTCAAATCATAACTAACCTCTTTTGGAATCAATCTGCATACATTACAATAGATGCAAATAATTCAGACGAGATAGAGATAAGACGAGGCGTGCGACAGGGATGTGTTCTGTCGCCCCTGTTATTCAACATTTATTCTGAGCAAATATTTAACGAATCTCTACTGGTATATTATTAAACGGAACTAGAATGAATAACATTAGATATGCGGACGATGCGATTATATTTGCGGACAGCTTCGAAGGTTTAAAAGAACTCATGTCAAACATTGAAATGGTCAGTCGACGATACGGACTTGAAATGAATATACAAAGAACAAAATACATGGTTATCAGTAAGAATATAATTCCACCCGAACCCTTAATAGTTAACTCTCAACCAATTTAAAGAGTAACATCAATAAATTACCTAGGTACGTCGATAAATAGTCAATGGGACCACTCTAAAGAAATAAAGTGCAGGATTGAGAAAGCCAGATCATGCAGAAAGTGTTTAAGTCTCGAGATCTAAATTTGAATACAAAAATTAGTCTATTAAAATGTTATGTGCTCTCTGTCCTGTTGGAGCTGAGACTTGGACGCTGACGGAAGCATCAATGAAGAAACTTGAGGCCTTTGAGATGTGGACGTACAGGAGAATATTGAGAATAACTTGGGTCGACCATATGACGAATGTTGAAGTACTACTAAGAATGAATAAAACAACTGAAATCGTAAAAACTATAAAAATCAGAAAGTTACAGTATTTCGGACATATTATGAGGAATGAACAACGTTATGGGATACTTCAACAGATACTATAAGGTAAAGTGTTAGGAAAGAGAGGACCCGGACGCAGGTGCATCTCCTGGCTAAGAAATTTAAGATCTTGGTTCTCAATGACAACGGCAGACCTCTTTCGAACAGCCGTTAACAAAGTTAAGATTGCCATATTGATCGCGAACACCCGGAACGGATAACGCACATGAAGAAGAAGAAATCCAAAATAATAAAAGTCATCGTTAGTAGAAAGCTTTAGTTCTTAGGACGCTTTCACTTATGAACACTAACAAAAAATCAAAAATAACATATACGTAGAATACTAGAAAATCCTTGCAAAATTATTTAAACAATGGTCGCATGTTATAACAATTTAAGCATGTTGAAACAGAGTGAATCCTGTAGAACAGTTCCAGTTAAAAGCAGAATATCCAGCTATTTTCTATTACAAATTTGTAAGCTGTTTGAATGTTGATCAGTATTGGAAGAAATGGTTTTTCTGCTGTAAAATTATTTTCTTATTGTACAATCATAATCAGCTCAGCTGGTATCATTCTAATAGGGTTAGATAGCAAGGCCGCTGTGGCCAATCGCTAGTAATCCTCTGCTGGATAACACGCCCAGAAAATTTGGTTTGAAGTAAAGTCACTCTATCACCTCCTGCGTGACATGTACCTCCATCTTGTTGAAACCACACTACATTTATCTTCAAATCGTTGGTTTTATTGAAAAAAATTATTTAGCACCTCCCTAGAACTACACCATTGACAGTAACAGCGCCCTCAGAAAAGTACGGACCAATAATTTCTTCAGTCTAAAATGCACACCAGACAACCCATGAGTTTCGTTGCTAACTATGGGAGTTTTTTGTAAAAATCGGCACGAAATACTATGACCTCTAAAACCCATTCACATATGTATGGTATTTCTAGTGGTTTTTGGTTTACTTTACAATGTGTCTAGATACGAACTATATAAATGCAAATTAACGTTTACAGAACGCAAACAAAGCACAATTCAAATCTTAAAAATTTAATTTAGATGACTCTACATTATATATTTTGCTTTAATATCGTAGCTCTAGTGATACCGCACATACCTAGTATTTTGTTAATTTTATATGACGAAATCACCATCTAGTCTCTTCAAAGGAAGATGACAAATAATAATATTGCAGTAATGTTAGCAACGGCTATACACTTTTCTATATAATCATATCGAAAAATATTTTTGATAGTTACAAATTAGCTTGGAAGCAGGAAAAGAGACTTGCAACGTTTTAAAACAAAGTTAAAGCTAATATTTTACGATTTTCTGCCGGTAGAATAAAATTACAGTTTGGTCCATTCACTGCTCGGCAAATTTAGGGCCTTCGCAATTTTTCGACGTAACAATGAGCGCGCCCAGCTCCGGGGTGACTTACAGCTAATAATCTGCATAGCGTTCAAATTTTGCGGGCCCTTCCGGCCGCTGTCAGAATTAATCGCCTGCGCGCAAAGCAGGTGCCCAGGCTCCTTTATAAAGATGCAAATGTAGCAAAAGTGCCTAGAGAATCGAGACATTAATTCAATCTCCTTTCTTGCGCAAATCGAGTTAAACGATCAACCCTTGACGCGACTGACGCGCGAGTCAACCCTCGCGGCAGAAGCCTCCGGCGCGAACGCAAAAACCTCGAAAACTGAAGCATGCTAATTCGCCTATTAATATTTATGGGTTATCAAAGATTCAAATCGGCCTCGTGCCGTCGTCGCCAACTTTGTACCACCCGCGGAGATTTCAAAGGACTCGTGACAGAAACATGTTACTGGTTCGCGGGCGCCGTCGATTGCGCACATTCTGAAAGTTTTATGTTATAAGATTTCCCGCAAATGACGTTGAGGGATTTCGGCTAGCGGAAATTGTAAAAGCAGGATTCTGAATTGTATTCCCTGCAATTTATGTCTGCGCTGTCAGTGAAAGGCAGCCATCTTTTAAATTTAGGAAGTAGGAAGAGTTAAAAATGTGCTTCACTGTATGCAGAAACAATAAAGCAATATTCAACGTTTGTACACCTTAAAATCTCTTTTATAATAGTTTTCCATTTATTCTTTCAAATATCATAGCCACCTGGATCAGATATAAAATCTAAACTTAGTAAGTGTGTTGTTCCTTTAATATTTTCTGATTGAACTTTAATTTTCTCGAGAATTTTTTAAGACATGGCAAAGAGACTGTTATCTCTGAAAAACTGTTAAAATTTTACTAATAACGTTCGTTTAGATTATTTCCTATAACTCTTTCTTCTAAAGCTAGAATGTTGGGGTGTATAACAGCTGCATTTTTTCTGATAAATTTGATTACAAATTTTGAAAAAGTAAGGTCTTGTGACAGATGCAATCTCAAGGAGCACTCTTAGTGGCGCAAAAGCAAACAGACAATTATAAAACCTTAAGTTTTTACGAAAATGTTGTTCATTTGATATATTATGGGTCACAAGATGCTTGATATTCTTCTGGTAGTTACACTTTTATTTTGTGACAACAGATTAAAACTTGTTCTCTTTTGGGCGCTTTTAGCACAGTATTTTGTTTGACAGTATAAACAAATTAGGTCCACAGATCCACAGTCACTTTCTATAACATTTTACTGTACCAAAACAATATTGTTGTTCCTGTCTAAATTTCTGCACTTATACGAGACGTTTTGCTCTTATTTCGTATGTTCTTGTCCGAGATATTCCGCAGGATCCTAGTTTAAGGCGATTAACTCAAATTATTCGATGATTTGAAGAATTGGAGATCTCAAATAAAATTAAAATAAATAAATTATTAGTTTCCCCAGATGACAATTCTCTACATACTTTTTTCTTATTTTTAAGATTCACAACAATTTAAATGTTTTTTTTGTAACTTAAATTCTTATTTTTATATACTACGTTACCGTACAAACTTTATAATTTCGGTTTATCATTAATCAATGCAGAATTTCAGTTTGTAAATGTTTAAATTACGGCATTTTATATAATAAGAAATACCTTATTTTTCATTAAGTTTGTAATTTGTGTAATTCATGTGGTAAAAACGTCCAGATTATTGAATGCATACTAATAATAATTCCATTAATTTTGTGATTATATGGGATGTGGAACTACTAGAGAGCAGCAACTTTCATAAAAGAAATCCTCATCTAGTTTTTAGTAAATTTCAGTCATTCTTAAGCAATAATCAATATAAAGTGAATTTGAAATGGTCATTATATTTTCTGAATAATTCTCTTATTGAATGGTACCAACGGTTTAGGTGTTGCACGACATTTTGCTTTGTTCAAAATGTTTTATTCCTAAATTTATTTGCACTAAATTGTATTTAGAGTAAAATTTTTATTTCTAAATAAGTGCATAGACTGCGGGAAAAGCAGAGGTCGAACACACAATCTTCCGCTGCACCAAATGGGCCGGGACGAGAAAAGATACTGAAAATAATATAAAACCAAACTCACCGGAAAACATCTGCAACACCATACTGCAAAGCGAAAAGAACTGGGAGGAGGTAAACCAAATGTGTATCAAAATACTTAAAGAAAAAGACCAATTTAAAGAACGAGATACCACCCCCCACCCAAAGAAATGCACACGCGATACCAAGGGTGAAGAGAGGGTAGTAGATGGGTTTAGTTGATAGGCGGACTCTCTGGGTCTGAATCCAACATGTCCGGGTTGCTCGAACACCCGGTATATATGAATATTCCTAATCTTCCCTCTATACAAAAAACTTTCTTGATGCAAGGTGAGAATGCTTGAACGAGTTTATGTGGAGGGAGGCTTACCCCATGAACCATTAAATGCAAAAATTTAAAACGAGACGTGGACAAAACCTACGTAAACGGCACAAAGTCTGCTGATAGAGTAGGAAACTCGGAAGTCGGAACTTTCGGCGGCGCACAGTTTTTTTAAATGTAAACGAACGTCTAAAACAATGTATAGGGACAGAAAGAAAGATTGTAATTGTTTGAATGATAGTTCAAGGACGTAGAAATTATGATTTTTTTTATTCTAGTTTTTGACCCAACAAATCGTTATAAACAAAATCTACAAAGAGACCAATTATCTTCATTCAAAATAATATTGTCTAAGGAGATGGTAAAGGGTTAAGCAAAACAAAATTCATTATGAACAGAACAGTTATTCATTGTATCACTGAGTTGTAATAAGGTGTGCAATAGTGCAGATATTTAGCTAAAGCGATCCGGTATGTCAAGAGAGTTGTGTCTTTGCAATCTATTGGTTGCGGTGCTGTTATCTAATAGGTCTAAAGCAAGGGTGTTGGTGATGTTAGAGGTACACAAGGTATTTTTCACTCATGCACTACTTCCTTCATTCTTTTCATTTTAAGGTCGCGATAAATAACTTTGTTTTTCACCAACCATTGCCCTTACGATTTTTGAATTAAACCTATGTATTATTTCCAAGTTTGAATTGCTGCGGCTCCCCATAGTTGGACATCGTAGGTTCATATTTGTCTTAATGCGGTTTCTACATTAGGACCTTGTAACTTAGGTTAGTTTAGCTAATAGTCCCATTTGTTTACGTTTATTAAAGATTGTTTTTTCTAAATTAATCGTCGATTAAAGTGCACACCAAGGTATCTGACGTTTTCTGGTTGCAGGAGTGGTGTATTGCTTAGACTGGACTTGGTTTCATTAATTTTGATACGCCAGTTTCGCATTCAATCTTGCACATAGAAATTTGCAGGTTTCTTGATAAAATGTCTGATCTTCGTCAGACGGTAGTATTGCAGTATCACCTGCGATAGTTGCATAATTTGTAATAAAAATATCTGCTGTAAACAACAGGTAGAGAGAAGGTCCTAATGCGTTTCCATGGAGTCTGTCTGTCACTTAGGAAGGACTTTATGAGTTGATAGTAGGTATGGGGAAGGTTTTTTTTTTATTTTGAACATCAATCCGACGTGTCAGACCTTGTCAAATGCCTGAGATACGTCCAAGAACGCAGCGGAACAATATTTCTTTGACTGAAATGTTCGAGTGATTTCACTTACTAATCTACGGATTTCATTCTGGAAAGGCAATGAGGTCTCTTCAACGACAGTTCTAAATAAAGAAAACAAGGTTTGTGCGGAACTGTTTTCTTCTACCGTGAAAAGACCTGGTTCTCGAAAACCCATCGTTTCTTTGCCTTTCGGGGAGAATCTACAAAAGCTAGCGAGCTCCTACGATTCTAGTCCTGACGATGAATGTTTCATCCCCCATTTGGACGTTTCTACGCCGCTTCGCGTAGTATCCGATGCAAGGACAAAAGCGAGTCCTGGAGCATCACTTGGTAGTCCGATGTTTTCCGGGAGAAGATGTGGTAAAACTGTCAACTCTCCTATACAAGGGCTAGTTGCAAATTTGATTGCATAATTAGCTAGAAGTTGTGTTTCTTAACGTTTACCCTGCAAGACAAATGCTGTGCACATACACGTCTAGAATTTGGAAGATTCTTTCCCCTAGCCACTAGAATATTTCTTTTGTATAGTCGTTCTTTCATTTCCCCAATCTGACTGTTTTGAGTTTTGGATGGCAGCGGAAGATCGAGGATGTACCGGGCGGTTTTGTTGTTTACAGTTGCGTGTGTTTGCTTCATTGGAGTTTTGGCTCCGACAATTTTGTTCGTCGTTACGTTAGAGTGGCGGCAGGAGTTTTTTCCTGTCGACCCACGTTTCCTTGTCCCGGAGGTTGTTTAGGCCTATCGGGAATCGAGGGTTGTGCCGGCGGTGAGTTCCGGTTTTGTCGGGAATGGTAATCCTTGGATGGTTCGTCGCGCCGATTGGGATTTCCAATGCCGTGCGGGACAATCGTGGAGCGGTAGTTTCTACGAGGGTTGTTATGGGCAAAGTTAGTTGTTTATCTCGTGTATGCCGACGCCAGGGTTTTGCCAACATGAGTGTTGTCTGTTCCGCGACTTGAAATATACGCGGCTTCGTCGTTGTTAGAGTTGATTGAAAGTGGTTGTCCGGTTTTGCAGTCCAGGATCACAGTGTCTATTCATCACGTTTTTCGATACGCGGATTGTCTTGGGTTGGTTGAGAGGTTGATCGTTGGAAGATTTTTGTTCTGCAGAGACAAAACACCCATTGCTGCTTTTTGGTGTGCAGGTGCAAATGGCAAAATTAAAGCAACTTTTCATTTGCTGGTAGTGCCTAGTGGTATTGCATTACTAACTAGTTCTGGCTAACATTTTAACTACCACTTGCATAGTTTCATCCAGTAGATATTGAGAACTGAGTGATCTTTAAGAGGTTTTCTTATCATTGAGTTATTCTGCATTGTTCATAATTGTGTTGCTGTTTTAATTTTTAGGTTCGATGTGTTATAGTTAAGGAGTGTACTGCCTACTTAAATAAGTTGTAAGCGAATTTCGTGTATTGTGTAGCTTAAGCAGACGACAATGTGATACGAACCTACTTGACAAGTTAAGTGCCTAACAAGTTCGTCCAAAAATGTGTCTCCCTTTGATGGGAGTTTGCCCCGTAGTTCCGGTAGTTCGAGTTTTGAACCTTAGGAGTTTCTACTCTACCGACGGTGAAGCTGTTTCCACTTCCTTCCCAATAATGCGGTTGTTTGTGGTTCGTCGCCATTTGTATATAGCTTGTATATAGTTATCCAGGTTGTTTGTGTGTTTTATTTTGGGAGAGAAAATTTGATTACAATGTCTTGTATATGAGAACAAGAAATTTACCTTTCACTCATTACACAGGACCACAAAAAAATTGATGAAAGGTTCCTTCGACCAGACCAAGTGTATTATATGTTTTTTGGGTCGCTGAAACCAAATCCGTAACTCATTTTGCTCCATCACGTCAGCGTTTTCTATTAACCTCAGAAAATGACTAAAAATGGTGAAACCAAACCATATCAATCCTAAAACCTATCTAAACCTTATAATTATATACATTTATAGCCCATTAACCTTAATATAACAACCTAGAATCCTAAAATACATAACGTAAAAAATTATAACCTCAAAACATATATTTTTAAGTCCCAATAACCAAATGGATGCATAATACAGCAAACATGTACTACTCAAACTTGAATCTCGGAGAATATTAACTTGATAAATTAATATCCCCAAAATCCCATAATCCTATAACTCCAAAACCATGATCCTCATAAACTGTTGAATCTTAAAACTATAATTTTAATACCTAATAAGTTCAAAATTTTCTGCATTGCAATAACCTACATTCAGCCATACCCAAAAACAACGACGTGAACGTAGTAGGCTTTTGTTTTCTTTGGGGTGCTTGATTTACATGTGTTTCTTTGCACATCACAATTCTTAAAAATGCTATAAAACTTCATAAATAACAATTTTATGCGTTTGGAGTCTTAGAGTGATAACGCGTTCGTTTATAAGTGAATGATTTCTATAGTGCTTTTCTCTTATGTTGGTTTTGCGTGTCTCTCTTCAAAGACCAACAGTAATCTGCCAACATTCCAAACACCCTAATATCTCTTTTCAATATCTTGTAAGTCCTGGTGGAATCTTTCACCATGCTTTTCATTGAAATTACCAACAAAATGTTCGATATGAGAATGAAAAAGTGCAGTTTTAGGTTCAAGAGACATCCCATATTTTTAAAATTTTCTATAAATGTCTTGGTAAGGTCTTTAAAACTTTGCCAAACCACTTTTTCGACCTAAGTCATTCTATTTTCAAATTCGTTATTTTTTAATAGTTCTCTTATTTGTGGTTCATTAAACACGCCTTATTTTATTTTTGCATCAGGCAGTTTCTAAGCTTTTCGAAGATGTACTGAAAAGCTTCGCTTTCTGGAGATTTCATCTCTTTGATGAATTGTTTTACTAGTCCCAGCTTTATATGTAGTGTAGGAAGAATAACTTTATTTGTTGGTATTACACTCTATTATATTAATTAATTAATTATTAGCGCTACAGCCCTTTAAAGGGCCTTGGCTCGCTCCACAATATCTCTCCACTGCTTTCTATCCTCCGCCTTCATTCTCCATCTCCGCACTCCTAAGGCTTTTATATCCTCCTCTACATCGTCTCCCCATCTTTTTCTCGTATGCTGATTTTGGCGTTCTCTCTTGTTGCATCCTGTGCACGTGACCTAACCAAGCCAGTCGCTTACTCTTTATTACTGCTATGATATCTGGTTCATTATAAAGCTGCTTTAGTTCCTCGTTCCTTCTTATTCTCCATTCTCCTCTTTTTTGTATTTGGCCAAACACCTTCCTTAGTACTTTCCTTTCAAAGATTTGGAGTCTGTTTTTATCGTCTAATGTTAATGTCCAAGTTTCGGACGCATACATTACTGTGGGTCTAACAATTGTCTTGTATATTTTTAATTTACTCGATCTTGATAGGTTGCGGGACTTGAAAATGTTTTGTAACGCATAATAGCATTTGTTTCCGGAGGCTATCCTTGCTCTTACTTCGGCCTTCGTATCATTTGTCTCGGTTAAAATACTTCCCAAATACTTAAATTGCTGTACCCTTTCTACCGGTTTGTTTCCAAAAAGTTGCATTCGACGTTGGACTTGACCTCCTCTTTCCTGTCTTGACTGGAACATGTACTTTGTTTTAAGTTCACTTATTTTTAGGCCCGCTAATTGTGCTTCCTTTTCTAATTCTCTATAGGCTGTCTTAAGTGCTTCACTTGTTCTTGCCATAATCAGCACATCGTCGGCATATGCTAGATATTGCACTGACCTGTTGTATAACGAGCCTCAGGGTTGATTCGTATGGCTCTTATGCATTTTTCCAACACTAAATTAAATAAGGTCGTAGATAATGGATCACCCTGTCTAAGACCTGTTGTCACCTCGAATTCCTCTGACATATTCGTACCTATTTTAATCTTACTTTTGGTGTTTTTCAGCGTCATCATGATAAGTCCTTTCAATTTCTTTGGGACTCCTAATTCTCCCATCGCTGTTTCCAGGTACTCTCTCTTCACACTATCGTAGGCCATTGTAAAGTCTATAAAACCTGACGAACATCTATATTGTACTCATAGCATTTTTCTAGGGTTTGCCTGATTGTAAATATATGGTCTACTGTGGACCTGTCCCTTCTAAAACCACTCTGGTATTCCCCTATTATCTGCTCAGTGAAAACTTCCATTCTGTTCGCTAAACTTTTGGTGAATACTTTATATATCACATTAAGGAGGGAGATTCCCCTATAGTTATCACACCTCTGTTTATCTCCTTTTTTGAAAATGGGGCAGATTAGGGCTTTACTCCATTCTTCGGGCATCACTTCCGATTCCCATATCTGTTTCACGAGGGCTTGTATTTTTTAATCATCTCTTCCCCTGCATTCTTTATTAATTCTGAATTTATGCTGTCTTCGCCCGGGGCTTTGTTGTTTTTAAGAGCGTTAATTATTTCTCTTGTTTCATCCAGTGTTGGGGCTTCGATGTTTAGGTGGGGGCAGTACATCCGTTCATGTCCTTGGTTTAAATTCTGGTTATCTCTTTCATAGTCTTCATTTAGTTCTTCTTTAAAGTATTCCGCCCATTTATCCATGACTGCCTTCTCGTCTCCAATCAGCTTCCTTTCCTTATTTTTTATGAACATTGTTTTGGCTTGAAATCTTGCTTACTCTTTTAAGTTCTTCATAAAATTTCTTCGCATTTCTTTATTGATAGTGCTGCTCCATTTTTTCTATTTTCTCGTATTCACACGTTCTCTCCTTTCTTCGGCATATTCTATTCGCTTCTCTTCTTCTATTTTGATAGTTTTCTATTGTTTGCCTTGTAGCTCTTTGTAGCATTCTTCGCCTTGCCTCTTTCTGCCTCTCGTGTGCTTGCTTACAGTCTTCGTCATACCAGGAATTCCTCGTCCTTTTTCTTTTCTCCCAAAACTTCTTTGGCTGTTCTGTTGATTGTATTTTTATTTCTTGCCATTTTTCCTCTATAGTTGTTTGTTGCTTGTTACTTCTTGACACTGTTTCCTTAATTTTTCCTTCATATTTAAGTCTGGTCTCCTCTTGCTTCAACACCTCTAAATTATATTGCTTGCTTTTGTTTTCAACTTTTGGTTTCCTGGAGATCTGTTTAAACTTTTGTCTGTATACCCCCTTCACCAGAAAATGGTCAGAGGCGACTTCTGCTCCACGCCAACTTCTTATGTCTATGATGTCTGGTGAATGTTTATTTTCTATCAGTACGTAGTCGATCTGGTTCCTGGTGACTCCGTCTGGGTGCCGCCATGTTTCCCTGTGTATTCTTTTATGTGGGAAACAGGTGCTTTTAATGATCATTCCGTTGCTCAAGGCAAAATCTATTAGCCTTACAACATTGTCGTCACTATCCTGGTGAATACTGTATTGTCCTACTGCCTCTCTATATTCTATCTCCTTCCCCACTTTGGCATTCAGATCTCCAAGCACTATTTTCACATCTCTTCTTGGTATTGTACTGACCACCCTTTCTAGGTCCTCGTAGAATTGGTCTTTAATCTCTTGGTCTGCTACATCCGTTGGTGCATGACAGTTTACGAATGTTATATTGTACCATCTTCCTTCTGTCCTTAGTGTGCAGATCCTTTCATTAATCGGTTTGAATTCTTTCACCATATGTCGTTTGCTTCTGTGGACTAGGAAACCCGTGCCTAAGGTAAAAGTGTCGTTTCCACTATTAAACAGCTTGAAGTCTTTAAAGTCCATTATAGCTTTACCCTTCCACCTTATCTCCTGTAAGGCGGCAATATCTACTCTATATCTGATGATTTCGTTGTAGTTGTTGCATAGCTCCGACTCTATGCAGACTTAGGACGTTCCATGTCCCAAAATTCAAATCTTTGTCCTTTTTCCTTTGCTGTTGTCGTCTATTATCCATCCATCTTTGTTGTGTAGCGTTTTTAACAGTGCTGTTTTACGGGGCAGGGTCGTTGGCCCACACGCCCAACCCCCTTTTCGGAGGACCATTTTCTCCCGCTCTCGTCAGCCCTGACCCCGCCATCCACCTGGGTTGGATACCAGATCTCCGGCGAGGTTACTCAGGTTCCCGGGGTTCACCACCTTTATCTTAATATAAAGGCTACTTGGAGGTGAGAGTCAGAATTGGGTAGGAGAGGCTATGCGATGCTAACTGGATGCAGCACCGTGCGGTACGCATGCACTAACCCATTGAAACCCCTCACACTCTATTTTATAATATTCTTAAATCCTGCAGTTAAGCCATTTCTAAGTGGTCAATCATTTTTCACATAATGTTAATTGCATTTACATACAAAGCAAGGATATTTTGTAAAGCCACCTTGTTGACCTAATTTTTAAATCTCCACATATCTGCCACTTGCGTTTATCGTAATCTAATTTTTCCAGTAAGAAACGGAGGTTGTGGTGCTGTTCATTCAACGCAACTAAGTGACCAACGGGTAGCGGGGCATATTGGTTGCCATTATGTAGCGAAACTGCTTTTAAACTTTGTATTGAAGAATCTATGAGTAGACAATAGTTGTTAGCTTTATAAGGAATGTTATGTTTGTTAATTATTTCTTCAATATCGTTACAATAAATTTGTAAAATATTTTCTAAATTTGATATCTCTATTGCGATAAAAAATTATACGAGTTCCTGGAACTAGGCAATTTTTCTCTTTTAGTCTTGATGCTAACAGTTCAGATATTTCTTTCGAAAGTCCTGCGTCTCGCACCAAGTCATTAAGCTCTTTTTAAAATTTTTATCAGTCTCATCTTCTGATTCTTCCAATGTTTCACGGTTTAACTCTACATTCTCAGCGTCACCATCAACTGGATCTTCGTCAGTTGATGTTTCTATTGCACTTTTATTTTCGTCAGTAGTAATACTACTTTCATTACTTTGTTCAGCGTTAAGAAGTGTACAACGAGTCGCAACAGTCGCAAGATCAAAGATTTTGTTTTTTGGTTGTGCCCGAAAACTTTTGTTAAACAAAAATAGCAATCCTTTTCATGATTTCCTGGTTTCCACCAGATCATTGGAGAAACAAGCGTACGTTTCTTCTGTTTATTGAGTTGAAATGAGCATCTTAAGCATATCGAGTCCAATGAATGATCACTATCTCTATACCTAGTTTTAAGTACATCTGTAAATGTTCTTCTGAGTTTACTGACAACATATTCTCCACAAACAAGCAGAAAGAATCTACGCTATTATTGCACGATGACTCTTCAAAGACCAAGTTTCCCACGGATGTAGAGCTGCAGTCGTTCGACGACGACGCCCGTGGGCCTGCTTTCTCACCCAAATCAGCCGTCGACGCTAGGGTTTCGAGTTCCTGCATCGTACTTTTTTGTGCCAACCATGACGGCATGAGCGCCGTGATCCAGGGACTTTTTCGGATGACGGAACAACTCCGTTGGCCACCGTCGCCACATGGAGGTGCCCTGGATGTAGACACACAAACAAAATCTGAGATTAGGAGCTCAAGTCTTACGTGCAAGTACATTTCGAGATTTTGACAAAAACTAGCACGATTCAGATTTTTCAATGTTATTGTTGATGAAAATTTTGTCCAGGGCGTCGACTAATGTGTTGCGTTTAAGAGCTATAAGGTTTTTGAGTTTTAATGTACTAGGTTTAAAGTTTATGGAGTTATGAGAATACGGATTTAATGGAGTTTTGACTCTCTACTATTTGAACTTAAAGTATCTCGTGTAAGTTTTGTCAGTGTTGCATTTTAAGCTCGTAGAGTTCTGGGGTTATAGGGCTATTGGGTTTTAGGCTTGTAGGTTGTGGGATTATAGGGATATAGGGTTTTGGTGTTATTGATAACCTAATAAGGTTATCAAGTTGATATTCTCCGAGATTCAAGTTTGAGTAACGTCTTTGCTGTATTATGCATTCATTGAATTATTGGGGCTTAAGAAATATGGGTTTTGAGGTTATAATTTTTTACGTTATGAGTTTTAGGATTATAGATTATTGGTATTAAGGTTAAAGGATTATAAAGGTATAGAATTATAAGGTTAGGATAGGTTTTAGAAATTTTAGTCATTTTTTGAGGTTTGGAGAAAACGCTGACGTGATCGAGCAAAATGGGTTGCAGTTTCGGTTTCAGCGATCCAAAAAACATATAATACACTTGGTCTGGTCAAAGTAACCTTTTATCAATTTTTTGTGGTCCTGTGTAATGAATCAAAAGAACAGACTACCACTGCTGAAGATTTTACCGACTTTATAGACGTTTAGTGAATACAGAAAGAACATCGTGATGTATTTGATTTACATTTATATTTATTAAATTATGTCTATGATGTCTTCTAACAACATTTACATTTATTCATTCATTTTTACGAACACTGTATTTCTTTTGAGAAAAAAATATAATTTATATTGTTACTATAAAATATTAGTTAATACATATATCAATATTTAAAAACTCTTTGAGGAGAAAAGCATATTTTTATTTACGTCACATAAAGAGTTTTAGAAAGTTTTAAGGTACCTGTATCGTTTTTTTACTACAACACACTTTTGCCAAAATATATTTCATTACTACTAAAATTCAATATATTTTCGCATTATTTTAACCTCAGAAAAATGAGACAATCATTTGGTCGTTAAATCTGAAGGTTATAATGCACGTACTATTTTCCATGTTTTAAGTTTATTAAAAGTTTATTCCAATTCCACGTTAGCTGATATGTACATAACATAATAATAGTTGTATATGAGTGTATATAGGTTTCCGCGGTTAACTATGTTTGAACAACTTGGATTACGGGTTGAACCGCGTCATATTTGCAGTTGCCAAACATAATAAAAAAAGACAAAACTAATTTTACGCATTATTCTCATAATCTAGATCCACTACAATTGTTTCTCTTAGCTTCTTTTCTTTTATATCTAGAATGATTTGTAATAACAGAAACAATTATTGTAAATTGCTTCAATTTCAATTAAACTGCCTTTTGTGTCTTATTAATGTTTCCTTCATTAAAACTTTCTCGTTTAGTCTTGTTTTCATTGTTGTAACTTGTTTTATAGTCTTTAAAAATTTGTTTTATTCTCTTCTTCGCATTTTAAATTGTTGAAATACAATTTTCCTGTTTGTATAGTCACGGAATTTCAGTTTAAGAACTTATTTTCACATGCGCCATGTGTTTAGTATTCTACTCATTGCTACAATTATAAATTAACGGAACCCAGTGACATCTTTAAAGAGTATGCAGTGTTTAGTTTTTATTTTTGATTAAATTTACTTAGCACAATCTTACAAACGGGTAGAATAAGAGCACACTTACCAGAAGACTAGCTAGGAGATTAACTTAGGAGACTAATTCATCAATACAAATACCCGTCTGAACTAACTATAAAGGCTAATAATAAGTGAAGCGTTCTAAAAGCATTACATTTTAAAAAAAATTTCTTAATGTTAAATATCTAGAGAAACGTCTTATTTAAAAGTTCAGCGAAGCAGCAGAAGGCCCGTCGCCATGGCCTTGTGGTTACCAGATTTTCTCTTCTGTCCAGTAGTCGCTGCAGGCAAGTTCAAGTCTCGCTCAAACCTAGTATTAGTAGACCTAATAAGTCTTTACAACAGCAGTACCGGTAAATGTGCTTTAACTAAATGAAAGCAGCGGAAGTCGCGTCGTCTATAAAGCATAATAGTTTGCATTTCACTTTTGAAAGTGCAAATCTAATGCACATGATTCAACCCATTCCACAAAATCATACATATAGTCTCTGATATTATTTTAAGTTTATCGCCAACAATTAGAGGCGAGCTCCTCAGTTCTCCACAGCTTGTATTATCCACAAAAACTTGCAACCAATATTCAGTCATCCCTTACCAACCAGCCAAGACCAACTGTGCTCCACACGGGGTTACACCATCTTTCGTACAAACACAATGAATACATATTGTGTTCGATAACTCAAACAACACTATTGTATTCAACGAATTTCAAGAAATTAAACAATGAGTCAAAAGTCAATTATCATAATATCCAAATCAAGACACAAAATACTCAAAGCAATTTCCAACTCTTAGACACAGAGAACACCAACGTATTTAGCAATGAAACGGCAACAGAAAATAACGGAAAAGTTCCAGCATTTATCTTACATTATATAATAGCCATAGACCGGCTAACTACCTTAATTGAATTCATTGCATAACTACTAGTACTAACTAATGCAAGATAATAAAATAAAACTGCAAACCAAAAATACAGTTAACTACAAAAAAATGCAAGACGTACTGAACTACCATAAAGTAGCAAGATATACATACTTAGATGAAAAAAACCTAAATTATAGTGATACTACGAACAGTTTAAGAGTAAGTAAGTACTACGAACAGTATATTAAAGCCTTTTAAAAGAGAAAGCCCGTGTGGGGTTGCGAGATCCCCCATCGGGCGCCTCCCCAGGTGGCGGATAAGGGAATGCCTCTCAGATATGAATCAAATACTCGAGGCGGATCAAAACTCGACTGGTGAAAGGCAGCAGGTTCATCAAAAGCAGGCTCTAGCGTGAGAAGAATAATTTCGAAACGATAAAGTACTGAAAATCGGAAAGCGCAGCTGTAACAGCGAAAACTGTTTTCAAACTGCGATACAGAAAAGATACGGAAACAGAACAAAATAATGGCCCTCAGTCCAGGGCACCTCTTAAATGAGGAGAGGGTGCTAAGAATCCCCTTGACATAACAATAAGAGCATTAGAAACAAACCAAAAATTAAAATATATGATAAAACTCTACGTATTGCTACGTGGAATGTTCGCAGCTTATTTATGCCAGGTAAACTAACAAATGCATAAATAGAAATGGAAAGGATGACATAGATATCCTAGGATTAAGCAAAGTCAGATGGCCTGAATCAGGAAAACAAAGGACACAAAAAGGGTACATCTACTATTCTGGAGGAAGGGACAATGAACACAGACATGGAACAGCAATAATTCTTACACACAAAATTGCAGAATCAGTTATGGACTTTGTACCCGTCAATGAACGGATTATCTTTATAAAACTTCAAACAACACATAGAGACTTGAACATCACTCAAATTTACGCTCCAACGAATTATAAAAAAGGACAAGAAATAGAAAAATTTTACACTGACATAGAGGAAGTATTATGCCTTACAAAAAAAGGAGAAATTACCATGTTTATCGGAGACTTCAACGCCAAAATCGGTGCTGGCGCTGAAGGAGAAAACATTGGAGCGTATGGTCTTGGCATAAGAAACACTAGAGGAGGTTCACTTCTGCATTGAAAATAACTTTCTTAGTCGCCAGTTAGTTCTTAGTTCGTCTTAGTTCTTAGTTAACTCTTAGCCGCCAAACAGCCTACTTCAAACAACATCCAAGAACACTATATACGATTTTATCTTGCTAAATATTTAAAAAATACATACAATCTGTAAAAGCTTATCCTGGTGCTGACATCAGCAGTGACCATAACCCAGTTGTAATGGGCTTTAAAATCAAGAGGTTTAAAAAAGTTAAACGAGGAAAACTGGATAAACCTATAGACATTGACAAACTAAAGATTCCTGAAGAAAAAGAAAAAATAAGGCGCTAAAAAACATAATAACAGATGCCCAGGAGCAGGATATTGGATTTAAAGAAAATAACAAAAAACAAGAATGGATGACACAAGAAATCTGAAATTTCATGAGTGAACGGAGAAAAAATAAAACACAACTAACTCGATATAAAGAAATAAATAAAGTCATCAGAAAAAAATGCAGAGAAGCAAAAGAAAAATTAATGTCGGAAAAATGCCAAGAAATAGAACTGCTGCAAGAAAAATACGATATGTTCAACATGTATAAAAAAGTAAAAGAAATGACAGGCAAAACCAGAAAACACCAAACAGGAATTTTAAGAGATTCGAACAACGATATAATTCTAGGTATAGAAGCTAAACTCAAAAGATGGAAAGAATACGTAGAAGAACTTTACAATGATGATAGACCGAATGAACCACCATTAGAAGACCAAGCAATAAATGAACAAGAACCTGAAATATCTAAAAGCGAAGTAATTCACGCTATAAAAACACTTAAAAACAGAAAAGCTACTGGCCCTGACAAAATCCATGCAAAAATTGTTAAAATAATAGCAGATAACGAAAGTAAAGGCCTAGATCTTATAACATCGCTATTTAACAAAATATACCCAACAGGCAGGATACCCTCCGATTGGCTAAGATCCACGTTTATAACAATCCTGAAAAATCAAACTCCTCACATTGTGAAGAGTATCGTACGATAAGTCTCATGTCCCACGTGTTAAAAACATTTTTAAGAATTATTCACACATATATCTATAGAAAATGCAATTACCAACTAGACAACACACAATTTGGGTTTCGAAATGGATTCGGAACACGAGAAGCTCTTTTCGCCCTTAACGTAATGACCCAAAGATGTAAAGATATAAATGTAAATATGTACGCGTGCTTCATTGATTATCGTAAGGCATTTGACTGTGTAAATCACCAAATGATGGAAATCTTAAGACTGACAGGAATTGACAAAGAGGAATTGCGCATTATTACTGAACTCTATTGGCATCAAACATCTAAAGTTAAAGTAGAACAAGAAACCACAGAAGACATACGCCAGGGTTGCGTACTCTTCCCGCTCCTATTCAACTTGTATTCGGAAACAATTTTTAAAGAAGCATTAGACGGGGAGAAATGTGGAATTAAGATAAACGGCAATTTAATCAATAACATCAGACACGCGGATGATACAGTAATAATGGCAAACAACCTCCTAACATTACAACACATGACGGACATGATCGTTGAACATAGTGAAAGATATGGCTTACAACTTAACGTATCCAAGACAAAAATAATTGTATTTTCGAAAACACATGTGGATGCAAATTTATACATTAAAGGAGAAACCGTGGAACAAAGTAGCCTCCTTTAAATACTTAGGTACTAACATAAATAGTAAAAGTGAATCCAATAAAGAAATTATATCAAGAATAGAACAAGTTCGAAGAACGTTCATAAACATGAAAACTCTTTTCATTAGATCAGACCTGAACTTGGAGCTTAGAATTCGAATGATTAGGTGCTACATCTTCCCCATTCTGTTATATGGATGGGAAAGCTGGACGCTAGATCCAACCATTGAGAAACGATTAAATCTTTTTGAAATGTATTTATACAGCCGGATGCTACGTGTTTCGTGGATGCAAAGGGAATTAATGAACACTATAAAAGAACGAAAAACACTGTACGTAGGGCATGTAATGAGAGGCGAACGATATGAATTATTAAGAATTATCGTTGAGGGAAAATACAAGGACGACGATCGGTCGGAAGGCGCCAAAATTCTTGGCTAAAAGATCTGAGAAGGTGGTTCGGGTGTACATCCGCAGAAATGTTCCTAGCCGCTATCTCTAAAACTACAATCGCCATTTTGATCGCCAACTTTCGACAGGAGAGGGCGACATAAGAAGAAGAAAAGAGAAAGTACTCTTTCTACTAGAAACCTTGTACCTAAAGTCATAAACATAACTAACGTAATAAGCAAAGAAACCAAGCAAAAACCTATATTTTATAGACATTTTTAGAGCCCGAATAATAAAAATATATTCAACAATAAACGCATGGAAAATGCAGTAGTCAAATTTGAAAAACTAAGAAAAATATAACAAATCTCTCAATGTAAAAACTGCCATTTCTTTGGCGCACTTACAACCACTGCAGCCTCAAGGGCTTATTGTGCCCACTAACATCCACTTAATTGCTAGGACGTTTACACACCCCCATGGGTTGAGCGAGACTCGAACTCGCGCGCGTCGGCTAGAGGACAGAGCCAAATGGTTGAACCATCTGAGCCACCGCGTCCCCAAAAACTGCCACACTCGAAACAGTTATACGAGACCAGCACGATGAGTAAAATGCGCATGATTCTATGAGCACCGCACCAGTACAAAAAATAAAAAAGATGGAAAATTGGCTAAATGTGTTTTGAACAAAGGCGATCGCCCAGCAAGTTTGACATATTACTCAGAAGATTCCTAAATCACCCTCAGGTCAGCGCACTCAAAAACAGACAACTAACCCTATGTTCTCCTGGCAACGCCCAAACAATGGCTCTCCACCCACTTCAAAATTAACAACAAGCCGAACAAACATAAATACAATCCAAACAAAATTGTAACACACAGCATTCTACAAAAGAATCTAAAAAGCCCAAACAGTCACAATTAGCACGTACTGCCCTACGATCAACTCCATTCTTTACCACAAATTCAACATAAATATGTTCAATAATTATATCTGTCTGATTCCAAATGACCAAGATACAGTGAAAGTGAATTAGAATTACTGTAAGGGTGAGACTTAGTTAAGGATTGAGTGAGCGCAGGTCCAATCAATAAAACACAAAGGATCACGCGAAAGTTACTACTTGCCTAGGCATAAAACCTCTCGCGATTAGAGAGGAAAGCCGGGGCAAGAGTAGGATTTATTGGTAGTTGTATAACTTAAGCTAAATACAATTCATACAATGAACAATAGTAAACGACAATACAAATCATCGTGTCGCAACGCCGATAGTAGCGCTAACGCAATTACGCAAGCCGCAAGGTATCTTTCAGCACGCAATGAGAGATCTCTACCTGGGCGTGTGTATGCGCCGTCCCGTCCAGCCCCCACGGACACCGCTCCGCAGAGAGGGTGACCAGCTAGGCATCCTGCCCCCACGGACACTGCACCCCTGTGAGGATGACCAGCTAGCTAGACGAGTCCTTGCCCCACAGGGCTCCATAGAAGGGCCACGGCTTCCTTCCCCAGGGTCACACACCGCCCTTACAACACAATAGGACGCATACGCAACAAACGTACAGATTTTGCACTGAGGTGTGTCCTTGTCACGCAGGCTCGGGCAACACAGGGCTGCCGCAAAGCTCTACTCCGCAGAAGGGCCACGGCACTCCGTGACTCCTTCCCCAAGGCACACATACTGCCCTTACAACACAAGAGGACACATACACATCAATCATCACGATTCCTGTTTCCCTGTCACGCAGTCCTCTTTCCCTTGAAAGCAGCGTACTGGCGCTAACCTCTGGAAGGCTCAACGGACTCGAGTCAAGTCCCTGCGCTGAATGTAGCGCGGCGCCACACGCGAGCGCGTGCACCCCATTCTCGCTAAGGCCCAGAGGCGGCGCATCCGAGAGAGGGGTCCGGCGACTCCGATACAGCGGCAGCGCCAAGTTAAGTATCTTTTGTAAAGGCGCGCGGGCTCCCGGTAGTAAGGCCCGAACAATATCTTCAAGTAAATAACCTAACAGAAATGACACCAACAGCGCAGCAAACTATGAATGCCTAACAAGAAACTATAAACAACTTAACTAAACAATGAAGCTTTTTATTGTAGAATTATCTGGTAAACATAGCTCATATGTTTAAAATGGCATTATAGAACGCAAACGGACTTCTCAAACAAAAAAGAAATAGAAATATTCTTTATACACAACGACATAGGTGGATTATTCATTTCTGAATCACAATGTGCAAATAAAAACTGCATTAAAATCCCGAACTAGTTAAACAACAAGTCATCCAAATATAGAAAAATTTTCAAGAGGTATATCTTTATTATCAAAAATAAATTAAATACCACCTTCTCCCTGAACTTGAAGAAAACTACATGCAAGCTACTAACATTATGGTAGAAAACTGAAAACACATTTTGTGAGTATTCAGATTATCGCTTCTAGGTAATAGAAGGAAAGACACTATGACGAGTGTGCAAGAATTCCAGCTAGATCATCTGTCAACATATCAACCAACCTACTAGCTACTGACCCTAGAAAGGTATTGGATTTCTTAGACTATTTTGTGGCAAAGGGTATAAAGCCTGGCTATCTAAACGTCTCACCGAACTGGAACCTACACTCTGACTACCCACCTGTAGTAGCTACAGTAAGCACCTCCGGATTGAAACAGCAAAACCGACAAAATTAATTAACAATAGAATAGACTGAGACTATTAGAAAGCTTTTCGGAGAACCAGCTGCAATTTCTTTAAAAATCAAAGAAAATGTAGAGCTAGCGATATGCAGATTTACCAGATTAATATAAGGCGCTGCATTGGAGGAAACACCTTAAATACTTATCAAAAGAAGGAAACAGCAATTCTCTTCTAGTAATCAAAAAAAATTGTTGAGAAAAGAGACTACAAAGGATATGGTAGTCCACGCGTTATCATCAGACTAAAGGCGGTATAATTAGGCAGCCCTCGAAATAAAAAATTAATAAAAGAGATATAACTATAACCTATTGCAAAGGACTTGAAGTTGATGCCAGATTATCAATTCTAGTTTCGAAGGAGTTACTCAACAATATAACAGGTATTAGGGTTATGGGTGAAATCAGCTCAACATTCGAGGAAAAGGAGCACTGCACTGCGACATTTCCGGACGACAACCAAACCTCAGACAGGGTAGAAAACCAGTATTTCAAAGTCATTTGAGTTGTATCCAATAAAACCAAAGGTGCCACAAGGTAGCACACATAGCCCAATGCTATACCTACTCTTTACAGCTGATTTCTTCCCAAACATGCATTCTGTCACGGGAACGTTCCCCAAATAAACTTATACGAAGTAGAAAAATGGGTTACAAAAAAGAGAGTTAAGATTATTGAGAAAAATCAGTTTCTACTACATTTACCAAATGCAAGGGCGTCACACCTTGTCTACATAAATAATATCCCATTGTTGCAAGTAAACGATGTGAAATACCTAGGGATACTCTTAGAAAAGGTGCTAACGTGAAAAACTTATACATTTAATTCATTGAACATAATATTTTAACTAGAGTTTGCTATAAAAAAAGCTAGATAAAAATATTTAATTTTTATTTTTTAATTTTAAGTTTATTTTTTACAGATAATTGACAAAATATCAGAGAAATATATTTTTCAAGCCACAAATTTTTTCAATTCTTTTTTTGTTATGCAATATGCAATACACAGCTTTGGTACAATAAAAATACTTATAACTAGGAGTACATCCATTTGCAGAGAGGATTAAGTGAATGTATTCTCACTTATAACTTAATACATTGTAGGTTCTAATATTACTTAAAATTTATTAAGTTAGAGTAAGTCTTGTGGTAGTTTACGTTTAAGCGTTGTGTATATGTACTTTTCCGAAGTTTAATTTCGTTGCATTTGTATACATCACCAATTTTTTTAAAGAAATTACCTGTTAGTTTGTGGATATAGTCTGCGATTAATGGAACATTTGACTTTTGATGTATTTGACTGTTGAGTACGAACCAAGAGCAATTGACCGCAGAACGCATCACTTTGTTCTGCATGATTTTAAGTTCTTTTAGTGATGTTTTGGATGCGTTGCTCCAAACTGGACATGCATAAGTTAGTATAGGTAGGAGAATCGCCTTATAAATTAATAGCGAACATTCGTATCTAAGGTGAGATTTTCGCTTGATCAAGGGTACAGTAGAATGAATTTTGTGTGGCACTCATTAAGTTTTTTATTTAAGTGATGTCCTCAGTTAAATGTTGCATCTAGGTTGAGCCTTAAGTACTTTACTGGGACAGCTTTTGGGTTACCTCGTCAATCATCGTTGTTTAATCTAATGGTTGGAAGATGGATGCAGCGTTTAATTGTGAACATCTTTGCCTAGGTTTCGTTGAGTTTATTTAAATTTTTTATTTTTTATACCAGTCATACGTTATGTTTACTGCATTTTGCAGATGTTCTACCATTGTTTTGATTGCATTATCTGGAAACATGGCTGTGGGAAGTCATGGACATAGAGGTTGAACGAAGTTGGTCTTAAAAGGCTCTCTTGGGGAACTCCTGCTTTTGGTGTTTTGTTGCTAGATAGCGTTGCATTAATCCTTACTCTGAACGTTCTGTTAATCAGAAAAAAGTATATGATTTTTATTAGGTAGTCAGGAATGTTTAGCTTGATCATTTCATGCAAGTATCTCTCCAGCCAAATCTTATCTAAGGCTCTTTCTAGACCTAGAAAAATTACTGCAGTGTATTTATTTGCTTCGAACCCCTTGTCGATTATTTCTGTTAGTCTAATAAGTTGATGAATGTGAGTATTTGAACCCAAATTGATGGGACAGAATAACTTCGTTTTCGAGTATGAAATCTTGCAGTCCAATAATAAATACCTTTTCCAGTAGCTTAACTAATGTGGGTAATAAGCTAATAAATCAATAACAATCAGGGTTGTGGTTGTCTTTTCAGTTTTGTAAATTGGTAATACGTTTGAAGTTTTCCAGGGCAAGGGAAAATATTCCAGTTTCATACAGCAGTTAAAATATGCCTTTTAGGATAGATGTTTTAAAATTTTGTTGGTTATTAAGTCTGGTCCTAGGAGTTGCGTTTCTCTAATTTCTTGAGCGGACACAGGGGTTATTTTAGTGGTATCCCGCAAATGGAAGTCAGCTATGGTGTTTGCTGTTTGGGTAGCAAAAAGTGGGTTGTGTTCGTCTGTATTAGGAGTAAAAACCTTCTCTAAGTGTGTGGCCAAGGTTTCTAACTTTTCTTCTTCAGATGAGTATGTCGTGTTGTTGGCTATTAATAGGTAGATGACGCTTGGCTGTCTTAGCAAACTTTTGGTTGCCTTCTACATGGTTGAGTCGTCTGGATGTATTTCTTCTAGGTAACTATTATATCGTCTTATTTGAAGTTTATTTAGTTCTTGTTTTACTAGGTGGTTTAGTTTATCTTGTAATGTTTTGTAGTAAGGTAATCTTGTCCTCTGCCAAATTTTTATATCTATTTTTTTATTTTATTAGCTTTATTATATAATCAGGTGATATTGAAGCATACTTAGTTTCAGTGTTGTTAATTGGTTTTGCAATTTATATTGTGTTAAACAATGTCTAAATAGGCTATGGTCAGCCATTAGCATTGGTAAAAGTTTTTGAAAGGTATTTAGTAAGTTATTCCATGCAATAAGTTTGTGTGACTTATTAGGTCCTCAGAGACATATCATTAGGAAGATGGTCGTTAATTGTTCGTCTAATTGTTTTAAAGTTCTGTAACATGTCGAATATATCAGTTGTCAGCTATAATATAATGGTCTAATTCATTTGCTTAGTTTTGTACAGATGTTAATATTTGAAGTTTCTCATGTTGCTTTCAATAAGATGAGTTTTGAGTTTTCCGATTAAATCGCACTGCCCTGAGGTCTTATCAGCTTCTCTATCCTTTTCGTGCACTTAGTTTCCACGGATACGAAATGTTTTAGTATTAATAAAGTGCGTTTCTGTTACGCAAGCGATATGTCATAGCGAGTTAAGAAATCAATAAAAATGGAGCGTGGCATTCAAAGACTATTGGCATTCTAATAGGTCAAAGGTAATATGGTAACTATTTGCTGATTATTTGGGTCCACGAGTAAGTAAGGTAGGAAGTATAGATACTAATAAAGGCATCAGATGTGGGATGAGTAGCTCAACCAACTTTGTTAGTATAGTTGTGACTAGGTCGGTTGTGTTTTGGGGAGCGTCAGCACTGTTGACGTTGGCTTGTGGTGAGCATCCTTGACATTGACTAGGAGAAGGTGTCTATTCTGCTTAATAGTGGTTACTTGGGCATATGATCTATTCAGTGTTCTTGAGCTGTTATTTGTTGACTGTTGTATCTTAAGAAAGTAGCTGCATCTTCTATAGTTTGCAGGGTGCTTTTCCAAGTAATTAACGCATTGTGGGTCCTCACTTTGCTTTTTGGGACAGTTAATATACAGGTTGTTACCTGTGCATTTCACACATCATAGTTGAGATTGACAATATTCTGTAATAAATTTAGTGCTTACGGCTGAATTATAGTATTTGTCGTAGGAAATGCACTATCAGTAGTATTAGCCGCGAGCTGAAACTAAAAATGCGATAACTGTTAACATTTGCACTTTCGAGCGAGCGGGGTGGAGCCTGTCTTTACGCTAGGAAAGTCAAATCGCAATTTCTTTTCCAATTCTATTAAAACGCAATTCTGAAGCATCTTAAATATATAGAAAAAATCTGAGATTAAATAAAATATAAGCAAATAACAAACTAACTAGTAAAAAGTAGGAAGCCTTAAACTGAAGAGTCGCGATAAAGTGTACCCTAAGTATTTCCTTTTTGTACGTTTTTAAGCCACATCATTTTGGAGATGTTGATTGCTTGACACCACCTAATTGAAATCTGGGGTTCGAGATTTAGTGTCACTCCTTTTTAAATTACAAATAGGGGATTATTCAAATTATCCAATCAATTGCAGAAATTTTCCAATTCAATTTCTCTTCTCGTCATTTATAAAAGTATACGGTTATTGAGTTATAAACCGATAGTTTAATACAGAACTTTTTAAATTGATCTAATTCATTTAGTGTAACATGATATTTCCAGTAGATGTACAGCTACTTAAAGATTTCTATAATCTACATTAAATAGTTAATTATGAAAGCATAGAAAGATAGTGAAACAATTTTATATAATTAAAAATTTCTGTAACTACGTAAACATGTGCAAGCTAGATGTACCTTTGTAGACTCAATAGCAAATAAATTCAACAAGAAAATCCTCGGATGCAACTCAAGTTAAAGTTTATTATAACTTAAATGGCTTTGCACAGCTATTTCACAAAATATTCCGATATGCAAAGTAAAACGAATATTTGCACAGCATAATAGGAAATGGTAATTAGGCCTGGCTGGGACAAAGAAGATGAGGGTTGAGCTTAATAAAGTTGATAGTATGACAGCTTGTCCTTGCTTTCCTCCCGGTAATTGCTTCGACAACTTCGTTTTGAATATAAAGTCCCATTTTGTTGCCCGTCAAGGACATCAAAGTCAATGAGCAGTTTCTTAAGGGCGCAGCGAATCAGGCGAGATAATCGTCAGACAGCGTTTATGCTCTTAGGTAACCTACTTACGAATCGTTAGAGCTAATGACAGTGTGTTCTATTTCAAACTAAATTTTTATTTAATTAAAATAAATTTATTACGCAGTTATAATTATTAGCAAAGTTATCTATATTGGATTCATCATTGTTTAGATAACTTATATAATTTCTGAGAAGGTTAAAGGAACAATAATTACATTATAGATGATTAAAAAAATTGTACCTTATTTTATAGCCATAATGTATGTATACTTAAGGACAGGATTAGGACATGAGCGGTCAAGTCGATTTACCAGTGAGAGAAATCTTTAAAATTAAAGAACAAGAAGTTATAGACGCGTCATTGTTTTTTCAAGTTTCAAAAAAGAGGAACTGTAAAGAATCCAAAACAAAGTGCGAGACATGATTTTGCTTTTAAGTGAAAAAATAGTTTCGCTCTAGACGACTTTTAGGAATTAACGGCAACGGCGTGCTCTGCATTGAATATTTGCTAAGAGCATTTTCAAAAATAACTGCAAACCATAACAACTTCAACTATGGCATTTGGTAGCTACTAGATTAGTAAATAATTCGATAGAACCATTAAAAGCCCCATTTTTATAGACAAAATCATTTTTGTTTGAATTTCCACATTTATGGTAATACAAATGATGTTTTTTTATATTATACTCATTTTAAACGCTATTTGGTATTATTATTTCAATTTAGCATATGATTGTTAACACTTTTTATGGAAACACTTTGGATTGCTTCCCAATATATATATATATATATTTGTGAAGATGTAATCACCATTAAGTTGTTGAATATCAAATTATCAGGACATGTCGGATTGGTACTTCTAAGGTTATGGTGACTTTCTACATTTTTTTAATTGATAGATCCTCTAATTTACAATCTATTCTAATATATGCATAAGAGCATTAAGAAAATGTGTTATCTATAGTAACACAGAAATTCTCATCCACCGATAATGTCTGTGCATTCTATTGAGTTGGCTATAATTGCATGATTTGTCAATTCAGGTCAATAGCCCATTGTTTATTCAACCTTCGATTTAGTAATAGGTCTTGGATGATCTTGCAAAGTAAAATTCCGCCGATTTCTCTATTATATCCGTCATGAAAAGGTCATCATGTAAGGTTCAGTTTTTTGGCGTGCCCACAGGATTGTTTTATATAGTAGCACTTTGTTTTCTTTTGATAGTTTAGATCCAGTACCTTTGCTTGTATTTGGAATCTATATGTCCTTTTTTAAGGTGAAGATACCATGTTAGCTGTCTCTCAAGATGGAATCCTAGATACTTGATTTTTGTTCTAATCGACAGTAGGGTGCCCTTAAATGTTACAGGCAACATGCGGTTTCTCTTGTCGTCATTGTAATTTGTACAAATTACACATTGTTTCTCTTAATCCGCCATAGGTCGCTTTATTCACTTATATTGGTTAAGTGTGCTTGCAAGTGTCGTAAGGCTTCTGTTTTAGCGTTGTATATGGAGAGTTACGGAATCATCGGCGAATATAATGATTGTGGTATTTCGCGTTTTCAGAATATCGGAGCTGTAAAGGAAAGAACGCCGGATCCTGCTCTGTAAACCAACTGCTTTTATTGGTTAGCATTTGGAAAATTGATTATTATGTTTGACAGTAACGGTCGCTGAGATATGATCCTATTATAAGGTAATGTACGTGTTCGGTATTAGTTGCTTTAATTTGTATGATAAACCGATAAGCTACACTTCATCAGGAGCCTGTTGGACGTCTAGAAAAGCCACAGTGCAAAACTTCTTTTCTTCAAGGATCTTAGCTGCCAAATCAACGATATATTGAACTTTTACTGTAGAATGGTGCTTTCTGAATCAAAATTGATGGTTTGAAACTAAGGTAGTTGTGTCTAGGTTTTCTTAAAATTTTTGTAAGATGATCTTTCCGAACAATTTTCCTATAACATACATATATGTAGTTTGTAATGCGTGTCAGAAAATTTGCTTTAAATAAATGTTAATAATCTTTTGCAGTTATCTTACACATCATTCTTTTCTTTAGATAAGAACAGTAAAATGCGGTTTTGCCAATTGTCCTTAAGAGATAAAACTGAAGCTTTTCAAAAGTTTTTTCTTCTTCTGGTGCTGCTTCTAACAAAGGTTAACAATCATTTATGCAACTTGCACATATTATTCGCGTTTTACTTTCTTGCAGTAAGGAAGTGTTCCGAGCTCGTAGCGATAAGTGAGTGCAACGCGCGGAAATTGTTGACCCTCGGGTCTCCTATATCAGTATACCTCAACTGATATAAACTACTTTTACGTTATATATTTTTGAAACACCAGCGAACTAATCGCAAGTCATGAACATGAATTACAATAGCAACAATTATTATTATCAACAGTCAACAACCGCTCAACAGGGATTCCAGCCTCCCATTAATTTCAATCAGACAACAAGCCAGGTAATACCACTATCTCCTTTTATAAATGCTTCTTATATACCTATTAACCAGCAATATATACCCCACACACAAATTCCAAACACATTTTCCCAAACACCGTTACAGATACATAAGCCTATCACATCAACGCAATCAAATAAAATGCTTAATAACGATGCAATAAGTAACATGGATACTTCAGATTCTGAAAACGATATTGTATTATCTAATACACCAAGTAAAGATTGGCAATGTGTCAGAAATAAAAAACGTAAACGAATATCTAAACAACCAGCATCAGCAAATACTATGATACCTACTGTAGATAATAACAGATACTCGGTCCTCACAAATCTTACTGATGCGCCTGAAATAGAAAATACATCAAACACATAGCAAAATAAAAAACTGAAACCACCACCAATATTTGTACAAGGGGTTACGGACTTTAATAAAATGGTCGCAGCACTAACAGATGCTGCAGAATCAGAACAATACAAAACTAAAGCACTGGCTGATAACGTAATTAAGATATCTGCCAACACGGCTGATATATATCGCAAGCTAATCACACTCATGAAAGAATCTAACGTCATATATCACACCTATCAGATGAAAGAAAATAAAGCATATCGTGTCGTCATCCGTAACTTACACCACTCTGTTCCCACAAAAGAAATAGCCGATTTACTGGAGGAGATCGGTTACAAAGTTAGATCCGTAACCAACATTAAACACCGAATAACAAAAATCCTCTTGCCAATGTTCTTTGTAGACTTGGAACCTGCGCCAAATAACAAAGACATTTATAACCTCAGGTTTTTACAAAACCAAATTATAAAGGTCCAAAATGCGGCGGCTTACATGATACCCGAACTTGTAAGAAGACAAAAGACTTACCCGCCAAATGTGCTCTCTGTCGCGGAGAGCACCCGGCTAATTATCGAGGCTGTACCGTACATAAGGAACTTCAAAATAAGTTACGATCCAACACCTCCTTACAAACTCGATCCACAACATCAAAGATGTTCCAACAACGACTTCATCAAACTCACCCAATCATCCCTAATCATCACAACCCACGAACATATAGTCAGGCCGCGCAAGGAAATACAAACACTACACAAGCACAACACCAAGATGTAACCCTACCAAAAATTCTAGAAGAATTTAAAGCTATGTTTTCACAACTGATGCAACAAAACAACATGGTAATAAACATGTTGTCCACAGTCATAAATAAACTTGTAAGATAATGGCTAATTCACTCCGTATATCATTATGGAATGCTAATGGCATCCTGTCAAAAAGCTATGAAATTGAACCATTTTTAAAGCTAAATAATATAGATATCCTACTTATATCTGAGACACACTTTACAGACAGGTCTTTTCTACGAATACCACACTACACATGCTATAACACAGAACATCCTGACGGTACAGCGTACGGAGGCACAGCTATATTAATACGTAGCTCAATCGCTCACAATAAACTGGAAAAGTACGAAGAACCGTTTCTCCAAGCAACTACTATTTAAGTTTACAAATTATCACATCCACTAGTAATCTCTGTTGCGCCCACCCAGGCATAGACTTTCCAAAGACGTCCTCAAGCCATTCTTTCAATCTCTTGGCAACAACTTTATATGTGGAGGTGACTATAACTGCAAACATACCTACTGGGGCTCTCGTCTAATAACTACCAGAGGCAGAGCTTTATATGAACTCATCCGCAAAGAAAACTATGGCTACCTATCCACCGGAGAGTCCACGTACTGACTTTTTTATCACCCAAGATATATCCTCTACCTATACGGATATAGTCAGCGACACTGACCTATCATCCGATCATACACCAGTCATTGCTACAATTAGCACTACAATTATTAAAAGACAACCTAGACCATCCCTATACAACTAAAAAACCGACTGGGACGAATTCAGAAGGCTTTTGCAAGAAAATCTCCAAACCAACATCAGCCTGCGCACCCCTAATGATATAGAGGAAGCCACAGAACACTTCACCACTACTGTTCAATCTGCAGCCTGGAGGGCTACGCCCAAACTTCTAAATACGGTACGACAGGATGGAAATATCCCCAATGAAATCCTTGAACTCATCAAGCAAAAGAGGAGGGCAAGATCTAAATGGCACAGAACTCGAAACGTAGCTGAAAAACTATATTTAATAGACTAACCAATGCCCTCAAGAATAAACTCAAACTGCACAAGCAAGAAACTTTTCAACACTATCTAACTTCCTTGTCCCGAGCCGACCACAGTATCTGGAAAGTTTCTAAAGCTAATAAAAGACCACAGGCTGTTAATCCACCTTTAAGAAAACCAAATAATGACTGGGGTAAGACAGATCAAGAAAAAACAGATCTCTTCGCCCAGAACATTGTCCAAGTTTTCACCCCCTACTCTACTGCACCCGATGTTGAGATGAAAGGCTTCCTTCAGACGCCACTTCAAATGTCGCTGCCCATCAAAAGATTCACCTATACTGAGGTGCTTGATGAAACTCGCCATCTAAACAATAATAAAGCCCCTGGGTATGACCTAATTACGGCTAAGGTGCTTACTGAAGTATCCAAAAACAGTATAACGTTTTTACGAAACCTGTTCAACTTCATATTGAGATGCCAATATTGGCCATAAGCATTAAAATTTGCGCAAATTATTCTAATACCAAAACCTGGTAAACCTGTTGAAGATGTTGCCTCTTACCGTCCAATAAGTCTGCTGCCACTACTCTCTAAGCTGTTAGAAAAACTTATAATCAAAAGACTGTATGATAATGACATACTGGAAAACTGCATACCAAACCATCAATTTGGATTTAGGCGGTACCATTCCACGATTCAGCAATGCCATCGACTTGTAAATATCATCAATGAGACCCTCGACGCCAAATTTTACTGCCCTGCAGTTTTTATAGACATTAAACAGGTACTCGACAAGGTGTGGCATGATGGCCTATTATATAAAATTAAAGAACTACTGCCAAATGAATACTAGCTTTTGCTAAAATCTTACTTGAATGATCGCTACTTCCAAATCAAATATGGCCAACATTACCAGAGGTCCGACCAATCACCTCAGGTGTGCCTCAAGACAGTGTCCTTGGACCGCTGCTATATTTACTATATACTTCAGATGTTCTCACAACAAATAATACACACTTAGGCACATACGCAGATGACACTGTCCTCTTTTCCAGTCATACCAATCCTCATATAGCATCCTCTAACCTACAAACCCATCTAACTCATCTTCAGACCTGGCTTGCTAAATGTAGAATCAAGGTCAATGAAACGAAAAGCACCCACGTTACCTTCATTCTAAATCACTCCGACTGCCCCCCAGTTTTTCTGAACAACGTACCCATTCCTCAAGCAACAGAAGCCCGCTACTTAGGTCTTCATTTAGACCGACAACGCACCTAGAAGCCTGATATATTGAAAAAGCGTAAAGAGATTGATCTGCGAATCAAGAAAATGGACTGGGCGCTTGGTAAAAAGTCGTGTCTTTCCCTCGAAAACAAGATCTTGCTCTACAAAACAGTAATCAGGCCCATATGGACTTACGGCATTGAGCTATGGGGTTGCTCTTGTAAGTATTCCCTTGCCTTTAATCTTCTTTTGCATAATTACTAATAAAATTCTATATTCTTCGTGGCTTAATAGATGTTCAAAATATTCAAATCTTTTTCATAGCTGTTGACATTATTTTTATTTCCTTTTCCATACGTAACAGTATTTTTGTGTGGTACACTTTATTTACCTATCAGATATTTAATATTCTACGGTACACCTATATTTATATTCTAAGCTTTATGTCTAAGTTTCGGCTACACACCAATTCCTTTTTTTAATGCTTGCCTTGCTTGCTCTGTGCGAGATTTTATTTCTGTACTGCAGTATATGATAGCATTCAGAATGCAACCCAAACATTTAAATGGTGACACTCTTGTGATAATGGTTTCCTGTGTCTTTGTCCCGTTACATTATTTCCTAAAGTATGTTTTTACCCGGCTTTGTATTATTCTTTTAGATACTCCCAGAACTGATTTAGGACCTACATATGGAATTTATGATTTTTGTACTAGCTCATCAGATTTCTAATAGTCTGAAATTACACAGTGATCTGACACCTACAAAAGAGTTGACTTGTTGTGGTATTTCGGAGCCTTAGTTCTTTGGGACATTCCCATACCAACCTGGACCTTTACATTTATTAATGTTTTCAGGGATACTCGACTGTTTGTGCTTATATTGATTCACGTACTTTGATAAGCTTTTGAGTTATTTTGGTCGGCTCACTGCACTGCATTGAAGAATGTAGTGCAAAACTTAACTGTAAGTTTTCTTTTTCACCAAATAATTTTTTCAAGTTTGTTATTTCATTTCTAAATGTATTTTGATACATAGTACTAACCTCGAAAATCCATGTGAGTTGTGAATGTTGGGGTCATATGATTTGTTTTCCAGTATGTTTTCGACCGTATTTTCACATTATCTTTGAAAATGGGTTCCATTAGAAATCCATAAAGAGCTACTCTTGCTTCTCTTATGATTTCAAAATAGAGAGAAAGGTTCCCATCACTCCCACATGAGCAAGTCCTTGTACGGTTACAGCAGTTTTTGTGCCATCTTTGTCCACCATACTGAAGCTGCATATGTTACATGAGTTTGGCCACTGTGATGTATATCCAACATATAACTTTTGTGTTTAGACTCCAGATTCTTCCGTGGCTAACAGTACTGTCGCGTCCTGCTTGTTTTTGATTTTTTGAATGTGTTGGTTCCAGTTAAGTTTTGAGTCTGAAATGACTACAAGATATTTTATCTGCTTTAATAAATTTATCTCTAGACCTCGGGACCTAAAAGATCCTCTAAGTTGCTACCTCTTGTAAATATTACTATAATAGATTATTAGGGAAATATATATAGTCTCTATGCATCTGTCCGTTTTGTTATCAAATTCTTCAAGTATCTTTAACAGCTCATTCATTACAAAGTTCCACAGTAGAGAAAGTAAATTTCCTCCCTGCAAACATTCCCTTGCATCCAAACCGTCATTGTTTCACCCAACAGGGAAACATATAATAATATTTCTTTAAGCATACATTCTATCCACTTGCAGTTTGTTTTGTCGAGTTCTTTGTTCCTCAACGCTCTAGTGATTTAAATCTAGGGATGTATTACTACATGCTTTCTCGATAGCCAAAAAGGCAGCTAACAGTACCTCTTTGTTTTCTACATTATTCTACACTCTGGTAAGAAACAGTCTTAGAGTATTAATTCTATCCTGTTCTATTTTACTAAGTTTTAGTATAAAATCAGTTCTAATTAGTCTTCAGGATCTCGCTGAATGTCCTAGAGCAAGACTTGTCTTAAGCATATCAAGTTAAAATGAGGTAATTTTCAACTTTATTTTGTCTGCTTCTATCACGTTTTTTTTGCTCCCTGTCATTTTTTTCTAGATGGTCACTTTGAAAGTTTCAGTTTTTAAATTTCGTCAGATTCTCGGTGGTATATTAACAACTCGCAATTTTGGAAAGTGTGTCTTAAGTTCTCGCATCATTTCTTTCCAGTGTTGGTGTATTCTTATGTCTCCGTTTTCAAAGTAGTTATTGGGTTTTAAGAATCCTTTTATTTTTTTCTGTAATCTGGTATCTTCTCAAATGACTTTCATCTTCTCGCAGTGTCCCCTCCACATATATCTTTTGGATTAACTTAAAACCCTGTTATATTTAGTCAGTTTCTTTTAATTACTTTATACCTTCAGAATTCTTTGCTGCGTTAAAAAGGTTTTTACTTGTTTCCTTATTCGAACAAGGTCTTCGCCCTACTGGGGCACATTTCTGTTAAAATCCATTTTTATTTGAGAACAGTTATTTTTATACGCTGTGACCACAGCACATTGTCCTGCACATTGTCCTGCTGTAATTTCCAGTTCTTACTTTTGATCGTTCTATTTACTACTCTAAAATTATGTTATAAGTCTGCCTGGTGGGATTTCCAGTTTATCTTTCAAGAGTTACGATAGGTTTTTTGTATAGGACTGATACCCGCTATTTCAAAGTAGATGTACCTGTGGTCAGAACAAATTATCTCTTCAGACCAATGCCAAATATAGTAGCTATTGTTATATATTTAATTTTTCTTTCTTCGTATATTATTAAATGTAAATTTTTTGCCTATTTAGTAAATCTAAATTATTTTCTGTAACGAATACGATATTAAAACTTACGGATGCCACTGCGTCCCCAGGCTGTGTGATGTAAGTTTATATCATATCTGATGATAAGTTGCAAGCCATTTTTCCTGCATCCTATCACCAGCTTTTTCATTTCTCTGGATGGGATGGAGTCGTGAGCATTAGCTGTCTCAACCCGTTATTGTTTCCCTTTCTTAATCTGCTTAGTTAAGTCTATGGGGCACAAATAATTTAAAGGCGGTATTTTAAAACCTTTTTTAATTACAATACAGATCCTAGAAACTCTACATTACCTGAATCTCAGTAGACCGAAGAAGCTGCCTTACTATGCTGTAGGTTTACCTGAACCACCCAAATCGCCATCTATACCACCAAAATCTTTTTACTCAAAAGAAGCTAGGTTTCTACATATAGTCTAGGGTTTTGTCTTCCTAAACGTGTTTTGCTCTACTCCTTTTGCATCTTCGGTCCAAGAAAGAAGTACCACACCTTGGTTTTCGTTAGACTTAATTACAGTAAAATTCGGGCTTTCTCAAAGTTGATCCAGTTCACTAGTTGCCCTAAGTTAGCGTTTACTATTCGCAGGTCATTTAAAAATCATCTTCGCTAAACGTTCCGTTGAATTGCAACGAATTTGTGCCCCAAGCAGGAGTATTTGTTTATTGCCCCAATAAGTCTTACTTAAATCAGCTTGGCTTGTTCTTGGTTCAGAGTTATGTTAGAATGGCGCTTGTCAATCACTGCCATCTTAAGCCGACCGTTTCATTGTGTCTACCAGGCTGCACCTGTATGAATCTGAGATGTTTGTTGTTTATGAAGGGGATTAAGTCTGCAGATTTTCCAATTTCTGTCAGTTTTAACGACTTTTCAACTTCGTCTTCGTAAATATTTGGTTTCTTTAGTTTTTAAGGAAAATTGTTATGTCCTTCCATCGGAAAATAATTGCTTTAAGTATTTTGTCACGTTGGAAATTTGTCTTTTGAGCTGATTATTTTAGCCAGTTAATTTTTTGCTGTATCGTTTGTAACGTTATCCAGTGACTTTCTCCGCTTTCTTACTGAGGTTAAAATTATCTTATTTAGTTTATAGCGTTTTAAGTTCAGCACACTTTTCTTTAAACACTCTTTTTTTCGCTATTTTTGTTTTACGTGGCATTGGTTTTTTTATGTCTTCGTATTACAGTTCGGTTTTATCTTTAACTTTTTTACGTTCTTTCATTAATTTAAAACTTTAATTCGTTATCCGTTCACTTAGATTCTAATCTGATTCTAATCTATTGACCATTTTGACTCGTCAACCCTTAGGTTTCAATTTTCAACCCAAGGACTATAGAAAAATCTTTTCCGTAATAGGAGTTTAGTAATTATTCCAGCACTTGCTAGGTCTTCATTTACGTTAGCTACATACATATTTTGTGCCCATTCTGTACTACGTAGACGTATAAGCCGGAAATTTTCCTTCATCATTAGACAAATTAAAATTTCCTCGAAATTCGGGTATCTTCTAACTACTTAGATGGAATGTGTTATTTTTTCAAGTATTTTAAGTGATAAATTGCCAGGGTCCTTGATTTTGGTAAACTAAGATATTCAAAGATTTAATTTTTTGAATAGATTCTTCATCTCAAAGTGGACTTCTTATTAAACATAATTAAAATAATTAATAAACCGTAACGCATGGCTTGCTACGACTTTCTAGATAAAGATTGTGCACGGCATTATTAACTACTATGAACTAGCTTCAGCAACACATGAGACAAGACTGCTTTATGTTTAGTTTTCCATTTGATATGTTTGAGCATGTAACTATTTTCTCTACAAATGATGATCGTGTGTTAATCGGAATTAAAGCACTTTGTGTTGCGAGGCACAGTATTATCCTATTAATGCCACGTTGTTTCTTTTAACCACAATAAAATAGATCATAGCGGTGTTCACAGATAATATATGCCTTGGAAACGATCTGATGATTAATTTTTATTTTTGAAACCGTAAGCCTAATAGAATTTTTCTAAACTTTATTATTATTATATATAAAATTATCTAAAAAAACGCTGTCTCTATACAGCTGCGCAAACTCAACAAAAATTTGAGAATTTGGACTACCTTATAACGCCTTTCCTATAGTCTGGATGTATTATCCTGCAATTATCATTTGTTCAGGCCGCTAAAAATGGCGTTTGGAGATTAAATATTTGGCGACCTGCTGGTGCGTCAATAGTGAACAATTGACTGGTATTAAAACCACTTATATTTTACTATAGCAATATTAAAAATTACTATCCTATTGGGAAAATAAGTTTCTATCTAAGATTATGCAGACAAATAACTTTGTTTTTATTTTTAAGATGCTTCAATGGATTAAAAACAATAATTTTGTTTTATATTTGATATACTCCCATATGTATATGAACTTTTCAATTATATTACAGTGGAACTTCCCTATGTTAAACACTGTTCAGACCACCACAAATTGTTCAACTTACAGAGGTGTTCAACTTATAGAGGGTTAGTTCTAGAACGTATAGAAACGCCAACACTTGAGTCAGGAGAAACATTACTGTGTTCACATTTACATCCAACAATTAGAAAAAAATACTCTAGAAAAGTATAGACTAAATTAAAATATAGAGAAAAATAGAATAATTTAGAATTTAGCTATGTAACTACATACAATATAAACAATTACAATGTCAATTTTTAAAGTAGTTAGTGCTGGTTGTTTGTTTTTTGGTTTCTAGTCTTTCTGTATGCCTCTAACTTATAAATCATTTGTTTCAACTCAGTTATTTTGGTGTTTAAGTGTGAATGGTTTTGCAAACAAAATAATTTTATAGTTAAAAGTTCTTCATCTACTTGCTTTATATCCGCCATCTGAGGCATGCAAACAAAGTTTTTGTTAACCATAACAATTCAGAAATTAAGCTTGGTTTTCAAGATGACTTAAAGCTTACCTGTGTCGTTACCGCTGTTGTCGGCTGTGCTTGTGATTATAGACTTCAAGATGTTCTCTTTGTTACAAATCTCTTTACTATTCGGCAGTTGATTGTCGTACATATCCGTAAGGTCATAACTTATAATTACGGCAGTGCCCAGTTCTCAAGTGGTGATATTCAACTTTTTCGATTGTTCAACGGCGAATTTACACCTTAAAAAACGCTTTTAAATTGTGTGCACCCGGACTTCACAGCAAGCAAGGAAACCCGTTGCACTGTGTCCAATATTTTTATTTCTTTACAGACCTCGTCTGCGTTGTCAGCGTATTTTTTTTTAGCTACCACGTTTTCTACCAAATGCTTTGGCATAACCTATTTACTTCCCCAATAGTACTCTAAGGTTTGGCAGTGGTTGGAGAACGTGGCACTACAGCAAAACAAAGTATCGAGCTTTTCTTTGGCCAATTTGCCTCCTTTACAATTTACATGTTTAAATGCCAAAGTTTTTATCGGCATTGACCTGCAAAAAATCACTCTCGTCGCATTACATACCCAGCAATAAAGTATGGAATTTTTTAATGTAGTCTTGGGCTATACCACCATTTACAATTGATGACTGGACATACATATATTATGTCTTGTAATGAAATTGTCTAACCATCTGTTACTTGCTTTAAAGTTCGACTTGGGAGATTTTCGTGCATTTGTGAGCGTTCGCTCACGAATGGCATATTTTCTTTGGTATTTATTGAAAAACTTTAAAAAAATTTGTTTCATTATTTTTTGTTTTTTGTTCATCTCCATAAATTCACTTTTTTTATTGCTTACAGTAGATATTGCTAATTAATTTTTTATTTACTTCTCTTGTAACTCCCACCTACATCCAAATAGTCCAACAACTTCTTTCTCTTCTCCATTGTTGACTCATTCAAATATTTTTTGTTTGTTTGTGACATGTTGCTGAAAAAGGAATAAACAAGAAATCCTCACTTTAAAAGCTCAAACAAACGCGCACAATAAAAAATAAAAATTTGGAAAAGACATAGTTAAAACTTTATAGAACAATAGAATATACTGGAGGTAGTTTTATTTACATTGGACGTTAAACTATTCTTGACAAACAAAAAACAGAACTTACTGCTTGTTTTTGCCATAAGGACCAAATTTTGTGGCTCCAAGTGTTGAACTTAGGAAGGTGTTTGACTTATATGGTGTTTAACTTAAAAGGTTCTACTATATTTATGTAATATCTGGTTTATAATTTAGAAAATATGAAATCAGACGATATAATGTTTTTAGGGTTTTATCGACGAGGATATACCGAAAAGTTAATACAAAGTAGATATAAAATACAATAGAGGTAATAAATGAACGGTTCTATTGCTGCCAACTGCTCTTAGACGTGTAGAATAAGTTTCAGCAAATCACTTCATTACAGAAACTCACTAATTTCACTTCATAAGTGAATAATCAAATAAGCAGGTTCAACAAATTATTGAAATCGAGTTAGAAGTTAGTTACTCTTAAAAGTTTTGGTTTGTCAGCTTTGTCCATTAATTTGTGCACTAGTTTATTACGGTGTACACTTGGCCCGCTATTATCTTTGGTACTAACGCTTTACCTATACTATACCTTTTTCACTGAAGATGTACCCAAGCAGCAATAAATCACTTTATTTTGTACCACGGTGCACCAGCTGTGGCTAAGCTATTTTATTTTAAAAAATTTCTCCAAGCCTGACGTCCATTTAGACAAAATTCCAGATATTGCTGTCCTCTGGCAATTACCGATAAAAAAATATTATGCTTTTCAATAAGTGTTGAGATTTATGTTCCGCCGCTTTGACTATACCTATCTTCAGTCATTGTTGAATTTTGATTAGATTGTCTTGTAGGTTTCTAGATGTTATAAAATTAAAATAGAAAGGTAGAATAGCCGTGTCACCTGCAACATATGCTGATGCATCGGTTGTGAATAGAAAATACAACACAGGCCCTAACACATAACCTTGAGGTACTCCAGATAGAATGGGTTGGAGATGTGCGATTTCTCTTTCATAATTTACAAAAAGTGCCTATTCGTCAGATAGATTTTAAAATGTTATATAGTTGGTAGAGTGGGCACATTTTTATTGTATCAAATAGAGCCAAATGTCATACTTTCATCAAATGCTTAAAACATCTAAAAGGCTGCAGCACATTATCTGCTTTTTTTACATCGTTGTAGTTGTACACTTGAGTTACAAATTTGTAATTAGTTTTCGATTGGTTTAACTCTTTTCTATAACAACTTTTTGAATACTTTAGATAGAACTGGCAATAGACTAATAGGTTTAGGCGGTGTTGCCACCCTAACAGGTTTTTTTGATTTGGAATTATTGTTATCTGTGCCATTTTTCAAATACTTGAAAAATAGAGCAGAATAGTAGAAACAGTAATAGCTTTGATTGCATTTTTGGTTAACGTTTAAAGATTTCTTCTAATGACTGACTCTGTATGCCCTTATTTTAATTGATAAGTGTATTTAAGGATGTAGTTTTATTATAGATGGTAACAGATGGTAGGAGCTATGTTTGGTAGCATTATATGTTGGTTTCATTGTAGAAAACACACTTTTAGTGTCCAATTGTCTAATAGTGTTCTACGGATCGAGTTACTTATTTCAACAAATTTGGTTTTATGTTCTTATACCTAAAAACATAAGACCTGTTGATTTGTGTAAAGTAGAAAACATTTATGTACTATTTTGTTCTTAAGCAAAACACGCCAATTTAAGCAAGAATTAATCGCGTTTATATTAATTTTTCAAGTACTTTTATAGGTGAAAGCAGGGTTACGTTGTAATTTACAATTTTACAAAAACAACAATTTTTGCACAGAGAATATTCAGTAATCACCATGATATGGGTAACATAAATTAAGGGGCATCAAGAAATACGCGCGTAAGTTTAAAGAAACCGATTCAACTACAGACAAACCTAAGTCAGGACAATAAAGTTTATCAAGAACTGACGAAAACATAGAGAGCGTACGACAGTCCGTTCGAAAGGCTCCTGGCCTTCTTCCTAAAGTGCCTTCTCTCTAAGGGGGTTGGCAATCATCAAGGCTGGCGACCATCAAAGCTATACGAATCTTAGATGCTACCGCTCTGAAAGATCTACTAGAGTACAAAAAAAATCTCCCGGATTATTTCTCAGTCAAGAGATACGTTTTCTGCCTACATATTTTTTTCCAATTATCTTCCCCTGTATAATTAACCGTAATCTCTCATACTTAGAGCCTCTCATAATGTGTCCTAAGTATTTCAGTTTTATTTTTTATATGGTAAATACCAGCTCCGTTTCTTTTTTAATTTGTTGCAATATTTCACGTTTAGTAATCTTGTCGGTCCATGTTATCTTTAAAATCCGTCGATATACCCATAGCTCAAACGACTCTATTTTCTTTAAGTTTTGTTTTTTTAGTATCTACGTCTCACTCTCATACAGCAACAGTTGAACGATATAGAATCGTAATGTACGTATAAGCGTACGTAAGCTCTATATGAAGGTTTTTATTTGATAATAGTGGTCTCATTATATTTTATATAATTTCTATTCGTCCGTTTATTTCTATGCTGTGTTTTATTTATTATTGTACCTAAATACTGATATTCCTTACGCATTCAATTGCAGTTATTAATTATCAGCTATTGTTGAGGATTACTTGATTCTTTGTTTATAACCATATATTTTGTTTTCTTGAGATTTATGTTGATCCAAAAATGGTTACTGCAAGCACTAATGCCTTCTATGAGCTTTTGTAGGTCTTTCTTACTAGTTGTGATAATTACTATATCATCTGCGTACCTGATATTAGGTATTTACACTTTTACGTTGATTACTATTATTACTATTCCGGTTGAAGTATTGGCAAGTGCTAAATAAAATATTCCTCCGAGTATAAGTTAAATAGTATCGAAGACAGGATACACTGGTGTCCTCGTGGTGCGGTGTGGGGAACTAAGAACGGTCCGTTTTAAAAGGTAAAACGCTGAAGCCCAAATCGTCCATTAAACGGCCGGCGCGAAAGCGGTTGGGGGCGGCTACCCATATCAACCGATAAATAAAGCCAAATCGCTCACCTGTAATCGGCTTCGGCTTCGGCGGCGATGGTTTCACGGTGGCCACCTTGTTGCGATGTCTTCGTGCCTGGAACACGACCGCACTGGCCGAGATGCGATGCGGATCGAGTATGTCTTGCGGGGTAGTTATCTGCGGGCTGGTTAAATGCGACCACACTGGCCGCGTTGCGATGCGAGTATATATTGCGGGTTGGTTAAATGCGGCCGCACTGGCCGCGATGCGGTGTGAGTATATCGCCTGGCTTAGCGGTAGATCATTTGCGGGAAATTTTAATTCGACAGCACTTTTCATCTCAAAGGGTGCCGCTGACGGCGTATGCAGACTTGCCGGCTGAGCAAAAGCGCATATGCCGTTTTGTGTGCGATAGCAAAACGTGGCGGCAGATATCAAAGCCACCAGCATGCGCCGCCACGATACACAAGCGGTTCAAGGGCGAAAAGGCCGCCACACCATACGCCCTTGCCTAACTCCTCTACAGATATTTATTTGGTTTGCCACTTTGACACTCTTAATCTAATGGTTGCTTTTTAATTCCAGTATAATGTTTGAATGAGATTTATTATTTTGCCATCAATGCATTTCTCTTTAAGTATGTCGATTAGTTTATGATTACGTACTTTATCGAAAGCCTTTTCGTAATCAATGAAGCATAAGTGCAGTCTAACGTTATATCTAGGCTTCTTTGTATTAATAGATTTATAGCGTAAAGCGCTTCTTTGGTTTCCATTTCATTTCTGAATCCCAACTGGGTTTCTCTAATGTTTTCCTCAAGATTTTTATATATTCTGTTGTGTATTATTTTTAAGAACACTTTTAGTGTGTAGCTCATAAGGTTCAATGTTCGGCGTTCTAAACATTCCTTTGCGTTCTCTTTTTTGGGATTGCTGCAAATGATACCTGTGTCGTAAATAGTGTTATACAAATCTTTCATTATGTTCAAATTCTATTTGTTTATTAATTTTTACAATTTCACCGGTATTTTATATGATCCAACTGCTTTATTATCTTTAGAGTTCTTAATAGCACACTCAATTTCTTCAGTAGTAATCCTTCGACCTGGTAATAATGGTTCTATTTGGCAGGCGTCGTTTCTTCCATCCGAGAACAATTCTTGGATATATTCTTCTCGCTGTCTTAGTGTTGATGGAATATCTAAGATTATGTTTCCTTGTAGGTTCTTTATAAACCGTAGATGTATTCTATTACTAGTTTCAGTGAATGCCTTGATATTCTTATGCATATTAAACGTGTCGCATTTCGAATCTAATTATTCTATTTCCTTGCATTGTTGTTCCGTGAGGTTTTCTTTTGCTTTGTTTATCTTATTCCTAATACTTTTTCTGATAACTCTGTATTTTACTATATCTTTTCCTTTTTGCTTTTTTCTCTCTTCCATGAAATTAAAAATTTCTGTCACGTCTTCTATATTTTTGTTAATACTTTTTGTAACTATATTTCTGTTATCAATTTTCAGTATTCTAGTGTCAATTTTTAGTTTTAGAATGCTTTGTTTGATCCTTCTTAACCATATATTAATACTTGCTACCAATGGGTTACGATCCAAGCCTATACCGACCCCGGAATATGTCTTTACAGATATTACGGTGTTTCTGTACCTGTTGTTTATAAGAGTATAATTTATCTGGTTTTTGATTATATTTTCTTTAGTATTTAAAAGAGATGTCCATGTATTTAGTCTTCGTTTGGGCAGTCGGTGTTAGTAACGACCATATTCCTTTCTTAGAAAAATTTGATTAATCTATGGCCTTTTTCGTTTCTCACTCCTAATCCATATTTACCAACCGCACGTTCTTGAATTTTTGCGTTAAAATTCCCTAAGTCAATCGTAGTGTCTTTACTCTTCGTAGCTTTTAGCATCTCTTCTAATTGGTAGAATGTATTAATTTCTTTGTTGTTCTTGTCAGCTATCGGAGCATAAACCTGGATCGTGCATATAGCCTTTGAGCTTTAGCATAATAATTCTTTCTGAAAATTAGATAACATTTAGAATTCATTTCTTGCTATTGTTTCTTACCATAAACGCTACACCATATCTATGAGATGAATCATTACTTCCAAAATAGTACATGTGTTTGTTGCTAACTGCCATTTCTCCGGCGCCTCTCCACATCACTTATGCCTAAAATATCTATATTTTATCTACCCACTTCTTTTATTGCGTTGTGCACTTTTTCCCTTGGTATAAACTTTTGACGTTCCATGTTGCAATTTTTGCTTGTGTTAAGTGATTTTTTGTTTTATTATGTTTGTTGTTTATTTTGCAAAGGTTTCGCTTTATGACGACCGAAGAGGCCTTACATTTTATAGTCACCCTTCTTTGCCGCATCCTGGAATCCGAGCTCTAGGGGGGCCTTTAATGCAATGGTTTCCTGTTGCCTTTTGCATTTTTATGCCCTTGACCTGTTGGTTCATTCGCCTTTTGGACAAATTTCTTAATCCAAAGACAAGAAGTTGCCTTATCTTCCATCAGCCCATCTACCCGAGGCTGTTGGCTAGCAGAAGGGGGGTTGATTATACCAGCAAATTTGGTTTGCTGCTTGATCGGAGACTGCTTATCCATTTAGATGTAGGTGTTTTAGCTTATATTTCAGTTAACCTTTATATCTAGAGGTCATTTACTATCTGCCAGCTGTGATCCCGCTAGTAGCCTGCAGCTTGCCTTAGCACTCCTGGCCTTGCTCTTAGTAAACGGGCAACTGTTTTGAATGTGCCTTAACGCACATTTGTGTCTGCATCGTTATAAAATTGAATTGGTGCAATAATTTAAGCTCAGCGCTGCCAATAAAAGGTTTTAATTTGTTAACTGTGTAACTAATCATTTCAATTCATTTAACGACATTTTGTTTTCGGATGAGGCACATTTTTACCTTAATATCCATGTCAACAAACAGAACTGCAGTTACTGGACCACAACAAACCTAACAAGCAAGCGTAAGATATCCTTTCATTTACCAAAAATGACTGTATGGGCTATAATATCAGCGCGTGAAATAACTGCCCGTACTTCTTTGAAGATAAAAAGGGCCGTGCGTTAATAGTGACGTCAGAGCGTTATGTAAAGATGCTGAACAACTTCTTGGTACCTAATCTGCAAAATTTTGTCATCAAAGGAGATGGTTCCAGAAGGATGGAGCAATATCGCACACTTCTAAGATGTATCTGCCATGAGTTCGTAAAATTTCCCCCAAAATTTAATTTCCAGAAAAGATTGTATAAACTGGCCTCCATGCAGCCCTTATTTTTGGCTTCTATAAATTCAATTAAAAAAATATATCCGTCAAACAATAGCAGCCATTGCGGAGACTACCACCCAGTGTTCTGATTTAAAAAAGTGTAGCGATTATGCAGGATTGCATTTAGATAACATAATTTTTAGAAAATAATTTTTCAGTCTGTATTTTAATAAAAAATAAAAGTTTTTCAATAAACGGTTTTTTTTGTTTTTATAACTACTTTAAAAAGAAACTTTTTGGACACCTTGTATAACAATATCTCGTCATAAAAAACGCGCTAGTAATATCTTACCGGTGACATTAGTTTAGCATTTTTCATTTTGACTGCTGATGCTTCCTTAACCAATACTCAAATAAAGGTCAGTTGTGTTCTCTAGACAAAACAAACGCACTTAACTGAGGCAAACGGAAAAAAATATTCCGCCCTCATTTCAGTTTGTAGACAATAATACATCAAACTTCCTCTTGGGGCTACCGCCGTCTGCTATTTAAAATTGCGAACAGGCGTGCAATCGAAGTTGAGTTCGTAGCGAATCAGGCGCACCCACGTGGACTGCGCCAAAAATTGAATGCTTACGCCGTTATTCCTGGCCCGTACAGTTTCCCCGAAAAGTGTGTTCCCTCCGCTATCGATCCCGCGTTTCGTATTCTCTGGATGCTCTTTTCAGACAAAGGGTTGGGACTCCCAGCCCAGGATCAGGACGACTCCCAAGGACGCGCCTTGCCAATGCCTTCGTTTGCATAAACATTTGCATAGCTCTTGTTGTGCCCCAATAGCTGCACTGCGGAATTAACACGGGCGAGATTGCCATCGAATTGCACAGGCGATGTGCCCGCACATACATCATGCGACCTTATCTGATACAATTCTGCGTTTTTATATCTTTTATTTCCACAACAAAGTGCACTCTAAAAACTTAATTAACTTAGGCGCGCCTTATAGCATAAGATTTTTTAATTTTTTTAATTAATGTAAGGAAAACCACAACCAAAGAATAATAAAACATTTAGTTATAGTCCTCAGACGCTATATCTGTAATGCTTTTTGGTAATGCATGTTCTGGTTTGTATTTTCTAGTTCAATGCAGCATTAGAATATTGTGCATCGATAAATAATAAAAAAATTCAACGAAGAAAACATCCTGAGAGTTTTTTAAATCACAAAGTGGCCTATTTCTATATATAGCCCATTTGTAATAGAAACATACAGCGGATCTTTTAAAAAGCGACTGATATTTTTATCGGTTTTTAGGATTTGATTGTCTTACAACTGCAGATATGTTAATATATTTAATATCAACTTGATTTTGCACTATAGTTCTAGTTGTATATTTCTTTATTGAACTGCAAAATTGTATTTTAGCTGTGTATACTGCGTTTTTATTGGGTTTTATTGTGACCCATATTTCATCCCCTTATTATTCCTGAATGAACTTACAATTTTTGTTTTTATTTTTCATGTTTACATGTTACTAAGAGTTAATTTTTATTTCCGCTTTTGCTTAGTTTCTGTAACTGTCGATGTATTTCTGTGTTTGAGAATATTAAGTGCCTCTTCTATGCAGTTTGTGATGTTGTTATAATATCAGCGGTCATAATATTTTTGATCTAAGGCCTAAACCAACACAACTTTCTTCTTGCTCATATGTGTCACTACTTCCATAATAGAGGCTCTTAAGCCTGCTATTGACGTTCGCCTCGACTACACCCCACACATAGTAGCTAAGGGAATTCTAGTCGGTAGTGAAGGGTGGCTACAATTTAGGAACCAGTGATAATAAAAATTGTATAGCCATTCCTAGGTCTTCCTTACCTAGTGGGTTGAAATAGAGTTTTTAGGAACAAACACTCGCGCCCAGGGGCACTTGCTGTGCCTAGGAGATAACAATTGTCTTCAGCACGTTATTGTACCTGCCAGCAGCTATCTTTAGGCCTTACTCAAAGCAGTGGGCCGTTAGGACATCTTATTAGGCAGAATCCTAACACAGAGACGGAAAAACGTCTATACATGGCGATAGACACTTTAGAAGCACCTTGACAAAATATAATGGTCATTATAGCAATTCACCTCCGGTGCAATTTAACCCTGTCATACTCTTATAATTTTTATTTGATCGATCATTTCTCCGTCGATCCTCACGGCCGCTCTCCGTTCCCAGCAAAAGTTAATTATGACGCGAATATCTTTATTATGCACAATTATATATTTTAGAACTTTCAACAGTTTCTCGTGTTGCACTCAATTGAAAGCGTTTTCGTAGTCAATAAAGCAGGCATAAACATCCACATTAACATCTCTCCATTTTCCACTAGTATTTGTAAGACAAAAAGAGTTTTCCTGGTGCCCAAAGTCTTATGGGTGGTAATTTAAAAAAGTATTGGTTACTATCAACTTCCCTTCTTGTCAAAATTGCAGGAGAAGGTCTTTGCGCTCATTCCTTGTACCTAGTCTATATTCTTCTAATATATCTTCATATTGCCCTATTTCTGTCTTGGCGTGTAAATCGCCTATTGTTACATCTATTTCATGTTTTTTTTTTACTAAATTGAGCATTGTCTTTAATTTTTCATAAAACTCTTCTACCACATCCTTATACTTATCGGCTGTAGGAGTTGAAATATGGAGCATCATGACTTTGTCTGACATTGAGACAAAATTTATAATACATTTATGTGCTCTCTTATTGTCTAATACTGCAACTCCGTTTTGATGTTTATTGCTATTTTCGGGGTAATATATTTTACTATTACTGGTATTATATTCTCCTAATCCCTTTCCAAGGATATCTATCTTTCGTCTTTTCATTTTGTTTATTGCGTTTCCAAGTTTTCCTTCTTCGAATAACTTTCTAACATTCCAGAGCTAACTGGGGGATTCCTTGCAACATGTGACCATTGAAGGTCTGTCGGGAATTAGGGGCCTTTTCATTATTGCTTTCAGCTATTGATGGTTTTTCCTGGAAATATGATATAGTGCAGTTGTTCTTCGTTGCTTTCCGCACCGTTGTCATGTCGCCGTAGAAATATTTCCTATCTGCACCAAGATATGTTTAGCTATAACTGTTTCTGTCCAAGTAACTTACACTTGTAGCTAATACTAGTAGTTCAGCTTTTATTACTAGGGGAATGCTTAATTACTGGCGGCATTACTCACCATGTCACTGAAGTCACACCGAAGATTAGTCACTTCGTCCTGTTGGTAATGTTGCTATTTGGCCAGAGACTGCTTATTCAATATTTTAGCTAATCTCCTTATCTAGAGGTCGTTCACTATCCATCAGCCCCAACAGTGCTTGAATCTTCAACTTTCTTTTTTTGTTTTTCTAATCAAAAGTAGGCAGTTCTTCAGAAAGAACTTATATAACTTATATAACCCCGTCACGCCCATTTATTTCGCCCAAGATCCTGATCGATCTTTTCTTTTAATTGGCAAACGAAATAATATTAGGATCAGATAGCAAGCTATGAGTTGCCTTGTCAATAATTGCCTTCTCTTGATGATCAGCTTTTCTGTACTTCTTGACTGTTAACTAGGGCCTTTTGTATCCAAGCCACGCAATAATTTTTATGATTTTCTAGAGCAAAGAGATTTGAGTTTAGCAGATCTGCAGTCGTAGTTTAGTATCATTTTGTAGACAATTGCAAGTTGTTTGTTATGTGAAGCTAACTTGTGTTAACTAATAGGTGACTGAACATGTGCATGAGACTGCCTTTTGGCTTTCCTGCTATACAACCTAAAATAACTACAGATTTACCTCAACCCCCTGCACTAAATAATACCTTATACAACTACAGAATGTTATTAATTAGTGATGTAGGTCTACATAAACAAACAAAATTATATATTATTCTTTAGCCAACGGATACAACTGCTTGTTTGTAGTGAATAAAAATTTCACTAACAGCAATCGCTCGGATAGCAAAATTTAAAATTCTCTGATACTTGTTTATAAGATAAATAGCTACCAAGAAGTAACAAGCAATGAAAAGAATAATAAAATCGTTTTCAAAATAATAATAAATTACACGCCAAGAAAAAATTATACATTCTAATAATCTAAAAAAGCAAGCGCACAGAGTTTGTTTTCAATTATTTACAGACTCCAACTAAAAAAAGAAATTATAAATAAACTAGGAAAAAGCATAAAGTAGGTAGTTAACAACAGATAAAGTCTATTTTGGCTTACTTAGGAATAGCGCATAGAAACCATTAAAGATTTAACAAAATAAGTTATAAAAATAGATTACTACAAGAAGGACCACTAAAAGATAACAAGTATTAAACATTGCAATGTTAGAACTATAAATATACAAAAAATACATTTAATTTCTCCTTATGTATCACTATTGAGATTTATGTTTGTCCTAACTACTGTCTTTTTGTATTTTCGTTCTCCAAGTTTCTTTATTACTTGAACATGTCTGTGATTTGATTAAGTCGAGTTGTTCCTGTTTTAAGTGTCTTTCTATATTATGGCCTCACTTTATTTATTAGTTTTAGTTCCGTTATTATCTTGAAACTTTTTATTTCACTTGTCTGTATTTTTCTTCTTTGTATTTGCTTAGGGTTCATAATTCCTAGTTATATACAAATATTAGAAGAAACAGTGAACTGTAAATCCTTACATTTCTTTTAGTGTTTGGTTGGGACCACAAAGATATAGTAGCTAAATACTAAAGTATTATGAATTCCCTAAAATGTTTCGTTTATTTTATCCTATCATTACACTACAATGTTTTATTACCGTGTCGTATTGCAGGTTAAACCAATTAATGTTCTTACCACTTGCCTTGTTTATTAAAAATAAATTAAATACCTCACACATATTCGCCGTTATTTTAGCCTTTGTAAACCACATACACTGAACATATAAAATAAAATAATTTACGGCGTGTGCCAAAAAACTGCCAGAATTTAAAAATTAATACGGCAAGGTTGGTTTAAGACATTTTAAATTTTATTTTATTATATCATATTACACAACAGATTTTTTTACATATTTCACATAAAATGTTTAAGAGCTACCTTCTTCCTAATGTAAGTTATATTTTATTGCACAGCTAATCGCTCCATTGGGAATGGGATTTATCGCTGCACATAAGAACATCGTTCAGAAAATCTTAAAATTTTTTTAAACATTTAGTTCTTATATTAATATTAATTTCAAAGTTTAACTACACATCTTTCTTAATTTGATATTGGAAATTTAGAAAACGCTTCGGAGATATAAGAAAAACTCCGTTATAATTTAAATATTTTTAGGATTTTAGGCAACATGATTTTTGTTTTTCAGCTGGACTAGTTCCGTCATGCTACATTTGACCAAAGACTTAAATAACCCAATAACCTTCAAACTCCAAACCAAATAGATGAAACAATCTCACACATAACCAATGATAGTGTTGACCCGGTCACCACGACCAAGTATTCACCCAAACATATAGTAAAATTAATTAAGCAAAAATGCACAAAGGTATGGCATAAAACTAGAAACCCAACCAAAAATATGTTGAATAATCTGTGGCATCGCATTAAAAACTTGATTCCTATCGATTAGAGGCATTCCAAAAACTTATTAGCAACTTATTAGAACCAGGCAATTTGGGGCCTATGAAGGACAGCCAAGGGTATCATACATGAGCTATATAACTTTGTTCTCTTTAGAAGGATAGATATATTATATTAATAAATAAAAATGTAAACCTTTTGTATATCCAATATTTAAAATATAGCAACAAATTACATAGAAACATACCATCCAATCAACCTCCAGAGTAGTGGCGGAGTCTCTATAAATAATTGAGTACCTGCGTTCACTCGATCAAGGGGTAATAATGGAAGTGACTAAGGCGCGGTGCTTGCCACATCGCCCCGTATCCAAGATAGAATGCGATGTCTAGGCAAAATAAAGCTAACATATGAGAGCCTTAACCTCTCAGTTTGCAGGCTATGGTCCAATGGGCCTCTAAAGCTTACCATTATTATATTATTATACTACCCAATCTCTTCAAACCAACATTACACAGGAGCTTGCTTTTATAATTTAAATTCTCAAGATAAATAAACCGCTTGGATATAATAAAATACTAAATAAAGCTTTACTATACCTATCATAAATTTTAATGTCTGTCTAAGAACTGGCTACTTTCCAAATGTATGAAAAATGCAATAATATTTCCCAAATCAAACGAAGATAAGAGAAATGTGTTCTTCTATCGCCCCATCAGTTTACTAACAACCACTTCAAAGCTTTTCGAAAAGGTCGTTTATCTATGGCTTAATGAATAAGTTATAAAACTAACCATTCTCCTAACTTTTCAATTTGGATTTAAAAAGGGCCACTTGTCAAAACTACAGCGTATGACCGAGACCATCAAACAAGATTTTGAAAATAAACAGTACGTTACAACCTTATTTTTAAGCTTAGCTGAAACCTTTAATTACGTGTGGATGCAGGGTCCCACAAGGGAGTATACTGGGCTCCATCATATTCAATATCTTTATGTTTTACTTTCTCGTTGAAAACGATATTGTCGCGCTAATCAGAAATGAACATCTAGAACAAGCAATCTTTACACTTTATCAATTAATCACTGTGTTTCACAATTTTTTTTTATTAAGAAACATAAAAAACTCATCTTTTATTATAATCAACGGTTAACCTAGTCTGTGGAATGCTGATGATGGATTCGTAAGATATCTGGGTCTCTACCTCGATACTCGGCTTACATGAAAGTATTGTATTCTGAAACAACTGAACGAGAGTCATACGCAATTAATAATTTACCAATCATAAACTGGAAGTTATGCATAAAAGTCGAATACATAACTCTACTACACAAATCACTCACACATCGTTTGGTTGTTAACGCGTATGTGATAGGAGCCAATATTTCAAAAACCAATTTAAACCAAATTCAGCTTGTACAAAATAAAATCCTTCGAACGACAGTCAACGCTTCTTGGATCATCACTAATCAACAGCTCCACTACGAACTAGGCATACCCACAATTCAAGCACTCATTGTTAAGTTGACTAAAACTTTTCACAAACTGCATGGGTGGCACCTTTTACGAATTATGTCATAAAAGTTTCTATAGCCACCTAAAACGTAAGCCACACCAAGAGTTTAATGATAGTTTTAATCACCAACTACCAAATTAACTTTCAAATAATTCCAGTGATCGAACGGCAAACTTAATTAACTATCAGCTTTAGTTTCATTTTAAGTAGTTACTGATTACTATTCAAGTTATTTCATTTTGTCATGTACTGCTTGTTATAAATACCTCGTATAACAATGTATATTTTTTAGCAGGACAAGCTTTATTAAAAACTAATTTATTGAAGTATGTCCTTTAATTCTTTTTTCAAGCTTAGTCTCCTACTTAGTTTTTCGATTTAAGCTACACAATTTTTGCGACGCAGAGGATAAAAATGTTGCTTTCAATCGAGCCATTAAAAATTTAAACTTAAGTGGATATCAATAAAGCAACACTTTACTAAATTACAAATATATCGATTTTAGACAGGCACTTTATCGTAGATTATCCAGGGAATGTGTGTTGAACTTTACAAAGCAATTTGTAACATGAAATAAAATAAAATTCGATTTAAAAATCGACGGTGTATTAAAAACAGATTTGTGACTGTGGGCTGTGGCGTACATAAATTAAAACTGAGTGAATCCAAATAACATGTAGGGACCAGCAAAAGATTAACAGCAGATACCGTCAAAAGCCGTGTTGTGATAGAATAAATCGAAATTAAGTAAGCAAGGCCCAGACTGCCAGAAAAGACCTGAAAATTTCGTAGCAATAAATAAAACATCAAAGCGGCGTAAATGGCGTAGTACGGTAACGGTAGTTCAATGGGTCAAGAATATAAAGTAAAGCTTGAATTATAGGATAAAGCGAGGAGTTTTTGTAGCTATAAAGAAACATCAAACTCGCCGATCAAATGCAAAAATCGCAATGATATTGACATGGATGAGTTGAAAGGTTGGGGACCGGTGGTACATAGAATAGAAAATTATCAAGACGTGTGAGGAATAAGAAAATGAAATTTAAGAAAAGATTATTTGTTTATTATTTTAAATTCCCAAGCACACAATCCATAATATTCACAAGTTTTTTTTTAATGTCCGTAGTATTTCTGTATTCGATAGTTTTGAACTTGAAGCTGAATACCAAGGGACTACGTTGACTTTGTGTAGCAGTATTTGGTTTTTAAAGGAGAGCTGCCAATTCTAGTTTTATATTACATTGTTTATTTTTGCCTTGATCGGAGCTTTATATATCAGCCGTTAATCCGAAAGTAGCCCTAAGCATGTTCCGTTTGTTTTAATGAAAATAGAATTATTATAGATGTACAGTTGGGGAGAACTGTTATCCCTATGGTTGAAGGTAGTCTGAGTATATATGTTTTTATTAACTGTTATCTATAAATATCTCTCTATAAGGAGATACTAGTACAATTTTAACATTTTAGTAGTTATAATTGAGGTGAATGATTAAGCATTTGGTCTGTAATAAAGTCATATCCTAGAGATTTATGGTTTTTATTAACTTATTTATATATCTAAAAAACTTTAATCTGTATATTGCTGCGAACTGAATTTTTCTGAAAGAAGTGAAAAGATAGGCACAGATTTCTGATTCTTCTTTTTTTGATCCGACAACTCTCATTCTGGTTTTTAATTGGGGTTACTGCTATTTTACAGCTTTTAAATTATGTAGATGTTTCTTTGACTATATAGTCTCTGGATCTTTGTTACTTCTTTCTAGCTCTTTTTCCAAATCAAAATTAACTACATACTGGGGTAACTTGTTAATGTGATTTAAACTTTCTCATCAGATCGCGCGGTCAGCATTGTAATATCTTGAAATAGTTATGTAAAATATTGCCTTCTTGATGCTTTAACCTAGCCTTGTTGTTTATATAATTCTGGATTTGCTTTCTTGAAAGATATCATTAAGTGTGTGGTCGGATAACATGACCAAGTTTGATTTAAAGTGTGTATCTAGTATTCCATCAGCTGCTACGAAATATAGAAAAGTGGGATAGCCGCGAGGTAAAGGTTTCAGTTTGCAATTTTGCTGCAATCGCAGCGTTCTTTTCTGCTCAACCTCGCACGAGTGGAAAGCTAGCCGTTAAAGTGTTTTCGGTCCCGCGACTCTAGTAGCCAGTTCACCCAATAATGACGGTGATCAAGCCGCGCGGAATTTAAACGAGTTTACAGCAAAAATAGGTGATCTAGAGAGTCCTAAAAAATTTCACGTTAGTAATCCGTGGAGTAAACGGCGAAACTCCAATTTTAAAAAGGTGACAACAATATTTTACAGATATGAAACTCCCGCAGACACCAAAAATGAATTAAAAAAATATAGCTCGCACTAACTTCAATTAAGCATATAACACCCAAGTCTTCTCCAATAGTCGTCCACTCTAGGCAATGTGACCAAGTAACTTCCACAAAAGTATAAACAAGTAGCCGGAAATGATTTTACGATACAATATACGAAAACATAAAAGATCTTGCAGGTAATTAGTATGTCTAGCCGCAAGCTACTTAAAAACTAATTGAGTGCCAAAGCTAAGGATGCAAAGAAAAAATTATTTTACTAAAGTATCTTGAAAGTAGACCGCATAAAGAAATCAAAAAGTGCTGATACAAATGAAAGCCAAGTCAAACACTTAAAGCCTATGAAAAATCTAGAAAAAAACCTTGAGAATACTGAATTTCAAGAGACCAAGACTATTTGGTACTGTTCCGTTATCGGGATGCATTTAAAAAATAAAGTTTTGTTGAAAATAATTTTTTTGCTTTAGATATTGACAAATCAATAATAGATAATACAGTTGAGACATAGGAGGTCAAAAATCTTTAATTGCTTCCAACAGTGACTCAAAAGCATTGTCACCTCTGATCAACTGACACATCAATTCAGCCAAGTACGACTCCATGTAAAGACGCCCGTGCCTTGGTGCCGTTTGTTGGTCGATTTAAGTGATCTCCACATTCTTTCGACCGTTTCAGTGTGAACAGCAATATCTGGATCTACAGGTGGTTCGTTTTGTAACCTTTTCAAGAATCCGAGTAGATCGTCGAACCTTCGGCAACGTTGTTTTCGATAACAGCCAGCAAGGTTAATGCATTACCAACCGGAACCTTGCCATGTTTCATGACAGAGTCCTTCGAAGATCTATTATTGGGGGAGCACACGACCAGCATTGTTCTTTCTCTTCGTGCACGTTGACTCGTTTATTTCCACAATCTTATCACTGCCACCAATTTTTTCGGCACGGTATCAAATCAAGCCCTCGGAAACCACTTCACGCATGCAGTTGTTCCAATCCACGGTTGTGTTATGGTTCATGAAGGGTTTTTTTCGCGCCAATAAATCAATGTGAACTCTTTGGCCCAACAATAAAAAAAAACGAACAGAAGTTACAAAGAGAGACCAGTGTCCTCAAACCAATTTCCAACTGTCATGTTGACTTTTACGCGACACTAAACTTACTGTACTGCCAAAAAATTTGTGAACCAAAGTAAAGCTTCATTTGATGGCCTTTCTCACACGTTTGGCCGGTAGCACTCCATGCTCTTGCAATAACATGACTTCTTCAATACGCGGCAAAGTAAAAATGTTTATAACTAAATAGACTCAACGATAACCCAGAAAGAACAAAAAGCAGTTGAAAAAACAACTAAAAAACTTTTTAATCAAATGCATTCCACTAATGGAATAGTTATTTGAAAAATGCATCCCGTTAACGGTTTATATATTATAACTATTTTATATGGTAGTGATAAAACTGACTCAATGCTAGAAATGTTAACAATGGAGTCATGTTACCAACCAATATTTCATATCAGAATGTGTTATCACCAGAGAAAACTACGAATGCCATTCTAATAAAGTCAAAAGTAAAAATTGCGCACTAGAACACATGGCAAACGACAGCGACTGCCCTAAATAATTAGAAAAACTATGTCGATTTAGACGCCCAAGCAAAACCACCCCTAGGTCACAAATATCTTGTCCTTGGCACCTGCCAGAAGAGCCTCCGAAAAAAAACCTTAGATAAAGCAAGCCCAAACACGAGCAGCTGAGATTACCAATCTGGCAGCCATTCAAGAACCTATCCCAACTACGAACGCATTGTGTGCAGAGTCAATCAACCAACTAACAATTCTAACACCTGACACTGGTAAACCTTAATCTTAATAAACTTATTAGACTTTATGCTAAGATTAAGTAATTTACCATTTATATTGATCTAAATAATCTTAGGGCTATGACAAATTTGAATAAAGAAATGCTTTTAGCAAGTTTCTGTTTTTTTAGGTAATAATTTTTAGATGTCCATTTCTAAATCGTCTTTGTATTAAGAAAAATACAAGAAAATTCTAAAAAAATATGTTTAATATTACGTAAATTAGTTATGACAATTAGAACGAAAGTCTTTTAACAATTAAACCTAATGTTAAGTAATAAGAACGCACTTTTTTAATATTTATTTGCCAGATCAACAAACATTTATGTTTAACATGGCATTGTTAATATATACAATAATTAACTATGGTAACTTATGAAATATCTTGGTTTCTCTGTCAACGCCACGTAATTATTCGTCTTTGTCTGCTAAAGAGGGAGTCTGCGTTTTTTTTTTTTGAGGAGTAAATGTTTTATCTACTGAGGGTACAATAAGCTGCTCCTTCATTTCTTTCAGTTTAAAGAATTTTCATTTGTTTTTCTATAGTTGGTACCCTTAATTATTAAAGTAACTAAGTGTTTCTGATATACCGCTGTGCACTTATTGCTAAACTATGTTTTGGAGGCCTTGTAACTTAATTAATGGTTTTTAAGGTAGTACTCCATATTTGTGCAGCATATAAAGCTAGAAACCTTATGAAAGATGTCTAGTATTTAACTGTCCAGTCAAAAGAATGTCATGCGATGGTTTTGTTGTTAATGTGGACATTGATTGGGTTGGAAATTACCTTTAACGTAAATATTTTAGCTTGGCATTTGATTAAATTGATTTTGAATCTTCTGTTGTCGAACTACCGACGTACTTTTCTAATTGCATTGTGTAGTAAAAGAATGTCTTCTCTGTGATTATTACTTAGATTTCATATAATCACATCAACAGCGAGTGTTGTTAAAGTAACGCCTATTTTTGGATATCTAAGATATAGAACGTCTATTTTTGGATATCTAAGATATAGAAATAAAAAGTAGTGGTCCTAAGATACTGTCTTGCGGAACTTTCGCACTTATGCTTTGCGGTCTGAGATTTTGGCATTTATTTACACAGCAAAGATTTTGTTCTCTATGAAGAATTATACTATTTTATTGATATACTTAGGTACACCCAGGTTTAGTATTTTTTTAGGTTTTTCAGCCAGGTCTAGTGAAAAACCTGGAATACATTAAGAAAGACCGCAGTGTATAGTTTATTTTTAAATCTATTCTCTATTGCTTCGACTATTCTCTGCAGCTGGTAAGCAATAGAGTGAATTCTTCAATTGAACAAAAGTAGACAACATTTTCTAGCATAATAAAGTTAAAAAGCTTATGTATTTATGGTTTTTATGTGTTTTTGTCTATCCTGATTTGGAGAATAGCAATGCATGTACCTGTTTTTATTTTTCGTAAATTATTCTACTGTAAAGCAGACGTTTAATGTTATTAAGAGAAATGCTGGCGATTTTATAATCATTTATGTTAACAAGACATTTGGTGTAAGGTCGTTTTAAGGACTTTTCCTTATAAAAGTTTAGCAATTAGAACTTGGAGTTTGTTAGGTTGGTTATAACTCTGGAGCTTGTAAAGCATGGATCCGAAAAACTACTACGTTTGATCCAGAGAATGTTCAAAAGGGCTATTAACGGAGAAAAGTTGCCACACGAATGGACAAAGACCTTCACAACATCTGTATTTAAAAAATTAAATAGAAAAATATTCGAAACCCACACAGAAATCAGTGTTATCCGCGCAATGGGTTAATTACCAAAAGTTAATTAAGAAGAAACTGAAAAATTGGTGAAGATCGTGTGGATGTCATATGTGCACAGTCCAGCAACTAATTAGAAAGGAAATGGCTAAAAATATATTAGTACATCTTGCATTTATAGACCTAAAAAGGCATATGACTCAATACCAAAAAAAGCTTTGAAATCTATAAAAGAACTTAACATTCTAAACAAATTAATAGCGCAATCAATTCATATTCCGAGAGAGCAGGGTGTCTACTAAAATAAAAAATATTAGAAAAGCATTTAAAACATTTAAAGGGCTACTATGGAGCTGTTCAACATCTCCTACTCTTTTTAAGGTTTTTCTCGAAGCGACTAAAACCCTGGAAACAAAAATGCGAAGTCCTAGGAATCCCAGTTAGAAATATACACCTCTACATTTTAAGTTCTGCCAATAATCAGTGGTAATAGCACAAGATAAAGAAGACCTTAGTTTTATTATCTACAAACTTACTAATTATTCAAAAAACGGAATGTCAATTAATTTTAGTAAGACAGAATATCTGGTAATAGAAACGAAAGTGTTAGATTTGAAAATCAAAAATGAAGTTAAAATGAAAGAGAAGGAGAGCCTTAGGTAACTAGCAGTTACTCTTTCCAATGAATGGACAACCACAAACGACATGAAGAACAAGCTGGGACAAACCAAAAGGATTATGACATACGGAGCAGAGAACTGGATTATAAAAAAAGAGGTCAAAATAGAATTACAACCACAGAAATGAAATACTGGAGAAGATGCAACAGAGTTGCCAGCCGGGCAAAACTTTTTAATATAAAAATACAAAGGAGGCTCTCAGTGAAGGAAGAAATGCTTACTTATATTGAAGAAAGGCGCCTACAGCGATACAGCCTCGTCGGAAGAGTGACACCCCAACGATGAATAAAGAGAATACTGGAATGAAGTCCGTCAGGAAGAAGAAAGCGGGGAAGACCCAGAAGATCTTTCAGAGATGAGATGGATGAGGCCTTGAAAAGGAGTAGTCTGACAGAAAGAGATTGGAACAACAGGGGTTCTTGCTACGTTGCCATTCGCGTCTCGCTTGCCTCATGCCTTATGGTAGTAATGTATGGGTTTGTAAAATAGTTTTTTTAAGACATTTCTTTTGTTGATTAACACGTGAAATGAGTAGGCAATTGGTGAAACGCAACTAGAGGGTCGTGATGAGATATATCATCAGCGTATGTTGTGGGTAAATCCGCCGCATAGAATAAAATAACAGCGGTCTGAGGGCAGACACTTGTAGCACTCCAAAATTGAGTCGGCATAAAGTAATAATTTCAACTTGTACTTTAACTAGAAAATGTCTTATTTGAATATGAGTAGACTTTAAGGTGGAAATGCAGTGATAGAACATTTCTATCTTTGAACAGTAAGCTGTATCAAAGACTTATCAATGAACCGAGAAACACTGAAGAGTAATATCTTTTTGTTTCTACCGCGTTAGTTATTTCATATACTAGTCGACGTATCTGCATATGGAAACCGATATGGTGTTGTAAAGGTAAACCATCTTGCAATATAATTGGTCTAAGTCTTACCAGAAAAAGTTTTTCGAAAACCTTAGAAAAAAAAGCTGAAGTAGACTTATTAGTCTCTGAGGGTTCGTTTGTTTAGATGATTTGCCAGATTTTAATGTGAAATTTTTTTAGCGACTTTTCACTGACCTGAAAACTATTTCAGTTTGAGTATTGCATTAGAAAACGTCGTTAGACATTTTGTGCCTTTTTCTGTAAGTTCTTTAAGGATTTTGTTGATTTAAGTTGTAACCCGGTGTTTTGTTATTTTTAAGGTTTATAATTGTAAATTTTGTTTTTGGTACGAAAAGGTGTGGTTGCTATTAGATGATACTGGGCTCTTAGAAATTGCCCTACCTCTCATTCTGTTTCGGGGGTAAGTTCAAAAGGACAAGGCTCGAATACAAGTGCTAAGTAGTTAGTGAATACCGCAGATTTTTTAGTAGGACTGCTTGCTTAGATTCCACCTTTTTGCAGAGAGGAGGAATGTGTTGTTTTTAATTTCTTGCGGCTTTCCATAAGCTGCAGTTGAGAAGGGTGTTTCCAGAAAACGTTGGATCGATTGATTTTTTGTTGTTTAAGTACTAGTCTAAGTCTGCTGTTAAGTTACATTTTGTTCTATCAACTGTGACTTTGGTAGTTTTTCATCGTTGTTTTAATCTTCCTTTTTCAGATATTAATTTTTAACTATAATGGGGCAGTTAGCTGTACGCTTGTCTTTAGTTTCCTTTGGAGCTGCAGCCCAATTGATTTTTGCTCTACTTAAGTTCAAAATGTTCAATTGTGTTTCGTAGATCTTCTTTCATTTGACTTTCGACTTGAGCTTTAATATAGTTCCAATCAGTTCTGCTAGCAGAAAAGACTGGACTTTTATGTTTAGTATAGTAGGATTGGAAAGTGATCAGAAGGAAGTTCAAGGCAAGACTTAATTTTAAGGGAATGAAGACTTAATATTGTGGATAAGACAAAGGTTGTTGACATCAAAATGCCAATAAGACAGTTCTCCAACTGAGATAAAATGTATAGTACGTAATATTAGAGCTTTAATCAGTTCACGGCCCTCAGTGGTCGTTACCTTGTAACCCCCTTGTAACAGTGGGTGTGCTTGGTATTATAATTCCCTTCAGTAACGAAGCGGTTGCCAAGTATACGAAGGTAGTGGTCCAAGTGTTCTTTATTTGTTAGGATGATTTAGTAGACAATACACCGCTGAGAGGGTTATGGGCCCTATCCAGTCCTCAATTACAACTGATGTGCATATCACGTGGTTAATTCTTCCTTAAACTTTTGATGTGTCTGACTTCCAATAGGCATTTGATAATTTCATTTGAATATGCTTCCAATTTACTTTGGTGTTTGGCTGCTATTTGCTCAATGAATTCTTTAACAAAGCATATGATGTCGCTCGTAGATTCTCTGTTCCGTATTTTTGTGTTTCGAATAGTTTTATTGTATTTATTATAATGATAGCGGAGCCACCATGTCTAGTTCCACCAGGATGTAGAGTTACGTAGGTCGTGTAAGTTTTCAAGTGACTTTTTTCAATGAATCAGATTTTATAAATGAGTATAACATCTATATTGTGTTGTTTCATTAATGTCGCGTTGTTGTAAACCACTCATTTGCCATTCAACGACTTTTAGATAATTATTGATGTTAGTCAATTTAACATATCGACATCTGTTACATTCTATTTTATAAAAGCATCATGTATTTAAGTGGTTTTCAATCGTTAGCACTGTACCCTGGGGATTTTCTCTCTTAGTTCGTGGTTAAGATTTTACTTTTAATTAAATTTAAGTTTATTTATGTTATGTATGTTATAATAATGGTAATTCTTTCTTTGAGACTTCTTTTATGTTTGAAATACTTGTAACTCTATGACGAAGGTTTTCTATAGTCTTCCTGAGGATTAGGAGATCAATAGTAGGATGAACGTTTCTTAGCACAACTTTAAAGCTACAATTTTGTTTATACTTTACCCTATTGCTATATAGTGTTTTCATTTCATATTTGTGTTTGACTATGTTCAATAAGAATTCCAATAGTGATTGCAGAAACTTAAATCCAGATACAAAAATTACATGTGGTTTGGGTTCTTTTACTTATACTTAGATTTAGATCATAGGTATTGCCTGTGCTTTTAATTCTAAGTTCTGAAAACGATTGGGCGTTTCTAGTGGTTTGTTTAACTAATATTTTGTAATTTTGCATGTTTTAGATTAGATTAAGGGCTTCTGTGGTTTTTTGGCGTTTTCCATTTTCAACAGTTTGCCAATTTTGGTCTGGTGTAAATTATGGAACATGATGTGGTTGTTACAAATATGGAAGTTTATAATTAGTGGGAGCAAACAAGCACGAAGCACTGATTCGGTGCAACTTAACCCGCTTGCTTTGGTTTAACATATTGGTGCCCTTCGTTGGCGGCTTCAATCTTGAGGCACCACGGACGGGGCGAAATGTACAATAGACAACAACAGCTTACCAACGGCTTCAATCGGGTCGGCTGGCTTGCTCTGTTGCTCACGATAGCTCAAATCGGATTGGAATTTGATTGGAATCGGACCTGTTCTGTTAAAGTTATGGACCTAAAAATATGTGGAACACAAGAGAGTTTAAAGGGAAAAGGTGATTATAAAAGGAAGAAATATTAAATCCTCCGTTGAAATTAATTTAATAATTTTCAATACATGGTGTTGCCACCTCTACTACTAATTCCACTTTCCAAGCGATTACGCATGGATCGAATGACTTTTTCTATGCTGTCTTGAGGGATTGATTCTTGCTCTTCAATCAACACCACTCTCAGTTCTATTACGCTTCCTGGTGCAATATGTCTGGCTCGGACTCTTCGCTTAAGCTAATCTCAAACATGATCAATTGGATTCGACTCTGGGCTACACAGAGGCCAGACCATTTTCGGTATACCGACGTCAGGCAGGTAGCTAGTGGTCACTCGCGCGGTGTGATGTTGCGCATTGTCCTGCATTAGGATAAAATCCTCACCAACAAACCCTACAAACGGAATATGAGCCACCTCCATATGTGAATACAGCAATGAGCAAATCGCTCTCCTGGCATTTTATAGACCCGTCATCTCTTGTCGTTGCCGTGTAAGCACATCTTAGACTCGTTGGTGAATTATATCTGACTCCAATAGCCACAATCGAGATGTTCGAAAACAAATTCTAGTAGCCTTTGCGTTTGGACTGCAGTTAGTTTGAGACTCGGAGTTGCTTTTTTGTGGTTAAATTGGCTGCCTGCAGTCTTCCTCTCACTGTACAAGCGATACTTACCACATCTCTGATTGTACTCAGTTCTTGCTTGATATCAACGCCAGTCACATGTCGATTTTTGAGAGATTGTCTCTCTTTGTTGTCAGTCGTCTACGACCGCCTTCTTGCCGGTGGACGTAGCCATCAGTTTCCCGGTACTGACGCCACACTTTCTATACTGCTGATTGACTTAGATTTAGTCGATTTGCCACAGCACTCTGACTGAGACGTCAACAATACAACTGCTTGGGCTGCTTCGGCGGGTGTGGTATCCATTTCTTGCAAATAACTCGAGCACTTACTTATGTCAACTTCAGATAAGTAATTGAGATAAATTACCTTCTTGCAAGCGTACTGTAGGCTAATCACAATCATCGAGCACGTGCCTTCCAATTAGCAAGATTCGTGGAGACACTGTTCGTGATGTATATTTTTCTGAATGCGTCATTCGATTAATGCAATAGCAACAGTTTTGTAAAGCTCAATAATAAAGACACTCCTGGGACGTTAATGTTTTTATTTTTATTATCCTTAGACGAGTGAGTCGATTGTTTTGCTCTTACGTGTAGTAATGAGAAATAAATTTTTAATTTCTGCAAACATCGTCACAGAAAGGAATAGTGCAAAAACAGAAGAATTATTAGAATTTACCAATTTTTAATTAACATTTTGGGGTTAAATGCGAGAATTATTACAAAAAAATATGAATTACAAATTAAATAAAGAAGTTGGAAGTAAATTTACTTAGAAAACGTAAAAAATGAAGAGGTTTAATCCCATGAAGTGTTGTAGACAACAGAATTTTTAATAATGTTATATTAAATGAAGTGAGAGTAAAACTAAACAAAAACGAGCGGAAGACATTGTAAATTAAAATGCTGAGGGATTGCCACATCGCGTGTTACAAAATTGGAACACAATAATCCTTGATACTTCATGCTCTTTACATTTGAAAAGCTGAAAGCATTTGTAAAGCCGAGCCGGCTGGTGACGCGTTTTTAATCAAAAACTTGATATTCACAAGAGCTCCGGCGAGGCAAACAGCTACAAAAATGTGTTATGTTTGCCAGCGCAACCCGTATAGCTAATCCGAACTGCGCTCGAGAGCAAGCACCCTCCTTCTGAAAAGTTTGCTCGCGCCGGATTGCCGGAAGCTTGCATTTATCACGACAGACAAGCCCCGCACATTTTACAGCCAGCCCTTGCACTACCCCATACAAGGCGCGCTTTGTTGCCGAGCTCGAGCATAAATTGTCCTTTAAAACGGAACGGCGTACACACCCGCTGGCCCAACTTTTTGCAGTAAACAAGGGCGGGACTCGTAATGCTCTTATTGTATATGGCGTAATGGAACATGCCCCTGCAAAGCGCCGATAGCGCCCTTTCGGCGCACTTTGTCTAGCTTAACTGCGAATGTATGTTTGAGGGCGATTTGCTTACCGATTACTCTGAATTTTTTACTGCTAATTTTATAAACTTTTACTTTCAATCGTTGCCATTTAAAAGCAGCTTAAACCTTTTAAAATGTCTATAAACGATAAAAAAGATACTTGTCACTGAGGGATGTTAATGAACTGCTTCAAAGAGTCGCTATAATAAATTTTGGCGTAATCATAAATTTTTGAGAGATAATAATATTAAAAGTTGCCTCAAAATTTATGGTAGTAATAAAAGCACTACGGCTTTAAAGGATAAAATAAAAAAAGATTGCTAGCACAATTTAAGTTATCCAATAAATTAACTCGTAGAAATGGAAGAAAACAGTACAGAACCACAGAGTATGATGAAACTTTTACAGGAAATAAACAGAAAATTAGAAAATATAGAAGAAAGTAACGGGAGAATGGAAAAGAAGTATGATAAATTTCAGGAGGAACTCAATAAAATAAAAAATGATAACGCAAAATTGAATACGGAAAATAAGTCACTGAAACAGGGACTTTTACTGCAAGAAAAAAGAATCGAAATTTTAGAGAGGTAAATTAGGAAAAATAAAATAATCATACACGGAGTGGAGGAGCAATCAGAGGAGAAAGATATACTTTTAAAAGAGAAAGTAAGAGTAATCTTACGCGATATGGACATAGTTATGAATATGGAAGAGGAAATAACAGAGATAAGAAGATTAGGAAGTGAACAGAAGGGAGGAAGAAGAGCAATAAGTTTAGAGTTAAGAAGCTGGAATAAAAAGATAGAGATTCTAAAATCAACAAAAAAACTAAAGGGCACCAAAATCTACCTAGAGGAAGAATACTCAAAAGAAATCCAGGAACAACGGAGGGAATTAATAACATATATGAAAAAATATAGGCAAAATGGCTACCATGCCATCCTAAGATATAATAAACTGGTATTAAATGGTGAGGTAGTTACACTGGATAGACTAAAGCAACTGGATAAGCAGGACAGAATGAGAATGGATGATGACAAAAGAGGGGACGATCCGGAAAGTGTGGCAGAGAAAGAGATCCCAAAAAAAGGAAGAACTATGAGCCAGAGATCTCCAGAAAGTAACGATGAGGCGGAACTACGAGAAAAACTACTCAATATAACGAAGACAAGTAGATTTTCAAAAAACGAACAAAAGTAGTTACAAAGCAATCTCCAATGACGACTGAAGAAGAAACAGCTAAGAAAAAGGTTAAAGATGCAGATATGAAGAAGAAATACAATTATACAGAAACAGCATACAAAAACAATACGGAACAAAAGACATCAACGAATTATGATTCAATAGCAAAAGAAACAGAAACAGGACAAAAATACGAAAAAACAATACCAGCAATAAAGAAAGACGTCAATAAAGTAAACATAGGGACATGGAATATAACGGCGTTAAACGGAAAGGAGATAGAAATAACGGAAGAAATGAGCAAGTTCAAAATAGATATTTTAGGAATAAGCGAATCGAAGAAACAAGGAAAAGTAAATATAAAGCTAACGAATGAGTATACGTTATATTACTCAGGAACAGATCCGGGACAAAGAAGTAAAGAAGGAGTAGGAATAATTATCGCCGATAGATTAAATAGAAGAGTAATAAAAGCAGAAACAATTAATTCAAGAATAATGACAGTAGAAGTGGACCTGGGTCAAATTTTCTACATAATACAAACATATGCTCCGGTAGAGGGAGCAGAAATAAATAAGAGGGAAGAATTTTATGAACAACTACAGAGGACAATAGATAGTGCGAAAGAAAAGGGTAACAAAATACTGATAATAGGAGACTGAAATGCTAGGGTAGGCAGCAACATAAATACAGGATTAGGCAGCTTGGGACAATACGGAGAAACGACGCAGAACAGAAACGGGAGAAAAATGAGTGAATTCTGCACAGCAAATGACCTAATAGTCGGTAATACTTTTTGGTATCAACCACTAGAAGAAAAGTACACTTATATAGCAGAAGAACGAGGAGCAAGAAGCCTCATAGATTACGTGGTATACACTAGGGAACTAGAACAAAAAATAGATGAAGTGAAAACAATAGTAGAAGCGGAACTCTCCACCCAACACAGATTGGTGAGAGCATTACTAAATGACATAAATATTACAGAAGAAGAGAAAAAAGAATACGAGAGAATACCAGTATATAAACTAAAAGATACTGATAGGGCAGAAAAATACAAGAAAAGCATAGATGCCGAACTCAAAAAATTTGAACTAAAAAGAAAGGAAGGGACAGTGGAAGAAGTATGGAAAGTATTCAAAGAAACATTGATAAAGAACGCCAGACAGATCTGCGGAGTAAAGAAATTTAAACGGGACACCAAGAGGACCAGATGGTAGAACGAATAGGTAAAGAGAGCAATTAGAGAGAAGAAAAAAGCATGGAAAAAATATATAGATACCAAAAGTCAAGAGGACAAAGAAGATTATATAAGAAAAAGAAACAAGGCCAAAATAGACATAAGAAAAGCAAAGACTCAATGCTGGGAAGAATTTGGACGGGAACTAGATGAACTATACACTAAAAACAACAAACATTTTTGGGGAATAGTAAAAAAGTTAAGAGGTAATAAAGGAAAAGAAGTAAGAGGAATAAGAAACAAAAACAATGAATTAAAACGGAAACAACAGAAATACTACATGTATGGAGGAATACTACGAGGAAAAATTTGAGGAAAACCGAAACCAACAGGAAGAACAAGATGAATACGAAGATACGGATGAAGAACAACAAGAAAACGCAATAGAAATCGAAATGAAGGATGTAGAAGAGGCAATTAATACACTTAAACTTGGCAAGGCAGGGGAGCAGATGGTGTCGAGGCAGAGATGATAAAAGTCATGGGCCCTGAAGGAAAGATAAGGATACATGAAATATTTAAGAAAGCATGGAAAGAAGAACGGATACCGGAGGATTGGGAAAACAACATAATTATACCAATCTACAAAAAAGGAGAAACAGGAAAATGTGAAAATTATAGAGCCATCTGCCTTTCCTCTACAGTATTCAAAATGTATACGAAGATTCTGCAAAAGAAACTCATACACTACATAGGACACAAGCTAGCCGATGAACAAGCAGCATATAAACAAGGAAAACAAACAACAGACAACATACACATAATAAGAAATATAACGGAGAGAACAATAGAAAGAGGAGGAGAGCTGTTTGTGACACTCATAGATTTAAAAGCAGCGTTTGACAATATAAAGAGAAGTCACATATGGAGGTATTTGACAGAATTACAAAGACCAAGAAAACTCATCAGAAATATCAGGAACATGTACCAGAATGTCAAAGGGAAAGTGCAGATGAACGGAGAATCTTCAGACACGTTCCTCATGACAAAAGGCATAAAACAAGGAGACAGCCTTAGTCCACTGCTATTTATAACACTGATGGACAAAATCTTATTAAACACAAGAACATAAACAAGGCATCTGCAAACACAAATAAGACATTACCAACTAAGGCCATTCAAAGTAGACAAATTAATGTACGCAGATAACATAATACTCATAGCAGACACCCACAATAAAATGAAGGGACTGGTTAAAATATGGAGCGAAGAAATAGAGAACATGGGTATGGAAGTAAACACTAACAAAACAAAAATGATGATTATAAATAACAAAAAATCAGAGATGGTAAGAAGAATAGAAATAAACGGGAATACAATAGAAGTAGTCACAGCAGTAGAATATCTTGGCTCCGTAATAACAGATGACGGAAGAATAGAAGTCGACATAGCAAATAGAATGAAAAAGACGAGGAACATATACTACGCAATAAACAAACCAATATTACAAAAACAAGAAATAGGCAAGCAAGTGAAATTGAAAGTTTACAACACAATAGCAAGACCAACATTAACATATGGTAGTGAGACATGGACCATAAACAAAAAGTACGAAAGCAAGATCAATGCTGGTGAAATGCAGTTCCTAAGAAGAATCGAGGGGAAAACCAAATGCGATAGAGAGACGAACGAAAGAATCAGACACAATCTAAGACAAGAAGGAATAATGGACTTTATAGAAAGAAAGCAACTAAGATGGTATGGCCACATAATAAGAAAAGATGAACAATCGCTACTAAAAAAGATCACAGAGTCAACAGGAGAACGAAAGAGGAAAATGGGTAGACCCAGAAAGAGGTGGACACAAAGGATCGAAGAAATTGGTATCAAGAGGGGCAAAACATTGGCAGATATGAAAAGAATGGCAAAGAACCGGAAGGAGTGGAAGGACTGGACCTCATATCCGACACCCTGAAGGGATATAAGGAAAAGAAGAAGAAGAAGAAGAATAAATTAACATGAAAGTATTTAACTCATCTTGATTAAGCATTTCACTGTACGCAAATTTGTGCTCATCAACGACCACACAATTTAAGTTTATCGTAGAAAGCAAATTTTATTATTTCTTAATTTTTTATAAACTATTAATAAGCAATCAAAATATTATATTGCGCAAGCTAATATGATAGAATAGGATCTAAGCGTTTCAGATATTTTTGACCGTATGCGAACTCTTCAAGTAAGAAGTCCACGTGTTTAACATCTGAGCTTGGCTGGGTAACATCTTAATCTTCTGTTTTCTTAGTGGGGCCACCAGAGAATTACTATAAAATTCTAGTCTGACTGACGTGATTCTTATGATATCCAGATACTTCACATAATGAAGCATTTGATTAAATATATACCAAGGTGTTTTCGCCATTGCACGAAGTATCTTAGACTGGTATATTTGGAAGGTTACTATATTGGATTTGCTTATACAATTCCATAATTCAAAGTCTATATGAGAAAGTCAGTTGGGATCTTCTTCCAAATGACCAGTAAAAAACATTAAATTTAAGGTCTGTTTAGTTCCTTCTCTTAGATATGTTTCCTTCAATTGATTTTTTTATCTAGGTGTAATCCTATATAACGCTGACAATAGAAAAAACTAAGGGATAAATACCTGCTCTTAGTGTAAATGTTATCTGCATTGACTTGTTATCCTATATTTGTAAGTGATTTAGCTTGTCTTGAAGGTGTTTTTTTATTATTTTTTATTCTGAGCTAATATTTGGTAAAAATACTAATCGGACTTCTAACTTTGTTAGTCTCACATCAGTGTACTTCTATTTTTACTTAGTCAAATTCTTTGTTATTTCTTCTAAAGTCATCTGGTTAATAAATCAGTAGTTTCATGATTTCACTTGGGTTAGTTTCCAGGGTGTTGTGGTTTTTAACAGCGTACTATTTGATGATGTCTTTTACGTATGGGATCTTAAGGCCTACATATAATTGTACGGTTTGACAAATGCCATGGCGCATTTGACATAGTTCGAAGGATTTTAGACTGAAAGCGCCGTGTAATATCAAGGTTAGAATTACTGACGCATCCCCATGTTTGGCATCCGTATGTCCACGTTGGGCTTATTATACTTTTATACAATAGGATTTTATTTTCTAGCACTAAAAAAAGTTTGATGTCCATTTGTTTGCGCGCTTTAGTCATATGAGTTTTTCAGATTAGACGCCTGTCAAGATACTTCACTCTGTTTGACTGTGGAATGGAAGTTGAACGTTTTGCTGTAAGTGTGATGTGTACCGATTTGTTCTTATTGATCTTCAAATTACACTTGCGCACGCAATTTTTAATTTAGTTTTAATGAAGTGCTTTAATCGGATCGTCGTTGTAAGCGACAATACTATACTTGTATCATCAGTGAACATGCTTAGCGTGGTAAGCTTGGATATTGATAAGTCAAAAGTGTAGAATGAGTACATCGTTGGGCAAAGCACTCTACCTTGTGGCACTGCGGCGTTTATTTATTTTATCTGGAACACATCGTTACCAATCTTAGTTTGAAAGATTTTATTATCGAGATGTGAAAGGAACAAGAGATAAATCTTGTGGGGCAGCGCTTCCTTAATTATCTATAGTAGCCCTCTATGCTAAACTCTGTTGAATTCTTGACTGACGTCTAACATCACAGCAGAGCAGAATTGTTGGTTTTAAAGTGTACTTTGCATGGTATTTGTTTTTCGTATGGCATTACTGAATTGTGGAATGATGATGTCGCAACTGGTGGCTGGATAGTCATTCATCTTGCAGTGAATTACTATTTATTTGTTTTAGAAGTAATTTTTCGAGCAGTTTTGTTATGACTGAAAGGAGACTAATAAGTCTATATGATTGGATGTTATTAGGGAGTTTTCAGGTTTGGGTATAAAAACTATCTGAAGAAATTTAAGTTAAGACCAGTGTGTTAGCCTCAGAATTCTTAAAAAGTTAATTTTTTGTTTAGGTAGTTTTGCAGTTTAGAAATTTTATTGTTTCTTCAGTTTCTGTAATCGTAAATTTTTTAATCTATAATTTGATCTAAAGGTGCGTTCATAGTTTGTTTTCTATTTCTATCTACTTTACTAGAATTTGGTTTAAAAATTTGCACCAGATACTGTGCAAATGCATCAGCTTTATTCTTGGTAGACCTTACCCAAATACCTCCTTAATCCTGCATTGGTGGTATACATGTTATCGATTATTTCGTACCCTTTGTGGTTCTTCAGATCAACTAATCATGAGCGAATAATGCTTGTAGGTATTTTTGAAATGTTTCGTTGCGTGTTTGTCTTTTTTCTGAGTTTATTGTTCAACTGGTTGAATTTATCTTTATTTCTACATTATGTGTGTTCGTTGCTATCTTTCCCTGGCATGTCCCCTTTCCTTTACTATTTCTATTACCTCGTATGGCTGTTTATTTTAATATCAATTGCACTCCATTCTGCTGTTTGTGTAGTAGTAATAAATTGATTTGTAAGTTGTTCACTTTTATCTGAAGTTTTTAGGCTTACATTTGGGTTTAGATGTTGGTCTATATAATGTTGAAATGAAACCCAATTAGTTCTTTACTATTGATTGTAACAGTAGATCGTTTGTAGATGCAGTTAGTTCCAAGCTCTATGGTGGTAAAAAGGTGCAGTAGATTAGAGATTTTTGGGTCAGATGGCTAATAAGTTTACATAACTCTCTGCCTTTCGTTGTGGTTAGATGTGAGCCTGGAGCTAAAATCTCCCCTTACTATAAATTTCTGTCCTAAGGAATTAAAAAATGTTTGCAACATTTGTTTGTTAAGTTGTGTTTGAGATGGCAGTAGATACGAGACAAATTAATTAGAGTTAGACGCTTTTTAACTTGAATTACTGTAGCCCGTAAAATCTTGATTGATATGCAAGTAGTTCGTGGTACACAATTGAATTTCAAATAATTATTGTGGAGCCACCGTATGTGCAGCTCCGTCAGGGTGCTGAGTATGGTAAACGTTATGAGGATTTTCTATACAGGATTTGTCAGTGAAATGTGATTCTGCCACAATTAGGATGTCTGTTATAGTGTTTTTTAATATTATTCCGTTGATGTTTCTTTCTGAAATCCTTAAGAAGTTCGCCATTATTAAGTTAATTCGTTAATAACTGTAACCAGCAAGTCTAAAACCAAACTATTTCGCTAGTGAAGCTGTTTAAATTTTCTTTTAAATTTATTAAGAAATTGTTGAAGACTTAGGTCATGTTGATGGACGGGTTGCTGCATAGACGGGAATGTACATAGGATATATTTGAAGAAAAACAGTCTTTGGGTAAATGTTGCTTATTTTGTAAGTTTAGTGAAAAGTTTTGTTCTCTTAAATAATGTGGTTTACTAGCAGAAGCTTGTTTGTTTGGGTTATAGTTCTTCTATAATTTGTGATAGACAGCGCAATCTTCATGTCTTGTAAGTACGAAAATGTATTTGTCGGATTTGCGTTGCTTGCAAAAATGTCTGTGTAGTTGGTGAAGTACGACGTGGTGGCTTAGTGGATACATCGCTAGACTATGAAACCAAGAGTTGCGGGTTCGAATCCCGCTCTCGCCAATTCTATCGCTGGCATTTTTACGGCCCAGCTCGACTCAGGCTGCAGTAAATGAGTACCTGGAGGTCAAACTCTGGAGTAATAATAGGCGGTCGGTACGTAGCGCTAGCCACGTTACTACCCTTGTGTACCGTAGGCTCTAGATTGTAGCAGATCTATCCTGTTGCGACCCCAAAGAGCCTTCAAGGCCTGTTACGGGGAACTATTATATTATTATTACTATATTAGTTGGTGAAGTTCTCACTTAAGAGTATTATTTGTGGTGGGTGACTCAGATGTATATAATATGTAAAGTGATAAACCTGATACACTATCTTAAGACACTTTAATTTTTATTATAAAGGTATTTGAGTATTCGCCATTTGAATTGAACTGTATAAAACAAACTTTATCAAATTCCATACTGACGTCTAAAAATACAGGAGTACCGAGATTGTTATCTTTGAGGGATTTCTGTATTGCGTTAATGACGCAATGACACTGTTGGGCCGTTGAGTGGTGTTAACGTAATCTAACTTAGTGGCCAGAGAATGTATCCTGAATAGACCTGATTCGGTAAAATATTAAACTTTCTAGGAATTCAGATATGGCCATCTAAAAAGATATATAATTTCTATTGTTAAATTCTAACTTTAAATTATTTTTCTTGAGACGTATGTTACAGTTAAATTATAAATAAATTTTAAAATCTCCAATGTTTGCTATTAAGTAGTTGTTTTAAATCATATCGATCGATTTTGCAAACTTATTACAAAGTATAAGGTCAGAAAATGTAGTTGAGGAAGTTATGTGTTGTGTGTTTAGTTATACTGTGTATTATTTAATGATATTAGTAGTGTGGCGGAGCAGCTGAAATATCGATTCTATGAGCAATAAGATTACACGCATAATGTGAAAGATATAATCCGCACAGATAAACGAGCATCCAATTTTATGTAGATTTTGTTCGCCGAGAATAAGAAATAATCTGTAGATTATTGCGCACAATTTTAAACATAAAAATTTTGTAAATCATTTAAAAATTGTTATAGTGTCTAAGTGGGGAAACTATCCAAAGACTTATTTTATCTAAATCTATAGAAAACTAGGAATTACTTGAAACTCAATTGGTAATTGACGATGTTAAATGTTTTAGGGCGATTTAGAGAAATGTTATCGACAAAGAGAAAGGATTTAATGATATTACTCATAGATATGCGATAAATTAAAGTCGTGATTATAATAACACAAAAAGTGGAAAACCCAACCAATTAGAGCAACCAAAATACAGCAGTAGAATGACAAAAGCAAAGGCTAGAACCTGTGCTCGCAAGTTGTATGGTCAAATTGAAAATGTCTGGTAACTGATGATAAAGCACATATTTTAAGACTTCTAGTACGTATAGGTGTATAAATAAGTTCTCATCATTTTTCTGCAAAATTAAAGTTTTATTTAAAAACAAAGAAAAAAGCTTAAGTATCAAAGTATTCTCCGTTGGCATCGATGACCTTTTGCCATTTTTCAGGTAGCTTGCTAATTCCCTGGTGATAGAAGCTCACCGGCTTCGAGACGATAAAGTTATCCATGCATTTTCGGACTTCTTCTGTTTTGAAGTGCGTATCAGCCAAGTGATGCTGTAACGACCGGAATAAATGATAATCGGAAGGGGCCATGTCTGAGCTATACGCCGCATGTGGGAGAAGTTCCCAGCCTAACGCGTCTGCAGCTCCGTGTCAAATGTTTGAGGGCGTCCAGCGCGTGGTTGATGTTCAAGACTAAACTCTCCTCCGCGAAATCTTTGGTACCACTTTTTGCACGTTGCATGACTTACAGCATTCTCACCATATGCAGCACAAATCATTTCGGTGGCTTCAGCAGAGTTTTTCTTAAGACGAAACGCGAAATGGATAGAAAATCGAATATCCTCTTTTGTGATTGCCATCGTGAACACAGCTGATTATTGAAGTTATGTGCATCAAACGCCAAATCGCATGATGTTTGGAAAGACCAAATGTCATTGCTTTAAAACCGCAAGAGGGCGAACTAATACATTACATGTAAACGGTGATTTGCGTGCTGTGAAAACTAAAGCTGAGAACTTATTTATTCACTTACTATTATGGCAAAAGTTCTACATGTACAAGTACTACTTTGAGCTTATGTAACCTTCAACGTCTGTTGGTCATTAGTTTTTCTCAGACATATTGTATATACTTTTCAATGTTCTGACGATATGACATTAGTGCAAGCTTAGATAGTATTTTCGGTTAAATTTTAAATTTGCTGTTAATTTGTTCTTACTGTCAATAGATCTTAATATTCGTCATTTTTGTAACTTTTTATTAGACTTTAGTTTTTGTCTTAAAGGAATGCCCCTTTTTAACATTTAATGTATATTAAAAAAATAATTCGTTACAAAATTTAATTACATAATTTATACATGTTTAATTAGTAGCATAATTTAAATTATGAATCGTGCTTAAGATGGAATTACTGTATTTCTAATTACTAAATAAACAGCAATATTTTTGACACTCGCTGTGTTTGATCGTGGAACATTTCTATTCTCACAAGCAACAACAAATAACGATTATTATTCCCCATTGCTATTACATTTGATACACATCCTAATAAAGAGATACGACCTTGGTGGCAACAGCATTAATACGGGATGAGCCCTGCTCGGCATTTCGGTGAGCAGCGAATTTCATTAAACTTGCACCCCCTTAACATCAGCTCCAGAGCCAACCGTGGAAAGTCTGCACAATAATGGTCGCCTGTCAATTTGTCTGCGGATGAAAGGCCGAGCCTCAGTGTCGCAAGCGCGTGCTTCCGCTTCACTGTAAGTGAAATTCAGAAGCACCAACTTGCAGAAAGGGAGATAAGAAAACTTTCGATGGAAAGCGTAGCGAGTTTTCGGTCGGCGAAAATTGTTCTGAATATTAATAACTTCGCGGAGTTCTCAAATTTCGAGATGTGGCAAGAGAAGAATTAGGTTTAGTGTTATTTCACCTTGCTTTCTATTCACTGTAAACCTATATGCCTTGAAAGACTACTCGATTCAACTTTTTTTAGCGCAAGCTTTAATTTAAAAATACCGGAGTCTAGAGCAATTTAACAGGAATGTAAGAAGTTGCAAAAATAATAGCTCGCCAATTTTCATATCTTATATTAAATAACGTAGTAATTATTTTTGTTATATGTAATATTTTTATTTTTATCCTAATAGTTGATGCTTGACTTTAAAGAAAAATACCTTTAAATTTTTTGTTTAGAAGTTATTTTTATTTTATTGTTAATGTTAAGTAAATTCATTATTGGTATTTTTGAAGAACTGTTTTTACTTTCAGATTTTAAAATACTCATCATTTAATCTTATTTTCTATTTTCCATGTAGATCTGCATATCTATATGTATTAAAAGTTGATACACTTAATCCTTCCATACATAAGGTGGATACTTTATACCCACACAATTTTTCAACTAACAATTTACTTTTACATGTGATGTATTAATGCATTAGTTCATTTATAAATTGTACTGCTTTTGTATATTTTTATTTTCTATTTATTTCTGCTTTTTTGCTCTTACTGGGAAGTGATAGTCAGTGTGTATTGTACTAATGCGTTGTTTAAGATAGTTGCAATCTGCTACAGTAGCAATATACAAATCAGTTAACTATTCTAGAAAATACATTGCAGTGTAAATTATAGGTGAGGTAACACCCTTTGGCGTTCCTCAGTGAACTCACTTATACAACTGATATATAACAAAGAAATAGTAAGGAAGATAAACTGTCTATAAGCTATAAGGAAGATCGGTCGGTTTGAAACACTTTAGTCTGCGCACTTGTTCACTTTCATCAATCAGATTTGACACTAGTGGCTTGAGATGTGTTTCTAATCGTTGGAGATATTTTTCACTAAAGTTAGCAATTTCTTCTATTACTGTTTTGAGTTTCAGGTCTTTCTGTATTTCTGTGTTGGGTATGTAATAGGGATCACTGATGATCATGCAGAGTGTCTTCGACTGGAAGCGTTTCATAATTTCGATATTGGAGTGTGAGGCAGTGCCCCATAGCTGAATCACGTAGCTCTAGATTGGTTTCAGTACAATTAGACTAATAATTTGTTGTTCAGCCTAAAAGCCAGTAGTAGCTTTTAATTTTAAGATTCAAGTGTTTTCTCTTGTTTCAAATGTGCGTTCTCCCAGTTAGGCCTTTGTTAAGATGGATGCAAAGGTATTTTGAACAGTGTGTACGAGGTAGAACTCGGCCATCTATGATCACGTCGGAGACGATGCCTCTACGTTTGGTGAACATGATTTGTAATCATTTTTGGGTATTGAATTTTAATCGCTATTTTTGGAACCAGTCAGTTACTGCGTCCAGATTTTGCTGTAAATTAGTTGCAGATGTAAGGTCATTATGGGTAGAAAGAATTGCTGTATCATCAGCATAGATTACGTTTATGGGAATATCAGCTGTGTATAGAGTATACAGGACCGGGCCCAGGACACTACCTTATGGAACACCTGATGTGATGGGGTAGAATGATAAAGCTTCTCTGGATTTCACTTCAAAATGCCTGTCTTCAAGGTATAATTTTATAATTAGGTAGTATGTCTCGAAAGACGGCCGCAGAGTAGTTTTTGTTTTCGAATGCATAGTTAATGTATTATACTACCCTGTGTGCCAGTTATATGGTGGAGTGATGACTCCGGAAGCCAAATTAATGCTCATGTGTTAATTTTTAATTTTCAAGAATAGAGGTAAGCTTGGTCAGGAATAATATTTCAAATAGTTTGGAAAATAGTGGCAGCAGGTTGATAGGTCTGTATGATATAGGCTCATTGATGAGCTTTCCGGGCTTGGGTATAAGTGTAATTTATGCAGTTTTTCATTGTATCGAGAACAATCCTGTACGTGAAATACTGTTAAAAATAAACGTGGGCATAAAGATAGCTTTAAAAGGCAGTTCCTTAATTATGCGACCGGTAATTAAGTAATATTTGCAGTCTTTCTATCAATCATTGTTTGAACTTCAGCCCTAGTAAAAGGTTAGATGGGTAATATCAGTTAATATGGAGCCTGAAAAAAGTTGTTCACTTCTACATCAGTGTGTGGATCATTAGTAAGAAGAGGTTGAAACACTTCTTGAAGGTGAGCTGCAAATGTATCTGCTTTACTTTTGTCAGTACAGGCCCATGTACCGTCTGATTTACGAATTGAAGGTATGTGATATTGAGGTCTATTAAGTCTGCCAGTGGCTTTCCAGAGGGTGCAATCAGTATCATCTGTTGCGGTTAATCCTTCTAGGTATTCGTTGAATTATTTGTTTTTTTTTGCTTATTTTATGAGTTCTTTGAGATATCGAGCTACTGTATTGAGTTTGTATTTGTCCTCTGGAGATCTACTATGTTGCTAAATTCTTTGTAATCGTTGCTTTTCGTTTTTGATGTCGTTCGAGCAATTTGAGGCGGTTAAATGGATTGCTTGGGTTAGTGTTTCTACCGCTTCTTTGATGTCTTCTTCTATTTTCAGTAGGATATTAGTTGTTATGTTGTCCTGTAGTACTTCTCTGTAGAAGTGACAGTCTGTTTTTTTATTTGTTAATGTTGAAGATCTAGTTTTACTTACAATTGTTGTACTAACTTGTGAGTATGGTCCGAGGCTAGGTCAAAGCACGATGAGATTTCTACATAACCTTGAGGTATACCTGTGAGCACAAAAAAGTCAAGCAAGTCGGGGATCTTCGCTAAATCAGTCGGCTAATAAGTAGGTTAATATGTGGAAAGATAGCTCAGTTGATTGTTTTGTATAATAGATAGTAGTATTCTTCCTCTTAGATTGGGAACACGCGACCCTCAGAGGAGGTGCTCCGCGTTAAAATTACCTCCAGGCAGAAATCGGTTGCCCAATTTCGGATATACCTTTCACGGCTTTCTTTATCAGGTCTATGCCTGGATGGGCAGTAAGCAACAGAGATATTAAGAGTTCCAACTCAGTCCTCTGCAGATACTATGGTTACCTGGATAAATTCAGAACAGTATCTTGGGATTTCATAATGTTTTATTAGTAATGCTAAACACTCTCTTGCTGTGTTATTGGTATAATTGGTGTTATGGGTATCGTAACCTCGTATTTTAAACTATGTCAATAATATGTCTATGTTGTAGTGTAATAGAAAGATTTCTATTTCATGGCGGTAGTTGACCAGACCATTGGTATTCCACTGGGCTATTTGGAGTATTTGGGCCATTATTAATTATTCGAGTTCACTAATTGCGTCACTAGGTATTTTAAATCTTTTATTTCTTCCATGAGCTGGTTGGTTATAGTACGCTGGGAGTCAATGTTTTGTTGCATAATGATACTATGTTGTTTGAATATTGCGGTGAATTTTGTGGATCACAATGCTTCACTTGAACGGTATTCGCTTATGTGTGGATCATAAATTTGTGGTGTTTTGTTAGTATCTAAGTTGTTAATAACTTGATTGGGTAATTTTAGATTTGAGGCAGGATGTTGGATCTGTGCTGGTGTGATTCGTCGGTCCCTAAAGGGGGAAATTGTCTGTTTCTGATTTATTTGTAAATTTTACAACCGCTACAGTTTGTCGGATGCTCTCCTTGGTAGAGTACACATTTTGCTTTGCCTCCCTTCTCTTTCTTTTTGGGCATGTTCTATAGTCGTGGTTTGCAACACTGTTTTAAAAACGAAATGATCTTGTGCAATAGTTTTGAGTGTGACCATAACATCAGCATCATTTGCATTGATCTAGTTTTTTCTTTGATTGGGGAATTTAACTTTAATGGTGGCATTTAGAAGAGTGGTAACTTTGTAAATCTTTTTGTTGTTTGAGAACAATAAAAAGTAAGTTTACTGGGGTCTTTTTTGTACAATACCGAACTCCAGTAATTTTTTTACTCTAATGCTTTTTTATGGCTGCTTTATTAGTGGAGTGATGGAGGTTACTTATTACTACCTAAATAGCTTATCCTCCGGTAAGATGAATGTGTGTCTAACAACTTTGTGTTCGTGAGGATCTGAATTATCTTTTTACAGTTTTCGGCTGTATTAATCAAGAGCTTTACGGTGCCTCCTGCTATTAATTGATATTGGTACTCATTCTTCTTTAGTTCTGCATCAATAAGTCGTAATAAAAGAGTTATGTTTGTTACTTAGTGTATGTGTATTGGAGGAGCTTTGGGAACATGGCATTATTTTTTTTGAAGTGCTTGATGTTGACGAGTTTTCCTGATTTACTAGGATTTGATATCTGTTGCTTGTGGCAACGAGATTTTTGTCTACAGGCGATATTGAGTGAGCATTTGTTTGATGAAGGTCGTTAGTTTCCTTCTTTTATGTTTTCTTGTTGTTACTTCTTGAAAATCATTAGGTTTTACAAGGATCGTTGATTCTTCATTTATTATTGAATGACTTTCGTTATTAAGGGTTAGAGTGTTTGACTTCAATAAAGTTTTGTTTTGAAGTCCAGTCTATTTAAGTAAATTAGGGTAATGCCATTGGCTACAGCTGCGTGTTTCTTTGCTGGTAATTAGTGGGATACATCAGATAGATTTATTTTGAACTGAGTATTTATCGTATGTTGCGGATTTGATTGCAAGAACGGTAGGTTATATCATTGCACTTGATGTTGAGATTGCAGAAACATATGTGTATTGTTGTTTGGAGGCACAGTGAAAGATGCAGGGTCGTTTGGAATTGCGTATGTAAAATAGCTGTTTGTATTTATCCGCTGTTTACCCGCGCTCTTTTGCATTATAAACTTTAGTTATAATATTTAATTAAGTTTATATAAGTCCATAAATTTAAATGGAAATGTTTATATTAATAGAAAGATATTTAAGGGGTTATCGTGGTCCGATAAATCACTGGCCTGGCCTTACGGCCACACTTCACTGCACGATTACTTTATCTTGGCTTTCAATTCACGTCTTTACTCCGTGAATGTAAAACAGGAATTACTTTACTAAAGTATTTACATTTCTACATTTATCAGTTTTATAGTAAACTTCTTAGTTTTGCCGTTAGATTATTAGTTATTTAGTATTTAATTATTAACTAATTGGCATTTTAAATAAGTATATTAATGTTAATCTCTGGATTCACCAAACAGCATATCCTGGGGGAACATCTCTTTTAGTCTAGTGTGTGTCGTAAGCCGAGGTTGGCAAGGAATTTCTGCGCTCTAGAACAAATGTATTTTATTATTGGTGAGATACTTAGTTCATAATGCAGCTGTTTATTTCTAATAAATCATGGTGCCTTTACTGCAATCTAAAAAGCTTTAGTTTGTAACTTTTAGAGTACATCTATTTTATTTTTGCAATGTTGCTCCAGATTAGTGAAGGATACAGGGCCAGCGGTCAGATGAGGGATTTATACGTTAAGATTGAGTATTTAGTTTTCAGTGGCGACTTGAATTGGACATTTTGTAGAGTTGATTTGTATATTCCACTTGGTAAATTAAGAAAACATTTGATTAGCCGCTCGTTGTAGATGGGAAATGGCTTATGTAAGATAGAAACATTGTGTTAATGTGACAGTGTCGTCGGCATAAGTTGCTAGAGTAACGTTAACTGATGGTACATCTTAAGTATAAATGTTGAACAACAGTGGTACCAAGATACTGTTTTTTGAAACTCCTCCTTGTATGATTATAATTTCACAAATGGCAAGATTCATTTTAATGGGAAATGTTTGATCTTCTAGAAAGGAGAATAAGCAATTTACTCTTCAAGCTTTCTATCTAAACCTAAAAAATAGTGCTATTTTTCAACACTTGTTTTCATAGCCAGTATCTGTGACTTCAGTGACTGGTTGTAGCTGATGGTTAATCGAATACATTCGAAGACTAAACTGGAAAGGCGAATAGATGTTAAGTAACGATACTTGGCCAAGTAAGCGAGAATAGATAACCTTTTCGAATAGTTTGGACATTGTTGGTAACAAACTAATTAGTCTAGTTAATCCGCTTTTTATGTTTTCCTGGTTTTGTAAATAACAAAATGTAGGCATACTTATAGGTTTGAGGAAAATTGGCTATTGTAGAGCATGTATTCAATATTATAGTTAGGAAAGCTAGAGCTTTTATGGTTGATTGTGCAAGCAGTGCGTTTCGTATTAGGTCACGTTCTAGCAGTTTTAGCTTGGGAAGTTCACTGATAATGGATATACGCTCACTGATGATAAATGAGGTCTTTCAATATGGTTTATTACGTATGTATGCCCTATGTGTTGAACTATGGGTAATTTGAGGTACGAAAACAAGTTGTAGATGTTTAGAAAAAAAAACTGTGGCTTTCTCTGTATCTGTGTGATAATTAAGGTTAATATCTCCCATTTCGGTTTTAAAATTTTCTATGTGGTTCTCCGTATGTTTGAGTCGCCTGGTTCTAATTCTTCTACGTATTTTTGGTATGTGTTTATCCTTAGCTTGTCCAGTTCTTTTTTACTATGACGTGCTAAGCTATTTTAATCTCTGGGTTTCTTGTCCTTTGCCATTCTATTTTCTCTTGACTCTTTATTTTTATTAGATTACTTATTATTTTATTAGATTAATTATATATTTTCGAGTACTATGAGTTCAAATATAGTTGGTTTAGGTTCTAGTGTCGCTTAATGCGCAATGTCGATTGTTATAGTAAGTTCTTCCGTATCCAGGTTGGTGGGACATTGTAAGTGTTGGTCTAAGCTAGTTTGTAATTTATTCTAGATAACTGGTTGCTTAACTTATGTGGTGCTGAAACATATGAGGATAGGCAGGTCATCAGAGTTAAGCTCATTTATTACTTCTTGCTTGATTTATCTAAAAATGTGTGTATACGTGTATGACTATAGTATAATCTGTGTGGGCTATTATTTGGGAAGCAGTTTTGATTGTTAAGTTTTTCAATTTGAGTTTTTCTGCATGTGCGCTATTGTTTTCTGTTTCTGGGGTTAAGAGCTTATTAGAAATATCTTCCTAAATGAACAGCAAGCACGAAACCCTAGAAGATGTTCTTCTATAATGATAATCTAGGTTTGTAATTTTTATTACAGCTTATTCTTTGATTAATTCCACATTTTTCTAATATACGGGTTGAAATAACTTTCATTTACAAAAAGGCCTTTTTGGTAAACTGTGGGTAACAAAAAGAACTGAAATTACATTTTTCTAAATACATTTGAATAAAATATTAAATAAATACTTTTTATTGAAAATGAAATAAAAAGCAATTTAACAGGGGTATTATTTTTTTTATTGGTTTTGATAACTTTCTATCCCATTATTTGATATGTTCAACAATCTAAGAGAATATTATTATTATCAAATAAAAATTTAAAGTGTCAACCTCTGTATCTGTACTGCAGTAATTACTACAAAAACCAGGTCTGATATACAAGACGTGTTAAATCACATCCTTCCAATATAACTTTTTAAAAGGACACTCTACTAGTACCCGTTTCCCCTCCAAACTCGAGTCGAAATAAAGCTATTATATTGAAATTGACATTTAAAAGAACTTTATCATTATTTTGATCTGATTCTCTGGTACTTTCGTGTATTCCTCTTCTTGGGTATTACGCATGTGATTTTCTTTGGATAGTTTTACTTACTTTTTTCCATCCTCCAAGTTACCATATTGTTTATATTTACTCAAAAGCTTTTCAAGTTTAGCATAAAACATGCATATCTTTTTTTATCAGTCAGGGGTAATATTACTGTGAAGGTATCACCACGAACCTAAGTTAAAAAACGATATACTGCTGCTGCATAGAGAAAAACTCATGACGGATTAAAACCAGTACACAAACAATGTTTATGTTATCTGAATTTATCGTTTTTAATGTAATTTTGAAAAACAATAGTATTCTGGCGCTAACGGTGTCCTAATATACAGAGTGTTTCAAAAAGAATCATCTTTTTGAATATGCTTATAACGGATAACTCAGAATAGAATGCATGTATGCCTTTGAAATAGCGCGGGATATAATAGTGGGAGAGGGGCGAGCCGATATGAGCTGAGTAGTAGGGAGCATGGAATTTGTTCGTTGCAATAGAGCAGTTTCCGTGACTTTTGTATGCACAATTATTACAAAATCAATAGTTAGGTAATTGTACATAGGCGTTTTTGAGTTAGATATGGGCTTAATGACATACAGCAAGTGCCAAGTGCCAATTTAATAAAGCTTTGGGTTCAGAAGTTCGAGCGTAGTGGTTCTACAGTGAATTTCAAACCTGTTGACTGCTGGCGAACAGTGAGACCGCCAGCAAACATCGATCGCTTGCGCACTAGCGTTCGGCAACATCCCCGATGGTCGATCCCTAAACGCGTGGCGGCTTTGAATTTGAACCGGTCCAGCGTGTACAGAATTTTGCAAAAAGACTTACATTTTCATGTCTACAAGATCCAGTTAGTGCAAGTTCTGAAAACAACGGACTACCCGTTACGCTTTGCTTTTGCGCGCGCGATGCTTTGCAGTTTGAAAACTTTGATGATATTTCGATTAGTGATGAAGCCCATTTTCACTTAGATGCGTACGTTAACCTTCAAATTATGGAGTACTGGTCAGAAAAAAATCCTTACTAAAAACATCAGAAACATCTCCATAGCCCCAAAGTGACCGTTTGAGGTGCAATTTCTTCAAAGAGCATTATTGGTTCGTATTTTTTTGAAGATAACAATGGGCGCGTACTTACTGTCAATTCTGGAAGACACACCGCCATGATTCGTAATTTCTTTAGTCCAGCTCTTCAAGTATGGGAGGAATATGGCCCTACAATATGGTTCTAGCAAGATGGGGCCACAAGTCACACAGAACGCGTGGCATTAGAGGCTATTAGAAAATTGTTTCTGAACCGGCTTATTTCGCGCAGATGTGACATTAACTAGCCATCACGGAGTTTTGACCTGGCTCCACAACATTTTTTCCTGTGGGAATATCTGAAATATCGAGTTTACATGAGTCATCCGACTAATCTGCGTTAACTTAAGCTCCGTATGAGAAGAAATCGCAGCAATTGGACAAGACATGTATCAACCTGTTTTCACGTATTTGAGATCTCGCTTGGAGTACACCAACACCGCGATGGCAAACATTTTGATGATGTAATTTTTCGCACATAATTTCTACATTTCTTGCTCTAATTTTATCATAATTAAGTAAATATGTCATGAAAAGTTACTATGCTCCGTTGTTTTGAAATATTCTATTTTGAGTCGCCCGTTATTATGAGAAATAATGAACAAGGGCACTTAAAATTAATTTCATATTACAGGGCTATTCTTAAAGTTCCTTTTTTACATACCAAATCATGAATCCTTAATATGCCCCCCTTGGAATGCACGGCATATGTCAATACGGTAGCCAAATTTGTTTAAGACTTTTGCGAGCATATCTAGATCCCCTGCTGTTAAGGTTGCTGTTGTGCGGTTCTGCTGTTCGACCTAAATACCTTATCAAGGCTTATAATTTCCACTTTTTTGTTTTGTTTTTGTGTTTTTTTAGTTTAACTCTGGTCTTGACTACTACTGTGTTGTGGTCGGAATGTATGCCGATTTCCGGATACATTTTGACACTAAGTATACAGTTGCATAAGCGTTGATTGATTATTACGTAATCAATTTGGTTTCTAACTATTTTCAGTCCACGAATATAGACGCCAGAGTGGTAGGTCAAACCAGGTGTTTATTATTGCCATGTTTTTTTCTTGGCAGAACTGAATTTGCCTACTCTGTCCTTCCTCTTCTGACCTTTGCGTTGATATCTCTCGTCACTACACTTATGCTTTGTTCATTTGTACTGATTAGAAGGTCATTTACCTTCTCATATGGATCATCAATCTGATAATCCGATTTATTTGCGGTTGGTGCATATATTTGGATTATATTTATGTTTGGGGTATCCTCGTAGCTGTAATATTAGTAATCTGCTGGATATTGGAATAAAGATTTCCGCATGTATTTCTATGTTGTTTGTATTATTATGGTTATTCCATAATCGTTATTGTACCCATTTTATAAATAGTACATAGTATTTATATTAGATGTCTTGAGTTTTCACTATCTTTCCATTGAGTATCATTAACTCCTAATATGTTGATTTCTAGATGTTCCTTCTCTTTTTGTAAGTTAGCCAATTTACTAGAGTCTTGTAAACTTCTCACGTTCCACGTGCCTATCTTGTGTGTTGAGTTTGTTATGTTCCACCCGGGGATTCTTTGCACCTTTTGGCCCTCTGAAGCTTGCTGGGGGCTAACACCCGTTTTTTGTTGGTAACGTGTTGATTTCTCCTTGCCGGGACCGAGGTTCCTTCGTCGCCTGTAGGTTTTGGTAATGAAGCTGTTCCGTCTCGCTAAGACTCCACCTCCACTCTTTAATGGTAGAAGCGCTGTCTTCTTCCATTTACCAGTCCCTGGTACCCACTATATCTGATAAGCATTCCCCTATCAGCCACCTGAAGAGGCGCCTGATGGGGGCACCGACAACCCCACACTGAAATATACCACTAAATAATCGGATTAAGTTAATATTAACAGAAAACATATTGTTGCTAAGACGTGAGTGAATCAAAATTGGGATTACTTTTTTGCACACCGCGAAGCAAACGGAAAAGAGTTCGGTTTCTAATTGCTATGGAGAGAGATGTTTGAATGAGATTTTCTTCCTAGTGGTGAGTGTCATAATATTAGAAAAGAGGCACACTTGCTCGTTATGGAAGGGATTATTATTAAATTTTCACAACAAACCGTTTAAAATGTTGAAGAAAAGCACACAGGTCGTTGACGCCGTTTGAGGACAGCTTGCCGAGGAAAATATTTCCATCGTTCACCGATGCCTGTAGGATGAACCCTGAATAATGGTTGATGATATTAAAATAAGCGGCAATACTGCTCAGATAATCCGAGAAGTATTCCAATTTACGAAAACGTCTCCCACTCCGCATAAAATTAAGGACATGTTTTTGACCACATTTATCATTTATTTAGACCACTAAAATAAGCGCTTAGATTAGATATCACGAGGATTTTGCAGTCGATGTGTTTGTGCGCGATTGGGTGGTGTCACAACAATTTTCTTTAACGATGTGATCAAAAGCCTCATATCTGTTGGGAAACATTTGTTTATAAGTAAACATATTATGTAGAAACATATGATGGCATATCTGCCGTTTTATTTTAGTTTAATAAATTAAAAATATCGTTTATATTTTATTCACTCACGTAATATACACCATTAGAAGGAAAGCTATTACTGTTTTATTAAACTGCTACTTAATTCATTTTTATTCTATTTTTGACTTATAGAATTATCTGTTTTACATTTATCTTTTATATTATGTGATTGAAAAACATTTTTATATACATTTTAGCGGCTACCTTCAAAAGCATACAGCAGTCATACTACTGAATATATTTCCAATTTTTTTTTATTTGAAAGTACAATCCTTCCGGTTAATAATGGAATATAACTTCATTCATATGGCTGCCTTGGCTAGCCATGCAGTAGCCTATACGATCGGTCCAATTTTTGAGTACATTTTCGATTGTATGCAGCTCTATTTCAGCTGTGGCTGCACGAATGTTGTCCTTCAAAGCCTCAATTGTCTCTGGTTTGTCGGCGTAACACTTATCTTTGACGGCTCCCCACAAATAATAGTCCAACGGTGTCAAATCGCAGCTCCGAGGCGGCCAAACGACATCAGAATTTCGACTGACAATGCGATTTTCGAAGACAGTGCGCAAAAGATCGATTGTAACGTTGGCTGTGTGGCATTGAGAGTCGCCCTGTTGAAACCAAATGTCGCCAATATATTCCTCTTCAATTTCTGTGAACAAAAATTTGTTCTACATGGCCCGATAACGCTCACCATTGACTGTAACAGCCGCCTCCTTGTTCATTTTCGAAGAAAAATGGCCTCTGGACCAAAATCCGCACCAAACAGTGACTCGTTGTGGATGCATCGACTTTTCTTCGATTGCGTGCGGGTTTTCTGTGCCCCAAATGCGACAATTTTGCTTGTTCACACACCCGCCGAGATGGAAATGAGCTTCATCTGAAAAGATAATTTTTCGCCCACAATCGGCATTTTCTTCAAATCGATCCCAAGCCCATGAAGCGAAGCGAAAACGCATTGGATGGTCAGTTGGCTTCAATTGCTGAACTAATCGGACTTTGTACGGCGCCAGACCAAGGTCTTTACGCAAAATTCGTCTCAATGATGTCTCCGAAATGTCCAATTGTTGAGAACGACGGTGAACTGATGTTCCTGGCGATTCACGCACACTCTCAGAACAGCAGCGATATTCTCGAGTGTACGCACTGTTTTTGGTTTTTCACGCGCTGGTTTGTCAATAAGCATGCCAGTTTCTCTCACTTTTTTAACAAGATAAAGCACATACGGAGCTGGCGGTGCCTCTTTTCTTCCCTTTTCCGTACGTAATTTTCGTACACATTCTGCAACATTACCATGATTTTCAAAGTAATGTCGCAATATTTCCCAGCGTTCTTCAAGCGTATACACAACCATTTTCGTTCAGCGGAAGGATAAAACTAATTTTCTGTCAAAAATGTCATGAGCTAAGTGTTGCCATTCACCGAATAACCGCTAGTTCAAAAAAAAAACGTTAGATTGCGGACCCTGCATATATATATATATATATATATATATATATATAATTGCAGTTTGATGTGTTAAAATGTTATGAATAAAAAGATTTAAATATATTATCGTAAAATAATAATAGGCAATAAATTTAGTAATACAAAAATACAATGTTCTTCAAAGAGTCAGTTAATACAATCGGATGTGTTCAAGAATTAGTAGAATATGCAGAAATGTTAAGCACGGTATGATAATTTTGAAACATTAAACGGATTACATTTATGATTAGACACACTAGAATTTTTTCCCACTTTAGTTGATTAAATATTTATTTTTTATATTTTTCAACTCTTCTCACAAATGCTCAATTAGACTTTAGTCATGCAACTAACCATTTGAGGACATGAATACTATTCTTACTAAGCCATTTCACGATTACATTCACGAATAATTTTGAATCGATATCATATTGACATGTGGGGCTTTCTGAGAGTTTGTTTTCTGTATGGAAGTATGGAAATAAGGTTCTAAAGGATCTTAAAGATTTGTTTTTATTTATTGCCCCTTCAGCTTGAACAAGGAGCCCAACAGTACTTTTTCTAAAACATCCTAACAGCATCAGCACATCACTTTAAACTTTATATTTGATAATTCTAAGTACTAATTTTTATCTACAATACGTCTAAATCTTTTGTTTAGAGCTATTTTTCAGTCATCTACACTCTAGTATACTTCTAACCGTAAAAATTAAAGGATGAAAAGAATATGGCTTTTGTGGTCAGTTTTGCATGAATATCAACGGAACGAGAGCTAAATCAAGAGTCGAATATGTGAAAAGTTATTGAAAGCCTTCCAAAACTATATTTTTAATAGCCTTGTCGTTGGTATGACGTAAAACTTCGAAAATGACTAACCGAAAAATCTCAGACTGTTCATCAAGGTTTTCATACCGCACACCCTGCAGAAGTTTTTTAATAATTATTTCTCAAATATTGACAGAACACCGAGAATTTCTATGAACTACGGCGTTATTGTAAATAAGTGTAATGTGCAGAAAAAAAGACACATTTACTGTTATTAAAAATTTTTCGGGATGGCTGTGCCTAAAGTTATGTCAATGTTCTTTACAGATATTATAAAATTATGATGAGTGTTATTGAAAATTGATAATCAGACCTTATATTGCACATCAAATATTATAATTTTAAGTTTCTTTGTACCAATGAGTATTTAAAAAACATGAATATAACAATCTTCGATAGGTCTTCTTTAAAAATGTCCAGTTCATGTGTAATTCTGTGTGTTTTCTTATTTAGTCCTGGTTCTAATAGTTAATATAATATTTCGTACCCCTTCATAACCATTTATTTTATTTTAAATATCAAAGTAAGGTAAATTTACTCTATAAAAAAAAGTAATTTAGCACCTACTCGAATGTCTACCATAAATTAAAAAATATATTAAATCTTTTGACCACAAGGCAAACAAAAAATAAATGGCTTGTGGCTTTAAATAATTAGGTTTTATGGCGGCTATAACAGAAATTTATGATTTCTCGTTTGCGGCCCCGACTCGAAAAACAGTGCGACTCTTTCGGGGGAGGAAATATCTTGTTAGCCGCGTCATTTAATTTAGCGGCCCACTTTTGTGTTTTTATTTATGCTGCAACCGCTTAAGCGCTGTAAAGGGCTCCCGAAGCTGCAGGATAACGTATACCTTGAACTCCCCATCTGCCTCAAATGTTGACAGACTTTTTATCACGCTGCTGACTGAGCTTTAAGATAGTGTTACTTAAATTACAGCGGCGTTAAGCTGGGCGGCGTATCGCCCGGGCCGGCAGCGCGCATTTCGACTATCGAATTTCGATTGACAACAGAATTAGGCGCGAGTTTAAATTGCCCGAAATAGCTCGCCATCGAATTTTAATTGCGTTACGCGCAAAACCTAATTACTTCTGCTGGGAAATAACAGTTGCCTGGTTTGCTCTGCCGCTAGTTGGGGTTTGCTTTTCTTTCAGCGGCGCTAGTTGCTCACATGCATGGCTCGGCGTCTACTATTCAGAAATAATTCATTACTGCAGCGAAATTAACTGCATTGTCTAATTGAAGGCGAATGCACATTAAGTGCAGTTAATTAAATTTTTGCTATTTACTGTTAACCAACATTTCATTCAGTTTAATTTTTGAGGGTTCATGCAATTACCAGTCTGGTTCTTTGAGTCTTCTGACTTGCATAGCTTTATTTACTTCCATTTTTCAGTTATGTTGAGGTCTATTTTCCTACTAGTGTCCTGCTAGTGTTTATTGCCATCTGATGGCATCTATGCGTACTAGATGACCGTACTCATGATTGTATCATCTATATCTAATTTGAATCTAATTTTGTCATTTTTTATGTGTTGTATTTTAGATAAACAAAGTGGGACAGTCAAACCGCACTATTTTAAACTATTAAAAATTAAAGAATTTTTCTTTTCAATTATTGGAACAAATGTTTAGAGGGCAAATGGAAATTGATATAAAAGCAATCACTCCAGGAAGATAGCGATCATCACTTTGTACTCATTGTCTGAGTCTCATACGAAAATTTTCACTGACACGTCGTAGCACCGCCGATGTTATTGCACGAACTTCTTAAATCCGTACTTTTAAGTCCAGTACAATTACTAGCCGAGTCTTAAAAACCTTCGACTTGAGATAACCTTACAATAAAATAATCACAGGAGCTTATTTTTGGCGATCTTGGAGGCCATTGAACATCCCCATTCCTACTGATAAGGCAGTTAGGAAAACTATTTTTTAGAAAGTTCATTAGCACTCTGGCTGTGTGACTAGTTGGAAATTGTTGGAAATGAGCGTTCTTATTCACAGGAAATGATTGAAGTTCTGAAATAAGGAAGGTTATGTTACAGTAATTGCATGACTATCATCATCTTCAAAAAAATATAAGCCATTTATTCTGTTAAAAAATTCCGCACCATACTGTAACTTTGCCCGAATGGAGAGGCCGTTCTTGAAGTTGTTGAGGGTTGACAACAGTCCAGTAGCAAAAATTGTATTTATTGACATATCCACTGAAGTGAAAATGAGGTTCATCGCCCATCCATATGTTATCAATGAGCTGTGGGTCGTCTTAAATCAGCTATAACTTGTACTCACAAAAACCAAGACGGATAGGATAATCTACGGGGTTAAAAGCATAGACCGTTTGTATTTTATACGGGTATAAGTGTAAGTCATCTTGCAAACTTTTCTTATTATTCGAGTTGAAAGTCCGAGATCAATTTTGTGGCGCCTGGTAGATCTTCGAGCGTTTCTTGTAATTGCTACTGGTATAACGTCCACATTCTTGGAGGTCATAACAGTTCCTGCACTACCAGCTCTTCTTATTGTTCGACCCGTTGTATGTAACTTGGTAGTGCAAACAGAAATTACTTTTTGACTTGGAACAGGGGTACTAGGCCGAAAATAAAAATGTAAGCGGTTTGCGCGTTGTGTTCGACGCCACTTTAACCATTTCCTATATACGCTGTAACAGCGAAGCCTTGTTATTCGCCGGTCCAACGTTGCTGATTATTAAACTTCTATGTTAAATATCACTGCCTACTTCTCACCCCCCCACCCCCGCACACACCATACAAGCTTCTTATAAACGTGCATTTTAACTGCCCCACCTAATACAAGAGTTCTACCTTTAATAATTTATTTCTGGAGGCATTAAACAATTTTTATTTTGTTGATTAATTTTCTGTATCTCGAACCCGTATTTTATTACACTCTCAATTTTGGCCTTGCATGTTGACTTTTTGATTTATTTAGTGATTGTCTCATTTAAAAGTAGTGTATATAGGAGTCTATTCTTTAAGTAAGTTTAAAGTTTATATCTGCCTCACTTCTGGGAGTGTCTGAGAACTTAACCATTTGTAGCCTTCGTATCATTTATACCTTCGAAAATTATGGCTTGGTCACCAGCTTATTGCTAGTCTTAATTTACAGAAAAAAATTGTTAATTTGTTTTGTAACTCTCTAACCTAATAAGGTTAAGTATACAACTTGAAAAGAATATGTAATTTACTTCTGAATAAGTGCTAGTCCGTGCCGCACCTTGCGCCTTTCTTGACTCTTACATCTTTACAGTTTAATATGGTATTTTAAGGGATAATATATATATATCGTAGATCATACTGTTGACATAGCTTTATTAACGTTTCACTATTATTATTAAGATAGTCTTACTATATATCCCTATAATAGAGCGTTTACTCTTTTTCACATTCGTTCAGTAGTCTCAAAGCATTCCCTTTCTCCTGTTATAAATTTTATCTAATACAGTAGCTATTGCTTTAACATTGTAACACCACTGGGTGCGTACACTTTAACTATTATATTATGCTCCTTTATGTGTAATTGGGCTTTAATAGTTTCTTTGTTAATTTACTCTCAGCTATTCAAATTCTTTATGAGATATTTGTTTGACAATAAGGAGACCACTATCTTAGCTCCCTAATCTTTAAAAACACAACTATACGTGGACAGTGTGAATATTTTTGAATTTAACATAGAAAAAAGTATTTTTTCTGTCAAATTTAATTTTATTTTTAACATAGTTTCTTTTTAAGTCGCTATACTTTTTACAGCGACGGTCCAACCTTTAAAACCTGTCTAAATAGTAGTTGGCATCTTGCTCTGCAAAATAGGTGTCTACAGTTGCGACGACATTCTCGTTTGTTGAAAATCTCTGTCCTCCAAACCAAACTATAAGCTAAAGGAACATAATATAGTCGTGAGGCCAGATCTGGTAAATGTGCTGGGTTGTCAATTAATTTAAACTGCAATTCTTAAATTTTGGCTATAGCGACCGCCAAAGTGTGTTGTCTTGATGGAAGAGCACCTTTTCTTGTACCAAAAGGGGTCGCTTTTCAGCAATTGCTGCTTTTGATTGATCCATCGGTGCGCAGTTAAACCCGTTATTGTTTTCCAGTTTTCTAAAAAGTCGATGAACACTATTCCTTGACTTTTCCAAAAACTAGTGGCTATCTTCTCGGTCGCTGAAATCATCTTCGCCTTTTTTAGAGCAGGTCCTCTCTTCACACTCCACCGTTTTGACTGTTGCTTAGTCGAAGGAGTGTAATGGAGGCCCAAGTTTTATCTACAATAATAAATAAACGCAAAAAGTCCAACACGTTTTGTTAAAACCGCTTAAGCAGGACCTTGAAAATGTTCATTCAAATGAATTTTTGGTTCAAAGTGAGCAAGCGCGAGATCTAACATGCGGACAGCTTTCTCATGTCCAATTCTTCAGTCAGTATATGACAAACGCATTATTTAAATATTCTCACAGTCTCTGCCATTTCTCTAACCTTGATTAGATGGTCGTCCAGTACTATTTGGTGAACTTTATTGTTGTTATCGGTGGATGTTGCAGTTGTTGGCCGTCCCGAACGCTTATTATCAGCCGAGCTGGTACAACTATGTTTAAATTCAGCTGCCCATTTTTACGGTATCAAATAATGGAGCAGAGTCCTCATAAACGGGGTCTAACTTTAAATTGCGTAGGTATATTGCCTTTCAAATGCAAGTACTGAACTATGTTGCGCAATTCGATTTTATTCATTTTTACAAAAGCACTGACATCCACTGATACAACAACTGGGCGTTTGAAATGCTTAGAATTTTTCCAGGTATCTTCTACATTATGTGCAGAATGGTTTTGACGAGTAGGGCCATCTTCATGTTGAAGCTCAAAACTTTTCAGACTGCCCACGTATATGTGGAGATAGTGTTGTTTTGTTTTTGTTCTTATACCCTTCCTTAATAGTTACAGCTATATATGTATTACACTTTTTTAATTTGTCAAGAACTTTTGAGAATATGTTTGTTAAACTTCAAATAATCCAGCCGACTATATTATTATTATTTTTTTTATTATTTGTTGCTTATTTACAATCTACTCTCACACGAGTAATAAGTAAATTATTTATAATTTATAATTTTATAACACGTCATTGGGGGGATCCGGCCAGCGCCTTACTCCTCGTAGGCTTAACACTAAGTTATTCTGGGTAGTTACACTGAAGGTCTTGTGGCCCATTTCGTTTTAATCGTCTGGTGATGGTTGGCTGGTTAGAGAGTTGTTCTATTAACTGGTTTTTATGTCCTGCCAGGTGGTTCATGTATGTTCTAGCAAGTTTCTGTATCTCTGCGGCTACGTATGGAATTCATAGGTCTGTGTGAAGGGTTTCGTTAGAGATGTACAATGGGGCATTGGCTATTTTGCGAAGGATTTTTGATTGGCCTCGTTGCAGGATCTTTGTGTGGGAGGCTTTAGCGCATCCCCACAACTGTATACCATATGTCCAGATGGGTTTTATGATGCTTTTATATAATAGTAGTTTGTTTGACAGTGAGAGTTGGGAGCGTCTGTCAAGGAGCCAGTGCATTTGTTTAATTTTAAGGTCTATTTGTTTTCGTTTGGCTTTGATGTGAGTGCTCCAGGTGAGCTTATGGTCTAGGTGTAGTCCAAGATATTTGATGTCCATCTTCTGAGGTATCGGAGTATTGTTGATGTTGTTTAGTGGGCTTGCAATACGTCTATTTGTGAAAGTAATTTGTAAGGATTTGTCGCTATTGACTGTAATTCTCCATTTGTTGAACCAGTTTTGCAAGATGTCTAAGTGTGTTTTTAGATGGGCTGCTGCAGTTGTTGGGTTTCGTCTATTGAGAGGATAGCTGTATCATCGGCGAACATTGAAAGTACAGTATAGTCAGTTGAAGGCATGTCGGAAGTATATAGGAGATACAGCGAGATACAGTACGCTACCTTGCGGTACTCCAGATGTAATTTTGTGGTATTCGGAAGTTGTGTTATTTACTTTAACTTGGAAAGTCCTCTGCGTTAGATATGATTTTAGTATGAGGTACAGCTGATTTGGAAAATAGAGTTTTATTTTGTATAATAGACCCGTGTGCCATACTTTGTCGAAAGCCTGTTTTATGTCTAGGCATACAGTTATGCAGACGCGCTTGGTTTCTAGAGTCTCCATAATGCTGTTAACTATTCGGTGCCTTTGGTGGATAGTAGAATGATGCTGCCGGAAGCCAAACTGATAGTTTGGGAGAATTTCATGTAGGTCGACAGTTTCATGGATTCTCGTGAGTAGCAGTTTTTCGAATATTTTTGACATGAGTGGTAAAAGGCTGATGGGTCTGTAGGAGGAGGGTTGCGTAGGAGGTTTGCCAGGTTTAATAAGGGTAATGATTATAGCATATTTTCACTGAGTGGGGAAGTGGCAGAGTCGTAGAATGCTGTTGTAGATGGTTGTAAGTAACACTAGGGCTTTTCTGGGGAGGTTTTGCAATACATCTCCTGCGATTAGGTCGTAACCAGGTGCTTTACGTGGGTTTGTTAATTTAATTTGCTGTCTTACTTCGCCTGGTGAGAATGGTCTCAGAGGTAAGGACATTTGGCAGGGCGCGTCAAGAAATGCGGAAATGTCGGTGTCATCGTTGTTTCCTACCGGTTGTGGCGATGAGAATACAGTAGCAAGATGGTCTGCGAATGAATCAGCTTTTTCCTTGTCTGATCTGGCCCATGTATCATCGGACTTTTTGATTGGAGGTATCGGTGCTATTGGTCTTTTAAATTTTTTTGTTGCCTTCCATATCGTATGATCAATAGGTGAAAGATTCGTGATGTAATGCTGAAATGTGTCGTTCCGGGCTTTTAGTTCAGTGTGGAGTTGATGAGTAAGTCTATTATATATGGTCTTGTCTGATCTTTGTTAAGTTCATTGCCATTTTTTTCGTGCTTTGCGTTTTTTTTTGTGACGAGGTGCCTCATATGATGAGGGATATTAATATCTGCTGAGCAGGTGTTTGTTTCACTGGGTGTTGCTTGCCATGCCGCATTTTGTATCATTGTAGTTAAATATTGGGTTGCTTCGTCTAGGTCATAGGCCTCCTTAATTCGGATAGTTAGATTAATCTCGTGATCCAGTGTGTTTTTGAAGAGGTCCCAATTGATGTTCTTGTTGCAGAGTTTTGGGGATGGTTCTCTGGTAATAATGGATGTGCTTAAGGTAATTAGAATGGGAGTATCATCTGAGGACAGGTCATAGTTAGATTCCACTTTGGTGTATGTGTTTGCTATGCCGCGGGAAATAGCGAAGTCTAATAAGTCAGGATTTTATTTGTATCTGTAGGCCAATAGGTGGGTTCTCCGGTTGATATGTAGTTGCAGTTATAATTTTGTATTGCTCTGAATAGGTTATGCCCTTTCGGATTGGTTAGTCTTGAGCCCCAGGCCTCATTCTTGGCGTTCCAATCTCCTCCAATGAGGAATCTCGCGTCAAGGGATTTTAGCAGATCTGCGTATTCTTTAGTTGAGATAGCATGTCGTGGTGGACTGTATACTGCTGCTATGATCAATGGGTAGGGTAGGACTTGAATATTTATACTAGAGCTTTGAATTTTGTCGGTTTGAAAGGAGTTCCATTCGTGGTGGGAGATTGAGTTTTTGATAATTACCGCTGATCCGCCATGTGCTGTGCCATCAGGGTGGTAGGAAAGGTATACGGAATAGTGCGGTATTTTAATAACTGTTCTGGCTGTTGCGTGGGTTTCGGAGACGAGTAACACGTCTATATCCTGTAATTGGAGAAAACAGTTTATCTCAGGTATGTGGTTTGATAAGCCATTGGCGTTCCAGAGAGCTATACGGAGGTGGTTGGCCATTTTAAGCTAATTTGTTTATAACAGTGGAAAGCATGTTTAAAACCATGCTGTTTTGACTGATAAGCTGCAAAAACATTGCTTTAAATTCTGTTAGAAAGCTAGAGAACAATTGGTTGATGTTATTCTGTTGTTCATTGAAGGTATGAATAGGGGGTCTTCTGTCGGGTGGTTGCAGGGAGAGAGGTCTGTGGTAAGGATGATGCATAGCTTCTGGATTTTGTTTGGTGTTTTGTTTAGAAAATGGTGGGAATTCGGATACATTTGGTGGTAACTGGTACGTTCTGGATTTGTTTGTGATTCCTCTGAGTGTTGGGTTTTTGGCTCTTTTGATGTCTTGATATACTGAACATCCCTTGTAATTGGCTGGGTGTTGTCCATTACATAAGGCACAAGTGGCTGGAGTATTGGGTTTTTTTTACAGGACTGGGTTTCGTGGTTACCGCTACATTTGACACAGACAAATGGTTTATTACAGTAAGTTTTCGTATGGCCATACTCTTGACAGCGGCTGCACTGAGGTATGGTTTGTGTCTTCCTGGGGGGTTCAACCGTGATATTCATATTACTTAGATGTTGAACGTTGAAGACAGACTTATTATTTTCTTTATGTTCTAGGTCTACCATGAACAGTGACAATGGTTGTTTGGTTACTCTGTGACGTATGTTAATAATATTGCGTACTGTGTGACCAAGATTCCCAAGTTCTTTTGTTATTTCTGAAACTGGTATGGAGTGGTGAAGATTTCGAATGGCTTTCTTGTATGCTTGTTTTTCTTTTAATTGGTAGGTGTGATGAAATATATTTTCGTCCTTAAGGTGTTTCGTGAGTTTTCTGTATGAATCTATTGTGTTGGTGTTTATTTTAATTTTATCGTTTGGTAAAGTTGTTGTGTGGTATTGCTCTTTTTCCATGATTTTAATAATATTTTTAATCATTTCATTATAATTGTTTACTCCATGGATATAAATAGGCGGAGGCTTCGCCATTCATTAGGTGTTTGCTCTTGACAAGCGTTTTCGGGTTGAGTTTGTGAGAGGATCTCGAATCTGTTTGATATGCTCGTAGGAATGGGTTGTTGACAATTAAAGATTGTATTAGAGTTGGTTATTTTCCGTTTTTTGATTTTTTGCCATTCATGTTTCGTATTTGTCGAGGTACCTTGCATGTTGTTGGGGCTGTTAGTATCTGAATCCGAGTCTTCGATTAAATCTGCATTTAAACGTGAATCGCGGTCTTCGTGATTGAAGTCATTGTTGGTGGCATTCATTATTTGTTGGTTTATTCCATTTTGTGCAGTTTGAGAAAAGGACAGTGGTTTCGGATTGAATGAAAAAGGAGATGACTGGTATGCTTGACAATTGGTAGAATATCTGGGTTGTGGACCAGATTGGCTGTAGGTGTTTTGTTGTTGAGTAAATTGATATCATTGTACATTAGGGATATTAAACGTGAAGCCGTAATTTTCAGGTGCTGCTGGGGCTCCCGGAGGCCCGGGGCCGTAATTGTTTCCCATTGAAAAGATGGGTTAGTACATACTTCTGTTACAGTGATAGACTTCCGATATTAATTTTAAATTTAAATTATACGTACAGTTTTGAAGTGGAGTGATGCGGGTTATCAGTAGATAATTCGACACGCGGCAGTTTCAAAGATATCTGAGCGCTGCTGTCTTGCTTACATTTTGAAAGTCAAATGGGAACTCACTAACTTAATTAAACTTCTTTTTTACAAATAAAATTCTGAGAATGATAATTAATGCAATATGTGACAGTGACAGTTGTCAAACTTTTAATAATAATAATAATAACCTATATAGATTATAGACTATATTGTGACGCATTGATTTGCTTGTCTTTTTGTGTAACTGTTTTACTTCCCTTTTAACATTAATAAAAACTCCTTTCCCCCACAGAATTCTTGTGGTTGAGGGCTAGTATAGTAGAGATTCTAAGCTAGGTGCTCTAGCTAAGATAGTGTTGTTTCAAAATTTGCAGCAATATTTTGGTAATTTTTACGTCTGTTTCTTACGATGCTACTGTTTTAGTCTTCAGTGATCATTTCTTCTTTTTTCCGGGCTTTGGACCGGTAACACTAGTGGGTTGGCTACATTCGCTTCGGGTTACTTCAAAATGCAGGAAAACAAACGATATTTTTTATAGAAGAACAATGTGTCAAGTTTGATGACAAAATGTTATATGATGATTACAATAATCGTAATCAATTTAGATGTGTTTTATACTAACTCCTTGTTGAAACACAGCTTGCGAACTGAGAGGTTAAGGCCATCTATGGTGCGGGGCGGTGTGGCACCGAGCCTTAGACAACCGCCATTGTTGCCCTTTGTTTGAGTGAACGTAGGTATTCAATTATTTCTAGCGAATGAGTGAGCTACTCACCAAGCGTCAGAGAGTTCCGAGAATGGAATCCGGGTTCTTCCACATCGCAGTCCGCGCCTACTACTCTGGCATCGGGGTGTGATATGTAGGCTTATGTTGAAATTGACGTGCATACAATTTAATTGTTGATATTAATCAGTTCATAGTTAAAGTGCAAAATTTTTATTTCTGCATGTCATTTTACAAGTTTATAACGCGCCAACGTAACGTACATATTGTTAAATGCGTGTATTTTATATGTTTAGATTTTTGTATATTCGAAACATAATACAAAATAGTTTTGATATAAAATATTATTCTATCTGACTAACATAGCACACGAAAATTTCATTAGGTTATTTATTTCAAAGATAAGGGATATTGTATTAAAGAATATTTCTACAACTTTCGAAAAAGTTTTTTCCAGAGAAAAATTAAAACCTATTATATGAATATTAAGTATGATTGAAATAAGAAAATTAAAGCTATGCTGAAACAGTTTCTTTGTAATTACGCTTTCATCTGTATTGTAAGGACGGAGCTGAATAAAAAAGAGATTTTAAAGGGGTTTGTAGTACTTTACGCTTAAAAACTGTATATACGTGGACACCGACTTCCAGTTGACGCAAACATTGTCGCGTCTGGACTAAAAGTACCTCCTGCTCTAAATAACGCCGGGTCGCAGTCAAAACTATTCCAAAGTCCAGACGCTCCATCGCCCACGTGCAGCTAACTACCGGCGGAACTAAAGACCCACATGATTCCATCCGACCACCTCGCCACCTGGACAAAATGTGTCTTCCAAATGTCTCATTAGTCGAGCAGCCATTAGAAATGCTTATAACATATGTTTTAATTGTACTTAGTAATTACTTAGAGCTCTAATAATTAATTACATAACATCTTCTAGGGCATTCTTATAATATTTTTTTACTTATATATAAACTACGGATAACTATATATAAACCTTATATCCATACCACTCCTGTTTCTCTTAGTATATCTACTAATTGTCTGTCCTACGTTTTTGAGGTCTACCTCTTGGTCTTCTCTGCTGTATTATTGCTTGCCATACTTTTTTTTAACTGTTCTCTCCTTTCCCATTCGTGCTAAGTGACCAAACCATTTCTGTTGTCGTAGTTGGATATCTCACTTTATTGTTTACACTTCCAGTTTCTTCCTTACTTTACTATCTCTTACTCTATTTCTCTTGATTATTGCCATTACTTCTCTTAATATCTTTATTTCAATTGCTTGTATTTCATTTTCCATTCGTTTTATTAATGTCCAACTTTTACTTCCGTAGAGTAATACATATTTATAATCTTAGTTTCTCTTAACACCTCATTTTTGTCTTATAAACGCATTATTTAAGGCATAGAACAGTTTTACCGCTGCCCCTAATCTGTCATTTAGTCCCGCATCCATAGTTCCCGTTTTCTGTATTTTTACCCCTGTGTACTTAAATTTTACTTGCTCTCTTTCTGTGCCGTGCAGTTTGCCATTATTTCTTCATTTTCTTTTCTTATTACTATAGTTTTCGTTTTCTACATTTATTTTTAAGTCTCTTTTGTTCAAGTATCTAAGTTATATTGAAGGTTTTCTTCGCATAAACCACCTAATTGTCTTAAAAACAGATTTGCTATCTCCACCATTTTTAAGTTGTAATATTCCACCTTCTTTCATAACATCGTCTATTATTACGTCAAAGTACTCATCCTTGTCTTAATTCCTACGTAGTTACAAATTCTTTCAATTTTGTATTTCTAGTAATGTACTTTTTTGTGTTTCTATATATAGTTTTAATACAGTTTATTAGTTTATTACCCCATTTCTCTTTTTTTAGGTTGACTAAACTAATTATCTAAGTATATTATTCAAAACTTTTTTAATGTCCATAAAGGTCACATATATTTTGTTAATAGCATATATCTCTATCAATTGTTACAGCGCGAATATGTGGTCTTGAGCTTTTGTATCTTTCTAAATTCAATTTGTGCATTATTTTATTGTTTTTTAACTATCTTATCTAGTTTTTTAGCCAGCATCCATTCATAAAACTTGGCTAGTGTGCACAACAAAGTGATGCCTCTGTAGTTGAAACAGTCCTTTTGTCATATTTTTTATATCGGCATTATTATTCCTATCTCCCAGTCTTGTGGTATTTGTTTATCTCTGCATACATTATTTATTAACTTTACTATTAATTCCAAAGTTTTCGACAATAGGTTTGTGTTCATCTCTGTATATATTCCATTATACCCTGCTGCTTGGCTTCTTTTTAATGATATACGGATTTTTTCACTTTTTTTATTGTTTATATCACTATTTTCTGTATTGTACTTCTATTCCCATTCCATTATTGTCATTGTTTTTTTTCTCTCATTAAGAGTTCCTCTAAATGCTCCTTCCACCTCTTTATCTAGTATTTTCTCTGCTTTAATTTAAATGTGTTCTATCTTATGTGATTTACCTTGTATGAGTACTTTTAATACAATATAATTTTTGATTTTCGGCGTAGTCTCTCTCCATCCTAATTCAAAATCATTCGATGGTTCTTGCCTTGGTAATTTTATTTCTTTCTGATTCCTATTTAATTGCCAAGTTTGTCATCAAATGCTTATTCTCAGTAATTTTTAATTTTATCTTGGTAAACTTTATGCTCTGTTTGTTCTAGTATACCTTTATCTATGTTACACTTCCTGTTTCTTGTCTGTAGTTAATTTCTGGTATCCGCTTTTTACTTGCCTTCCTTATTCCCTTTCCTTCTCAGATTTTTTCCTAATTTGTTTCTGAATGTTTTTTTATTGTTTTATCAGATCGCTGTTTATAAATATCCTGCCATTTTCAATTTTAGCTAATTTCATCTTGTTCTTCATTATTTCCGTTTTCTTTTCGAACTCTCTTATTGTAGTAGATATGGTTCTGATCCCATTCTATATGCTACTTTAATCTATGACATTTTACTTCAAGAAAATTTTTGTAATCATATTCTCTCACAGTTTTAACAATTTATTTTTTCGCCGTTGTTATCAGTTATTAATTTTTTCGCATGTATTAACACTTTCTTTTTATTTACAGGTAAGAAAATAATGTTTCTATACGAAAGCAGTAAGGTATCTCTCAATGCAATTGGTATGACCATCATCTGGCAGCTGCCGATGCACCGATTAGTTCGAAGTGTTGTAAGTATGCGACGTAGTGTGATGATATATTTGTAATCTATTCTACAAGGCGTATGAAGTAAATGCACTGGTGTAATGTAAGCATTGTAGGACAATTATACTTTTATAGCAGTCGTTTTACTTTAGATTAATTACAGCATATAAGACTAGCTTTATTCTAGACTAGTTTTATTGTAGGCAGGTAAAATTGGATTGTTATTGAACTACTAGTGCACTAAAGTCATTCACGTCTGTTTTTAGTAATATATAAATTTTATCAATAAGAAATCAAACACTTAAATTTTCACGTTATGTTTGATCTACCAAGGCGTGAAATGTTTTAAACTGAGATTGTTGTGCCATTTTTATCCATGGATGTTTGGGCGCAACACCAAAATTATAATCCGTAGGTTTAGATTGGTTTGTTACTTAATGATAAGTTAGATTTTTTTCTAATATCCAAAGCATCTGACAAAATATTAAGTACATTGCTGAGGGTTAAGGACTGTTGATTTCACTAATTGTTGTCACAGATAATAAATTCTTTAACAAATGGAGGCTATTTTATTTTGAATTTACAAAGCAACATAGTCAAAAACTATCAGTTTTATAAAAGCTGTATACAATTATGAATAAAAGATATTTCTTCTTTTTCTTCTTTTTCTGGAACATCCGCCATAGACCTCTGTTCTGCATAACATCCACTAAAACTTTTTGACTAGCTATACTCCACATTGTTTGAGTTTCTAGGTTTTAACTTCTTGGGTACCTTATTTAAGTGTCTCTTTAAAATAGCCTAGTAATGTTCAATGAGACGAAGCTCAAGGGAGTTTGGTAGATTATCTTTTTTTTTTTCAGAAAATGAATATATTTAGGATACAAAAGCTGAAGCGTTGCACCAAAGTAGTGGGCAAGTGCTAAGTTTGTCAAAATAATGAAGAAATATTGTGCTTACGACATAGATGTATTAATAGTTTTTATATGCATTTTTTTCTGTACAATTTGCCTCAAATTGCAACACATGTAAAACATGCGAAGCTTATAAGACCACAGGAACACATAGCCTGCCATACAAGAATTTTCTTACCCAATTTATTATACTGCTACGTAACATCATTGTAAAATTAAGGCCCTGGTAAGGTAACGGCACCTATAGTGGACAATTTAAAGATTTTTTTTTGCTTTTTCTACTCATACATCTAAGTTTTTAAACAAACAACAAAGATAGATATTTATTTACGATCTTTGTGTCTTCCGCTAACAGATTAAGATGCACGTTTATCCTTAACTTAAGCGTAGGATTTGTTTTTTAATTTTATGTCGGATATGGTTTTGGCACCATTTGGAAGTGGACAGTGAAAACTATGATGGTACCTAAAGATGACATTTTTGGAACCTAAAGATGACAGCCCACTTTTTGAACTTTTTCTAATTGTTATAGCGCTAGAAATCCCTCGATTCCCTCCTCAGCTAATCCCTGAGGCTTATTTGGATACAAACATGTTATCTACAGGTACTGAGTTAACTGAACTGGATTGAAAATTGAACAAAAAAAAGTACAATTCGAAATTACTTCAAATCAAACTTGTACCTTGTACTTACTTAATTGGAAAAATTCAGTACATAAATGTCATTTACTTAGTCTAATTAAGTTCTTCTAACTCCGGCACTGAAAAATTTTCCTTTGGCTACTAAATTTGGAAGGTGGCGGAATGTGGTCTAAAATATCGTCCGCCCAGCTATAAAATAAAATGTCGTCCCTCTCTGGCCATTTCCACAGCCGCCCATTTTTCTTCATTGCCTTCACCTTAGCGTCATTTTGGAGAACTTCTGTCGCTACTCCAGAGAAGACGTTCTCGTCGTAGCGCATCGCTACAAATTCACCTTTCTCTTTTTTAGCAGGAAGCAGCGACAGTCCAGTGTTTTCAGCGCCTGAAATATCGTCACCAGCGTCACTACCGCCTGAAGATGAATTTAGGCTGATCAGCAATTCATGCTCTGAATCTGTGTCGAGGGAGTCAAGCGATTTTCTTGCACGTTTTTTTGGAGGGAACAGTTTCCTATTGACATTTTTTAATTGTGCAGCTTTAGCTTTGTCTTGTCTCTTTTGTAGGCGAGCTACCAAACGTGCTTTCTTTTCTTCCTCCTTCTTTTCCTTCTCAGCAGACTTTTTTTGTGTATACAACGTCCACTCTGCTGTCGTGATTACACTAGGCATTTTTTTCTCTTGGCTAGCTTACTACCGTGTTGGTTTTCTTTAGCTTTAGGATAGAAAAGACTCCTTTCGAAAGGTGATGGCACAAGGGTGTTTGAACTTGTGCTTGGTGGTACCACAGCCGGGTTTTGTGGTGGTGGCACGAAGGTGTTTGGACTTGTGAACCACCAAGATTCCTCAGCTGGATTTTCAATACCCACATGTTGATGTAGAGAATAGAAGTCTATTTGCAGTGTGCCGGATTTTTCGGTCTCAGGTCTTTGTATGCGGGCGATCTTCCACACTGCGAATAGACTTCTATCCTCTACATCAACAATCCCTTGGTAAATAACTTCACTTTTTCGGAATCCACGACTGATTCCAGTCTATCCAGACGATCATTTTTCTGTACTCACAAGCTATCACAGGAGCACTCGGGTGTCGATCGATTTGTACTGCCGTTGGGCACCATGGAACAAGTCCACACTTTCTAAATTCATTCTGCAGAATTTAAGGCTGTTTTATTAACTTTTCTTAAATTAACTCTTTTAATAAGGGCGCAAACGTAGTTTTCGTGACGTTTTCGTCGTTGTACATACGATAATTTCGAACTTTCTCTTGCCAATTCATTTTCAAAGTTCGAAACACCGCCACGTCCATTGGCAGTAGTAAATGTGTGGCATTTGACAGAAGAACACAAGCACAACTCCCTTCTCTTTGCAAAATTGACTCAATTCCATTGATAAATGAGAGACGTGCCCATCAAGAAAAAACACTCATCAACCATGGGAAAAATATGTTTGCCATGTGTTCATAAAATAGTTGGCAAGTCATCCACCCTTTTTCTGACTTTCCTATATCCCAGTCTTTTGGGGCAGTCTCGTATATCAACGAGGGCACCCTCGTGTAACGATACACATTCATGGGAGGTGCAAGTTCACAAGCGGCATTGTCTGTTATCAGGACGGTTAAATTTTCTTTTTCGTCGTTCCCAGCACATTGAAATATTGCTTTATCACCTTTAGCGGCCAAAACTTTCCCACCCTTCGGATTCAAGAAGAAAACAGTCTCACCGGCGTTAAAAACACGCCGGGTTCCACACTCAAGGATGTGGACCACCCCATCTCTCTCCAAAATTTAAAAAACTTCTTCTTGCCATGCGCGAATTTTTTTTGCGTCCCAACAGCCCGGCTCGTAGTCAAATTCTGACAAATTCTTTCTGCAACAAAAGGGTGCCTGGCCATAAAACAATGATACAATGATGACCACGTCATATTGCAATATTTTAACTGGAGGTATCTGAAATTAAAATAGTCCCTTAGGATGACACATTGGAACCTAAAAATAACACTGGCTGTCAACTTAAGGTTCCCGTCATAATTACACATTTGTTTTCAAATATATTTCAGAAGAATCTACAGCACTGATGTTTAAGCATTCAATTTCAATCCGAGTAAAATAATCTATAGTGGACACATCTGTCAACTTTAGGGGAGACTTGCGGTTTATGGAACCTGAAGAGGACAGTGTCCTGAAAGAGTACACCGAATTACGACATTGAGTGAAATGTTCCATAAACCTATTCTTCAATATCTTTTTTGTCGGATATGCTACCAAAACAAGTAAAAAACACATCATGTTTGCATTAAACCTTAATTATCACTTACCTTAATTTTTCCGCAAGGATTATTCAGAATTCTAGCTATTTGCAAGTTGTCTTAAAAAAAATTTTTTTACACACAAAGCAAAATGGTTGACTTTGTTTACGCTGCTCATTTGCTATCGTCAATAACAAGGTGCCATCCTAGCAAATAAAAAAGCGCCAAATTTAAAATATATTTCTTATTTTTTTCAAGTTTTAACACGAAGTGTCATCTACTGGTGCCGTGTCCGCTACAGGTGCCGTTACCTTAACTAACTGCTATCTATTTTGACGTATTTTTTGTCATCCATAAGAACACGAGTTTGGTTTGGAATTAAATCGCCGTATATCAATTTTCTACAATGTTTGCTTGATCAAAGTTGTTGCTTTTTGATATTTTGAACAGTACCTACGCTGACTTAACTTTTCTTGGCTATTTCACGCACATGCATATATTGTTTCGACTTTAACAGATTCAACACAATCTTCTTAACTTTTGCATTTACCAGGCTACTTAGATTTCTCGACTTAGGTAATCGTCAAGCTAATGGTGTTTTCCAAACTTTTTGATAATTTCAAAACTCGCCGATTTTGAACACTTTGTGATATTTGCAAGTTTTCTCAAGGACAAATTTTCCGAACACTATTTTTTTAAAAATTCAATTTTCTAATCCCAATTGATTCGCTTTATTGTTGAGTATTTGACAGATATTGATAAACAGTAGTAGCAATTGCAAGCTAACACTCAGTCGATGCGATCAATGCCAATTAATTAAAAAATTAATTGCAATTTAAAGTTTTGCATATAATTAAAGTTAGTAAAATTAATAGTTTGAATATGTTTGGTCTATATGAGACGTTAATCCAGATAAACGCCAAAATATTTTATTTTACTCTCGTTATTACTAGCAAGTAGCGGATCGATACTACTGCGTAGAAAACGTTAGGTATCGATTTGATTTCGTTAACCATTTATGTATTAGATCAAAGTGGTTTTAATAATTTCAAAAACCCTCAAAAGGCTTTTAAAGATTTAATTTAATACTGCATGAATTATATCGCATGCAGAAGTATAAATTACGGTATCATTATCTTTTGGCAAGTCAGCGGTCTGTATCTGGTAAAGGAAAACCAATGGCACTATTTTGGTTGGACGCCGAATTGTATAGAATATGTCGACACTTTGTTATAATATTTAATAGAAACATATTTATCTGACAAAAGGCCTAAATAGCAATAACTGTTAACTCTATGTTTAGTTTATATAACCTAGCACATCAGAGTTAATTAAAAATCTGGACAACGTTGAGAAACACTGCTGTGTTGTATTTTATTTATTGAAGATTTTTACTGTTCTGTGTATTTGTTTAGTAGAATGTTCTTCCTTGAATCAAATATCTGTACCCCTTAAGTAAGATATTGAAAATAGTTGTTCCAATATCTTGCTCAATGAAGGCAAAATATCGGTGCAAGTTTTCTGACGGCTAGCTACTGTGTAACATGTGTTACTTTTATAAGGTAGGAAATCGAGAAAAGTTTTTATTCACTGTCAATAGTAATATTATAACTGTTTTTGCTAAGTATCTTCCGCGCACCCAGGTGTCATTTGGTTTTGTAAGGGTTGATTAGTAATTGAATCTCCTAGTCTCGATCTTTTTGTTTGAGATTTTCATGTAGTAATTAAAAATCTTTTTAGCACTGCTGTAGCAACGTGCGAAGACGTTGAGTTAGTTTATACTACGTTGTAAAAAAATTATTTTTTTTATGTACGTATTAACGTAAAAAGCAACAACTACTATTCAAGGTGCAGATCAACATTAGTAACTCTCACATTGATCTACGGCACTAATCTGCTGACTTTAAAATAAAGAATTCTTAACATGCTCTTTCAATTTGATCGGTTAATGAAAGGAGAGCGCCATCACAAATGCAGACAAGAGCTGTAAACGATTTTATACAGCGTTTTCTGTTGACATTTTCTGTTTTCCACTATGTCTGATTAAAATATACAGCTAAACTTTTGTCAATTACTAGCTCGAAACTATGATAAAATTGTTACTACATAAAAACCACAAATAACAACGCAAAATGTATAAAAATCATGTTTTAATTTTATTTTAGATCTTTGCTGGTGGTATTTAAGTATATTTAGCATAGTGATTTAGTCGTCTATTTTTAGCAGTCAAATCATTTTCAAATGAAGGTATTTTATTAACCTGATACACTAATTTTGTTTGATTAGATCTATTTTATACGCAACGTCCTGTATGCTAGTTAAAAGGTTTTTAACTGCTTGATCTGTTTCTTTTTCTTTTTTGTGCACAATCTCTTTTCCTAGACACTTTACTGTTTTAAAATCAACTTATAAATGAGCTTTATTATTAGCAGACTTGTCACTGCTGGGTGGTCCGAAAATAAATAATTGTTTGATTCAATTAATGTGGAAGTTGTAGCTATTTTGTGTGGATGTAAAGTCCAGTAAATGAAAGGACTCGTTCGAGTTGTTGGGCTAGCATAACGGTTCGCTTGCAGAGTGGTAATTATAACCCTGTATCATAACTGTCCTAAACAAAGATCGTTTTTAGTTGTATTTGTAAGCTTCACAAGTTTCTTTAGAATTCCAGTTGCCTTTAACGACAAATTTATGTTGTAGAGTATGAATGAATTCATTGTAGTTCTCAATAAAAATTTTATGCTTATGAAGAGACTAACTTACGCAGGCAACAAAGAATTAAGGAAAGGTATTCACCTCAATATTTGCATCTTATATTGCTTTAGTTAGGTAATGTGAAATAAAAATTCTGATGTTTACTGGAGCTCCTGTATGCGTCGCAGCGTCTAGGTGATTTGCATTATAAGTGCAGTAATTTGAAACACGTAACACAGAGTTGTCTGTGAAATTGGTGTCTGATATTAGCATCATGTCTATTTCATTTGAATTTGAAAATTGTCAATTGTTGTTTATGGTTTAAGAGATAGTTTTGCTTTTCAACTAATGTCCCTAAGTCTTGTCCAAGTAGTCCTCCTAACTCTTTATGCACAACTGCTACCTTGACAACAAATACTTGTTTTAGGAAGAAAATATAGCAACAAACAAGTTGCAGTATTTTCAAAACGAAACCTATTATTTTTAAACAAATTAGAGTTGAGAACTATACTATATTAAATATTATTACTATACTAAATTAAATAACGTGTGAAATAAGAGAAACACTTACTGGTGTAGATAACTTTTTGATGTAAATATGCTGGTTTATATCTGTATTATGGGTCTTAATTTATCTAAATTACAGCTTATGACTCAGATGACTAAAATTATCTCATTCTCTCTCATTAACTGAATTCATTGAGCTGATGAATAGCTTTTGTTATTGTTAATAAGCGAATAAATGTCATCATTTTATCAATTTCAAAAACAATTTATTGGGAATATGATATTTATAATTCACTTTTGAGATTAGAAGCATTATATATTCAACCGTAAGTGACAATGTAATTATTCATTTGGATAAGAAGCCTAATATTTTATTCAATGGCTTAATTTAGTTATACAATAAAATAAACTTAAGATTTACTTAAATAGAAGGATAAGCATAGATATCAAAAATTACCCTTTACTTAAGGGTCATATGTTTGTTCATATCAATACGCGACTTAACTAATCTGAACACTGTCCTATCGAAATTGCAGTTTACGGCTCGTGTTACTGGAATTAATTTATTTTATTTTGTCAGTTAAATTATTTTAGTAACGAATGGCTGTATAAACAATTAATTTTGTTATTTGGAGTACTTAAAGAAATGTCTTAGAAAATGCAAAACATTTCTCGACTGGACTAACCGGATGAGTTAACATCATCAATATTTTTAGGCGGTACTCCACTGGGCATATGATGTTTAAAATTTGCTTTTTAAAAATATAAGAATCAAAGAAATAAAAATCAATACAAGTCTAGGAAAGCATGAGTTTTATAATGGAAAACAGTATACAGAAAGGAAAAAAGGAATGGTTAATAAAATTCTAAAACTTGCAATTTGAAACACTAGAAGCTGTATGCTAAAATAGAAGTAATCAATTTTTTTATTTGTAAATGCAAAGACACTTATTTTATTACAATCTGATCTTAATAGATCAATGAGTAATTCAATTCTAAGTTAAAATAACTAAAAAGAAACTTAAAACTAAGGTCTTACTCATCAGTGTCCTTAGAGTTCTGATAATATTAAGTAGGTATATTATCCCTAACGTACGCACTTAGACACACACTATGCTCTGCTTTGGAGAAATCACTGAACTAACTCAAAGGGCTTGGTCCTCTTGAGTCTTCGCACTAGCTGTGAATTATCGAGGAGCTGGATGGCCTCTATGTTCACATGTTGAAGAAGCCGTTGTTCGTGACTTCTGGCAAACATAAGAACGACTTGCTCTACAGTCTTCACCTCGAGGTCCCGATGGATATCACTGTTGCGGCAGTACCAGGGTGCATCTACAATGTTCCTTAATACTTTGTTTTGAAATCTCTGAATGATAAGAATATTACTCTTGCTGGCACAACCCCAGAGTTGGATGCCATATGCCCACACGGGCCCTAATATTTGCTTATCTAGTAGTAACTTATTATGTGTGGACAAATTGGAGTTTCGTCCTATTAACCAATAAATTTTTTTATACCTTAAACCGAGTTCTTCTCTGTTCTTTTTAATGTTGGCCTTCCAGCGTAACCTCGCATCGAGTGTCATACACAGGTATTTAGCCGTATTAGCGTATGGGATCTGGGTTTCATTAATTCTAACGGGTATGTGTTGTTTCCGTTTATTGGTGAAATTGATATGTACAGATTTACTTTCATTCAACTTTATCCGCCACCTACTAGTCCAGGCGTTGATCTTGTTAATAGACGTTCGGAGCTTCCTCGTGGCTTCTTCGTGATCACTTCCAACTGCAAGAATTGCGGTATCATCGGCAAAGGTGGCGATTGTTTTGTGTTCGAGTTCAGGAATATCACTGGTATAAAGTAAGTATAGTACTGGACCTAGTACACTACCTTGTGGTACTCCTGCATTAATTTATTTCAATTCAGAATAGGTGTCTCCTTGTCTTATTCTGAAGTACCTTTCTGACAAGTTAGATTTTAAAATTTGCGAATATTGCCGAGGTAACAATATATCTAACTTGTGGAACAAGCCCTTGTGCCATACCTTGTCAAAAGCCTGTGCCACATCTAAGAAGACAGTAGCGCAGACTTTCTTTTCTTCAAGTGATTTTTCAATTATATCTGTGATCCTGTGCACTTGGTCTATGGTTGAATGTTTTTCTCTAAAACCAAATTGGTGATGAGGAATTAGAGCCTTCTCTTCGATTATCGGTTTCAGCCTTTTAAGGAGTAATTTTTCGTACAATTTTGATATAACAGGCAAAAGTGAGATAGGCCTGTATGAAGAAACTTCTTGTGGCGGTTTTGCTGGCTTAGGGATCATTATGACCTCTGCTACTTTCCACAACTTAGGAACATACCTAAGTCTGAATGAGGCGTTGATGAGATTGGTCAATTTTATTGTGGCTTTTCTTGGGAGTTGCTTCAAAATTTCACCTGTAATAAGATCGAAGCCAGGAGCTTTTTTCTGATTAATGTTGTTCTTGATTTCTTTAGAGACTTCTTTAGGTGTAACTGGTCGAATGACTGTATCTTCCTGTATTGGTTCTGTCCAGTCTTGTGAATCGTCTCCTTCATTTGGTTGGAAAGTCATTTCTAGGTGCTCTGCAAATCTACAAGCTTTTTCCTGATTACTACGTGCTCAGGCACCATCTGCATTTTTGATCGGTGGATTTTGTAAAATAGGCCGTTTTAGATTTTTTGTGGCTTTCCGAAGGGAATAGTCCGTTTTGCTGTCGTTGCTCAATTCAATTAAAAAGTTGCTCATAGATTCATTTTTAATTCGTAGGATCTCCCGCTTTAGCTGTTGAGTGGCATTATTGAGGGCAGTTTTATCCGTAGGTGCTCTGGTTTGATGCCATCTTTTTCTTAGTTTTCCCTTTTTTGTAACTAGGTCCATAATCTCTTTCGGATAATTATTTCCCTTTACCTTTCGTTTAATTTCTGGAGTATTATCCCAGGCTGCTTTCTGAATGTTCCTAAAAAGCAGTTCGATTTCTTCATCAAGTTGTTTTTCATTCTTAAGTGGAGCTGACAGATTAATGGAATTTTCAAGTTGTATTCTAAAGCTATTCCAATTTGTCAGTTTGTTTACAAGCCTCGGCGTGTTTTCTTTATTAATTATCTTGTCACTTAGTGTGAGTAGTATGGGCGAATGGTCAGAATTCATATCCCATGCTTCCTCGACATATAAGTAATTGGGGGATATATTCCTTACTATAAAGAACTCTATTAGATCAGGAATCTTACTGCTATCGGTTGGCCAATAGGTAGGCTTCCCAGTTGATATTGTATCACAGTTAAGCTGGTTGCATGCTGATAGAAGTTGTCTACCTTTGGTAGTCGTTAGCCTCGATCCCCAATGGGTGTGCTTCGCATTAAAATCACCTCCAATATTGAATCTACATCCCTGGGTTTCGAGGAAGTCTAAGTATTGATTTTTCTTAATCGCGTATCTAGGTGGGCAATATAATGATGTGATAACAACTTCGTAGGTTTTTGTTTTAACTTTAACAGCTGTAGCTTGAATTTCCTCTGTTTGATATTGAATTTTTAGATAATCTGTAATGGATTCTCTTATTATTATTGCACTACCGCCTCTAGCGGTGTTTTATACCGATGTGATATACCTTGTATCCCTTGAATTTTATATGCGATTCCTTGGTAAAATGGCTTTCAGCAATAAGACACACATCGATCTTTTCTATGTCCAGGACTGCTTGTAACTCATGATGATGTTGAAGTAGTCCATAGGCGTTCCATTTCATTATTCTGATATTATTATTAGCCATTTTTAGATTTAGGTATCGCTCCTTGAGCGCGATATTCCAGCTTTGAGATACGATCGTCCATTTTACTTAATTTTTCCAAGATCAATTGGAGCGCGTGTTCAACTGACGAGTTTTGTTGACTTGGTGTTTTCTCAATCTGTTTCTGCGGCTTTTCAGATGCCACCTGGCTATAAGTCCTTGGTTTAGGAGCATTATCTTGTTTTGATAGAATGGGGTTTATTTTCTGTTGGTCGAATCTGTGTGGCTGTTTGGGTAGACTCGGTTTCTTCATTTGTTTATTCTTTAACATCTGCATTTCTTTTGCTACCATGCATCCACGGTAGTTCGCTGGATGTGCTTCCCCACAATGTACACATTTTGGAGGAGTTTCCTTTTGTTTCTTACACTCTGCAGTAAAGTGTTTACCCGTGCATTTTACGCATCTGGGTTCTTTAGCGCAGTATTTGTGTGTGTGCCCATATGCTTGACACCGCTTACATTGTGGCACTAATTTATTTTTTTTAATGGGTTGAATTTCTACTCGAATGCCCGTGATATCTTTTATTTCGAAAATTTTGTTAGTGTCTTCATCATGTCTAAACGACAACATGAACATGTTTAGAGGATGTTTTGTTTTGTATTGTAATTTTTGTTGCTTCAAGTATTTTATATCCTCTTTTCGTAGTTCGCTAACTATCTCTTCCGAATTACATGAGTGATGAAGCCTAGTAGCCATCACCTTAATAGGTCTATTTTGTTTATTTTCAAAAGAGTGCCACGAGTACTCATTGTCAAGCAGAGCTTTCGTGAGAGCTTGATAGCTTTCCCCATCTGAGACGTTAATTTTAATGTTTCGGTTATTTATTATCTTAATTTGAAAACCACGAATCGAGTTACTTATGAGTTTATGGATGTCATTAAAGTTATTAATTCCGTCCACAATTATAGGCGGTGGTTGTGGATATTTCTTTGGTTGTATTGTTTTGTTTTCTAAGACCTTTTGCCTGTCTTGTGGGGTAAGCGATGTATTCATTTTCTCTTTTATTCTTTACTCTTACCCACTCGGTCTCTTTTGCTAGCTCTTCCTCATCCGTGAAGTACTCCGTTAGTTCTTCCTCCTTCTGTAATGTTGGAGGATTTTGAGTTGAACTATTTTTTAACATTGCAAATTTAACATGTAAATCCGCATTAACCTTCTGTAAATTTTCTAATTGCGTTTGAAGAGCATTTAATCTATTAATAATACTGGCTTTCTCATTCTCCGATTTTTGGCAAGCAGCAAAAAGCACTTGTTCATTTTGTGACCTTGCACTATTTTCCTGGAAAAGTGCATTATTTTGTTGTATTAATATCGCCTCATTCGGCGACTGTGCTGGCGGTGTTTGATAAAACATATGTACTACGCGATAACTGAACGACCGTGACACGGCCGCCGGATATCACTCGCGTTGAATGATACCCGATTAACACTTATTTATAGGCGACACTTGCGACACGATGTTTACAGTTTGAAAGTCAAACGAAGTAATCAATCTGATGAGAAAAAAAAAGATTAATACACTACTGCTCTCGTAAACAAAGAACTAAGACAAAAGTACCGTGGGTATTTGAAAAAATATGTTAATTTTGAGCAACGTTTCAAAACCTACTAGAGCGAAAGAAGAAGTAACAAGAAATGAAAAGTGTAAGTCAAAGTTATGATTATACGAATGAAAAAATAATACCAAATAGTTATATGAATGATAAAGAAAATATAACTCTGTAAACAAATCAAAAACAAAAAGAACGAAAACTGTAAAAATAAGAGGATTAAAAAACAAACATGGTAATATTGAGTATAGTAAAAATAAGAAGAAAGAAACTAAAAAAAACTTTCTACAAACTACTACACAAGACAACATAAGAAGATGATGAACACTATCAAGGAGCAAGAAATGAAGAAATAGAAAAACCAACTTATGAGCAAACGACAGATGTTATAAAAAAAAAAAACGATAAGGCACCGAGATGTGATGAAATAAACGAAAAGCTGTTGGAATATGGAGGAAAATACAAAAAAGATATAGATTTGATAATTATTTGATAAAGAAAATATAAAGAAGAGATACGATGACGACTGAATGGGAAACTGTGATAATCATAACGATATAAAAAAATGAGACATATAGCAACGCAGCGGCTATAGATAAATCATATTGTTAAACACAATCGTTTATATTATTGCTACAAAGAAAACTCACGAAATATGCGGAGAGAAAAATTGGTTATCAGATGGGATTCCGGCCAGGAAGGTATACAATAGATACCTTGCATATTATGTTCAAATTACTAAAAATATGTTATTTAAACAACTTAGTTCACAGATTGAACCGCGTTGTAATTGAGAAAATCCTAGACGTTTTGGTATCGGCTTTGATGCCATCTTCAAAAGTTGAGGTCTTCACTCGAGGTCTCAATCTGCCTACTCCCCAAGAAGAGCTACTAGTCTTTGAGTAAGACTGAACTGTTGTGTGTCCTGCTTTGTCATTTATAGGACTAGAAATGAAAGTTTGTTTGACGGAGATGCATTGGGTTGGAGAAAATTTGTTGGATTAAGAGTATTGCGTAACTAACCCAGATTTTTGGTTGTTGGTCGTAAAGACCCTTAGTATTCAGCTTATTTTATCGGTGATGCCTCTGATATAAGACAAGAATTTTTTGTTGGTCAAAAGGGTTTTGGTATTGGGATTTAATGATTATATTTATATTTTTGATTATATTAGTTAAGGATTTGTGGGAATATCCATTTTGCAGTAGGGTGGTGGCAACGAATTTAATTTCTGTTTGGAGATTTTTCGTATCGGAAAGTCTGGTGGATCTGGCATTGAGGATTTTAGAACTGAATGAATTTAGATAGAGTGGTGATGGAATTTGGCATTTAGGTAGCGGTTAGTATGAGTGGGTTTTCTATAGACACTGTAACGAAAGCTGTCATTAGAAGGATTTCTTGTCATGAGCGTATCTAGGAAGGAAGGGAATTGTTATGTTCTGGTTTCCATGGTAAATTTGATATCGGTTTGGATTTGGTTTAGGTGGGAAAGGAATTCTGGAAGGGTATCATGTCCATGGGGCCAGATAACAAAAGTATCATTGACATATCGTATCCAGCAGGTCAGTTTATAATGAAGGAAAGTTAGGGCTTTTGTTTTAAAATCGGTTGTAAAAAGGTTAGCGATGACAGGTGAAAGTGGGGAACCCATGGTATTGTTATAGGTTGATTTCAATAACTTTAAGATATTAGGACTTGGGATATTTGTAAAAAAAACGACATTAAAGCTGACAATGATATCACCTTTACAGCGAAGATTTGGATATTTCTAGGAAATGATAGGAGTTTCGGACGTAGGATGATCCCCGTTTTGTCAGAGGTTGGATAGTCTTGGCAAAAATATTTGGCTAGGTTATGGGTGGAGAACCAAAAGCACTAACTATAGGGTGTAAAGAAATGTTTTCTTTATGAATTCTTGAAAGATCATACAATTTAAGAATTCTGTAGGATTTTTCTCGGAGTATGAGGAATTTCTTGGTATAAGACGATAGATTGGAATTAGTAATCAGGATTTTGATTTTCTTTTCGATGTAAGTGGTGGGGTTATTGGGTACATGGCGATAATCAGAGGAATAGAGTCAATTTTGAATATTACCAATGTAGTCTGCTGTATTTCGAGATTACTGTAGCGTTGCTCTCATCTGCCTGTAAAATTGTAATATATTATTTTGTTTTAAAAATTTTAAGACGCGTAATTCGGAGGCTTTAATAGTTTTGGTAGTTTGGCTATACGTAGCACTTTGGCTACATTTTGCATGGTTTCATTTGGCACGTTTTCAGGAAGAGTGGAAATGGAGGATTCTATTTGAGATATAATTTGTTCGGTGGGCATGCTGTTTGGTGTTACAGCAAAATTAAAACCTTTTTCCAAAGCCTGAATAGTTAACTCGCTTACAGGGTAGTCAGAAAGGTTGCATACCGTGATATTGGTCAGAGGTCATTGGGTATTAGAAAGTTTACTTTGGCACAAATTACTAAATTGTTTTTTCCTTCAAGCAACTGAAACGACTTAAATAGCTTAGTTTTAGTATAACTTGCTTTTTGTATACTGACAAAAATGAATGAATGGCTTAAGACTTGAGAGATTTGCTTTAGACTAGATCCTTTGAGAGATCATTCCGGTTTTCATCCTATCTGCTGGCATATTTTGTTCCACCCTTTTCTGTCCCCGACCTTTCTCCTTATTTCATCCATTGCCATTCCTATCTTTAGTAGATCATGTTTTACTTCGTCCATCCATCTTGATTCAGGCCTTCCTTTCTTTCTTTTCCCGGCTGGTGTCCAGTTCATTATTATGTCCGTAGTTTCCTGCGGGTCAGCCCTGAATACGTGCCCCAGCCATTTTACTCTCTGCTGTTTTATTTTTTTAACTAGTATACTAACAAAAAGTAAGCACAAGATGTGTGTAGCTTTGCATCAATTTAAAGATATTCTGAAGTAAAACAAATATTATTTAATACACATAAATTACTAAGTCTCTACCACAATGTACAGTTTTCCACTATAACTTTTTTGACTCTTTCAATTTCTTGCTTTCACCTATTTTACTAAGGTACAAGACGACATGATGACAGTATTAAACTTATTTAGTATTGTAGAAAGCTTAACGAGAACGAACACTATCGTCTGTGTAACTTCAACTTTTTAAACATGGAGTGAGTAAAGTTTTTCTAAAGAACATCTAACTTTAATCAGTCCCGAACTTCGCGTTTTTTTATTTTTACAGAAAATTACTTTTGGCAACGTTAAAACTGTATATTATTTATTTATTGGTTTTCTTGTTAGCTACTAGTTAATGGTTTTTACTTAAAATCAGTTTAAGCTTTAGAGAAATGCATTAAATTAAATAATCCTGCTAAAACATTATGTTAACAAATAATGTATTGTGGCTACAATAGATATTTTAAAGGAAGGTGAATGCCACTTTATGTTGTTTGTTTTACTACAGTGTTTAATTTAGCTGAAGCGCTATAAACGCTTATCGCTCCGATAAACCAGTAATAGTTTAGCGAATACATGTTTTCAGTTGTTCGTCACGCTCGGTGTTGATATACGTAATTACCGGCATTATGTGTGGATAAACAGCAAGTTTCCTATAATAACTAGGGCTATGTTGACACTATGTTTGAAGGTGGGTTTACATGCTTTCATTCACTTGCTCTAGCCCATTTTTAACCACTATACAGGGTCCATCCCAAAAGAAATGAGCCTTTTTAAAAAAAAAATAGTTTTATTGAGCAGATCGCTACAACACCTCAAAATTCTTCAAAATAGGATCCTCCTGCATCAATGCACTTTTGGAGACGGGTCTTCCAAGTCCGGAAGGCTTCCTGGTAGGCCTCCTTAGGGATGTCCTTGAGGGCTGCTGTGACATTCTCTTGGATGTCCTCAACCGAGTCCCAGTGCTTGCCCTTTAGCACTCTTTTCAACCGCGGAAACAAAAAGAAGTCCGGGGGAGACAAGTCCGGGCTGTAGGGAGGCTGGGGAACCACGCCGAGTTGAATCCGGGCCAGGTACTTGGTCACGATGAACGCGGTGTGGCTCGGCGCGTTGTCGTGGTGCAAACTCCAGTCGTTTTTGATCGCGCTCCGCTTACTTGTGACCTTTCTTTTGAGTCTTTTGAGGACTTCCAGGTAGAAGGCGGCATTCACTGTGCGTCCGGGTTGTACGAACTCGTAGTGCACAATCCCCCTGGCGTCGAAGAAGGCGACGAGCATTGTCTTGGTCCTGGATTTGCTCATCCGAGCTTTCTTCGGCCGGGTGACGCGGTGGTGTGCCACTCAGCGCTCTGCCTTTTGTCTCCGGATCGTACTGGAAACACCATGTTTCGTCTCCTGTTACCACTTTGTTTAAAAACTCCGGGTCATCTTCGCACATTTGCAAGAGTTCTTCACACCGAACCACCCGGAGCTGTTTTGTTCGTCAGTCAACACCCGCGGCACAAGTTTGGCGCACACCTTCCGCATCGATAAATCCTCGGAAATGACTCGATGTACTGTCGATTTCGGAATGTTTAGGCATCTGCTACTTGATAAACACTGAACCGACGATCGGCGTTCAAAAATCGCGCACTCGCTGCACGTTCTCGTCGGTTCGGGAGGTTGACGGTCGTCCAGACCGAGGTTCGTCGGCCACCTCTTCCCGGCCCTCCTTAAATGCTTTGTGCCACTTTTAACTTGCGAGTACGATAAACAATCATCCTTGAAGGCCTCCTGAAGCATTCCAAACGTTTCGGTAGCATTCTTGCCGAGTTTGAAGCAGAATTTAATTGCGTAGCGTTGATCGATTTTTGAATCCATCGCGCCGTGTCGAAAATTGAAAATAGACATTCACGGAAACACCCGTCCTGCCGCTCCGAGAGCTCAGAGCCGACTTGCACCGACCGCGTATGGAAGCTAAGACCCCCCACCACCTGCCCCAAGCGTCAGAGCACGCCGGAATGTACACTCGCGTCCGAAAAAAAATAAGGCTCATTTCTTTTGGGATGGACCTTGTACACTAACAGCTGCACATACTTTTTATTGCGAGCAAATATCAATGTTTGTTATATTTTTAAGTGACTTGGTATAACAGTTCTATATGTATGTGGCGTGTTGTTTCATAGAAAAATTATATGAAGGAAAAAATAAAAATTCCGTCTTTAAAACGAAACAAGATGTGGAGTAACTTGTAAAAGAAAATAATATTAAAAGCGGAATTTGCAAATGTGGTTTGTGAGCAGACAAAATACTGACGTACATAAGAAACGTACCACCCGAGAAATTTATAAATTAACTTCTAAGATCTATGACACAGAAGAGCTCCCAGCAGATTTAACGAATGTAAAGATCACTGCATTATGAGCTTCACTTGCATGTCTCAAACATCTAGTCGAGTCGCTAAAAGATCGAAATTTTTGTGGGTACACGTATAGAGACGCATGTGATTCGTAAAAGCCTCGGAAAAAAATGCTACCACATATTTTTTTGTTATAATGCGAAAGTGCATTTGTGCACGCAGAAAATTCATTTATTTGATGCATTTTTTGCAGATCTTAAAGAATATTTTATTTCTCGCTTAATATTGCCCAAAATAAGTTCAATTCCGTTACTTCTAAGGTTTTTAGGGTCGCTGAGCACGAATATGATGCTTAGAAATTTCCCTGATAACTTGGGGATTTTGGGGATTGTTATGATTTTAGGAAATTACCTCAAATTTGTTTGTTTTCCGAATTTAAAGTGTCTGAACAAGAGTTTTTGAGGTCGCTGATAACGAATATTATGTTTAAAAGTGCCCCAATGCAATTGGGATGGGGGTGGTTTTGGGAAATAACCTCAAACATACATGGGTTTTTGGATCACTTATCATGAATATGATGCTTAGAAAGTACCCCGATGCACTCAGGGGCCATTATTCTGGGAATGGGGGTGATTTTATGAAATTACCTCAAATTTGTTTACCGAGTTTAAACTGTCTGAATAAGGGCTTTTGGGGTCGCTGCTAACAAATACAATATTTAAAAAGTGTTCCAATGCACTTGGGGAGAAGTATAATCTTGGGGATGGGGACGATTTTGTGAAATTACCTTCAATTTGTTTGTTGTTAGAGTTTAAACTGTATACAAGGGTCTTTGGGTCGCTAATCACGCATATGATGCTTAGAAAGTACCCAGTTGCATTTGGCGGAGCAGATTGCTGGGGCTAGGGGCGATTTTAGGAAACCAGCTCAAAGTTATTTATTTTTAGAGATTAATCTGTCTATATAAGGGTTTTTGAGGTTACTGATATCGATTTTTATTCTAAAATTAAGCTCCAATGCACCAAAGTGAGAAAATGTCCTGGGGCACATTGGGGAAAGAATACCCTGGAGTACCAGAGTACGCGTAGGGCATTTTCGCATTATAACAAAAAAAATATGTTGTAAAAATTTTTCCTGAGGCTTTTCCGAATCGAATGCGCCCTGGAACGTCTCGATACGTGTACCCACAAAAAATTTCGAGCTTTTTTACTAACTTGCCTCGACTAGTTATGATGCTTGTTACTGCCGTCTTGAATGAAAATAAATGGAATGTCGAGGTCGGTATGGATAGCTTGATTCGAGGCATATCATGGCGCATTTACTAGTTCACGAAGGATTTTGGACTGAGCTAGTTGAAGAATGGCTGTCTTGGATTTTCTGGCACAAGCCCATAATTTGATGCCAAATGTCCAGATGGGAGTTAATATGGTCTTGTACAAGAGAAATTTGTCTTCCAGTGTAAATGGGACTTTTGTTCAAGTAGCCCGTATAACTCTTTCAATCTCAGACAACTTGCTTTTTTTGTATGATGTGGGTCTTTCAGGTGAACTGGTCATCAACATTTAGTCAAATAGCAGACTTGTGAGATGACAGTATTATTTATATATATTGCTGGACAGTGAAAGTTACTTGCGTTGATTGGAAGTCCCAAATTTTAATTTTCCATTTTGTAGTCCAGTCATATAACATTCAGATGATCTTGTAGGTATAAAGATGCTATTTCAGGATTTTTATGGATACCAGAATTGCTGTATTATCGGTTTCGATTAGGGAAGTTATTATAATAGACATACCTGAGGTGTACAAGAGATAAAATATGAGACCTAATACACTTCCTTGTGGTACTCTGAATTTTATCGGAAAGAAATCTGAGGCTTTACCATTTACTTTGGTTTGAAAATGACGATTGCTTAAATAAATCTTGAACAAATTGAAGTACGATGGCTGAAAGAGCTTAATCTTGTAGAGGCGACCATCGTGTCACACCTTGTCGAAAACTTGACCTATATCCAGAAATATTTTTTAATAAAGTTTTTATTTTATGGCGATACGGTGGCGCTGTTGAGTCGTAGTGGTGGTACCGAAATCCAAAATTGGTGAACAGTAATTTAACAGTGGTTTAATTCTGTAGAGCAGAAGCTTTTCCAGTTGATAGTACATTTATGAGACGTTACGATGAGATCTATAACGGCCTTGAAAATCATAATCATCTCCTCCAACTTTAGCTGCTGATGCCAGTATTGTAGTCGTAAGACAACGTTAAACATATATGTGAGCGTCAGAATATCTTTTGTTGGGAGTTCATTTAATATTTTTGCGTAATTTTATCGGGACCAAGTGATTCTATGTTATTTAAAAGAGTGATTTCATGTTTGAATTCTTTAGGGGTAAATGGGCTGATAATATTTCTTAGAAGTAAAGAACTGTTGAAAATGTCTTGGATTTCTGGGTATAGTACATCATCATTAAGTATAAACACTTTAGTGGGGTGATGGACAAAAATATTAGCCTTTTCTTTATTGATTCGTGCCTATGGACCAAGCGTGCTGTTGAGTTTACAATGTGGGGGAGTTGGCATATTGAGTTGTCGTATAGGTTGAGTTTAGAAACGCATTCTTAAAATAATTTGTTTTTTTTTTTATTTGGATTTAACTTTGTTAGTGAGCTGGTTGTATGCCGTTCTATCGGCAGCAGCGTGAATTCGATGCTTCGGGCTTTTCTTTTGTCTACAATTAGTTTGTTTCATATCTAATGGAAGATTTATGATTTTGGTGTGGATCTCCAGGTGAGGCATAGATTGGCAGGCCGTGTGATGATTTATGTTAAATTAGTCATAGCTTCGTTCATTTCAGCAGGGGCATTGAGCTTTACTTTAAAGTTTGTGGTTTTACTGATTACGTTTCGATACTCAGTTTTTGAGCCATGCAATTTCGTTTCGGATTTGATGTTTATTACAGTGGTGCTTAGTGTCACTATTATCGGCTAGTGGTCAAATAAGGGCTCAAAGTTGGGTTCTATATCCAGATAAGGGTTAGAGATGCCACTGAAATCCAGGAGATCTAATACTTTGTCCGTATTGATAGGCCATAAGTAGTTGTGCCTGTTGATAAGAAACTGTAATTTTTCTCATGTAGAACTTTAGGCCAGTTTTCTGCCCTTGGTGGTAGTAAGTCGAGAACCCCAGAGAGTGTTTTTACAATTGTAATCATCTTCCCCTATGGGGTTTGGACTAAAAGTTTCGAAGAATTATTTGAAGGTTTCTTGTCTCAGGTTATGTTAAGGTGTATAACAGTCAGCTGATAAAGTTATAACCTAGAATAATGTCCTAATTCTGATTAATGTGGTTTGAAAATTTTTGGATAGCTCAGTAGTTCGTAATAATCTATTGTATTTTTTACTAATATTGCACTTCCTCTATGGGCTGTATTATCAGGGTGAATAGTGTAATAAAATATACATCCAAGTATTTTAAAGTATGATCTGTCGGTAAGATAAATTTCGCTGATTAATAGCATGCCCATATAGTTATACAAAAGGAAAATTTTTATTTCTTCTTGGCTATTACTTTTGTCCTACTAACATGGTTAACATCTGTAGGACCATGTTGTTCTGTTGAAGAAGATAATTAAACATGCTTTTGAAGTCTTTTAAAAATTTATTGAGCAGCTAGCTGGTGTTATTATTGTTATTCTAATGCATTGTTCCTACTGTTATTAATTGAATTGGTGTAATTGTATCTATGGAGTGATCAATTGGTTAGAATTCTGACGACTTAAGGTTGAGAAAGAAGTGGTAAGTTTAAAATGTTCAATTGTTATTGCTGCTTTTGTATAGTTGATGATAGTAAGCGCAACCTCTGTAATTTGCTGAGTGTGGTCCACTACACAAACACATGTGGCTGGTGTGTCTTTACTTTTTTGTTAATTGTTGTGCTATGTACTTTTTGCTCATTTCTGAGTAGTTGACTACTCCATATACAAAGAACGGAGAGGTCTTGGGTAACTGTTTTCGTATCGGCTTTCATTTGCAATTTGTTCTTCTAGGGAAGTTGACCTGTGCTATTAGAGAGTGGAATGTTTTCTGATGCAGGTGCTTTATTTAAGAAAGATTTCTTCTTTTAACGTTTCTACATACGAAACGTTTGCATTGGGTTTGTTTCTACTGTGCATTAGTATCAGGGTGCTGAGATTTATCAAATAATTGTTGTTCCAACTGATGGTAATTTTGCGATTGTTGTGAAGTTTGTATTTGCATATAGGTTTGAGATTGTTGTTTGTTGGTTAAAAAATATTTGTTTGTGAAGCATAAAAGTGTGATTATTGCGGAGACGGCGCCGACTGGGATTGCACAATGCCGGACCCCGATGTCACTTGTGACATATTATTGAAAAACCTAGGCTCGTTTCCTGTAGGAAACATTCTGACCATAAATAGCAGTTAGGTCTTTAGCTAATACAACTTACTATTAAATCGATAAATAAACTAACATGCATGATCTTAAGCAAAGCCGCGGCCTGGCCGCTTCAGTATTGCACACGTTCACTCTGCTTCGTTGCGTTGAGCACCTTGAGACTACACATATTGCTTCCAGCGTCCTTTTGAAATTGAAAAACGTACGCATAGATCTATTATAGCCTCCCGCATCATCTAATAGTTTTTGCAAGCAAATATTACAGCTTAATACAAATTTGCTGCTTTACTCGCTCAGGCACTGCAAATGCAACGATTACACACTACGTGTGCTTATTCAGCTGTGTCTAACTCCTAATAGGCCCGTCCACTCAAATTGCCCCCATTTGCAAATCAGTATTACAATCCGCTCTCATAGACTGCCATGACCGTGCAAATAATTGTTATTATTTTAACACTGGGTAAATGTCTTATAGACCAAACTATGTATATAAAAGAAATTATTTAAAAAAATATATAAAAATTGTTGCAAACATAGGGATAGATATACAAGAAAAAAGAATAAAAACATTATATTATTTCCTTATTAGCAGAGAACGAGAAAGAGGTAGAAGAAATACTTAAAGCTGCTCAGAGAACCTTAAATAACTATAGAATTAAGATAAATATATAAAAATCAAAACAATTGGTCTATTATAAACACAAATTTGAGAACATGGAAAATAGAAGACACATTTGAAAATATTAAAGTACACAATTATTTGATGACGTTGACCAAAAGCAAAAATAAATTATCAGTTACTTAACATTTCTCGATTGGTCTGCTGTTTTGTGCAGGTAAAATATCTCTAGTAAAAAGTCATTCTTAAATAATATGGCATTAGTTTGATACACTCTTTCTTGGTATCAACTGGTCCTAGCATCTTTCAACATTGCCCATGTCTTTATTTATTCCAACATTCTATCTACGGCTGCTATCCATTTTTTTCCTATGACATCCCTTCTACTGTGTTCTATTCTTCTTCTGTTATAATTGGTTATAAGTACATTGGCCTATCCTAAGAATATAAAGCCGCTTCAAATTTATGCTTGATACGTATGTAATAGACATCATGTGTTGTCGTTACTACCCATTTCTCATTGGTCTGCTGTTTTTTTCAGTTAAATATCCTTTTCTAACAGGTCTGCTCTTCGACTAGGCCCCAATCCTTAGTTTGATCCTCTTTGATGCTGATTTTCTATGTGCACTGCGGCCTTATAAGTTGATCTATACATATATGCATACGTTGCATTTTATTAATTTATAAACCCTATTACTTTAATGCCGCTTTTTCTTCTTTGTTATAGTATGAATTGTTAAACAACATTGTCGACAGCTCCTAATTCTGATCTATAAAGCTCTGACATTTCTCAAATTTATTGATTGTATGATAGCTTTTGTGTTGTCATTCTTTCCTATTATCATATATTAGCTGTTTAATCTCAGTCACATGACTTTGCTACAATTCTGCAGGTCTGCTCGACCATCCTTCCTAAAATAAGAACTTTCTGCTCTGATGCTGATTTTTCTATTAGCGTTAAGTTATCAAAATATGCTACTCACTGTTGGCTTTTATTAATTATAGTCCTATTAGTTTCAATGCCGCTTTTTCTTATTATTGTTTTTAGTATGAGATTGAACAACATTGTCGACAGCGTATCTCTTTTGTGTCTGAAGCAGAATTCTAGATATTGAATAGCAGAAAAAAAAGCGGAACAAACCTACCCGAAAAAAGTGCATTCAGTGCCTTAAAAATCGCAAAAATGCCCATTTTTTCCCCATTTTCACCTTTTTTGCTCAATAAGTGGATTACAAATCCACAAATATACGGTTTTTTTCTTTATAAACTTTATTTTGCATGAAAATAAAAATTCCGATTCATATTACAGCTATTCTTACACCATCCTCGTTGAAGTTGACGCTTGTGGTTCTGAGGATCTTATTTTCTTCGTAGGTTGTTCTGAGTCTGCATCATCATCCGAGTTAGACATAATATTCAAGGGCATGTTTTCTTCAGTGTGTCCACCAATTTCAGTGTCATCTTCATCTTCGGTGCTTTCATCTTCAAACTGCATAATTTTAGAACTCCACCAACAAACCTCCGCAAGCAATGCATCTAATTTTTTGCCTTTGAATCGCTTTTCCATTGGCATGATCACCTGGTGGAACCTCTCTCGTTGTTCGTCCGATTCCTGAGGCAATTGTGCCAAAAAGGTACCATTGTGGAAATGCATGAAATGTAATTTTAACGTCATGGATGCATTGATTTTTTCAAAATAATACAGCAACTTGTCCACTCGTGTCTGTATGTCATCTGGCTGTACACGGTTCTTTTCTGAAACGCTTTCAATGACTTGTTTCAATGCGTCCCATGCACATAGGTGGTTATAAAGGTTCGAAAGCATATATGTGAAAGATTCGCTTTTCATAAATTTTCGTATATCCGGTCCATTCAGAGTACCTGTTTGAAATAAAAAAAAAAAGCATTTGCGAAAAAATTATTGGTAATGCGAATATATCGAAGTGAACAAATTTAGTTATGACAATATTTAAATACAGACAACGATACGTACCTTTTCTAATTTTAGCTTCACTGAGTTTTGGAAAGATGGATTTCAAACAGTCATAGGTTTCCTCAATAACTTTGACTACCACTTCAACGAATCTCCCAGCTATTCCTAATTTCATGTGGAGCGATGGCAACAAAATATCATCTACATCCTTTATCAAAGGTTCATTACGTAATTTTAATTGTTTCTCGAGCTCGGGAGTTCTTGCTTTCCAATCTTTACATTGATATTGATTCCCTGTGTATCGCGAATCCCAATTACAAAGAAATCAGAAGTATTTTGGAAAACCGCCCTTTAATATAATGCCTTGTATTATGTTGACAACCTTTAGATCACAACAAATCTTCCATTTGTGTACATTGTATTCGATTTTCTCCAAAATTTCGCCCAATGTTTCATACGTTTCCTTCATAGTTGTACTGAATCCCAATGGAATGGGCGGTTTTTTGTTTGTTTTGTGCAACAGCACAGCCTTCAAACTTGAAACTGAACCGTCAGTGAATAAACGGAAGTCGCCAGCGATATAATCCATTCCCAAATTTTTCACTAAACCTGGGATATCATGGCAGGAAGTGAACGTATTTGCTTCGTCAACGGAATAAAATTTCTGAAAATCAGCTTGGCGTTTTCGGTATGATGTTGCGCTGACATTTTGCTCTGTCAGTTTTTTACGCTTCAAAAATGATGTCAAAAATTCTGAATTTTTTTGTGATAGTCCGTCCCATCTTAGCCACAATGTAATCCATTTCGATTTGCGTTACCGGTTGTGGTGCATTATTTTCAATATCGGGTGTCCAATCTGCATCATTCACATTGGTCGGATTGGTGAAAACGGTTTCGGATTGCAGGGACACAGTATCCAGACTCGGAGGTTTAGGTGGATCGGTAACAGCAGCGCGTTGTACTGGAAGTGTCGCAGTAAAAGCGGGAATGTATACTTTCGTTTTCAATTTTTTTCTGTTCAATCCATAACCGGAATTTATGCATGAGTAGCACCTGGATTCATCATGTCCAGTTAGGTCTTGCTGTTTTGAATTCCTCAGTTAACAAGTTTTTTCGATCCTGTTTGCCTATTTTTGGGACAATATGACCACAAACGTAACAAAAATCATCCAATTCTGGGCACTTGTTATTTTCCATATTGAAATATTCAATGTTCTTCTGGTTTTAAAATGTAATTCACTCTGAACAAAAGGGTTGTTTATTCCACAGTCATTAAATTATTAATGCAGGCAACTTGACAAAACGAATGATGCAGAAGTTCTTATTTTTGGGCTACTTTTACGTGCAATTCTCAGAATTGAGTCCCAGATCAATGAGCTGAAAAATATTGTACTGTGTTATTATACGCCTGCATATAATCAGCAGCCATCACGTGGATGCCTGCAATGCGGCCATAACTGCTTGTAATTATGCGTGTAAATGTAAAAATGTGGTCCATATCAGATCTTTCTCTTCGCAAGCTTCTTTTTTATTATCCCGAGTTAGTATACGTACAAGCTTTCAGTTTATTCTTGATAGCAGTAGTCAATATTATGTGTATTAGGTGCAATAAGGTAATTTCTTTATAATTTGAACACTGGGCTTTGCTTCCTTTTTTGTAAAAGTGAAGTATCTTTCAGTTCTTCGGGAATCTTATCAACTTCCTACATTCACAATGAATTGTTGTATGTTTTCTTTTTAGTACTTTATGTATTCTGCATGTATGCCATTTTTGCCTGATGTTTTTTTACTCTTCTGTTTTTGTATTATTTCTTTCTTGTTGTTCTCTATTACTTTGTTTTCATTCCCAGATTTTTGTCTTTTAAAACTTATCTAAAGTATTCCGTTCATCTTTAGTTCACTTGTTAAATTTCTATTTTTGTCTCTACAATGGGTTGATTTGGCCCTTCTTTATCTTTTGGTTTTTTTAAATCTATTTCTGTTCTATTTTTACAATTTTTTTTCCATGAGTTGCCTCTTAGCTTACCTAAGTCTATCATTGGTTAAACTACTCGTCACAGTATATTTCTCTGATTCTTCTTTTCAATTTTTAGCATTTTTATTGTGACCTACCTCATACTCTTCATTTTTTTATACCTACTTTCAAACCAATAATTCTTTTTTCTTGGTTTTTGTTTTAGTAGTGTTTATTATTATATTATAGATCTTCCAAGAACAATCATGACAGGGAACCAAACAGAAATGGCCTTGAGTACTGGGCAGGACTTAAATGTCCACAAGGTGCTAAGAATCTCTCAGCCTGTTAGGATCGCTACTTGGAACGTAAAAAGTCTATTTCAAATGGGAAAATTTCATAACACCGTAAAAGAAATGAATAGACTAAAAATTCATTTACTTGGGCTAAGTGAAGTTCGATGGCCTAACAATAGACAAATAAATACAGAAGAAGGAGAAATAATATATTATTCGGGTGATAGTAACACATTAAACCAACATGGTGTTGCAGTATTGGTATCTTCAAAATTTAAACAATATGTAGAAAGTTATCTCCCGCTTTCCAATAGAATTATAATGTTGCAACTAAGATCTTCAAAAATAAAAATCAACATCATTCAGGTATATGCACCAACTGCACAAAGTGACGAAGACGATATAGAAAAGTTTTATCATGATTTAGATCAAATTCTAAAAGTAACACACAAACACGATATGAACATAGTCGTAGACGACTTTAATGCTAAAGTCGGCAAACAACGCTGTCAGGATATTGTAGGTGATTATGGATTTGGTGATCGGAACAACAGAGGCGAACGATTAATTCAATTCTGTCAAGAACACGATCTGGCCATAATGAACACATGGATGAAACTTCCAAACCGTCGTCTATATACGTGGCGTTCCCCAGCAGATAATCCAGATCACATTATACGCAACCAGATAGATTATATTATAGTAAATAAACGATTTAGAAATGCTTTTAAAGCGATAAAAACTTATCCTGGTGCAGACGTGGCCTCTGATCATAATCCCATTGTTGCCAATATCAAAATTACACTAAGAAAAGCACGAAAACCTTGTACAAAGAAATTTGACATTGAAAAGCTTAGAAACAGCGACGTGTTCGAAAGAGTGACGGAAACATTCAACAAACGTTTAAAAAGCGAATACAAATTTAATGAAGGCATAGAAAGTAAATGGGCAACTATCCGATCCATTTCAACAAGCACATGTGATGAAATGCTTAAACCAGAAAAGAGGCAAAAAAGAAAAACTTGGATGACGGATACTATACTCGAAATGATGGAAAGAAGACGATTAATGAAATTATGCAATAATAGTGTTGCATATTTGGAGTTGCACAAAAACATAAAGAAAGAAATAAGAAAAGCAAAGAGTAATTGGTTGAAAATAAAATGTGAAAACATTGAACATCTGGAAAAATTACATGACTCAAGGAATCTGCATAAGCAAGTCCGTGAATTAAATGGAAGAGCGTATAATAATAACCAAGGTAATATATCAATAAAATCAAAACGAGAAATTCTTATCACAATTGAAGATAAAATAAAAGAATGGAAAAATTATACATACAATCTTTTCAAAGATGATAGAGGTGTTAAACCAAATACAAATGTAAACAAAGACAATATCCTAGAAATAACAAAGGATGAAATTATACAAGCAATGAAATCATCACAAACAGGAAAAGCCTTAGGACCAGATGAGGTACCTACTGAAATTATGAAACTGATAAAAGACGAAAATATCCCAATACTAGTAGATCTTTTCAATTGTATATATAAAAGCGGGACAATTCCAAAAGACTGGTTACACTCTGCGTTTGTAACATTGCCAAAAATTAATAAACCAAAACAGTGTAAAGATTTTCGAACAATAAGTTTAATGAGCCATGTTTTCAAAATATTCTTAAAAATCATACATCGCAGGATCTACAAGAAATGTGAAGAACGACTAAAAGAATATCAGTTCGGTTTCAGGGATGGATTGGGTACACGCGAACCTTTATTGTTTATGCGAATTTTATTGGAAAGATGCCGTGATGTAAATAAAGATGCATATCTGCTCTTTATTGACTACGAAAAAGCTTTTGACAAAGTCAAACATGATAAACTTCTTGAAGTATTGACTGCGATACAACTAGATCAAGCTGATATTCGTGTAATAACCAATTTATACTGGCACCAAACTTTAGGTGTAAGAGTTGATGGACACAGTACGGAAGAAATGGACATTCTGCGCGGAGTAAGACAGGGATGTGTGTTATCACCCTTACTTTTCAACTTGTATTCAGAAGAGATTTTTAGACAAGCTTTTGGCAATTCTGATGATGGAATACTATTAAATGGAGAACGAATAACCTCAATAAGATATGCCGATGATACGGTATTAATGTCTGAATCAGCTCAAGGATTGCAAAGAATGCTGGACCAGATATCAGTCATTAGTCAAGATTTCGGTCTCTCCATAAACACAACAAAAACAACATCAATGGTGATCAGCAGAAATCCTCAAGCAACGCAAATAGTACTACGGCATAGCAATAGAATAATTGAAAACGTATCTCAATATCGTTACCTGGGCTCATGGATAAACGATCAGTGTAATTGTCTGCAAGAAATCAAGGAGAGAATAGAAATGGCCCGCTCAGCATTTATGAAAATGAAAGCAACATTATGCTCTCACGAGATACATCTACAGATACGTATCAGACTATTACGCTGCTATGTGTACTCTGTGCTGTTTTGTGGTGCTGAAACGTGGACATTAACGAAGGATGCCCTTAAAAGAGTAGAGGCTTTTGAAATGTGGACATACAGAAGAATGCTTAGAGTTCCATGGATCCACAGAGTGAGTAACAAGGAAATTTTGAAAAGGATGCAAAAAGAAACAGAATGTATTGAGAAAATAAAAACAAATAAACTGCAATACCTCGGCCACATTATGAGAAACACTAAATATCGGTTATTGCAACTAGCACTACAAGGCAAGATTAACGGCCGACGCGCACCAGGCCGCAGACGTATATGTTGGCTGAGAAATCTAAGAGATTGGTATAAACTGACATCATCACAACTGTTTAGAATTGCAGTATCCCGAATCATGATCGCAAACACTCTTTCCCGAAGAGTATGCACTTGAAGAAGAAGAAGTGTTTATTCCGCTGTTTCTTGTATCATTTTTTAGTTACTAGCACATTTATTCGACCTCCATCTGCTTATTAAGGTTGCAGTAATTTTGTTGAAATTTCTCTGTAAATTACCCTGTGCTTCTAGATTCATTAGTAAGTCTACCTAGTATTTATTTTGCTTACACGTATTCTTCATTTTTGAAGTAATTGTTCTAATTTTCATTTTAATTCGTATTATAAAATGTCGCGGATTTTCTTCCATACTCTTTTGAGTTTTCAATTTGTAGTCAGTTTAGCACTTTGATCCTCTAGTAAAATTTTCTTATCTCTTTTCTTCTAAAATATGTACTCCTTATGTTAACTGTTTGCTGCAACAATTACCTTTATAAGTCTGATATTTACTGTGCCTGGTTATAACTGAGAAGCACATTTCAAATAAGAATACATATAATAATAATAATATGGTTGTGGGAGCTGGATGGACACTAGCCCAAATCAATGTTTAGAAAAACTAGAAGTGTAGTGTTATAGAGAAATGTTAAATGTAACACAAATAAACAGAATAACAAAAATTCAATTTCAAAAAGAATAAAATAAAAATAACCACTTATATACTGAACACATTTTACGCCATGAAAAATATTGAAAACTACTAGAAAAACGAGAATTCCATGGCGTAGTGCTAAATAACAACCTATAATGCAATATATACAATGTTTGGGAGCTAATAACGATGATCAAACTTTACAAAAAAATTAGTCGACGAACTCATGACTAACTATTGCAAAAGTGATATTTTCTTAAAGAATAAAATAATTATAATTTGAGGAATTTTATTTTATTAGTATGTAACTATTCACAAAATAAAGTCAAAATGAACTACAATAATATTTAGACACTAATATTACTAATATTATAGTATGATGCCTTTCTTGTCTACGGTACTATAAATTTTCGCTGGATATGAAAAATGTGTCATATTGCAACTACGAGAATGCCTTCACGTTTGCTAGTACGTGATTCCGCAAAATGTCTCCAAAAAAGTGGAAAATACGTGCTTACAGAACTTCACGCCTGGAAAACGGACATGAAGCAAGATTACATGCTGAAGTGTAAAGTCTTTAATATTCATGGCTTCATTGGAAATTTTCCGAGTGTAATACTAGCGCCTTTATTAATAAGAAGTATATTTGTTCGTTAACAGGATATTTTTAAATTTAAATGAAAATTACATTTAGAATATGTAGATACAAACAGCGAGAACTGTTTGTGTAAATATGGATTGTGTTGAGTATGGAGCTTAATACAACACCTTGTCTTAGTCCATCTTGGGTGCTGAACACACCTGACTACTTGTTATGTGTTCTTACGTAATTACTAATTTGTTTGTATATATTTTTGATTGCTTCGGTTAGTTTTCAGCTCAGTTTTTGTTGTCGCAGGCTTTTCTACATTAGTTTTCTAGGTGCCCGATGAAATTCCTTCTCACGATCAATAAACTCAAAATATTCCTATTTTCCTTGCTTCATATTTTTTCTCTAAATTACTGTATGGTAAAAATATAATCTTAAATGCAATTTTACCTTCTAAACCCGCTATGCGATTCATTTAATTGTGCGTCTATAATTTCCGGTAATCTGTTGGCTGAGGACTTTCATAAACTTCAGTTACCATCTTCAATTCCTTTCTAGTTCTCACAATATTTCTTGTAGCCTTTTTGTTGAATGGGCCTAACGATGTAAAAGTTTTATTTTTTTGCTCTCCATATGTTTAATCATATCAGGAGTGATTTCGTTGTAACTTGGTGTTCTTTCAATTTTAGATAAGGTAAAAATATTGACTGGTTTGTTATCTTCACTATTGTTCTGTTGTAATTCCTTTTATTGCTTAATCTTTGCTACTATCAGGTAGTGATCACTAAATATTTTTGCATTTTTTACTACGTCATTTTCTATTCATTTCTTATTATTTCTTTGAACATACTTTATTTCAGTTTTCCGAAACTCTGTGTGTACTTGTATATATCTCGTTGTAATAAAATATATTAGCCACTTTCAAGTTATTTAGTACTAGCAAATGTCTTCGATTATTGTTCTTGGTACATTTCTGATGTGTTCCAGTCACATCCATTGTTTGTCCATTTCTTTTGCTGACGCTACTATTAAAATCCCCGACTACGTAGAATTTACTTCTGTGACCCGACTCTTTCCAAAATTACTCTGAATTTTTAGACGGTTAAGTTCGTTTGGTCCATAGACTATTATAGTTATAAATTCATAATGTATTTGATCAAATTTTATTTTTAAAGATTTGTTTAGATACTCTTTCCAAATATGCATGTTGCTTATTAGTTTTTTCTTATCAACAATGCACTCTATTCCTACAGCTGCAAGCTTTTCTTGTGTCACTCTACTACATATTAAAACCTGATTGTTTCACTTTCTGCTTTTATGTTTTGTAAATTTTTTAGCTCGATTAAACATAACATCAGCTTGCTAACTATTTTGATCTGTGATTTTTTCAGTATTCGATGTATTGTCTATCAAATCTATTTTTAGTCCGCTTATTACATTTTTCCCATTAATTCTTAACTTAGTTAATTCAGTTCGTATTTCTTCACCTTTTTCCTCTTTATTTTTTTTATATTCTTTTTTCGGTTTTTATTTTCAGTTTTTGTTTTAATTCTTTTTTAAATTTTCTTTGCTTTTTTCATCACAGCTAAATCATTCTCCATTTGGTTTGTTCCATTTAATATTAGGCCTATCTTATCGTAATTACTTTTATCCTTCCTTCTCTCCTTTTACCTGTATCAATTTCATCCGCGTATATGCACTCTCGCCCATCAATCTTTATATATTTACTATTGATTCCCAGTTACTGTGCTATACTACTATTTGGGTTTAATTTCTGTTATTATGCCTCGATACGGCTCTGCTTAATATCGCTATCTTATTTGCTATCTTCTTCTTTAATCACCGTTAATGTTTCACTTAATTATTCGTATGTCTTTTTGTTATATTCATTTTCTATGCTTGTGCTTCTTGTCTTGCTTATAATTTTTTTTTATTACTCACTGATCCGTTTCCTTCTCTATTGTGGAAATTTTCAGGCTTAGTGCGTCTCTTCTGTTCTTTTACGTTATTATAATTTATCGAATTTAATTTCAAATAACGGTTTTGTTTAGTTTGCGCTTTAGTAATTCTTAGAGCATTTATTACATGATTTATCGATGTTTGTTGCACAGTTAGCAAGGAATGTTGATCGTTATCCATAGTACTTTATTTTAAAGATTTTTGAGTTTTGATATACTAATTTTGTTGCATTAGTTGGCAAAGTTTACGAATTCTTTAAAATATATACTCAGATTATAAAGACATTTTCTGTTTATTAAATATTTTATTTGTACTCATTTGACTTAGTTTTTGGTTAGCATGCAGTCTAGCGTCTAGCCACACTTCTACTGCTGCATTCGTTGGATACGTAATTTATGTTTTTAGATGAATATAAAATTTTCTTGAGGATAAATTATTAGACTGGTTATTCTATAATATAAAAGTTTTATTTGTTGAACCACAAAGATATTTACTACACTAAAGTAAGTTTCTTGTTGCACCAAAATAGCTCCAGTGTTGTCAAAAATTATTAAGATTGCTATTATTGTTGAAATAATTGGTGTGTAATTCCTGGTTGATTTTTTTTTATTGAGATACTGTAAAGTTAGTCCTTACTGTAATTACTTGATTTTTAATATAAAAAAGATTAGTACTTTCAGATAAAGACCAACTAATATATCTATCTAAATATCTTTCTTATTTTTTCTGAGATACTCTGTAGGAGTTGCTAGGGTGACTAGGTTTTTCTAAATCCAAATTAAAATAGTTGTCGTGTATTAATCACTGATGATGTTTTAATTATCCAGGAATAAATTGTTCTCTCCGGAAGCTTTGTTGGAAATGTAAATAGTTAATGTGGTTGTTATTTTCCGTCGCTATCTGCTTTTAGTAATATAGATATGCCTAACCTTTAGGAAGACGCTTTAGTTAAAGGCAAGAATTTAATGTGAAAAAAGCAATAAGGTGAGGATTTCTTAATAAGTTGCACTAATGTAATGTTCTAAAAGTCTTTTTGTAAAACACCTACTTATTATTTTTAATTAATTGTAAATAGTGGATCAAACTTGCTTAGCAATTACAGATATGTAATGGGTAATTATTGAGGTAAATACTTTTTCCAGATGCAATTTTCTCACAATTTATAGAGTACAATTTTATTCTCGACAATTATTGTTGGTAATTTTTTTATATTAAAGTTAGTAGGCCTGCTATTGTTATTTTTGTTATCTATTACCACTCCAATTAATTTAGGGTTGGTTATTTTTTCCGTATATCAATTTATTTTGTTTCGTTTTTCCAATTCAACAGTTTATAACGGAATAACATGTTTTTATCGTTAAAACATTTTACCAGAGCTGTGAAAATGCCATACACATAGTGCGGAAACTTCGTACGATTTTCAAAAGAAACAAGAACGGTGTAATACCGTAAAGGAAACTTTCTACAGCGCTGCGAAATCATAACGGTCACTTCGGGTTGCCGTTAACCGATTTGGCTGAAAATCAATCCCATGAAGATGTGTGTCTGCCAAGTTTGAAGTAAATCCGTTGGATAGATCGAAAGTTATCTTGTCTCCAGACAGACAGACAGGATGATAATCTCATTAACGTTCTACTATAAGCTTCCCTGTAGAAAGTAAATAAAGCACCCAAGAAATCTACAATTCTAAATCTAATGAAAGAATTTAATAGCACCGATGAAATGGCCTGGGCCCAATCGGTCTCGTCAGACAGAGGTACAAATCAATGTTATGTAAAACAGTGTCATTGTGAGTCCTGGAAAATCGACTCGTCGACGATCTCAGCAGTTGGACACTCTGACAATTTACATCGTTACATCAAATTTTGCATAAGAATCTCTATATGCACGCGTATAAAATCTAACTGACGCAACAACTTAAGCCTATTGATGGAAAATTGAAGCAATCTATTGAATAGGTTGTATAAAGACCGTCAACGTACAAAAATTTTGCAACAAGAATAAGTGACGAAGCCCACTTTTGCACTAGTGAATTCGTCAACACATAGAATTGCCGAATTTGAAAAAATAAAAATTCTCAAATAATACAGTAGCGCGAAATGCGTCAATTAAGGACATCTGTGTAGTGTAATTTTAGGCAGATGGAGTGAGAGGGTGGTTACTATTTGAATATGATAATGATTTTGGTTTCAATAAGATGGAACGACTTGCCACAGTTTGCGCCTTATTCCAAGTAAAATTCCCGCAACGAGTAATTTCCTTGCTCGGTGACCTAGCATGGCTAGCACGGTCATGCGATCTTACACCCTGTGATTTCTTCTTATGCGAGTTTGTAAAATCATCGGTATACGCTAACAAATCACACGATTCTGGAACTAAAAGCTGATGGGACACGCATGATTGGAACCATCGGGCCAGACATCTCTGAAAAAGTTATCAGTAATTTTTAATAACTCATAAATGCATGCAAACTCAGTACAGGTGGGTATATTTCTGACATCATATTTCAAATTCGGTAATGAAGTATAGAAGATATAATTGTCTGCACCTGTTAAGAAAAAGAAAGAATCAGTAAGATGAAACCGTGGTACGACGACAAATGTAAGCTAGCTACAGAAGAAAAAACAAAGCCTAAAGAAAACAAACAAAGGAAGAAAAGAGGTATACAACGAAAAAAAGAAAAAGGAAAAGTAAAAAAGCTATGCAGGAGAAAAAATGAGAATTTGAATAACAAAGGTTAGTGGAAGTAGAAAATATAGTTAAAGCCAAAAGAGCAAGAAAGTTTTACAAAGCAGTGGGAGTACAAAAGAAGAGCTTTTAGCCCTACGAGTGTCATTCTGTAGAGACAAAGGATAAACAAAATAGAATGAAGAGATGAAGAAATACTTCGAAGGTTGCTAAATAGTAGAAGTGCAGGCGAGACAACAAACACACAAGAGCTAATAATAAAGTATCAAAAAGAGATAAGGTAGAAACATCATAGAGGAACAAATAAAAGAAATCATAAAAAACTAAATAACCATGACTAAAGGGAAGATGAAATTACAGCCGAAATGCTTAAATACTCAGGCAGAAAAATGGAAAGCAATATGTACATTCTAATTAAAGAATTTGAGAAAATAAAGATATGCCAAAACCTAGAGTACAGCAATAATTTGCTCGCTACACAAAAAGGTGACAAAAAGATATGTGAAAATTATAGAGGAATAGATTTGTTAAGTAATGGATATAAGATACTAAGCTTAATTATTATTAGCAAGAAGGATAATAATACCCATAATGAAAAGGGTGATAAGGGACTATTAGTGCGGATTTAGGAAAGGGAGGTCCAGGCTAGAACAAAACTTTACTATAAGGCAGGTAATGGAAAACATTTACGAAAAAGATCTCGATCTACTTCTTTATAGACTTCAGTCAGGCATACAACTCGGTTTAAAGGTCACAGATATAAAATATTAAATATATTCCAAGTACCACCAAAATTAACAAGGTTAATTAAAATGCGACTAAAAGATTCGCAAGCGAGAATAAAAGAACAAGGAGTTTTATCCGAAAAATTCCAAATAAAAGAGATTTGAAACAAGGGCGTTTTCTATCAGAGTTTATTTATCCTGATATTAGAGTGGATAGTACGACAAGCAACAGCAGTAAGACGAAGGACTGTAATGAATAGAACTACGCATATCCTTGCATATGCTAATGACTTGGTTATTATATCAAGAACAAGTCCGAATTACAAGAAGCATAAATCAAAACAAATCCAGTTCATGATAACATCTAGAGGAGTAAGAGAAGAACAAGACCTGATAAAAAACCTAAACGTGTTTAAGAAGGTTTGCACCGAGTTTGCCTAAGGGGCGGCAGTGACTGAAAAGAATATAATTCAAGGCGGCATAGCAGCCAAAAATATGTGCTTTTATGCATTACGACAAATATTTCAATCAAAATATATCTCACGTAATTCAAAAGTTACAGTGTATAAAACAGTTGTGAGGCCGGTTGTAATGTATGGAGTGGTGGTTGGAAAATGTAAAAAAAGGGACATTGAAAAAGTGGGAGTAAGTAACTGGAGAAGTTTGATGGTAAGAAAGAAAAAGGTAGCAAGGCCGATGACCAGGCGCAAGTCTACCTAACTCGCCCTGGTAGGAGTTGAGCAGTCAGAATTCGGAAGGGAGGCGATGGCCTTTAAAGAGCCGTCAACAGGCAAGGAGTAATACATCACTCAATAAGTCCCGGGCCTAAGTAATAAAACAATTTTTCTTTACTCATTAAAACAGCCTCCTTTGCCGGCGATACAATTATGCCAATGCTTCTCTAACTTTTCGATGCCGCCCTTGTAGGACGATTTATCGTTGCTTTCAAAATAGGCTTCAGTTTCGGCGATTACTTCCTCATCCGAGCCAAATCTCTTGCCACGGAACATCTTTTTGAGTTCGGCAAAGAGGTGGTAATCGCTGGGGACCAAATCTGGACTATACTTGTGGGTACAGAAACAATTTGAATCCCAATTCGTGCATTTTTGCCATTGTTTTGAGCGAATTGTGACACCAGTTCTTCGCTAAATGTGGTCTTTTTGCGATTTCAGCCTTCAAACGCTCCAACAACGCAATATAATAGTCACTGTTGATTGTTTTTCTATGTTCCCTATAGTCGATGAATATTATACCGTGTGTATCCCAAAATACAGGGACCACAACCTTGTCAGCTGATTGCTGCGTCTTTGGTCGCTTCGATTTTCAGCAGCTGCTCTCCACTCAGCCGATTTGATTTAGGAGTGAAACGGTGGATTGTCACAGATTTACTCAAAAACTCCGACTTATTGCTCATAAAGATGCCCAAACAGTGCTCTGAATCATCAATTTGTTGTTTTTGTTTCGGTGTAAGCAAACTTGGCACGCATTTCGAAAACAGCTTTCGCATACCCAAATATTTGTACATAATAGTGAAAGTACTACCTTCTGACATTCTCAGAGTGTCGACTATCTCTCTCAACTTCACTTCGCAGTTTCCCATGATTATTAGGGTTTTTTCGATGTTTTCTAGAATAACTGCCTCATTTAGACTTCCAGGGCGTTCAGCAGCATTTGTGTCTGTACGACCGCGTTTGAAGTTAACAAACCAACGTTTAACCATTGTTTCGGATGGAGTAGAGTCCGGGTAACATTTGTCAAGCTATTGCTTTGCTTGAACGGCATTTTTTCATTAAAAAGCAGTGATAAACCAACACACAAAATTGCTTTTAATCCATTGTTTTGAAAATAACAAAGTAGCGTCACTTAAAGTATTGTAACTCAGTAACAAATTGACCAAATGTCATAAAACAATTTGTAATCTTTCGAAGGTTGGCACTATTAAAATATCATACCCATATTTTGTTAAAGGTTTTATCTAGTGGTCAAACCCGGATCTTATTGAGTAATATGTTAAGTAAGATATTTTATACGTAAATGGGAAATTTCATTGGTTACAAGTGTGTTAAATATAATCACTTTCATAAAAACTGGACTGATTTGTAAAATTTTTAAATTCGACACTTTTTGTAAAATACATTTTACCTATTCAACCATGTTTTAGTAACTTTTATATTTTTATGCCTGGTTTAAGATCTTTTCTAATGTACCTATATGATGTTTTTCTATAATACGGTGTTTATCAGTATTTATCAAGTAATTTTAATATTGTATACTCCATTTAGGTTGATTTTTATTTAAACTGCTTACAACGGCAAATTATTAATAAATGTAATTATGTCACCCTTCTTAATAATGGTGGCTATTCTGTCTGCTTCTGTTATATTATTTCTATTTTCTTTGTATGCTTGGCATCTGGGTATTTTAAACCTTCATATAATACATCATGCGTTCATGTTACTCTTGACTCTCCATTAAATTAGCAGTACATTTACTATCACTCTCCTAATTGTAACTAAAACATTTTATTAAGTAGTTTACTTTATAAAAACCTAATAATCGCAAGTCTGTGATTATTTAAAACACTCGCAATAATCAATACAGTTGACTTTCGTTGGCTTGAAGCAACGGACAATCATGTGCTAACGCTTAGCATATCAATGTAATCAAATATGTTGTAATACATAGAAGAACAATAAAAAGTTAAATACAAGTTCGATAGTATATAATAACTTGATTGATCTGACCTTTAATTTGACAGACCGCAATCGTACCGGTAGTAATAACTTCAAAAACCTTGATAGAACATTTACTTAGAACGAATGCACGAATCCACCGGGAAATATGAATAAATAAAAGAAAAGCTTACTGAAGTGCTTAGTTATTTATTATTGTACAGTACGATTAAACTCCAGTCATAAAATTGTATAAGTATGTTACGAAAGTTCTACCTAAATATTGATTACTACACATTTTCTGATTCTGACAGGTTACTTTTTAATAAATTTTACGTGAATAGCTAAAGTATGTGCCCCTTAAAAGTAATTTTAATTTTCTTACAAAAATTAAACACAACTTCTTATAAATGCCAACATTTTATCCGGGTAGATCAAATGGAAGTCGTTTTCCTTTTAATTCATTAGAGGTAATAAAAATACAAAGTTACATTTGTACTCAATTTTCTGACTCAGAAACGCATGTTTTCAACAAATTTCTGTCGTTAAGGATCTTCTTAGTAGTAGAAACAAGTATAATCGCAGATTAAGAAGTCCAGACTGTAGTAAGGCTACTTTAGTGTAGTTCAGAATATATATTCTGGACTACACTAGACCACACTTTTTAGAACACCCTTCCTAGAGCATTTGACAGCCATATAGTGGCGGCCGCCTTTTTTAACGAGTTAAATTTTTTTTGTTCAAAAAAAAACAATTTTAGTAACCGTTGTTCGGCTGTCATCATAATGTTATAAAGATAGCAAACAACACGACGTTAGTGATTGCCATTCTTGTCTTTTCTAAAATTATCTATACCACTGTGGTATACTTCTTAAGAGCCCCTAAACTGTGCCTTAAGTTTTCTTCCTTCCGCGCTTGTGTTACCGAGCAGGCGGTCGTGCTGGTTGTCAGGCCTGCATTTTTATCATTATTACTAACACGAGACCGCACACGGCGACATCAGACAACGCACGGGGGCTGGTGACCTTTAGGTCTACGTCACAAAATTTTCGGCGCGTAAGAAGCTAAACTTGCGTGCCGAGAGTGATACGGCCGACAACCTATATCTTTGACCGAGCGGTCAGTGACATTTCACGAGTCTTATTTTCAAGTGTGTGTAGTTAATTCACATGTAAGAAAATGTTATTTAGTCAACCCAATAATTTCTACTGCCCGCCCCAAGTATATCAACAACATTTAACGCATGTTACATGTGCCTGTACAATTGAATCCAATGCATAATGAAGCAACGCAACTTCCGGTATTTCCGTACTCACCTGTTCCTCAATCATAGCGAACATAGGTATTCAAATAATCCACCTGTTAACGAATAACAAACAGTGGTAAATAAAAAACGCAATAAATCCCAAACATAAACCCAAGGCAAGTAAAAAAGCCCCGATATTGTTTCGGAGACTCTACAAGTAATAGTTATAACTTGTTTTCGACTGAAATGGACGGCATTCAAACAGGAGATGGTGTAAACAAATCTACCCCTAAAGAACCTGAAACTCGACTATATTTATAGCAGAAATTAAAAAATTAATCCCCTAATAACAATGCTAAGTAAGGAAGCAAAGGATAAGCTTACACTCAAAGCCTTTTTTGCGCTCAGGGTATGTCTTCCTTAATGGATCCATGTTCGCTGCAGCCTATGGCTTATTGTGATTACCCTAATTAAATAAATTCACAACCAATCTGTAATTTATGTTCCCTGAATCAGCAGATACAGGTCCTTTACAGAGTGTGTCTGGAAATCTTCCGGTTCTAGGATTGGTTTCCCGAATATATGTTGCCTGTTTCTGGTTCCTCGCTACAAAGTCTGCATGCAAGGACATCATTGAATTTACCAATTTTCCAGAGGTGTTCTTTTACAGTCGCATGTCTTGTAAGAAACACTATGGTTATCTTTAGCTGTGGCCTACTTAGGTTAAGGAGTTCTGCAGCTCTCTTTTGACAAGATCCCTTATTAAAGGTTTTGATGAAATAATGTCCTGGTTGGTTCTTCCAGTACATTCGATGATGAGTGCGTGTCCTCTCCTTAATAAAGCTTCAGACAACACTTTGTGAAATTACTAATGCAGGTTCTGGGCCTATATAAGCCTCACTAGATCCCTGCCCGGCCAGTTCATCGGCTTTCTCGTTGCCCTAGATACCGCAATGCTCAATGTTCTACCAGTGCATTGAGTTCGTTGGTGCATTCCCATACCAGTCTAGATGATGCTTTTGTGTTTGATAAAGCCTTTAAAGCTGCGTGGCTGTCTGGTATAATATAGATTCTCTTGCTCCTGTAAATCCTCTTACCATTTTCGTGCACACATTGTAGTATGGCGTATATTTCTGTCTGAAAGACAGAAGCGTGTCCCAGGGAAAAGCTTAGCTCTACCCTGGAAGCCTCCGCATATATTTCAGCTTCGGTACCCAGCTCGGATTTAGAACCATCTGTGTACCAGATTAGGCTACCAGGTGCAATTTTCTGTCTAAAAGTCTTATCACCTCGAATAGAGAGTCGTCACATATTTTTGAGGTTATGTGGTCCGTCCTCATTTCAAGCAGAGCGCCCCCAGACTGTTAATTATTCTTGTACGAACTGTACCCTTGTGTGTCTTGTACAGTTAATGATACAGCCTATAGTGACTTAATCTTGCCTCCCCCTGAATTACTATGTGTAAATGTGGGAGGTCTAGAAGAGTCTCCATTGCTGCAGTGGGCGTGGATCTCATCGCCTCTGTAATTCCCAAACAGGCAAGTCTTTGTACCTTGCCTAGTTTTAGTTTGGGGGTTTCTTGTGTTACTTTGGGCCACCAGACCAAATCTGAGTATGTAAAAGAGGGTCTAACCACTCTAGTGTACAACCAGTGCACCATACCTGGTTTTAACCCCCACGACTTATTGTACATGCGTCTGACAACTGCTAGAGTTGTCACCGATTTGTCGATCACTTTCTCAATATGACGGTTCCAAGTAAGTTTCAAGTCGAAAACGACTCCTAGATACTTTACTTCTCCAGATATAGTGATTTCTTTTTCGCCAAGGAAAAGAGGTGTAAGCCCCTCTAATTTTTTCCTTTGCGTGAAGGGTATAATTTTGGTTTTTACGGGACTGACCTTGAGGCCTTCTTATTTGGTCCATTCAGTTACCACGTTCAGGGCCCTCTGCATCCGTTCCCTGATTGTGCCTACAAATTTCCCTTCCAGCAAGACAACTAGGTCATCGCCGTAGCCTACAGAAGAGAATCCTTCGCCTTTAAGTTCTTTAAAAGTCTATCCATTACCAGGTTTCATAGCAGGGGAAAGAACTCCTTCCTAACGACACCCCCCCTCCACCTGGACTTTAATAGTTTCGTCATACATTAACGAATAAAGCATCTTTCCTTTGAACATGCAGTCTATTCACCTGCAGCAGGTCTCCTCCAGGCCACGCTCTCTCAGGTCTGAGGTTATAGGGTTGAAAGATGTATTGTCGAAGGCTCCTTCTATGTCCAAGAAGGCAAATAGAAGGATCTCTTTGTTGTCCAGCGTTTCCTCTACTCTCCAAGTGAGGTAGTGAAGTGATGTTTCAGTTAAGAGACCAGCTTGATAGGCAAATTGGTTCTCATATAGTGGATGTTGTACCAGTATACCTCCCCTAACGTGCTTATCAAGCAGTTTTTCCAACGTCTTAAGCAAAAAAAAAACATAAGACTCTTTGCCTGCAAATAATGGGCCCGACCAGGCTTTGGTATAAATACCACTCTGGTAAGTCTCCATAATTTTGGAAACTTTTAGGTTGATGCAATATAAATGCAGGTTTTTAAATTTTTTGCATTTAGCTCAAGTTTAATCTAATAAATCGTTGTTTCAACTTGCAGTGTTATTATCATTCGAAAGCTTATTTCATGCTCTTCCTAATATATCTGTTTGAAATTTATCGTGATTTTTTTCTGTCGATAATTTGGCATTTAATTGCAGATGTCGAAACGCGATTTCCGCTACATTTTCTTCTATGAGTTCAAGCTAGGACGTAATGCAGCTGAAACCGCTCGGAACATCAACGAAGTTTGGGGCGATGGAAATGTCAACGAATGTACGGTGCAACGTTGGTATCAGAAGTTTCGTTCCGGCAATACCAGCCTCGATGATGAGCCTCCTACCAGACGTCCATCAGCCATTGACAACAAGCAATTGCAGCAGTTGATCGAAGCCGATCCTCGTAAAACCACACGAGAGCTTGCTTAAGAGCTCACCGTCGACCAATCAACCGTCGTTCGCCACTTAAAGCAAACTGAAAAGACAAAAAAGCTCGATAAGTGGGTGCCGCACGAATTGACCGAATAGCAAACAACTCGTCGTTTTGAAATGGCGTATTCGCTCATTCTGCGCAACAACAATAATCCTTTTCTCGATCGAATTGTAACGTGCGATGAAAAGTGGATTCTCCACGACAACCGGCGACGTTTGGGTCAGTGGTTGGACCGCGATCAAGCACCCCAAAGAAGGTTATGGTGACTGTTTGGTGGCCTGCCGCCGGTCTCATCCACCACAGCTTCCTGAATCCGGGAGAAACGATTACGGCAGAAAAGTACTGCCAGCAAATCGACAACATGCGCCGGAAATTGCAACGCATGTGCCCGGCATTAGTCAACAGAAAAGGACCAATCCTTCTCCACGACAACGCACGGCCGCACGTCGCACAACCGACCCTGCAGAAGTTGAACGAACTAGGCTATGAAACTCTGCCTCATCCACCATACTCACCGGATCTCTCGCCTACTGATTACCACTTTTTCAAGCATCTCGACAACTTCCTTCGCGAGAAATGCTTCAAAAATCACGACGATGCCAAAAACGCCTTCGCCGACTTCATCGCCTCCAGAACTTCGGAATTCTACGCTACCGGCATAAATAAACTTGTTTTTCGCGTTGGCGAAAATGTTTTGATTCTAATGGTTTTTATTTCGATTAAAAAACTTGTTCTTGAGCTGAGTTATGATGCTTTAAATATACAGGTTAAAAACCTGCATTTATATTGCATCAACCTAATAGTTTAGGGCCAAACTGGCTTTGAGTACCATGCAGATCTTTATCATTAGAAGTTTCGAGCCCTTCTGTAACATGACAGGAATAATTCCGCCCGATCCCGGAGATTTCTAGGCTTCAAATTAGTTTATAGTCCATTTGAGTTTATTGAAAGTTACCACTCTTCTTGCAGTCTGCCAGTCTTTCCTTGATGCTGTGTTGAAGACCTTGGTCAAAGCCTTGGTAAACAAGCAAGTCAAAATACAAAGTGCAACCACCAAAATTTACTCTATTATTAAAGAACTGACTAACAAAAACACGCAGTTTTACACTTACAAATATAAGCAAGATAAAAACTATATTGAAGTAACCAAAAACCTGTATCATTCGACCGGCACCAACGAAATCAAAAGCTTGAAAAGATGGGGCATAAAGTAGCGAACGTCTGGCGTATAGAGCACAAAATCTCTAAGAACCCTTTACCATTGTTCATCGTTAAATTAAAACAAAACGAAAATAACAAAAAAATTTACACCACTCTGTTAATGTACACGAGTGTAGTAATTGAAGATCCACGCGCTATATATATTATATAATCAAGTTCTCATTGTTTATTTTTTTATTTTTATTTTAAAACCTTAATGTCTGCGTAGAAAATCCTGCGGGCTGTTTTTCAAGAGGATTGCCGCATTAGGAATTGTTTGAACATCATTGTGATGGAAAGGCTTACCTTCGCTGAGCACACACCGTAGGGACGTGGCCGATAAATCGAATGGTGACCAGTCACGCCGAAACCGAGCTTTCAAATGCCCGAAAGTTGGCGTTTCTCGTTTCCAAAGACCCCCGCCTCGAAACCCCCATAGTAGCGTTGATTGGTCATTGTTCATTTTATACGCGTTTGTTACGGGTGGTTGTACTGGTTTTGAGGTTTGAAAAAAAACTGCCACCAAGGCATGGTTTTTCTGACGAGAAGCTGAATGAAGCAGAGCGATGTTTATGCCTTGTCTTTTAACGATTACATTTCGTTAAAGAGTTTCATGCATTGGAAACTGGAAACTTTGGTCCGATTAATTACAACGTCTTGCTCCTTTTCTAGAACACGGCATAATCCGAGTCGGAGGGTGGTTGAAAGGAGTTTCCTTTTGATCACCGTCACCCCATCGTTTTTCCAAAAAAGGACGCATTTGTAAAATCATTAATTGATGACTTCCACAGAGTCTATTGCCAAGCAGGGCCCACATATTGCTCTCATTGCTTAGAGAGAGATTCTGGATTTTTTCCGCTCGACAAATGGTACAAGCTTGCGTCCGTGCTTGTAATAGGTGCTATAGAATTCGCCTAAAAAATTGGTCAGGTTTGATGGGAAATTTGCCTGGTAGTTCGGGTAGTTCGAGTTTCCACTCTTTCTCAATAAGATTTGTGACTTGTCGACATTTGTATATAGTGATCCAGGTTGTTTGTTTCATTATGAAGAGGCGATTAGTGCGTATAACCCTATTGCGTTTATTGTATTGCAATTTTGTTGGGTTCGACTTCGGAGTTTGTCCGTCCCTCGCGGTAGTTGTTGGTGCTAATGGTGGTGGCTTCAGGGGCGGGGGAATGTTTGCATCAATCTCCAATTACTTTTATCTGGATTTTGAATTAGGGCCGGCCGTCTTTTGGCTTCCTCCTGTACACGCACTATAGTTTTGATTTGACATAGTGGGGAGCATTTTTCCCCGCTTGCGCTGTGTTCCGATAGATAAAAGCAGAACGGCTGCGGTTTTATACAGTAAAACTGTACATTCAATTTTGAGGCTAGATGCCTTAATCTAGTGTATCCTTGGGTAAGTTTCTGGTTAATGTGGTATTTCCAGCTTAGACGGGTATCGAGATATACCCCTAGGTATTTGATTCCATGATCGTTCGGATTCCAGGGTATTACATTATTGTCATGGTATACGAAAGCAGGATTGTTGAGTCTTCGCAAGATAAAAATTTTCGCTTGGCTTTTGTCGGGGTTTCTGGTGATGTTCCAGAGCTTAAACCAAGAGCATAGCTTATTAATTGCATTCTGTAGCTTTATAATTGCTTCGTTAAGATTTTCAGCTTGGGTAAACACAGCTATGTCATCCGCAAAGGTAGCTATTGTTGCGTTAAGCTTAGGCATGTCAGAAGTATATATATTAAAAAAGGACTGGGCCCGCGATGTTACCTTGTGGGACTCAGACAGTGTTGTGGTAAATTTAACTGCAAAGGTTCTATTGTCTAGAAAAGAGAAAATAAGTGCCTTTAGATATGCAGGCATATCGATGTCTAGGATCTAGACCTTCAACCCATACTTTGCCAAATGTTTGTGCTACATCGAGAGAAATTGCTGCAGTGTAATGTTTATTTTGAAATCTAAGTTCAGTGAGTTCGCTGATTCTTTCTAGTTAATGACTTGTTCAATGGCCTTTTCTAAAGCCAAATTGAAATTTTGTTAATGTGTTGCTAATAAGCGATTATAAACAATTCTTTCAAAAATTTTTGAAAGTGACGTCAACAGACTTATAGGTCTGTAACTGTTTATTTTATTTTTTTCTTTTCTGGTTTTCTGAACATCAGAATATGTGCAAGTTTCCAGGATTGTGGAAAGTAACCTAGACTCATGCAGACATTGTAAGTAGAACATAGATAAGCTATAGCCATCAGTGTGAGGTGTTTAAAGAATTGTATTGGTGATCAAGTCGTAGCCAGGAGATTTCCCTTCGGGAAGTTTTTCTATGATGTCTTTGAGTTCATTAGTCGAAGTAGGTTGAATATCGTCTGGAATTGGCACTCTTCGTTCAGTATTGTTTACGATTTGTATATGGTGAGTGGGTGTAATTGTGTGTTATTGCAGGAATGAATGTGTTTTTAAAATAATCAGCAAAGGCATCTGTTTTTTCTGCATCTGAAGTGTAAAGAGCTTTATCAGTTTCGGATGTTAACGTAGCAAATTCTTCTTTTCGATTTAGAATTTTTCTAGTTGTTTTCCAAAGTTCCCAATCTTCTGGACTGAAGTCAGCTATGTGTTTTTGGTATGAATTGATTCGTAAGTTGTCAAGTTCTCTTTTGATTTGATGCGTTAGGTTGTTTAACTTTGTTTTTAGTTGGAGATTCTTGTTTCTTCGCCATTGACGCCAAAGTTGGATTTTCTTTTTATTTAAGGCAATGGTGTATCTGAGATGATAATTGTAGTCCGTCGGATGGGTTTGTCTAGGAATAGAACAGGCTAATTTAACACTATCTTTAATTGTTGATGTAATGCGGTCCACAGCCGCATCGATGTCTTTAGCTGTTTGAAGTTTTGTCGGGCAGTGGAGTTTGCTATTGAGCTGGCCATCAAAGACGTTCGAATCTATTTTGCCGTTAATTAATCTTATGATAGGTTGTTTAATGGTTAATGTATTGGTAAATCGCACTAGTACTGGGAGATTATCAGAGTTTAATTTCGGTATGGCACTTTAAACGACAGGTTTATTGAAGTTTTTCTGGAAAACAATATCGAGTAGGTCCGGCTAGTGGTCTTCTCGGTACGGGTAGTAGGTATAGTCGTCAGGTGCCAGAATTTGGAAGGCGTTAGCTATGGCAAGCTTTTTCAATTTAATATCTTCAGGATTTGTGACTCTCCATCCCCACAGGGTATTTTTAGAATTTACATCACCTATAACTGGTATTGGTCCGGTTGTGTCAAAAATTCTTTTGGTTTCTTCTTTAACAATTTTTATGTTTGGTTGCCTGTAGGCACAAGCTGTTATTACGCTGCGCTGATCATCGAGTTTAACCTTTATTGAGGTTAGTTCAAGTTTTAAATTAGCGATTTCAGGAGGTTGGAAGTGCTCATATTTGGTTTTATTAATTATCGCTACTCCACCGGTTACTATTCTGGAGTTTCGATCCTTACGATAGATATGATAACCTGAGATACGAAAGTTTATAGTTTCAAAAGATGCGTTTCTAATATATAGGCGATATCCACGTTGTATCTCGCTAGGAAAGCAAGAAATAATGAGTGCTGATTGTTAATGCCATTGGTACTCTAGTTAAGGACAGTTACATTTTGTATTATTTTTCTTTGGTTATGATCCATTAATAAGCATTGATAGGAGAGTGTTAATAATAAATATTTTAATTTGGTTAAGGTAAGGCATAATAAGGTTAAGGAGAGTTTGAATGAGGTTGTTGGGTAGTGTTAAAGTAGTGGATGAGGTGGTAGCATTGTTGCTCTGTGTTAGTCCTCTTTTGAGTCTGTGTGGTATTTATGTATTAAGTTGGGTTGTGTTTGTTGTTTTAGCAGTGCAATATAATGAGCACAGCCACGATAATTTGCACTGTGATTGCCTCCACAGTTGTTACATTTTGGTGGTCCGTTTGGTGTCTTTTTACAATCGGAATGTAGATGGTCACCAGCACATTTAACACAAACTGGTTTTAATCTGCAGTCATTTTTAGTATGGCCATACTACTGACATCTGTAGCACTGTGGCATATTCTTAAGTTTCCTTCTAGCTTCAACAATAATTATAGAGTGAAAAATTGCTTTTAGTGGAAATATTTGTTTTGGATGCTCGTTTTTGATTAGTTCCACTGCACAGACGGTTAGAGGTTTTCTATCTCTGGTGTATAATCGTGGTAATTTTATTACTGGTACTGACTAGCTAGTTATGTTTTGATTTTTTCGTTTGACAGAGAAAGTGGAACATTTTTAATGACTACGGAAATTGGTTTGTAATTTGTATTTTGGTACAGGGTGTTTGGTGGCAGATTTATATTTTTAAATACGATTATTTCAAAAAGTAATAAACGGTGCGGGGTGAGGGTGGCGCCGTTGGAATCACCGATCGTGCGGATTTGTCAGTCACGATGTCGCAGTGGTCGAGTGAGCATCGCGAGTTCGCTGTAGAGACATTTTTTAAGAGCAATGATTCTTACGTAATTGTCCGTCGACAATTTTGTTCAAAGTTCGGTATTCGGCGAATACGTGATGGACCGAGTGTAAATTTAATTCGTTCGTGGGTGCAGAGATTCCGCGCAACTGCCTCGGCTATGAATGCCCCACGGCCAGGGCCCAGTCGATCTTCAAGGACTCCCGAAAACATTGAACTGGTTGAAAACAGTTTACGTGAAAATCCGCGACTTTCAATACGGAAAAGAGCAGCCTTACTGGGACTTCCAGGAGCGATTATTCATGAAATTTCAAGAAAAGATCTGAAGTTCCATCCTTTTAAAATTCAAATCGTTCAAGAACTGAAAGAAAGTGACTTTGATTTACGCAAAAATTTTTGTGAAACGATATTGGAGCGTTTTCGCACTGTCAATCCCATTTTTTGGAGCGACGAGGCTCATTTCCACTTAAACGGCCACGTCAACAAGCAAAACTGCCTTTACTGATCTCCAAGAACCCGCAACCCTCGATTGAAACATCAAAAACCATTGCATTGTTCCAGGGTAACTGTTTGGTGTGCCTTATCCACGCATGGGATAATTGGACCATTTTTTTTCCAAAATTCTCGAGGTCAGGCGATGAATGTCAATGGCGAAAATTATCGACGCATGATTACGGATTTCTTTTTGCCAAACCTGCGAGCTCATCCATCGTACTCTTCACACACGTGCTTTCAACAGGATGGGGCGACTGCACACACAGCCAGAGCTTCGATGAATTTGCTTCGGGAAAATTTCCCCCAAAAACTGATCAGTCGCTTTGGGGACATCCCATGGCCACGGAGGTCGCCCGATCTAACTCCCATGGATTTTTTTTTATGGGGCTACCTCAAAGAGAGGGTTTATAATGACAATCCCCAATCTCTTGTGGTTTTAAAGGAAAATATTCGTCGAGAAATCAGCTCAATTGAACCAAGTTTACTGCAGCGTGTGGCGCAGAACACAAGGCTTCGTTTTGAACAGGTTTGCAACTCGACGGAAGACATTTGGATGACACTCTTTAAAAAATGAAATCCGCATTTCTATTCTATCGTTCAATGCCCTTAATAAAACTTTGTGTCAATTATTACGTTTTTTATTTAAGTTTGAAAATATAAATCTGCCACCAGACACACTGTATGATATTGAATTTGATTTTCAGTAAAATATTTGGTTATTTTTCGAAAATCTTTACCTTTTGTTAAATTAATCCGTAATATGGTTGTGTCATACGTTGTTGTGAAGGTTCCAGTTGCTAGTTTTTGTAAGTCTTCTATTAAGGCTTTGGTGTGGCAGCTTTTCGCCCTTAAACCGTCTGTGTTTGTCTGTGTTGTGGGTGGTCTATGATATCTGCCGGCTGGCGTTTTGCTATCGCAAACCAAAACAGCAGATGGGCCTTTTTCGCTTGCATGCGCCATCGGCCACACACTTTCGAAACGCATTCCGACAATTGCTGTTGTGAATCCTGCATGCGCCATCGGCCGCACTTTTAAAATACATTTTGACAATTGTTGTGAACTGGAACGCATCATAATTTCCCGCATCATAATTTCCGCATCATAATTTCCGCATAAGCCAGGTGTGAAGCGAATTGGACTTCCCGAAGCCAATGCAAGTGAGCGATTCAGTAATTTACCCTTTCGTTTTTTATATCGGATGCCGCCTACCAGTCGTTTTTGCGCGAGCTATTTGAAGGACGTTTTGATCCCTAGCGTTTTCCCCGCTACGGGCCGTAATTTTGTTCCCATACCGCTTCACGAGGGCACGGCTACTTACACACCTGCTACTGATTTACGGTGTTTGGTAAGTAGATAGGTGGGATTTTAATAGATAATTTATTTTCCAAATTGGCTGGTAGATAGAATTTATTATGGTTAGCAAGTCTTGAGTGGTACATGCATATCGTTTTTAAACCCCAATAGCGGGTGATGTTAAACTATCCATTTTGCGCTTGATAATCTATTAATTCATCTATGTAGATTGTAATAATTTTGTTGAAAGCAAGTAAAATAAAATTTACATGTTTGATACAGATAGCTTTAAGGTCAAGCGTATCGCACTGATATCCGGCAGGTCAGGGAACGTCTGCACTGTAACACTGCTCGTACTTGACTCTCAAAACAAGGAATTACGGAGACGCCTATATGTAGCTGCCTGTACAGAATAGCATTACGAGAATTTATAAAAGAACAATACAAACACTATTAAGCTAAAAAGCAAAGCAGATTTCGAGCAAGGCAAACATACGTACATTTTATAAGACTCTCTTTGCTTTTTAACAAACAGTTTGATGGTTCTAAAACTAATTAATTAAGAAAAAATTACAGAAAATATGTACACTTTCTGTTTATAGACTTAGAAAAGCCCTACAATAACATACAACCTTAAGTGTTGTCGAAATCTATGGAATAAACTATAATAAGTAATAAATTAATCGAAACTATAAAATAATTATAAAAAGATAGGACAATAAAAATTAAAAAAGGTTACAATTAACAAAATAGTTTAGACTAACACAGGGCCTTAAACAAAGTTGATGTCTTTTATCCACTTTTTTAAAGTCTACAGAATTAAAAACCATATTTGCTGGAGTTTTTCAGGGAAGTGTACTGGGACCGGTGCTGTATCTGATATACATAGCTGATCTTCTAGCCTCTAGATTAACTATAGTAGCGACATTTAAAGACGATACTGACGTGTTAGTTTCTCATGTTAAATCAGATAGCCTCTCAAAAAATCTGCAAAATAATCTACATAAAATACAGGTGTGGTTAAAAAAATGGAGAATACGAACCAATGAGGACAAATCCATGCACATAACGTTCACTATGAGGAGAGAAAATTGTCCGCTAGTAGGAAAATAACTAACATAAACTAGCTAAATATCTCCCAGATGTCGAAAATATAAATATGATAAATAAAAATAACTAGTAATTAAATCAGCAGAATAAAGTGATAATAAAGTCTATCTGGACTTACAGTATCCAGTTTTGGAAAATTGCAAGTAACAGCAATATTAAAATCTTAGAAAGGTTCCAAAACAAAGTATTACGACTAATAGTGAATGCAGCGTGGTACGTCCCTAATGCCGTTCTTTAAAATTTAGCTTAAAATATAGGGGCCGATTGAAAGCACATCCAAACAAATTAGTGAACAGTTTAATGGGCCAAACAGAACAATTAAGATTTAAACCAACATATTTTATTAACGTAGCATTATCATTATTAATTGTATATAAGCTAAAAATAGTAGTAACTTAAGTTAAAAATGAGAGGCGAGTATTCGGAGGAATGTTTCCTGCAAGTTAATTAATGTAAGTTGTCGAAAAACAAACTTATTGCCTGATGTAGATGGATTGTTCAATAAATGGGGTTAAAAAAACTTTATCTTATAGAAGTTATCAACAGAGAACAAACAATATTTATGAGTATTAAATAGCTTCAGTGACAGCCCTATTGCTCTCTTTGCTGGAACTCTAACAATACAAATATCCTGCATGAATAGATCCTCCATCATCGCGCTGAACGCGATACAACTTACTATGAAAAGAAATGGGTAAAAACTGAGCGAAGCTGTTTTCGCAGCTCCGCTGACGTATGAACTTCGTGATGTAAAAACGCGAAGCGATGGCTTTGCCGATTTGAGTTAGAGCCGCAGCTTTGTTCTTTATATGTTATTGTTTGCGCTTTTTTCGCGATTTCATTTCTTGCGTACACTCAGCGACGTTTAAGAAGTCCGCAAAACAAAATGGAAAAAGCTGGTCGGATTTAGGGCGTCGAGCCAAGTGTCAGGATGTCTAGCGGAATTTATAACCCCAAATTGCTACTCTTAGCTTATTTAATCGTAGCTATTGCTAAAAATTAAAGCAAAAATTTAAGGCTTTAATTTATCATCAATCGTTATTCCGATTTTGAATCTTTAATTTGGCCACCATTTTTAAAAGCAACACAACCGCGATTGCCTTTTGTAAATTGAACTTCCAACGCTTCGGTAATTTTTAACAATGATCCTAAAACCTTTGTTAAATACACAAAGAGGATATAAATGCCTATATTTTCATTAATTCTGCATCCCAAACGTTTTTTCCTTAACAAATGTTTAAATCGGAAAATTTTTAACTTTCCTTTTACCAGGATTTTCAGATCGATTTTATATTTGCCTACATTTAGTGTTTATTTGTTTAGTTTTGACTTGCACTGCACGTCGATATTTTGTCATGCTTTTGTTGTCATAACTGTTGAGGCTAGCCTCTCTGCTCTTATTTAAGAGAACATAGTGAGAAGTTGTGTTGTATTAATAAAAATATATTTATAAAAAATTAAATAATGTCTATGTATATACAAAAAAGTTAATTTTTGAAGCCCTTGCTCTATTCTATTTGAGATCAACCCTTCTAATCACACCATCAAACTAATTTATTTATTTGTTTATTAAGTTCTTATTTATTAGTAGCCCATTTCGTAAATTAAATTTTAATTAATTATAATTACTAGACTGCACACAAAAAGTTTAAAATTTTGTTAATAATACACAAAACGGAACAAAAAAATAATAAGGGATAGAACGAAGGTAATAATGAATACAATAAGCAATAAATTGTATAATCAAGTTATTTAGAAGTCTCTCTATATTTAATAAAAACAGATCGCTCGAAATATCTATTAGTATAATTCTAAATCTTCTACAAAAGATGAAAAAGATATTTAGTTGTTACAGTATTTATATAAAATAAAGTTTTAGTTCTAAAATTATGTAATCTCGCGTGCAACAATTAATTTTAACAAATCTTGACAACTAATAATATTGTTCATTAATTTAAACAAAAAATTAATTATTAAAAAAACAGGCGTATCTCATAATTATGTTACCACAAAAGCATCTTGGAATCTGGCCACTGGTCAAATTCCTATCATCACTACGCTTAGCAGTCATGTAATAAATCGTTTAAATATTTCTAAGTTAACATCACCAAAAACTACTTGCTATGTATTGAAAAGCTACATGGATAAATACTGAAGCTTTCATATTCGATTAAAACAGCTACACATTATTTATAGTGCATACACTATGTCACCCAATCTGTATGAACAGCAGCACGAATGGCTACCTTCCTCCCACCAATAAATACAAAAAAAGAACCCGAGTTTAACATAATGGCAAAGAAGTTGTAATCCTATAGACAAAAACGAATATAATAGATTAACTCGACAATTAAAAACAATTTTGTCGAATACCCGAAATGCTACATTTGAATAATATATCACTAGTCTGTTGAAAGAAGACACTACTATTTGGAAGGCTACCATACCAACCAAGCGGTCGATACAGCGCATTTCACTTCTAAGAAAAAAAGATAGAAGTTGGAAGCAATAATCTTTGCCAAACATCTCTGGAGAGGCAGGCGTGTAAATAGCCGTGCCCTCGTGGTGCGGTGTGGGAAACTAAGTACGGCCCGTTTTGAAATGTAAAACGATAAGGCCCAAATCGTCACTTAAACGGCCAGCGCGAAAGTGGATGGGGGCGGCTACCGATATCAACCGATAAGTAAAGCCAAATCGCTCATCTGAATCGGCTTCCGCGGCGATGGTTTCACGGTGGCCACTTTGTTGCGATGTCTTCGTGTCGGGAACACGACCGCACTGGCCGAGATGCGATGCGGGTCGAATATGTCTTGCGGGGTAGTTATCTGCGGGTTGGTTAAATGCGACCGTACTGGATGCGATGAGGTGTGAGTATGTCGCCGGGATTCGCGCCTGGCTTAGCGGTAGGTCATTTGCAGGAAATTTTTAACTCGACAGCACTTTTCATCTCAAAGGGTGCCGCCGCCGGCGTATGCAGACTCGCCGGCTGAGCAAAAGCCCATATGCCGTTTTGTGTGCGATAGCAAAACGTGGCGGCAGATATCAAAGCCACCAGCATGCCGCCGCGATATACAAGCGGTTCAAGGGCGAAAAGGCCGCCACGCCAACCTCTGACAAGTATTTACTCCACCTGAACCCATTAATAACAATATCGATGACCGTATTAAAAACTTTTTGGACATCCCCTGCCCGATAATGCTACCTATTAAACATTTATCTCCAATCGAAGAAAACAAGAGATCTCAAGATGTAATAATCATAAAGCTCCCGGCTTCGATTTGCTTACCGAGAAAATATTAAAGAAACTAAAGCATTAGTTTTGCTAACCACACTTTTTAACAGCGTGTTAAGATTAGCTTATTGCTCTCCAAAGATAGTTTTGCGTACCGGCTAATAAGCTTGCTGCCGATGATGTCAAAAACCTTAGAAAGGTTTCTAATCAAAAGAATCTCCAATAAGCAATAAGCACAGTAATACCAACTCACCAATTTGGCTTTAGGGAAAGTCACTAAATTGAAGCCGCAATTATAAAAGATTATTAAAAACATACTCATAAGTCTTGAAGAGAAAGAACTATGTATAGCTGCTTTTTTGAACGTTCAACAAGCTTTTAATTGAGTATGGCACGAAGGTCTCCTATACAAACTCAAATAATCCTTTTCTACACCTCCTTATCTGATTCTAAAACTATATCTTAAAAATTGACACTTTCAAGTAGGAATGGACACTGAAGCCTCAAACTACTATTTTATAAAACCGGGTGTTACCCAAGAAAATGTCCTGGGTCTACTTCTCTATTTGATTTTTACGGCTGATATTTCAACTACAAACTTTACCACAGTTGCCATTTTGCCTACGACACCGCCATGTATCCATAATTGAAAATCTTCAAACAGCATCTGAGAACCTCATCTCAATCATAAACAAGTTTAGCTGGATAGATGGAGAATTACAGTTAACTACACAAAGTCTACACAAATTAAATTCACCAACCGGAATATCGTGTGTCCTGCTGTCACATTAAACAACACACAATTACCAGTGAACAGCCAAGTGAAATACCATCAAAAACTAATATGCAAAGCACACATTACATCAAAGAAAACTCGACTAAACCTAAAAAATTTGACGAACGGGTTGGTTCATGAAACGTAAATCAAGAAATTTTCTACAGAACATGAAATACTGATATATACAGTCAGTTAAGTAACAACGTATTCGGCACAATTAGCAGTTAGTAAAAGGTATCGTCTCAATTCTTTGGTAAGTCGATGGAGGAAATCTTTGTGTTCGATGCTTTGTCACAAAGATTCAGTTGGCATTGAATACTTGCTAGAGAAACGCGTAAAGCACCATAAATGCCGCGTAAGCGTCACGCTACAGGCTGTGTTCCTCTATTCCAAAAATGCTTTGTGTAACGGCTACTAAGTATATAAATATGTCGAAAACATTCGTCAGAAAGCAGGCATAGCAATATAAGAAGACAAAACGGTCGATGACTTGCCGAAACGAGGTTAGATATGCAAAGTATCCTCTAAAGTCGAAAAACAGATCGTAAACTTACTTTTGCGAAAGCCGGGCTTAACATTACGTCAAGAAACAGCGAAATTGAAACAAGAAAGTGTAGATATATCGTACGTAGCCATCCGAACTTATCTCCGTGCACATGACATCAAATGCAGTAGTTCAGTGAAAAAACTTTGTTAGGTAAAAGTCACGTGACGAAGCGACTGGTTTGGGCATAGGACAATATCAACCGAGATTAGATTAATGTAATTTTTACGAACAAAGCTTTTGTTTGGAAATATGTTATCATCTCCACGAGTCTAGTCAACTTCAAGTAACAGGTTGGTACAGCGGAACGTTAAACATTCAGCAAAAATGCATCTTTGAACCTACTTCTCAAAACTGGGTTTTGGAACGTTGCATCTGTTTACGTACAATCTAAATGTTCCAAAAATGCTGGAGATGTATAAGAAATGTTTGTTACCGACTGGCGAACGTTAGTTTATCAAGAAAAACGAGGACTGGGTCCTGTAGAAGGACAACAACCCGAAACACCGCAACAAGCTTTGCATCAAGTGGAAAGAGTAGTCTGGCGTCGTTACACTTAATTGGTGCAAATACGATTGAGAATGTGTGGACATACATCAAGCACACGCTTTGTGGAAGAATGGTGTTTACTTTAAAGCAGTTAACATAAAACATTCGCCATATTTGGAGGGCCTTGCCGGATGAATGCGCAATCAATTTGGTCGAAAGCATGCCTCAAAGATGCCAGGCAATTATCGACGCCGGTGGTGACTGGACATATTGTTTATACAATTGCACCTTTATTCTGATGGAGTACAACGTAGCTGTGTCTTTGAAAATGTTTTTAAATAATTTTATCTCTATATTAACTCAAAGACTTCTTACTTAAATAATTTTAAGTGTATAATAAAGCCTATCTGAACTTATGGTGTTCAACTCTGGGTTGTATCAAACCATCAAATACAAAAATAATTCAACAAGTTCAATCGAGGATACTTGAAATGTGTTTGAATGCCCTATGGTATGTCAATAAAATCCTGCATAATAACTCTGGTATATCACTTGTTGAAGAAGAAATCGATAGACCAATAAAAAGTTACCTTGTTACCTATGTATTAATTTATTCAAATTAATGAGATCAACAAGCTTCTTATTTAGTGTTCAAATCTTTGGCTTTATTAATAAAATTGTTTAGCACCTTGCAATAGCACACATTATTGACAGTAACAGTGTTGTCAGTTTTGTTGTCAAAAAAGTACAAGCCTACAATGCACACCACAGAGTACATTTTACAGATGCATTGATTTTTCGTAAACAGTACATGGATTGTCACTACCCCAGGCGTGACAATTGTGACGATTGCCAAAGCCATTCAAGAAAAATGAACAGCATCACTCAAGTTTTTTTTTTAAATCAGCATCAACTGCTATGTTCCCTAAGATTCAATTTATAAGGTGTTTCTGGTGATCCGTTTCTTTAAGCTTTTATGTCAGTTGGATTTCATGCGGGTATAAATACAGATTATTTGTTAAAATGTGTTGCGTAGCACCGTGCGAAAAGTTCAGTTGCTGTGACTGACGAATAATTGGCGTGTTTGGTTTTTCATACGCACTATCATTTACTGGAGCAACATTTTCACCTAAACGACCATTGCGTCTATACTAAACCCTTGTTTTGTTTATGAGCATACCAATTTGCTTGATGATTAATTCCTCAAATTCAAAGTAGTTACCTTACCAACAGTCGATGCTGTCCAGCTATGAGATAACATAGAAATATCCATCTTGTGCAAAGTCAGAGGGGAAAAGCAAGCTTTATTCTACTTGCTCAATCAATATGTTGTTACATCAAGTGTATATATTCAAAATATCTTTTATTTTCAATTATTGGTAATTTAATAAATAATAACTAAGGAGACATTTAACAATTAATGACATTACATGGAATATATACGACCTAAATAACCTTAATTTAAGGCATCTTTAGCACATATTGGCACAATAAAAAGTTGTTTTAAATTTGATTACACAACAACTGACATTCCAAATAATACTTGTAACTCCACCGAATAACTAGACAATATCACCATTTCCAAATTGGAAGCACTGGCAAGAAGATTTCGTTCGATTAGAACAACTTCAGTAGCAAAGAATTGCTTGGCCAATACTACACTACTTTATAAAGCTCTCTCCCTTTTAGGGGCAAAACGCACCTGTAAAACTGTCAAGAGTTTCACACGCCCTAATCAAATGAGTAGAGAATTTGTAAATCGCTATTATGTCGTATTAATAATTCTAAACGACGCTTGCGTTACCGTTACATTTAGATGCAAGGATTATGAAAAAATGTCAACTGATGTAGTGACTAATTAAATTTTTGAACTCACAGAGCGCCTTCAGGTGATTGGTATATGAGACCGCTTCACATATTGACTAAAGGTCAAAAAATGCAAATGAGAATTCTTTGAGAGCAATGCTTTACAGTTTAACAAATCTGCTCTGCTGTAAAGAATTCAAATGTAGTTTGAGCTTGTTTTGATAGTCCCTCAACTTCGCTCCTCTTAGTTGCATTCGTCACCATATAAAAAGAAAACAAAGCTTTTAGCGACATCACATATTCGACTACTTACACAAAGAAATTGGAAAGAAAAAGGCTCCTCGGATAGTGTCGTACGTACAACAAGAAAAATAAACAAACACAGCAATGCGTCAATAATCCTAACTGCATGGCCTTAAAACTCCTAAGAACAACACGGTGTCGTGAGTAACACCTTTGCAACTTTTATCAATTTGCAACTGCTATTAGAATCATTCTTTTCAAGAGATTGTAATTTAATAAAGGATTTTATCTTACAATATTTTTAGTCCGTGTTTAACAATTAGATCATATGTATAATTAAAATTTTCTAGATGAAGGCTGAACTGAATCACGGAAAAGATGGGCAAGCAAATTCTTGAATCTATATCTGTTGCTACCACCCGATTGTCCTCGGCCCCACGGAAGAATATAGTGTATTTGATGGGACTCGAGAAATCAGCATCAGCTTACTTACTCCATAAAAGCACCAAAAATGTTGTAGCCAGCATTCCATCTGGTCAGCGATTCTTTATAATCATCGAAGTTCTTTACAGATATTAGTAAGTTCCTCTGGGTGAGAAGAGGAAGAAATTTAGTATCTCTTAGGGTAGCTCTCACTACTCACATAACCTGATGGAGTTAATTTGAGTTAGAGATGAGTACAATGAGCAAGAGATAATATTGTGGAAGATATCCCTATATATGATCTACCCATGATTAAAGAATTTTACGAGTAAGTGAGACACTGGCAATTAGGTATAATCTGAATATATATGAAATATGAAATTTTTGATTGCTGTATATAAAGTTAACTGGTGTAAGTTACTTGAATTTTCAATAATATTTCGGTGCCTTTCTCCAAGATTGACGTTTGTAGCTGTCCTGATCGATCCCAACATTTTAAATTGGTTTGTTTTTATGTCAGGAAGCTATCACAATTAATTCCTACCCCTGCCTGCAAAAAGTCACTTTTATATGAATAGCAACATATTAAAATGCATTAGAACATACTGGTTGTAGAGTATTTTCTCAGTTGTAACTCGGGCAACTAATCCACTTAAAAATCCATAAAGTATAAAAGCTTAGCATCTGCGAAGATTCTGACAGAACGTGAAAGCTGCTTTAAGCTAGCTCACGGTTTATTACCAATAAGGCAGGCACTCTGCTGCAGTGCCAGCAAAATAGAAGTAGATCTGTTTCAATTAACAATTGACTACAACCTTCTTATAGTCGTTAACAATTCGAAAATCCCCAAAAAATTGTCACCGCCTTTACGTTTTAAGAAAAAACTTTTTATTCCGCCAATCTGACATTTTAGATAGATGAAATCAATAGCAAAGCAATAGTGAAGTTTTTAGATATCCCACCTGATAAAAAGGGTCTAGTAGTGATTTTAGTTATTTTTAAGTTGCTGCACTTTATAATACAACTAATAACTTTTAATTTAAAAAATTTTAAAATCATCTAAAATGTGCTTTAAATGTCAAGATCTTCGCCATAACATTCAATAAGGCATTTCACTGAAATAAAGCTTTATGAAAACTTTTGATTTTATTGAAAAATAGGCGATGGCTTAAATTTTATAAATAATTTTATATTCTTTATCCTAATCTCACCAAGTTTCCATTCCTTAATATTCCTAGTTCACGTTAAGGTCAGAAACGTATCTTGACATTCTCTCTATAAGATGTGTATTGGCTCGGACTTACCAATGACGTTCTTAATGTGCCAGCCTTGTACACTTGCAGAAAAAAAACTAGTCTAAATTAGCTTCATAAATAACTATCCTTTTAAGCCTGTGATAGCCAATTCATTTTCTCAAGCAGAGTTTTAATGAATTATTTTTAGAGTGGCTCATTATTGCTAAATAGAGAAACAGTATAACAGTATGATCTATTACTTAAATAAATTGTTGATTGGTTTTGGTATCCTTTCATAATTCGAGAGCAACAATGGATCATATTTTACTTAGCTCTACTTTAGTATGTCATTTCTTCCTGTAATACTCCAAATTTAACAGTTAGGCTCAATTAATAGTAGGGGACTTGTAATGGTGTTGAATATTTAAAAGAAGTGAAGGTTAGTTTATGAAAAAGGAGCATTTTTGCAAATTTATAAAATTTAGCACATTCTTATCATGATAAATAATTGACCCCATTATTTAGTTTATTTTAAGAGTTCACCATAAAGTTCAAGAGGCAAAATCACTTTAGTTATTTAAAATAGTGTGTAACTATCGAAACAGGTTGTAGCAGAAGATAGGCAGTTAAAGAGTAACAAAATTACATTTTTATTGATGCAAGATATCCAATCAGAGAAACTGCAAAATCTAGACACAAAACTCAAATAATCAACTTTGGTAGTTTATTTAAAAAATGAAAAATGTAACAAAGAGCAAAAACTGCAAGTAAAAAAGAGACAAAATACTTTTGTATTGTGTAACGTCTAATGCAGTTATTATGAAAAAGAAAATTGATTTCGTTCTCGCATCCTTAGTTAGTTTAAGAGTGGTGCAAAGAATACTAGAAAAGCGCGAAAGTGCGGCACAATGTTGTATATAAAGAACACTATTTTTAACTGACTCTTAAAACAATAATTTAGATTTTCTCTGCTATTAGTTTTCATAGAAAGTCATTGCTTGATTGATTCATATGAATTTTACTATGACTTCCATAACACACAAAAAGAAAAAAAAGCTTGCCAATTATTATAGTAGAGAAAATGGTGAATTTCAAATAGCAAATAAAATCTAAAGAAGAACATCAATAATATTCTAGAAGAGATAAAACAATATTGTGATGCTGAGTACACAGATAGATCTGAAATAAGTTGAATGAAACAGCAAAATATGATGTATTGGGGTGATTTGATAATTGAAAATGTTGGCTCTTTAACAATTGCTAGCATTAAACAACCCTGTAATAAAATGTTACACTATTTACAAAACTTCTATTATTAGCAACTACGAGGTGATTCAAATATGACCGGGATTGATTTTTGTGTAAACAACCCGCACTACGTAACAGCTGTGCGACCTTGAAAGAGTAAAGTCACAACCTCCACCCTCCCTCCTTTTTAGATTCGAACCTATTCAGTCCTATTTGAGAGTTGCTAGAACGATGATCGAACAAAAGGTAGCGCGGTACCCCGTTTGGTAAAATTAAGATTCCAATAACAGTATGGGAAAGAGTAACTTACACGGACCTGTGTATTTGAGTGGAGTAGGTGTTTCAGCGAGGGCAGAGAGCGCGTGGAGAATAAACCGCATGATTATCTAATGCAAACATCCCTCACCGAGCCAAACATTGATCGTGCAGACGCGCTTATTCGAAAGAATAGACGCACCACTATCAAGAAACTTAAAGCAGTGTTGTCCATCAGTATTGGTAGTGCAGAAGACATCGTGAAAACCACCTGCACTATTGCAAGGTGAATGCACGCAAGCAAGCTGCCAGTCGTTTCCTGCAGCAGTTTGAAGACAAAGTCTATAGTAACCATCGATGAACGTGGGCGCACTACTTCATTCACGAGTCCTAGCAGTCATCACGCGAGTGGCGGCATACCAGTTCTCCTATACCCAAGAGAGCGTGAAGGAGCCCTTTGGCAGGAAAAGTGATGACAATGTTCTTCTAGGTCTGGCTTGTTACTCAGTTGTCCTAGCAACAGGCGTGAAGTAAAAGATCCGCTTTAAGTGGAAGATAGGTGGAAAGTGGGTAGCTTTCCTAAAAACAATGCACGCCCCCGTATGACCAAAACAACAGTGGAAATCCTTTGTAAATTGAAATATAACTTTCTGCCACACCCGCCGATTTGGCCCCAAGTGATTTCCACCTGTTTTAAAGGCTCACATCAAACTTGCAGGGCATGCGATTTGTTTGGCAATTTAATTTTTTGTAAAAAAATCAGTCCCTCTCATGTTTGAACAACCTTATATAAAACAATATATTTAAGGTCATTAACAGGTTTTAGTACATAATAAAAATTTAACTTTTGTTTTACCGTAATGATTTGATAGTGAAGTTTAAATACTATAGAGATGGTGTGCTAAGAAAAATCTGTAAGTTTTCAAAAAACAGCACTGATACTATTTACGAGAAAGGTGGTATTGAAAAAGTATAAAACGCGTAGTACTTTGAATTATTTTTCTTCTGCAAAGTTGACCTAAAATTTGGATACACAAACATTAGGTAAAATATGGGGGCGTAAATTACGCAGAGTACATTATTTGTGTTTCATTGTGATCACTAGTATCGTAGCCTAAAATACAACAAAAGAAAACCAAATTAAGCTGGCAAAATTTTAAAAACTTGCTTTTGTGTATATATATTACAGGTTCAGTAAAAAACACTCCAAGCACTACTGAACTCGCCTTTCTTCGATACTATAGTCAAATTAAAGGGTTACTACAAACTAAAATATCATCTAAACATACGTGCCACCATTGTTTGTTTATTAGGATGACGAAAGTTATCACAAAACTTTTATTGTAAAAGCTTGGATAAACCATACCTGCTGTACAAAACTTGAGAAAAGCTTCAAACTTTAGCTTGCGTGAAATGAAGAGCCTATAGCTGCATAGGCACTCTAGGTCAGATGGATACAAAAATGGTAGTGACACTGGAGCTAGAATATCTGGGAAACTTTTGCTCAGTTGAATGCCTTATTCCTTTCTGCAGAATTTGTTGCGGTATTATAAATGAAAATTAACTCTGTAGCTTACGTGTAAACATAACTAAGAATTATTGAGGTAATCTTTGTCTTAACAGATATTTAGGCCGCAACAAAAACCTTAGCTAATTAGTAAATAAATTTATAATGTTCTAAGAAGCTTTTCAAAAGTTTGTAACCCTTGCAAATCACCATAGATGTGCTCTCATATGGGTACCAAAACACAATGATATACCAAAAGAGATCAGAAACTACTTTTACTAAACCTAAACTAGTGTTTGGAACAACTAAACAATTTGATAGGTAAATCTCATCAAAACAGTTGCAACCGTGTAAAATATGACATGCTGATGATAATGCAAATTGGGTTGACTACCGACCACTATGATAAGGCTCTACGCCCTGCGTGGGAGCACGGCCTGCAAACTGAGAGGTTAAGGTTCTCATACGTTCGCTCTCTCTGCCCGGTCGTCGCGTACCGTCTCTGATGCGGGGCGATGTGGCAAGCACCGCTCCTAAAACGACCGCCATTATTACCCCTTGTTCGAATGAACGCAGTTACTCAATTATTTTTAGTGACTGAGTAGGCCGCCCGCCAGGCATCAGAGAGCACCGGGAATTGAACCCGGGTCGTCAGCATCGCAGCCCGTCCCTCAACCACGGGACCACTATAACATGCATAAAATATATACACAATTCATGTTCAAAAAGATTAATCAACTTGTAGACAACAAAGAGACAAAACAGATTCATACTTATATTCGACCGCAAAACTCATCACCGATCGAGATTTACTTATGAGAGAAGCTGACTCTGGATAAGAAAAGACGTAGTGTAGAAGCTACTTATTCTAATAAAGCCTGCAACCTTTTAGTACAAGAAGTTTAAGACTAAGAGGCTGGTGGTTTCGAATCACTTTTGCATAATCTACTAGTACACTTTTAATATTGAGAAGGAGTTGACATTTAACATACTGGTAATAAATATTTTCCTCTTCTTTTTTGTGAAGTTTCGGAGATCATTCTGGCTATGATTATCTTATTTAAGACGCCACAGAAAAGTCCGGTTGTTGGTGAGGGAAACCATGATCTAGTATTTCCTAGCCAGGAAATTCTTCTACGACCCGGCCCACGTCTTTGTGGAATCTTTCCTTGTAATATTTATTGTATTAAGCCATATCTTCTTTCGTTCCTTGTTATGTGTTTTGACGGTAACAATTATTTCGGTGCTTTTCTTCATCCCTCTAAGAATAGCTTCATTAGTTACATAATTCATACATGAAATTCTTAAGTTTCTTCGATAAAGCCAGATTTGAAGAGCTGTTACTTTTTGGTGGTTGCTTCTGAGTCTGGAACTCCACATAATAAAGTAAAATTAAGAAAACATAGTACGTGTCCTTAAGAGAAGTCTTATAACTATTTATTGACTTTTAAAGAGTGACTACATTTCAAATATAAATACACCGATCATTAAGTTCTGAGCCTAGGTATGTGTACCTTTGTACTATTTCTATCCTTTTTTATTAATTAAAAATCTGTTTTTGGTGCTTACCATATATTTAGTTTTGTTAACACTAAGATCTAGATTGTATTCTAGCAGTATCAGCATACCTGACTTTATTTATGTAGTTGCTGTCAGTTAAAAATTTCGTAATTTTAATTAACATTTTTTATCTCCGAAACAACACCTGTATACTAAATAGAGCTTCTTTTCTTTTCAGCGTCTTTTTAAATTCAAATTGAGTTTAATATATGTATTCTTCGTAAATTATGAATAATTTTAAGAATACCTTTAACAGATGGTTCTTAAAGCCGGTCAACTGTTCGATAGCACAGTCGTCTAATAGTTTGAGGAATTCCGATTGAAAGTTGTCTTATTCGTTGACTTTTTCTTTTTTTATTTGACTGGCGACTCCATTTACTTAGACTTTATTAATGAGGAAACCTTATATCTGGAAGGTCTGGTCTTTTGTCATCAAACAGTTTTTATGTAGTTTTTCCACGCTTTTAGCCTTTACAATTTCTATGTTGGCCTTTTTTAATTTTTTCTTCTTGACCTCTCTAATTTTTCTTTATGTGATTGTAAAGTTTAATGTATTCACTTTTATCTTCGTTTTTCAAAATTTTCCATTACTTGTAGAATTTTTTTTATTTATTTATTTTCATTTTGATGTCTGGTTTCTCATCAACATTTGATCCATTTACATAATCGGCTTATTTTTTTTTACTTTTAATACAATGTCAGGTTCTTTTAACTTTTTTATGTTGTAATTTTTATTACTTATTTTCCTTTCGACTATCTTCATTCTAATTTTTAATGCAGCCATTAATGAATTATGGTCTAATATTACGTCAGCTCTTGGGTATGTTATAACTCAGGTAAAAATGTACGATATATAGGCAATTTGGTTTTTAACTATGTCATCTTGGACGTTTGTTAGTAATTTTTAAGTGTACGGTCGTTTTGAAACCCAAAAGTTGTTCTTTTCTATCAAATACCTCAAATTTCTCTCTCTTAATCCGCGTAGTTCACCTTATTTACTCCTTCTCTCTTTTCCTATTGTAACATAAAAATCTTTCATAATTATAGTTATGTCATGGCTAGAAAGTTTTTTTTTATAATAGTGATAATTGTTCTGCTTTCTTTCTCTACCGTAGAAACATATATTTGTATTGTGTTAACCGGCACAGCATTTGGAGTACAAAGTTGCTAATGTCTTACTCCTATAATTTTTTTAATTTTTCCAAGTAATACAAGTGATATTCGCTTATTTATGAGTATCCCGTACCTGGTCATCTGATTCTCCTGTTACATATGATGCTTATTTTTAGTTGCCTTACTTTTACATTTACATTATAAACTTTACCTACCTGGTACAATGTTTTATCGCCCCATATATGTACATACATTAATGATTAATGACATTATTTTTAGCAGCCTCCGACTATTTAAAATTTGCCGGGAAATAAAACCATTTTATTTTTTTCAGTCTTACATCAGTTTACTAGAAAATATTATACGTGGTAGTTTTCCTTTGTCGCCATACACCCTAGCTTTGTTGTGCATTAAAGACGTGTCGTTGTCTAATTATTAGTTTCTGGTTCCACCCTCCACTGCTATCCATATTTAGAGGCCATTTCCCTATTCGTCACCTAGGGTGGCTTTTATACAGGGCTAACATAAAGTGACATAAAAATCGAAAGATGTATTGGGGTGATTTGATAATTGAAAATGTTGGCTCTTTAACAATTGCTAGCATTAAACAACCCTGTAATAAAATTTTACACTATTTACAAAACTTCTATTATTAGCAACTACGAGGTGATTCAAATATGACCGGGATTGATTTTTGTGTAAACAACCCGCACTACGTAACAGCTGTGCAACCTTGAAAGAGTAAAGTCACAACCTCCACCCTCCCTCCTTTTTAGGTTCGAACCTATTCAGTCCTATTTGAGAGTTGCTAGAACGATGAGCGATTCCAATAACAGCATGGGAAAGAGTAACTTACACGGACCTGTGTATTTGAGTGGTGTAGGTTTTTGTGAAGTTTCGAAGATTATTCTGGCTATGATTATCTTATTTAAGACGCCACAGGAAATTCCCGTTGTTGGTGAGGGAAACCATGATCTAGTGTTTCCTAGCCAGGAAATTCTTCTACGACCCGGCCCACGTCTTTGTGGAATCTTTCCTTGTAATATTTATTGTATTAAGCCATATCTTCTTTCGTTCCTCGTTATGTGTTTTGACGGTAACAATTATTTCGGTGCTTTTCTTCATCCCTCTAAGAATAGCTTCATTAGTTACATAATTCATCCATGAAATTCTTAAGTTTCCTCGATGAAGCCAGATTTGAAAAGCTGTTACTTTTTGGTGGTTGCTTCTGAGTCTAGAACTCCACACAATAAAGTAAAATTAAGAAAACGTAGTACGTGTCCTTAAGAGAAGTCTTATAACTATTTATTGACTTTTAAAGAGTGACTACATTTCAAATATAAATACACCGATCATTAAGTTCTGTGCCTAGGTATGTGTACCTTTGTACTATTTCTATCCTTTTTTATTAATTAAAAATCTGTTTTTGGTGCTTACCATATATTTAGTTTTGTTAATACTAAGATCTAGATTGTATTCCAGCAGTATCAGCATACCTGACGTTATTTATGTAGTTGCTGTCAGTTAAAAATTGCGTAATTTTAATTAACATTTTTTTATCTCCGAAACAGCACCTGTATACTAAATAGAGCTTCTTTTCTCCTCAGCGTCTTTTTAAATTCGAACTGAGTTTAATATATGTATTTTTCGCAAATTATGAATAATTTTAAGAATACCTTTAACAGATGGTTCTTGAAGCCGGTCAACTGTTCGATAGCACAGTCGTCTAGTAGTTTGAGGAATTCCGATTGAAAGTTGTCTTATTCGTTGACTTTTTCTTTTTTTATTTGACTGGCGACTCCATTTACTTACACTTTAGTAATGAGGAAACCTCATATCTGGAAGGTCTGGTCTTTTGTCAACAGTTTTTTATGTAGTTTTTCCACGCTTTTAGCCTTTACAATTTCTATGTTGGCCTTTTTTAAGTTTTTCTTCTTGACCTCTCTAATTTTTCTTTATATGTGATTTTAAAGTGTAATATATTCACTTTTATCTTTGTTTTTCAAAATTCTCCTTTGGTCCATTAGTTGTAGAATTTTATCGGTTATTCAGAACTTTTCTTTGATGTTTTTGTAGAATTTTGAATAACTTGCTTGATGTTTTTTTATTTATTTTCATTTTGATGTCTGGTTTCTCATCAACATTTGATCCATTTACATAATCGGCTTATATTTTTTACTTTTAATACAATGTCAGGTTCTTTTAACTTTTTTATGTTGTAATTTTTATTACTTATTTTCCCTTCGACTATCTTCATTCTAATTATTAATGCAGCCATTAACGAATTATGGTCTAATATTACGTCAGCTCTTGGGTATGTTATAACTCAGGTAAAAACGTACGATATATAGGCAATTTGGTTTTTAACTATATCATCTTGGACGTTTGTTAGTAATTTTTAAGTGTACGGCCGTTTTGAAAACAAAAAGTTGTTCTTTTCTATGAAATACCTCAAATTTCTCTCTCTTAATCCGCGTAGTTCAACTTATTTACTCGTTCTCTCTTTTCCTATTGTAACATAAAAATCTTTCATAATTATAGTTATGTCATGGCTGGGGAGTTTTTTTTGTAATAGTGATAATTGCTCTGCTTTCTTTCCCTACCGTAGAAACATATATTTGTATTGTGTTAACCGGCACAGCATTTGGAGTACAAAGTTGCTAATGTCTTACTCCTATAATTTTTCTAAAATAATTTAAACTGCTTGTTGGTGGTTGCCTGTGTCTTTTTCCAAGTAACACAAGTGATATTCGCTTATTACCAGTATCCCGTACCTGGTTATCTGATTTTCCTGCTACATATGATGCTTATTTTTAGTTGCCTTACTTTTACAATTACATTATAAACTTTACCTACCTGGTACAATGTTTTATCGCCCCATATATGTACATACATTAGTGATTGATGAAACTATTTTTAACAGTCTACGACTATTTAAAATTTGCCGGGGAATAAAGCCCTTTTTATTTTTTTCAGTCTTACATCAGTTTACTAGAAAATATTATACGTAGTAGTTTTCCTTTTCCGCCATACACTCTAGCTTTGTTGTGCATTAAAGACGTGTCGTTATCTAATTATTACTTTTTGGTTCCACCCCCACTGCTATCCATATTTAGAGGCCATTTCTCTATTCGTCACCTAGGGTGGCTTTTATAGAGGACTAACATAAAGTGACATAAAAATCGAAAGATTGAAAGTCATAAAGGTCGATAGTCACAATAAATGTATACACAAGTAAGGCAGATTTAAGAAATTTAAAGTTTATAAAGTATGTAATTAAAAGCAAATTTATTTTTAGTTAAATGATTATATATTATAATATAATAATAATATAAACTTTTTTAAACATTCTTTTCAAATAGTCACCGCCATTAAGAGCATTCTAGAAAAATTGGGGCGACATCAATCAGTTTTTTATCACCATAGTATTTCTAAACTAACTTTGTAGAGAACATTTTTAACCACAATGTCAATATATGTGTTGTTTTCCAGAAAAACTTCAAAGTTTAGATTTTTAGAAGATTCTACTAAAATATTTCTTCTTTTATTTTGAAAAATGGGCCTCAACGAAAAAAAACTTTTCACTTTATTTAAATAAGTAAATGCATTTCTTCTTGCTTCACCCCTTAATTAACTTTAACATTTCCAAAATTAACCAGAGTCCAATAGATCTTAGTTCAAGCTAAATATAAAGACACTTTCTGAAAAACTGCAATGCATGTTTTGTTTAAATTTAAAAAATGGCTAATCCCATGTCAACTGCAAAACTATATTCATCTAACTACAAACAACAGAAAAGTAAAATGTTTTTAAATATTGTAGAAGAAGGTAACTCGAACGTTGATAGCATTGTAACTGAGCTGGTACCATGGAAGGTTAATGAATAATACACACATTTTTATCACGTTTGTGTGACTTGGACACGGACGAACATTTTCAGCAGGCACGTCTCGGGGAACAACAAAAAGATTAAAAAGCAAGCCGAAAATCGTTAACTAGAAAGCTGCGGTTCCTCGTACGGTCTCGGTAGCGAAGTTGGCAAGCACTGTCAGGTTGACTTCCCGAGCACTCAGTCACGTTGAGGAAAAATGGCAAATCAATCATCCTAAATGGCTGGAGAGCGGGTTTAAGGCGGCAGCGATCTGATCAGCGTCTGAAGCGCGTGTATGCGAGATGGCTTCATGGATGACAGGTACAAAGGCTCTTAACAGCACAACAGTGCATTGCTAAAATTTTTATGGGCACTTAACGGGCTTTTCTCCATGACAATTTAACATTAATTTTTATACCGTACAATGAGTGTTTACTTCCAAAAGCAATTTTAGAATTTTTAAAGTGGGGGTTATTTAGCAGCAGAAAATTAAAATACAACAATTTAAAAGTTATACACTACACTAAACACTTATTGTACACAATTACAGCTAACTTAAGCGCAATATTGATAACTATCAAATAGTTAATCAAAGAACGTCTTTTCATAAACCTACAAATTTTATTCTCTGAAAATTAAAATTTGCAAAGCTGCTGCAAAAGTTTTAGTACATCGTAAAAGGAATTTTATGGCAACGAAAGTATTATCTTCAAAGAAAACTTGCAGAAACGCGTAAATTTCTAGCGAAAGCAAAAAATGGAAGCAGTTTGCTTAAATCCGTCATTAATTTTTTTTAACTCCATGAGAGATCAGCAATCTGCCCGTGGGCAATAAGCGTTTGTTTTGATTGAGTAAGTAAGACATGTAGAGTCTCACTCCAACGAGTGATCTTCATATAATTATCTAAATTATAAGTCTAGAGTATATTTGTCTATGTAGTCTTAACTTTAAACTTATCTGGGTCCTAAGGTAAGGTCTGATGGCAGCAGACGTTTTAGCCTACGCACTTTATTGCCTTCGCGCACGTTTACCTGATTAGCCAACACATTTGGATGTACTGACACTCTTTCACTGTACTTGGCACTGAATCAACGCACGGCTTCGTTAAGGAATTCCAGAGGTATGTCGTGCAGAATAACTTCGTTGTAGACGTAGTAAGGGGCATCCACGATGGCAAGACCTTGTCGTGAAACCTCTGCAGGATAGCGATATTGGAATCGCTAGCAGTTCTCCATAACTGGATACCATAAGTCCAGACAGGTTTAAGAATGGATTGATATAGCAATAGTGTATTATCCAAAGATAATTTCGATTTTCGGCAAATAGGCCAATACATTTGACTTAGTTTTAGTCCTAGCTGCTTTCTCTTGATAAATAGATGTTTCTTCGAAGTGAAACGTCGGTCCAAGTGCATGCCGAGATATTTCGCTTCCTCGACTTGCGGAAGTTGGCAATTGTTAATCTTCACAGGAAGTTATGTTTCTTGCGTAGAGTAAATGTTACATGCAAGAACTTGGTTTCGTTAGCCTTAATGCGCCATGTTTTTAACTAATGTAGAATTTTATTTAGCTTTACTTGAAGAATTCGTAAAGCTGATGCTGGATCAGTGTGAGATGCCAGAATAGCAGTGTCATCTGCGTATGTTGCTACCATAGTAGTTTTGATTGTCGATAGACCCGCTGTGTACAAAAAATATAATACAGGGCCCAGTACGCTGCCTTGAGGGGCGCCTGAGTGAATGGGATATAAGTCAGTGTATTCACTGCTTTGCTTTACTAGAAAGTGTCTATCAGTTAAGTATGATTTAAGCAGTAGGTAGTGAGGATAATGAAGAAGCTTCTGTAGTTGACTAATAAGCCTCGTCATTAAAAAGGATGAAAGTAGATATCTGCGAAGTAAGCACTTTGACCTTTTGTACAGAAATATTAGGTGCAAAGCTAGACAAGATGAGAATAATCTGTTGTAGAAATCAAGTTATTTCTGAATTTGTTTAATTTTAGAGTTGGTTCCGTGATAATTATGCATTATTATAATAAATTTTTCTACAAACAGATCAAACTAAAATAATATTTTTCTTATAACACATTATTAAAACTTCGTGTGTAACAGTGTTTTCACCTGTATGAGGATCTAGTGTCGCATACGCTCAGCTCATTTTTTATAATTTCTGTTCGTTCGTCCAGGATCTAAAGTTCCATATTTCAAATTTTAGTATATTTTTTCTTCCACATTTTGTCCGTTCTATTTTCGAGGCAATCGGTGGTGCATCTGCAAATGATCCAAGGAAGGAAAGAAGAATATTTAAAAAACTGCAAAATTTGATTGACAAGATAATTGCCAACTATCACGTCATATATTGGGTGACTTTACTGCTCAGATAAGACATGATCTACTCAGCAGTATTTAGTGACGTTTTTATACATGTTTAATTAATATAAAGTGTACTACAATCTAAAAATTGGACACAAACATACCAAAACAAGTAAACATCAACAGTGACCACTCATTATTGCTTACCAAGATCAAAATTAAACACCAACTAACCCAAGCCAAAACCATAATATATAGAAAAGTTTAATGTAGAATCTTATAAGACCGTAGCACAAAATACCTCTACGCAGAACAATGAAAAAATTTAATTAACCTAACATTAATCAACGACAACATCGACTCAGAAGTAGCATGGGTAGAACTAAGAGGTACTATCATCACGGCTGCCAAGCAAGCTAACAGTAAAACAACTGTCAAGTCATATTCACCACACAATAAAATCAATCAGTTAATGCAACAGGAGAAGAAAGTCTCTACTAAGGGAAGATTGCATTATCAATGCTACAGCTTCAGAAAATAAGACAGAATATGTACACAACTTTACAAAAGATAAGACAACTGAAAGTTTTATATTGGAACGAAAGATATAGAACGAGACCTATATTAGTCACAAAAAATCGAATGTAAATGAAACCATAAAATAAATACATATAATAATAAACAATTTAAAAGCTGCTTTAAATAATTATATAAAAAAAAAATACGCTTCGGTACACAAAGCATTACTAAACAGTAATATTGATAAAGAGCTTTTCACAACAGACTATGTACAGAAAGCACTCAAACATAAAAGAGCTCCCAGAAACGAAACAATAAAAATAGAGTTGTTGAAATATGAAAAACTATTCTTAAAAGTATAATTAAACAAACTCTTAATAACGTAATAAAACACGGTAAGGAATCGAAGAGAAGTGTAACTGTCAAAATGTTTTGAAAAATGATATATAAATAACTTCGGACATTACAAGACAACAATATTACTAAATTCAACACAAAAGCTGTTTGCAAAGGTAATCTTAGATAAACTTCATCCATATTTACGTATAAGTGAGGAATAACAAGACTTCCGTCAAAACAGATCAACGACTGACGCTATATTTGTAGCGCGTCAGCTAATGGAGCAGGTGATCGATGTCAATGTACTAACCTTTGTCTATGTGGAGACCTAAAAAGGCGTTTGATCGGGTCAACCTAGATGACATAGCGGCGTTGCTGCAAAAAATAAACGTACCAGCACAATTAATAGCCATGATGAAAATGTCAACATAAACACTACAATAGTCCGAACGGGAAAGGGCGACTAACACAATTAATTACTTTACCAGGATTCGCCAAGAAAATCCATTAGGTCAAATACCTTTAAAGATAATAATAGACAACATAACCAATTACTCAAAAAACGTGGTCAAATAAAAATAATCAACAAAGACATAGCTATTCTGCGTTACGCGGACAACGCGATACTGCTTATAGTACATAACTTTTTTCAAGTCTCCTAATGTTTGAAATATCTAATACATCTCCGCTGAAAAGACAAAAACGTTGATTGTTTCAAAACAACCCACGCGTTGTAAATTCAAAAGCAAAAAGAAGATAATAGAGTACGTAATATGTTTACAATCTAGGGGTAGAAATATCATAAAACGATACGAATATCAGGATATTCAAAAGACGTTACCTGGAAAAATAAGTACATAACAACTGAAACCAAAGTAAAAATATACAAAACTATGATAAGACCGGTCATGCAGCACGCTATGAAAACATCAAAAGACGAAACAACCACTTTGAACCACAAAGGTGAATGCATTAAGATTGATCTTAAAAAATTAGAACGAGATAAGATAATAAACCACAAGAAATAAATACAAAGTAACAGATAACATGAAGATTCCCAGGAGACGACAAAAATAACTATGTACAAAGGACCAATAATGACAGATTAGTCAAAATAGCAATAGATATAAGATTGAAAGGAAAAGGAAATCTAAAGGGTGTCCCAAAATTTACGCAAGAATTAAGTTTCTTAGAAAACACGGGTTTTTAATTAAAAATTGTAATTTTCTATTGATTCATAAAGTATACAGTAATGCCGAGTAAGTGGTCTCCATGGCTTTGCCGGCATATGCGCACTCTTGTTGAAATTTTCCATAACCATCTTGCCTAGATGTGGCTGAATATCGTTGATACAGCACTTAATTTCCTCTTTGAAGGCATGGGTGGTCGTGGGCTTATTAACATAAAAATTAGACTCCAAAAAATCTCAAAGAAAAAAGTCCAGCGGCGTTAAATCGCACAATTTGAGCGGCTTTTTCTGCACACCAACACGGGAAATTACACGACTAGGAAATGACCGATGCAGTAATTGAATTGTTTCGTGGACTGTATGGCATGTGGCACCGTCTTGTTGAAACCACATGTTGTCTACATCCATATCTTGCAATTTAGGTACAAAAACTGGATTATCATGCTGCGATAGCGAGCACCATTAACTGTTATTGCCTGACCGGCCGCATTTTCGAAGAAAAATGGTCCGATGGTGCCTCCAATCCAAAATACGCATCAAATAGTGACACGTAGTAAATGAATTTGTTGCTCAACAATCACCCGTAAATTTTCTGAACCCCAAATGCAACAATTTTGACGATTAACGAAGCCCCCAAAATGAAAATGAGCCTAATCGCTAAAAATTATTTTTTCTGAAAAATAAGCGTCTATTATTGTTCCATATTCGATTCAACAAAGTCTCTTCGCTGTTCGTAGTCAATGGGCTTCTTAAGTCAATTGAATATTGTAAGTATGAAGATGCAAATTTTTCGGTAGAATACGTGGTAGAGAGCTTCTCGAAATGTCCAATTCTTGACCACGATGCCGAATTGATCTTCCTGGACTCACAGCAACTCTCTCACGAACTGCTTGGATGTTTTGTGTTAAACAACTTGATGAAGGACGGCCAGTGTCTATTGTCAATGACTGATCCAGTTTTCCTGGATTTTTTAAATAATCTCTGAACAGTTGATGACTTTAAATTACTATTCCGACCATATTTTGTATGAAAATTGTGAACTGTAGCTGCCAAACTCTCACTAGTTTTAAAATATTGCTCAACAATAAAAACGCGTTGTTCTTTCGTGTAGCGCTCCATTTTTAATAACCCTCAACTATCAGCCGCCACGCTGTCTTTTATTTTCGTTTACCGCACCAATGGCGCAAAATTCAAACTTTGCGTGAATTTTAGGACATCCAATAAATCAGCCGTAGAAAAGATGGCTTGAAAGTTGGGTTGCAGAATCTAGAGAAACTGAACGCCGTAGATTAAAAAATGGCCAAGAAGAACAGGTGTAGACCTAAAAATAAATATTAGAGCACATGACAATGTGATACGCAATACTCTTTGCGACTCCCCCTCCTTTTTCGATGTAGTTTGTCCAGCATTTTAGCACATTTTTGATTCCACTTTTATAAAAAAACGTAGCTTGACTCCGAAATTAATGCATTTTCTCCAACGTGATTCGAATCGCGATGGAGGCGGGCGTGTCTTGAAGAAAAAGCACATTTATAATTATAATGTAGCATTTATTTGTAAAATACGCATTCTTTGCCTTTATTAAGCAGTGATATTAAATATTAATTGTGTTTGCTTGACTGAAGGCATAGTTACGTTATTATTATCTTGGTTTTGAAGTACCTGAGTCCCAGATTCTAATCTCATTTTCTTTTGGAATAATCTTAAATGTTTTTGTACAGTTTCTTCTTATAAATTCAGTGATGATAAAGAGTTCTGCACCCCTATAGAGTACCGTGTTCCTGATATATTACGGACTGCCAAATATAGACTTTAGAGCTTAATTTTTGATCACCTAGAGCTTATTTATGTGTATTGTCACAGCCAGACAGGTACAACATAATCATCGTTTGCCTCATGATATTTTTGTAGATTGTCATCTTGTTTTGTGAGTATAGCTTGCTTCCGCGATAAAATAGGGAGCCTAGGGACACTTTTGCTCTTTTGGTTTACACGCTACCTTCTCTATATGAGAGTTCAAGATAAGTTTAGCATTCATGGCGCGCCCGAAGATAATAACTGGACCCAGGTTTTTCCTTCAAGTTCATCTGGTGAATAGCTCTGTTGCACTGGTTCAGGATCCTCACAGTCGTTAAATCCTTTTTAAAGCCTTTTCACTGCCAGGTGGTGCTCGAGAAAAATGGATACCAATATTGTGTTGTCTGCAAACTGTGCTAACATCATGGTTGTTTCTCCAATCGCGACCAATCTTGATCTAAAACGTTCTATCCGACAAAAAACTTAAATCAGTTAAATCATTGGTAGGAGGATGGATGCTGAGGTCATCTTGTAAACCAATCTATTGTACTATGCCTTATCGTGGGCCTTGGTAAGGTCTAAAAATACAGCACTGGTAACTTTCAATGCGTTTTACCACCCATAAGAATTTAAGGCTGGGGGATCAAACTAAACAAAATTTAAATTGGCTCCTTTAGATCCACTCGAGGATCTAGATCGCTTTTTTCAGACACCGATAGAGAAAAATTCGTTATTGCACTCGTAAGTTACAGTCGCAAGCTTTTTGACGCTACAATTTGTTTTTTCTCTTTGTAACAAAGAACAAGCTTTTGATAAATCTTAAGCCGTGCAGTTGGTAATTTGGCAATAAATAACTAAATACAAATTTAGTTAATTGTTAACCTGTTTCTCTCAATAAGTTTGTGTGGGTATTGCTGATGGTACATTTTCGATTTTGCTTCGTACTGTGGCAAACTACTAATAGCATTTGGACATTTAACTTTTCTATAACGTGTGTCTACCGAATCATTAACACAAAACATTTCTTTACGTTAAAAACTATTGTGCAATGATACTAGGTGCTGGCTGCTCAGTCACCTATATTAAAATAGCCTAAGCACAGGCACGTTGACAGCCTCCCTACATTGTTAGTATTCCACTGTTGCCATATCAGCACTAGGACCAAAACCCTTATTTAAACTTGACTCACGTAATTGAAAATAAAGCTACTTAAACAACTTAAATTTATAAAAATAGTGGAGAGGCAGGCGTGTAAATAGCCGTGCCCTCGTGGTGCGGTGTGGGGAACTAAGTACGGCCCGTTTTGAAAAGTAAAACGTTGAAGCCCAAATCGTCCCTTAAAATGCCGGCGCGAAAGCGGATGGGGGCGGTGACCGATATCAACCGATAAGTGAAGCCAAATCGCTCACCTGTAATCGGCTTCGGCTTCGGCGGCGATGGTTTCACCTTGTTGCGATGTCTTCGTGCCTGGAACACGACCGCACTGGCCGAGATGCGATGCGGATCGAGTATGTCTTGCGGGGTAGTTATCTGCGGGTTGGTTAAATGCGACCGAATTGGCCGCGTTGCGGATCGAGTATATATTGCGGGTTGGTTAAATGCGACCGCACTGGCCGCGTTGCGGTGTGAGTATGTCGCCGGGCTTCGCGCCTGGCTTAGCGGCAGATCATTTGGGGGAAATTTTAATTCGACAGCACTTTTCATCTCAAAGGGTGCCGCCGACGGCGTATGCAGACTCGCCGACTGAGCAAAAGCCCATATGCCGTTTTGTGTGCGATAGCAAAACGTGGCGGCAGATATCAAAGCCACCAGCATGCACCGCCACGATACACAAGCGGTTCAAGGGCGAAAAGGTCGCCTCACCAAATAGATATTTTAAAATTCAGTAATGTTGCAAAAATTGGGTTCTATAAAAAAATAGAAGGAAAAGTTCAAAAAGATATTTGTAAAGTATCTCGCTTTAAGTTGACCCTAAGTTTATTATTGTCTCATATTCCTTAATTCTCTTGCTTGTAGTATTACCAGGTTGGGAACAAATAATACTGCTTCCAGGCTCCCTTAACGTATTTTACAATAGCTATGATTACTAAGTCCGGTCGGTCGCTTGATGATATTGACCAAAATTTATGTATATAATTACAACTAAGAATGAAAAAAAAATATATAATGCATTTAAACAGTAAATTAAAAGTTGTGAAACACGTATAAGTGTTTATAATAAGAATTTTAAGGTATTAAAACAAATTCGAATAGAAAATATTAAGAAAAATTACTATACTAAAATTAAAAAAAGCTTGATGCGCGCTGTTTGAAGCTAAGTGGTAAAAGTGAACTAATTGTGAGCTAATACTTCTAAAGAGCACTAAGCGTCTAGCGCAGGTTGTAAATGTTTATATATTTAAGCTTATCAATCTAATTGTTCCATGTATAGGATGTCATTATCTAAATGTAGTAGACAGATATAACTCACGTTGTTGAACGATAGAGTAAATAATTGTTTCTTCATATATTTTTAATAGCTACAGCAAAAACAGTATCCCAATTTGCATCAGCAATTGATTATAGTATGCTATATGATTATTAATTTTTTTAATAATATTTTCTTTTATATAACAGTAAGCTTACATTATTAATGATAAGCCTAGTTTTCTGTTTTTGATCAATGAAGTGTTACCTTATAAGGATAAATCAAACATAAACATGAATATTTATTTTACATACTGTGCGGTCAACAGAAAGAGGTGGGGCTTCTGAAAATTGCAGGTAGGAATACCTAAAAAGGTACCTTGCACCACTTATTAATTAGTATAACAATACCATACTAAGAGCTGTTCTCGTTTATTGCGCAAGGAATTGTTATGAATTTTCTCACGATAGAGAACATAAAAAAGCTTAAAATTTTGAGATGACTGTTTGAAGACAACGCCGTTTTAAAGGTTACTTACGTCATGACCGAGAAGAATTTTCACATTGTTTGCCGTCTTTTCGAAGATGACTTTCTGTTAACGGTTGCTAACTTTGCTTCTAAATTTGGAGTCATTTGCGGCACCACTCAACCTAGACTCTAAATTACGTACAAAAGATCTTGCTTGACTTAATACAGCTAAACAAAAGTAGATAGTTTGTTTTGAACCACATAGAAATATAGTGTGAGCTCATTCCCCGCCAATTATTATTAGTATGGATCACTAAAAGAATCAATTGAAGGGCAAAGATTTGATAAGGATCTTAAAGTCACTGTCACCTTTATTTTACAGTAATAATAATGTTGAGACTCTAGTGCCCCGCCCGCAAACTGCGAGGTTAAGACCCTTATATGTTTGCCATCACTGCCAATGTGGCGCGACGTGGCAAGCATTTCCTTTTATACCATTGCATTATTATCCCTTGGATTCGTTTGCACTGATGACAAACTCTTAAACCGCTTGAGTGTAACCAATTTTATTATTAATGGTTGTATTTTGTTTTTGCTATTGCTTAGTGTATGTCCGAAGTATGTCCATATTTTATGTTTTCTTATATTTAATAGTTCTATCTACAATTTCTCTCCACTCCATCTCCCCCTCTATTCCCTCTCCCTTTGTATATTCTTTATATTACTGAAATATTGTTCAATTTTTATCTTTATGGTCACTCTTTGGAGTCATTCTATTTTCTTAATTATAATGTCTAATAGTCTATGTTTTGACTCCGTATAACAAAATCCATCATGACACTTAACAAACTTTGAAAAATTTGGGTTTTTCTTAAGTAGGATAAATTTGAATTTAGTGAAAGCATTGAGGCTACTTTACATTTCTTTCTTGTCTTCTTATTTTACATTTTTAATTTCCCCCTTAAATTTGTTATGTTTATTTTGAGGATCCTCCACTGCCTTAACTCAAATATTGAGAGTTGATACTAAGAGAGACTTACTATATGTACTTTTCATTACATCTGATTCATTAATTGCTAATACACATGTTTTCTTCAAGTATAAATATTTGAAAATTATACCAAAAATTAAGGAACTGTTGAAAGAACCTATATCAGCGGCGATTTTGGTTTATTGGCTAAATTAACATTTTGTTTCCAAGTTGTACGTTAGCTATGACTATTCTGTGCACTGCTATAATCAGAAGAAACTGTATAACTAATTCTATCATAAGCTAAAAATATATGGGTAAATTAAAAACCGTAACAAGTGCTTAAGGTATATCTTGCTTCTCTTACAACTTGACCTGCTATTTTCTCATGGAGGATGCTTCCTTATTCATGTACATAGAGGAGATCACTTAAATGTAATATAGAAGGTAACCAATAAAGTTCTTGCCGTTTTTGCTTTGCCATTGGATGAACGGAGAATAAATATGCAATTAGTGTATCACGTGGTTTAAAAACCGGTCGGTCGAGAGCAGTAATATCATTCGTTATAAAATCAGGTCCACCGCGCACTTTCATCATTCGTAAGTAGTAGTAGCGAAGACAAATGGAAGTGTCCAAGGATCTTGTTCGGTGTGCTTATCAGCAGCTGCATCAGGTCGCCGAATATGTCAATCGTGTCAGTATGTCGGATAGTGCTGTGAATGAACGTACTGCAAAGCATTGGTATTTCAAAAATTCAGGTCGGAAGATTTGTCCCTCTGTGATGAACCTCGCAGTGGACGACCACAGGCCTTGGATGACAAAGCCCTGCAGGCGGCCATTAAGGAAGACAGTAGTCTAACGTGTGGTAAACTTGCAAGACAGTTTAACGTTCCTGATGAAACAGTTAGACTTCATCTGCACTACTTAAGTAAGACGTAAAGGCTGAGCAAGTGGGTTCCATACACGCTGCTGGAAGTCCACAAGAGACAACGAGTGGCAGCCTATATGTCGTTGCTTTCTCGCCACCGTGCCGCATCCATATTCAATCGAGTGCTTACCAATGACGAAAAGTGGATCCTGTATAACATTGCCAAGCGTTTCAAACATTGGCTTTTACCCCAGGTCTGGTGGACAGGTGGTCAAGTGGTTTACTACGAGCTGCTACCAACGGGCTAAACGGTCACTGCAGACCTGTACTCGCAGCAATTGGAACGTGTGCAACAGGTATTGCAACAGAAGGAGCCAGCACTGGTGAATCGCAAAGGTGTACTCTTCCTTCTTGACAACGCCAAACCGTATGTCGCGCGGGTGGTCAGGGATACCATACAGCGACTTGGATGGGAGACTTCGTGCCATCCTCCTTACTCACCTGACCTTGCGCCATCCGATTACCACCTCTTTCACTTCCTCGACAATCATCTTTGTGGAAAATCCTTCACCAATAAAGCAAACTTGCGCCAAGCATTTACGGACTTTTTTGCGTCCAAAACCCCCGAGTTTTACCGCAAGGGGATTGCACAGCTGGAGACAGGTTGGCAGAAGGTGCTGGATGCCGATGGCGATTACTTCGAGGACTAGCAATAGGCTACACTTTCTGTAAATCATTTTCTTTTTGTCCATTAATAACGGCATGAACTTTATTGGTCACCTTTAATTCAATTGAAAAGTATATAAATTTGTTAATTGAAAAAAAGTTTTTCTGAATAATAAAGACTGTGGGGAGTTTAATTGCGCAATATACAATTTATATAAAATGTTCCAAATTGAGCTTTAGAAAGTTTTTTCTAAATAAATCACAAAATATTGGAACTGTTCAATTTTTTTTTTGCTATCAGCGTAAAGTATAGACTTGGGAATTATACATAAAATATTATGTCATCCAAATGCCACAACTCCTTCAGTATGCCATCTTTCTTTTAATGACGTTTTCTATAACACAATCTTCTAAATTTGATTTTACTTTAAAAATTACATCTTTAATATTTTTAATCCTAGAATTGTAGCAAGTGTGTTGATATAAACTCTACCCTTTGCGCAGCGCAATTTAAATTCTAAAATACCATTTGGATCATTCTATAGTTCCAATGTTAATCTAGTGAGGTGAGCTGTAGCGTCCAAGCGCGTCAATAATAATATAATTATTGCAATACGTATTTATTGATTTATTTAATTCAATAATAATAAATACAAATCTCATGCAAAGTATTTTTATTTTAAATAATAATAAGTTTGATATTCACAATGTAGAAATTTTGCAGTATATAGAGTTATAGTTCTCTATTAATTTTCATTGAAACTACCAAGAGCAGAATTGGTGGTTTTCAATTAATTGTAATATTTAATCTGGCAATGAAACTGCTGTGTCGCGTCCTAACAATAAGCGAAACATTCTAATAAAAAATGTTTCAGGTGAATAAAACAAGCTTCTTGTATTAATGGATCACATGCGGTTTATTTCAGGCCGCCGTGATTTCTGTTTTACGACGCCACGTAAAGGTCTTTTTTACAGACGAGACATAAACTTCCATACGTTATCTTTATGACAGCAAGTATCTGCTAAATTGTTTTTTTGCGGAAGATAACAAAATTCTTTATGACCTTCCGTCATGCACATGTTCAAACGTGCACCCCTGCAGCAATGCCTCCTTACAAGTAATGATACCGCGCTAAAGCTTCCCACATAAACAAATAATAATACCAACTGTACCTTGTGACAACAAATATATCTAAATCGGTGATTCTAGCAATTGAAAGAATTATTGAAAAATGTGATGTTAGTAAATTTATTTCCCAATATAAAAATAAAATCAACTCAGACATAATTTTTACATTAGGGCAGCTCATTGATACTGTAGTTAACAAAAAATTATAACTTGTTTATCAAAAAAAGATTTTATTGTATATAATTGCTTAATTGTCAGTAAAAACCTCCGATTTAAGGAAGGTATAAAAATATTTTTAAAATCCCGAGCAACAGTACGAAGTAACTACCTATAGGTCTATCAAAAAATAAATTGCTCTTTAATTTTCCTATCAGACTTTCTGAGAGATAATAGTGATTAACTTCGACTTACCAAGATTAATATTGTTTTATTTTAGTCACGGAAAACGTTTTCTAAACTTTATAATTTTTTTAATTGTGATTGCAAAAGTGAGGTAATTGTGTTGTCTACTCAAATATTACATTTAAGCTGCTATAAATGTGCGGTCAATTTACGTAATTTGGAAAATTTAGAATTTAGGATTTTCTTAACTGAAACGAGACTGCAATTCTGCAAAATTATTAAAAATTTTTTAAAAAATGTTGCTTTGCGATTAAGAAATGTTTACAGTGGAAGAATCTTTTACAAATTATATGACAGGATATACGCTAGCATTTTTAAAGAAACATCTCAGCTAATCCCAAGGGTTCAGAGAAGCCGTCATGGTTTGGAAAAATGTGTTATGGTGAAATAGGAGTCAAAATTTCGGCCGCTATGTATCAACAGAATGCTCTGAAAGGTGTAGCGACACCCCTGAATCACACGATTTTTCGATGTGCACTTTGGATTTTTCAACAAGACTCCGCACTCGCCCACAAAACACGGTCAGTTCAACCTTAGGTAAGTAATAAAGTGTTTCACTTTTTAACAGTACAGAATTGGTCTACTGGTAGCCCCGGAGGCATATTTTGTTCATAAAGACACCCCGATGTTGATTTATAAAACGAGTTTTAACGAGTGGACGAGTGGGCAGGACGTATTAATTAAAAAATTTATTGTAGTTATACTTTTTTTTTATTTGACAATGTACTCATTTACAATTTACATCTGTATAGAGTATTAAATAAATATGTTATAGGTTAGTAGCTTGCAAGAAAAACATTCAGTAATGTTTCTCTTTCCTGTTTTTATTTAATTATGGTAATAAGTACGAGGGCCATGTTCTGTGCAGTTTTCGTATGGGTGGGCCATTGGTGTAGAGCTGGTCTATTAGCTCGTTTATGTGGTGAGCTATCTGCATGTTGTAGGAGGCACTAATTCTCTAAATTTCACTTGTGACAAATGGGATCTTCAGGTCGGTATGGAGTGTTTGGTTACGCACATACCATGGAGCGTTAACAAGTACTCTTAGTGCTTTGGATTGGAATCTTTGTATACTATGGATGGATGACGGTTTCGCACATCCCCAGAGTTGGAGGCCATATGTCCATATGGGTTTCAGTATAATTTTATAGATCAATATTTTGTTATTTAGCGAGTTTTAATTTTCTGCCAATAAGCCATTGCATTTGTCGGAATTTTGTGTCAATGTTTTCTTTTGGCTTGGATACGTTTCTTCCATGTGAGCCTTTGGGCAAGATGAAGGTCGAGGTATTTTGTCTCTGTCGCTACAGGAATTCGCTCATTGTTCACCGTTACAGGTGAACACACTACCTGTCACATGGTAAACGTAACTTGCACTTATTTAGCTGAGTTAATTTTTGTTCGCCATCTAGTGTACCTTAAAGTACTCTTAAAGTACGGTAAGGTGCCTTTGTAGGTTCGCGGAGGCGTTTATGAAATTCTCGTCGATGGCAATGACTGCCACGTCATCAGCAAAGGAAGCTGTTTGTCTGTTGGCAGTTTCAGGTACGTCTGCGGTGTAAATGAGGAAAAGCAGTGGTCCTAATACACTACCCTGGGACACTCCAGAGTTAATAGGGTAGAAGTTCGAGTGTTGATCTGAATGTCGAACAGAGAAGTATCTGTTAGCTAGATATGATTTAAGAAGGAGGAAGTAGTTGTGGGATAGGGAGTTTTTTAATTTAAAAAGTAAGCCTCTGTGCCAAACTTTATCGAAGGCTTGTGAGATGTCAAGGAAAACCGCGTTGCAGAATTTCTTGTCTTCAAAACTTCAGGATGTTGTGTTAACGATTCTCTGGACTTTAGGTTGTGGAATGGTGTTCTCAGAATCCGAATTGGTGATTGGGGAGTATAGTTAGGAAATCATGATCCGCATATAGTCTTTTTAGCAAGAGTTTTTCAAAAACCTTGCTTGCAATGGGTAGCAGGTCAATGGGTCTATAAGACGACGGTTCTTGTGCAGGCTTTCCTGTGTAGTGGCATATTCGTGATATTTGTTGTATTTTGTTCATGTTGTGGAGTTGATTTCCAGGCTGCTCCTTCAACTACTTGAATGAAGTATTGCGATACTTCGTCAAGGTCTGTAGCAGATTTGATCCGCAGCTTGAGATTTACTTTTTCTAGGTATTGCTGAAAGGAAAACCAATCGGAGTTTTTTGAGGTTAGTTTATGTGGGGGTCATTTTGTGATAACAATAGTACTTATGCTGGTCGTAGCTGCAGTCTGGCAATATCCGAGATCGTAGTTGGATTCTGTTATACAGTTATTTCTTGCTATTCCTCTTGTTATGAAGAAGTCCAGGAGATCAGGGAGTTTTCTAGGATCACTTGGCCAGTGAGTGGGTTCACCGCTCATTGCCCGTAGTAGATTTCGACCTTTTCTTGTAATTAGTCGAGACCCCCAGTGCGTGTGTTTAGCGTTCCAGTCTCCCCCTGCTATAAATCTTTGTATCATCTGCAGATATTGCGTGCCGTGGCGGGCTGTATATCGCGGTGACGGTGAGTTGCCATGAGTTGGCCTTTATTTTGACGCTGGTCGCTTGTATTTTGTCTGTTTGGAATTTGGGTAATTCGTAATGCGAGATATGTTTGCGAATAAGTATTACTGAGCCAGCATGGCCAGTGCCGTCTGGATGGGGAGTACTGTATGTGAAGTATTGAGGTATGTTAAATGTTGTCAGGTTGGTGAAACGTGATTCAGAAATGAGCAGCATGTCAATCTTATTTATGTTTAATAATGTTATAATTTCCTGATTATGATTTAGTAGGCCGTTGGCATTCCATTGTCAATGCTAAGTATGTTTAAATTGTTCATGGTTGTAGTTTCCCAATAACTGTGGTTATTATATTTAGAATCATACTGTTCTGATTTATTATCTGTGCAAACATACTTTTAAATCCATTTAGAAATGCTGACAATTGATTTAATTGTGGTTCTGTGTGATTATTTTGGCTCGCTGCTTGTGCGTTCGTTCGTTGATGAAGATGTGAAGTTGTGGTTTGTTGTATGTTTGGGGTTTTGAGCATGTCTTCGTTAGAATTGGTTGGTTGTGACTGTGTTTGTTGGTTTCCTCTAGAAGTTCTGTTTCTAGCTGTTACTAATTCTTTGTAGACATTGCAACCTTTGTAGTTTGCAGGGTGAGCAGCGCTGCATAGCGCACATCTAGTAAGCGTGGTGTTGGGTTTTGTACATGTCTTTGAATCATGGGGTAGGCCACATTTTACGCAGTAAAATGGTTTTAAACAATAAGTTTTGGAGTGGCTATAAGATTGACATCTAGTGTATTGGATTGTGCTGTGATTCTTTTTCGGAGCCTCAACAGTTATTTCGGTATTGCAGAAAAATTCTTATTTGAAGATTTCTTTATTATTTTGCTGAGGTTCGATATCGATGAAAAATAACGAAAGGAGGTCTTTGGTTACTCTGTGTTTAATGTTCATGACGTTGCGAATTTTATGTCCATTTTTTTCCAATTCTAATTTTATGTCTTCTGTCGGTATGGAGTGGTGGAGATGTCGTATAACAATTCTATATGCCCGTTTCTCTTTAATTTGATGTGTATGATGGACGATGTTTTCGTCTTTTAGGTGTCGAATTAGTTTTCTGTATGTATCTATCGTGTGTACATTAATTTTAATAGTATCGTTGGAGAGGGTTTTAGTGTAATACGTTTCTACTTCTGCCACTCCATATATAAATATTGGAGGTAGTTTAAGTGTCTTTTGAAGAACGTTATTTTCATTTATTTCAGTTAATTCGCTTTCGTTCGCGGGTGTAAGTGGTCTGTAGCGGTTTTGTATTTTGGTTGGTGGAGTTGTAGGAGTATGAAGTTCGTTGTTTGTTTTGTCTCTCTTGGGTTGTGGGACCGTTTCGCACGGATTTCTTTTGTTTATATCTTCGTCGTTCAATTCTTGCTCCTGGCCCCTCGATTCATATTGCCGTTATCGGATATAGATATGGAGGTTGAATTTTGCGGGTTTTAAGACATTACGGGGGGTGGTTTGGTCATTAGGATTCTGATATACTTGTTGCATTGGTAGAGAAAATTGTTGTGTTTGAAGCGATTGTTGCGGTTGAATAGGTATTTGGAATTGTGACGAATTTGGTATAATAAGTCCTGGTTGCTGCTAACATGGTTGATTTTGAGAATTGGGAATTGTATATCCTTGTGATGAGTATTGTTGGGGTTGGTTTTGGGGATTAGGTATTCCGTACCCTAAAGGCGGATACTGTTGTGAGTTGGGGAACATGTTCCCTAAGGTAAATTTTGGACCAGCTGCTTACCTGGTAATGAATTATACATTCGCTTAGTATAATATTATGATGTTTATTTTATTTATTTTGATATCGCAATAGGTTATTGCACTTATCGCAATGTGTCGCGTAGTGCTTGAAACTTTCAAAGATAACGATACCTGGGTACGGCTAACGCCTTTACTTTTCGAAAGTCAAACCGGAACTCTGCAGAACTACCTACAGATGCCCTCGGTGGGTGTAGGCCCTGGTTAGTGGATGGAGAGGCCCTGGTTACTAGCCGGAGAGGCCCGGCCCGCTGGTGCCGCTGGTGCCGCTGGTGCCGCTGGTGCCGCTGGTGCCGCTGGTGCCGCTGGTGCCGCTGGTGCCGCTGGTGCCGCTGGTGCCGCTGGTGCCGCTGGTGCCGCTGGTGCCGCTGGTGCCGCTGGTGCCGCTGGTGTCGCTGGTGTCGCTGGTGTCGCTGGTGTCGCTGGTGTCGCTGGTGTCGCTGGTGTCGCTGGTGCCGCTGGTGCCTCTGAAGCCCGGCCCGCTGGTGCCGCTGGTGCCTCTGAAGCCCGGCCCGCTGATGCCGCTGGCGCCGCTGAAGCCCTGATTGTCGCCGCAGAGTTCGCCCCTTGCGGGCGCACTCCTGGAAGCACTCGAAGATGTGTTCGCTTGGCTCTGTGACCCTGCGGTTATCGCTGTTTTGCACCCATAGCGGAACGTACACCTAGTGTCCGCACCGTTTCACTGTTCGCACGCGACTGCAGTTATACTTACGAAAAACCAATTAATAAATTCTGAAAATATGCTAATTATGCATATACACCCCCCGCAGTAAGAAAGTTGAAATTTACATTGCTTTTCAACTGAAGAAACACCACCAAGAATGTTATGAAAAAAGAACTATAAAACTTAAATGACAAAAATTCGTTTAATGTTCGCTAAGTAGTGCATTTTACATAAGAGTAATAGGCATATATTTGATGAATGTAGATATGATGTACGGATGGAAGTGATGAGAGAATAGGTCATACAAACAAAAATCAATAAATATCATACAAATATCTCGAGGAAGGTACTCAGCTTTCAGTCAGGTCTGATATTATGAGAATAAATGCCTAACAAACGTTTAGGGAAGCTACAACTAGCGACAAACTTAAGGGAGAATTAAATGAATTTTACATGGGGGACTTTAATTAGAATGTGGGAGAAGGTAGAGGTAATGATACGGTGGAAAATCGAATTTTAAGAATAAGAAGTGAAAGGCAAGTGGTATCAATTTAGTTTTGTTAAAGTAATAGATTTGACTATAGTCTGTTACTAAAGCAAAAAAAGAAAACACATTGGCAGGACTTTAACATGGTAAAGACCACTTAGTCCAAAATTGTGTAAACTGCATTCTAAAAAAGAGGTTTTAAACAGCATGTTAGGTGCAAATATATGTTAACAAACGAATATAGGATCCAACCACAATCCAATAGTAACTATAGTAAGACCAAAACTGAAAAAGATAACAATACCAAAAATTACATATAAAATAGGTCCAAGAAGTTGTAGTGAAGCTATGGTTATAAAAGTTTAGCAGTACATTATTTATAATTCAAATAATATAACATGAAGAGTATTGTCTAATATAATTGAAAAATAATATCGAGCAAGTGATGTTGGAGCATACTTTGGGGTTTGCAGGTATATTGGTCGATGTTTCTAAACCTCGGCTTTGAGATAATCCCACAGACAAAAGTCGCATCTAGAGAAGCTACAAAATATTTCCTCTTAGGGAAATCAAGCACCCGGGGCACTTTTCCCTCAAGCTCATGTCGATACTAGCGCTCTGTGAGGCCCTGTCCTGCTGAAACCAGACACCCTCCAGGTCAAGTATTCATAAGCTAGATGGATGGTCCTTGGCTCATTTTTTTCTTAAAAAATAATATCCAATGACCTCCGTTCGTGACTCTGCAACAAGCTGTGAAACAATTATTATCTAGAGGCTTTTGATGGATTTTCCTTGTTGTTATTACACCATTATCGAAGGTTTTGCTTATGTACACAGCCAGATTTATAAAAATATATTTCGTAACTAAGGAATACAAGCGCGTCATGCGGTAATGTTTCAATTATTTCTCCATATGCCACAATTTGACTCTGTCAATTGCGTTTTGACAGATATTGAACAACAACCATCTTGTTAGGATAAAGATGAAGATTTTGATAAAAAAAAGGGCGGTCGTATGTTTGCGAGCAAAGAATTAGATAACCGTAAAATTGAGCTCCTAATTGCATTGACATTCTTGGGTATTCGAAATGTTCAAGATCACCCACCTCGTTTTTTATATTAGATCCTGTTTCCACAACGTAATCGATTTTCTGCCTGGAATTGTTTGTCGAGTGATACGTGACTCTGTGTTGTAGATTCCTTTCCATTACTTGTAACCATCTTATTTTGGGTAGTCCCTGTCTTCTATTTACTGTAGACTTTAGACGCAGTACTTTTTTTGCTATACTGTTGTCTATCCTTCTTTCTATATGTTCTAGTCACCTCTAACGTTGCTTCTTTATAAACTGTGTAATTATAGGTTTACTGTACTTTAACCTCAACTCTTTATTAATTATTTTTCTCAATATATCACTTCCCTTTTTCTCTCTGAATATTTTTTGGGCATTGTCCTTTTTCAGATCTCTAAGTTTTCTGCTTATCTTATGTTCAGTGTTCATGTTTCACATCCGTAAGTTACTGTTGATCGTAGAACTATCACTTTCGCTTTTTGAGCTGTAAATTTGGACTTTATAAGTTCATTTAGTGCACCTCCACAACTACCTCTATTTTTTCAGTGTTGTTACCATTCCCCGTTAGCCATATTCTTCAAGACAAAGTTCAATACTTTCTCTATTTTCCAGTTCTATTTGTTTTAGTTTCTTTTCCTTTCCGTTTGATCTTACCATATACATATACTTCGTTTTTTCCTCTTCTTAGGCTTACACTTCTTACCTTAATTTTTTATTGCTCTAGCTTTTTCTATGTTGTTGCCAAAATAGTAATATCATCGACACACGCTAAATATTAAGGGCTCTTGTTTATTATTTTTCCTAAAAAATACGATGGAATAATACTCGATGTCGCCAATGCCAACAAAACTTTATTTTAACAACTTAACTATCACTAAGAGAGTTTACAAGCAGCCTGACTGAGTATTCAAGTTAACCTTTTTTAAACTTGTAAACTGCATTGGAGTTGTAACAAGATATGTTTTCTCAAATCAAATCCACGCACCACAATGTGTAACTTATATAAATAACGCACAACCGGCTACCCAAATTCCATTTTATAATTATTCCGTACAACAAGTACTTATTGACGTTCACAATGTAAAGAGAGAACCTGGACCTATTGCAGGTAGTTAAAAGAAAAAAAATTGATCGTTCGCTTGAGAGCATTAACAAAAACGCAAGCAATTAACAATGGTTACAGCGTGCTAACCAATAAAGATATAAATAACTTACCTCTGTTATTAACAACTAAACTAAGTTAAGTAAACCTCCATAGATTTGTAGACATATTATTATCGACTATAACAAAATAGAAACTTGAATATAGTATGAGAAATTGAACAATGTAGCTATAAAGCTCTGGATGGTAAATCATTAAGATTAATTCCAATACCATGGACTCAAAAACTTAATCTAAACATAAGTTCTGATTTGGTCCAAAAAGAACTAAAAAACAAAGGGCACGCCATATGCAATCTCATGAGTATGTGGTAAAAGGTAAGCAAAAATCCCTTACCCTTATTCTTTGTTAATCTAGAACCCGTCTCAATAACCTAAAATTTCTACTCGAATGTAAGAGTCAGTTGAACCTCCAAAGAAAGGAACTGCTATAATCCAATTTAATCGATGTCAAATATATACACGTAGCAAAACTTATTGCCGAAGGCCATATCAATGTGTCAAATGCGGAGGTGATCACAACACCACAACACGCAAAAAACCCAAAATAACTTCAGCCAGATGTGCGTTATGAAACGGACCGCATCCAGCGAATTATAAAGGTTGCCAAACTTACCAATAACTTTAAGCTTGCAGGAGAAACCCATCCAATCCAGTAAAAGGCCCGGTATCAAATACTTCCAAAACAAACCACGTTACTCATAATAATGCTTCCAACGTAAACAATCTGCTTTAGCTTAGTTATGTTAATGTCACTTCAGGTTTTCAGCAACACATTCCTCATAATAACCATTCTAAAGAACAAAACAACACTGGCATCTCACTTTTGCAGTTTCCCGCCAAATTCAAAACTATGTTAATGAACCAGAATAGTATGATGTTTAATTTCCTTACTTCCTATGTTAAATAAAATTTCCAATAATAAAAGCAATAAAAATTGCACTATAGAACGCAAACGAGTTATCACAACGTCGATTAGAAGTAGAACTATTTGTCAAATGCCAAGATCGACATCCTCTTAGTATCGAAAACACATTTTAGCAACTCTGGTTACTTCAACATTTATAATTTCAGGACCTGCTTTACTTGTCATCCCAATAACACCGCCCATGCGGGGTCAGCAGTTATTATTAATAAAATAATCCCACACTATAACGTAAAAAAATTTGAAGTCACTCGCTTTAAGGTTTAAACAGAAATATAATTTTATACGCTGTATACTGCTCTCCCAGATATTCGATTACACAGGAACACTTTAAACAATTCTTTGGAAAACTAGGAAATTACATTTATAGCAAGATGAAATTATAATGCTAAGCATCTCTTTTAAGGATCTAAACTAATTAACCTAAGAGGAGAAACTCTGCACAAGACCATAATAGATAATCGACTCAACCAAACCTCCACTGGTAGGCCCACATACTGCCCAAGTGACCTGAACAAAACTTCAGATGCTTTAGACTTTTTTGTCACTAATGGGGTCCCTTTTAATTATGTTGATGTCACTGGCTGCTATTATACAGCTTCTGACAATTCGGCAAAAATTTGCACCATAAGCATAGGCTGTAGTAAAGACACAAATAAAGCCCTGCCTTTATAACAACCATACCAACTGGTATAATTACAGGGAATATTAGAATGAATATTTTTCACTCAAAATCCCATTAAATACACCAAACGTAATAGAAGAAGCAGTGGAAACCTAACCGCCACCCTTTAATATGCATCGTAGAATGTAACACCTCCAGAAATTAAGAACGACGAATTATTCCTTGAATTTTAGAGCCAAAATAGCTAAAAAAAGCGGGAAGACTGTGGGAGCTCACTAGACATCCCAGTGATAAACTCAAGTTAAACACACTAAGGAACTAACCAGGCTAGTAAATGATTGAAAAAGCGCAAACTTTATTAAATATGTAAAAAATCTATTATCTACTCGTCATGACGATTATGTTCTGTAAAAGGCAAGCAGAAAAATAAAACTCCTTAAAACTTATATTTTCACTATTCGCCAAATAATGGAACCTGGGTTTGCAACAACAAAAAGAAAACAGAATAACTCAGTGGACACATTTCTAATATTGTCCATCCCCACAACTCGCAAGGAGTACCAAATGGTGATAGAAACATCCTTGATTTTTTGAATTTTTGACTATATCTGCGCTTACCTGTAAAGCTTTGTTCTACCAAGGAAGTCCAAACTGAAATTAAATATCTCAACAGTAACAAATCTCTTGGATACGATTGAATTACAGCTAAATTAGTCCAAGAACTTCTTAGGAAAGGAATCACTGCTCTAACACAGATATGCAACTGTATTCTTTGAGCCCTATCTTACCCTATTCAGGAAAAGCTCGCATAAGTTATTTTAATTCAAAAACCAGCCCACGAAACAACATCTTACAAATCAATCTTCTTGTTACCGATAATTTTTAAACTAATAGAAAAAATTGTAGAAAAACAATTAACACCTATTCTGGAAGAAAAAGAAGTATTTTTGCAACATCAATTTGGCTTTCGTGAGAGGTGTTCAACTCTTGAATAGATTTATGGAGTTGTCGATTACATTAAAAAGGATTTCGAAGACAAAAGAGTGTGTTTTCCTTGATATCAAGAAAGCATTCGACCGAGTGTAGCATCCTGCCCTGTTATATAAAATCAGGGAGAATTTTCTGAGCTAATGTTTTCTATTCTTTAAATAGTATCTGAAACAAAGATATTTTCAAACGAAAATTGATGGTAGTTTATCGGAAATCTATGACATCAAAGCGGGTATGCTTAGGGCAGTGTTTTGGAAGCCGTGCTACATCAGATTTATTCTGCCAAAGAAACAGCCACTCTTTTTGTGCTCCCAGGCTGGCTCAGCTAAGGTTACGCTCAACTTACAAAACTTTCTAGATGCGATTTAATCTTGACTAGGAACATGGCGAATGAAGGTTAACAAAAATTAATCAGCAGCAATCATTTTTACTTTGAGACAAATCACTACTAATCCAGTGAGTTTAAATGGCATACCCATACTTGAAAAAGATGATGATAAATATCTTGGAATGTACCTGGACCTAAAAGCTAAACTGGAAAAACACATTACAACAAAAGAACAGAACTTGACATAAAAGTTAGAAACAATACTTTTGCTACTACAAAATGTACAATAACAATGGGTGACTTTAATGCAAAAGTAGAAGTGCGAGAAGACAGGAATAAACCAGGAATAGGCCCATTTTGTGTAAGAAGGGGAAATCCCAAGAGATAAGTACTGATCAACTATATTCAGCAAAATAACCTGTAATTAACACATGCGTATTTTAAAAAACAAAAACAAAGATTATAGACTTGGCAAAGCCCAAATGAAAACACAAAAAATTATAGACACGACTGTACTTAATACAATTAACGTAGGAAGCGACCATCGGGTAGTAAGAACAAAAGTGCTCATTAACACCCAGAAAGACAGAAAGAAACTAATGTCTAAAATAAAAAGACAAATACACTCCAAAGGAATAAAAGGAGGAAAAACTAAATACAAACGTATTGTAAAAAAGTACCAACTACATGGTGGCAGCCGCTGATGTTCTGTGAATTCAGGCGATGCAAGTGGGTGACCTCCGGGTCAATCTCTTTTAGATGGCATTATCGAGCCAATCAAGTTGTGGTTTTGGTCTCAAAGCGTAAGGTTGTGCGTTCTTCTATAAAAGATTAACAGTATCAAGTGCAGTGATAAGCGTGACCGCGACATCGAAGTTTTCGAAGTGAGCGGCACGTCGTAAATGCGTGCTGCGCGTACGAACGATGGCCTACGTGCCGAGTGCCGCTAGTGCAATACTTCCAGCATTTACAGCCATCAACAAATGCAACAAATTATGACCAAAATATGCTTTCATCACAATTACAACAGGCGCCTTATTACATTGCTCCTGTAACGCAAAATATGTATTATCCTCAACAGCCCCAACAGTATTTACAAGGTTTGCCACTTCCACAGTATAATAGTCAACTAAATTCACTAACATACAGTCAAGCAATACAAAACACTCAAAATTCCAACACAATAACAACAAAACCAGCATTCTACCCGAGCTTACAAATATTTCGGTCTCAAGTAATAAACAATCAAAATAACACACCAACACCACAAAATAGTAAAAATACATGCGACGATTCAGAGGACGAACCTTTTAAAACGATTTTCAAAAGATAGAATCTCGACGTACAAAACGCAAAAGGAATAAAGACAGTCCGCAAAATGAAAACCGCGGGGGTAAACAAAAAACAAATATAGGTAGTATACAAACAAAAAACCCGTTCCAACCACTTAGCGACCTAACAGAAAAAAACAAAGACCTTGAAACAAATATACAAGACAATAAAGTGAAAATTCAAAAAATACCACCATTTATTTTATATGGAGTAAACAAAAACGTTCAAAATTTGTTAGAAATAGTTAAAACGGCTACCACTAAGTTTTCATATCAACTTTTATCGGATGACAAAATGAAAATACAAACAGATACAATTGAAAACTACAAAAATCTCAAAACTGTGCTGGATGCCAACAACATAAGTAGACACACATATAAACTACCAGAGGAAAAGTGCTACAGAGTAGTGTTAAGAAACCTACATCATACAACAGCACACGACGAAATCATAGAAGCACTGAAAGAACAAGGGCATACTGTCAAACAAATAATGACAGTTTTAGACAGAGTAAAGAAAACACCAAAAAACTTATTTTTCATAGATATCGAGAAAAAAGTGAATAATGGTGAAATCTACAAAATAAAAACTCTATTAAATGCAGTTGTGCGTTTTGAAACCCCAAACAAAAAACAAACCATCGTCCAATGCAAAAGATGTCAGGCATATGGCCATACCAGAAATCAGTGTACCCAGCAATTTCGTTGCGTCAAATGTGCAGCACCACATGATTATCGGACATGCAACAAAAAGAAGGCAGATGGCAAACCTGCAAAATGCGCGCTTTGTAAAGGAGCACACCCCGCAAATTTCAAAGGATGCAAAGTATATTTAGAAATAATAAACAAAAGATTTCCAACACGAAATGGAATAGCACTAAATCGAGCAAATACACAAAGTGTGTTACCGCCACCACCACGACATTCAGAAATAATGGCTCCACAAAATATACAAACCACACAAACCAAACCAAGTGTGCAGTATGCTGATCAAGCAGTTACAAAACAAAAACAATATCCGGAATTTTGCCAACAAAACCCGGATAATAATATTATAACGCTTTTACAACAACAAAATGCGTACCTACTGCAACAAAATATACATCTACAGCAGCAAATAGAAAAACAACAACAATCTTTACTACAACTAACACAAGAAATCAGAGAGCTCCGAGAGGAGATGAAGCATGCTCCCAAATCCAAAAAATAATTGCTCAATTATTCAAAATTGCTCTGTGGAACGCTAATGGCATCACGAACCACAAACATGAAGTAGAATTATTCTTAACTTTCAATAACATCGATATTTTGCTTATATCGGAATTACACTTAACAACAAATATCAGTTTTAAAATTCCACACTATATAATATACAATGCAGCACACCCGGATACAGAACGACGAGCCAGTGCGGGTGCAGCAATTATCATAAGAAACGGTATAAAACACCATGTGTTAGACAAAATCGAACAAGCGTGTCTCCAGGCAGCAAGCATTGTTTTAGAAGACTGGCACGGTCCCATAACCGTATCTGCAGCCTATTGCCCTCCAAACTACCCTGCAGATAAACAAATCTTTATAAATTACTTCACTCAGACATAGATTTCTAGCGGGTGGTGACTATAATGCGAAGCATGTCAGCTGGGGAACATATTGGCCGACGGACCCCAACAAACTACCAGATTGCCTGGACTTCTTTGTCACTAAAGGGTTTACTCCAGGATCCCTAGATATTGAACCAAGTGATGACTTAGTATCTGATCACTCTCCAGTGGTTGCAACCATCTACTCAGGTATAAAAGAAAAAGAGCAGAAGATACAACTTTACAATCGTAAAACAGATTGGGGTTACTTTAAAGAACTAATTAACGACAAAACAAACCTAAGAGTCTCGCTCAAAACAACAGAAGAGTTGGAAACAGAAGTACAAAACTTTACCTCTCTAATACAAGAATCTACATGGGAAGCAACACCGGTGCAAAATAAATCTAAATCAAAAACAGTTGATTGTCCAATACACATCCGCCAAAAAATACTAGACTAAAGACGACTTCGACAGATTTGGCAATTATCAAGACACCCACAAGATAAAACAAATTTTAATCGTGTTGCTAGACAATTGAAGGAGTTGTTAAAAGAACTCAAGAACAGATCATTCCAAGAATACTTGGAAAGGCTAACACTAACAGATGATACTGAATATGCTCTGTGGAAAGCAACAAAAAAATTAAAACAACCAAGAGAACATATACCACCCATCAGAATACCAAACAACAGCTGGGCGAAAACAGACAAGAAAAAGGCTGAAACTTTTGCCGGGTATCTAAAAAACTTATTTAAACCATTACCAAAGATTGACGATGTCGATGATAACGAAATTCAAAGATTCCTAGAAGAGCCTGAACAACATAGCGAACCTGTACCTTTAGCAACACAAAAAGAAGTAAAGGATGTAATTCTGCACGATCTGAATCCTAAGAAGGCTTACGACGGTTACGACTCGATAACGGGTAAATTAATTAAGGAACTGCCTCGCAAGGGTATAATTATGCTAACACAGCTCATAAACGCTGTTTTCAGACTACAACATTTCCCAGCCCAATGGAAGACAGCAGAAATAATATTAATTAAAAAACCCGGCAAACCACAACAGGAGCCTGCACCTTATAGGCCGATTAGTTTGTTGCCAGTCTTATCTAAAATTGTTGAAAAGCTGTTAGTCAAAAGGTTAAATAAGATAGTCGCAGAGAGAAACCTGATACCTGATCACCAATTCGGGTTTAGACAGCAACATTCTACAGTTGAACAGGTGCATCGTGTAGTCGATACCATTAATAAGACGTTTGAAAATACAAATTATTGCACCGCAGTATTCTTGGACATTAGCCAGGCTTTCGATCGGTTATGGCACCAGGGACTTCTCTATAAGCTCAGAAAGATACTTCCAGAAAAATTCTACATCCTCCTTAAATCATATCTAACTGAGAGGTACTTCCGAGTGAGATATGAAAGTGAAATAACAACACTGCACCCAATAACGTCTGGCGTGCCACAAGGTAGTATACTGGGTCCTTTATTGTACCTCTTATTCACTGCTGATCTTGCAACCAATAACGAAGCGCTCACACCCACATTCGCAGACGATACTGCCATATTAGCTGTACATAAAAGTCCAATTGAAACAAGCAACATACTACAAAACAGTATTAATGAAATCCATAAATGGACCCAGAAGTGGAGAATTAAAATAAACGAGGCTAAGTCCAACCACATTGTCTTCACTAAATGCCGAGGCGATTCACCACAAGTAATGATAGGAAATCAGTTTATACCTACCACAGACAGTGTAAAATACCTCGGTATGCACTTAGACAAGGGATTGACCTGGCGTACACTTATTTGGAAAAAACGCAAACAACTAGGTACTAAATTCCGAAACCATTATTAGCAGCTGGGACGACAGTCTCAACTTACACTTCAAAACAAATTACTTGCATACAATGTCATCTTCAGGCCAGTATGGACATATGGGCTACAGCTTTGGGGAACAGCATCGAAATCGAACATCGCCATCATCGAGAGATTCCAGTCTAAAGTGCTGCGTGCTCTTGTAGACGCCCCATGGTTTGTAACAAATAAAGACATCTACAATGATCTGCAAGTGCTGACAGTAAGTGAAACGATTGTGCAGTGCAGTGTTAAATACATTCAACGATTGGAAAATCATCCAAATGTACTGGCAGGAAATTTGCTTGATAAGAGTGAACAGATAAAGAGACTTAAGCGTAAAACGCCACTCGATTTAGTTCATGACCGATAAATATCCTATTTTAGAGTTTAGTTAAGTTTACAAACAAACTTAAATTAATTTACATATAGAGATTATTGCTCATTGGAGCATATCTCTTTTCAAGTTAATGTTGTAATTTTGTAACAGATTGCATAATAAAAAAAAATACATATAACATATAGGTAGAAGACGAGCAAGATTTAAAAACCCTAAATCCAAAAATAAAATTTAAAAAAATAAAAAGTTACAAACCATGCGACGAAGAACAAAAACTAATTGAAAAAGAAACCAACTCTCAAAAGATAAAACATTCAACATAATCTGGCTAACCAAAATTAATAAAACTATCAGACAATAAGGAAAAATTTAAAAATAAGAGAATAAAACAAATTCTGGAGGAACGGAAAAGTTAAAACACCTACAATCAAGAATGGGTAAATGAAGACATCAAAAAACGAAGCTGGTTTATGAAGGAAATAAAGAAACAACAGGCACAATATAGACAACTGAGTCTATAGAAACATTTTACCGAACCTTATATGAGAATGGGAAGGCACCGCCACCAGAAAAAGGGGGAAATATAATAAAAGTTATAAACGCATCACCTGAGAAATTAATGGAAATCCTTATTGGAGAAATAAACAACGCTTTAAAGGATATGTTTAACAAGAGAGCACCAGAAGAAGAAAAAATAGTTGTATGAAGGTAAGCCTGTTTTGAAACAACTAAAACAAATTTACAATAAGTGCCTAATCAATTTCCAAAGACTAAATGCCTGGTTAAATGCCCTGGTAGTCAAATTGTTTAAACATATATAAGCTAGAAAACTACAGACCCTTTCAGTGCTGTACAAGATGTTTACAGTTATCAACCACGAGAGCAAACTGGATTTAGGCGAGGTTACAGCACGACAAATTATCTACAGACAATGCGAATACCAGTAGAAAAGGCAAACGAATAAAACATCAAATTATGGTCAGCAATGATAGATTATGAAAAAATATTTGACTCGATAGAGATATGGGCAGTTGTAAATTCTCTAATTAATTGTAGAATAGATGACAGGTACAGAATCCTTACTAAATATATATATGAGAACGCAACAAAGACGGATATACAAACAAACAAAGTCGTGGAATACGACAAGGTGACTCAGTCTCTCTCAAATCGTTCACATTGGCAATAGAAGGTATGTTCAGAACTTTAGAATGGGAATGAAAAGGGGTAGATATTGATGGCAAAAAACTTAATCATCTGAAATTTTCCAATGATAAATGAAGCATCCAAACAGGTTGGACTAAAAATAAACATAAACAAAGCAGAGTATTTAACAAATGAACACGGAGAGATCAGGCTAGAAGAAAAATAAATAGAAAAAGTGGATGCAATACAACTTTTGAAGAACAATTTGACAGCAGAACTACATAGAAGAATATCACTGACTTAGTCGGCGTTCGGAAAACTACAAGATGTATTGCAGTCGGAAATACCAAATACACTAAAAGCAAAGATTTTTAAGTTATTCTACCTTAGAGCTCAAAGACTTGGGCCTTCTATAAAAATACCGAACATATATACTGATCTATATAGAATACCTAAATATGAAGAAGACCCAAAAGAATCGATGTAATAGAAAGACTGTGTACTCTAAGATGGAACTGGGCTGGGCATGTAGGAAGAATGCAAGATAACAGATGGACGCGTAGGATCATAGAATAGAGACCTTAAGAATCCAAAAGAAGTAAAGAAAGAAAGACCAGATGAAAAGGCCACATAAAAAGAGAGGCAAGATACGAGTGGATGAGGAAAACACACAATAGAGAAGAATGGAACACCTTGAAGGAGGCTTACGATGGACTGAATAAGCTGCTATTGATGATGATACCAATACTAACAAATTTTCTTGTTAGCCTAGTGGGCTAGTTCTAAACCCGCAGACAAAAAAAATAGCGGAAACATTTTTATCTTTAAATTACCACATATTGTTTAAATATAGAAAGGGGATACAACTTATATTAATAGACATTTTTTCATATAAAGTTTACAACCCATGAGTTCCCCATGGTATATACAGGTTAATGTAAAGAAGTCATAACAAGAAAGGTATAACTATGGACTATAACACAACGTATGTTTTATGGTCCTTCAGATTCCGTATACGTTGCTGCTAAAAATCCTTCCAATTTAAAAGAACAAAACGTGATTTACCTGACATAGGTCTAACTTTTGCGTTTTTGTAGGTTACAAGTTTCTTTGTGTCCTAAAAATTTGTTGGTAAGTTTAGAAAGCAAGTAAATAGAATGCGTGTTATAAATATGAAACTGATGTTTCGAAAGGTGACACTTTTGTGTCCAGAATGTATCGATTGCAGCAGAAAATATTTTGAGAATTTTGAAAAAGCACAGCTTGTATTTTATTTCAATTTATTGAACTAACTACACCCTCCATTGAACTTCTAAAGCGGGTTAAATGAAAAAAACCAATTTGTTTTCTAAAACCTGAAATTAATCTTAAACAAGTCCATTAACGTTGTTTGCGCAACACTTTACCGATTAGGAAAACCAATACAGCTAGTGAAAGCAATTAATCGTTCCGGTTTAAAGTTAAACAATTAGTTTTTTTGCTGTGTACCTTAGTAAACTAATTTAAAAACTTAAATTATGTTAATTAAGCTCTTTGCTTGTTTATATTTGAAATTCCCCTAAAGTTAGAATGGTCTTTAATTATATATTTTCAATTTATACTTCTACATATAGCAAATATTTACGATAAACAATACTAAACAATGATTATTTTTGACTGAGCTTTTCATCAAAATTGCGCAGGAGAATTTAAACAGCCTGCAATGCAATTGCAATAGCCGATATCAAGGGCGTAATTGAATGTTCAATTGCGGCAAGTCCATTAGACGTCTGATTAATGTCATGGATCGTAATTAAGTTAAGCAATTATTACTAGCCCTATATTGATTGAAACTGCATTGTCTGTTTGCCTTTAATTTCGCGTAGAACATTAGCTTACTTAGCGTTGTTTAATTGAGGATTATTTATAAAATTTTAATTTCAAATCAATGTAAATTTTTGATTAGCATCAATTATGTTAAATCAGTTGGTTTGCGTCATTAGTTATCTATGTATACAGATGGATCGAAAATATGCATATCTTTGCTTGAAGAGTACGTATCGACGCCCAATTGGCTTGCTGTATAGCTTGGAATTTGTGGCTCTTCTTTATGTAATAAAGATTTCATCAAACCAAGATCATAATTTTTTGCCAAAACGATCCTGCCAAGCAACTGACGGTGTATTTTGATTACGAAAAATAGAACGCTTGGAAGCAAAATAAATCTATTTGGCTCCCCAACCCACATCGACGAAACAATTATACAGATAACAAAAAGCATCGCTGATAGCGTCCATAAAGCCACCAAAGAGAAGATAAATGAAAAACGCATAGACGATAACTCATCACCTAAACATATACTTGATTTAATCAAGCAAAAGAACTCGTTGAGAAGAGAATGGGAGGGAGCTCAAAGTCCCGTAACAAAAAACATCAAAAAATAATTTATCTCACCACATCAAACACCAACTCGAAGCATCGAATGTACTCTTATCAAAAACAGATTAGTAATCTCAAACCAAGAGATTCAGGACTATGAAGAACGAAATTCCACCAATCTCTAGGGGTGCTCAAATACTCAGTTCTGACGCCAAGAAAAGCCTTTGCTGATCGTCTCAAGAAAACTTTTACTTCCCACAACCACACCAATCCGGTTTTCAATAACATAGTGACCGACTATATTTAAACACATCAATCAATCCCGGAATTAAACTTTAAACTGATTTACCAATCTACTCTTACAACTGTGTATTAAGTAAATTTCATAACTTTATATACATGACATGAGGAGATCTAGCCATCGCTATTCTCCCGGATAATACATAAATCAGTTTTGATTAGGTTGTAAAACAAGGTCTTGTGGCGAGTTCCGCTTAAGTCTTGTTGTGACTAGTAGTTGGTTTGACAGTTGCTTTACATCATTTCCGTGGTCTACTAATATGAGGTTATATGCTCTTGTCGGTCTCTGAATTTCTTTTGCTACGTATAGAATTTTCATTTCGGTACGGAGAGTATCGTTACTGACGTACCACGGCGTGTCCGCCAGCATGCGCAAGATCTTCGATTAGAATCTCTGCAAGATCTTGGTGTGAGATGCCTTTGCACAGTCCAACAGCTGCATCCCATAAGTCCATATGGGTTTCAATATTATTTTTTATAATAGTAACTTGTTTGATAGGGAAAATTGGGATCTGTTTCCGATCAATCAATACATTTGTTTGACCTTTAAGTCTAGTTGTTTCCTCTTGGTTTTGATATGTGTGATCCAGGTAAGTTTTTCATCAGGGTGCATCCCAAGGTATTTTATTTCCGACTTCATTGGTCTGGGGATGTTATTAAATCTAGCCTGTGGGCATACATATCGTTTATTTGTGAATGTTACTTGTGTCGATTTTCACTGTTGGCCGTTGTTCTCAATTTGTTTGTCCATTCTTGGATTAAATCAACGTGTTGTTGTAGGTGATCTGCTGCTATCTGTGGTGTTTCGCTGACTGCCAAAATGGCCGTATCGTCTGCAAAAGTAGCTATTACAGTATTTTCTGTAATTGGTGAGTCTGAGGTATATACCAGGTATAAGAGTGGTTCCAATGCACTGCCTTGCGGTACTCCGCAATTTAGCGGTAGTCTGACATTTCATTATCCGGACTTGGAAGAATCTTTCGTCGAGGTACGATTTTAGCCCTAGATAGAAGCTGGCTTGGGTATTGCTTTTTGATTGTATATAACAGGCCTTTATGCCAAACTTTGCCGGAGGTTTGTTTTACGTCTAGGAATACAACCGCGTATACATTTTTTGTCTCAAGACTCTCTAATATTTGGGTGACGATTCGGTGGCATTGGTGTGTTGTCGAGTGTAATTCTCGGAATCCGAACTGTTACGGCGGGATAATACAGTTTAAGACGACCATTTCTTTAATTCTTTTCAGTAAAAGTCTTTCAAATACCTTTGACATAAGGGGTAGGAGGCTTATCGGTCTATAGGAAGAAGGTTGGTCGGATGGTTTTTCTGGCTTGGCAATCATCATGATCAGTGATACTTTCATTGTATTGGGAAATATGTCAGTCTTAGCATACTATTATATATAGTGGTAAGAAGTACTAGCTTTTTCTTGGAAGGTCTTGTAGAGTCTCTCCAACTATAAGATCACAGCTTTTCGAGTATTTGTGTAATTGATTTGATGTCGGACTTTATCTGGTAAGAATGGTGTGATTGGTAGGTGTAGCTGGCATAAGGCGTCCAGAAAAGATTCAATTTCATAGTCGTCATTATTTCCTTGAGAAAGTGAAGTCGTGGCAAGGTGTTCGGCGAAAGTGTCTGCTTTGCTTTTGTTTGTTCTACCCCAGCTGTTAGTATTTCTAATTGGTGGGGTTGGTACTACCGGTCTTTTGAATTTCTTTGTTGCTTTCCCTTTACTATGGTCGTCAGAAGAGAGTTTTGAGGTATATTCTTTGAATATTCGTGCCTCCAGTAATGTTTTATGTAGATGGGAGTAAGTCTGTTATAAGAGGTTTTGTCTGTGTGCTTCTTGTTCTTTGCCACATTTTCCTATCTTTTCGTGTCTTGATGATAAGACGAGTGTTGGCTATTTCAGACGAGTCACTTGAAGGTATTGGAGTGGCTTACCACAACATCTTGTGTCCTGGTAGTTAAATATTCAGTTGCTTCATCCAGGTTTCGAGGTTTTTAATTCTAATAGTAAGGCTAATACTTTTTTCCAGATGGTTTCTGAAATGGCCCCAATACGTGTTTTTATTACATAATTTTATAGGGTTTTCTTTGGGATTATTGCTGTGCTGATGGTGATAATAACTGGAAATGATTTCCGGATAGGTTATCGTTAGATTCTATTTTTGCATATGTTAACTAAGCCAATGGTGATTGCAAAATCAATTAAGTCTGGTTTTTTTCTGAAATCACTAGGCCGATGGGTAGGTTCACGAATTGATAGATAGTTTTGATTATTAGTTTAGATTTCCCTAAATAGGTTTCGTTCTTTTGGCCTAGTTAGCCTTGAAACCCAGGCTGTATGTTTTGCGTTCCAGTCTCCTCCAGCTATGAATTTATTTCTTAGGGACCGTAAGTATTCTTGGCACTCTTCTGTTAATATGGCATGCCTGGGCGGGCTATATACTGCCGCAATTGTTAGCGGGTAGGGAAGAGCTTGTATTTGTATGCTTGTACTTTGGATTTTTTCAGTTTGATAGGATTCTCATTCATGATGAGTGATACAGTTTTTAACAATTACCGCTGAGCCAGCGTGAGCTGTCTCATCCGGGTGGTTGGCGAAGTATATATTATATCGTGGTATTTTTATTGCTGTTCTGTGCGTTGCATGAGTTTCTGATATTAATAAATTTTTAATTTGCTGTAGTTGTAAAAAGGTTATTATTTCTGGAATGTGGTTTGAAATGACATCGGCGTTCCATAGTGCTATGCGTAGAGAGCGTGTTCAGTATTATGCTATTTTGACTGAATAATTGCGAGAACATAGTTTGAACTTTGTCAGGAAATTTGAAAGCCTGTCGTTTACATTAATCTGTTGTTCTTGTACTGGTAGGTTGTTGTTTCTTCTTGCGTATGCTTGTAAGTAATTTCTTGGATTTTGTGGCGGCATTTATGTTTCGTTGTTAGCACTAATGTTTGGATTCCTAAGGAAAGAAAACTCATTTATATTTGGGGGTGCTTGTGGTAAGCGAGTTCTATTTGGTATTCCTCTGAATGGTGCGTTTTTAGCTCTCAGTATGTCTTGGTAGACTGTGCAGCTCTTGTAGTTAGCCGGGTGGCTTCCTCCACATAGGGCGAATTTGCTGTTTTCTTACATGTGAACTATTATGTCCCCTACTGTATTTTACACATGAGAGTGGCTTGTGTAGTATGTTTTAGTGTCGCCATAGTCCTGGCATCTCGTGCATTGTGGAATTACATTATTTGTCTTGAGAGGTTCAATCTGGACAATCATATTGCGTATGTTTTGTATCGAATATTTTCTTATTGGTTTCACTTAGTTCAAGGTCAACCATAAAGAGAGAAAGGGTGGTTGTTTGGTTAGTCTATGCCGTACGTTTATTATGTTGCGTGCTATGTGACCTTGTTCAGCTAGTTCTTTTTTGATAAGTCCGTTGAAACTCAAAAATGTAAATTTCGGATAAATACTTTGTATGCTCTTTTTTCTTTGAGCTGATAAGTGTGGTGAATTATGTTCTCGTCATTTAAGTATTTTCTTAGTTTCCTGTATAATTACGCGTATTTGATAACAATTTTCAACGCATGTCTACGATTAGGGTATGTCCCAAATATGTGGAAATATGCAACTATACTTATGGTCAAAAAAGATATTAACAGCTACTATTTCAAAACTGCTACAAAAAGTTATCCATTTTCGGCAAATACTGAATATTCTACCAACCTTTCAATTCGGTTTTAGAGAAGACTACTCCACCTGATATCAATTACAATGTGTTACAACAATCATAGAATCGATCGTGTGTAGATCAACGGCCTGAAATACACACATCACTACTTTAAATACCCAAGTACATCAAATCCGTACTTTTCTCCTTCCTTAAAAATCACACTTTTGCAGTCAAAATTTACACATTCCGATCCTCCACCAAAACACACATGCAGGGGTTCCTTAGACCAGCATCCTAGGTCCAATCCTTTTCAACATTTAGATGCAGGACTTGCCCACCATCAATGCTGACCTTGCATTAAACGCAAACGATACAGTCATAATAACTAAAGATTTTCAGCAGATTGTTTAAGGAATGAAACCTATCTTCAATGATGTTAAATGTGTTACAAATATCTTCACACTCAGTAGAAAACCAACGATGAGCCCGTTAGATGCTTAGGTATTTATCTTGACACTAAGCTCGTCTGGAAATGCCATGTCCTTAAAAAACTAAATGAAGGACACATGAGACTAATCTAACTCTACCCGCTTTTAAACCACTCTCCTGTACAAATTACTAATATGTCTGTTGATCACCTACGAGTGTGTCATATAGAGCAACACATTCAAAACAAATCTGCAGAACAAGATCCTTAGAATCGCAGTCAACGCTTCCTGGTTTATCACAAACCAACAGCTTCATTACAAACTGGGTATTCCCACAATTGAGCAGTATATAACATAACCTACTAAAAAATTCCACGCAAATCTCGTCAACTGCAGCAGTGCAGCCTACTACACACTGGGCCAAGCAGGCATTCATGCACGACGGAAACGCAAGATATATTTTTCTGTGACAACAGTGATGACAATTAAGTAATCAATTTCAACATACATAATGCTCTCATAGCGCTAACAACTAAGTAATTAAACTTCTCTGTGGTCATATTTACCGCTCATGTTATTTAATTTATTATACATAATTTGTTATCAATGCCTTGTATAGCAGTGTAAATTGTTGAGCAGGCAAATGCCTAAAAAAATCCATTTAGCATCGCAAATGACAATTGTTAAGCAGTTGGAAGATTTTGTTTTGGCTTTTTGTTTATACAGTCGAGTTGAAGTAAATGATTTTAGATAACTATGTGCAATACCTTAAGTTTAGGTGATAACACGCGAGCGATTGATAAAGTTGCTTGCAACTCTCTTTTAGCTAAAATAGAAGACAAACTGAAACATAGTTGCTCTTCAAGGCTGTCGTCACCAGAATCGAACCACTTGTCTCGTTTGAATACAGTCATACAGCTTGCAAATTTCTTGTTCTGTAGCATCGCAAATCTCTCTCCTACTGCCAATTTTAGTTTCCAGAAATAAAGGGTCAAAATCCAGAATTCAATTTGGTAAGTTGCCGTCTGGGAAAAACATTAAAATTGCCAAAAATCAATTTTTTAAAGTGGTTGTATATCATTTTTAAACCAAAACCGTACAGATATTTAAATCATTTAAACCTCAATCTCCCTTTTTGTTAATTGCCTTATAAGTAAATAAAAATAATGGAAGATACATAAATTAGATATTCTTTACCTTAAGGTGCTAAATGCCGACTTGTGCTCTTCTGGTCATAGTTTCTACATCAGGCATGTTACACCAAATTTTGATATCTCTTATCCATAACTGTTTTTTTGGCTGAGTCTTCTTTTCCCTTCGATCTTACCTATTAATATCTCTTGCAGTTATCTATATTTGCTACCTCTTAGTATGTTACTCAAGTAATTTACAAGGTTTAGTAACTCTTTCTATGTACCTGCTCTCCTTAATACTTCTTTATTAGTTATATGACCTACCCACGACATTAAAAAAGTCTTCTGAGTATCAATGATTCAAAAGCATCTATTCTGTTTAATGGCCTATACTTTAGAGATTATGTTTCTGCTTTGTATAGAGCAGTATTAACTATATATAGCATTTTACTATTCTTAAACGAAGTACTTTTCAGAGAAATAGAGATGGCTTAAGTTTTATAAAGGTTTTTTGGGGATGGCTACACGAATCTTTATCTCTTCGTCACAATCCCATTTTGTATTTAGCGTAGTGCGTAAGTATTTAAACTTGCCGACTTTATAAATATGTGTATTATCTATTTGTAGTTCTTAATTTGCGTGATGTTGCTTGCTGACTATAACTAATTTTGTTTTGTTGGTGTTTATTTTTAGGTCATATCCTATTTCTGTTGAATATATGTGGAGAGGCAGGCGTGTAAATAGCCGCTCTCGTGGTGCGGTGTGGGAAACGTAGTACGGCCCGTATTGGAACGTCAACCGATAAGGCCCAAATCGTCCCTTAAACGGCCGTCGCGAAAGCGGATGGGGGCGGCTACCGATATCAACCAACGAGTATTGCCAAATCGCTCACCTGAATCGGCTTCTGCTTCGTAGGCGATGGTTCCACGGTGGCCACCTTGCCGCGCTGCGGATCTGGTATTTGCAGGATGATAAGACACGACCGAATTGGCCGCGCTGCGGAGTGCTTCTTGCGGGTTGATGAGACACGACCGAATTGGCCGCGCTGCGGAGTGCGAATGCGGGTGTTAAGACACGACCGAATTGGCCGCGCTGCGGAATGCGAATGTTGCCGGGCTTCGCGCCTGGCTTGGCGGTAGGTCTTTGCGGGCAATTTTCATTCGACAGCACCTTTCATATCAAAAGGTGCCGCCGACGGCGTATGCAGACTTGTCGGCTGAGCAAAAGCCCATATGCCGTTTTGTGTGCGATGACAAAACGTAGCAGATATCAAAGGCCCGCATGCCGCCGCGATATAAAGCGGTTCAAGAGCGAAAAGGCCGCCACACCAATATGAATATTGTTTTGTTCATTATTACTTGTAAATCTTGAATATTATCTACCAACATAGTTGTATCATCGGCATATTTTAAATTATTGATGGGATTTTTGTTTACTTTTATGCCCATGTGTTCATTTGCAAATATTAAATAATTTGGGTGGTAGGACACAACTTTATCTAACTCCTTTAATTACTGGTATGCCGTTTATATAATTTGAGTAATTTATTAAGAGTACATGACAATCAACCTGATCTAGATACAGAACAGGATATCACTATCCCTCCAGAGAATATTCAACCGATACGAATATTTACCCCAAAGGAAGTCGAAGGTGAAATAAAGCTTTTAAATGTCAAAAAAAGCGCTTGGTATGGATCAACAGACACCAAAAATGATAAAAGAACTCTCAAGGAAAGGAACTATGCTTTTAATGTACATATACAATGCAATACTAAGACTCAACTACTGGCCTAACTAATTTAAAACAGCTGAAGTCATATTAATACCGACACCAGGAAAAGATCCAAAACTGTCTGTGATATCTAAGGTCTTAGAACAACTATTACTTCGGCGATTAAATCAAGATTTAACTCCAGACGACTGGACACCGCTCCATCAATTTGAATTTAAAAGTGGTCATTCGACTGTGCAACAGATCCACCGAATTGTACGGGACATCAATGAAGCACTAGAAAACAAGGAATTCTGCAACAGCAATCTTTCTGGACGTTAGCCAAGCCTTTGATAAGGTCTGACATGAAGGCTTCTTATTTAAAATTAAACGCCATTTGCCTCCAAGTTACTTCCTAATACTCAAATCGTATTTAACTAATCGTGTTTTTAAAACAAGAGTGAATCAGCGGCATCCGAACTGTGTGAAATAAAAGCAGGTGTGTCACAGGAAAGCGTACTCGCGTCAGTTTTGTATGTGCCTTATACATGTGACTTACCAACAGCCGGAACGTTCGCAGACGACACAGTAATCCTAGCTAGGGACCAAAACCCACAAGCAGCTGCTACTAAATTACAAAACCATCTAGGTGAGCTACAAAGATGGTTAACAAAATGGAAAATAAAAATTAATGAAAACAAGTCAGTGCATGTCACTTTTACGCTGAAGATAGATCAATGTCTACCAGTCAACAACAATGGCGTAAATATTCCGCAATACAATACGGCCAGGTACTTAGGACTTCACTTGGACAGTAAACTTAATTGAAAAGAATACATAACTAAAAAGCGCAAACATCTTGACTTAAAAACAAAAAATATGCACTGGCTGATTGGAAGAAACTCATGTTTGTTTCTAGCGAACAAACTGCTGCTCTACAAGACTATCCTCTCACCTGTATGGCTATACGGAGCTGAATTTTGGGGGTGTACAAGCAAAAGTACCATAACCATAATCCAAAGGTACCAATAGCAAATTCTACGAATGATTGCAAATGCACCTTGGTACGTCACTAACCAGACACTCCACAATGATTTAAAAGTACCCTACGTCACAGACATCATCAAGGAACGAAGCTAATTTTTCATTACATGCACGTGAAAATTCTTTATTTCTTCTTCTACATAAAGTATGTTTAGTTACGTACCAAGGGCGTTTTCTGTAATTCGTAAAGTTTTAGATTGAAATCTTTGAAGCACCTTAGTATGGAATGCCTTGATACAGCTCCCAATCTAAATTTCATAGGTCCAGATGGGTTTTAGTATCGCTCTGTGCAGTAGTAACTTGTTGGATAATTAAAGTTGAAATTGCTTTTCGATTAACCTCTCCAATTGGTTTCTTTTGAAGTCAAGTTGTTTGAGTTTAACCTTAATATGTGTTCTCCATGTAAGCTTATGGTCAAAGTGCAGCCCGAGGTATTCAATTTCGGTCCTCACTGGCATTGATGTGTTGTTGATTGTTGTTAGCTTGTAAAAATCACCTGAGTCGATTTTTTCTGATTATCAGTAATTTTTACTTTCTGAACCAGTAGCTTAGGATGTTTAGGTGTCTGTAAGTGGTGCGCTGCTGATTCTGCATTATCATTGACTGCCAAGATAGCCATATCGCCGGCGAATGTTGTTATTAAGATATTCATTAAAACTGGAGCATCTGCTGTATATATGACAAACAGAAGTGGTCCCAACACGCTTCCCTGTGGCACTCAGGAGTTAATTTGGCAATAACTTGATACAAAGTTGTTCTCAGTTTGACTTGGAAAAACCGTTCGCTGAGGTATGACTTTAGGTTAAGTAGAGTTGACTAGGGAAGTGCAGTTTTAGTTTATAAAGAAAGCCTGTATGGCATACCTTATCGAAAGCATGTTGTATGTCCAAACTCTTCTTGTCTCGAAACTTGCTATGATTGTGGTAACTATGCGATGATGTTACTGAACTGTTGAATGGCCTTCTCGATACCCAGACTGAGAGGGAGGAAGTGTATCATTTAGGTCGACTATTTCATAGATTTTTGGATATAAGATAGAAAAGGCTTATTGACCTATAAGACAGGTTGTAAAGGAGTTTTCTCTTACAATATCAAGAGTATAATCTTAATATTCTGTTACATATGGTAGTTAGTGGAACTGTGGCCTTTCTAAGAAGATCTTAAAGAATGTCTGCCTTCTACTATGAGGTCGTAGCCTGGTGTTTTATGAATATTAATCAGTTTTATTTAGTTTCGGATTTTAGTTGGTAAAAACGCCTTCAAAGGCAATGAAAGTTGGCAGGTTGCGTCAAGAAATACTTCAATATCAAAAACATCATCAATGGATTGGGATGGTAGAGATTTAATACGTTTTTAAGATGTATGTAAGCAAATGTATCTGTTTTTCCTTTATCAGATCTAACCCAAGTTCTATCTGGTTTTTTAATTGGGAGGTTGGTGTAGTTCGTTGTTTTAGTTTTTTTGTTACTTTTTACAACCATTGGTTATGGGATATGCAGTTTTATCTTGCACACTTTTGCTTTTTTCCTGTTTTCCTAGGTCGACATTTTGAAATGACAAATTTTCAGACACGCAATTTCGGACAAAAAAAGGTGCCTTACATGCAGTATCCTGTATCAGAGTTGTAAAATACTGAACTGCTTCATCTAGGTCATGGTTGGTTTTAATTCGAAAATTAAGATGAATCGTCTGCTCGAGTTGTATTTGAAAATAAACCAATTAGTGGATTTGGAACAAAGACTTGAAGGATAACAGTTGTGCTTGTGGTCATAATTACTAGCAAATAATCGAAAGACAAATCAAAACTGTAACAACTAACAAGCAAGTCCGGTGCTCCATTTGGGTTATTCGACCAGCAAGTGGACGTGCCAGTACAGAGATGATCAAGATTGCAACAAAGCATAACATTTCTTATTTTGCGAGCTTTAGGAGTGGTTAGTCTTGATCTCTATACCGTACGTGTTGCGTTCCAGTCAGCCCCTACAATGTATTTATTTCCAAGAAACTGGAAGAAATTTTCGTATTCTGCAGTGGTGATGGACTACCTTGGTGGGCTGTATACCGCTGCAATTACATATGGACAAAGTCTTGTTTGAAACTTTATTCAGGCGCTTTAAATTTTATTTCTTCGGTGAGGTTGTAGCTTGTAGTGTGCAACTGAATTATACTGATTAGTACAGAATTATAATTGTTGTTCTTGGTGTTGCGTGGGATTCTAATATAAGCAAAATATCTATTTTGTAACTGAAAGAATGTTATTATCTCCTGTACATGGTTTTCGAGAGCAATGTATGTAAAGAAGCTGCTCAACATTTTACCTTCAAATCTGACTATATTTTCTGTGTTTTTAGTAGTATTTTTTAGGAGTTCGTTCACCTTTATACTGGCTTTACTTTTCTTTAAAATCTCCAATAACTTATTTCTGTTTACACTGTCAAACGATTTTTCTAAGTTAATAACCCCTACAAATGTTTCTGTGTTGGTATCTATTATTTTCACTGCTATCTGCTTAATTACAAATAACCAATCATTTGTGGATTTCTTTGTTTTGAAAGCTTCTTGGTACGTCATTTATTGTGCTTTCTATCTCTTTTGTGAGCCTTGTTTTAACTATCCTCTTAACTATTCTATTGAAAATCATTTTTTCTTAGTTTCTAGTGTATAATAATTTTGCATTTTGTTTTGCAATATAAATGCTTACCACGTTTTTCCTTTGCGCCCTTAACTATTGTTTTAACTTTTTCTCTGTATCTGGTATAATTCGTAATCTTTTTTATCTTTATTGTTTCCTAGGCATTTTCTCCATAATTTATTTCTTTTTCTTATCTTTTTCCTGTATTTTGTTGTTCCTCCACGTAGTTCATTTCTTCCTATTTATTTTTTTACTTTCTCTGCGTACTTCTAAAACTACTTTTATTATTGTATTTTTAACGTCTTCTATAGCTGTTTTAAATTTGTCTTTATGGCTTGCTTTTCTTTCATTTTTAATTATTTTGTTAGTCACCTCTGGTATTCTGCTTTTATTTTTTCATTTTGTTGTTTAAAGTACTTAATGCTCACCTATCCTATCTTTTCTTTTTGTTGTATATTATTTTCTTTTGTAACCGTTTTTTCCTGATTATTGCTATTATTAAGTAATGGGCGCTTTCCACATTATATTCTTTTCTTACTTCATCGCATTGTATTTTCTTGTGATTAGTAGATAGATCTACGATTAACCTTTACTTTTTTGCTCGGCATCTCCTCTGTATATATTTATGTATACCTTTATCTTTGAAACGTGTCAAAATTTATAATTTTTATCTATTTGTGTTTCTCACCTCCTTAACGTATTTTAATACGCTGCTTCCTGTGCTTATCAGGCTGTTACCTACTCTTCCTTTTCAGTCTCCTGTGAGTATTATCGTATTTTACTTTTAGTCAACTTCTGTTTGTATACTGCTTTAAAAGTTTTCAGCCTTCTTATTAACTTTCCCTTTGTTTGAGCCATATACTATTATAATTGTGTAATTTTCTAATCCTCATTACCCTTTCCGTTATATATTTCCATTTCATCACGTTTTGTAGGGTACTGCCGCTTTAGCATGGTTCTATTCTCTATTCTTTTGTATAGTAATAGGCGTCCTTCTTCCATTATTACACCTTCTCTTTTTCTTTTTGATTCCTTTACGGCCATTATGCCTAGCCCGCTCTCCTTTATTATGTCTTCCAGTCCCAATTCTTTTTCAATTAATACACTTACATTTAGTGTTGTTAGTTTCCATGTCTGCTTCTCCTTCTTTTTGTCTTCTTTCAATTTTTTCGTTGCCTCCTCTTTCCCCTTATTTGAGCGATTCTTTTTTATTTTTCCATTTCTCTTTTTGTCTTCTTCTTTTCATTTTTTATTAGTCGTCTGATCATCATATTTATCCGACTCTTTTTCCTTTTGCTAGTTTTTGGTACACTATTTGGTTGCTTTGGTTCAATCAACTTTTGTCCATTGTCTTCCCATTCTCACCTTTTTCCATTTATCGTTATTTTTTTATAGCCGAACTTAGTCTTCCGATCTTTCGCTTTTTCTTCCTTTTCTCGTTCGCTTACGTTTTATTGTATTTTCTTTTATTTTTCTGCGAGAACATCTGCTCTCGTAGATTTCTTAATTTATTTTTTGTGCTGCAAATTTTTAATTTTTCTTCCAAATTTTCCATTTGAATTACGCAAACCTTTTCTTCTGTTCTTTCTGTTTCCACATTAATTTCTCGCTTTATAAATTCTTGATTTTCATATTTTAACTCATCTTTCTTCTTAGCCTTTGATAAAACTAAATCCTTGTTCTTTTTATGCTTTTCCAGCGTTTCCATTTTATCTTCCAACTATTAATTTCTATTGAAGCTTCTTTATATTTTGTTCTTCCTGGTTTTCTTTATTTGTTTGATATCTTTTATTTATTTATTTATATTGTTTTTGTTTGCGGGACTTTCTGCATCTCTTTTCCTTTTTATATCTTCATTTTCTATTTTCTCTATTTCAGTTTTGGTATACTATTGTTCATGCTTGGTTTTTCTTTACTTTTTAGACCGCTTTAATTGTAAACATTTAGCCGTTTAATTTTTTAAGTGCGATTTTGTTTACGTTTACGCTTTATCGCGCTTACCAGCTGCTCGAGGGGACCGGTATTATCGCGTTGCACAATTTATTTCTGTTTACTTAGGGAATTTCAATTTAATATAGTTATCTGCTTCCGTTTACTATTCAACGACATTTTCTGTGCACTATTTTTTAATCAAGCCCTTATTTTCCTTCCCTCTTTCGCTTTTTCGACTCGCGGTTGTCCGAAAATCAGATCAAATTTCAGAGCCAGCACTTAACAGGCGTTTCTCCGTTCCGTTCCAGGCCCGAAATTTACAAGATAAACCAGAAGAAGACAATTGAGATGGTTTGGACAGATAATTAAAATGGGGAGAGAGAAAACAGTAATGAGAGTACTTGAAGAAACAAGCTCGAGAGTAGATAAAGGAAGCGAAAAGGGCAACGGAAAACCGAACATTAAGTAGTATGAAGTAAAACAGGGCACAAAATAGAAAAGAACGGAGAGAGATATGCAGACGAAAACTCAATGACTCAATTTCAACCACCCTAGATTCGAAAAGACAGAAAGGTCTTAGTATTAAGTAAGTTAAAAATAAATACATGAAATAAATACTATTGTCACGATTTTATCACTTTCCTCGCATTAGTGATGTTAGTACAACTTTATGCCTTAAAAGTCAATCAAAGATTACAAAAAGATCTATTAAGTTTACTGTACTACACATACCCTATTTATTCATATTTTGCATTTTTTGTTAACATTTGTTGTAACATTTTTGTCTTAAATTGAAAAGCAGTAAGTGAATGAATATACAAAAATTAAATGCTTTTGCTTCCACTAAGAAACTCCCACTTCTCAATCTAAAGATTATAATTTGAACAGACGCTGATTTTTTATTCCCTTACAAAAGTTTTATTTTAAATTATGTTCAGCGCGCCTGTGTACGTTTTATTACCTTAGCTTACTATGACGAGAGTATCCTACCCACAAGCGGAAGCCGAACACGCTCACAAAGCAGCGCACTCAAAAGTGTTACTCAATTCTGGATTTTACCAAAGGCGGGGATTCGAAAGTTGAAAAAAGCGTGCGCCAATATTTCTTTAGCCACCTTTCCGTCACCGGCACGCACAGGTTTTCAGCGCACACCGGAAAGATTAAAGATGTGGCCCGAAGTTGGCAGCACAGAAAGCTTGCGACTTCCCGTTCGGCTCCTGCGAGGCGGGCGTTTCCGATATCCCAGTCACGTCGTCGCGGGATGACAAAACAATCTTGCCGGAAAATGGCTGAAAACTCACGTAGCAACGTCCGCCTGCTTATCGGAGCATAAATCGTATTGCTCTTACTTCTGAGTTATTGCGTTACGTATAGACATAATTTATTACCAGAAAAATACTGATTTAGACAAAATGCCCCGAACCACTGCCATTTTTGGAATTTATACGATAATCTAAAAGCATTTATTTATACGTATTACGTTCTTATTCAACTTATTTTAACTGTTTACTTTTTTTCAGGTAAGAGAAATGGAAAGTAAAAAATCTCCGTGCTACACGTAAGTTGGTTTTAGTTTTCTATTATCAATACTTAAATCATAATTTTCGAAAATTGGATATTTTCTATATAAAACATTGAAATAAACGTTGTTATTTGTGAAAAGGCGAAAGTAAATTGAAAAGCACTTTCAGATAAATTTTATAGCTTTTTGAGAAGCAACATTTTTGTTGGTCAAATTTTGGAACAGGCGGTAGTTGAACCGTAGAATAGTAGTAATAGTAGTAATGCTCATTATCCTCTGAGGGGAATTTTTCCATCTTTTTTGTGTACCCCGATGGGCCAATCTGCGCCACGGTTTTGTTTGTTTCACGCTTTACAGTTTCCTTTCACGCTTTTTTAAGATAAACTGTTATTTCTTTATCCTTGAGTTTTCTACTAAGAGTTTATTTGCAGAGTATGACTTATCCATCCGTATGTTTTTTAATTTACGTTATTCATTTCTGTTCTTTAGAGCCGTGGTGGTTTAGTGGATAGGTCGCTAAACTACGAAGCCAAGAGTTGCGGGTTCGAATCCCGCTCTTGCCAATTCGATCGCTGGCATTTTTACGGCCCAGCTTGGCTCAGGCTGCAATAAATGAGTACCTGGAGGTCAAACTCTGGGGTAATAATAGGCAGTCGGTGCGTAGCGCTAGCCACGTTACTACCCTTGTGTACCGTAGGCTCTAGATGGTAGCAGATCTATCCTGTTACGACCTCAAAGGGCCTTCAAGACCTGTTACGGGGAACTATTATTAATTTCTGTTCTTTCACATAACTCTCTATGCTATATTTTTTCTAGACACCAAATTTTTAAAGTGGCCTTAAGACATTTACCTTAGTTTATTATTATTTTGTCACTTACAAATAATTATCTTGGTGCTTTAACATTTATGCACATTGTTTTAGTCTCCTTGGTGCTTATTCTAAGGCTAGCCGTCTCTACTTCTCTTTTACTGCATTGACTTTCTCCTGGCATTATGAAGCAATAGACATACATCGTCCGTACAGACTAAATCATCCAAGATTTCTCAAAAACCCCGTCAAATCCCTCTACTCTTTAGTACAACCAAAATTAGCATAGACTATAATATACAACCCTACTATACCCCCATTTTTGACTGAAATTTTTATCACAATATCTCTTCATGAATCACTCTCTAAGAGTAGCAGTTAAATGATAGTATAATTTTAATGAGTGTTACCTATTAGGTGCACATATTTAATTCGTATTTACCAAGTGAAATTATAGTGCCAATTATTTCACTGAGTTGTCGTGCTCGTATCTTTGTTTTTCCCAAAAATGTGTCTTGCCGTTGTTGGTGCGGTTTTTGGGTGCTGAAATGTGATTTCAACTAGTAAATCTTTAACTGATGCTAAACTAGAGAAGCTTGTACGATCTTGTAGAAAATTAGAAAATGATTTAAATGAGCTTGACTTAGAAAGCAATGTTGAACGTGATAGTGAGTCAAGACAGACTTTTCGTAGATTGAAAACAGTTTATAGAAGAATGTTGTAAGTGATCCACTTCATGTGACCAAAGTCACAGAAAAGTTACAAAAATTGCCTTATAGGAAAGATGATTTCAAACATGCAGCCAACTGCAAACTTATTTACTAAACATATTTATAGGCTTGCTGACAGATATGTTCACTAATAGTTTGATTATTCATCAAGACGTGCTTTTTGGCCTTCTTACAAGGCAGATATGCTAAAAGTAAATTAGTGATCTATTCCAAAAATGTATACCGTTTTAATGTTTAGAATAAGTACGTCTGAGAAACATAAAGAAAAGTAAATAAATATTCCTCGATAAAAATAATATTCTCTTCGAAATGGTGTATGACCTAAATATATGTAACTTCAGTATTTTTTCCTTAAAAAGAATAAATACTACAGTTTTAATAACTCTTCACCATTTAGTACAAGTAAAATATTTACCAAAGGAACCTAAAAGTAAGATGACGGCTGCTAAGAGTGTTGTATAGATTGCTAGAAGAAGCACTAATAAATGTTTCTCATTTATATAGTGAATAAAGTAAATCAATTGAAGAATTTTTAAACAATAAAATATGCCAAACCATATGCATGTAACAATGATGTTCGTGTTGAATAAGAGAGAAAACAGAAAAATTTTGCCAAATTTGCCCAAAAAGCAGAAACAGAAAGGAATAGAAGCTGTGTGTCCAATGCAAAAGACGTATAAGTATAAGCGATTTTGTAGTCAATTTTAAATACCAATCACAATAGACATTACTTATTCCAATAACGCAATTGGCTTACAAATTTGAATGGCGTCGTCGATTACCTCCTTACATTACTATTTATAGGATAATATTTTGCTTTCATCGTTGTAGGATTGAAGATTAACACTTTCGTATTAGGTAAAGACAGTATTTATACTATTAGCTAATATCAGTTACTTCTAGCTAAAAGCTGCTTTTAGTTTCTTCATTTAGGACGAGGATTTATTTGATATAAACCTTAGTACAATTAAAATATTTTATTTATTGTTTTTTAACAACCATGGATATCTATAACTTTTTTAATAAACATTTTATTATTTTGTATATGCGTACTTTTCCATTCAGAGTGTTTGCAATAATGACGTGGGAGATATCAGCTCCAAATAACTGCACAGATGTATCCTGGTTGAAGAACTTGATGTGCCGGTACGGACAAACGTCTATGCAGTTATTAGAGCCACACCATAAGTTCTTTAACCGGAATATGCGTATGGGTTTTGGTGGACGGCAACCTTCAACTTTTCCTTGCAAGTCCAACTGCAACAATCTGTATTTAGGTTGTCTCATAATATAACCAATATATTGTAATTTGGTCATTTGGATTTTTTCGATATGTTCTGGTTCTTCTTTTATCTTTTCTGGTACCTTTTTATTGCTGGCTCTATGTACCCATGAAATACAAAACAAGCAGTACACGTTTCAAAAACTGCGAACGTTTTTATTGTTGATTTTGTTAAAGCCCATGTTTCGATTTCATAAAACCATAGCGACTAGACACAGCATCTCAATAGTCTAATTCGTATTTTTAGATGAATCGTATGTGATCATAATGCTGTTAGCATTTTTATAAAGACTGTTTGGGCCATTTATTTCTGTATTTTAACTTACTATGAGCTTTCACATTGGTCACTCTCCTAAGTAGCCATAATATGATGCATTTTCTATTGTATGCTTGTTATTATGTAATATTGTTTGGGCCGTTCGTAAAATTCTACTGATTATCACTGATTTTGTCTTTTTGGTGTTTATAGAAAGACCAAATTTATCACTGATTGTGGAAGCTAGGTTTAACCTTTCTTCTAAACGATGCAAATTGCGTTTATTATGTAGTTTTTCTAAATGTTTGATATTTATTTTCCTTAGGTAGTATTCCAGTGTGCACATTTGTTAATATTTAATTTCATTATTCTAAACTTTTCCATCATTTCAAGTATCTAATTAGTCATCTAAGCTTTACATTTTTCTTCTTTTCTGTGTTTAACATATCATTACAGATATTTGTAGAAATATATTACAAATTTTTCCATTTATTTTCTATGATGTTATTAATATATTCTTTGCTTAATCGTTTATTAATTGCCTCTGTTACTTTCCATACACGCAAGTATTTTTAATTTCGCATATGTCAAATTTTTTACTATAAGATTTTTGTGCTCTTCGTAACTTGATGGTGTTGTTAACTACCGGGTTGTGATCGGAGGCTACATCCGCGCCAGGATAATCTTTTACCGCCTTAAAATCTTTGCCAAATAGCTTGTTTGCTATGACATAATCTAATTGATTTTGAATTATGTGATCTGGAATATCAGCTGGGAATCGCCAGGTTTGGAAACTTAAATCATACACTCAAAATTGTTAGATTTTGTTCCTGACAGACTTGAATCAGACCTTGCCTTCTCCCATTTCGTTTGCTCAATCTAAAATCACCCACATATCTTGACAAGGTTGCCTACCTGCTTTGGCATTGAAATCACCAAAAATTATGTCTGTTATATTTGCGTATTAATTCTAAAACTTCATTTAGGTTATTGTAAAATGCTTCTACTTTTTGTTTGAAAAAGGAAGGTAACTTTCAACATATCATTTAGATTTTGATTACACCAACATTGCAACACCGTTCTTGTTTTTTGAGTTATTATTACTAGAGTAGTAAATTGTCTTTCCTTAATTTGTAATGATTTGCCCATTATGAGGCCATCTCACTTTACTTAACCTAAGTGTATCAATCTTTATTCGCATCATTTCTTTTATGATGTTATAGAGCTTTTTTATTTGAAATAGGTTTTTTACATTTCAACCACCCTGTAAGCATTTAAATTCTGCTCAGGGCTCAGGGCCGTTTTATTTTTGTTGCCTGCCATAATTTTTCTTGGAAAAAAGGTAACATGTGGTAGTTTCTTGTTAATTTCCACATACGCAGTTCTGTAGTCATTCAAAATGTACTGAGTAATACCGTACCACGCGGTGGCTCAGCTGGTTCAACCAGTTGGCTCTGTCCTCTAGCCGGCGCGCGCGAGTTCGAGTCTTGCTCAACCCACGGGTTGTGTGAATGTCTTAGCACTAAGTGCATGTTAGTGGGCACCAGCCCTTGAGGTTGCAGTGCTTGTAAGTGCGCAAAAAAGCAGTACCAACTTATTTGATTTTTGCCGTCACTTGCTACTAACAAACCTGCTGCCGTTTGCTGTTTTTGCCATATCTGACTATCGTCATATAGTCTGACCTGCATCTCAATGCAGTTTACCGGGATTTGGCATTTGCAGCTATAGGTGGGGGAGCTGGGCACCGTGCGAAAACCAGTTTTCAGAAACCATTTTCGTCAAAAACAATTGATGTGACCGCAAAAAGATATTATCATTGCAGCGTGACCCCATACATTCCTTTAGAAAAAGAAGATATAAATATATAATATAACGACAAAAATACAATTAGTTACAAGAGACAATTAAACGGTAACCTCGTGTTCCTGTACACCCTAAATGAAATTTTATATTATTTATCTTAGAGACAATGCATGGATTGTGTAATATTTCCATATAAATAATGTAACGTTTTTGTCCGTAAATTAGTAAATAAAATGCTTAAATTTATTTGTATCTATTTATTTAATATATTTCTAGAATTTAATTATTTAATACACTTATATACACTATCGCAGATATTTACTAATACAAAATCACACCTTATAATGTTATTTATCTAAAACACATTTTATTTTGCAGTAGAACAGTTCGTTTCGCTTCTGGCAATTGAGTTCCCCATGCTGTTCTGCTGCATTCTATTTATATGTACCTGTTTATATCTGTTTGGATCATAACCCTGTAGTAGGGAGGTTAGATGTACAATTTAAAAAGGTCAAAAAAGATAACAGAAAAATGTCGACATGACCAAACTTACAGATGAGAGTTAGATGAAGTTTATGAAGCGTATAGTACAAATGTAGAAAAATCCTGGAGACAAATTAAACACGCTACTAATAAAATAAAACGAGAAACAATAGGATGCGCCGATCGACAAATCAAAAAACCATGGATGACAGAAGAAATTTCTTTATTGACGGACGAACGAAGACCATATAAGAATAAAATAATAACAAATACAAGAAAGTAAACCGATAAATACAAAGTAAAATAAGAACAGCAAAGGAATAATGGATGAAGGGAAGATGTGAGGAAATAGAATTACTGCAGGAAAAACATGATAGCCACGAAATACATAAGAAAATAAAAGAAACCGGAAAATTTAGGCAGCTACGTTTAGCTACTAATGAGAATGCAAGTGTTACGAACTTTCCGTAGCAATCGTTACCATTGCTGCCCTCCAATGATTGTGCCAGTCACGAATTCCGTCTCACTCTGGCGCATCGTCGTAATTGTCGTTGACGCAACGATCGTTCGTGAATTTCCGCGTGGTCCCGAACGCGTTACTCTGGCAGCTCCTCACACGGCCGGTACCGGGGACCTCCGCATTGTGCTTTAAAGATATTTGATTTGATAACATACTCGAAGAGAAACCAACCGATGTTAAGAAAACTAAATAAGGACAACCAATTATTAACAAATGAAACAGGAATGGCAAACATACACACAAGCAGCAATTAGTAGCGACACACCAAGAACATATAATAAAAATAAAGAATACGAACAGGCCCCGCAGATTTTTTAACCAAAAATAGAAGAAGCACTTAAACGCAGTAAAAACGGGAAAGCAGCGGGACCCGACGAGGTTCACATAGATACGTTAAAACTTCTAGAAGAACAAAATTTAGATCCATTGCATTAATTAATACGGCAAGTGCATGAGACAGGTGATTTCCCAAAAGACTGGATGACTTCAACATTTATTCTTTCTAAAAGTCAAACGCCAAAAGATGTAACGAATTCAGACTAATAAGCTTAACGAGCCAAGCGCTAAAAAATCTACTTAAAATAATACGAGCCAGAATCTATCATAAACGCGAGATATGAGCGATATGCAATTTGGATTCTGCGAAGGCCTAGGAACGAGGAAGCATTAGCCAGCATATCGATACTCTTTCAGAAATGCCGAGATATGATAAAAGACGTCGATGCTTGTTTCGTAGATTACGAAAGGCGTTTGATCGAATTAATCATAACGTGCTAATTACATTACACAGAAAAAAGGATTAAATAAACAAAACATACATTTATCAGAAGTTTTTACTGGAATCAGAAAGGAATAAGAATAGGACAAACAACTTCAGATTTAGTGCCTATAAAGAGGTGTACGACAAAGTTGTGTATTATCACCAATGTTATTTAGCATCTATACTGAGCATATTTTTGATGAAGCACTGACTGACATTGAAGATGAAATAAAATAAACGGCAGAATAATAAACAATATTCGCTATGGAAACGATACAGTCATTATAGCGGATAGTTCAGAAGCATTACAACGCTTATTAGACAAAATTCTAAGCGTGGGAGACCAACTAAGTATAAAAATCAATTTGTAATGGCCGTAACTGAATATATCTATATAAGGTTCCACAATTGAAAACGTCAACAAGTTCAAATATTTTGAAAGAACTATCAAACGAAGAAGTCCTTACATGGATGGGGTTAGAAAGGGAACTACTAACAACAATAAAACCTAGAAATACAGCATACTTTGGCCACGTATACCGAAGTTCAAAATAGAACATCCTAAAACTTATAATAAAGGGAAAGATTGAAGGAAAACGTGACCCTGGACGCAGACAACATTCGTGGTTGAAAAATATCCGTGATTAGATGAATATGAATACATTACCCCTAATTTGCTCTACTCAAGACCGCATTAAATATGCCGAGATTGTTAGCAATCTTCAGCAATGGAGATGGTACCCGAAGAAGATATCTGTTCTGGAAGCCGTTTTACAGCGCCAGGACGTTCTGGAATATCCCACCCTGTTCTAGCCTTTGCACGTGTATTAAGCGCAAACTTCGCAAGTCGACGATACTTTTATGGCTAAGTTTAAAAATTCAATATTAATAATAAATAATAATAATAGTACGAAAATTCACATATTTATGTAAAAATTTTATATTATAAAAAACATGACTTTTTTGTTATTACGGCTTAAAGATAATGTGGAAAAAAACTTTTGTGAAATTAAACACAGCAGCAGAAACACTTAATACTGCAGGATCATTCAAAGAATTCTCCCTGATTCTGGCTCTGGTCGCCAGGGGGAGTTCAAGAAATCCGTCTCGCGCAGCGATGCGGTGAGACGTAAGAATCTCGAACGTAACCTACGGTTATTTAAGCATAACACGACGTAGCCAAAATACCGTTACAGTTTAAATGCAGCCGAAGTTCTAATTCAAATGCGACGCAAAACAAATCTACGTGTGAAAAGAAATAATTGCTAACAGTGTCAGTGCGTTTAAAGCAATTATATAAATAGATTGCATCACTAATTAGCTGTTAAGTTAAAATAAATAATCGAACCCAGAAACCGAATTTGTTGATAAGCGATGCAGGCTGAAACAGAAGGATTTTTAAAATAAAAGGAAGAGATAGTGGGGGACATAAGCTTTAAAGCTGTTAAGATTATAAGTTTCAGCACTACGAGCTTCTTTATTGTATTACTTACAATAGAAACTTTAGAGCTTTCGGATAGTTGCTAACGATGCAATTATCGCAAACCTGTGAGCTGTAGTCTATAATGGCTTCCAAAAATTTACTTTTAGTGGCAAAAACGAGGTATAATGAGATTAATCCCACGAGTGCTATAAAGCGATTTCTACAAAATTTCTCACTTGTACTGTCTTATGAGATGAATGGTTAGCTATAAGTTGAATTGCTAAAACTTCTTCAGAAAGCTCTACCTGAGCTGCAAAATAATCTATACATTGTAAGCATAACTCTGCTTTGTGAACTGTGGTTGGTGTTCATAACACATTCACTTTGTTTGGTACGTATGTAAGTTGGATGAATTCTGCCTGAGAAATCATTTTTGACAAATTTGTCAAAACTTTGCCGCATTTATAGACCTCTAATTAAAAATATCGTGATCATTCTGCTAATTACTATAATAAAAAAGTACAACTAACAACTTTATTCAAAGTAGTGTTTAAGATTTTTTTTTCAGATTCAGCAGATACAGAAGTAAACTAATCACTATGCTAAGTATTATCTATTTCTACTTTTCTATAAATAACGTTGTGTAGCCGGTAAAATTTGATATTTATGGACTATAAAATTAACAAGACAATCATTTCTTCTATTTTAAAAGATCAGAAAGTGTAGGCCAACAAAATTCGACAATAATTAAATTTTATTGAGTAGCCCAGCAACATTTATTATACAATATTAGTAAACTATAGAGAATCACCTTGTTTCACAATTGAAAATTGTTCACTATATGATACTTCTTTGCTAGCTTACTTTGCAATTCCCTACTGATTTTTAGACTATTTGATGATTAAAGTTAATTTCCTTATCATAAACTCTAACTTCAAACATAATCGATTATTAAAAGTGTCATTGTTTATACACTGGTATAAATTATAGTTCCTTTTAAGTACATGTCTCTGCTTCTGCATGTGAATGATTTCAAGGTAGTAATTAGATATAAATATGCAGCAAAATGTTTAAACTATATTTATTTACTTTATTATAATCTAAAAGTGTACACAAATAATTCAATATGTCTATGATACTTTTTCTTTATCCGAACATCATTTACCTTTTTATTCCTTCTTTACTATAGAAATTCTGACTATTATAGTGACTCTTTTCGCCTCCTTCCTGGTCTTCCAGGTGGTTGTTTTCCTATCGGCAATTTATCTCTGGCAATTGGGACTGGTCAGCTTTCTTTTATTCTTTGAATGTGGTTATTCTACACTCTCCTTCTAGCCATAATCCATTTATTTACCGTTTATACGTTGTTCTGGTTCCTTACGCTCTCAGTTCTCATTCTACCTCTTCGGGTTTTTCCTATTATTTTTTAGAGTCTTCGTTTCGGGTGTTTTTATCATCTGTCTAGTTTGTTTTATATCTCTTCTTGTTTCTACACCATATGTTAGTATTAGTCATATCGTAGACTTGTAAATCCGACTATTGACGTTTAAATTTATTTATTTGTTATGCCACATAAGTTATTTAATGTGCTAGATATTTTAGCTGCCTTTTAAACTTGTGGCTTTCCATGTCTGACTGTACTAAAACATAGGTAAATTAAAGGATAATTACTCTGTACATTGGGTGCTCTGACGCTTGGGGGGTGGGGGGTCTTAGATACGCGGTCGGTGAAGTCGGCTCTGAGCTCGGGCAGGACGGTGTTTCCGTGAATGTCTATTTTCAATTTTCGACACGGCGCGATGGATTCAAAATCGATCAACGCTACGCAATTAAATTCTGCTTCAAACTCGGCAAGAATGCTACCGAAACGTTTGGAATGCTTCAGGAGGCCTTCAAGGATGATTGTTTATCGTACTCGCAAGTTAAAAGTGGCGCCAGATTGTGCACTACGAGTTCGTACAACCCGGACGCACAGTGAATGCCGCCTTCTACCTGGAAGTCCTCAAAAGACTCAAAGAAAGGTCACAAGTAAGCGGAGCGCGATCAAAAACGACTGGGTTTGCACCACGACAACGCGCCGAGCCACACCGCGTTCATCGTGACCAAGTACCTGGCCGGATTCAACTCGGCGTGGTTCCCCAGCCTCCTACAGCCCGGACTTGTCTCCCCGGACTTCTTTTTGTTTCCGCGGTTGAAAAGAGTGCTAAAGGGCAAGCACTGGGACTCGGTTGAGGACATCCAAGAGAATGTCACAGCAGCCCTCAAGGACATCCCTAAGGAGGCCTACCAGGAAGCCTTCCGGACTTGGAAGACCCGTCTTCAAAAGTGCATTGATGCAGGAGGATCCTATTTTGAAGAATTTTGAGGTGTTGTAGCGATCTGCTCAATAAAACTATTTTTTTTTGAAAAAGGCTCATTTCTTTTGGGATGGACCCTGTACATGGAACACTGGAATTGCCTACAGAAGAAATTTCTAAAACCGAAATAAGGAATGCAATACAAACATTGAAAAATAATAAAGCAGCAGGGATAGACGGAGTCCAAGCAGAATTAATAAAAGTACATCCAAATTACTCAACCGAACTACTTTATATACTACTAAACAAGATATGGACACAAGAACAAATGCCAAAGGAATGGACAGAAGGTATAATAATAAAATACCCAAAAAGGAAATCGAACAATGTGCGAAAACTGAGACCGATCACCCTGCTCAGCACAACAAGTAAAATAATGACCAGAATAATTCTAGAAAGATTAAGAAACCCTATAAATATAAAACTGAGAGACAATCAAGCAGGGTTTAGACCAAATAGAACATGTATACATCACATCAACACCCTAAGAATTATCCTAGAACAAACAGCCGAAGTTGAAGAAGAAATCCTCATAAATTTCATCGATTTTCAAAAGGCCTTCGATACAATAGACAGAGAAGTAATGTGGAAAATATTGGAACAATACGGCATACCAGTCAAATACATTAAAATAATAAAACTATTTTACGACAACTCCACGGCATACATACAGCATGAAGGACAACTCACCCAAAAGTTGAAATACAAAGAGGAGTGAGACAAGGCTGCATCCTCTCCTCTCCTTTTATAATAGTAATCGATTGGGTAATGAAGAGGACTGAAGACAAAAAGAACAGGGATAAACTGGAATGTATTTGGCAAACTGGAGGACTTAGAGTTTGCGGACGACATCTGCCTAATAACAACAAATAAAACACATGCAACAAAACTGATCTAACTAAACAACAATGCTAGGAAAGTAGGATTACAAATAAACTCAAACAAAACTAAACTACTAACCAAAAACAACATGGGGAATAGAAGAATACAATTAGAGGGAAGAGAGATAGAGGAAATAGACGAATTCTGCTACCTAGGAAGCATAATAAGCATCAAAGGAGGCACAGAGAGGGATATAGAAAGACGCATAGGACAAGCACAGAAAGCCTTCAATTCACTATTTAAAAGGACGTCAAACAATATCAGCAGAAAAACAAAACTCCGACTCTTCCACAGTAATGTAAAAAGTACACTACTATATGGAGCAGAAACCTGGAAAGAAGACAGAAAACACTATAAGAAACTGCAAACATTTATAAATAAATGCCTCAGAACTATTTGCGGAATCTTCTAGCCAGAAGTAATCAGTAATGAGGACCTTTGGGAAATGACAAAAGAGGAAAGAATAGAGATAACCATAAAAAAGCGCAAGTGGAGATGGATTTGTCACACCCTTAGAAAACCGATAGGAAATATAACCAGGCAAGCCTTGGAGTACAATAGGACAGGGAAAAGAAGGAGCGGCAGACCAACTAATACTTGGAAAAAAACAATTACAGAAGAACTAAAACAAGTAGACCTAAATTGGAACCAAGCAAAAAGAATAGCAAAAGATAGGAAAAAATGGAAGGAACTAATGGAAAGAATTGTGACAACGAAACAGACCCCAGACAGTGCGTGAGACTGGCTATCTCACCACAAGAAGTCTAAAGCTAAAGCAAATGAAACGCCCCAACAAGGGCGCCCTTTGCTCCAACAAAGGAGCTATATGATATATGATGATGATTTCTTGTTCTACGGTCTGTATCTCTATCGTGTCTGGCCTTTTTATATAATTCCTCGAAGAAGTTCACCCTTACTCTAAGTCAACATTATATATTACTACGTGTTCGTTCATATAGGCCTTACTACTTCCTTATCACTTTTTGTATCTGCTTTTGAGTACTATAAAAATCACATTCCAATTTCCTTAAAACTTTTTCCGAATAGTCTTCTCTCTTGACTTCTTCTGTAAACCATTGTGTTTTTCACTTCGTTTCTTACTAGTATTAACTTTTGTTTCCAGTTCCTGTCTTGTGCTCTTTAGCTCTCAGATCTCATCAACATTGCCTGTTATTAATATGTTGCTCCAAAAACGATTTTGAAACAGATTTAGATTTGTTTAGTCTTGTACCAGCTCTATTTTTAGTTTTTCTTTGTTGCTTTTACAGTTCTGTTCTTAATTTGTTTTTTGGTGTTGCATCCTCAATTCGTCTAGCAATAATTGGGGCCCAGTGCTTATATCCGTTGAAATTAAGGTTGTTATGGTAAATATTTGTTCTGGTTTTATTGCTATATTACATATTAACCGATTACCGACTCTAAGCTTGTTCTGTTGTATCAAGTTATACCAAGTGGTACATATCCTTAAATTGTGGTTTGCACATGGTTGAATTAGCAATTTACCATTTTGTCCGATTGAATTTTATTAATTTTACTTTCCATCTATATTTGACTTCTCACTTGGGCATTTAGATTTCTTATTAAGAAAATTTTTTCATTTTCTGTTACATGTGATGTTTATTGCTTAGTTCCTCAAATAAAGCTTCTCCTTCTTGCTTAGGCTTTACGTTCTCAGATGCATCTATTACAACTATAAATGGCTTCTCTTTTAGATCTTGATAAGACATATTTAATTTTTTTAATGTCGTTTAGATATTTTTTATGTATCAGCATTACTACTCCTGTTTTAACTCTTTCTTCTCTATTAATTCCGCTGTTGAGCAGAATATATGAACTGTATTGTCGTGTGCCTTGTTCTTTCTTTTTCGTTTCATTTAGCCAAATGACCAATTGTATAAACTAGTTTTATCAGACATGTTCGGTTACAATTCTACGAAATAAGTAGGTTCGTGCATTATACCGCGATTATAAAGAAGATATTGGCCAAAAGCAGCAAATGGAACCTCAATATCAATATGAACAGAAGAAAAGCACCAAAAACACACTTCAATCCAAAAATGTACGCATTTCACTCGAAAACAGTGTACAGACTGATTAAAAGTGAGGCAAAAGCAAGAGTGGCAAGCCACCTACCTCTTGCATTACAGCCCCGCACCTTTGTTGGAGGTTGTTGAAAATCCGACGCCTTCCATAAGTGGCCAGTTTCCAACCGAAAATGTCCCTTGATTCAACTTTTATTCAAAAGTCAACCGTGCACCTGGAAACTGCCCTTGTGAGTAGTTTTAGCAAAGCGGCATTACAATTTTCTCCAATAAACTCAATACATTTTTAACCTAGAGGGTGTGTTTTAATTTTCCTTCTTTTAAATTTTTGTAGTTTTAATATCTAATGTTTACAGTGTAATGCTTGAAGTAAGACTGAAAAACTAAGGAGAAATCAGCTAGGCTATAAATATCACCTACTTTACTTTTGAGAAATGTATTCTTAAATCTTTTGGCCCAGATTATTTAGTTTTATATTGTATTTGAAAAATAGAAAATAAACAAATGTAGATAAATGAATTAATTTGAAAACACTTCAATCATTGCAAAATAATTAGGAAACTCGTATTGATATCTGGAGAGGCAGGCGTGTAAATAGCCGCTCTCGTGGTGCGGTGTGGGATACGATACCGATACGGCTCGTAAGGACCAAAAATATGGAGAGGCAGGCGTGTAAATAGCCGCTCTCGTGGTGCGGTGTGTGATACGTAGTACGGCCTGTTTTGGAAGGTAAACCGATAAGGCTCAAATCGTCCATTAAACGGCCAGCGCGAAAGCGGATGGGGGCGGCTACCGATATCCACCGAAAGTAAAGCCAAATCGCTCACCTGAATCGGCTTCGGCTTCGGCTTCGTCGGCGATGGTTTCACGGTGGCCACCTTGTTGCGCTGTCTTCCTGTATGTTGCGGGATGTTAAATGCGGCCGTACTGGACGTGATGCGGTGTGAATATAAGCGGGTTGTTAAGCACGACTAAATTGGCCGCGTTGCAGAACGTATATGCGGGGTATTAAGACACGACCGAATTGGCCGCGCTGCGGAGCGTGTACTTGTCGGCTGAGCAAAAGCCCATATTCCGTTCTGTGTGCGACGGCAAAACGTAGCAGCAGATGTCAAAAAGCCGCCCCGGCATGTCGCCGCGATATAAAACCGGTTCAAGGGCGAAAAGGCCGCCACACCAATATACATAAAACATTTTTGGATTTAAGTTTTCAAGATGAATAGGACCCCGACTTTATTAACAAAGTTAATTTGTAAACCATTAATTTTTTGTTTAAATTAGTGCAAGCGTTATGCTTATGAAAAGAGATAGTACAAAAGCATTTTATTTTATTTTTAGAGAAAACCTCTGATGATAAAATATAAACAGAGTGCGGTTGTGGTTATGCGGCGAGATCGCTGACAGTATACAAGCATAAATTTAAAATCTCTGGTGATTTACCGGCGTCAAGCTAATGTCTAATCGAGCTTTCACAATAAAGCCAACAAATAGTGCTACCAAACTCAGCTTCTCATCTACAATGCAAATGCATTCCCCTCAATTTTAAAAACTGTCAATAGTATTTGTTACACTCCAGAATTTTCAACCTCATATAAGTCGGCTGCAGACTTTTTCACAAATTCCCAACTACCAGCAAACACCGCATACTCAATTCAGCCTAATTATTTGCAAATTGAGTTCAACTGGAACCTATTATCAGATCAAAATCCAGTAATCCTTATCTTCAGTAGTCATGTCATTGTTAAATTTAATACACCGAGACTTAACCTTTTTAAAGCTGATTGGATGAGCTTTTAGTGTTATCCGGAGAAAAATTTAAAACAAAATATTAAAATAAAAGATCCGAACGATATTCATAATTCTCTTGAATACCTCGCTACTATAGTACAAGGTACATCATAGAAAAGCACACCTACCACCAAACAATAACATACCTTTTAGTATGAGTAAAGTAACAGCTGAGAAAAGACAAGCGAGATGTATGTGGCATAGGATTGGGAACCCAATTGATAGAAATTTCTGTAGCACGTTCACTTGTTACCTCAAAAGAGCATTACAAGATCTCAGACACTTCACATTTGAGGCATACGTGATTAGTCTGATCAAGAATGACCAATCAGTTTAGAAGACAACCATATACTGCTGCTAAAGTGGACAATGCTAGTTGAATTAGATTAGAACAAGGGAAAGCTATCGACTAGTCCAAATAATATAGACAACGCGGTTCAAAAGTTCCTATATATTTTTTGCTCGTTGCGGTTCAAAATGAGGAAAACATTGTGCACGTAAAATCACAAATCTCCAGGATTTCATTTTTCATGGCCCAAATCCTTAAATAGTGACTAACAAAAGCTATACTTTTAACCAAAATCTACGATAGCATTATTCATCATCAAGAAATTTTTAGTTTATTATCCTTATTATCAAATCTTTTGAGAAATTACTACTGAGAAAGTTATAAACTAAAATTAATCTTCATAAAATTTTACCCAAACACCAATTCGGCTTTTGACATCACCATTCGCTTGCGCCACGTAATAGTCATTAAGATTATAAAAAGAAGAGGAGAAAGGTATATACTATAGTTGTTCTATACATCATAAAAGCATTTGACCTGCGTTAGCACCAAGGACTACTATTTAAAATAAAATACTTCCTTCCTACAAATTATTAGCTCATCCTTAAGTCATATTTGTGAGTATCACTTTCCAACTAAATTTAACCTCAAACTATCCATTAAATCTGCAGCACCACGGAACAGTGTACTCGGTCTATTTCTATATATCATTAATCTCTACCTTTCCAGACGACACCATCCAGTCACAGTAACTCACATGAAGCTACAAGGTCATCTCGAAGAATAGTTCAGTGCTTGCTAATGACGTGACGGATGTTTAAATATGAAAATAATCAACACTAAGCTATTTGTTACAAACGAAATTAAATATTTGAGCTTAATATTTGATAAATACCTCAAACCACATATCAGCCCGAAGAAAACCCAAATAAAGCTTAGCTGCAATAAATGCACTGGGTTTTAGGCCGAAAATCTAAATGAATACTGGAAAACAAAGTGCTTTTTTACAATTGCGTTATCAAACCTACATGGAGATATGCGGTTGTACACAACCATCAAGCGCTAAGATCATCCAACTCAACCTTGCGCACAATTGTGATTATCTTTAAGAGCACCAACAGCTTTCGTAGACTGGTAAGTCACTAGCACTGCGAAGTAGGCTAGCTAGACAAGCATCACCCAGTACGAAAACAGCTGAAATCAATAAATTAATCATCAATTTTGCTTATTCCTCTTAAGAAGCAAATTATAAATAACTGTGAATAAAAAAAGTTGTTGGATGAAGACTTACGTGGTCCTTTTAAAATGATGTCTTTTATTTCTTTTAGTATCTCATTTTATTGAACTGTTTTATTTGCGTGATTTTATTTTGTAGCTAAAACCATAGTCTTTATTGCTTTTCATCTGTCTATAGCTTCGCCAATTCTTTCTTCTATTCTATTCTCTCAGTCTTTTATAGTATCGACCTACCATATTTTTATTTATTTTGCTTTTTCTTTTTATTCAATACAATCTTCCCTTTTATTTTATCTACATTTAATATGTTTGTTCTATTTTGTTATGTACCTATTATAATTGTTTTGTAAAGTGAATTCCAATTTTTCCACTGGTTGATAATTTTGTTTACAGTTGTATTAGTTGCTTTGATGCAAAATGGCGTTGTAGTGTGACGCTTTTATAATATTACTTAACCCTTGCTGAAAGTATTTGGTATGTAGGAGATCTTCCCCTTCCCCCCTAGTCACCATAGACTTTTTTTATGAGTAACATTTGAGTAAGGTTGTCGATATTATTCACTTAGTTTTATAATATAATTTTTTTGGCCTAAAATTGCTTGGTATGAGACTAAGTAGGGCACAGAGGCTAATGCAAGAAGTTCCTACTAACCACGAGGAATCTGAAGTTGGTAGCTGAGAATTAATTAAACCAGTTTACTGTGAAAAGTTGTAAGATATCAGGTAATCAAAAATACACAATCCAGACCCCAATGATAAGCTCTTGGTTTTTTAGTCAGCGATTTCCCATGCCTAGTATTATCTAGCACAAAATAAGACGACGAAGTACCTTTGCAAACCTACGTTGGCAAACATTAAAACACAGAATCACAATCCGATTACTTACTATCTTAAAGCTCCAAGGCCTGCATAAAATTAAAGAACTTACAGAATGCTTTTTGATGATTACTATTCTTTAATAATTGTGTCGTTGTAAATACAAAAAATTATTTAGTGATCGTTAGGTATATGTGTATCTGCGAGAGTGGAATCGAGAAGCATAGGTAAAAAAATCAAAGCGATGATTCGTTGATTAATTTTTGCAGATTGCCACCGAGTTAGCCGTTAAAACGGTTTAGGCCACAATAGTTTTTCTGTATTTGCAAAAAAACTATCTCACTTCTAGTATGTTTTAGACATATTTTCGAAACACATCATTCTGTATCTGTATATAGTATCACAGGCGAACAATTTGAAGTATTTAGGGAGCTATCCAGTTTCTCATAACTCGCAAGGCATCTGTTGAAGATTCAAAGTGTTTGAGATGTCAAGACTTGGTCGATGTTAAATATAGAAACTTAAAATTTACAATTGTAAAATATCTTGGTTCCTGCGTTAAATGTACAGGACGAAACGTTACAGCAGACAAATGGTTTTCTGGTATCTCGACAACTAAATATTTACTAATAAACAAATTTGGCTTGTGGGGGGACATTACAAAAACGTAAAAAGAAACAACTAAGTAATTTCTCTTAACTCAAAAACAGACAAGAATAAATTTATTTGGTTTTAAAAGCATTGCGTCACTTGTTTTAAATTAAAAAAATTTAATTTGTGTTTAGAAAAATAAACTTTCAAAGCTGGAACTACCATTAAGATCGGGCTAAAAGGATATACGCGAAATGCTATGGCACAAATTGTTTCAATAACCTGTATGTGGGGCTGTTCGCGCCAATCTCAAATGACCTTTTATTTTAATTTTTAAATTAGGACCGGCCGTATTTTGGTTCCCTCTTGTATATTTTGAATTTGAGATATCAGCGGCCGCGAATTTACAGGAGCACGCGGAACGCTGATATACAGGCCGCAGTTTTGGCCGCGGGCCGTGCTTCGCTTTTTGCTACGTTTAGGCTTCGCCTTTTGTACGCGCTTTTGGTCTCTTTTTCGGGCTTGGACTTTTGCTATGTTCTCGCAGGCGTCGTTCTTTTTTAATTTAGTTTGTGATAGTTTAAATTTTTCGTAAGCCGAGAGCATTTTTAACCGGGAGTTCGCTGGCGTGTATAATTGACAGCAGAAGTTTTTATTTCTGCGAGGCTTTTGTTCAAAGTTAATTTTGTGGCAAAATTCGATATTTTGCCAACCAGATTAACCTCTTCCCGAAGGTCCTTTCGTTACCCAATTGCATTTCGGTGTTCAAATTTTTGCCGGTAAAACTCGATTTATTTTTCTTTGCTCTGACTCGACAAGGAACAACTAAGGAACCTTTGCACCAGGAAAGACGCTACCGTTCGGCTTCGCTGTGAAGATTGGGGTAACTTGTCCTCTTGTTACACACCCTTATTTCCTGTTTCTGGAACCCCCCAGGGTCAACAGCAGGGAACCGATTCCTGCGGGAAAGCGCCGTTTCCACAAGTTAGTGTTTTAGCTTCAGTTTTGTTTCAAGTTTCCTTCATTTAAATTTTAAAAATACCTATACGGTCCATTTTCCGGCCGCACCAAGGGCACACATAGAATATCTGCAGCAAGTGCTTAAATGTAAACAAAAGTAATAATATAACAAGTGATTCAGTTTTTTTGTCAAAAATATTTTCCCCGTGTTTAATTATACGTTTTTAATTCAAAAGATTACCTCAGTACAATTTAAGTTTTTGTATTTGCACCGGTTACATATTTTATGATTAAAGTTTGCATGTCAATCTTATGTACCAGCATACATATTACTGAACTTAATGATGTCTAAAAAATTGTAAAAACTAAAAAGACGTAGGGAGTTACAATCGTAGGGGTACCACAGACACTCCGTGCAACTTTACCAAAAAAAAAAAAACAGTGCGTAAGGGTTAATATTGTAGCATCTGCAAACACCGAATTATTAATTTCTATTGTTTGTACATTTTAAGTATTTTACCACGTATTTTATCAGGTTTGGCTCGCGTGCTTTTATTATTATATTGTCCATTTGTAAAGAAAGGAATAAAAGCTTCCGCATCAGAACTAAGAGTGGATTCTGTTCCGAACTACTATTCCCAAGCCCAGACGGTGTGTCGCTCATATGCGGCCAACTGGCGAGAAACTAAAATCCTACACAATTCTATCTGGCTTCCGGACCATTTTTATTGTTCAAATGAAAAGTTAGAGGCTGAAGTTGCATGTATTTTTTCGCACATTACTAGTGTAAATAATAATAAGTCAACATATTTTTTATGATTTTTGTTTCATTCGAACTAGGCAATTATTTTCTTATATAAAGTTTTCACTGCTTTAATCATTTTTTGGTTAATTCTTCTCTTCTTAAAACTATTTTGTTTATTTAACTTTATTTCATCAATTTTCCTTCCAAGTCTGTTTGGATTCCAAATGACCAAGATACAATGAAAATTAAAAATGGTTAATTAGAATTACTGTAAGGGTGAGATTTAGTAAGGGTTGAGTGAGCGCAGGTCCAATCAATAAAACACAAAGGGTTACGCGAAAGTTACTACTTGCCTAGGCATAAAACCTCTCGCGATTAGAGAGGAAAGCCGGAGCAAGGGTAGGCTTTATTGGTAGTTGTAAACTTAAGCTAAATACAATTCGTACAAGAAACAATGGTAAACGACAATACAAATCATCGTGTCGCAACGCCGCTAGTGGCGCGAACGCAATTACGCAAGCCGCAAGGTACCTTTCCGCACGCAATGAGAGATCTTTACCTGGACGTGTGTATGCGCCGTCCCGTCCCGCCCCCACGGACACCGCTCCACAGTGAGGGTGACCAGCTAGGCAACCTGCCCCTACGGACACCGCTCCCCTGTGAGGATGACCAGCTAGGCGGACGAGTCCACGGCACTCCGTGCTTCCTTCCCCAGGGTCACACACACACCGCCATTACAACACAATAGGACGCATACGCAACAAACGTACAGATTTTGCATTGAGCTGTGTCCTTGTCACGCAGGCTCGGGCAACACAGGGCTGCCGCAAAGCTCTACGCCGCAGAAGGGCCACGGCACTCCGTGACTCCTTCCCCAGGCACACATACTACCCTTACAACACAAGAGGACGCATACACATCAATCATCACGATTCCACAATGACCTGTTTCCCTGTCACGCAGTCCTCTTTCCCTTGAAAGCAGCGTACTGGCGCTAACGTCTGGAAGGCTCAACGGACTCGAGTAAAGTCCCTGCGCTGAATGTAGCGCGGCGCCACACGCGAGCGCGTGCACCCCATTCACGCTAAGGCCCAGTGGCGGCGCATCCGAGAGAGGGGTCCAGCGTCTCCGATACAGCGGCGGCGCCAAGTTAAGTATCTTTTGTAAAGGCGCACGGGCGCCCGGTAGTAAAGCCCAAACAAAGTCATTGTAACATATACAGTTTAGTGTCTTTTCTCTAGATACATTAAAATCTTTTACTTTCCATTTCATGTAATTATTGTAGCTACGGCTCTCCTTTTTATAGATTGACGACTTTGTATTCTTGCGCTAATGTCTCTGTTACTGCTTTTCAAGCATATTGTATCAGTTTAGCTGATCTTGCCAATTTCTCTATTTATAAGTTTTTTAATTACTCTTATATTTTCTTCTGTTTCTATTATTATTTCTTTTCTATTTGTTCTATTATTAGTAAATTAAAAATTGAGATAATTTATTGTCCTGTAATGATAATATTGTTTTTACCTTTCCATAATTTACTCATTTTCAGTTAATTGATTAAGTACCTCTATTTTGAATATTCTACATATTATTTCATTGCGTTGTAAAATTACTGCCATATTTCCCCGTTTTGTTTTTAAATTTAATCTGTTATTGTAGTACTCAGATATTTTATATACCTATTAGGAATTTCTTCTTGCGGTTATTGGTTTAGTTTCGATTCAATTATTGTTTGTCATTTGCTGTTACGCATATTTTCTTTTTGTTTTGTTTTTTTTTATTAACAGGGAACTACATTTTTAAGATCTCAAAATTACATTAGTCAAATGTTATCCATTTTTGGCCACGCACTCCTCCATTCTAGTGATCAAATTTCGTGCCACCCGCCCCAGTAGGTCGGCAGAAATTGCATCAATTTCATGACGTATTTCCGCCTTCAATTCATTAATCATGTGAATTCTGTGGACGAAAACTTTACCTTTGAGGTGACCCCACAAGAAAAAATCGCAAGCAGTTAAATCGGGTGACCTTGGCGGCCATTAAACATCACCAAATCGAGAAATTACGCAATTTCCAAAAATTGCGCGAACAGCGGTGATGGAGGCTCGAGCAGTGTGGGAAGCGGCACCATCTTGTTGAAACCAAGTGTTTTCATCCACGGGATAGCTCATCTCAAGCTTTTGGGTGAGAAAATTTTTAAATGTTGTCACATACCGTGAAACATTAACAGTTACTGCGTTATCCGCATCATCCATAAAGAAGTAAGGACCGATTATGTCTTGCGAAGAAATGGCGCACCAAACCGTAACATTTTGGCTCTCTAAAGAGCGTTGATTGTCACTGCACAAAATTCGGCCGAGGGAACGACGAGACAGTCCAAGGGTTTGCGCATGTCTCCGTGCAGGCCGGTTCGGGCTTTGCGAAAAGATGCTTCCCACAGCTGCTACTGTCTCGAGTGTTCTGTCGGATCTCGGACGGCCTGCAGGTCTTCGGTTCAAAGCAGAACTTATTTCTTCAAAGCGTAAAACCCACAAACCGATTGCATTACGAGATGAAACTCTGTCGGTAGCACAAAGATAATAATGCCCCCGAAATCCCGTTGCACAACTACGAAACTACCGTTTAAAGTATAATATGCTTTGATAGCGAAAGCGCGTTGTTTCGATGGATCGCAACATGAAGCCGGAAGGGGGTTACCCAGTGTGACCACCCCACCAACCGCCGCTCAAAAGGTCCAATGTTTACGCGCCATCCTTTAGTTGGTTCATTATCTCTACATTTCTATTAGTCTTTTGCTGTTTTTATTTGCCAATTCATTTCCTTTAACGTATTCGTTCGTTTTCAAATTATTTTTGTATATTCTTCCGTTCAGATTTTCATTACTAATATATTTCTGCTAACAACATTTTGCAACACTACAAAATTAATTTCTAATTATATATTGGATATGACCCTTTTGCTCCTCTACGTTTAAGTCTTCTTCGTTATTGTTCATACTTCTGATGCTCTATTTAATAGTCTCGATAAATAATTTCTTCTATTACTTACGTTGCTTTCTATTTTTTTTATTCCTTCTTCATTCTTATATTTTCCTTATCATTCTTTGCTATATTTTGCTCTTCTTATTGTTAAGCCTTTCTTTTGTTCCGGTTAAAATATCTTATTTAACTTTAATTACATTTTCTGGTTTTCATTGCTTAGCTGTTAACTTTCTTTATATTGCATTTTCTTCTGTTCCATTGTTAAGTCGTTATTTACGTATACATGCCTTTGGCCTATTATTTGTTTTAACATGTTTTTATTTCTTAACGCTTCGGTTTTGTTAAGGTTTGCATTATTGATTAAAAGACTTAACTATTCTTATTTAATTTCTATCGTTCTTATTTTTCTACTTCCCTGCTTTAGTCATCTAATTTTTCTTAGTAATGGTGCTATTCATTTTTAAGTTTCGTTGTGCAGCTCTTATTTTTTTATACCTAAACCTTTTGAATTTTCCATAATTTTTGTAAGCCATTTTTTAAAATTAATTATCACTGGAAGATTTTCGCTCTTCTTAGTTAATTAGTGTTGTCTGGAGTTTTTATAGTTTTTTCAATTTTAGAAAAGATTTGTAATTTCTTTTCCGATTTTTTGCATCTTTACTTGAAGATCACTACATTCATGCATTTTAATGCTATAAAGCGAAATAAAATTATCTTGATTAACCTTACTTCTTTCCTTTTTCATAGCTTTGTTCTTCTTTATCAAATCATAATACGAATTTCATTTCAAAGTTATAATTTACTCAACTTTGTCAAACTTTTTTGATTTTTATTTCTTTAATGATAAAGCAAGTGTAGTACACAGTAGCTCCTCTAATATACTTATGAACATTTTAGTTGATTATTCTCTAAATTTAGCATATCATCCAGGACAGTTGCACAGCACCGGTTGTCTGCAAGCATTCTGAACACGCGCGGGTTACATGAAACTTTAATTGAAAAGTGTGGGACTGGAATGAATTTGCGAAAGGGTTGCCCACTAGGTCACAGCAAAGAAACCACAACAACAGAGGCAGCTGGCATTCGACAGAGGGTTGGCTTTGACGCCGCGGTTGCGCCGTTAAGAATTTAATGCGACTGGCGCCTAGATCAGGCCCTTTAGGTCTGGAATTACATCAAAAAGCAAGTTTACTACTTTGGTTTGCTGAAAAAACTATTATATTATTTATTACAATTCTTCGTTGCTGCTAAAATTGCGGCAACAATTAAATTAGACTTTGAATGTCGTTTTATGTAGTTGTTTAATCAGGTGTTCTTAATTTGCCTGTTGATTATTTTTGTAATTGTTTTTACAATTATAATTATATTAAAGACTATAAAAATTGCTTTAACATCTTAATTTGCTTTTATTCTTGTCTTATGTCGTTACTGTATTTTTTAAACAGTTTGTCTTTACTTATTTTACAGCGATGCTTTCAAACCTAATTTATTGTTTAGGAAATTTGTAATCAAAGAGTTAATAACTTAAATAACTGACTATCTTTTTTTTTGAAGCTTTTTAAGGAAACTTTTGTCTTTTATTTCAAACTTCGAGTGTTTTGCTTATGATCAGTAGGTGTATATTATATGAATATTTAACTAGACATATAATGGAAAAACTAATTCATTGTGCTCCTTATAACAAAAGATTGTAATAATTAATTTTCTAGCGTACTGCTTAGACGTAATAATATAAAGTACTTGAAGTGAGAGAATTTTGGCAACATTTTAGTTTTTCAAACACGATGTAGATATTTTATTTATTATGCTATAAGTCTACGATTTCAAAAATACCCGGATTTTAAACTAAATCTGTTGTTTGCTTTGGTATGTTAAATATAATCCGCAATTTTAAAAGTATGTTATATAGGCTTTTATTTTTAATTTACGAAACACAAGACAGATGCCTACAAATAATAATTTTAGATAACAAACGTTTCATATTTAATTAATAACACCGCCCAACAAAACTTTAAAACATTTTTGTTGCCAAGTATTTTTAAATGAATTCATGGTATTTCAGACCTGCTGAATCAAAAAATAAAGGTAGTTTTTTCAAATCAGCTTTTGTTTGCTAATTAAGCGCAGTTAAAGTAACTCGATAAACAAAACAGGAAATAAAACAAAACGGAGCTGTGTAAACTTTGTATTGGGCAAACGAAATTAATAACAAAGTAACAATTAAGCAAAACAAAGAAATTGGGAAAAACAAAAAAACGATACAACTATGATTAAATAACTTCAAATATGGTGGGCCGCAGGTCAGTTGTGCACTCTCCAGACTGCGAGAGAAAGGTGCTGTTGGGAACAAATGCACGACGGAACAACTAAAACGAGACTTACCACAAATAATGGTCTCTGGTAGCCTGAACGGCGGATTTCGGCGTGTTCTTCGTTGGCGGCTTCAACCCGGGGATGGGTTTTCCTTGGCCAAATGTACTGGGGCACCACGGACGGGGCGGAACGTACAAAAGGCAGCAACAGCGTGCAATCACAGCGCAATAGAGCACCTGGGTCGGCTGGCTCTGCTTCGTCGCTCATGAGGGTTAGAATCGGAATGCCGGGCGGCGGTAAGAATCCCGTCTAGTTGTGACTAGGGTGGGTAGTGGACAATCAAGGTTACAAGTAGAGATGTGCACCAAACATACCGCCCACCAAAATTATCAGTGAGGTAATTTTCTTAAAGCAACAGAATGTAAAATAAACTAAAATAACCGAGGGAATTACACCTAATACTTAATCAAGATTGCTGCGGCGCCGGGAAGGGACGCAGTTTAACTAGGGCTCGTGTGACACACCCATAGGTCGCGCGTTTCTATTTGTGTGGCAACGGTACAAAGTTCTTCATATGTTAAGATTTGGGTTCCGATGACACGTGAAATGTGTGACTTTGTCGACTTGATGCTGCTCTCCCATAAGCCACCGAAATGTGGGGCCGCAGGAGGATTGAAATGCCATTCAATAGCTTCGGTCTCCACCGCCGAACGCATCATTTCTATCAACTCACGATTAGCACTGACAAAATTAGTTCCACCGTTGTGATGCTAAATCATATGAACAGGCATATGTAGGCCTTCTGTGGCCTGATTCCTCTTCGTTTGGACATGACCACATGCAACGGTCCTCTATAATCAACGCCCACGCAACTAAAGGGTTTCGCCTGTGAAACACGGACTGCTGGCAAATTTTCCATTGGAGGTTGTACCGGATGGAGATTAACTTTAAAGCAACGAATGCATTTTGCCAAATAACTTCGAATAACCTGACGTATTGAGAGTACCCAAAACCTTTGCCTTACTAAATAGCAGGTGGTATTCACACCAAAATGCAAAAAGCTCTGTTAGCTTATGTTTACGGGGGAGTAAAGAGGGATATTTTGTGTCGTACGATAGGTTTGCTTCTCCGCCCACCCTCAACTCACCGTTTTGGTCCACGAAAGGCGGTAATCTTTGTAAGGATTTGGCACATGGCAAATTGTTTCGTAGTTTATCTAATTCTTGGCGATAGAACTTGGCTTGAACCATTTTTATTATCATCAATAACGCATTGAATAATTCTAACTCACTCAAGGCGCCCGTTTGAGGAGAGTTCCTTTTACGACAGATATTGAAAAATCTAAAACAGAACGCTACGATCCCCTGAATATTTCGTAACGATTTCGGTTTGGGCAACGAATGACACGATTCGTTTTTCAGACGCTAAATCGTCTAGGCACGTTGATAAGGTATTTCCTAGTGACCATGAATCGGAAGGATCCATTAACCATGAGGGACCCGCCCACTATAAGGAACAGGGCGCGAAATCTTGAGGCAATAAACCCCGGAATGCGGGGTCAGCAGGGTTGTCATAGGAGCGAACGTACTTCCACGAATTGGGTGGTACTCTTTCTTGTATATGCCTGACTATTGACCACAAAAGTCTTCCGCTAGTGAGGAGAAGAACAGATCCGCAAAAGGGCAACAGTAGAATCACTCCAAGCAGTGACTTCATCGAATCCAATACATGACTTATAGGTTTCTATTACGTATGCCACCAGATTGGAAAGTAACACGGCGGGACACAATTCCAATCTTGGGATTGACAATCGTTTTAAGGGGGCCACTTTCGACTTTGCCATGACTAGAAATGTCTTTATTTTCTGATCTTTATCGGTACGCCGAACGTAAGTTACACTTGCGTATCTCGTTTTAGAACCATCGCAAAATGCATGTAATTGATACGTTGATGTGGCAGACCCTTTCCAGCAACGGGGAATTGAAATATTTCTTAATAACGGCATGGATGCTTTAAAATTTTCCCATTTCGTAGCGACGTCTGCAGGTACCGGGTCATCCCAACCAAGACCCAAGCTCCACAAATACTGCATTAATCGTTTGGCAAAAAACGTTACATGAGCTAGGAAGCCAAGTGGGTCATAGATTCTTGCTAAATCGGATAAAGTTGTTTGTTTACAACAGGATTTGTTAAGCGGCGTGACTGAAAATGTAAATGCATCTGACGAGGACAGCCATTGCAAACCTAAGACCTTTATAGAAACAGGATCCAAGCCAAAGGCGATGGTACTATCGAGGCAATGTTCGGGAGGCAAATCACTCAGTAGCGGGGGATAATTACTTGACCATTTACGGAGCTCAAAACAACCGCTTTTTAATAAATCGGTTAAATGTTGTTTTAACGCCTCGACTTCACCTAAAGTATCCGCGCCAGTTGCGTTTTGGAAAACCAGTTTTCGATTAGCTTATCTTCTGGGGATTTGGCTGCAACATTGAGCACCTCCTCTATCTAAAGGCGTTTCAAAAGACTGTCACAATTTTCCATGGGCGCTAAAAAGGAGTGTTTGATTGGCTGATCTTGTGCTACTGAGGTTGAACCTATCAGTAGCCAACTAAAGATAGTATTAATGGCCGCAGGAGATCCATTCATGGACGGAATCACACCATCTCTCAATATCGAGGCATAAACATCTGCGCCCAGCAATAGATCTATGGGCCCGCAAATAGCCCAATCTGGGTCAGCTAACTGTAGACCTCGCAGATAAGTCCACTCAGAAGGGTTTATATTGTACGTGGGTAAGGGCGAGCAAATTTTAGGCAAAACGATAGCTTCTAGATCTAGGAGGCAGTTGGTACCGATTGGTCTAATCATGCAGGAAGTAGAGCTGTAGGAGTCTCTGACAGGTACTTGACCTAAGCCACGCACGACTGTGGTAGAGGACAAGCGCGGGAGCTTCAAACGCCTAAAACAGTCTTTACTAATGAAACTAGATTGTAATCCAGTGTCAACCAGCGCTCTTACCCCTTTGCAAGAGCCTGGATGATCCCGAATTTCTACCATCGCGGTAGACAATAGTACGGTCGCGGATTGACCGTTAGTTGAATTAATGCTAGTGCAAGCATTGGTTGTATTGGTGACAGTGGTTTGAGGGGGATTAAGCGCCTTATTGCGATTTATCGGCTTGAGATGGAGCTAGGTATGATGTTTTTGGTTGCAATGCTGGCTGACTTTCGATCCCGATGAGATCGGACTTGGAGCAGGAAATATTTGCTCAAAAATTTGGATGATAATAAAATATTGGTTATCTGTCTGTTTGCGTAATATGTCTAAGACAACAAGCTCTTCTTCACTTGCTTGGCTCATTAAATTCACGAGTGTTGCATTGAAATCAGAATATAAGCCGTTGAGCATCTTCTATTTCAATTTGAACAAAGTTTGTATCGATGCATCAATTGTGGCAGCTTCCGCAAGATAAGACAGTTCGCTAATTCGACTAACTATTAGCGTTTTGGCAGCAATTAGTTCACGTTTGTTGAATGAAGCCATTTTCAACAAAAATTGACAAAGTATTAATTCTAACAAAAGCGGGTTTCTACAGGTAAAGCTCGGGCACAATATAAAACACGAGGGATCGAGAGGCGGATAAAATTAGGGTCCGAAGGCTAACGTAATATTTCTCGGAGCAGCAACGCAGGCAAAACTAGCGAACAAAATTTACACAGCTTGTTCTTAATTTTATTCCTTTTTGTTTAATGCAAAATGATCTGGATTTCCCGAACTAATCAGATCCGACTCGAAGGACCAAAGCATGTTTGATAATTAAGCGCAGTTAAAGTAACTCGATAAAAAAAGCAGCAAATAAAACAAAACAGAGCTGTATAAACTATGTATTGGGCAAACGAAATTAATAACAAAGTAACAATTAAGCAAAACAAAGAAATTGAGAAAAAACAAAAAACAATACAACTATGACTAAATAACTTCAAATATGGTGGGCGGCAGGTCAGTTGTGCACTCTCCAGACTGCCGAAAAAAAGTGCTGTTGGGAACAAATGCACGACGGAACAACTAAAACGAGACTTACCATAAATAATGCTCTCTGGTAGCCTGGCGGCTTCAACCCGGGGGTGGGTTTTCCTTGGCCAAATGTACTGGGGCACCACGGACGGGGCGGAACGTACAAAAGGCAGCGACAGAGTGCAAGCACAGCGCAATAGAGCACCTGGGTCGGCTGGCTTTGCTTCGTCGCTCACGAGGGTTCGAATCGGAATGCCGGGCGGCGGTAAGAATCCCGTTTAGTTGTGACTAGGGTGGAGGCATTCGAGATGTGGGTGTTCCGAAGAAAGCATAGAATATCGTGGGTTGAACACATAAGAAACGAGGAAGAACTCAGACGTATGAACCGAGACAGAGAATTAGTTAATACGATTAAAAAAAGGAAAACCGCCTATCTTGGCCATATCACAAGAAACCACAAAAACCAACTATTAAAACTCATGATAGAAGGGAAAATAGAAGGAAGACGCGGCCCAGGTCGAAGAAAATGTTCATGGTTGAAGAACATAAGAGACTGGACGGGCTTAAACACACACACATTAATTAGAACAGCACAAGACCGAGACGAATTCGCCACAATTGTTGCCAACCTTCATTAATGGAGATGGCACCAGAAGAAGAAGAAGGGTGGGTAGCGGACAATCAAGGTTACAGGTAGAGATGGGATTCGGGACAAAGGGGTTTAGAGATGAGCACCAAAGAGCTTTAGTTTTTGAGATAGTAGTAGATACAATACATTTTTAAAGATATTTGGCCATAACGAGTGCTTTTTATAGGAGGATATATGCAAAAATCTACTTTTCTCGGCAATTCTAGTCTTGCTTGCTTGCAATGACTAGAATAACTAATTAACTAACTTTTACTGCACGCAGTATGTACATATTTAATAAAAAAAATTACGCTCGTTGTTCGCAGAAATGAGTTCTTCACGAATAAGCTGTTCGAACAATACTAATTTCTTTTGTTACATTTGTGGTGCATATACGGTACAGAAACAAAAAAGTATCTGCTGTCGTGCATACAAAGTTTCCTGTCGCTATGATGGTGGTGGGGTTTGTGAGTAGCGAAGGAAGTGTTACGGCACGTCACTTCTTTGCAGTAAGCCTGAAAGTGATCGTGATAGCTATATCAACGGGCTGTAGACAGTTGTTAAGCTCTGGACAGATGGCTACTTGACGAAAGTATATGTTCTAGTAAGACTTCGCTCCAGCTGACTAGCTCAAAAAAACCCAGGAATAGCTATATAACATTTTGTATTACCATTAGTCCCGATTTGTAGGCACTCACCAGACTCAACTGCAATCCCCTTGACTACTACGCGTAAACTGTGGTTGAAGTGAAGGTCACTGAGAAGCATTATTACACTAAGAACAACTTAAAAGCTTTTATCATTTTTTTATTTGACTCCATAGCAAATTATACAATCAGTCCAGAGAGAACTATAAGTATAACATATGTAGGCCTTAAACTAGATACTTAAAGCTAATATAATACATGACATGGAGTAGCAATGCAGCGAAGGCCCTCTTAATTTACTATTGAATCGGTGAGTACGTTGTTTTTATGTAAATCTGGTAGGAAGATCAGAGGGTTTAAATCTCTTCAGTCGCCTGGCGTCTTTATCTTCATCGACTAATGAGGATGCAAGATCGTTTGGATGAGTGGTGATTCTATCTCTGTATTTGATGTTGTGTCTTGTTATTTCTTCCTTAATGGTTGGTATCTTTAGGTCCGAATGTAGGAGTTTATTCGAGATGTACCAAGGTGCATTTACTACAGTTCGTAGAACTTTATTTTAAAAGAGCTGCGGTATTTCTAGGTTTGAGTTACTGACTGTTCCCTAGAGCGATATACCGTATGACTATATTGATTTTAGTATAGCCTTATATAATAGAAGTTTATTTTCTATTGATAATTTGGATTTTCGGCCTATAAGCCAATACATTTGCTGCAATTCAAGTCCGAGCTGTTTTCTTTTTGTGAAAATGTGAGTGCGCCAGGTTAGTCGTCGATCAATGTGGATGCTTCACTATTTGGCTACGGCTTCTTGTGGTATCATGTTTCCATTTAGCGTGACTGGGAGAGAGGTATCTTTCTTCAGTGTGGATGTGACGTGGACTGACTTGTTCTCATTTTTATGCGCCATTGTTTTAACCATTTTTCCAATAGGGACAGATAATTTTGTAAGTTTCTAGAAGCGATTATAGGGCTTGTGTGTGAGGATAAAATTGCTGTGTCATCGGCATATGTAGCTGTCATGGTTTGTTCAGATTGAGGTAGGTTTGCTACGTATAATAGACATAATATGGGGCCTAGGATGCTACCCTGAGGTACTCCAGATCGAATGGGGTAAAGTTGATTATATTCCTCTCGATATTTGACTTGAAACGTCCTATTTGTGAGATATGACTGTAGTAGGGTGTAGTGTAGGTGCGAGAGAACTTTTTTAAGTTTGTAGAGAAGGCCAGGATACCATAACTTGTCAAAGGCTTGACTTATATCAATGAAGAGTGCGGAGCAGTAACGTTTGCCTTCTAAGTCGTTGGTGATTTTCCTAACCAGTCTGTGCGCTTGTTCGATAGCTCCATGTCCCTTACATAAACCAAATTGATGTGGGGGTATTAGATTCTTTTGTCGATGATGGACATCAAACGTTTAAGCAGTAGTTTTTCAAAAACTTTGGATAAGAGCGGAAGGAGGGTAATTGGGCGATATGATGTTACATCATTTGGAGCTTTATTATTATTTGTCCTACTTTCCAATGACAAGGGAAGTAGTTAATTCTGAGGATGGAATTATAAATTTGTGTTGTTACAGTGAGCTTTTTTGTGAGAGGTCTTTAAGTATTTTCCCGGTGATCAGGTCATATTCGGAAGCCTTTTTTAGACTGATTTCTGTGTTTATGGTTGTTACTACCTCATGAGCTTTAATTGATTTGATTGGGAGGGCCATCTGGTGAGGAATCTGTAGTTCATTAACGATGTTTTCATCTTCATCCGCCCTTGTTACGGAAGGAAAGGGTTGAAACACTGATGTGAGGTGTTTCACGAAAGCTGTGGACTTTTGTTTGTCCGTTTTCGTCCAGGTGCCGTCGCTTAGGCGTGTAGGTGGTATTTGATGTTGGGGTCGTTGGTCCGTGGCTGCCGTTGGAATGAGCTCTGTTAGATACTTTTGAATGGCTTGATTTTTCGGATTTTCTAACATTTTCTTGAGATCTTTTGCTATTTTGTTGTATCCTTGTTTGTCCAAAGGATCTCTTGTTAGTTGCCACTTTTTGCTAGCTTTTCTTTTTTCTACTAGTTTCTGTTTAACAGTTATTGAATATTCTTGCGTTATAGTGGTTTCACTTATGTCTGGTGTTGCTCGCCATGCGAAATTTTTGACAACTTTCGTTATGTGCTCTACGGCTCTCTCTATGTCAAGTACTGTTTTTAAGGGCAAATCTAGGGATAGTTACTCATCAAGTAATGCTCGAAAATAATTCCAGTGCGTTCTTTTGCTGAACAGTGAGGGCTTCTTGGGTTTTCCAAGTACTTGGGTATGCATGGTGACATGATACAACAGTAACTTTTTTGTTATCGATTTCTTTGGTTACACAAAAGTCTATTAGGTCAGGTATTTTATTACGATCGGTTGGCTAATATGTGGGCTCCTTTGTTGTTAAATGGCTTGGGTTGTTATTTGCCATCGTACTCAGTAGTTGCCGAACTTTGGTGTTTGTGATTCGAGATCCCCAGTAGGTGTTTTTGGCGTTGTAATCTCCGCCAGCCATGAAACGGTTTCCTAGAGTTTTGAAGAATTTACTATATTAGTTCTGTGTGTTATTATGGCTCGGGGGACAGTAGATTGCGGAAAACGTTATTTCTCCTGTGCTATCTTGAACAGCAATGCTAGTAGTTTGTATATTAATTTGTTTGTATTCTGCTCTTTTGTAATGCGTGATGCCCTGTTTTATTATTACTGCGGTGCCTCCACGTGCAGTTTCATCTGAGTGATTTGTGTTGTATATATTATAGTTTGGTATTCTTATGTAACTTCTGTCGGTGAAATGTGTTTCTGATACTAATAGGATGTCTATATTATGAGTTTGCAGAAATAAGTTTGATTCGTATAAGTGCTGGTACAAGCCATTAGCATTACAAATCGCAATCTTTAAAGTTTGAGCTATTATTTGTTTTTATTAATAAGTGTTAACATGAGGTTTATTAATATGCCCATTTGGTCGAGTAGATTCTTCATCATCTGCTTGAGTTCTGTTAAGTCATTGGTAGATTGTGTCATGATAACTGGATTGAGTTGGTTTTCGTCCTGGTTGGATTTGTCCTGTTAACATTATTCTTTCCATCAGTTTCGGCTACATTTTTTGTTGAATCTGTTTATATATAACACATCCTCTATAGTTTGCGGGATGTTTTTCGTTGCAGTTTACACATTTGACGTTATCATCTTTTTCTTTTCTCGAACATTCGCTGGTTGAGTGTGCACCTGTGCACTTGACGCATCTTGGGTTGTTTCTGCAGTAGTTCTTATCGCATATGCACTGAGGTATCTCTTGTTTAGCATGTGTAGATTCATATATTATCTTTGTATTCAGTAGTAGATCAATTTTGTAGATGTCTTATTTTTTTGGGTTTGATATCTAAGGAAATGTAATATTTGTTGACTTTTGTTTGATATTCCAGATGTTCGTTACCTCATGGCCTTTTTCTCTAAGGCTTCTTTCGTTCTTTGGTTTATATGTGTGAAATTCAGTATTTTTTCCATGAGTACTTTCATTATGGTAATGTACATAAGGCTTTCAAGAGGTTGCACCTTAACTTGGTCATTGTTTAAAGTTTTTAAGATATATTTGTTTTTGGATATTTGCTTAAGTAGATCAAGCGGCGGTTTAATATTTTTAAAGCCTGAGACGAATATTGGTGGTGGCTTTGGTTCAGTGCCTTTTTTGTTTTCACTATCCATGTTTTCTTCCTTGAGTTGGCTAAATCGATTATTAATTTTTGTCTGTTCTCGAGCCAGTAGTTTTGTTTATTTATAATTTGACTAGCCTGGTAATGTGAAGTTCTATGCATTTTTTTAATTTGTTGTCATTGGTTTTCTGGATTGGGACAGGACATATACGATGGATTCTGCATTTGAGTTAAATTTGGTCCAAAAGAATTTTGTTGCGGCTGGCTGTTATATAATACAGCATTTTGTAAATAAATTTGCTGGACTGGCAGTGGCTGTGAGTATGACAAGTTCGTTGGTAATTGTGCATTAAATAATTGCGTATTCATTTCACCCTGTATGTGTGTGTTTGTTGGGGGCGGTGCATACTGCACATAATTTGGTGTACAATACATTTATTTACTCACAGTTTAATGTATACGTATTAGATTGTAAGAATTTATCACTGTTTGCACTAACATCTGACCTCAGGTCGACGAAAACACGATACGCTTGCTCGCTCGATGCGCCGGAACGGAGCTCCTTACTCATCGAAAGTCAAACGCGAACTGCTTCTATTATAGATGTAATGACACATATGGACAACAAGATGGTTGTGTTGGCTTGCAACAGATTTAGGCCCCGGCTCGAAAAGATCCAGGATGCTGATGAAGACTACATTGAATGATATGATTCTCAATACTACTTATTTGAATTTCATGTAATTTGTTTTGTTCAGTATAAATTACTAATCAGAATACATGGTAATCTATAAGTTAATATGGTGACTTAAGATATATTAGTTACATATCTTGCATTACGGCTTGATAACATCCCCTCAAACAAAGAGGACGCAAGAAAAAAGCAAATCTTCCGTTTCTGTCTTCTTATTTTTATATATATTATCGTCATTTTCTGAGGTTGAAGCAGAGGATTTGTACGAGATTCAAGCTTTCTGTATTAACTTTTTTCATAGATGGCGTCCCTTACAATGGGGATTTTTAAGTCGTTGTGGATCCGCTCGTTTGCCACATACTAAGGGGCGCTATAGTACTATTCGTAATATTTTTGACTAACATCTTTTGATGATTGCGGTATTTGACTTACTGGCACATTATCATAGTGCAATTTAGTAAGTCCATATGGTAATAATTATGGTTTTATAAAGCAGAAGCTTATTTGCCAATGGCAAGTGGGACTTCCATCTTAATAACCAATGCATTTATTTCTATTTTTTATCTATTTGTTTCTTTTTTGGTAATGTGTTGTTTCTAATTTAATTTGTTATCTAGGTGGAGAACCAAATATTTGATCGAGACTGCCTGAGGAATTTCTGTGTTGTTTATATAAATCGGTGGGCATGGTTCCTTACATAGAGTAAGTCACATAAGACAAATTTGTTCATTTATTTTAATTTTTAATTTTTGAAGCCACACTTGGAGTTTGTTCAAATATTGTTGAAGGAGTGTTCAGACTTGGTTGATATTTTGTGTGAAGAAAGGATTATCGTATGATCTGCGAACGTTATCGGTACGATACATTGGTTGTTGAAAGATCAGAAGTGAATAACAAATGTTATCGAGGAGCTCCTGAAATGATACAATTCGAGTAATTTAAAAAATGTACGTAAATATTTTTTCATTTTGTATAACAACACAAGATAACAGACCTTGGCAAAAATATGGCTTACATCTAAGAATATTGCTGGGCCATATTCTTTATTTTCCAAGGATCTGTTAATAGATTGGAAGCCAAATTAATAATGGGGAATTCATTCGTCAGATGTGAAGTTGTAATCAACTCTTTTAAGCAATAACGTTTTTGACTGATGTAAGCGGACTAACGGGTCGGTAAGATGTATCGTTAATTTTTAAGTTTGTAAATTAAAATAATTTTTGCTATTTTTAGTTGGCTAATACTATATTTTTGGGTAATTCTTTCAACAGTTTCACAATATTGAGATCTATTCCATGTACTTTTCTAGAGTTTAGATATTGTATCTTTTTCTCTAGTTTAGTCGGTGTAATAAATGCTACTGGTTCAGTTTTTTGGCATTGGCGTTTGTAGAGAGTCTTCGTCGAGATAATTTGCAAAATTTCCATTAGAAATAAGAAGACAAATTTTTGTGTCTTAGAGATAAGTAGTGCCTGTTCAATTGCTTTTTCTTTAAAAATTATTAATTCTGGGTATTTAAGTAATGTCATCTAGGACATTAGGTACTAGGGCATATCAACTTTGTTTCCCCAAGTGAATTTTTGCAGCGATTCTGGGTATGCAGATCTGTTTGCTGTACACAAAGCCATTTAAATTTACTTTGCAATAGGTAAATATATATAAGTTAAAACCTAATTTCCTTCTCACTAATTAATTTTAATAGAAACAACTAACAGTCCCATTCCGTGTTATGGAACACCCCGGGGACGTGTAAATTCCGGTTACAACACGGCCGCTTCCGAGCTCGTTGAAAATTGTTTAGTGTCAGGCGGACTGCCTGCCCCCTGATCTCTAATTGCTAGGTCAGCGAAAGTAAAACTGCAATTCTACGCGAGGCGGCCGTAATGTGCTTATTCGGGGTCGGCGGCAATACTGCCTGCAAACTCGGTTTCCGTAACTAATTTGCGACGTAGCGAGCTTTCCGCGGCCTCGCTGTAATTCCAAGGCCGCTTTGTTCATTACGCAACAACAGGCCGAGTGCTGCTCGTTTACGGCGTGACTAAAGGGAGTGGGTGCTTCAGGAGCAGCAAGGGTCATTCACGGGTGTGATCTAGATAACGAGTAAAATTAAATTGCAAGGAGGGAATGCCAAACCTTAATTAAGTCAATTTTTGCTTGAATTATCTTTTTTAGATTATTTAACATATTCTGCAGTTGCTATTGCAATACTCAGCTTAAACACATTATACAAGCTTACGTCGAAAGGTAATTACATTACCTCTGTCTAATATTATTTTAATTCTAAAAATTATAAAGTTGAAGTATATTCAGTAGGTATTCAGGAAGCTTTTGCCTCAGCCTTGTATGCAAGCCCTTTTAACGGAAATTTAGTTGTTGTATTGACAAAAATCACAGGATTATTAAAAAATAGCACTTAGTTAACGTATATAGTCTGTTATAACAGGAACACCTAGTTTTTGATGCATTTGTGCATTTTGTACAAACCAAAGGCAGTTAATTACAGCATGTAGTACTTTGTTCTATATGGCTTGCAGTTTCTTAAGTGTTGTTTTAGATACGTTGTTCCATACCGCGCATGGGTAATTTAAAATAGATAGAAGTATTGCCTTATAAATTAATCATGGGTATTCTGATCTAAGTTAGGATCATTCCGTTGATTAACGGGTACAATATACATATTAAGTGTAGTATAAAATTCGTTAAGTTTTCTATTGATATCATATCCCCAGTTGAGTTTTTTTTTTATTGAGGTTGATACTTAAATATTTTACTACAGTTGTGTTTTTCAAAAAAGAGTATATGATTTTAATTACGTAAATCAAAATATATAACTTTTCCATCTTATATAGCAGTCCATCTAATTAAATCTGGCCAAAGTTCTTTTTGAGATCCAAAAGTATTGCTACAGTGTATGCCTTATCTTCGTACATCTTCTCCATTAGTTTAGTTATTCTCAGAATTTTGTGGACAATTGAGTGCGCTGATTGAAATGCAAACTGGTGCCGGAGCAGTGTATCGAGCTCCTTAAAGATTTGTACCACAATTTATCTACAAGAGTGGTCAGCCCAACAGCAATAAGTAAAGCATTTGAGGTCAGAGTAGATGTTCGTTAGGGCTCGACTATGAGTCCTCTACTATTCAACCTAGTAATGGACTATATCACTTCAAAAATACAAAATCTAGCACCGTAGTCATTACTAACAGTTGGGCTGAAAAGTTCGTAGGCTGACACATAAGCGGCGCTAGTAGTATTAAATTCATGTGCTTTTTAGTTAACCCTAACCTTCAAAAGACTCGTGTATAAATTTGACAACTGTCGGACTATTAGTTTAGGAGATATCGTATTTTGAGTGAAGCAACTATTGTTAATTTTAAAAATGGATAAAAGGAATTTCAGTATTAATAAAACACTGCTTTTGGCAAAAAATACCGTTGAAACCAAGGCTTGGCTTGATAAGCATTATTTAGACTGTGCACCAGGAAAATCAACCGTTGAGAAGTGGTTTTCCAAGTTTAAACGAGGCGAGATGAGCACTGATGACGATGCACGCAGTGGACGCCCGAAAGAGGCTGTAACGGACGAAAACATAAAAGTTTACAAAATGATTATGAATGACCGTAAATTGAAGTTAAGCGAGATAGCTGAGACTCTGAAGATATCAAAATACAGTGTTGGACATATCTTGCATGAATATTTGGACATGCAAAACTGTGTGCAAAGTGAGTGCCGCGCGAGCTCACAATCCAGCAAAAGTTTCAACGTGTCGTTGATTCAGAACAATGTTCAGCGATATTCAACGGTAATAATAACGAATTTTTCGTTGATATGTGACAACGGATGAAACATGGCTTCATCACTACACTCCAGAGTCAAATTGACAGTCAGCCGAGTGGACTGCACGCGATGAACCGAATCCAAAGAGTGGAAAGACGCAATAATCGGCTAGCAAGGTTTATGGCATCAGTATTTATTGATCACCTTGAAAAGGGCCAGACCATCAATAGCGATTATTACAAAGCGTTGTTGGAGCGTTTGAAGGACGAAATCACGAAAAAACGGCCCCATTTGAAGAAGAAAAGTGCTGTTTCATCAAGACAATGCAACGTGCCACAAGTCAATGAAAATGATGGCAAAATTGCATGAATTAGGCTACGAATTGCTTCCGCATCCACCGTATTCTCCAGATCTGGCCACCAGCGACTTTTTCCTGTTCTCAGACCTCAAGAGAATGCTCGCTGGAAAGAAATTTAGCGTCGATGAAGAGGTAATTGCCGAAACAGAAGCTTATTTTGAGGCTAAAGACAAAATATATTTTAAAAATGGTATAGAAAAATTGTATGATCGCTATAATCGGTGTATCGCCCTCGAAGGCAATTATATTGAATAATAAAATCCAATTTTATCAAAAAAAAATTTTTTTCTATGTTAGCCTACGAACTTTTCAGCCCAACTGTTATATGCCGATGATGTAGTTTTTATAGCTGAATTGTTAACAGAAGTGCAATCATACCTGACGACATGGCAGGAGTCCTTGAAGAGGAGAGGGTTGAGAGTCAGCAGACAGAAGACAACAAAACTTCCAATTAATTCAGTCGGGCGTATATTACGCAGACAAGGCAACGCATTTCGCCTGTATCCAACATCCAATTACAAAATCAAAATGACCAGACTCAGAAAAACAACCTTGAAGTCATGATGGTCAAACTTATAGAAAAAATTTACATTATGCTTGGTCTACTTGTTACCGTAATATCTAAACACCCATTAAGGCGCAATATCTGAAAATTGCGCCCTGGAACGCCAACGGCCTGGCCATCTATAACCAGGAGGTCAAAGCATTTATTGCATATAACAAAATTGATAGAGCCGAAATAACCTTCTCAGCAATATATTTTTCTCCAAAGCACAAATAACCAAACAAGATTATCAAATATTCTTTGCAACCCTTGAACAACAATTTATAGCCGGCGACGACTATAATGCAAAAAGTCAAGAATGGCTTTCCAGTCTAACTATAACACGTGGACCGGAACTACTGAAGGCAATAAAAAAAACCATCTCAACCGCTTGTCCACCGAGAAAGCAACGTATTAGGACCTGAAGAAGCTACGAGAGGTCTGTTGTATTTCCGTGTTGTAAAAGGAATCGCGAATAATTATCTGCAAGTAAATTCATGCCTTGACCTCTCATCAGATCATTCTCCCGTGATTAGCACTTACTGTGCTTACATTGTAACAATTCTAAAACCTATTGCACATCATTGCAAGAAAACTAATTGAGATGACTTTAGGAAAATGGTTGACAGTCAAATTCGGTTATACATGCCACTAAAAATCGAAACAAATCTGTTTGTCGCAGTCGAACACATCTATCTAGCAAGCAGCCTAAAATACTACTTTAAAAATTCAAATGCGAAGCTATAGAAGACATTTCTACACATATTAAACAAAAATATCCGAAAAGAAGAGACTTAGAAGAATCTGGCATCCCAGGGACAAAGCAAACATTAATACAGCTACTAAAGAATTAAAAGCAGTCCTGAACGCAAACAAAAATCAAAGAATAAATCAGTACCTATTAAAACTATCGCTACAGATACCAGTTACTCATTATGAAAGACCACTAAAAAAATGAAAAAACACAAACAAGATTTTTGCCTATAGAATTAACAAATGGAGAACGGACAAAAAGGTGCAGTGAAAAATTGAAGCATATGCTGATTAATTAAGGAAAGTTTTTGAATCCTCTCCTCGAATCTACTTCATGGAGGAAGAAAGAGTAATACATGAATTCCTCCAATAAAGCATTTCAGGAGAATCTCATATTAAACCAATCAAAATGCAGGAGTTAAAACAAGAATGAAAACGTTGAATTGAAATAAAGCTCCGGGTTATAACTTAATTACTCCAAAACTACTAAAGAAACTGCCTGAAACAGGCCTTTGTAACAACTTATATATTTAGTGCAATTTTAAAATTAAAAAATATTTCCTGGACAATGAAAAGTTGCATAAATCAATATAATTCCCAAACTAGGCAAGAAAAACTCGAAGAATTGGCGTCGCATAGATTAATCAATTTGCTTTCTGTCCAGGACAAACTGTTTGAAAAACTACTCTTGCAGAGAATAAAACCATCAATTCGGTTTTAATGAGAGACATGGCACAACCGAACAAGTTTATCTAGTGGCTACAAAAATTAATGGCGATATATAACTTAAAAATATTGCTCTGCAGTCTTCGCAGACATAAGTCAAGCCTTTGACAAGGTTTGGCACATTGGTTTATTTTTTAAAATTAAAAATAATTCACCCTCTTATTTGCAAATCTTAAAGTCGTATTTTTACGATAAACTCTTTCAAGTAAAACTACAAGACACACAAACAGCCCTATACACAACTAACGCTTGAGTGACTCAGAAAAGTGTCTTGAGATCGGTTATGTATTTAATGTACATTACCGATTTACCAGACGACACCGAGGTCCTATCTTCCACAGTGATCTAACAACAGTTTCTCGTCTGCTTCAAAATAATCTAGATAAAATTCAAATTTGGTTAAAATTCTGGCACATCAAAGCAAACAATAATAAATCCGTGCGTGTTACGTTCACTCTACTACAAGAAAGTTGTCCACCAGTCACCCTAAACAATGCTCAGATTCCACAAGACAATAGTGCCAAATATTTAGGATTACATTTAGATCGAAGGTTATGGAAAACGCATATCTGGAAAAAAGTTTACGACTGGGTTTTAATTACTGCAAAATGTATTGGTTAATAGGAAACAAGTCCAAACTATCAGTTGAAAGTAAACTACTACTAAATAAAATCATTTTAAAACCATCAGGACCTATGGTATTTAGTTATGGGGATCCGCAAGCAATTCCAATTTAGAAATCTTACAAACATTTTAAGATGAAGTAATAAGAGCTGCCCATTTTACTTTCGAAGCGTAAAGAAGTACTCGGTTTGCTCAACGTAAAGTGTTAAAGTGTGTTCGCTTATCGGGCGCGATAAATACGAGGCCGCTGGCCTACGTATCTATATTTAAAAGGACATTTAACAAAATAAGTTTATTAATTTAAGCAAAACCTTCATTAATGGGTAAGCATGCATCCATCACAATTTAAGCCAAATCTTCAAAATCCAGTATGCTTTCAACAAACAGGTGTAGCATATAGTTATGCAATTTCAGCCAGCAAATACAGCTATTCATAATTAATCCACTAATCAATTCTGTAACCAGCAAAGCCCGCACACAGAAAATTGAAATTCTCAGCTACCGAATACCTCTCCTAGTTCTCAAAATACCGTCGAAACCCTAAGCGCAGTAAGTGACGATGAAATAGAACATAGCTGAAAATAAACCAACAAACATGATTGGCAATCAATCAAAAAACATAAAATTAGCCATAAAGTAATAGTTCAACACCCAGCTTTAACTCAAACACCTGTCCGAAATAGATTCAAACCGCTTGAGAAAGATGTCGAAAATGCCACAACCAGCCAAAACACCACCACTGAACCAGCTACACCTAAGCCACCACCGATATTCATATATGGAGTTAAAAACTACCAGAACATGATTAATAATCTTGCGAAAATTACGGAGGACGAAACATTTCACACAAAAGCCTTACCTAATGATACAGTGAAAATCAATGCTCACAGAATCGATACTTACAGAAAACTAGTAAAGCACCTGCTAGAGGAACAGATTATCCACCACACGTACCAAGCGAAGGAAGATCGTGCTTACAGAATAGTGATTAGAAACTTACATCACTTTGTGCCAGCTAATGAAATCAAAGATGAGCTATCTAAAGCAGAACATACAGTACGAAACATAATGAACCTGAAATACAGAATTACTAAAGAACCACTTCCCTCATTTTTCATCGACCGAAAACTAATAATAAAGCAATATTTGACTTACAATACATTTACAGTACCAAAAATAAGCGTAGAAGCGTGAAATTTGGGAATCAATGCGATTAAAATTCATGCCGGAAAACTAGAGACACTCCAGCAAAATGTGCTTTATGTGCAGGCGAGCACCCTGCGAACTATAAGGGTTGTAGAGTCTACAAAAATTAATTGCCCAAAGAAATGGCACCAAACGTCTTCCAGCTAGCTCTACACAACAAAACACACCACCTACTACAAACAGCCAACTAACTTCAACCCGGCCAATACATAGATATTACAAAACCAAAATATAACCTACGCTCAAGCTGTACTAAACAATAACAACAATATGACACCTGTCCAACACACAACAAAGCTAGAGGACCAATTGACACTATTTCTAAATGAATTCAAAAACATGTCCGCGCAGTTGCTCAATCTAAGCAAAATGATTCTAAACTTGCTTACCGCAGTCATCAATAAATCCATAATGGCTAAAACACTCCGAATCGCAACGTGGAATGTCAATGGGCTCCTCAATCATAAAAAATAGATAATAAAATTCCTAAACAAAATCTAAATACAATAGATATTCTCTTGGTATCTGAAATCCACTTCACTGATCGAACCGTTTCCCTTATACCACAGTATTCAATCTACAATTGCATCCACCCTGATGGTACAGCGTATGGCGGATCAGCAATTATAATCAAAGATTCTATAACCCACCATGAATTGGCCAAATACCAAACTAATGAGATCCAAGCTACCAACGTCCTGGTAACCACTGAAAAGTGGAACGTGACTGTAACAGCTGTCTACTCTCCGCCACGCCACACCATTCCTTCTGTAGAATATAAAAATGTCTTTCAAACTTTGAGTAATCTCACTCGCTGCGGTTCCACGCAACCTCCTACGTGCTCGTACTGACAACAACTACACACATATGACGAACGGAGAACCCATATACTGGCCGACAGATCCAATAAAACTTCCGGATCTTCTAGATTTCTTTATAATTAGAGGAATACCAACGCAAAACTGCCTAGTGGATTCAAATTATGGCCTGTTATCAGACCACACACCAGTTATTCTCAGTATGTGCACCGCAGTCATAAATAAACCTACTCACCCAAGGCTGACTACGTGATACACGGATTGGGAAACGTTTGTAGAATACATAAACAGAAACATAAATCTCAACATACGCATTAAAGATTCAACAGAGCTTGATGTCGCCGCCCAATATTTTACTAACCTAATACAACAAGCTGCATGGCAATCGACTCCTAGAACAGAACAACACAACGTTCGAAACATTCATTCAAAACTTAGCACCTGATGACCACAGCCTATGGAAAACTACTAAAAAAATTTAAAAAACACACACCACCAAAGTCTCCGAAAAGAAAACTCAAGTACGGATGAGCCCGTTCCGGCCAAAAAAAGGCTGACACCTTTGCAACCCACTTATCCTACTTTTTCCAAGCAGGAGAACCAATACCTGGCGTCCCAAAGGATGGCGTTGAAGACTTTCTTGACATACCCTGTTAAGTATCACAACCAATAAAAAGCATTTCCCAACCAGAAGTTAGAAATGAAATAGCGAAGCTAAACCAACACAAAAGTCCTGGATATGATTTAATAACTGGACAAACACTAAAAATGCTACCTCGCAAAGCTCTCGTCCTTCCCACAACAATTTTCAACCAAATGATAAGCCTTTGCTATTTTCCTATTATATGGAAATACGCAGAAATAATAATGATACATAAAAATGGTAAATCATCCCATGAAACATCGTCGTACAGACCTATAAGCTTACTGACTATTCCTTCTAAAATATTTAATAGGCTATTACTCAAACGGCTACAAGAAGACTACCAACTAGCACATTTGCTGCCTAACTATCAGTTTGGGTTTTGCGAAAACATGTCAACGATTAACCAAGCACACAGAATAGTCAATCAGTTATCCAAGAGCATCGAGGGTATTCTCAATATATGCAATGGGGTATTCTTAGATGCATCCCAAGCTTTCGGTAAAGTGTGGCATAAGGGCCTCCTGTACAAGCTCAAAAATATGGTTAATAACAATTACTATATACTCCTAAAATCTTACCTTACCGACAGGAATTTCTCCATGAAGCACAACGGTGCAGTCTCTCCCCACTACCCCATACAGTTTGGCGTCCCGCAGGGAAGCGTGTTTGGCCCGTTCCTCTACCTTATACACACTGCTGACTTACCTGACACGGAAAACACCATTATTGCTGCATTTGCGGATGACGTTGCTATCCTATCTCCAGATGATGATCCCGTAACATCTTCCCAAAACATGCGAACTCGCCTAAATCAGCTTAGTGAATGGTACAGTGGCGAATCAAGATCAGCCAATCTAAATCTATCCAAGTAACATTCACCATCCGCACCGAAGTTTGTCCTCCTGTAACAGTAAATGGAGTCCTTGTACCACCAAAACCAGATGTTAAATATCTAGGGTTACATTTAGATCAACATGGCAGAAACACATGCAGGCGAAGCGAAAACAGCTGGATCTCAAACTCAAACAGATGTATTGGCTCATGGACTGTAAATCAAAACTTTCCACCAAAAATAAAATTCTTCTTTACAAAACGACACTAAAACCCATTTGGTCTTACGGTGTACATCTCTGGGGCTGTGCCAGACCTACCCGATTAAAAACCATACAAACATTTCAAAACAAAACACTTCGTGCGATTATGAACGCTCCATGGTATATTAGCAACCTAATGCTGCACCAAGACCTGCAAATCTCATACATCACTGAAATAATTGACACCGCTGTCACCAATTATCGAGACCGCCTTACAGGAAATCCAAACGATCTCATAGTGAACCTATACACGGATGTTCCGCTCAACAGAAGACTTAAAAAAACATGGCCTGCACACCTACCCCAACAACACTAAGTAATAGTGAAATATAGAGAGAAACGTCAGTGAACATTTCCCTTTCAAAACAAGGACTTATATCACATTTACTCAATACTCCTAGCAATGTAGACTGTACATTTACAGTATATGTCAATAAAAAAAAAGATATACTCTAAACTGGATATTACAAGACATTCCTGCTCTAACTGTCAAGGATGAAATAACTTAGCAGCAGCTACCATCAGATACTTATTGTACATAGCAATGACCTCCCAGTAAACATCTTAAATAGAAAAGGTATCAAAAAGTTGAAAAGATATGACCCATTCGATCCACCGAATAGGTTTAAATAATTACTGCTTAAATGTTAAATTAAGTTAAAATTAGAATTAGAGTAAGTTATCTGAGAAAAGAGTAATATCACTGGATACCGCTCTTGCATGTCATAATCTTATGATATTATACTGTCTACTTAATGTCAATATATGACGACAGATTGCAAATATACAATCAAGTTATATATAAAAAAACATACTACCTAGGACATAACACTTATTTTTGCCCACTTATATGGATTACGTAACAGACGTGAATAAAAATTGTAGTCATTTATTACACACTCAATTATAGGTCACATTCTATTAGTTTCTAAAAGGGCAATAAAACTTGATGGGCATTGGCGACAGGCACTGGCTGATATTTTATACGCTGCTTTGGTATCTATGTAAGTATACAAACAGACATTAAAATCAATGTTTACCGAAGTCTGTAATAAACAGAGTCATAAAATAAAATCGGCCCTGCGACCTTCAAGTCGGCATTTCACCACACATATTGTGTAATTACAGCGCATTATCGGCATGAAGGTGTAGTTTTAGGAATACAAATTCGACTTATGCTCTAACAACTTCTAGTCACGACATCTCGTTATTACGGCGTATGACCTAAGAGCTAATTGTATAAGCCAAATGAAGTTATAATGGGGTGCCACTAAAGCGACAACTATTAAAAAAGTTAATTAAATGCGGCGCGCGGCAAACAAGTTTTGTTGCTCAATTCTACAGTGTAATCCGATTTCGAACTAGTTTAAGGTAAACAAGAGCTTGGTTTAAGCTTCCTACAAAATAAGTGCACTTCCGCGTACAAGAATAAATTAAAAGAAATTTCAAATAGTCTTTAAAGCTATTTTGAGCTTCTTTCGGCCGACCGACAATGCTGCGTATGCTCTAATGCAGTGCTGTGTCCATCAATGTTATTAATAAAAATGTTAGTTTAGTTTTTTGATAGACAATTTCTTTTACATTAAAGAAACAAACTAATTTTGCCTTTACAAGTGACTAATTAAATTATTGTTTTAACTTAGTATCCGAGAATCATTAACATAGATGCCACTTTTACAAATTGTTTGTTTTTGATCTCCTATTAACATTTTAGCCACAATTTTCAGCTAATGTAAACTATCCCTTATATTTGCCTAACGATCCTGTAAAGGTTTTTGTTGATTGCTCAAAAAATGTTCTTATTATTTTCGTACTTTCTACGGGTTCACTAAATCATTATATGTTTTCAATTGATGCGTTCTTATTTCAGAAGCACTCTCATATTTGCGTTGTCCTAAACATTCTTTTAGAATAATTGCTTTAGTTCTTTTATTTTCAATAGAAAATAAAACCTGACGTATTTTATTGACTTTTTGTGGTTAACCATCACACAACTACTGCAATCAATCAAAATTAACTCTACCGTCTAAACCAAAAAGTTGGCACTAAAACATGTGTAGTAGTAATGCATATAATTTAACACTAAAGATGCAGCGAAATACAATTTGGGTAAAATTTGGATTATATATTGCACTTTGCTACGCTTTTTTAATTTTTTTGTATCCTTTCGCTAAGCTTGTTATAGATAAAACTTTAGTAAATTATTTTTCTACTATAAGCAGAGTTACAACTACAGGAGTTTAGTATATCTACTACAGAATATCAATAGCTGTAACAGTTTGTTTTGAAACATATCTGGCTAATTTGAAGCAGTTCTGGGATTTTATGACTATTTTCATCTAGCCGCTTAAGCAATTTAAAAACTGGACAATATACAGAACCTTTTTTCGAGGCAATTGCGTTTGTAACACAATAAATGCGTATACTTTCAAAAAAATTAAGTATGTTTATTAATTCAACATATAAATATATATCCATGTATCTACTACTTCCTTTTTTAGTTTTATAATTGCTTACAATTGTTTATTATCTTTTCAGGCAGAGTTTTACAGGACATTTTTGTACTAATTCTAATATACTGAACTTTCCACAATATGTAGACGTCTTGTGTCGACATTATTCTATAAATAAGGAGTATTTTATTTCCTGTCATGTAAACACAATGGGTGTGTTGTTTACATATGAAGAGCAGAGGCTCATTAAAAAAGTAAATCTGAAAAAAGCTGACTGTACAAAAATTTAACCGTGTACTTTTCTAACCTTTTAACTAATGAGTTTTATTAAAATTCTACGTTATATAAATATTACCCTCTTGTGCAGTCTAAGTAATAAAAACCTTCTACTAATTAGTCTTTTTTTAAATATACATAGCTGGTTCTTTTTTTTATTTATTTATTTACTGCATATTTACAACTAGTCTAACTAGACTAACAAGCAAATGAGTTAATGTACATAGCATATGGGGAGGAACACCAAGAGTGACCTCCTGTCATTACAAGGTATACAAGTGTTATTACTAATTTGTTAAGTCACTAAACTTTGTCCGTTTCAGGCGTCTAACTGCGTTTGCATTATTTAATAAGTCTGTCACTAGAACACTAGGGTGATCACTAATATGATCGTTGTATCTGATGCAGCAAGCTTTGATGACATCTTTAATCCATGGGATCTTTAGATCGTTATGTAATGTGCGGTTGTTCACATACCATTCGGCGTTTGCTATTGCGCGAAGTGTTTTGCTTTGAAATCGCTGTAATATCTCGATGTTCGATGACTTAGCAGATCCCCAAAACTGGATCCCATACGTCCAAATCGGTACTAACATGGTTTTATATAACAACACCTTGTTTGTTAAACTGAGCTGGGATTTTCGTCCGAGGAGCCAGAACATCTTCTTCACGCGGATATCTAATTCTTTTCGCTTAGTCTGTATATGTTTTTTCCAGTTTAGTTTGCTATCGATATGGATACCGAGATATTTGATATCTTCTTTGCGTGGTATGTTAGTGCCATTGAAGATTATAGGAGGTGGAACAACCTTGCGGAGGGTGAAGACCACTGAAGCCGTTTTGTTTTCATTGATTTTGATGCGCCAGGTCTTTATCCAGTTTTCTAAAGCTTCCAGCGCATTTTGCAGGTATATTGATGCCTGAAGTGTATCTCTGTGTGAAGATAATACAGCCGTGTCGTCCGCAAACGTAGCAATTAAAACATTGTCGGTAACAGGAAGGTCTGCCGTAAACAACTGGTATAATGTCGGTCCCAGTACGCTACCTTGTGGTACACCTGCCTCGACTGGGTAGATTGGCGAGTGGCTGTCATTGATTTTGACCCGAAAGTATCTGTTTTCTAGATGCGACTTGAAGAGCAGATAGTACTGTTGCGGTAGGGTTTGCTTGATCTTATATAGGAGGCCAGGGTGCCAAACTCGATCAAAAGCTTGGCCCACGTCTAAGAATGCTGCTAGGCATAACCGTTTTTCCTCGAAGTCTTTTCTACCTTATCCACTATCCTATGGACTTGTTCCAATGTTGAGTATTTTCTGCGGAAACCGAATTGATGTTCCGGAACTAAATGCAGTTCTTCTATAATGGGTTCAAGTCTTCTTAGTAGAATTCGCTCAAAGAGCTTAGAGAGGAGTGGTAACAGCGAAATCGGTCTATAAGAAGCTGGTAATTGAGCTGGTTTTCCTGGCTTTTGAATGACAATTACTTCGGCAAATTTCCATTGGATTGGGAAGTACTGAGTTCTTAAGATGGCATTATATATACGTGTTATAGCTGCTATCCCTTTTTTTGGCAGTTGATGGAGTAATTCGGACGTAATTAGGTCATATCCCGGTGCTTTGCCAGTTTTTAAACATTTAACTTCTGTTTGGACTTCGTTGGGTGTACAGTGTCGAATGGGTAAATGGAGTTGGAGTGGTGATTTGAGGAATTCGAGAATTTCGTAATCATCTTGTGGAGTTCTGTCTGATTCGTGCGATTGAAAGGTTGCAGCTAAGTGTTCGCCGAATACCACCGCTTTATCTTTGTCACATCGGGTCCAAGAGCCATCATTTTTACTAATAGAAGGGATAGGGATAATAGGCTTTTTCAAATTCCTAGTTGCGTGCCATAAGGAGTAGTCATGGTGTTGACTGGGGGATAAGTTTCGCACGTAATCATTGAACGTTTCGTTTTTCTGTTCCTTGATTAATCTTTTTAGTTGTGTGGTGAGAGTGTTTAGTTTATTTTTGTCTCTTGGGTGTCTTGTTTGTTGCCAGATCCGTCTTGCTTTTCGTTTGTCGCTGATCTTTTGTTTAATTTCTAAGGAGTAGTTGTTAGTGTTTTTGTTACATTTATGTTGTAGTTTTATGGGCGTAGCTGTCAAGAAGCATATTGTAAGGTTTGTGTTAGTCGTTCTATTGCCGTTTCAATTTCATTTGAAGTGTTAAGTACTGCTGGAATCGATAGATGTTCATCAATATATTGTCGAAATATGTCCCAATCCGTAAGACTGTTGTGTAGGCTGGGCCTTGCAGGCTTGTTGATTATGCAGCTACTCAACGTGCATATTATAGCAGAGTGATCCGAGTTTAGATCGTAGGATCGTAGCAGTCAGCAACATCGATGTAGTTGGGCGAGAGATTTTTTGTAATAAGAAAATCTAATGCATCCGGCGGTTTATTCAGATCGGTTGGCCAATATGTGGGTTTACCTGTGGTTACTGCATTATAATGATTATTTAAGATGGCTTTATATAGTTGCCTTCCCTTTGGGTTAATTAATCTGGAACCCCATAAGGGGTGTTTAGAGTTAAAATCACCACCTGCTATGAACCGGTCTCCTAGCGTCCTGAAGAAGTCTTCGAACTGGTTCTGCTTTATTGAATGCCGCGGAGGGCAATATACTGATGATACTGTTATGTCTCCAACGTGGTCTTTAATTTTGACATTTGTGGCTTGTATATGATATGTTTCAAATTTCTCCATTTCGTAGTGTGATAATTTGCTGCTGATTATAATTGCCGTTCCAGCGTGAGCTGTGTTGTCGGGATGACAGGTGTAATAAGTTCTGTAGTTGTGGATATTGAGGTAGTTGTAATTAGAAAAGTGTGCTTCAGATACCAAGAGCAAGTCGATTTTTGGGTGTTTAGAAACGCTTCTACTTCTAAACGGCGTTGTAGAAGTCCGTTTGCGTTCCATACGGCTATTCTTAGGGTATCCATTATTGGGAGATTTTGGTTATCAGGCTAGTGAGTAGGTTGAGCATCATAGTATTTTGTTGCATTAACTGGCTAAACATGGTTTCAAATTTGGAAAGGAACTGAGACAGGGAGATGTCATTGCTGTTTTGATTTTGATTTTGAGTGTTGTATGAGTCTGACGTTGTTATGAAATTTTGTTGTCCAGCCACGGCTGCGGCATAGCTAGTTGGAAACCTGTTTGCCCTATATGTGTTTGGTTGAATTGTGGCCGCCTTTAGAGCTTGTGGTGCTTGCATCCTAGGGTTGGCGGTGTTGTTTCTCTTTAACTGAAGTTGTTGGTAGATAGAGCATCCTTTATAGTTTGCTGGGTGGGCTCCATTGCACAATGCACATGTAGCAGGAGTGTCTTTTGGCTTTGTACACGTCAGGGTATTGTGGTTACCACCACACTTTACGCACGCGAATGGTTTTCTGCAGTAAGTTTTACTGTGTCCGTATGCTTGACAACGAGTACACTGGATGATATTGGTTTTTTCCTTGGTGGCTCAACTGTAATTATCATATTTAATAGAGATCTAAGTTCGTATATCTCTTTGTTGTTACTGGCAGGCTCGAGGTCAACAAAAAATAAAGGAAGTGGTGTTTTGTCTACCCTGTGTCTTATATTCATTAAATTGCGTACAGTATGTACTTTCTCTTTCAATTCTTCTTTTATTAACGCGGTATCGACTGTTGGGTGAAGGTTTCTGATTACAACTCTATATGCCCTTTCTTCTTGAATCTGATAAGTATGAAAATAATTTTCTCGTCATCAAGATGTCTCACAAGTTTTCGATGTGTTTCAGGGTTATTAGTATTTATCTTGACGACGTTGTTTGCTAGTGTTTTGAGTTGTATTGTTCAGTTTCTAATACTTTTGTCAGATTTGTAATCATTGCGTTATAATTTTCTACTCCGTGTATATATACTGGAGGGGGTTTCTTAACTGCAGCTTGTGGTTCGTCTCTAGTTGTTTCCATTACGTTATCTTCGTGTCATTTAATAAATTAAATCTGTTGTTATCGATGATTTGGCTTTGTAATTCGAGGTTATTATCAGGGAGCGTGAGCATCTTTTCTCTTTTCATTACTTGCCACTCATGAGAGCTCGTTTGGGGTTGGTCATCGTTTGTTGCGGTCATTTCAGGTGCTGAATGCTGGTTATTAGGATTTTGTGGCGGACAGTGCATGGGTTGTGGAATATTAGTAGGATAAGATACATATGGAACATATGTTTGGCTTGATAATAATTGTTGCGTAGGAGGATTAGTGTAGGGCGTTAATGGCTGGTTTTGATATAATAAATGATGTTGAGAAATTTAAATTTGTTGTTGAGCAATAGGCATTTGTGGTTGAAACGGAAACATATTTAAAATAAATAAAATAAACTCACTGATTAATGCGGGTCACTGGCATTCGAGTGCATGCATAGATAACACGCGCGTCACAGACACATCCACTCATCTACGAGACCAGCGGCCGAATCATAGCTGGTTCTACAGTTGTTGTTGCAATATACGGCTTAGTTAGAGGAGAGGAGGTTATAGAATACTATTTACGTTTCTAAAAATTACTCTACTGGCTTTTGAATAAAAATTCCCAAAATTATTATGAGTACATGCTATAACTAATTGTAATTAACCGTTGTTATAAAAAAATTATTCAAATAAAAGTTACAAACGGATTATTAAAACACTAATTATAATTCATAAAACATAGTTATCTTTAATTACAAAAACATAGTTTTAAGGTTATGTGCAAGTCATTTCTATTTCGAGTCTGTTCACAAAAGTCATAGATATAATCTTCTTTCTCTGCTCCGGTACAGTCAAGGTGAGCCCACGGAGAACAGCAGAAGCATTAAATCCAAATTTCCCTTCGTTGAGCTTCGAAAACTTTCCCTTACAAAAGACACATTCAGCGTCTTTGTTTTTCGGTTCTTTAGTTGTTGGCATGAAGTCCATTACAGATGAGATATAGATACATCAGAATGGAACGATTCATTGCTGCTGACACTGGATTCATCTCTAGCAAGTTTAGGGCTAGTAGGTCGGTATAAGTTTAACTTTTAAGCTTTTGGTTCCTTCTTTTTGTCTTTTTCTTTCAGTTCATCTTCTAAAACCTTTTTTATATAGGAAGTAGGTTAGTATGGAGGAAGAACCAGCTTTACTTGCTCTATTTGACTTCTGCTTTTTCAGAGGTGGTAGTGGGACAAAATTTCTTGACCTAGACGTACTAGGATTCTTGGAAGAACAGGGTTGAGGTGAATCAGAGCTTGTAAACGAACATAGAAAAGGGTCATTTGTTAGTTTCATAGTCTGAGACCTAGGAACAGTGAGTGTAAAAGCAATAAATCTTTACTGCTGAAAACGTTTCTATTAACATCATAAATACCAGTCACTTTAAAACTTTTACTGCTATGTCCCCACGTTGTACTTTAAAGTAGGCCCTGCCAAACAGTTTCATTATATTAAAAGTACTCACTTTAATGGGCGCATAAAGATTTCATCCAAGGGTTGGATCTTATGCGGACAGTAGACAAAACATCCTAACATAACATTTTCTTGCTAACTTAATACGTCAATGTTACGCTTGTGGGTTGTGTGCCCGTCAAGAAGGAGCAAGGGATGTGACTCGGTTGAGGGTTTTGCTACACAGTAAAATGTTTAAACCATCCAGTTTCTATCCAACCAGACGGGTAGCACGATGCGATGGTCCCTGGTGGAGCAACTCTAAGAAGTTGTTCATTTATGTTCTTCCTCGGGAATATCACAAGAGGCGGGACAAAGTCACCTTCTGCACTCACACAGGAAATGATGGTAACGAGAGAGCCTCTTTCAGCTAAAGTAAGGGAACCAATTTGTTTCTTTCATTTTAGGTCTACTATATGAGGAATTTTACTTTGAACCACAGACAAACCAGTTTCGTCTACATTAAATATCCTGTTAGGAGGATAGCTGGGTTTTTTGAAAACAATCAGGTCAAAAAACTTGTCTACTTCTTCTTTATTAAATCCCTGGGTCTAGCAAAAAATGTACCCCTGGGTTTACGGACTGAATGTTTCGGGGTCCTCTTTATAAAAGCGTAGAACCAGTCTTTGCCAGCAGTTTCGTCTTTAAAAGTTGATAGCCAGGACTGCAGGTATCTCTTTGAGCCCATAGAACATAGCCTCCATCTTAACTAAATATTTTTGTAACTCGTCTTCTAGTTTTTTAGGAAAAACTGGCTTACGGCAAAGCGTAGTTAAAGCTGCTACTATTGCATTTTTCCTTACTCTTGACAAGGCGAAAGAGAGACGCTCTGGGAACCTAAAATTTCTTGGTCGCCTTAAGGTACTCCATCTTCTTTTTACGAACAGTTTCTATAGCCTTAGCTGTCTGCGTTTGACACAAAGCTTTCGTTTCTTTCCCTCATCTACCTTCTTTCTAGGCCTATCTGAAAAACACAGACTAATTAAAACTCTTGAAACTAGGAGGGGGGTTAGGTTTAAGTAGACAAAATACATCTGAAAACAAATGATTTGTAGGTCTAGACTATATACTAATTTTCAAATAACAGAAAAATAGTTTTGTTTCTATTTTGTCGGGTTATATGGAATACTATACTTTTAGGTCGGGTATTATAAAATAAGTAGTATTCCATAATGCCCGACATGCCGTCTTGAAAAATAAACCTTTAAACTGATAGACAAAACATTGTCAGCTAAAAAACGACCACAGTATAACAAACTACATTTCTTTTAGTGTACATTATACTTAGCATCAATGTTCAAGTCACATGTGTACTAGTAGATTTAAGTGTTTGAAAACTTATCTGCAAAAACTCTTAAAACTTACAAAACACACTTTGTTTTGTAGCGAGTGGTACGACGACAACAAGCAGTCAACTCTCACTGCACTGCATCATGGGAGTCTTTCTTGAGTAGTTTATGGTATTCACACGTGATAGCAGCACCAAAATGAGCCGAAACTGAGCGAAACCATCTTTCCCGACTAGATATGTTGTGGATTATCTCCTGGTGCAATCCATGTATGTAACCTTCTGGATGGATGCTGATAGAAAGTTTTAAAAATAATAAAATTATTCTCTTGACAGAATTGTATTAATCTCCCTCCTCTTTGATTTCTTTGTCCAGATTCGAAAGAACAAACACATTTTCTTTATTTTTCTCTACCCATTTTTGAATTAAAGTCTTTCATAACAATGCATATGTTAGATTACTGGTTTTTGGATTGTACTTGATTGTTTGTAAAAGTCCTTTGCGATGTTGCCTTCTTTGTCGTCAGTGGAAGCGTAAACATGAATGCTTATATTATTATGTTTTTCTGATAGTTGCAACATTGCTATATTTGATATTCAAACAACGTTGTTGTACATATTTGTCTATCTATTTGTTGATAACTAAACCAACTGTATTGCAGCAGTTGTGGATCATTGTTCCCGTTATAGTATATTACTCTGTTTGCCACCTCCTGGCCATCTCATTTTACTAATTCCGTAGCCTGTGTATTTTTTGTAAGGTGTTTACCACTTTCAAACGTACTCTTGACATTTCAAGTTACAATTCGTTTTTTCACCAGGCGATTCTTAACAGGCTCTGTCTATTGAAGGACTGCCGGGGACTGAGTTAAATACTTTCTTAACTTCTGCCATTCTGATTTTTACTAAGGAAATAGTGCGATGATTTTCTTCTTGCCTTTTGCACAGTTATAGCTTTACCGTTCTGATGATTTGCGTCTCCGCCTTAGGTATCTTGTAAACCACTGTGCTCGAATTATGCGTTCGACTGGAGCAGATTAGCAGAAGACCACTTTTGAACCTGTTGGTTCGTGGGAGGGTTTATTTCCCTCTTACCACCCATATCTGGGAGGCATTTCCTATTCCGCTACTTGAGAACGCGCCGTTTAGGGGTTACAAACCTCTCCAAGGGCAATATAGAGTTAGATGACGAAACTATAGAAATAGTTGACAGTTTGTTTATCTTGGATAACTTATCAAACTTATAAACTTATCAAACATTCAAATAAAGAAAATAGATAGGAGAATAAAACTGAGTTGAGCCGCATTTTCAAGATTGAGAGACATTTGAGAAAGCAATTTTAGCAAAAACTAAGAATAAAATTAATCAACAAAACATACCCCTTGAGCTAACCTACGCTTAAGAAACATGGACGCTAATGGAAAAGAACCAATAAAAATTGAAAATAGCACAAACGTTAATAGGGCATAAAATGCTGGGAATTATTCTGAAAGACAAAATAACAAACATACAGATAAGGTAAAAGACAAAGGTATTTTAAGCAACATATTTGTGGACTGGGCACGTTCCAAGTACAGAAGATACTACGTGGACTATAGTGCAATGGCGAATACTTGGAGAAGCCTACATCCAACAACGGATATAGATACATATAGATGATAAGCAGATGATGATGACTTAATTTTCTTATTATTCTTCTATTTTCTATTTAGAAAAATTAAAATGTATTTTATCAGCTTTAACAAATACCTACTTTTGAGAGCTTTTTAGTTTTTAAGTTCAATCTTTATACTTATTTATTGAAATAAAAGCCTCTTTATCTTTACAAAATTCAGTCTCTATGTCTAAATAATTTGTTGTTAGCAGCATAACTTACTTTCATTAATAGTAAAAAATAACGATTGATTTAATAAATTCTGGCAGACTAATTGACTAGAAAGAATTGTAAAATTGCTTGTAAATGTAAATTATAATTACATATTTTATTACTGGTCTTAAATTGTTTCATAGGGTTTAAACTGGGGATACCATTAAAACTCAAGTTACAAAATGAACAGTAAAATAATAGAACATTTCATATTAAGTTAAACCATTCCTCTAAGTAATAACTCCGTAACGACCCTTGTGGGATATAATTATGTTGCTGTTCTAGCAAAATATTATTTAGTGAACAGTGCCTGCTGATCCTTTGCAGCAAAAAAGCATTTTATTATAAGCGCAGCTTTGGATAGGCCGCTAAAATAATTTTCGTTTGTATTCGACTCTATTGGGGGTTTTGTTGCCATTAAATTTCATTTCATTATAAATTAATGGCTACCAATAATTTATCAGGTATGCTGCGACGTATAGCAATTAATAGAGAGAGCAAAGTTTGTTTACATGCAATTTAAGTTAGAAGCCTAAAATTTTAGAGCTATCATTGTCCACCAAAATTAACCCTCCAAAGCCCTGTTAACGTACTCTGACGGTGCCCTATCAAATAGTAATTTACCTATGTCAGTATTCGGCCTGAATAATAAGTGCCCAACCCTTGACCTTAAACAGCGGGAGAAATGTGAACCCGTCGCATAAAGTTTCGATAGCGTCCGTATTGATTTAAACTTTACAATACCATTTAAAGTAGTCCCTAAAATAAACTGCTCCATGTTAGAAAAACATAATCATGGCGTAGAGTGTAAAAGCCCCTGCTTTTAGTGAATGTTTAGAGCAAACACATTATAGGTACACTAGACTGTATTAAAACCACTCAGTGTTTATTATTTTTGAATGTCAATTCTTTACATTGACATAATGTGTATACCAAGTTAAATAGTATGGAGAAGAGCTAAACCAGAACCTTAGTTTGCTTCTTTTATAATGAATTGAACGAAAGTGATACACAATTCTATTAATTTTTTGTGTAGTCCTCCAGATTTTTCTAAATAATTGTTTTGTTCAGTCGTGCATTACTTGTTCTATTTCTTAATTAGAACTAAATTTCCCCTTTCCTTCGTCTTATTTAGCAGCTTTATTTCCAGAGAAAAAGAAATTTGGGAATTTTATAATATAAGCTTCCTTACTACTGCCTACATATATAATTTATTGATGGCGTACATAAAAATATGACGATTCCATATGTGCCATTAAAACATTAGCATAAAACAATACAAAAAACTTAATAATATTTTTGTAAAAATACACATGACACATAAAGAAGCTAATAATAATAATTAGCTGCTAAATGCTCTTGGGCTTCAAAAAATGTCTCTATTGCAAATTTTACTATTTTGTATTACAAGTGGATGTTAGACGAACAAGTTGAAAATGTAAGATTGCACTAGGAACCCATTGAACTTAATACGCTTCAGGCGTTTGGGTTTATTAGTTTAGTCCATTAAAGTACTTATCGATTGGTTGGGATATACGAATAGTCGGTCTTTATATTTTTTGATAGAGTTCTGTATCTTATTTTGCGCAAATCACATAATTCATTTTATTTGGCAACATACCACAGAGCAAAAGCTATGGTCCGTAGAATTTTATTTAACGCGATCTTGCACAGTAGTAGCTTGTTTTATAATGATAGCTTAGATTTTATTCCGACCAACTTTTCTAAATTGGAGCTCAAGCTGTTGTGGTTTATTCAAATCATATTTTCCAAGTCAGACGTACGAAGGTAAGGTGAAAAGTTCTCGGCCTGACAATGAAAAACTGCGACTTTCAGTTAAAAAATGACTTTATTTTTCTACATAATTTCCCTTGACTTTAACACACTTGATCCAGCTCCTCTCCAACATCAGTATTTCTTCTCGGATTTAGGAATCTGGAAGATTGTGAAAATATTCATCAACTTCTTCATTGGATGCGAAGCTCTTTTCAGAAACAAATTTTTTAAAGTTTGGTCACAGATGGAAGTCTGAGGGTGTCAAATCAGGAGAATTGCGGGGATGGCCGAGCAAATAATACCCCAAATCCCGCAGTTTTCCCATCGCCAACGCAGGTGCGTTGTTCTGGTGAAGATGATTTTTTTCTTTTTCAAGCCAGGCCTCTTCTCGCGATTTTTGGCATCCAGCTAGTCAAGAAGGTTGGAGTAATATTCGCCTGTAATTGTTCTGCCTTTTGCAAGATAATCAATTAATAGGATCCCTTTCGCATCCCAAAACACCCTGGCCACCTTTCCGGCAGATGTGATCGACTTCGCTTTCTTTGGCGCTGAACCACCGGCTTCCACCCACTGCTTGGACTGCTGTTTCGTTTCTGGCGTGTAGTGGTGGACTCATGTTTCATCCATGGTGACAAATCGCCGCACAAAATCGGTCCAATGATTGCTGCGAAAATCCTTTGCGCATTTGCTTTTGATCGGCATTCAGCAAATGCGGCACCCATCTTGCGCAGAGCTTTCGCATCCCTAATTCTTGCAAGATGTTTCGCACCCTTTCTTCCGGTATCTCCACAACCTCAGCTATCTCACTCACCTTTACTCGCATATCGTCCAACACGATATCATGCACTTTTTCGATGGTTTCCGGTGTGGTTGAGGTTTTTCGCCGTCCTTCACGTGAGTCATCTTCGAGGGATGTGCGACCACGTTTACATTCAGCTGCCCACTTTTTAACAGTTGACATGGAAGGAGCAGAGTCCCCGTAAACTTTTGGGATGAATTTCCTTAGGGGTTAATCCATCCAAAACGAAGAATTTTATAACCGCACGATATTCAAGTTTATCCATTTTAACAAAAAATATGCAACATGTCTACTGAAAAAATTCGTGTAAACAAACTACTCTAGCGAACAAGTTGAAACTAGTCATACGAACTAATGACATATGCACCCAAGCAGGAAGCATAATTCATTGCCTATTGTAGCACCATCTCTGTGTCAGGCCGAGAATTTTTCACCTTACCCTCGTAAGTCTAGGTAAAGCCCCAAATAGTTTTAGTTATTGTCCGTCGAACAAATATCACGGTTCATAGTAAAGGTAACATATTTTACATTTACCTTCATTCTACGAACTTGAGCTGTTGTTGGATATTATTGAGAGAGCCGTGCAGGTTTCGGGATGCAGTTGTAACATTAGTATGTTAGGACAGGACAGCTGGTCATCAACGAAGGTGGTAGTTGAGATTAATTTTGCAGTTGGTACATCGGCTGAAAATAGTGAGTATAGGACTAGTCCTACCACATTATTTTAAGGTACCTCTCTTCCTATGTCCTCAGATTTTCAGCTAATTTGTCACAGCTCCATTTCTTCCTATTCATACATTTATTTTTTATAGATTTATACATGGGACATCCTGTGTCTTCCATTATTTGTTTAATACATTCGGTCCGTATTCTGCCTCGAGCATTATTTCCTTCTATACGCCCTTTAATAATTGTGGTTAATAGTCCTCCCTTCTTTTTTATGGGTCCCATTAGTTTTTATTTTTGTATGTTTTTCTACAAACGCTTTTCTTGCGTTCTTTCTCAGTACTTCCTTGTTTGTTATTCTATCGAGGTAGCTGATCTGTAAGGCTCTTCTATAACACCACTCTTCGCACGCTTCTAGTCTATTTTTACATGTCAATCCAATAATCCACGTTTCGGCCTCATACAATAGTACGCTCCAAACATGTGTTTCTATGAAATTTATTCTAGTCAAAATGGGGATTGCGCTTGTTATTAGTAAGCTCTTCTTTTGGTAGAAAGCGCTTTTTGTAGTGCAATTCTAGTTCTAATTCTGCTTAGATAGGGATTTTCATTAACTTATTGTAGTCGTTGCCATTTAGGTCAATGTTTATAATCCCTATATCGTGTTTACCAAATGCCATTACTTTAGTTTTTTCTGTTTATTTTCAACTTGTAATTTGTATTTAGTATAGTTTTCAGTTGTTTAAATTCCTCTTCGTTTCCAGCTAATAACGCTGTCATCCGCGTATCGTATCATACATATTTTCTTTTTATGTATTTTTATACTCTCGTTAGTCTGCTCTAAAAATTCATTTACAGCTTGTTGTATATATATATGTTAAAAAGTATCGGCGAGAGAACACATACCTGACTCACACTTTTTTCTATTTTGGTTTGTCTAATTTCATTTCCTTGTGTTATTGTTGTAATTTGATTATCAAATAGTTGTTTTAAAATCCTTCGATCTTTATGTTTTATTCCCATCTTTTTAAAAATCTATGAAGGAGTTTTTGACTTTCCGTATTCTTTTTTCAATTATTAGCCGTAGTGCAAAGACTGCCTTTGTTATTTCTGCATTTTTGCGGAATACATATTGGTCTTCGGTCAAATTGTCATCAATATTTATATGTATTTTTCTATAAATTATTTTTGTTAAAGTTTTTGTTATGTGTTGTCAAACTTTTTCGTACGGTGACCCGTACATTCCGTTGTTGCTTATTTTTTTGATTTTTGTACTATTTTTGGACTAGCTTGTAGATTTTAAGAATTTAGCGTGAATGATATCCACCCCAGGGCTCTTATTTGACTTCAGTTTTCCTGCTGCTTTATCAAATTCTTTTCTTATAATGTATCCTTCTGTAGTTACTTGTTCATCTTTCTTCTTTCCATCTGTCGACGACTCCTCCTTCATCTAACAGCACATTACCCTTACTTTTTCTTATTTTCTTTGTTTTGGGTTTTATTTCATGAAAAAAAATTTTGAATTATTTATTTGCATGATTTATTTTATTTGTACTAAGGTGGTGCTCAACTTCTCCACATTTTTCTTTTATGTATTGTTCTTTAGCTAGTTTAGGGTTTACATGCTGGTGGGTTGTTTTGATGTAGTATGTCATCGGCTATTTTAGTAATTCCTTTTTTAATGCAGTTCCATTTCATCTCTATATCCTCAATTTCATTTTCTGCTTTATTTATTTTTATCTCAACTTTCTTTAAGTATTCTAACTGGTATTCTACACTCTTAAGCTTATTTATAACCTCACTGTAAATTTCATTTTTCTTCAGCTTCTTTTAAGTCAGTTTATGTTCTATTATTACCAATTTGTGATCTGTATCTTCATCAAGACTGGGATAAGCTCTGCATTCCTTAACCTGATTTTGAAAACGTTATTTTATTAGGATAGTCTATCTGATATCTTCCTGCATCTCCAGGCTTTGTCTAAGTATATCGTCTTCTAGGATGACGTTGAAATACTGTATTTATTAGTACCTAGTTATGTCTTTTGCAGAATTTGACCAGCCCCAATCCTCTTCCGTTGGGTTTTCCTAGGTCGAATTTTCCTGCTATTTTTACTTTTGTTCCTTCTCCTACTACAGTATTGAAGTCTTCCATAATAATGAGGTTTTCGTTTACTTTTACTTTCTTAATCATGTTACTTATGGATTCACACATATCTTCTTAATCGTTATGTTCGCTTGTTGGCTTTTGGTTTAGTACGTATCTTTATTATTATTGCTCTTTTGTTGTATTACCAATATCCGGTTAACCTTTTTCCATATGATTTGTTAAGAATAATACCAACACCTGCATTTTCTTGGTTACTTTCTACAAGATGGCGTGGAGCCAACTGATATTTTTCAACTAGTCATATATTATATACGAAAGCAGGGAAAAAATAAGTAAAAATGTCTATAATTACGATCAAGTATGCCATTTATTTGCCACCGATTACAAGGTTATTTATTGAAAACTACATCAGGCAAATGACCTCTGTTTACATCAATGCATTGTTGCAAACGTTTCTTGAAATTGCCGTACACGCGCCTCCGTAGGTCTTTGTGAATGGCTGAAACTTTGTCACCGATGGCTTGCTTGAGTTCTTGAATACTTATGATATGCCTCTGAAACACACGATCTTTCAGAAACCCCCATAGGAAAAGTCTGGTACACTGAGGTCGGTCGACCGAGCTGGCCAAGCGATTTCGCCGAAACGAGAGATGACAGTTCCGAAATTTTACGAACTACAGCCATACTGCTTCGCGCGGTGTGGACTGTTCCTCTATTCTGCTGGTAACATAAGTATTAAGGTCAATGCCAAGCTGCCTTCCAACATAGTCACATAATGTTCTGAATTAACAGTCTCTGATGGTTCATTGTCATCTTCAAAGAAATACGGACCTAAAATTCCGAATGTACCGACTCTACACAAAACCGTCACTTCAGAAGAGTGCAAGGGGTTTTCATGCAGTTCCTTAGGGTTTACTTATGACTACTATTGCATGTTCTGTTTGTTTGCCCAGCCAAAAACATAAAAATGTGCTTCGTCGGTCATTAGCAAATTATTCAGAATGTCTGGGCTATCCCGTAACAAACCACTCATGGTGGTGCAGAAAGGAAGTCTTGCTTTCTTGTTCTTTCGTTAATTTGTTGCACAAGTTGCAGTTTGTAAGGGTGAAATTTTATCTATTTTAGCATTCGATTTAAACTTCTTCTACTGATGCATAATCTGCGAGATTACTGGCGCGTCGAACGGCGAGGACTGCGTTCAACAGCTTCTCTCACTATCTACAGGTTCTCTGGCGTCCGCACTGTTCGTGGAGCTCCATGCTTCACTTCTAACACGCCACCAGTTTTTTCAAATTTCTTCAGGCAAGCCAATATGGTATTACAAGACGGTACGTGACCATGTCGACCAACATTAAACTGTCGTCAATAGACACGCTGCATTTACGTGACAAAATTTGCTTTGTAATAACTACGAGCACAGGTAACACAGTGTTGCACGTTCCAACGCTCCATTGAGACTGACATACCGAGGCGGTGCACGTTATGAAATGCCCCCTCCCCTCTCCCATTAATGTTCTCACCAACCACAACCAGCTACCGCGGCAGCGCACTATTCTGATTTGAAAGATGTAATTTAGCCCGCGCGACCCTGTATAACCATCACTCCAAAAATCTCTTTCTTATGGTCACCTCATTTCACAAAGACCTAAAATTTCTATTCGACGCCTTTTCATTTCTAAGTTAATGTTTTCTAGTTTTCCACACTTTAGTAGTGATCTGACATTCCAGGTTCCTACTTTACTGATATTCAAGTTACGTTGTTTGTTAGATCTTTCTTCATTAGTTGTCCCCTCCCAGAGATCTGAATGGGGAACAGTTTTACCTCCTGACTTATTAACTAATGGAGACTTGCCCATATTTATTAAGTTTGCTGATTTCTTGGAAAATTTTCTGTGCAGGTGGTTTTCCCTTGCCTTTTGCTTGATGTCTTATATATGTTTTAGTATACCAGTAATAGCATTTACTCCTATACTTTATCATAACTTTAATTATATAATACTTGGTTATTTATATGAGACAAATATCTAAGATATGGTTATTCTGCCAATATTCGGTTGTCAGAGCCTCGTTAGTTGTATAGCAGGAGACATTACAGGCAGGTGAGATTGACGTTTAAGCGCACAGATGTAGGTGCACCCCTTATCTCCCAGAGAGGACAATTTTAAAATATAATTTTATGTTGGTATATTAACCATGAAAGAAAATTAATTGATTATAAAAGTTTTAAACAAAGATTGCAGCGATATGCACATTGAAATCCCACAATAAGTACTTTTGTGTTACAATATGCAGTAAATTAAATTTGTCAATCTTCTTCTTAAAGTCCTTCTCCTATCGGAGGCTGGAAAACATCATTGATATGCGAACCTTATTTGCAGCTGCTCGGAACAGTTCGATACTGCTGCAGCCAAACCAATCCTTCAAGTTTTTCAACCAAGATATTCGTCTACGTCCGACACTCCGGTTTCCTTTAATTTTTCCCTGCATTATTATTTGCAGCATGGCGTATTTAGTTCCTCTTGTTATGTGGCCTAGATATTCAAGTTTTCTCCTTTTTACTGAATTTATTACTTCACATTCTTTATTCATTTTTCCAAAGACTTCTCTGTTGGTGATCCTATCAGTCCAAGATATGCGCCACATTCTTCGGTAGCACCACATTTCGAAAGCTTGTAGTTTGTCTAAGTGTTTCTTTTTTACTGTCCACGCCTCTACTCCGTACAACAATACAGGGAACACATAACAGCGGAGCATCCGCATCCTGAGCTCTATGCTTATATTTCGGCTGCATAGTAATTTCTTTAGTGATACAAACGATGCTCTGGCAATTTCAATTCTTGTTCTGATTTCTGGTGTCTGATCCCTGTTTGTTCTATCCAGGCTCCCAGATATCTTATGCCTGTACTCTTTCTATTGCCGTATTTGTAATGTTTAAATTCATTTGGTTTGGTGGGATTTTGTGATTTGCATCCATTTAGTTTTGTTAAGATTTATTCTTAATCCATATTCATTACAGCTGTTATTTACCTTTTCTAACAGATATTGTAGATCATTTAAATTACTTGCCAGTAGTATTGTGTCGTCTGCATATCTAATATTATTGATTACCTCGCCATTTACTATCATACCTTTTCCTCATCTTCAAGGGCTTCGTTAAATATAGCTTCACTATATATGTTAAAGAGCAGTGGGGACAGGATACAGCCCTGTCTCACTCCTCGACGTATCATAATGTCTTCAGTTAGCGCATTTTCTACCCTTATATTGGCTCTCTGTCCCCAGTATAAGTTGTTAATAATTCTTATGTCCCTCATGTCCATTTTTTTCTTTAAGAGTATTTCCAGGAGTTTATCGTGTCTAACCTTGTCAAATGCCTTTTCAAAATCAATGAAACAGACATACATGTCTTGGTTTATGTCTAGGCATCGTTGACTGAGGACATTAACTGCGAAAAGGGCTTCTCGTGTTCCGATGCCTGCTCTGAAACCAAATTGTGCATCACTTATATCGTCCGCTAATTTTGCATATATTCTTTGGTGGATTATCTTTAAGAATAATTTCAGAACATGGTTCATAAGTGCAATGGTTCTATAATCAGTACACTCTTTTGCACTAGTTTTCTTCGGTATTAATACGAATATGGATGTTAGCCATTGCTCAGGAATTATACCCGTTTCATAGATTTTGTTAAAGAGATTGAGTATGATATCAATTACGTCGTTATTGAAAAGTTTGAAGAGTTCAATAGGTATTTGATCTGGACCGGTAGTTTTTCCAGATTTCATGTTATTAAGAGCATGTATTAATTCCGATTTCAATATTTTTATGTTTTCCTCATTTCCTGTCAGTTCAGTTTTATCTGCTCTTTCATCATTGAATAGTTCCTCAATGTAGGTCGTCCATCTATGCAGTTTATCTTTTAATTCTACCAGTACCTGCCCATTTTGATCTTTTAAGACATTGTTGCCCTGTTTGTACATTTTGTGACCTGTTACTTCTCTTATTTTCTTGTGCATGTGAAAATTGTCATGTTTCTTATTTAGCTGTTCTATTTCTTCACATTGTTCTTCAAGATGTGCTTCTTTTGCTTTCTTTATTTTTCTTTGTATTACTTTATGCAGTTCTTTATATTTGTTGGTATTTTTCTTGTTTATTCGTCTTTCGTCCATAAGATCTAATATCTCTTCAGTCATCCAAGGTTTTTTCTTTGTCCGCTTTTTCTTTAGTTGCGTTTCAGCTGTTTTTAACAGCACTTCTTGAATTTGTTTCCATATTTCATCTGCACTGCTTTCTGCTTGAATATCTGTATTTTTAATTTGTTGATTTATTATCTGTTGTGTTTTATCTTGTATTTTCGAATCTTTTAAGAGTTTTGTGTCTGTGTTATTGTCTTATCGTTGTACAATATTTTTCAATCTTACATTTATTCTAGCTACTACTGGGACATGATCAGAATATATATCAGCACCAGGGTATGTTTTTGTTGATTTAATGGCGTTTTTATATCTGTTGTTAACTAGTAAGTAGTCTATCTGGTTGCGTACTATTTTTTTCCGGTTTGTCTGCTGGAGACTTCCATGTGTATAATCGTCTTTCTGGGAGTTTAAAAAGCGTGTTTGCAATCACCAACCCTTTATCTTTGCAAAACTGTATTAAGCGATCTCCTCTGTCATTTCGTTGTCCCAGGCCAAAGCTACCCGTACATCCCTTGACTTTAATGTTGCCAACTTTGGCATTGAAGTCTCCGATCACTATTGTCATATCTTTGTGTTTGATGCTTTGATATGCTTCTTCTAACTGCGAGTAAAATTCTTCTATTTCTTCGTTGTCTTTGCCTGCAGTTGGTGCATATATCTGTATAATGTTCATTGTACCTATATTTGCCTTCATCTGCAGCATCATGATCCTGTCCGAGTACGGTGTAAAGCTCACAATTGTCGGTGCTATTGTTTTATTTACTACTTTGCATTCCAGGTTCCAATTTTTAATTCATTTATTGATATTCTTTTGGCTTGGTTCACAACTGTTCCCCCCGGGGATCCGATCGGGGAACTTACCCCGGACTTTATTTTGGTTCTGAACTTTGCCATATTGATGATGATTTATTATTACTAGGGATATCCAGTGGATCTTTAATGCAGTGGTTTCCCGTTGCCTTCTGCATCTTCGTGCCGCTGACCTATTTGGTTCATCCGCCTTTTGGATCAATTTCTTGTTCCAAGGACAAGAAGGTGCCCTTCCTCCTATCAGCTCATCGACCCGAAGCTGTTGGCCGATAAGAAGGGGGATTGCTTATACCGGCAATCACTCGGTTTGCTGCTTGGTCAATAAATACATTCAAATATCTAATCTATCAGACTAAACTAGCGGAGATAAAGAGCTGAAATTGTGTCTACAAATTTTTGTCGATTTCGCATTGTACATTCGCGGAATAAAGACGTCTGCGGGATTAGAAGTGCTGAGCGATAAAGCGACTTGAGGTCAACTTGTCTTATCAACTTTAAAAATTCAATAAACTGAAAGTGATTTTTAAATTAATTATTTAAAGACTTCAATTACAATATAATTCATATTACATAAATTAAAATGCTGCCGGTTGACAACGGCTATAACTGCGCATTTAATATTTATAACCAGCAGCAAATTAATAGAAATCCTATGTTATCAAAGCCATCACTGTTCCTGCCTATTACTCATCCCCCAAACATGAACCAGCAAATCCAATACACATATCAACCGCTCCCTAATTCAGTATTATTGTCTTCATAATACTAATAATTTTCCCAGATACCACAGACACAACTTTCTACATCCCAATTGAATGGAAAATCTTCATCTCAATTAATAAAAAATAACAACACGTCAAATGAGTATTATGAAAATAATGAAGAAGAAATGGAAACTAATCCTGCTAATGATTGGCAAAGAGTCACCAAGCGAAAACGATTAGACAAGTCAAATACACAAACGGTCAGTGAAAAAACATTAATTCATAAAAATAGATATGCAGCCCTAAGCCAAGAAAATTAAACAAACGATGAGACTAATAAACAACGGCAACAAACAACTAAACTTAAGCTCCCGCTACTACAGCAAAACAACATGATAATATACATGCTTACTACAGTGATCAACAAACTATATACTCGAATCTTTTGCACCGGAATATCGCTGACAGAAATTATTGCAAAGTTTGGCTATAAAAGACCAAAATTTACGACATACACAAGAAGTACAGAAAATCTTACCACTAAGAGATGACTGCTGACAAGGCATTTCACAGCAAGCCATTTTCTTGCAAGACAAATGATGGCTTCGCCTGTGCGTTGAAATAAAAGATCGATCAGGATCCCGGGTAGAGCATGACTGACCTGACAAAATAAAAAAAGCTACCGCCGACAGCAACATCAACCTGTTGAATAAAGGCATAAGGCCCTGGATAGAGAAGGTGGCTACTGGGCAAGAGTACATGTTCCAGTAAGACTCGACTCTGTCCCACAAGCATGACTATATAACAATTTGGGTTAACAGTAGTCTCCCAATTTGTAGTTACCCTCTAACCCAACTGCAATCAGGAGTAGAAAAATAATGGAGAGGTAGAATGGGAACAATAAAATAGGAAAGAAGAAGAAGTAGTGAAGGAGAAGAAAAGATAGTGATGACTATGGTAGTGAAGATGAAGATTGAGAAGAAAAAGACTGCGTGTACTTCATCTGTTTTAATTGGTTCCATAATTTTATCTATATCTCAATAATAAAGTAGTGTCTGTAAATTTGTTGCAGTTTTTATTAGTTTTTGCAAGTGCATACATAAAGAGTAGAAATATTATTTCGGAGTATTGCACTTATTTTGCATTTATTCTCACAAGATAGTTATAATACCCAAATCTGGATTTATTTCAAAAAGTTTTGTGCTTAAATTTTTGAAGATAGCGGAAATGATTCAATTGACATCTTATTCAGCAACTTTTCTGTTGTTTTCAAATGCAGAGGTGTGTCGAATAGATTTTTTCACAGATTCCGAAAATAACCTTCAAAATTCAGTATCACTTCAGGTTATCATAAAAATGTGAAAATTAAAGAAACGTATTTTTTTAACTATTGATATATGGCAACGTTTGTAACGTTTGAAAATGTTCTCTGGAAGCATAAATACATATTTAAAACAAACTTATCTAATATTCCACCGGACTCCTCTTAAAACCTTCTCTTCTTGGATTGTCCTCAGTCTTCGTGCATACAGTCTATTTTCAACATCCAACAATAGTCGGCCATCATATGTACGGTCCATTTTCCTTAGCAGTCCTTTTCCACCACTTAATTATCCTGGTAGAAATGCTTGCCATGTTCTTCCATAAAATCTGCAACATCAGCAGGAAAGTAATTTAGATGAGCATGAAGAAAGTGAACTTTGACGATCATGTTGCAACCAAGCAGTTTATAGGACTCCAACGTTTTTGCGACTAAAATGGTGTCATTTTAAGCCTTTCTGTTCCTCAAAAGGTTTTGTACCACATTTCTGCATGCAGTCCACGCTCACAATTCGCATTCACTCACAGTTTTCTCGAACATATTGCCCACTGTTAATTTTCGTATTTGTGGGCACATAAAAATGACAGCTTTAATTTTTTCAAACGTGGTTGACGGAAACTTAACACCAATATACTGAAAGCATTTACTATATCTGCTTAAAGCTGCCACAAATTGCTTTTTTAAGCCAAGTTTGATGTCTATAGGTGCCAACAACAACAATTTCGAGGGATCAACCAACAGGAGTGAAATATCGCCAGGTGTGAATGTACTTCTGACTGGCCACTGCTTCCAAACCCAATGTTACATTCTACCTTTGGAGTTCCATTCATACAAAAATTAGGGAGATTTGGTGTTGCCTGCTTGTTCTTCTTCTTTAAGTGCCGTGCTTCACGAGAACATTAGCGATCAATAACATGGTTTTCGCCTTATCAAATGCTGTTATAAATAGTCACATAAATTTTTGAGCCACAATATTTTGCGTCTTTCTGGTCCGCGTTTGCCTTTAATTTTTTTTAAACAATGATACTAAGTAGTTTGCATTTATCATTCCTTATAACGTGGCCTAGATATGTAAGTTTTCTTCTTTTGATGGTATTAAGAATTTCACGTTGTTTGTATTTGCGTCGTAGTACTTTGTCCATCCATGAGATCTTTAAAATCTTGCGATAGGTTTATATCTCAAAAGCTTTAAGTTTTTTGCACATTGCCTCCATAGCGTCCATGCTTCAACGCCATACAAGAAGATACTAAAGGCATAACGTCTTAATAATCTAATACGTAAGGGAATAGATTAGGCACTGCAGGTCAAAATTTTCTTCATCTTTTAAAAAGCTTTTCTTGATTGCTCTACTTCTTCTTCTTTAGGTGCCGTATCCTATCGGATGTTGGCAATCATCATTGCTATTCTACCTTTGGACATTGCTGCTCTAAACAATTCTCTTGACGTGCAGTCGTACCACTGGCGTAGGTTTTTAATCCAGGATATTCTTCTTCTTCCCACGTCTCGTTTTCCATGTATCTTTCCTTGTATTACCAGTTGTAGAATTTGGTATTTGTTCCCTCTCATTACGTGGCCTAAATATTCCAGCTTTCTTTTCTTTATTGTATACAGGAGTTCTTTGTTCTTGTTCATTCGTCGTAGCACCTCATCGTTTGTCACTCTATCCATACATGATATTTTCAATATTCGCCGGTATATCCAGAGTTCGAATGCTTCTATTTTTCTGATAATTTCTTTATTTAGGGTCCATGCCTCCATTCCATATAAGAGAATACTGAAAACATAGCATCTGGTTGTCCTCATCCGTATTTCCAAGCTTAAATCCCTGTTGGTTAGAATTTGTTTCATTTTTACAAACGTGGCTCTAGCCATTTCAATACGTGTCCTTATTTCATTTGTGTATTCCCAATTATCATTCACCTATGTTCCGAGGTATTTATATTTGTTTACTCTCTCTATACTCACATTATCTATTCTAATGTCAGGAATGTTCACTTGTGTTTTTGTGATTGCCATGTATTCAGTTTTATTTAAATTCATTCGGAGACCATATTTTCTGCTGATGTCATTTGTCCGTTCAACAAGTCTCTGTAAATTTGGAATATTATCTGCTAAAAGTACAGTATCATCAGCATAACGTATGTTGTTAATTATCTTTCCGTTTACTACTATACCACCGTATTCTTCCATTAGTGCTTCTTGAAATATTGCTTCAGAGTATAGGTTGAACAGCATGGGCGAAAGAATACAACCTTGCCGAACTCCTCTCTGTATTTTTATTTCTTCTGTCAGCTGATTTTCTACTTTTACTGTTGTTTTTTGTTGCCAATATAAGTTTGCAATTATCCGCATGTCTTCTACGTCTATGTTCTTTTGTTTTAGGAGTTTCATTAGTTTATCGTGTCTAACTTTATCGAACGCTTTTTCGTAGTGACAGGATTGTGATCAGACGCTATATCTGTCCCTGGATATGCTTTTGCCGACTTTATACTATTTCTGTATCGTTTTCTAATTAAAACATAGTCAATTTGATTTCGGCAAATATTCTGTGGTGTGTCTTGTGGTGATTTACAAGTCCATAACCTTCTATGTGGCAGTTTAAAGAATGTGTTGGCTACTATAAATTCTCTTTCTTCGCAAAATTGGATCAGTCTATCACCCCTTTCATTTCGCATTCCAAGACCGAACTCTCCTACATGTTCTCCACTTCTTCCTTTTCCAATTTTGGCATTAAAGTCTCATATTATTAATGTCACATCACTCTTTTTGGTTAGGAATAGAATGGTGTCTATTTGTTCATAGAATTCTTCTACTTCATCCGCGTTTTTCTCATTGGTAGGTGCATAGACTTGGATTATATTTATTTTACCTACTGTGGCACATAGTTGTATTAACATTGGTCTTTCAGATAGTGGTGTGAAACTAGTGACGCTTTTGTTAGTTTCTTTGGTGACTATTATTCCTACTCCATGTTGGTGTTTTGCTTCATTACTGCCTGAGTAGTACATTACTCCATTACCTGTTTTTATTTTACCAGATCCTGACCACCGTACTTCACTAATTCCGAGAATGTCCAGCTGTAGTCGATTAATCTCTTTGGTTACATTTTGCAGTCTTCCTGCCCCAAATATACTTCGCACATTCCATGTTGCAATTTTCATAGCTGACCCAGGGATTCTTCGCACCCTCTGACCATTGAAGGTCTGCCGGGGACTGAGGGCCGTGGTTTGTATGTTCTCAGCCATGATGATTGTACTAGGAAATAAGTAATGAGGTGGTTTTCCATTGCCTTTCTCATCGCAGTATCATAACCGGTAGGGCCATTATGTGGCCGTCGCCTATGACTATCTGGGGGTAAGCCGTTCCAGAGTCCATCTCCTCCGCCTTAGTTCAGTTGTGGTACTTGCTGCTTCCCAATACCTACTAGTTTTGGTCCGCCCCGGGTATTTTATTTCCCCGGTACCCGCCATATCTGGTGAGCATTCCCCTATCCGCTACCTGGGGAGGCGCCCGATGGGGGACTAGTTACCCCTCACTGGGATTGCTCTACCCTACATCTAATTTCCTGTATTTAATCCCAATTTTCGTTGAAATAGCAGCCAAGGTATTTATACGACGTTATTCTCTCTATTAACTTCTCTCCCACAAGTATATTATTCTGTACGTCATTATGTTGTTTACTGACGATTAGCCATTTGGCTTTTTTGACGTTGAGTTTCAGCCCCATTTGTTCACTATGGTTTGTCATTGCTGATAAGAGTATTTCTAGATCTTATATGGTTGCGGCTAGCAGGACAGTGTCATCAGCGTATCTCAAATTGTTTAATACAACTCCGTTGACTATGACCCCTTCTGCTCTTTCTTCAAGAACTTCGCGAAATATTTTTTAGGGTATAAATTGAACAACAGGGGGCAGAGAACATACCCCTGCCTTACTCTTCTTAGTATAAACATGTCTTGTGATAGCTCACCATCCACACTAACAACCCCAATATAGGTTGGCTATTATACCTATATTTGAACTTGGAACTGTGTCAAATGCTTTTTCATAGTCTACAAAGCACATATGCACATCCACATTGATATGTCGACAGCGTTGAGTAAGCACCTACAATTAAATAAGGCCTCCAAACACATTTGCTTGTTTCTCGAGCAATATATTTTCAAAGACATATTTATTTAATCCTTACACATTAATTCCCTTCCTCCAGAGAACATTTCCACTCGTTACAAACGTTGCCAACACATTGGTCATTAATAATTTAGATTTTTTAAATTTTGAATTTTTCATGATTAGTGAAAAAACCTAACTTGATACGCAATTTTGAAGATTATTTTTAAAACAAGAGAAAAAAGTTGCACAATTGCATATTAGTGTTATAGAACGTAACTATGAGAGGTCAATTAAGTCATCATTTTGTAGTATTGATAGTAATCATACATAATTGCCTCTTTATACTTTTATTACTTTTTTGTAAATTTAATAATATAACTTTGTGTTGGTTGCTTTTTAAAATTAGCAATAAAATATTCAAAAGATTGTTAACCCTACTGAGCAATACTTCTTACTGATCCTGATTATTATTTTTTATGCGGTTTACTTTCGATATGGTAAAGTACTTTCTGTTGAATTCCAGTGAATACTTCAAGACACGAGCAATACAAAATTTTTCCGTTTAATCCTTAATACTACATTTATAAGATTTTATCGACCATGAATGTTAAAGTTATAACGGCATCTGAAGGCGAGATTACACATGGTAACTTTCTTTATAATTTGACGTAAATTTCTAAAATATTGTCAGAATCGCTAGTTATCAAATTGCTACATTTAAAGTAGGATGCAAAACCTGTTAACCCCCATTGACAATCAAAATATTTCAAACCACGTGCCACCTGTTTTGAACGCCAAGTAGAACATTTTTTTAGTAATATTAGTTTTCTCCGTATATCGTGCTAGAGTAATTTGTAAACCTCTGACATTTGTATAATCTCCAGTTTTCTAAATCATAACGTAAGTGCAGATTAATAGTCAACTTTGTAGAATATCTGTAACAACATGCAATGAAGGCGTTGTGAATGTTAAAAATGTGCATATTTGGGTGCAAAACTTTCAAGAAAGTCGAAAGGTGTGTGATAATAAACCAAAGCAGCTTCGACCACGAACCAACCGGACCGAAACTATAATTGCGCGAGTGGAACAAGTTGTTATTGGAAGAGAGTTCAATAGGTGTGCGCAATATTTCCTTGGCATTTTTGTAGGATTTGCAGAGTCCATTTTACATGATGACCTTAAAATGCGGATAGCTTCTTCAAGAAGGGTTCCACAAATGCTAAACGACGAACACGAGGCTGTGCGAGTGGTACAATCTTGGCACATGTTGACACGTTATGCAGTTATGAATTTTCGACCATAAAGGACACTGTGTGGCCGCTCATCTTTTAATCGAACCGCTGTTGCATCACGTATTTTCCAGTGGGCAAAATACATCTCTAAAGGAGTGTTCTCAGCAGCTATGGAATCAAGGTGACGACAAGGTGACGGAGATTGCGTTGAGAAATAACGGGCCTATTTCTTTGACAAGTACTTTTTCAAAAACAAATCATCTAATGCAACCAATTTCAGGAAAATATTAAGAATTTAGCTTAATTTTATGAAAAGTCTGAAAAGTTTTGAAAGATATTTCCGAAAATTGTGTAGCCATCCTTATGCATAACAAAGGCTCAAACAAGGTGTCAGTTAGCTGCAAAAATTGTTCTAAATATTTTGTCGCTAATTCAGTAACTTTAGAGGCAATATTTAAGCAGCCCTCGCAAATTCCTTGTTTTCGAATTTTTGCATTTGCTTGTTTTTTCTGCCAGTAAAACATTGTAATATAATAAACAGAAAAGCAACAAACTTATAAAATTTTCATACCTTCATAATTAGATGCACTGGTAAATGCACTTAAAACTTATTAAAAATTACGTATATTACGTCCAGATGCACTTTCTTAATATAATACAAAACGACGTGCATAGATATTTAGATAAAAGACGAGGTAATAATGCGTTTGCGTTATAAGCCAAATTTTCAAGTTTTATTAATTTTGTTCAAATGGAGGGTTACTTTAAGACTATATAAAAGTCATGTATTTGCAAGTGTAGGAAAGTGTAATTTTTATTAAAACAATATAAGATATAAATAATTGGAAGCAGTATAAACAAAAAAAGTGTTTTCGTTAATGGTAATTTTTAATTTTTTGGAAGAAATTTATAATTGGGTGGTTTTGGGTTCTATTAGATTAATATATGTATTTGCAAGTTAATTTTATATTGTTGCTAATAAAGGTACACTACAATCACCCTTTTTGTCAGATGTTCTAGTTTAGTAACGGCCTATGCAAGCCAGCTTAATTCGAACCTGCCTTTGAGGTTCTGCTATTTGGGGTACAAACGTTTTTTCAACATAAGACTATTAGTTAAATTGTATCAAGCAAGGAAAAGCTTTTAGAGCAAATAGTATTTCTGCCAGTTTGCCTTTGTACGCTGTTTTAAGTAAAACATTTACACTGATAAATAATGTATACTACACGTATCTATACAAATAGAAGAACAATGAATGTAAAGAATATTCCTCTATTCTGATGTATTATAGTAGTATTGGATTAATCTCAGATAAGTGACCTGCTAATTAATTGTTACTAAAATTTTAGTATGTTGAATTGGCCTGAAATAAAATAAAAAAATAAAAATTGCTTTGAACCTAAACGTAGTATTCAAAACAAAGTGTTTACATATATAATTTGCAGGTATGGCGGTACTAAATGCTAATGAATTTTACATTCAACATAAAAAGAAGTTTGTGCTAGACAACTTAGGAAAATTTAATTAACTATTGTACATTTTTCGATAGCCCCTGGTTGTGAAAGAAAATATTAAATAAACATCGGTCTCCAATAAACATCACGTCCAGTGGATGTCTCATAGTATTATTCCGATGATTTCTAAAATTCTGCAGGGTGCAAGCCTAAACTTTACCTAACAGGCGCTTTACCACTTTAGGTGGGGTGTTCTATTTTTTATTCTTATTTTTAATAGCAGTGAACAAATTTATTATAGCCGTTTATCGCAAATTACGTGGTATCTCGGCTACCTCATTATAGTGTGTAATAATTAAAAAAATTCACCAAAAACGGTTATGCAATTTGAATTTTATTTATTGTTATAAAATAAGTAAAGAAATATGTAAGAAGACAAACCCCAAGTAAAAAAGTGTGCAAAACAATTTTTTTAATATCTCCATTTATTCTACAATCTACCCTATAGAATTAGAACGATAATTATTTTATAGGGATGAAAGTGTGAATACAGTATCAGTGATAATAACAAATCAGGCATGTGTTAGGGTTTAGTAAACTCTTCCTTTATATTATCTTAATGCTGTTTGACATACTATAAATTAATTACAATTAAAACCGTGCAAGTAGCTCGGATGGTTTAAACCTTTTTAGTCTTTTTGGTTCTTCGTCATCATCGTCCATTAGATGATGTAAAGTATTCGGGTGTACACTAAGTCTGTCTTTATAGCGCGTGTTTTTAAATTTTGTATTTCACTATGGATACACCCAGGTCACTTAAAATCACACTGACGATTTTTCGTAGAACGTTATTTTGGAATCTTTCAAGGATTTGCAAGATTTATGTAACTGCAGTTCCCTACAGGAAAATCCAATATGTCCACATTGGTTTAAGGACTATTTTGTTAATTAGTAGTTTATTTTCCTATGATAGTCTGGAATATATTCGATTAGCCAATATAATTTACAAAGTTGTAGTCTAAGTTGCTTCCTCTCATTGAATATGTGAGTTCTTTAATTTAGCCCCCTAATGAGATGCAGTCCCAGGTATTTGACTGAGTTTGTGTGGGTGGGCTGGTGTGTATTAAAAGCTATTAATGGACAACAATTATTTTTTATAGTAAAAGTAACGGTAGGACTTGGACTTACTCAGCTTGTGGATTTACATGAGAGGTTAAAATGGCCATATTGTCTGCATAAGTAGCTGATGTTATTAGTGGTTCGGATGTCTGTAATAAATATAATATGGGACCTAGGGCACAACCCTGTGAAACGTCTAGTGAGATGGGTTAAAGAGTCGTAATTTCCTCCTTGTATTTTATCAAAAAATGCAGATTTGATATGTGAAACCTCAAAAGTTAATATACCTGGTAGAGAATGTTTTTAATTTGTAGCGTAAGTCTCATTCAAACGTATGCTTCATGTCAAAAACACCGCAGAACAGTATCGTTTTCCCTCCAAATCTCCGTATATTTTGTCAACTATCCTACGGACCTACTCGAAGATGCCGTTCTAAGCCACCAAACTGGTGTTTACACGTTAATTCTTGGTTGTCCAAGATTGGCATTACTCTACGTAAAATCAGTTTTTCAAAAACCTTTGACAGAATAAGGAGAAGGCTGGTAGTTTACCCGGTTTTGGTAGCATAACGATTTGTGCTATTTTCCATTGGCTTGGAAAGTGCTGAGTTATGAGAATTGTATAATTTTTGATAATCGCCCCAGGACTTAGATCGTAGCCTAAAGGTTTTTTTGTGCTGACCTTATCATTTGTTGTATTTCTTTGATAGCTAAAAGTTTCAGGGGTTGAATTATTTAGAATGATGAGTTCATAAATGCAAGCATTTCCGTTTATTTGTCTGGGAATTGGCAAGGAAAAGGCAAAGACTTTAGTAAGACGTCAGAAAAAGTCATTTGTTTTTTTATGATGCTGTGAACTCAACTGGCATATACCTTTTTAACAGGGGGTACGTGGAGGGTTAGTCTTTCTAATTTTCGTACTGCTTTCCATAGCGAGTATTCTGTTCGTTCGTTGGCACTGCGGTTTTCTAGATAATCCTAAAGTTCTTGATTTTTATGTTGGTAAAGAAGTTTTTTTAATTGTTTGTTAGCCCTGTTCCGGGTTTACTTAATTGGGTTCGACCTGGTAAGTTGCCAACGTTTTCTGAAGCGGCAATTTTTAGTTATTTTATCTTTTATGATGATAGGATTGTCTTTAATTTGTGAGTACTGCTCGTTCTATGTCGTGCCCACCTTTTAGTAGAACATGTAGATCTACTAAGTTTTCAAGTCTATTTTAAATGTATTTTTAATCTATACATTTGTTATGAAGTGATGGTTCTGGTTAGATTTTAATTATGTGCGAATATGCAGTTAGTGTAATGACCGATTGATCTGCTGCTAGTTCAAAGCAGAATGCGATAGTACACTGACGTATATGTAAGCGCTTAATGATAGTAAAGTCTAAAACATCTAGGATTTTTCGACAGTATGTGGGCCAGTAAGTGGCTAATTTGTTAAACGAGAGCACTAATGCTCATGTTTTGCATTAGTCTCCTGCTGATATAAATCTATTGTCCGAAGTCTTGAAAAAATGGGTGTAACTTGCTGGAGTGTTTAAATGTTTAGGAGGGTCGTAAAATGCCGAGATTGCAAAAAGAGCGGTTTATTTTCTACTGAAACATTTGTGGCTTGGAGATATTATTTTGGATAATTACAGCTGTTCCTCCGTGAGATGTACTTTTGGGGTGATTTGTTGTGTAAATATTGTAATGTAAAAATTTAATATAACTGTTAGTGGTAAAGTGAGTCTCAGGTAAGAGCGGGGTATCTATTTTGTAGACTTCAAGAAATAGTTTAATATATTGGGCATATTCACTTAGCCTCTTGGCGTTCAACGTTGCAATTTTGATTAATTGTGTCGTAATGATGAAAGTTGTAAGGAGATTCACGGTAGTCCCCATTTGTGTAATAAAACTTTTATCATAGTCTTTATCTCCCTCATGTCACTATTTTGTTGATTTTGTTTCATCTTTTGGTATCGTATTGTGTTTTCTGAAAGGTTGTCTAACAATGGTAGTGTCTAGTGTTTTACTTTATTTTTATTTATGATTAGAGATGTGGCCTTTCATACAATTTTGTATCATCTTGTCTTAGTCGTGGGTATAGTGTTCCTTGTGATTGTTTGTAGATTAATAAGCAACCGCGGTAAAAGCCGGATGGTTGCCGTTGCAATTCACCCATTGGATTTTGTTGTGTACATTTGACATACCTGCAGTTATGCTGGCAGCAATTCTTCATGTGACTGAAACGTTAGAATTTTACACGTTGTGTAATTGTTCATTTGGCATATGGAGGTTCTACTACAACAATTGGCTTCAACATAATTTTTGTTATGTAGATTTTTTAATTGTTATCGTTTTGCTTTAGTTCCACTACAACCATTATCTACTGTATATTCCAGAACTTCTAATCCTTGCTTGATTTCGATCGTACCTGTAGAGTAGTGTACATTTTTAATGACTGTTTAAAACTCCTGTCTTAATTGGGTTTATATATAAGAAATTATGTAGTTCTTTCAGAAAGCTATTCAATAATAGTAGAGTACATTTCACTTGCTTTGCTTTGTTCTTTAACTTGTACATTACCTAGGGCTTTCAGAATGTAGATTTCTTTAGCGACCTCATTTAAAAGTATTGTTAACGATTGTAAATTTTTGATCTCTGTCTGCTATAAAATTGAAGGTAGTAGCGAGTCCCTGGTAGGGGATTAATTATGTTCTTATGCTATGTCGGCATCTTCAGACAACGGATGGAATCTATTGTTAGTTTTTGTTGTTTTTCGAGTCAGTATTAATTCTTTTTGGTTGCTTGTTAGTTTTTTTTGGTAGGTTGAGAGTTGTGATACTTGATTATGTTGAGACATGTGTATTGGTTGATGTGATATTTTCTGTTGTCTTTGTCCCATAAAATAATTAATTAGTTGATTGAGAGCCATTGAAAAGTAGGTAAATTATATGTAAAGTAAAATATAAATATTAAAATCACACCACTGACCTGGAGGTCAGAGATATTGATAGCGCTTGTATCACTCTCAGCACTCCATGTTTATAACTTTGCACTTGAGTAAGGCTGCGGCTCGGCCGCTGCAACATCGCCGGTAAAAATTAGCTAGTACACGTGCACTACGCTTCGATGCGCGGGCCAAACTTATAATACAATATAGAAATTTGAAAGATACTGAGAAAAAAATAATAATGTTTCAATAGACCATAGAACTTCTTCTTCTTCTTTCTCGTTTCCTTCATGCCTCTTTCAGGCGTCGGACTGCAAGTGACGGTCCTCCGTAATCCATTTCTTCCATACCCTCCTTTCCCTTGCCAATATATTCATCTCCCCTCTTGTTTTCCCTTTGTTCTTTCCATATTCTACTAACTGGTCTATCCATTTTCTTTTTGGTCTTCCTCTCTTCTTATAGAACAAAAAGGTAAATATTTTTGTGTTTAGAAAAAATAATACGCTAAAGGGTTGTGCACGTTTTTAATGCCAATTCTTGTTAAGTTAGGAAATTTGTATTTTTTTTCATTACAGAGAACAACACTTAAGTTAGAAAGACCTGGAAGAATTAGCGAAACTTAAAACCATGTATTGCATTTTGAAATGCTATCAGGCTGTAATCATGACTGCAGGTTACACAAAGACTAATTGTCGCATTTTCCCAAACTGGTTGAATATTTAATATACTTATATGTACGTACCTCAAATAATCTGTGATCAGCTTTGCTTCACAAAAAGCTTGAGGTGTAGAATGTGTATCGATGCCACATTAGTACAATACAAACTGTACCAAGTGAATGAATGTTGGCGTCGACAAATAATATAGTAATTTGAAATCTTAAAGTGCTATCACAGCACTTAGTAATAGCCTAAACAACAGAAGTATATCACAAAAAATTATTCAACATTTTTTTTAAAGGATATCAATTTACAAATGCAATCAATGGCAGTTAAAACTATTTGATTGTTTCAAGTACAATCAGTCATATGCTGTAGAGAAAAAACTGTTAGTGGAAAAAAGGATGTCTTTTTAAGATAAGCAGAGGACTTAGATATATAGAGCATATTACTCGCCTTTCTGAGACCATGGAAAGGGCGCAGAAAATAGAACTATATAAAAATCTAAAACTTAGTATGTATTTTAAGACAATTAAAATAATAGTCACAAATTAGGTAACGCGTAGCATTTAGAAACTAAAACGAAATCTTTGCTTCAAAATGAAAATTTTTAAACTGTAAGAAGGCAGCAGTTGCTTATAAAATATACGTATTAACAAGCGCGTTGCGGAGTGACGCATATTGGAGCGACGAATTGCAAATGGAACCTTCCTTTTAATAATTTTGTCTGCAATATAAATGGATATAGAATATCGGATATTGTTTTTCAGTTTATTTTAAAATTTTGTTTCGAAAAGTAGTCACTTTAATATCATGTCATCAACGTAGCCTGGAACATAAACGAAAATTGAGCATTATCACTGCTACATCTAAGTGCAAAACAGTCATAAACATGCTTGTGCAGCGGCCAATAAATTGTTATAGCGCACGTTAACCGATTCATCGTCAACGATATCGAGAACCAATCTGTAAATACAATAAAGTAAATTGTTCTTTAGCCATTGGAAAAATAGCGGTTATTCCACAAATAGACGCAATTTTTCAAATATCTGAAAACATTAGTTTGGATATGTTAAGAACGCAAAATATAAAAATGACAAAAACAAATACTTCCTAACTCAAGTACAAATTTGTTACAAATAATTAATATTTCCTTCCGTTTTGGAACCATTTTTTAGTTTCCTTTTTAACTTCCTTTTATTGAAATATGTTTTATAAATTTTTAAAGAAATAATAAGGCAAGCTATGGCTATTTAAGTTCAGTAAAGAGTTTAATTGCCCGCGATTACTAAGTACCTGTGTATTACTGGAGAGTGAAAGTACTAAGACTTATAGCTAGCGTTAAGTACCCTGCTAGATATAAAGGGCGTTCAGCGGAAAAAATCAAGTTTAGAAGTAAATTAAAAAATATATTTATAATAATGTAACTGCTTCTTTTATTTGTGCAAATTGTATGTAGAAACTGTAGGTTTTCGTTTTAAAAAGCAATGTCGCTCAAGGCACTCTTGCAGGCGGCTCCTTATATTTGCAAATACGCTAGAGCAAAGCGTATGTGTAATGGCGGCAATTTTATTACGAACATTTTCTTGTGGGGCCTCAATTGTTTGAGGACTGTTGTTGTAAACCTTTAGTTTGAGGTAGCACAAAGAAATCGCATGGTGTGAGGTCTGGCGAGTGAGGTGGCCAGGATATGTCTCCGTACTCATGTACTCAACTTCTCCATTGAGATCCTAGCTGCGTGTGGAGTGGCACCGTTTTGCTGGAACTGCGTTTTCTTATTATACCTGGAAAACTGCTGCAGTTGCGACAACAAAAACTCATCGATTATTAAACAATACACTCCAGCTATGTCTGTCCCTCTCTTTCTAATTGAAAAAATTTGGTTAAATTATTCCTCGGTTAAAAATTTCACACCGTACAGTCGTTTTGGGCAATGTAAGTATTTTGGGGTGTTCTCTAAGGTTGTTGGGGCACCAATAATGGACGTTCTGTTTATTAACGTAGCCGTCAATATGGAAATGTGCTTCGTCACTGAACAATGTTTTCAAGCGTTCGTGCTATTCGAAAACGTTTCAGTATTGCTCTGGCGAAGGTTTCTCGCAATGCATAGTCATTTTCATTGAGACCCTGCATCATATAGATTTTCTATAGAAAGCGTTTTAGTTTTTTCTTTAAAATTCCAATGGAAGACGCTGTCTTCCTTATTCACGCGGATTCTGTGTAACTTCGGGCGAACTTGAGTCACGTGTTCTGGCGTCACTGTTGAGGTCGAAGGTCCAGGAGGAGTCTGTTGACTACTGTCCCTTCCTGGCTAAACCTTTGCATCTACGAGCAAATAAGTTGTGCGTTCCGCCCATCACTGAATCGTCAAGCGGGAGGGCTATCGATCGACGCGCATTATTTGAGGATTTGTCAATCGACAATATTTAAAGTGTAGTGAATCGCTGGTTCGTGCGCGTCGCGCATTTTGTACTTTAATATTCGACGATTGAGTGATGGGCCGAACGCACAACTTATTTGCTCGTAGATGCAAATATGTATATTTCTTTTGAATTTATCGTCGGTAAATTTTTTGTTTGACATGTCATTCATCAAAGCTTTGCCGATTTCGTATGCTTTGTGGCAGTTCACATTCGCTACATCACCAACTACATCGGAATATCTTCCCATTATTTTGTCGGTTTCAGGAAATCGCTCACATTTAAAAAAAATTGTTGAATTTTAGCTAGATCATCGGCATCTCTACAATTGTCAACATGTTGCTCTGAAAAAGAAAATGTAACGTTGCAAAAAAAAAGTTCCATAGCGTTGCCAACTTCTAATACAGCTACTTTCGACAAAATCCATTTCGCAATAACGTTGTCTGTCAAACCACGAACATGAGTTAACCCGCCGATGCATTTCATTGCCCGCATCAGCACTTGCTCTATAGTCACTACTGACCAAATACCAAACCATAATCGACTAGAACGTCTTACTGTGAAAAATCCTTGCTTACAAAATTTATCAAATTCTATTATATCCATTTTATTTTTCAAATTCAACATATCCTAAACATATAAAAGGGAAGCTTTCGCGTACAAATGGTAACCCGACGTGAATAAAAATGGCATCATCGAAATAACTGTTTTCAAGTGTAAATAGAAGTTTCCGGATCTTTCAGCATCAATAAACTGCAGGAGTAAAATTACTAGTTTAAAATACTGAGGCCGTTCACTTATATACTTTTGGGACACCCTGTATTTTTGTAATTGTTTGTCTATTAATAAAAAATAACACATCAATGCAAGTTTCTAGAACATCATTGCATTTAGGTTGGAAATTAAGGTCACTTTATCATAAACATGCGTTGTTTTCTTGTAATGTCCGGATAAATAGTCATCTCGATGACCTGCATCCGGATAATCGGTCTTCCCATTGCTAGCGCTAATTAATGTTAAACATGTGCAGCACATCTTGTTGTATTAGAATTCTAATTGTTTAAATCTTTATTTTTATTTGCCTTGCCTGTTTGTCCTTTTATTGCTGTTTTTTGTTGTTTCCCTTGCGTTAATTTTTAATGCCCAAGAAACTGTCATTCGAATAGCCTGCCTCAATACAGCAAATGTTTGTGAAATTCGCCTTATCTAGCAGATAACGAGCAAGCCTTGCAGACATTTGGCAAAAACTTGACCACCTGGGTTTACGTAAAGCCCGTCGCTGTGCTGTGTTCTAGAACGTTGCGTCCAGAGGTCCTCAAACTTTTCGAAGTGTCAGCACCAAAGTTTAATTGGATTCTTGATGCAAAATTACAGGCGTAATGCAGCAAACATCGTCATCATTAATTTGGGTGGGGGGGTAGTAGGTACTATAAAACTGATAAGGCTGATAATCAGTTAAAAACAAAAATATTTGAAATTTAAAAAAAATTAAAATCTTTCTTGTTCTTTTTTAAATAAAATAAAATTTAAAATACGAGGACTGCGCGGAAAGTTTTAAAAATTAAATCCATTTGGATGCCGTTCTTCGGGTCATATAGCCATTATTATCCTCCGCGGGTTTTTGGATTTCGCATGTACATAGCTGACGTCCCAAAAGGCAACCATTAAAGACAGTAAAGCTGTGTGAAATTGAGACTAAAAAATTCTGCAAGATTTAACATCCGCCTTATTTGCCTGATTTGGCACATGAAAAGGTGATTGAGGCTGCATATAGTTTTTTCGTGTGTTAAATGTTGTTTTGTTTTTATTATTTCGTAAATATGGTGGATATGCCAACAAGAGAGTGTTACGCTTCGCCCAGAACTATTTGCTAGGACGTTGTAGGCTAATGTAACGTCCGACTGTGTTAGGCGTTCTTTAAGCCACTGAAAATTAATTAAAAAATCATTTCGATTATTTTCTGATCAAACCTCTTAATTATAAAATATAATTATGTAACAAAGAGCAATTTTCTGTAATAACATAAGTTTGCGTAATATAAATTTATTTAAAATTGAAGTCAAAATTATTCACTTGCTTACAATTTTTGGTCCCCTTATCGTTTCCGATAACGTGGGCTTGTTTTTCGCAATCCGGCGATTTCCAACCAGGTGTTTGTCTGCGGGTTAGGGCCTCGAAGGTGCAGACCTGCTAATTTTACTTCAGTTGTTATACGGATGCCTCAAGGTGCGCCCGCAAGTGGTGCATTAGAGTGATTTCGGGGGTGACTTTTGGTGCTTCGTGGTGACTGACGAGGGTGCTGGTGTCGACGTTCGTGGGACGCAGCCGCTGCAGCCGTGTGACGAGAGAGGAAGGAAAGAAGAATTCTTCTCAAGGTAGGTTCCTAGAAGCAGATGCGCGGGCTGGAAAGTAGTGAGCTCTTCTAGTTCCGGACAACATCGCGAGTGAATGCTAAACCGGACTTTTGATTGTATCGAAATAAACAAAAAACGGTTGGAAAGTCTAGGAAATTTGCTTATATATAACAATCGTAGTTACTTAGCTAAATTCGACTTCAACCTTCAATGAAAAAGACGCGACATTTATTTAGAGACACCCTGTAGTTTCGATACGTTTAATTACAGGTACTCAAATTTATATATAAAACTACACTTTTTCTGTTAAAATTTTTAACAGAGATAAGTAGAAATGCGCAAATAAAATGCTACCATAACAGATACTTGAAGCAAAATGTTGAGTACACGCGTTTCAGTAACTTCTTAAATAATGTCCCTTCACGTGCGTTAAAATCTATCTACTTTATTACGTTTTACGTGGTTTCATGTAAATGAGAGCTTGACGCGCTCATTCCAGCGATGAGGACGCCAGACGCAGCAGTTGGAGACCGGGATCCATGGGGATGCAGCTGGGGCGGAAAATGGGGAGCGTCTTTAATAATTTCTTGGTGTTGGGCAAATTTGATCGAATGTTAGGCTTTTTCTATAGAGAAATCGTCACTTTTGTGACTTCAATTAATTCTGAATTATCAACTTTGTTATGTCAATTCCATTATATTTCTCTTCTTCGATTACGTGATCATTTTTATTTCTGTCGGTCGGCGCGTTATCGAGTCGTCCGTTCGCGGACATTATTCGCGGTAACAAAAAATTGTGATACGGAAACGCGTTTTAGGTGTTTGTGTAATTACTTGAAGTACGAGGAAGCATCTGTCATATATTGTTTCTTATGTTTCCTAATATAACATTAATAATTGAAAAGGAACTGGAATAAACAGAAGGACTACTATATATAAATAATAATTATTAATATTACAACTAAATTAAACTTAAAGGGGTCAGGAATTACCTAGAAACTATATTTTATACTGTTTAGGAGTAAAATTTAAAAAAGAGCTAAATATAATATATAGATATAAGAGATAGTAGAAGTATAAAACCAGTAATTTCAAAAATAATATTAGTTATCACAAATTTAAAAAATAAATATTATCCAAATATATGCATCAACAGAGGGAACTGAAGAAGTAATTTTAATTCATATTTAAAATTTAAATTGAATAAGTCATAATAATAAGACATAGGACTGGAAGAACAGAGAATATTCAAAATACTGAACAAGGATGTGGATGACCACATATGGAGAAAAATTCAATTAAAAATAATTAAAAAATAAATTATAAAAAGTCATATCTTTGAAAATAGGTAAAAACATTGGTAAAAGCAGAAATATAAACCCAGCACTAACTAGTCGTGATTACTATAGAAGAGGAAAAGAAATACAAAAAGATAGCGATATAGAAATTAAAAAATGTAGAAGTAAATAAGAAATATCAGCAACAAGCAAATAATAAATTAGTAAAACAAAGAAAGCTTGAACATGATTGGTAATTTAAAATAATAAGGAAAAAGTATAAAAATACAATACATAATAAAACAATAGCTGTTTGTGGCAAATGAAGAATAAAAAACTACATTAAAGATTAACATGGCAGGATATAGGAGTTTAAAAAGCAGTTTTTACGCAACCCCAATTAAACGTAACCAAATATATCAACCTCCATAAAATCTTTTTAGAATATTAACCTTCAATTCTTGGTCAAACTTCGGTGGATGTACATATAAAGATTTCTCTTCATCAATGTATTCATATGCATTAAATGCCCAGCTGATGAGCAAAATTAAGATGCAGTAATCAAACATAGTTATAAGGATAGACGACATAGATTACAAACATAATAATACAAGTTATATCAATACATGTGTTTCTTTTGTCAATGTGCTCATTTACAATCTACATCTGTGTAGAGTATTAAGTAAATATGTTATAGGCTAGTAGCTTGCAAGAGAAACATTTAGTAATGTTTCTCTTTTCTGTTATTATTTAATTACGGTAATAAGTCCGGGGGCCATATTCTGTGCAGTCTTCGTATGGGTGGGCCATTGGTGTAGAGCTGGTCTATTAGCTCGTGTGTATATTGAGCTATCTGCATGTTGTAGGAGGCACTCATTCCCGAAATTTCACTTGTGACAAATGGGATCTTCAGGTCGGTATGAAGTGTTTGGTTGTGCACATTCCATGGAGCGTTAGCAAGTACTATTAGTGCTTTGGATTGGAATCTTTGTATACTATGGATCGATGATGGTTTTGCACATCGTTAGAGTTGAAGGCCATATGTCCATATGGGTTTCAGCATAATTTTATAGATCAGTATTTTGTTATTTAGAGAGAGCTTCGATTTTCTGCCAATGAGCCATTGCATTTGTCGGAATTTGTGTCAAGTTGTTTTCTTTTGGCTTGGATATATTTTTTCCATGTGAGCCTTTGGTCAAGATGAAGGCCGAGGTATTTTGTCTCTGTCGATACAGGAATTTGCTCATTGCTCATCGTTACAGGTGGACACACTACCCGTCTCATGGTAAACGTAAGTTGCTGAGTTAATTTTTGTTCGCCATCTAGTGTACCATTCTTGAAGTACGTTAAGGTGGCTTTGTAAGTTCGCGGAGGCCTTTATGGGACTCTCGACGGTGGCAATGACTGCCACGTCATCAGCAAAGAAATCTACCTGTGTGTCGGAAGCTTGAGGTATGTCTGAGGTGTAAATGAGGAAAAGCAGTGGTCCTAACACGCTACCCTGGGGCACTTCAGAGTTAATAGGGTAGAAGTTCGAGTGTTGATCTGAATGACGAACAGAAAAGTGTCTGTTAGCTAGATATGATTTAAGGAGGAGTAAGTAGTTGTGGGATAAGGAGTTCTCGGAACCCGAATTGGTGATTGGGGAATATAGTTAGGAAATTATGATCCGCATGTAGTCTTTTCAGCAAGAGTCTTTCAAAAACCTTGCTTGCGATGGGTAGCAGGCTAATGGGTCTATAAGACGACGGTTCTTGTGTAGGCTTTCTTGGTTTATGGATCATTATTATTTCCGCATGCCATTAAATATGGTTGTTAGGAGTTAGCAATTTGATTTCTTCCTGTACTTCCGTGGGGGGAGAAGGCTTTTATAGGTACAGAAATTTGGCAAGGTGTGTCGATAAAACTTTCTATTTCTTGGTCAATATGGTCTGGCTCAGTTTTAAAGACATTGGTTAAAAACATTTGCCTTTTCTTAATCAGAACGAGCCCACTCGCCATTTGGTTGACGGATAGGAGGTACAGGTATCTGTAGTTTTTAGCTTTTTTTTAGCTTTCCATAGTGTGTAGTCATTTGCAGATAGATTGGTAATATAATCTTCAAAGGTGATATTTTTCGGCTTAACCGATTGTAGATATGTTGGTCTTCAACATTTCGTGATCTTTGCCAAATTGGTCTAGCGTGGCGTTTTCGGCTATCAGTTGACGAATGTGTAGTGGTATATTCGTGATATTTGTTGTATTTTGTTCATGTTGTGGAGTTGATTTCCAGACTGTTTCTTGAACTACTTGAATAAAGTATTGCGCTACTTCAGCAAGGTCTGTAGCAGATTTGATCCGCAGCTTGAGATTTACTTTTTCTAGGTGTTGCTGAAAGGAAGAGCAATCGGTGTTTTTCGAGGTTAGTTTAGGTGGGGGTGATTTTGTGATAACAATAGTACTTATGCTGGTCGTAACTGCAGTGTGGCAATATGCGAGATTGTAGTTAGATTCTGTTATACAGTTATTTCTTGCTATTCCTCTTGTTATGAAGAAGTCCAGGAGATCAGGGAGCTTTCTAGGCTCACTTGGCCATTGAGTGGGTTCACCGCCCGTAGTAGATTTCGAACTTTTGTTGTAATTAGTCGAGACCCCCAGTGAGTGTGTTTAGCGTTCCAGTCTCCCTGCTATAAATATAGTACCAAGAGTGCTGAAGAAGCCTTTGTGTTCATCTGTAGATATGGCGTGCCATGGCGGGCTGTATGTCGCGCTGACGGTGAGTTGCCATGGGTTGGCCTTTATTTTGACACTAGTCGCTTGTATTTTGTCTGTTTGGAATTTGGGTAATTCGTGATGCGAGATTTGCGAATATGTATTAATGAGCCAGCATGGGCAGTGCCGTCTGGGTAGGGAGTACTGCATGTGAAGTATTGAGGTATGTTAAATGTTCTCAGGTTGGTGAAATGTGATTCAGAAATTAGCAGAATCTCCTTGGTTACTCTGTGTTTAATGTTCATAACGTTGCGAACTTTGTGTCCATTTTTTTCCATTCTGATTTTATATCTTCTGTCGGTATGGAGTGGTGAAGATGTCGTATAACTTTTCTATATGCCCGTTCCTCTTTAATTTGATATGTATGATGGTCGATGTTTTCGTCCTTTAGGTGTTGAATTAGTTTTCTGTACGTATGTACCTTGTATTCATTAATTTGAATAGCATCTTTGGAGAGGGTTTTAGTGTAATACGTTTCTACTTCAGTCAGTAGGGAAAGGCTTTTTATCATTTATTTAGAATTTTTAACTTCATATATAAATATTGGGGGTGGTTTTCGTGTCTTTTGAAAAACGTTATTTTCATTTATTTCAGTTGATTTGGTTTCGTTCGCGGGTGTAAGCGGGCTGTAGCGGTTTTGTATTTTGGTTGGTGGAGTTGTAGGAGTATGAGGTTCGTTGTTTGTTTTGTCTCTCTTGCGTTTTGGGACCGTTTGCCACGGATTTCTCTTGTTATATCTTCGTCGTTCATTTCCTTTTCCTGACCTCTCGATTCAACGTTCATATTGCCGTTATCGGATATAGTTCGGAGGTTGAATTTTGCGGGTTTTAAAACATTACGGGGGGTGGTTTGGTCATTAGGATTCTGATATACTTTTTGCATTGGTAGAGAAAATTGTTGTGTTTGAAGCGGTTGTTGCGGTTGAATAGGTATTTGGAATTGTGACGAATTTGGTATAATAAGTCCTGATTGCTGCTAACATAGTTGATTTTGAGAATTGGGAATTGTATATCCTTGTGATGAGTATTGTCGGGGTTAGTTTTGGTGGTTAGGTATTCCGTATCCTAAATGCGGATACTGTTGTGAGTTGGGGAACATGTTCCCTAAGGTAAATTTAGGACCTGCTGCTTACCTGGTATTGAATTATACATTCGCTTAGTATATTATGATGTTTATTTTATTTATTTTGATATCGCACTAGGTTATTGCACTTATCGCAATGTGTCGCGTAGTGCTTGAAACTTTCAAAATCTTTACTTTTCGAAAGTCAAAACCGAACTCTGTAGAAGTACCTACAGATGCCCTCGCTGGGTGAAGGCCCTGGTTACTGGCCGGAGAGGCCCTGGTTGCTGGTGCCGCTGGAGCCGCTGAAGCCTCTGAAGCCCGGCCCGCCGATGCCGCTGGCGCTACCGAAGTCCTGATCGCCGCCGCAGAGTTTGCCCGTGCGGGCGCACTCCTGGAAGCACTCGAAGATGTATTCGCTTGGCCCTGTGATCCTGCGGTTATCGCTGTGTTGCACCGGTAGTGGAGCGTACACCTAGTGCCCGCACAGTTTCACTGTTCGCACGCGACTGTAGCAATACAGAAAATAGACAAGAAGTATTAGTCCAAATTAACGAAATTAATCATTCTCAAAATAACTCTAAATAGTTCTTTATCCAAAGTTCCTAAACTACCATTTGTATTTATATTTAAAGTCAAAAAAGCTATTAATTCAAGTAAGTGAAAAAAACCTACCAAACTAAAACATTAGCTAATTAAACGCCCAAATTAACTCTAACACAGTCGACACATATAAAAAACTATACAAATGTTGGGATAAATTTTAATGTTTCCAATCTCAAGAGAGACCTCAAGGAAGGTTATGAATCGTAAAAAATAACTAATCTTTTGTTTGTCTGTTTTACTATTTATAGAAGTGAAAGTTTAGTGGAATATTAAATTGGGAAAAATTGTTGGTTTGAAGGTGTTGCGTAATCAATGTCATGTTTTTATATGATAGATAAGAATTAACTTTAGTCTCTTGTATTCATCCAAAACATTTATCCGTTTCTATTGCGTTACGAATGATCCTGCTACAGAGATGGGAAATGGGAGAAATTGGTTTTACTTGAAAAAAGTTATTCTTCTGGACTATTTCTTTGCTATGTATAGGAAGTTCCAAATAATTATCGCTTTTTCGTAAGATCTGAGAGTTCCTATATATATCCAACTAGATGTTTGACTTATATTTCATAAATTACTTGGGATTTATGGGAGCGGTGATATTTAGTCAAGCGAATAAAGCCAGCTATTTTGTTATGGTCATAAAGGCAGACCATATGTACGTTTTACCTGATTAATATGAGGCTTATTTTATCTCTAACGTCTTCAATGTACATTAAGAAAGCTTTTTGTTGCTCGGTAGTCTTGGGACTAAGAGATTTTATTTTCCTTAATTGTTCTAATTATATGGCATAAGAATGTATAATAGCCATTTTGTAATGGTAATATTGTAGAGTTTTACTTGTCGGTTTTCATGTGCAAATGTCTTATGGAGCTGATGACAAGGGATTTGAGCAGGGTGAAGATGGGATTTGGCATTTAGGTATCGGTTAGTATAAGTAAGTTTTCTTTAGACATTATAATAAAAGCTGCAGTTTTTTGTTATGAGGGTATTTAGGGAGAGAAGCGAATTTTTTTGGTCGGTTTTCAGGATAAATTTGATTTTGGTATGGATTTCATTGAAGTGAGAAAGTATTTGGGAAGCGTATCGTATCGGTAAGGCAAGATAACAATTTAATAAATTGGTTTAAGGTAAAATAAGGTGAGAGCTTTTGATTCAAAATCGGCAAATAGAAAAGTTGCTATGACAAGTGAAAGTGGTAAACCCATAGGGTTGCCGTTAGTTTGGCGTAAAATTCATTTCAAATGGTAACATATTTAATACACAATGGCTAATTAATGGGAGGATATCGTTTTTTATTTTGTAAGTTTTTTTAGTAACTTTAATGTCTTAAAAATATATATATTGGTATACAGGGAGGCGAAACTAAAGCTGACCACAATATCATATTTGCGCATGCGACAAGTTTTGAGTATTTCTAGGAAATAATAGAAGTTACGACGTAGAATAAGGCTTGTTCCGTAAGAGGTTGTGGGTGGGAAAAGCGACTGCAACTATAGATCGTAAAGGAACGTTTTCCTTATTAATTTTTGGTATACCATATAATTTTGAAGTCTTAAAGGATTTTTTTATGGCATGAGGGTTTTTTTAGTATCTGATGGTAGGTTGGAATTAGTAATGACAGTTTCAATTTTATATTTAATGTAGGAGGCGGGATTTTTAAATACATAACATCACATACAAAATTTGTCTTATTGAAAAAGTTATAGGTCTGCGCGGGGACTAGGCGGATTGAGACCTCGAGCGAAGAGGTAAACTCTTTAGAAAATGGAATTATGCCAGATGTTGAAACGTCGAGATTTACCTCGAAAGCGACGAAATTTAACTCATAAACATAATTTTTTAAATATAATTGCCTGCAAAAATCTGTTCCAACATGAATAAGTAAAAGTCGTGACATGATGGCGTCTGCAATGGGCAGTATTTCTACAAAATTTACTTAACAGCGACGGGTTAATATAAATTGAAAACAAGGTATAAGTAGAAACAAAAATGTTAAAGGTACGGTAGAAAAATAATTTTTGAAACTCCCATTATACTCCAACCAGGAAAATAAATCTACTGTACTTAAAATATCCGAAGATGGAAAATAAAATTTAAATATTTGTTATCCAAAAATTAGTTCAGTAAATAAAGGTTTTGGTTTTAATTTTTTTCTTAAAGCCCAATTTTGACATCTGAGGGCTCATTTTCTTCGTTATGATCTCTAGATCAAAGTGCAAGAGTTTTTGTTTTTGACTAATTGTTCATATTGTTAATAAACAATAATTAGTGTTAAATAAATGCGTCGTTTAGGTCATTATAAAAAAAATTGAAAAATACGGTTTTTTATTGGTTGTAAGTATATTTTGCCCGACCAAGTCATCTCAATGTTAATAAGAATTTGTTAATGAACCAATTATTAATAAACAATTTGTTAATTAACAAATAACCAAAAAAATCAACGTTGGCTAAATGTTCGATATTAGACTCGATTTCAGGTATTTTCAACTCGATAAACACGAATTTGAATGTGAAATTACAATAAAATGTTTATATAATTTGTTAATAAACAATTTGTTAATAAATAAATAATCGAGAAAGTCAAAGTCGTCTAAATGTTCAATATTAAAGTCGTTTTCGGCTAGTTTAAACTTGATAAAAATGAATTTAGAGTTGATAATTTTATAAATTATTCGCAAATGTTTAATCAATAATTTGTTAAACAAATAAACCCAAGAATCAATTTTTTTAACTTTTAGAGATTTTAATGATTTTTGGATAGTTGGGAATAGGGAAAAATAAAATATGCAATTAAAATATTTTTTTTTATTTGATAGAACACAAAAAAATAAAATTATGCATTAAAAATGTATTTTTTTATTTACATAGAAGACAATTCTTGAATATCGTAGTAAATTATATACACTATATACATTATTTACATACATTGTCTTAATCATCATCATCATTGACATTATCATCATCATCATCATCTTCATCCCCATTATCATTATCATTATTACAATAGAATGGTCTAAAATTCGTTATCATCTTCAATCTTTCATCATTCTCATCATTTTCACCTTCAAAATTTCTTCGGAAATTATTAGAGCAGTTACCCATATAATTTGTACACGCTGCCGAACAATACATATGTTTCCGCCTACATCCACATCTGCCAGAGCAACCTTTCTTACAACCACATGAAACTGTATCTAAAACACCTCCTGGGACTGGAATTTTGTTCATTTTTACTGATTGTAACGCCATTTGACATTTTCGACCACCCAATCCTCGACATTCAAATGTTGAACACCTATCCATAACAAATTGTTTATTAACAAATTATGAACACTTTATTGTAAATTCACATTCAAATTCGTGTTTATCGAGTTGAAAATATCTGAAATCAAGTCTAATATTGATCATTTAGACAACTTTGGTTTTGTTTGTTTATTTGTTAATTAACAAATTATATAAACATTTTATTGTAATTTCATTTTTAAATTCGTGTTTATCGAGTTGAAAATACCTGAAATCGAGTCTAATATCCAATATCCAAACAACGTTGATTTTTTGGTTATTTGTTAATTAACAAATTGTTACTAACATTGAGATGACTCTGTTTATTGGTCGCTCACATGAAAATATACATTTACTTACTTACAACCAATGAAAAACCGTATTTTTCAATTTTTCTTATAATGCTCTGAACGACGCGTTTATTTAACTCTAATTATTGTTTATTAACAATATGAACAATTAGTCAAAAACAAGAACCCTTGCACTTTGATCTAGAGATCATAACGAAGAAAATGAGCCCTTATATGTGAAAATCGGATTTTGAGAAAAAAATTTAATTAGTCGGGTCGATTTTGGGCTTTATTTACTGGATTAAATACACAAAGTTAGAAGATGAAAATGTAAACAATGGAAATAATAAAACATATAAATAATATGTAAGTTCTTTCTACATCTTCTCTTTCGTTTCCTTTGCTCTTCTTTTCCTCTACTACCATTGCCATATATTTTTTCGTCTCTTTCCCAACTTTCTCTTCTCACTCCACTTTCCTAGTTTTCTTTTCCTCTTCTTTCTGCTCTTGTTTTTTTTTTACTATAGCTTTGTATAATTGCTTTTCTTATCCAATTTTGTTTTGGTTAAATTCATCTCATCTTATGTTTATTTTTTGTTTCTCCGATGATAATGTTATTCTACCTTTGTCTTCTCCTTCTACTTTAGTCTGAATTAAAATAATGAAGCGTTCCGCACAAAACTCTGGAGAAGGTCAAAATACTTAAAAATGACACCAGAGGAAGAGAAAACCTTAAACAACATAATTCAAAAATTATCATTTATAATAAGACGTATAGAGCATCAACGCGCATGCTTCGTTCTTTGCTCGACTGTGTTTTTTGTCCAGGTGCATAAACTATACAACTCTACCTTTTAAATTATAAGAATTGCAAATTCTTTTAGTTCATTTTGCTTTGTTCTATTGTACATTTGTTGCTTGAGACCTTTGCATATTCAAAGAACATGTGAAATCTATTGGAAAGATGTTTTCATATTTATTATAACAGCACAATAGGTCAAAGAAGAGCCAGTTACCTTCACTGAAGCCTAGGTTTTGTCTTACAAATTCTGTAAGTAGAAACTAATTTTAATATTTTAAAAAGATCAGCAAGAAAACTTAAAAATAAATAAAGAGAGATATTGAAGCAGGGGTACTGATTTTAATTTTATATTTAAAATCTTTTAGTTCACCAGAATCTGAATATACTTTGAGCAATCTTTGTAAGTGCTGACAAAATAGTACTGTAAATGCTGAAAAACAACTTTTTAACATTTAACATTTAATCGCACTCATATCACTAATATTTTTTACTTTATTTCACTCACAGATATTTTATTCTTTATTTTTTTCCAATTTTTAATTCATCTATATTTTGTTAATCTTTTTTGATTTATATATCGTCCTGCAGATATTTTACTAGTAATCTACAGAAAACATAAAACAGCTGCGCTATAAAAGTTATTTATATTAACAATTCGAATTTAAAGTGTTTTGCAGTTTTTGTTTTCCTTGAAAAAATTTATATTCTTAGTTTTATGTTAGACTTGCAGTACTTCTAAGTCAACGTTATAAATGAAAATTTCTAATAGTATTTACCATTTAGTATGGTATCTTAAGGTGTATAAATGAAGCAGAACAGTTGTATGGTTTAAGATGTCTTTCAATGGCTATTAAGCTTTCTTGACCTACAAGATAACGTTAAACGCTTTGTTATAAAAATTTAACAATAATATAAAGTTTACATTGTAAAGCAGGTTGAATAAATGTACTACCATAATATACCAAAATGTAGGTATATTATAATTATGTATGCCTTCTATTTGTATAAGTAATACCGTTAAATCTAATATATATTATTTACTTAAAAACCTGTACAGTAGCGAACTGAGAGATATCCTATTTGCAATAAAAGCTTTTCTTTGCTTAATACAATTTAACTAACAGTCTTATGTTACAAAAAACGTTTGTACTCGAAATAACAAACCCCAAAAAGGGGTTAGGCTACATGGACGAGCCGCTAATTTAGAACATCCGACAAAAAGAGTGCTTGTAATAAATCTTTGTTATAAACAAAAAGCGATTTTGCTTAAATATGATAAACTTAGAAATGCATATATTATTCAATTTGGACAAAAAACAGCCCAATTATAACCTTCTTTAAAAAAATTACGATTAAAGGAAATTCTTCATTTTAGTTTATATGCAGTCTAATCATTTCCTTAAATCTTATTTTAACAAATATATCACTTTCCTATACTTACAAATGGAAGAGTTTGTATATAGTTCTAAGATAAACTTGCAGTGACTATATTAAACGATAGTAAAATAATTGTTCAATTTGTTTTGTCGATAATTTTATAAGTAATTGTTGGAACATTTTAATAGGCTTGTGTCTTTTAACCAATATCTGTGATTTTCACTTTGCAGTTACATGTAATACATGTATTTTTATAATTCCAAATTGATTTTTAATGAAGTACTAGCACGAAAATAAAACTAAACATTTAGAGCAGCTATGCAACGAAGAAAACTGCCGGTAGAGCTTAATGTTATAAACTGTAATTCTGACATTGGTGATCGCTATGGTAATTCTATTAGGCCAATAGGAAATAATATTTCTAATGTGTAGATATACCGTTTTCAACGGCGCTGCTTTGATGTCTCGCGACGTCGTTAAAACTATTTCCAAGCCCAAATGGTTCATCGCCCATGAGCGACCAATTCGGAACCTGAGCCTTAGCCCATGACCCCGTTTGAAGTCCGGCCCTTCTGCAACATCTTTCCAATCTTAAGGAACCAATCACATCAAAAGAGCTCTAAAGTCCAGATGGTCCGTAGTCCACGTTCGGCCAACTGCTGGTGGAACCAAAGATTTACAGGATTTTTTTCCGGCGACCGGGATATCTAAATCGCCTGGACCATTAACATCAAGGACTTTGCAGCTGCAACCAACAAAATTTGTCATTCAATTTCTTCGTTTTAGCAAACAGAAAAAATGCTTACGGATAAAGGTAATTCAATGTATGTTTTATTGCCTATTATAACTTGACTATTAAAGTAAGCATCCTTCAGTTGCAAAGAAAAACCAAACTATAAAAAAATAATTACTTAGCCACTATGTGTCGCAAGAGGCGCAAAAGATATTCTATAATACCTTTAAGTATACACAGTAGTGTAAATAATTTTTAAAGACATGAGAAGCAGTTGAATACGAAGATCCAGTGTGACTGTGGAGAATATTTACACTAATGTTGATTAACAATTTTTTAATATTATTTTCGCGTATTCCAAGTTATTTCATTTGTTACACAAATCACCCAGACAGCACTGCACATGCAGGGGCAGCAGTAATAGTCAAAAATTCCATATCACATCATCAACTCGACTCTTTTCCAACCGCAAAACTCCAAGCCGCTAACGTCGAAATCAATGCATACCAGTGGTCATTTACTGTATTTGCAATTTATTCCCCTCCCAGACATACTCTTTCTACATAGGAGTACACTAAATTTTTTCATACTCTGGGAAACAGATTTATTTCTGGGAGGCGACTGGAACTCCGAACACACTCACTGGGGTTCCAGACCTATAACAACAAAAGGTCGTAACCTCTTATGGCAGACAACTATAACTGTCATAGCACTGGGGAACCGACACATTGGCCCGCAGACTTAAACAAACTCCCCGATGTGTTAGATTTTCACATTTCACATGGTATACCTACAAACTCTGTGCTGACTGAACCAAGTAACGATCTTTCTGGAGAACACGTGCCAGTAATCTTAAATATAAGTACTAAGCCTATTAATATTAAACGAAATCCCAGATTAATATCAACACAAACTGATTGGCTTATGTTCCAACAATCTGTTCAGAACAAAATTGATATTAAAGTGCGTATAAAACAACCTGAAGACATAGATCAAGTAGTACAGAACTTTATTACTCATATTCAAGAAGCCGCTTGGGAAGCTATGCCCATTGAATACGAGCAAGTACATCATAAAAATAACATACCACTCTATATAAAAGAACTAGTTGTCGAAAAAAGACGCCCAAGAACTAAATGGCAAAGAACTTGTAACGCCATCGACAAGCTAAACTACAACAGATTATCTCGACGCCTTCGGGCGGTCCTTATGGATGCCCAAAATAACTCCTTTACTCACTATCTTATGCACCTTAACCCCGATGATCACAGAATTTGGAGAGCAACGAACAAATTTAAAAGACCTTAAGCCAGTATGCCACCGATAAGAAAACCTGATGATAGTTGGGCTAGATCTCACAAAGAAAAATCTGATATCTTTGCTGAACACTTATCTACTGTATTTCAACCACATCACTCCTCGATGATGAGGATATAAAAGAATATCTAGACGTTCCATGTCAGATGACGCTACTTATCAGACCTTTTTCACCTGCAGAGATTCAATTCGAGATAAATAAAGCAAACAACCATAAATCACCAGGTTACGACCTTATTACCGGCAAAATTCTAAAGGTGCTCCCAAAAAAGGCTATAGTACTATTGACAACTATTTATAATCGAAAGCTAAGCCTATCGTACTACCTCTTACTATGGAAACACGCGCAAATAATAATGGTCCCTAAACCTGTTAAACGACCCGAAGATGTTACTTCATAGAGGCCAATTAAGTCTTTTGCCCATCTTAGGAAAAATGTTTGAGAAACTATTCCTTAAACGCCTGCTGAACGACACAGATATCTTGTCACATATACCTCACCATCAATTCAAACTCCGCGAAGGGCATTCTCCAGTCCAGCAGGTGCACAGAATAATAAATCAAATTTCACTGAGCCTCGAAGAAAAAAGTACTGTGGAGCTGTATTTTTAGATGTTGAACAGGCATTCGACAAATTTTGGCATATCGGATTACTTCATAAACTGAAAATGCTTCTCCCTACCCCTTTTTATCTTCTCCTTAAATCCTATCTTATTGACAGATATTTCACAGTTAAAAACAATAATAAATTGTCCAACTATTTTCTTGTCAAGTCTGGTGTTCCACAAGGTAGCATCCTCGGGCCCCTCCTATACCTAGTGTAACCAGCTGACCAACCTGAAGATACGAACACAGTTTTTCCGATGATACCGCCATCCTATCGACGCACGAAGATTCCTACCTAACAGCCGCAAATCTCCAACATCTGAACACCATAAACAAATGGCTTACTAAATGGCGTATTAAAATAAACCCAACTAAATCAGTGCAAATAACATTTACCACTCGATTCAACGTACGTCTGTCAGTCACCTTGGATAATGTACAAATTCCCACAAAAACAGATACTACGTACCTAGGATTTCATCTTGATCAGCGTCTTACATGGAAAAAACATTTAAAAATCAAACGCCAGCAATTAAAGCTGATGTACCAGATGTACTGGTTATTAGGAAGAAAGTCAAAATTGTCAATATCAAATAAGCTACTGCTTTATAAAACTATCCTGAAGCCCGTTTGGACGTGCGGGATTCAGCTATGGAGATGTGCCAAACCTACTCGTATCAAAACGATTCAACAATTTCAATCAAAACATGTGCACATAGTGAATGCACCAATGTCACAATCAGACACTGCAGAAGATCCGATTCTATACTAAGAATTCAACGATTTACTCAGAATTATCAAGAAAAATTAGTAATCATCCTAGTGAACTGCAAACTGCTCCAACGTCCTCCCAGTGACACGACTACACAGAACCTGGCCTTGCGACCTGAGAACCCCTTAAAGCAATAGGATTACTGCTAGAGTGGCACTGCTGAGTGGTTTCTCTTAACACTGGTTATTTATTGTCATCACATTTACTTAATACTCCATGTGGAGTAGATTGTAAATTTACAATTGTTAATTAAAAAAAAATATTTTCGAGTTTGGAAAAAATGTGAATTTCCAATTTGGAACGTTATTTTGATTTATCATAATTTTCCTATTTTTATATGTTTTTTCTCGTGTATCTGATTTATATGCTCGTTCCATTGGGATTTTTCAATTAATGCTCATTAATTATCACCTTCCACTATTCATATTCTTACAGTTACGCATTTTAACGTTTTTTTACTAACTCTATAGAATAGTTTTATTTCACATCGTTTCAATAGCCTTTTATTTTTGGTGTATCTAGACGGGGCTTGTGATATAACATATGATTGGCCTTTTTGTTGATTTATATATTTCTGGTTTGGCTTTAGCTTTATAAGTATATTTCTCTGAATTGTTTTCTATTTTCGTTTTCTTTATTTATTTTCTGTTGCATAATGTTTTGGTAGCGAGTAGTTTGCACCTAATGGATGTGCTTACGTGCTTCGTTTTAGAAGCACATATCGCAGTGTACAACGATTTAACTGCATATTGGTGATTGCCGCTTAAGTGTTATATTAGGTTAACTTGTTTTGCTTTCCGTAGCTCATTCATTTTTAGTATTTTACACATGATTATGCAAACAAGAAGTGGACTTAAAGATATTCTTCCATACACCGTTTTTATCTACTTATATTTTTTTAATTATGTGCAGATTACATCTATTAATTGATTAAATGCTTTTTATAAATATATAGTCTATATGTTAACTTACTTATTGTATTCGAACAACTTTTCTCTATTAAGTTATGATAAAAATGGCATTAACACACTATTTTTTAGATAAAGGCTCTGGTTGTTGCATCAATTATTATTAAGTGGCGAAGCGAAGCGGAGTCACTTACTAACTTCATGTCCGTCTGTCCGAGCAAAAAACTCGAGAACGGCTGGGAATTTCCACATTCTGTTTTCACTAATTGACAGGTGACCACAAAAGCTTGTTTTCTAGTGATTTTGAAACTGATTGGCCAACCCATGAATTTGCTTTTAAACATACAAACTAGAAGGTTCTGAAATTTGCTTCGCCACTTCGCTATGCGTTGCAAGCTTTGCAGGTTTATTTCTGATGTATTTTGTCAAGCTGTTTCCCTTTTTTTTTATTTTAAGAGTTCCTTAATATATGTCGTACTGTAATGCATTTTAACAACAATGAGTTCGTTTACCTCTTTCAATCGTATTCTGATCAGTCACCAGATTTGATTTTAAGTTCATACGAACCATATTCTCTTCATCTGCAAAATGCTTTCTAACATTTTTAATATCTCTTGTTAATGTTGCTGTTTATTGCCTACTGCATTATGCAGGGTAATTCAAATTTATACTTTAAGATAATTTTTCTGAATCAAATAAAATAGTGGAACAATTCAAGTTTTTTGCTATCAGTGTAAAATACAGATTTAGCTGTAACGTATAAAATATTGTGTCAGTCGAATGCCCTCCACGGCTCCGCTGACATAGGACCATTCCTTTAGCTACGTTTCGCACAACGCTCACTTATACATGTGGCTCTATTTTAGCAATTATTTCCTTGGTAGACTTTTTCGGTATAAAGACATGTCGGGCGCCGCTCTCTTATCTCAGAGAGACTGGTGTGCTTACGGTCTTACAAACTAAATTTATTTTGTTTACCTTTACCGCACAAGTACAGGCTTTTATAAAAAGAGATGTATCCAGCCGGAATTAAACATAGATTTTCCAACAATTACTTAAACAATTGGGCAAGTCCTCAACCGACGACAGCAGTTTAAAAACAGCCACCATAAATCACAGACGTACCAAAATCAGCACCCATTACCTCAATCAACAATGCCTATTTCAAATTCTAACTTTGAACATGTCTAATTTTAATAATAACTGTATAGCAGCTTGCTCTCAATCTGTATAAATTAGTGAACACCTCTGTCAAACTATTATTAAAAAAAATAATGTTCCAAATATCTAAATAAAACATACCTTCAATTAGTACAACAAACAGATTTCAAATATTGAAGGAAACTAAAACCAACGTTAAAACTATATCTAGCTCAAATGAAACTAACTCGATAACTTAATTACCAGACCCTGTTTCACCACTTATTTACATTTACGGGGTTGCTTATTTTCGAGCTATGATAATATGATAAGCAATGATCCATCGACTTCGAACTCCAGCCTAGCAATAAAGAAATCTAATGATGAAATTTGTACAAAATAGTAAAATTGAAATAGAAGTATTTCGAATCAAGAACAATATAGTGCAGTGTACATGGTTCCAGAACTATGGCTATTTTAAGAGCTACTGTATTAAGCCTTAAAACTGTGTCAAATGCGAAGAACTTCACGACAGTCAAATCTGTAAAAAAAGACTAGGGATACTCTGCCTCCTGCCTCCTGCCTGGCGACCATTCTGGCAATTACAAAGTATGTATTGTATACAGAGATTTAAAAAACAAAACTACATCAAAACAGTCACTTACCACAATACCCCACAAAATCAACCCATTCCCATTTCCAGTATTTAATTATCAATTTTTGCATGACCCTACCTAGATCTCTTATATATAAACCAAATATGTCCCAAAGATAAAAAGATTATTAGCTCATTTTTTTTTCAATGGTAGACAAATTTTTGAATCGAATATTTAGCTTTGGTCGCCCGTTGTTGGATCGGGCATTTTTACTGGTACGGTTATAAAAATACCACACCATAACATGTACTATGCAAATCATTCCGATAGAACTGGTTGATTAGATCAGCGATAGACTATTATCAGTTATTTTCTTATTCAACTACTAAAATCCAACGTGCTCTAGTATAAGTTAACTTATTCCCCTAGCTGTTGGAGGAGCTATCTATTGTCTAGTTCGGCACGTCATTACTGCTAAAGAATTCAAAGCATTCTTACTTCTACTTGAACCTCAATTTCTAGTACCAGGTATCTGGAATGCCAAGTATACCGCTTGGGAATTCAGGCTAGTATTATATAAATGACAAGCACTCTTCCACACTATCCACAAAAATAACTTGAGTTACATGTCGATTGGTGAGGCAACCTGTTAACCAAGACCTAAATAAAACCTCTGATCAGCTTGACTTTGCTATTATCAAAGGCATTTCCGACGTTTATAGTAAAACTAAAAGCAACTTCAACTTAACAAGGAATGTTATGGAGTTGTTCTGCTCCGATCGTTATCAAATTTGGTATACAGTATGATGACTTAAGGATGAATACGTGTTATTACTTTTTGCTGTGTGACTCAAAACTTTAGAGACATGAAGTATGAAAGTTTACCGCTTAACAATAATGCATATGAGAGATATCATTAGTGTTAACTGCAAAAAAGTGTTGAACACAAAGATACATTTGACAACGAGCACATCTGATGAAGAATAATACATTGCATCGCTCGCCCTCGATGTCCTTCTGACAATTTTCGAAGGTTCTTGCGAAACAAACAGTGGCAGGAGTTTCAAATCGTGGAGGTTTCTCTCGTACGTATCCTGCCTTAAAGAAGGAATATATGATCATGTCTATAAAACATTCTGCTTGAAATTGATGTATTGAATATTTATGGGGTTGGCCATCTTGATGAGAATAGAACACTTGTTGACACGAGAGAAAAAATAGTGATATGGGCAATATACACACAACACAATGTATGTCTGATGTTTTGTCATTTTGATCTTTCTTATCTCGTCTGTCTTGGGTCACACAGCAAAAAGCAATAACATGTATTCATCCCTCAGTCATATCATACTGTATACCAAATTTGATAACGATCGGAGCAGAACAACTCCATGACATTCCTTGTAAGCTCAGATCACTCCCTAATAGTAATAACCTTGAGTACAACCTTTATATGGACAACCGCACCACCAAAGCTGTGTCTGCTAAAACGGACTGGGGGCAATTGCAACTCTACATCAAACACAACACCAGTCTAGCACACACCTAGTGAAATTGTCGAAGCAGTAAAGTACATCATAAAGTCCATTAAAGAGGCTGCTTGGTAAGCTACTCCAATCGGCCACAAGATAACATTTAAAATTTACAATATATTGCTCCATCTTGCTAAAACTGCATGTCATTCAAGTTTAAATCGTTGATTTTATTGAAAAAAAAAACGTTTAGCATCTTTCGATGACAGCGTTATCAGTTTTGTCCTCAAAAATGTACGGACCAATAATTCTTTCAGCCCACAATGCACACCAAACAGTGCATTTTTACAGATGCATTGGTTTCTTGTATGTAGCACTTAAATTGTCGCTACCCTAGATGCACAAAATCATTTAAAGGACCTTCACCATTCAATATTAATTATTTTACAAAAACTACCACCAACTATTGTATTTTCCAAAAACTAGTTTATAAATGTACCACGTTTTTGTGTCTAGAGGTCCATTTTAGATACCAACTGTATTAATATTTGTATTTAACTTCTGGTTATTCTTAATGTCTTCTAGTTGATTTATTAATTGGTGCTACGTTTTCTTTGAATCTGCTGTATCGTTAAAAATTCAATGTTTATATTTGGTTTTCTTTTTTCGATTTCAGTTGTATTTCAATTTTGGCATCTAGTAAATTATATGGCCACTGCCAATATTTGGCGAATTTAATACCCTTATGCTCCATGGGTTGTACTCGTTTATCAGTTAATAAGCAATTGATTGATAATTTTTTGTTGCTTTACTACAAAATTCATATTGTTTGTGAATGAGGTACGCTTTGTTAATTTTTATTCATTTAGAAAACGTAAGTTAATAATAATACAAGTTTCTAGTTGAATTCCGGTATTCTATTTGAACGGTGGAAATAACTCATTTATTTTTATGTTAATTATACAAACGTTTTTGTTTATGTTTTTATGTGTAAACCAATATAGAAATATTAACTGTACTTTAATGCGACTACCCTCTTTGGTTCGTTTCTACTCTCTTACTCCACTGTATATCATACAATAATCTGATTTTTGTTTTTCGCTTTCCTATCTTTTTTAGAAGCAAAGGCAAATATGTGTTAAGTCAAAACTGTTTTGCAGTAAATTCTAAGCTTTAACATTGAGACAACAGGTACCAAATTACATAAACATATTGGTCTGAGAGAACAATGGAGGCCAACGTATCTTTCCTTTGTTACAAAAAAGTAAGGATGTCATTTTATATTCTGTTTTATAACGGTTTGAAAGTGTGTAAAGACTTACCATTGTCTCGTTCAAATAATATAAGAAAATGAGTAGTACATACTTTAATATTTATAAGACTTAGAATTAAGCACCTGTGCAAATTTCGAGTAGATTAATTAATGAATTAAAAATAATAAAAATAATAAAGGCAATAAAGGTAACAAGCAACTACTACATAAAATATGTATACTTTGGCCTTTGAGAAAATTAAAAAAAAAATTAAAGTTGTTTAAATAAATTTTATATGTCAAACACAGACGGAGCCTTTTTACCTTACGTCAATGGGGTTACGGACCGGATAGGAAAAATTCTTAAAAAAGCAAGGTGGGAGCTGTCTATGCCACTACCAAGATGCGGGATTTGCTTAGACCCTTCAAAGATACAAAAAACCCACAGGATACATTAGGGGTATACTACATATTTTGCTCATGTGAACAAATCTACACAGGAACTACGGGCCGAACGATTACCACCAGGATAAACAAACAAAAACGTCATCTACGCCTTAATCAACCCGATAAATTAGCAGTTACTGAACATGCTTTGGAAAATCCTAACTGCGAGATAGAAATCGGGCAAACCCAAGTTTTATCCAACTGTAGGAATTATTACCTGAGATTGTACAGAGAGGCCGTGAAGATTTATAAATGTATAAATAAGTTTAACAAGGACATGTATTCAATCTACCTAAAACTTGGTTTATCGCTCTCAGGGGGAAAAACAGACCGCATACGGTGAAAGAGCGAGTGACGTCAGAAATACTACCTGTAACGTCCCGATTGACGTCAGCAGCTAGCCCGATCACGTCATCTACCATCCCGGTGACGTCAACCACGACCCCCCCAACTCCATTCCTACCATACTTGCACGAGTATAAAAGGAAAAACGCACAGGAGAATCACTTAATTTTTAGAAGATTTTTTTCTGAAGATGTCCTCCGCAGTGGTGGACGAAACATCTGAACTCCGACCAGAACCTTATAACCACACGATGCACCATAGCTGAAGTTTTATAAGATGAGAAGTTAGACTAGGGTTAAAATGGGATGGTAGTATCATCGTGTCATCAAAGCAAATAGCGACCTTTGTGCCACTAGCTAATTTTATGTGAAAAATAGATAACACCGGAACTAATGATAAATACAAATAATTATATCCAACGGTAAATTTTCTTTGATAATATATAAACGTATGATACCGTAACAGTCAGAAGGTAGTTTATCTTTGATTTTTTATAAACTTTGTCAAACGCTTATTCTCTGTCTTATAATTTTGTTCCCATTAATGACTTTGCTCAATTGTGATGTTTTGTTTCTGGAATCCTAATTAGCGACCAGGGAGCATCAAGTTTTCTATAAATATTCGGGTAATGTTGCTTGGTATTATTTTATGAGGACCTTAGCATGTATAGGCTATTAACTAATTTGATCTATAAGATGCTACACCATCCTTTGGTTTATCTGGATTTGATATTAGTGCCATTACCGCAACTTTTCATAAGGTAATAATGAAACCTTAATAATGTGTTAAATAGGTATTGTTCTCTTTCGAAAGTTCTTTCAGGACCTTTCTTGTAATTAAATCGCAATCAAGCGCTTGCGCCCTCTTTGAGAATTGTAGTTTTAATTTTATTATCTGCATTATATATTTTATAGTGCCGTGGTAGCTTAGTGGATAGATCGCTAGACTACGAAACCAAGAGTTGCGGGTTCGAATCCCGCTCTCGCCAATTCGATCACTGGCATTTTTACGGCCAGCTCGATTCAGGCTGCAATAAATGAGTACCTGGAGGTCTAACTCTGGGGTATGATAATAGGCGGTCGGTACGTAGCGCTGGCCACGTTACTACCTTTGTGTACTGTAGGCTCTAGATTTGTAGCAGATCTATCCTGTTACGACCCCAAAGGGATTATATCTGCATTATTTTTGCCTGGTAGACAAAGGAAAGGTGTGTCTAGATACTCCTAATTTCATCAACCTCTTTATCTGAAATAGCAAAAGGAAGCAGTTTGATCGCTTTCACCAAGCAGTTTGCAAAAGTTAAGAATTTCCTAACTTATGTTCTATTAGCAGTTCTAGCAGATAATTTATGTTGTGTTGTTGCTTTAATCGCTTTGTTGCTTCCATAGTGCCTAACTAGTTGATTTCTTAGGTGGCGATGCTTTTAAAATTTTTTATACAGTTTGATTGTTGATTTCTGCCATGAGCATATTAAGTTGTAATGTTGTTGGGTCTTTCATTGGAATGAAATGTGATCTATTACATTCTGGGAAGCCCAGGCCATTAATATGTTGTACTTTTTCTAATGTTGCTAATCAAGCAGCTTGTGCTACTCTACTAAAATGTTCTGTTGCTTCTATTAACTCTTATTTTGTTTTTAAAGACACATTAATTGAGACCTTTACGTCTACTAAGTCTTTGAATAAATTTCAGTTTGTACGTTTGCAATTTACCACAGGTGTTTTTCCTTTAATAAAATCTTTTTTTGTATAGGTTGGTAGAGTTTGTCTAATAGTATTTCGTTTGTTTTGTCTTAAAAGAAATTTTATTATTATTTTTTATAGGGTTGCTTTTATTTTCTAGTACTTACCATTTTCCTATACGTACTTGTGGTGGATATAACTGGTGATAAGAAACGATATTTTATTGAGATGTCCTTGAAATTTTGTGTTTTTTGATTATCATATAAGATCGTTTACATTAAATAGTAGGTAGTGTATATAAATTGTTTGAAGATTCTTGCGGTAGACATTGATGCCTTTGCGACATACCTGTTAATAAGTTAGATCAACTTAAATAGTAGCATAAGTTGTGTTCCCAAAATTATACATTTGATCACAACCTTACAACTCAAAAATCAACCGACAACTATTTACACAAAAAGTAATTCTTTGCATTAGAACAACTAAAGAATTTGCCACCCGCATTACTTTACAAAAATAAAAATTACGTGTTAGTGAAAAGACAGAACCAATATCAGCGATGCAATTATAATGGATCAAGGAAATTAAGGCTTGAAAATACATTGAAAACTCAACTGTTGAGGATTGAAAAAATAAAAACTGCTTATATATAATGTTAACTCTTAGTAAAGCAACAACCTTTAGCATCTTAAAGCTCTATTAAGAAGAAATATACAAAATACATTGTAAAAAATAGAATTGTGATAAAGGAAATAGAGGGTATGCCAAAATAAATGCAGGACTTAATTTTAAAAAATTATGTTATATTTATTTATTTATTAGTTGGCAAAATTGTAACTTTATTTTGAAAGGAAAACTATGAGTTGCAAGCGTAAAATATTAAAAATTGTCACAAAATATGTGAACTGTAGCAATGACATCTTATGTCAGTCACGGAAATCCTAAAAAGTAAGCAGTAATAGAAATATGCATTCAAACGTCTTTTTTTCTACTAAGATACAAAGTTTCTAAATGTTGACACACCCTGTAGTGTCTTATTTTTCTCGCAAGTTTGATAAATCATCATAAGAACCAGTTGCAATGAAACGGCTCCGTTACTCATTTTATTTTCGGAATTCCCACACACATCGGTTAAATTCAATCACATTAAATCCTGCAAGTCAGGCGCGGCGCGTGGCAGCAAAAATTTACACCGCGGGCTTGGCACTTAATCCCAGGAATTACGCGAGCTGCTAATAAAGCCTAAACAAGCGGCCTCCGGGCGTAGTAAGTCGGCAAACGGGGGGAAATTTATACGACGCGTCGCCGAAATTCCCAAATTTGAGACGGATAAATATCCGGGCTTTACGACTTGACATGGCTAAGCGCACAGAAATATAACTTAGAAATATTTATTCCATATATGTTACTGCGTAAGATGTTTTAGGGTTAAAATTAACGATCCGAAAACATGCACTTATCGTTAGCACGTTCATCAGCTTTTCTGTTTCTGTTGCGGTAATACATTAGTTAGACCGCAATTTAAATGTCTGTAATAACATTGATTCTTAGTTTTTTTTTAGGTATCTATTGGTATCTTATAGATAACTTATTGAATTTCTACACTTTTCTACTTTTAAAAAATGGAAATGTCAGCAAACTCGGAAATGGGAATAGAGATGGACCACATAAAAAAATGTTTGCTAAATGTTTTTCTAGGACTAGATTTGTTTATACAAGGTGAATATATGTTGTCAACAAAAAAAAAGGCAGCGTAACAACTAACAGTTGAGGGTTATTAAAAATAAAGCGCTACACAAAAAACAACGCGTTTTCATTGTTGAGCAATATTTAAAAAAAATGAAAGTTTGGCAGCTACAGTTCGCAATTTTCGCACAAAACGTAGTCGGAATAGTGATTTAAATTTATCAACTATGCAGAGCTTAATTAAAAAATTCAGGGACACTGGATCAATCATTGACAATAGACACTATGGGCCGCCCTTCCACAAATCGTTCAACACAAAACATGGAAGCACTTCGTGAGAGTGTTGCTGAGAGTCCAGAAACATCAATTCGGCACCGTGGTCAAGATTTGGACATTTCGAGAAGCTCTCTACAACGTATTCTCACAAAAGATTTGCATATTCATGCTTACAAAGTTCAATTGATTCGAGAACTGAAGCCTACTGACCACGCACAGCGAAGAGACTTCGTTGAATGGATTATGGAACAACAAGTGGACGCTCATTTTTCAGATAAAATTATTTTTAGCGATGAGGCTCATTTTCATTTTGAGGACTGTGTTAATCGTCAAAATTGTCCCATTGGGGGTTCAGAAAATACACGAGTGATTGTTGAGCAACAAATGTATCCACAACGTGTCACTGTTTGGTAAGGATTTTAGACTGAAGGTATCATCGAACCATTAGTCTTCGAAAATTCGGCTTGTCAAGCAATAACAGTTGATGGTGCTCGCTATCGCGACATGATAATTCAGTTTTTTTGTGCCTAAATTGTAAGATATGGATATAGACGATATATGGTCCCAACAAGACGATGCCACATGCCATGCCGCCCACGAAACAATTGAATTGCTACATCAGTCGTTTGCTGGTCGTGTAATTTCCCGTTTTGGTTATCAGAATTAGCCACCCAGATCGTGCTATTTAATGCCGTTGTTCGCGCCAATCTCAAGTTTAATTTTGAATTTTTAAATTACGGCCGGCTGTATTTTGGTTTCCTCTTGAATTTGAGGTATCGGCCGAATTTGTCCGAGCACGCTTTGCGATATATAGGCCGCGGTTGGGCCGCAGGCCGGCACTACGCCTTTGCCTTTTTTTGCTTTTGCATTTGGCCTTTTTTCGTTCGCGGTTCGCCGTTTTGTACGCTTGTCGTCGCTCTTTGAATTCAGTTTGTGACAGAAATTTTCCGTATGACGAGAAATTTTTAACCGAGAGTTCGCTGGCGGCTTTAATTGACATTTAAAGTTTTAATTTTCTGCGAGTCTTTTTGCTAAAGGTTAATTTTCGAGGTTGAAATTTTGCCGGTAAGAAACTCGGTCCGTTTTCTTTCATCTGGCTCGACGAAGAAATCTTTTGCACCAGAAAAGACGCTGACCTTCGGCCCCGCTGTGAAGATTGGGGTAACTTGTCCTATTTTGTATCCATATCCTTATATCCTTAGCCCCAGAACCAACAACAGGAAATCGATATATGCGGGAAAGCGCCGTTTCTACAGGTTAGTGTTTTAACTTTAGATTTGTTTCAAGTTCCTTTATTCAAAATTTAAAATTACCTATACGGTCCATTATTCCGGCCGCATCAGCCGTTGGACTTTTTTTGGGGGGTTTTTGAAGTCTAAGGTTTACGTCAACAAACCCACGACCACTCACGCCTTCAAGGAGGTAATTAAGAAGTTATCAAGGATATTTAGCCACATTTATGCAAAACAGTTATGAAAAATTTCAACAACAGAGCGCGCATGTGCTAGCAAAGCTGTGAAGGCCACTTACCCGGTATTCTATTCTATAGGTAACCCCATATTGTATACTTTATGAATCAATAAAAAATTACACTTTTTAATTAAAAATCGGTGTTTTCTGGCAAAATTATTTTTTGCGTAAATTTTGGGACACCCTTTATAAGTATAGATTTTATGTGATTGATAGGGTAAGGAATAAGTTCATATGAACATGTGTTTGAAAATCCATGTGTTATATAGTAGTAATATTATGTTTTTATAGACATTTTTCTCTGTGAGAACACTCTTCTCTGTTGCAGTGTCTTTGTATTTTTTAATTGTATATTTGTTACTAAATGAAAGTATTTAAAATGACTCGCTATTGGTAGCAGAGGAAAGTAAAGACAATTTATAAATAAATGGAAAATGTAGATTGCATTTCCGTACACAGGTTTATATAACCTTTTTGTTTCCTATCTTTTCACGAATTACCCTCAAAAATTTATTTTTATAGTTACTTTTTACTTTGTGTACTAGATGCACATATAAAATTTGTTTTGAAATTGGAAAGTGAGATAGTATATGTAGGATGATCCTATAACTGCATTATTTCAATTAAATTCGTATTAGATACTTCATTATCCGTCAGATTAATATCCGAAAAGGCTCATTAAAAGACACAAACATAAGCGTGTCATCGCAACGCGAATATTCCTGCGAGGATAGAAAATTGTAAAATTTGTTTTCTCATTTCAGCATTAAAACTGAAACTTATACACTTACGTCGAGACAAACCAACAATTTTCCCTGAAGAAGAAAAAGCTTAAATAAGCTTATTTTTAAAAACAACTATTAATTTTTTGAGATAAAAGATAATTTATACTGTTGATCTTTTTAAGTAGGCTTTATTAACCTCAGAATGAAGGTAATGGTGATATACTACCAAATAGTGGATATGCAGGTAACTTGGATAAATATATCTGTTCGGATTATAATATTTTATGTAAAACATTTATAGTTCTGGACCTTTAACTGGCAGTATATAAAAAAATATAATATTTAATGTTTCCGGTATACTACGGTTTAATAATAATCTTTAACGAAAGTTCTATCCTTCTTCTTTTTCCCTTCGTATCTTCTTATCAGAAGAGTCGTGATCATCATGGTCCAGTATTCATTGTATTTCTGACAATGTTTTTCCGTCTTGGTCGATTCTGAGCATCATGATTGATTTGTTGAGATGGCTTCCCCACACAGTTTTGACTTGACCTAACCATTTCTTGGGCGCTCTTCCTCGTGGTCTGGTGCTTTCAGTGCGTCCTTTCACCACTAGTTTTTCAAGGTTATTGTCACGTCTTGATATGTGGCCGTAGTATTTTGGGACTGTACATTATAGCAGAGAGGCAATCATTTATATTGAGTTCTTGTAGTTCAGACACATTTGCCTTCCTTGCTGTCCAGTATGCGTCTCCAGCACCACATCTCAAAAGCGTCAATTCTTTTGCGTTATTTTTCTTTTACTGTCCACGATTCGGCTCCATATAATAAGGGAAAAACCAGAGGTCTTACCAGTAACAAAAATTACGAATTTTAATATAATTTATGTGGGAACGTAAATTGAAAAAAAATGGAAGCTTCCAATATTTTCAAAAACATTTCGTCATTTTTAAATGACTTTTTTATTTGTAGGCGTGGGCATCACTCTCCCAAGAAACTTAAAATATTCCGCTTCTTAGTGTTGCTAAATTTAAACAAATTTCATTATTCTGAAGTTATTTACGCAAACGATCACAAAACTAATCAAACATAGACTCACAAAACCCACAGTACCTTCAAATGTAGTTTCGAACGATAACAGTAAGCGTTAAAAATTGTTCATAGCATTATTGTTATAATTGGTATCCAGATTAATGGTTTACATCTGCGTAACATCCTTTAATATATTTACCTTCTTTGTAACTCGATAGAAGAACCAATTTTTGTGATGTGCAATGTGGCGAAAAGAAAGTTATCGATTTGGATAATAATTCGGCGTTCAGTTAAGAGATATTTTTACATTCCGATCTTGTTTACTTGATTCGCAAAGTCTCAGCGCACAGAATCTATTCAAGATGACTTAGAGTAGATGAAAAATAAAACGCCAATTAACAAACAATTATCAGCTTATAAATAAAATCATTATATAGATAGCTTACTAACATTTGATACTGCAAAATCTTTTGCTGAGCATTATAAAGACCTTGCATTATACAAAGCTGAAATCGTTCAACTACCACAAGAACATGGCGTTAACAGAGCTTTGATTTGAGACAGAGTGCTTGTCAACTTGTTCAAAATCAAAAATATCGATATGAATGATGTTTGGATTTCTACCTAAGCGTACTTCTAGCTGAAGAGGTACATAAACAATTAATAATTTTGGAAAACAAGTCGGCCCAATCTCTTGAAAGTCAAGCTTTTATGGTTAGAAAAAATGTTGGCGTGGTGTTCGATGAATACGCACACCTCATTTTTTTAATGATACACTAAAGACTAAGATCTAAGTGGAGCTATTGACAAAAATATTAATTCCAGACCTTCAAAGTATTAAAAACAATTATTTATGGTCAACACAGGTTTGTGTGCAGCTGATCCACAACTGGCAAGGAATGTTTTCAACGTGTCAGTGTCACATTTTGAATAGATTTTGGTTGATTTATATTTCTTATAGTGTGGTGGTAGTGGAAATACTAGCCTTCTTGTTTGCTAGATTAAAATGCTTATAACAACAGTTTATGGAGAGTTGTGTGAGATGAGCTTTACAAAACAAGCCCAGATAATCTAATGCCGTTGCACAAAAGTAATATAAACTGTTCTTCAATTAATAGAGAGATCAATTTTCAAGAATATAATAAGTGTCTTTAAGATTAATCTTACTGACACTTCTTCTATCTCATCGCACCATTGTTTTTTAGGGGCATCCTATCGCTCTTCTACCGACTGGCGACTTGCCTCTTACTGCTCCTCTACCACCTGTCATTCTTTCTTTCGTTCCATTCTATTTTTCTTCTGTTTATCCAATTATTAACACACAAGATTACATATACGCCTTATATAATCACCCCTTATTCTATCCCTTAATGTTTTATTTCTGATTCATCTGAGTACTCATTTCTTTCAAACTGTAAAGATCGTGTCGCAAGTGTCGCCTATAAATAAGTGATAATTGGGTATCATTCAACGCGAGTGATATCCGGCGGCCGTGTCACTGTCGTTCAGCTATCGCGTAGTACATATGTTTTATCAAACACCGCCAGCACAGTCGCCGAATGAGGCGATATTAATACAACAAAATAATGCACTTTTCCAGGAAAATAGTGCAAGGTCACAAAATTAACAAGTGCTTTTTGCTGCTTGGCAAAAATCGGAGAATGAGAAAGCCAGTATTATTAATAGATTAAATGCTCTTCAAACGCAATTAGAAAATTTACAGAAGGTTAATGCGGATTTACATGTTAAATTTGCAATGTTAGAAAATAGTTCAACCCAAAATCCTCCAACATTACAGAAGGAGGAAGAACTAACGGAGTACTTCACGGATGAGGAAGAGCTAGCAAAAGAGACCGAGTGGGTAAGAGTAACGAATAAAAAGAGAAAAATGAATACATCGCTTACCCCCCACAAGACAGGCAAAAGGTCTTAGAAAACAAAACAATACAACCAAAGAAAGATCCACAACCACCGCCTATAATTGTGGACGGAATTAATAACTTTAATGACATCCATAAACTCATAAGTAACTCGATTCGTGGTTTTCAAATTAAGATAATAAATAACCAAAACATTAAAATTAACGTCTCAGATGGGGAAAGCTAACAAGCCCTCACGAAAACTCTGCTTGACAATGAGTACTCGTGGCACTCTTTTGAAAATAAACAAAATAGACCTATTAAGGTGATGGCTACTAGGCTTCATCACTCATGTAATTCGGAAGAGATAGTTAGCGAACTACGAAAAAGAGGATATAAAATACTTGAAGCAACAAAAAAATTACAATACAAAACAAAACATCCTCTAAACATGTTCATGCTGTCGTTTAGACATGATGAAGACACTAACAAAATTTTTGAAATAAAAGATATCATGGGCATTCGAGTAGAAATTCAACCCATTAAAAAAATAAATTAGTGCCACAATGTAAGCGATGTCAAGCATATGGGCACACACAGAAATACTGCGCTAAAGAACCCAGATGCGTAAAATGCACGGGTAAACACTTTACTGCAGAGTGTAAGAAACAAAAGGAAACTTCTCCAAAATGTGTACATTGTGGGGAAGCACATCCAGCTAACTACCGTGGATGCATGGTAGCAAAAGAAATGCAGATGTTAAAGAATAAACAAATGAAGAAACCGAGTCTACCCAAACAGTCAAACAGATTCGACCAACAGAAAATAAACCCCATTCCATCAAAACAAGATAATGCTCCTAAACCAAGGACTTATAGCCAGGTGGCATTTGAAAATCCGCAGAAACAGATTGAGAAAACACCAAGTCAACAAAACTCGTCAGTTGAACACACGCTCCAATTGATCTTGGAGAAATTAAGTAAAGTGGACGATCGTATCTCAAAGCTGGAATATCGCGCCCAAGGAGCGATACCTAAATCTAAAAATGGCTAATAATAATATCAGAATAATGCAATGGAACGCCAATGGACTACTTCAACATCATCATGAGTTACAAGCAGTCCTGGACATAGAAAAGATCGATGTGTGTCTTATTGCTGAAACCCATTTTACCAAGGAATCGCATATAAAATTCAAGGGATACAGGGTATATCACACTATCCATCCAAAAAACACCGCTAGAGGCGGTAGTGCAATAATAATAAGAGAATCCATTACACATTATCTAAAAATTCAATATCAAACAGAGGAAATTCAAGCTACAGCTGTTAAAGTTAAAACAAAAACCTACGAAGTTGTTATCACATCATTATATTGCCCACCTAGATACGCGATTAAGAAAAATCAATACTTAGACTTCCTCGAAACCCAGGGATGTAGATTCATGATTGGAGGTGATTTCAATGCGAAGCACGCCCATTGGGGATCGAGGCTAACGACTACCAAAGGTAGACAACTTCTATCAGCATGCAACCAGCCTAACTGTGATACAATATCAACTGGGAAGCCTACCTATTGGCCAACCGATAGCAGTAAGATTCCTGATCTAATAGACTTCTTTATAGTAAGGAATATATCCCCCAATTACTTATATGTTGAGGAAGCATGGGATATGAATTCTGACCATTCTCCCATACTACTCACACTAAATGACAAGATAATTAATAAAGAAAACCCGCCGAGGCTTGTAAACAAACTGACAAATTGGTATAGCTTTAGAATACAACTTGAAAATTCCATTAATCTGTCAGCTCCACTTAAGAATGAAAAACAACTTGATGAAGAAATCGAACTGCTTATTAGGAACATTCAGCAAGCAGCCTGGGATAATACTCCAGAAATTAAACGAAAGGTAAAGGGAAATAATTATCCGAAATAGATTATGGACCTAGTTACAAAAAAGGGAAAACTAAGAAAAAGATGGCATCAAACCAGAGCACCTACGGATAAAACTGCCCTCAATAATGCCACTCAACAGATAAAGCGGGAGATCCTACGAATTAAAAATGAATCTATGAGCAACTTTTTAAGTGAATTGAGCAACGACAGCAAAACGGACTATTCCCTTTGGAAAACCACAAAAAATCTAAAACGGCCTATTTTACAAAATCCACCGATCAAAAATGCAGATGGTACCTGGGCACGTAGTAATCAGGAAAAAGCTTGTAGATTTGCAGAGCACCTAGAAATGACTTTCCAACCAAATGAAGGAGACGATTCACAAGACTGAACAGAACCAATACAGGAAGATACAATCATTAGACCAGTTACACCTAAAGAAGTCTCTAAAGAAATCAAGAATAACATTAATCAGAAAAAAGCTCCTGGCTTCGATCTTATTACAGGTGAAATTTTGAAGCAACTCCCAAGAAAAGCCACAGTAAAATTGACCAATCTCATCAACGCCTCATTCAGACTTAGGTATGTTCCTAAGTTATGGAAAGTAGCAGAGGTCATAATGATCCCTAAGCCAGCAAAACCGCCACAAGAAGTTTCTTCATACAGGCCTATCTCACTTTTGCCTGTTATATCAAAATTGTACGAAAAATTACTCCTTAAAAGGCTGAAACCGATAATCGAAGAGAAGGCTCTAATTCCTCATCACCAATTTGCTTTTAGAGAAAAACATTCAACCATAGACCAAGTGCACAGGATCACAGATATAATTGAAAAATCACTTGAAGAAAATAAAGTCTGCGCTACTGTCTTCTTAGATGTGGCACAGGCTTTTGACAAAGTATGGCACAAGGGCTTGTTCCACAAATTAGATATATTGTTACCTCGGTAATATACGCAAATTTTAAAATCTTACTTGTCAGAGAGGTACTTCAGAATAAGACAAGGAGACACCTATTCTGAATTGAAAGAAATTAATGCAGGAGTACCACAAGGTAGTGTACTAGGTCCAGTACTATACTTACTTTATACCAGTGATATTCCTGAACTCGAACACGAAACTATCGCCACCTTTGCCGATGATACCGCAATTCTTGCAGTTGGAAGTGATCACGAAGAAGCCACGAGGAAGCTCCAAACGTCTATTAACAAGATCAACGCCTGGACTAGTAGGTGGCGGATAAAGTTGAATGAAAGTAAATCTGTACATATCAATTTCACCAATAAACGGAAACAACACATACCCGTTAAAATTAATGAAACCCAGATCCCATACGCTAATACGGCTAAATACCTGGGTATGACACTCGATGCGAGGTTACGCTGGAAGGCCCACATTAAAAAGAAAGAGAAGAACTCGGTTTAAGGTATAAAAATGTATTGGTTAATAGAACGAAACTCCAATTTGTCCACACATAATAAGTTACTACTATATAAGCAAATATTAGGGCCCGTGTGGGCATATGGCATCCAACTCTGGGGTTGTGCCAGCAAGAATAATACTCTTATCATTCAGAGATTTCAAAACAAAGTATTAAGGAACATTGTAGATGCACCCTGGTACTGCCGCAACAGTGATATCCATCGGGACCTCGAGGTGAAGACTGTAGAGCAAGTCATTCTTATGTTTGCCAGAAGTCACGAACAACGGCTTCTTCAAAATGTGAACATAGAGGCCATCCAGCTCCTCGATAATTCACAGCTAGTGCGAAGACTCAAGAGGACCAAGCCCTTTGAGTTAGTTCAGTGATTTCTCCAAAGCAGAGCATAGTGTGTGTCTGAGTGCGTACGTTATGGATAATATACCTACTTAGTATTATCAGAACTCTAAGGACACTGATGAGTAAGACCTTAGTTTTAAGTTTCTTTTTAGTTATTTTAAGTTAGAATTGAATTACTCATTGATCTATTAAGATCAGATTGTAATAAAATAAGTGTCTTTGCACTTACAAATAAAAAAAAAATTTCTGTCATTTTTAATAGTCTTTGTGTTATGTTAGTGTCGGATCTTGTTTTAGATGTGTATATAATGAGTGTTCCTATTACACTTTTATATATACTCGTTTTGGTTTCTGTTAACTGTTTGACTCTCTGCATAATGTTATTTAAACAACCAATTGTTCTGTTTGCTTTATTAATTTGTTTCTTTACTTATTTTTCTATTTTGCCGTCACTGAACATGTTTATGCCTATATAGTCGACTCCTTTAGCTGTTAAATTATTTTATTTTCGATTACTAGCTTACATCTTATTGGTTCCTTACTTATCAATATTGTTTTCGTTTTTTGCTGGATATTATCACATTATACTTTTGTGAGGTAATTAGTAACCTTTGAAGGTCATCTTCGTTTTCTGCCATTACCATGACGTCGTATGCATAACAAAGGATCTTTATCTCTTTATTTCGCTTTGACTTTTTTTAAAATCTTGTTCATTACTAGATTGAACAGCTTAGGGCTCAAAGATTCTCCCTGTCTAATACCACTTTTCGGTAGTTTATGAGTTTGGTAAATCCATCTTTTGCTCTAACAATTACTTTTTTATCGTCGTAAATATTTTCGACAGTCTTTAACAAATCTAAAGGGATATTTCATCATATCATTATATAACATGTGTATTACGTCCTTTATTTGAATCGTATTAAACGCCTTCTTAAGCTCTAGTAGACATAAGCATGTTGGCATATTTCAGTGACTTTTCTTTTCGCTGTCTTATTATAAACGCTTACTGCTCTTCTTGCATTTATATTCTTTCATTTATTTTCTTTGCTATTATTCTCGTTGTTAATTTTAGCACTGTATTAGCAGATTTATTCCTCTGTAGTTTTTGGGTGTCACTGGGATCACCTTTCTTAAATATCAGCATAATTATTGCTCTTTGCACTCATCTGAAATTCTGTTAAATCTTACAATCCTTTGAATAAGTAGTTGGAATTGTCTGCTGGCTCCGTATCTGAGAACTTCATTTCCTATTTAGTCTTTACCTGGGAATATTCTGCTTTTTTGGTTTTTGTAATGCCTGTTTCATTTCTTTTTCTGTTATTATTAATTCTTTGTTTGTTGTTATGTTTGGTGTTTCTTGTAGAATATTATCCTCTGTATTCCCACATTTCACTTCTATGTTGTCCTCTACATTTGTCTTTGGTGCTTGTAGAATTCTGACTCTAGTCCTTTTGTAAATATGCCCCTATACTCTTTTTCTTTTGGTTTCCTTACAAACTCATGGGTCTTTTTTCTTATTCTTTTATGTTACATGTAGTTCTCTTTATCTTTAGTTTACAAATATTTGTTGCAAGTATTTTTTTGACAGCTTTTTTGCTTAACTTCCTTGATAAACCATGTTGTCTTGATTGTCCATCTTTTATGTTTATTATTGGTTTTAGTTCGCTTAGTTAGTGCTTCGTGGGCAGCAATTAATATGTTTTTTTTTATTACCTTCGTCGTTTATTAAAATTGCTATTATTTTTTCCCGTCTTCTTTGACAAAGTCTCTTGATTGTTCGTTTTGTAAACATTCTATCTTTATTTTTATTTCCAGATTACATTTAAGTGCGTATTATAACATTTCATTGTTATTTGTAATTTACAGAGTAATGAATAGTTAGGTGATTACAAATTTTTTACATCCAGTATTTGTTGTAAATGTACTTCTCTAGTTGTTAACACGTGATCTATTATGGATCTGTATTTATCTTTATTGTAATTATTATTCTTTGTAGCTTATTTGGCGTTGTCAGTGCTATAGCACGTACATATCTCACAACAGTATCCATCCACGATTTAACCACCAATCATTCATTAGTCTAACTGTCAGTACAACAATCGTCATCAAGCGAATTTTTACAAGACTTTATTCCAAACCTGCTGACTGGGACTATTAGCAAACTCTACTTGACCAAGAAGTCAAGCTTACGCTTAAAATTAAAACCACGCAAGACCTTGAATATGAAGCTGAATACCTCACAACTCTAATGCAATACGCTGCATAGCAGACAATACCTAAACCCCCAAATATAAACAAAACCAACACTATGCTCCATTATATTCGAGACCTAATTATGAAAAAACGCCGAGCTAAGAAACAGTGGCAACGTACTAAAACTAAAACCGACAAAACTTTATATAAGAAACTTACCCACCGTTTGCATGAGGTCTTAATAGAGGCACGTAATGAAACCTTTCAACAGTATATCACTTAGTTTTCTTTAGATAACCATTCAATATAGAAAGTCGTAAAGAACTTTAAACGTTCCGTTGTAGCGACTCCAACAAATAAAAAAGTAGATGGTGGTTGGACCAGATCAAATCAAAATGAAGCCAACACATTTTCTGAACAAGTTGCAAATATGTTCTTAACACCAACTCTAGCAAGCGACACAACAGAAATCGAAACTTTTTAATGCACCTTGTCCAATTTTTCTCCTACTAAAAGCATTCTTGCCAGGTGAAGTTTGAAACCGAAAACGACTAACTAACACTCGTAAAGCCTCTGGCTACAGTCTATAAGTGGGAGAAATTTTTCACAATCTACCTAAAAAGCTCTAGTTTTTCTGATCACTATCTACAACAGTATTTTTATACTGTGTCATTTTCCGATTTAATGAAGACATGCTACCTTATGATTGCCAAACCTAGAAAGCAACCAACTACAATCCCATAAATGTTTTGTATCTTCTGTCTAAAAGATATTTCTCAAAGGAATTAAGAAGACCCTAGATTTAAACATACTACTTCCATCCCACTAATTTTTTATCATTCGACAGTGCATTAAGGATATCTCATCATCGCAATTATGTAATGCCTTAAAACCGGAATAATTTGCGGTAGTATATTCTAAGATATCCAGCAAGCGTCTGACTTACTTTATAAACTCAAGTTACGTTTTCCAATTCAATTCTATTTTGTTCTCAAGTCCTACCTAAACGAAAGAGTTTACCAAGTTAACATATACAGTACAGTTTTAAGTTACTGACAAATTATGGCTGGTGTATTATAGGGCACTTTTTATCCCCTATACACAGCTGATATTCAAATCACTAAAACCACTATTATAGGTATTTTCGCTGATAATACAGTAATTTTATCCGCCAACAACGCTCTCATAGCTGCAGTAGAACATTTACAAAATTACCTCGAACTACTTGAAGGTAGGTTCAAACTATAGACGGTTACCTTACGTATTAGGTGTCCGGATCAACACTTTACAATTTGACCTACCAATGCCATACATAGATGAAGAAATCCATAGATTTACAAGTGCTTATTATATCAACTTGGATAAACACTCCAACCAGCTCGTAGAACAGCTATCCACTCAGTAGTTCAAAAATTTAAACGTCAGTGACCACATGACTTAGTTCGGAACGAATGTATCCTTTTGGAGTCTAGCACTGGCTGAACCCCTTTTATGTTAATTTACCTTTTGACTATTTGGTTATTACTTTTATATAAAGTAAAAAATATACTGTTCTAGAACCTGTTTCTATTTTGATAGATTTTACTTATACATTTGTAAGTAGAAAGCATTCTAACACATATATTGATCTTTTATTAGGCCATTAGGCCTTGTGTCTTAAATTGTTATAGTTTTTTTTCCTATCAGTATCTTCAGCTTACCGAAAAAGGTCCTTTCTTTGATAATTCTGTTCATTGTTTTCGAATAAATCTAGGGGTTCTGATTAGCGATAGTCTGTAGAAAGGAATGTGTATCATAATATAACCATTAGTACTTAAAAACATATTAATTCCTCTGAATTAATTACTTCAAAACCAAATACACACAACATTATGCTACGTATATGCGTAGCAGTGTTTCATTTTGTCTTTACTTGTGTATCACTTTTTTTAAACCCAGAATGAATGCGACTCACATTTTGTAATATTTATTTGTAAATTATACACTTGTACAGCTTATTCTTTACACATTTTTTATTGGTTTTCTTTAAATAACTCAAATTTTTGCATTTTTCTGTTTTATTTTACTTTTATTTAAATTTATATTTTTAAAGCAACTCCTTAAGTATTTGCATCTGAGTTATTATGATGCTATTTAGCTAAGTGATAGGTATTGTTAAACTTGGAGTTAAATTAATACAAATTTGTCAGAGAAGTCCCAAGATATATTTTAATTATTTAATTATGACTTTTAAACACAAGAAATAAAAATTCTTTAGTCACCTGATGTGTGTTTTAAATAGACATGCCATTCAAAGTGCTTCTGTGTAAACTCATTTGATGGTAGGGATGTGTTAGTAACCCCTTGTATGACTTGCTGGATTTTTTAATAGGAGGTTACATGAGTAAGATGATAGGCGCGGATTTGGAGCAGAGAGTTAAGCTAAGGAAAACTCTTAGTTAAATATAGAATATGATGTAGTAAGCGAGAAATTATTGAGTAGTCATATCTTTGAAAGGCACAAAAAGTTTGGGGGACGGGGAGGTAGAAGTATACCGCTACAAATATAAAACATATGAGGTAGAGAGTTAAAGTTAAATGGGAAAAATAGTTTCTCTAGCTCTGATAGAGAAACAGAAAAAAATCAGACGAATAATTGTTGCTGAACTATTGAAAGGAGCTGAAATTGATTACACATTTATATTAAATATTATTGGGTTCTTATTACACGATGGTAACAAACCACATATTGCTGTATCAGTATGAGAATATCTGTCCAAGTCTTGCTCCACCATATTCCATGTATTTACCCGATCTATCGTTATGTAAGTTTTGTGTTCTTGTGTAAAAGTCCCATTGGAAGGAAGAGTTGTAAAGATACGTAGCAATTCAAACGGCTGTAACAGATATTCTAAGAAGCATCCCAGGTAAAGCTTTCTTTGTTTGATTCCATCACCTCTAGAAACTGTGGCAGCTGTGCATAAATAGCCGAGAAAACTTCTTTGGCAAAAAGCAATAGTTGGTATGTTGAATAAGTTACTTTTTACAAGCCCAGTCTTAGATCTTTTCAGGCAAAGTTTCTATACGTACTTATGACTACAGTCGTTTTGAGGTCAAAAGCTGTTATAACCACTTTAAATTTAAACTTGTGTATGTTCTCTTTTGAGAAGTACGTTAACTTAAACGGACATATCAGTCTGATAAGATTTTCTTGGTACTCTTAGGTCCACATGGCATTGACACTCTAGAATAAAAGTAAAAATGCTACTCTGCTTTAAACGAATCTTAAATATTAATAATTGGTAACAAATATGAAATTCAGAAATTTTATTATAATAACTATTTGATCCACTCACTATAAAAAATAATGTTTTAATAAAAACTGGTTTTCTAATTCTAAAAATAGTCGAACAAGTTTTAAGGTTTTCAAATTGTTTTTGAAAAAGTGCTTACTAAGAAATTTTAAACTTCTGTTACTTCTCAATGCATCCTTCGTCTAAACGCACACATTTTTCACAACATCGTCGCCATGATTCTACGGCTGCTGAGAACACTTCTTTAGGAGTGTGTTTCTCCCACTCGAACATCACACGTGTCAACATGTCCTGAGGCATTGCCACGCTCGCAGCCTTGGGTTCGTCGGTCAGCATTTGTGGGACCCATTTTGAAGAAACTTTCCGAATTTTCAGGTCATCATGCAAAATACACTTCACAGATCATTTGGAAATGCCAAGTTTATAAGCGATATGACGCACACCTAGTCGTTTTCATAACAACTTGCGCAATCATGGTTTCGGTCCAGCTAGTTTGTAGCTACTTTGGTTCATTGTCAACAACTCTCAACCTTTTTTAAGCTTTTGCACATACGAACGCATATTTTTAACATTTATAACGTCTTCACCCCATGTCTTACTCAATTGGCGATGATTTTCTATGGACATTTCACCACATAAAAGGAGAATACGGAAAAAACACAATGTTCTTGAATACTAAATGTCGCCATTTAAAGTATATAGAACACTCACTGCAATGGCGATAATTCGCCCTGTGTGCATTGTATAGTGCTGCCATCTAAATTACAAATTCAGACATATTCCTCCCGTTTTTTTAAATTAACCGCATCTTTCTGTTTACTCTCACTGCTGAGAAAAAAATTGAAGACCTTAGAACTTAAACGCACCTCGTATCTCATCGTTTTCTTACACATGACGCAGGAGTTGGAAATTTTATTTTGGGGCTATCTAAACAAAATATATAGCGTTATATGGAGCGGTAATTACACAAATAAAATTTGTTTTTAGTCTCAAGGTAGGCTATTACCGTGGTATGCTTTTGAAATCCAAACTTATTTTTTTTGTTTCTGCAAATAACTTTTTTTTTATAACATCCCATTTATTTGCAACTGTACAAGTACATTTAGCAAAGTCATTTGATAATTAAATAGACATGTAGAAGCATGCTCAGCAGAATACTTCTATAACAGATAAGCTTATAGGCTTTGTGTGACAAACGGGAAAAATCTTACAAACTACAACTTATAACTAGTCTTAAAGTAAACTAAGAATTCAAAATCTGGTTGGCAGATCGTTTGGCACATGTCGATGTAAACGCCTGTTGTCGCTGGGCGGATCCATAAGATCTATTGCGAGGATGTTGGGATGGGCGCTAAGTCGAGTACTGTATTGGGAGCTGTAACGCCTAATTTCGTCCTTGACTGTGGGGATACGAAGATCCTTTATGATAACCGTGTTTGGTACAAACCAAGGTGCGTTTGTTATCATGCGCAGCACTTTTCTTTGGAAACGCTCTAGAATTTCGATATTTGAAGTGGACGCAGTCCCCCAGAGTTGGATGCCATACGTCCAGATTGGCTTGATTATTGTTTTGTAAACCAGAAGTTTGTTGTCTAGCGAGAGTTTAGATTTATGCCCAATTAACCAGTACATCTTAGTAAGGGTTAATCCTAGTTGCTTCCGTTTTGTGAATATATGTTTGCGCCAATTAAGCCTTCTGTCGAGGTGTAGTCCGAGGTATTTCACATCATCTTGTTGTGGAAGTTGGCTATTGTTTAGATAAACAGGTGGGCACGTGTTTCTGCAGTGGTGAAGGTTATGTGAACGGATTTGGTGTCATTGGCTTTAATTCTCCACTTTTCAACCAGTTTTGGACTGCAGTGAGGTTAGTTTGTAGTTTCTGCGAGGCAATGTTGGGATCTCTATCAGATGCTAAGACTGCAGTGTCGTCGGCAAAGGTTGCTATCAAAGTTTCTGGCGTAGTTGGTAAGTCTGCAGTATATAACACATATAATAGTGGTCCGAGAACACTTCCCTGTGGCACACCGGCGTTTATTGGAAAAGTTCCGTATATTCGGTTTCAAACTTTACCAGGAAGGATCTATTATTTAGGTAAGATTTAAGGATAAGGAAGTGGTTTAGAGGGAGAAGTAGTCGCAACTTGTAGAGAAGTCCAACGTGCCAGACTTTATCGAACGCCTGAGTGATGTCTAAAAATGCAGCAGAACAGTACTCTTTATTTTCAAAGGTATCGTTAATCCTTTGGACAACTCGATGTGTTTGTTCTATCGTGGAGTGCATCCTCCTGAAGCCAAATTGGTGATTGGGGATTACATCATTGTTTTCCAGGATTGGTAAGAGCCTTATTAGTAAGAGCCTTTATTAGTAAGAGCTTTTCAAACACTTTTGAAACAATTGGCAGGAGACTTATTGGCCGATAAGATGTAGGTTCGCTGGGAGGTTTCCCTGGTTTTAATATTAGAATGACCTGTGCCACTTTCCATTGGTCTGGGAAATACCCTGTGCGAAGGACTGCGTTGAACAGCTGGGTAAGATATTTAGTTCCGATGGTAGGTAGTTCTTTAAGAATTTTACCAGTAATTAGGTCATATCCTGGAGCTTTCTTAGGGTGAAGAGTGCCAATGATTTCATCGACGTCAGCAGTTTTGAGTCGCTGGATTGGTAATTCTAGTTGATATGGGGACTCTAATTGTTGAATAATTTCTGCTTCTTCTTCGGGCCTATTATCTGATTGGTGTGGCTGGAAGACGTTTGTTAAATGGTTGGCAAAAACACGTGCTTTTCCAGAATTTGTTCTGGCCCACTCTCCTTGAGGTGTCCTGATGGGCGGGGAATGTTTTTATCTGTTTTAATTTTCTAGTTGTCTTCCACAGAGAGTAGTCGGTAGCTTCAGTAGCTGTAAGTTCTTCTAAGAAAGTCTGGATGCATTCATTTTTGTTTTTGTTTAGTATTTCTTTTAGTTCTTGTGTGACTGCATTGAGTAAACGTTTGCTTTCAGGTGTTCTCAGTCTTTGCCATTTCTTGCGGATTCTTCTCTTTTCAAGAATTTTTTGCTTGATTAATATAGGACAGTCATAAGCTGTGGTAATCGCTGATTGCTCAGGCGTTGAATTCCAGGCTGCCCATTGTATCGTATCATTGAAATGCTTAACAGCATGTTCTATGTCTGTTTCGGTCTTAAGAGATACGTTTAATGTTAGTTTTGATTAACTAGGATTCTGAAGTAGTCCCAATTTGTGTATTTAGTACATAGACACGGTTGTTTTCTCTACTTATTACTTTTGTTGAAAGTGAAACTAAGACTGGGGAATGATCCGAAGATAGGTCGAAACAAGATCGAGCGATAATGAGGTCCTGGGGATACCTTTTGTAACACAGAAGTCTACAAGGTCTGGTTGTTTATTCCTGTCAGATGGCCAGTAAGTGGGTTCACCAGTAGAGACATGTTTCAAATTATTGCTTTCTATAGTTTTAAGTAGCTCGCGTCCTTTGGGTGTTATAATTCGAGATCCCCAATCGGTGTGTTTGGCGTTGTAATCGCCTCCTGTAACAAACCGTCGTCCTAAGGTATTATAGAAATCCTCGAAATGCTCCTGTTTTACTGTATGGTTAGGGGGGAAATATACTGCTGAAATTGTTAACGAACTGGCTGAATCTTCTATGGACACACTGGTTGCTTGGAGAAAAGGTTTGCTGTAACTGCTTAGTTGGTGGTGTTTTATTGCGTTTTTGATAATTATGGCGGATCCACCTCGGGCAGTTCCTGCTGGGTGATTAGTATTATAGACATTGTAGTTGGGAATTTTAAATAATTTCTTTCTGTAAAGTGGGTTTCAGAAATTAGCATGACGTCAATATTGTGAATTAGTATAAATGTTTTTAGTTCTTCAATGTGGTTGAATAGGCCATTGGCGTTCCATAAGGCGAGTTGTAAGTTTTAGCCATTATGTGAGTTTGGAGAGCACGGTTGTCAGGAGGTTTAGTAGGGTTCCTATTTGGTCGAACATGTTTTCATCATGTTTTTAGATCTTGAAATTCATTGGATTGGTGATTAGGTTGATTAGTGTTTGGAAGATGCATTATGTTGGCGGGGCGTGAGAAGGTTGCTGGGCTTCATTTACTGCATGAGCGTATGACAGTCCTGGTTGAAATTGTTGATGACGTATGACTGATGCAGGGGAGTATACTGTTTTGGTCTAAGCGGTGGAAATTTTTCTTTTGAAGTTCTTTATAGATTATACATCCCTTATAATTGGCAGGGTGATTACCTCCGCACAGGACACATCTCACATCTTTGGATTTTTCTTTGCGTTGACACTGCGCAGTAGGGTGATCGCCTGTACATTTTACGCATCTGGGTTTTAAATGGCAGAAATTTTTAGTGTGCCCGTATCTTTGACATCTCGCGCACTGAGCGATTTGTCTTTTCTGTTTCGGAGGTTCAAATTTGATTTTGCACTGTTGTATATACTCAACATTGTATATATCTTTATTATTGGTTGCTGATTTTAATTCAATAAAGAACATTGGAAGTGGTAATTTTGTTCTGTACTGTTTGACGTTCCAAATATTCGTGACCGTGTGCCCTAATTTCTCTATTTCAGCTTTGATTTCTTGGGTGCTGATGGAGTAGTGCATATATTTTAATACTACCTTGTAAGTTCGTTCCTCTTTTAATTTATAGGTGTGAAATTCAGTCTGCTTTTCATTTAAGGCTTTTATTATGACACCATAATATTCAGCCGTTTTAGGTTGAACTTTACTTGATTTTCGAGAGAGCTTTAATTTCATATTGCTGTTTTGCGATTTGGTCTAGGAGTTTAATAAGCGGAGCAATACTTATAACACCATTTATAAAAATTGGAGGAGGTTTAGGGAATTTTCAGAACTTTTAATTGATTGAGTATCCTGTTCTTTTCTGCTAGAGACGAGTAACGATTAGAGGTGGAAGGTGGATTTAACCAATACTCATTGTCTTTCGAATGTTTGGCTTTTAGTTCTAAATCATCCACAGGATTTCTACTTCTTTTGTATACAACTTTGTTCCAAGGATTATTTCCTACTGGTTGCGATAAGAATGTAGGGGTTTGAGGATGGTATTGGGGTTGTTGATAGGGTTGGGAATAAAACATAGTTTGTTGAGGCTGGATAAATGAATTACCTGGCATTTGCGTTTGTTGGAACTTTGTGGTGTACATCTGGGTTTGATCAGACGTTATCATTGGTGTATGTAGCGCCCTGGGCCTGCTGCTACTTGTGAGGATGGAATCCCCGGGCGGCGGGAGGAATGCCATATCCTCCTACACATATGATTTATTGGCGTAATCCTGTTTGCAGTTTATAAATACCAAAATAAACTATTGCAATAAACACTCGCGATAAGTCGAGGCCGGTGCACTAATAACACAGCCGCGCACGGAATGTCTTTCCTCTTTTCTGCAAATAATAATGTAGATTATTCTTACCTTGTGCTATATACCTTTACAGTATATTGAAATTTTAATACCATTAAAAATAATTTGCATTGTCTTAAAAGTTTTATATTAAATTGAGTTTACCTAATCAGAAAACGATTAAAGTTTGAGAACCCACGTATGTCTGCCGGAAATTTGGTTATGACAGGATTATATAGTCTGGGCGAAATAGTAATATCAAGTGTAAAATAGACATGAAAGTGTTCTCATCTACCCGGATTTGATATGTATAAGTTGTATGGTACAAAATGCCTCACCGTCAACAAAGGGTCATCATAAACAAGTTAAGAAATTTCTCTTTGCGAAAAATATACTGAGGATTAGTCGCTGCAGAAGTACAAACATAGAACCGATGGATCAATTAAGGCACCCGTTTGAGAAGATCGGGATTTTGGTCAGTACTCAGGACAGCCAATCCGGCGGATGCCTTCTTTAATGGTTTTTGATTACAGAACCTAGTGCGAATTTAAGTGCTCTAATATTGCGATGGTGGACCATTACGCGGTACTGACTGTTTGCCTTTTTTTCAACGGGCAACGACGCACGAGTGGCATACGATTGTTCTTTAAACCGAAACGATAGTCTGATAGTAACACGCCATAGATATGTAAAAAAGCAAAAATCTGTGAGTATTATGATATACATCGAGAGTACGACCCTGCATTTACCTGTGCCAACATATGGTAAATCACAGTGTTAATGAAAGTTGAATTATACGCGATTAAATTACTGTTTAAATACGTACAGATATTGTTCAAACAAAATAGGACACGGGGGTTTCATTCCTATATAAATCAAAAACTGCAAGTAATTTACAAGTTTGTTTCAAAATACCCAACCCTAGATGCATCTGCGCACAGTATACATCTCTTCACCGCTAAAGAAGTACAGAAAGAAATAACTTTCTTAAATAATAAAAAAGCTAAAGGAATAGACCAAGTTACTCCCAGGATGCTCAAAGAACTTCCCAAGAAAGGACTAGTTATGTTGACATATATATTTAATGCTGTACTCAGACTTCACTATTGGCCACAAGGACTGAAATTATCAGAGATAATTTTAATACCAAAGCCCGAAAAATCCCCAAACAATGTAACTTTATATAGACCGATAAGTTTGCTATCAACGATATCGAAACTAGTAGAGCGACTGCTACTACATCATATTACATCTCTGCAAGATGTAATCCCAGACCATCAACTTGGGTTTCGAGCAGAGCACTCTACTACACAACAGTGTCATCGGATAGCTAACACTATTCAAGAATATCTGGATAATAAAAACTACTGTACAACAGCATTCCTCGATGTTAGCCAGGCCTTTGACACGCAGGTCTCTGGCATGCAGGTCTGTTATACAAAGTCAAACGCATCCTACCGAAAATCATACCTTGAAAACAGATAATTTAGAACAAGGGTAAATGGAGAAAATTCTATCTTCCACCCAATTAAAGCAGGTATTCCTCAAAGTAGTGTCCTTGGGCCCTTCCTGTATTTGATATATACATTCGATATTCCCACAATCACTAGCACAATCACAGGAACATTTGCTGACGACACAGTTATTATGGCTGTAAATGACAATCCCGTAATAGCATATGCACGCCTACAAGTCCACCTTAACTTACTTCAACAATGGGTAGATAAATAGAAGGTTAAAATTAACTAAACAAAGTCTCTACAAGTAACTTTCACTTTAGGGAAACAACAATGTCCACGAGTCATCATCAACAATATACAGCTCCCTGTATCAACAAGTGTAAAATACTTTGGAATTCACCTAGATTCGAACTTACATGGAGGGAACACATACAGAAGAAAAGAAAACAAATGGACTTACGTTTTAAAGCATTATATGGGCTTTTTGGAAGAAGATCTAAGCTGCCACTAAAGTCACTAGAGAATAAAATTCTATTATGTAAAGTTGTTATCAAGTTATCAAATCAAACACTGCTATAATCCAAAGACCGCAATCCAAAATCATCAGAGCCATGGTTGATGCACCATGGTATGTGAGTAATCAAACGTTGCACCAAGACTTACGAATACCATTCATCACGGACGTCATTCAAGAGAGAAGTAATAAACACCACAGCAGACTAGCAACTTACACAAACCCCCTCATACAACTGCTATTGCTAGACAGAAGCAGCAGACGATTAAAATGACACTGGCCAATACATCTGAAGTAAGGTAGCAGGGGTCTAATTACTGAAGAAGACCTCATCAGGACACTAGTGAATTCAGTATAATAAATGAATCCTAAGTTAGGCAAACAGCTCATAGAATATGTAAGTTCTGATTGCTATTTTAATAAGAAATAAATAAAAAAGATCTACATCGATGCCGTTTTATAGCCTGTGGTACTTCTTTTTCTTTAGAGAGTATCTTAAGTAATCTTTCTACAAGGCAATGCTCGACCACCTATGGCACGTGATACGTCCTTTAGAAAAACTTTCTCATGTTTGGCCCTTTCGGACATTTCACCGAACAAAAATGTCTGGAATATCATTGCGCTAAGGGTACAACGCAAATATGATTGAACTATGAAAGCGTGTCGATAACGACTAGAATGCAATTTGGCAAGACATCATTAGTGGATTGTTTGACTCTGTGGTACATTATTAAATAAGCGTAAATGTTGATTGGAAAATGTTTTGTAAATTTAATCATTTATTTATTTTATACTGCTATATAAATAAAGATTTTAGTAGTTAATTGGCATATTTTCTTGGTGCCGCACTTTTAATTGATAGTAATGTGCTTTCCTTATATATTTGCCTAATAAAACGACTGCATGACGGCCGATTTCAGCTTCACAATTTCCCAAGGCGGGTTATTACATCCTTTTCTTTGTAAAATAAGTCATAAATTGCATCATTATTATTGTTACTATTTTTTTATTGCTAATTTCACATATAATATATGTTTACATCTTTAACTTTTTTCTTAATACCAGTTTCTTCTTCATTATGTGAAATATTTTTGTTGTGCAATTCTCTTTGCATTTTTTCTCGGAGCACAAGTAGTATAAACTTCTCCTTTTTGATACAAAAGTTGCTTCAGAACGTTAAACTAACCCCTGAAGTTTACTATAATCCTTGTAACGTATCGTGTTTGGTTGGCCTGCGATGCCCGATCTAGCGGTCTTGTTATTATTACAACCTGCGAATGAGGCAACGGAAACGGCAGTAAATAGAGCGGCTCAGGGGAATCAGTTTTTGTTGATTCTAGCCTCCGCTAGAAGATGAAACCTAGCTAACTTATTTTTTAGTGTTTTAGGTTCTACCAGATTTCCAGGAGGTTAAAACGGCCCTATAATACACACACGGGTTATAATTTCTATTTACAAACTTTTTACGTATTATGAATCGCAAAAATCGATTTATTACGTGTAACAAAACGCTTGTTAAAAATATCCAGAAATAAACAAATTGGAATCTAAATTAAATTGTTAACAGGCTTCTAAATTATAGGGGGTTTCCAAAAAGCATTTTTTATTATATAGACTCGATGTCTACAATTTTGTCGGTATTTCGACTTCATTTTATTTCAAATTTTTTATTTAATATCAGTTTTAGTCATAAGAATCGAGTAGTGCTTTTTTTTTTTTTTTTAAAAACACCCATTGAGTGAATTTATTATATAGCAATCTAGTAGATACATACTAATGAGCTATTTGTTTTTAACTTAATTTACTACGGTTTAAAATTGCAAAGTACTTATCCTACGACAATCACTTTGGTTTTGACATTTATTGGGCACTATTTTTTATTGCGCACTGGATTATAATTATTGGCTCACTGCACTAAGTCAAGTGGTTTCACTCTTTTTAATCTTCTAGTTAAGTCAACATTATTATCAAGGAGCTGGAGAACCTCAATATTGATGTGCTGATGTAGACGTTGTTCATGTCTTTCGGCATACCTTCTGATAGCGTTGTCAACGGTTTCCACATCCAGGTCCTTATGGAGATTGTCATTGCGAATGTACCAGGGGCATTAACGATACCCCAGCACCTTATTTTGGAACCTCTGTATGATATTTCGATTACTTTGACTGGTACAACCCCATAGCTGAATACCATAAGTCCACACTGGTTTCAGGACTTGTTGATAAAGCAAAAGCTTATTATATACTGTCAGGGCTGAATGTCTACCAATAACCAGTACAGTTTTCTGTACTTCAGCTTGAGTTCTTCACATTTTTCTTAACATGTGGTTTCCATCTAAGTTTTGCGTCAAGGGTCATGCCCAGATATTTAGCTGTATTCTCATACGGTACTACTTGCTGGTTGATATATATTGGATTGTGCTCGATTCTTTTATTAGTGAAATCAATATGCACCGATTTGCTTTCATTTAATTTAATTCGCCATTTTGCTGTCCAGCTTTGTATTTCGGCAATAGCTGTTTGTAATTTTCAGTTGATTCTATATTGTTGTCCCCAGTAGCTAGAATTGCAGTATCATCTGCGAATGTGGCAACAACATTTTCATTGAATGTAGGCAAATCCCAAGTGTATAGAAGATAGAGGAGTGGCCCCAGTACACTTCCCTGCGGCACACCTGCTTGGATTTTCCTCAACTCTGAATAAGTATCTTCTTGTTTGACTCTGAAATAACGTTCAGATATGTAGGATTCTAAAATTTTGAATATTGCACAGGAGAAGCATTTTGAGCTTATGAATTAGGCCCTCGTGCCAAACCTTATCGAATGCCTGTGCAACATCCAAAAATATCGCCGAGCATACTTTCTTTTCTTCTAATGCTTTTCAATCACATCTGTGATTCTGTGCACCTGATCAATCGTGCAGTGCTGGTTCCGGAAGCCAAATTGATGATCCGGGATAAGATGTTTTTCTTCGATGATTGGTTTTAGTCTCTTCAGTAGAAGTTTTTCAAACAATTTAGACATAATTGGTAAAAGCGATATTGGCCTGTATGATGCTGCTTCATGAGGTGGCTTTCCTGGTTTAGCAATCATGATTACTTCGGCTACTTTCCACAGCTGTGGTACATACTGTAGTCGGAATGAAGCATTGATCAAGTTGGTGATTTTAGTTAATGCCTTTTCGGAAGTTCTTTTAAAATTTGACCAGTAATTAGATCGAAGCCAGGGCTTTTTCTGATTGATATTAGTTTTATTTCTTGTTTAATTTCAATTACAGTGACAGGTGGAATTTTATTTTTCTTTCTTGCTTGATGTCATAGGGCGGTGGTGTTTTGTCATCGTCAGTTAAATTGGGTTGAAATATCTTTTCGAGATTGTCGGCAAATCTTGCAGCTTTTTGTTCATTACTTCTGGCCCAGCTCCCGTCCTCATTTTTGATCGGAGGTATTTGCATAATAGGTCTTTTAGATTCTTAGTGGTTTTCCATAAAGAATATTCAGTACTAGAATCATTAGTAAGGCCACGCAGATGTTCACTGATGGTATCATTTTTTAACTGCTTAATTTCATTTCTTAGCTGAGATGTAAGATTATTCAATCTAGTTTTATCTTGCTGAGCTCTGGTCTGATGCCATCTCTTCCTCGCTTTCCTTTTTTCTGATATTAGTTCCAAAATTTCTTTAGGATAGTTATGACCTTTCAGTCTTCTTTTGATTTCTGGGGTGTTTTGCCACGCAGAGTACTGAATTTCTTTAACCAGCTTTTCCACCTCAAAGTCTAGCTGTTCTTCTGTTTGTAGTGGGACTGCCAGATTAATTCTTTCTTCTAATGTTGCTCTAAAACTTTCCCAGTCAGTCTTTTGTTAGCTAGTCCAGGATTGTTTGACTTTGAGATAATATGTTCGCTTAGCGTCAGTACAATCGATGAGTGATCCGAGCTCAATTCAAAGTTATCTTCTATTTGCATGTAATTGCTTGATATATTTTTGATGATATAGAAATCTAGCAGATCTGGAACCTTTTCTGGATCTGTTGGCCAGTATGTAGGTTTGCCTGTTGAGATAGTTTCACATCCATATGCTTGAACAGATTTTAGCAGTTCTCTTCCTCTAGTTGTAATCAGCCTCGATCCCCAGTGCGTGTGTTTTGCGTTGTAGTCACCGCCTATGATAAATCGATTTCCTATGGTTTTGAATAATTGTTCATATCTTTCAAATTTGATTTTGTGTTTTGGAGGGCTATATAAACTGACTACAGTGATACCGATATTCTTAGTTGTAACACTCACCGCTGTGGCCTGGATGTCCTCTGCTTCAAATTTAATTTCTTCAAAGTGTTGTATATTTTCTTTGATTATTACCGCACTTCCACCTTTGGCTTCGTTTCCTGGATGATTTGTGCAGTACACTTTATAACCTCTAAATTTAATAAATGATTGTTTGGTAAAGTGCGTTTCTGATATCAGACACACATCTATCTTATTTATATCAAGGATTGCTTGTAGCTCTTGTTGATGGTTAAGCAATCCGTTTGCATTCAACACATAATTTTAAGTGTGTTAATCATTTTGGTTTCTTTCAGTTTTCGTGGAAGTTTTTTTTATTACTTCCTTCAAGTTTTTAATTTTCTGTTCCATATTCAGGAATGAATTCTCCATTTGTGTAATTTTTTAAGTATAAGCTGTAATGTTTGGTCAGCATTATTTTCCTGAGGTTTTAGTTTTATTTGACTGTTTGTCCTGTTTGTAGCCATAGAGGCATAAGTTGGTTTCTCTTGATTAGTTATTTGTACATTTTCGTTTGTACGTTTTGTATGTTCTTTTTCTGGTTATCGATTTTGGTGTAGCTTTATAATAGTTTTTATTTTTGAGTTTTTGTAGTTCTTTTGCAACTACACAACCTCGATAGTTAGCAGGGTGTTCCTCCCCACAGTTCACACATTTTGGTTTCTGATTCTCCAATTTTTACAATTAACTGTATTATGTTTGCCAGCACATTTAACGCATCTTGGTTCTTTTGCACAAAATTTCTGTGTGTGCCCAAATGCTTGGCACTTTTGCATTGGGGAATTAATTTTGACCCTTTACCGGAACTATTTCAACCGTACTACCTAAAATTCGCGTAATCTTATATATTTTTCAATATCTTCGTTATTATCAAATGTTAACATAAACATATTTAACGGTGTTTTTCTTTCCACGACATTTTATTGTTAACTGCCATAATGTTAAAACCCCTTTTAACAGAAAATTCTTGATGCTTTCTGTGTTGTAAGAACTATGCAGGTTTTTGCTATAACCCTTATTGGCCTACTTTGCTTATTTTCGTATGTGTGAAAGCTTATTTCTCTTCACTCATTAGTTTTACCACTGCTCTGTAACAGTCTGAGTTGGTGCAATTAACTTTTGCACTCGTGTTGCCAGTGAGTTTAATTTGGAAATCATTTTCCTTTATTTTTGTTATCAGTAGCTCATATAATTTTTCATATGATTTTATTTCATGTATTATGATAGGTGGTGGAGATTTTTCTTTTTTAATTGTAGTTGTTTTTTCTTGCGTTTTTGGGGGGGTTTCCTTGTCGGGTGTAGTATTTATCTTACGCTTCTTGTAGTTATGTTTTACCCTGATCCATTCCGTTTCTTTAGCAAGCTCTTCTTCGTCCGTGCCATATTCTTGCCGGGGTAATTGAGAAGTTGCTCTTGATGTCCCTGGTATCATTACTCTCGTATCTATTCCACCAGGTGTTGTAATTTGTCCCTGAATCACATTCTTTTTGAGTTCATCAATTTGTTTTTTGCAAGTCTGCAATTAATATTTCAAGCTGATTATTTTTATTATTAGCTTCTTGCAGCATACCGCCTACGGAATTCCATCCGTTAACCGCGTATTGCCATTGTGCATATAACTGTTGTTCTCTTTGACTTCTCTGATAATTTTCCTGAAACAGCGCTTCATTTTGTTGTTTGAGTAAATACTCATTTGGTGTGTTAGTAATAATATTTTCTAGATTCATGTCGAGTTTATGTTTATGCGTACGTAAATAAAAGTTATCGGCTCGGACACCTGAATTCTTATCACGCGCGGCGCGGTCTTTCACCACAACCTTACGGTAAATTAAACGCGTACTATATAAGCTATACTGTTACCCGTAGAAGCACTACAGATGCCCTCGCTGGGTGAAGGCCCTGGTTGCTGGCCGGAGAGGCCCTCCATGCGGGCGCACTCCTGGAAGCACTTGAAGAGGTGTTCGCTTGGCCCTATGACCCTGCGGTTATCGCTGTTTTGCAACGATAGCGGAGCGTACACCTAGTGTCCGCACCGCTTCACTGCTCGCACTCGAGTAGTGCTTTTTAAATAAATTTAAATGTAGTAATCTACATTAACCCTCAATTAAAAAAAAAATAAATTGAGCTCCTAATAACTACAAATAATATACTTAAATAGTTAATTTTATTTGGCAATTTCATGCGAAGGTTCTTGTAACAACTAAGGGGAAAAATTTATGAGTGAAAATACGTTATATGTGACAAAGACAACTGACAAGCCCAAAATGATTATTTGGAAAAAGGAATTGAATTTATTGAAAATCTCCGCACGAAGCACCTGCTCAACGGAGAGGATGACATTTTTCAAAATGTGATATGAACGTATTGATGCAAGGAACATATTAAAACCCACGGTTTTACCTGTGGTAACCCGTTTTTTAGACGGGCTAATAGTGAGGTCCCAAGGGCACGTGCTTTAATGCTCCAAAATTTTGCGCCCAAAACCCCGACACGTAGCCGTGTAAATGACAGCGCATCTCCCTCGCGTAATGCTTAGTTACAGCTACGTAACCGACATAAGTCTCTGGGTGCTTTCCGGCGCGAAAACTGCCCAACTTTTCGTGTGCAGCCCTCCAAGGAAGGCGCCGCTGCGCTCACAGCCCCGAAGCAGCCGACATTTTATTTCGGCTTCTCCACCCTTTCGCTAAGCTGTGCCGAATCCTTGTTTCGACTTATTCTGCTCGCGTTGTTGCGAAGCGTTCGAGTTTGCGTGAAAAGGAGATTGAAGGAGCTCGCGGGCGTGCAGAAGCGGCAATTATGGAAATAATTGAGCAGCTACAGTTCTGAGTAATTCCGCTCGCGGTAGACTTCTTTAGCATTTTGATTGGGGTCGATTCAGAAAAATCCGCAGTTCTAAATTTTACAATAAGTAAATTTAATGACAGTTACGTATTATCCACATTTAGGAAGTCCAATAGTAAAATTTTGTCTGGACTTGTTCTAATCATTGACACATGATAGTTACAATCTGCTAGTTATGTCAAATGCCTTGCAACACTTGAGCTTACTAACCTACACACTAATCGGTTTAAATGCACTGTGAGTTTTTGATTGTGCTTCTCACTACTTTGACGAAATTCTTCTTTTACTGTCGAAATTTGTAGATCTTTTCTAATAATTGCATTAGCCACAAACCATGCGGCATTCACCATGTTGCGTAGGGCCTTTACCTGAAACCTCTCCAAAATTAAATGCCATAGTTCTAAATTGGTTTTGAAACGGCTATGTATAAAAGCACTTTGTTCTCCAAGTTGAATTTAGAGCGTCGTCCAATGAGCTAGTACATTGTATTAGTTTTATATTCTTTTTTGACTTTGCTTCAATGTGTCCTCTCTGTATCAATCTTTTGTCAAAATGGATTCGTAGATATTTAGGCAGTTTAAGTTATTTGGTGGTTATTTAGTGTTATTGTCTTGTTCACCGTAAAAGTTACGTGCTTTGATTTTTACTTATTGCCTTTTATTCTCCAAGTGAAAAGCAGATACAAAACTGGTCTAATAACGCTTTTCAGTGGCACCCCGCACTATGCAAGTAACAAATCAGTGTATTCATTACTCTGTTCAACGTATAGTTAGTATTTCAGTGAATTATATACGTTGTGCTGTAATTTTTAGTTTTAGTTTTATATAGCAGTCCTGAGCAAAACGTTTTTCTTTAAGGCAAAATTTGTTTCACGTATTACTCTGGGTACTTGCTTTATCGTTCCCTCCTACAAAAGCCACACTAATGGTCGGGTATTAGTTTTCTTTGTTTCAAAACTAGATTTAATTTTGTTAGAATAATCTCTTTAAATACCTTAGACGTGGTACTAGGTTTCACTATTAATATGATCTCGAACATCTTCCATGATGCTGTAAGATATTTTAATCTGAATGCTACGGTGGGGCTTTTGCCTGTTACGAGACACCATCCTGACGTCTTTCTTTTCTTAAGGTGATTATGAATTCTTCTTATTTCTTCAGAGGCCATTTCCTTAGTGACTGTTGGAGATTATCGTGATCCAAATAGGGCAACTGAAGATAATCCGGTTCATTATCGCAAAAGTTTGAATTTCTCATTCTTCATTATGTGTCTAAGGCATAAGGTTTTTTTTTAATTTTACATTGTTCAGCAGTTTTTTTATTAATCCCACGAAATTCTCAGTATACGTTTATAACACTTGTTCCAGGTGTTTTGTAGTGTCTTTTGTTTGAGTCCAAGTCTCCACTCCATATAGAGTATTGAGAAAACAGCATTAATGTTCCCTTTTGCCAGCTGTTACTATTCTGTCTATAAGCGCCTGCAGATCTTTAGGGTTTGTTGCTAGTTTCCGTTTATTGTCATGCCTACATCTAGTTTTTAAGGCTTCTCTAAATAACTCGTAGTATATATTAAATAACAAGCACGACAGCCCTTTGCCTTACTTCTTTGTATATTTATCTTCAAAGATGTTAATTTCTCTTTTCTAATTGTTGCATACTGGTTTCAATACAGGTTCGTTATGTTCGTCTTTTTTTCAATGATAATTTTTTCTAAAATTGCTACAAGTTTCTGATGTTTGACTGTATCAAAAGCTCTAGAAAAATGTATAAAAGATAATTATACGCCCCTATTCATGTCACGAGACCTTTCTATTAAAACCTGTAGATTAAATGCTTTTCTCGTACCTAGTCCGCATCTAAATCCGAATTGTGTATTGCTAATAAGTTCTATTTTTTTATATGATCTTTAAGAAAGTTTTAAGCGTACTACTTATCAAGACTTATCAATCTGCGTTTTTTTGCATTTGTTGGCTCTGTTGTATTTGCCTATGGATATGAAGATGAGGGTTAGCCAATCTTGTGGAATATCCCTTGTCATATATTTGATTGAATAAATCAGTCATAAGCTTCAGGTACTCTTCGTTTATTAGTTTTGTTATTGCGGTATAATTATCACCCGGGAGCTTTTTCATTTTTCATGCGTCGTATTGATGTCATCACTTTTGTTTTGGTAATTGTTTCCTCTGTTTGCCTAACAAAACCTCTTTGATATATTTTCCCAAGTTGTCTTTCTATTTTGATCTTTTAGAAGTGTTTTATTGTTCTTTTTGGCAATTCTTGAGGTATGTTTTATTTTCAGGTGGATATTCATGCAAGTGTTTCCTTTCCAACTCTTCTATCTCAGCACATTGTTCATTTAATTAATATGTTTTTGTTTCTTTTGCCTTATTTTGATGAGTTTGTTTAGTATTTTATATTTCTTGTCATTGCAATTTTTACGTTTCATCTAGCTGTCATTAAATCGAATATGCCGTCATCTTATGAATTATATATTGTATTTCCTTTATTTTTAATTTTTTAATAGGCAGCTCCATGTGCATAAGAGAGTCAATATACTTATATATTCTTAGGTAAGATTTGCATCTAATCTTAATGTTAAATTTTGTTGTTGTTATTGTTTAATTCTTGCTTGCTGAAAAACCCCGCACACATGTATCGGTTAATTGCTGTGTCTTTTTCTTTCTGAAGTATTTTCTTTACTTTCTTCGCAGGCTTGTTAAATTTGGATTTGTTATGTGGTGATCTCGGCAGTTGCTTACGTGTTCACAGTTTGCGTTATTTTATTATTTCATGTTTTGCATTACCAAAACTGCCTTTTACTGATGGATTTACTGCCCATGCTACCTCTCGGATCAATTGGTTTACTTTATAGTTTGCTACATCTAGTTCTTCTGTTGTTTTGAGTGTTGGATCATATTGGATATCCCTTAATATATTTTTAAACTCGTGCCAATTAATTTTTTAGTGTACAGTTTTGCGCTCAATGATAGGAGGGTAGGTCAGTAATCACATGATAACTCAAATATGATTGAATGAACAGGTGCGCACTATCAATAGACTTTAACACACATAAGTCTAAATGACCACCCTATCTGGGGGCGACTGATTAGTTAATAGCAATGTTACATTGTTTTCTTGCATTGCAACGTAGTTACTTTTTTTTTGTGGTTGCATATTTCCTGTAGAACTACACGGCAGGTGATTGGCATTGTATTCCCTCCGGTTATACAGGGTCCATCCCAAAAGAAATGAGCCTTTTCCAAAAAAAAATAGTTTTATTGAGCAGATCTACAACACCTCAAAATTCTTCAAAATAGGATCCTCCTGCATCAATGCACTTTTGAACGGTCTTCCAAGTCCGGAAGGCTTCCTGGTAGGCCTCCTTAGGGATGTCCTTGAGGGCTGCTGTGACATTCTCTTGGATGTCCTCAACCGAGTCCCAGTGCTTGCCTTTAGCACTCTTTTCAACCGCGGAAACAAAAGAAGTCCGGGAGACAAGTCCGGGCTGTGGGAGGCTGGGAACCACGCCGAGTTGAATCCGGCCAGGTACTTGGTGACGATGAACGCGTGTGACTCGATGTACTGTCGATTTCGGAATGTTTGGCATCTGCTACTTGATAAACACTGAACCGACGATCGGCGTTCAAAATCGCGCACTCGCTGCACGTTCTCGTCGGTTCGGAGGTTGACGGTCGTCCAGACCGAGGTTCGTCGGCCACCTCTTCGGCCCTCCTTAAATGCTTTGTGCCACTTTTAACTTGCGGTACGATAAACAATCATCCTTGAAGGCCTCCTGAAGCATTCAAACGTTTCGGTAGCATTCTTGCCGAGTTTGAAGCAGAATTTAATTGCGTGGCGTTGATCGATTTTGAATCCATCGCGCCGTGTCGAAAATTGAAAATAGACATTCACGGAAACACCGTCCTGCCGCTCCGAGCTCAGAGCCGACTTGCACCGACCGCGTATGGAAGCTAAGACCCCCACCACCTGCCCCAAGCGTCAGAGCACGCCGGAATGTACACTCGCGTCCGAAAAAAAATAAGGCTCATTTCCTTTGGGATGGACCTTGTATATCTGTTGCTTAAGGTGTTAAAAACTGTAAATTTAAATTTCAGAGATTTTTTAAATCATTTATTAAAAATAAAGCAAATTTATAAATATACTTGCATAATAAAACTCAAATCTAAGCTTTTGTATTTTAGCTGTGTCATGAAAGAATAGTAATAATAATATTTAAAACAAAAGGATTGCCTAAATTAAATGCCATACTTCAATCTCTTTTTTACAGTCGCCAACTCTGTGGAACTTGTATTCGAAATGCTGGACCAAATAAACCAATTGTCCGAAGACTTATTACAAAATGTGATAAAATTGGAGAGGCAATAGATACAAGACTTTCTGAGTATTAGTTTGGGGTTCTGTAAAAGTACTGCCATCTCAGAACATCGACCGTGCATCGTGGACATTGCAAAGAGCATTTTTTGGCACATACAGTAAACTTTCCTATAATAAGGTACTCTCATAATGGGTTTCCATACAACGCGGAGCAGAAATTGTGATACCTTTCCTGTAACGCGATAGGTTTCTGTACAATGCGGTAAGAAGTAATTCTTACTATTACAATTAGTGGGAAAATTTCAAGACTGTTTCGTGCATAAACATCAATTTCAATTATCGGAAAATTCCCATGTCATTGCAGAAATAATGCAGCAACGATGTTTTTTTTTTATTAAAACTTTTAGTATGCGATTTTTTTTAATGAATGCAGATACGACATTAGTGATTAATAAAACGCATCTTGCTACTTGATTTTTGTTATTGTAATAAGACATCACACAGTAATTTAAGCAATATCGCTTATTTTTCGTAATATTTAATGAAAGTAATTTTTAACTCCAGGTTTGCACACTATCTGATAAAAATGTCAACAATGTTGAAGAAAGTTAACAATGGTAGAAGAACATCGTTAGATTTGAATTAATCTGGTTGCCCATTAGGTGTGACACAAAATATTAATAGGGTTTAAATGGACCAAAGTCTTATGATTTGTTTGGAAGACTGTACAGATAAAATGGTTTCTCTTAAGAGAAGGTTTGTGAAACAAAAATTACATTCAAGGAGAGTAGGCCTCATCAGATGGAAAGTTTAAACTGGAACTACCTGTAATTATCAATGAAAGAGTATATACAGCAGATTAGATTTATCACGACAATGAGACAACATTGTACTTTAAGAAACTATCATTTAGAAAAATATAAAAAACGTACATTAGAATTTAAGTCTTCTAAATAGTCTTTATATGTGTAGCAATCTATTTGAAAGTCTGTGGTAAACGCAATGTTAGTAAATTGTTTTTTAGCCTTCAGTAATAAACATTAGTAAGTCCCACTTATGATGTTCTGGAAATCTAATAAAAAATCCTGGACTTCGTATAAGCGGCGGAGAATTTGCAATTATAAACCGTCAAGTTACAGAAGAACTACTTCGCAACGAAACTTCAGACACAAAAGATTTGATGGTATTTGTTGACACATCTACCTCAAATGTGAAATAGATGAAAATATGGACAAAGAATTCAATGCACACTTTAAGTTCAATTATGTGAAGTAAGGCTACAAAATTAGAGCTTTATTTCGTTGAAAAACATTCCTCAACAGTACGCAGTGCAAAACTTAAAATAGAACTCCAAAATTCCTTAGCTCCTTATAGAGAAGTTTGGATAGACTTACAAGAAAACTATATTTGAAAACAAAGTTGAAGATATGCCAACTGAAAGGGACATTCGGCCCCTTAAAAGAAAAAGAATTACACCATTGATGTTTTACAATGACGATAAATGTTAATAGAGCTTGTTTATGTTGGAAAAAAGTTTTTTTAGTATATATTTCACTTTATTGTACAAAATAAAAATAATTTAAAGACATGTAAACGCGGCATTTATTTTGTATCTACAATATTTTATTTCTTAACCATACCCATTATAATATAGTGCTCTAAAAATGCAATTTTCACATATGCAGCGCAAAACCATATATGTGTATACATACATACTTCTGAGCCTAACATAATTTCTATATAACGCGGTACGAATTAACCGCGTTATAGAAGGGTTGATTCTAATCACTAGAGACCTGTACCTTTATGCATACAAAATTCTACTGATACAAGAGTTTAAATTTTCTTATTATTCTCATCGTTGATAATTGAGTTTTAGAGTATCATGAAGCGACTTCTTAGTTTAGTAAAAAAACTATGTTTGGTGGCGAGACGCATTTTAAACTCGATGGGTTCGTAAACAAACAAAAATGTTGCGTTTAGAATTCATAAAATCCCTACGTAATTTAACATGGATTTTGGCAAGGTGGCGTGACATGCCCATACTTTTAGCAATCGCTATCGTTACATGACGAATCAGTATTTTTGGCACCAACTGGGTAACATAAATCTGAAATAAATGTGGTTTTAACAGGACGGCACCACTTGCCATACAACTCAAGCAACTGTTGATTTATTGCAACGGCAACTTTCTAGACGCATAATTTTACAAATTTCCGATATCGAGATCTACGCTAGCAATCCATAAACGGATGATGGCTTTAAGAGTTACGAAGCAAAGGAACTATTAAAAATAAATTGTAATGAAAAGTTCATTAAGTTAACGGTAATAATAGCCATTAAGTCATAGTGCTGTAGTTATTGCTAGTGAGATCTTAATTAAACATAGTATTTTAATAGTCTTTATATCTGCTGTTATTACTTTCATTATTTACCCCATTCCTTGTTTGATTTTCGAAGCATGAAACGTGTTCGAGACACAAGTGAGTTAAATGATGTTATTGTGTTAAACATAAGATCAAGTGAACCTTCCTTTGATAATAATTAATCTGTATTCTGTAAGTAAATAAGAAAAATATTTATATATTGTAGAATGGCAAATTAATAATTTGAGCAGCTATGTTGCTAGCCGGTAAAGGCTGCAATAAAGCTAAGACTTTGTAGCATGGCGCCTGGAAATTGGTTTGGGAAATATCTGTTGTTGAATTAGCCATGGATTATAAACATATAATCAGCAACAATGCATGGCTAATTTACGAGTGTATGTTGCTCAAACCAATTTTCAAAATACTACCTTCCCAAACCAAACATTACTTCAACAGCCGGGCGGCTTGCAATACCAAATTCCACAGTACCAACCATCCTCATGCTGTCATTATTAGCAACAGTCACTTCTACCTTTCCAATTATAATTATCGCAATATTTATACCAACTGCCAAATCACGAAGAACACGACCAATTTCTTAATGCAGATAAAATCGAGAGTGATAAAAATCAAATAAATGGTAACAGCAGAAGTTGGCAGGCGGTTAAAGGACATAAACGTAAACGACGAAACAATCAAATACCTTGCTTTTATCACAAGACCAGGAAGAACCACCTTTATTACTAACTCAACTTTAGTAATAAAAAATGACAAAAAGTCTAAACGAAATAGCAGAAATTTATCAATATACTACCAAAATCCTAAATGATAAAGTAGTTAAAAAAAATATTTAATGTATATTTTATTTATTAGCAATCAGAATTAACATTCTATGGGCTAATGTGATATGACATAAGATCTTAAAATTAAACAGTCTATGGTGGGATGGGAACTCTTCTAGCGAGGAGTTCACCTACTTTTCATGTGAGATCAATAGGCCAACATCTTTTTAATCTTCTGGCATCGTGTTGTAGTAGGAGTGGTTGTACGAGTGGATTGACGTGAGATCCTAATCGGATATGATGATTTGCTCTACGCTCTTATATAACAGTTTGGATGAACGGAATATTGAGGTCATCGTGTAACTTTTTGTTGGTTACATACAATGGTGCGTCAGTCATCGCCCTAAGGATCTTGGATTGCGGGCGTTGCATAATATCCGCGTTTGGCTTACTGGCCCATCCCCATAACTCTATGCCGTAAGTCCAGATGGGTCTGATTATTACCTTATAAATCAAGATTTTATTTTCTAGTGGCAAACGGGATATCCTTCCAATTAGCCAATTTAGGTCCTTAAATCGTAAATCATTTTTGTTTCTTCTTTTTTAGGATATACTCCTTTCAAGTAAGTTTTTGATCCTAAATAACGTGCTGAAGGTGATGTTGGTATAGGTATGTTACTAATGCTAACTGGTGGACAATGGCCCTTTTTTAACGTAAATGTTGCTTGAGTTGATTTACTCTCACTGATTTTATGTGTCATCTGTTTATTCAATCTGATACAAGATTTAGGTGTGATTGTGTATATGAGGATGCAGTTATTGGATCTTCATTGCTTGCAAGGATGGTTACATCGTCCGCGAAGGTTGCGATTGTAGTATTAGGTGTAGTAGGTGTATCTGATGTGTATAGAAGGTAAAGCACAGGACCCAGCACACTGCCTTGTGGAACCCCAGCCTTGATTGGAAAATTGTTTAAGAATTCTCTATTTACTTTAGTTCGGAATTGACGATCAGTTAAGTAGGATTTTAAGTGTTCATAAAAAGATGGAAGGGGTTGTTTAATTTGGTTTATATCAAGAAATACGGATGTGCAATATTGTTTGTCTTCCATGTTTATGTTTATTGTTTGTACAACCTGATGGCACTGTTGGATTGTGGAATGGGAATGACGAAACCCAAACTGGCGGTTTGGAATATCATTCAGGAGGGCACTGATTCTGGGAAGTAGAAGTTTTTCTAGAAATTTGAAAATAGTAGATAGGAGGCTTATAGGTCTATATGAGGAAAAATGGTGTGGATTTTTACCAGGTTTGGCTATAAACATTACTTCGGCTACTTTTAGCCGAGTAGGCCAGTAGTGTAGATGAAGTATTCCATTAAATATGTAAGTAAGGAGTACAACAGCTTTACTAGCAAATTGTTTTAGCATTTTTGGAGTTATTTGATTAGGTCCAGGTGATTTTTTGGTATTTAAACGAATAATTTCTTTTATAATTTCTTTGCAGAGTAATTAGTTTTAAATTCCCAGGATTATCACATGTTTTTGCATATCTGATAACATCTCTTGTAAAGGTACAGCATTTTGAAGACTAAATACTCCAGCTAGGTATACAGCATACACATCGGCCTTTTATTTGTCGCTTCGAGCCTAATTATGAGGTGTTGGAATATCAATGGGAATTTTGAAGAAGCCTTTATTGGTTTTCAAATAGAATTGTCATAACGATTGAGATTAGTAACGTAATCCTGAAATGACTTGTCTTGCGTTTCTTTAATCTTAGTTTTGAGATTGTTGCTTAGTTGATTGTATATAGTTTTGTCACCTGATAAATGAGACTGATGTCATTTTGCTCTAGCTCTTCTATTCTCTTTGATCAGTTTTTAATTTCAAGTGAGATGTTGAAAAGCTTCCTTGGGCTTTCAATTTCGGTGTTGCACGGCTTGCTGCTTGTTGTAAGAGTGAAATTAGTGTATTATGGCTTTCTCTAATTCAATAGTATTCTTAAGGGATACTTTTAGATCTACAGTTCCATTGAGTATGGCTTTATAGACTTCCCAGTCAGTTGTGTGATCCGGGTATATTTTTAACATTTACTACTGATGTGGCAATTGTGGCGATTATAGGCGTGTGATCCGAAGACAGGTCATAGTTCGGTTCTATATCCATATAGGAGCGAGCAATTCCATTTGTTACAAAGAAATTCAGCAAATCTGGTGTTTTGTTTAAATCAGTCGGCTAATAGCTTGGGATGCCCGTGGATAGGAATGTATACTTTTCTCTTCTTAATAGTGCTTAGGCGTGATCTCTATAGAGTGTTCTTGGAGTTATAACCACCTCCGGATATAAATTTGGGGCCAAGAGTTGTGAATTAGTCTGTAAAGGTTTCTTTTTTTAGGTTATGCCGAGGTGGGCAGTAAACTGCCGAGATTGTTATGTTGTATGGTAGTGCTGTGACCTTGATTGATGTAGCTTGGAGATAGTCCTTTGCGTAGCCCATCATGATGTTCAATTGATTTCTTTATTAATATTGCACTGCCAGCATGCGCTGTGTTGTCAGGATAATTGGTGTGGTAAAATTTGTAATTTGGTATCCTAAAGTATAATTTATCAGTGAAGTGAGTTTCACTAATTAAAAGTATGTCTATTTGGTGTTGGTGGAGAAAAATTTTTACTTCTTCCTTATGTTGCATTAGACCGTTTGAGTTCCATAAAGCTATTCTAAGTGCTTTAGCCATTTTTTTTTCTATCAGCATTGTAAGCAGAATGACCTCTCTCCTGAAGCCAAATTGATGTTTAGGTTTTGTATTGTGATTTTCAATATGCTAAAGTAGCCGGCTGTGGATTCCTTTTTCAAAGAGCTTAGAAAAAACATCCACCAAAGACTCAAACGAAAATTACCAAGATTTATATCTAACCGAAGTCGACATTGATTAGTTATATAACAATTAGTTAACATACTTGTAAACTAATCTACCTCATAATATTAAAAGAACGTTACTGTTGGATTCTAGTTCTTTACTATTATTATCATTGCCATGTATAACATGTAACTGATTGTTGAGCTGGCAAATAAATGATTAAAAAAAAAAGAAAGTAAAATCAGTAGACTAATGGGTCTGTAGCTGTTTAATTTCTTTTTGTTTTTGCCAGGTTTTGGGATCATTACGATATGTGCATGCTTCCAGATGTGTGGGAAGTAGCCCAGTCTCATAAAAGCATTGAGTGTTAAATTTAGGCAAACTAATGTTTTCTTAGTGAAGTATTTAAAAATATTGTCGATGATTAAGTCATGTCTAGGAGATTTTCCTGGGAGGTTCTATGTGATGCTAAAAAGTTCATCGGGTGAAGTTGTTTGGATACAGTCGGGTATAGGTACTCTACTTTCTATATCATTAATGACTTGCAGTTTGTGGGTAGGCAATTGATTACAGAAGTTAAATTACTTTCAAGATTACTGGCGAAAGCGGCTGCTTTTTCAGGTCTGTGGTATAGGTCATATTATTATTTTCGGAAGATAAAAGGGAAAGTTTTGCTTTTTGATTCAGTATTTTTCTTGTAGTTTTCCATAGACCTCAGTTTCCCGTGCTAAAGTCAGCTATGTGCTTTTGATATGCTGTGATTCTTATAGTGTGTAACTCTAGTTTGATTCGGTGGGTTATGTTGTTTAGTCTGTTTTTAAGTTGGGGATTTCTGGTTCTTTGCCATTCTCGTCAAAGTTAACTTTTTGTTTTAATTATTTAATGACGTATCTAGGAGGACTATAGTCAGTCTGATAAATTCGTCTAGGAGTTGTTGTGGTGGCAAGTCTAATAAATTCCTCTATTGTTGAGGTAAGTTGGACAGTGTAGTTTTCTAGCCATTTGATCTTTAAATATGTTCCAATTTACTTTGCTATTGATTAATTTTCGGATGGGTTGCTTGGTGACTGCGTTCGTAAATAATACATTAACAGGGATGTGATTAGAATTTAGTTCAGTTTAAGACTTTTTGGTAGATTGGTCTATTAAAATTTTTCTGAAGAACTATGTCTAGAGTATCTGACTGGTGGTCAGCGCGTTACGGAAAGTAGGCATATTCGTTAGGTGCCAAAATTTGGAAAGAGTTATTTGTGGCCAGATTTTTAAGTTTGTTGCCTTCGGGGTTTGAAGCTCTACAACTCCACAGGGTGTTTTTGGCATTTAGGCCTCCAAGAGCCAGCGTTGGTTCGGGCGTATCAAAAACTCTAATGATATCTTCCTCAATAAGCTGTAAGCACTGATTATTGTGATGATGCTATGATCATCGAGTTTGGCCTTAATTGCAATCTCGAATTTTAAATTGAGGATTTCGGGGAGTAGAGAGTGCACGTATTTGTTTTTGATGAGCATCTTCACTCCACCAGCAGCTACTCTGTAGTTTTAATCTTTACGATGTGTTATAACCTGGTATTTGGCCTGATCTAGGTGTGTTTCTGTTATGCAACCGATGTCTACGTTGTATCTTGCTAGGAAGCTAAAAAGTAGTAATCGTTGGTTGATGATGCCATTAGCGTTCCAGTTAAAGATGGTTAAGTTTTGAATTGTTTTCCTACGATTATGGTCCATTGATAAGCATTGGTAGGAGAGTGTTGATAATGAAAGTTTTGATTTGACTGAGATATGGCGAAATGAGATCAAATAAAGTTTTGATAAGGTTGTTTGGTATCGAGGGTGTACTTAGCGTGGTAGGAGTAGTATTTGAGTTTGTCTTTAAAAAAAGTCTGCGTGCTGCTTACATACGGGTTGGTTGGCTGAGTTTTTTTACGTTGTTTTAACAACTCAATGTGGTGAGGACAGCTGTGATAATTTGCGGTATGATCGCCTCCACAGTTCCACATTTAGGTAGATCACTGGGTTTCTTCTGACAGACAGTATGTAATTGGTTTCCTGCACATATTACGCATTGTGGTGTCAAACTAAAGTATTTTTTTCGTATGGACATAATGCTGGCAACCATGGCACTGGAGAATATTTTTGGATTTTCTTCTGGCCTCTACTGTTAGAATAGAGCAGAACATTGATTTTAGCGAGTAAATTATTTTTGCTTGTTCGTTATTGATTCATTCCAATACAAAAACTGACAGGAGCTTTCTATCTTTGCTGTATAGGCGTCTTACTTTAGTTATTGGTACTTGACTAATTGATTAGCTCTTTTTTTCATCATCAGTAAGGGATAATGGAACGTTTTTAATAACTATAGCTATTGGTTTATTATTGGAGATTTGGTAGGTATGATATTGAATTTTGTTTTCTGTAAAGTATTTGGTTAATATTCGAAAGTCTTCTATTTTTGTTAGATTGATGCGTAGTGTAGTTGTATTATATGTAGTAGTAAAAGCTCCCGTTGCTTTGCTTTTTATATCTTCAATTAGGGCTATGTGGTTTATGGAATTTGCTAAATAGCTTGGTGGAATGTTTGCACTAGGTGTTGCTGTTTCTGATTGTGTATTTTCTTCTACTTCTGAGGCGCTGTTGTTGGAGAATTCACCATCAGTTAGTTTTTTTCAGGATTGCTGATAGATAATATTTGTTGCTGGCTAATAAGTCTTGAGAAGACCATGCCTATCGCTTTTGAACGTTATTAATTGGGGTAAGAGATGATCATGATTGCGCTTAGCAGGCTTGAAAAATCATTTATTTTGGTTTCATTGACAGGAATATTTATGTTAACGATAAGTAAAATAAATTTTACTTACAATATTTGCTACGGATAGCCTTAAAGCTCAAGCATATCGCGCCGATAACAGGTAGGTCAAGAACGTTTGCACTATAACATTGCTCGTACTCGACTCTCACATTTTCTAGACGGTTGTCTTGATGCTTTTACATTTATGCACATTATGGTAGTTTTCTTGGTGTTTATTTTAAGGATACCTCATTACTACTTTACTACGTCGCTCTTGTCTTGTGGGTGTTTTGTATTATGTGACCACAGACACACATTATCCTCAAGAACTAAAACTTCTGCGATTTTATTTAAGTCCTACTGAATTCCTCTAGTACAGTTTATCAAAGCATTGCGTACGACATCACGTGGTACAATTAGATGTTTTGTCGTGCGTGACTGAAACTTTGATAATGGCATCCCATCGTAAGTTACTTTACAAGAGCAGCCATTGGTGAGATGAGATCTTTTAGTTTTTCGGACAAGCTTACTCTTTAAGCTTTAAAGTTGAATAGGTGTACGACAATCCACGAAAATCAGCTACAATAGCGACTGAAATGCCACAGAGTCCCAAAGTGCTTGATCGATCTAAGCACAATTTCTTTTCTCTAAATATATATTGTCTTTTGTGTATTCTCTTGTTTATTTTTGTTTAAAACAAACCCTTAGAATATTTTCTTTAGATACAGCAAAGTTATCTCTTTTCAACATTTACATTGTGTTAGAAATTTAAAACAAATACAGACGTGGAACTCCGGTTCCACAGATATTCGGGGCTTCTATACACAAACAAAAATTTGCGGCCACTTCTAGTCAAACCGGTCTCGAGATTTTCCGATCAGACTGCTTTTTGGCGTCTGGACTTGACTTATGCTCTTTAGTTGAATACTGTTTTTCTCTATCTATCACAGATAAAAAAATTATAAAATCGTTATAGATGTCAGAAATGACAAAAAGAGAAGCTGGTCTTCAGCTTGAAAGCTGCCTTGATCAAAAGTTGAAAAATTAAAGAACCGACAGACGAACAGATACGACATTACTCTCTATAAACAGCCCTTCTTTTTAATCCTGTTAAAATTTGTCTTTATTTCACACTCTAGCCTAAGTGACTTGACCATTTTTAATGATGCATCCACATTTATGTTTAACATGTCCATTGCAATTTCATTTCCATTACTTTTTTCATTTTTGTCTCCCTTTCTTTTCTGCCTTCTTTACTAGTTATTTCTCTAAACTACTTTTATTATCTTGCTAGCTATTTTATTAATCTGCGTATTATGTCTATTATTATTAGTTTTATTAGTTAACTTTTCTATATTTGCATATAAATCTTTAATATCACCTTATTGAATACATATTGCACTTATCTCATTTACATACTTACGCTTGTCTTCCTAACATTCCTAACTTTTTTATTTTTTATTCTAAATTGTTCCCATAAACGAATATAATTTATTTTTCAATTTGTGTTTTTTATATTAATTTCCAAGTGCTAAATTTAACTAGTCGTCTTATTTCTTCTTTCATAATTGTTTTCTCATCTGATTGCCTTGCGCATTATCCATTTATTTTCAATTAACAGTTTTTGCTAACATAAAATGTTCTTGGTTTAAACTTGCGTCCTTCAATTACTTCACATATAAGTAAAGTTTCATACTTAAAAGTTTTTTAACTTGTTAATTTCTAGAAATTTCATTCTAGTTATCTTCAAATTGTTTTTCTTTTCTCTTCTCTTTGGAGCTTTTCATTCAGTGTTAATCTTTATATATATATTTTAACTTTAGGTATTTCATTTACTAGCCGCATAAACTCTCTCATTTTGTCGTTCAGCTCCTCCATATCAGTATCGCATTCATTTACCCTTAATTGCCGACCTTGTTGTTTTCGAATTTCTATTAATACCTTCAGCCTCTTTCAATTTTCTCTCCCTTTTATTTCCCTTGTCTATTGAGCTAGCGGTATTATAATTATATGTATGTATCCTCCATAATTTACTCATGCTTCACTGAAAATCACATTATCAAGCGACAGCGATTATAGAAAATTAGCAAAACATTACTTAACAAATAAGATCGAATTTCATACTTACCAAAATCCCAACAACAAACCCCTATCAGTAGTTATAAAGAATGTTCCTCCTTCGCTAACTGAAGAAGACATTCATGCTGAGCTAGCGCCTCTCAACCTCCCTATAACACGAATTACAAGGCTTTTAAATAAAGATAAAACGCCTATGCCAGTTTGTGCAGTACTCCTCACCGCAAATGCAAAGGCAAACGAAATTTTCAACGTCAAAAATCTATATCACACCGTAGTAACTGTAGAGCCACGAACAATTAATCATAAAACACCCCAGTGTCACAGATGTCAACGCATAGGGCACACCAAAACTACTGTAGATTAGAACCACGATGTACGATGCCAAGGAAATCACTTGTACACTAACTGTGATAAACCTCGACGTGATACCCCAATATGCATTAATTGCGGAGAAAACCACCCGCTAATTTCAGGGGATGCAAATACTTCCATGAATCAATAAATCACCAAGGCAAACGACCTCAGAACGCAACTCCTACAACAAGAAAACTAGATAACAAGCCAGCACCTGCTAACAATATGAGAAACTTTCCTCCCTTTCAAACAATACAAACAACACATCCTTACCTAACCCATCCTGGTTACCAAAAATAATTCTGGATCACCCGAAACTTCCCCATAATCAACACTATTCTATCAACCCTCCTAAATCTCATCCAGCCCTACATAGAACAAATCAAACAATTCATATTATCAAATCTCCTTCCTTCCCTTTTCAATGGACAACAAAACTAAAACTCTCTCTCAATTAAAACTCCTTAACTGGAATGCCAATGGCATTACAAAACAAATAACCTTATTTAAGTCATTCCTTATGAGATATTCCATTGACATAGCGTGCGTTTCAGAAACTCATCTAACTAATTTAGACAATTTAGACAAACTCAAAATTTCTGGATATCTGATCTACCGAGCTGAAAAAAAAAACTTTTCATAAGAACCTTACCAACTGCAGCGGTGCCACCTCTTACAAACTAGGTCAAAGAAATATCCATATACGTCTAAAACGCAAGCTACCGCAAGACATGTATGAAAGTGATAGTGGTGAAAACTAAGTGCCAAACAACAATCAAACCGAAGTGACTGTGAACTTTTTCTATTTCAAGTGGATATTAATTTCCATTCAAATTATTTCATTCTGTTAAGTATTATTTGTTAGAAATACCTTGTATAACAATGTATATTGTTGAGCAGGTACAAGTTCTATTAAAAAAAAAAACTCATGCTTCCAAATACAGCCAACTTGCGTTGACATTCTCGTCGCTGCATTGTTTAGGAACGCGCGCATTTACTTATATGTTTTGCTTAAAAATTCACGGGCCGCCAAATTATTCCACGTTTTCCGGCAAAACTTGTTTCACATTTTGGCTTCACAAACAGCAGCAGTGCAAATTTACATGCTTGTGTAATTATTTACTCGGTACTATCTGTTTTTGGTTGTATATACCGGAGCTTACAATTTCACAACTAGTGATGTTCGCTTCGACTTCAGACCTAGTGGTAGTACATTTTTGTTAATAATGGTAGATTTATATATATATATTTTGCTAATTTTTAGGTATATTTTATAGAAATATTACGTGTTGTGGAATCATTCATGTTACGACTTCTAAAAATTTTGCTGAAGAAAGCTTTCCGACGTATTTACTAAGCTAATGTCTCGGCTAATTTCATTGAAGGGCAAAATTGGTGAAAAATGTGAGTGGAAGCGTCCTACAATAATCCGTATTTTATAATTTATATAAATATAAAACCAAAATAATTATTTATTTATTTATTCTGGCCAAAATCTAACACTAAATTTGTCTTATTATAAAGAACTTCAAAAGGGTAGAACGCTTACGTAACAAATTATTTTAAAGATAAAAAAAATAATTTGAATTGTTTTAAAGCAAATTGTATGAGACACCTAAATGTTTCACATTTGTTTCGTACATTAATCCTTGTTTACGAAGTAGTTCTTATAGTTTCGTATACCGCTTTAGCCCATAAGTCTGGGGTAATCTAAATTAGACTATAAAATAATTTTCCTAAATTTAAAACAATCCGAATTTTATTGTTATTAGTGTAAACACGATTTCATTAACATGCAACCATTTTCTTACCAATTTTTTTTATGTTTTTACATAAATTCAGCTCTATTTCAGCAACTGCAGGTTTGATGTTCTCTTTTAGCCTAGAAAGTATAGCAGGTTGACATAACTTATTTCCTTTGAATAGCTTCAGAGGAAAAAGTTTAATGTGGTTCCATCCCAAGATTACGGTGGCCAATCGATGACATGACTAAGAATAACGTGAGTGTTTTACATGTTGTTGGCCTGTTAGTCCATCTTGATAAAACCATATGTTATTTAAGTTTAACTTATTGGTTGTACTGTAAAAAAAGTTGTGTAGCAGCTTTCGATAGCGTAAACCGTTAACACCGTCAGCGTTGGTAATTTTTTCATCAAAAAAGAACGGACCAACTGTTCCTCTAACCTGCAATGCAGACCAAATAGTGTGTTTTTGTCGATGCACTGCTTCTTCGTGATAGCACGCAGTTCTTCACCACCCCAGATGAATCAAAGCCATTTTAAGGAAATGAGCTTTATTGCTCAATAAGTGTTATGCTTTTTAAAACCCCCTTCAAAAAAGTACCCTGTTTCTGGTAGTTTTTCGTAGACTTTACGTTGTGTTTAGATACCAACTGGGCAAAATGCAAACTTCTAAGGTTCACAGAAGGCAATCAAAATTCTGAAGTTTAACTTGAATCGCTCTATACACAACAACACACGACAATTTTTACAAAAATATGTTAGTGTACGGGAGTAGTCTGAAAAATTTGAAGTCTAACATAAAAACAGGTATTTTATAATTTTATTTTTTAACACACTCCATTTAAGTCGATACACTTTTTCTATCGAAGCTCCATCCTCCAAATAGTAGTTGTTGTTTTGCTCTGCCAAAAAGTCGTCTCACCTTGCGATGACCTCGTTTGATAAAAATCTCTGCCCTCCGAGGAATTTGAACTTAGAAAGCGGAAAATAGTCCCTCGAGAGCAAATATGGTAAATATCCTGAGTTGTCAATCAACTCCAACTGCAACTGGTTAATTTTAGCTATGGCGTTCACCGAAGTGTAAGCTGGTGCGTTGTCTTGATGGAAGAACATTTTTTTCCGTTCCAAATAAAGCCGCTTTTTGCAATTTCTGCCTTCAGCTGATCCAATAACGACGCGTAATACGATCCGTTATTATTTTTCCTTTTTTAATGTAGTCTATGAACAGAATTATCTGACTATCCCAAAAAACAGTCGTCATCACCTTACCGGCCGATGGAACCATGAATATTCATTCAAATGGTCATGCAAAGTAAACAAGCGCGGGACTCAACTCCCAATTCTTTAGTCAGTATATGTCAAAGCGTTCTTTCGATATGCTCACAGTCTTTGCTAGCTTTCCAACCCAATTCGACGGCCGCACAGTACTATTGGATAAACTTTTTAATGTTATTAGTCGAAATCGCAGTTGTTGGCCGTCCATTTTTTCACCGTGGTAAATGATGGAGCTTTAGTTTCCGTAAGTGTATCGCCTTTCAAGTGCACGTACTTAATTACGGCATGATATTCGATTTTTCCATTTTTACAAAAGCACTGATGTTGACTGATACGCAACCAAGCGTCAAAAATGGCTGAATTTTTTCCAGACATCTTTCAAGGCATCTACCATTGTCGTAGCAGAGGTTTAATGCGTTGAGGTTTAAAAGTTTTCAGACTGCCTATGTCATCAAGAATTCTAACTTTGTTTTGATAGTCGACAACTCTTATGTACTTTATAATTGCCTTGTAAAAAGTAAAACGTAAAGTAAAAGGCAAAATAAAAAGCCTAGATGTATAGTTAGGAAGGCAGGCTGTAAACGCTCGTGGTGCGGTGTGGGTTACGAGTACGGCGTTTGGAACGTCAACCGATAAGGCCCAAATCGTCCCTTAAACGGCCGTCGCGAAAGCGATGGGGCGGCTACCGATATCAACCAACGGTATTGCCAAATCGCTCACCTGAATCGGCTTCTGCTTCGTCGGCGATGGTTCCACGGTGGCCTTCAGCTGCGGATCTCGTATGTATGCGGGTTGATAGACACGACTCAATAGCGCGCTGCAATTGCGAATATGCGGGTGTTAAGACAAGACCGAATTGGCGCGCTGCGAATGCGAATGTTGCCGGGCTTCGCGCCTGTTGGCGGTAGGTCTTTTGCGGGCAATTTTCATTCGACAGCACCTTTCAATCAAGCGACGGCGTATCAGACTTGTCGGCTGAGCAAAAGCCCATATGCCGTTTTGTGTGCGTTGGCAAAACGTAGCAGCAGACATCACAGCCGCCAGCATGCCGCCGCGATATAAGCGGTTCAAGGGCGAAAAGGCCGCCACATCAACAGGCCTTTAACAAAGTATAGGTCTATTGTATGTACTCCAACAAAGTTTACACAAGTCAGCTTGATATACTAATAAAACCTTACTTAAATAAACCAATATTTTAAATAGAAATAAACAGCTCACTATCAAACTACTACAACATTAACTGCGAAGTACTAGGACCACTTTTGTAATTAATATGCATTTCCGATACCTGCGCTGATGACATCGCCGCACTGTCTGTTCGTGAATTACCTGAATTAGCATCACCATATTTTTAAGATTACCAGTTAAAAGACTGATTTAGCAAATTGAGAATGGTAAGTAAACCATAATAAATCGCCAGAAGTAAACTTTTATAACCAAACGTGTTATAATAACAATGCTCATATTCCAGCCAAGACCTTGGGCTACTCTTGGACCAAAAATCACTAGAAGTTAACATATGACAACAAAAAGGAAACAACTAAATCTTAAGGTTTTGGCCGTTTGGACGTCTCTTGTGGCTTTCCTTTAGAAACAAGGTTTTAATATACGAAGTCATACTGAAAGCTATATGGTCTTACAAAGTCAATTTTGGTGTTGTGAGAAGCCACCAAACACTAAAATACGATAAATATTCCAGTCAAAACTTTTCCAATAATGGCAAACGCACCATAGTACGATGGTCACAAAACCCACAGCGATACAAGCTTCAGGACTAGCTTCCATGTGTTATTAAGGGAAACAGTAATACCTACATCCCCTTCGTGCCATATACAATAACATCAAATTTAGTTATTACTTTTGTCAAAGTGGATTGTAAATAAATTAAAATAAAAAATGTAACCAATTTTTTTGTTACAGATTTAACAATGTTTGTAACAAACAAAAACAAAAACATGTAATTATGTTTGCCAAAGGCGAGCTGGCTCAAAATGGGATTTATATGTGTAGCTTTTTATTGGGAAGCTCATATTCAATTCTTGCAAAAACTAATATTTCATAGCAGACATCGTAGGAACTTACATATTATAGATCACAAATCGTTAAGTTGCCCAATTTTAATAAGACAACAGTAAAATAGGTAAAATCAATTTGAATTACTTGGTAAAAAAATTAACTTACCTAACTACATGTTAAAATTATAGAAAAGCAGTCCAGCATGAACTTTAAATACGAATCAACATTAAGTTTTGTAAAATTATAAAGGAATGCGCAGACGAATTCTTTTGGAGTTATATGACAATTTATTCGTGCGATACTGTTACGCTTATTATTCATTGCGGGTCCTTTGACGATGGAAACATCAAAATCCGCTCTAACGAGAAGGAAACGGGACGCCTCTGGCGCAGGGCGCGTCTTAGGTGCTTGTAACTGAATCACTTCTGTAATGCGAACTGTAATCGCCTAGTAATCCCCGTTTCCTTCCTCGCACTCGCCTTTCAATCTTGACAATAAGTCTAAGAGCTGCCATTGTCACTAAATATCCGCCCTGAGGGGCGGGCTGGGACCTCGAGGGCCCGCCTGTGAAGCGGATCCTTCAACAACCGCGATTATTAACTGCAACCACCCGGAAAACAAGTAGGTTAAGCCCCGCGGAGATGGAACGACATGATAGAAGGGCAATGTCCGATTTTATGTACGTCTCTTGTTTGCCGGCTGTCGCTGCCGCCAGGCCCTTGTTTCCCATCCAGTTGCGGTTTGATGAACTTCGTGGAGGCTTTGCTAATGGCCGTGTAATGAACAATTTCTGCATTTGCCTAAGGTCAGAAGCTTTGTTAAGTTTATATATTGGCTTCTGTTATTTAATTATTTATATAGTGCATACACACAGTCACAACAATTTAACATGTTAGTATTTCAATCAATGTTAACGTAAATCTCTTTTGTCTCATTTTATAGGGTAATCCAAATGAAACTTTAAGTGTTTTATGAATAAAATACAAAATATTGCTTCAATTTGAATGTAACTGTTATCAGCATAGAATTGGCAGTTACGTATGAAACATGATATCAACCAAATGACGTCATATCCGACCATTTTTTAGTAAGAATTTTCATAATGCTTTTCTATAAGTGCGGCTCTATTTCAGCAATTACACGTCTAATGTTCTCCTTTAGTCCTGGAATCGTAGCAGGTTAGTTGACATAAACCCTTTCGTTCAAATAGTTCTAATCGATCTCACCCATCTTCAAACTAATATGACCACGAGACTTGGTTTAGTTTTTTTTTAGATACAGTTATTATCAGGTTAACAAGAGTACTGTTATACATAGTATAGTTAAATACAAACGCCGAAGTAAACTAACAGTTGAGATATTTTGGCATCTCTAAGTAAATATATTGAGGTTAATCACCGAATTCATCATTTCCGTTTTAGCCTGGTGTAAATATTTCGTTTACCAAGGCGATAATACGCAGAACTGTCGCAAGCGTGGAGGTTCGCAAAGAATTTCTGCGCTCTGTCACTGATGTATTCTGATATTAGTGAGATGCCCAGTTGTAAATTCAGCTGTTTATTTCTAATTTTTACTGCCATGTAAAGCATTCCATATATTTTTTTTTAGATTTTTAGAGTATTTCTCCAAAAAGGTAAAGGGCTAGCGGTCGGATGATGGATTTATGCATTAAGATTACGTATTTAGTTACTAATTAGGCATAACTTTGATTGAGTTTATAATTGATATACAGTTTCCACGTCAGACGAGTGTTTAACAGCATTACAGGTATTTGACTGCTTGATTGGCCATATTATTGATTTTGATGTTAGGTAGGTGTGGATTGCTTTTTAAAGTGAACACTTTGGTTTGACACTTCATAAAGTTGATTTGCATATTCCACTTGGTGAACCAGAAAAAATATTTGATTAGTCACTTGTAAATAGGATGTGGCTTCTGTAAGCTCAGGACTTTATGTTACGATAATAACGTCGTCGGCAAGATTGCTAGAGTGGTGTTGATTGGTAGTATATCTGAAGTATAAATGTTGAACAGCAATGGTCCCAAGATACTATCTTGTGGAACTCCTGCTTGTATGATTGTAGTTTTGGAAATGACAAGGTTAATTTTAACGGAAAACGTTTACTCTTCTAGGAAGGAGAATAGTATTGTTTTAATATAATTGGGGATATTTAATCTACAAGTCTTCTGACCAAACCTTATTGAAGGATTGACCTACGTCTAGGAATATTGCTATTGCGTTTTCGTAACCAGTGTCTATGATTTCAGTGACTCGCTGTAAATGATGGTTAGTTGAATACGTTTTTCGAAAACCAAACTGGAACGACGAAAAAATGTTAAGTGATGATAATTGGTCAAGTAAGCGAGGATAGTTAATATTTTTGAATAATTTGGATATTGTTGATAACAAACTAATAGGCCTGTAACTGTTAATCCGCTTTTTATCCTTTTCTGGTTTTGAAAATGAGAGGGCGTGAGCATGCTTTCAGGTTGGAGGAAAATATCCAATTCTAAGGCACGTATTAAATGTTACCCTGAGGTAAGCTAAAGCTTTCGTGGCTAGTTGTGCGAGAACTGCGTTTGATATTAAGTCATGTCCTGGCGATTTTCGCTTGGGAAACTTACTAGGTCGTGTAAGCTCAATAGGTTAAGTGACGACAGGTAGTTTCTTTCAAGGTGGTTCGTTACGTATGCCCTGTGTGTTGAACTGAAAATAATTTTAGGTGTGAAAACAAGTTGTAGATGTTCAGAGAAAGCTGTGGCTTTTTCTATATCTGTGCTATAGTTCTCTGTTCCTAAAGTTAAGCTTGATTTCTACCCTTTGGGTTTCAATATTCTAATGGTCGTTTCTATGTACTTTTAGTATGTGTTTAACCTTAGCCCGTCCAGTTCTTATTTAATACGACGTGCTAAGCTATTTACAGATCTTTTAGTTTTTGAGTTTCTTGTACTTTGCCATTCTCTTTTCCCTCAACTCTATTTTTATTAGATTATATATTCTTGAGTACTATTAGTATAAAAGTTTAGATTTGGTTTAGGTTGTAACGTTGCTTGATGCACAATCTCGATTGTCATAGTAAGTTTAGTTACCGCTTGGTCTATGTCTTCTTCTGTTTCCAGGTTGGTAGGACAATGTAAGTACTGGCTTAGCTTAGTTTGAAATTTATCCCAGATAACTGTTTGTTTAATTTGAGTGGTGATAATAAAGCATATGAAGATAGGAAGGTAATCAGAGTTAAACTCATTTATTACTTCTTGATTAATTTGTCTAAGAAAGTTCTTTTGGATCAGGTTGTCGAGAATATCTGGCTCATAATCATGCCTGCGTGAGTAATAATAAGCTGTTATTTAGAAAGCATTTTTGGTTGCTAAGTCTTGCAATTTAGTCCATTAAGGTTGGACGTTCCACATTGTGTTTTTATTATTTGCATCTCTCACAACCAGTGTTGGTTTAGTTGTGTTGGATAATGGTCGAATATCTGCTTCACATAATTTGTGGTTAGCTTTTCTTTCACTAATTTTCGTCCGTTTCAGGCGTTAGTATTATTTAATAAGGCTGTTACTAGAACACTAGGGTAATTCGATCTTCGATGAGATCCTTAATCCATGGGATTTTCAGATCGTTACATGATGTGCGATTGCTTACAAACTATTCGGCGTTTGTTATTCCGCGAATTGTCCATATCGACACTGTCGTGGTTTTATATAACAACACCTTGTTTGTTAAGCTGAGTTGGGATTTACGTCCGAGAAGCCAGAACATTTTTTTCACACGGGTATCTGCTTGGTGTGTATGTGTTTTCTCCAGGTATGTTTGTTATCGAGATATATACCGATGTATTTGATGTCTCCTTTGTGTGGTATGTTAATGGCGTTAAAGGTTATAGGCGACAAACCAACTTTGCGAAGGATGAAAGCCACTGATGCCTATTTATTTTTATTAATTTTGACGCGCCAAATCGTTGTCCGGCTTTCTAACACTTCCAGAGAATTTTATAAATAAACTAATGTCTAAAATGGATCTTTATGTGAAAATAATACAGTCGCTTGTTCGGTGTCCGAAAATGTAGCAATTACAACATTGTCAGTAACAGCTAAGTCCGCCGCAAATAACTGCTATAATGTTGGTCCCCGTAGACTATCTTGCAGCAGAATTGCCTCGATTGGGTAGATTGTCGTTTACTTTAACTCGAAAGTATCTGTTTCCTAGAACGACTTGAAAAAAAAAATACTGTTGCGGTAGGGTTTTCTTAATTTTATATTGGCCAGGGTGCCAGACGATAGAAAGCTTGGCCCACATTCAAGAATACTGATAGACACGACGGTTTTTTTTGAAATATTGTTCCACGTTATTGACTGACTATCCTGTGAACTTGTTCCAATGTTGAGTATGTCCTGCTAGAACCGATCTGATGATCAGGGATTAAATGCAGATCTTCTATTATTGTAGAAGATTAAGAAGACTAGAACCTATTGGTTCTAGTCTTCTTAGTAGAATTTGTTCAAAAGCTTAGAGAGGCGTGGTACCAGCGATATCGATCTGTAAGAAACTGGTGATTGAGTTGGCTTGCCGGGCTTTTGAATAAGAGGAACTTCAGCAAATTTCCATTGCATTGAATAGTATTCGGTTTGTAGATCGCATTATATTTTCGTGTTATAGCTGCTGTTTTTTTTCTTAGAAGTTTACTATGTAATTCGGATGTAATTAGTTTTTTAAGCGTTTAATTTTTGTTTGTACTTCGTTGGGTGTACAACGTTTAATGGACAGGTAAAGTTAGAGTAGTGATTCGGGGAATTTAAAAATTTCATAGTCATCTTTTGAAGTTCTGTCTGTTTCGTCACAACGGGTCGAAAAGCAATCAATAGGAGGGTTAGTTCTCAATTATTCTCAATTCAATTCCTAGACGCTTGCCATAGGTAGTAGTCATCGTATTGTCGTTTTTTATTAATTTATTTAGCTGTGTGGTAAGTATGTTGAATTTATTTTTGTCTATTGGGTGTCTTGTTTGTTGTCAGATCCGGTTTGCTTTTCTTTTGTCGCTGATCTTCTGTCTAATTTTTAAGGAGTAGTTATTAGTGTTTTTGTTATATTTGTGTTGTAGTTTTATATGCGTAGCTGCCCAAGAAGCATACGGTAAGGTTTGTGTTGGTTGTTCTACTGCTATCTTAATTTTATTTGCAGTGTTGAGTACTGTGATACCGACAGGTGTTTGTCGATATATTGTCAAAAAATATCTCAATCCGTACGATTGTTGTGTAGGCTGGGCCTTGCAAGCTTGTTGATTATGCAGATACTTAACGTGCATATTATAGAGAAGTGATTAGAACTTAGGTCGTAGCAATCAGCATCATCAATGTAGTTAGACGAGAAATTTTTTGTTATAAGAAAATCTAATGCATCCGTCAGTTTATTCAGATCACTTGTCTAATAGTGGGTTTACCTACGGCTATGCATTATAGTTATTTTCTAGGATGGTTTTATATAGCTGCCTTCTCTTTGGGCTAATTAATCTGAAACCCCAAAGACGTATTTAGAATTGAAATTACCACCTGTTATAAACCTGTCTATTAGCGTTCTGAAGAAGTCTTCAAATAGATTCTGCGTTATTGAATGTCGGGGAGGGCAGCATACTATTAATACTATTATGTCTCCAATAGGGTCTTTAATTTTGATATTTGTGGATTGTATAAGATTTGTTTCAAACTTCTCCATTTCGTAGTACAATAATTTGTTTCTAATTATAATTGCTGTTCCAGCATGGGCTGTGTGTCGGGGTAGCAGGTGTAAAGTTCTGTAATTGTGGATATTGAGGTATTTGTAGTTAGTAAAGTGCACTTCAGATACCAGGAGCATATCAACTTTTTGATGTTTAGATACGCTTTTAGTTCTAAGCGGTGATGTAAAAGTACGTTTGCGTTCCATGCAGCCATTCTTAGTGTATCCATTATTAGGAGATATTGGTTATGAGACTATTGAGTAGGTTGAAAATCATAATTTTCTATTGCATTAACTGGCTTAACATAGTTTCAAATTTGCAAAAGGAACTGAGACAAGGAAATATTGTTGCTATTTTGATTTTAATTTTGAGTGTTATATGAATCTGATGTTGTCATGATGTGTTGTTGTTCAACAAAGGCTGCGGCATAGCTAGTCAGGGAATTAAATAATTTTAAAAGTGTGCTTATTCCATGGTCTTGTAATAGTTTTAATAATTCCGTTAGTATTTTGTCTAGACCGGTGGATTTTTTATTTTTTGACCTTTCATCGGCTTTTTCAATTTCTTGTTTGTTATTGGTAAGCCCGATAGGGCATTTTGTACTTTATGCTCTACATTCCTTTGTTCCGCAAAAAGCTCTTTTTCAATCTAGTCATTTTTCGTTAAAATTTAAAATTAGGCTTCAATTTCGGTTTGTAAGTTTGCCCTTGGTGTTGCATCTTTGAAATCCGTTTGCCTCTTTAACTTTTTTGTGTAAATGGAATGTGTCGTGTCTTCTTTTATGCTTTTCAATCTATGCATTCGTTAGTATATCAATCAATCTTTGCTCTTCTTATCTGTTTTCTTATTTCCTCATTGAGTTCGCTATATTTCTCAGTATTTTGGTTTCTATACTGTTTTCTCTTTTTCATGAAGTCTAAAATTTTATCTGTCATCCTTTTTTTCTTCGTTTAATGCCTATTTTTTAGATTTAAATTTCCTGAATTATTGACGATTGTTTTAAATTTCTGAAGATGTTTGTCCTTCATATTCATGTTTGTCATTTGAAAACTTTTTTTAATAACCTTAATTTCTTATGTTTTATTTTTACTTCTGCTGTAAGTAGATTATAATCTAATTGCACATCAGTACCTGGGTACGTGTTCGTTATAGTTAATCTGTGCAAAATTGTATAAATCTATCTCCTCTGCTATGTCGTACCCCCAGTCCATGTTCTCTTGCTGCTTCCTTGTCTTTATCGCTTTCGAATTTCGCATTAAAATCACCCATTAATACCACCAATAATGGCATTATGTTTGGTTTATTGTAGAAGTTTATCTAAATCGGTATACAATTTTTCTACTTCTTTATTATTACAGTTTGTTGTTGGGGCATACACCTGAATAAAAATAATGTACATAGGACTAGCCTGTATTTGTAACATCATTATTCTGTCGGAGTAAGATATAAAGCTTATTACAGCTGCGTTTACTTTTTTGGTAATAATAACCGGTAATTTATTTTTATGCTGTGCATTATTTTCTCCTGCGCAATATAAGGGGTCTGCCAATTTAACATAAACGCCATGTTTTCATTCAACCGTAATTTTTGTAGTATAACGTTTGCCATTTTTTGCTATGTAGTCATATTCGATTTAGGACAGCGTTAAAGTGATTAAAGAACAATACAAAAATGGTGAAAATATAAAAAACGCCTGTCTAGTTCCCCCCCGATGATTTCGGTTGAGATAATCGTCAAAATGAGACCACCATCGTTTGCGTCCGTAAAAAGTGACTGTTTGGTGTGCTCTGTGGCCAAAAGACGTCATTGAAGTATTTTTGTTAATGAGGCGAAAATGCGATTACCATAAATTTCAGCAATACGGCGGTATGTTTAATGACTATTTCTTCCCGAAATTTAATCAAACTGACATAAATGATGCTTAATTTTAACAAGATGATGCAAAATGCCAAACAACACGTGCGAATATAGAGTGATTGTAGTCGAAGTTAGGTGAACGTTTAATATCAAGAAATGGAATGTCAATTGGCTTGCTCGTTTGTGCAATTTGATGCCTTTAGACTTTTTTTGTTAGGATATCTGAAAAGTAAAGTCTATGTTAATAAATCAGCTACCATCCGAGACCTCAAAAATAACATAATTGCCTATATAAAAGACTATAAGCGACTCTACGTGAAAATGTAAAGCAAGTCGTAGTAAACATTTGAGTGATACCATTTTTCATACATAAATAGCATACATAATTGTTTTAAAAAATGCCTTACTTGATTATACAATTATTACTGTAGTTTCAATAAGCGTTTACTTGCCTGCAACTGAATTGGCGTATCCCATACTACGTGTTCTTCCATTACACATTTTCCTGACTACAGGCATCTCATTTCACTCATACCGAGTATTGAAACATTTATTCTCTTCATTTCCTTGATAATCTAAAATTTTTCCGTGTTTGTGCATACTTCGGACATTCCATGTTCCTATTGTGATAGTGGTTGTCCGGTTGATTCTTTGCACCCCTGCCTCATTTAAGAGGCGCCCGTATTAAGGGCCATTATTTAAGTTTGCAACCATTATCATAATTATCCTGGGCTTTCAAGACCAAGTCATTTGCTCAGCTTATTTGTCTTTTCCTAGTATTGAAACAGCAAATGGGATGTTTCATTGCTGTCGATTTATCGCCGTCTTTTTAACGTCAAGATAGTCCATTACTACTATCTCTTTGTATTTCATAAAAGCAAATCTGAGCGTGTGACAACAAAATTAAAATATGCACTGTTAGTAACAGTAATAATTAAATTCTCTAAACAGGTTTTACTGGCTGTAAGGATTATATTATAGCAGAATTGCAGGAAATGACCACTTATCTTAAACCTACATCTCCACGAATATAGGATACGTTTACAAACAACGTGTAATCACGCACACGGGCCTAAAATATCAAAGCGCAAGACATGTCCGTTGTACGTCGAAAACCCAAACGCGAAAGTCAGATTTAAATTGGTTATATAATTTGATCTTGAAAAATAAGAAAAGAACTTTTGGATTTGTTAAAAACTATAAAAGTTATAACAATAAAAATTGTATTATTTTTGAGGCAATTAAAATTTAGTGTTACGCATTTGCTATTTGTTTTGTTTATGAGAATTAAAAAATGCATTATTCAATTTTGTCTTAATTAACTGTAAGAGGGAGAAGAAAAGTAGTTGGATATTCAACGTTGGTTTATTTGCAATATCTAAATCATTGCCTGATCCAACAAAATTGTTCCGACTATGTCAGATTTCTGCTTCAATCAAAGAAAAATTGTTTCAAGATTGAAGCCTGGATGTTAATTTACAAAATTAAATAATTGGAAGCAATTAGTCATACAAATAAATTGAACGTTTTACTGGGGATATTCGGAAAGGCCTATAAACCAAGCCGCAATTGATAAAGTCGAATGGTATTTGAAGTCATCTAGAATGTGTTCCCAAATAAATGTGCTATCCTTAAAAATATAATAATTTACTTGAAAAGTAACAAAGTCGGGAGAATTTTTCGATTTACTATTATAGGCTGATTCTGGAAAAATAGAAGAAAGAGGAGGAAGGATGGAAATTTCTGATAATTGTTGGAGAGGCAGGCGTGTAAATAACCGCCCTCGTGGTGCGGTGTGGGAAACGCAGTACGGCCCGTTTTGAAACGTAAACCGATAAGGCCCAAATCGTCCCTTAAACGGCCACCGCGAAAGCGGATGGAGGCGGCTACCGATATCAACCGACAAGTAAAGCCAAATCGCTCACCTGAATCGGCTTCGGCTTCGGCTTCGTCGGCGATGGTTCCACGGTGGCCACCTTGCTGCGCTGTCTTCGTGTACGTTGCGGGATGTTAAATGCGGCCGTACTGGACGCGATGCGGTGTGAGTATAAGCGGGTTGTTAAGACACGATCGAATTGGCCGCGCTGCGGATCGAGTATGTTGCCGGGCTTCGTGCCTGGCTTAGCGGTAGGTCTTTCGATAGCATCCTTCATATCAAAGGGTGCCGCCGACGGCGTATGCAGACTTGTCGGCTGAGCAAAAGCCCATATGCCGTTTTGTGTGCGACGGCAAAACGTAGCGGCAGATGTCAAAGCCGCCCAGCATGCCGCCGCGATATAAAAGCGGTTCAAGGGCGAAAAGGCCGCCACACCAATTGTTTTTTAGATAACTTGCAGGATTTGTGGCGAGAAGTATGATATATATTAACATTTTAAAATGGTAGGGCAACAGCATCAAAGAACTTTTAGATCAGTCGAATACTAAATTTATAACACGTAAACTTAATAATTTTATAGTAAACAGAAAATACAATGCACTATCCTGCAGGATTTCTGGAGAAGACGAATCGTTTAGGTATACTTTCATATTCTTTGAAAACGTTTAAGAATTTAAATGTTTTCTGATTGCGTAACATAATCAAAGCGATTTATTTGTAAGGGTGGAGAAACTAAGTATGATAGAGATTACTATAATTACAGGCCGTAGTAAGAGAAAATTCTGCTTATTCTATCAAATTACTCTTTTTAACTCGAACGTTCACATTTTTCTCTTAATAATGATTTCCATTGCCATTTACGGTACCTAGAAAACTTTTTGAAAATAAATCAGATAAATGTTTCTGAAATAGTCAGTTCTACAGTTTACAAACCGAAAAACTTGCAGCCAATGTAACTCACAAAGGAGTGTTGGGGGACTAACAGTTTTTTCTTCTTTTGTTTTTAGCCCACTGTTTTGATTTTTTATGTCTACCTGTACTTTTAGTCTGCTTTCTGCAAACCCATTATTCCCCATAGCCAATTTTTCATAGTGTTTTCAAGATTAAGCCAGTCCCCCTTTTTTTCTCTTCGCCTGTAAAGGCACCTGCGTCAATTTATCATCTGGAATTCGTTTTACGTGCCTGTACCATTAGAAAGTTGTATTTATTAACGTTTCTGTGATTGAACTAGTAACATTCATGCTTTTCCAAACTTTCCCGATTTTGAGTGTTGTCTTGTCTTTGGTAGTTATGTCTTAAAATTTGATTCTACAGCTTTAATTTTATTTCTTATGCCCTTCGTAAGTGACAACATCACTCTTCATATAATGCTATGGTTACCACCATACTATGAAATATACTCTTTATGGTGTTTTAACTGATATTCTTATTCTATACTTCGCCATTTACTAATTTTATTTACCATGATGATTGTTTCTATGATGTCTCTGACATGCCCTGCTGAACTGCTACAGTGAGCACAAATATTTAGATATCGTACAGGTTTTTATCTATTTATCTTCTTTTCTCATATTACACACATATATTGCGTTTTTGCTAATTAAATTTTTAAACTGTAAGTCTCAAATTGTTTATTCAATTTTATTAGCATATATTCTCTTTTGTACAGACACGATCTGATTGTTCCCAAATAGTAGAGTGCGTTATCTATTTTAATTTCAGTTTCTGAGCATTTTCTGTTCCATATATTTTATGCTTGCTTACCATATATGTTAAACCGCTATGGTGATAGATCGTACCCCTGCTTGAGACCTTTTGTTATAATAATGTTTGGGATAACGCTTATTCCCTTATATTTAGAGCAGGATTTCTTCCACTTCTGTGGGGTATTTTTCCTTCCTCTATTTTATTGAATATTTTATGTACTTTATTTCCACCGTACTCAAATAGTTCCATTCTTAAGTGTCGTGGTCTTAATACTCTGTGGTTTTTGACATTTTTAAGTGTTTTGCAATACCTTCTTCTTTTGTTGTATATTTTCTATTAGTTTTTTCTAAATTTTACATTTTATTTTCTATGTTCTAGCAGCATATTAGCATAAAGAGTGATTAATTATTTGATGCTATGGATTGAACAGTTTTTTGTCTATTTGTATTAGTTTCGATGGTATTTATTGTTTTTCAGACTGTTAATAAATTTAATCCAATAGAGTTCTCCATATTAAAGCATAATCTGTTTAAATTATCTTTTATTTCTTCTGTATAAATTTTGTAATTGCGTGTATTATTCTCTAAATTCTAATGTCCATGTTATATACGCCCTCTATTTTTTCTTAATTGCACTATCTAGATCTTCTGGAAACTTTTCTATAAATTTAGCTGCCTTAGTTTAGTTACTAAGAGCTTTAATCCCTGCGTCAAGTAAATTCTTCTTTTCAAATTTTTATACATTCTCTCTGGCAGTTCTCTTTCATCTATATCTAATTCAGGTTTCTATCCTATTTAGGTGTAACCTTATTATATTGTTTTAATAGATCTAATTTGAAATTTGTTGTTTGTTGTTTGTTGCAGTGCATTTTGTAGATCTTGCTGATATTCGTCCGTTTTCTCCAATAATCGTTGAGTGTCTGGTAGATTATATTTTTCTTTTCTTTTCTTTTTTGTTATTTTGCTATTAATATTTATTTTAGCTCTAACCATTCTATGATCACTGCCTATGTTAAAAGAATTTAGCGTTGTTACATCTTTTACTATATCCTTATCCTTTGAGAGAATATAGTCTATTTCGTTCTTTGTTCGGGTGTCCGGAGATATCCACGTCCATTTACATTGTTTTTTCTTTTTGAAAAATGAATTCGTTGCATATATCTTGTGGCGTGTTAAAAATTCAAGCATCATTGTTCCGCGCTCGTTCCTTTCATCAAAACTGTAGGATCCTATATATTCTTCGTTTTCTTCTTGTTTATTGCCTAGCTTTGAATTAAAATCGCCTATGATGAGGGTATAATTAGTATTTTCTTTGGATAGATTATCATCGATGCATTCGTAGAAGCTTTCCATTTCTTCATCATCGTGGGCAGTTGTTGGGGCATAACATTCTATTATTTTTAATTTGTGTTTATTTGATATTTGTATTGTTACTGATGCGACTCTATCTATTTCGCTATCTAGCCTGGTTATATTGTGTATTAGTTTTTTATTGATCATAAAACCTACCCCACGTTGGCTTTCGTTTTCTGATCCTCGATAGTAGAATAAGTTACCTGATTCGAGTATTATACTTTCTTCTCCTCTGCGCCTTATTTCGAATAATCCAATAATATCCCACTTTATTTTAGTTAGTTCATGCTCCAGTTCATACATGTGTTGATCGTGTATTAGTGTTCTGGTATTTATGGTTCCAATCATTAATTCAGTTATTTTTTGGCAGCCTGTCCTAACCCGGGGATTCTTAGCACCCCCGGTCTGCTTCATTATCCGACCGCCGCCATGGTCGGGGATAAGCGGACCGCCGGGGACTCGGGGCCTTTCCTTAGGGTTTAATATCATCATGAAAGGTATTTTGGCAACAAATAGAAGAGACATGGAATAGTAAAAACTTAGATGATCAAAGTACCATACTGAACGAAATAATGAAAGATACCGCTTATAAAGTTGCACCAAGGAAAAAACAAAAAGTAGAGAAACTAAAGCAAACAACTAAGATTAAAATAGAACAAAAGAGAAAGTTATTTAGAGAAGGTAAATATGACGAATTTAGAGAAATGGCCAAAGAAACGAGAAGATTAGTAAGAAAGGATCTCGAAAACTACTATGAAATAGAAGTAGAAAAAATAATAGAAAATAACAGGGGATTGAAAAGCTTAAGAAGTAATAGAAAACAACAAATAGTGGTATTAAAAGATGAGAGAGGACTAGAGATACGACAACGAGAAACTATGCTAGAAATAACAGAAAAGTTTTATAAAAACTTGTGCAGTTCAAAGAAACAAGAAGAACAGGGAGAGAATACAAAACAAAAAATAACCAATATAGGATCAGAGGAGATGCCCGAAATAACAATAGAAAAAGTATACCACTCACTCAGGCAGATGAAGAATAACAAGGCGCCAGGAGAAGATGGAATTTTGACAGAGATGATAAAAGCAGGAGAAAAACCCATAATATCAAAGCTATGTGATCTTTACAATAAATGTCTCATGGAAGGACGAGTACCCGAAAGTTTCAACAATGCGGTAATTGTAATATTATATAAGAAGGGAAACAAGGCGGATTTGGAGAATTATAGACCAATCAGTCTACTCTCACAGGTATATAAACTATTGACAAAAATTATTACAAATAGACTTAATAACAAAATAGAACAGTATTTGACAGTAGAGCGGGCTGGATTTAGAACAAACTACAGTACACATGAACATCTATTAAATATGCGAATTCTCCTAGAAAAATCAGTAGAATATAATCTGAATGTACATATGGCCTTTGTTGATTTTAAGAAGGCCTTTGACAGCGTAGAGCACTGGGCAATCAAAAGGTCGCTAAATAATGCAAGGGTAGATCATCGGTACTCAATGCTTTTATCATATATATATGAACATGCAACGTCGACAATACAACTTCATGAACATACTAAACCTATCCCAATTAAATGCGGCATAAGACAAGGAGATACGTTATCCCCTAAATTATTTACGTTAGTTATCGAAGATATATTCAGACAACTTATCTGGGACAACAGAGGCATACTAATAAATGGAAAACGTCTAAACCATCTCATATATGCAGACGACGTAGTACTTATCACAGAAAACTCTGAGGAGCTACAGAATATGTCAACTGATTTAGAACAGCAAGCATCTAAAGTTGGTTTAAATATGAATTTACAAAAAACAAAAGTAATGTGCCCAGAAAATCCAAGAATACATGTAAGAAACATAGAAATCGAAAATGTAGAAAGCTATATATATCTTGGAAATATGATAACGTTAGGAAGGCCTAATCAAAAAATAGAAATAAACCGCAGGAAAAGACTAGCATGGAGCGCGTTCGGAAAACTAAGTAAAACACTAAAAAATAAAAATATACCTATGCGTTTACGTAGCAGACTATTTGATCAGTGCATATTACCGGTGTTGATCTACGGAGCACAAACATGGACCCTCACCAAACAGTCAATGAGCCAATTGAGAGAGTGACGCAAAGAGCAATGGAGCGTCAGATGTTAGGAATATCCCTAAAAGATCGTAGAAGGAATACATGGATTCGAAGCATCACGAAAGTTAAAGATGTTGTGGAGGCAGTGACAGAACTGAAGCGGGGTTACGCAGGACATGTTGCTAGATACCAAGATGGAAGATGGTCTAACACTTTATTAAAATGGAGACCATACCTAGGAAGAAGAAACAGAGGGCGACCCCCAATGCGACGACCTTAAGAAAACGGCCAGGTTAGCATGGATCAGAGAGGCTCAAAATCGTGAACACTGGAGAAACATGAAAAAGGCCTATGTTCAGAAATGGACCGAAGATGGCTAATGATGATGATGAATTTGAAGTTATCTTCTGTTATAGTTTTCAATTCTCTATATTCTTTTTTTTCGTTCGATGATTCTCTTCGTGTAAGGTGTCCTACTACCAAATAATGATTCTTTGCACATTGTAGTTGTCCATAGAATGCTACGTTTTGCATTTGTGTTTTTAGTGCTTTTTATTATAAGCTTTGTGATATACTTTAGATTCCTTAATGAGCCTATCCATGCAGTCAGGTTAGAAAAATATGTTTGCTACTATGTATTGGTATTTTCTGCAATAAGCCGTAAAGAAATTTTTAGTATCGTTAGCTACCTTTTCTCTAACACATCTCATCACGTCAATATTCTTTCTTCCTACCCTGCTAATTAGGTCACCTACCACAATTACTTTTTTAGGGTTGGATATAATTTTCACAACATTTATCAGTTTCTAAAAAAGCTTTTCTTGTCGTTACTAGCATTATTACTTGTTTTATATATTTGTTATTGGTTATTCGTAAATCTTTATATCAACTATAATAGTTTACTGGTTGTACTATTCTTTCATTTCTATTGCTAGTATAGCCCCTCCACTTTTGGTTCGTTCCAAATATGGTATTAACTGTTAATTTTCTTTTCACCCACACCTTTCTTATTAATCTCGTTGTCTGTACTTTAATTTTTCAATTTCTGCGATAACTTATTTCGATTGGGTGCGTATACTTTGTATTATCCAAGTTTTTAGAGCTATAGTTCTTTTCCGTCTTAATAATCTTTGTCTTCGCTCAACAAATATCATTTCATCTATCTGCCATAGCACTGCAAGATTTCGAACTGCCTGCCATACTTGTCTAGAATAGTATCGTTTTATAATCCATAGATATATTAGAAGTAATTGATTGGGTAGTTGGCCCAATCCTATAACCTTCTTTCCTTCTTCGGATTTGGATTTTTACAGAATAAAATTTGTGTATTACTAACTAAAGCATTGTTATAAGTAATTTTAGTGAAGTAGGAACTTGGTCAAAAATATACCAAAAAAATGAAGGACCAGTGGACTGAAGAACTATAAAAGTTGTATTAACTGTAGAGTGGTTGGTGCCTGTAACCACAAAAAAAGTCCGTGTATTTTAACCATTTCCTTAAATAAAACGTAATTTAGGATTTAGAAATATTATCTTCCACAGAATTTTCAGATTTGCTGAATGAAAATTTTTGAATAAAACTTGGAAGCTTCAAAGAAGAATAAAGTATTTTCCAATTTATTTACTGTAAAATACATTTTGTTCAAACAAGCAAGAAACCATATCATAAAAGGCCTTCTTCACTAGACTAAACGAAAACACAATAAAAAGGGCTTTATAAACACAAAAATAATTGACATTATAATTAGTGCGTTCGTAAGGTCTGTGCAGTTCGATACACTACTTAGAATTGTATATTTATAAAACTTAGGCACTCCTCTTATACCCCAAACTTAGGTTTTGGACTTCTCTAAATTATTAAAAAATGTTAGAAACAACTTGCAGAAAACCGTAGACGAAAACCTTCAATTTGCAATCAGTGACTGTTGCAGATCTAATTTTTTAACGAATTCGGCATTTCAAGACTAGACAAAATAAATGTACAACAGTTAAAGAAGGTTGTGTAAAAAAATTATCCAAATTTATAGTTCGGTTCTCTTGTACTCGAAGGTATCGGGGTTATTTTTCATTCTTCGGTATCTTTGGTTTACGAAATTGCTCTATTTCTTCCTGCCTATTCCAGTTTTGGTGCCTTGTACAATGCCATTGTTTTTCCTTGTAATATTTTACTAACTCTTTCATTCCATGCTTTTTTGATTTTCTCACTTATGATTTTAACTTCCACATTTACTTAATTTGTGTGTAATTGTTCTGTCTCGGAAGATAACCAAACCATCATAATTTTGTTCTTTTAAGACTTCTTTTAACGTGTCCATTTGTAGCTTTTTTCGAATATCTATACTTTACTCATTTGCTAGTTTTTACTCCTCTGTGCTAAATTGAAGATATAACGTAGTCCCTAGATTCTTCTGCTTTCTAAAAAATTGATTATTACTTATATTACGTTAGTGCATTTTAAAGCTTTATCTGTTTTAACTCTTGTTGTAGTTCCTTAATGTATTTCTCACACTTAGTTACTCCTATACTAATTTTTTGCTTTTGTATTTGTGATGTAGTTATTGCTATTTATCTTTCATTTACTTTAAATTTATGCCTTTTTTATTTTTAAAGGACTTTAATAACGTATAAACAGTTCTTGCTTTTGCTGCTGTTCTTTTTTCTTATTTTTCCAAATTTCTCCCATGATTTTTTTTAGCTTTACCAACTGTTTGTGTTGCCTTTGTAAATTGTACCCAACATTGATATTTGATAAACACCTTTTCTATTATTTTTCTAACTTTTTTTTAATTTCTTAAGCAACTATATAATATGTTTTTTATTTTTACTTAGCATGTTAATACTAGAAATTAATTTTATTACTACTATTTTGTGTAATCATACGAATTGATATCGTTTCTTTTATCTTAGATGTGTATCTGATTCTACAAATTTTATTCTTTAATTCATATATTCTATTTTGTAATTTTGTCTGTTCATCGTCATTAATGTTGTTTTTTTATTTTAGTGCTAGCTTCTACTTGATGGTGGTAATATCTTATTTCATATCCATCTCTACTACTTTTTATCGTCTGTTTCTTTCAAATAACTTTTCACATTATTTACTAGCTCTTTTTATTTTTATTTGATAGTTTTCTTCTGAGTGCAACAAACTTTTTTTATTATATTTAAAAACAATGTCTGCAATCTAAAGATCATTATCTGTGCAAAAATCTAATATTATTTTTTTATTACTATTAACTACATTCTCTCCAAATGGTCTAATAACTCTCTTCTTCCATTATAATATAATTTCTATCCACTTTTGTATTAAATTTTTTTATCGTATTGGCTAATTTTTTCCAAAATTTGTTTTTCTCTTTTACTTTCTTACTTTTACTAGAGACATAAATTATTATAAATACAACAAAAGTGCTTTTCATGTCTCTATTATTAATTTTAATATTGCTACGTATATACCTTCCTGTTTTCTCACATAATATTTATGTGCAGAGAATGGTACACAAAATTATGGTTCTATTAACTCTCGTATAGATACGAAAAGAGACTAGTAACACCAGAGGCGCTGCCCCCAAGAATATACGGGCTCCCTAAAATACACAAGGACGATGTACCATTGCGACCTATTACAGTGCCATCGGGGGTTCTACCTACAAGTTGGCCAAATACTTATCCAGTCTGTTACAACCATACATTAGACATACCAGCAGTTACATCAAGGACTTCGCACATTTCGTCGAGCAGCTTCAAGACATCCAGCTACAGGAGGGAGATCTAATTGTTGGCTTCGATGTAACTTCTCTATTTACCAAAGTACCGATTCAAGATGCTCTGGACCACCTGAAGAAAACTTTTTCTAACGATATCTTACAGCTATTTCAGCAGTGCCTTACGTCCAGTTACTTTGTTAGGCAGGGTGTATCCTAGGAACAAAAAGACGGGGTAACGATGAGTAGCCCACTTAGCTCTGTAATCGCCAATTACTACAAGGAGAAATTTAAAGAGATCGCCATCAACACAGCACCTCTAAAATTCGCGATATGGCTAAGATACGTCGATGACATCTTTGTAATATGGAAACACGGAAAGGAGACCCTACCGTAATTTCTTATGCACTTGAATTCTATACACCCAAGCATACAGTTTACCATGGAACTGGAATCGGAAGATAGGAATACTTTCTTAGATATACAGATGTTGAGAACTGTGAATGGACATTTACATTTCATAAGCAGCCGAATGAATCATCACCCAAGTCAAAAAAGAACGGTTTGGAAAGCATTGTTAGATCGAGTGCAACGTATATGTGAACCACAGTTTTTGGATAAAGAACTCAAACATTTGGAACAAGCCTTATAACGGAATGGTTACTCGAAGACGAAAATAAGTAGAGCAATCAAACCTAACAAATGTGCACGAAAAACACAACCAAAATCGGCTACGGTAAGCAAAGCTTTGGGGACGCGGTGGCTCAGATGGTTCAACCAGTTGGCTCTGTCCTCTAACCGGCGCGCGCGAGTTCGAGTCTCGCCCAGCCAATGGGTGTGTGTGAATGTCCTAGAATAAGTGCGTGTTAACACAAGCACAATAAGTCCTTGAAGCTGCAGTGCCTGTAAGTGCGCCAAAAAAAAGCAAAGCTTTTTTACTTTACATCAACAGGGTTACGGACCAGTTAGGAAAAATTCTCAATAAACACAAGGTGAAAACCATTTATACTACCATCAGCAAAATAAGAGATTTGCTTAGACCAGCCAAAAATACGAGAAACCCACAAGATACAAGAGGGGTATACTGCATACCTTGCTCATGTAAGCAAATCTACATTGGGACTACTTGCAGAACGATTATTACCAGGATCAAGGAACATAAACGACATCTACGTCTTAGTCAACCCGATAAATCAGCAGTTGCTGAACAGCTTTGGAGAATCCTAACCACGAGATAGAATTTGAGCAAACACAAGTTTTATCCAACTGTAGGAATTACTACCCGAGATTATACAGAGAGGCGGTGGAAATTTATAAATATAAAAATAATTTTAACAGGGACGACGGATTCAATCTACCTAGGTCTTGGTCCATCGCTCTCAAGGGGCAAAAAACAGACCGCGATACTGCGAAAGAGCGAGTGACGTCAGAAAATGCTACAATATTACCTGCAACGCCCCGATTCACGTCAGCAGCTAGCCCGATCACGTCATCTACTATCCCGGTGACGTCAACCACGCCCCGCCAACACCATCCCTACCGTACTCGCACGAGTATAAAAGCGAAAACGCACGGGACAGTTACTTAATTTTTATAAGATTTTCTTCTGAAGATGTCTGCCGCAGTTGGGGACGAAACGTCAAGAGTTTCTGAACTCCGACCACGGCCTTATAACCCGAGAACCAACCACACGATGCAACTCTCGTATAGATTCTTCACTCAGATTGACCCCATTTAATTTTATTTTTATTTATATTTTTTTCTAATTTTATCTTCGGTTTTTCTATTATCTGCTAATTATTTTTCCGTTCAATTTATAGATTTCGTTTTTCAAGATCTAATTTTCGATATTTTACCTAAAATTATTCTTGATTATTGTAGTATTGATCTTTTTTTTTTGAATTATTATATAATACTTTTGACTATACAAGTTCTTTCTCATCATTATTACAGGAGTATAAATGAATAACTAACCTCCAGTGACTAGTATTCTTATATAATTTTGCATTATTTATTAATTTCTTCTCTCGTAATTTTTCTAACTTTGGTTTGTTTTTATTTTTATTTGAATGTTGGGTCATTTGATATACACATTCGTTAGTTGATTTTTCAGTAACTTTTATTTTACTTTACAAACTCTTTCTCTTCATCAATATTAATTTTTAGTACTTTTTAGTTCTTCTCTCTATTTGGTTCTCCAATTCATAAATACTATTATACGTTTTACTATTTTTACTATTATATTTACTATTATATATATATATATATATATATATATATATATATATAACTTTTAAAAATGTTTTACAAAAACGTTACTTGGTTGTTTAAAAAAAATAAAAGTTCAAATATACGCAACTATATTGTATAGTATCTATCCATCTACAAGTCAAACATCCTATGCTCGTTGGTACCACTCTTGCAGTTTGGAATCAAAATATTCTTGACAAGTGTATTATACTTTCTAAAAGTTGTAAAAATGATGTCTAATTAGTAAGTAAGCTATTGATCTAAACATATGCTAAATCAGACATGTGGGATGGTGTGTGGCGGTAATTCTATTGAGTTTCTCAAATTTCTACCAGGTTTTTTGGCCATATGTAGACTCTGCAGCAATACCCTTTGTATAACCATACAAAACTAAGGTATTGTTTGCTAAGATAGCGTACATTATGTTAAGCTTTTGACAGTACAGCTTTATAGTGACAGTTTGATCTTTAGGAACCAGCTTAAAGTAAATTTCATCTTTGTCATTCTACCAGGCGCAAATCATAACTTTGGCTTAAATATTCTTAAATTTTACAACAGTTTCTGCAGCTCGATCTTTATTTAACCATTGTCTTTATCTGTTTGGATTACAAAGAAGGAGCCAGGTTTTGACGCTAGTACTAATTCAACAGAAGAATCGAAGAACTTGAAGAGTGTCAAGTAATTGCGTGGGACACTTCTCTGTGTCGTTTGTTAACTTATGAAGGTGATAATTGGCAGGTGAGAATGTTTTGACAACTTGAATTAAAGGAGATCGTCCGGAATGAGGCTACATTTGAGGACTAGTGTCACTGACAACAAACATTTTTAATCAATTTTCGACCATACAATCTGACATCGCATATTAATCTTCAACTTCTCGAATTTGCCGAGCCGCAACAACAACGATTCTCTCTAATTTTCAGTAACTCTTTAGCTAGGATGCAATTTTGACATTGAGCTTCTGCAAATTTGCTCCAGTTCAAATTTTAAGAAATTAAATAGGGCATTACATATAATAATTTTAGTTGCGCTACTTATTAGTTAGAGGGTCATATAACTATGTGCTTTTAAAATAAAAAACGTACTTAGAAATGACTACTATTTATTTGTCAAGAAATGGATGTCGCAAAATAGTAAAATTATGACACTTAATTGGGAATGTCATTGTGTAAAACCTTAAACACAAATTAAAAACGTTTAAAGTCAGTGACCTTCTAGTGTGACAGACATATATGTAATGATAATGGTGAACAGAAAAAGTCGGAGAAAAATTTATTGCAACATTATATGTTGAACAGAAGCGAACAATAAGATATATTAATACAGAAACGAGCAAATATGCGTACTACAATAACAATATATAATTGTAAAAGTCCCCTAACCTCCAGTTTGATTATACATCACCACAATCTCTTCGCGTTCCATCGGAAGGGAAGGCAAGCTGGGGAGCGGTGCGGCCACTTGGTGCGCAAAAGTTGCCCGCAAAATTATGGCCATTGCTGCTCCGTCCCGACCTTATCTGAAGTCCTTGTAATTATACTCTCGGTTCTTGCAGAGAGATCGCATTAATGACGCACGTACAGCTGGAGAATTGCGGCAGTAACGGCAGTCTGTTTCCCTGAACTCTTCGGTTGCGCGGTATCTTACAAAAACGAAAAAGCGAAAAGCTCCCCGATGGAACGAGGCATTAGTTTTTGCGGCGCTACAAATCTACAAGCGGGCGTATACGTTCCGAGAGCTCTAGCATCTCTTAGGGCGCCGAAGCAGGCGGATAGCAAACAGGAAAAGCCAGAGCCTACTTGATTCTGTAGTCATTGGAACACACAGCTGCCTTTGCAATTCTAGTTTCGAATAAAGTTGTAAAGGAAGGTAAACACGGCCGAGTCGCACCCTCGCTTCGCTCCAGTGGTGGCCTGAAAAGGTTTACAGAGTGCGCAGCAAGCGTAGTTACGCTGTGCAAACATTCGCGGAATGGAAGATGATCAGTTGAAAAGTTTCCGCCACCCATTCAAGTTCAGCGTCTGCTAAGACGCGACCAGAATTATAAACAGCGCGCGATGCGTGCCGCGCTATTGAACAAGCAGAATACTTAAGCTCATGAGCTTCATGAATATTGCATTCGCTCTTGGATTCAGGTCAAGCAGAGATTAGGGTTGCAAACTGGGCCCGAGGGAAAAATCTAACTGCACAGCAAAAGTATGGTACTTCGCAAGACAGGTGTTTCAATCATTAAGAATTTTTTATGTAATTATAAGTTATTAAAATTTTAAATATGTTGGTTTTCGAAAAGTTACTCTTTGCCACACTTCAACTTTATTTTTTTGGTTATATGTTTTTTTTGCCTTTTTTATATTTAAATGTTATTGTGGTTTTTAAAAATATTTGTTACGTGTGTTATTTTTCTCTTTTTCTTCCAGTTTTTTTGGTATCTGTTAGTTTTAGAGTCTTACGAATTTCTCCAGTACCTCTCTGTTTTTTCGTTGTTCGTGTTCATCCATTATTTCTTTTTTCTAGCTCTTTCTTGCTCTTTCCCATTTTTTACGTCTTCATTCTCCATTCTATTGATTTTTTTGGAATGCGTATCTAGTGTATCCTCTGTACACGCCTTGCCACATCAATTTTTTACATCTCATACTGTTCGCGCCAATCTCAAAATTATATTCATTTTTGAAGTTTTAAATTAGGGGCGGCTATATTTTTTGATTCCCTCTTATACATTTTGAAATTTGTGATATCGGCCCAATTTTTGTCCGAGCACGCGATGCGATATGGCCGGCGATCTGGGCCGCGCTCTTGCACTTGGCACTGGCTCTTCGGCTTCGTTTAGTTCGCGCGGTATTTACGCTTTTGCCTTTGCGTTTGCATTTTTAGCCTTTTGGCTGTGTTCTTGCAGGCAAATTTTCCGTAAGACGAGAACATTTTTAACCGAGAGTTCGCCGGCTGCTTTAATTGGCAGCAGAAGTTTTAATTTTCTGCCAGGCCTTTTGAAATTTTGCCGGTAAAAACTCGGTCTATTTTCTTTCATCTGGCTCGACGAAGGCCTCTACTGTGAAGATTGGAGTAACTTGTCCTATTTTTTATACATATCCTTATCCTTAGCCCCAGGACCAACTGCAGGGAACCGATATCTGCGGGAAAGGGCCGTTTTCACAGGTTAGTGTTTTAACTTTAGATTTGTTTCAAGTCTTTTATTCAAAATTCAAAATTACCTATACAGTCCACTTATTCCGGCCGCACCACATACTATATCTTCCTCTATCCTCATTAACTTTTTATTGTTTCGTTTTGAACTCTATTTAGACTTAAATTTGTTTTTAATCCCCTTCAGTAATTCATGCCAACTGTTTTTAAATTTTTTTCTGTTAATTACGATGATTTCTTTCGATATGTAGTTATACTATTCAATGTGTTGGTATATATTTATATATTTGTTATTTTCCTTTCACTACTTTTTTATTTTTTTATTATTATTATTTTATTTATTTTTTATTTTTTTATAATCTCTTACTTATTTTAAAGTCTTCTAATAGCTTGTTTCTTTGATATTAGATTTTGTATCAATTTTTGACTATTCGAATTAATATTGTTTTAATATTGACAACTTTTAACTCCCTCCACAGTTTTTGTTACAGTATTGTATCATACTAATGTGCAGTTCTTTTTCTGTGTCAATGTTCTTCTACATGATTTGAAATAAAATTAATATAGTGTCCTTACATTATCTTTCTCTTCTAAATCCCCTTCTAATTCCGGTTTTGTATATTTTTCATGTATTTTTATGCTTAATATACCTCGATAGACTTTATTTGGTGTACTTGTTACGGAAACATCATTACAATATTTATATTTGGCATTTTTCTCTTTTTGTGTATTGGTGTGCATTTTTCCATTAGGTTGATGGTGGATCTGTATTAATTATTTTAGTAATTAATCTTGCTATAGATTTGAAATCTCTACTAGTCTTTTTGCCATTGTTTAATTTTTTTTAACGAGTTGAATAACGATTTATCTTAAATAATTACTTTTTGCACCGTACTACCCGTTAGGTAAGACATTGAAATGATTTAGGAGAGTTCTGCTAATTAATATTGATTTATATAGGAAATTGTCGTAACAAAATTTCTTATTAAATGATAGTTTTGTGCCGACAATTTTTTTAATATTGTTTTTCGTCCCAATTAGTATTCTTTTATATCTCTACAGTCTTCCTTTCATTCAAAAAACAAAAAAATATGAATATAAAAGGAAATGTTCTTTTGCACATTTTTAATTATAAATTAATCTTTGGGGAGTAAAGAAAAACTCAACCAATTTTATTAAATGTCAAATTACTCATTATATAGGGTAATCTGCCAAAAGTAATAAAAACAGAATGTTGGCGCAAAGGAGTAGTGAGCAAAGTACCAAAATTAATTTGGAAGCACAAAATTATGTTTGGAAAGTTGGAAATTACAATGAAGCCATAATATTATAACACATGATTAGGCTTTATAAAATAATTTATTTGCAGGGATTTGTTTCGATCTACAATTTTAGCACTTCCATTCTATGTCTCAATCAGATATACAATCTACCATGTCCTATTTTTCTACCTCTCAGAAGGTTCGGGGAGTCACATTGAAGGAAATAGCAATAAATATATCTGCTCTTGCGGTTAAAGATTCAATTTCTGTTCGTGTTTAGGAAGTGAAGTTTTGAATTTTTTTAATACCGGCAACTCTAAAATGTTATTTTTGGATCAAAGCAAATATACATATCAGAAATAAAACCATACTAGCAGCTTGATTAATCAACAAAGATAAAAAAGGCATGGTACTATATGATTGTTCTTCAGGAAGGTATTAATAGCTGTTTAGCTTATATAATGTGTTTTGATAAGAATTATGCTGCTTTGGCGGAACGTTATTTTAATTCCAACTTTTTTCAGTTTATATTTCATTCAATATGAACCGCTTCTTACATTTTATATATTTTACAAATATCAGTTATTTTATTCAAGGGCATCGAGAAAATTACGTGACTTATTTATCCAAGATGTTTCTACAAAACTATTTAGCGTATCGTTAGTAATTTTGAAATGTATGGTTTAGTGGCAAATAGATGGTTACCTAATCGTCCAAAGAATTACGCAAAAAATTGAAAGTATTTCTGCAGTGCTGACAACCCTAATTCCTCTATAACACTTCAAGCTCAGCTATTGCCAATGTATCGGCATGGTACAAAATGCACTACATAGCGACTTATATCTATATATATGCAAAATAAGAGTTAACCAAAAAAGTTCAGTTCAGAGAAATTGTTTTAAGCTTCTAAAATCAAAACTTGAATTTTTACTATAAATTGGTAAGAAATTATTAGCTCGTTTTGATTTAAACGAATTTCTTAATAAACGAAGTTACCGCATTTGGGGTACAAAAATTTCTAGACAATTTATAAATGAACTCAGTGGTCTCCTAAGGTTTGGTCTGGAAGTGCCACTGAAGGATATATTTATAAAGTTGGTAATGATGTTACGGTGACTAGAGAGTGGAACAACTAAAATTACTGAATTGGGATAAGAAGACAGTTGGTTTCAACAAGATGGTACTACCTTCTATAATACATGAGTTTTTAGCAAAATATATTCTGCCCAAATAATGTCAAAAGGTAGATATATTGATTAGAGACCTCATTCGGCAGATTTAGCTCAAGAGCTTCTAATTTATGCACGGTTGTTATTAATAATGTCCAAGACTCGCAAGCAATACAGACCCTATATAACATCGTAAGATTCTTATGCAATCATTTATAGAAACGTTTCTGTCTTCGACTATACAAAAGTTGTGCGTAATATTTGACTATGTGCTAATATCTCTTCATCCAAAATCAATTCATCATTTAACCACCCATCAAAAAATTAAAGTATGAAACTTTCTGTATCGCTAGATTATTCATCGTTAGTTAGGTATCATCAACATTTATTTTTCCAAAAACCATTCATTTTGCCTTTAAAGGCTTTGACCGCAACATGAATCATTTACTGTAATTACTAAACTTTGAAAATTCTCAAAATTTTATTTTTTTAATTTAATCAATTAAATAAAATTATCACGCCGACAATTTATAATCTATCACTTTGTTTAATAATTAAGCACAGTTAAAGTAACTCGATAAATAAAACAGGAAATAAAACAAAGCAGAGTTGTGTAAACTATATATTGGGCAAAACAAAATTAATAACAAAGTAACAATTAAGCAAAACATAGAAATTGAGAAAAAAATTTAATTAAATAACTTCAAATAATGTGGGCGTCAGGTCGGTTGTGCACTCTCCAGACTGCGGGAAAAAAGTGCTATTGGGAACAAATGCACGACGGAACAACTAAAACGAGACTTACCGCAAGTAATGGTCTCTGACAAGCTGGACGGCGGATGTCGGCCTGCTCCTCGTTGGCGGCTTTAACCCGGGGGTGGGTTTTACTTGTCCAGATGTACTGGGGCGCCACGGACGGGGCGGAAAGTACAAAAGGCAGCGACAGCGTGCTAGCACAGCGTAATAGAGCACCTGGGTCGGCTTCGACTAGCGGCTCCGTCGCTCATGGGGGTTCGAATAGAAATGCCGGGGCGGCAAAATCCCGTTTAGTTGTGGCTAGGGTAGGTTAGCGGACAATCAAGGTTACAGGTAGAGATAGGATTCAGGACAAGGGGGTTTAGAGATGAGCACCAAACACACTTCTATCAATTAAAACTTCTTTACGGATATCTTTGGAATAAGCGTTGAATACATTTGTTTATAGATAATAAAAATATAAGAGACGAAAAATCTGATGGAAAAAAGTAAGTGTTCTATAGAAACACAGAAATAAAGTCTTGAAATAAAATGTGATGGGAAGTTAATTGACTTCAGGAATAAGTATAATTACTTTTAGGTTTTAATTATTATATCGTTATACTCATATTTCCATATTACTACTTACTGCAATGCAGAGTAAGAAATTCATATAAAATAAGACAGCAAACCAAATAGAATTCTACACAGGTATCCCTAAGATAAGTTAGCGAAACCCAAAACGCGCTCAAATGGGGCAGACAGAACGGCCACGTTATTTATATATATCGTTGTGCAAATTTAATGCGCTGCCCTTTGCGGATCGAGTCCGCTCATATGTGACCTTTGAAATGTAATCCCGGAACAAGCTCCGAGCGGGCGCGGACTGCCAAAACTGCGGCATTCTGGAGATATCCATCATTAAGAAACCGGAACCGGCGGCTGCAGAAGTAGATCACGTACCGCAAATAATTCAGCAGCGCTGTGATCCGCTTTATGGGACGCGCTTTATTCGGCTCAGCTTTTGTTTGCCTAATAAGAGGTTTAGGTTGGCTATTGGTGTGCTAAATTTCTAATTTGCAACGAATAGCTAAATATTTAATTATCAAATTTGTAGGACACTTTCGTGCATATGGGTCCCGAATAATTAAAGACAATTTAGTAAATAGCAAAACTAATGGCGCTAATACAACGAAAATTTAATAATTAAGATACTTTAAAACGGTAAAAAAACTCTTAGTGGAGGTAATGTGCACTTAATATTACAGTATAGAAATTTTAAATACAAATTACTTCCATATAAAAAATTTTATGGCGAAAACGTGAAATATCCCAAAATCTGTAGAAGATTTAAAGTACAGTTATTTGGCAACACTCATAAACTTAGCATACATAATTTTTAGGAAGACGAAAGTAGTTGAAAATAAAGGTTACTGACATCACCAAACCAGCATTCATGAGGAGAATATTCGCATTGTTCGCCGCTTTCTCAAGATAGACTGCTAATTAGTAGTCGTAAAAGTTGGTTTTAAAAGTCAAAATAAGCCACAACACTCATGTAACCCTGATAACTTCTTGTTGCATTCAGCTGCTAAAACTCCACAAAACATTTTAGACTACCCTAGATTATTATTTTTATCATCCGAACTTATCAGCTTAGATTATCATTGGTTTGGACCACTGAAAAAAGGAGATTTGGCAAAATTTAATAGGTACGTTGATCAGAATTCTTTGACACCTTACATAACCTTATCAGTTATTGCATCACTGACTCAACTTTTGGAAGCTCAACAAATGTATTTAAAATACAATTTTTCGTTCATAGCGTCATAGAACGTAGAAAACGGAACCTAAAAGCTATAACTACTTGTTAGGCGATCCATTACTAAACAGTAATAAATACGGCGAGTTTCATGGAAGCGATATAAAGTGAAAAAAGAATGAAAAACAAAGGCCGCCTGTTGTTTTTATAACAGAGATGAAGAATATAGATCTACCAACAGAGTTACTTTAGGCAAATTACAATCAAATCGCTAAGTAATAACCTAGTTACAGTACCACTTCTCAAGAGCATAATGTACACTATCATCATACAGGCATTAATAAACAAAAAAAACTAAGTTCCAAAATCTAAACAAAAAAGCTGTAGATATATGGAACATAAAATAACGCAAAACTAAACTGGAGCTCGTTCTATTTTTCATAAATATTAAACCAAATTTGCAACTACAGTAAAGAAATGTCCCTTGTACTCGGTTATAAAAAAATGTAGGCAAGAATTAGCTATCATTTAGAAAATTTTAATTATCTCACATTATTAGTTATCTAATATCTCCAGAACGAAAACTTTTCCCCACTCAATATACCGTTTGTCAAACTTTTAGTATCAAAACAAAAAATACTGAAGTAAATTACACAAACCATACTTCTCCTTTGGGGTTAAACAGAACGAAGCCCCAGTTAAAAAGCTGAATTTTATTAAAAACATTATTAGCACAGATATAGAGAAACACTCGATGTAATTCGTAAACTATCACTTCTAAATACTTAAATAAGACGTTTGGAAATAGGTGTATATATAATTAGAAGAAGTTATTTTTTCTTCCTTAAGGTATATCTTCCTTGATGGATCCATGTTCACTGTAGCCTATGGCTTATTGTGATTACCCTAATAAGGTAAACACAACAAATCTGTAATTTATGTTCACTGAATCAACAGATGCAGATCCTTTACAGGTTGTGTCTGAAAGTCAAAAAGTCAAAAGAATCATTCCTCTACGGTAAAAAATAATTTGATTGTGTTTTGTAGCCTGTTAAAGTGGTGTGTCAATTGACTTAAAAGTGCTAAATGTTTAGATTGTGGCTTGATGGTCAACCCCGGATTAAGCCTAAATGTTCCACTGAAACCAAAACTAGAGCAAGATAAAAAAGAACTAAGACTTAATAAATGTGTGAAAAATCTGTAAGAGTGAGTCAGTAAACTTAAAAATACATAAACATAAGTCACGAACTGCTTGCAATAAAAGTAAGTAAAAATTGTAAAACCCCAAACTAGAGTAACAACAGGAAATGAGTAAGAAGTAATTAACAACAGTGCAGCATTCGACGAGTAGCTCTCTTATTATTATTTAAATGAAATTCAACAAACTTTCGATGTACCATAAAAACCTGACAATTACAAAACTTAAAAGTTTTGAATCGTACAGATAAATCCACTATTCCTCTTATCCATAGTCTCTGAGAAAGTACTATATATGATACTAGGATGTTGGTGTATCGCGGCGGCATGCTGGGCGGCTTTGATATCTGCCGCTACGTTTTGCCGTCGCGCACAAAACGGCATATGGGCTTTTGCTCAGCCGACAAGTCTGCATACGCCGTCGGCGGCACCCTTTGATATGAAAGGTGCTGTCGAATGAAAATTTCCCGCAAAAGACCTACCGCCAAGCCAGGCGCGAAGCCGGCGATATACGCATACCTCAGCGCGGCCAATTCGGTCGTGTTTTAACACCCCGCAATACGCACTCCGCAACGCGGCCAATTCGGTCGTGCTTAACAACCCGCTTATACTCATACCGCATCGCGTCAAGAACGGCCGCATTTAACATCCCGCAACATACACGAAGACAGCGCAGCAAGGTGGCCACCGTGGAACCATCGCCGACGAAGCAGAAGCCGACTCAGGTGAGCGATTTGGCTTTATTTTCGGTTGATATCGGTAGCCGCTCCCATCCGCTTTCGCGCTGGCCGTTTAAGGGACGATTTGGGCCTTATCGGTTTACGTTTCAAAATGGGCCGTACTTCGTTTCCCACACCGCACCACGAGGGAGGCTATTTACACGCCTGCCTCTCCAAATGTATACACCAACTTGTATCCAATACCATGTGGTATCCTGCAAGGCAGCTTAGTTGGACCAATCCTTTATTTGATACACCCAGAAAATTTCCTGGTAATAATATTGCTCTGTAACCAAATTTTCGCCATACAGCCCATTTAACGATAGGAAAGTCTGGCTACAAAAATGAAAAATTATATTACATGCAAACAATTTGATGTTACCTTTAACATAAAAGAAAACTATTTTTTGTATCACACAATAGTTCACAACTACCCCAAGCTGATGATATTACATACTTTAATTTTCACATATATAAAGTAGCAACAAAGAGAAACACATACTCAAGTAACGCAAACAATTGTAAATTAAATTTAAGCTACGTACTGGATGATAGAAAAACAATTAAAGAACATGCTTAAAAGAAAATTGTTCATCTATAAAGCCATATTGAAGCCACTTTGGTTTTAGAGTGATACTTAATGAGTTAATATAATTTATAATGCATAGCAAAGTCAAAAATCTGCAAACACAGCGTTTAGTTTAAAGTGCATTTCAATAACCTAGGAAGTAGGCAACTCGACTGCCAGGGAGAAATCAGATGAGTGAAGAGCTTTAAAAACTTAGTTTTTTAAAACGGTTTTAATTAGTCTGTTTAAAATGTAATTTTTAGTAAGAAAGTCTTATGAAACTGGTTTTAAGATAATCTCAGCTGCACTTGAGAACAAAGCTTTTCTTTTCCATTTATTACAAAAACTTTATGGTTGTATAACTTCAAATCTGGAAGCTTTTGAAGGTTGATTCTTTCTCCACGTCTACCTCGTCCTCGTTTTTCGTCTGCCAAGATTTCTTCTAGCAGAAAATAAAGCAGTGAACAAATATTACCAAGTCAAGCAGTTTCTGATTGATAACACGACTGCAACACCGGCCTACTTACTTTACTCTCCAGATTCAACAATTTGTGTATAACGTTGTGAAACTAAAGAAGAACAGCATGTACGCTTACAATAACAAATTGGATTTTTGGTACTAGTCCCTGATTTATTAGCCCACTCAAATGTTAGTTTAGAATCAAATTAGGGCAGTAAAAATCTTTTTTACTCAAACGACGTTTGGCAGACTTAAATGCATATTTTTGCGATGAGAAACAAACAAAATGACATATGTATACAAATGAGTTATATATTAATAATTTTTACATATACATAACACACAAACGATTTTTTAATTAAAAATAGAATTACGATTACAAATAAATATGCTATCAATGGTGCTCTCTATTCGTTAAGAAATGGGTGACCCAGGCAAACAAAGGGCGTACTGTAATTGAAAAGACCAGAGGAGAGGCTTATTAAGTGGCTACCGCTAAAGACTAAAGAATGGAACGAATCAAAGCGGGTTTGGGCGAAACAAGCTTATAGTCAGTTGTCGATCTGACTATATACGTTGATGTTCCCAAAACTAGTCTTTGGGAGATTTAGACTGAAGATTTGTGTTCGGTCAAAGAATTTAGGAAACTTGTCCTTTACAATTTTACAGAAGAGCAAAGGCAAATTGGAATCGACATATACTACAATAATCTCCTTCTCAACTATTGAAGAGGGACCTCGCCATGGTTGAAAGTTGGGTACCCCTTTACCAACCCCTACATAAATATAAATAGGATGAATGACTAGCAGAGGGTGAAACTGGTTAACGAAAACCAAGACAAAAGTTAGGGGGAAAAAGAGGATGTTGATTATGGTAATAGATTTCGATCGAATCGCTTTTTGGTATCACGAAACAGAACAGCGTCACTAAAGAGGTATGAGTAATTATTCAAGACATATCCCAGAAGAAATGTTAAGGGTGTGAAGCTCTCAATCATTATTTATGATAATGCCAGACCACACAAAACAAAGCAAAATACGGATTATTTGATGGAAAAAAGTAACAGACTTGGGGTCACCTCTCATATTCACCTAATGTGAATCTCTGTGACTTCAACTATCTTGTGCATTTGAAAGCTAACACATCTGGGTTTTGTTACAAGAATTGGGATTTAGTTATTAACACAATCAATAAGGTTTTTTTATTGTACAATAAATTAGCAATCAGAATATGTATTCTATAGGCTAATGTGCTAACATAGGATCTTAAATATGAAAATCCTTATCGGTCATGATGAGGCCTCTACCATCGAAGAGTCCTCGTCGTTTTCATCGGATGTCGTTTGGCCAGAGACGTTTTAGCCTTCTGTTGTCTTGAGGATATAGAAGTGGGCGTATAAGAGGGTTGCTGTGTGTTGTAAGTCTGGTATGATGGTTGTTGCTTCTTTGCTGGATAACTTCAGTGATGTATGGGATGCGGAGGTCATTATGCAGTGTATTATTAGACATATACCATGGAGCGTTAGTGAGTTCACGCAGGATTTTGGATTGGGATCTTTGGGCAATGGAAATATTTGATTTGCTGGCACAGCCCCACAATTCAATGCCGTATGTCCATATGGGTAGTAATATTACTTTATATAGTAAAATTTTTTTCCTCGAGTGGTAGATGCGATTTTCTTCCAAGCAGCCAGTGTAACTCCTTGAACCTCAGATCTATTTGTTTCCTCTTTCTGGTTATGTGTTCTTTCCAATTCATTTTTTCATCAATATGTAGTCCTAGATAACGCACTGAAGAAGATTGTGTAATGGGAGCATTGTTGAGGGTGACCGAAGGACATCTACCTTTTCTCAGTGTGAAGGTTACTTGAGTTGATTTTGATGCATTAATTCTTATTTTCCATTTGTTGACCCAGTTTCCAATTAGGTTTAGATGGTCCTGCAGGTAAGAAGCTACGATTATGGGATTTTCGTGACTAGCCAGAATAGCTGTGTCATCAGCAAATGTACCGATTAAGGTATTTGTTGTGGTTGGGAGATCTGCTGTATATAATGAGTATAGCAGGAGGGCTAAAACGCTGCCTTGTGGTACTCCAGCTTTAATATCGTATGAGTCAGAGAATTCACCATTTACTTTAGCTCTAAATTGACGGTCTGTTAAATAGGATTTAAGTAGGCAGAAGAGAGAGGGAAGAAGGAGCTTGATTTTATAAAGAAGGCCATCATGCCAAACTTTGTCGAAGGCTTGGCCTATGTCCAAAAAAGCCGATGTACAATATTCTTTATTTTCCAGGGATGTGTTAATTTTGTGAACTACTTGATGACACTGCTGGATCGTTGAGTGCTGTAACCGGAATCCGAATTGGTGGTCAGGGATAACATCTAAAAATGAGTTCATTCTGCTGCGGATTAGTTTTTCCAGTAGTTTGGAGATAGATGATAACAAGCTTATTGGTCTGTAGGAAGATACATGATTTGGATTTTTGCCAGGCTTGGGGATCATAATTATTTCAGCAACTTTTAGTTGTTTGGGCCAATACTGTAGTCTTAAAACCGCATTGAATAATATGTGAGCATTACAATAGCTCTCTCGGGGAGTTCTTTCAACATTTTTGGTGTAATCAGGTCAGGACCTGGAGCTTTTCTAATATTTAATTGAGTTATTACATCTATGATTTCTTTAGGAATGATTGGTTTTATAGGTTCTGCGGGAGGAGGATTGTTGTTCAGAAAATCGGAAACTTCTTGATTTGGTGTGTTATCGTGAGGAGTAAATACTTCTGCTAGATATTGGGCGAATAGGTCGGCTTTTTCCTTGTTGCTTCTTGCCCATGGCAACTGGTTTGAGAGCTGCTTTAACGGGTCTCCAGATGGAATTATCATAACGATTCAAGTTTAATATGTAGTTTCTAAACGATACATGTTGAGATTTCTTTATTTGGCGTTTGAGTTTCCTTGTTATTTGGTTATAAGCTGTTTTGTCGGTTGGGGAATGGCTACGGTGCCATTTTGCTTTGGCTTTTCTTTTTCTGCTATTAGTTTTTAATTTCTAAAGGGATATTAATGTTATTAACATGAATTTTCGAGGGCGGCGTTGCCTGGTGAGGGGCTTGTAATAATATTGTGGTTAGGTTATTTAAGGCATCCTCTACTTCACTGGGTTCTTTTAGTCTTATTTTTAGATTGATGCTTTCGTTGATTTTATTCCTGTAGTCTTCCCAATCAGTTTTTGAATTATATATCTTAGGTGGCTTTTTAACATTTATTATAGTTGTGCTGACTGTTGCTATTACTAGTGAGTGATCGGAAGATAAATCTAAGTTGGTGACAATGTCCAAATATTAGTTTGAAATGCCATTAGTGACGAAAAAGTCCAGGAGGTCTGGAATTTTCCCGGGATCAGTTGGCCAGTAAGTTGGACTGCCCGTTGATAAGAAATTGTATTTCGCTTCGGGTGGGACCTTGGCTAATTCTCTTCCTTTCGTGGTAGTAGTCCGTGATCCCCATAGGGTATTTTTACTGTTGTAGTCGCCACCAGCGAGAAACTTAGTGCCAAGCGTTTTAAAGAATTCTTCAAAATGTTCTTTTTTAAGTTGGTGGCGAGGGGGACAATATATAGCACGTATGGTTATGTCAAATGATAGAGTTTTAACTTTTATCGAAGTGGCTTGTAAGTAATCTTTTGCATATTCAGGTAGTACATAATGTTCGATGGTGTATTTTATTAATATTGCAGATCCTGCGTGGGCTGTGTTGTCTGGGTGGTTAGTGTGGTAGAATTTGTATCCGGGAATCTTAAAGTATGACATGTTGATAAGGTGAGATTCGCTGATTAAAAGAATGTCAATTAGGTTGTAGTGAAGGAAGGTTTTTATTTCTTCTTTATGTTGTAAGATACCATTGGCGTTCCAAAGTGCTATTCGAAGGAACTTGGCCATTACTTTTGTCCAATTAACATGGTTAGCAAGTTTAGTACCATGTTATTCTGATGTAAAAGCTGGTTAAACATGTTTTTGAATTCTTCTAAGAACTTATTTAACAGTTCGCTGATGTTATCTTCTGTATTAACATTCTATGATTGTGGTGTGTAATTAGTATTATTGTTGACTGTTTTAGTGTAGTTGTAGTTTTGAAGTGGGTTGTTAACAATAGGTGCAGGTGTTTGTTGATTAAGATTTGATAATGTTGGAGTAATATGAGGATTAATATTGTTGTTTGAGACAGGGTTTCTTTTGTATAAACGATGGTAATATTCACAACCTCTGTAATTCGCAGGGTGTGGACCTCCACATAAAGCGTATGTAGCTGGGGTGTCCCTAGTTTCTTTGCAACTGGCGGTACTGTGCGTATTGCCACATTTTACACATTTAAAGGGTCTGTTACAGTATTTCTTGGAGTGTCCATATAATTGACATCGTGTGCATTGTATTACGTTGTTTTGTTTTCTTGGAGGTTCGACTTGTACAACGCAATGACATAACGTACGGATATCGTAGACTCTTTTATTATTGTCTGCTGGTTCTAGGTCCACAAAGAACATATTCAGCGGTGTTTTGTCCTTTCTGCTTAGCACATTGATGATATTCCTTACCTTATGCCCTGGGATTCGAGATCATCTATTATATCTTGAGTGTCCATGGAATGATGTAAGTATTTTATTACCACTGAAGAGCTCTTTCCTCTTTAGGTTGGTAAGTATGGTGAATGATATTGTTTTCTTTCATGTACTTAGATAGTTTCCTGAGGGTGTCAGGGGTGTTACAATTTATTTTTACTGTATCATTGGACATACTTCTAGAGGAGAACTGCTCCCTTCAATTATTTCATTTAATTTTTTTATCATTTCTGGGAAGTTGGCAACTCCGTGTACAAAAATGGGAGGAGGTCTAGGGATGATAACTGCGGTTTGGTTGTCGGTGCTTTCTGGGTTAGGATTTAAGGCACTAAATTTATTAGATAATCGTATGTTAGTCGGTGTTATTCCTTTTTTTGCGAATGTTTTTCTTCTCGTGACACTTTTAATTACTTGCCATGAATTTTCGTTTGATGAATTTGCAATTTCGTCATCGCTGGTAGATATCATTCTTTTGTTGTTAATTTGCTGTGGGTGATCATAAATGAATTGTTGTGGGGCGTGCTGCGATTGTAGAAAATATTGAGATTGTTGAGGGTTTAGATTTTGCATGTAAGGTTGTAGTAATTGCTGTTGGTTAGGTGGGAATGTATTAGGCTATGATAGGAACGTTTGTGACATTTGCGTATTCGTAGCTGGCTGGTGTTGCATAATATTTGTTGATGTCATTGGGTTTTTAAATGTGAAACAGTTGTTTAACAATGAGTTAAACGTTGAAATTAAATTAATAAATACATAAATTTGCCTGACCTTAAGCGAGGCTATGGCTGCGGCTCCGCCGTTGAGATAACTCAGGTATAGCTCGGCTCGCACGTTCGGTCTGCTTGAAGACACTAGCAAGAATGAATCAATAAGGTGATATTGAAAAGTTCGCAAACTGGGCTCTTTAAGGGCTACCTGACCGGTGGGAAACTGTTGTTGCAAAAGAGACAGACTATGTTTGAGTGTCACCAAAATTCATTGATGTGACATTTATAGTTAATGAATTATTAAATTTTCTGTCAGCTTATGATAGACTGGAATGGGATAATATAGAAATGTGTGTGAATTTAATTGAAATTTGGTTATTTGGAGAAGAATAAAAAAACTGATCTGAAGAATAGATTTTATGCTAATTCAATTTAGATATTTTATTAAGCTGTTTTTTTCTCACTGTCCGTTATTCTCATTAAGAAAAAACCTTAAAATAATCGAAAAAGACGGAAATACTATTGTTTAAATAGTTCACCTTTTAGCTTCGTCTCCTGATAAAAATCAATCATTGTAGGAAACTTTGATCCAACATGTGGAAGGATTTAATTAATTATGCAATACTTTGAGATCTATAATATTATATTTTTAAGTTGTATTAGGCCCTACCCACTAACAAACTATCAATCTTTAAATTTGTGAGTGAATTTAAAAAAAAAATTGTAATATGTTCCAACAAAAGTATTTTCTTTACGTTACTTTTGCTATACACACAAGAAGGGACATTGTAATTCCTGATTCTCAGAGGTCTATCTACTAGTTTAACTAATAAAGAGCCGTGACATTAGAATAACGATAATTATAACATATAACATCTATTGAAGGAGAGTTTAAGTTCATGACTTAATAGGCTCGGCTAAGTTCGTTAATACGTAAAATCGGTCAAAAAGGTGGGGGAAAATTGTTGGCAAATGAGAACGCAACCACATTTATTATAAGTTGGCAACACCTATATTGAATAAGGTACTCTGTCTCTATCTACGATTGACTTGTACGCTTTTAACCTCTAAGTTACAAATACACGTTCGTTGCATCTTTCAGATAAATAGTTTATTTATTTCCACATAAATATCAATATGGTAGCAGAGCGTAGTTGATTGCGACTTGTGGAAACAGAAGAAAAAGTAAACGCAGTAAAAACTAAGAAAACCGGCCGTCGTGTTTTTTGTCCGATATACATTTTGAAGTTAACCGGGGCGGCGTGCTCGGTCAGAAATTACGTGTAAATCATAATTACGCAAAGATGTTGAATTCAGGTTACAATCCATTCGGGTTGTACAGGAGAGTAGCCTTGTTGAGGAACCTGATAATGGAATCTTCTCGAAGCGTAGATGATTATGTGAATAAAATAATGTCGACCGCCCACAAGCTCAGGAATATTAAGTTTGACATTGATGATGAATGGCTGGGTACACTGATGTTAGCCGGCCTCCCTGAAGCTTATAAGCCCATGATCATGGGACTGGAGAGCTCTAGCATCAAGATAAGTGCTGATTCTATTAAATCTAAACTCCTGCAAGAAGTTCAATGCTCTGATAATTTAGCATTCTTCACAAGGAAAAAGGTCATTCAAAGAAATCAACATGATTCAACAAAGGCCTACAAAGGACCGCGATGTTATAATTGTAACAAGCATGGACACTTTGCTAAGAATTGTCGTGCTCCGAAAAAGAAGAATGTAGAAAATACAGAAGGAAATAAAGGTTTTGTTGCAGCTTTTTCAGCATTTCCTCAGACAATGAATCCGGACCTGTGGTATGTGGACTCGGGTGCCTCCATGCACATGACATAGCATAGCTTTAGGTTCCTGGTTCCTTGAAGATACCTCATAATGCTTTTTACTCCAAGCCAGTGTTGATTTCCTGGACTATTACAGTACTGACTCAACTTGTTAACTGCATAGGTGATATCAGGTCTCGTGACATGTGCCAGATATATCAGACATCCCACCGCTTCCCTGTATGGGATATTTTTGTTCCCATCTTCAGGATTTTTCTCAAATTTTGCATCCACCTCTATCGGGGTACAAACTGGTTTGCATTCAGACATATTAAAGCGGTCCAATACTAGGTTTATGTATTTTTCTTGATATAACATAATCATACCTGCCTCTCGGTTCCTATTTATGTTTATGCCGATACAATTCTTCATTTCACCTAGGTCTTTCATATTGCATTCTCCTTTTAACTTGTTTTTAATCTCTGTTCTTTTATCCTTATTATTGGTAAATATCAAAAGATCATCCACCCACACTGCAATGAATATAGTTGAAGACTCATTTACTAAATAATAAATACAGGGATCCACATGTGATCTCTGTAAGCCAATTTTTAATAAAACATTGTTCAATTTAAGATTCCACTGCCGGCTAGCCTGTTTGAGTCCATAAATTGATTTTGTAGGTGATCTGTTAATTATATATACTGCCGTTGCAAGGGCCTCTGCCCAGAACGGTTTTGCAAGCTGAGCATCAAACAACATACATTTTGCTCTTTCCACCAGCGTCCTGTTCATCCGTTCAGCAAGACCATTCTGCTGGGGTGAGTACGGAGTACGTGTTTGATGTTCAATCCCATGTTTGTTCAAGAAATTTTCAAATTCTCTATTGCAATATTTTTTTCCATTATTAGAACGAATTACCTTTATTTTTCTCTCATGTTCATTCCCTACTTTGTTTTTGTAATCTTTGAAAACTTCCGCAATATTCAATTTATTTTTCAAAAAATAGACATTAACTCGTCTTGTGTAATCATCAATAAAAGTAATAAAATATTTCATACCTCCCAAAGATTCTTGCTCCATTGGTCCACATAAATCAGTGTGGACTAGTTGCAAGGGTTGTGAAGATCTTGAACAAATGTTGTTAAAGGGCAATCTGATTTGTTTCCCCGAGAGACAGATAGTACAAGTTGAGTCAGTACTGTAATAGTCCAGGAAATAAACACTGGCGGGGAGTAAAAAGCATTATGAGGTATCTTCAAGGAAGCAGGAACCTAAAGCTATGCTATGTCAAAGATGACTCAAAGGAAATAACTGGATATTGTGATGCTGACTGGGCGAGCGACCTAGTGGATAGACGATCGTGCACGGGTTATACTTTTCTGTTTCAGAATGCTTGTTTGTCTTGGAATTCGTGTAAACAGCAAACCGTGGCACTCTCTACAGCGGAGGCCGAATACATGGCGATGGCGGCGGCAACCCAGGAGGCCCTGTGGCTGCGGCAGCTGATGGCCGAGCTCGGTCAAGGTGGAGACTGCGCCCTACTCATCCACTGTGACAATCAAAGTGCAATAAGACTGGCATCAACAGACTGTTATAAACCAAAAACTAAACATGTAGATATTCGTTTACATTTTCTTAGGGAAAACATTGTTAATTCTAAAGTTAAATTTAAATTTGTAAATGGTTGCAACATGGTAGCTGATAATTTGACTAAAGGTACTACCTTTGAAAAACATTTGTTCTGTATCAGTAAAATGGGTCTGCGTTCTGTGGGGAGTGTTGGCAAATGAGAACGCAACCACATTTATTATAAGTTGGCAACACCTATATTGAATAAGGTACTCTGTCTCTATCTACGATTGACTTGTACGCTCTTAACCTCTAAGTTACAAATACACGTTCGTTGCATCTTTCAGATAAATCGTTTATTTATTTCCATATAAATATCAACAAAAATAACCAAGGTCTCTGAATTTATTTGCAACTTTTATAGTTTTTAACAGATTTAGATTAAATTCGACACATATGTTTCTTGGGCAAGATTCAAAAACGGAGGGAGTCGAATAAGTGGTGGAAACATATAAAATCAGATTAAATTTTGATTGGATTTACGTGAAATTGTTGTATTACGAAATCTACCTACTTTGACATAAAGATTTTTTTTATATCTTCTGATCTAATTTTTTTATTTTCCGCTTTGTCTTGTATAGTAATTTCCTATTTTCTCATTTTATCATTGACTTTTTTGTCTATTTTACCATTATTTTCAATTATGTATTCTAGATACCCAAAACTTTCTAAATCTGTTCTTTTGTTTTTGTTGTATTTGTATATTATGTTGGTGCGGCCGGAAAAGTGGGCTGTACAGTAATTTTAAATTTGAACGAAAGGAACTTCAAACAAAGCTAAAGCTAAAAACACTAACCTGTGGAAACGGCGCTTTTCCGCAGGAATCGGTTCCAATGCTGTTGGTCCTGGGGGTTCCAGGAAAAGGATATAAGGGTGTGGAAAAAAGATAGGACAAGTTACCCCAATCTTCACAGCGGAGCCGAATGGTAGCGTCGTTCCTGGTGCAAAGGTTCCTTCGTCGTTCCTTCCCGAGTCAAAGCAAAGGAAAATAATGGACCGAGTTTTACCGGCAAAAATTTCAACCCCGAAATGCAGTTGGGTAACAAAAGGACCTCTGGGAAGAGCTTTTAACAAAAGCCTCGCAGAAATAGAAACTTCTGCTGCCAATTAAACATGTCGGCGAACTCTCGGTTAAAAATGCTCTCGGCTTACGGAAAATTTAAACTATCACAAACTAAATTCAGAAAGAACGACGCCTGCGAAAACGTAGCAAAAGGCCAAAAGCGCGAACAAAAGGCGAAGCGCACGTAGCAAAAGGCAAAGCGCAAAGAAAAGGCACAAGACGAAGCCCGCAGCAAAAGGCGAAGCACGGACCGTGGCCCAAACCGCGGCCTAAATACCAGCGGTCCGCGTCCTCGGACAAATTCGCGTCGATATCTCAGCTGCAAAATATACAAGAGGGAATCAAAATACGGCCGGCCGTACTTTAAAAATTACAATAAAAGGTAATTTGACACTGGCGCGAACATATGTATTTCAGCCTCTTTTTGCATTACTATACTGTTTTTTCTTCTTTGTCTATCTTCATGTTTAATTTATATAATTCTCTTTCTAACATTTCCAATTTTATTGTAGTATTTGTTTGAGTCGGTCACTATAACTATTTTATCTACATAAATAATATAGTTTATCCCTGTTTTATTCCTTTTGCCAACGTCTTTCTCTTTTTATTTTTTACTGTTTTCTCTGGAAACTGGAAAGAATTCATTACATCCGTTTTACTCATATCTTTGTTTCATTATTTATTTTTACTATGTTTTTATTATTTAATATTACATACTACATATTGATTTTAATATTTCTACATCTATTTCTTCTATCTTTCTCTATTTACCGCATTCTATTTGTATCCTTTCTGTATCTTTTTTTATATTATATACGTATTTCTCTGTCTTTGTTAATAAGTATTTTGCTGGCTTATCTAATAGTAAATATTAGGTCTTTAGTGCTTCTACTCTTCTTAAAGACATATTGAGTCTCTCTGGTTGTACGTATATCGCAATTATTTTTTCAATTATTCGCAAATACTTTCAAGGGTACGTTTATTACCACTATTTTTCTATAATTATTGTGGATTCTTTTATTCATTTCTTCTCAAATGTTTCCTACATTTTATTTTCTTGATAATCTTCCTTGTTCCTTTTAATAATTGTACGTATTTAATTATTATTCTTTTCTCATACATTTTATTACAAGTATTTTTGACTTTCAACATTCTTGAAGCTTTTTCTAATCTATTTTTTGCACGGTCCCTTTATATTCTTTAACTTATTTTCTTTCTTTTTTTCCATTTTATTGATGTGTTGTACTTCTGTTACCAGTTTCCGCTTCCGTTGGTTGTGCAAAATATCGTCTCCATCTTTTTATTATTTGATCTTTTTTTGTTATTACTTTTCCATCCTTTCTCTATTTACCTACTTCTTATTTTAAGTATTCATAAAATAGTTTTTAATTTTTTGTGCCATTCTTCTCCAAAATTTTGTCCATGAATCTTCCTTCGTAGTCTTTTATCTTTTTGTATGTAAGTACATTTTTTATTATTACTACTGTGTATTATATTATTTTTCTTTTTCTACAACTTCTTATAGCAGTTGTTGATAGAGTATCTTTAAACTTTTTTCATTTTTCTTTTACTCTATTTGAATTTTTTGTTTTTCTTAGAAAAACGTATTAAAGTATGAGCGAAAAAATTAGTTTTTTTATATACTTTAATTTTTTTTCGTTTTGTTTACTTTCCTTTTTTCTTATGATTTTTTTACCAGGTAATCACTTTCTACGAGGGCGTGCTAAAAGCAATGCTTCCAAATTTTTTATTCTGTTCTCGATGTCACTTGAGGTATTTCATATCATGAATATTACTCGGTCAACTTTCCTGTTTTGCTGACTAAAGTTGCAACCCTCTCCCATTAGAGGGCTCAGAATTGTAGCATGTAACATTGCGGTGTGTAACGTAACTAACTATGTCGGTGCGTGTGAAACGGCATGCTGTAATCAAGTTTCGAGCCGCAGAAGACATGCCTCCAATTAAAATCCATAGAAGAATAAAAGCTATGTACGGTGATGATTGTATCGACGTCAGTAATGTGCGACGGAGTGAACGACCGCGTGCGGTAACCGACGAGACTCATCGGAATCGGGTTGATGAACTCATGAGAGAAAATCGTCAGATAACATAGACACAGCTCTTAGGTAAGTGTGGCATATCACGAGAGCGTGTACAGGCCATGATTGCAGAACTGCGGTACAGAAAACTGTGCGCATGGTGTTTGCTTCGAATTCTCACTTCTGACATGAAACAAAGATTGGACATCTGTCTGCAATTTCTTTTGCGTTTTGTGCGTGAGGATGGTGGGTTCCTTAACAACACTGTGGCAGGTAATAAAAGCTGGGTTCACCATTTTGACCCCGGAAACAAGAGAGCATCAATGGAGTTCCTCCACAAAGAATCGCTGACGTCAATAAAGTTCAAGACCATGCAGTCATGAGGCAAAGTTTTAAGAGTTTTTACATATAAAATTCGGAGGCGTTACTTTTCAGCACTCCCTCGTATTTCTGCCTGTCGTATTACTTTGAAATTTTTACATTTATGTTGATTTATTAAAAATATTCTATAATTGGACCTCTCACTTCCGGTTCACTGATTACGAATTTATGTTTAAGTTGGCCAGTTATTTTTGTGAGTTATATTTATTCTTTTATATCTGCTTTTCTTAGCTGTCATCGCCTTCATCATATAGTAACATTCTTTAAATTCTCTCATTCTTCGTTTTCTATTTTGTGAATTTTAATTGAAGATTTGACTTCTGGTTCCGGCGGTTAAACTGTCAACACGCATGTCAGTCAGCTCCGCGAAAATAACTGATTTTCGGTGCAAAAAGTGTCCGCGTAGTGAATATTAGGAAAGAAACAGTTCAATCAACTCAAAAATAACATCTTCAGAATATAAACATTACCCGCTAGAATTTCGTAGCGTAAGCAAGTGTGTCTGAGTGCTTTGCTATCAACTGCGCTGAGATTAACAAGTGACCTCTGATATCAGCTAACCTGTCAACTACAAATATTGAAAAATAAATAATTGCCGTGTTCCGTTGAAAATAGAGTGATATATGCATGTGGTCGTAATTGTCATGTCTTAAAGTTGATGACGACTTGGAACCCCTACGCTTCAGACCCTAATCAGGCGTATTACGGCCAGCCGGGCGGCTACCCGCCGCCGCCGCAGCAGCAGCAGCAGCCATACCCGGGCGCGGGCTATCCCAACGCGCCCCCGCCGATGTACGGCGGCGCGCCGCCCCAGGGGTACCCCGCCGGCCAGCAGAATGTCCCCTACGGACAGCCGACCACGCCGCCCTACGGACAGCCGCCTTACAATAACCGAGCAGCACCTGAAATGACCGCAACAAACTATGACCAACCCCAAACGAGCTCTCATGAGTGGCAAGTAATGAAAAAGATGCCCACGCTCCCCTGATAATAACCTCGAATTACAAAGCCAAATCATCGATAACAACAGATTTAATTTATTAAATGACATACACGAAGATAACGTAATGGAAACAACTAGAGACGAACCACAAGCTGCAGTTAAGAAACCCCCTCCAGTATATATACACGGAGTAGAAAATTATAACGCAATGATTACAAATCTGACAAAAGTATTAGAAACTGAACAATACAACTCAAAAACACTAGCAAACAACGTCGTCAAGATAAATACTAATAACCCTGAAACATATCGAAAACTTGTGAGACATCTTGATGACGAGAAAATTATTTTCATACTTATCAGATTCAAGAAGAAAGGGCATATAGAGTTGTAATCAGAAACCTTCACCCAACAGTCGATACCGCGTTGATAAAAGAAGAATTGAAAGAGAAAGGACATACTGTACGCAATTTAATGAATATAAGACACAGGGTAGACAAAACACCACTTCCTTTATTCTTTGTTGACCTCGAGCCTGCCAGTAACAACAAAGAGATATACGAACTTAGATCTCTATTAAATATGATAATTACAGTCGAGCCACCAAGGAAAAAACCAATATCATCCAGTGTACTCGTTGTCAAGCATACGGACACAGTAAAACTTACTGCAGAAAACCATTCGCGTGCGTAAAGTGTGGTGGTAACCACAATACCCTGACGTGTACAAAGCCAAAAGACACTCCTGCTACATGTGCATTGTGCAATGGAGCCCACCCAGCAAACTATAAAGGATGCTCTATCTACCAACAACTTCAGTTAAAAGAGGAAACAACACCGCCAACCCTAGGATGCAAGCACCACAAGCTCTAAAGGCGGCCACAATTCAACCAAACACATATAGGGCAAACAGGTTTCCAACTAGCTATGCCGCAGCCGTGGCTGGACAACAAAATTTCATAACAACGTCAGACTCATACAACCTCAAAATCAAAATCAAAACAGCAATGACATCTCCCTGTCTCAGTTCCTTTCCAAATTTGAAACCATGTTTAGCCAGTTAATGCAACAAAATACTATGATGCTCAACCTACTCACTAGCCTGATAACCAAAATCTCCCAATAATAGATACCCTAAGAATAGCCGTATGGAACGCAAACGGACTTCTACAACGCCGTTTAGAAGTAGAAGCGTTTCTAAACACCCAAAAAATCGACTTGCTCTTGGTATCTGAAGCACACTTTTCTAATTACAACTACCTCAATATCCACAACTGCAGAACTTATTACACCTGTCATCCCGACAACACAGCTCACGCTGGAACGGCAATTATAATCAGCAGCAAATTATCACACTACGAAATGGAGAAATTTGAAACATATCATATACAAGCCACAAATGTCAAAATTAAAGACCACGTTGGAGACATAACAGTATCATCAGTATATTGCCCTCCGCGGCATTCAATAACGCAGAACCAGTTCGAAGACTTCTTCAGGACGCTAGGAGACCGGTTCATAGCAGGTGGTGATTTTAATTCTAAACACCCCTTATGGGGTTCCAGATTAATTAACCCAAAGGGAAGGCAACTATATAAAACCATCTTAAATAATCATTATAACGCAATAGCCACAGGTAAACCCACATATTGGCCAACCGATCTGAATAAACTGCCGGATGCATTAGATTTCCTTATTACAAAAAATTTCTCGCCCAACTACATCGATGTTGCTGACTGCTACGATCTAAACTCGGATCACTCTGCTATAATATGCACGTTGAGTAGCTGCATAATCAACAAGCCTGCAAGGCCCAGCCTACACAACAGTCTTACGGATTGGGACATTTTCGACAATATATTGATGAACATCTATCGATTCCAGCAGTACTTAACACTTCAAATGAAATTGAAACGGCAATAGAACGACTAACACAAACCTTACAATATGCTTCTTGGACAGCTACGCCCATAAAACTACAACATAAATGTAACAAAACACTAACAACTACTCCTTAGAAATTAGACAAAAGATCAGCGACAAACGAAAAGCAAGACGGATCTGGCAACAAACAAGACACCCAAGAGACAAAAATAAACTAAACACTCTCACCACACAACTAAAAAGATTAATCAAGGAACAGAAAAACGAAACGTTCAATGATTACGTGCGAAACTTATCCCCCAGTCAACACCATGACTACTCCTTATGGCGCGCAACTAGGAATTTGAAAAAGCCTATTATCCCTATCCCTCCTATTCGTAAAATGATGGCTCTTGGGCCCGATGTGACAAAGATAAAGCGGTGGTATTCGGCGAACACTTAGCTGCAACCTTTCAACCGCACGAATCAGACAGAACTCCACAAGATGATTACGAAATTCTCGAATTCCTCAAATCACCACTCCAACTCCATTTACCCATTCGACACTGTACACCCAACGAAGTCCAAACAGAAGTTAAATGTTTAAAAACTGGCAAAGCACCGGGATATGACCTAATTACGTCCGAATTACTCCGTCAACTGCCAAAAAGGGATAGCAGCTATAACACGTATATATAATGCCATCTTAAGAACTCAGTACTTCCCAATCCAATGGAAATTTGCCGAAGTAATTGTCATTCAAAAGCCAGGAAAACCAGCTCAATTACCAGCTTCTTATAGACCGATTTCGCTGTTACCACTCCTCTCTAAGCTCTTTGAGCGAATTCTACTAAGAAGACTTGAACCCATTATAGAAGAACTGCATTTAGTTCCGGAACATCAATTCGGTTTCCGCAGAAAATACTCAACATTGGAACAAGTCCATAGGATAGTGGATAAGGTAGAAAAGACTTCGAGGAAAACGGTTATGCCTAGCAGCATTCTTAGACGTGGGCCAAGCTTTTGATCGAGTTTGGCACCCTGGCCTCCTATATAAGATCAAGCAAACCCTACCGCAACAGTACTATCTGCTCTTCAAGTCGTATCTAGAAAACAGATACTTTCGGGTCAAAATCAATGACAGCCACTCGCCAATCTACCCAGTCGAGGCAGGTGTACCACAAGGTAGCGTACTGGGACCGACATTATACCAGTTGTTTACGGCAGATCTTCCTGTTACCGACAATGTTTTAATTGCTACGTTTGCGGACGACACGGCTGTATTATCTTCACACAGAGATCCACTTCAGGCATCAATATACCTGCAAAATGCGCTGGAAGCTTTAGAAAACTGGATAAAGACCTGGCGCATCAAAATCAATGAAAACAAATCGGCTTCAGTGGTCTTCACCCTCCGCAAGGTTGTTCCACCTCCTATAATCTTCAACGGCACTAACATACCACACAAAGAAGATATCAAATATCTCGATAGCAAACTAAACTGGAAAAAACATATACAGACTAAGCGAAAAGAATTAGATATCCGCGTGAAGAAGATGTTCTGGCTCCTCGGACGAAAATCCCAGCTCAGTTTAACAAACAAGGTGTTGTTATATAAAACCATGTTAGTACCAATTTGGACGTATGAGATCCAGTTTTGGGGATCTGCTAAGTCATCGAACATCGAGATATTACAGCGATTTCAAAGCAAAACACTTCGCGCAATAGCAAACGCCGAATGGTATGTGAACAACCGCACATTACATAACGATCTAAAGATTCCATGGATTAAAGATGTCATCAAAGCTTGCTGCATCAGATACAATGATCGTATTAGTGATCACCCTAGTGTTCTAGTGACAGATTTATTAAATAATGCAAACGCAGTTAGACGCCTGAAACGGACAAAGTTTAGTGACCTAACAAATTAGTAATAAGACTTGTATACCTTGTAATGACAGGAGGTCACTCTTGGTGTTCCTCCCCACATGCTATGTACATTAACTCATTTGCTTGTTAGTCTAGTTAGACTAGTTGTAAATATGCAGTAAATAAAAAAAAAAAAAATTGAAGATTTGAGCACTTCTGTGCTTTTCTTCAAAATCTATATTATTTTGTTCGCTACTGTCTATGTGCACTCAATATATATTATTCTCGTATCGGTGTTGTTTTCCGTCGCAATATCGATGGCCGCCGACATAAAACTTGGAATTTGATTTTGCTAGCCCTCTTTGATTCTTGCTCTTTGAAAACCGCTTCGTGAGTTCCTTTGCTAGCGTTTAATCGCATTCTTTTACAGGATACTTCCGGAATACGCCATTTAACTCTCCAATATCATAACCTCTTAGGTCCTTTATTTAATTTACTTTGTTTCGTGAGAAAACAATGTGGAGAAGCTCGTACACGAATAATTTATTGCCGCCAGTCGATTTCATGTCCGCACGCTTTCACTGTCCGAACCGAAATTTAAACATGTATTTTTACAGCTACCAAATACGTATTAAATGTCAATATTTTTATTAAAGCCTGCTAGAGCATAAGTATCGATTGTAAGGTATCACAATTATTTCGTCGCAGCAAATATTGATTTAAGCGTAAAATCTTTTAAACAAATTGTACAAATAATTTGTTGCAAACAAAATAATATGATATTGAAATAACAGCTCGTGACAAGGAAGATATTAGCCCTTTCCTTACAATCAATATATAGAAGTGACGTTAGTAACTGAATTTCAAATAGGGGCTGTTTGGGAATATCGGTACTAGGAGCACCTTTCCTGCAAGCTAAGCAATTATCGTTAAGAATTCCATCAAACATTTTGATATTCGGGGTACGAAGAAGAGTATCAGCAAGTTTCTATAATAGTTATTCAGGAGTGAAGGGCTTTATTATCAATTTCTATAGTATATTGTTATTGTCGTGTAACGAATACAACTTCGGGAACAATTATTGGCTTTTGTGTCTATTATGTGAACCTGCTCTGCGGTAATATGCCCTCCGTTGAAACCGAACTGGTCTAATATGAAATTTTTGTACATACATTTTAAAAGTAGTCTTTCAAATATTTTGATTAAAACTGGGAGGACTGTTATATAAGGCGGGATCAAAAAGTTCCCGTTTGAGGGCATTGCTACAGCGTATATCCAAGGTAATATGATTCCGATGCAGGTATACAAGCACCGACATCAAGGCAAGGGTTTAGTGTGGCATTCGTGTCTTTCCGACGTGCGTATGTTAAATGCAGAAACGTGAACTATAGCCACGTTATTACCATGCTACGATTCTTTTCTTGGCTGCTGAAGGACAAACACCGGTAGACATCCCTCGGAGAATGAAGAATGGTTATGGGGCAGCATGTCTGTCGAAAATCATTGGTGTAGAATGGTGCTCAAAGTTCCGTGCTGGTTGCAATTCGACACAAGACGCCGGTCGATTTGGGAGGCCAATCTCATTCACTATGGACAACAAGAAACGGGTGGTTGATGATGCAATTAGGGCGGAACGGCGCATAACCATTCGTGCGCTATCAAAGAATCTCGACATTAGCTTCGGTAGCGTGCCACACATTATCTGGTAGGAGTTAGGCTAGCGTAAGATCTGCAGCCACTGGACACCGCGGGCGTTGAATTCCGAACAAAAAGAAAACCGGATAGCTATTTGCCTGAAGCACCTGATGCGTTTTAATGTGGAAGATAACACATTCCTTCAACTGCATTGTTGCAGTGCGACAAAATCTGATGCCACCACTGGAAACCGGAGCCGAAAGCGTCGACGATGCAGTGGTGTCGTCCATCGTCCCTTCGTCTCAAGAAGTTTAAAAGCCAGCCATCTGCTGAAAAGTGATGCTCACCCTGTTTTTGATTGCCAAGCTCATTGCTTATTATTTTATTATCACTGGGGTGCTGTACTGCGAAACGCTAGAGAAATTTCGGCGCTCAATTAAGGTGAAACGTCCGAGAAAACTGCGACAAGGGGTGCTGCAGCTTTTAACACAGCAGATACGTCAACTCAAGTGGGAGGCATTCGAGCACCAGCCTTACAGTCTGATCTCTCCCCATGCGATTATCACGCTTTCGGACCCTCAAAAAAGGCCTTGAAGGGTCGACGATTCCTGTCGGATGTGGATGTGCAGTAGAATTACGGACTTTTCACGCAGTAGGACACGGTGTTTTACCAAACGGTATCTTCAACCTGGTGCATCGGTGGAATTGTTGATTTAATGCTCATCACGGCGAATATGTCTGATTGGCATACCGATTCTGGACTATACGGGCTTCAAACGGAAACTTTTTGATCACCCCTTACAGGTTCCTCTAAGGTTTTTTTGATATATACAAATTAGTTACTGTTTTTGATTAATATAATAAGAAACTTTAGTTTATAATAGTATTTCATATAATTTTATGCCCTCTTCTCATAATTTATTGAACTCAATCTTTGTGACAGTAAACGGTTCTATAGTTTATACTATTTTGACATATTCCTCAAAAAGTTTGTAACTTTTTTTTTTTTGGATCAGGTCTAACGGAAACAGTTTCAACATATTTAATAGATGAGACTTTCTGGCTAATTCCCATTTGTTATTTTAGAGGCAGAGGCAAAGTTGTTATTTTTGGTCGTCTTTATAACGTAGAGAGTGTAGCAATAGTCATGTCATTTTAAACTAATGCTAGTTAGGCAGCAACATAAACTTACCAATCTGGTGGAAAAGCATTTCTTGATTGCATAAGCTAGAACTGTTGTCTTACCATAAATAATATTAGAAAGAATCTCTTAACTAACTGTCTTTATTCCCACCACATTTAATGATATCACATGACACAGTTTGGAAATTAATTGGCCTTACTATTGCGTCAGTTCAAAATAAATCTAACTTTCAAAATTGAAGCATTAAAAATTTAGAGAATTCAGATAATTTTCATCCAAGTGACTTCTTAAAAATATTGGCAAAATAATAATGTACTTGAATTTGATTAACTCTGGCCCAATAAAACGTAAAATCTAAACAAAGTGGACACAGCGATTTACTGTGAGGGCTGTCAAGGCTCTAACCACATTGAAATTAGTTTCGTCAGTCAACTTTGCCATCTTTCAACTGCGAGGTGGGAATTAAAGATGGAAAGATGTCGCTCAAGCCCAATAATTTCAGTAATAACTAGAAATCACCCGACTACTACTACATACTGAATGAAACCTCTCACAGAAGTCGTTCCGTTAAAGTATCACGTCTGCACAGTGAAATTATTTTAGGAACAAAATTGTATCTACGTAAACAGCGTAACCCTCTGTTAAACCTTTACCGCCTCGGTCACATGAGCAGATAATACCTCTGATGCTGCTTATGATTGCACCGTTACCTTCAAATTTAAGAATTGTGAAGAAAATGCTTTAACTTCTATGGTAACCGTAATAAGGGGTTTGAACTGCTAAATTATCTTTATGAGATCCATATCCGTAAGTACCTCATATATGAACTTAAAGGACTAAAATGCAAAAAATAGTGGTCTCAGAAAACTACTCCAAAGATCTTACTCTTGGCCCTGTTTTGTACATTTGTTCTGCTGCTGAGAGCTCAAAAGTAACTGAACTTATCGCATTAGTTGCCCTTCAACTAATTCCAGTTTAGTGTTTAAATATAAACAGAAACAGTTGTAAAGTACGTCCCCTCTTTAATTACTACACCGCCTAAAAATCCCCAAGCTTAGCGCGGAGCCATTACCAACGTCATTGTTTGCAGATATTTGCAGATCCTACCAATAAGGACTATTATATCCGGTCAGTTGCACCTAATAGATTAGTTACCTGACACACCCACTCAAGCATATGTGCGTCAATAGCCTTCAAGAACTCAGATACTATGCTATCATGTTAACCATCATATAAATGTAATAACTACTGATAAATAAAGCTTAACACTAATAGGTAATATCTAATCCACACTTAAATTAAGTGGTTTTACCTACAACATAATTATTGAAGTCTTTGAGAACGTTAATCAATGTCTCCTAAATAAACGTAGTTGTTAACCAGCGGATCTTATCGATCTAAATTGTGCAAATATTTGAGTTGAGAAAATACGTAACTTCTTTTAGAATACACTTAATATCAAGTATCCACCACCAAGATTTTGACAAAATGAAGAATTTTATCCTATGAGAGTTCAGGTTTATCTTCAATGATAAAATCCTACTTACAATGGAAGGTTCAGCAATAGAAATTGAACCCCTGGACAAGGTGAAGTCACAACTAGACTGGTGTGGTGCTTTATACTGCTAGCTAGGACAATGTCCTTGACATATGATATTCGTAGATCTTAATGTATCGTTTAGTTCGTCACATACCAAGGTGCATTGACCAACATTCGAAGTATTTTGGACTGACATCATTGAATTATATCCACCCTGATTTCCTAACACAACCCCACAGTTCTATACCATATCTCTATATTAGTACGATAATAATCCTATATACAAGAAGTTTATTTCCAAGAGACAATTTGGAGTGTTTGCCCAGCAGCTAATATAATTCGTTAGTTTTGGGGTCAATTTGCTCTCTCTTCTTAATTATGTGCCTTCTCCAAGTAAGTCTAGAATTCAAGTGGAATTCTAGATATTTCGCACAAAAAGCTCTTTGTATTTCTGTGCTGTTTATGTATAACGGTGGACACTGCTCATGTCTCGATATAATTGTGACGTGCTGAGATTTGTTTTCGTTGATTCTAATCTTTCACTGCTGCAGCTGATGTAGGTGGTTTGTAATGTTTGAGAGGCTCTAACTGGATTTTTGTGTGTGGCAAAATAACAGTATCGTTCGCAGTATCGAACCTATCAAAAGCCTGGCTAACATCTAAGAAGACTAGAGCAATATTCTTTTTGTTTAAATGCCTGATTTATGATTTGAGTTATACGGTGAGCTTGCTGCGTCGTTGAGTGGGGTGATCTAAACCCAAATTGATGGCGAGGAACCCAATCTTCGCCAAGTATGTCTAAGTGAGTTTTTAAAAGTAAAAGCCTTTCGAGTATCTTTGATATCATAGGCAAGACACTTATAGGGCGGTATGATGAGACTATTGTCGGATCTTTTCCTGGCTTTGGAATTATTATAGTTTCAGCAGTTTTCATCTTTTTAGACCTGTGGCTATGTTATATCATTTTGACGTAGGCAAGTGTCAGACAAAAATGTCAATCGATCGTAAATTTTCCGTAGAACACGAATTTCGTACTATTTTGACGTTATTTCATGACTTTAGCATCAAAAATGGATAAAGGTGCATGGCAATTTAATGATCTGTTTTTTTGGTTTTTCAATTTTTAGTGTTTAGAAATGGTTTTCTTGTTGCAAAAAAACTTTCCCTATATTCAATACACGGTTTTTGAAGTTTTGCCATGGAAGACCTACAATTTTAAAAAAATTTAAGCGTTTAAATACGATTTTCCCGTGTTAATCAAATGGGAAATTTGATTTGCCTGCAGGCACGCGAAAATAAGGGTTACCAATGAGTTTTTTATTTCATAATAGTTATTTACCATGAAAAGCAAACATTTAACTAGTCTTCTCAAAAAATTCGCGATTTGGAAAATAACGGACACCCTAATGTACATGAGTGCTAGTATTCCTTTTCTAGGTTGCTTACATAACATTTTTGCTGTGACCCCATTTAAACCTGAAGTTTTCTTGGTGTTCAGGCAGCTAATTCTTTTGTGAACATCTTTTGTTGCAAAAACTTTGATTGGCTGTACATTATGGAGAATATTAGAAATTTGGGTGTTTGTCTCTTCGTTCTCTTCTTGGTTCGTTGGGTGTGAAGGCTTCAACAAGATACTCGGCAAAAAAAACTCGTTTTATTTTTATCACTTTTAGACCATTTTGTTTGGTTTATTTAGAAGGTCGTGGTAGAATTTGCATCCTTTATAATTTGTAGGATGCGGGCTTTCACATTGTGCATTTACTTATCCAAGGAATCCGAGATTTAGATTTGATGTTGGATTGGATTGGCTTCCAAATGGAGTTGTCATATCTATACAGTTTGGCAACATAGTCATTAAAGAATTCTCTCTGAGATTTCTAATTTTAGTTTTTATGTGACTTAATGAATTTTTATCTATGGAAGATTAAGTACCATGAGGCAATATGTTTTTTAATTTCTATTCGTACCTTATTGAATGTCGATTAGCTTTACTAATTCTTCATCTACTTCTTTGGAGGTTTTGAGACTAATATTTAGCTTAACTTTCTCTTCGACTTTTTGCGATATTTTTTCCAGTTAGTGTACTAGTGTATTCTAGGGGAAATATTTCCATACACTACAGGTGTATTAATCGTTGCAATTATTGGAGAGTGATCTGAGGACAGATCAAAGCTGGGTATAATATTTAAATATGAAGACGAAATTCCCTTGGTTATGAAAAAGTTTAGGAGATCGGGTATTTTATTGGGATAGGAAAACCAGTAGGTTGGAGTGCCGGTCAATAAACAGGAATAATTTTGATTACTGCCTTTGGTAGTTGTTAATCTAGAGCCCTAAAAGGTGTTTTTGCTATTGTAGTTCCCTCCTAGAGTTTGAAAGAAATGCTCAATTTGTTCTTTCTTTATATTATGACGAGGAGGATAAAAAACGGAAGGTACTGTTATCTCATATGTCGTCAGTTTTACTTTGAGCAATGTGGCATGTAAAAAGTATTTGTCATATTTAATCATTCCATAGTGACAAATAGTGTGTCTTATTAGAATTACCATTCTAACTTGGGCAGTATTGTCAGGGTGATTGGTGTAACTGGTGAAGTATTGAGGTATATGAAAGTAGAATCTGTCTGTAAAGTGAGTTTCACTAAGAAGGAAAATATCTATGAAGTTGTAATGAAAGAATACTTCTACTTCCTGTTTGTGTCGCAGAAGGCCATTGGCATTCCACGAGGCTATACGTAGAAAGTTGGCGAATTTTGGTGATTAGGATTAAAAGCTTGTTTGAAACCATGCTGTTCTGTTGTATTAACTGTTAAAACATCGCCTTAAATTCTTCCATAAATTATGCTAGTATGTTACTGTGTCTGAATAGCTGATATTTGGTTATGTGTAGGCAATTGCTTGTATTCCATGTCTGGGAGAGTAGGAATTTGGAGAATTATTTTTTGAAAAAAAGTGTGTCATTGGCGTTGTTTGGTTTATTTAAAAGATTGTGGTAGAATTTGTAGTTTTTATAAAGTGCCTCTATATAGTGCACATTTTGCAGGTGTGTCTTTTGTTTTCGTACAACTCGACTTGTTACGTTATCCTCTACATTTGACACATACGTATGGCTTAGTATAATACGCTTTAGTATGCCCGTATTGTTGGCAGCGCATACATTGTGGTGTATACCTCTATTGGATTTTTAATGTTCTAATTGTTGAATATTATTTTTGATACCGTGTATACTATAAATATATTTAATGTTGCTTGTCAATGTTGACTAAGTCAATGAAGACTAGTTTTATAGCTTCCTTTGTCACTCTGTGTTTGTATTGAGTATATTTCTGACTTTATGCGCTTTCTGTGCTAATTATTCCGTAATTTCTTGTGTATCGGTTGTGTGGTGTATATGTTTGATCACCACTCCAAATGTTCGCTCCTCTTTGGGTTAATACATATAAAAAATAATTTTATTTCTTTCAGAAACTTTACTATATTTCTGCATGTATCCGAGCTACCACAGGTAATCTTTATTGTGTTATTAGCTATCGCTTTTGTACATTACTGCTCATCTTCTGCGATTTTCCTTAATTTTTTAGCCATTTCTGTAAAGTTAATTAATTCATAAACAAATATCGGAGGAGGTTTTTGGAGTTTAGAATTGTAGGCTCAGGGGGCTGCGAAGTAGTGGTTTTTTCACTTTCTACAGGTAGTCTAACATATCTGTTGTATAATGGTATTGTATGTCTGGTTATAAAGTTTATTTCTTTTTTAATACTCTAATAGCTCTAGTTTTTTACGGATTGGCATTTTTTCTTGATTATTCTTTCCTTCTATGGTTTTCATAGTTTTTTCACCTTTTTGATGACATTCTGCGATAATAATAAGTGTTGTTTGGCCTCTGGTTGGAAGTATTAGGTATTCGATTTGCACATTGTTGTTAATATATGCAGTGTTTGAAAAATGTATACGGAAAAATTTCGAAAAAATAGATTTATTTGAGATACTGCTGCAATAACTCGAAAGTCTTTAAAGTACACATTTTGAGTGTCGACATACTTTTACCATCGGCTTTTCTACGACTCGAAGGCTTCCGAAATGTCCTTAAAGGTACGCGTGCAAGCTTCTTTGACGGCACTTAGGGTCCCGTGCCGGTGTCCTTTGAGGGAGAATTTTACTTTTGGAAATAGAAAATAGTCTGTTGGTGCCAAGTCGGGACTGTAAGGGGGTCTTCTTCAAAGTGTTGCAGAAGGTCTTCGTAAGCAGACACACGCCTCTGCTTTTAGTAGTCCCTCAAGACCCATTTTAGCCCAGATTTTTCGCATCGGCAAACTTTCAGTGATAATTCTGTGCACTGGCATCTTATCAATGCCAATAATCGACGGTCTGAATTCAGCACTTCACGCACACGTTGCACGTTGTCATTGATTCTTTGGTCGACGGTAGTTAAGCGCGGAGCTCGTCCTCTACACTCTATCGGCCATTTTGAAGAGCTTGTCCCACTTAAAAACTGCAGTTTGTAAAATGCTTTCGTCCTTGACACTTGGAGAATCATTGCCAAACGTTTACGTACCCGATTTTCCCAGTCCAACACAAAATTTGATGGCGTGCCGCTGTTCAATAGTTCGCTGTATTTTGCGCTTGCACCGATCTATCCTGAAATAACGCTCGCAGGCGACTGGCGCTTGGCGCGTCTTAAAGGTCACATCCCCACCACCGAGCATATGCGGTGCGAGCGCTCCGACGTACCGTCATATCAGGAAAAAATGGTTCTTGATACTTTTTATATAAACCTTGTATGCTTTTGGTAACTAGTGTCTCCCATAGATTGAGTCGTTTGAGAATTATGCAATTGGAGAAATTGTGTACTTATCACAGGTACACCCCGTATATTATTATTATTATTGAATGGATACGCCTAGTAGCATATTGTTGTTTTGGAACGTTAGGTTGATTATAAACAAACCCAGGACCGTTAAATGATAGCAACATATTTGTTATAAATTTGTTGTTTTTGTTTAAGGAACTTAAATTAAAATTAAAATGTATAATAAAAAGTAAAATTTCCAATAACGATACAAGAAAACAAATTGGAACAGGTAGAATGTGATTGATCTTAAGCAAGACTGCGGTCGCTGTCGCGTTGATAGCGCGGGCTGGCTCGTAGATATGTCCGTTTCTCTTAGAAATAGGAGGCTCAGCGTACACGTCTACTCACTATCACGGTCGCAAGGCGAACCTAAAAACGAATAAGTGAATAGATAATATAAAAGTAAATTTCAAGCCTAATTTAAAGCTTGAAAATAAATCGATTCTTGATAATTAGATATCGGAATTCGACTTTTATAGCTTAATAGATATTTCCCCCGCATCTTTGTTGTCGGAACTGGCTTTTGTGCAATAAAACCGCCCGCGGTACAGCATGACGCCGAACAAAGTCGATGAGGCGATTATTGCAGTCTGTCACGCTGAGGTGCCATGAAAGGCTCCGCTGCGATTACTGACCAAAGCTCCCTCGCAAGTTCGGCATAATTAATCATCCCTATTGGTTTTTAATTATTTCGTTGGGCTTGAAGGGCCTCCACTCTCGGCGCAAGATTTGTAATTAATCTAATCAAAGACGTCCTGTACAAGTACCGCGATAATTAATCAAAAGCAATTAGCGCCGCTGTAATAACTCAACCGTTTTATTGTGCCAGGCTGCTCATGGAAATATGCTACAACTTTGCTGCCGGTTGGTGTCTTAATGAAAAAAGAATTTGATGGGGCGAGCGCATTATGCGTCATTTTGACTTTATTTGGGAATACATTTAAGTGGTATATTTAGGAATTAAGCTATGCACAATTCTGTGTAAATAATAGCTATACAACTAATTGGAGTATTACACAAAATGCTTGATATGACTTTTTCTATTTAAATGCGAATTTGCAATTACTTGTTTGTACATAACAATAAGTGATTTAACTAATATACTTGTAAAGACAATCATCCATCGATGATGAACCTATTTAGATCTTTAGATGATGGTGAGAATTTCAGTTATTATTGTCTACTGTAGTAAGTTTTCTGAAGTCGTCTTCGTTTGATAAATTTATTTTAACCGTGTTCGTGTTACAGAAAGTTAAAAATTCACCTATTATTAGTTTTTTTATATCTTCGGTTAATTCCGTGTGGTTTATGGCGTTATGTAGATAAACAGGAGGTATTTTTGGTTTTGTTGTCGGAGCTTTAGTTTTGTCGTTTGAAAGTACGTGTTGATTATCATTATTATTTAGGTTATCAGTTTTATTGCTCTCGAGATTCGTTAGAACGCTGAATTTATTTTGTGTTGTTATATTTGGAACTCATGCATAACGTTTTTGCACTTCATTAATTGGAGGTGTGGCGAGTCGAATTTACGCTTTTTTGCGTTTGAATTTCCATAGGCATGGGCATTGTTTAGTTTTTCAGTTATTTTGTTGTATAAAAATCACTGTTTACAGGATAAGTTGGTACTTGAATATTTAAATGTTAAATAAATAAGTACGCCTGACCTTTACGCTGCGGCGATATGGCAGGTAAAATTAGCTCGCTCGCCACTAAGTTTCAATGCGCGGGCCGAACCTCAAAAAATGTATAAGAAAGTCTGTTTCAGTCGCTTCAGACAAGTAGCGGCTCTACAATGCTAGGTACGCATAATTCAGAAAGTGTTCAAAGTGGGTAACGTTAACAATTACAAATTTTCTTCAACTGTGCGATTCCCTAATTTTGTTCTGTGGTCTATTTTGGTTTTGGCATGACGACATTGGAGCTTTAAATGTAATTCAAATAAACACTAACCCTTCTGCGACGCTCAGTAACTTTCTTAGTCAATAAATTTGAAACTAAGGTTAAATATAAAAAAATGTGTCTCCAATACCTAATATAAATTTTATTATGTCATAATAATTTATTTTCACAATAACAAGTATTAGTAAAACCTGATGTTAAATTGTCATCATAACTTGCCTTAGTATGTATGAAACAGTAAGGGTATTAAAAATAAAAATATTTTGCTTCTTCATTTGTTCTGTCTTTTCTTCCTGATGTTGGATTAGTATTACGTAACCTTCTATTTTGCCTTTAGTTGTGAGTTGGAATAATTGGTATTTTTCTCCTTTAAGGTTAAGGCAGGGTATGCCATTTTATGGCATTTGATTGTTGTTAGCAGTTGCCTAGCGACTTTAGATCTTATAAGCACTTTTATATTAGACACACGATCCACCAGAGATGTACATACGCATTATTCTTTTATATAATTACATCTCAAAGGCTTCTAGGCGGTTAATTGTGTTAAGTGTACAGTAGTGCCCACTATATGTTATATTGTCATTTTTTGTCGCAGTTTATCGTTATATAGAAAGGTTTTCAGTTTACTATTTCGCAATATCTCTATCATTTTATTTCTAAATTCAAAATTTTAAATTTACTTACACATTTGATTGAGACTTTACTATGTTCTAATTTAGCATTATTCTATTCTGCACGGCTGAAATTTGGTTTTGTTGTATCAATGATGTATCATCGTTCTCCAATTCTGTTAATTCCTCTTAGTAATGATTACAGTCTCTCTATTGTGTCTAACAGGAAGACTGTGTCATTAGCGCATCTGATTGTTGTGATAGGTACACCGTTGGTTTTACTCTAAAGTGAGATGATTCATCCAATACTTCGTTAAATATACGGTCAGAATCAAAACTGAATAACAGTAGGGAAGTAGACATTCTTACTGCACACTCCTTTGAATCTATTGTCATATATTGTACTATGATCTACTCTTACATTCGCTTTCTACCCCCAATATGAATTCGTTATCAACTGAATTTATTTTCCATCAAACTAACTTTCTTATAATATTATTAGCAATTAATCGCTGAATTGGAGTTTGCCTTTTGAGTTATTTAAAGTTTCATATAATAATTACCCTGATATTTTGGGAGACCTTTTTATAACCGGTTATAACTGGATCAGATCCTACAAAAGCATTACTTCTTTGTCTCTATTTGTAAACACACTTAAACATTTGTTAGTGGTCAAATGTCAAAATATCCTGCAATCTTCATTTCACACTTTTTGGACTTTTCGGGAGGTATCCAATAAGCAATTTACAAGCTTTTATTATTATATATTATACTGTCATAAACCCGCAGTACCATAGACAGTATGTCGTCTTCAGCTTTTTTAAATTTATTCAAATTAATTTCACTATTTGATAAATGACACAGAGTTTTGTTATTAAATTTACGCTTACACCAGTCAGTTGTTACTATTTTGCGTTTTTAAAAAGATTTTTTAAATATCTTTATTCTTTTTCAACTTGTCGCTTTTTATTTTCATTCCCTATGCTCTAAATTTATGATCAGATGGGACTCAGATTGGAAACACAGAATAAGACTCTAGACTTGTCGGCAGCAACTGCAAACGTTTCTCAGTTGGCGAACCAACGTACTGGACCGTAGCAAAACACAAAATTTATTGTATGTCTTTATATTTCATAGTATAATTCCGAACTATACAAAAATAGTAATGAATTGTCGTCGGATTATGCACCACTAATAGTAAATGTAAGTTCTTAAGTAATAAACAAATCAACTCATATTTAGCACTAGAAAGGCAAATTGAAAAATTTCGTGCTTACACAGTAAATCAATAACTAAGAGCGTTGAGATAAAGCAACCTAATAAACTAACAACTTAACACGAAAAGCAGCATGACACTCTACATCTTCTTTGGACCAACAATATCCCACTTTATATATAAGATTTACTAATGGAGAAAGGCTGAGTCAAAAAGCACATAACAAACACAAGTTAAAAAGAATGTTAAAAAGTGCGAGAAATGCATCATTAAAATTTTACGCTTTTTACCCTCTCAAAAGACGATTACTATCTGAATCAATAAGCTAACCCCCCAAAAAAAAACGGCGCCGCCTATCCGAAAGGCAGATAAAAATTGGACCAAACCAGAAGAGGAAAAAGTAAACGTATTTGCGGAGCATCTTTCAGAAATTTTCATAACCTTAAAACTAGATGCAGGTAACAGTGATAACGAAATTAAAATGTTTTGCTAAACGTGCTTACCCATAAAGTCATTTGTTTTAAAATAAGTACCAAAAAAATAAGCTAGTTTAGCAACCCAAAGCACTTGGATATGACTTAATCGCAAAACGAATACTAAAACTTCTTATAATACTCTACACGATCAAGCTAAAATTAGCATATTATACGTTGATGTGGAAACTTACTCACATAATTATGATTTTTAAACATTAAAAATCAGAAAACCAAATTGTTTGCTGCTAACCAGCAAGAAAAAGATAAATTTTATATTGACTTAAAGTCAGTGTGCAAAAATGTACTAAAAAATAATATTTTGACAATATTAGAAGACAAATGCGCAAATTGGAAAGAAATGATATAAAAAAAGTAAGAGGAGTACATTATAAAAACACAACAACGAAAGCAGAATATTCAATAAAACCATACATGGTTATTGGTAGTACCAAACCCAAACATAAAAGAATTTGCAAAATAACCCTTATGCTGTTAAGATATACAAGAGAGAACCAGATGGACCGTAGACTAACAAATAAGAAGCAAACGAAGATACTTACAGACGTCAGGTCGTATAGAGATGCAAATGCAGGCTCAGATTATTTCTTAGTAATTACAAATAAAACTAGAATACAAAAAAAAAGAACTGGGATTGTAAAAGAAATAATATAGAGAAATTATACACGGAAAAGGAAGAAAATAACACCCAAAAGAATTTACGAAGAAAATAGAAAATATCGAGACGAAAATAGATATCGAGAGCAAATAAAATTCTATTAAAGAAATCATAGAAAGGAGTTCTAGAGGAACTCTATGATGTGAAAAACAAGACGAAGAAACAATGATATGAGAACGAACGTCAAAAAATGGTAGACAAAAAGAATAAAACAAAAAAAATAGTTAAGAACTGAAACAAGGAGATTTAGGGTACTATAATGAAAGTAAAAAGTAACCAGAAGATTTGCAAATAAAAAAAGAATGGTTAGACAAAATAATGAAAAAAATAGAGCTCAGCTGTAAGAATAACAATAAAAAAAGATTTATGAACAAATAAAAAACCAAAAGAAAAGGAACCCAATAAAAACTAGAAAACAAACATGGTAATAGTAAGCTCCATGGAAATAAGAGGAAGGAAATATGGAAGAAATATATCCAGAAACTGTTATAAGATTCAACAGAAGAAGATGATAAACACGACCAAGGAGTAAGAAATAAAAAAAATAGAAGAACCAACTTACGAGGAAAAGATAAACATTATAAGAAGAATAAAAAACAAAAAGATACCGGAATATGATGGAATAAACGGAGAGCTCTTGAAATGCGGAAAGGAAAAGCTACAAGAAAAATTATGTAATTTGATAAACAAGAGAAACGATGCCGGCTGAATAGAAAATGGGAATAATTATAACGATATCAAAAAAGGAAACTTACAACAATGCAACAACTAACTATAAGGAAATGGCGTTGTTAAACACAACCTATAAAATATTTAGATCACCACCACATAGAAAACTCTTGAAATATGTGGAGAGGAAAATTGGTGATTATCAGATGGAACTCCGAGCAGAAAGTTTTACAATAGATGCTTTGCATATTGCTTTCCAATTACTGAAAAAGTGCTACGAATACAATATGGAATTAGGCGTGATATTTGTCCGATAAAATTAATCGAAAAATCTCCTTCAAGTACTAGAGAAAATAAATATCCCAAGAAAGCTGGAAAACTGTATCTGAATGATACCGCTCTATAGTACCATCCTAATATTTCCAATATCATCATAACCTTGTTGAACAGTGGTTATGGAGAATGAAAGTAAATTATACTAGACACAAATCACTTTCATCGTAAAACGCATTATTTGCCTCCAAGTTACCCTCCACAACACCAATACCAATCCAAACATAAGTTGAATACATTGGACTGCATCTCAAGATTTAAATATTAAATACCAACAGCTCAATCCAAGGCTCCAATAACTGTACTACTATTTTCGGAAAATATAATTTTCATTTAAAAATGTTCCATTAAAACCAATATAGACTTACAGAATTCAGCTATGGTGGATGCGCCCTAGTATAGTTTAAACCATACACTCCATACAAACTTAAGGATTTTTTTGTATTAGAGGAGATTCAGAGATTTTCGACTACACACCAACAAAGACTTCTAAGTCAAGAGAATGAATACCTCATCAAACTAGCCACTTTTTTAAATGTAGCACAAAGATTAAAAACGGTGCCAATTATCAAAGTTATACGCCTCCTGGCCAAAAATAAACAGCCACTATCAGTTTGTGCAGTGGATCTCATCGATAACGATGATGCTAAAAAGATTTATGTTCTAAAAAGTCTCTTCAATTCCATAGTTATAGTTGAACTCCGTAGAAAACCATCAAACACCCCAAAGTGCTATCGCTGCCAAAACTACGGCCACACAAAAAATTATTGTACTTTAGATCATCGTTGTGTGAAATGCGGTGGCGATCACCATCATCACCAATGTATGAAAAAACCCGAAGATCCACCAAGTGCGCCAACTGCGGAGGCCCGCACCCAGCAAGTTATCGCGGATGCCAGCACCTCTTACAACTAATGAGTAAACGAATGACATCCAACAATAGCAACAGCCAATCTTATGCAAGAATTAATAGAGACAACTAAACCATTCCTAATCGTACATATGCTGACCGAGTACGAAATTCTACATCTAATACCAATCTTAACACACCCAATCAACCAACCACTTCGACAGACTCCTGTAACATAAATAACTTATCAAATCTTTTTTGCACCTGCTTAGTCCATTCCTTCCTCAAATTAAAAACTTCATCACTAACACAATCCTCCCCATACTCTTCAATGGACCATAGGTCTCCGAAACTTATAGAAAATTATCAATCCTTAACTGGAACGCTAATGGCATCTTAAACCAGAGATCAGTATTTATAGCATTCCTAGCCCGATATAACATCGATATTGCTTGCGTAACGGAACTCACCTATCCGAAACAGACACGTTAAAAATACCTGGATATCAAGTGTATCGCAACGATAGAATATCTCGTAAAGCAGCCGGAGGCGTAGCAATTTTCATTAATAAGAAAATTATCCATAACCCTATTCCCAACCCTCCCACTCAAACCCTTGAAGCAATAGGAACAAAATCAAACTCAGCAAGTTATATCTCACAATAATAAGTGCTTATCTTCAACCCAATAAAAAGTTAAATGAAGAAGATTTTAAATCCACATTCGAACCACTATTGATGATAGGAGATTTAAATTCCAAAAACCAACTATGGGGCTGTCGAGCAAACAACCCCGAAGGAATCAAAATGGAAGGCTACGCAACAAAATATTCCTTTCAAATAACAGCTCCTGAGAGATATACATACTACCCTTACTGCTCCGATCACCTACTCGACATATTAGACATAATGCTACAAAAGAACTTTGACAAGCAAATACATCAGAATGTAACAGACGAACTTGACTCTGACCATCTACTGTTTGTCATATCATTCACCTGCATCCCCCAAATAGTATAGCTTCCACCACGACTCATAACTGGGATAATTAAATGGAAGAACTTTCAAAACATCCTCAACAGCCAACTAAAGTGCCCATTCAGTCTGAATAGCAAGGAAGATATAAACAATGCAATAGACAAATTAACATCTAAAATTTCAGCCAGCGCTCGTCAAACAACGCAAGTTAATAAACGCAACCACAAACCCAATCACCATTACGTTCCCACAGAAATAACTGACTCAATTAAGAAGAAATGGCAAAGAAATCGTAATCTGTACCCAAAACGTTTATTAAATCAACTTACCCATAGACAAAAACAAGTCTTGGACGAACTGCGAGTCTCCAACTACCAAAGGTACATTAAGGACTTGGAACCAAATGACCATGGAATGTGGAGAGTCACAAAAGGTATATTAAAACAGCGCGAGGAATTAACAACAATAACAGCAGCTAATATACCTTACGTCACAGATGCCGAAAAATCAGCAGCCTTTGCGGACTATTACGACAAAGTTATCACTCCCAAATCTTCCTTGACATCGCCCAGGCCTTTGGTAAAGCTTGAATCGAAGGTCTGAAGATCAAAATCATTAATCTCCGAAGAACCAACTACATTAAAGCAATAATCTTCTCTTTTCTTGAATAAAGGACTTTCGCTGTACGCATCAATTCCGAAATTTCTGAATCTAAAACTGGTGTTCCGCAAGGAAGCGTGCTAGGACCGCTACTGTTTTCCATCTTCACTTCCGACTAAAGTCTACTAAAGCAACATTAGGAACGAGTCGAGTACGAGCAGTGAACCGGTTCGGATGTCACGTACGCCGTCCGATAACAGTGCGATACGCTTGACCTTAGCTATATCAACTCTTTACAAACGCAGTAAGTTTAAAATTGATTTTATTTTAATATATTTCAATAAAAATTGCAACCCATGCAATTAAAATGGATCAAACAGCGCAACAAAAGCGCAAATTCGGCGATCTATCACCACCTATAAATGAAGTTCAAAACGTTATGCATGGACAGCTCAAAACCTCCTAGAAAACAATAAATACTATCTTCCGCCACACCTGGAAACTTCCTAACTGATAAACAATCTTCTGAAGAAGAAACAGAAAATAACCAACCCGATACGACAAAAATTAAAATTCCACCAATCTATCTGCCCAATGCAGTTAATCACCAAGCTCTTGTAGAAGACATCAAAAAACACGCAACTGGTGCGTTCACAACTACCTACAACGTATCCACACTACGAATAAACTTAACAAAAGACGAAGATTATCGGAAATTAACTAAATTCTACAGTGATAACCAAATACAGTACCACACTTACCAAAATCCCAACGATAAACCCCTATCAGTAGTCATCAAAAATGTACCACTTTCCTTAACAGACCAGGAAATCAAAAACGAACTCATAACCAATAAAATTCCAGTTCTAAAAGTAGCACGACTGTACACAAAAGAAAAAAAACCGCTGCCAGTCTGCGCAGTTGACCTCACCAAAAACGAAGAATCAAAACGTTAAAAGCAATATTCTACTCTATAGTAACAGTCGAAGAAAGAAGAAAATCCAAGATCATCCCCCAATGCTATAGATGTCAGCAGTATGGACATACCAAAAACTACTGCACTCAAAAATATACCTGCGTCAAATGCGCAGGCGACCATCAACATACAGAATGTAAAAAACGACCCAATGACCCACCAAAATGTGCAAACTGTGGAGGAGGCCACAGTGCAAATTATCGCGGTTGTCCCCACCATATTAAATTACTGCGGCAACGTACCAAAACCTCGATCCCCACCCCAAACCCCACTACTTCCGAAATTCGGAAGTTAACAACGAACAGACCTATGCAAGCAGAACCCAAAGTGGACTTAATCACAACACCATCAAATCAGACCCAGCCAACAACATTATACAGCTCCTCCTTGAACTACTCACACCTCACCTCGATCAAATTAAATCGTTTATCACAAATACTCCCTACCCATGCTCTTTAATGGACCATAACCAACCAAAACCAATTCAGTGCTTAACAATCCTCAACTGGAATGCTAATGGGCTCCAAAACCAACGATCCCTAATCATTGCCTTCCTAGCTAGACACAAAGTAGACATCGCTTGCATTACTGAGACGCACCTAGACGACACAACCAGCTTTAATATCCCAGGTTACCACGTCTATCGAAAGGACCGGAACGCCCCGATTGTGTCAGAAGGGGTAGCAATTCTAATAAAAGAAGGTTTAAGCATACGCGACTGCCCGACATCCCTAATTTAAATATTGAAATGACCTCCGTCCAAGTTACACTTGATGACAATAGTACAGTAACAGTAGCAAGCGCCTACAGGCAGCCAAATAAAAAACTAGTACCCGAAGACATACAAACAATATTTAATACAAATCAGCCGCTATTGGTCATTGGTGATATAAATGCCAAACATACCTTATGGGGCTGCAGAGCATCCAACCCTGAGGGTAAAAAGTTAGAGAATTTGGCAACAGCAAATTCCTTTCAGATATTAGCACCGGACGAGTACACTTATTACCCGTATCGAAGAGACCACGAGCCAGACATACTTGATATAGTTCTGCAGAAGAATTTTAACAAGCCGCTGTACCAACAAGTCATAACCGAACTCAACTCAGACCACATTCCTGTCTTAGTGTCCTTTACAAATAACCCAGTACCGAAACAACCAGTACCGAAGCTAATAAACGACAAAATGAACTGGGATCAATTTGAAAAAATACTAGAAAACAAAATATCATGCCCCACAAATATCCATAACCAAGAAGATATTGACGCAACGATTGCCAATCTCACCACATTGATTAGCGATAGTGCACGACAAGCATGCACACCAGCGCGTGTAACAGCCCTACCAGAGTACAATTACCTCCGAGGCATCTAATTAACCTAATCAACGAGAAAAGTCAACTCAGGCGTGAATGGCAACGAACTAGAAGTCCTTCAATCAAAACCGACTAAACCACCTTGCCCATAGGATTAAAAGAGAACTCGATCTACTCAGAGTCAACACCTATCAACAACACATAGCCAACTTTAGCCCAGGGGACAGGGGGTTATGGAAAACAACCAAAAATATCCTAAACCAAAGAGATGAAATGCCTACATTAACAAACGACACAGGCACTGACAACTACATAACAGATGAAGATAAAGCTTCTGCTGCCCTACACCTTGAAAGGACCTTCACTCCTATCATCACTTGCACTCCAACACACCTTAACCACACGATAACCTGCATTGAAACAAACGTGCCGCACCCCGACAGAATTAAGCCCACCTCCCCCAAGGAACTTAAAACTCACATAGACACACTCTCAACCAAAAGTCTCCCGGACATGATCTACTCACAAATTCTATTCTCCAGCACCTTCCCAAGAAAGCCCTAGCCAGCCTAAGCACAATCTTTAATGCCTGCCTAAGGCTACTTTTCTAGCATGGAAACATGCCCAAATTCTAATGTTTCCAAAACCGGGCAAAACAAAATAAAAATAAGTAGTTATAGGCCAATAAGTCTTCTCACCACCCTATCCAAACTGATGGAAAGAATAATTCAAGTTAGACTAAATGCCGTTATTGAAAACCAAAACACAATCCCTACCTTTCAATTCGGATTTAGAAAAGGCCACTCTACATATCATCAAATACAACGTATAAGCGAACTTATCGAGCGTGGCTATGAAAACAAAGTCTACACTGCGGCCTTATTTCTAGACATCTCACAGGCCTTTGACAGAGTGTGGCTTGAAGGTTTAAAGCTAAAAATTCTAAATATTGACATGCCTCCCTACCTAAAAGCCATTTTATTCTCATTTGTCGAAAACAGAACCTTTGCTGTACGAGTGAACTCCACGCTATCACAAACCAAAAATATCCATGCAGGTGTTCCGCAGGGCAGCGTCCTGGGTCCAGTCCTATTCTCCATTTACACCTCTGACCTGCCTGAAACTGAGGCAACTTTCGCCACCTTTGCGGATGACACAGCCATCTTCACTCAAGCATCGTCATTGGACGAAGCAGTACAAGCTCTCCAACAAGCCACAAACCAGCTTTCTCGCTGGTTTCAACAGTGGAATACCCAAATAAACCCAGATAAATGCCAAGCAAAAATATTTACTCTTAGACGAATCACGAATCCCAACCTAGTTCACATTAATAATAAACCAATGCCGTGGAAACTAACGATTCAGCAGTCAAATACCTCGGTATTTACCTGGACACACGGCTGAGTTGGGGCTTTCACATTAACCAGAAATTAATCCAGGGATATGCCAGACTCAAACAGCTGTACCCACTAATTAACCGTAAATCTTCCCTAAAAATTGAATGCACTATGCTGTTATACAAAACCCTGCTACGACCACTAATACTATATGGATCACCGATATGGTGCAACACGTCGCAAACCAACTTACGCAAAATACAGAGGTTCCAAAACAAAGTGCTACGAATTGCAGTCAACGCGCCCTGGTACATTCGGAACACACAGCTACACCAAGAATTAGGAATCATGCCCATTGAAGACTACATTAAAAAAAGTGCAAAAAAGTTTATAATCAACTCAAGTGCGTGTAGTGGTGCGGTTCATTATGAACTCTTTCGAACAAAGATACACACAAGACTCAAACGTCAACTACCATCAGGACATTGTATTAACCGATTGTGAAAATTACTGAAACAGTCACTGAAATGTTTGCTGAGACAGCTAAAAGTCTCCTTATGTTATGTAATCAAAGTCATGTATATAATTTACACAACATCACTGCTATGTATAACAAAATTGTATTTGTTGATCTAGCAATAAATGTAACCTTAAAAAAAACATTAGGAACCTTCGCTGACGACACAGCTGTCTTAACCCAGCACACCGATCTCACTCTAGCTATCAATCAACTACAGAATATGATTCACCAACTATGCTCGTGGAATACAAATCAACCCAAGCTAAGACGCATCATAAACCCTCCTAACCTCACAATGAACCAGAACATTATTCCATGGAACCCCAGTGATGCTGCAGTTAAATACCTAGAGATACTCCTTGATCCACGACTCACTTGGAAACTTCATATAAACCCCAACTAAACCAAGCATACGCGAGGCTAGCCCAACTGTATCCTATCATAAATAGGAAATCTTAACTTAAGCCAAAATGTGCCACCCTGATATACAAATCTATAATAAGGCCGTTGATTTTCTATGCCTCACCGATCTGGAGTAACACAGCAAAATGCAGCATTCAAAAAATTCAGCGTCTTCAAAACAAAATTCTCAGAATAGCAGTGAACGCACCATGGTACTTCAGGAACGAACAACTCCGCTATGAACTTGAAATGTCTACAGTTCAAAAGTTTATCAGTGAAAGTTCAGTCAAATTCTTTAAAAACATCCGCGAATGAGATGGCGCAGTCTACCACAATATCTCGGTAGACAAAACATACACCACAGGCTTAAGCGCAAACCTCCCCAAGACTTGTGCATCTCAGACCCGATAGTGAATAACGAATAAAGCAAGATCAGATAAACATGCAAATCTTATTAACAATGTTATCATTGTCTTAGCAATAAGTTTCTGTTATTATTTAATTAGCTATAAGTATCTACGTCATGAACAACATGCATTTGTTAAACTGGCAATTATATTTATTAAAAAACTATCGCTCAGTATTTCATTACTATTTGAGGGGTTGAGCCACTTGGTCATGTTTTAGATTTATTTAGCTTGATTTTGTAACTTTTCATTATTTCGTTGTCTGTTTTATTTTCGATTACTCGCTAACCTGCGGTTAATTGCGTAGATTGTGACTGTTGATGTACTAAATTGTTTCGATAAGAGGAGCTTAGCTTTTTTGTCTGTTAAATATTATTTATTGAGCAGTTGTGTATAAATTATTTGTAGGCAGTTGTTGCAAATACTCATAGTTTTATTTTGCAATTTGTAGTTGATAGCCCTAATCAATTTGCATATGAGCAATTTGTTGTGAATATTGAAAAGGCGTTGCTTGATTAGGATTCAATGCTATGATAGCTTTGTGTTTTGGTATTTGCAAATCAATTAGTTAAATAAATATACCTCGCCGTAAGGCTGCTGCTCGGCCGCTGCGATAACGCAGGTGAAATTCGCTTGCACATATCCATTATTTCGTACATATCATAACGCGACATTAGACTTCATAGTCATCGTGTGTTCATTCTTCCGGTGCGATACTTATTTTAAACAGACACTTTTATTGTTAAAACGTTGACGGAATCTTGAGTTTATATTCCTCAAAGCCAAGTTCTGGGAGTAACATACTGCGTTCGACGTCCAAAATGAAAAAGTCGTTTTGTGACTGCTGCCATTGCCGTTTAATTGCGCATCAACGGCATACTACTACAAGTCTTGTGTTACATTTTCAACAATTTTATTTATACTGAGGCGGCTGTTGTCATTATCTGTTTCTTTAGCTTGCACGTGGGCATGAAGGAAATAACAAGTGTAATGCATTTTCAAGATTTATAATTTTTTTCTGGTAAGCCCTTGTTTATAATTTTTTACAGAAAATATATACTATTTTATTAATTATTGAAAATTAACTGAAGTTAAAATTAACAACATGAGTAGTGGGGAAGCGTACAACAAATCCGAAAACAAGAGTAGTGGTTTGTTTGTTAATGAAGATAATAGTTTTGATAGTGAAGATGATGAGTCAATTGCATATGAAATATAAAATACATCGGAAAAACTTGGCGATGATGAAACATGGTGTATTAATATAAAACCGATAAGAAATGTTTCCACAATTTATGTTAATAATAAAGATATAAATGATTTTGGCATAAAAGTTTGCAAAGAAACACGGCCACATACCAGTCATAGTAGAAAAGCAAATTACGAAAACTCGAAAATGGGTAAAATGGGAAAACTTTTCGGTTTGTGTTTATTCAAATCACGCCAGAAATTTTGTAGAATAAGAAAACTGGAGAGGCAGGCGTGTAAATAGCCGCTCTCGTGTTGCGGTGTGGGATACGTAGTACGGTCCGTATTGGAACGTCAACCGATAAGGCCCAAATCGTCCCTTAAACGGCCGTCGCGTAAGCGGATGGGGGCGGCTACCGATATCAACCAACGAGTATTGCCAAATCGCTCACCTGAATCGGCTTCGGCTTCGTCGGCGATGCTTCCACGGTGGCCACCTTGATGCGCTGTCTTCTTGTGTGTTGCGGGGTATTAAAACACACGACCGAATTGGCCGCGCTGCGGAGTGCTAATGTATGCGGGTTGATAAGACACGACCGAACTGGCCGCGCTGCGGAATGCTTATGTGCGGGTGTTAAGACACGACCGAATTGGCCGCGCTGCGGAGTGCTAATGTATGCGGGTTGATAAGACACGACCGAATTGGCCGCGCTGCGGAGTGTTTATGTGCGGGTGTTAAGACACGACCGAAATTGGCCGCCCTGCGGATTGCGAATGTGCGGGTGTTAAGACACGACCGAATTGGCCGCGCTGCGGATTGCCAATCTGCGGGGTGTTAAAAAACACGACCGAACTGGCCGCGCTGCGGTATGCTTATTTGCGGGTGTTAAGACGCGACCGAATTGGCCGCGCTGCGGAGTGAATGTATGCGGGTGTTAAGACACGACCGAACTGGCCGCGGTGCAGATTGCGAATGTTGCCGGGCTTCGCGCCTGGCTTGGCGGTAGGTCTTTTGTGGGCAATTTTCATTCGACAGCACCTTTCATATCAAAAGGTGCCGCCGACGGCGTATGCAGACTTGTCGGCTGAGCAAAAGCCCATATGCCGTTTTGTGTGCGATGGCAAAACGTAGCAGCAGACATCACAGCCGCCAGCATGCGCCGCCACGCTATACAAGCGGTTCAAGGGCGAAAAGGCCGCCACACCAAAAACTTTTCCACTGATGCATGAGTTGTTATCCAGCATTTCCTGCAACTTTGGCTAGGAGTTTTGAACAAATATTTAAAGTCTTCTCCACAAAAGCAAAAATAAAAAAGATACTTAAGCAACCTAGAAAAGCATCACCAATACTTAAACGTCGGACTTATATTAAAGACAAACGAGTAAAATATAAAATTAAGTTTTACCAATTCTGTTTGGCACAAGAATATATTTACACCTTAAGATTTATAGAAATTATAGGATAGTTACGAAAACATAACAATAATAGAATGTCTAGACATGTGAATATTAAATTTATATCTAAATGAACCCCACCATTTGTTGATTGATAATTATTATAATATATATTATTGGCACACAAGCTCCCTAATAAAAAAGCACATCCGACAGGAACTCTTGTCTCAAATAAAAAGAGACTTCCAAAAACATGTATGGCGACACCACTCCTTATGTCTAACAACAGCTCACCACCCTGGTATAATTAACGCAACTAACCGCCTAGGAAAGGAATATATATATATATATATATATATATATATATATATATATATATATATATATATAAGCTGTCGCCGTTTTCCTTCCTTCAACCAGGTTCTCCGCGCTTCTTGTTATTGCTAGTCATTCTCCTATAAACCTCTCCTTTCCATCGCTTCATCCACTTCATACCTCCACGATCTCCTCGGTCTTCCCCCGTTTCTCTTTCTACGGGACTTCAATATGTTACTCGTTTGATCCATCTGTTGTCATCCGATCTTCTTACATGTCAGTACCATGCGAGTCTCTTGTTTTCAATACTATGAATTATGTCTGTCTCTACTCCCATTCTTCTTCTTATTTCTTCATTTCTGGTTCTTTCCATCTTGGTTACCCCAGAGCACCTCCTCCAATATTCCATTTCTGTGGCTCTTATTTTTCTTTCATTTCCCTTGTTTATTACCTAGACTTTCGCTCCATACGTCATTATACTTTGTACAATTGTGATGTATATTCTCGTTTTTGTGTTTTTCGTAATTTGTCTATCTCATATTACTGGATGCAACTGTCTAATACACGATCTTGTTTGTCACAGTCTATTTTTAATTTCCTCTTCCGTTGTTGTCTTGTCTGTTATTGTAAATCCTAAGTATTTGAATTTGTTTGTGGCTTTTATTCTTATATCCTTCTCTATTTATAGGTCTTCTAACTTTTCTTCCGTTGTTACTAAATACATGGTCTTCTTGTAGTTTATCTGTAACCCCGCTTTTTCGTACTCCTCGCTCAGTCTTCTCATCACGAAGCTCAAATCTTGCGCTATAACCACTTGATCATCTGCGTAGCACAACGTGTATAGATATTCGTTTCTGACTGGCAATCCCATACCCTCGCATTTACGCTTCCAGTTTTTTGGTGTTTATTCTAGATAGATCTTAAATAAAGTCGGTGATGTGGAGCATCCCTGTAATAACCCCTTTGTTGTCTGGAAGTTACCTATTATCTTCTGTCCCGCTTTTATGTACACCCTATTTCCCTTATACAAACTTTTAACGGCCCTTATTAGGTGGTTGGTGGTTGGGAATTCCTATCTCTCCATTGCTGTCCATAATCTTTGTCTGGGAACCGTATCATATGCTTTTTCCAGATCCACGAACGCTAGATATATTGTTCTGTTTTTAGCTCTTTTCTTTTCCAGTATATATATATATATATATATATATATATATATATATATATATATATATATATATATATATATATATATATATATATATATATATATATATATATATATATATATATATGGTCCACGCATGATTTTCCTGCTGTGAACCCGGCCTGTTCTTCCCTATTTTGTTTTGTATGTGTTTTCTAACTTGTTTTTAAGTATTTCCGTATATTCTTCCCATTATACCAATGACACTGATTCCTCTGTAATTCTCACATTTCCGGCTATCGCCCTTTTTAAATATGGAGACAAGATAGGCTTCCTTCCATTCCTTTGGCATGTCTTCTCCATTCATCCCTTTCTGGACCATTATCGTTATCATTCTGAACAATTTTTCCGTTCCATACTTTATGAGTTCCGGTGGTATCCCTCCTGGTCCCGCAGCCTTATTGTTTTTTAATGATTTAATTGCCGATTTTACTTCTTCCAGTGACACCATCTCCTCTTCTTCATCTTTATCTTTATCTTTATCTGTCTCCTTCCTCTCTTCCTTTTCCTTCTCTGCCTTCTCTTCGATGTTCTTCATGTACTCTTGTCTGTTTTCTGTTAGCAAGTTCGCATAGTATGCTTCCCACTCTTTGTCTTCAATGTACTGTATTTGCAGGTGTTCTTTCCTGTCTGTTCGTAGATTTTTTAGTAACTTCCATGACTCAGAGCATCTAGTGCCCCCCAGGTATTGATCAATATTGGTACAGGTTGTTTGCCAGTTGTCATTTTTTTCCTTTATTGTCATTTTCTTTACTTTTCTGGTCTTACTTTTATACTCTCTTAAGTCTTCTTCCTTTTTTGTGCTTAACCATTAGCTGTATAGTTCCTTTTTTTGTTTAATTGCTTCCTGGGTTTCACTTGTGAGTTTGTGTTTTTCCCCTAATGCTTCGAATCCCGCTTGTTTTAAACTTTCCTCTATGTGTTGGTAGATTTCTTCTATGCTCTCGTATCTGAATTCTGTCAATTTATCGTCTAATCTTCTCCTATATAAATCTCTCACTGTCGTGTCTTGCAGTAGGTGTAACTTGAGCTATCTTTCTTTCGGTATATCATTTGTTTTCTCTGTGTTTCTTTTTTGACTTGTTATTTTTCTTTGGCATGAGAACCCTATTTTTGCTATCAGCAGCTTATGATCCCTTCCACATTCTGCCCCTCTTTTGACTCTTACGTTCTTCGTTCTCATTGTACTGTTTCGTTTTAGTAGTACGTAGTCTATTATGGATCTCAGCTGCCTTGTCTCTTGTATCCATGTGTATTTGTGGATATCTTTGTGTGGGTAAAAACCATTCATGATCTTTAGATTATATAGTTCACATACCTCTGTTAATGTTTCTCCATTGTCATTTATGTTGTTCTCTCCATACCTTCCTACTACCTCGTCCTTTCCTTTCCTTCCGGTTCTTCCATTCAGGTCTCCTGCTATGATTATTTCTTGAGTTCGTTTAATTTTTTCTATTTCCTCTTTTAGTGCTCCTATGAATGATTCCTTCTCTGCTACTGCGCTGTCATCTGTTGGTCCATAAACACCGAGTATTACTATGTCTCTGCCGTGTAGTGGCATATTTAATTTTATTATTATTTCATTTATGGGTTTCCAGGTCTTTATGTTTCTTCTATATATTTTTTTTTACTATTATTCCCATTCCTGCCTTTGCTCTCTTGTCTTTTTGCACTCCACTCCAACAAAGAATGAATTCCATGACCTTTCTTTTTTGTTTCGCTCAAAATTAACATATTCAGATTCATTTTTTTGAACTCTCCCATCACTTCCTTATCTTTATTCCTCTATCCTTGTACATTCCACGTTCCTACAGTTATTTTCCTATCCTTTCTTCCCTTCTTTCTCCTGGTTTTGTTTTCCTGGTTGATATCTTCAACTGGATTTTGAAATTTCAACGCAGAATTGCCCCGTATCCTATAGGCTCCTCTTCGAGGTGTGGATTACCACCAGGGGAATATTACTCTAATTTTTCATTCTGCCCATGACTTTCCAAACTCCTTTATTTTTACATATGTTAGGTTGTTTATGCCTAACGTCATAACCCCCTTATATGGTGGACCTTTATATACGGCCGCCCAATCTGAGACAGCCGCTGTTCGTAGCCGTCCATTCTGGATCAGACGCTACTAGTTTTGGCTCTTCCGCCCTTTCCGCCATTGTGACTAATTTGTCATCTTCTGCCTTCCAGGTCATTGGCCGGTTTTCACCTGTAATCCCAGATAGGAGCCCTTACTGGGTGCTATCAGCCGGGCCAGCTGAACCCAGGTTTTTTTTCGAGGTTATTACTCCTCGATTTTTTTCATCCGGGCTTGGGACCGGCATTGGCGGAGTTAAATGTAAGGAGTAACAACTTATAATAACAATATGCCTGATACCGACAGAACTAATCAAATAATGTCATATTATTCTTGTCCAAGAACAACGGGATGGTACACGAAGGTAATATTTCATCCACTGAATGTGGCAGTATAAAATTCTTATTATACTTTTTAAAAGAGGAGAGGCTTTAAAGCAAAATTTTTAGTAATTAGAGAAGTGACTATTAGATCACTGACTGGAATAAATTGTAAACAAGACGGAAGATCCCTGGCAAATTATAAGCAACACGAACACATGACATTAACATCACTGTGGCGGTTCTCACTCAGCATTTTTCTGAAATATGAATCGTTACAAAAATTATTTTGAAAAGTATATATTCAGAGATGTAAAAATGCTACAAACAATGATTAAGAAGTAAAACACCATGTTGCTGCAAAAATTGCATTTAAATACCTTCAACATATCCTGCATCGTTATTTAAAACATAGCGTACAGACAATACTTTGTAAATAATAGTTACGAAAAATACTACAACTTATTATTATTATTTGATCATGACTTAAACTATGTAAAGATGTGAAAAACTAGGTAGGTCACATTTCGCCGACTACTACAAAAAAAGTACAAAATCGTAGAGTTTTCAACTTTTCTCTTTCCTATTATTAGTCCATCTTGTGTTGAGTTTTTTTTACATTTTATAAAAGATTCTCTCTATGAAAAGTTATTACAGTGCAGTGTGTATTGAAGCATTGTCTTTCCTTTACTCATATGCTTTTCATTTGTATTACATTATCTGAAGCTACCAAATAGCAGTGAATACTGACTTTTAAATTATTTTACGTAAAAAATAATTACTGTCTATATTTTATAAGAAATTAATAAAAATTATAGGTTACACTGCACATTGAGAAATTTTCACTTACACGTCCGTGTTGTCCTGTCCGAATTTATATCTTATTTATAAGAACAGTAAGTTCATTAATTTGTTGTTATCAAAAATTTCACGTTTCTCCTTATTAACGAAGCTTTATTTTCAGGTAAGATTAAGAGAACTTCGCAATCAAGTAAGAGGGTGACGATGCCTTATAAATTAACAAATGCACAGTAAGTAAATTTCAAAAATTATTTTTATCAAATGAAGACAACAGTAGATATTTTAAAAGAACAAATAATGTAATACTTATTATTTAACGTTGTAAAACCATACAATATTACTTAACCGAAGCAGCTATACTGCTATTCCTATTAACTTTTTACAAGCTTTAAACAGGTAACAGCACAAGTTTCGCTTAAAGTTTATGAAGTATTTTGCTTGTCGTGCATAAACTATTTATGTAACTTTGAGGCTTTAGACAATTTTATTATTAATAACTTTTAGCATAAGGGAAAGTTAAAAGCAACGTATACCCAAAATGCTTATAAAGTGTCATAATTAAAAATAGAGTTTTAATATTCTGTGTCGTTCATATTTTTAACAGCTTACAGGTATATTGTCAAAAGGAAATTTTTAATCTTCCCAAATTGACAAAAAGTTTTTCAAGATTCCATTCTAATCTTATTTAAGATAGTATATAAACCTATTATCCTTAAATTGACAATTCAATTTTTTTATTTTAATGAAGATTTACAATCTGCTTTACATAACAATAAGTGAATTAGCTTAGGAAGTTACAATGAAGGGAGAAATAATCCAATGACTACACTCCGAATTAATTACTACTTACGTAATTTGTTTTACATATAATAATTAATAAGTACTGCTGTGGATCCACATCTGTAGGCAATCTTCTATTTAGTCGTCTGCGTACTGGTAGGGGAAAGTTTAAAGGGCTAGCTTCTTCGTTTGGACAATCAGGTAGGTTGTTTAAGTGCGTACTGGTTATGTTGGTGTATGCCTGAGTCATCATATAAGGTTTCGTTCCTGACATACCAAGGGGCATCGAATATAATCCTTAGTATCTTGGATTGTAATCTTTGGATGATTTTGGTATTTAAAGATTTAGAATAATCCCAAAGTTTTGAATTTTGTTGTCAGTTGTTAGTTTAGACTTCTGGCCGATTAACCAATTTATCTGTCGTACCTTGAGGTTGATTTGTGTTCTCTTGTTCATGATATGTGCTTTCCATGTTAGTTTGCATTCAATGCTAATCCTAGATATTTTATCTCATTTTTCACAGGAAGTCGGATACCGCTTATTGTTACTTCAGGGCATTTAATACGTCTATTTGTAAATGTGACCTGTGCTGATTTCAGTTGCTTCACTGTTACTCGCCACCTGCCGAGTCAGTCTTGCTGCCACTTGCGGGTTTTTGTTTGTAGCGATTAAGGCAGTATCGTTCGCAAAAGTAGCGATTTTTGTGATGGCTGGTTTTGTGTAGGTGGAGAAAGGGTCTCAGCACAATACCTTGTGGCACTCCTGACTTGATGGAATTATAAGTAGATGCTTCCAGATTGAATTTTGTTTGGAAATATCGGTCGAATAGATAAGATTTGAGTAATAGATAATAGGTTCTGGGTAGCGTAAGTTTTAATTTGTATAATAGTCCGGTATGCCACACGCGGTCGAAAGCTTGCTTTATGTCTAGGAAGGCGGCAGTGCATAATTTATTTACCTCAAGACCTTTAAGTATTTTATTTACTATTCTGTGCGTTTGTTGGATTGTGGAGTGATGCCCTCTGAAACCAAACTGGTGTAATGGTACTATTTCATTCAGATCAACTGCCTGTGTAAGCCTTTTCAATAAGAGTCTTTCAAATATTTTGGTCATAGTTGGAGCTAATGGGTCGGCATGATTCAGCATTTTGTGGTGGTATACCGGGTTTGTAGATTATAATTATTTGCACAAACTTCCAAGTTACTGGGTAAGCTAAGCTTATCATGCCATTATAGATGGTGGTCAGTAACACAATTGCCTTCCTGGATAATTGTTTAAGTATAAGAGGCAAAATTAAATGAAACTCAAGAGGTTTCCAGTTTTTTCCTTATGATATTTCGTGTTTCACTTCCGCTGGGAAAAAAGGTTTAAGTCAATATCATTGGGCAAGGACTGTCTAAAAAGTTCTAGATTTCTTGATCGTTATTGTTGTTGTTTGTCTGAGGTGGACTAAATATGTTGATAAATGCTCAGTGAAGATGATTACCTTTTCCTGTTCAGTTTTCCCCCAACTACCGTCTTGTTTTCTTAAATTAGTAATCTGGGCAATTGGGATGGAAGGGTCCTCTTTTGATAACGCAGTAATATAGTTTTCAAACGTAGCATTTCGGATTTCTTGCAATGCTGACTTTAGTTGTCTTGTAAGTTTATTGTATGTGTTTCTATCAATAGGATTTTGACATCTTTGCCATTTGCTTCTGGTTCTCCTTTTTTGCAACAAGTTCGCGAATATGGACAGGTCTGTTGTTTGTTTTATTTGCATTTCGATTTGTCAATGAGGTAGATTTCCAAGATGCTTCTTGTATTACACAAGCGATGTGGTTTACTGCAGCATCAAGATGGTCAAGATGTTTCAGGTTGAGATTGGCATTGAGATGTTTGTCGATGTAAGCTCTAAAAGCATCCCAATCTGTTTTAACTGAAGCGAGCTTAAAAGCGTCGGATAGGCAAATGATATTGCTTACTTAGCGTAGCAATTATGGGAGTGTGATCAGAAAATATATCTCAGTTTGATGTTATATTAACGTAGTTTCGTGGGTACATTTAAATACGAAAAAGTTGATTAAATCCGGCAGCTTGTTTTGGTCTGTCTGCCAATAGGTTGGTTCTCTAATAAAAAGATAGGAACAATTCTTTTTATTTATGGCCCGCAAGAGGTAGTAAGCCTTGACCTCCAGTCTGTGTGCTTGGAATTCCAATCGCCTCTTATTATAAACCTGTGTCCCAGCTACTAAAAAAGTGCTCCATATTCCTCAGTTAAAATTGTATGTCTGGGTGGATTATATATATAGCAGCTATATCAAAGGACCACGGGTGTCCGTTGATATGGATAATTGTTGCTTGGATTTTATTTGATTGATTTGTAGGTATGTCATGATGCCACCATAAGCCGTTCCATCAGGATGATTATTATGAAAAATTGTGTAATTTCGGTAAAATGTATTTCCAAACCAAGTAACACATCGATTTTATTGTATTGAAGAAAGTTAGTTAATTCAGTTTTTTTTGGTTGATTAAACCATTTGCCTTCTATAATCAAATACAAATTAAAGAAAGGTTTCTTAACTAGCGATTTTTTCTGACGGTAGACAGCATATTTAATATCATACCGTTCTGATTGATAAGTTGAGCGAACATTGACTTGAATTAATTTAGAAAAATATTTACTTGAGTTTCTAAGTTCTGTTGGTTTTGCAAAGTAGTTATACTTATACCCTGCTGTATATTCCCTGTAAGTTGCGATGTGTAGCGGTTTAGAGTTTAATGGTTCATATTTGTAGGCCTGCCTCTTGCCTTTTGCAAGTCACTGTAGACTGTGCACATTTAATAGTTGGTTGTATGACTGCCTTCACAGAATGCACATTTAGCTGGCGTATCTCTAGACTTCTGACATAATGTAGAATTATGTTTTTCTCCTCATTTCACACATTTGTAGTCTTGTATAGTACGAATTTGAATGGCCATACATTTGGCATTTTGAGCATTGTATGATGCTTTTCTTTTTATGTGGCGGTTCTACTTGGATTCGCATGTTATTTAGGAATTTAAGATCGTATATATCTTTTATTTGGTTGCGGTTCGAGGTCAAGGTAGAATAATATTAAAGGTAATTTGCTGACTCGGACTTTGTAACCTTTCTTTTCAGGTCTTCTTTGATTTCTGATATAGAAATCGTGTAATGGAGATTACGAATTACTACCCTGTAAGCACTATCATTTTTCATTTGGTAGGTATGATGTAGGATTTTTTCATTTAAATGTGTTATAAGAGTGTTAGCATTAAGTTTAATAGTATCGTTAGCTAGAGCTTTACTTTCATAAGTTTCCTCTTGTGTGACCTTGGACAAGATTTCAGCCATTTTTTAAAAACTATTACTCTACAGATAAATATTGGTGAAGATTTTGATATTTCCAGAGATTTTTTATTTTGGGTTATAGGTGCCGTATATGTTGCGCACTTTTAATCTCAGCCACGTCCGTCCTTACTCGTTCAAACTCAAACGGCAACCGTGAATAACTCAAATGAATAAAAAGGTTAGTTAAAAAACGTTGGGTATCTAATATTCTTCTTTTTTTAACCTTTACTTAATCTACTTTTAGATATAGACCCCTTCAAAGTTTTCTATGTGTGTCTGTCTTTTTCATTGTAAGCTTCTTACTTTTTGTTAAATCACAGTCCCATTTTATTCTGTCGTGTTCCTAACTATAGCCTCCACTATTCCGAATTTTGTGTGGTTGTCTGAAATTATGTCCTGGAAAGCCTCACTTTAGTCTCGCTACCATTTCTATTGCATATTTTACTGTCCTTATTCTTGTGACCCAGATATTTGCTTTATTATCTGATAGTATTAACTACATTATTTTTTCGTTGGACCTTCGTATCTGCGCTATTTTATCTATGTTTGCTCTGGTGAGTGTCCAAGTTTGTGAGCCGTATATCAGAATTAGAAAACACATTGGTGGAATACTCTGGTTTTAAGATTTGACGTATTTGTCTGTTTCTTAACACTTTTTTTTTAATTTTGTAATCTGCCGATGCTAATCCAACTTCCCTTAGGATTTCAAGCGTTTGATTTTTTTATTTATTCTAAATTGTTTAAGATTGATAGATTCATTTATTGTCTTTAAGTTGGTATTGTTGAGCTTTATTGTTCTTAGATCATTATCATGGTTTCAGATATAATGGACTTTAAGGCGTATTTCTGTCTGAGGATTCCGGCAGCTGTGTTACCTTGTTTTGCAGTTCCTGCATGTCTAAAGTGGTTTAACTTTCTTTCATTTATTTATTCTTACATGTAATCAAACTAGCTATCTTATCATATCTTCTATTGCTACTGTAAAAAGCTGTTGGGAGATGACATTGCCTGTCGGACGATCGTTTTTAATGAAATAAATTTTGTGGCGTCTTCACCTACTTATACAGTCATAAATATTTTTTCATAAATATTTTCCAAGGCTCACAGTTCTCATCATTAGCAGGTGATTGAATGTACTATGTTTTTTCATCATTTAATTTGTTTTTCTATTTTAATAAGTAATGAAAAGTTTAACAGTAATATGACCCCATAATTCTATAAATTGTATATATTTAATATTTTTAACAAAGTGCGATTATGCTCTAGTTCTAGTTGTAGAGAATTTCTCATTTATGAAGATAAAGGTTAAAGAGCCCTTTTGTGATATGCTTTAGTCTTATAAATTTGAATGTCTGGTAATTCTTCTGAGTTCACGTTTATTATTTTTGATGCATATATTCCCTTGTTCCTGTTTAAGGTTTTATTTTTATAACCTATAAGTTGCTATAAAATATTTCTGTTATTATTTCTCATAGACTTATTATTTTGTAGATTTATCTTCCATTGATGTAATTTATCCGTAAAATATCCCAATTGGGTTGCCGTCGTAATCTGAAGTGAAAGCAGAGACTTGAATAAGTTATATTTTTAGCTGTTTCTTTATTTATATTATTATATAGTCTTTTTTATCTTTTTCATTAAAATAAACATTACACCACCAAATGTTTTGCTTTTTAGATTATTGTAATATGGTTAAACTTTCCTTTTCTTTCTCTTTATTTTAACACAATAATCTTACTATGTTTCATTTACCTTTCTTAGTTTATCTTCTATCTCACGTATTTTTTGTTTTTTGCTGTGGATCGGGCGTTGCATGTTGCTGTGTGTAATTTGTTGTTTTGTTTTCTGTTTTGTTGCTCACTTTTAAATGCCGCTCTTTTGGTTGTCCCCTAATTTAGTTAGGATGATAAACAGGGTGGCACAGAATTTGGATATTCTATCATATTCACTTAAAGTAGTTTTTATTTATACAAATGTCAACATTATATTCGTTTAAAGATTGTTTAAGCTAGTTAGCTGTGCTGGTATTTAAATGTTACAAGCTATTAATTTAACTGTAATATTTTTAGGAAGATAAGTAAAGTGATAAAGATCGTATAAGAACAGTTACATCTTTATTGTTAATTTACAAAAACGGTCGTCGCTTTATACAAATCGACAACTTCAACAACCACGAAGAAACTGGGGTTTTATAACTTCCTGAATTTCCTCAAAGTATAAATTTTCTTTGGAGTTTTCTAAAGAATTTTTATATACTCTTACGATAGTACAAATAAATACGTGACCTTACGAATTTCTGTTATACTTAAGATAACCCATGCGCTAGACTCTATCTTCTGAAGGTACGACTGGTTGAGTTTTTTTTATTAATATTTATAAAACAAGTCTTACCACTTAAGATGCGATGAAATGTAATCACCTTATTGGGTTTATATATGATCAAAGAAAATCTAAAGTCATGAAACTTCTTCTGTCTTCCATGGAAGAATAAGTTTGCCTACAAAGTCACCAAAAGTGTGCTCAAGACAATTACTTGTCAATAGTCGACTGAAAGTCGTCATTGAAAGAAACTTTTATTGCCCACTGTTTTTGCATTCCGCCAAACAGTCGCTTGGTCCAAGTCCTCAACAATAATGGCATGCAAAGTAAATCAGATCTGCTGGATTCACCGGTCCATTAAATACAATTTGCTTGTTTTTAGCTACCAAGTGACACACACGTTCAATAATGCGTAGATTGAACGCATTTGCCACACGTTTACTACCGTATTTTCCGCCTTTGAACTCCAGTAACTAGTGAAACGCAGTACTGTAACTCGATACTGCGTTTTCACAACGTTTATTTTTACCTGTGATTGTCTGCTTCCATGGCTTATCGCTATATCCATAACCGTGCTTGCAGCACTGCACGAGTAACTCACTACCATGTACTTCTGTACGTTTTAGCAACGCCAGAGTCACTAAAGTTTTTTGGTACCAACCGTTTTCGAACGAGCTAATTATTTGTGTCAAACTGCTCCTATAGAATTCTGCTTTATTTTTGGTTTTGGAAAAGAAAATAAATTGAATTATTACGTGTCCTAAGGTTAAAACAGAACTTAAAATTTGCTGGTATTTGTTTTATATTAACTTACGCCTGTAGCAGTTCTTTGTTTAGGTGCACACATTGCAATAGAGGCATTCCCCTTCAATATCTGTGCTTTTATTATTGATCAGGCAGTTTTCGTAAAACTTTCCAAAACAATTTTTCGGATATACAGCTTGCAGGCAGCCGATTAAAGCCTGCCGTTGGGAATTTTTTTAGTGCGTCAATTAGACCATAGTCGCTCGACATAAGATCCGGTAAATATAAGGCACGAGCACGAGATTGAGAACGATGTACCGATGTGGCTGCGTATTGTCAGATTAAAGCAACGCATTACGTCTTTATTTTCTGTTGCAGCGTTGTCAGCGGAATCATTTTAGTGACTACTAATACAACTCATTGGTAATTCTCATCTAAAGAGCCAATCCGTCATCAAAATTCTCTATTAATTCTATAATACAATCGGAACATATTTCAGTAAACAATCTCTGCCATAACTTCTTAAAAGGAGAGTTTCCACTGAGTTACCATGCCATATATTGACGTTTTTCAGTATCTCGTATCAGAAGCATGATTCGTCTGTTCTGATTAGTTGCTCAAAGAATGTATCCGGATCTACAGCAACTGTTGGCATATTTCCACAAGCTTCTGAGAGAAAACCATGATGGATAGATTTTAGACATTTATAAGTCATTATAGAAGATAGTCTGAGAACTTACACCAAAAAAACCTACTGCTTCTTCCATTGTGTTTAAAATTTTTGCCTATTGTCATCATTGTATGCTGGACAGTGTGCTACTTTCGAGCATTTGCTCTACACCTGTTACTTTAGTTTTCCTCAACACAGTCCTTGCTACTTTTCAACTCGGACATTCAGCAAAATATAGTTGTGCAACTTTATAATGCATGCAGACTCGCGTCTAGTAACCTTATATGGATATCCAAAGCAATCTTCAAAGACACTACATTACACATCGCTACGCTCGATTGTGCGCCCTTGTCCATCACGCCAAAAATATTTTAACGCCATTTAGTAACAGAATTAATTAGTAAATTATAGAAATTGTATTTGACAGTTTCATTAGCTTAGGCTGTTTTTAGCTGTTTAAATGTTTAATGGCCTTTCAGGCAACATTTGCATATATTTGTTTAAATTTGGTATTCAATGAGTAAATAAAATTTCCTAAAAAATTGCTTTAATTGAAATTTGATCTGCTAAGCATTTTCCAATTCGTGACTGTAAAAGCAATGAAAAACATTAATAATGACTCCAGTTAACTGATTTATAAGCAGCTAAGTTGTTTACAGCAGAATGAAATCTATTTAAGCGGGGAACTTTAAATGAGCTTCCAGAAGAACTTGTAGTGCAGAGAAGTGCTTGTTCGTGTACTTGACGGTTTAATGTTCTTGTTTACCGCGCTTCTGCAAGTAGACGTACAAGTTAGCGCAGCCAGTGGTTGCTTTGAGATCTCGAGCGTGAGACTAAAAATGCGTTTATTAAATGGGAACAAGCGGAGACCGGGTGCGTGGGGTTAGGAAGACTGGGATAGACTGTGATTGTGAACTGAAAAATTAATAAACAAATTGAAGCAAATTGTAATGAAAAAAATTAAACTGTATAAGGAACTTTATAAAGTTTTTTGAACTTGAGGCACGAAATTAAATGTTTCCACTATGTTTACGAGGTCATGAGTAAATAAAAATAATATTTATTACCTTCTATTCACAGCAGAGCACTGAAAACTTTTAAAAGAACAATATTAACCAATCTTCAACATAAAAGTATGTATTATAATACAAACTAACATATAGACATGTTTAAGTTTCACGAAAAAATTTAAATTACCATTAAATAATTTTTTTAGCTCCATTTCGTTGTTAACATACAAGATAAGCACTAAAAGTTTCTGGTTTAATTAATTTTTAGATGTGCTGGGAACAAGACAATAGGTTTATGTCTTACCCATTTATTACATTTTAAAACCCACATTTCAAAGCTCTTGGAAAAATACTCTAAATTTTAATCCGTAAAATTCTCCAAAACGGTCTTTTGTATCTATCCGTCGTTGTTAAATATTTTACTCCAAAGGTCTTTCTTTAGTTTTTAAAATGATAGTAGTCACTATAGGCTAGATTTTGGCTGTAGGAGGGGGGGGAGGGTGACAGAGTTCCTCAAAGCTACAGTCCTTTCTAGAAGTCTGGCTACTTATAGCCTTATTCACAGAAGTGTTATCGTGCAGAAGACGAACAGCTCAAATTAACCTGATATCTTCCTTTTTCTTAATGACGTCGCGAAATTTATGCATTAAGCTGGCGTAATACAGATCCTCTATTGTATCACGCAAGAATTTTAATAACCATGATCAAACTTTTCAGCCAATTTTTTGTTTGACTTTAGTTATAGCTAAGTCAATGTTTGGAGTTCTGTTTACACTCTAGGTCAACACTGAAGATGGGGACAGCTAAGGCTAGCTATTTAACCGAAAAAAGGGTCTTCATTGTGACTGTCTTTTATAAGAAAATCTAAAGTGCTAGTAGAGCCCTAATTGCCTTCAAAGCCAAGTTTGAGAAGTACACTACCTTATATATGTATACAATAGCAATGTAAAAAATATTATAAAATATGCTCTATAATTAAATTGTCTATTTTATAATGTTATACTAGGCTGATTGGAAAATTTGAGAAGACAGAAAGTGTACTGGATGATAATTTATCAAGAACTAACAGACCAGTCACTTTGACCACTCCCAAGACCATAGAACAAGCTCGGAAGCTTTTTGAACAAGAGCCCACTTCTTCGGCTTCTAAAACCGCAGCTTAACTTAGTATGAGTGTAGACTCTATGCACGCCATTCTCACCAAGAAATTAAATCTATTAGGTATAAAATTTAATTGCAAACACCTCTGACCGAGGTCAAGACTGGCAAAAAATTTACTTTTGTAACAGTGATTATGGAGATGCTTCAAACTAAAAAGTTGGAAATAAAACACGTCTATATTACTAGACGACTATGTCAACAATCAAAACATTACATTGTAATACGAAAATTCACATTTGACCGACGTTCGTCGATTGCACACAGAAAAAGTTAGTATATAGTGTGCAATTTTTCACTACGGAATTGTTGGCCTGCTGTCTCTCACAAAATATGTAAATAAAGAAATGTATCGCACAATAGTTTTCGAGAAATTTATTCCAATTGTAAGCGACAAAAGCCAAATCAACCAAACTGATTTCAGCACGATGGAATTACCGCCCATGGGACTCAAGGCTTCTTTGACATCCTCACAAAAGTCTTTGGAAAGACGATCATAAGTCTGGATGCCTCTCGTAATATAGAAGGTGAAATTGATTTAAACTCATATAATTTCTTTTTATAGGGTTATCTTAAAGATAGGATTTATCGGAACAAACTCAGTCTATCGACGAATCCACAGTAGAGTTTTGGCTATTTCTGCCTCAAATCAGAAAAACAGCAATTGACAGTCCGAATAAAGATTGAAATTACTATGTCCAGTAAAGACAGTCATTTTGAAAACTTACGCACTGAACTCCATTTATTCATGATCAAAAAAAATTGAATTTTATCTTGGGTAGTTTTTTTATAATGAATTTTTAATTGTTTTGTCACATAATAAGGACCCGCAACTTTTACATAATGCTGTGTTCCTATTTTTAAAATAAATTAGCAAAATTTTCTTTAAATCCGAAAAGATCGTTTCTATGCTGTTTCTTTTTGAGTTGAACTCTGTTGACCTTCTATGGACATTTTTAGTCCGAGCTTTGTAATTCTATTGAATTTCCTTTTGGTATAGGATCATAGTACAGTCTTTATCGTTGCAACTGAGATTCATCAATTACTTACAACAAGGTTCCACGTTGATGTTTTTAAACTGTCGACAAATGTAAGGGTATCCACTTGAAACTAACATTATTTATATGATAATCTCCTTTCAAATGCCCTAATTTTCATACATTTATTTTTGATACCTCACACTTGACAAGTTTTGATTATTTTATCTTCCAAATATGAAATCTTTATCATTTTATCTTAACCAGGTTAATCACAGATAAACTAACTACTCATGGATTTAAGCTACGCAACATTATACATATGTGACACAGAGTATTAAAACAGCCGCTATTATTATTCATGGTTAGCCGAAAGCCCACAGACAATAACAAAAAGATACGTAAAACAACGTATAGGTGCATACTGCAATATCTACGTTATCAACATTACTGCCACACTAAAACCTACTGCACTAAAATCTTTCATTGTTAAATGCGGTGGAGAATACAGTACGGCTGCATGTAAAGAACTCCCAAAACAACTCAGTCAAGTATACATAATGAGAAGAAAGTTATCTTTTAAACTACAAAAGCTGCATGGTGTACAAGAATCTACAAATGTCTAGAAGTGCCTCATTTAGCACTGTCCAACACTACTTCTGCAATAGTCGGCACCAATGACTTTCTTTTGATTAAATGCCATCATATAACACAAACAACGAGACAATAAACAATCCTCCAAACAAAGCAACTTACTAGCAAAACTAATCAACCACAACAGCATGATTTCAAACATGCTTTCCGCAATTATCAACAAAATAGCCTAAAAATGGCAACTACTATACGCATTGCTCTGGAACCCTATATAACAAACAAAATTTAAAGTACTCTCTTACCCTCTGATAATTACAGCCGTTTTAGCCCACAAAGGCACTTCATCTCCAATGAAGAATACAAAAGCTACTTCCAAATACTACAAATTTATTACCGAAGGAGATTGAAACTCGAAACACATAGCCTGGCATTTAAGAATCCCCACCACAAAAGGTCGTAATCTCCTAATGGCAATTCAGAACCACAACTATAATTATCTTTCAATCAGCTAGCCAGCCTACTGGTCTAGCGACCCAGGAAAATTTCCAGATCTCCTACTTAGATCACGCTGTTTTAGTGGCATAACAAATTATTACTACCAGGCAAAATCTAGGTATGATTTATCCTCTGACCACACTCCAGCCACCATAACAATTACCTCAGTAATCATCAAAAAGAACCCGTTAAAGTTTTGCGCCAAGCACACTGATTGGGGCTACTTTCGAAGTCAGAACAAGAGATCAATCTCGACATCAAAATAAAAGATGCACACAATTTCTATAAAGCTGCTAGTATCTGACCACGATAAACAGAAATATGCATATAATTTCACCCTAGCTAGAACCAACCCCACATCCATAGTAAATAACATATCCAGACACATTCGAGATCTCATTACTGAGAAACGCAGGGTGAGAAAAAATGGGAGAGAACTACAGATAGGCAGAACATACATTCTTATAACAGGCTTATCCACCAGCTGCATAAAACCTTAGCAGAAGTCTACCACCTCTCAACCCCTTCTCAGAATCAGAAGTCTCGCAACAACTTCAGATAACAAATACACGAAATGTCCTCGGATGCGACCTCATAGTAGGCAAAGTAGTTAAAACCTTCTTCCAAAAGCCCTGCTTTTACTTACTATCACCTATAACAGTATATTTGGACCATTTACTTTCCCGTCTGAGTGGAAATAGGCCCAGATTATAACGATCACTAAACTAGAAAAACATTCTACTCAACCACAGTCCTAGACGAATAAGTCTGCTCCACCTACTCTTTAAGGTCCTCGAACGACTTTTATTACAACGAATAAAAGACACCATAAACCTCGATCAGCTTATACCATTGCACCAGTTAGGATTTCGGGAGTATCATTTAATTGTACACTAAAGCCATCTAATTGTCACACATATAATGGAAAGTCAATTACCGCTGGTGTTCCGCACGATAGAGCCCAACAAAACACTACTTTATAAATTATTTGAAAGCCAATTTGGACCTATGGGATCTAGCTCTAGGGCTGCGCTAAACCATTGCACACTAATATTACAGCGATTCGAATTCCAAGACCCTCCGAACAATAGCGGACGCCTCGTGGTATATATTCCATAACTCTTTTTATGCCGACCTAAGAATCCCCTATGTAGATAACGAAATTTAATACAACGCCAATCCCTTTGGACTCATCGAAGAATTCGTCTACCAACAAGACGGCTAAAGCAAACCTGACCACTCGGTGCTTTGGAGCAGCCCATTTCCCCCAGGAGATTAGCATTGGCTAATACTCCCCTCATAATATCTCTGCCATACCATTTACTTAAAACTCATATATTTAAAGAGTAGATTATAAATCCGCAAATGATAATAATAAAAGAAAATCTTAGAAGCATAAAAAATTTATACTTTATTACAATCCTATCTAGTGAAGGCCTATGATAGGTCCGTAAAATATCTGGGTATCTACCTTGATGCTTGGCTTACATGAAAATACCATATAATGAAAAAACTCAATGAGAACCACACGCGATTAATTCAACTTTACCCAATCACAAAAAGGAAGCCCCCCAATGAAATTGAATGCATGACTGTAGTATACAAATCAGTAATACATTCTTTGACTACTTATGAGTGTGTGTTACTTTGCATTTGACTTTTAAAGCATAAAGACATGCTCGTCACTACTCTGTAATAAAAGTGCAAGTGCGCCCTCTAGCGTGCGTGACAATTACAGAAACCAGCGGATCACTCGGTAGGCCACTTGTCGACCCAGCTGATCCGAACACCACCCTTCAGGTCAAATTTCTGACTGATAGCAGCAATCAATTCGAGTACGTACATTTTAACTCCAATATAAATAAATCTTTTATATAAATAAACGTAAATATAAATTTAAAATCACTAAAACTATAAAATTGCAAAAATTATATTACGTCAACAACAAATAATTAACTAGAAAGTACGCGTTTGAATTTGCACGTAAAGACGAGCACCGCTCGCTCAGATAGCAAGCGCAAAGTGATAACCGTACTATCGTGAGGTCAGTTTCTCGGTGATATTAAATTGAAAAGTGATAACAACTATCAAATAATTCAGTGCACAAATAAATAATAAAGTGCATAGATTGACAATGTAAGTAGCTCAAATTACGCACCTGTGTACTTACCACAACCGACAAATATACTCTTCTATTACGATCAAAACACACAACCCCAGATTTTACAACAGCCAGGCACATTCTTGTCCCAAACAACGTCAGCGTCATGTAATAGCTACGGAAATTCTTTTTACCGACAACAGCTACTTCAGTCACTCAACCCAATCCAACAAGCCCCACTTTATATCTCTGTAATAGACCGTAATTACCCACTGCCAGAAAAAATCAGAATGGACAAAAGTAAAATATACGAAAAATGGCAAAGAAAAGAAAATAGTCCCGAATTCCAAGGAAGAATAAACAAACAAACAACTCTTAAAGATTACTGGTTAAGTAAAACAACAACCTCCGTCAGCATATACGATAATCTAAATGTTACAGAAGACAAAGAAAAAACTGGAGAAGGAAAAGGAAAAGGAGAAGTTACCTCTAAAGCTGACCTAAAACAAACTAAATCTCCACCACTCTTGTAGAGGGAGTTCAACTCACACAACCCCTAACTCTGCTTTTAAACGCTACCTCACAGAACGGTTATACGATAAAAAACATAAACAATGAACAGATTAAAATTAAACCCACTACTTCTGGAAATTATTCAGACATCATAAAAGCGCTAAAAGCGAAATACACCAAATTCCACACCTGTCAACCCAAGCAAAATCGAACTTTCAGAGTAGTAATTCGCAATATTTATCCCACAACCGAACCAGATCAAATAAAAAAAGCCATCGTAGAACTGGGCCACGCAGTCGTAAACGTCTGAAATATTCGACAGAGGGCACAAAAAAGGTCTTCCTCTCTTCAACATAGAGTCCAATGCAACCGAGAAAGATATTTACCATGTAAATAAACTACTACACTTTATCATAAAATATAACCCTCCATCCCAAGCGGGAGGTTCCACAATGTATTAAATATCAAAGATACGAACATACCCAGAAATACTGTTACCATAGCCCACGCTGTGTGAAATGTGCAGGCAGCACAGTACACAACAATGCCCCTGGAAAGAAAGAACTGCGGGAATAACTACCAGCCAACTACAAAAACTGCTCTGTCTATAAGGAGATAAATAAGAAGTTCCCATCTCTACGGGAACGACAAATGAGAACACCAAACACAACAGTCACTAGTAACCAAATCCGCTAACTTTGAATTTGCTATGCACAAAAAGTTAGAGAAAATAGTAGAGTAATTCAGGAGACTAACAACTACCAGCAAATGCAATTCGTCAGTGTCCCACAACAACAGTTAAATAACTCCCACAAACAATGATGACCAAAATAATGGAGAAGATGGACAAGATGATGATCCCCTGACTGCTTTGATAATAAAAATGATATAATGCCAAACATCAAACTTAAAATATCCATCTGAAACGCCAGTGGCTTAGCTAACCATATTCAATAAACCAAAACTTTCATCGCGAATCTAAACATAGACATCATGGTGATATCAGAAGCACATGACAGAAAAAGTTATATCAAAATCCCCCATTAGATAGTCTACCACACTCAACACCCAGAAGGTAGAGCCTGAGAAGCAACGGCAATAATTATCAAAGATATTATCAAACATCACGAAATATCCAAATATAGTCAAAAAAACCCTACAAGCTACAACAGTATCAATAAAAGATTAGCAAGGACAACGGACCGTCTCAGTATACTACTGTCCTCCAAACTTCCCATCAACAAAGGACAATACGAAACTTTCTTCATCGATTCATCGCTGGTAGAGACTTTAACACAAACCATCCGCATTGGGGATCTAGACTAACAATACCACGTGGCAGATAACTATATAAGCTATGGAGGGCAACAACTTGATTCTACTTTAATCTGTACAACCTACGCATTGGCCCACAGATCAACAGAAAATTCTGGATGTGATAGATTTTGCATCACAAGAGGTAGGACTGAAGCTACCGACTATTCTTGTGGAAAGTAACTAAAAAAAGTTAAAAATCCCCAAAGAACAAATCCACCAATCAGAAGAGCTGACGGTAATTGGGCCAGAACTGAACATGACAAAGCCAATACATTTGTAGAACACCTTAGTAATGTATTTCAACCCCTCCCAAGGGAGATATCGCTAGAATGGAAAGCTCCTATTCATCAACTATTAGATGCTCCATATCAAATGTATACTCCTATAACCAAATTCAAGATTTCTGAAGTAAAAGATGTCATAACCACCAACCTCAATCACAACAAGGTACCGGGCACTTGGTAACAGGTAAAATTCTAAAAGCGTCTCCACAAGAATATTCAACGCGATAATAAGAACTAGACAGTTCCAGTCTCAGTGGAAAATTGGGCAGATCATAATGACTCAGAAACCTGGCAAAAACGCAGCTGAGGTAACATCTTATCGCCCCATCAGCCTTCTACCTACATTATCTAAAGTATTCGAGAAACTCTTCTTAAAGAAATTCAAACCGATTTTTGAAGAAAGAAGCTTGATACCCAACTTTCAATTTGGATTTCGTCAACAGCATTCGACAATCGAACATGTGTACCGAGTAGCCAGAAATATAAAAGATAATCTAGAAAGCAAGAGATACTGCTCTGCTGCCTTTCTGGATATATCACAATCATTTGACAAGGTGTGGCATGAAGGTCTGAACTACAAGATGAAGATCAATTTACGTCATCCATTCTATAAAGCGCTCAAATCCTATCTAACAGAACAGCACTTCCTAGTAAAGCACGGGAAATGTATACCTCATTGTTCCCAATTACATCAGGGGTTCCACAAGGGAGTGTCCTTGGCCCTCTGCTCTATGTTATATACACAGCCTATCAGTCAACTACCACCAATCCACCTTTGCAGATAACACTGCAGTAATGTCATCGCACCAAGACCCTAATATAGCAGCCTGATTCCTACAAAATCATCGCAACAAAATTGGGTGTTGGTTAAAAAAGTGTAGTATCAAAGTGAACAACACGAAGTCAACATACACCACCTTTACCCTTCGCAGAGAGATATGTCCAACCGTGTACCTATGCAACACTCCATTCCCACAAAAGGACGATGTGAGATATCTTGGAATCTACCTGGACAAACGGTTAAACTGGTCAAAACACATATGGAATAAACGTCTCTAGCTAGACTTTAACTATCGCAAGATTTATTGGTTGATGGGTCGTAACTCTCACCTAACGCTGGACAACAAGCTCCTCCTCTACAAGGATATTAAAACCCAGTTGGACTTACAAAATCCAAATATGGAGCTCTACCAGTGAAATAAACATCCTGAAATTGGAACGCTTTCAATCCACTTTCAAACACTACGAGCTAAGAGTGAAGAGACTCAAGCGACACGGCCCACTAGAACTTAAGTACTATTATTATCAATAAGTAATTTAATCCAATCTAATAAATTCCATGTAGTCATAAAACTCACGCAATGTGAAATACACTTAAGGAACTTACCAATGGGCAAACTCTTACTATGTCAACATTGTTACTTATTATTTATATAGTCATATTGTAATTAGATCATTAATGTAATAAAGAAATGAGAGTATGATATGGGCCAACACTCTGATCTGAATCCAGTTCCTGCAAAATAAAATCCGTCGAATGACAGTCAACGTTTCTTAGTTCATCACTAATCAATATTTGCATTACAAACTAGACATAGCTACAATTCAAGAACATATTGTTAAAGTGACTAAAAGTGGAGCGGTGCCACCTTTTACGAATTAGGTGAAAGAAGTATCCATAGCCGTCTAAAACGCAAGTTACCCCAAGACATAGACATAAGTGATAGTGGTGATAACTAACTAACAAATTAATTTCAAATAATTCTAGTAATCAAACGGTAAATCTAAATGACTATCAATGTTAGTTCTATTTCAAGTGGTTATTAATTAGCATTCAAGTCATGTATTAGTTGTTAGAAATACTTCGTATAAAAATGTATATTGTTGAGCAGCTCTATTAAAGAAAATAATAATACATAATAAATAATTAATATACTGTTAATTAAAATAATACACACCAAAATGTAAATAGGAGATAATTTAAAAATTTGCCACATCCTATCTGTTGAAATTTATCCGATGGTGGCTTACGTTTCAATTAATTTACATCAGAATTTAGCACTTGCATGTGAATAATTTTGTCAACACCCCTGTCGTATCAAGTAGTTCAAATTGCTTGCATGCCATTTCCACCACGTATCCCTGCAACGTTATTACAATTAATTCCGGGCGAGCGCACCGCAGATTATATCCGAACAAACTGTTTAGGCTTGTTAGCTGCTTTTTGTAGGAACTCTCATATCTATCGGAGATCAAAGGCTCTGCATACGAAAACATAATTCACTTATTTTTACCCAGGCGTAGCCTTCTCCGGGGCTGTCGGGCGGAAGATACATGTCTTTGCGTGATTAATTACAGTTAAGCCAGCTGGAAAGTTCTGCGTGTTCCATTATAATTTTTGCGGAACATAACACAAACATTAATAAGAGTATTACGAAAAAGTACAAATAACTTTGTTTTTCTAAGCTTATTAAATGTGGGGCCTGAAAGAAAATGAAATTTTGAATTAGTTAATCTTCAATTTTAATCCAAAAACTAAATTAATGATTACATAACAGGTAATGTCCCAGTAAACAGTCTTTATAAAAAGTCCATTTACTAAATCTGATTAGTTAATTGTTGTTTGATTCCAAATGACCAAGATGCATTGAAAGTTAATTAGAATTACTGTAAGGGTGAGACTTAGTTAAGGATTGAGTGAGCGCAGGTCCAATCAATAAAGCACAAAGGATTACGCGAAAGTTACTACTTGCCTAGGCATAAACCTCTCACGAATAGAGAGGAAAGAGTACGATTTATTTGTAGTTGTAAAACTTAAGCTAACTATAATTCATACAATGAACAATAGTAAACGACAATACAAATCATCGTGTCGCAACGCTGCTAGTGGCGCGAACGCAATTACGCAAGCAGCAAGGTACCTTTCCGCACGCAATGAGAGATCTCTACCTGGGCGTGTGTATGCGCCGTCCCATCCAGCCCCCACAGACACCGCTCCGCAGAGAGGGTGACCAGCTAGGCATCCTGCCCCCACGGACACCGCACCCCTGTGAGGATGACCAGCTAGCTGGACGAGTCTTTGCCCCACAGGGCTCCATGGAAGGGCCACGGCACTCCGTGCTTCCTTCCCCAGGGTCACACACACCGCCCTTACAACACAATAGGACGCATACGCAACAAACGTACAGATTTTGCACTGAGCTGTGTCCTTATCACGCAGGCTCGGGCAACACGGGGCTGCCGCGAAGCTCTAAGCCGCAGAAGGGCCACGGCCCTCCGTGACTCCTTCCCCAAGGCACACATACTGCCCTTACAACACAAGAGGACGCATACACCTCAATCATCACTCGCTAAGGCCCAGTGGCCCGAGAGAGGGGTCCAGCGTCTCCGATACAGCGGCGGCGCCAAGTTAAATATCTTTTGTAAAGGCGCACGGGCGCCCGGTAGTAAAGCCCGAACAACTGTGTTCGTAAAGTCGGGTTGTTGGACCAGTTTTAGTTTGCTTACAGTAGTGTGCCTGTCAGTTGGTTTGGATGTATTTTTTATTTATCTTTGTGTTGGTGCTATTTTTTGTAATTTCTTCACAAATAGCTGGTATTTTTAGATTGGCGTGTAGTATCGCATTTATTAGGTACCCTGGAGCATTTATTATTACGCCGAAAATCTAATTCTACATACTTTGTAGTATCTCTATTGGACTGAAAGCTGGGGCCATAAAAAATAATGAGGTTTAACAAATTTCAATAGGTGAAAGTCGTCGACAATTAATGCTAAAAACAAAAGTGGACAACACGGACAGCTGCCTGGAGGCATTTGGCGGGAGTGGGCAGGTAAAAATGCAAAATATTTTGCTGTAATAAATGATAAGTTAAAAATTTGTACATTTGCTGGAGAAGATCTACAAAAGCTTTCGACAAATGGACGCACAGCTAGATGGGAGCGAAATAGACAACGGGCGGGGAAAAGAGGAGTAAAAATTGTCGGAAAATTTATGATAAAGTGCATGTCCGTGCTTTTGATGTTTTGCAGCTTATGGACTAATTAAAGTATATGCGGTAGGACGGACACATAATTGGGGCCGTTATCGACTTATAAACTATTAAACAAAGCTGGGGACAAACGATGAAAAAGCTTACTGAATTTGCACTTTTGCTGTAATTTATAGATATTCAGCAAGCTGCCTGGCCAGCAGCTGTCGGCAATACATTTTATATTCCCAATAATGTTCGTCCTGTAATTGTTAAACAAAAAATTGCTGAAAAGCGGAGACTACGCAGGCGATGGGAAACAACAAGTCATCCAAATAATAAACGTATACTATATCAAGCTGCTTCTGATCTTAAAAAGCAACCGCAATAACACAGCTCGCCTTTTCGAGCCGACAATTGAACTGGGGCCTGAAGTGACTCAGATATTGCGCTAGTTTTTGAAAATCACCTAGCCCATTTTCATCTGCAATCTCGAACGCAGAAGAGAATTAAATACAGCAATTACTTAAATCCGCTTTCCAGTTGAGTCTTCCAATAAAACAATTTTTACTTTGCTTATCCTATAATAAAGAAAGTAATGCAATCGGCGGAAATTTGCCCTACCCAGTTTTTTACATTTCTGGACGAATTATATCCTCAGGACACCAAAAAGTTGGTTTGGACCATTGGTTCATGTGTATGAGTGTGCGCGCGTCTGTCTGTCGGTCTGTCGGTCTGTCGGTCTGTCGGTCTGTCGGTCTGTCGGTCTGTCGGTCTGTCGGTCTGTCGGTCTGTCGGTCTGTCGGTCTGTCGGTCTGTCGGTCTGTCGGTCTGTCGGTCTGTCGGTCTGTCGGTCTGTCGGTCTGTCGGTCTGTCGGTCTGTCGGTCTGTCGGTCTGTCGTCTGTCGGTCTGTCGGTCTGTCGGTCTGTCGGTCTGTCGGTCTGTCGGTCTGTCGGTCTGTCGGTCTGTCGGTCTGTCGGTCTGTCGGTCTGTCGGTCTGTCGGTCTGTCGGTCTGTCGGTCTGTCGGTCTGTCGGTCTGTCGGTCTGTCGGTCTGTCGGTCTGTCGGTCTGTCGGTCTGTCGGTCTGTCGGTCTGTCGGTCTGTCGGTCTGTCGGTCTGTCGGTCTGTCGGTCTGTCGGTCTGTCGGTCTGTCGGTCTGTCGGTCTGTCGGTCTGTCGGTCTGTCGGTCTGTCGGTCTGTCAGTAAACAGGATATCTCGAGAACCGTAAGAGCTAAAGACTTGAAATGTGATATGCAAGTTACTTATAGGTAGCAGACGTAGTGCCGTTTGATCGCAAGGTCGCAAAATCGGTCGCAAAGCGGTCGCGAATCTAAACGGTTGAAGATACAAATAATAGAACAAGAAAAGTCGTGTGATGTTCACACCAGATTTTTTATATATGAAGTCAAACTCGAAATTACTACTAATCTAAATCCTCGTAAAACACCAAGCTGTGATTTGATCACTCGCAAGGTTCTAAAGGAACTGACGGATAAAGATTATAGATTTATAACGTATCTATTCAACTCCATGCTAAGACAGCATTTGTTTCAACCACAAGTTGCTATCATTATCGTAATTCCCGAACCTGGCAAGCCAAAAAAACTCATCATATCGACCAATCAGTTTGCTCCTAGTGATATCCAAGATCTTTGAAACATTACTACTGAAAAGAATAACACCGTTCCTTTTAACCAACAAATTAATTCCTGATTTGGGTTTAGACCACACCATGAGTGTTAGATAAAATTCTTGGTGATTTTGAAGACAAGAAATATTGCTCAGCTGTGTTTGTTGCTGTTTCGCAAGCATTTAATAGAGATTGCTTTCAGACGTCTTTGAAATTATCAACTCTTTTCTTGCCGACAGGCATTTCATGGTCAAATATGGCGAATCCTACACGAATTTATTTCCTATAAGTGCTGGCTACAAGAAGAGACATCTGTTCTTGTCTGGCTTAATAACCAACAAATCCCTGTAGCAGAAAGCTCCAAATACTTAGAAATCTGTTTAGATACACGCCTTACTTGGAAAAAACACATATGGATGAAACGTAAACAATTAGGGACTTTGCTCAGCAAAATTATTGGCTTATTTTCAAGCAAATCCATGGAAAAAAAGTACTATTGCGTAAAGCCATACTTAAACCCGTTTTTTTTATATGGCATACAGTTGTGGGGAACGGCCAGTAACTCAACATAGTCATTTTGAGAAGTATTACGTTTACTAATTAAAGATCCATAGTATATACCAAACGAGGTAAAACGCCGTAATCTTAACATTCTCACAATAGATGAAGAAATACGAAGATTCAGTACCCTTTACCATGACCAGCTAGCCGCCAATCCAAACACACACTAGTAGAGCATCTACTGAAAAGCGAAGAGGACAAACCTAGACTGAAGAGGTTTAAGCCATCGCAGCTGCGGTATATATATTTAAACCACTTAGTTCACGGGATAAACCGAGTCTATTTTGGGTAAATTCTCGACGTTTCGCCATCAACTTTGATGCCATTTTCAAGAGGTTAGCTCTTCACTTAGGGTCTTAATCTGCCTACTCCCCAAGGAGAGCTATGAGTTTGAATAAGACTGAGCTTTCGTGGGACCTGCTTCATCTTTTATAGGGCTGGAAGTGAAAGTTTGTTTGGCGGGAGATGCGTTGGGTTGGAGAAAGTTTGTAGGATTAAGGGTGTGAAATTAATTTTGTGGCCTGTTTCTTTGATGTGTTTGGCAAGTGCCGAACCATTATCGCCTTTCCGTATGGCCAGAGAATGCTCGTATATTCGGCTAGATATTTGCCGATTTGTTTGACCTATGGTATTTCATACACTCCTTGGGATTCTTTGGGGCAGTGATCTTTTGCCGAGCGAATAAGCCCAGATATTTGGTTATTGGTCGTAAAGACCGTGCGGATATTTTGCCGCATTAGTATGTGGCTTATTCTATCGGTGATGCCTCTGATGTAAGGTAGGAATGCTTTTTGTTGGTCAGGAGGGTTTTGGGATTGAGAGTTAGTGTTTTTATTTATATTGTTGATTTTAATTAGTTAAGGATTTGTTAGAATATCCATTTTGCAGTAGTGTAGTAGTAATTTTAATATATGTATATATATATATATATATATATATATATATATATATATATATATATATATATAGTTAACAATGCCTCAAAGAGCCTTTTTTAAATTAATTTAACAAAAAACTATAACGTTATAACGTATAACGTTTGTTAAAGTATACTTCTGTACATGAGATGATAAAGCTTTCGAGCGGTGTGCGTTGAGGCGCTTCGCTTCCCCCATTAAAATATAGCCATTGTTGCAAAAGACTGCAAAAAGAAGGCAACCACCAAAGATATTGAACCCACAAACCTCGCATCTCGAAGCAAACCCGCTACCAACTCGATCAATTGAGCACTACGGGAAAGCGCGCTTTGTGCGTCGGTCCGTTTTTCTGTTATTTATGACATCTGTCAAGCCTTATAATTTTTAAAGGGGTTATATTTTAGGCCACTTGCACTGGTTTTCTTGAATTTTTGATCGTAGATTCGGATTTTACGTCAAATTTGGCTTTTCCTTTTGTTTTTTTGCAGAGGAACCGACGGACAGGGTATTTTATATGCTATTTATAGAGGGAGTAATTATCTAGTTACTCTAGGAAAATTGTTATTGGACTATTTTCGGCAAGTTATATGTATATGTTAAGGATGTAATTGCATATGTGTCAACCTATAGTTATGTTCAATAAAAGAAATAGATAATTCGGCGCAAAAATAATCATGTACACGAAAGAAGGCAAATTTTTTACAAATTATTGTATATGAATAAATAATAAGTAAATAAATATTTATTATATTATAAATGAATAGTGTTTTTTACATATACAAAACATTTATAATAGATAATGAGAGGCTTACAAAACAATACTTTTGATTGTTATATCTTAGTTAAAAGGCACTTTCATATTATAACCATTTTAGCTTTCATACTCTATTTTGTCATTTTCACCATTTTCATTCTGATTCAGTAAAGCATCCTTGACTGCGGATGGAAATTGTTGTCCTTCAAGTCATTCAAATTCATATTTATTTTCGTTTTCAATCCATCCATAGTCTTCTAAATCAAGATCGCTACATACTTTTTTATGCGCATTCTTCTATAACTTTGTTATATAATAAGCTTTTAAGAGGTGCTCTGTTAACTCAGCGTGACATGGTGGCAAACATAAAACATCAAGGTTTTTTAGTTGTTTTTTGTTCAAAGGCTCGATTTTTATTTTATAATTTCTGATAAATAGCTCGAATCGAGCACTATTAACCGTGGAAGCATTATTTTCTTTATTTTAAATAATGTTATACAAATGGCAAACAAATGCCTCTAATTCCATATAAACAGCATCGATATCTACATCGTTTTCGCCAAGACTCGGGAATGCTTATTGATACTCATCAGACTGACACAATATTTTTAGAGATTTTTTTTCTTTTCTGTAGAAATATGAATTAGTCACATCCGGTTAGTGAATGAAATTCTAGAAGAGCATTACAAAATGATTGTCTGAGAGTTCCATGCAATTTTCGAATATCAGTAAATTTTCTTTCCTCTAGTACCATATTTCATCTAAATCTTAGATTTACTTCTAATTGCGGCAAATTGCCTAACATTATGATCAATACGTCGGTATCAGAACATTTGATCAAAATGTTAGTATCAGTAGGAAATATGATAAATTATCTTTGTATTTAAGTAGATGCGAAGGCTTTCACGGCCGATGTTGTGGTGCATCGTGTGGTTGGTTCTCAGATTGAAGTTCGGAAACTTTTAACGTTTCGACCACAATTGCGACGGCATCTTCAGAAGAAAATCTTCTAAAAATTGAGTGACTGTTCCTTGCATTTTCGCTTGTATATTCGTGTGAGTGCTATGTAAACGATATTGGGGGGCCGTTGTTGACCTCACCGGGATGGTAGGTAACGTACTTGGGCTAGCTAGTGACGTCACTCGGGTCGTTGCAGGTAATATTTCACCATTTTCTGACGTCACTCGCTCTTTCTCCGTATCGCGGTTTATTTTTTGCCTCTTAAGAGCGATAAACCAGGATTTAGGTAGATTAAATCCGTGGTTCTTGTCAAAATTATTTTAAGTTTTTAATCTTTGGCTGGTTTAAGTAAATCCCGTATGTCGGTGGTAGTAGTACAGATGGTTTCCAGTTTGTATTAATTGAGAATCTTTCCTATCCGGTTAATATAAGGTAAAAAATTTCAGTTGTGTTTTTCGTGCGCGCTTGTTAGGTTTAGTTGCTCTATTTATCTCCGTTATCGAGTAGCCATTCCCTTGTAGGCTTGTTCCATATGTTTTAATTCCTTATCCGTAAACTGCGGTTTACATATACGTCATGCTCGGTCTACCAAAATTTTAACAACCGTTCTTTTTTAACTTGGGTATTCATTCAATTGCTTATGAAGGTATCTGTCTGTTTGCGTTTGTACACGGTGTGTTGTAAATGTCTTGTCAGAAATCTCAACTTCAGTTCCACTGTACATTATATGCTTTGGTGTATAGAATTCAAGTGTATAAGAAATTGTGGTAAGGATTTCCGTCCGTGTCTCCATATTACAAATATGTCATCGACGTATCTTAGCCATATCGCGGGTTTTAATAATGCTGTATTGATATTAATCCCCTCAAATTTCTCTGTGTAGTAATTGGCGATTATAGTGCTAAGTAGACTATCCATTGCTACTTTGTCTTTGTGATACACTCCTTGCCAAAAAAAGTGAATGGACTTACGGTACTATTGAAATAGCTGTAAGATATCGTTAGGAAAAAATTTCTTTATGTGATCTAGGAATTTTTGAATCTACCCTTTGGTAAACAGGGATATTACATCGAAACTGGCCATTAGATCTCCCTCCTTTAGTTGGATGTCTTGAAGATGGTTGAGAAAATGTGCGGAGTCTTTTGATGTAACTGCTAGTATGTTCAATGTACGGTTATGAGAATAACTATTCGAGGACGGAGATAAATAGAGCAATTAAACTTAACAAATCCTCACGAAAAATACAACCGAAATCGGCTACGGTAGGAAAAGCTTTTTTACCTTACATCAACAGGGTTGCGGATTGGATTGGAAAGATTTCCAATAAACACAAAGTGGTAACCATTTATACTACTACCACCAACTTACGGGATTTGCTTAGACCAGCCTAAGATACAAGAAACCTACAGAATACACCAGGGGTATACTCCATACCTTGTTCATGTAATCAAGTCTACATTGGGACCACGGGCCAAAAGATTACAACTAGAAATAAGAAACACAAACGTCATCTACGCTTTAATTAACCCAAAAAATTAGCAGTTGCTGAACATGCTTTGGAAAATCCTGACCATGAGATTTCGGGCAAACAAAGGTTTTATCCAATAGTAGGAATTATTACCCGAGGTTATATAGAGAGGTGGTGGAGATTTATAAACATAATTTTAACAGGAACGACAAATTTAATTTACCTAAGTCTTGGTTTATTGCACTTAAGGAGCAAAAAAAACCGCCATACGGAGAAAGAGCACGTGATGTCAGAAAATGTTGAAATATTACCTGCAACGACCCGATTCGCGTTAGCAGCTAGTCCGATTACGTTATACCATCCCGGTGACGTCAACAACGGCTCCCCAATATCATCCCTATCACACTCGCACGAGTATAAAAGCAAAACGCAAAACGCAGAGACAGTCACTTAACTTATAGAAGATTTTCTTCTGAAGATATCCGCCGCAGTTGTGGACGAAACGTCAAGAGTTTCCTTGGTCCAACTACAACATCTTTGTATTCGCTTTGTCGTGAGCGGGACATGAGGAACTTGACTCTACGGTGCAAAGAATATTATCATTTTTGATTTTATGTCCGTACGCTGAAAGATAGCACACATTTTATAGACAGCAGGTATAGTTGTTGGTGAAATATTGATAGATGCGAGGTATAGAACTTTTGTTGTAAGTTTGTATCAGCTATAACGTTACTATTAAATCCAACCCACGTAGGAGCATTTTGAACATTACAATAAGGCGACAAAACCCAAAAAAGTTCTAATTTTTTCAAATAATTTAAGGAACTAACATAAGTATCAGGCAAAGTACTATTTAATGGCAATAAATATTTAAGGACTTTTGGTTTGCTGTTATTCGTAATTAATTCTTGAGTTGGGTATCAAATGCTCTTTTTTTAAGGTGACAAAGATAAAAATTTACCTTTTGAAACATTTGCATTTAGCTATTGTAGTATATTTTGATATAAAATTCCGATCGTATTGTGCAGAGCAACCACTACAAATTTTGACAAAAGGGCCAAAATTGTCGAAAGCAACGCCTGTGTACTAATCGGATAATAGTGTTAGCCTCGTTAGGACAAATATTATTCTTACCACACATAAAATATGTTGCTTTAGTTTTTCCTTAAATTAGTTGCTACGATAAATTGTACTAGCACAATTATTCTGTTTATTGATTTATTTATTCTTTGCTTACTTATTGTTTATTCACATTCAATAATTTGTAAAAAAGTCTGCCTTTTTCGTGTGCATGAGTGTTTTTACGTGGATTTATTTATAAATTACAGCAAAAGTGCAAATTCATTAAGTTTTTTTATAGTTTGTCACCAGCGAGGTGTCCGTATTTTTGCATAAGCTTTGTTTAGAATATGATTTTTTTTAATGTACTCGATCACTTAATGAAACAACATTGGAAAAAATGTCCACAGGAATGCGAGACGCGATAAGGGCACGCCTCTTTGTTTAACAGTTTATAAATCGATAACGACCCCACTTACGTGTCCGTCTTACTGCATACACTTAGTTACTATATAAGTTGCAAAACATTGGAAAGCACGGATATCAACCTTATCATAAATTTTTCGACAATTTTCATTCCCTTTTACCCCTGTCCGTGCATTTATTGGTGGCTTTCGTAGGTTATCTTCAACAAATATGTAAATTTTCAAGCATGGACCTCGTCATTCGGTACAGCCATTATTTAAAACATCCAGTACATTTACTTGAATCTTACTCCTGGCTATTTTCTCTTTGTATAGATATGAATACGCCAGATTAGTCTTCTATTCAGCTGAAGACCTAGACATTTGACTACAAACCCTTGAAGTATATGTTTTTTGTTTAGTGTAATAGCAGGACAGACTTTTTTAAGGATAAAGGTGGCATGTGTAAATTTGCTTGTATTATTATGCGTTCTCCATTGTTTTAGCCATTTTTCTAACTGGTTTAAAGGGGGTTGTTAAATTCTGGTTGCGCAAATTGAATCGTGATATGAGGCTAATATCGCTGTATTGCTGTCATTCTTGAGTTAGTTTAAGGTAAGTCTGCTGTATAAAGTAAGCACAGTGTGGGTCCTAGTATATTTCTTGTAGTATTCCTGATTGAACAAGGTAGAGGTCAGTGTAAATATCTTGGTATCTTACTTGGAAAGTTCGGAACGTTTCAGTTTATATAGTAATTCTAAGTGCCACATTTTATCAAATGCTTGGCTTAAATCAACAAAAGCAGCTGAACCATATCACTTCTCTTCTAGGCCGGTATTAACTTTTTTGATGATTTGATGAATTTATTTGTTGGTTTTGTGTATTTTGTTAAGTCAAAATTGATAAGTAGGTATTTTATTAAATATATTTTTTTCCACCACCATTGAGAGAAAGCTTTCAGAGAAAGCTTATAGGACGATGGAATGATATCTCAGGTGGATTTTTGATATTTTAGTAATTATTATAATCTCTCCTATTTTCCACTAAACGTAGGCCCCATTGCACTTCTAAAACGGCAAGTCTATTGTGAAATTATTGAATTGTCTGGTTAGTGTCGGTACTCTGTGAGAAGCACGAAAAAGCATATGATAACACAATACTATATTCACAGATCTTTTGATTATATAGAGTCTTAGGTCTTAGGTATCGACGCTATGAATCACTTTGTAAAAACACACAATACTACTAATTATCGGTTTAAGTATGTTTGGTACACTAAACTTGACAGGTTCTTTTGTAACTTATATTAAATGTACGTTGCAGCTCTACAGGAATACATACCGTGTCTTCTTAGCCTTTGCATCCAAACTCTTGCTGCAAAGGTTTTTTGCTGCGCTATGCAATCGTTTAGTGGAATTTTATTTTATAGAGCACAAGAGTCATATTCCGCAAATGTTTTGCACTGTGTGAGTAACATTCTCGGTCTCTTAAAATCTCCTCCACTCCGCTCCGCTCCCTTCACATGATTAATTATTTGTTGGATGTCAGCCGATAATCTAACCCCGCATCAATACGAGTGCAGGAAGTATTTGAACTTGCAGAGTTTACAGTTTTTGTTGCTACCGGTGCAGTTTTTTATTATACTAGGGCTGTCGCGTATTCCTAGGAGTGAACATTCATTGTTTGTCTTTTAATTTAGGTAATTGTTTTAATAAATAACGAGCACGTATTTAACATCGCAGTTTGTATTCCACGTTTAATATCGTTTATTCATTTGGATTTTTGTTAAACAGAAGCCAAGACAATTCTGATAAATATGTAGGCATTAGTCCACGCAATCCTACAACTTATAGTTAATATTAAATATACAAAGATGTTGTTTGGCTTTCCAAGGATTCGGAAGAATAATCAGTATTTCATATTTCATGTGTTTTATCGGACTATTGGAATCTATATTTTACTAACCGAATTTTTGTTGAACTTTATGGCTGTTAAATAATAATATACGTATAAAATTTTCCACAGTTCAATTCAATAAATCTATGTGTTACACAGTTTTCCCTAGATGTTTCTATTTTTGGCTAATAGTTGCACAACATTAACCCAATTAGGTTTTCTAAATGTAGAAAGTAAAAATCAATCGTTTGTTAAGTTACATTAATTTGAATATAAAAACATAATAGGCGCACAACGTCGAAAAGTAGTACACGGCTGGCCTGAAAATAATGTAAGACTATTATTGTATTACGCAGGTGAACTAAGTATAGCCAGAAATTTTTTTGCGTGCAAATGGGCGAACGGGGAGAAGCAGGACTTCTGAGCATTATAAGTGGGACGCAGGAAGAAAACATCCTTTGTAGATTAGATTGTTCTGCCACTTATCTAGTCCTCGTTAGTTACGCAACTGATTATTATTGAGTTTCTCATGACATCATTAAGAAAACGCAAGATTACGCTTGGTATAAACCATCTTTAGGAAAACAAGACGTAATTGTAAATGAACGTCACCGATGTTACTGAAGAACTAGGAGCATATTAATATTGCCCGCTGCTTTCTCAAATGTCACTGAAATTAGTTCAAAGTTCGGAATAAGCTATTATAGTCCTCAAGTAATTGTTACTAACGATCTTGCGTTTTAAAAAGTGTTCGCTATATGAGTCCTTCTCCAAACTCTACAAAAATTGAAGACTTGTTTTTAACTACACTATAACACCCTCTTTGCAGTTCAGACGTACCGCCCTGTTATTGCTATTTGTTTTGTCCACTAAAAGAAGCACAATTTGGGCGATGTTGCTGTTGAAGCATTCGTGGGTGATTTGGCCCATGTCACAATACTTTCATTTTTATGGTGCTACAACAGACTAAAACAATAATTCAGGCCTATATTTCAGTCACCTACGTAACTTTTCTTAAGAATGATATTACGGCCTAGTTAAGAGCGAGATACATTCATATTCTGAAGTTCTTTGTAGTGTTGGCTATAAAATTTTGTTACTTAAATTAAGTGCTCTTGCTATCAATGGGCGTTTTTGTACGTTACCTCTTCTATACATGAATATTTAGAAAGCTAAATATTATTTGCTTCGGTGAGTTTAAACCTTATTATGTTCCCCATCTGGGTTCTTTCCTTTAATGATGTTTATAAAATTATTATTAATAAACTGTTGAGAAAATGTGTCTTTAATTCAAGGGAATATGTAAAAGTAACTGTTTCTTCTAATGCAGGAAGTTATCTAGGTGTTTAAAAAACTGGTAGTCTGTGGAAGAAAGGTGTGCTGATTAAGGTGAATGAGGTATAGTTTCGTATCCCAATATTGGTACAGTCACTTGTGAGAAGAATTGCTCCTTTTCGATTGACCAATATTGGCCATAAATTTTGCATTTTTGGTAAAATCTGTTGATGTGCTGACAATAATTCCCTGATACAATGGTTTCGCCGGGATTCAAAAAGTTGTAGTGAAGAGCTCTACGTACCGACCACCAAACAATAACCATTACCTTTTTTTGATGCTGCTTCGATTTGGAAATGCACTTTGGTGCATCATCTCTGTCCAACCACTACGCTGAACGCCATCGGTTATCGTATGGGATCCATTTCTCGTCGCGTGTTACAATGCAATCAAGAAATAAATCATTTTTGTTGCGGAGAAGAAGTGCAGAGCAAACTTCGTATCCTTGAAGTTTCTGATTTTCGTTCAGATCGTGAGACACCCATTTGTCGAGCTTTTTCGATTTTCCCATTTGGTTCCATTGTCAAACAACCGTTTTATAGTCAACGTTAAGTTCTTCTGAAACCTCTCCCGTTGTTTTGCGTGGGTGCTCTTCAATAATTAAGTTATCATCCTCAGTCCCAGAAAACCGTCCATGACCCTCTTCATCTTCAATGCTCTCGTCTCCTTGACTAAAATCTTAAAACCAATGTTGAGATGCACGTTCACTGATGGCTTCCTGGTCAAACTCTTGGTTAATATTGTAAACAGTTTATGCTACTTTACGTCCCAATTTGAACTAGTAAAATAAAATAAAAACACACCAAAGTCGAACAATTATAACAAAACGAGTTGCATAAGTAGATAGAGCCAATTTCTCTCTTTGAAATGCTTTATTGCACAAACATAGTTAAATAATAGTTTTTCCCAAAATTAAGCATCAAAGTTTAAACTTAAAAAAACGCATTATATTTGCACCAACGTTCTATTGATAATAATAAATTAGAAAATATGGTTTATATATAATTTAACCACACAAAAATACATCGGTCATAAGTGAGTCAGTAGTTGAAGTTTACATTTTAAGGCCCAACATATCACAAAAGAAGATGCAAGAGTTAAAGTTTAAAATGTGCGAGTTCTACCGATAATAAAATTGCGCACTTCACCGATATTTTATTTTAGGAAATCGTTCAGAGAGCCCATGTACTATTAGCTTACTGTTATTACAATACAAGGCAGTAATCATTACACTATAGGCTAATGTGTTGTCTTACGATCTAAAGTATTCTAAAATGGTATTTTCAGACCCCACTCCAGTAAGGGGATCTTAAATCACCCAGTAGGTCTGCTAGCCAGTTAATTTTTAATCTTCTTCCCATAGGTACTTGAAGTAGTGGTTGGAGTAGAGGATTCGTGTGATTTGCTATTCTGTTGTGGTGCTTTATACTGCTAGATAAGACAACGTCTTTGACATATGGTACTCGTAAATCTTTGTATATCGTTTGGTTCGTCACGTACCAAGGTGCATTGATTCGAGTATTTTGGACTGATATCGTTGAATTATATCTACACTGCATTTTCATGCACAGCCCTACAGTTCTATACTATATCTCTATATTAGTGCGATAATAATCCTATATACAAGAAGTTTATTTTCAAGAGACAATTTGAAGTGTTTGCCCAGCAGCCAATATAATTCTTTAGTTTTAAGATCAATTTGCTTTCTCTTCTTAATTATGTGCCTTCTCTAAGTAAGTCTAGCATTCAAGAGAAATCCTAGTCATTTCGTACAGGAAGCTTTTGATATTTCTGTGTTGTTTATGTATATTGGTATAATTGCTTATCTTTCAATGTAAAGGTGACGTGCTGAGATTTGTTTTCATTGATTTTAATATTCCACTGGTGGAGTCAGTTTTGTAGCTGATCTAGGTTGTAGTATAATGTTCGAGAGGCTCTAATTCGATGTTTGTGTGTGGAAAAAATAACAGTATTGCCTGCAAAGGTTCCAGTAACAGTATCTCTGCTAGCAAGGATGTCGACAATATAAAGTACCGATCATGATCGGGTCTAACACGCTCTCTTGTGGAACCCCTGATTTTATTGGGTAGTTGTGAGGCACCTTTCTATTCACTTTGGCTCTAAGTTCTCTATCACTGAGGTAGGATTTTAGCAGGCTGAAGTACTTAGATGGAAAGAACTACTTGATTTTATATAGAAACACCCTACACCTTAAATTCCATATTTTATTTAATACATACACTTCCAATCAAAATGTTTATAATTGTTATAGTTGGTCTACGCATTTACTTACTTATTATTAAGGCTTTGCTTAAGATATACGATAAATACAAACGCTTAACAAATTAATATTAATTTGGTAACTAATAGAAACAATTAAAACTTATTTGATATTATTAGAATTAAAAACAACAGAAACTATTCTTCGATATAGAGGCAATCATTTTCTACAATCTTTTACTATTGTAGTTTTTGAATCTGGTCGAAGTACCACTGGGGCTGCTTAGAGTCGTAGAATTCTTGGCACGCCTTTCAACTTCATCAAATTATTCGAACCAGCGGCCACACAAGAAGTGTTCCATTGAGCGGAAGAGACTATAATCGAACGAGGCAGCATCAAACTTCTCCTTACTCTTGGCAGTATGACATTTGGCGTTGTGTTGCTGAAACAAAGCGCTTTCGGTTGACCAAGGTCTGGACGCACCTATTGCTGGAAATAAATGACACTGTCATTTAGTGCAAGTTTAAAATGCAAGACTCGCTGAAAAATCCACGACCTTATTGCCGAAACGATCTTGGCGTGAAGACAATAGTGAAATTCGCCCTAGTGGAACCTATTTCTTCGAACGATTGTAATTGGCCAAGAAGACTCACTTTTCGTATAACGTCACAATTTACTTCCAGAATCTGCCATTCAAAGAATTGTTGGACAGCTAGCTGCAAATATCAACTCTCTTGGTTGCTTGTGCTTCAGTGAGTTTATGTGGGTTCTGCCGAGGCGTCTTATGCACAAAGTCAAGCTTTTTCCAACTCCAAGAATTGAGCCCAAATCTCTAGTGCTCGATGAAGGCTCACCTTTTAATGTTTTAAGCAAGCCTTCATTGCCCAATTTTAACCGCCGACCAAAACGAAACTAATGTTTCAGACACATGTCGCCGAAATCGAAACGCTTGTACATGTAGCATTTGAAGACAGTAGAATATTGAGTACTTCCTTCGTACTCCAACATCACAGATTTCTATTGCAATATCTTCTAGCAAAAGTCTCCGCTTCCACCAATAGCGCATCAAAACCCAGAATTAAATTTTGTTCAAAGCTATCTCAAGTTTGAAGATGCGACTTTTTACTATACTATAAGCACAAAAAAATCCACAAAAATAATTTTTTTTGCAAATGTTGCAGAACTTTTGGAACAACCTACTGTAAAAATTTATTTTACTTATTTGACTTAGCGTATTGTAAACTTTTAAGTTCAATATTAGAACTGATTGCTTTTACGATTTGAGCAGAGTTTAATTTTCTATTGTGTTATGATAAAATCAGTTGTAGAGCGTTACTTTTTATTATTATATCAAGTAATTTCAAGTTGTGTATAGGGTGACCCGGACGTTGACATCTTTGGAATAAAAGTTTCTTGGAGCTAAGCCCCTGCCTGACGGGAATGGATTGCGTTAGATATTTGGTGTTTCGTAAAGACGTTGAATATGCCAACGATAGTGCCGACGTCTTCCGTGCATGCTATGTGGCCGACAACAATCTCAAAAATGCTTGTTGCTTTCTTCGTGGCCGCGAAGGATGTGAAGGCGTCCACATTTTAGAACCACTCCACAAAAATGGTAATTAAATTTGGTTGAGACCTGGGGTAGCTCATGGACGAGTGCGGCGGATGCAGTGGCTCATTCCGTTTTCCTGAAATCAACGGATTAATAATAAAGACAACCAAGGACACTTCTGCCTAACTTGGCAAACAAGAACGATAGGAATTCTTCCTTAACTACCTCACGATCACGAAGCGGTGTCGGGTTCCAAAATTTAGTCTTTAACTTATCCTCCGTTACATATTCCGGCATGTCAAGAATGATGCAGTGAAAAGATTTGTATGTCTAATAAAGGTGGTGCTTCTCATTTAAGAAACGACTAAATTACTGACAATCTTAAGGCGTAGCTCATCTTTGGCTTCTAGGAGGTTTATATTTGGTTGTTAAAGTTCCTTTTCCTTTGACTGAGGATATTAAAAACATTGGCGGTTGGTACCAGAAGTCAACTTGCATACCTTTGCTTGACAACGAAGGCAGTTATGCTTGCGCGTAAGTATTACCGCTTCTTGCGTTGGTGTTGGTGCGAGTTGGCGATCTTTTGCGCTCAGAATCTTTTGCTGGTTAGAGTAATCCTCGTCGTTCAAACCATCGAAGTCCAGTTTTGCTTATTACCAGATGATGTATAATACAAGTACACTCATCCTCTTCGATATTATTATTTTTCATTACTAGATAACGCTGTAAAAGGGGACTTGTATATTTTCTTATATTCGGAGCGTACTGTTAGCAGTATATAATTTTTGTTTGTCAAATTTTTTGTTATATTTTTGTTTATATTAAATAATTTAGGTATTTGCTGTAAAGTAATATTTGTGACCTTTTACTCGTTTAATTGCGTTACTCTATACTAACATGTAGTTTCCTGTTGTATTAGAGCCACTTCTTTGTCTCATTTGGGACAATTAAATAATATTTTGTAACATTGTTTTTATAAACCACCTAGTTTTTAGTAAACTTGTTGTCCTATTTATCTCCATTGTTATTACGATTACTTCTTCTCTATTTTGAGGCCACTTTTCAAGTTTCAACCTTAAGAATCGAATAATTATTAAGAACGTACTCAAAATATTGTCTTATAGGGCAAAATTTCAAAAAAGTTTGCGAAAAAATCTATTGGTGTCTGGTATTTTGTTATAAATTTTTTTATCGTTTTATCGTTTGTTTCTGTAATACTATCTCTTTTACATTGTCTTATTGCGTTTTTTAATATTGCTGTTTTTACCTATCCAAAGGTTTAATTCATTTAATTGGTACTTTTATCATATAACTCTAATGGTATAGTTGATAACAATCAGACATAGTTACGATTCCGATCCGTTCAGATTATCAGCTGCAAGTAACAGTGACAAAGTTTATTATAGACACCACTAAGGGTGCTCGCTGCTCAAGTAGAGTGCTCTGCCCTCTTAGAAATTCCAAACAACATTTTTAATTTACGGTTGCTACTAGTGATGTTGCAAAAATGGTAATTACATTCAATGCTAGGTTTATTATAGTTGGCATAGAAGTGGAATTACCATTTTTAAGATTTTTGGTGTAAAGTTTATAGTTGCTGCGACGACGACAAATAACGGTTTCAGAATACTGTTCATTCGACAGCTGAAAATGGGGTGCTCAATTACAAAGTACTGCTCTAAGTGGTTAGAAGCAAGGCGAGCACGGTTGATGTAACTTTAGATTACAGCTCTTTTGATAAAAAAAACTCGTTATCTTTTTAATGTTTTAAAAATTCTGCAAGACAATTTTTGTATTATAAATTTTGGTTTCAATGAGTATTTCCATAGTCCGAAATTAATAAATCTTGGCTGATATATAAAACCATATAGAAAACTATCTAAAATATATTTTTCTAACTTTTGTTTGTGTATTTTGATTACAGTTTACTAATTGAATACATTAATTAATTGAATTTTTTTTGTAAGAATGCACTCGTATTTATAAGCAATATTCAATAGACAATATCAATGTTTATGTAATAAGGAAGCCACAATTATCAAAATATGTCCATCATATCTAGTAAACGACCTAATGCTAATGAATACTTACAACTTTTTATTTAATCAGAAACAATATAAAACCTACATTGAAAATAAGTGCAACAGCTACCCAAAGTTTGAAAGAATGTTACTAGCTAGTAATGAGAAAATTAAAAACTTAAACAAAAATAACCTATAGCAAATGACAAAAAGTGTTAAAAGTAGATAGAATTTTTTAATAAACAATATAAAATAAAAAAATAAACTTGAAACCAGATTAGTACTCAAAAACAAATATTTCAAAACTTACCCCTATATTTGTTTGTAAAGTAGTTAACTACGGTAAACAAAGAACAATATATTACTAGAAGCTTAGCCCGCAACATCGTTAAAATTAATTGTAATAGTCCGGACATCTAGAACAAATTTATAAATTTTATGAAGTAGAATAATATTGTCCTTCGCTTTTACCAACCCAAGAAAAAAATTCTTGCAGGATACGTCGCACCCAAGACATCAAACGATAAATCACAAAACAAAAATAAAACGTAAGAAAGATTAATGCTAAACAAAGGTAAACCAAAGTGCTACTCAACATGTTTTTGTCGACTTAGAATTAGCAGATGCCAACAAAGATATTTCTAAACTACATCATGCACTAAACAGTAAAATATAAAAAAATTAAAGTATACTTTTGTGCACGAGATTTCACTCTTTAAGCACTTCAAAAGATACTGAAGCAATTTACTCGTGTGTGTTAAGTGTGGACGATCATATAGCAGTGCAAGTTTTAGAGGAAGGAGAAACCTCAGCCACATGTATTTTGGAAGGTCGTTCTCATTGAGCGTATTGTAATATTACTGATATAACGGCCCTGGTAGATAATAGCAATCTTGCTAACCGTCTAGCAACACCAACAGGACAACCCATTTAACAGTAGAAAATATAATGGTTAATATAATGGTATTCAGACTAGCTTTGTTGAATGCTAATGGTGTAATATAACCTGAAAAGGAAAAAAAACATAATTTACAAACTCTAATAGATGTACAAGGTACTAAAATTATTAATTCTACGCTAATCATCCAGATAACATAACTAGCGCTGGAATAAAAAAACATTAGCTATTACAAATTATTAGAGTACCCCAAAGGCACCTGCAATCCACATCAATAAAGATCAAAGTATTACCATATCTTTACATTATGTTTTCTAATTCGACATACCTTAAAAAAGAAAATCTTGGAAAGGTTTTTCAACTCTTGGTTTAAAATTTATATCAAAAGGTGGTTATAAATCTCAGGACACATCTTATGAATGCAGAAACCAAAAAAAATAAGAAAAATATATTTATTTTTGTACATAAATACCTGAATATGTCCTTTATGATGAGTACATCATAAACCAAATTATAATCTAACATTAGATTTAGGTAAAAAATTGTACGTCATTACCTTACATTTTAATCTATTTCCCCTTCACACTGCCAAATCTGTTTAAAAAGTATTAAAATGTCTGCATTAGTACATCGAAAATCATAAAAAAGCTTCCGGCCAAAGGCAAGTGCTACCATATCTGTGAGTTTTATACACCATTTCTTCTAGAAAAGCTAATACTCTAACAAATTAGTTCATGGATACAATTTTGGATCATCAATTTTGATTTCGCATATACCATTTAATTGTTGAAATAATAAATAAATCAGAGGAACACAAGAAATGCTATTTATGCGTATTTTTAGATATCAGTACCCGGGCAACCACTTAGAAGGATCATCACCTGCACAGATTTTCGATTACAGATCGTAGCGTGACTTTAAGTCTCCTAGCTCAACAAATTCTGATTTATGTTCTGTCTTCTCTATTTGACGTTGATCACCCGTAGTTGGACTAATAGCACAATGCTCTTTCTTGCAAGTACCACTGACTTTCCTGCTTCCGCAACGGAGGTTACAGTGAGGAACGGAAAGGCGTCTGTAGACATGCGAGTGGCATTGAATCATTTTTTTCCGATAAATTAAAACTTTCCCAATCAAAGTAATTATCGAATATTAATGAGCTATAGACGCTGAGAAAGAGAGCATTCGTACGAGGCATACAACGCCAACTATGGATACTATAATATTGGACATATATCAGTTATAGTAACAGAATTTTATCAGCACGGTCTTACAGGTTGTGGTACTTCCTTTCCTTCAAAGAGTGTCTCAAGCTACTTTTCTACAAGATGCTGCTCGAGAACATAAACTTCCTTCAACAAATCGGAGTAAAAACTCTTGCATAGCAAGCTTGAATATCTGACATCTGAAGAGTACAGCAGTATGTCACCTATAAGAAATCTAGCTGACTTCTAGGAACGTTCTTCTTCTTCTTCTTGTGCCATTTTCTATCGAAGCTCGACGATCGTGAAGGCGACTTGAACCTTTGACACAGCAGATCTTGAGCCACGATGTTCTTCTCCTACCAACACTGCGTTTGCCTTGTATCTTGCCTTGGATTACTAATTGCAGCAACTCGTACTTGGGATTTTTCATTATATGTCCGAGATAGTTTCTAGTTTTTACTGTCTGCAGCACCTCTACATTCTTGCGCATCCTTTGAAGTATTATTTCGTTTCTTACTTTGTCTTTCCAGAATATCCTTAACATTCTTTTGTATACCCACATCTCAAAAGTTTCCACTTTTTTGCACATAGCATCGTGAGTGTCCACGCTTCAACGCCGTACAGAAGAACTGAGAACAGGTAGCAGCACGCTAATCGGCTACGTAGGTTGATATTCATATTTTTATTCCAGAGCAGTGATTTTATTTTGTAGAAAGCATTCCGAGCTCGTTCAATGCGACACCTGATTTCCAGACTATGACCATCGTCATCATTAACAAAGCAACCGAGATACTTGTATTTACTCACTCTCTCCAATTAGTGGCCATTATATAGCAAAGTTATGTTGGCAGAAGGGTTTTTAGCTACAGTCATGAACTTCGTTTTCTTGCTGTTAACGTTGAGGCCATAGGTAGCGCTCGTAGACTGAACTTTGTTTAACAGTAACTGAAGGTCTTCTATAGTGGGTGCTATTACAACCATTTCGTCCGCGTACCGTATATTATTAATGACTTTTCTATTAATGACTATACCCACGTCAAGATCATGTAGGGCCTCTTGGAATATGTTTTCAGAGTAAATGGTAAACAGTAGGGGTGATAGTATACAGCCCTGTCTGACTCCCCTTAAGATTTTCATATTTTCAGTCAGTTCAAACTCAATACGCACAATCGTTCTTTGGTTGTAGTACAAGTTCTTTATGAACCATATGTCCTTACTGTCAAGACCTATTGTTTTCAGAATGTTCACCATATTTCTGCATCGCTGACTCTATACGAAACGCTTTGTCATAATCGATGGATAACATTTTCCGAAACATCTTGATTCCCATGTCAAAGTAATTGCTCGAATATTAATGATTTGATAGACGCTGAGAAAGTGCATCTCTAGTTCTGACATCAACGCCAACTGTGAGATACTATAATATTGGTACATATATCAGTTATTGTAACAGAATCCTGTTATCAGTACGGTCTTACAGGTTGTGGTCACTTCCTATTCCTTCAAAATAGTGACTAATCTAGTGCAAATATGCTGCTCGAGAACATAAACTTCCGTTCAACAAATCGGAGTAAACTCTTGCATGAGCACAGCTTGAATATCTGACATCTGAAGAGTAACAGTATGTCATCTATAAGCCAATCTAGCTGACTTCTAGGCAACGTGCTTATAAATATTCTTGAATGCCATTTTCATCGAAGCTCGACGATCGTGAAGGCGACTTGAACCTTCTGACACTTTTAAGCAGATCTTGAGCCACGATGTATATCATCAGGTACCCCACTGACGTTTGCCTTGTATCTTGCCTTGTTACTAATAGCATACGCGTATCTTGGGACTTTTCATGTATGATGTCCGAGCTATAAGTTTCTAGTATTTACTGTCTGCAGCACCTCTATATTCTTGCGCTATCGTCTTTGAAAATATTTCGTTTCTTACTGTAATCTTTCCAGAATATCCTTAACTTTTCTTTGTATACCCACATCTCAAAAGTATCTACCATCGGTTATGCACATAGCAGTCGTGAGTGTCCTTGCTTTTTACGCCGTACAGAAGAACTGTGATTTCTTTTAGTTTTCTATGCACGTTGAACTAGTCATATTTAGCTTGATATTCATATTTTTACTTCCAGCAGCAGTGATTTTATTTTGAAAGCATTCCGAGCTGTTCAATGCGACACTCTAGTACTTTCAGACTATGATCTATCTGTTCATCATTATACAAAGCAACCGAGATACTTGTACCTTTACTCACTGCTCTGCAACTGAGTGGCCATTATAGTAGCAAAGTTATGTTGGCAGATGGTGTTTAGCTACAGTCATGAACTTTTCTTGCTGTTAACGTTGAGGTTCATAGGTAGCGCTCGTAAGACACGAACTTCTGATTTAACAGTAATGACAGGTCTTCTATAGTGAGGATTACTACCATTTCGTCCGCGTACCGATCTCTATCTAATGAACTTCTATTAGACTATACCCAGTCAAGATCATGTAGGGCCTCTTGGAATATGTTTTCAGAGTAAATGTGTGAACAGTAGGTGATCAATACAGCCCTGTCTGATCCTCTAAGATTTTCTTATCAGTTCTCAGTCAAACCAAACGCACAATGAGCCTTCTTTGGTTGTAGTACAAGTTCTTTATGAACCATATGTCCTTACGTGCTCAAGACGCTATTGTTTTCAGAATGGTGGGGGTCACCAATTTATGCTGTACTCTATCAAACGCTTGTCATAATCGATGCAACATCGAAACATCTTGATTCTCTCAGCATTGCTGAATAAGGATTTGATACCCAAACAGTGCATGTCTAGTTCTGAATTTTCGACACTGTGCGTCTGAATGGTACTTTCGCATTTATTGATCAATCCTGTTATGTATTATTTTCAAAATATCTGCTTCAAAATAATGACTAATTAGTGAAATAGTGCGGTATTGGAATGCATCTCTTTGCTGAGAACACTTCAGGATGAAATAAGTAGATCTGAGCCAATCTGCTGGAAGGCAACCTGTTATAAATATTGCACATAAGCTTTTCCAGGTAGTCCAAGGTATTGTAGTTCTAACGACTTTTAACAATTTGCTGAGTCATCGGACGACCGTCAGACTTGCCCGAATTTGCTGTTTTAATAGCATACGCTATCTCACTCCTGTTGATGTACGGCTATAAGTTTTGATAGTTTGATCTATATCTGGTCTATCGTGTTTAAACAAAATAGCAATGCTAATCTTCCCAGATATTTAACTTTTCTTTTATAGTACATCAGTCATCTACCATCGGATATCATCGATGCGTGAGTGTTTTGTGCCAAACTTGTTAGCTCGCTGGTGATTTCTGTTTATTCGGCTATGCGTTGAACTAGTCTATTAGCTTGATCTTGTACTTCAGCACATAGGTTATTTAACCATTTTTTGGCCTCTAGTACTTTAACACGTATAATTCTATCTGTTCTTTTATACTGCGTTACTCTCTGAGACTTATACTGCCTGCACTGCATCCATTAAGGACATCCAGTATTTTAGATGCCTGACCCAGGACAGCTTCTTCACCTGGTTCTGTAGCGAAGACACGTCTCCTGATTTAAATAATGCATTTATGCAGATTCTAGGAGTCTCTACATCTCTATCTATGAACTCTTTAGACAAGTTGACGATTTCAACGTTAAACTATCTGTGTTGAAAGTTTGCTCACTCGTTCATCCTCAATTGGGATGGACCCTGTACATCTATTTTCTTCTTAAATGCTTGTGGTTTAAGGACTTTCATGTTGCAATGTAAAGAGGCGACCACAAGATCGTGATCAAACTTGATGTCAGTACCAGCATAAGTTTTGGCGGAACTTATGCTGTTACGGTATCTGATTACGGATTATTTTCCGAGGCGAGTCCTTCGGCGATTTCCAGATGTATAGTCTGCTAGGTGATAATTTGAAAAAGATGTTAATCGTTACCAGGTTGTTCTCTTCGCGAAACTGTATTAAATGGTCGATACGTTCATTCCTTTCTCCCAATCCGAAGTCCCGAACTATACTTTGATATTTTCTTATGTCCCATCTTCGCGTTGAAGTCTCCTAGGATCAAGACAATATCCCAGCTGTTTAAGTGACTTAGGGACAGATTCACTTGTTCATAAAATTTCTCGATCTCGTCTTCACTTGAATCAGTGGTGGGTGCATAAGCTTGTATCAATTGTATGTTCCTCGGTTTAGCCTTAAGTTGTAAGACCATCGTCCGGTCGGATATAGGTAGAAACTTGGTAACATTTTTCTTAAGCTAAGTTACCATAACTGCAACACTATGGTAATGTGATGTCATTACCGCTGTAGTACATCAAGATATCAACGCTTTTAAATCTAGACTTACTTATTCCTAAGACATCAATTTTAACTCGAAGCATTTCTCTTTCAACGTTTACCGTTTTGCTTGTGTCATTATGATGTTCCAAGAAGCAATCGTCATGGCAGACCTGGAGATTCTTCGCACCCTCTGCCGTAGGCTTAGGGCCATAGTGTGTGTGTTTTCCGCTATAATGATCATCCTGGGAAAGTGTATATGGCGGTTTTCCATTGCCTTCCACACGCTGTACTATTGTCATACCGATGTCCGTCATTTCCTCCAATATTTCTTTTATCCAAAACAGTAGAGCCAACTAGGCCTTCTCTTTTGGAAATACTAACAACGCAGCTGTCCGTTGTTAGGGAGTGCTTATTTAATGGCGGCACTGCTCGCCATGTCATAAAGTCGTCATTGGGTATTGTAGCATTTTTTAAGTAGCCCTTTTCCCAGGGACTACCACTACACCCTGGTAACTTTACCGCTGAATGGCCGGGGACTGCTTACGCAGTTAGCCAGGATATCTCTAAGCCGTTTCATGATCCGTCACCTTATAGATCCCGATAGTAGCCTACAGCTCAGCCCTATAGCAGCGTGTCAATAATAAATGGAATACAATCCATCAAAATTCCATTTGTTTCTTGTTCGATTCGACGCCAAGAAGAAGAGAGGCGGTCACAAGAGACCGAGGTGGAACCATATATTACTGAACGAATCTCAGTGTGCATAGATAAATAAACCTGTATGGTCTCAGTTGTCGATTTACATTTTAATGTGCTGCAATTTCTATAAACACTGGTGTATATTGTGATTTCTTACTGACAACACAATCTTACAAGTCACAAAGATAATTGCATCATCATTCGTACAAAACCATCTAAACCTTCTAGATGCGTTTACTAATGGATGAAAAATAAATTTGATGAAAGCAGAGCGACTTAAATTACACTAACATTAAGAAAAGATCAATGTCCACCAATAGACGTCAGAAATGTAAATTTTTCTCCAGCACAATATGCAAAACTACATCTAAATGAAAGAAACTTATTTATTTATTTTATTTTTCTTTGTTTACAGCAACGTTGGTTAAAATATTAATTAGTTTATTTGTTTTTTATGTCTCTATTATTTAAATGACTGCACTTCGTTATAAAAGCGCCTAATATTTTTTTAAAAAATAATTTTAACTTTTTATACTAATAAATATGACAACTTTAACATTACAATTAGATATAGCAAGGATTTAAGTAAAACCTCTGTAATCGTTTTGTCTGTGGAGTTTCTTGCTCTTCTATTCAACAACAACTGTCTGGATGCATTGTACCTAAGCCCGAAAGCTTTCCACTGTCAAAGCTTCCGATAATACTAATAGCTTCTAGGTAGGAAATTAGTTCCGTGCTTCGGATCACAAATTGTTCATGCAACTCAAACGCGAACTTTGCTGCCGAGAGGACGGGATCTTCACCTCTTGTTATGGAGCGACTTCCAACCAAACCGCGCCCGCCTCATTGAATCGGGGCTTACGTATATTTTTACATATACTTCGGAAGACGAGAAGGGCTTTTGTAAACGGTGGTGCTCGTTAAGTGGTTGGGTAAACGGCGGCAGCAATTTATTTAAGAGTTCAGCAGAGAGACCCATCAAGAACTTTTAAGATGTTGAACAAATAAATTATTTCTGTTAGTATTTTAAAGAGTATTTTTTTAATTTAATAGTAAACTAAAAAGATCATACCTAATACAAAATGAACGTTTACTGTTACCCTACTTGTCAGTATAAATTTAGTTTTGAGGACTGTAACTGTTACTTTACAAGATATTCTTTTAAAAAGCACAGAAAATTCTAGAACTATGATCTACTAATAATTTAGACATTCTTTAATACCAAAATAGTATTATACGATTTTTGGTGTACTTCTTAACTAAGCGGCTTCAAAATGACTATATGCAGCTGATGGTTTAAAATTTAATAATTCAGCGATGACCTAAATAAACAGACGCTGCACGTAGATTGAAGACAATAGTTGGGTCAGATATAAAATTGTTAGGGCCACATTAACACGACTGCAATAAAAACTTGGGGCGTTCAAAAATTATTAGCGCTATAATTGTTTTCTGATTGCTACTCTTTTATTAAAGAGAAAATGTACTGCACTTTAATGCATATGTATTTTTACCTTATTTGTGACAATTTTCATACAGCTGCTAAAACTTCAATAAGGAGAACTTGTTACAGTTCACTACCTTTTCCGACGAATATGGCGGATGATGTACCCGAGAGCCTGCAGTACCACATATCCAAGAATCTACAAAGTGGTAACCGTATGGTGACTAAGATGTAGCTGCCTATTGTCATGATAAAGCTGTAATTTGCAGTACAATTCATTGGTAATGCTTTCACAAGAGTGTATCTAATCCATCAGTAGAATTTTATTTTGATTGCTATTTAGCACAATTAAAAAAAAACAACCGTGGCTTCATGAAGCGAGGCTTTTCAATGTGTTGCCATTTATATAGTGCCGTTTATTTTTCTGCGTTTTGCGTCAAAACTATAGCTCATTTACTGCGACCAACCATTTAAAGAACGTCTCCCTGTCAAATTACAGCAACTATTTAAATACTTTTAAGTGCTTTTTATTGAATGTATGTAGCCCCTGTCTCTCTTAACGCAGTTTTGTCGTCTTTAAAGATCAGTACCTAGCCAAACCCAGTTCTGTGACTTAATGTTGCGTTCTTACACACGTATGCTTATAACAGTCACATCCTCTCTCCAAAAAACCTCACTATCTTTGTCTATGATTGACTATTTTCATGGTTTTCCGCTTTCTTCACAACTGCACTCGCACCACTGCACAAGTGACATCATCTTACCTTCTGTGAATTCTAGCAACGCCACCTACTGACACCACTTGGCACTATAAATTATCTTCATATACAAACAAGTGTGCACTTCAGTCCGTGATGCAACTAAAGTGTTGAAGAGAAGTAACGATCATTTTTAAACGTCTTAAATAATATGTCTGTAAATACTTCATAATTGAACAGTAAAATACTTTTTTAAATATTGTTGCCCAGTCCAATCAAAGTACAGCAGTCTGAAAGGGTTAATTCTGCTGCCCTGTCTCTTCACAATAGCAGGAGTTATCATATATATTATTCTTGAAAGTTAATGTACGGGCACCCTAGAATAATTAATACAGAGTAGTGTGTAAACACGGAACCTTTTGAGCGGTGGTTGGTGGGGTGGTCACACTGGGTACTCCCCCTCCGGTCTCATGTTCCGTTCCATCGAAACCTAAAGTTAGTTGTCATGGAGTATTAGACCGGTCCACAACGCATTTTCGCTTTCAAAGCGTACTACACTTTAAACGGTAGTTTCGTAGCTGTGTAACGGGTATTTCGAGGGTATTTTCATCTTCGTCCTACCGACCGTAATGAGACAGGTTTTGCTTTGAACCAAAGACCTGCAAGCCGTTCGAGATCCGCCAGAACACCCGAGACAGTGCCAGATGCACGGAGACATGCGCGAACCCTTGGACTTCTCGTCGTTCGTTCTATCAAATTTTCTGCAGTGACTTAAACTTTCACCCCCCTATAAAATTTAAATTGTTCAGTAGTTGCTGCCCACTGACTACGCAATAAGGTTAGCATTTGCAGGAAAGTTTTTAGACGACCGCACTTTCGTGGAAAACTCAGGGATATCAGTTGAAGCCCACTTCAACCTTGACGGAAGTGTAAATAAACAAAATTGCCGATATTGATCCGATACCAATTTACAACTGTTGCATTTACACAACTAAAAAGTTACGGTTTGATGCACCATTTCTTCGCAAGTAATAATCGGTCCTTACATTTTGAGGATGATGCGGGTAACGCAGTAACTGTTAATTCTTCACAATATGTGACGATGATTGAAAATTTCCTTACCCAAAAACTTGAGGTGAACTACTCCATGGATGAAAACAATTGGTTTTAACAAAATGGCGCCACTTACCACTCTGCTGAAACCTCCATGGCCGCTGTTCACGCATTTTTCGGAAATCGCGTAATTTCTCGATTTGGGGATGTTGAATGGCCGCCAAGGTGACCTGATTTAATTGCTTGCGATTTCTTCTTGTGAAGCTAAAGCTAAAGGTTTCTTCCACAGAATCCGCTGATTAATTGAAGGCGGAAATACGTCAAAAAATCTTACCGACCTACTGGAGCGGGTTGCACAAAATTTGATTACCAGAATGGGAAAGTGCGCGTCCAAAAAGGGAGGAGATTTGAGTAACGTAATTTTCAGATAATAAAAATTTAGCTCTCTGTGATTATTTCGTAGTATTCTATTTTTTAATACAATTTTCTTTAAACCCCAAAATTTTTATTTTAAAAGGTCCCGTTTTAACGTACCACTCTGTAATACGTCTGCCAAATTCATTTATAATGCTCTAAAAGTAAAATCGCTATACACTTCGGTGATATTACAGGTTATATTGCACATCAAACAAAATAGTTTCTATAGATTTTTAGATTAATTCTTTCGGCACAATAATGGTTTTGGTTTTCTTTTCACGGTAGGTTGTTGAGTTATTTGATATTTGACAATAGTCCGATGCTTTTAGTAAATCTTTTATCTTACTGGCATACTCTGAGATGTTAAGAATAACCGTAAAGTTTATTTTTGTCCACTAATAAGTTTCTAACGGTTTTGTCTTGTTTTAGAGTGTTTAGGACTTATAATTTGGAAGTTCTGATATTGACTTTAAATAAAATAGTACTTTAGATACTTATTTGCCGTTTTTACTGACTACTTTTTTAGAGAAACTAATAATAGATCAGTTTATCTAGGATATTATGTTTACCAATATTCCCACTCATGTGACTCCAAAAATTTTAAAATCTACTCATAATTTGGGAGAGAATACCCTCATATTAATTAATTATTGCCTATTCAATATCTACTTTGCATTTCAAAACAGTAGTGCTTTTAAAGGTTTTCCAGTTTTATCCATTGTAGCATACCTTTCATGGCCGAATTTTAAAGAAAATCCCCTAATCCTTTACTCTCTTTAAATTAATCTGTTGGTTATGGTACCTCAAAGATATTTTTATTATTTAGGCTCATAGGCAAGGTACGTTTTCGGAATTGCTTTTCCACTTAAATGAATGTCACACTAATATCAATTTGCAATGAAAGTGGAGCGAATCAATTCCATTTCTCTATTATAACAAAAAACCTTTATAGCGACATTGCAGAATTCTCTATTAACATGCCCCTCAAACTTTTCAACTCTAAAAACTTACAAATCAAAATCATTACCAAATTCCTACTACAAAACTTATATTTTAAAATATCCTTGACCTACATTATTAAGAATAACAACCAAAACGCAAATTCAAATTTTACCACCTTCGCCACTAAATAAAAGCGTTGAAATAAAAAAAAAAACCTTAACGCTTTAATACTTACTGCGATTATTCGGAAACCTCACGTCAACATTTCCATAACTATACTAAACAAAAGTTTTCTAAACTGAGTGCATTTTTTATCAAAATATGTTCTCATCAAACTTTCACTTTTGATTCAATAAACAGTAAAGTAAAGCATACAGAAGGACAGTTTTCTTCTGAGTTACAAATCTCCCCAGGAAGTAGGCAGATTGAGAATCCGCCCTTTTTGATAATTAATAATTAATACATTTATTGTCTCATTACGTTGTGGTTTTCCTCTCTTTTTCTCTTTGAGTACATGTAGAACATTTTCTGCTGATAGAAATGTTCTATTGTCAGATGATCGCTACTATTCAACATCGATTGCTGAAATACTTAAAATCTTTGTGAAACATGTATTTTTGTTACGTATCTTCTATCTGAGGTTAGTTCTTTAGCTAAAAGAGAGTAAAATGCAATAAATAATTTGGTTTTACTCCTTATTTATTTGTAGATGACAATGTTATCAATAACTTAAAAATGACTTTGTCTCACCATATACAAGATTACGATTTATATAACATAGAGTAGACGTTTTATCTAATAGATTAACTCTTGTATATTAGTATTATAAACTTATTGCAACTAGATATAAACTTTGCATTTCATTTTTGCCTCTTTTCTTTCCAAACTTGATTATGATAGTTCCCCGGGACTACATATATGATTCTTTTAGTATCTTACCGTTTAGTAGAAATTGTCCTACTTCTAATTTACTTTCCCCTTTTTTATTACAGCTTACGTTGCTTTCATATATGCACCAATTATAAGATATCTATCAGTACTCAGTAAATGGACAGATCTAAAATGTAAAACACTTTGTTTATTCCACAAGTTTGCAAACCACTTTTCCCCCAAGGTGTCTTCTCTGGAGCATTTTGCTTTCAGCAATAGATGTTCATATTGTAATTGTAATTAGTTACCAAATCACATCTGAGTCACATTTTAAATCTACATTTAACGGATTTCAAGAACCTATATTGTTTAACAATGGAAATTTTCTTGAGATTTGTCATACCCTCGTCTATGTTTTATAAACCTTTGGTTTTAAAGTCGTATTAAGTAAATGTTTGAGGGTTCAGAAAATGTGTTAGGGTGTGATCTTGTGGCATAAGAATTATGTTGGAAATTGTGGGTTGATTTACTTTTTAAGTACAAGAGATCTTGATAGGCCTTGCAGCCTTTATAGTTGGCCGGGTGGTCCCTGCCGCGGAGTTCATATTTTGCCGAGATATTTCTTCTCTTAATACATGTGGAAGTGTTGTGGGACCCACTGCACATTACTAAATGTAAAAGGCTTTACTATAAGATCTATTACAAACATTGAGCACAGAATCACAAAAACACCCCTAATAATTGTTTCGTAGTCTAAGAAGCAGCTAAACAAAGACTTCTATAAAGTACGAGATGCCTTAAATACAATTACACCGAAGTTTACTATAATCATCCACACGTATGTGCAAAATGTTGAAGACTAAAGATACAAAAACTTGTAAAAAACAAAAAAGTCAGCTGCAAAGTGTATTATATGTGGTGGTAATTACCCGCTAATTATAGTCGCCACAGCACATAAAGATTTAAATAGTTGGTTAAGATCCAGTATGAAAACGTCAAGATCAGCAAACGAACCAAAATCAGTCGCAACAACATTTAACGCACAGTGAAATATTACAACACCCATTACGTATACTTAAATGTTTAAAAGAATTTAAAATTTCTGAACTAATGCCACTAAACATGGTAATAAACATGTTGCCTACTGTTACAAATAAATACAATTGTTAATATCTAAATTCTCGCTAATAATGTTATGAAATGCTGATGGTAGTCCGTTATTAATACATAATTGTTTTTAAAATTAAATAATATTGACATATTTCTTATATCAGAAGTAAACTTTACAACTAGATCATACTGAACACCCTGGCGGTACGAATCGTGAAAGCACGGTTAGTTACATTAATTAAAAGCTCAATCGCTATAAATTGCACCGAAATGTGCCTAAGGAAAGAATAACCAAGAACGTCCTTAGCCCATTCTTTCAATCTTTCAAGTTTAAGTATTCGTACTCGGGCTATGGACTAACTACAACCAAGAGAATAGGGCTATATCTTGTAAAATAAAAAAAAATTAGCTACATTTTTGCTGGCAAATCCACGTATTATCTCTCAAACCTGGAACAAATACCCAACTTTTTAGATTTTTTTCTTACAAATGGCATGTTTTTCAACTACAGTGACATAGATGACTACCGTGATTTAGGATCTAACCATACAACAGTTACGGCTGTAATTAGTATAATAAAAATCAAGAAATCACCTAGGCCATCATTTATAAGCATAAAACAGTTTAGGACACATTCAGACTAGCTATCGAAGAAACTAATCTGATCAGTCTAAGTCAGGAGTCGGCAACCTTTTGAAACGGAAGAGCCAAAAGTTACAATTTTCGAAATTTCTTAGTTTTTAAAGAGCCAGTAAAAATTTTAGTTTTAATATTATAGTATTTGCTTATATATATTTGATTTTTGATTTAAAATAAACGGCTTTAAATACGAAATAATATAATAATATAATATAAATAATAATATAAATAATATAATATATAAAACAATATAATAACACAAATGTACACATCAATGGGAGCATTGGCTTTGCATGTCTTTTGAAAGTTTTATTAAATATGGCTTATAACTTGTTATTTTAAGTTTCAAGCAGGACTCTAGATTTTGATTTGTTAGTTGACTTCTAACTTTTTATTATATTCATGCAAGAGAACGCTTGGTCGCACGAATATGTCGACCCGAAGATCGTGAGCACTCCATATGCCAACTTCTTCACCTCACTGTAGCATTCTGGAAGACTATTCCATGCGCCGAATATGAGGGCCTCAACTCGCTGCATTTCTTTTAAAGCTGTCCACTTGTGCTGCACGATGTGCATGCATTTCTGGACCTCCAACTCTTCCAACTTGCTCTTGCGTTCTGTGAACTTACCACTCCAGAAGTCTTTGGCTTTCAAATACAGCAATTGCATTTGAAGTGATCCAGCATCAACTTGGAATGGCTCAATGTTGATTTCATTTGTATTTGTGTTGAGAGGATTTACTATGAACGCGAGAGTACTTTTGTTTGTTTTGAATTGCTCGAATCTTTCAGCGAATCCATCCTTCATTTTTTTATAGCTATGCTGAAGTAATTCGTGTCAATAGATGCATTGGTCTCATCGCGATGTTGCTTCAAATGTTTAAAATGAAGTAATTTACCGGTATCGATGTCTTCAACAAAAAGAAGTAATTTCTTTTCGAAACAAACTACTTCTTCAAGCAAGGCGTAGGCTGGGTTGCCCTTTCCTTGCAGTTTTAGATTTAGTTCATTTAGTTTCATTGTGGTATCTACCATGAAGTAGAATTTTTGCAGCCGTTTGTCTTCTTCCAATTCGGAATGGTAAATACTTTTTTCATTGAGGAATGTTTTTATATCACTCAAGCACAAAGCAAAACGTTGCAATACGTTACCTCTGGACAGCCATCGAACTTTATTGTGCAGAAGTAGGTCAGAATACTGGCTATCTATTTCTGCAAGGAAATCTTTAAACTGGCGATGGTAAAGTGCTTTTGCCAAGATGCTGTTAATAATCTTAATTACCAAGTTCATGACCTCAACTATTTCGGCCGGAAATGTTTGGGCACAAAGCGCTTCTTGATGAATTATGCAGTGAAATGTTAGAATTTCGTGGTTTATTTTTTCTGAAGAATTGATGTTACCCCTCTATGTATTCCTGTCATACTTCTGGCTATATCAGTTGCTATAGAAACGATTTTATTTATATCGATTCTATTGTCTTCCAATCGTTTTTGCACAGCATTTGCTATATCTTCTCCACGAGTCTGCCCTGAGAGCGGTAGCAATCCTAGCAGTTCTTCTTTTGGATCTTGGGACGACATATACCTGACAAAAAGGGTAACTTGTGCCGTGTCTTTTATGTCGCAAGACTCATCTATAGCAAGTGATAAGGCAGAAGCCAGTTGAATGTCTTCCACTTGCATATGTCTTACATTTGAAGACATTTTAGAAGTTCTATCTTGTACTGTTTTAGCAGATAATGGCAAATTAGTGATTTTTTCATGATTTCTGCTTTGTTTTTACAATCACAAACAGTTCTTCAGGTGCACGTATAAAACAATCTTTCACGTACTCACCATCTGTAAATGGTTTTCCTCTTTTCGCAATTTCTAATGATACTGCAAAGCTTGCCAGATTTACATTATTGGAAGATTGTGACCACTTCCTTAACATGGAACTTGACTGTGTTTGATTTTTTTTTGGAGCTCTTCAATAGCTTTTTTTCGAGCGTCACCGGCTGGATATTTACCAGCAAACTAGGTATGTTTTGTAGTGAAGTGTCTCTCTAAATTTGACTTCTTATTGTGTGCGAGTTTTTCGTGGCAAATGAGACAAGTCAGAAGGCCATCTGTGTTGCATATGAACGCAAACGACTCCATCCAAACCTGATTGAATTCTCGGTTTTCTTCTTCAGTTCTTCTCTTTTTTTTATCAGATGCCATGCTGGCAGCGGAGCTGAAAAATGATTTTTTAAGATTTTACTTAACTATCTAAAACGGCCAATTTATTAACCATTATTACTACGTTAACACAATTCTCAGATATATAATTCAATTCTGTTACTGACTTACATACCTTTGAGAAGATAATATGCTTCTAAATCGAATTCTTCTCGAAACAACAAGCGAATAAACCTGCAAAAACCGCAAGCGATTAAATTAACACACATGCAACGCAATGGCGGATTTAGGTCAGTTGAGGCCCCGGAAACAGAAAAAATATTGGGCCCCCAATAAAACGAGAGAGACAAGTAAAATAAAAATACGTGTTAACCATATTATTAAATAAATAAAAAATATTAAGTATTATTAATGTTAAGTGTAAAGTCAGGTTTTTGCGGAGCTCTGTGGAGGTCGGGGCCCCGGGCGCGCGCCCGCTGCGCCCGCTGCGCCCGCCCTTATATCCGCCTCTGAGTATTTCGATATGGCGGAAAACCGTCCTCTGTGCCAGCGTTCCAAAATTCTCTTTTCCAATATATTTCTATTCCTTATCAAAACTCAAGGTCTTAAAACTTTAAAACGTGAAAATGGGATAATATTTACAGTATAGAACGTGTAATGTGTGGACGTTGTCATGTTATTCCGCGTGTTTACTCTTGCAGTTTTACCCGACGTAAAACTGCCAGAAAAGAACGATGTGTGTATTGGGCCTACATTGTAACTTAAAAACGAATAATAAAAATAATTACCTTGTTTCCTTCAAAATTTTACAGTGAGGCATAAATAAAATTAAAGCACTTAAACGACATACACAAACGATAAAACACTATGTTACAGACTACCCTTACAGTTTACACTTTGTACTAATACTGATTCTATCGGCGACATACCTGAATATTAACACAAAATGGCCAATTCCAGGAAATACATTATAATAGAGCTACCAGAGAAATTTCATTAACCCCATTCAAAGAATTTAAGTTATAAATGGGGGGGCAATAAATGTGTCAAAATGTATGACTGACCAGCCAAACGAACAAAAGACAGACCAGACCCATCCTGATGAATAGAAGAAATGAATGAATGAACAATCCAGTACCAACACGACGCCAATTATTAATTTTTTGCGTATGGAACTGGAGAGCCGCACCTTTATATCAAAAGAGCCGCATGCGGCTCGCGAGCTGCAGGTTGCCAACCCCTGGTCTAAGTATTTTCCGTGAGTTAGAGGACACCCTCGTTTATTTTAGCCCTACCGTTCAAGAGAGCAAGGAATTAATGAGGTACGGAAAGGTACAAATAATCCTAATAAAGCAATTCATCCGATGTAGTAAAATTAGGAAATAGTATAAATAATAAAATAAGAATAATAAAATAAAAACATTTAATTATTATTTAACTACGCTATTACGATTAAATAATAGTATCTAAAAAATTGCAAAAAAGAGATTGCAAGCTATAAATCCTCCACTAAGGAAACCAAATACTATATTATATTCAACAAGAACTAAACATAACTAGGCCTAATCCAATTTCACACATTACTGTGAAGCACCGCTTGTTGTAACTACAACGGGTATGTAAGTATCAAAATTGTGGCCTCACAGATTTGAAAATTCCTGGTGAAAAGACGACTGAGAGATGTGTGGTACCTATAGTCATATAAGCATACTGAAGGTTCTATCATGACGCGGGGCTAATGTGGTGGTGGAAAGGTTGAAAATCTTGTGAAGGTAGAGGGCAAGCTGGGGAAGAAGCATTACTTAAAAATATTAAAAGATCACTTCGTGAGATCGGGGCTAGGCGTTTGTGGACGCAAGCTTTTGCTACAACGAGATTACTCAAAGCACCCCGCAAAAGTTCACAAGGAATGTTTGGCGAAAATTGAGAGCTGTACGAAGCTGAAAAACATGATGTGGCCACCACAAAGCCCAGACCGCAACACAATCGGGTTGCTCTGGAATGGGTTAGATCAAGACAGCTGTAAATGGTGCAGCAGTTATAGCGCTAAGGGCGGGTACTCCAAGGAGCGCAAAATTAAAAAAAATTCAGTTTGACGTGTTAATATTCGCGTAGGCGCACTAAATAAATATTTTTAAAGATCATTTGTTTTTGACTTAAGTTATTTTAAGAGAATTTAGCATTTCCTGGGTGTCCCAAAACTTATAGACGGTAGTGTATATAGACAATTTTACTGATGATACCTTCCGTCTCTCAAAATACGATCCTCTCACGGCTTCAATAAACCTTCAAAATAATTTATCTTCTCTAGCAATATAAGTAACTAAGTAGAGAATTAAAGTTAATGAAACGAAAAGTACTCAAATGAACTTTACTTTAATGTCCGGAAATATATTTAAACGCCATAGCGGTCTCCAATGCAAGTAAAGCACACTATTTGGGTCTTCACCTGAACAAGAAATTTATTTGGATGCATCATTTACTAAATAAGAGCAAAATTCTGGGACTCCTTTAGATTCAATGTCAATAATGTATAACGTCTACGGTTTCAAACACTAAAAATGTTCGTAAATGCTCTATAGTGTATTGGTTATCTGACGCTACCACAGATCTCAAAATACCAACAGTTTAAAAAGAATGCTATAAAAGAAACATCAGTCACTTCCTGTGTTTAGAAGCTCATCCAATATCCTTGCGCCCGACATCCAGTATGATCCTCCCACAAAAAGGTTGAAGAAGAAGAAATGGCCGATTGATCTAAAAGTAGAATTCTGCGCTTGTGCTTCGGAGCAAGCGGCCGTGTGTCGCGCTTCGATATATAAACGCGCGAAGCGCTCTCTGTTATTTAAGAGGAAAAACGTTCGAGCTGTGTTATCAACCAACCTACCTCTTGTTATAGCGAATGTTATTATTTGCAATATTTTAATTTGGCAGTAATAAACTGCACAAGAATTACGCCAACAAATCGTAGGCAAAAGTTGATGTGCATTTCTCCCGCCGCCCGGGAAGATTACAACTTCAAAAATAGCAGCAAGCCCAGCGACGCGACCTACACTAATGTTAACGTTAATGTTTTATTCTCAACCATATCTACAATCCTAGTAGCATTTTAAAATCTCTACGTTTCTATGGTAATCAGAAGGCAATAATTTTTGGACCAAAATTACATAAAAAAAGGTAGAAATCCTCAAGATGACCAGAACTAAAAACCAAGATTTAAAGAACAATGTATACTGGTTGAGTCTACCGTCCACTTCTAATTGTTACTCATCCCTAGAAAAAAAAAAGCAGGATAATACTAAATCAAATAAAAAATTTGAAAATTCTCCTAAACCCCTTCCAATTTTTATAAATGGGGTTATAAGTATTGCATTAAGTAGAGTATTAAGTATTAAGTATTAAGCTACTAGACCAAATAGCAAAACAACAGTATAAAATTAAAACTCTCGCTAAAAATGAGGCAAAAAGTCCAACTTAAAACGGCTGAATATTATGGTATTATAACAAAAACCTTAAATGAAAAACAAACTAAATTTTATGCCTATAAATTAAAAGAGGAAAGAACTTGCAAGGTAGTTAGTATTAAAAAATATACACTACTCTATCAGCACCCAAGAAATCAAAGTGGAAATAGAGAAACTAGGATACACGGTTACAATATATGGAACGTCAAACAATACAGAACAAAATTACGACTTTGAATGTTTTGCATTAAATTGAAATCAACAAACAATAATAAAGACATCTACAATGTTGAGTACATATAGCAGTGTCAAAAAATTGGAACCACCAGAACAGAAAAGAGAAATCGCTCAGTGGATGAAATGGCTACACCAAGAATTTCGGCTACTTAAAACCCAGATGCATAAAATGTACAGGTGATCATGCTACTGTAAAAAAAATTCAAAGATGTGCGATATGTCTTGTGCGGAGGTAACCACCCTGCCAATTATAAGAGATGTATAATTTACAAAGAACTTCAGAAGAAAAAATTTCCACAGCTTAGACCAAAACAGTATACTCTCCCTACGTTAATCATACATCAACATCTTCAACCAGTACTATCATGTGCTCATGCAGTAAATGGAAACCAGCAACCTTCCCACTCCCCCAGCAATATGATGTATCTTTCAAACACTAGCCAACCTAATCAGCAATCAAGTGACTTGCAAGACTTAAAAAACAGGTTTGAGCAAATAGAAACTCTACTAAGCCAATTGAAAACAGTGCTTTTTAAACTTAAATAATGACGAAAACTTACAACTCGCCTTATGGTACACCAATGGCCCATCAAACCACACCAAAGAGCTAAAAACCTTTATACTAATTCATAATATTGACGTTATGTTAATTTTCGAAGCACACTTTACAAAAAAAAATTATTTAAAAATTTCTAACTACAGTATTTATAATGCTAATCATTCAGTCTGTGTATCCATATAATATCCAGTTAGCTTGTTGACAACTTTAGTTATGTATATCTCCTTTAAATTCAGAGTAAAACAGGAGCTTTTAAGGATTTTTATATCTTAGGTCGACGGCTCGTTACAGGAGGCGATTACAACTCTAAACGCACGGACGGGGAATCTCGAATTATAGCATCCAAAGGATGCGAGCTACTTAAAACTATTGAAGGCAACAATTTGAAATATGTTTCTACCAGTGAACTCACTTATTGGCCGCCTGACAGGAATAAACAACCTTATCTAGCAAATTTATGCGTTACAAAAGGTATCTCTCAAGACCTCATTGTCGTTCGTTCTTGTTTTGATCTATCTTCTGATGATTTCCTAATCTTAGTTTCATTTTCAACAAAAGTAATAAGTAGAGAAAACAGCCATGTCTAAGTACTAAACACACAAACTGGGACTACTTCAGAATTCTAGTTAATCAGAAACGAACATTAAACGTATCCGTCAAGACCAAAAGAGCTGTTAAGCATTTCACCGACACGATACAATGAGCGTCTCGGGATTCAATGACCGCGATTTCCCCAGCTTATGACTGTCCTATATTAGTCAAGCAAAAAATTCTTGAAAAGAGAGGAGTCTGCAAGCAATTGTAAAACTGCGAACACCTTAAAGCAAACGTTCACTCAATGCAGCCAGACAAGAACTAAAAGAATTGCTAAACAAAAAAAAATAAATGCATTCAAACTTAGAAGTTACTAAAGCCACTGATTGTTTGCTATTGCAGACTCACCGACTCAAAACTGCTGATAGCGACAAAATCATTAGCAATCTACATCAAAATCAAGCACTAGGATATGAGCTAATTACTGGTAAAATCCTTAAAGAGCGACCTACCATTAGGGCTAAGTATTTTAGTCAGCTCTTTATCGCAGTTTTTCGCAAAGGTTATTTTAATATTAAAACCAAAGAATGCCCCAGAGAACCAACATCTTAGCGACCGACAAGTCTACTGCCAATTGTTTCAGAAGTGTTTGAAAATGTTCTACTAAAAAGGCTCTTGTCAACCCTGGAAAACAGTGATATAATACCCAATCACTAGTTTGGCTTAAGGCGGTTGTACTGCACCGAGCCGACTATAGGATCAACGATATCTTCGAAAGCAAAGAGTTCTGTTCCGCTGCATTTTTAGATATCACGCAGGCGTTCGACAAAGTCTGGCACATTGGACTCTTCTATAAACTACTAAACTACTTTCTTCTCTTTAAATCTTTTCTAAATAACAGATCCTTCCTGGTAAAGTTTAAAAACGAATATACGAAACTTTTTCCAATAAACACCGGTGCTCCACAGGAAAGTGTCGTTGGGCCACTGTTATATTTGTTATACACTGCAAACTTGTCAATTACGCCAGACACTCTGACAGCAAGATTGCCTCGCAGAAACTGCAAATTTACCTCACTGCAATCCAAAACTGGTTAAAAAAGTGGAGGATCAAATCTCTGTTCACATAACCTTCCCCACTCGCAGCGCTACTTGCGCTCCTGTTTGTCTAAACAATAATTAACTTCCACAACAAGACGATGCTAAATACCTCGGCCTGCACCTCAACAGAAGGATAAATTAGGGCAAGCATATTTTGACAAAACGAAAGTAACTAGGATTAACCCTCACTAAGATGTACAGGTTAATTTGGCATAAACCTAAACTCTCGTTAGACAACAAGCTTCTTGTCTAGAAAACAATAATCAGGCCTTTCTGGACGTTTACGACATTTAACTCTGGGGAGCAGCGTCCCCTTCAAACACCAAAATCCTGAAACGCTTCCAAAGCGCTGCGCATAACAGCAAACGCACCCTGGTTGGTGTATAATCTAAAAGTACATTAAATACAAGAAATTCAAATACATCATACAACGTCCTCCTTTTTCTATTGCCCTTGTAGCAAGCATGTAGAATTGCATGTAATTCTTCAGGAAAGCGCAAAACAATACACACACTCCTTTATTATAAATAATTCTGGATTATTTTTACCTTAAGTATTATATTTCGACAAAATACATTTTTTCAAGTTATATTAAAGAAGTAAATTTATCTAATTGATTTTATCGGTTGTTTTACGACAGACGATCTGATCTAAATTTAAACAACTCCGGTCGTGGGAATTGTTTAAAAAAGTTCTATGGAGTTGTTCGTCGCCGTTTGATCATCTTAAAAGATAACCACGTACTCTCTTTGGCTGCTCAGTTTTGTGTCGTTAATCATTCATAGTCTGTCTGCTTCCAGAGCGAATAAAAAACGCTTTAGTCATTTATATTGGCTTAATCGCCTATTCTAAGTATTTGCTATTATTAAAAGTTTTCTAAAAGGGATGAAGCTCCTGCGATGCATAAATCTTCTATGCGAAACTGCTGGATAGAGGCACCTCAAATTCATCAATAAAATGCCAACCTGATCCGATTCTGCTGGGGCAAGTGGGCGGCGCCGCCTGTCAAATGCAGTTATCATCGCTTTCCGATCGATCACCCCGTAGGGCCGCGAGGGTCGCACCATCAAGTAACTTATCATCTGCGATAGCCGAAGGGTAGGCTGTATTTGCCTGCCGGCGCAATTATCGCCATAAATTAGTCTTTTATTCCAGGCCGCGGCGCGGTGTCACGTAATGTACTGAAAGAGGCTTTGTTTCCACACAATGTTATACGGGACTTATCTGCCCCATCTACATGGAGTGCTAGCTAATCCGGAAGTAATATCGCTGCTTCTATTGATGCGGCCATTATGAACGTTTAATGGTCGGCAGTTCATTACGCGCGGTACATTGTGTGCCTAATAAAATATGAATGCGCCCAGAAAATAAATTAGAACGCGCTATCGAGGCCTTTCAACAGATGTTTGCCGATTTTATCTTTGTTATTGTCAATATAGCTATTTTGAGGTAAACATATTTTCTACAATAATTATGATGAACTATTACTAGTTGTTATGGACATTATTGTAACGCCGCAGACATTTTCTTATGGCTAAGCGGCTTGTGTGTAATGGCCAAGTTAGAGAGCTCGGCAGGTAGTTAAACTTTTGACCCGAACAATCCCTTCTACAGAGGCAGGGGTGTGGAAGAGTAATTAATTGCGTTCGGTAAATGGTTGTGATGTTTTGTATAAAAGTAACAAAGTTTTATAGCTCTTAATGAAGTAAGGTTCTATTTATGTGAAATTGAATTGGATATATCTACAGTACCGGTCAAAAATATATTAACTATAACTTTTTCGTTTCTTTGTATTTTCTGCTGAAATTTTCAGAGAATCCTTTTTGCATGCCTTCTTAACCGATTAAAAAAGCAGCATAACTCTTGGCATCAGTGACGGCGTGGCGCCTGCAAAGCGTGGGTCCCAAAGAGTGCGAATGAAGTAGAGGGAGGTGTCCTCGAGTTGGGAATACTTCTCAGCTACATTCTTAACATTTTCAGCTCTACCCATAAGTCGTCGATAATATTTAGGTTGAGGCATTAGCTAGGCCAGTCGATGAGGACCACACGACGGCGAGCAAACCAGTCCTGGTCATGCTTCAAGCGATGTTTGGGATCAATGAGGCGTCGTATTCTCAAGAATCTCCTCATACAGATAGCATAACATTATGGCCTCCCGCCTTTATCGCGGAAATCTGACATTTGGGATCGAAACTAGTGCCTCGAAAATGACGAATTCACTGAATCCCGTTCGCTTCGAAAAACATGTACTTGCTTTTGCTACTCCAGAGCACATTTTGCTCGTCCAGTCCGTATAAGCCTGCGCTCAATCCACACATGCGTTCCTGTTCTTTTCCAAAATCATTGGTTTCTTGATATGACGACATCCATTAAGTTCAGGTTTCTGCACACGACGTCTGATAATACAAACAGATGGTTTCGGATCTAGGGATTCACATAATTGGTGAGAAATATTGGATGCCGCGAGGCGGGGTTGTCGCGGTCCATGCGAGGGTTGTCGCGGTCCATACGGGTGTCGAAGAGTCTCGAGCTAGTCTTAGGACGATCGACCTTGACCTTCTTCACATCACTACTTTAAATTTGTCAGCACTGCAGGAATTAGGAAATGGTGCTCTTATGAAGGTTAAACTATGCTGCAAGCTCACGGAGAAGTTGACCCTGGGCACGATCATTGGCAATTGGTTTCTTGATATCTGAGAGATAGACTATTTACCTGAGAAGACCACTATTATTTAAAAAATTCAAAAATAGCAAGATAAAACGACAAAAAAGACGCGAAATACGAGTTCTTCAAAAGTCAATAAAATGGTGATTTACATCTAAAGTTAAGACATTTTTGACTAGTACTGTAATATTGAAATTAAAATTCCTATTAAATATGTTGTATACTACGTTAATTTCTCAATAACACCAAGAATAAAAAATAACTTCTGTAAAATTCAATTAGAACTATTACTGCACTATTTGTCATTATTGTGCATCCTTAGATACCTAGTTATTGCTAAATTTAACTTTAATTATTTCCCTAACAAGACACTTTATCCAACCTACTTTGGTACAGTCGTAAGAAGCTTTTTTACTTTTTAACCCGGCAACGAGCCTATGAAAATTTAGTTTGTGTCTCACATCGATCTTTACCAACAACCTTCATTACCATTTCATCAACTTCTGTCTTTATTATATAGATATTAACTTATTTGACGTGGAGCGTTCTTCAGTATTAATTAACCTATTCTTACTTTCAAATCTTCAATCTGTTTGTGTAACTTAATTATTCCACTCTTATGCGTTACCTTTGTCCAATCCATTTTAACTACATTTAAATTTTCATCCAGGTTTTCCTGGATTTATTCGAGTTTTTAGTTTCTTGAATACAACTTCAAGCAAAGTAGATCTTAATCATCATGATGCATCTTTAGAGTTTTCTGTTAGATTTCTCCTTGCCCTTGACCGTAGGTATAAGATCTATATTTGATGATGTTAAGACATCTGCACCCCTCCAAAATCTTTTTCAAATTAGAGCTTTTATTTGTTTTCTGCTTAGTGTATTAGTTAATATAGTTATAATGAGACAATCTAACCTATATTACTATTATTACTATCTCATCATCGTTAGTGTTTATCTGTTCCATGAATTTTAAGCCAATTCAGTGCCGGTACCCTTATCTGTTCTATTTTCTGTATTGTAATCTGTTAAAAATATTAAAAATTTCTTTAACTTTAGGTTAACTTCCTTCTCTGATTTTTTGTTGAGATCCTTTTTAGCTTTACTGTTAGTTTCTTATAAATCTGGGCTTTGCCGGAGTCTAATCTGCCTGCCTGTCTCTGTGTTTGTTTGCTTGTTTATAGAAGGCCTGGTCTATTAAATTTGCAAAGAATTGCAATAAACAAAAATGTTTGCGTGAGTTCCGAAAGACATATATTGCCAACTGTTTTTGTTAGAATAGCGTTGCTAAAGCAATCACTTGAAAAATGTACACCCCTTTTGTATCAATCGATAGCATTTTCTTAGACCAAGTTTAACTTAAACAAGCGACAGGGTTAAAATTGGGCATCTTAAATTTTTTATGTTAACGTGATAAAAATCTGTAGAGTACAACCTACCAAAGTTAGGAAGAGGTACCTTTTCAACTTTCACACTAATATGCCTACTAAGTTAGACACGTATAAGAGCAATTGTAAATGGCATATTTGCACAAACTGCGACACAGTTTTAAAAATTCCACAATTCAGTTTAATGCACTTTTGCGGCCTAACAAGAAAACATCGTGCTGCTTGTCTAACTAAGTGCGTATTCATGTTCTTGTATGTGGACAGTGGTGTCTATTACGCGAACTAAAACTTTCCCCGCATATCTAGCTTTCTTTTGTACACTGCAATTTTCATTCAATTTTACAAACTAAAATTTAACAAATTTATATTCGGTGCATAGTTTGCTTTGACAATAGACAAGTGGAAAATAATTGTGCTACTTAGGATAAATAATTAATTTGATAGTTTGCGTAGGTAATTTTTCTGTTGTTCTTTCTTTTTAATATACAGAAATTATTACGTTCTTTTCACATTCCTATGGTACACTTAATGCTTCCATGCTAATTTACATACATTGATTAAATAATAAGTAATTTTGGCCTCTCATATTTAAGTGGGGCTTACATCATTATTTTTTGTTTCCTCTTCTTTTATTTCATTTTATTTTTTTTGTTGTAATATTCTCCCTCTAAATGTATCTTCATGGTAACTTTTTCAGATATTGAGTATTTTCTTTTCATTGGGTACTAGTATTTTTTTTATTTCGAATACTTTTGCCAATATTTCATAATTTCTTTATTATTTCCCAAAGATGTCTTGTCTTAAAATTTATTTTCTATTATTGTTGAAAATTCTTCTCAGGTAGCTGCTTTTGTTTCTTGCACTGCTAGTTTTAATTATTGTTTTTGGTGTAGGTCTGCCTATCTTTTCGTTAACTGTATTACTACATCATCTTTCTTTTCAATTTTGTTTATTTTTATTTTTTCAGACTTTCTCAGCCGTTTGGATCATTATTTATTTTAAATTATTTTATATTCGATCTATATTTTAATCTACTGTTTTCCTTCCAAATTCTCAACTTTTTTCTAGTTTCTGAATGTACTTGTATATTTTCTATTTCTCTTCTGTATCCAGTGTTTTACTTGTATTACTTCATATGGTTTAAGTTTTAAATTTTTTGTTGTTTGAACCGCACTTCCTCTATATCCAATCTGTGGTCTGTACTGAGCTCTGCTCTTCTCGCTGCCTTAAAATTCGACATGCATATCTCGTTTCTCTTGTGTATATGATGTAGTATATCATGCTTTTTACTCTTCTTCCTTCTGTTTGGAATGTTATTTTGGTCATGTTTTTAGGATTCCTGTGAACACCTGGTCATGTATGCAGAATTATAGAAATCTCTTTCTGTTTTGACTAAAAATGTTTTTCTTTTATTGTACCGTGTCGTTTTCAATGGTCTGTACCTAGTGTGCAATTTAAATTTCCAGCTATTAGTGTGTTTACCCGCTATTTTGAAGTTTTCTAAGATATTTGATAGTTGGTTATAGAATAGTTCTTTTCTTTAGTATATTTTCGTGTTTAGTTGGCGCGCAAATCTAAATTACTGTTATCTTTTTTATCTGTTGGTCCATTCGTATGATACGTTCCTGTTCGTTACCTTTTTATCTAGCTCTTGAGCTGCTGTTATCCTCACTCCCATTTTTAATCGTTGTTTTTTTTATGTTTGAGTATTTAGTCTATACATAGACATAGAAAAGCCATAGGAAATAACGGAAGAACACTGTACTTGAAACTCCTAGACTTAAAATGGGTTTTTGTCACAGATTCAAAATCAAAATCAAAAGTATAGAAATTCTATATGAACAAAAGAGTAATAAAAATTAATAGCGGGAAGTAGCAAAAATTCTTATGGAGAAAGAAATAAAAGAGAGCGTGGCTTTAGTCTGCGATTGTTTATCATACACATAAAGCAAATAACACAAACAGTCAAACATATTACACCAAAGACTTTTTATAAAAAAAAACCGAATTGAAATCCAGTATGTTTACAAGATTATTTCTTGGTAATATAGCAACAAAAATCCAAGAGATATGCAAATATTTTCGGATATATAAACAATGGGGATAGAAAACAAAGATATACCTAGGACTAAATATAGAGGAATGCAAAATATTACATATAATCAAAACAGAAGTAAACAAAAAAGTGGAACATAAAGTTAAAATTTTTAGAACGAATAAGAAACTGTGAATATCTAGAAATAACAATAAGCAAAAAGGGAAAGATTGGTTAAAATTTTGGAGTAGGATTGAAAAACAAAGTATACTCTCAAATGAACAAGACAGTTATGACCAAAAGGGGAGTAAGGGCAAACTATGAACTGCACATATATAACAGTGTAGGTAAACCAACTAAACTATCTAAGAGAAACATAAAAACAAAATAACTACCTTTGATATGGAATATCCAAGGAACATAGTAAGACAAGAATTAAAATTACGCCCACTAATAGCAACTATACAGAGTAAGTCGTTCAAATCGCAGTATGGAAAGCTGCGCTTGATTTACAAGAAACAGAAGCAAGTGTGAAATGAGGATTATAATTAAACATAGCACTTTTGCTGACCGGCCGGGACGAACAAGATGCTAATTAACAAGAGCTAAAGCAAACAAGTCCAAGCTTAACAAAGTAATTAGGAATTTTAATAATTGCCACAAAGAACAAAACATCATTCCATACAAAAATAAGTTAGTCATTAATTTACAAAGCTGCTACAAATTATTTTTTGTAAAAACCAAATAAAAAGCTAAGACAATTTCAACAACCAAGGATATTTATAAAAGCTAAAGATGGTACGTATGCCAGAACTAGGCATCAGAGAGCAATTTGTTTGTCAAATATCTAGTTTTTTAATTGCTTTCTTCCATAATACTACAAGAAAAAAGAAATACTCAGCTTCCTTCCAAACTAAATAGATTTTACATTAAAAAATATTAAACGTCAAGAAAAATTTGTCATATTTGAAGAAACCAACGAAAAAACCTTCTAAGTTTGCAATTAAGAAATTGATATGAGAATGTTCTCAAAAATGCAGTAATGCAAATCTGCAACACGATAGTGCGAGATTAATATTTTTTATTTAATTATACTATTAAAACCTGCAAGAAGCTACATTCTAGAGACGAATAACTTTAATACCACCATTGATGGTATTGGAAAACTTGCTATAAAAATAACTAAAAACAATACTAGAAGCCACAAAATTGCTATTTAATGATTAATTTTAATTTAGATCAGGATACGGTTCCATTGAGCAATTTCATAGTTTAGCTAATAAAATAGGTCAGTAATGCTATGACACCGCCACTTTCATTGACGTCATTCAAACATTTGGCAAAGTATAGCATCCAAAGTTATGTTATAAACTATCCTTAATATTGCCACATTCCAAAATATTTCATTGACAATAAACCATTCTGTCTGAAACATCAAACGCCGATCTCTGGTCTTTTTAACACACAATCTGAAGTATCATTAAAAAGTATTCTTTATAAATCTAATTATCCACTTGCCAAATTACCAATTACAGCAACATTTGCGGTCTTAATCTTTGTAATGGCGAAGAAGAGCAAATAAATTTAAGCAGGTTGTTAACATAAACATAATATTTGCCCTTCATTTATGTTATATTAATAAACAAATTTACAAACGAACAGATGTGAATTACCTTAGTTTAATTTATACAAGTGGTCAATTTTATATGTTAGAAAATAATTAGTATTCGTTTGGCTTTTGAACGATAAACAAGTGTCGAGTACGCTCTTCCGTGATACGAAAAATAAACAGTTATCACTGTGCGCGAGCGATACCTGGCGACCTTAATAAGGTCGTAAAATTATCGCGTAAAATATGTTTCCACAACAACAAACCGTACCACAATCACAAAATGAAGTGATATTAATGCACTAAAATAATGCGTTATTTCAAGAAAATTATCAACGTTCGCAAAACGAACTTTATAATAGCTGGAAAATATCGGAGGACGAGAAGGTGAGTGCCATAAATAGAGCGGACCAACTCCAAATCCAGTTAAATAAAATTCATAAACTGTACGAAGATCTGAGCAAAAAATACTCAGAGATAGAAAATAGACTGTCTAACGGCACCAAAGAAAAAAGTGCAGTAGAATATCATACCGATGAAGAGGAACTAGCTTATGAGACAGGGTGGATACGCCAGAAAAATAGGAAGAAAAGAAAAATGAATACCTCAGTTACCCCACCTCAAAAGCAACAACAACAGGAACAAAATCATGCTGATAAAAATAATAAAGAAATAGCTAAAAAATAAAGCCACCTCCACCTATCATAGTTGATAACATTGATAATTTTAATGAACTCCATGCTACGGTGACTCATTTCTCTAACGCACAGATCAAAGTTATTAATAACAAAAATATTAAAATTAATGTACAGGACGAAAACGATTTTAAAAAGCTTTCTGAAAAATTAAACAATGAAGAATACTCTTGGCATTCTTACGAGAATAAGCAAAACAGGCCAATTAAAGTTATGGCCAAAGACTGCATCATTCTATAAAATCAGAGCATATAGTCCATGAAATGAGGATGCGTGGCTACAAACTACTTGAAGCTACTCCCAAACTAAAATATAAAACCAAACAACCGTTAAATATGTTTATGCTTTCGTTTAGACATGACGAAAGCGTAGATAAAATCTACGGTATTACTGATATATTAGGTGTCCGAGTAGAAATCCTGCCACTAAGAAAATCTAAACTCGTACCTCAATGTAAAAGTGTCAAGCATATGGACACACGCAAAATTCTGTTATAAAGAACCACGCTGTGTTAGATGTACTGGTAAACACTTAACAGCAAACTGTGATAAACCAAAACTCAACAGCCAAAATGCGTTCACTGTGGTCAGGGGCATCCAGCAAACTATAGGGGTGCATGGTAGCAAAAGAAATACAGAAGTTGCAAAACAAGCGCTCAAAAAGTCTGTCTTGCCAAAGCAACCACAACGAACAAATCAACAAGAACAAATAACCAAAGCGAATGAAGGCAAAAGAGCTATAGTCAAGCAACTTCTGGTAAGAATGAAACTAAAAGTAGCAACAAAAAGAATCAAGCACATCCATTGAGCACACTCTCCAACAACTTTTAGAGAGGCTAACTAAAATGGACGAGCGTATATTAAGATTAGAATATAGCGCAAAAGGATCTATTCCTAAGACCCATAATGGTAAATAGTTTAAGAATAATGGAATGGAATCCCAATGGACTATTGCAACATCAACAAGAATTGCAAATAGTTCTAGATATAGAAAACATTGATATTTGTCTCATCTCTGAGACACATTTTACCAATGAATCCTTTATTAGATTTAAGGGATATAAAGTATACCATACTATACACCCAGAAAACGCAGCCAAAGGAGGTAGTGCAATAATAATAAAAGAGTGGATTAAACACCACCAAGAAATGGGATACAAAACAAAGGAATTTCAAGCTACCGCAGTCAATGTCGTAACTAGAACATATGAGATCATAATTGCAGCAGTGTACTGCCCCCAAGACATGCTCTCAAAAAGACCAATATCTCGATTTTTAAGCAGCCATGGTCGAAGATTCATAATTGGAGGAGATTTTAACTCCAAGCATACCAATTGGGGATCTAGACTAACAACCACCAAGGAAGAGAACTCTTGGAAGCAGTCAAACAACTAAAATGTGAAACACTGTCAACTGGAAAACCAACATACTGGCCTACAGATCCAGAGAAAATCCCAGACTTAATTGACTTCTTCATAACTCGAAATGTTTCAGTGAACTACATGCATGTCGAAGAAGCCTGGGACATGAACTCCGATCACTCTCCCATTCTTCTCACGCTTAGTGATAGTATCATACAAAAGGAATTAACTCCTAGATTAGTTAATAAGCTGACTGATTGGTGCAGCTTCAAATTACAACTCGAAGAAAATATCAATTTGACAGTTCCTCTGAGAAATGAAGAACAACTAGATAACGAAACAGAAACTTTTATTAGGGATATCCAACAAGCAGCATGGGATAATACCCTACAATTACCACAAGAATCAAAGGTAACAAGTACCCAAGAAAAATAAAACAGCTTATCTATGAAAAGAAGACTCAGAAGAATCTGGCATCAATCTCGAGCACCAACCGACAAAACTGCATTGAACAACACTACCCAGCAATTAAAAAAATTCAGAAATTCAAAATGAATCGATCAGTGACTACTTAAGTGAATTGTCAAATGACAGCAAAACTGACTATTCTCTCTGGAGATCAACTAAAACCTAAAAAGGCCGATCATACAGAATCCACCAATAAAAATGCAGATGGGAGTTGGGCAAAAGTAATATACAGAAAGCTAATAGATTCGCTGAGCATCTCGAAAGAACATTTCAACCGAATGAAGGCGAAGACACATTAGATTGGGAAAACCTTAATCAAGAAGAAGGCGAAATCAGACCCACTAGTCCAAAAGAAATTGCAATTGAAATTAACGAAAACATGGACCCAAAGAAGGCTCCAGGATTTGACCTGATTACTGGGGAAATTCTAAAACAACTACCTAGGAAAGCAATAGTCAAACTTACCTATCTTATCAATGCCTCGTTTCGACTGAGATATGTACCCAAGATATGGAAAGTAGCTGAGGTGATAATGATCCCTAAACCTGGAAAAGCACCCAATCAAGTCACAGCTTACAGACCAATCTCATTACTTCCAGTAATCTCGAAAATATTCGAAAAATTATTACTTAAAAGGTTGAAACCCATTATAGAAGACAAGAACTTATTTCCATCACATCAGTTTGGATTCAGGGATAGCCATTCAACCATTGACCAAGTGCACAGGATAACAAACATAATCGAAAGAGCTTTAGAGGAAAGAAAAGTTTGTTCTGCCATCTTTCTTGATGTAGCACAAGCTTTCGACAAAGTGTGGCACGAGGACTACGGTACAAATTAAGAAAACTTTTGCCCAGACAGCATACAGAACTATTGGAATCATACATTGCAGATAGAGCTTTCAGAATCAAGCAAGAAGATTCTTACTGAATTAAAAGAAATTAAAGCAGGAGTGCCACAGGGCAGTGTATTGGGACCTGTCCTATACCTATTATACACCAGTGACATACCTGAGCCAATGCATGACACGATTGCTACCTTCGCAGATGATACGGCTATCTTGTCTGTAGGCAAAGACTTCGAAGAAGCAGCTAGAAACTTGCAGTCATCTGCTAATCAAATTAACAACTGGACTAAACGCTGGCGAATTAAATTGAACGAAACTAAATCCGTCCATGTCAATTTTACAAACAAACATAATCAACATATCCCCATTAGCATAAATAATACACAAATACCATACGCCAATACAGCAAAATATTTGGGTATTACTCTTGATGCTAAGCTGCGCTGGAAGGCCCATATAAAAAAAACGAGAAGAACTAGGCTTCAAGTATAAGAAAATGTATTGGCTCTTGGTAGACACTCCACGTTGTCAATCTACAACAAAATGCTACTGTATAAACAAATCCTTAAGCCCGTATGGACATATGGCGCCCAGCTGTGGGGTTGTGCCAAAAAGAGCAATATAGATATCATGCAGCGCTTTCAGAATAAAGTACTGAGGAATATTGTCGACGCTCCTTGGTACTTTAGAAACAGTGACCTTCATCGAGATTTGGAAATGGAAACTGTTAGCCAAGCCATTGAAAAATTTGCCAGAAGCCATGAACAGCGACTTCTTCATCACGTCAATATTGAGGCCATCCAGCTCCTCGACAACACGATGTTAGTCAGAAGACTCAAAAGGACTAAACCCTTTGAGTTGGTATAAGTGTTTGTGAAAAAGCAGAGTAAAGTACTATTAGTGTGCGCAATAATTATGTGCAATTAAATAATTAGAGTCTAGGAACTGCTAATGAGTAAGACCCTAGGTTAAATTTTGTAGTAGTAATTTAAGTTTGCACAAAATTTCTCATTGATCAATGTATGATCAGATTGTAATCCAAAGAAACACCAATAAAGATATTTCATATAAAAAAAAAGAAAATAATTGATAACTTTCTCTAGATAATAAATTATATAGTATAATACTAAATACTATACAGACGCACAGAACAACACATTGGAAATCATGCAGCACATCAAGTACCATAGTAAGTGCCCCATAGTACATCCGAAACACTGAAACTGTAAAGAATACAATTGTACCGCACGTTAATCAGCTAACTATTGACATATAAAACAGTAATTTTCAACGCCTAAAAATATTTAACTTTTTAATTTAGCAACTAAATCTTAGTAAACAATTTATCATCTAGTTTAAGCCTTGTTTTAAGAATAACTATCTTAGAATAAAATGGAGATTATTTAGTATTATAGAATCGAGGAGTTTGGTTAAGTGTACACTACAATAATTTTCATTTTCCAGATCAAATACGACTTTTAAAATCAACATGGAATAAGCTAATAAAACAACAACTGGTATATACTAATAGAACAGCAATAAACAAAGTAAATATAGCGTAGTATTTATATATATATATATATATATATATATATATATATAAATATTTTGTAGATACAAACAACAAGAGTGGCACCTTTGCCGGCGGGCCGGTGATTTTCGGCCGTGTATGTTGTGCACCCAAAGGGATAAAAATGAGCTCTTAGATTAATTGAGAAAAGTCATTATCTTGCAATTAACAAGATAAGTGAATATTTGCTTTAACAAAATGCACACATAAGTGGAAAGCAGCGCCTAATATTTATTGAGGGAGGGTGAGAAAACAAAAGAAGGATATAAAATCAACATACAACAATTAAAATAAAGTAAAACTATATCTAATAGTAAATAACTACAAACTTACCTAAATCGTACTAATAAATGGCGACCCGATTGAAGCCTGCTGGTACGTGGCGACATGATAAGAAAAATAAACATTTGCGCCAGATTTAAATAACTAACAGAGCTGTATGAAAAAAATTTAAAATTTCAGTTATAACTATCGACTGAAAAATAGAGGGCCCAGTACTAATACGAGAAACGATTTTCGACAGGTCGACCGGGGCCAATCCTTATGCAGTATGACCTAAGTTACGAGAATAAATAAAGTGTAACGTTTAATTTAAATAAATAAACTTTTTTGGCTTCCATAAGGATACGAAATATGTATAATTCAAATAAATAAGAGGAAACAACGAGTGAACAAGTAAAGATGGAAAAAATTCTTAAAGAAATTAGCTCAAAGCTGGGTAAAACTGAAGTGAAAAATAAGAGGATAAAGAGTTATATAGATATATTCAAAACGAGATAGCAAGAATTAAAAAAAAACGAAGAACTAAAAAGGACAAACCAGGTGATGAGACAGAGGTAAGCTAAAAGAGCAAGATAAGAAAACATGGAAAGAAAAATTAGAAATAAAAGAATTATAATACACGAAGTAGAAGAACAACCAGAGGAAAAAGATTTGGAATTAAAGGAGCCAATAAGAACCGTATTAAGGGATATAGAAGTTTTTTTATATAGATATATATTTATTAGCAATCAGAATTACTACATTCTATGGGCTAATTGTATATCAGAACTTCAGCTAATATAGAAGTGAAAATAGATTTGGAAGAAGAGGTTGCTGAAATAAGAAGATTAGGAAAAGTTAAGGAAAGTAAACGGAGACCTATATTTGTGAAACTGCTGAATGTGGCAAAATAAATTAATATATTAAGAGCCACAAAATATACCACACCTATAAGGTACAAATATTTTCATACAGGAGAATTTTTTAAAGAGACTCAACAATAGAGAAAAAGTTAGTTGAATATATGAAAATAATTAGAGCTAAAGGAAATCAAATTTTTATAAGATACAATAAACTTACAGTAAATGGAAAATCTTTCTCGCTTGGTCAATTACAAACTATAAATTAAAGATAGAGAAATAAGGAAAATGAGAGGACATCTAATATGGAAGAACTGCAACAAGAAAAAAATAGACAAATAAAAAAATACAATTAAAGGACGGATAATGGAGCCTACGCAAGCTAGAGAAAAGAACTTTAGAGAAACTAAAATAAATAAGAAGCAGTATGGAAGCAAATGCAAGAAAACGTTACAAGATTAGGTATATGGAATATTACATCATTAAACGGAAAAGAAATAGAGCTAGTGGAAGAAATGGATATAATAGGATTAAGCAAATTTAAAAAAGTAGGAAAGTGTACAACAAAATTAAATAATAAGTACAGGCTATATTTTTCGGGGGTAGAGCAAAATAAGGGAGCAAAGGAGGGTGTGGGTATAGTAGTAGCGGAAAAACTAAGTAAAATACAAGGCAACAAATTCTAGAATAATCGTAATGTCGATAAAGTTGAAAGAGATCTTAAGTGTGATACAAATATATGGACCGGTGGAGGGAACAGGAGACAGGACAGTGGAAAAATTCTACTCCGATTTACAAGTTATATTAGACAAAGTAAGGCCAGAGTGGGAGATGATGTAGATGCGGGTGTAGATTGTATAAAAGAATTTGGTGAAGAAGTAAAAAACAGGAATGGTAATAAAATGTCACAGTTCTGACAGATAAATAACTTAAAGATAGTAAATGCGTTCTGGCACCAGTACCCAAATGAAAGATTCACCTTTGAAGCATCAAGTAGGAATGCTAAAAGTCTAATTGAATACCGCGAAAAATAGAAGAAAAATAAATATGCAAAATTTTTAAACAGCAGTAGTTAATGCAGCAATAAGAACATGAAACAAGTAATAGACGAAAGGAACAAGAGAAAAGATTGGTAAAACTCGGATATCAAAAATAAAGTAAAGGATAAGAAAAAAGTGGGATAGTTAAAAACGCAGTCAGAGAAGAAGAAGTTGGGCAATTCTGGGAAGAACTAAATAAACAAAAAAATAAATAATAGGAGATTTTGCAGTAGAATAAAGACAAACAGAAAGAAGAGAAAGAGGAAAGAATATGTGATAAGGGATGGTAAAAACAAAACAAATGTACAGTTAATAGAAAAACCAAAAGTATGGAGGGGTTATTTTATAGAAAAATATAAGAGAAACAATAGAGAAATAATTACCATACAAACAGAAGAAAACTCACAGAGAGAAGTACAAGAAAGCAGATCAATGGAAGAAATTAGGGAAGCAATAAGGGCTATCAAAATAGGCAAAGCGGAAGGAGAGGATAAGATGGATCCTCAAATAGTATAATGGATGGGGGAAAAGGCAACAAATGGTTATGGAAGGTTTGCGACAAGGCATACCTTAAGACTAGAGAAAAAACCTGATAGTACCGATAGATAAAAATGGGGAACAAAGTAACTGTAAGAATTACAGACCAATCTGTGTGTCAGTATACTTTAAGATCTACATTATAATAGTGGAAAAAGGATTTAGGACTAAAATTGAAGGAGGCTAGGAGGTGAACTCAGAGCAGCAAGAGGAACAAACGATAACGTCCATATACTAAAACTGCAAAAAAGAAAAGTTACATCTGATGTTTATAGACCGCAAGGCAGCTTTTGATATTATAAATAAAGAAATAAGGAAAATCTAGTAAAATCAATATATAAGAAAGTCCGAAAGTCCAGCATAGATTAGGAGAAAGATTCGGAAATGTTCATCAGAAAATAGAGTAAACTTAGAGTGACAGTATGAGTTCATTGATTGATATACCAATAATGATCGTCTTGGCTCAGGAACACTATAGCAGTCATGCGTAACCAAATAATAATGCTTATGAGCATTTAGTACCTGTAATAGACTTTGCAGCATCTCGGACTAGAAGAGAACCTAGAAATATATGGCAAGAGGAGATCGACAAACTGAAAATGGTTATTAATGCAAACAAAACTAAATACCTAATACTAAATCAAAAGGTGGGAAGTACGTTAAAATAAACGAGGTGGTAGAACCAGTGATTTGTTATGAATACGAGAAAACATGAAAGTAAGATTAGAAGAAGAAGTAGCGAAACTTAGCATAGGTATAATAAATTAGAAGTACTTTAGAACAAGTGCTAATAATGAGAAAAATAGAAAACAGACACTTAAACTTGTTTGGACATCTAGTAAGGATGGAACAGAATAGGTTGGTCAAAAGACTAATAGAAGCAGGAATAAGAAGAAAGAGGCAAAGATAAAAACTGAGAAAGACATTGATAGAAAGAGTAAAGAAGATAGGACTAAGAAGAGAAAAGCAATACAAGACATGAGAATAATGATCAGAGAAATAAAAAAATGAAAAAAATTTGTGAGAGATAGTAGCACGGGCTGATAAAACAGACACCCTTAAAAGTACCAGAAACTAGTGAAAGAAAGAAAGAATTAAGGGAATTATTATTGTTACTACTATTGCAGTTCAGATTGGTTTTTTACAACATATGTCCGTAACGCTATGAGAAATGATGTTATCGGGTTTGCAGATTTGTGAAGGATATCAAATAAACAGTCCAACTCAATTCATTTACCCTTTGAGCATTTATTTTATCCCAAAAACTTGATATTATATAGAAAGTTTACGGAAAGGATGCTCTATCGAAAGTATAAGTGATTAAGTGGCACAAAGTGTTCAGTGAAAGAAGAAAGGACGTTGAAGGATAAGCATCACACAGGGCGCTATTCGACGTTTGACATTCTGGACAATGTGGTTAAGGTGATAGCAGTTTTGGACTCTAAACGACGTCTGTGTGTTATATTGGTAGTAGATAAAGTGGGACTTCCAAAGTCTATCATGTATAAAATCGTCACGACAGAAAGTTTCTGCTATATTGGTTTTTAAGTTTTAATCTACGAACAGAAGAAAAAACGCTTTCAGATTTCTTGTGAGCTTTTGCAACGTGTAAGAAATGAGTCCGATCTTTTGGAGAAAGCTGTAACTGTAGATAAAGCGTGGGTCTTGTAGTACAATTCGGAGCAAAAAATGAAGGTCTTAGTAGTCCACTACCTAGTCTTCCCGAGCAAAGAGGGATCGAATAAACTAATCAAAAATGAAAGTTATACTAAAAAATATTGTATTCACATTGGAGAGCATATCTTCAGGAAAAAAACGTCTAATAATGTTTATAAGTTATATATTTATTGTCTTCCTTGAGTTCATAAGGAGTTTATATCATCCAGGCAGACGGTTAAAGCTGCATTTTAAGTAAAAGTGCTCAAAAGGCTGAAAAAACAATTGCGCACGTCCACTCGAAGATCGCCAACACCTGGTCATTGCTAGTGAACGTTTCTGGCAAAACAAACCATGACAACGCTGCTCCAACCTTCCTAGAGCCCGGTCTTGGCCCTGTCCGATTTCTATTTATTTCCTCGGCTGAAGTCGAGCTTGGAAAGATAGCATTTCGGGACTGTTAAAATGTGTAGCTTGTTGTGACGAGTGCTCTGAAAAAGATCCCATTTCAAAACATTGTTCTAAATGAGTTTTCTCTAAATAATAAATTTTTAATTAACGCAAAATAAAAAAGAGTTAATATAAATTAAGCTGGTTCAAGTTCCATTCACGTTTCTTAATGGAAAGGAGGTGCTTCGCCGGCAAAAGGCTAGGCAGAAGACTGCTGCAGGATATCCTCAAAGCACCCCATTACACTCAGCGCAACGCAATCATCAGTCTTTTTCAGCGCCCGGCGCGAAATTGGACCTTACCGGCTGTTATCGCCGGCTCGAATGGAGAATTATCTTCGCCGTTTCGCTTACTGGGGCGGAAGGATAATGTCGGGCAGAACGCCGCCGCGTCGCTGCAGCGCGGCGTGGAAAGGGTTGCGGGAGCGGAAGAACAAACAGAACGGAATCGGGGCATAAAGCTCAGATTACGTGAGTAAAGCTTGTCGCATATACAAAAGGCCGCTAACAGTATATTCACCCGATCCGGCGGCCGTAATGAGCTTCTTGCTCGAATTTCTTCATTCGGGCCGGGCTCTAATTTCATCTGCGCGCCGCTCGCGTGAAGTATCGCCGCCCCATCGCCGGGTCGGGATAAAAAGGCGATATGAATCGCATCGAGGGACGTTCAGAAGATTGATCGGGCTATCTCTGAAAATGAACATGCGACGACAATTTTATCGTATCCGGTACCAGACGGATATCAAAACGTGTTTAGACTTAGGCTAATGAAATTTATGACTAGCCAACATACTACTTTAATACAGCAATGGAAGCCAATAAAGCTTCCGGATACAACACGAACTGCCAACTACAGCGCCATTAATCGTGCTCGTAGCAAGACCTGATGTTCATTTTATGGCTGTTAAACCGCACGAGCATCACGTTTTAACAAATTTTGACGAAAACGGCTTGCGTGTCACAACCGCACTAAAGAGAATTTCGTATTTAGTGGTCGATTTTTTTTAGACAATTTCAAATTTAATAAAGCTGAGTGCACCTACAAAACATTACTGTGCCCTAATTTAGTAAGATTTCCAATCATCCTTGTCATGTAGTATCCCATAGCAACTATTTCAATGTAAGATGTGGAGAGAGAGAGAGAGTTCCATAACCCCATAATCCGCTAGGATAATTTTCTAATAGTGAATATGCGTTTACCTTTTAGTATGCGCTAGAGATAGGACCAAACATTTTTTATTGAATGTGCCACGGCTAATCAGATCTTGTTTCGAGTCGTACGCAATTGATTAAAACGTTTAGGGAATCTATGCCGTTTTTGAGAAACTTTAGCAAACTCTGCTCTTATGCATTTAAAGTTTCAAATATCCATTTACTAATAAACTCAGAGTACGCATGATCAGATGCTACATATTTTCTCTATGGGTGTAAAGGATGGACTCTGGATCCAATAACCGAGAAAAAACTGGAGGCATTTGAGATGTACCGATACAGGCGCATACTAAAAATATCCTGCGTTCAAAAAATAACAAATGAGGAAGTGCTTGGTTGAATGCAAACACCTCTTGAATTCCTAATTACGTTAAAAGAGAGAAAAACGAGATATGTAGGACATATAATGAGAGAGAAAAAGTATGAGTTACTCAGACTAATAATAGAAGGAAAAATGCAAAGCAGAATATCAGTAGAAAGACGACAAAACTCTTGGTTAATGGACTTATGAAGATGGTTTGGCTGTACTTCAGCAGAAATTTTCAAAGTAGCGGTGTCTAGAACGATGAATTCTAGATGGATCGCCAACCTTCGACAGGAGAAGGCAAATTAAGAAAAATAAGAAGAGTAGTTTCTTATCACGTACAGATTAGGCCGCTTAAATATATACCAAGTTCAAAACGGCGCCTCATCAGTAAATATAACATTGCTGCTGTCCTCCAAAATTTAGTATGCTTATAAACCATTTTTCCATTACTTTTCGACAAGAAAACGATTTACCTTCGTATTTTGCTTTTAAATATTGTTTGGTTATCTTGGATTTTAATACATTTTCATTTTTAAACAAATTTACCTCAGTGAGCACGTCTCCCGTAATTTTACCATCAACTCCTAAGATTTATAACCCAACAGCTGACTGGAATCAGTATCACAAAAGGCTAAATAACGATATTCATCTACAACTAGGCCTAAAATATTCAAACAAAATTGGATAACGACAAACAATGTAACAGAATTGTTACAAGATGCAAAACAAGCCAATCTAAAAATATCTCACAAGAATAAAGTCATAAACATTTCATTAAAATTAAGAAACTAGAAGCGAAAAAGAGAAAAACAAGGAAAAAATAGCAAGAAACTCATGCTCTGTCTGACAAAACTATATTTAATCACTTAAACAACAAACCCAAAGCAAAATTACAATCCTGGAACAAACTGATAGGAAACGCGCAAATCAAAATACAGCTCCACATAGCCGAGCATTACACAATTGTTAAAATATTAAAAGACAAACATGCGGAGTTCCACTCGTTTCAAAATAAAACCGATAGAAAATATAAAGTGCTACTGCGAGACATGCACCTCTCAACCGACCTCAAAGAACTAGCGGCAGAAATTACAAGACGACATCAGGTATTAAACATTCATAACATAAAACACAGAATTACAAAACTTCCGTTACATCTCTTCATTGTAAAACTTCAGCAACAAGATAATAACAAAGACATCTACAAAATTGATTTTATTGTGCACTCTAAAATACGATTTGGACCCCCACACGCCAAGTGAAAGGTTATTCAATATCAAAGATATGCGTGAAACCTAACACCTAACCAAGGACTGTACGCGCAAAACTAAAAGTACAGACATAAAATGCCTTAATTTCTAGGGAAACCACCCAGCTAATTATAGAGGATGTACAGTAGTCAAGAAAATACAGAAACAAAAATTTCCCCCCTTACGCTCAAGGCAAGCTGAAACTACACTTCCTTTAAACTCATTAGTACTACAGGCACTAACGTATTCACACAGAACACAAGGAATCAGCCAAGAACCGCCTACCACTACACCACAACTACCCAACAAAAATTTATCTAGATCAGATAACAATCTAGAAAAACTGATGAAAAGATTGGACACTATGCTCAATCTTTTAACAGCCCTGGTCAGCAAATTACAATCATAATGGACAACACTTTAAAAATAGTAATCTGGAACGCCAACGGATTAGCACAACACAATTTAGAAGTCCAACAATTTCTCATAAACAACATTGATATTATGATGATATCGGAAACACATTTCACACACAAGACATATATGAAAATACCAACATATACAATCTACGCAACCAATTATTCTGCTCACGCAGGAACTGCACTCATAGTTAAAGATACTTTAAAACACTATGAAATTTCCATATATCACCAGAAACACTTACAAACCACCACCACCGTTGTACAAGAATAGAACAAGGAAATAGTATTCTCTGAAATTTACTACCCCCCAAGCACAACATAACCAAACAACACTGACTTCTTCCAAATGCTTGAACCCTGCTTTGTAGCAGGAGGAGACTATAACGCAAAACACCAAACCTGGGTATCTAGGGTTACGGCCACCAGAGGCAGAGATCTATTGAAATCTGGTCTACCGATCGACGAAAACTTCCTGATCTCCTAGATTTTTGTGTGACCAAGGAAATATCTGAATCCATTCTAAATCTTTAGTCTGACTGTTCCCCGATAATTGTAACGTACAGCGCAAAAGTACTAACAATAAGTACCCCTCCCACTCTGTAAAGTAAGCAAACAAACTGAGAGTATTTTTATGAGATCATTCAAAAAAAGAAGAAAACGGACATAGAACTATTCAATGCAATGGAACATCTTAACCAAACCTTACAGGATGCTGTCTGGGAAGCAATTCCTGATAACGAAGGACAGGCTACACTTGATTATTAAACAGAAAGTAGCTGAGAAACAAATACTTCGACGTATTTAACAAAACAGTAGAACACTACGAAGCAAAACTAATTTTAACAATGCTGCTCAGAATTTAAAAACTTCTGAAAGAGCACAAAAATCAGGAAATACAAAATTATTTATCCAGTTTAATACTTTACAAAACCATAGATGCCTCACTCTAGAGAGCAACTAAGAAATTAAAAAGGCCAACTAGGTTTATACCCCCAATCAGATTCCCAGATGGTAGCTGGGCTCGAAACGACGAAGAAAAGCAACAGAATTTGCAAATCACATGTCTACAGTGTTCCAGCCATTACCCAGAACCTGTACAGTGAAAGAAGAACAAACAATTCATCATACATTAGCGGAACTACTTGAAGTACAACTCTTCTAAAGCCCGTAAAAGTCAAACAAGTAGTAACTGCTGTCAAAAATTTTAATTTGCATAAAGCACCAGATTTACTCACGGAGGGTTCATTAAAACAATTGCCAGAATATGGTTTTAAATTAACTGCATATATATTTAATGCAGTACTAGGACTTAAAATATTCCCCGAATAGTGGAAAGTTACGCAAATACTAATGATCACAAATCTTAGAAAAAAACCCAAACCAAGTAGCCTGTTAACTATAATCTCTAAACTATTTGCAACTTTACTGAGACAAAAATCTTCATGATTTTCTTTTAAATGAATTGACTCCCACAACATCATTTTGCTCTGGAATGCGTATGTAGATAATTGTGTGTGGACAAAATTAACGTTACCGGGATGGTAGATAACGTGATACTGCTACTGCTGACTTCAATCGGGACGTTGCAAGTAATTAATAAGGCATTTTCTGACTCACTCATATTGCAAATCGCAAATCTTTCCAAATGTATGAACGATAAACCCAGACTAGGTAGATTAAAACCGTCCCTATTAAAATTATTTTCATATTGAGAAATTTCTTCAGAATTTTCTGTATAATCTCGGATAGTAATTCCTACTTGTGTTTGCCATTCTATCTCGTGATTAGGATGTTTAAAGCATGTTGAGACGTGATTTTACCGGGATGATTAAGGCGTAGATGCGCTTTATGTTGCTTTATCCTGGTAGTAATCGCGCAGTTCCAATGTAGCATTGCTTGCTGCCTCAGTATTGATACCTCTGGTGTATCCTGCTGGTTGTGGATATCCCAGACCTAGGTAGATTTACGGTGGTCCTATAAAAGTTTCTCATATTTATAAATTTCCACCGTCTCTCTGTATAATCTCGGATAGTAATTCCTACTTGTGTTTGCCCCAATTCTATCTCGTGATTAGGATTTTCCGAAGCATGTTTAGCAACTGCTGATTTATAGGGTTGATTAAGGCGTAGATGACGTTTATGTTGCTTTATCCTGGTAGTAATCGTTAGGCCCGCAGTTCCAATGTAGACTTGCTTGCATGGGTAAGGTATGAAGTATACCCTGGTGTATCCTGTAGGTTTCTTGTATCTTTGGCTGATCTAAGTAAATCTTGGTGGTGGTAGTATAGATGATTTCCACCTTGTGTTTATTGAGAATTTTTCCTATCCGGTCCGTAACCCTGTTGATGTAAGGTAAAATAGCTTTTCCTGGTAGCCGATTTTGGTTGTTTTTCGTGCACATTTGTTAGGTTTGATTGACTCTATTATCTCGGTCCTCGAGTAGCCATTCTCTTGTAAGGCTTGTTCCAAATGTTTGAGTTTTTTATCCAAAAACTGTGGTTGACATATAGGTTGTGCTCGATCTAACAATGTTTTCACAACCGTTCTTTTTGACTTGGGTGGTGATTCGACTGCTTACAAAGGTATCTGTCCGTATGCGTAGATTTTCTGTACATTGTGTGATGTAAATATCCATTTTCCGTTCACAACACCCGTACGTCTAAGAAAGCAATCCTATCTTTCGATTCCAGTTTTACAAAGGTGTCATCGACGCATCTTAGCCATATCGCGGGCTTTAAAAGTGCTGTGTTGATGGCGATCTCTTCATATTGCTCCATGTAGTAATTGGCGATTACAAGGCTAAGTGGGCTAACCATTGCTACTCCGTCCTTTTGTTTGTAATATACGCCTTGTGAAACCAAGTAACCAGTCGTAAGTCACTGCTGCAATAGCTGTAAGGTATCGTCAGGAAAATTTTTCTTCGGGTGATCCAGGGCATCTTGAATCGGTACTTTGGTAAATAAGGAAGTTACATAGAAGCTAACCATTAGATCTGGATGTCTTGAAGCTGATTGATAAAATGTGCGGTGTCCTTGATATAACTGCTGCTATGTCCAATGTACGGTTGTAACAGATTGGATAAGTATTTGGCCAACTTGTAGGTAAGACTTTCATGGCACTGACAATGGGTCGCAGCGGTACATGTTCCTTGTGTATCTTGGGGAGCCCGTATATTCTTGAGGCAACGTCTCTGATATTAGTCTCTTTTTGGTGGTATCATCCAGAGAGAACTGTTTATCAGTTTGCTCGTGTCGCGTAGTATCCGCGATGAAGGATCACCTTTGAGCACGGTGTAAGTGTTTGCATCGAGCAGTTCGGTCATCTTCTTCGTGCAGTCCTCCTGTTACAACAGTGGCGTTACCTTTATCTGCTGGTAAGACAATTATGGTGTCATCATTCTTGAGTTTACGTAGAGTCTTTAATTCCGCCCTGAATAAGTTCTTCTTAGATGGCTTAGCACGGCGCAGGATGCGTGAAGTCCCGACTCGTACTTGCTCTGCTTCGTCTGTTGGAAGGTTCCGTATGGCTACTTTTACGTTAGCTATAATGTCCTCTACCAGAATGGATTTGGGTGTTACGGCAAACCTTTCATATTTGCTAAGAGCACCGATGGCTTCCTGGCTAAGCTCGTGTTTGGAAAGGTTTATAACAATTTGCTTATAATCTAATTATATATAATATAATTCTAATTATGTGGGAGCGCTTTTATTCTGTAAACGCTGAAATTTAGAAGATTTCTTATGATAGCGGCCGCTCCGTGTTTCTCCGCAGAATGTAAAGTGATGTGGTTTACAGTATCCCAGTCATCTTTATGGATTCTGCTGGCCAAGCTGATATGGACTTGCATCAGTTCTAGTGAACACAGAGCGAGCGTTTTTCTAGTAGAGTGCACATGTTCTCTGACTAAGGCAACTTCCGTTTTCCGATAAATTTGTTGGTATTGAGCAGTGAGTGTTTGACCTGTAAATACTTTGAAACTACCTTTTGATCTCGACAACGCAGTAAGAAAGCAAGGCTGGACAGTAGGTGGAATTTCTTTTTGCGTAAGTACTCAAGTTGTCTTACAGACTTGTAAACTTCCTCCTCGTATCAAATAGATGCAAAGGCTTTCATGGGTGGTGTTATAGTGCATCGTGTGGTTGGTTCTCAGGTTATAAGGCCGTGGTCGGAGTGCAGAATCTCTTGACGTTTCGTCCACAACTACAGCGGACATCTTCAGAAAAGAATCTTCTAAAAATGAAGTGACTGTCCCGTGACCACACAATGCACCATAGCACCGGCCTTGAAACCCGTAGCGTCCGGTCACACTTAGTAGAACAAACTTTTAAAAATCAAACTAAGGGAAATATTGATTGACCTCTATCCAATATACTCAGGAGTGTCACAGGGAAGTATATCAAGACCAGTTCTCTAACTTATATATATCGTAAATCTGCCTCAAATACTCACAGCCACCTACGCCGATTATACAGCAGTGCTAGCATCGCACTCAAACCCTCGTGTAGCTTGTAACTACCTCCAAAGCATTCTTAATAAAATACATCTCTGATTCAACTATAGCGTATACAGGTTAACGAAACAAAATCCGTACAAACAACCTTCACACTAAGGACAGAAGCCTGCCTATCAGTAACACTTATTGGGAAACCTATTCCACAATAGGATGACGTCAAATACTTGGGAATTGATCTGGACAGACGCTTCACATGGAAAACACGCATAATGAAAAAACGAATGCAATTAGGGCTCAAATTTTGACAAATTTATTGGTTAATTGGAAGAACCTCTCCCTTATCACTGAAAAATAAGTTTTCTACTATATAAAACGATCATCAAACCGATATAGACATACAGACTCCAACTCTGGGGATCGGCCAGCAATTCCAACTTGAAAAACGCTTCCAAAATAAAGTTTTAAGGACGCCCCAAGTTATTTCTTCAATTGGGTTCCTCAACAGGATCTTCCTCTTCCAACCGTACACGAGGAAATTCGCAGAACTAGTACAATCTGTCTAACAAAACCTAGTGTTCACCCCAATATCTTAACAGCATATTCAACGTTTAAAAAGATCCATTAGACTTAGGATACGATTTCAGTGAACAGTGTAATATGTGACCTCTTCATCAACGACGCAGTTCGATCTTACTAACCAAGAATGAAGTTAGTGGATTTTATTCTTACATGATATTGCATGTCTATTCGCCAAACTATTTACTTATTGTAGATGTTCAAAGTTTGCAAATGTGCAGTGTTTAAAATAAGTAAAAACCTTTTTTTAATTCTTTGCATATATTCAACAGCAAAGCTTCCTTTGTTACTTGGTTTGTGTTTAACACTAGGGATTTTTACTTACCCTGTGATTTATGGTAATTATGTAACTTACTGAGTACCCAGACTCGTCTCGTTCATCATTGATATTTTGAGTAAATCATTAGTGGTACAGGTTCTGAAGTACAACACAGTGTGATATTTCTTGTTTAATTTGATAGGTGATGTGTCTTTTTTATCTAGGAATTAATAAAAATGTATTTATTTTGACTGTATTGTGTGATAGACCTTTGGAGTAACATCTATCGTCTTCTATCGCAATAGCAAGATTTAGTCATCGCTTGAAAATATTTCACTCTATAAATAATACTGGTGGTCCACTAGGATCCTTAAGTTGCGTTTTATTATTGGTCTGGCTTAGTTTAGTTTTTTATGGATAATATTTTATAAAACGTCTGAAGTTTGTCTTATGTTTTTTAATTGTTGTTATATGCGATCATTTTTTTTTTTGACAACTTGCCAAGGATATTTGTTATCACTATAGATAGTTAGGGTTTGAGGTCATTGTTTCATCATTATATTAATGTATAGTATGCTCACTATTATTGTTGCGATTTGTTATAAATTGTTGTGAAGTTGTTGGCCAATTGCTATTAAAGTTTGAAATTTGGAAATGTTGTTGTTGATACATTTGAAAAATAAAGAATTGGTTGTGATACATTTGTGGTAATTAAAATTTTAAGGTATTTGACTTATCTGATGATCGTAGATTGGCTGTGTTTGTAGGTGATTTTGTTGTAAGCATTGGTTGCAGATTTTTTTATTGTTCATGAAATTATGGGATGGTCTGGGTATCATTAAGAGACACAATTGTATTCTTTATTTAACTGATATTGTACTTGAATTATATTTCTTTAATACGCCTTTCACAATGCCTTTCTTGTGGTCTCTAATTTTGTGGTTAATTTTGAATGTTATCATGTTAAATTTCAACTTTTTATCAATTTATAGTATCTTAATAGATTTAACTTAGACATTCCTAAGTGTTTCATTCTTACATAGATATTTATTAGCAGGGCGTTTTTTTTTCACAAATACCAAAAGCAGCAACTATTAGTAAAACGTTTAGTATAAGCACACAACAAAAGTTAAGTTTAGATATCAGTTTCGTCATATTTTTGGAACTTTCTATCACAATTTAATAATGCTAAAATAAAATGGCAAATTACAACTAGAATACACAGCTGTACAAATTAAATTAGAGGATGAAAATCAGATTTCTACTTATTATTTATGCATTACCAATAACTTCATTTAATGTTGGTTTAAATTAGCCAATGAAAATTGAGTGCTTTGTAAGACGTACATTAATAATTTTAATATTGGCTCTATTTAAGCATTTGCAAAACAAAGGGTTCAAATATGCAATTACCGTGCACGAGCAGCCTGTTTATCGCAAAATAATTTACTTTCCTGGAATTGCCAATGCTGCCTTATCGAATTATATTGCTTTTAAAGCTCCATTTAGCAAAGTGCCTCTCGCTCGCCTGACAGGCATATTTGTATATCGAGTCTGTGTGGCCGTCTCCGCTCCTGCAGACTGAATGCATCATATTCATTGACAAGAGCATGCACACTTTATACATCAGACAGCTGTCGCCTTTGATATTGAGCGCCAGAACAAAAAGACAACTTGAACAACATTCATATATCCGTCAGCTCTGTCTGCAGGGCGGAAGCGAGTCTGCTTATTGACTGATAAATTATAAACAACGTATAGCTTCTGCATGACACAATATTTACATAGAGTCATTTATTTGGTAGTAGTGGTTGCTGTGCACGAAATTTTTACAAAATTTAAAATTCAATACAACGCGAAGTTGTTAAAAAAATAATAAAAACCTTTTATTATTTGCTATATATTAAAAATTGTTACAAACTGATATATACCATGACCTTAAAAAGTGTTTACCGCAATGTCGTCTTCAACATTTAAAATTTGTTTGCATATATCTTTTTTATTGTAAACCACCTGTTAATCTAGCTTTAGGTTATTATAAAAATTATAAATTATGTCTGAAATTTTTGTAATAATAATGGTAGCGAATTGATATTAGAAAATTCAATTATCTTTCAAGAAAAGTTTCAATTACTTTTTATAACATTTTTTTGGATAAGCATCTAAAGTTTGTGCCCCTTAAATTATAAATTTTAAGATACTTCAACTGATTGCCGTCCCTCTATTGTGCTCTCTATGACAACTTTCAATAACTTCTATTATTTGGTCGTCATCGCATCGATATCTCTGTTCTTTTCAAAAGCATTTATTCTTCTTTTTTAAATTTTTAAAATTTTTGTATTTATAAAGTAAAATGGGACTAATATAACGTCCAGTCATTCTGGTCCAGAGTTGCGAAATAAGGTGTCATTCTACTCAGGGAGGTTGCGAGCCAATGCATATAAAATGGCTGTAAAGTATCATTCTATAAGTCTAAGTATAAATTACATATAAAAGTACCTTGTAAATATGTATTAACTTTTTTTATAATAAATTGGTCATTTCGTTGCATTACAAATAATTGCGTATATTTTATAAGCCATTTTTAGGTTCTGTTCTAGCAAATACTTGAATTTTGTTATCAAAATCCAACTTTTGCTAATGTTTCTTTAATAGTCAACATATCCAAGACTGTTGGGGGAATTTTGGCACATATCACAACATAAAAGTTGTAATATACTGTCATAAAATAGCGATGCCTCTCCTGTGGAGCTTTACGTAGTAGTTCAGTACTCAGTGTGAAGGGTAAGAAAACGGTTGTGTTGAAGCTGTGATTTATATCGAAGTATGTGATATTTACGGACAAAGCGAGACGAGTACAGATAATGTACATCAATAGTATTGCATAATTAAAGATGAACCTACTAACGTGAAACTAGCTATCTGCAGTTACCGATGAATTTGTGCAAGAAGTTAAAGAAAAGTTCTGTTATGTACATGAAGCAATAGCTTGCGCCTTATCATTTTGAAGATGACACTACGCTTCAAGATAATGTTACAGAGTAACTTAATTTCTAGACAAGAAAGTTTATGTAGAAGGTATTTCATACCTTGTAAGATGTTATAACAAGTACCTCAATTAGCATGGCGATTAGGTCGAAAGTAATCTGCTGTTGTAGGTTTCTGATGGGTAAAAATTTCACATTTATGCGTGTCTGTTACTGATAACCATAGGGATACATCTTTCCGAATTGTCCTTGTAAATGTTGGAAATGTATTAGTTATAGCGGAAGAATAAAATACAAAATTGTAAATTATCAAAGCCTTAAAAAAGTAACTACATTATTCATGTGTTATTTGTAAATAGTCGAGCATCTCTATGGAAATTCAAGTTATACACGGAAATGCCACCAAAGCTTCAATTTTTGCTCATGGCACTTGTGTACAAGCCGATAAGTCCGAATAAAACTATCAGTCGAATTAATGCTTCACCAAGGATTATCGCGTACAAACAACTTTGTCAGAAAGTCAGTAAAACAAGTTTTATGTTTGTAGTGTGATGATGACGATATTGTTATTGTGTTGCCTATTATTTACGTTTGGCAATTGGGAGGGATAGCCCAGACCACCTTGCGTTATTTATGATAACATCGTCATAATCTAAGCGAAACAAGAAATAACATTTCTTTATTGTCAGATTATTAGTATTTACAATCTGCTCATAGAGCAATAAGTAGATTACTTAAAAGAATGTGGTATGTATAACAATGGAAGCGCATGTTCATCTACATCACTTCAATTACAAGTAATACGTATAAACGCTTACAAAAGCAACATAAAAAAGTCTAGAGAGCTTGAACTAAAATCTAAACTATAAGTTAAGAGCGTACTGTCTCTTAAGTCTCCGATTGTGGACACTGTTGTCCAAGAAGTTTAGTGCTAAACTCTTAGGGTGGTATTCTACCTTGGCGATGTAACTTTCACTACTTTTCACTATTTATTCTTTCACTGAACGCACTTTGAGGTCACTGTAAATATCTGGGTTGCTTATATAGTACTTGCGTTCAAAATATTTATGTTTGAAATTTCTCTATTATTAGTCGAGTCAAATTAGTAAGAAAAACGCTAAAAGCTCGAAAATTTTAGCGGGTACACGTATCGAGACGTTCCAAGGCGCATTCGATTCGTAGGAGCCTCAGAAAAAAATGTTACCACATATTTTTTGTTATAATGCGAAAGTGCATTTGTGCGCGCAAAAAATACATTTACGCGATGAGCTTTTTGCAGATCCAAAATAATATTTTATTTATCGCGTAATGTTTGCCAAAATAAGCTGATTCTCGTTACTCGTGGGTTTCTGCGGTCGCTATCGCGAATATGGTGCTTAGAAAGTGCCCCGATGCACTTGGGGGGTGATTTTAGAGAATTACCTCAAATTTGTGTGTTTTCCAAGATTAAACTGTCTGAATAAAGGTTTTTGGGGTCGCTGATAACGAATATGATGTTTAAAAGTACCCCAATGCAATTAGAGGAAGCATAATCCTGGGGATGAAGGTGATTTTGGGAAAAACCACAAATTTGTTTGTTTTTTAGTTTAAACTGTCTATACGAGGGTACGGTGAAAAGTTTTCTGCCTGACACAGAGATGGTGCTGAAATCGGCAAACAATTATACTTCCTACTTGGGTCCATGTGTCATTGGTTCGTGTGACTAGTTTCAACTTGTTCGCTCAAGTAGTTTGTTTACACGAATTTTTTCAGTAGACATGTTGCATGTTTTCTGTTAAAATGGATAAACTTGAATATCGTGCGGTTATAAAATTCTTCGTTTTGGATGGATTAACCCCTAAGGAAATTCATCCGAAGTTGACAAAAGTTTACGGGGACTCTGCTCCCTCCAAGTCAACTGTGAAGGACGGCCAAAAACCGCAGCCACACCGGAAACCATCGAAAAAGTGCATGATACCGTATTGGACGATAGGCGAGTGAAGGTGAGTGAGTGCGAAACATCTAGCACGAAGAATTAGGGATGCGAAAGTTCTGCGCACGATGGGTGCCGCATTTGCTGAATGCCGATCAAAAGCAAATGCGCAAAGGGTTCGACCGATTTTGTGCGGCGATTTGTCACCATGGATGAGACATGGGCCCACCACTACACGCCAGAAACGAAACAGCAGTCCAAGGAGTGGGTGGAAGCCGGTGGTTTAGCGCCAAAGAAAGCGAAATCGATGACATCTGTCGGAAAGGTGGCCAGCGTGTTTTGGGATGCGAAAGGGATCCTGTTAATTGATTATCTTGCAAAAGGCAAAACAATTACAGGCGAATATGACTCCAACCTTCTTGATCAGCTGGATGCCAAAATTCGCGAGAAGAGGCATGGCTTGAAGAAGAAAAAATCATCTTTCACCAGGACAACCCACCTGCGTTGGCGATGGGAAAACTGCGGGATTTGGGGTATTATTTGCTCGGTCGTACCCCCTATTCTCCTGATTTGACACCCTCAGACTTCCATCTGTTCACAAACTTAAAAAAAATGTGTCTCTGGGAAGCACTTCGCATTCCAGATTCTCACTTCCGAGAAGGAATACTGATGTTGGAGAGGCGCTAGATCAAGTGTGTTGAAGTCGAGGGAGATTATGTAGAAAAATAAAATTTTTTAACTGAAAGTCGCAGTCTTTCATTGTCAGGCCGAGAACTTTTCACCTTACCATGTATAAGGGTTTTTGGGATCGCTTATAACGAATATGATGTTTAAAAAGTGCCCCAATGTACTTGAAGGGGAGCATAATCCTGGGGATGAAGGCGATTTTGGGAAAAACCTCAAATTTGTTTGTTGTTTGAGTTTAATCTGTCGATATAAGGGTATTTGGGATTGCTGGTCACGAATATGATGCTTAGAAAGTGCCCCTATGCACTTGGGGGCATAATTCTGGAGATGGGGGGTGATTTTAGGAAACCAGCTCAAAGTTGTTTGTTTTTCGAGATTAAACTGTCTGAATAAGGGTTTTTGAGATCTCTGATAACGATTGGTTGGTTTTCAAATTAAACTCCAACGCACCGAAGTGAGAAAATGCTGTGGAACACTTTGGAAAAAAGATATCTTGGGGCACCAAATTTTTCATTTGATTTTTTACCAAAATCGCCCCCTTCCCCAAAATTATGCTCCCCTCCAAGTGCATTGGAGCACTTTTTAAACATCATGTTCGTTATCAGCAATCCCAAAAACCCTTATATAGACAGTTTAAACTCAAAAAACAAACGAATTATGCCCCAAGTGCATCGGGACACTTTCTAAGCATCGTATTCGTGATCAGCAGTCCCAAAAACCTCAGAGTAACGGAAATGAGCTTATTTTGGCCAATATTAAGCAACAAATAAAATATTCTTTTGGGTCTGCAACAAGTGCACAAATAAATGCAATTTTGCTTGCACAAATGCACTTTCGCATTACAACAATAAAATATGTGGTAACATTTTTTCTATGGCTCTTACGAATCGAATGCGCCTTTGGACGTCTCGATAAGTGTACCCGCTAAAAATTGCTAGTTTTTTTACTAATTTGTCTCGACTATATAGCTAGGTCAGGATTTCGTAAAGCCGTATTGTTTTGAAGATTACTTTATAAATGAGGGGTTTGGTGTAGAGGTGAAGTTGGGATTGTCTGCCCAGTAATCTCCAGGTTAGGCCTCTATTAAGGTGGATACCTAGGTATTTTGCATTATTAGATTGTAATATTATTGTTCCGTTGATAACAATGAGTGGACAAGTGTCTCTTCTCTTTGTGAAGGTGATGTGTACGGACTTGGTATGGTTGATTTTAATTTGCCATTTCTGAAACCGGTAATGGATAACATTGAGATTGGTTTATAGTTTGGTAGAGGCCCTTACCGGATCTTAGTCTGTAGCCAGTAGCTCAGTATCGTTAGGAAACATTGCTATTGAGACCTCCACGCAGGTTGGTAGGTTTGCTGTGTACAATAAGTACAATACTGGTCTCAAAACACTCTTTTGGGGTACTCCGAAATCTATGGGGCTTAGGTTGGTAAGTTCTTCTTCGTATTTATTTTGAAAGAGTCTGTCCTGTAGATAAGAGTGTAATATGAGATAGAGGTTATCAGAAATAACCACTTTTTTAATTTATACAGTAAGTATTTGTCAGACTTTGTCAAAAACCTGGCTAACGCATAGAAAAAGAGCGCTGCAGTATTCTTAGCTTCAAACGTGGCATTAATAATTTTTACCACTCTATGAATTGTAGAGCGCTGTCTTCTAAAACCAAATTTATGGTTCGGTACGAAATTTTATTCTTTTAGGGATTAGTCGCTTGGGTAGCAAGTTTTCGAATAGCTTTGAAGTTATGGATAATAAACTTATCAATATGTATAACTCTGCTTGGTGGTTTGCAAAGTTTTTGGATTAAATTAATTTCAGCAACTTTCCATTGTGCTGGGAAATGAGCCTTTCTTAGTATCGCGTTAAATATAAATGTCAGCAATGTGAGAACCTTAGGTGGTAGTTTTTTTAGAATTTGACCTATTATTAAGTCGCACCCGAGTGATTTTTTTGTAGACAAGTTTTTATTGAATCTTTCACCTCTCCCACTTTAATGGCTGTCACAGTTATTATGAATGAATTGGTTAAAAGACTTGTTTAAGGTGTTCGGCGAATACCTCAGCTTTTTCGGCATCGCTTTTCCTTCCAAATTGGCGAAACGGGTTTTTGCGGTTGCTTTCCACAGTAAGCATTCACTCGGTTCCGTTGCTGATAGACCTTCCATAAATTCTTTAAAAGTCTCTTTTCTGTATTTCTGGAACATTCTCTTTAGTTCTCGAGCTGCAGCATTGTAACGTTGTTACTCTTCGTAATCTTTCTTTTTCCGCTATTTTGTTCGTGATTTCCATTGGGTAGCCTTTCTTCCTGTGGTTTTCTGGTAGTATAAGTGTTGATTTTCAAGCGACGTTCTGTATTGCCGTCAAGATTTTTTCTACTGTCGTTTCGATGTCGTCAGCTGCTTTTAGTTTTCAATTTTATATTTGTTCTTTTTGAGTAACACCCAAAAGTAGCCACAATCAGTTAAGTGATTATGTAATTGCAGTGATTTAGTTTTATGAATTTTAAAGGTACTTTTTTGGTATTATAATCACAGGCGGAAATGAATCTGGAACCTAATAATTTAAAGTATTCTTCAAATCCTTTAATTTATAATGCTTGGTATTTTGTTAAATGATGATCGCGGTTCCGCCTCTAACGTTACCATTCGCGTGTTGTGTGTTATAAGTTTCATAGCCTGGTGTTTTAAAATAAATGCAGGCACTAAAATGGGCCTCGAAGACGAATAGTATGTAAATGTGGTTAGTGTTGAGGAATGCCTCTACTTCCTAGCAATGTTGCATCAGGCCATTTGCGTTCCATGCAACGATCTGATACTGAGCAATTTTTTTTAGTAATTCATTGTCTAAATGCAGCGATTTCATTACTAAGTGTCTCTAGTTTTTCTCATTTCCCTGGTGTGACGATGGTGATCCGTTATAACGTTATTTTAATTCCTAATAGTTTCCTGCATCAATTGGATTGTATGTCTTTCTTGATTGATAAATGTGCTATTTCTATTGGTCAGATTGCTTGTTGGTATGACTCTATCCCTAATGATTAAACATTGTAAATGGTAGCTAAATTTAATGTCGCAATTTTCTGTTTATTAGCCTCAGTGGTAAAAAGTCTGACGTGGCTAAAGCCAACATTTGTGTTATTTGTGGTTGTTGTTTATCTGGTTGCGATTTTGAATGTATATTACGTAAATTTAGTATTTCTATGTACACTTGACAGTTTTCATAATTAGTTTAATAATCATCTTTACATAATGGACATTTAGTTGTTGGGGTGTTATCTGTGGAACAGTTCCTAGTATCATGGTTCGCTCCGCATTTAACACATATAAACGGACGCATGCAGAAGTTGCGTGTGTATCCATTGGTATTTCTTGCATTGCGTGAGTGTGTTTTTTTATGTGCTGGCTCCACCTGTATTTTAGCAGTTAGAATGTACTCCATCTTGGAGATTTACTTATTGTTTTTCTTGGGCTCGAGGTCTATAAAGAATAGATTCTTGCATTCGTCGGTTTGTTTGAATTTGCAAACTGAAATGTTCTTTGACGTGTGTCCAGTAGCTATTAGGGCTGCTTTAAATTGGTTAATGTTAATTGCGTAGTGCAGATTTCTAATTACTATCCTATCTTTTCTCTAAAATTTGTTATCTTATTTTTGGTGATAATGCTTTCAATTAGTCGTATTTTTATTACATGACGAATGACGAATAGCTGCGGTCTTACAGGTTTCTTCTGCTGGTCATTTACTTCATTTGCATCCACCGCTTTTTTGTTGGTGTTTTCATTGGTTGCTAATGGTTGGAATCTATTTTGAGAGAGGTTAGGTACTTTAAATTTTTCTTGACTTTTTAGTTCTGGATTGGTCCTCTCTTGTTTTTCCTGCAACGAACTTTCCGAAACTCGTTTAACTTGATGGTTTCATCTACAGGTTCCTGAGGGTTATCTGTTGTACTTTTATCATCTATTTTTAGTAGTTTAGTCGTCGTCGCATAGTGAGGGTTGTGGTTATTTGATAAAGTTGAACCTCCGTACATTGAGTGACTAATCGAATAACTTGTCGTTGGAAGGTCATATGATTGTGTGTTGTTTATTGCAGAGTTGGTTGCATCTGTGTATATGTCTAATGCTGCGGTAACGTCATTCTGTTCGCTTGTGTAGAGCATTGGCAGTGTTTGTGTTGATGTGGGTATGGGCGTGGTTGTGCATACTGCAGTTGCATGGTGTTTGCGCTAAATCGAGCGTTTTGTTCTTGTTGGGCGTAATTAGGGTTGTAATTGTTGTTTTTTAAATAATGGTTAGATTTAAGGTTAGGATTAAAGAGATTAAAAGCTGCCTGCAATTGTTGCTGACATGGTCCACCGCTGTTTACTTACATGTTTCTTTGTTACACCGTTAGATTGTTGTACGCAGTGGTACTGAGCAGATCGAGTCACGGAGAGGATAAGCTTATCGCGTATCAGCTTATCGCAATTAGTGTTTACGTACTCTAATCGTACAATGCGCTCTACCACGTCTTTGCGCTTTGAAAGTGAAAGCGAAACACATGCCTTTTTATAAAGGTAGAATTCAAATATTTTTAATTATCTCTTGTATTTCCCTGATATTAGTTGTTAAAAAAACTCTTTATGGACATTGAGTATGTCCATATTTCATCAATGCCTTTCTCACTAGGCCGTTTCTTCGCTATTATCACCTAAATATTTGTCGTTGATGAGATTATACTATTTATATTACTATTGCCCTAATTACAATCCGAGTGTAAATTATGAGAAAATTTTAAGGAAATTGTATTATTATTGACACGCTACACCGTAAGGTAAATGGGTTAAAATTATATATATATATTATTATTGAACGCATAAATTTTATAGAGGAACATAAGGCGTTTTTGTTGTTGGAATTTTATTAGAATAATGTAAATTGTTCGGTTTTCTGTATGTTTGTTTCTCTTTATATCTATAATCATAGGCTTCTGTTTAGTTTGTTTGAGATTATAAATGGTCAGTATTTGTTTAAAATTTTTCTTACGCATTTTTTATTTGTTTTTTACTTATTGCCCATGATTTATCACTTAAAGTGGGTTGCTTGTAATGTTTCAATTAAAAATTTAAATCTTAATTTGCATTTGTTAATTCCTTTGCGTTCTAAATTCTTGGAAGTTAATTGGAGGCTAAACGAACTCTCATTTTTATGCTATTAATATCTTTTTAGCAATTTGTATGTTGCTCCAGGGCACCACTACAATACAAATGTTATATATCTTATATATTTCCTTCTTCGCCAGTTTCGAGTTCGCTCATCTTTAGAGTTTATAGAAATTATACAAGGTATCCAAAAAAAGTTTTTGCAAGGTTGTTATAAGAAACAAAGGAAACGTCTGTTAAATAAATTTGTATTTGTTATTACAACACAATAACTGAAAAATTATTTTTAAAAATAATATCATCTAAATGTGATTCTTCATACACATAACACTCTTTTAAACAAGAAGCGGCACGTAGTTTCCGTAATAGCTACCAATTCTTTACAAACATTTTCTTTCAATTAAAAGGAGAGCCCGTATTGCTGCTGTATATTCTTGACTTAAGATATCCACACAAGTAAAAATCCATAGGAGTCAAATTACGTCTGCGTGGAAACTAGTTTTTATCACCTCTTCTGGAAATCAATTTCTGAGGGATAATTCTAGGAACTCGTAGCAGAGACTTGTAGAAGGATACGATATTGCTCCATCCTGCTGAAATCACGTTTTGTGATCGTAGCCAGCAAAATTTTTCAGTTTAGGTACCAAAAACTTGTTCAGCATCTCCACGTAATCTTTCATCTTTAAAGAAGTACGAGACGATTACTCTTCGCGCTGGTATTTTAGCCGATACAGTCACTTTTGGTAAATGAATGTGTTCTGTTTGTTAACGTAGGCGTTAAAATGAAAATATGCCTTATCTAAAAACAAAATATTGCTGAATTAATTGAAATGCTCAGTTATTATACATATTTTACGAATTGAAGCTTCTGAGTGGCATTGTTGGGCATTAATTCTTGCATCAATTGAATTTTGTCGGGACGCAAATACAAATCTTTGCGCAGAGTGCAGTATAATAATAATCTGAGCACATTCTAAACACTTGCCCGTTTACGAACAGATAGGTCAGGCGTCTTGCAAACAGACTGTCGTATGCTCTTTATGTTTGCGCCAGTTCTTAATTGCCTTGTTCATCGCGACTTAGGTTTATCCATAGTTAAATCAGTTTCTTCTTAAACGTCAATTTTTTGATGTGAGAACATTTTTGAAGCTTAGTTTAGTAAACTCTCTGCATGAAATAAACGTGGAATCATTATTTTTGTAAAATTGTTGCACACAAAACGCACAGTCTGCTCCCGAGAAATGCTCCATAGTGATACATTTCCGAAAACTTCACTACCGACTGATATGCGCCTCACGCCCCTCTGGTTAGTTGCATTCACAAGCTCAAGTCGACACTTTTTTTTTGGGTAGCAAATATTACTTTATGTTGATATTTATTTTCAGAGCCACTTTTCCAGCATTCAATTTTAGAAAATTAGTGTTCACTTGCATGTGTCAATTTTTTTGTTATGAGGCATAAATTATATGCAAACTCTAAATCTTCTATTATAGATAATGTCCCGCAATTTATTTTGGGAATGCCTTTTTCTAACTTTTTAAAAGCCAAATATATCTCTTTCCCCCTTTATAACAATCGACCAGATTAATATCAATTAGTTCTTTTATTCTGTCTATTATATTGGTGGTTACAGGTTTGCTAGTGATACTTAATAAATTTATAGGTCGCTATATATTTGGGGTATTTATTCTGTATTTTGTATTTGTCCAATAAAGAGTAAAGCTGCTCCGTAACTATTTCTCCTTCTGGTTTATACTTTGCTTTATTTTAATTTATTTTTATATATTTTCTGCTTTTTATAAACTTCACCGAAATATTTTTTTCCATCTATTGAAAATGTTGCGTTTTGTTTTGAGTAAGTTTTCTTTTTTATCTCTTACCTGTGTTGATGTCTTTTGTTTTAGTTTAGAAAGTTTTCTTAGTATTATTTATATAGTTTTTATGTTATTCAACCCCGCTATCCCTCCGTTGTCTTTTCTAATATTTTTTCTGTTGGGTTTTTCTGCCACCCTCAAACTCTTCTTAAATTTTCGCCAGTTTCACAGGATGATTTGCGTAACATTTTTTTCTTCTCTTATTTGTCTTAGTATTCAGGATTTAATTTTTTCCTTTCTTGAACCAACCGCCATGTATCGTTTAACATCCAATTTTAACGCATTTTTATGTTTTAGCTGTCTCGTTAATAACAGTCATATAAAGAACCCAAATATTTTCAATACTTAAGTTATCTATGTCTTTTATATCTGTATATTCCAGTGTAACTGTTCTTTTCTGAAAATGCTCTTACTGGTCTTTATTTCTCATTTTATATTATATTTTGTTCGGTAAAGTCTAGTCATATTGTGTGTTTTTACTTTTATTTTAAATTTGCTTCTCAAGAGAGTGCGATAAGAGCCTCTAACCGCTCCCTACATCTCTGTTACATCTAAAAGGCTTATCATAAATCTTTTATCTATTTTTCTGTGGCTTATTTTATTTTTAAAGTCTCCTTTCGGTGCTTTCCAGGTTAGCTTGCGTTTTAACTTGTTGGAAAGCGCTACCTCCAATCATCAAATTGTTTAACGTACAGAAATTTGAGAACAAGATTGCATTTATATTCTCTACTCCTCTACAATTTTTATTTTTTTATTTTCTTGTATACTGTTTGTAATTGTTGATAATTTTTTTTATTTTCTGTTTTTTTTTTGTTTATAAACTACTGTCGTGCGTCAGTGCCTTGGTATAATTTAGTCCAAAGAGGCCCATATCGAGTAACTTGAAAATTTTACTGGAAAAACGAGAACAGTGGGCAAATAAAGAAATGGGAAAGAGCAAAATGAATAAGGATTTTGTGAGTAAATCAGTTATATCGCAATCTTCAGAGATTACGAGAATTTAATAGTAAGGCTGAAAGTTGTATGCAATATAAATGATAATAAAACATTACACGAATCACTAAATTAATGACCATAAACTAAGCAATATATAATATACGTGAAATTGGCAGTACAATAGGAAGTAGGATTAGTGAATATTTTATCAACTAGTCAAATAATTACATGAGTAATTAGTAGAGGAAGTTCATTTAAATTAAATCTGGCACCGAGCATTTTTGATTGGGTCAAAATAACTATTAAAAGCAGATAATATTAATAGGTGATTGAATTCCTAAAAATAACATTTTTTGATAAACGCAACATACAAAAATAAATTACATTATAAAAATGTAAGCGAAATATTTAGGAAATTAAAAAGCAAATAAACTGACTCAACTGCAAACTCAAAACATACAAGAGTAATACGCTAAAAAAAATTTTTAATCAAAATACCAATCGGAACACAATTACAAGGTAATGTGTTGACTTGATAACTGGCGTGATAAAGGCCCGTCCAGCGCTGAGCCCTCGTTAGAAAAAGTCAGTGGACCAACGTCGTATGAATCTTCTAAGGACTTTTTGGTGTGAGAGGTTCGCCAACAGAAGATTGGTGTGAACTACGATTTTATATACCATGGTGCATTGGTTAATACTCGTAGTATTTTGGACTGGCATTGTTGAATGATGGTGATGTGTGACTTGCTGATACAACCCCACAGCTCCACACCGTAAGTTCATATAGTTTATAGTGGTTTTGTATATTAGAAGTTTATTATCCAGTGATAGCGGTGAATTTCTTCCAAGGAGCTAGTAAAGGGTTTTGAGTTGTAGTTCTACGTGTTGCTTTTTTGCTAATTAATATGGTTTCGTCAGCTACATTTATTATTGAGGTGAAAACTTAAATATATCATAGAGGTAGTTTGGGGGATATCGATATTGTTTAGACAAATTGGTGGACAATCAGGGTGAACGTCACGTGGTTTTATTTTGTTTTGTTGACTTTTATGTTTTATTTCTTGGGCCAGTCTTTGAGAAGAATAAGGCGGTGATTATGTTTGTTGGTGTGAATTCAGGGTCAAGAGTTTGTAGCACTAGCCTTTCGAGAAGTTTGGAGCTCACCTAATAAGCTTATTGGACAATAAGATGTTACGTAGTTGGCTTGGGAATAAGAATTATATCAGCTTTTTTAAATTCTATAGGCTAATACTAAAGTCTCAGGTTGAAGGTGTAGATTAGGACTACGATTCTATTATTTGGGAGTTTTTGTAAAATACTGGGTGTAATTTGATCCACGCATTTTCTTAAAATTTAGTTATTGTATCTTAGATTTCATGTCCTTAGGTGTGACTATCAGAATGGAAGTAGAGGGAGTTTCGAGTAGTATGGGCTTTTCTGGGTTTAGATCGTTAAGTGTGTTTTCATGTGGTTAAAAGGCGCCAGAGAGATAGTAAGCAAATCTTGGCGCTTTTAACCCATCCTAGTGCTGGTGGTATTTTTTTATGGATGAAAAATTTGTTTGAGGTTTTAGAGGAGAATTTAATTGGTTTCCAGATTAAATTGTCTTACCTATTAAAGTTTGATACATATGTTTTAAAGAAGTTTTCTCATTCTTTACCTTTAGTCGATTACTTAGATCATTAAGTTTTGTTTTGTCTAATGGATGATAACTTTTTGCCATTGGGCGTTGGCTTTTTATTTTTGAACGATTAACTGTTTAACATCAAGGGAGATATTATTGTTGAGTTTTCTGCGGTTAGTGAAGAGCATGGCTAGTTAATCTGCTGTTGTTAGTAGCTTGTTTGTAGTTTGTTTTGGGTTTTTGAGGCTGAGTTTTAGGTTTATGTTTGTGTTAATGTAGGATATAACGATAATGATGTTTTAAAGTTATAGAGTTTTTTGAATGGCTCTTTGTGGATAATGGATGCGCTAATTGTTGCTTCGCTTAATATGTGATTTGAGGTATAATCAAGACTACCCTAGATGTCTGTATAGGTGAATGCGCGATCCTAAGGAACGCGTAGTAGACGCTAATTGCAAAAGATAAAATGCGCTAAGAAAAAAAATCAAGAAAAGGCAAACGAAGTAATACTCATCACTTTCCCCGGTCTTTTTTGCCTCCGAGCACAGATTTTCTTTAATGGTGCCCCCCCCCCCAATTTCTCAAAAACGGATCCGCTACTAGAAGAAATGCAGGATACAGACCTGTTGCTTACATTCGTTACCGGTTAATAATAAGACCTGGGAGTAGTCGCGGAAAGCGTTCTTGCTTTCGTCCGCGGCGTTAATTTAAGGCTCAGAGACAAACAAAGGCACATCCAAGGCGTAAGTCGGGTTAAAAAAAGCTGTTTTAGAGCGGGATGGTAGATCCGGTACAGAGTGGGTGAACAAGTCAAGGCAAAATGGAACACTCAAATGCGGTTTTAACTTCGCGAAGCAAGGACGCGTTAGCTGTCGCACTTGTTCCGTGTGTTAACGCAAGTGAGAACTGGCCGCAGGTCAAACATTTTTTTTTTACATTAGCAATCAGAATACACTGTATTTCTATAAGCTAATATTTTGGTTTATAAATTGATATGATGAGGGCCCGTCCAGTGACTGTTTCTCGTCCTAGAAAATAGTGCTAAGGTGTTGGGTCCATGTGTGGTCTTCTTCAGTGGAGGTCTGTAGGTCAGCTGCGCTTGAGGCATCTGATGACTCGATGGTGTGGAAGTTCTTGGAGAAGAAGGTTGTCATGGGTGGTAAGTTTTTCAAGATGTTTCCTAGTTCTGACCTATATTGCTGTATTGAGCATCGGGATGCCGAGGTCGTCGTGTATCATCTGATTGGTGATGTACCAGGGAGGATCAACGAGAGATCTTAAGATTTTAGATTGACTTCGTTGCATGATTGCGAGGTTAGTCTTGCTAGCACAGGCTCAAAGTTCTATTCCATAGGACCAGATTGGTATAATGATGGTTTTGTTGATAAGGATTTTGTTAGAAAGGGATAATGGGGAGTTCGGCCTAGTAGCCAGTAAAGGATTTTAAATCTGAGCTCTATATGTTTTTTTTTCTTAGTAATGTGCTCCTCCCAGTTGAGCTTGCTGTCCAGGTGTAGACCCAAGTATTTCATTGATGGGGATTGTGGTATATCGATGTTATTAAGATGTAGTGGAGGACATATTCCTTTGCGAAGAGTGAAGGTCACATGAGTAGATTTGGACTCATTTACCTTAATGTTCCAGCGCTGGAGCCAGTCTTCAAGTAAGCTGAGGTGAGTTTGGACATATTCCACAGCGAGGTTTATGTCCGTGTATCTCGCAAGTATAATTGTATCATGAGCATATGCTCCTATAGTAGTGGTTGGGGAGGTTGGAGGGTCTGAGGTATATAACGTATAAAGAAAGAGACCCAGAACGCTACCTGTGGGACCCCAGATTGGATTGGGTACACTGGAGAGACTTTGTCATTAACGCGTGTTCGAAATTTTCTGTCTGTTAGATAGGAGTCCAAAAGTTTATGAAATTGAGGAGGTAAGATTTGATGTATTTTGAGTTTGAGTCCTTTGTGCCAGACTTTATCAAACGCCTGGCGAATGTCCAAAAGAACAGCTATACAATAGGCTGACTGTTCGAATGCTGTGTTAATTTCTTGCGTGATGCGATGGCACTGTTGTATGGTAGAATGGTGTCGGCGAAAGTCAAATTGATAATCAGGGATCCAGTTAGTTGCCGTGAATTCTGGGTCTAAGGTTTGTAAGACATACTTTTCAAGGAGTTTGGAACAAATTGGTAGAAAACTTATGGGGCGCTTTGATGACGCATAGCTGGGATTTTTACCTGGTTTAGGGATGAGTATTATCTCTGCGATCTTAAATTATTTCGGCCAATATTGAAGTCGGAGTATAGCATTAAATATGTTCGTCAGCAGAACTATTCCTTTTCGTGGAAGCTCACGGAGCATTTTCGGTGTAATTTTGTCCGGTCCCGGTGCTTTCTTGAGATTTAATCTCTGAATTTCAGATTTTACAATCTTCGGTGTTATTAGTGGTGTGGGGGGTATATTCGGTTGGAATACTCCAAATAGGTGAATAGCGAACAAATCCTCCTTTTCTTTGTCACTCTTGGCCCATCCTAGAGCTGGAGGTAGTTTTCGTATTGGTGGGGATGTGGTTTGGGGTTTTTAAAGATGATTTGACTGGTCTCCAGATTGAGTTGTCATATTGGTTTATGGTTGAGAGGTAGGTATTCAACGAGTCTTCCTCAAAGATTTGAGTTTCGCCTTAAGCTGATTTCCAAGGTTATTGAGGGTCTTTTGCAATTTGGCTCTGGCTTTCCTCTTTTGGGCAATTAGAAGTTTAACTTCTAGAGGAACATGTGTGTATGAGTTGACTTTTCTCTGCACCTTAGGCGGGGTAGCTTGCAGTGTTGTAGTTGTTAGCAGAGAATTGAATTTGGTAACTGCTGTATCGATTTCGAGAGGGGTTTTTAAACTGACTTTCAAGTCGATGCCTTCATGAAGAATTTGGCGATATAAATCCCAGTCAGTTGAAGCGTTATCGATCCGTGCGGGGGGATTTTTGATTAGGACACTTGCGCTTATAGTTCCTATGATCGGGGAGTGGTCCGAGGAAAGGTCGTAGCTTGGGAGATGCCCATGTAGTTTGGTGATATTCCATTAATGACGAAGAAATCGAGGAGATCGGGGATTTTGTTCTGATCGGATGGCCAGTATGTCGGAGTCCCTGTTGAAAGGTAGTCGTATTTATTGTCTTGTGTAGTTTTATATAGCTCTCTGCCTTTTGTAGTAACTAGGCGGGAGCCTCACGCAATATGTTTACTGTTGTAGTCGCCGCCTGATACGAATTTGGGACCCAGGGTATGAAAGAACTGGTCGAAGTCACATTTTTTGATATTGAGTTTTGGGGGGCAGTAGACATCCGCAACGGTTATTTCATGGGGGAAGGTGAGCACCTTGATGGAAGTAGCCTGGATAGATTTCTTCTCGTAGTTGGGGAGAGCGTAATGTTTTAAATTTTGTTTGTTTAATATAGCAGTTCCAGCGTGCCCTGTTTTGTATGGATGGTTAGTGTAATATAAATGGTAGTTAGGAATTTTGATGTACGATTTTTCCGTGAAATGCGTTTCACTAATTAGCATTATGTTGATGTAGTTATGTTTTAGGAACAGTATTACTTTGTCTCTGTGATTTAAGAGGCCGTTGGCATTCCATCGTGCAATGCGGAAGAATTTATCCATTATTTATTTTGCTTATTAACATTGTCAGCATGTTAAGGACCATGCTGTTCTGCTGAATGAGTTGGAAGAACATGGATTTGAATTTTTCTAGAAATTTGTTTAAGGTAACGTTAAGAGACTGGTCAGAAGGGATTTGTTGTTGGGGTTCTTAGTGACTGGTAATACTAGCGTATGTAGGTGAATGCGGGAAGTTGGATATATAACTTTGTCTATTTATGATTGGGGATTGGGTTGTTGGCGGTTTGAAATTGGTATTTCTACTTTTGTAGAAGTTGTGGTAATGAGTACATCCTCGGTAGTTAGTCGAGTGATTTCCTCCGCACAGTGCACACGTTGCTAGCGTGTCCTTGCTCTTCTTGTAGGTGGCTGTGCTGTGATTACCGCTGAATTTGACACAAAGGGACGGGAGCAATATGCATTTGTATGACCATACATTTGGCATCGCATGCACTAGACAGCATTTCGGTTTGTTCTTGGTGGTTCAATTGTTCTTGGCGGTTCAATTGTTCTGCGATTGTGTAGTAAAGATTGAATGGAATATATCTCTTTATTATTGTTAGATGGTTCTAAGTCCATGAAAAATAGATTCATTGGCTCCTTTGTGGTTCTATGTTTAGCATTCATGATGTTTCTAATTTGGTGTCCTTGTCTAGTGATTTCTGTTTTTATGTCTTCGAGTGGAATCGAGTGATGAAGATTTTTGATGACTACTCCAAACGCTCGTTCGTCTTTTAATTGGTAGGTGTGATGTATAATTTTATTTTCGCACATGTACTTAACTAGTTTACGGAATATATCAGGAGTATTTGGTGAGACTTTAATTGTGTTATTTGCCAGGTTTTTAGTGACATATGGCTCTTCTTCTGCTACATCTGCTAGTGTGGCTTTCATTTTTGGTAGATCTAGCATTCCATAAACAAATATAGGCGGGGGTTTGGGGATTTTATCAGATTCTATTGTTTTATCTTTGGGAGTATTGTTTTTATTTGTTGAATTGTCGATGGGGGTTGGATTTTGGGAATTAGCTAGTGCAGAAAAACTGTTGGAAAGGGGTAAAGTGTTTGAGGATACCGTGTTGTGTGATTTTCTGACTTTTTTTTCGTTTAGTAGTCTTAAATACTCGCCAGGGGTTTTCTTTAGATGCGATGTCCTCTTTTGAGGGGGAATCGTCTCCCTTTCGTCGTCAGACGTTGAGGTTAACCTGTATAGTTGCCGGGAATTTCGAGGCTGATAGAGTCCTGAAGATTGCATTGCTAAGTATTGTTCCTTGTTAGGGGGAAAGGAATTACTTGGTCCTTGTAAAGGTTGAGTAGTTGGCGCAATGTAGGGTAATGATAGTTGATTGTTTATCATAGGTTGATTTTGGTAGGTATTTGGAAATTGTGTGAAGTGTACGTTTGGCGAAGGATGACCCTGTATATTATGAGGTAGGAGCTGGCTTAAATTGTAGTTAAAGCCAGTTTCGTGTCCTGATGATAACATTGTAGTATTTGTTAAATAAAAATTACCTGTTGTTAACTATGTTTCTTCCTTGATTAAAATAACTTAAGCAAACTCGGGTTCACGATACGAGATAAGGAGGCCGCAGCCGCTTTATCGAACAATACACTGGAATTTGAACTCTTAGCGCGTGTATCTGCGATGTTTACGCTTCGAAATTCAATCGAGTACTTAGATCAAACATTTGAAGGCTGAATTTAAAATTTATCTTACCCGATAATACATATATTTTCGAACAGCACCAGCAGAGAGCGGGTAAAGCCTCAATTTAAACTAAAATTGAATATCTTTGGCTAATTAAAGAAAAGCAAGGTTCGGCCACAATAGGGTTTCGATACACCGTTGATGATGGAAATATCGAGTAGGTATTTTTTAGGGGTTTGCAGGCCACTATTTTGACAAATAGTTGTAACTATTTTGTTGTAACACTTTGAGCAGCTCTCTACCTTTGATAGTGGTTAATCGAGTCTAATGTCTGCTATTGTAAGCGCCTCTAGAGAGAAAGTTTGGCCCTAGAGTGTGGAAGAATTTTTCGAAGTCCGCTTTTTTGATATTGTTTTGAGGAGGAAAATAGACCCCCGTTGCCGTAAGTTTAAAGAACAAAGTTTGCACTTTAATGAATATGGCCTGAAGTATAGCTCTGTCATAATTAAAAAAATCGTAATATTTGATGCTTTGTTTTATTGCATTGTAAGCATGTTTAAAGTCATGCTGTTCTGTTAAAGTAATTGGGAAAACACAAATTTAAAGCCATATAGGATCTTGCTGAGAGTGAAACTTAGTGACTATTCGGTAGTGTTTGCAGGTTCGAAGTCTGCAGTTCGGACTACGTACGCTAAAAAGAAAACTAACAAATAATATCAACGTATTGGAAGAGCAAATAAGAAAGAAACTTAATCCTGCAAAGTTTAATAGACAGCAAAAACAAAACATGTGTTGAGACAAGATAAACATTTTTTAAATATTAAAAAAATTAAAAACTTTTAAAATATAATGAACTATGCGTCAGTAGCACTGATTATTCTATAGAGGATTTCAGTAAAAAAATTAATAGTCATCAGCAAAGAAAAGAGATCAAGAAAAGGAAAAGGACTGTTAGTCTACATTACTATTACCATTAAATGTCCATCTAACTCAAGAGACAAGAAGAATGAGGTTTTCATTAAACAGATGAAAAAAATCACAAATACGAGCAATCTTTTGCTTTCAAATATGGTTTAATAAACATGAAATGAAGATAAATAAATTAAATTTACCTAACAGAATATTCATCTGGAATTGTAATGTAAAAAATATGCACGAATTAAGCAAAACAAACCAAAACAAACCCACAAAATGAATAAATATACCATTGATATTTTGAGACTGAGCAAAGCTAGGTGGTGAAATAAATCTGGTCAATCAAAACACGATATTGCACTCATTGGACATAAAGAAGACAACATGGGTATGGAGTTAGCAAGGAAATGTAAAAAATATAGAATGGGATCAAATATAAAAACCAAATTTTTACAAATATATCTATTATTGAGGAAATTGCATTATTATTCTTTTATAAAAAATTAACAAAAATTAAAAATATCTACCTTTTCCCAGTGGATCTTATTCAGATCCCATCCGAAACCGTCTCGCAAATATACGCGGAATTTTCACAGCAAATCGAACAAATTATGTTTAATCCGCGGAATTCCACTGCACTAACGTCTTGGAAAATAATTTCGGAGATCGCAATAATCAAATTGAAAGCGAGAGCAAATTTTTTCGCTCTTAGATTTATTACATCGCGGGCTTAATCAAAATTTTATTGGCGTATAAATTTAATGTGCCGCGGAGTTGCGACGCTACTGCTTTAATGGAAAGCAAATATTTTGGCAAGCAATTTGGTCTAAATTAAATTGCTGTTTCGGCTAGAATAGGTGACTTGTTTGGTGTGGTTTTGATGTGAGTAAACTTCACGCATGTTTACATAAACATTAATTGTAGTGCAGATTACTCGTTGTTAAATAAATTGTCCGCGTCACATAAATTAAATTTTCATGAAAATTGTAAATTATTATTGGTTTTATTTAACCAAAGCCATTGTCACCGTAATTCTTAATTTTATAATTCTGGATTTTAAAACTACATACTTTTCTACTAAAGTACAAAAAAATATTTTGTCTGGTTCTAAGCATAGTCGTATTGCAATTTAAAAATTTAAATTTGCAAATAGTTAAAAATTATCAAAGCATATTCAAACTTTTAAGGAGAAACAAAAGATGTAATAAAAGAGAAAAAGGAAGAAAATTATGAGAAAATGTTAACATATTAATTCAAAATTATATGACTCTGTGACTGAGTTATTCAGTCAATTGTTAAAAATAAACGAAAAAAATCATTTTAAATTGAGAGTTCTTATACACAAGTCCTTCCCAGCTTTCTACGGCCTTAACTTCTAGTTCTTCTCTCACGTCCTGATGCAGTCTCTGTTTGTTATTTCTTTGATTGCATGTAGATAGATCATTTCCACCGCCTGCACTTTATTCCATATAATTTTAGATAATATCCAAGTTTCACAACCAAATAGCAAAATGGGTTGAAAGTTTTATAAAGCAGCATATTTGTTCCTGTTGATATTTCTTTTTTTTTCACTATAATTTTGCAAATTTCGTAATATGTGTTGTTTGCTTCCGCTATCCGTTCTTTGATATACGTTTCTTGGTTTCCTGTATTGTCGATTATCGCACCCGGATATTTAATTTTATTTAGTTGTTTTAGTCTTATGTTACTTTTGTTTTATTAACATTTACTTTGAGTTGGACGATTTGAGAGTCTCGTTTCAAACATTTTCCCAGTTCTTTGGTATACTATTTTCCATTCAGTCCTTCTTATAGATCTAATGTATAACTTTTATTTCTTTGTTTCCTATATATTTCATTGTATCAGGAGTCACTTTATTCTAACCTGGTGCTTTTCCGCTTCTTGTTTATTTGGCTTTTTCAATTTTAGCTAAAGAAGGTATTTCACCTTTTGTTTTGGTATTGTCTTTCTCCTCCTGTTTGTTGCCTTTTGCAACCTTTGTCGTTCAGTTAAACATTTGAAAGTAGTATTTCTTCTATTTGCCCATAATTACTTTCATTTGTCGCTGTCTTATAGTTATAAACAGGTATTTCCTTCCTTTCCTAATTGTTATCGTTATTTTTTAAAGCAATTTATAATCATCTTTATTTGTTTCTTCTAGTTTTTTACAACTGTCTTATATTATCTTTGTTTTAACTTTGACCTTTGTTCTTTGTACATTTTGTATTTCTTTTAATTTCTGTTATTCAAGTATTTATTTTACCTTTGTTTCCTTATTTCATCTTTTTTTATTATTTCTTTATTCTACTAAAATGTTTTTTCTCGGAGTTGTTTGTGGTTATTATACCAGAAGTTTGTTGGGTTGTTTGGATTATTATTCGTTTGAATATTTTCCATGTCCCCATGTCATTTTTCTATTTTATGATGTTTTCTATCTTTCCTGTTTCGACGCCGATAGTTTTCTGAAACATCTTTGCTATTACCACTTCCCTCAGTTTATACGATATTGCTGTCTTTACTATTATGCTGTTGTAATTTCTTTTTTTTGCTTAATCTTTGCTACTAACAGGTAGTAGTCACTAAATATTTCTGCATTTTCTTTTTCTATAGCATCTTTTAGCCATTTTTTATTATTTAATTGAAGTGCGCAACCAGTTAATAATCTTGTGTATATGTCTTGGTGTTCATAAAATATATTAAAACTATCAGATTATTTAGTACACAAGAGTATAGCAAACGTTTTCCATTATTTTCTGGTACACTCACCATGTGTTCCAGTCACATCTATTGCTGGTCCATTTCTTTTGTCGACTCTGCTATTAAAATTTTCCATTACGTAAACTTTATCTTTGCATGCTTCTGTGACCATGGTGAACACTTCCCAATCTACAGCTGCATGTTCTTTTTGTGCTCCTCCAGTATATATTAAAACGGTTTATCTTGCCCCTTCTTTGTTTATGATATTGATAGCATTTCAGGACTTTCTTTTTCAATCTTCAATTGATTCAAATTTTTATGTTTTAGATTTCCATTTTTCACATTTCTTTTGGGTTTCTTATATTTGAACTTTTATTATCAACTTTTTTCACATAACTTTTCATTGCCTGATCGTCTCCATTCTGTCTGGTCCTTATTCATTTACTAGTTTTGTATCTTCTCTAATTTGCTCGCGTTATTGTTACATTTCCACACCTACGAGGTGTCTAAATAAAGTTATTAAAATTAATAGTGCAGCGTACGATCAGGTGCCTGTTTGGAGTAAAGGCGAGTCAACATCCGATGCGCGTTCAGTGAGAATGGTAATACTCGCGAGGCAGCACGTTGCGGTAGCGATTTGTTTTGTAAAAGGTTTTTGGCGAGTGCGTTTTGACGATGAGTGACAGTAAAGTCGAGCAACGGTGTGCAATCCGGTTTTGTTTTAAACGTGGGCACAGTACAACAGAAACGTTTGCAAAACTTCAGCAAGCATATGGAGGCACTGTTTTGCAAGGGCGCAAATTTGCGTGGCAGAATAGATCGTGTGTTTGAAATACCAAAGTAGTGTTTTCTAATAGGTGGAACTGAAAGTTTTGATGTTTTTAAATATTTCGTAGCTTTCCATAAACAGTAACTGATTTGCTTAATAAGAGTTAGGTATTTTTGCACTTGTTGGTTTTAATAGTGGGCAGGAGATTTTTTAATTCCCACTTAGCTTCAGTAGGGGGTTTTGTTTCTAGGATTACTTATGGTTGGCCAAGTTCTTCTTAATCTTCGCTTTTCTTTTTGTTTTTGTTTAATGATTGTTGCGCAGTATTCTGATACTTGTTGAGTTTTGTGGACTGGAGTAGCCTCCCAAGTCACCTTTTCAATGGTTTAATTGAAGTGTTTGATGGTACTGTACAGTTCGTATTCTGTTTTTAAGGGGATGCTTCGTTGCATTTTTTCTGTAATTAATTCCCAAAAGTAATTTCAGTTAGTGGCTCTAGAAGATATTGTTGCTGGTTTTTGAACTTTTAGTACTTCTGTGCTATATGTAACAGGTACTGGTGTGGTCGGTAGACAAATCCCAGCAAAAGTAAACTTTTAAATAGTTTCGTGAGACTCCTTTGATGACGTCTAATGAGTCTGGAAACTTGTTGAAATTTGTTGGCCAGTACGTTGGTTCATATGTGCATAGGTAGTGTAAGTTGTGCTCTCCTATTACTTTGTATAGCTCTCTTCTTCGAGTTAATGTTATTCTCGACCTCTTATTTGATTTTTTGAGTTGTGATCTATACCGGCTATGAACGTGGGCCCAAGTGTATTGAAGAAGGATGCAAATTGTTGTTTTTCAATAATGAACCGTGGATGGCAGTATACAGAAGAGAATATAATATCTTTGTTTTTCCCCATTGCTGCGACTGTAGTAGCTTGGAGATATTCGGATTGAAATTATTATAATTCATAATGCTTGATTCAGGATTTTATGACTAGTGCGGTACCTGCATGGGCAGTGCCGTCAGGATTAGAAATAGTGCATATTGTTTCGGTGGTTTAAGGCATTTTTAGAATTGAGAGAGACGATTGAGGATAAACCATGCGGTGAACGCTTTGCAACTGCACGGAATGACTTCAGTGTTGACATAATCCGGCAGCTTGTGCGTTCTGATTGTCGGCTGCAGTCAGAATGATCGGGGAAGAGTTGCATTTGGCGCAGATCACCGTTTATCAGATGTTGACTAAGGAATTGGAGATGTAGAAAATTTGCACAAAAATAGTTCCGAAAAACCTTTTAAACAATCGGAGAAACACGTGCTTTGACTTTTTGGAGCGGACTAAAAAAGACGAGACTTGGGTGTTTCAGTGCGTTACCCCGAAACGAAGCGCCAGAGTCAGGAATGGCACACTCCAAGCTCATCCAAGCCAAAAAAGCAAGGATGAGCAAGTCGAGAAGCAAAAGCATGCTGATTTGCTTTTTTGATAGCCAGGGAATTGTCCACAAAGAGCTTGTGTCTTAAGACCATACAGTCGACCAACAATTCTACCGAGCGGTAGTAGGATCATGCGTCTGCAACAAAACATCAAGAACAACTGGGTCCTGCATCACGACAATACGTCTTATCACACAGCAATTTTAATTAATGAGTTTTTGGCAAGTGAAAACATTCCCGGGGCTTCTCAGCTTCCTTATTCGCCCGACTTGAGTTCACGTGACTTTTTCTTCTTTCCAAGTGTAAAAATACACCTCAAAGGACGTTATTTTGGGACACTATGGAACACTGAAAAGACCGTAACCGACCAGCTGAAGGTGATTCCAGTATTCGCTTTGCATCACTTCTATGACAAGATTAATAGCTTTGAAACGGACAATGTCCAAGTGCAACTGTCGTTGCCTAATAAAATTATAAAAGAACATTCTCATTACTTTATTTACACACCTCATACACATCTATCGTTAACTTACTAAAACCCACTTTTTTGTCTTTGTTGCTATGTTAGCTCTTTCTATTATTTGTTTTTGCATAGAATTCTCTTTTTTGGTTAGGATGTTTTGCATATATGGAGCCTCTTTCCTTATATTTTTTAACTTCTATTTATTTTTTATGATCTGCACTTTGCCTTGTAAGTTATTCAGTTCCATGAAGCACAACTGTTGCTATCTGTTTTTACTTGTACCTTCATTCTCAGGTTTTTCTCGATAAATTTATCCATTCTATAAGTATTCGATTTACTGCCCGTTAAATCTATTTTAAGTGCGCTTATTACTATATTTTCTTCTCTCAACCTGGATAATTTAGTTCATATTTTTTATTTTGGCTTTTTATTTCTTCATATTTTTTCCCGGCTTTTATTTTCAGTTTTTATGTTTTTAATTCTTTAAGTATTTTTTATACTTTCCTTGTATCTGCTAAATTTTTTTTTTTTTGGTAATCTAACTGTTTTCTTAACTCTTCTAAATACTTTCTCTTTTTTCTGATCACACGCACACATATTTTTTAAACATTTTTCTCCCATATTCCTTTATTTCCTATTGATGCTCAATTGCTGTGCTCTATTATTATTTGGGTTCAATTGAAGTTTCTGCAATTATTTGTCGAAACGCCCTTATTTAGTGTTTACTATTTGCTTCAGGGCCACAGCGCAAAAGACAAGTCCCGGTCAACCTGTTGAAGACAGTACTCTTATTAGTGCCACAGCTACATCCTTTATTTACTTAATAAAACGGTACTTAATTTACTAATCCTACCTTAAATGTTGCTCTAGTTAATTAATTTATACAAGTTACATACTATATTACCTCTTTTGTAAATTTCATGCACGCAATCTCCCATATAATTGGGTTTATTGGGGAGGACAAATTATGTATAATACTCAGCAGTACCATATTTGTATTGAGGGTTACCATATAAACAAAAACAATTTAGTCTTGTGCAAAGAAAAACATAATAATAATTATTTTTTAAGATAAGTTTCATCACGCTTAATTACATTTAGTCTACGATGAAAACTAAGGGGGTAATTCTACTTAAATACAATTTTAAAACTAGTCAATTAATGTCTCACAGTTCATCTCAATACCACCGCTTAGATTTTTATTACACGAGAATCACAATACTCCATTATGCTCTGCTTTGCCTTTCATTCATTCCACTAAATCAAAAGGTTTACGCCTCTTAAACCATCCCACTATTTCACCATGACCTAGCCGTTGCATTGCCTCACTGTTGATATGGTTATAAAGTCGGTCTTTGTACTTCTTAACAAATAGTTTAATCTTATTCTTCACTATTTCCACCCTTAGGTTTTAATATAGATTACTATTTTTGACATACTAAGAAGCGTTTGCTATGCTCCTTAACATCTTGTTCTGAAAACGTTGAATAACTTGTATGTTGCTGTCGCTTGCATAACCCCATAACTAGCAACCATCTATACAAACAATTGCAACTTATTGCATATTAACATAGCACATTTTCTGCCTATAAGTAAATACATTTTTTATTTGTTGTTTGTTGTTAGTTCTTCTGTCTTCTTTTTGATGTGTTAAGTCTTATGGCACATTAGCTCTAATAACTTAATTCTAGTAGAATGCGAAAATGTTTATTGCTAATGTAAGATTTTGTTAACAGGCTGTAGTATTTAGGTAGCTGGAGAGGCAGGCGTGTAAATAGACGATCTCGTGATGCGGGGTGAAAACGTAGTACGGTCCGTTTGGTACGTCAACCGAGAAGGCCCAAATCGTCCCTTAAACGGCCGTCGCGTAAGCGGATGGGGGCGGCTACCGATATCAACCAACGAATATTGCCAAATCGCTCACCTGAATCGGCTTCGGCTTCGTCGGCGATTCCAAGGTGGCCACCTCTGCGCTGCGGATCTGGTATCTGCGGGTAGCGAATGTTTCTTGCGGGGTGAAGACACGACCGAAGTGGTCGCGCTGCGGATGGCGAGAGTTTCTTGCGGGGTGAAGACACGACCAAATTGGCCGAGCTGCGATGCGTGAATGTATGCGGGTTGAGACACGACCGAATTGGCCGAGCTGCGGTGCATGAATGTGCGGGTGTTAAGACACGACCGAATTGGCCGCGCTGCGGTGCGTGAATGATGCCGGGCTTCGCGCCTGGCTTGGCGGCAGGTCTTTACGGGGAATTTTCATTCGACAGCACCTTTCATATCAAAAGGTGCCGCCGACGGCGTATGCAGACTTGTCGGCTGAGCAAAACCCCATATGCCGTTTTGTGTGCGATGGCAAAACGTGCAGATATCAAAGGCTCGCATGCCGCTGCGATATAAAGCGGTTCAAGGGCGAAAAGGCCGCCACACCAGTAGCTGTTTATTTATCTTTAGTTTTAATCTAGCATGCCACACTTTATCAAATGGTTGGGATGCAAAAATATAGTCGAGCAAATGTTCTTTGATAATGTTTGTGATTTGATCCAGCAATTCCGAATTACTGATTTGAAATAACCTTTTTTATAAATAATCGGCGGAAATCTCTGCAAAAAACTTCTCTTGTAATTTAAAGATGACTGGTAGCAAGAAGGATGGGTTTGTGCAATGTCACATCATTCATTAGTTTTATTAAGTCATATTAATTTTAAAACTGCCATGTCATTCCAACTTTCTTTTTAATACATTGTTTGGACGCACTTGGAAATCGTCAACAAAGGCACATGCAAAATTCCAAGCTATTTCTCTTGCTATTCGAATAATGGGCATTATGCAAACATTGTGAGGTCAACCATATTTTTACATAATGATTGTAAAACATAGAGTCTTTTTATAGAGCTAATTATAAATTCTTTTGATCGAGTGTAAAAAACCGGAATATTATTAAAACACAGAAAGTTATAAGAAAATTTTTGATTTTATAATCGTGTTAATGCCTGTATTAATACCAAGAAAGCAAAATTTGGAGCCAAATATGAACTATAATATTCGCTGGAACACGGGTTCTCATTATATTTTTCGAATTTTTTGGATGACAGATGAGTTTGTGTCAAGTATCGTGTTGATGGTTAACTAATTTTTTCTGCAGTAAATATTTGAAATATAAATGAAAAATAATAGAAACCCTTGTCAAAAGTGGAACATATTTTTACTGTCTGGTAAACCTGGGCATTGCGTAAAGCAACCATCTCTTACTTGTTTCAGATAGTATTGACTATGCACTAGTAGTAGAGTAAGGCAGTGTAATTGTAGACGTTATGCGGGTATTTCTGACGACGAAATTTTCAAAAAATTGTTTAATTGTTGTGCCAGTCTAGCTGGAGCATCTGTGAGCAAAATAGCGACAGTCTCGAAAGTTACTACCGCATACACAGTGCACGGTGAAGCAGGGTCGGCAAAGCATAATAGTAGTCGAAAGACGAAGCTGTATTGTAACAACGCAGAAGAAAACAGTGACCAAGAAATTGACTCAATCAGCGCTTAAATATCTCAGCATCATACAAAACAGTGAGGCAAGAACTGCTTAAAATGAGTATTTATGAGCGTGTTGCTGTTGCGAAGCCCCTAATAACAGACACGAATGATCAAAGGTGACGTGCCCACAAAAACTGGGCACAGGAAGACTGGTAATGTGTTGTTTGGTCTAATGAGTCACGCTTTACCCTCTTCCTCAGCACTGGACACGTGTTTTTCTGGCGAACATCTTCTAAAGCATACGATATGGACTGTTTCCGTCCGACTGTTGAACATGGTGGCGGCTCTATTATGGTACGGGGCGCTATATCATGATATTCGGCAGCCCGCCTTGTCACATTACATAGTCAGGTCACACCAACAGTATATAGAGAACTCTTAAATAACTAGATTCACCCAATAATATAAACTTTATTTCCAGATGGGAATGCCATATTCCAGGAAGATAATGACTTCATTCACACCACCGGCCCTGTTCAAGGGTAGTTGCAAGAGTATACTAATAAGCTTCACCATCTTCTCTGGCCCACCCAGTCTTCCGACCTGAATATTATCGAATCTCTGTGGGCTATTTTAGACAACAGGGTTTGGCGTCGATTTCCATCTCCTTCGTTCCTACCTAAGCTAAAAGGTGTGCTGTATAAAGCATGACTTCAAATTCTACTCACTACTATTTAGGACTTGTATCTGTCTATTCCGTCTAGAATTTAAGTTGTACTACATGCTAAAGATGGACCACCATCGTATTAATACAAGATGTTTAGACTTCCACGCGTGTTTTTATTATTTTGTCCAATAACTGTAGTCCTTTCAATGATTTCTTCGCAAAAGTGGGTTCTGTATCACCTTTTTGTTTGATCAGTTAGAACATTTAGTTTAGTTAATTTTTACTATGTAACAAAGTTTGAATCTCATGTTGCGTTATTTTAACAGAATAACAGTTTTTTAATCAATTCAAGAGAATTTTCTGCCATTGCTGGCTTGAATCGTTCCAAGAATGCCGCATAGTATTTACTGATAACGATAACTCGTTTTCAAACTAATGAATAAACAAAGTTATTTAGGTAAATTAAACAAACTAGTACTGTACTGGAATAGTAACCAGTACACTTTTCACTATTTTTGAAATTAGTTTACATTGTATAATTCATTGTTTAGCTTGCTGTTACGTTTATAATATTTAGTAACTAATTTAACTTCCGTTCAAGGTGCAAAAATTTTGTTGATTTCTTCTTAAACAATTGTAGGCAATTAGTTAGAGTGGTCAAGCGTTACGCCCTTTTCGTGCTAATTTTTTCTTGTGTAACTTATTGTGCAAAATAAAATGGACACACTTAGTTGAGATACTTAATCTCTATCATAACCATATTACGGAGTATTCATAATTTCTGGCATAACAGTTGTTTTTAATTTTCTAGGACGCTGTACATGTTCTGTCGCTCTTAAATTAATATCATCACCATCCACAGCGCTTGTTTTTCCATCTCTGGACGTACGCCTCCCTAAGCTGCCGCTATGCCATTCGATCCGCCGTCGCTTCTATCCAATGTGTTCCTGCGACCTTGTTGATGTCATCTCTCCTTCTGGTTATCGGTCTTCCTCTTTCCCTTTCTTTTGCCCTTGGCCTCCGCTCTGTTACCTTTTTATTTCGCTTATCGTCTTCTTGCCGCGCAAGATGAAATGTCCTATACCATTTCAAAATTTCTATGCATTGTGCGACTCTTCAATTTTGGTTTCGTCTCGAATCCATCAGATTGAATTTTCTATCCTGCAGTCGCACAACACCGATCTTTCCATTTTTCTTTGCGTAACTTTCAGCTTTTCCTATTACGGTTCCTATAAGGGATCATGTCTCCAAGGAATATGTAAGTATTGGAAGAATTCATTGTCTTAAGGTGTTGAGAGTATATTGTTATTTGGATTTTGTTGTTTTCTTAGATTTCGTTAAGCAAAGAATATCGTCAGCGAATCGTAAGTTGGACTGATATTCTCCATTGATATTAATTCATAATTTATTTCAGTGGACTAATATACTTAAAGTCAAATAGTTTTGCAGTAAGAAGTTAGTTATTGCAAGAATTATCATTTTAAAGATTTCTTTTCTGCTTTACTTGTTAAAACAAGAAGAATTTAGTTGCACCATACATTTTAGTTTTATTTTGCAATTAAAATCCTCGTGTTTAAGCAACTATCAAGAAATAAACCTTATGATTACATGTGGAGCTGTTACTGTCATCCTCTGTGAATATGCAGCTAAGTGTAATTCCATTCTATACATAGAAATAGTGGAGAGGCAGGCGTGTAAATAGCCGCTCTCGTGGATGCGGTGTGGGATACGATACCGATGCGGCTCGTAAGGGCCAAAAAATGGAGAGGCAGGCGTGTAAATAGCCGCTCTCGTGGTGCGGTGTGGAAACGTAGTACGGCCCGTAGGGGAAGGTCAGCCGATAAGGCCAAATCGTCCCTTAAACGGCCGTCGCGTTAGCGGATGGGGGCGGCTACCGATATCAACCAAAGAATTGCCAAATCGCTCACCTGAATCGGCTTCGGCTTCGGCTTCGGCTTCGTCGGCGATTCCAAGCTAGCCACCTCTGCGATGCGGATCTGGTATCTTCGAGATGTTGAGACACGACCAAATTGGCCGAGCTGCGATGCGTGAATATTTGCGGGGATGCGAAATGCGAATTTATGCGGACTGAGACACGACCTTAGTGGCCGAGCTGCGATGCATGAATATGAATGTACGCGGGGATGCGAATATGCGTGAATGTGAATGTGAATGAATGCGGGTTTAAGACACGACCTTAGTGGCCGAGCTGCGGGGCACGAATGCCTGCGGGACAAAAGCCCACGTCGTTCGTGTGCGACGGCAAAATGTAGCCGATATCAAAAGGTCCGCATGCCGCCGCGATATAAAGCGGTTCAAGGGCGAAAAGGCCGCCACACCAAATAGTAATACTCAATACAATACAGAAAACATTGCAAAAGCAATTATTTGTTAAAAAAGTTTTTCAGTTGTTGGCAATAAAAATTAGAAATGTATAGTTTGCTTGCTAAGCACTAATAATTACTTTCAAGTAAGTATATAAATATGTTGACTCAACTAAAAATACAAATCACTCTTCTGTGATAATCACAGTTTTGCCATAAAACTCCTTAACAATTAAAAAGTGCTACATTCTCTAACTTGTTGCAAAGCTTAATAAACTGGCGAAACATTTATGAAGCTATAAGCTTTTTTGGTCCATCCACCCACGATTAATTGTGGTCATAAAAGTGCACCGCACTTTTATGACTCGTACAAAGACCATTCAAATTACATTTCAATCAACATATTTGTGAATGAAATAAAAGATTGTATCATCTACGGTGCTTATCTCATTTTCTATTGTAGATAAATGTAAATTATATTGTGTTATTTCTTTCCTCTAAAAAATACAACTATTATCTGGTTTTATGGAAAATATCAATTTCCTACTACATCTTAGGTATGTTTTATTGATTATTATGGTTTTATTTATATGATAAACAAATTACCTCTGAACATACAGGCCCATATCGTACAGACACTTTTTCATTGGGTTTTTTATAAGCGAAAGAAAGCCTTTTAAAAAATAAATAGTAAATTTTTTCTATGAACATGGAGAGAAGTAATTATCCCCTTTTAGTTTGATATTAGTTGTCTTTATCTCCTTCACGCATCTCCAAATTTTAAGAATCGATTTTAAAGCCACAACGTTAAACCTTGTTTCACTTCTTCGCATTAAACGAAGGCTTATTTGGATCTCCATTAAAATCAGACAGATTATGGCCCTTTCTATTACAAGACATAAAAATTTAAACTGTAAACAAGGACATATTAATTCAGATATTTATAAATATTTATAGTTATTTAAAAATTTAGTAGTTCTAAATAAAACATTCTTAAGTATGATGGAAAGCTACTTAATCAGTATTTTAGTATTAATAAAAAAAAACACACTTTTAAAATTTTTTGCATTAAATTATTTAGTACATTAATATGGTTATGTAATACTGTAATTCTATAGGCACTTTAGCTCTCCTACCTGAAATATGCAATATTTGAAAACAATGCCGACCATTATTAAGTTTACTGTGCTGGCTGCGCTGCGTTTTTATTTTTCAAGAAAAAACGGTAGCTCCAATTTGAAATTTAAATGAATGGAAGCAGAGCTTTGGAATGCCCGCGAAATGGTAATGCTTTTGTTATGCTTTCTATTACGCTGAAATGCCTTGATTGAGTTATTTACGCAACACCAGCTCAATTTGTATAATATAATACGATACGTATTATCTTAAGTGCAAGGGTGTCTCAAATATACAGGGTTTGTCCGAAAAGTAATGCAATTTGTCCGAACACGCCGCTCCCCCTGGTCGCAGCGCGTTCGGAGCGATTGGGTTAGATGGGGGGACTTCACAACGCTTCCAAACTCGGTCTGAAATGAGCTCTAGGAGCGTCAGAAAGCGTCAGAAATTTTTAGTATTCCAAAAATTGCTGTGCAAGAAACTGTTACCGACAATTTGCACATGCGGAAAGTATGTGCCAAGGTGGTTCCCAAATTGTTGACTGACGATCACAGGAACACTCGAGTAAACTTTTAAAACATATGCAAAAAAAACTTATTTTGACAATGTAATTACCGGAGACGAAGCACCGAAGTTCCAAATGGCACACTTCGGAGTACTTTTGTCCCAAGCAGGCAAAAATGAGCAAATCAAAAGTGAAAACCGTGCTCATTGTCTTTTTCGACGTCAAGGAGGTGATCCACAAAGAGTTTGTACCTCAAGGGCGGACGGTCAACGCTACCTACTACATGCAAGTGCGTGACGGATAAAGAAACAGAGTTACACGCACTCGAAAAAGGATCGCCGCAACCTGGCAGCTACACCACGACAACGCTCTCCGCTACACCGCTCCGCGTGTCTAAGAGTTTCTGGCCAAGCCCAGCTTGGCAACTTTGCCCCAACCTCCCTGCAATTTTGAGCTGGCTTCGACAAACTTCTTTTTGTCCCCGAGGATCAAGTCCTCCCGGAAAGGAACGCATTTTAGAACCACTTAAACGATTCAAACTGCCGTGATAAAGGCTCTAAACGAAGTCCCCGTCGACGACTTTCAGAATGCGTACGCTGACACAAATATGTGGATTCCCAAGAGGAGTATTTTGAAAAATTTTAAACGTTTGTTATATTATCTTGAATAATTGTTTACAAATTTAATTGCATTACTCTTCGCACAAACCCTGTAAACCAAAATTTCGTTTAATACGGCGCGAGATGAACAGAGAGGTGAAATTGACTATTGTGGATTGAGATATCCTACCTAAGGCATCTCTCACTATAGTCAGTATTACCATGACGGAGCAAAGAGATACCCATGTCTGCTGCATAACAGATTATTATCAAATTTCTCACGACGTAGGTCTTAAGGCAGTACATAATTTTGAGAAGACTTAAGGCACAGTTCGGAAACAACATTCTTAAGATGATTTGAGTGTACGTGTTGCATAAATAATTTTTTAAACTAATTATTATCAACTTCGCCCGAAGTAAGAGTGGTTGAGGAGAATAATTTTTGAGAATAATCACCGATTAATTTTCGCTATCTCCAAGAACTGCTTCTAAAACTAAATTAAATAAACCTGCAAAGCTTGCAACGCATAACGAAGTGGCGAAGCAGTCTCCCAAATTTTTGATATCGCGTTTCCGGGTTAAAGGCCGCGTAGTATCTCAAAGTTTTATGTTTAAATTAATCAGTGTTCAAAGACGAGTTGAATGATACATGTCCTTTGTTGCTATTTTGAAAATTTGAAATCGTAAAGGTCACTAACGCTGACCTTTGACCAATCAGTTTCAAAATCACTAGCAAACAAGTCTTTTTGGTCACCTGTCGATTGGTGAGAACAGAATTTGGAAATTCCCAGCCGTCCTCGAGTTATTGGTCGGACGAACGAACGGACCTACAACATGAAGTTAGTGACTTCGCTTCACTTCGCCACTTAATAATACCGTGGATAATGGATCTCCCTGTTTGACTCTGGTAGTAACTCTAAACTGCTTGATTTTCTTTCTTCTGGCGCTATATTGTTCTGCGTGTCGGGGTCATCTTTTTTTTGTTAAACTGATCAACTTTCTTGAAATTTTCAACTTTCATCACCTAGGTTTTGCTTGTAGATTTCATTTTGAAGTATTGTTAGTGTACAGATCTGTTTCGTCGTTAATCTTTCCTCTCTAATCCTTCCTTAATATTCTCCCACTAGGTTATCGTGATAGTGGCTTAATCTCTTTCTAATGATTCTTACCAGTACTTTATAAGCAACATAAAGCAGTGAAATATTTTTGTAAATTGCGCAGTTAGTTCTGTCTCCCTTTTTTGAAATCGGACATAGCAGGGCATTTCTTCATTCGTTCTTTGTGCCGTATTCTTTTTATCAGTGCGTTGATTCTTTCTTCCAATTTACTTCCTACCTATTTAGTACGTTTTGCAAAAATACCGTTTTCTCCTGCACTTTTATTATTCGTTACTTCTTTGCATTCATCTTCCATCTCTTGATTTGTTGGTTGTTCAACTTCATTTTGGTTGTCATTTTCTGGTTAGTGTGGCGGCCTTTTCGCCCTTGAACCGCTTTATATCACGGCGGCATGCGGGCCTTTGATATCTACACGTTTTGCCATCGCACACAGTACGGCATGGGCTTTTGCTCAGCCGACTACACGGTAGCGGCCAATGTCGGCTTTAACACTCCAAGCATTCTTCCGCAGCGCTTCGTGTCTTAACCCGCAAATCACGCATCGCAGCTCGGCCAATTTGGTCGTGTCTCAACATCCCGCAAATACCAGATCCGCAACGCAGAGGTTAGCCACCTTTGAATCGCCGACAAGCCGAAGCCGAAGCCGATTCAGGTGTTAGCGATCTTTTTAATCATTGGTTGATATCGGTAGCTCCCATCCGCTTACGCGACGGCCGTTTAAGGGACGATTTTGGCCTTATCGGCTGACCTTCCAATACGTATCGGTATCGTATCGGTATCGTATCCCACACCGCACCACGAGAGCGGCTATTTACACGCCTGCCTCTCCACTGGTATTAATACGTCCTCATTTTATTTTTTGTAACCTTCCATATTTAATATTTCGTTAAAATATTCCGCCCATCAATTTAATTTTTATTTTTTATTTTTTACTATCTTTCCTTTTTTATTCTTCAGGTATGGCGTTACATTGTGTTTTTTGTGTTCTTAGCACCCTGGTAAAAGCACCTTATTTTCTTATTTTTCTAATTTTCGTCCATTATTTTCCAATTCTTATTTAAAAGATTTCTTTTTCTTGTCTACATTTTTGTATCCTTTTTTATTGTCCACCCTTTGTCTACTGAAGAACACTAATCTTGGCTGGTTTCGTTCCTTTAGTATTCTTTTACGATTTTCTGTGAATAACTCTTTGTTTTCTTTTGTGTTTCCTAGGTTCCACGTATTGTTGTAAACTATTTTGCATGGCTTTCTTTATCTAGTCCTAATAGTTGTAAATGACCTCTTCCTGAGAATTTATTTCCAATTTCTTGATTAACTTTTCCTTCTCTCTCTGTGTTTATTCACTTTGAGCAATTCGTCGATGTTGTACTTTTGTACTTTTTATCCTTTAGTTATCTAGTTGTTATTTCAATTTTGGTATTACTAGCACATGGTCGGACTTTACATCTGCTCCTCTGAAGCTTCGCATATCTTAAATATCTCGATGATGTTTGTTTTCTGTTAAGAAGCTTTAATTCTGATTCCTTGTTTTCCTGTACGACAAGATCCACTTTTCTTTATAAATGTCTTTGTGGTCAAATGTTGTACTTCTAATTTGCAGGTTATTTTGTTCTGCAAATTAAATTATTACTTTTCCAATTTCATTAGTCTCCTCATGTTTTCTTTTACCCCCTGTTATATTTATATATTCTTCCTCACGTCCAATTCTTACATTCATATCTCCAATTAAAATTTATACATTTATTTTTTCTGATATAGCTTCTATCTGTTTATAAAATTTATTTTTGATATTTGGGTTCTTATGTCCGGTGAGTGAGTCGGCTTTAATTATGGCTATTTTTCTATACCTCCTTTTTAATTTTATTTTACATACTCTGTCTGAAACGGCCTTAAAATTTATAATGGTAGTTTTTTATTAACAGCGACACTCACTCCTGAATAACTGATTCCTCAGACGTTTGTTTCCTTGTATTGTGCTTATTCTTGCTTCGTTTTATTTTGTTTCTTGTAGTGCGATTACATCTATTTTATATCTATTTATTACTTCAATAAGCTTTCTAATTGCCCCTCCTTAAGTTTTGCATTCCTATTCTGAGCATTTCTTTCTTTGTTTTATTATGACATGTTTGACCTACTTATTTTACTTTAACTCTTAAGACGTTATTCTTTTTCGTTGCCAAGTTTATTATTTTTTCCCTACCTGCTCGCTTGTCCATTGCTATAGTCTGTGTCGTAATCCATTTACTTTTAAAGTCTAGTTTTTTGTACTGTTTTTGCTTTTTTGATTATTATTTTTTGAAAGTCCATTTTCAGTTTATTTTAAGTTATTAACTCTTCTTTAACCTTTTTTTAAATTTTTCCCGTGTCTCCCTTTCTTTATTGCTTATATTATTATTTACTAACACTTTCAACTCCTTCAGTTCGCTCAGTTTTTTCTTGTTCTTTATTGTTTTCTTTGCCTGGAATGTTATTCAATTCTACGAAGTGTTCTACCCCGTACCCACAGTGTGAAATATCTTGGGATGCATTTAGACAAAGGCCTGACCTGGAAAACTCATATATGGGCTAAGAGAAAACACCTGAATCTTAAACTCAAGAGTTACTACTGGCTCTTAGGTCGCAACTCCAAACTCTCTCTCTGAGTAATAAATTATTAATCTACAAAGTATACTGAAACCAATTTGAGCTACGGTATCACAGTTGGTACCGCAATCATTCCAAATCGAAATTACTTGTATACTCTTTCTAGTTCGAAGACCTTGTACCATTTCACTAACGTCGCTTACTAGTATTTAACAGACACGGAAATACGGAAATGATTACAAATGAATGTCAGTGAAAGTAAGAAATTTAACAAAGAACTTAATTTGATGAAAGTGAACAGTGCAGACTCAAACGTTTCAACGTCAGATCTTCCTAATCGTTTTAGACTAGATATAATTATGCACCTACTACTTGACTTATTATTAGTAATAATTAATTGTTGAAAGTAATTTCATTTGAGGAACGTCAAATGGGCGATTACCTAAACCACATGTAATATTACACTGCTATGTATTTCCATTATAGTAATATGATTTGCTTATTGCTAATGTAGCAGATTGCAAATAAATACCAACTGTTAAAAAACGAAGTGTAGTTTACTACTTAGTTTTTTGCTTTCTTTGTTTTTATTTCTATTTACATAGTCTTAGTTACTAGTTTTCTATTTATTCTTCAATGAAATTTTGATCAATGTGTCTACTTCTATTCCCTAGAATACAAAGATGTTCTCTTTTTCCAATAACTTTATTAAGTCATAATGTTTGATTTTATGACTAGAAACGAATATGTCAAGGAACCACACTGTAGAATTCACTCTAATCAAATTATTTTATTTTTCTATTCGGTTTGTTACATTTTTAACAACGGTGGTTTAACTAGTTATTTATAACAGAAAAGAAGTAAATAGTAAATGATATACAAATAAAGGGTGTTTCATAAAGCAAGTATAAAAATTTAACAAACTAATTAATTTTTTATGAAAGTACTTACATTGAACATACTTTTAATCAGTAAAAATTTCCATTTGCATTTTAATCTTTAGACAAATTTGCACACGCAAATTGGAAAAATTATATAACAGAGCATACAAATGAAAAGAAACGAGGAAAGCATAATTGTTTTATAATTCAGAAATGTGGTAGTACGGAATAACTTAAGAAACAAAAAAAGTGTAAAGTGGAATTAGAGAATTGCTTTCGTAAAATATAAAATAGAGGCCATTATGCATTTGCAGCTTTCAAAAAGTGGACACAATATGCTCAGTGAGCATATGAAAACTATAGTGCAGCGTAATATCATTAGGTGACTTTAGTAGAACGCACAAAATAAAAGTGCGTCGTGCGTTCAGTGGTGCAGTTGTGAACAAAATAGAAAACCTAAAATAAACAACTATGGGTACAGATAGAAGAAGTAATAACTTTAGATACCCATAAGAGGTTAGTAGCTGTGTATGGCAACTCACTATTGAGTCGCAAATTTATATTTCACTAGGATACCTGAGATTAAAAGGGCATAGCGTTGTATTGAGAAAGGCATGCGGTTTATGCCCAAAAAATGCGCAATATCCAGTGTATAATTATTTTCGATTTAATAAAGGCAAACAAACGAATAAAATTTGATGCATTGGCTGTTTCATTTACAACAATTTAAAGACTACAGAGATGTGTACATCTCGGGCTTTCCATATTCTCACCCATCAGCAGAAATAAAAATGCGTGGAAGTATGCTAACACCTAAATGCTGTACGAAACGGATCTGGAGACATCCTTTAAGTGCCTAATCGCAGTAAACAAGTCATGGTTCTTATACTAAACCTCATAAAAGAACGCCAGATTATGAAATGACAACTTATTCGAAGTGTTCGTCCCAAAAAGTCAAGACGGAATAGATTTTTCTAAAATCAAAGACAATTGTTTTTGAAATTGGTTAGCGATACTGCGAGTTACTGAGATGACAAAAAGTAGGGACGTTGCTGCAATATGATAATCCGTGATCACACCGTTGGCACCCTAAAAGCTCTCTGGTACAGCAAGTTACACAATGTCCCATATCTGCCGAATCTTGCACGTAGTGACTATGCTCACTTTAACACAATGAAAGAGACAATAAACGTTAAGAAGTTTTTTTCTAACGACCAGCTTCAGGCGATTGTTCTTAAGTGGTGTCGTGCTACATCCAAAAAATGGCTTGCAGCAGCTTTATGGTTACTATCGGAGCTGCTATTGAAGGGGCGTACCTCTAATCACCTGTGTACTCAATTCTTTCTAATAAAAGATAAAATAGTTCCAATGACAGTCATTTTTGAGCTCTTCAGTTATTGATGTGGTGTTTTATGTATATACAGTGTCGATTAAAGCATTTTTGCATAACTTTCTCCTTTCTTGGTATTTTTTTAAATGCCCAGGAAAGCTTTTTCGAGAAATTTTACTAGATTTTTCAAAAAATAAGGTAACACCACTCAATTAAAAAGCACTACCCAAAGGCCCTCAATGATATTCAGGTCGAGGGGTTGACTGGCTGGGCCAGTCGATGAGAGTCACCGGCGGTGAGCATACCAGTCCTGGGCATGCTTTAAACGATATTTGAGATCATTTTCCTGTCGGAAAATAAAATATCTGCTCGCGTTTTGCATGACATACGGACGTATCGTGTTCTAAATCAGATAACCATCTATAATGCCGTAGATCCTCCTGGAGAAACCCATGCTATGGCTAGAAGCACAACCCCAGACCATGACACTTTCGCCTTTGTGTTTTATCGTGGGAATCTGGCCTGAGGAACGACAAATTTACTGAATACCATCCGTTCCAAAGAACATGTATTTGCTTTTGTCACTTCAGAGCATATTTTCTTTCTCTTTTCTTGTCTAGTTCTTGTGTGTCTGCCCCCATTCCACGCGCTTTCCTGTACTTTTCAAAATTATCGGCTTCATTACTGGATCACGTACAGATTGCTGCAGATAACGTCTAATAGTACAAACAAATAGTTTCGGATCCAGGGAATACACAATTGGAAATATGCCGTGAGGAGGAGTTGTCGGACATGCGGATGTCATTCCTGTCAAAGAGTCTTGGGCTTCTTTCCAACACCACCTTAGATCTTCCAGCGCTTTTGAAAGTAGGAAATGGTGTTCTTGTGGAGATTAAATTATGTTGAAAGTTCACGAGGGTTCGATCTTAGCCACGGCCTTCTGAATATCTGAGCATATGTTGGAGGAGCCAGACTGTTTACCCATGCTTAGCAAAACTATCATTAATTAAAAAATGCAAAAAACTCGAGACAAATCAATAAAAACGACACAAAATACGAATTCTTCAAAGATTAATAAAATGGTTCAGTGATTTGCACGCCTTTATCAGTACGGGTATAAAATAGTCAAAATTTTCAGTTGCATAATTGCAACGTAGGTGTCAAGACATCGTACAAAAATTTGAAAAAAAAACATCAGCACATAAAAGTACATTTTGGGGTTTTGGCATTTCCCCCAAAATTGATATATTTTTGACCGGTACTGTATATACTTTCACCATATATATTACCGTGGTAGATTTGTACATTACTTCAATACTAGAACTACTCACAAAAGAGCAATAAAGAGATTACCAAAAATGGCCAATGGTCATTTAAGATTATGTGAGCTAACAACAAATTGAACATTTTCCGTCTCAAAAACGGACATTTTTATAACTTTATCGCTAAACCACTACTAAATTGAGATCACTTTTAAATGCAATCCCTTAATTCTACTGAATTATGTGTTGATCTCCACTCACAGGTTTCAATCCTGCCAGAGCGCGTAAATTTTTAATGCGCTCTAAAAGTGCAGCTTCAGATTTAGCTCTTTCTGAAGGATAATTTCAAGTCCTTGCAAAAGGATGCGAAGATTGCAGGTTTTATAGCAATCTATCAGGAATTTTTATGGAGCCTGGGCTACAAGCATTTTTAATCTTGTACTTTCTGTGACAAAGTAGGTGTAAGAAACGAAACTTCGAGCACGTATAGAATTAAATGCGCAATACTTAATTGCATAATGTACATTTTTATCTAATGGTAACATTTGGTTGAACACTTTAATGAGTTGAAGTACCCAATTACTTCAAATGTATTATTTATTAAACATAAACTCATACGTAACTTCATATGCTAATTATGCAGTAGACTTGCAATTTTGAGGTTTGAGGATGTTTTTGGAATGAAGTTAAATCAACATCAACTTGGCTGTTCTCGCATTGTTGGGCTTAATTTGGGCAACTTACAAATCTACTGAGGCTTTATTCATAGCAGCAGTAAAATCTTAAGAAAATAAGTTGCTCTTAATTTCTTTGCTGAAGATGTATTTAAAATTGCTTCTTCCTTTTGTTGAAATGTTGTTTTTGTTGGGCTTGTCTACAAATAAATATTAACCACCAATTATTTTGCATTTTTAAACATCGTGTGGTTGAAAATGAGTGTCAAGAATAAAATCATAAATAATTAAAAAGCTGTATCCTACCACACCAAAACCGGTAAACTGAGCTTGGAATTGTCAAATAAAGTAATAATTATAAAGTCAGTAATTTTATTCAATTTCTTTACAATTTTTATTGTAAATGTTCATATACGCTTCAGGTAATGCTGATTTTTTTGTATTTGTAGGGTTTGTTATACAACAACTAATTAATCACAATTTTAGACCAAATAGTGATGTAGTTGGTCAATGAGAGGAGTCAATAAATGTTAGAGCGTGGTTTTTTGTATAATTAATTAATAAAAAGCTAGTGAATGATTTTATAAAGAAAGCAAAACTAGTGTCACTTACTAACTTCATATTGTCCGTCTGTCCGTCCGTCCGTCCGAGCAAAAACTCGAGAACGGCTGGGAATTTCCAAATTCTGTTTTCACCAATCGACAGGTGACAAAAAAGGCTTGTTTCCTAGTGATTTTGAAACTGATTGGTCAAAGTCAGCGTTTGGGAGGCTGCTTCGCCACTTCGCTATGCGTTGCAAGCTTTGCAGGTTTATTAATTATTTGCTTTGTAAACTCCTATTAAATCCTGACAACGAGCTTTATAAAAGTCTATATATACATTTCTAATGTAATAAATAATACTCCATCAAGAAAAGGGATAAACCTTTGCATTTGGCAAAAAGCGAAGGGGTGTGAAAAATTATTAAAATTTTGCATACCACAAGGTCGGGGCACCTACTAGTAAACGCAAAGTTTCAAACTTTAAGTCTACTATAAGCTATTTAGAGAAATAAATTGCCAAAGAAAAACGCATTTGGACATTATATATTAGTAGAATTTTGTTTAAAAACAACTTAACTATTAGAAATGTACTTACGAAAAACGGTCTATTAATGAGAGCATTTGGAAATTTAGCAAAGACAACCAGAGAGCATAACATGCTAAACGTATACATTTTCTTATTGACTATATCACTCCTTTAACTAAGAACATAGAGCTCGGTTAAAGTGCACTACAACTAAATTATTATATAAAAATTTATTAAAGCTCTCTATAATTCTTTTTCTCTTTCTCTCCTTCCCCTCCACCCCTTCTCTTATCTTTCCACTCTTCTTTTTCTTTGGCTTTTCTCTTTTATGGCTTAGCCATTTTACATCTCCTTCCTGTAGCCTTTTTCCATTATCACCTTTTGACATTTTTTCCATTTAATTGCTAATCGACTCCCTTTCCTTGTCTCTTTAAGTGGCCGATCTATAACTGCCTCCGTCCATTTATTATAATTTAATTTTTATATATGAGCGTATCATCTGAACGTTTTGTTTTTCAATTTTTTTGTAATAGACGTTTCTACTTTTATCTCTCTTTATGTCACCTGTTCATTGTACATTGTAAACTCTGTCCCATATAATGTATGTCAACTATTTTTATTTTATCTCTTACTTCGCTTGACACGGCCACATTTCTTCTTTCTATGTTATTAGTCTTAATTATATATTTTTTTTTTTTGTCATTATTTCGTGTCTTATGAATATACATGCATTTAGTTTTTTTTTTAATTTGTTGTGAGAGTCCGCTTGTTTTTCTTTTAAATTTTCACATTGGTATTCTCATTCTTTTACATTTTCTATATTCTTAGTCTAATGCTTACTAAGTTTACATATTGAAAAACAGACGTGGCATCGCATAGTCTTATTTAAATAATTTAGGCACCTCTATTAGTTTTGTTAATTTATTCCCTGTTTTAGTATGACGCTTTAGTTACGTGACCCATTTATTTTCGATACTTATTTCCTTAAATCTACAAGAGTTTAATGAGTTTCCATATATTCTACTGGCTTTTACTTGATCACCTGTCTGATACAGTGGATAATATCCATACATGATCATTCCTATCTTAATCCAACCTGTTATGTATGTGGTGCATGACTTTTTCTATCAGCATATTCTCTGCTCATTCTATTCTTTAAACATTTTAGTTATTATTTCTGTTCGTCTACTTTCACCACACTTTGCTAATTCTATTCTAATGTTTCCCGATCCCGTTGATTTATTGCTTTTACTGTTCTTTAAGGCCTTTCCTACGTCTTGCACTGCTATTTTTGTTTCTTCTTTAACTTATTGATTTTTCGGTACCTTTTGTATTTTTTCTCTTGCAGGACTGTCTCATAGTATACCCATTTCTCAGGTGTTATTATATTTGGGTTGGCGTTGTTTTTTATTTCTCGTTTTTTCTTTGAATTTACTAAATATTGTACTACTTTTACTATACAAACATTGTCTCTATGTTTATTATTTCTTTGATTTATTTGTTTTTTCCTTTTTTCTACATTTTACATACTTTTTTCTAGATACTGATATTTTTTCTTGTCCATTTCAAATAATGCCCTTTCTTATTTTTCCTAATTCCTCTGTATTCACTTATATTTCCAAAATCTCATGTGCTGACTTATAAATCCTAAATTTTATATGCTTATATTTTTTTCTTGGGTTTCCTTCTACTGTTCTCCTGTTCTCTCATTAAAGTGCATTTCTAATCCGCATTTGCATAGTAATACAAACTGCACTCTGTTTGGCGGTATGCATGTATATATTTTGTTGTCATTTTCTGGTTTTGTCTCACTATTGTCACATAAAAAATAGACTTGAGCCCTTGTGTTGGATGGATCCAAGTACATCTGTGAATGTTCTTATGTTGAAAGAAGGAGTTGCCTAGCATTAATTTATGGTCTTGGCATAGAGTAAATAGCCTATTTCTATCTTTATTTAACGTTTCTTTTCCGTTCTACTCTGCTGTTCAAGTTTCTGAATTTTATTTGTATGTCCAGGGTACTAAAAAACTCTTCCTTTTTATCTGTTCGTTCATCATCAAAGCATATACTCCTATGATTGTCATATTTTGCCCATGTACTTTAAATTAATTTTTATTTACTTCATTCCACGTTCTTTTAACTTTTGATTACTCCATTCCGTAGGTGAATGTAATTCCCATATGTTTTCTAGTCTCTTCCTTGTTTCTCAGGTTTTGTTAATATGACCATATCAAGTTTTTTATTTCCAATATTACTTCAATGCTTCTGGTCGCCAATCTTTCTACATTCTAGATTGCTATTATTAAGATGCTTGTTTTTATTTTTTATTTTTTTTAAACTTATTTTGCGTTTTTGCTTGTGTGTTTATTTAAGACTGGTTTTATAAAGCTATGCGCAGAACTGCTCCTTCTCGTATTTGATAGGGCTCACTCCTTTGAAGGTATATATTTCTATCTAGGAATGCTTTATGATTTACTACTGCATATTTTTTTACTGTATTTTTACGTGGCCTAGGGTGTTAATTCCTAATACCCAAGCCCACTCACGCGGAGGAGCCGAGGAATCAGCCGCCTACTCTGGATCAGATGATGTTGGTAATGTCTATTTTGGATCAGACGCTGAGGTTTTGCTATAACTGGTTATCCTTACATAATTTAGCTTTCAGGTCAATACAATTGTCCGTGAAGTAGAATAGAAGCTGTAAGACAGATATAGGTATGCCGCGAGTCCCAGGAAACATTCTCCCTTCAACGACATTTAAACTTTGCGTTCCGACAAAAAGTGCTACATAAAAGTACTGGATACCCCTTCCCCGCAACCTTACTAAAATTTTGAAATGTAAAACACTATACATATACACATCCATCTGATAACCATTAGCCACTACTTTTGTTTATAACTGCATATTCAAAAATAAATAATCCCTTAAATTTAGAGTAATTTGTTAGGAAAAATACTTTTTCGGTTATTATCTTTCAGAAATATGGACGAAACAGAAGAAAACTTAAAGAAATATAAATCTGCCCACAACTTTCTTATTTAAAATCTCAGTATTGTGCGATAAAAGTAATATTATCTATGACGATGGAGAACTATAATTTTATTACCGAACAAGGTGACTGTCAATAGAACTAAATTTAGGCAACATTACAAATACTTTATTATTTAATACTGTGAATAAAAATCCAAAAAATTAATTTTTATATAAATAGAGATATTTTGAATCCTTTACAATTTTAAGAATATATTTATTTAATTTTTTTATAATATTGACAACTTTCTAATCATTGGGACTTATTTCAATCTAAAAACCTTTACCGGTGGGACAGTTCAGAAATATAAAAATGAGAATATAAAGAAGCCCTGTTATAGAATTATTAATTTTATGTTTTAGGTTTCTAAAGCAAAATCTAGGAACATTAGTGAACCTAAGGAGCCATAAAGGATCTGCTATAATTTCATAATGCACTCGACGTATCATGAGAGTGCGTTTTAAACAATGTAGCATTTCATGGGCAGCATAAATAGGTAAAGTTTAGATTAAAGATTTACGGCTTATGAAACTTTTACGCACGTAAGAAAATTGAAAACTGTAAAAGAATCATATAACTGCGTTAAAATATTGTACCATAAAAAACAGCAGAAAGTTATTTACTGGATGAATTTATAAAACATAATTATTTGATATTTCAGTATCCCATGCTTCAAATATACAAAGCTGGTAGCCAATATTATCCGTTTGCTTTATGCAAGATGTCTCAGATTTTATATCTCGACTTGTTCTGAGTTATCTTTTGATATGATCATCTAGTATTTACTTTAAATATTTTGTTATGGCATATTTACCGCCTAACAGTAGTGATTCAGCGACTATACGAATATTTATCGAACAATATTGCGTTATCAGACCTTCAACATCAGCGCAACTATCATCACTATCTGAAGCTCTTGGTTTGTCTTTTCTTTTTATTTAATTTTTTAATTTGTAATTTTATTAACTGAAACTTTGTTGTATAGTAATTTTAAATTTAAACAAAAGCTAAAGCTAAAAACACTAACCCGTGGAAACGGCGCTTTCTCGCAGAAATCGGTTCCCTGTGATGTAGGTCCTGGAGGATCCAAGAAGAGAAAATAAAGGTGTGGGTAAAAAGATAGGATAAGTTACCCCAATCTTCACAGCGGAGCCGATCGGTAGCAAAGAAAAATGGACCGAGTTTTACTAGCAAAAAGTTCAACCCCGAAATGGTATCCGGAAACAAAACCACCTCCGGGAAGAGGATAATCTGGTCGGCAAAATACCAATTTCGCCATAAAATTAGTTTTCAACAAAACAGTTTTGCAGAAATGAAAACTTTTGGCGCCAATCAAACACACCGGCGAACTCTCGGTCAAAATGCTCTCGGCTTACGGAAAATTTAAAGCCTATCGCCCGCTTTCTAAACTACCACAAAACTAAATTCAAAACGAAGCCAAAAAATCCAGGCAAAGGTAAAAGGCCGCGGCCTATATATCAGTGCAAATTCGGGCTGATACCTGAAATCCAAAATATACAGGAGAGAACCAAAATACGGCCGGCCCTAATTTAAGACACTTGGGAAAAACCTCTTTTATAACGTCACCTTCATTCTAAAGAGAAAACCGCAGTGTAACACTATGGCCTAGAAAAATAAATAGGAACAAAGAACTAAGATAACTCCATTTGACCACACGTTCATGAACTTTGTCAGGGGTAATTTCACTTACCTCTCGCTTCTCATCATGGTAGCGTGCGTGTGGATTATAGAGTGCGCCGTCGTATCTGCATCCATTTCCAAACGGAAAAGCCTATGGACACTGCGCACAATTTCACTTCTCTCTATTTTTACCTTGCTTAGACGTGGTACACCGTCGGATCTAGGTATCAAATAAAGTACCTTCCTAAAATGGCTATTGAATTCTTCTGATGTTGTCGCTTACGACAATTAGTTTAAATCGTTGCAAAATAGCAAGTAAAACGGATGTACCAATCTTCCTTAGAATTTCTACATGGACTGTGCAATACGCGACACGGATGTGTCTCGTTCTTTAACATAAGTGTCCCGACTAGATCAATCTCCAGTACCTCAAATACCTCTGCATTTTTTATAATAATTGAGTGTAAGAGGAACAGGACTTGCTTCAACTGCTTTGGCGAAAAATCTCACAAAGCGATTACAGTCGTAAAATATGCTACGAATCGCGCGTCGTGCTCTCAAAATCCAATATTTAAGTCGTAGAATGGTTATCATAAATTCAACAGCCAGAATGAAAATAGGATTGGTGAATTTTACATATAATTTGTTCCACATCTTCTTTTCCATTAAGTAATAGCGTGAAAAACGATAATTATCTAAATCCTTGCGATAAGCCAAACGAATCTTCACTCACAAGATACCCCTTTCATCCTTGTATATCTCCAATCCAATTAATCTTGATCTTTCTTCTGCAGTTAATTCTTCAAGTTGGATTTGAGATATAAGTATCAGCTCTGCATCATAAAGCTCACTTATGAAAAGAAACCGTAACCTTCTTTTGTAGTCTTTTTCATAAAATTTATTGTGTAAAAATCTTCGTACGTAAGCCATTCGTATTTTTCGTGGAAATAAACATGTCGGGAAAGAGTTCACCACCCAAGCTGACACAATTGGACTAGGTATAGCGGATTTCTTCGGCTCTCTCTGTAGTTAGATCTTCGTCGCATGTCTCCGTAACCGTCAGCCATTTCCGCTCGTCATCATAAAGCCAAAACAATTGCACTATTTCACATTTAACAAATCTAAAGATAAACAACATTGCTAAGATAGATCTGCTGGGTTAATGCTAGTAAGTACGTAACTCCAATCTTCAGCCTTGCTTACCTAATTGAGCTCTTTGGTCCTGTTGCAAGCAAATGTTCCCCACTAACCTTTTTTTTTATCAAAACTAGAACAAGTTTGCGGCCCGTACTACAATAATGCATCCAGTTTTGGAATAGTTATCTTCTTGACTGGGGCGAGCCGTAGCTGGTCAAATACGAGTTTTACACTCTTTCCATTTCCATTCGAAAATACCCCAGTGAAGTAGACGTCTTTGCTTACGTCTATAAACGGCGTGTAAAGTCCAGGTGACTTTTTACTTTCTCCACCATGAAATAAGCGAGGAAATTGTAATTATTCCACGTTCTTCGCTTCATCACAGAACTTCCAAAATATTCAAGTCTCAGATTCGGGTAGTTTTCGTTTGTTAAAGCAGGTTTGGACAGATGAATACAATAGGATCAAATATTTTTGGGCTGTGGATAGAATCGGGCACGTAGTAATCTTATCAGGGATTACAAAATTCTTCCTGTTGACATAAAGTGCGTTGTTCTTTCTATGTCCAAGCACTACACTATTCCTCATCTGCTCATTCTCGTTGTCCTCATTAAAAAGGCACACGCGTAGATCCATTTTTGCGCCCAAAAATAGATTTACTGCTTTATCTCTAAATAAACGATAAGCTTCCAACGCGTCCTCTAAAGCTGTACAATTTTCCACATAAAGAGAATTAAGTAATTTTTCTTCAAAACTTTGTTTCTTTTTGGTAGGAAATTTAAATGATGGAAAATGACCGCTGCTAAGATGAAGGAGCTACATGCAGCATCTAACATCACAAGAGCACGCCTGAATTCCACAATATTCTTTAAACAACGCATTATATCACAGTCCCTGTTTTTAATCCTACAGTTTGGGAAGGCTTTCTTAATGTCCTTCCAAAGTTGCAATTTTCTTTTCATGAAACCGTTGTATTAGTTCACAAATCTATTAAGTGTAGTTTTCTCTTGTAAACGAATCGTCATTGAGTAACAAACCGAACGCCGAACGGGAGTTGTGATGCTATCCTTAACTACAGTTCAATGGGAGAGGTAATGCACGTTCTCCCTTGGTTTAGGTTTACTTGCTAATTTAATAAATCCTACAAATCTCCATTCTTTGAAAATAAATCGGGTTTGAATTAATTTTTTGTTGTTCCCTGAAAACGTTGATTAGTCAGTACAGATAACAGATTATTCTTTCAAGAAAGATCCACAACATAAAGATCTGGTGTTATATTGGAATCAAGCATTCTCTAAACAGCTTATTTTTCTGTTTTATTGATTTTTCTGTGAAAGGCCCGTTGACTTCAAAGACATCTAACTATAATCTTGCCATACTTACGTCAGCAATATGGATGAATAAGCACTATGAGTTCACTTTTTTCATTCCTTCATTCTCTTTTGAGTATGCCTTAACTTATCCTAGTAAAGTTCACCACAGTTTAGTGTTTACAACAGTGGCTCCACATACGTTCAATTTCTCTAAGTATGAGGCGAGTGTATATGTCTCTTCCAATCAAAAGTTCAATCTCAGATGAACTCTTTGTATAGTCTGTCAGAGTCATGTTTATTATCTCAAGCTGCTCTTGTAAATTAGAAACTAATTAAGTAAATTACAAGTAAACTGCCTAATCTGTCACGCTTCGAACAATGAATCCCTGATTAAAGTTATTCTGCATGAATTGAAGTAGAACATCGTATTTAACATGCGATACAGGTTTTGTCCTCGTGTCACCAAACAGAAAGTAGACAACACGCTCGATCCCTATGAATTTCGATTTTACTTTTCGTGATGTTGCAGCTAAGATAACCTCCACCGATAAAAGCTCCAACAGTTTTTACTTCATTCCTGTTTACTCTCTTCACTAAAACATTTTGTAGAGCTACTACATTCTAAGTTGGCGATGCTGGAGATGGTATGTGTCTCTTGAAATTAAACTTGTGCACGCTTGCTAGTTGATCGGGTAGCGCCCTTCGTTTTGTCGATTTTTCTCTTCTAGTTTATTTCCACAAAATTTGCAGTGTAAATTTAAAGTTCTGCAATCTTTGTCAATGTGAGATCTACCGCAGTGGAAACAAAGATTCTTCTGTAGTATCTTGATTCTCTCTTCATGTGGCATTGCTTTGGTTCGAAAAAGTTTATGACCTTCATATCCCACCTTATCTCAGAACACATAAGTTGATCGTGGAGCATTGTAAAAATGAAGATAAACTTGGTAGGGGCTTGCGTTGCTTTTGTTTCTTATTAGCGTCGCAAGCGTTAGGTTCCTTATTCCTTCGTTTAGCTGGAATAGACAGCTTAATTTACACACGTTATCCTAAGCAAAGCGTTTGGTAATCTGAAATTTTCAGTTGAATTCCCACTTCTTTTCCAAGGAATGATATAAAAAGGTAAAGTCCTATTTTAGGAGAGTCGTCGTTACTACCGTCAAGTGTAGTTAAAAGGTTTGAACTCCCCGAGTGGAAATAGCCAAGTGGCCTTCTCTAAATTTAAAATTTTTAAAGCACGTGATTAGGAATCCGTTCTCACCTCCGCTCATCTATATTTTCATCTTTTAGAATTTAGCCCAGAATCCTAACCAGTCAATCAATTTTCCTGAAAACCTTAACATATGGATGGTTGAGAGCTTCAAATTTCGTATTTTAAAATCATACTTTCAGCGTAGTTCCCATCAGGCTGTGGCATTAACATCGCCTTAAGAACTTAAAACTTAAAAGAACTCGTACTTCATCTCATATTCATTCATTTTGTCAAATTTCTTAATCTTGTCACTATTTCAAATGTTATCATGTCTTATTTGTTCCATAATTTGTAAGCCTTCCTGTTGAAGACGTTCAAGCACATCACAAAATAATTTAAACTTGGCAGGATCTCCTGCTTCTTTAGATTCTTCTCTTTCAACGACCACTTCAAATCCTTAGAGAAACCGCCGAACTCTCATCGTAAGAGACTTTTTGCTCGTTTTCTAGCTTACACGACAATTTTTTACCCCTAACATCATGTCGAGGGCACCTTTTATGTTAAGAATGTAAGGATGCTAACCACAACCTCAATTCTCCATGTTCTGGCAAAAGGAATATAAAATAAGCTTAAAATACGCAAAGTTGATGGTTTTAAGGCAAGAATGAAAAAGTTTTACTTTTGTTTTAGTAATGACAGCTTTAATTGTCTTCATTGATTTAAAGAATTCAATCAATTTTTTAAAATTATTGATGCCTCCTTTTGCGAATATAAATATTTACTTCAATCACACTATATATTTTCTTTGTATGCTAATTCGAATTAATAGACGAAATGTAACAATACTTATGCGACAATTATTCAGCACTTTGACCTATCAAAAACCGCTATATTCTCTCAAATTTTAGCTTTCTGCACAACAAGTGTTTAAAATTAAACACCCTCGTAGATTAATAATTTTTTAGTTATTATAAGCTTCATGTATGTTGTCAAAACAAGATAGTAATGTTAATAATAAATCTCTTTGTAATGAAGGGTAATCCAAAAGAAACTATAGGATATTTTCTAACATGTGACCACTTTTTAGCGAAATTTCCAATAATTCTTTTTCATAAATGCGGAACTAATTTAGCAAATACACGTTTGATGTCCTCTTTTAGCGCTGCTATCGTAATAGGTTTGTTAATATAATTTAATAACTACTAATGGAGCTAAAGAAAAAGTCCAATGGAATTAGATAGCAACAACGTGGTGCACAATCGGTGTCACCTCTGATAAGTAAGACTACCAGGAAATTTCGTTTGAAGTGAAATGAGTATTTTATGTGCTATATGACATGTGTTGGTAAAATCACATATCATTCAAATTCAAATCTCTCTCTTCTTTCCGTATTTTAACCTCTATCTGGTTCTTCCGGAGTTCAATATTTTTTTCCATTCTTTTCTGTTCATCCAGTCGCCTTGCTGGATATCCCACTTTTGCTTCAGGCTTCAGGCTTCCTACTTCCTCATTCCAACCTCTTCTTGGCCGTCCCCTCTTTCTTCTTTCTTTTTTTTTTTTAATAGAACTTTTACCTGCTCAACAATATACATTGTTATACAAGGTATGTTTGACAATTAATACTTAACGAAGGGAAATAACAGAATGGTACCTAATAACCACTTGAAGTAGCTGTGTTAATAGTCATTTGGATTTACCATTTGATCACATAGTTAATTGAGAATTAATTGCACTTAGACATCAAGACTATCACTTACGTATTTTGATCAAATAGTTATTTGGAGATTAGTCCGCACTTAGTCATCACCACTATCACTCAAGTATATGTCTTGGGGTAACTTTCGTTTTAATCGTCTATGAGTACTTCTTTGGCCTAGTTCATAGAAGGTGGCACCATTGCAGTTGGTAAGGTTGTCATGGAAGGTTTTAGTCAGTTTTGCAATATGTTCTTGAATTGTGAGCATGTTTAATTCGTGATAAAGTTGTTGATTTGTAATGAACCACGGGGCGTTGACTGTTGTTCGAAGAATTTTATTTTGTAACGTCTGGATTCGGTTGAGATTGGTTTTGGAAGTGTTAGCCCATATCACACATCCGTACAGAATCAATGGACGTATTAGAGATTTATACAAGAGCGTCATGCATTCGATTTTCATAGTGGACTTTTTATTTATGATTGGGTAGAGCTGGATTAAACGTGTGTGGCCTTCGTTCAGCTTTTTTAATATATGGTATTTCCATGTGAGCCGAGTATCGAGATGGATACCCAGATATTTCACGGGCTCGTCTTTGGCATTCCATTGTATAGTATGTTCATTGATTGTAATTAACGTTGGATTTTTGATAATTCTAAGTGTGAATATTTTCGTAGTACACTTGGAATGATTAATTGATAGATTCCATTTCTTGAATCTTCTGCTTAGTGTATTGGCGGCAGTTTGTAAGTCGGCTATTGCTTGCTCTAAGTTTTGATTTCTGGTTAACACGACCGTGTCATCTGCGAACATTGCTAGGTTTGCATTGGGAACAGGAAAGTCATGCATGTAGATGTTGAATAAAATGGGACCTAGAATACTCCCTTGTGGAACCCCTGCATGTATAGCTCTAGTAGTTGATAAGCTTGCCTGTATCTTGATTGCATATGTACGATTTTCTAGGAACGAGAACAATATGGATTTTATGTACTCAGGTAGTTGAAGACGTACTATTTTATATTTTAAGCCATCGGTCCACACTCGATCGAATGCTTGAGCTATGTCTAAAAACAAGGCAGTAACGTATTGTTTGCTTTCAAATCCTCGTTCGATTGTTTCGATCATGCGCTGTAGTTGATGGCAGGTGGAGTGGCCTTTTTTGAATCCAAATTGAAAGGTGGGAACAATACTCAGTTTTATTACCTCTTCATTAAGCCGGCGATATATGACCTTTTCGAAAAGCTTCGAGATTGTAGTTAGAAGACTAATAGGTCGATAGCCAGTAATATCTTTCTTGTCTTTGTTTGGTTTCGAAAACAGTAGAATAATTGCATGTTTCCATGCAAATATATAATAAAATATAATGAAAATAACCAATCCTTAAGCACGCATTAAATGTGGTTGCTAGGTATGCCAATGCTTTTTTTGTAAGCTTTTTAAGTATGACATTAGGTATTTTGTCATATCCTGGCGATTTATTTATTGGAAGACTTTTGATTATTGATGCGAGTTCTCTAGGTGAAGTTGATTTGAAGTTTGGTTCTATGATTGGCTGGTGAGTTTCTACATAGTTGATGGCTATATTTCTAAATGTTGGATCTGCGTGATTTTCAGATGTGAAGGTTTTTTCTAAATGATCTGCGAAGGCTTCACATTTTTCTTCATCGGTGTTAAATGTTTGCGCACCTGAAGAAATTGGAGGCATCACTTGTGGCTGACGTAGGATACGTTTGGTCGCCTTCCATAGTCCGGGATCTCTTGGTTCAAGATTACTAATATGTTTTTCGTAAGTCTCTTTCTCTTGGTTGCCACTGCATTGCTTTTTTCGGGAGCCTGTTGTTACCCATTCTTTCGACATGTCCGTACCACAAGAGTTGCCTTTTTTCAATTTCTTCCAAGATGTCCCTTTCTGTATCCATTATTTCACGTATTCTTGTATTTCTGACTCTATCTCTTCGGGATATCCTCGCTGATCTTCTCCAATAGTCCATTTCCATTACTTTTAGTTGATTTTATGTTGTTCCGAGAGTTGCCAGATTTCGGCTCCATATAGTGCCACACTTTGTACCATAGCGGAGTATATTTGTTTTTTATTCTTTTTGCTTATATTTGCATCCCAAAGTATACCATTTAGCCTTGGTTTATTCTCTCTTTTACCTCTGTGTTATATAATCCTTGTTTTCCTACTGTTGTTCCCAAATATTTGTAGTCTTCTTGTCGGTATAGTTTCGCCTGTTTCTAAGGTTAAAGCGTCTTGTTCATATCCTATACTAAGATATGGTGATTTATTTACATTAATTTTAAGCCCCCATTTATCATATTCCTCTATAGCTTTCCTTGTCATGTATTCAATGTCTTCTATTTCTTGTGCCATAATAATTTGGTCGTCGGCAAATTGCAACGTATATAATGTAGTTTCCTTTTCCATTGTTTGAGTGCTTTTTCTATATATATCTTGAATAACGTCGGTGAAATACAGCAACCCTGCCTTAGACCTTTCGTAACTTTAAATTCTGTTGTCAGTTCCGCTCCTACCTTTACTCTCGCTGTTTGATTGTCATATAGGTTCTTCACAGCCCTGACTAATGTACTGTTTGTTGCTGCTCCATTACGTCCCACAGTTTTTCAGGGTATGTTATCATAAGCTTTTGATATGTCGAGAAATACTAAATGCAGTTCTCTGCCGGTTGCTAGTTTTTTCTGCACAATTTGTGTTAGACAGAACAGGTTATCCAAACATGATCTGCCTGCCCTAAATCCGCTTTGTTCTTCCGCTTCTTCGGCTTGATATTGTTGTTCAATTAAGTCTCGAATAATTCGTCCATATATTTTGCTAAAAGTACTTGTAACTGCTATTCCTCGGTAGTTGTCGCAGATGTCTCTTTTCCCTTTCTTGTGTATTGGAGATATATATCCTGTTTTCCATTCATTTGGTATATTTCCCTCATTTATGCATTTATTCATAAGTTTTGTTATCATCCTATACAATTTCGGTGTTCCATTTTTTACCAACTCAACGGGGATTCCTCCTGGACCGGGAGCCTTTCCATTTCTCATTTCTTTAATTGCTTTAATTACTTGTTCTTCTTGTATTTCTATGTAGTTAATATCTATCGTTCTTCCTTCTGTCATCGTAGTTTCTTGGAATATAGGTCTTTTCTCGGTGAGTAGCTCTAAATAGTATTGTTTCCATTCTTCGGCAGGAATATTTTGTATTATTGTTTTTTCTCGATGTGGAACTTTTACATTCCTTATGAATTTCCATACCTCTGTCGTCCTTCTTCCTCCTATGTACCTTTCTATCTCGCTACACTTTTTTTTCCTACGTTTATTGTTTTGTAGTTTTTATCAATTGTCTTACTCTAGTTTGTTGGATCTTATAGGCATCTCTATCTTCATCTTCTTTAGTATTTAGCCACTTTGTATATAGTTCTTTTTTGTAGCGTATTTCCTCCATTAGGTCTTCGTTTATCCAATAATTTCTTGGTTTTTTTTTCATCCATTCAAATCCATAGTTTTATTAAAAATAAAGTTATATAGCATCTTCAGACAGCGTAAATCAATAACAGTAACAGCGTAGCCAGCTTTGTCCCCAAAAAAACACGGGCCAATGACTTCTATAGCCCACAATCTACATCAAGAAATGCATTTTTGTAGCAGATGCGTTAGTTTTCTATAAATAACACGTGAATTTTTAGTACCCCAAAAACAAGTTTGACAGTTCATAAAACCATTTAAAGAAAAATGAGCTTCATCGCTTAATATAAGTATTTTTACAAAAATTAGCTGTCTCCCTTATCACCCAGTTTATAAATGTACGACGTTTATGGTGAAAAATTCAGTTACTGCGAAAGAAAAGGAAAATTGGCTCAATAGTTTGTCTTTATATTAAACATGAATGAAATTGATTTGTTGCTACACAGTACATTGTGCCGTAACGACTATGTCATTTGTATAGGTACCAAATCTACAAACCCAATTTTTAAAGTTTAATTTGAATAATCCTTATTTACTCTATAAAAATGAAAAAATATAACTATGTTTGTTTGATTGCAACTAACATTGCAACTCTTCCTATAGCTATACACCGATTTTCAAGTTGAATACCTCATTCGAATTCGAATGGTTGATCTGTTATAGGTCAAAACATAAATTATCATGAAGTAATTTGATAGGTTGCGCCAACTGTCAATTTTTGGCGTTAGTAGGCGCATCGGCACAACTTTGATTTACCAATAAAAAGGCCCATCCCAATGACGGGCCTGCCGTTAGTAGGCGCAACTTTAAGTTATGTAGCCCGTCTTTGGGACAGGCCTTTTTAATAGTCATCGTAATTAATCGCCTTTAAAATAAGTGCCCTAAACGGTATGATACGCCCTACGGTAGATTGGACCACTTAAAGTATTAGAGATAAATATTGTTTTTATTCTTATGAATTTTTTGTATCTTCAACCGTTTAGATTTCGCGACCGCTTTGCGACCGATTTTGTGACCTTGCGACCAAACGACTCTGCCGATTTTTACCAAAAGTTTCGCACTGCGTCCCCTACCTACAAGTAACTTGCATACCAAAATTCAAGTCTCTAGCTCTTATGGTTCTCGAGATATCCTGTTTACTGACAGACAGACAAACACACACGAACCAATGGCCCCAACCAACTTTTTTGGTGTTCTGAGGCTATAATTCGTCCAGAAATGTGAAAAACTAAAATTACATTATTTTCCTTATTATAGGATAAGGAATGTAAAAAATTTAGCATAAATTCTTTTATAAATATTTTATTAAATTGCGTTTAGGATTTTATTTAAATTTCTGCAAAAGTAACGTACGTTTATATATAAAACACTATCTGTGAATTAAACGAATTTCAAAACTAATACTCTATTTGTACTACTCGTTCGTAGCCATATAAAATAATATTCACTTTGTATTCCAGAATTGTCTCTTTCTAAGCTAAGATTATTCTTATAGTCGCAGTTCGAAAACAATAGCGTGTAATGCAACACGTAACTTTGTACTCGGATGTCTTCGTTTGCATTAATTTGCATGAAGTCTATTGTACTGCAGCAAGCGCAGTTTCGAATTACAAAACAAAATGTCGCTGAATATCAAAATAAGCGGCGTCTGGGCTAATATATTCAAATCCCTATTTATTTGTGTTTGTCTATAAAAACTAGCAAAAGATATTAACTATTCAGATAAAGTCAAAATAAAGAGAAAATAACTAACCCTGCAAAATACGGTCTTAGTAATAAATGTTTGATAGTCAAATTTAGTGAATATTGTAATACATATTCGGTTCCTTACTATTATATTATAGAACACTTTTTATAGATAATTTTGAAACTAATGCGTATTAATGTGTGAAGCCCTATAGTATTTTAATATTTGTATGCAAATGAACGTATAACTTATGTTACATAAGGACGTATTGTTCTGTTGTCCTAAGTATAACAAGTATAGTAAGTGCTATCGTAAGTCTGTGACTGCAGATACACTAGCTGCCTGTGGCCAGTAAGACATTTATCTATTATAAACCAGAATTAAAATGTAATATATTAAACATAAATCCATATTTGGCTACAAAACATTGGTAATACAAGCGATCAACACGCAATAACACACAATACACTAATCCAGCGAAACCAGTCGACGTACAAAATAGGTTTACAGCACTTCTCAAATGCCACAAACTGACATTAACGCAGAGTTACTAAAAAAACGCAAACCACAAACCATCTTCATACGACGAAATGAGAAAATACTAGAAATGCTAGAGAAGGTACGATTTTGTCCCAAAGTGGTAACTAACAATGTCATTCATGTTAATGTTACAAATTCCGATGTTTACCGAAAATTATTTTAAAACTTGAGGGACGATAAGGTTGTGCATCATATATACCAATTAAAAGAAGGCCGTGCCTACAGAATCTACCAAATACCCACACCATTCAATATCCACACAAGAAATAAAAGAAAAACGGACGGCCCTTGGTCATGGTGTACGGAATATTATTAATATACGACATTGCATATTAAATAAACCCTCTCTTTGTTTGTAGTGGCCTTTAAACCAAAAGGAATGTGTAATATCACATACTTAAACATCAAAGTTACAGTTGAAGAATGTACGAAAATGTATGCGCTACCAGGAATGTGGTCATATTAAATCGTAATGTACTAAACTATTCGTACATGTAAAATGTAGTGGCAAGCATAACACTACTGCTTGTAATGAACTACCTTCTGCCCCAACTAAAAGTGCTCTAAGCAAACAAAATCATCCAGATAACTATAAAAGTATTTCGGTTTACAAAGATCTACAAATAATTAGCAAATTTCACTTAACACACCTACAAATAATATACGTGAGCAATCTAACTTAACATTTTTACACAAAATTATGTATTTAACCTAAATAATAGGACACTTGCGCATCAATACAGGTATTTAACAAAACATCTCACACAATTCTCTCCACTACTTCTGCAACTCTAAGTAAGCCACATCATATAAAAGATCTCATACGAATACATAAATTATAGCAAAGAACTCGCAATAACAGAATAGGACAAGTAAAAATTCCATGCGGCCTTACGTGGCGCAAGAAAGGAAACCTTTAAGAACTACCTCATAAACCTATCAACGTATCACTAAATATAACCAAATATTTCAATATTTCAAATTAAAAAACCGATTTAACGTAGGCTAGGACGGATATCGATAGGAAAAACGTTTTTGCTGAACATCTTGCCATTGTTTTAACCTCACCTAAGATAAATTATAACAAAGATGTAATCGAATTTCTAAACGCAATCTGCCAACTTTTTCTACCACTAAGACCAACCTTTCCAACTAATGTAAAACAAAACAAGTATAATACACCCAAATCTCCATAAAGTTCTTGGTTATAACTTTAAAACTGGACAACTTTTACCCCACATCTCATAGAAAATCCTGGTTTTTCTTATTACCATCTGTAATAGTATGATAGGCGTTAGCTATTTCCTATTGCAACAAAAATTTACTTAAATTATAATAATTTGATCAGAGAACTCATTGCTGATAAACGGAGAACCAGATGCAGATGGCAAAGGAGTCGAAACCGCATTGACAGTTAAAAGCAGCTTTGGAAAACACTGAGTTTGAGACCTACATAACAAGCCTATCCAAGGAGGACCATTCAATTTGGAAGCCAACTCAGAAGTTCAAGCGAGCAACTGTTCACATCCCCCCAAGACGAAAGGTGGATAATAGTTGGGCGAAAACGGATACTGAGAACGCCAACACTTTTGCTACACATCAAGCCGAAGTTTTCAGCGCACCACAACCACGAGTTAAGAACCCCTATGATGCTATGATAGACGATCCCTGTCAATGACACTACCCATTTGCGTCTTCTCTCCATCAGAAGTTAAACGAGAATCTCAAGAAGCAATAACTACAAGGCGCCCGGTTTTGATTTGCTTATTGGTCGAGTACTCAAAGAGCTGCCTAGGAAAAGTCTTGTTCTGTTAACAACAATCTACAATAGTATGTTTCGATTGGCCTACTTTCCATTGACTTGGAAATTCGCCAAATTATTTTTACCCTAAGCCAGGCAAACTCCTAAATAACGTTACGTCTTATTGACCTATAAGTCTCTTACCAATCGCGTCCAACATATTTGAACGTATTCCATTGAAAAGACTTATTGAAAATGTCAACTTAGTGAATGTAATACCTTTGCACTAATTTAGTTTTCGCTAGTACCATTCCATCATTCAACAGAGTCACAGACTAGTAAATATCATCCATGCAAGTTTAGAAGAAAAGCAACTCTGTACAGCTGCCTTCCTGGATATACAACAGGCGTTCGGCCGAGTTTGGCATGACGGCCTCCTGTATAAACTTAAACTCAACCTTCCTACCCCGTATTACCTTTACTCAAATCATACCTAAATGATCGATACTTTCAAACAAATATAACACCGCAACATATTTTTATTATTCAATCACTTCAGGCGTACCTCAAGGAAGCGTCCTAGGACCTTTCTATATCTCTTCTTTACAGCTATCCCACTCACACCTAGCACCTCCCTCGCCACATTTGCCGACGACACAGCAATCATCGCTGTCGATACAAACCCCCCAACTTGCCACCGAGAAACTACAACCCACCTTACTCTCCTTTAAGAGTAGTTCCAGACCTGGCGCGTGCAAGTAAATCAAACCAAATCAGCTCAAATCACTTTTACAAACAAACGCACAAACTTTCCACCCGTTTCACTTAATGGAACTCAATTAGCGATTGTCGATCAAGTTAAATACTTGGGACTCATATTGGATAAAAAACTTACGTGGAAACCACATATAACAACAAAGAAGATTCAGATCAACCTAAAACTTAAACAGATGCATTGGCTTCTTGGGCGCAAGTCAAAGCTCAGAACAGCAAATAAAATCTTGCTCTACAAATGTATTCTAAAGCCAATCTGGACGTATGGCGTTCAACTTTGGGGATGTGCAATGCCTTCAAACACCAAGATCCTCCAAAGAGTTCGGTCGAAGGTCCTCGAGACGATATTCGACGTCCCACGGTATGTTAGCAACAAAACTCTAAATGAAGACTCGGGCATTCCACTCGTAGCAGACGAAATTTTCAGACTAACCACCAAATACCTAGAAAGCCTTGCTAGTCATCCCATTGATTTAGTTCATCAACTGAGAGATCCACCCGAGGTCAGAAGACAGCTGAAATGACGATGGCCAACAGACAATAATTAAAACATAGTAAATGATCACCCGTATCATTTGTACTCACAGGAGTATTGTCATTGGACAGCTTCTCCTCTCATAGTTTAGCTTTCATCCCATTTACTTATAGCTCCCACAGAGCAGCTTGTAAATTTGCACTGTATATAATAAAAAACATATATAATAATACCCAAGTTCGTTAAACCACCTACAGATACATAATCTTATAGGTCAATAAGCCTCCTGCTCAAATGGAAGATTTTCTCGCCACATAGTTGCTTACATAATTTTTTTTCGCAAGAGCCATTCAGCGATACAGCAGGTAAAGTACTGGAGGTCCTAAAAACACGGAAATATGGCACATCGACATTTTTGGGCATCAAAAAACTCTCCAATGACCATTAAATCTGAAAAACCGCAAGACAAAAACTAAAATCCTTTTAATCCTTTTCAAGAATACTTTAACAGACGAAAAATTGGCAAAAATGCCGCTAGATCTGCAGAAGTCGCATTTACAAACAAATACAGTGTTTGCCCAATTGCTAAAAATTAAATACGTGGAACTGCACCTACACCACAAAATAACTTGGACACCCAAAACAAAAGTTAAGCGTAAACACCTTTACCTAAAACTGAAACAAAGTACTAGCGTATAGTCCGATTTTAGTAGCTCTCATAAGACAACAAGGTGCTTTTCTAGAATCAGACACATCAATACGTACAGATAGGCTTTAATTATGGAGTTACAGCAGGCTATCCAATGCCAAAGTTCTGCAACAATTTCAGTCCCAAACACTCCGTCCAATTGTTGAAGTGCCATAGTATATATCAAACCAGGCAGTCCAAGCAGATCTAAAAACCCCTTACGTAATCGACGTCTCTCATCTCCTAGCAACTGCTTGTTACTTTATCGTCGTGTGTTATGAAAACACCTTGGTAGAAGATTTGTACGTCGGCCATTCCGAGAAAACTAAACCAAACATGATTAAAAGACTTAACACTCTAACTCAACCGGGATTAATCTTGGATCCAATGGGAATAATTACGCTGGATGGATTTTCCCCAAGTTTATACATACAATGACGTAATTTACTCATTAAGATTGCACTTTCTTAAATCAAAAAAATATTTATGAACTAGGAATTATTTAAATTTTTAAATAATTTTCTTATGAAAGGTTGCTATTTGTTTAAGAAAATTCTAAAGATTGTTATGGTTAACACTTTTTTGTTACATGATTGTTTACCGTAAAAATTAATTTCGTGAGTCCTATTTCATTTCTAGGCAAGGAAAATTATTGATGGTAGTAGTTTAAAATTTAAAGCTTTAATTTTCTAATCACTTTCATCTAATATAAACTTATTATATTTATATACAATAACAATGAGTAAAAAACCGCTACCTTCCAAACTTGAACTATCTGGATCCGTAGTAGAGCAAGTGATGTCAATGAAATATTTAGTCATCAAAATTACAAATAACAGAATATTGACAAAAGAGGTTGGATATTAGGCCTAGAAAGCATCAAAAATATTTGCATACCTTAAATAATACTATACAGAGCAACAGACATTTAAGAAGGAAAGTTAAAGGTAGAATATATAAATCCGTCATAAGGGCGATTATGATCTACGCAATCGAAACAAGGTCAAATATGGTAAAGACCATCAAATACTGGAAACAACGGAGATGAGGATGTTACGAAAAGTTATGGGCGTAACTAAACTTGACCACATAAGAAGCAAGGAAATAAGACGAAGCTGCGAAGTTCAAAAAATCGACAACTGGGCTAAAAGATCAGAATATAAATAATAATAGAGAATGATAGACGCGGATGCACTCAATAACGCATTAGTATCCTAACTGACAGCCAAGCTGCCCTTAAAGCGCTGGAGCTACCTCATATCAATTCCAAGCTCATAAAGAACTGTCGTCTGTTCACACTATCGGAGAATAACAAAGTCAACCTCATCTGGGTACCAGGCCACTCTGGAGTGGAGGGAAAAAAGGACAGACGCACTTGCAAAAAGCAGTGCTAACACTTTTTTTACAGGGCCGGAATCTGTTATAGGCAAATGTAGCACACGATCGGCGATAAAAGAGTAGATGCAAGAACAACACTCATCTCGCTAGGATGCCACACAAGGGCAAGGACTAGGAAAGGAACTAATTAGGAAACCTTCCGACAATCATAAGAAATGCACACTTTATAAACAATTTCAAAGAAAATATCAATCCAATAAACAATACCAGACCTCTATCTTTAACTTTGCGATACCAAAATAACCAACCAAAATAGTACAAAACCAACCCCTTCCAATGAATAGATTGACCTAATTAAACTTTTTGTGAAACTCAAAAATATGTTTAATAAATTATTACAACAAAACAGTATGATATTAAAGATGTTATTAATATACCAATTCAATAATGGCTGAGTTTATGCAAATTACAACAGACTTCGGAAAAAACAAAATTGAAGTTAAAACCTTTTTACGCCTTAGTAATTTTTTTGCGCACTTGCTGCCACTGCAGCCTCAAGGGTTTATATATACACACGAGACTCAAACTCGCCCGCGCCGGCTCGAAGATAGAAAAACGACGATCTTGACCGCCGAGCCAACTTGTAATTTCATAAAACACCATAAACTGCCTTTTTATTTAAAGAGCTGGTTACAAGGTACTGTAATATAAGTTGATAAAATGCCATCAGCTATAGTGGTATAAAATATAGTTCAAAAATATGCTTCAAACATTCTTCGATCTTATGGTTTCTAGGAGGAATGCTAAAAACATACATTAAGGTTTGCGTTTAATAACAACAAAAATAAGGGAACAACACACTCTCATAATAGACAATAATTATAATCTTCTGTCAACAGGCAAATCAACACACTTATTTTTGTACTACGTCAAAATTCCGTACTCATTAGACTTTTTTATCACTTAAATGTGTTGTGTCCTATAATATTTGTTCTGTAATAATCATTATAAGCGTGACCATATTCTATATGGAAGCAAAACCCGCTTTCGTCAATGCGAGGACCAACCGACAAATTTGTAAAAAGTTTGAACACAAATTTATTGTTGAAGGCAAAAGGTAATCTGAAGTTAGTTACAAATTACTTATTAACAATCACACCAGAAGCAGAATGATACTCAAAACCACAACGTTGCAACCTCAAAGCCAATACCTCTAATTTTCTTACTGAAATCATAGAATTAGTAAAATAAAAATGCAGAGTAAGGATAACGTGGCAGCATAGCAACAATTTAACTGACAAAACTATATTTAATCAGCTAAATAACGAGAAATTCAAAACGGCACTTCTTGATTCTTTGCAAATTCACTTTCTGTGCAGAGCCATTCAATTTGAAGGTCTACTAAGAGACTTTAAGAATTCCAAAGAATTTATATCATCTTTACGTAATACAATTGATGCATGGGCGAAATTATAAGACAAAGCTCAGGCCTGTGTTCGCAATTTAGATGCCACCTTTAAACCCAACCAAGAAATTGAACAATAATTATTTCCTTCAATACGCAACTTTATTGTTTATGAAGCCCAGCTTAAATTAATCCCAAATAATAAATATATATATATATATATATATAAAATTGTTGGTACCCACAACTTTTATTTATTGGAATTTTCTGTCTTGTTTACAGCAACTATTACTCCAATTGGGCCGGAATTGGGAAAGTTTTTTGGCAAAATCAAATCCCATCGTCTTATTTTCACGTTTCGAGAAAAATTTATACTAAAGCATATAATTGAAGGTGAGATTAAAAATGCATGGCTCCCTAAACATCTATTCGGATTACAATCAAAATACTCATCCCACAAGGTCGTCGATTAACAAACATAATATTTGAAATATTTGAAGCTAAAACCTACTGCATTGCAGTAGACTCTCTGGCCATCCCAGTACCACTTACTTCTCTGCTCATATGTGGAAAATCTTTTTTTGAGCTAAATGTGTCAAATAGACCTCACAGATAAGAAGAATTAATGCGGTCTCTCACAAGATAGTATACTTGCCCTTTTCTTGTACTAGGTAACTTTAAAAATGACACGGCAATTCTTTTCTTCTTCTTCTTCTTCTTTGTCCATCCCTTATACCCTAAGGTGTCGGGTCCTCTATCCATTTTCGAAATCTCTTCCTGTCCCTAGCGATTTGTTTAGCTTCTGCCATGCTTTTTCCCCTCCTTTCCACTTCCTTCCTGATAGTTTCCATCCATGTTTGCCTTGGCCTTCCTCTTCCTCTTTTTCCTTCTCTTCTTGCCTCTAATACCCTTCTTGGCAGCCTTTCTTCGCCCATTCGCCCAAACCACATTAGTAGTCTTTTCTGTAGTGTTTCCACTAGCGGTTCTAGGTCTAACTCCTCTCTTCTTGTGATGTTCCTCACTCTGTCCCTCTTTGTTCTTCCGACTATACGTCGCAGCTACTTCATTTCCGCAGCCGCTAATTTACTTTTGCTCTTGTCTTGTAGCGGTATGCTTTCTATTCCGTATGTTAATGTAGGTAAGTATATTGTTTTATACAGGTGGAGTCTTAGTCTCTTTGCTCAGATCTTTCTTGTTGATTAATGTTGAGTTGATCTGATAGTATACTCTAGTCGCCTTGGAGATCCGGTTCCTTAATTCATCTGTTACTGTTCCGTCTTGGCTTATTATTACTCATAGCTCTCCACTTGTTCCAATTGCTCTCCTTCACATCTTACGTTCAGGTTTCTTTGTTCTTCATCTGTGTTCTTACTTATTCTCATTATTTTGCTTTTTTTCGCATTTATTGTCATTCCTTTTATTTTAATTTCGTTGTTCCAATTATTTATTGCTTGTTGTAGTTTCCTTTGGCTATCGGCTATGAGTAGTATATCATCTGGGAAGACGAGGCTTTGTATATTGATTGCCCCCATGTTCCAGTGTCCTAGTTTAGTGTTCAGGTTTGGGTTCCTGCTGTTCTTAACTTTTTCATTCATCATGATAATGAATAGTAGTGGACTGAGGGAGTCTCCCTGTTTTATCCCCCTCTCCATCAAGAATTTCCCCGATTCTTGTCCTTGTATTCTTACTATTCCTTTCGTTCTTCCGTATAGTCGTTTTGTGGCTTATACAAGTTTTCTCGGGACGTCAATTCTTTCCATTGAATTCTTTTATGTAATTAAAATTCAACAACTTCAAGAACAACTCAATCTGCTAAAAACACGGCTGACAAAGTAAAAGTTAACAATATTAAATCAGTGCACGGAACATTCAACATGTCCTCCGGTTGCCTTTAACAACACACCAATTCCTAAGGGGGAACAAGTTAAATATCTAGAATTTTGTATAAATCACTGACTGACATGAAAAACTCTGTCAAAAAGTGCAAAACTACGGACCTACAACTGAAGAAATTGTATTGGCTTTGAGAGAAGCTCAATACTCTAAAACAAAGTATTGTTATACAAAAAGTATAATTGGTGCTATTTGGAACTACAACGGTGAACTTTGGGGCTATGACAACAAAACTGCTTAACATAATTAACGCTTTTAGTCCAAAACCCTTAGGATAATTTTTGAAGACTCACGGTTTATGTCTTTACCTTTATTAATTTAACCCAAGTAATAGTTAATCCATTACCCAAAGAATCTATAACCAGAAGACTCCGAGGAAGGTAACCAACAAACTTAACGATTTAAAATGGGGGGGGGGGGCCACAAGTAGGTGTCTTTCCTTTAGGGCTTATAATTTTCTACACATAAAATTAGTTTAGTTATTGTTACATTCTAGTTACTAACAGAAACTAAATAAATAATTGTTCTGAATTACTGAGAAAGTTATCACCTGATCTTGTGTTATGCAACCCTGAAATTGCCCCCGGAAGCAAAATTTGAATAAGGGATTTGCCCACGCGCCCGACCTAACTTTGACAACGTACGCTAAAGGGGCTCTGTACGTGCGCTGCGCTGCCATTGTTCGGGGCTAAATGAAATTCCCACCCGCGAGAACTGAGCAGCGGCTTTCCGTACAAACTAAAAATAGCTCGCGTTGTTAAACTCAAATAATTTGTTTCCGGGCTGGTTTGTCGTCCCATTAAGGGATTAAGTGCATCAGTTCCTAGCAGCTCCCATTAAAATTGAATTCAGGGCGGCACTAAATTGCAGGAGGGGCGTAAATGCGTTTGACACGGTTTTTCTAACGTAGCAGCTGTTCAAAAATTACTGAAAGCCCGGTGGTAATACTCTAGAACTGCGTTATTCGATTCTGATGAGGAGATTAGGCTGGGTGGAAGTTTAATGGTCCTTTTGCACAACTTTTTTAATTTTAGTTTTATATTGCACACCAGGTGTTGTCTATGGCAGGATTTCTTAAAGTTGCTTTTAAAAGAAACGGACTTTTCGTCCAAATTTAACTAAATGTGATTTATAACGCTTTTTACCAATTCATTCTAACAAAAATTTAAAAGTTATAAATTAGAAAATGACTGAATAAATTAGATGCCATTTTCGAGTTTGTAGCTCATTCTGTGACTTACGGCCTAAGCAGTAGGAAGCAAGTGCCATATTTTTTTGACTTCATTTGGACAATTATCTGATAGCTAAAAGCGGTTACTCCTTTGTCAGGATAATTACAGATATTTTCGATTAGATTGGTGTCGATAGACAATTCCTATCTATTGATTACATTTATTTCTTTCCACTTTCTACACATTAGGCGCAATGTTTAGTTCACCACTAGGCAATCACAACTTTACAATGATTTGAACTATATTTTCTACATTTAACTCCTTTATCTAGAGTTATAATGTTTCAAATGCACATATGTAAAGACCAGGACAAGATTAAATCTGACCAAGTTCAAACTGATGATGTGAGCTTCTAAATGTCAGGAAATATATTATATTATGCCTTTTGCTTAGTATTTCTTTATCTACTTCTGTAAAAAAATCAGGAGATTTGTACAGAAAAAGTTGCAACCGTTTTAAACATAAGCAAGACTCTTGTGGAACTAACTGCTTGTTTATTCATACTTTCTTTTTAAAAACTTCCCCCACAAAAGTTTCTTGCAATTTGTTAGTAGTTATAATCGTACAGTTTATTATCAAGTGACACAAAAAGTAAGTTATCAGGTCTTTAAAGATGCAAAGCTTAGATTTTGTTTAGGTTTTTGCAACTAAACAGTATATAGAAAAAATACTTTAACAGCAGTTTAAATATTTTTTTAAATTTGGCAAATTCCAGATTCAAAGAAGTAAATCTTCTTGAAGTCTGTTATTTAAGTAGTGGTTACTTTGGTGGATTTCTGTTTTTTCTCTGTCGCAGCAGATTGGCGTCCAATACAGTTGTTTGAATTTTAGAAGCTACTGGTGCATCGTGTGGTTGTTCTTCGGGTTATAAGGCCGTGGCCGAAGTTCAGAAACTCTTGACGTTTCGTCCACGACTGCGGCGGACATACTCAGAAGGAAATCTTCTAAAAAATTAAGTGACTATCTCGTGCGTTTTCGTTTTTATACTCGTGCGAGTATGGCAGCGATGACGTTGGGAGGGCGTGGTTGACGTCACCGGGATGGTAGATGACGTGATCGGGCTAGCTGCTGACGTCAATCGGGACGTTGCAGGTAGTATTTCTGACGTCGCTCGCTCTTTCGCCGTATCGCGGTCTGTTTTTTGCCCCTTGAGAGCAACAAACCAAGACCTAGGTAGATTAAATCCGTCGTCCCTGTTAAAATTATTTTTATACTTATAAATTTCCACCGCCTCTCTGTATAATCTTGGGTAGTAATTCCTACAGTTGGATAAAACATGTGTTTGTCCAAATTCTATCTCGAGGTTAGGATTTTCCAAAGAATATTCAGTAACTGCTAATTTATCGGTTACCCCCACACTAAAATACAATGGCCAAAAAATATCGGAAGATAAAGACAAACCTGAAATATTCGCACAACATCTAGAAGCAGCATTTGCCACCGCATATTTTAAGGGGTTATACTACCCAGGCGCACCGAAAAATGACCGTTTTTGGGAATTTTTTTCTCGGAAACTATTCAATGGATCAAAATGAAATTTTGAGGCTTTATTAAACATGTTTTATGGTATTTTAAAAAATTTTTTATTGTAACTTTTTATACAAAATGGCGTCTTGACAAGTGATAAACCGAACATGTATTTTTTACGAGGAGCCAATCTGCGTACATCAGAACGTTCTCCAAACAGCACCTAGAGCAAATAAAAAATTTTTTCGTTAATCTACATGAGTTTTGCCAGGGAAGTTCACACGATTATTCATTTTTATCAAAAATTCGCAAAATGGCGGCAGTTTGAAGTTTGTTTTTCGTTTTTTCACTAAAAATCGACCTTAAATTGTTTATAACAATCCCAATTATTTATTAATCTTAAAAATCGTGTGTACTTCCCTAGATAATCTATCTAAGAAGTTATAGTTAAAATATCAAGTGAATCCGACGAAAATTGACTGAGTTACGGTGTACGTAGTTTTGAAAAATGTAGTTTTGACAAAAAGGCGTTTAAAGTTTCAAAACGTATTTACTATATGAAATTTTTTAAGTATCGGCTTGTCAATTTTTTTACCTTTACTCTGCTATCCCAGCACCCTATAACTGCCCTTACAAGCATTCATTTTGCTCTTTTCTGAGAGATGTAAGGTCCTTTCGAATGCTTTTTCGGTGTTTCGATGAGCGGTTTGCGGCTTTTACTCGATGTTCATCGGTTTCCATGATAAAATTGTATAATTCTGAACTGATCCACAGCTGAAGTGTGCTCACGACATCTAAAAGTCCTCGAAAACCATCGTTGTAGGTTATGACAGCGATGTCAGTGGCGATGTCAATCACTGCTTTCCCACTGGAAACCGCTTTCGGTGCAATAGTCCAAACGACGGCATTTAGGCTTTCATTAGCGTTTTGAGTGAATCCTCCAAGACAACGGGAAAGAAGATCGTCTCTTGTCAAATCTTGATAGATTTTCTGTACAGCATCGAAATGGCCGGTTTATGAGCATAAATATCAAGAGTATTCGAGGCTTTTGCTCTTTGCCATGAACACGAAGAATCTTCTCCTACTGGACACTTGTCGTGCTGAGGCTTTGCATCGGTAGATATTTTATGATACAATGTAGCATAAATTTCCTTGCGCATGTTTTCCACTGAATCAGTATTTCGACGTATAGCAAGACCATAATACACACTCAGTTCATCTATTAATTTACCAGTCAACTTGCCTCGACCTCCAAGATTTTTTACAATCTTTTTTAAATTACGCAGTCTCGTTCCAAGCCTTTTTTGTACGTGTCCGATGCACTCTTTCTTAGTAACAGAAAAATCACCATATGGTTTGGCATCTTGAATACTTTTAAATGTTTTGTTGTCACCATCACCGACGTAATAAGCGTAGCGAACGTTATACGTGGACTCGGAACGTGAAAACATTTCTACGTTGCGTCGGGCTCCGTTTTCCCTGCACTTCCACTATGATTGGCATTGCAGTATGGTTCGTGCGATTCGTGCCATACTTCGTACTCAGCACTTTTCTTCCTTTTCTGCCAATACTCGCACTCCTTGCAATACTTTGATTTCACATAAATATCTATAACTTTTCCTGTAAACCAACCAATCAAACTCGCGAAGCCATAGAGAGAAGAGAAGCCCCGCTTTCTCCATGATTCGTCTGCTAACACTGTGAGTCCCTCAAGTTGGCCTTCTTCAATAGAAATTTTCCTTTCGTCCTCAGCAGCTTTCCGTAAGACTTTTGATTTTACAGCGTCCGTTGCTACAGCTATACTACTTTTTACGATTTCGTCATACGACTTTTGAAACACCGGTTTTGGGAGACACATAAAGGCGCAAAACTTGCTTATTCCTTGAATTCTAATCCCAATAAGCCTCATAGCTACAGTGAGCCGCCTATTCACATCGTAAGCACGGCCATTAATTAGAGGGCTACTGTCAACACTTGTATTCCCGCACTTTTCACACACAATTACAAGTTTGAATCCAAGGCCACGTTTGCATGACTCCAAAAATGTCACACTAACTCCACATTTTTTGCATGCTAGAATTTGAGACAGTGTGCTAAAAACAGCAATAAAATTAATGATTCGATAGCCGAATGCAGCATACACTTCGATTTCAGTCTCGGATGTCGAATATTTCATTTTTTTTGCTAGCCTTGATACATCCTCAGTGTCGCCTTCGAAGGCGTGACGATTCGGCGGCTTCCTTGCGGAGATTCTGCTTCGACTGGCACGAGAAGAGGAGCCTCTTGCCCCTTTTTTGTACACTTTCTCACTCATTTTTATAAAAAAAACAACAATATAAACACTACCGTAACGTTAGTAAGCGCGCAACTCGGAATAACACGTGGAACTGTTTACTGCGTGTTTCTTCGTAGTTTAGCGGTTATTGTAGCGTCCAATATGGCTTCTCTGAGATTTATTAACGCCATCTATATGTATTTTGATTGAATTAAATCTATTTGTACCGACAAAAGTTACCGACAAGCTATAATACATGTATAAGGCAGCACGCACGTGAGCGGTCTTTTTAAACGTTTAGGTGCGCTAGGATTTATCATGATAAAAGTAGTTTTTTGAATTTTCCCCTTCAAAATAGTATTTGCATATCATTATTGGATAGTTTATACATCATTTAAGCCAATAAAAAAAATTTAAAAAAAAATTTGCTGGGTAGTATAACCCCTTAACAACGATCCCAATCATATCAGACAGGTTGAAATGGAATCTCAAAATATTACACCCCAAAAACAAATGCTAGATAACCCTAACTCCCCAACAGAAATTAAAGAGTGTATAAAAAAAAATTAAAACCAAAAAAACACCAGGAATCGACATGATCCCCAACATAATTCTGAAAAATCTACCGCATAAAAGTATATATTTACTAACAGCCATATTTAATTCCTGCTTAAGACTGGGTTACTTCCCTACCGAATGGAGCGAGCACTAATTCAAATGATTCCCAAACCAAATAAACCGCATGACAACCCTAACAACTACCGACCCATCAGCCTACTGTCCACAATTTCTAAAGTTTTTGAACGAACCATTCAAAGCTGATTAAATCAGTTTTTAGAAGATAATGCAGTCCTGCCCAAATTTCAATTTGGTTTTAGAAGCGCACACTCTACTGGACATCAAACCTTACGACTCACTGAGATAATTGAAAAGGGTTACGAAAACAAAATGCACACGATAATGGCACTTGTAGATATGGCGCAAGCCTTTGATCGTGTATGGATAAACGGCTTATTATACAAAATGAAAGATTTGACAATCCCTGTTTACCTATTAAACATAGTTAAATCATTTTTAACTGACAGAACGTTCCAGACAAGAATAAAAGGATATACATCATCAGTACGTAAAATCAATGCGGGAGTACCGCAGGTATCTGTACTGAGTCCCTCATTATTCAATATTTTCATGAACGATGCTCCTACAATACCAAACTCTGACATCGCAATGTATGCCGACGATACAGCAATCATACTTATATATAATATTTACCTTGCGTCACCCACAAGACCCACCTAACATCGTTATCAATAATGTACCTATCCCTTGGAATCCGAAAGACAGCGCGGTGAAATACCTAGGGGTCTTTCTCGACCGTAGATTAACAGGGAGTTTCCGCACCAATAAAAAACTGACTGAATCATACGCAAGACTGGCCATGCTCTATCCTATCATCAACAAGAAGTCAACATTGGAAATAAAATGTGGGGTTCTCATCTACACGACCATCATTAGACCAATTTTTACATACGGGTGCAGTGTCTGGTGCGCGATATCAAAAACTAATCTTAGCAAAATACAAGTGTTACAAAATAAAATTATCCGTATAATAACAAATGCACAGTAGTACGCAAGAAACTCGCAGCTCCACCGAGAAACAGGAATCCTAACAGTGGAAGAATTCATAAAGAAAACAGCCCAAAAATTTTATGATAACATAAATCAATGCAGTGGTGCGATTCACTACAACTTGGGCACTGAAAACTTACACATCAGACTTAAAAGGAAGTTACCTATTGATGTCCTAAATAGTGAAAATAACTAATTTAATTGTCAAAACCACAATGAACTATCTATTTTAGTGATATAAATGATAAAAATCTTTTAACCTTGCCATGTAATAGCAAATATAATGCTGATCTGACATAATCCCTATTAATAAAAAAAAATTTATCGGGTTGATCAAGACGTAGATGACGTTTGTGTTCCTTTATCCTGGTAGTAATCGTTCTACCCGTGATCTCAATGTAGACTTGCTTACATGAGCAAGGTATGCAGTATACCCCTGGTGTATCCTGTGAGTTTCTTATATCTGTGGCTGGTCTAAATAAATCCCATATCTTAGTAGTATAGATGGTTTCCACCTTGTGTTTGTTGAGGATTTTTCCTATCCGGTCCGTAACCCTGTTGATGTAAGGCAAAAAAGCTTTGCCTACCGTAGCCGATTTTGTTTGCGTTTTTCCTGCACGTTTGTTGGGTTTGATTGCTCTGTTTATCTCCGTCCTCGAGTAGCCATTCCCTTGTAAGGCTTGTTTCAAATGTTTAAGTTCTTTATCCAAAAACTCTGGTTGGCATATACGTCGTACTCGATCTAGCAATGTTCTTACAACCGTTCTTTTTTTACTTGGATGGTGATTCGACTGCTTATGAAAGTATCTGTCCGTATGCGTGGGTTTTCTGTACACTGGGTGTTGTAAATGTCTATTCTCCGATCTCAACACCTGTAAGTCTAATTTTCTAAAATCACCCCCATCCCCAGAATTATGCCCCCAAGTGTATTTAGGCACTTTATAAGTAACGGGAATGAGCTTATTTTGGCCAATATTAAGCGAGAAATAAAATATTCTTTTGGGTCTGCAAAAAGCTCATCAAATAAATGCAATTTTGAGCACAAATGCACTTTCGCATTATAACAAAAAAATATGTGGAACATTTTTTTTATGCTCTTACGAATTGAATGCGCCTTGGAACGTTTCGATATATGTACCCGCTAAAAATTTAGAGCTTTTTTACTAATTTGCCTCGACTATCTCTGATGCGGGTCGATATGACTAAATTATTTTAGGAACTTTTGTAATGTTACATTTTGTTACATTTTGAAATATATGACATTAAATGATTTTAATAAAGCATTTTTAAATCGTGTATCTCAGCGAAACTTATGCATTCACGTCAAATTAAGTAATTGGCTCTGGCTGACTTTTAACCTCCTTTCGCAACTCTTACAAGTCGCATAGAGAAAATCAATTGGATTTTTCGAGCGCTCAAAACAAAAGCAAATTTTCTGGGCAGCCGGAGTACGTCCTCAATTTGCTAGAGCCGGGAACCCGCCACACTCTCGGTTAACTTTCCTTATTTGCCCTTTTAGCGGATCGGCGCCGTGATTTCGACTTATAATGCAGCGGAAGTACGTGCCAGCAGCCCCCATTCTCTCTTCGCCGCGGATAAATTGACGGCTGCCATTGTTGCGCAGTTGGCTAGAGGCCGCGTTAAGTGGATGCACGTTTAATGAGGTTCGCGACTTCCCGAAATAGTGGATGGAACCCATTCCGCATTAATAAGGCGCCGCACTCGCACAGATTGCATCGCTTCATTGGCTCGCAAAGTAATTATGCAAAGCAAATGTGTCATTACGTATTCGCAAGGCGCGATGCGGATATGGAGCGATACGTCTGCAAGTAAGGCAATCAGCGCAACCACAGATTTGTGAGGCTGCTTGAATCTGGATGCAATAATAACGTAATGAGTTAGTGACTGTCAAAGTCAATGTTTAACTACTGTCATTATTCTATACCTGTTAATGATCCCTAGCCACGTAATTTCCTGCTATATTAAATTTGCTTATGCTGAAGGTGTAACGAAGGTGCGACGACGTAAAGTGCAATAATGACTTAATGGAAAGCGACTAAATAACAAAGCTGTGCTTAGTCGCGAGATCATATTTTCGTGTTAATTTGTATGTGTTACCTAAACAAATACAGTTTTTTAAAATCTGGTTGCTACTTTGTTTGCTACTATATCCACGTTTTTGTTTAATGTTGTAGGTTAATTACAGGTATTAATTAAAGTAACTAATTGTCAAAAGAGGGACGTATTTTTACTGTGCTTGGCAACACTGGTCATTGCATAAATCAACCGTTTCTTGTTTGTAGCAAGTAGTATAGACTGCGCATTAATTGTAGACGTTGTGCAGGTGTAGTGAGTAACAAGATATCCGACCGGGCGGAGTTTCAAGAAGGTTTAATTGTTGGTTCCCGTTTAGCTGGAGCATCTGTGAGCAAAACAGCGACATTATGCAGTGTAACACAAGGCACGGTCTTGAAAATCATGACCGTAGTCGAAAGACGAGCTGCAGGATAGGGACCACAAGATCTTGAAGCGTACTGAGACGTAACAGAAAAAAATATTGCCTGAGAAAGTGACCACAGAACTTAATCAACACCTAAACACCCCAGCGGCATTTAAAACCTTATCAGTGGACGTGTTGCTATTGCCGCGCCCTTACCAACAGACAGGAATGCTCAAAGGCGACCTACATAGTGCAATACCCACAAAAACGTGACGTTAAAAGACTGGTAACGTGTTTTTTGATCGGACGTGTCACTATTTATCTTCTTCTCCATCACCAGTCGCGTGTTTGTTTGGCGAACACCCTCTAAAGCATACGATATGAACTGTCTCCGTTCGACTGTTGAAGATGGTGGCAGCTCTATTACCGGGCGCTATACTATGATTTTCGGCAGCACTTCTTATCACATTTCTATCAGATTTTAGTAACAGATAAAGAGTGGTTATTAAAATTAACCCAGTCCCAAAGATTCTTCAACACTGATTGTGTTCTTCTGGCGATACCACTCTTTTCCTTAATTTTCTTTCTATTATTATTTATAATTTTAATAATTTACATTTTATAATATACATTATACGATTTGTAGTCGTTCTGTAGTTGATTATCTTAATTCACTTATGCAATATTCTTGTTGCATTATTTTCGCAGTATTTTATAAAACATATTTGGCTTTACACTTTGTCCAGTTTTTTAGTTTTTATATTTGTTGGTAATTTATCTTTCTATATTGCCAATGTGTTTTCAATTTATTGCTTTTTTTATTAGAAGTTATACCAGCTCAACAAATAATTGTTATACATGGTAGGTTTCAGAGTAAGAGTATCATATAGGTAAGTATTACCTAATTATATTATAAGTTGTTTATGTTAATATTACCACTGTTTAACTAATAACTGTCAGTCCTCATCACTACCGTCCGTATAAATGCCTTGAGGAAGTTTGCGTTTTAGCCGAGTGTCGATTCCTTTTCGTCCCAATTCGTAATAAGTTGCGCTCGCAATAGTATTAAAATTTAGGTGAAATGTTTTGGTCAGCTTTTTGATGTGTTCTTGAATGGTGTCCATGCCAAGTTCGAAGTGTAATTGTCCGTTTGTTATATACTAGGGTACATTAACTGCTATCCTGAGTACTTTGTTTTGCAATACTTGAATTCTCTTTATGTATGATTGTGAGGTATTCCCTCAAATGGTGCATCCATACAATACTAATGGCCGTATCAGTGATTTGTATAGTAACGTGACGCATTCGGCTTGTAGGGGCGATTTTTTATTAATCAGTGGGTAGAGTTGTACCAATCTATTGTGACCCCCTTTAAGTTTTCTGTTAATATGAACATTCCATGTAAGGCGAGTATCTAGATAGATACCTAAGTATTTCACGGGGTCTGCAGCATTATTCCATGGTATTAAGTAATTATTAATATGCAGGGTTGGCGGGTTAGTGATTCGTCTAAGAGTGAAGATTTTAGCGGCGCATTTGGAATGGCTAATGGTCTTGTTCCAGGACCAGAGACATCTTGCTAAGGTATTCATTGAGGTTTGGAGCTGTTCAATAGCTATTGTCAGGTTTTCATTTTTGGTCAGCAGCACGGTGTCATCTACATATAATGCTGGGTTTGCAGTGGTGTTGGGAATGTCATGAAGGTAGATGTTAAATAGGATAGGCCTGTTAGAGGAGATGGCTGCGTGCATTTTTACTGAAAAAGATCTATTTTCGAGATATGAGAATATAATTGCTTGTAAATATTCCGATGTGTGTGAGCGAGAAAGTTTGTATTTGAGCCCTTCGATCCAAACTCTGTCAAAGGCCTGAGCTAAGTCAATAAATACTACAGCAGTGTATTGTTTTGATTCATAGCCTCACTCTATTAGTTCGACTATGCGTTGCAGCTGATGACAGGTAGAATGTCCTTTTTTAAACCCGAACTGGGAATGGGGGATTAAATCCAGTCTGTAAATTTCATCACTGAGTTTGCTATTTATTGCTTTCTCGAAAACCTTGGAGATGGTTGTAAGGAGACTAATAGGTCAATATCCGTCGAGTTCTTTGTTGTTTTTGGCTGGTTTAGGAAACATTAGTATAAGTCCATGTTTCCATTTGATAGGAAAATAACCGACTCTGAGGCAAGCGTTGAAGAGTGATGATAAGTAAGCCACCGCTTTTTTTGCGAGGTTTTTGAGTGTGTAGTTGGTTATTTCGTCTTCTCCTTGAGTTTTGTTGTTCGGTAGCTTCTTTATTATAGCAGCCAGTTCTGCAGGGCAAATCGGTTTCATGTTACGTCCTGCTATTGGTTGGTGTGTTTCTAGATGTCTGTTGATCAGGCTGACGTACCCTGTCTCATTGTGTTGATACGGAGTAAAAGTTTGTGCTAGGTGTTCGGCAAAGGCTTTACATTTATCTTCAACTGTGCACAATATTTTTTCTTGAATAGGAATAGATGGAATTTCCTGTTTGCCGTAGAATCTTTCTTATTGTTTTCCAGAGACCTGGGTCGCCCGATTCGTATGTGTTGATATATTTTTGATATTAATCAATTATGTACCTCTCTAGCTCATGTTTGATACGATGGCTCAAGTTGTTGACTAAGTTTTTTGTCTCACGGTTTCTAGTGTTGCCATTTCCTACGAAGTTGGCTTTTTTGCTTTATAAGACCAATTATGTTTAACGGAGACGTTTTTGGGCTGGTATGTTTGGAATTTTTTTGATGTGCGTTGCTTTCTTTAAGCTGTATGTTAGGCTTTTTGTGACATGTTCAACAGTTTCATCTATGTCCTCTGTGGTTTTTAATCCATTCGGGTAACTTAATTTTGCATCAAGTGTTTCTTTGAAGCGATTCCAGTTTTATTTCTCATCTTAGTTATAAGTTAAAAGTTATAATATAACATTGGTGTTGTTATAAATGAGATTAGAACCGGCAAGTGATCTGAATCAAGTTCGGTGTAAACCTTCTGGAAGATTTGAGTTTGAACATTTTTTTGTACTATTATGTCCAATGTGTCCGGATTGTGATCGGCCCGATATGGGAAGTAGGTCGGATCTTCCGGTGCGAGAATTTGAAGGGCATGTTTTTCAGATTAGGAGCGAAGTCTTAGACCAGATGGATTATTTTTTCTGCATCTCCAAATTGTACTTTTGGAATTGAGATCTCCGATTATTAGCGTCGGTTCGTTCGAATCAGAGATCATCTGAATGTCGGATTCAAGAAGGACCTTGGTAGGTTGTCGATATGCGCTTATAACTTTAATGTAGGTGCCTTCCTGTGTTTTGACCCTAACCGTTATGGTTTCGAGATTAGTGGTTTTAATCGGTGGAAACTCGTGATGTTCAAGTTTGCACTTGACAAATCTAGCCACACCTCCGGATGCAACCATTGCATTACGGTCATTATAGCTTTTTTAAATAATCTGATTTTGCATTTTAAAATATATCTTTTATTCAAGGTTTTCAATATTACTGCTAATTTTATGATAATCACAATCTTTGATATTTTTATTTTTATTTCAATTATACGCGCAATAAAGTTATAACTTTCTCCTCATTGTTTCACCCAAAATTACTTAGCTGTTGTCTATTGGTATTTCATTGTTTATTTGTTTAAATTTTTAAGTGTTCTTATTTTTATGAGCTCTTTGTTCTTTTTCTATTCATAGTACTTACCGAAAGAAGCATTAATACTTTTTACAATTTTTGGATTCTAATCTCAGATTGTCTCTGGTTTTTATTTTGAAGATTTTATTGCATATTCTTTCTATCAGTTTTATTGGAGTTAATAAATTGTCAGTTTCTACTATTTGGCCATTTTGTTTCACTAAGACAAGGAATGTTAATTTTAATTCGGTACATTACTTTAAAAAAGCTATTTAATTTACCGATGATGTATAGATTGTTTAGCTTCCACAGTAACTAAAACGATTTTATCTCTATCAGATAACTTCTCACTTTAAAGTGCTGAAGTAAAAATCGTCTTTTTCATCTTAATCCAGTACTAACATTTGCAGGGGCTTCAGAAAGAAAATTCAGAAGATTAAGCAGAAAATATAGATTTTCAAATTTTAACAAGACGCTAAGTCGACGACCTAGCACAACATAAAAGTTAAATTAAGGATAACTACAATTTCAAACTTATTTAACAAGAGATAAAAGAAGAGCGGGCGAGACATGCGTGTAATTTCTCAAATACATAAACTCCAAATTATAAATTGCAAGTATTTCGAATTAACAACCAGTAAATACTCCGGGGAATTTTGTTACTCCCCCGTAACACGATCGAGTCCGTTAATTAACTACGGAGAGTGCGTTGCAAACAAATAATTTGCTAAATTGCAAATTGCCCGATTATCCTACACAGCGGCAGAAATTGGCGAATCCCGTTTGCTTCTTTCTCTGCTAATTAATTAAACTGTTTCAATCGCATTACGCTGGCGCGTGAGATGCCGGTCGGAAACGGAGCGCAAGGAATTAGGTATTCATTACACGGGATTGCCTCCTCGTTATCTGCGGAAGTTGGAACGGACTCCAAAATTACCCCGATAAAATTTATAAACTTATTTAAATTTAATGAAAATGTTCAAAATTTTTAATTAGTTGCTGGGGAGCCGTGCCGGCAAATTGGATGAGGCGTTCAGCAGCCGTGTCTGGCGATGTGGTTTCGTCTATGGAAATGCAGGCATGTGCAAGATGACCTGTTTTCAGCAGTTTAATATGAAAAGTACATTAATATATACAGTAAGGAATTCATAGACATATTTTTCATAAAATAAGTTTGTTGTAACTTTTTTCTTGTCTGTTTCCGTTTTGGAGATTAAATTAAAAAGGGCTAGTATTTTTATTCTTCAACGTTTTTATTATTAATAATAGATTCAAGAAAAAAAAACATTATTTAGTCTCTTTAGTTATTTTTATAAAGGCCCTGAAAATGTTTATCAGTTTTTACCTTATTAAGATAACGACACCTAACAAAAATTATATAAAATTAAATTAAATGTTATAATTGAATTAAAATGACAAGTTAATCAATTAATATAAGTTAAAAATAAAGCTACTTAATTTATTTATTAATTGCATCAAATATTGTCTATATATACACTTGAGAACAAAACAGTCTACTCACTAGCTGCACGCGAATTTTCGTCTCCTGTTTCAGTCTAAGGACAATGAAAATAAAACATTCGCTCGCAAGAAATATTTTTGTTATTGAGCTTTAAAAAACTGTCGCTATTGCATTAATCGGATGATGTATTCAAAAAAATTTGCATCACGAATGCACGACAATTGTAATTGGCCTACAGTACGCTTGCAATCCGGTAATTTATTTCAATCACTTATCCGAAGTTGACGTATATAAGTAAGTGATGTAAGTGCTCGAGTGATTTGCAAGAAAATTGATACCACAGACGCCTAAGCAGCCCAGGCAGTTGCATTGTTGAGAGCGGGCCTTAGTCAGAGAACCGTGGCAAATCGACTAAATCTGTATGGATAGCGTCGATACTGGAACACCGATTGCTACTTCCTCCAGCAAGAAGGCGGTCGTAGGCGCGTGACAACGAAAAGAGGCAATAGATTTTGGGTCGCAATTTCCATCAGAAATTGACATATGACTGGCGTTGACCTCAAGCAAGAGCTAGGTGCAGTCAGTGGTGTGGTCGCCAGCGCTTGGACAGTGAAAGAAAGACTGAAGGAAGCCAACTTGACCCTAAAAAGGCAGCTAAGAGTTCCAAGCTGACTGCAGACCCAAAGCAAAAGCGACTTAAATTTGCTCGCGAACCTCTTGATTGGGACTTCGGCCACTAGAGTCAGATATTATTCAACGATGAGTCCAGAAAGTGCCTACATGGCAGCGACAGAAGACGTCGGATTTATAGAAGGCCAGCGGAGCAATTTGCTCAATGCTGTATTCAAGACACTGTCGTATTTGAAAGTGGCTCTTGCACGTTTAAGACGGGTATTTCGATGCACGGAAAAAGTGAGTTGGTTTTAGTGCCTAGTGGAGGACCCGGAGAAAGTTTAACAACGTATCGCTACATCAAGGATATTCTGTTGGTAAGGAATCTATGCTAATGCACGACAGTGCGCCATACTACACCGCGCGAGTAACCACTACCTACCTGGCTGACGTCGTATACCAAAAATTGTCTGGGCTCCGTGCAGTCCAGACTAAATTTAATTGAGCATGTTTGGTGTGACCTGAAGCGAAAGCTCCGGACCAGAAATCTTGCACTAGCGAGTGTTGTTTGAAAAGTGGGAAGCAATCCCTCAAGACAGAATAGGAAAAGTCATCCTATCCATCCGTAATCGCCTGGAAAGTAAAATTAGGGGTAGCTGTGGGAAACCATGTATTGAAAAAATCATTAATCAAAAATCTTTTTTTTAATTGTCTTTTTCCTTCAACTCTTTTGTGTTACACATATTCTTTAGCCCATAACTTCGTCAAAGTGTTTTCATTTAAAACCACAATTTTAAGCTTTCAAGCAGTACACTAAACTTTACTTGGAATGCTATTGGAATGGATACATATTCTCTTAAAACTCGAGCACTTTGTTGAGTCGATTGTTTTGCTCGCAAGTGTATTAGATTATTTTTAATTTTTTAAGCTAGCGAAACATTACCGAAAAACGAGTACGTACGCACCGCCGCCGTTGTCAACCGATCAAAAGAGGCAGATCCTCTGCTGGACCCGGTGCGAGCGAGTTTGAGTCTCGGTGAAAACTTATTGTCTGCGGCATGTTAGGTCTAAATCATATCTGAGTAGCTGCAACAGGCTCACTGCAGCTACGGTGCTAAAAGTGCTGATGACAAAATTGTACAGAAACAATTAGATTCCAAAGAAAAAGAAATAATAAAGTAATAAAATTAAAATTTATATAATATTTGCATTTATACGAGTCTAATAATTTCACATAATTTAAGTTTTTTTCTTCATTGGCATGTATTGATGCTTAATGAAAGGACGCAATATACGGGAGGAAACTAAATACTGGCGAACCATCTTAAATTGCGAGTAATAGGTAATTGGTCAAATTGTTACTAATGTGTACGAGAAAATGATCTGTGATGGCTAACATTAAAGGGCAAAGTATGCTTCAAATTTTGTTTTGTATATGGGAAAACTGCAGCTAAACCCTGATGTGCATTTTTCGGCTTTTGCCGGATGCCGAGTACCCTTATTGCCGAGTCTCCAAACACAAACCGGGAAGTTCTACCCTCCTTACAGTACGACCAAATTAAGGTCCGCACACCAACAAGCATGCACCCAGACAGACGTGCAAGTCGAGGCTGGGAAGCTCAGATACCGAACTATGCTCCTATTTCACCAGGTCAGAGTACCGGAGGTGTTACGGTTCCGCCCGCCAGACCGACAATATGGCCGGTATGATAGATGGGCGGTGGGAGCAGGCCGAAGCCTCCCCCGCTTAAGGGCATGCTCGCACGAAGGCCAACAAGTCCCACCTGTCCCTAAAGCGGTGCCAGCACCCCTAAGAGTCCCACACCATCGAGGGGGAACCGGGAAGCCGCCCCGATTGGCTACCCCCCTCCCCTTAGTCCTCGTGTCGGTAAGGTTCTCCTTACCACGTTTGACGAGTACTCTCGTGATAACTCTACCCCTCTGTTACTGACTAGCGGCATCCGTTGCCCACAGTTGTGGGATTGGGTAGCTCCACTAGCAGTTTTACGGGTATCATGCGCCACGGGGTAAGGCGCACTACCCACTCGTGTCGGTAAAGTTTCCTTTACTACGTTGGACGAGCGGCCGTCGAGGTCACTTGCGTGAGCTTCTACTCCACATCTGTTGATACTTGTTGCCCCCGTTACCCACACTATTGTGGGATAGGGTGCCTCGAAGCACCTTTACGAGTCTGCACCGTAGAGTGAAAAGCAGCCCCACTCGTGTGGGTAGAGTTTCCTCTACCACGTTGGACGAGCAGCCGTCGAGGTCTCTTGGGCGAAGCTCTACCACATATCGCTACTGCTACCGGCGTCCTTTGCCCACAAGTGTGCACAAGACAGCATAACAGTTTTAACGGGATAACGTCATGTGGTCTAACGTCTCCGTAGGCCTTGGGCCTAATCGATGCAGCAAATACTCCAGTCGATAGTACTCGTGTTGGCAAGATTTCTCCTGCCTCGTTTGACGAGTTGCCGGCGAGGTCACTTTCGTGAACTTCTACCCCACGTCATTACTACAGGCGACATTTGTTACCCACGGATGTGGGATAGGGTAGCTCCAGCCGCAGTTTTATGGGTAAACGGTGTGGGGTCTCCCGTTTACCCGCAACATATTGTTGAAACATCATCATCCAAATTTCAGAAGTGACTAATTTTTGTCTGTTTGTGGTCAGTCTGATTAACACACAGACTAAGTAAGCTGCAGCCTAAGGCATCTGGATTAAGGAGAACCAAATTTTTAGTTGTGTAAAGAAAAAAGTGGGCTCAATCAAAGAAACTTTGAATAGGTTATAACTATTAAACTTTAAAATAATACAGCTATTTTTCATCTACATATATTAAGTTGTTCGGAAATTATCCCCTGTTACCGATACTGATACCGAACAAAAGCAACACAAACAATTAATTAATGTATTATCCCTCAAAAGGCATTACTTCCTGCCATTTTTCAGTAATTTAAACCTCAGAATTGATCGTTTCACCTTCAACACGCTTCTAGTATTCAACTCCATGAACGTCTGTTCATTCAAAAGATACTAAGCAACGCTTTTTTTCGGAAGTCTTTCTTTGGTATTCCAGTTGGTTTTTCCTGGTTTACCAAGTGAATCCGGATTCTTGTAGCTTACCCACTTTTCGTTTCCGGTAACCAAGCAATTGGCCAAAAATGGATTTTAATTTGGCGGTCCAGAAAAACCTGAGAACAATTCACTCGCTTGGTCTTTTGACGATCCGTGAGTTCATGGGACCTAGCGCGTTTTTCTCCCAACCTTTCCAAACTAATTTAAAATGTCAAGTATTGTGCTGTTGTTGCATTCAAATTGGTCATGCGACCTCATTTCGATTGGTTTTTCGTGGTCGGCCAGTTCCTTTCTGGTGACTGAGCTCTTCGTTGCCAGCTCTGAATTCTCTAAAGCGGTCCCAAACTGTTGTCTCTCCAACTCTACTTACACCCCAAGCCCCATTAATTCGGCGACAAGCTTCAGGCGCACTTGAACTCAACTTATATTCATGTAACATCAACAATCGTTTTTGCTCCCGTGAAAGCTCCATCTGAAACAAATATATAAGTGTTATATATCCAAATGTGCCGGAGAAAGCAAGCTTTCAAATGTTACCAAAAACTTGCAATAATATTGTAAAATTTTCGAACAACCTAATAACAAACTTTAAAAATATTTTTGTTGTAATAAAAAATAACAACACAAACGCATTGCTCAGAAACTTTTGTTTAATGTTAGACATACCAACATGGAAAGTTACAGTTTTGAGCAACGCGTACAAATTATTAAACTTTACTATCAAAATGGGTGCTCAGTTCGAGCTTCGATGAATGCATTACGTGATTTTTACGGTACACACAATCGTTCTATTAAGTCGACTATTCGTCGTTTGGTGGACAAATTCAAATCAAACGGTTCAGTAGAAAATCAAACAACACCGATACGTCGTTGAAAGATAAGATCTGCAGAAAAAATTGCTGCAGTGAACAAGAGTGTGCAAGATAACCCCAGGTAGTCAATTTCTTGTCGCACCCAAGAACTTAGCCTTTTGCAGACCCCAACTGAAGCAGTTGGAAGGAAACCCCAACTTTGGACAGAAATTTTTGGATGAATATATATGCTTACATAGGTTAGCAAGCATAATTATGGCATTTGGAAAAATAACTATTCACATGACACATATTGGTTGCAAATGCATCCAGAAAAAGTCACTGTTTGGTGTGGATTTTGATTCGGCGAAATTATTGGCCCGGACTTCTTCCAAAATGCAGCTGGCACCGTCATAACTATCACTGGCCATAATAACCATTTTTGGCCTAAATTGGAATATATGGATCTCAACGATATGTGGTTTCAACAAGACGGTGCTACGTACCACATAGCGCACGCAACAATGGATCTTCAATTGGCCATTAGATTTTTCCTGGTGGGGTTACGTTAAATCACGGGTCTATGCGAAGAAGTAGCAGACGATTGATGCCTTAAAAGTCAATATAACCAATGCCATCAATGATATCGATGCCTATTTATCGAGTTATCGAAAATTGAAACTTTCGGATACGCGCCGCGCAGCGAATTTAATCAAACAACAACTAAAGTTTCAACTAAACAAAAATTTAATAATATCTCATCCACAACTTGTTTTATTTAAATTTAAAATTCGAGAGCCCTTAATAGAAGACGCTATATTTAAGATTATATTAGGTAATAAAGTGACAAGGAAGAAACATATTACAAGAAAAAAAGAAGTAAATAGAAATTAAGGTAAAGGAGCTAAATTGGCTAATAGGAAAAATTCTATCAATGAAAAATTAAATTCTAATTTATAGGACAGACATCAAATATCTTTAAACATATTGAGGTTGGGTCTCTAAGACAAACAGCAATTATTCAAAGAAGCCAAACAAAAATACTATGTCAGATTGTAGATAACCTGTAATTTAATCGCATGCTTTATATAGATCTACATGTTTAAACCAACCAGAAACTAATCCAGGAGAAAACTACCAAACTTCACGATACCTCAAAAACTTCTTATTAAAACGTTTAGTGCAACCAAGGATCAATAAAAGACTTAACAAATTGTAGTTAATATAGCTGATGCGAATGTACATGAGCTATTAAGTTTCTTGAAAATGCCAGTATAAGAGACTTAGTATAAGGTTGCACACATTTCACTTATCACATCATTTGCAAAGTGCAGAGAACCAAAATTTAAAGCATTTTGTGAACTACAAAGAAGATACGGTCTGTGGGGCAGAAAAAAAGACAAAAATATCAAATCAATTTTATTTCAACCTTAAATGTATTTTTTATAACTGAAAAGTTATGTAAAAAGTTGCGCAATACGCACATAAGACGATTAGACAATATAAAATTTAAATTAACTATCCTTAATAAATTACATTAGTTTTAACTAATCTGCTAATCCTCTATAGGGTGCTTTCCCAGGAGACAGCTAGAGGGAAGCACACCAAATATGATAGGAACCGGGAAAATAAGATATCCTGGGGGACTAACAATAATAACACGTGTATTATTTAACTCAAAGTGAGCCGATATATAACAGCGGCGGTAGTTACGTGGATTAGCTGACCGAAATATAGTATAAAATGTATACACAAAGACGTCTACCCAACGTAATCTATTAGACAAAATAACTTTTAATCTCCAGAAATCTACAAACTACCACCCAAAGCAGCCAGTAGGTTAAACCTGGTTGCCAAAGTAGTAAAAACACTGATAGGAGACGGCAGATGAACAGAATTAAAGAAAGAGATGAACGATATGAAATAAGATATTATTGGAATAATAAAAGTAAAATAACCGGATAAACAATGTTGATAAGCAACAAGAAAAAGTACGATTCTTAATAAGTAAGGAAACAAGTGGAAATATAACGCATTTTAAAATTCCCCGTAGTATATAATAATACAGATATCGAAAAAATAATACAGGTCTATGCAACTACCAAAAACTTTCAATGATGAAAAAGTATAGCAACTGTACAAAGAAATAAATGTACATTATGGAAAATACCATAGTACATTTTCAAATGCCTTGATTAATGGTTTCACAATATCATAGGTGGACACTAAAATTGCTCGCCCCGTTATCGACTTTCTGTCATCGTCATCATTGCGATTGTGTTCAATCTTTGCTATTATTCTTAATAATCAAGGAGAAAAAGATTAATTTGCTAGCATTATAAAATGATTCCTTATTAAATTTAGTGTAATTACCACCTAATAGTCAATTTACTCAAAGTCGAGTGTCTTCCACATTTTTTTTTGTGTTTTCTCATTTTGGTAAAAAGCCTTTACAATAAAAACACGTTGTTCGATTGTCAGCGTGTCCTTAGCAGTGATCATATTTAACATAGGTAATAGCAAATCATCAAATACTGAAAACGTGTATACAAAATAACAATAAAACGGTATGACTTCGCTCATTCGTTTACAGTTGTCGCTAAAAAGGAGATTTAATTCGAGAGTAGGAGGAAAACAAGAAGATGAAGATATTAGTGAACATACGATATGAGAAGAAATAAAACTAGATAAATTCAGGCGAAAAAACAAAGAGTTAGTATGACTTCACTATAACACTATAAAAACATCAATTTCTGGTGAAATCGAACAAGCTACAAACCATTTTATATCTACTCTACAAACAGCAGGATGAAATGCTACACGACAACTTACCAGCGTTAAAATAAATAGCCCCAATATTCCACAAGAGATAATGGAAATAGTTAAGGAAAAAAGAAGGGCAAGAGCAAGACGGCAGCTTACACACAATATAGAAGACAAGCATAAATTTGAACAATTAAACAACAAGCTCAGAAATAAGTTGAAGCAAACTCGTAATTCATCTTTCCAAGAATACATAGAAACATTATCTTCTCATAATAAATCAATCTGGAAAGCCACAAAAGGAACCAAACGACTAAAGTCCACATACCACCACTAAGAGATCAGAGCGGGGACTGGTTAAGGTCTAATAAAGAGGAAGCTGATGCATTCGCACATCACCTGGCTAAAGTATTCAAACCGAACTGCAATGTAATAAACCAAGAAGTAGAAGACGAGCTACAAATCCTCTTCCAGATAGCATTGCCAATACGAAAGTTTACCATCTCAGAAATAAAAAGTGAAGTAAAAATGCTAAACAACAAAAAATCTCCCGGACAAGACCTCATCACACCAATTATACTAAAACATCTACCTAAGAAGGGTATAAAATTTCTGAGGATTCTCTTTAATGCTATTATAGGGCTGACATACAGGCAACTACAGTTAAAATTCGCCGAAATACTCCTGATCCTCAAACCAGGAAAATCTTCCAATGAAATCCACTCATACCGACCCATAAGCCTCCTTTTCAGTCGTATCAAAGCTGCTGGAAAAGTTACTCCTAACGCGAATAAAAGAAAACTCGCTGCAAGAGGATAGGTTACCCAAACACCAATTCGGTTTTCGACGATCCAATAATTCCATCGGATAATGATCGCATCTAACATAGAGGGCTGTTATATAAAATAAATAAAACTATGCCACACAAATACTGCTGCATATTTCATTCCTACCTCACTAACCGCAGTTTTCAAACTAAAATTGGTAACGATGTATCTCAAATAGAGCAAATAAACTCAGGTGTACCACATGGTAGTGTCCTGGGTCCAATGCTGTACCTATTCTTCACCTCTGACCTGCCAACATCTAATAATACCATGATTAGTACTTTCGCTGATGATACCGCGATCATAGCATGCAACGAAGATCCGAACACAGCCTCAGCGATGCTTCAAAAGCACCTAAATTAAATTGAAAAATGTTTGAATAAATGGAAAATAAAAGTTAACCAAGACAAATGAGCGCACATCACTTTTACAACAAAACGTCCAACATGTCCACATGTCACTTTTACAACAAAACGTCCAACATGTCCACATGTCACTCTCAACAACATAGCCATACCTCAATCACAAGAAGTTAAGTCCCTGGGGCTCCATCTTGATAGGCGATTAACTTGGAAAACGCATATAAGGAAAAAGCGTAAAGAAATGGATATTAAGTTAAAAAGTCTATACTGTCTTATAGGGGAAAAAATTTCCATTAACGTTGGAGAATAAAGTGCTACTATATAAAGTTATAATCTGCCAAATATGGACATATGGATGCCAGTTATGGGAGTGCACCATGGTATGTGTAAAATCGTACCATACACACTGATCTAAATATCCCTTTTGTAAGAGAAATTATCAAACAATATGCTGTTAAACACCAAATCACACTTGAAAATCATCCAAATGAAATTATGGAGCCACTGTCAGCAGATCCTCTCAATAGACGACTTCAGATGAAGTGGCCGTAGGATCTGACTAACTAAATACGGAAGGACGCCGATGTGAGCTCTATCCAATAAAGTCCTAAGTTCAAATACTTAATTACATAATATTAGCTCATAGAATGTATATATTCTGATTGCTAATAAAGTTAATAGAGCAAAAAAAATCAATGTCTGGAAGAAGAAAGATACCCCATTATTGATACAAAGCATTTATTATTTAGGAAATGTGGCAAAATGAAATTAGAAAATTACAGGCCGATTATATATACTATATATATATATATATATATATATATATATATATATATATATATATATATATATATATATATAACGAATGGATTGACCAACATAACTGACACTTATCAACCACTAAGGTAGTCGAGTTCTTGTACTGGCTAGGATACTCAAGATTCTAAAAATTGAAACGTAGTGAACGTGTGTGGGCCGAATTTACCTGCGATATCGCCGCGCCCGAGCCGTAGCCTTAAGGTTGAGGCCTAATGGCCAACAACCCTTATTATAACAACATGCCCTACGGTCAAACAAATTCAACACTATACCACCAAAATGCAATACTGCAGTTCATACCAACACCTAACATGTTTTATTCACAACCTTTACCGCCACAACAACCACAGTATCAGCCCCCATCTAGCTACAGTCAGCAACTCCCTGTACAAGATTCAACCCAATCCACATACTACTCTACACAAGACTTTCCTGCAATTAATGAATGGCCAAACTGTCAAAAGATCAAAAAGGTAGAGAAGTGTAGAAGAGAATGATGCTCATTCAAGTCAAACCGCTTCAAATACGATACCTACTGGTTAAGCGAAAATCGATTCGCCAGGCTTGGCGAGGACAGAGAAATGGAAACAAACACAGATAGTAATCAAGACAAAAGGGACCCAAAGCCGCCTCCAATTTTTATTGCAGGAGTAGAAATATAAAACCTTTGGTCACCGAACTAGACAAAGTAGCCAAGGACAAATATCACTATAAGCACTAAGTAGAGAGCAGGTTAAAATAGAACCGACCGACCGACTCGCAGACATACACAAGCATTATTAAAATGTTGAACGACAAAAAAACTCAATATCACACCTATAAGCCTAAAAATGAGAAAAGCTTTAGATTAGTATTAAAAAACGTACACTACTCAACTGACGTTGCTGAAATAAAGCAAAGCACAGAGGCTTTGGGACATCAAGTAACAAATATTTGGAACGTTAAACAACAAAGAACGAATATCAGGCTGCCTATGTTTTTTGTAGATCTCAAACAACAAAGTAATAACAAGGATATCTACAAAGTGAAATTATTAATGAATACTAGTGTGACATTTGAAGCACCACATGTTAAAAGAAATATACCGCAATGCATGAGATGTCAACAATATGGTCACACTAAAAATTTTTGTAGCAAAAATCCACGCTGTGTTAAATGCATAGGTACCCACTTAACATCAGATTGTCCCAGAAAAATTAAAAGTAGTGAAGTTAAATGTGTCAACTGTAGTGAGAATCATCCGGCAAACTATAGAGGATGCATTGTCCATAAACAATTACAGCAAAAACTCTACCCGCAGTTGGGAAATCAAGCAGGACAACCTCGAGTTTTCAATACACGCTTTGTAACGTAACCTATGCTCAACAAATGCATCAAAACCACCAGGCAGCTTATCCAATTCAATCAGACCCAATCGTGCAGACTACCCCAACGAGTGACATAGTTGAACTGAAAAATATGATGAAAGACCTCATCAAACAAATGAGCACCATAATGAATCTTATTTCCACGCTCGTAAATAAAATGTGTTAATGGCTCAGTTACTTAAAATAGGTGTATGGAACTCCAACGGCCTATGCCTGCACGCACAAGAAGTTAAACTATTCCTACAATTACATAACCTAGATATCATGTTAATATCCGAAACACATTTTACTCATCAAAGTTACTTAAAAATTCCATGGTATCACATATATTATACCAAGCATCCTGACGGAACTGCACATGGGGGAACAGCAGTCCTCATCCGAGAAGGAATCAAGCATCACGAACTACAACACTACTGCAAAGAAAATCTACAAGCGACTACTGTAGCTATAGAAGATATAGTAGGAACGATAAACATGTCAACGGTATATTGCCCACCAAAGCATAACAACAAACAGCAAGATTTCTAAGATTACTTCAAAACTCTGAGAAACAAATTTATTTCTGCAGGTGATTGGAATATCAAACATCAACACTGGAGTTCAAGAATAACTCTACCGAAATGCAGACAACTGTATGAAACCCTCCGAAGTCATAACCTCACTGCAATATCCACCGGACAGCCAACTTATTGGCCTACTGATAAGAATAAACTTCCAGATTTTATAGACTTTGGGGTAGTGAAAGGACTTGATCTAAAGAAACTCAAGACAGAGGCATGCTTTGATCTCTCATACGATCACTTACCATTCATAATAATGCTAACTCACACATTCTAGAAAAACAGAAACAACCCACATTACACAGCAAACAAACGAACTGGAAAGTATTCAAAACAAGTTTAGACACTCTAATTACTTTAAAGATACCACTGAAAACACCAGAAGACCTGGACTTAGCAGTAATCGATCTCACCACCTCAATACAAAAAGCGGCTTGGACTGCTAACCCAGATTAACATCATTCTACTGTTAAAGAAAAAATCCCAATTGTAGTAAAAGAAAAAATTCGTGAAGGAAGAAAACTTAGGAAAAAATGGCAACTCACAAGAAGAGACGACGATAAGAAAAACTTTAACAACGCAGCAAAGCACCTGAAAAATGTATTACTACAAATTAAAAATGAAGCTATTAACGAATACCTCAGTAATCTAACAGCTACAGAAGCTACAGATTACTCGCTCTGGAAAACAACCAAAAACCTGAAAAGGCCAAATACATCCACCCCACCGCTCTTAGATCCAAATAATCAATGGGCTAGAAGTGCCAAAGAAAAGGCCGCAACATTTGCTAGCCATTTAGCCACTGTGTTTAAACCGCATGAAATAGATGCAATAGGGAATGAAACTACAGTAAGAGAATTTCTTACTGCACCTTATCATCTGGATCTCCCAATAGATAAAATTTCAGTTTCTGATATCCTAGATACATTCAGGCACACAAACCCCAGCAAAGCTCATTACCGGAAAGGTACTACAAGAACTCACAACTAAATCGTACAAAGCCGTACAGCAAATATTCAACGTAGTATTGAGACTTGATTACTTCCCCACTACATGGAAAGTGGCACAAATCATAATGTTGCCAAAACCTGGCAAGAATCCCAAAGAACCGGCGTCTTATCGCCCAATAAGCTTATTGCCAATCATTTCAAGTCTTCGAAAAATTCTTCTTAAAACGATTAAAACCAATTTTAGATGAAAACAGCTTTATTCCTGATCACCAGTTCGGGTTTAGAAGTCACTACGATACTATTGAGCAAATACATAGGCTTGTCAATATAATAAGCAGTACATTTGAAGCTCAAATGTACTGCTCTTCGGCATTTCTAGATATTAGCCAGGCTTTTGACAAAGTCTGACACGAAGGTCTTATGTACAAACTTAAAGCATGTCTCCCATCCAGCTTTGTGATTGTACTACAGTCATACAAAACCCACAGACACTTTTTCGTACAGTATCAAGACGAACACAGCAAACTATTCCCAATCCAGTCAGGCGTGCCACGGGGTAGTGTCTTGGGGGACCTGTCTTATACCCGATATATACGGCTGACCTTCTACGAGTAACGGTACTGCAGTTGCTACGTATGCGGACGATAACGCAGTACTAGCAGTACACCCCGACCCAACAATCGCATCCCAACATCACCAGGACCGCTTAAACATCATAGAAACTTGGCTCACTAACTGGAAAATTCAAGCTAATGAACATAAATCAGTACACGTGACATACATTCTAAATAGAGACACGTGCCCTCCGGTAGTGCTAAACGGTCATCAGTTGAACCAGGCAGACGACACAAAATATTTGGGTATGCATTTGGACAGACGCCTAAGGTGGAAAAAACATATTTTCACGAAACGAAAGCAACTTGGCCTGATATTTAGAAAAATGTATTGGCTCATCGGTAGAAGGTCGCAGTTAACCATGGACAATAAACTGTTACTCTACAAGGTAATCCTCAAACCTATCTGGACGTATGGGATACAACTGTGGGGTTGTGCAAGTAACTCTAATCTGGCAATCTTACAACGGTTTCAGAATAAAATCTTACGAACAATAGTTGACGCTCCCTGGTATGTTCCCAACACAATTGCAAACAATTTACAAGTGTCATCGATTAAAGACGAAATTAAACGGTTTAGTGAAACGTACAGTGCCAGAACTAAAGTCCACCCTAATGTGCTCGCGCGTGATTTATTGACAAACGCTATAGACAGATTTAATTAGGATTAGCATATCTACAAACACCTACTGTCTGTTGTCAGATTGTCTTACTTAAGATATTTTTAAAGGAGTAACTTCGCTGGAGGTTATCTCCTGCATGTCATTAATTTAATTTGTCACTCTCTACATATTAATTACTTATGTCCATCAGACAGATTGAAAGCTTAAAGGAGTTTATAAAAAAAAAACTAACACAAAAGCGATAAAAATGAAGGTTAGGGTAAAGCATTTCATGTTATGTCTGGTCGGCTCTTTTAGAAACCGTGCAAAGGGGTTGTTAAACATTGAAGGAAAAAGGTTGAACCATGTACGATTTGCGGATGACATTCTACTAATATAACCTACAAAATTAGACGAAATGTTAACTGATTTAAATTAAAAAGCAAAGAAAATCAGTTTAAATGTAAAGTAGTAGATCAAGGTAATGGTAAACAACTTAGTGGAACAAGGGGTCGAGCAACATTTGGGGGACAAAATTGTAGAAATAGTTAATAGTTATTTGCTCCTAAACATTTTTTCCATTCTTTTATTTTGCCAATCTCCGCCTTTCAATCCTTATTTCTCCACGATCTCCTGGGCCTCTTTTTTTTCTCTTTAGTGGGCTGTTAATCTGTTATTTTCTTAATCCATTTTCTATCCTCACATCTGCTTACATGGCCATAGCACTCCAATTTTAGTTTTTCTATTCTGCTTATTGAATTCTTTTTGATTCCCATTCTGCCCTAGTTCTCTTTATTTGATAGTCTGTCTGTCCGTATTACTTTACAACACCTTCTCTAGCATTCCACTTCTGTTGCAATTATTTTTGATTTATTTTTCTTATATAATACCTATATTGCTGTTTTATAGGTCATTATACTCCCTATTTTTGTCTCATATATTTGTAGTTTTGACTTTTTTCTGATATGGGTATCCCACTAGACTAAATTGAGTTTTTTTAATACAAATTTGGTTTGGGCCTTATTTCTTTTTCAAATGTTGGAGTTTTAGCTACTATGCAACTTATATGTTTAAATTTGTTCGTACCTCTAATGATTATGTTTTCGTTTACCTCTAAGTTACTAGTGTCATCTTCTCTTGTAGTTAGGTATTCTGTTTTCTGAACGTTGATGTCTTTAACGTATTCATTATTGAGCTTTCTAAGCATAAACCTCAAGTCTTCCTCATCCTGCTCTATGACTATCTGGTTTTCCGTAAAGCTTAGGGTATATAAATGATAATCTCGTACTTGATTCGCACTTTATTTTCCACTTTAAGCATGTGAATAATGACGGTGACGTTGAACAGCCTTAGAGTAGACCTTTTGTTGTTTAAAATATTCTTCTTAATTTGTGTTCCCATTTTATCGTTACCATATTGTATCGCTTTCTATAGTTTTGTACTGAGTATTGAGTCGTAAGCTTCTTTTGATGTCTACAAAAGCTATATGTACGTCTTTATTTTTAGCTTTATTGTTCTCCGTTAACTGCCTTACTGTGTATATGTAATCGAGGAATGACTTTCCAGCTATAAAACCTGCTTGATGGTCTTTTATTAACTTTCCACAGAAAAGCTTATAAAAGAAAGTTAATGAGATTATCATCCTGTCTGTCTGTCTGTCTGTGTGTCTGCAGACACGATAACTTCCGTTCTATCCAACGGGTTCGCTTCAAACTTGGCATACACACATCATAGGTCAGTACCTTTCATGGGATTGATTGTCAGCCAAATCGGTTAACGGCAATCGGAAGTGACGGTTATGATTTTGCACCGCTGTAGAAAGTTTCCTTTACGGTATTACATCGTTTTTGTTTTATCTTTAAGTGGTCTTCTATTTTCTTTTTGATAACTTTTCTGTATAATTTTGCCATGGTGAAGATTATACTAACACTTCTGTAGTTGGAACACTTTCTGCGATCACCCTTCTTAAATATGGAAATGTATCCTCAATATATTATTGTATGTTCTGACATGTCATTAATCTTTTTTTTTCTTTGTGAGTGTTTTGGTTTCTCTGTTCTTTCTTTTATATGCTTTCCAGTTCTTCTCCATTTTTTGTATAAAGCTTTTTTCTCTTATGTTACTTTTCTTGTTTGTTCGTTAATAGCTCTGTGTCTAAAACAGTCTATATGATGCTGTTCTTGATATTTTGATATTTTTCTTTCAGTGTAGCATAATATAATTCAATTAGTTTGACATCAAATCCTCTTGTATATACTTATCTAATTGTTTCGTCATTGAACAGGAGTATTTTTGGTTTTTCCTTTTATTTTTGGTTTTAGTAATTCTTCTCTTTCTGTGTTTTTTCTCTAGCTGTACCATGGGAATTTTATATATGTTATCAGAAGCCTATAGCCAGTACCACATTCAGCACGCGTTTTAACCTCCCATCTTTTATTTTAATAGTCGTGTTTCAACTATGATGTAGTCTATGATGAAGCTGTTGTTTCGTGTTGTACCCCTAAATCCATGTATTTTTATGAATGTTCTTTTGTTTGTAGAAGCCGTTGGTTATCTTAAGCTCTTTTGATTAACATAGTTTAATTAGACTTTCTTCATTGTTATTAACGATATCTTCTTCTAACTGTCCTACTGTTCAGTCATTTGTTATCACTTTTGTTCTTTTCTTCTGTTATAATTACTTCAGTGCTTTAAAAAAGCTCTCCTCTTTAACTATTGTGATGTTGACTGTTGTACCGTACGCCTCGATGATTATAAAAGCTTTTTAGAATTCTACTTTTATTAGTCCTCTGTCAATGGTTTCCTAGAATGTTACTGTCTTCTTCAACTTTCTCTTAATTTACATACCCACTCCGCCCTTTGCTCTCCTTACCTTGTTGACTCCTCTATAACAGTATAGTGTACCATTTAATTTTCTGTACCGGTTTCTCGCTTTCTTCAAATTCTTGTATAACTTTGCTATCTGTAGTTTTTCAGTTTTGGATATTCCACGTTCTACAAATGTATTGCCTCTTTTGGTCTTCTTTTTGTTTTTTTTTTTGTTTTGGTTGAGTTGTAAGCTAGGTTTGGTAAAGTACTTACAGCAGAATTGTCTCTCCGCCGTATGCTATGAGGCTTCCTTTAAAGGTATGATTAAAATACGAAGATATCTTTCTTCGATTTGGTTTTTTATCCTGCTTTTCGGTGCTTAGCATTTCGTTTCTAATCCTAGCGCCACAACCCTTCTGTTTTATCCGAGTTTGGGACCGGCAACTTTGCCCCAAGAGACAGTGTAGGTAGACTACGTAAAAGTTAATGGAGCATAAAATGCTGAAAATAACTAAAACAAAAAAACAAATATACGGATAAATGGTGGTAGTGTGGGCATATTTCAAGAATAGAAGATACTATATGGACTAAGGTAATAGTACAATGGAAACCAAGGACAGAGTAAAAAAAATAGAGGAATATCCTCACTTAGGTGGACAGACGACATAAAAAGAACAGTTGCTTATAAATATTTGCAAAAATTAGCAAAACAGAAATGATAATAATAATGATAAAGATGATTAGTTTCAAATTATGTTTATACTTCCATAATTTATTGATGAGTGAATTGCTATGACAGTATAAACTGGTTTAATTATTTATAAAGCAACATAAAATAAATAACTTAATTGTAGTGAATCTGTACTATTGTTAGGAAGTATTGATACGATTAGGGTTAATGCGGATTGATGCATCTTTTCTATTTTTACTTTTGTCTTATTTATCATAAAATAATAGATTTTATTAGTATTTTAAAGTTTTTAAAATTGTTTAAGAAAGTTTGAAATCATTTAGCTAAATACTAACCCGATTATTGATTTAGTACTTTCACTTCGTATTTAAATTCTCTCTAGAAAGACAGCACATTAGTTTTCTTTTAAATTATTTTATTCTCTATTATTAAATATCCCCTTTTTTATTCATCTTATACATTCAAATGTTTTTATTAAGCTTTAAATAATTAATATAGTGCGCTTACGCAATTAGTTGAAATTAACGTTGTGTCTATTGTGTAAATACAACGTTGATTAGCAATAATTTTTGATAAAGGGGGTAAGATGCGTTATAGAGTTGATAAACATGGCGGTTTTATTTGTGTTTGTGTTGCGAGAAAAAACGGTAGGCACCCAAACCACTGCATGTCAATTGATTACACTTGAAATGTCGATAGGTCCGTGCTTTTGACGTCGAACTCCAACCGCACTTGAATAAAATAACCCCGTGCTGTACAAACAGAACCGTAGCGGCGATTGCATCGTAGCCGAGCACGGGTGCACGCCTGTTCTGTTTGAAATTTAAATTTGTGCTCCAGCCTCAAGTTCAGATGTATATAATAAGCCCTTGCGGTGGCATAGAATTTTGCGAGATTCGAAACATATTTGTTACTTTTATTCTTGTGCGCAATAAAACTGTTAGCAAAGCGAATGTAAACAGAAAATTCCTAGTGGCAATTTTCTGTGCCTTCTTGTTTGTGGCGCTTGGTAGTCTAGCGAAAATCGTTAGGTTATCGAGCTTTCAGCACAACGTACCTCCGGCTTGATGAAGGTGGTGGATGCCGGCGGTCGAACATTCGGGGATTCCAGTCACGTTACGGCGAAATGGAAAATCAATGCTGGCGACAAATAGCTAGAAGTCGGCTTCATGAAGACCGAGCGTTTCCTGCTGTTCGATTTGAGCTAATGCCTTCGTATTGTATCGGCGCAACTTCAAATTCTGATGTCATGGTTTCGCGGCTTGGTTTACACACAGTCAAACACAAACACTGCAGTACGCAATAATCCTGCACAAAAGGAGGGCAAATGATACAGCTTTGAATAGTACATTCTAAAAGGACAATTTACAATTGTTTGTTGTTCAATATCCTTTGAAGGACTGCTGCGTACATTTACTGGATTCAACTCAAACATCTGGGAAAATTTGTTGTAATCAGAGAAGCTGAATAGGTTGTAACTGTTAAACTTTAAAATCGTACAGACATCGTTCATTGACGTCACACTGAATTTTTTCAGGAAATTGTCAGAACGAACGATCACCATTTGCATTATATCTAGCGGCGCCTTTGAGTTAAAATTTCCGAACCTTCTGATTCGTTCTAGAGCAGCGCGTTTGAATATAAAGCGAAACAGATGGGCATTCGCAGCAGTAGAATAGGTAAACTACAGGGGTGCAAATAAATTAGTGTGGTTATAGCAACCGTTGCGTTAATCGTATATATAAGATTCATCAAACTTCTAGTGTGGAGCATAGGGCCTCTACGTATAACTTCCATCTGGTTTGATTTTGGGCCATTTGCTTGGCTTCTAGCCACCTAACCCGCAGATAATATTTATTTTTTTCAATAATTTGCCTCCAAGTTTGCTTAAACCTCCCTCATGTTCTGGATTCTTGTGAGTTCCAGTTAAGTGCCATATTTGTTAGTTCTCGTCTCAGAGTATGTCAAATCTAACTCCACTTTCGGTTCTACCGATACCTCTGTCTACTTTGTTCTGTGTTTGATACATAATCTGTCTAATGTATTTTGCGATTCTTCTGGGGCATCGGTTAAGAAAATATTTAATTCTCTGATTCGTGGGATCTGTGCTTTTTTAACGTTTCTTGTATCTCTGCTTGAGTGGTTCCGTTTGTTAAGACTATGCTTTCTGGGTAACAGAACTCCTCCACTGTTTCAATGAGTTGGTTAATTATGAGAATGTTTTGTTGGTTATTTGTGTCCGCTCTTATGAATTTTGTCTTGCTGTATTTATTTCCAGTTCTGCTACTTTGGCGTAACATTTTAGTAAACTCTTCGTTTTTATTTATTCCATTACTTTTGAATTAATGATGTGTTAATGTGTTATGCGTTAATAGTATAATAATTTATAACTATTGTGCATTGGTGTAGCACTCGTAAATAAAGTGTATTTAAATCGTCGTTCGATTCACAAAGGCTAAATAATAAGTGGCAAAATGGTCGAGATTTCTTTAAAAAAAAGTAAATCAGAATTCAGAAAACCTTTTACAGAACGTCTTAAAGTAGACACTGTATTCCCACATAGTGCCGCATTCGATGTCAATAACTTCAAACTCAAATTGTGCATCAAATGTACAATTCCAGTTAAAAGAGGCTTTGAGCTTACAAAGCTTCAAAAATACCCTCAAAGATATATATCTGATTAAATCACTCAAAAACTGGTCAGTTGGTGTCCTGAAATGGCATTCGCCAAAACGATGATTCTGATTTTAAAAAACCTAAATGTTTGTTACTCAAACAGAATTTTATATCAATCTGTTATTTTATAAAAAGTTAATGAATAGAAAACGCGACGAAATTGATTTGTATATTCAAAATCATATCGGACGAGTATTTTGTGCGCTTGCAAACTTTAGAATAGAATGACATTCCTAGTAACTAAAAACTTTATTAACTAAAAATATAACCGTATAACAACTCCATAACATAGGGAGTGCATTTCAAAATTTATTAGCATAAGTCCAGAACACTACAAGGAAGGAGTTTCATAATGCCAAATGTTCTTTTAAGAGTTGTTGAAGTTGAGAGGTTTTAGCTATCTGTGCCAATTCAGGGCAATAATAAAATATTAGGCTTTGTAGGAATGGAAAATGTCAAAATTCTATGCTTTTATGGCCAAATGTGTAAAAAAAATTAGAAATAAATGAAGAGGTGTTGGAGAGGTAGGCGTGTAAATAGCCGCTCTCGTGGTGCGGTGTGGAAACGTAGTACGGCCCGTTTGGAACGTCAACCGAGAAGGCCCAAATCGTCCCTTAAACGGCCGTCGCGTAAGCGGATGGGGGCGGCTACCGATATCAACCAACGAGTATTGCCAAATCGCTCACCTGAATCGGCTTCGGCTTCGGCTTCGTCGGCGATTCCAAGGTGGCCACCTCTGCGCTGCGGATCTGGTATCTGCGGGATGATAAGACGCGACCGAATTGGTCGCGCTGCGGGGTGCGAACGTTTCTTGCGGGTGAAGACACGACCGAACTGGTCGCGCTGCGGATCGCGAGTGTATGCGGGTGTTAAGACACGACCGAATTGGCCGCGCTGCGGATTGCGAATGTTTTTCGGGCTTCGCGCCTGGCTTGGCGGCAGGTCTTTGCGGGCAATTTTCATTCGCCAGCACTTTTCATATCAAAAGGTGCCGCCGACGGCGTATGCAGACTTGTCGGCTGAGCAAAAGCCCATATGCCGTTTTGTGTGCGACGGCAAAACGTGCAGATATCAAAGGCCCGCATGCCGCCGCGATATAAATCGGTTCGATGGCGAAAAGGCCGCCACACCAGGTGTTTTCTCATACTTGTCATCAAACACAACTGTTAATGAATTTATTATACAGTTAGTGGTGTTAGTTAAGGAAAAATTTATCCAAAAGATTGTTAATACCAAATGTTATTTTATAATTGTGGACTCAACGACAAATGTGTCGCACACAGACCAATCAGCTTTTATGGTACGTTATGTGCTAATTATTGGAACTCCTGTTAAGCGATTTTTTATGTTTATTCCTGTAGATATAGATAGTAAATGCGGTAATGCCGACTTTACATTCTGTAGATCTCGTATTAAATAGCATAACTGTAAAGGACAAAGCTACAACAATGCTAGCGACAAGTGTAGATGTTACAAAGCTCTTTAGGCTAAAACAAAAGAACCTCTTGCCACATACATCCCTCTTTACAACTAATTGGCTCTGCAACTGCAAAGACCAAGCACTTTGTTGATTTTTTTTCTTTTTGGACGACAAATCTATAAACCTTTTAGTTTTTAACCAATAGATTATACAGTCTCATTTTAAAAAACTCCTTTACTTTAAAAACTTGCAGACTTGCAAACAACTAGATATAGTGCCGTTTCTTATGTCACTCGAACATTATACAAATCGCGCTAAGAGGTTACTGATGTTTTGACACACATTACTCATGATAGTGATCAGAGTAATGAGGTACATTATAAAACAAATGTGATATTAGAAGAACATGAGTTTCGAAATGGCAATAATGGTATGTCTCTGGATCAAAGTTTTTATAACGTCACCAGAAGTAAATGAAAGACTTCAAAGATAAACTACAGTCACAACAAAGCTCATTGGTATAAACACTACTTTAAAATCTTTTATAAACACGCTTTGAAAACGAAGATGAGTTTTCAATACTAGGAAGCAAAGCAAAATTGATGTGTCAAACAGACGATAATAAAACGGGCATTATAAGAAATAGGAGCCAAAAGTTCATTTGATGGGAATAAACAGATCAAATGAGCTATTGGAAAAGTGTGTTTCTAATTTAGACGAAATATTTCTTTGGGAATATATGCAACTGGCGCATATTTAAGAATTTTTAGTTTTGACAAAGATTATGGGAACACCAAACAAAGAACACAATTATCACAACAAAGCCTCTTAACATTATTGAAGTTATGGGACGTAGAGTGTAATTTTGCCAATGATGCCAATGATCTAAAAAAATTTTTAAGTATAGAAGTTTCAATCTGCACTAGGTAATTGATCTTTTTTGTCTTTTAAAAGATCAAGATCCCTGTCACCATTGAGTGAAAGATATTACAAAATTAACTAACTAATTTGACATAATAAAATAATAAACAAATTTAAATCTCTATTTTACGCTACTGGAATTTCAGATTCAGATCCGTATGTTACTATTGGTCTAAATATTGTTTTAAACACGGTTAATTTATTCTTCGCAACATTTCCATATTGCTAATGAAAGACCTGTTTATCGCATAGAATAGTTTCTCTTCTCTATCCTTTCTATTATGCTTGCTTTGTTCATCGATTGTCACTCCGAGATAGTTATTGGAGAGGCAGGCGCGTAAATAGCCGTGCCCTCGTGGTGCGGTGTGGGAAACTAAGTACGGCCCGTTTTGAAAGGTAAAACGTTGAGGCCCAAATCGTCCCTTAAACGGCCGGCGCGAAAGCGGATGGGGGCGGCTACCGATATCAACCGATGAGTAGTTGCCAAATCGCTCACCTGTAATCGGCTTCGACTTCGGCGGCGTTGGTTTCACGGTGGCTACCTTGTTGCGATGTCTTCGTGCCTGGAACACGACCGCACTGGCCGAGATGCGATGCGGATCGAGTACGTCTTGGGAGGTAGTTATCTGCGGGTTGGTTAAATGCGGCCGCACTGGCCGCGTTGTGATGCGAGTATGTCGCCGGGCTTCGCGCCTAGCTTAGCGGTAGGTCATTTGCGGGAAATCTTAATTCGACAGCACTTTTCGACGGCGTATGCAGACTCGCCGGCTGAGCAAAAACCCATATGCCGTTTTGTGTGCGATAGCAAAACGTGGCGGCAGATATCAATACACAGGCGGTTCAAGGGCGAAAAGGCCGCCACACCAGTTATATTTTTGGGTTTGTTCTATGTGCCTTCCGTTTATTTTTATCTCTGTGCTGCATCTTTCTTTGGCTACCACCAGTTTTTTTGTTTCTTCCATGTTTACTTTCAAATTATTTTTTATCGATATCTTATTCTATTTGGGTTCTTCTCTAGATCTTGTTCACTTTCTGTTATGATTACGACATTATCCGCGAATGCACATTCTGATATGTATAAGGGTTGTAGGTTTTAATATTCTATATGCATTCTCTTAGATTCTAATTGGCATTTCCTTATTATTTTATCCATAAAGACAATGAATAACTTTGGGTTCATCACCCCTCGCTGTCGCAGCCCTTTCTTCGCTTTGAATTCCTTGGGACTGTTGTTGTTCTACTTCTAGTGTTGTTCTATAGGCTTTTTATTACTCTTCTCAGTTTTGAGTTTACATCTCCGTTCTATAAGCTTCAAGAAACAAAAATTAGCCTAATATCGGAACGCAAACTGTTTCCGAGAAGCGAACAAAATAGCGTAATTCCGAGTTAATCAGCATTCCCAGAATGGGGGTGAAAGCCTTCCCAGTCACGAGATCTTTTCTAGGAGGAGCTATAGTTTACTCTATGTTTTTTGTCTTTTAGATTTCTTGTATTTTGTGTTCCTATTTTCCATATTTTCTTGTTCTGCCTTTTTTTCGTCTCTGTCTCCATCCTGGTAATCCTTTGACTCTTATCTATGTTCATTGCCAATTTTGTTATTATCGTCCTTCAACATATCTTTTTCTATTAGTTCTTGTTTGTTCTTCAGCTCTCTCCCTCAGTGTACCTGTTCACTACTATGCTTTTTGTGCAGTGATTCAACTACTCACATCCTTTTCGGATTCCTCAACCTTTTTATATTATTTCCTTATGTACTACGTCGTTAATTATCAGTTTATTATATTTTAAGTACGCCCTATATCCATTGTTACATACTTTTTCTAGATGTGGTATCAGTAATTTTCGGCCCTCTTGTACTTGCTAAAACCTTCTATCCATAATTCCGCCCTTTTGAGTTTTCTGGCGTTTTGCAGCGTCGCTAATTTTGTATACCCTTTCTTTTCTTGACGAATATAGGCCTTTTTTGCCGTTTGTGTATTTCTTCATTCTTCTTATTTAATCAATGTTTTTGTTCATATCTATATTATGCCCATTTTTGCATTATTTAAAATATTTTCTCTTAACTTTTCTTTTTCTCGTTTTTTCACTCCTTTTATTATAACACTCTTCTTTCTAATATTTCTTTCTAAGTTTTTTTAATGTAACATTTTTTTCCAATTTTGGGACTGATCAAATCTGAGCCATCAGCCTTAGTAATTAGATAATAATTTAACAAAAGTTAGCATAATGGAATAGAATGCCATTTGGTATAGTGCCACTTCACAAATAGTTTTATGTGATGATTCTGTAAATGTCACCACACAGTATATGGGAGAGGTGAGTGACAAACTTTTACTTAAATTCAACATCTTTGTTAACAAAAATACGGTTTTTATGGAGAATAATAATTATCGAGTCTACAGACAAAAACCCGATTGAAAACCAGTACACGTTATACAACAAATCAGGTGCAAAAAACCAATTTTTAATACAATTGATTTGATAACAGAAAAATGGCAAAATGTGTTAAAGGAGGTACACTTCATTATTAATTGGAGTTAAGTTTTCTGACCTGTTAATACCGAAACCCTGGTGTATTTGTGTGGTTAAAGACATAATAATTTGTTTACATATATTAATACATAATTAAATTTGGCTTTTAACTTAGAACAAAAATAAATTCAAAATTATGAAGAGTTTAGCGTAATGTTTTAATCCACTTAAAACCTCTTAATCCCTGTGGTACACACTTTGCTCGAATGAGGCTAAACAAAATTATATTTTCATGCAGCGCTCGTTAAAAGCTTTTATTTCCCTAAACTCTTGCTTGCTGTTGTATTACGCTAAAATGCAGTATTTAAGCCAAAGTTGCATCAAAACTGTTAACTGGACACCTCGGCCATCTATCCTACAAATTCCTGTGCATCGTATTAGACAAGCAGTCATTCAACAATGCAAAGCAACAAATAATTAAACACCGAAAAAGAAAATTTCAAGGTAGAACAATATTTTAAGTAAAAAAAATGGATGATAGTCAATAGCGCATTTATCTATCAAATTTCTACCAGGTACAATTTATTTTACCTTTAAAGTAATTTGACCTTAAAAAATGTTTCACAACATACGAATAGATGCGAAAGCAAAACAGCCTTTCGCAGTTCATTTTAAATTTTTTATTTTCTATATTTTTTGTAGCTCAATTTGCAACGATTAGAAAGAAGATTGGAGACATAATGCAACCTAGCCGGACTCACGTCTGTAGGTTGATTTTCTTTAATAATTTTTTAGTGTTTGATTCTTGCCGAGAAATTGTCGTATATGAGTTTGATTATTTGTACGTACTTTTCATGTAGAACATAGTGTCGTAATATTTACCATATTTTCTCCATTAAGACTAAATCAAGAGCTTTCTCAAAGTCTATACATTTTATCCAAATATCTCCTCTATCCTCTATTGTTTGTTCTAAAATTATCTTTAAAGTGCAGATATGGTCTACATATGATCGTCATTCTCTAAACCCTGCTTGGTTCTCTTCAGCCTGTTCAATATTATTTTAGTCATAATTTTACTTGCCCTCGATAGAAGCATAATGGGTCTATAATTTTCGTACAGGGTAAGATCTTCTTTTTGGGACATTTTATCAATATTCTCTGTGCCTAATCCTCTGAGAGTGTCTCACCGGACCACACTTTGTTTATCAAGATTTTTAATAACCCAATAGGAATTTTGTTTATGCCTACAGCTTTTCCATTTGTTATTTTCCTAAGTATTTGTTCTATTTTGTAAACTCTTCTTCATTTATATTTAGTTGTTGTATTACAAATATTGTTTACTTTCTCACCTATTGTCTTTTCGTTTTAGATTTCTGTGAAGTGTTTTCCCACCTTTATATTATTTTTCTATGATTATATGACGTATATGTTTGTCCTTTTTTTCCTTTAAGCTATCAACATGTGAACGTTTGTTTTGTCTTGCTTTCTTCTCCACCTCCATATTTTTGACGCAGTATGTCTTTTTAGTTGATTTCTTGTTTCTTTGTTTTCTGTGATCAGTGTTTTGATTATAATTTTTTGTCTTTTTTCAACGGTGTTCAAAGTTTTTGCTTTTTATTTTTGTATCCGTACTTTCTTTGGTCGTCTTTTTGATTATATATTTATTTGATTTTCCATATGCTTTGTACTGTTAGTTTTTTAAGTTGTTCAGTGTCTCTCAAGGTTTCTTTCAGATTTCCTGATATTCACTAATCTCATCTGCGTTGTTTAATTTATCAAAATTGTATTTGGATCTAAATGGCAGGTGTTTGTTAGGCTTTAGGCTTCTTATCTTTGATCGAAAGCTATGTCGACGCCTCTCGTCGTTCTTACATCTCCTAGTAAATATTTTTAATTGCCTTCAATCATCATACGGTCAATTGGTTTTTATGTTTTTCATCCGATGGGATCCATGTTCCATGCGAATTCTCTTATGTTTGAAGAAGGTACCGCCAATTATCAAGCCGTCTACTTTACAGAATTCTGTAAGTTTCTCTCCGTTTTTATCCATATTTCCTACTCTGTGTTTCCCCATTGCGTTTTCGTTTCCTATGTTATCATTTCCAACCTGTTGGTTCAGATCTTCTATTAAGACTTTTATATCTCTTCGACGGTTTATTTGTAGTTTCCTAGTTAGCTTGCTGTTGTTCGTGTAATTTGTTTTTTTAATTTTTCCTTAAATCTCGCCCATATTAATCTCTCCGAAGTACCGTTCCATTCTAATATCTTGTAGTATTTTGTCGACCATTATTTCAGCTCCTTCTTCAGACTTTGTTAAATATTCGCCTAATTTAGAGTATAATAGCATATTTCCATTTGCTAGTCTTATTTTTCTGATTCGCTTGCATCTCCTTTTGCTCACTCTTAAAATTTTTATGTTGTATTTTGACACTTGTCTAGGTATTTGTACTTTTTTTTATTTTTTTTTTGTATTTTATGCACTTATTCATGTTCTTGTCCATTGCCGTTTCTGTATATTTATTTTTGTCTAGATTATGTTTTAGTTAACCGTTTTGCTGCGTTTGTACTTTTTAGAAACGCTTCTGCTTGTTAATCTGCTTTTGAAAGGGTTCTTTAACTTATATTTCTAGTTCTCCCTCTTTCTACAGTTCTTAACGGTTGGTTGCTTTTGTTGTTCTCTGTTTTCTCATTTTTTTACGTACTCAGTAGTATAGTCCTTTCTATTTACAATAAGCTGATGAGGAAGAGTAAAAGCTGTTACTATTTATTCAGCACCAAAAAGATTTTACACTGAGAGCACATATATTGAAGCAATAACTTTATCTATATTTTTAGTCCACGAACTTTATGCGATGAGTAATATTAATGTTACGCTGATTTCTTTTAAGATGATGCTTTTCGAAAGTTAGAATTACAATTTCCCGATTGTGTTAAATGCTAGTTAGTTCTTATCTTGCTACATTTTTCTGTATGCTTATTATTTATACGTTATTATTATTAACATTTTTATAAAGGTAATAAATGCTCTGATACTTTGCAGTTATAATCCTTTAGATTAATTTTAACTTTGTTTAGAAGTGCGAATAAAATTTTACCTCTATTTCGCAGGCTACCCCAACGAGTAGCAATTATATAAAGAACAAAAACTTGTCTAAATGAAACGGTCACTTTTACCATCGCATATTACAAATTCGTTAACAAAACTTTTTGTGATAGATATTAACGACACTTAATTTTACAGTACTCTCATTTTGTTTCAGGTGAGTGCAGAATTGCTTCCGACTACAGCCATTATATCTGAAAATAAAGGAGACTTCGCGTCATAGAGCGTACGCAAGTGAGGTTAGAGGTAATGTTAAAATATTTCTTTGTGTTCATAGCTTTCCCCGAAAATATCTATTTTCAATTAAAACTATATATGTTAAAGTGCCTTTTTTGTAAAGGTGTAGTCATTCACATTTACGCCAGAGTGGTCCAAGCGGTTGAGGCACGAATTGCGATACTGGTTCTATTTCCGGAGTTTTCTGGTGGGTGGCCTACTGAGTTCGCAGACCATGCTCTCACAGGGAGTTAAAGCCGTGGAAAAAAGTTATTCATATTTTAATATTGTAATACAGTTTTAACCCAAGATTTAACTAATACTTAACAAAAACAATAATACATAAAACTGTGGCACCAAGAAAAAATCCAAATTTACAATTAAAATTTTGAAGACTTAAACAGTAGTATATAAAAAAATAGGTGATTAAATGTACAAAACATATGTTACCTTGGGCTTCTGTAACCGCCACCATTCTTTTTGTCATTGAGTCAAACAATAAACGGGTTGTGAGTTGATAAACTGCGTTCAACTCGTTATTGACACGCTCACATACTTTAGTCAGATTTCGTGGATAGCATGGTAGTTTCGCGCAATGATGTTCCAAACATTTTTGGGTGGTCGAAGAAAAGGTGATTGTACGGGCCCTAGGACGTCTCCCACTTTGTTTTGTTTAAGGAAGTTTAACGTGTTACGTATCACATGTGATGAAGGAAAAATAGGTTTGACTTTTAATGTTGTCTCGATCTCGGACTACAGGTAACTGGCTATCATATCATATAGCTCCCCATACCACAATATCCATAGTTAGCGTTCAATCGCTTGTAGGAACTCAGCCTTATTGCTCTTTTTTTTCATGTCTATGGCATACGAATACCCGCCATTGTTTTGGTTTAAATAAAATTTGGATTTATCTGAAGCAACGTAACGGTCTGTAATGACAAGTCTCTAAAAATGACGACTATCCTGTTAGATTGTTGTTGTTCGATCTACCCGTTTTATATTTACGCCACAGTACTACCACAGCGACCAATTATTCGGCATATTTTTGGTAAAGGGGAACCCCTTCATGCATGCCAAAAATACGTCCTTTTTTTAACTTATCCAACTTATTGATACTAACTTACATGGTGTAAGTGATCTGAATGACTTAGAACAACTTTATGCCTATTTTACACGTGATATCGCTAGTGCCCCCAAATCCCTCATTTAAGAATCAATATAACTAAATCTCGGACAGACATAAACACATTATTCTCAAAGTTACAGCGTTATATGTTTCTAATGGTGCTGCAATTTTAATAACAGCTATTTCATAGATAATAGTTTTAAATAATGTAAAAGCTTAAACGATATGACAAATAAAATTGTTTTTACCTAAAATGTTAAGTATGGTAAGAAAAAATTGAATATTAAATTCAACTTGCCAAAACCGTGATAAAAAATTCAAACCGAGGTATTCGAAAATTTGAAAAAGCTCAATTATGTGTTTCCTTTTTATTAATAGGGGTTATGCCAGATCAGCATTACATTTGCTATTACATGGCAAGGTTAAAAGATTTTGAACATTATATCACTAAAATAGATAGTTCATTGTGATTTTGACAATTAAATTAGTTATTCTCACTATTTAAGACATCAATAGGTAACTTCCTTTTAAGTCTGGTGTGTAAGTTTTCAATGCCCAAGTTGTAGTGAACCGCACCACTGCATTGATTTATGTTATCATAAAATTTTTGGGCTGTTTTCTTTACGAATTTTTCCACTATCAGGATTCCTGTTTCTCGGTGGAGCTGCGAGTTTCTTGCGTACCACTGTGCATTTGTTATTATACGGATAATTTTATTTTGTAACACTTGGAGTTTGCAAAGATTACTTTTTGATGTCGCGCACCAGACACCGTACCCGTATGTAAAAATTGATGGAATGATGGTCGTGTAGATGAGAACCCCACATTTTATTTTCAATGTTGACTTCTTGTTGATGATGGGATAGAGCATGGCCAGTCTTGCATATGATTCAGTCAGTTTTTTATTGGTGTGGAAACTCCATGTTAATCTACGGTCGAGAAAAAAGACCCCTAGATATTTCACCGCGCTATCTTTCGGATTCCAAGGGATAGGTACATTATTGATAACGATGTTAGGTGGGTCTTGTGGGTGACGCAAGGTAAAGATTTTGGCATCACATTTGCTGGGATTAATTCGTATAAACCATTTGTTAAACCATGAGTTAAGATGATTCAGACTTTGTTGCAGATTGTTTGGGGCTAGGTTAATGTCGTAGTCTTGAGTTATGATTACTGTGTCGTCGGCATACACTGCGATGTCAGAGTTTGGTGTTGTAGGAGCAACGTGCATGAAAATATTGAATAACAAGGGACTCAGTACGGATCCCTACGGTACTCCTGCATTAATTTTACGTACTGATGAGGTATATCCTTTTATTCTTGTTTGGAACTTTCTATCAGTTAAAAATGATTTAACTATGTTTAATAGGTAAACAGGGATTGCCAAATCTTTCATTTTATATAATAAGCTGTTTATCCATACACGATCAAAAGCTTGTGCCATATCTACAAATGCCATTATCGTATGCATTTTGTTTTCGTAACCCTTTTCAATTATCTCAGTGAGTCGTAAGATTTGATGACCAGTAGAGTGCGCGCTTCTAAAACCAAATTGGAATTTGGACAGGACTGCATTATCTTCTAAAAACTGGTTTAATTGGCTTTGAATGGTTCGTTCAAAAACTTTAGAAATTGTGGACAGCAGGCTGATGGGTCGGTAGTTGTTAGGGTTGTCATGCAGTTTATTTGGTTTGTGAATCATTTGAATTAGTGCTCGCTTCCATTCGGTAGGGAAGTAACCCAATCTTAAGCAGGAATTAAATATGGCTGTTAGTAAACATATACTTTTTTGCGGTAGACTTTTCAGAATTATGTTGGGGATCATGTCGATTCCTGGTGCTTTTTTGGTTTTAAGTTTTTTTATGCATTTTTTAATTTCTGTTGGGGAGATAGGGTTATCTAGCATCTGTTCTTGGGGTGTAATATTTTGAGATTCCATTTCAACCTGTCTGATATGATTGGGATCATTGTTAAAATATGCGGTGGTAAATGTTGCTTCGAGATGTTGTGCGAATATTTCAGGTTTGTCCTTATCTTCCGATATTGTTTGGCCATTGTATTTTAGTGTGGGGGTGACCGTGGGTTGCTTCAGGATCCGTTTGGTGGCTTTCCACATGTTGGCGTCTCCTGGTTCGAACGATTCTAGATACTGTTTATAAGAGTTTATTCTGAACTGATCGAGTTCGTTTTTAACCTGCCGGATCAGCACATTTAGTTGGTGTTTATCTGCAGGGTTCCTAAGACGTTGCCACTTCCTTCGGGTGGAGTTTTTCTTTTATTAATTTTAAAATTCGGAGTGGGGGTGTTTGTTTATTGACAGGTTTGCGTGTTTGAGAGACTAGAGTAGATTGTTTGATAGCCTCATTTGTTGTTTCTTTGAAGAATCCAATGGTTCCATCAATTTTACTTGTGGTAGATATAGTAAGAGGGCACTTGATTTGTTCGTCCATGATATTACGGAAAAGTTCCCAGTTAACTGGTCCGTTGATTAGCCTTGGAATTTCCGGGTAATAATAAGGAGTACAGTTAAGAGTGAATATTACCGACAGATGATCAGAGTCAAGTTCAGTTATTACGGTTTGGTTTATTGGAAGTTGCAGGTAGGATGTCCGGTAAGTGGTTTGTGCGGTAGGAGAAATAAGTGTAATCTCTAGGGGCTTATTCCGTTGGGGTTTTTGGCCCTGCATCCCCAGATTGTGTTTTTGCAATTTAAATCTCCGGCCAGTATTGTGGGCTGCTGGTTGTCAAATATTTTTACCAGTTCGTCTAAGATGAGTCTATTTGTGGGTGGTTTGTAAGCCGAAATTATGTTAATTGAAGAGTTATTCTTAAAGGTTAATTTTGTGGCGGTAGCTTCAAGTTGATGAATGCCTGTTAGTTCAATAGGGGTGGCTACGATGTTTTGCTTTATGATTATTGCAGAACCCCTCCATCCTTTTGCTGCCTCTCTGTCCTTTCGAATAATGCGATAGCCCGGAATTGTGAATTTCTAGTTTTGTATGAGGTGGGTTTCGGTAATACACGCAATGTCTATGCCATGTCTTGCGAGGAATGATATGAAGGTAGATCTCTGAGTCTTTATACCGTTAGCGTTCCAATTCATTAGAGTTAACTTTTGTAGAGTGGTTGATTTATTTGCCGCCATTTTTGAGCAGCATTGGGATAAGGGACAAGAGGAAGTTTTTGATTTGGTCATAGTAGGGAGTGATTAATGTGAGAATGGACTGGAGGATTTTTGATAAAAGCGAATCAGTAGTATTTGCGTTGTTGTTGATGTTCGTAATGGGATGAGAGGGTGAATGTTAATTTTTAGTCCTTGGACATAGTTTGGGTTGGCAGTGATGCTTCCAGTTATGGTAAAATTGGGGTTGATGGGCTGGATTGTGAGTGGGGGTGTTCTTTTGTTAAAGTTTCTTATGTATGGACATCCTTTGTAGTTGGCGGTGTGCTCACCTCCACAGTTTACAGAGTTAGGCTTAACTTCGTTAGTTTTATTGCATTTGGAAAAATGGTGTTGCTGAGGGCATTTCACGCATCACGGTGGCATGTGGCAATAATTCTTGGTGTGACCTATCAGTTGGCAGTTGATATATTGTGAGGTCTCATTTTTCTTACGTCTTGGCTCGACCGATATGACTGAATATAGAAGTCTGTTGAGGTTAAATATTTCTTTGGCTTTATCATTGGCATTTTTTTGTTGTTGAGTAGACGGGTTACTTTAAGAATGGGATAATTTACACTGTTTAGTTCAGTGTCTATTTCTTTTTCTGTAATTGATAATGGGACACTGCGTACTATTACAGAAATGTTCGCTTCTTCAGGATTTCGGTAGGTATAGAAATGTACTTGGTTTTCTTCATAATATTTTGTGAGTTTTCTAAAGTCTTCAATGCTGTTTTAATTGACTCCTAATTGATTGATTCGGTGCACAGTAGAAAAATCGTTAACTATTTTTTTTATGTCTGCGGTTACATTCTGGTAGTGAGTAGCGTTTGGTAAATATATTGGGGGTATTTTAGGTTTTGGTGGTGGGCCAGCGTTTGAATTCTTAGTATTTAGTGAATTATTGGGGTTATTTGTGTTAAGTATTGTGGTGTAGTCCTGTTCAGATTGTAGGGTATAATATTTATTTGGGTAACCAGCGTCTACGAGTTAAAAAGATATCGTTTATTTACGTCGTCGTCCGGTGACGATAAAGGTCTTTTATTGTTTGATGACGTTTTACTGGGTGAGTGTTGTTGATAATCCATTTCTGAATGTGTTCCAGTGCACTTGGATCTCTTGTAGATTATGGTTGGAGATTTAAGGTGAAAGTTATTCGGTTCGCTCATTTTGTCGTAAGCGCGGGCACCGTTACTGCTAATTCACGATAGAAGTATGCTACCCTAGTTTAGTACTTACCACGCCACAATCAGTATATTGCGGCGGGGAACGGGACAGATGTGTACTGTTACCGGGCTGGGTTGATTAACAATGTTTATCGTTATTAGAGAGCGATGCACCCGACCGCGGTCAGCTAGCGCACACGGTTCGTTTATCACAAGCCGACAGCAGCACGTCCGTGTTCAACGAAATCCCGATGAAGTATAAATAGGGAAAATTTTTAATGACACCGAAAATAGTTTTATATTGTATTTCGTACTAAGAGTCTAGATATGTAAGTAGGAGAAGTGAAAGGTGCAAAGACTACTTGTGGTTCACATCCTCTTGTATGCGATCCCATAAACCTATTTGTGTAGTTTCGTCATTTTGCTCATTATGATAGCCAATCTAAATTTGGTTGGTTTTGGAATTGGGTGCGCTATACAGCAGTACTGCTTTAATCCACACTTTTTTTCGCCAAATTAGGATCAATGCATAATACATTAGTTCCCGTTACTAACATACAAAATATACTAAAAGGCATTTAGAACTTGTATAGGAAAAACATAATTTCAAGCTTCAACTACATAATTCCATACTATAAAATTTCTCAAACTGAGATCTCATTCAAGGATGATAAAATCATTTTTATTACCTTTATCCCCCTCCCTCACCACGCACATGTATAAATTTCATAATTTATTTCCAATTCCTCAAAACTCCACAATCACTACACCTCAAAAATATGCAGTATAAGAATGAAGACTGACTTAAAATTGAAGATACGTACATTCGCAATTATGTGCTATTCGTATTTAAAAAAGTGTTATTATGAGGAATTTTCTCTGGCCAAAATAATGACAGGAAAGTTGAATAATTGTGCGATTGTAATGCTATTTGCCCTCTCAAGAGATTCGGTATTTAACAAATAAATTTTAGATGCTTAATTTGGCTCCAATAATTACATTGGCTATGTGCATGCAAAAATCAGGTTGTACTAATATAGAGAAGCTCAAGTTTGCAATTTCTAACTGGCCTTTCTGTAGCATTTGTTGTCTCATCCAAATCTTTTTGTCTTTTATGTTTCTTCGAATTTCATCCATTGTGGATTGATAAGCTCTATCAAGATAATTTTTTCTAAGCGTTGACTCATTTGATAAATTTTGTTTGGCATGCTTTTCGAAAAATGACCGCAATGACGGATTTTGTAATTTCCATAACGGAATTCCAGCACTCACAAAGACTTTACATAAGTCAAACGAAAACTCAGATTTTCGATTGTATGTCGACACAAACGTTTTCATTAACGAAGTTTATGGGACCGACACTTTCTTCTCGATTGCTCTTTTATGGAAAAATCCTTCAGTGTGTTGAGTAACAAAATACTTTCTCGAAATTAACTGGTTTCTCACAGATTTTACAAAAAAGCATAGAATCATCAGTTGAAAAATCACTTCCAAACTCTCGCACAAAATTTATTTAATTTGCCGGCGACGTACTTTCATCATTGTGGCAGAAACAAACCTTCCTGTAAGAATGAATTAAAATTAATGTAAATCACCAAAGTAGGTGTTAATACTAAAGTAGGTATACATTCTTAAGTCAAATTTTCGTCAAGGGATTAACAGATTACCGGTAACAAGTAATTAACGTAGGTAATTATTTTTGTTTTTTATTAACAATTGTAAATTTAAAATCTAATAAATAAGCGATGTTAAGAGAAACCACTCAGCAGTGGCACTCTTGCAGTAATCCTATTACTTTAGGGGGTTACGGGAGGACGTTGGTAGACAGTTGGTGGACTAGTTCACTAAGATGATTACTAATTTTTTCTTGATAATTCTGAGTAAATCGGTGAATTTCTTCACTAATAAAGGGAATGCTAAGATCTTCATGCAGTGTCTGATTTGTTATATACCATGGTGCATTCACTGTGGCACGGAGGGTTTTTGATTGATGTCGTTTTAATACGAGTAGGTTTGGCACATCCCCATAGCTGAATCCCGTACGTCCAAACGGGCTTCAGGATAGTTTTATAAAGCAGCAGCTTATTTGATATTGACAGTTTTGACTTTCTTCCTAATAACCAGTACATCTGGCGGAACTTCAGGTTTAATTTGGTTCGGAGATGTTTTTTCCATGTAAGACGTTGATCAAGATGTAATTCTAGGTACTCAGTTTCTGTTTTTGTGGGAATTTCTACATTATCTAAGGTGACTGGCGGTCATACGTTGAATCTAGTAGTAAATGTTATTTGCACTGATTTAGTCGGGTTGATTTTAATACGCCATTCGTTAATGGTATTCAGATGTTGTTGGAAATATGCAGCTGCTAGGTAGGGATCTTCGTGCATCGATAGGATGACAGTATTATCGGCAAAAGTGGCGATAACTGTGTTTGTATCTTCAGGTAGGTCACCTGTGTACACTAGATATAGGAGGGGTCGAAGGATGCTACCTTGTAGGACGCCAGATTTGACAGGGAAATAGTTGAATAATTCATTATTGTATTTAACTGTGAAATATCTGTCAGTAAGATAAGACTTAAGGAGAAGATAAAAATAGCTAGCGAGAAGCCTTTTCAGTTTATGAAGTAATCCGGTATATCAAACTTTGTCTAACGCCTGTTCAACATATAAGAATACAGATCCAGAGTACTTTTTTTCTTCTAGGCTCAGTGAAATTTGATTTATTATTCTATGCACTTGCTGGACTGGAGAATGCCCTGTGTCATTCAGCAGGCGTTTAAGGAATAGTTTCTCAAACACTTTTCCTAAGATGGGCAAAAGACTAATTGGCCTATATGAAGTAACATCTTCGAATCGTTTACCAGGTTTAGACACCATTATTATTTGCGCGTGTTTCCATAGTAGGGCGTATTACGATAGGCTTAGCATTCAATGATAAATAGTTGTCAATAATACTATCGCCTTTTTTGGTAGCATCTTTAGAACTTATCCGATAATAAGGTCGTAATATGGTGCTTTATGGTTGTTTGTTTTATTTATCTCGAATTGAATCTCTGCAGGTGAAAAAGGTCTGATAGGTAGCGTCATCTGATATGGAACGACTAGATATTCTTTTATATCCTCATAATCGATGTCGGAGTGATGTGGTTGGAATACGGTAGATAAGTGTTCAGCAAAGGTATCAGATTTTTCTTTGTGGAATCTAGTCCAAATACCATCAGGTTTTCTTATAGGCGGTATATTGGCTTGAGGTCTTTTAAATTTTTTCGTTGCTCTCCAAATGCTGTGATCTTCGGGGTTAAGATGCATGAGATAGTGAGTAAGGGAGTTATTTTTGGCATCTAGAAGGACCTCCCGAAGGCGTCGAGATAACCTGTTGTAGTTTAGCTTGTCGGTGGCGTTACGAGTTCTTTGCCATTTAGTTCGAGCGCGTCTTTTTTCGGCAATTAGTTCTTTTATATAGAGTGGTATGTTAGTTATATGATGTACTTGCCTGTTTTCAATAGGCGTAGCTTCCCAGGCAGCTTCTTGAATGTGAGTAATAAAGTTCTGTACTACTTGATCTATGTCTTCAGGTTGTTTTATACTCATTTTAAAATCAATTTCGATTTAAAGGGAATGTTGGAACATAAGCCAATCAGTTTGTGTTGATATAATCTGGGATTTCGTTTAATATTAATAAGTTTGGCACTTATGTTTAAGATTACTGGCACGTATTTTCCAGAAAGATCGTTACTTGGTTCAGTCAGCACAGAGTTTGTAGATATACCATGTGAAATGTAAAAATCTAACACATCGGGAAGTTTGTTTAAGTCTGCGGGCCAATGTGTCGGTTCCCCAGTGCTATGACAGTTATAGTTGTCTGCCATTATTGACCTGAAGAGGTTACGACATTTTGTTGTTATGAGTCTGGACCCCCAGTGAGTGTGTTTGGAGTTCCAGTCGCCTCCAGAAATAAATCTGTTTCCCAGAGTATGAAAGAATTGAATGTACTCCTCTGCAGAAAGAGTATGTCTGGGAAGAGAATAAATTGGAGATACAGTAAATGTATATGTATAAATGTTTCAACGTTAGCGGCTTGGAATTTTTCGGTTTGAAAAGGGTCGAGTTGATGATGTGATATGGAGTTTTTGACTATTACTGCTGCCCCTGCATGTGCAGTACCGTTTGGGGTGATTTTTGTTATAAATGAAATAACTTGGAATACGCATCACAGTTCTATCAGTGAAGTGTTTCGGAAATGAGTAACACATCAATTTTATTAAGGTATAGAAACGTAATAATTTCTTGTTTATGGTTGAAAAGACCGTTTGCGTTCCAAATGGTTATGCGTATTATATTAGCCAGTGGTTAATTTAGTAACTAAGATTGACAGGAGATTAAGCATGGTGTTATTTTGATTCATAAGCTGCACAAACATATTCTTGAACTAGTTTAGGAAAGCTGTTAGTTCTCTTCCGGTGTCAGTTTGATGATCGTTGCTGTTATTAATGGTATTACGAGATTGTACAGCCATGTAGCCAGGGATGTAGTTTTGGGGGATCACGTTACGTGGTTGGGTTGATGGCATCTGTAGTGTGTTTGGTAGTTGATTAATATTTCTGTTTTGAGTTGGATTATTAGATGATCTATGTCTTGGTAAACAGAACAGCCCCTGTAATTTGCTGGATGATTCCCTTCGCATAATGCACACTTAACTGGCGTAGTTTTTGGTTTTGCACACGTTTTTGAATCATGCTGTTTCCCGCATTTAACACAAATACTGTCTGGTACAGTAAGTTTTAAAATGGGAATAATTTTGGCATCCTGTATTTTGCTATAGTAGAGAAATTCAAAGTATCTGATAAGTCGTCGGGCGTGTTTGATGTATGTGCGTTAATTTTAACCGTATTATTTCCTAGCGTTTTTGTGTAGAATTGTTCAACTGCGGCAACTGCAGAAATATGTTGTAGCATTTGATTGAGGTTAGTAACACCGTATAGGTAATTGGTGGTGGTTTAGAAGTTTTTGTAGTGTTGTCATTGCTATCTATTTGCATTGGATTTGTTGGGTCTTTGTTTGAGGATTGCGCAATAGGTTCGTATCTGTTATTGGTACTAGGATAGAATTGGTCTAGCACGATACTTTCAGTAGATTTCTTGACTCTTCGCCTTTTTTTGACCATCTGCCATGGGTGACTACTATCTGCTGTTTCCTGGGTTGCATTCTCATCAGTAGAGGCTGGGTTATTTGTTTCCGTAGATGAATATTGGCTTATTACTTTTGGGTTATAATCGGTATAAGGAGTGTTCATGGCTAGATTAGGTGAGGAGGTTTGGTATGTAAAGTTAGGTGGAAAGGATTGCTGACTACCTTGAGGTAATTGATAAATTTAACATTGATTTGATGGCTGATTTGTAGGTGTGTTAGTGACATATCCATAATTGATATTCAAATTACCCGTTGGGAAAGGAAACACAATGTTCCATTTGTTGATTTAGTAAATTAAATAAACTTCCACTATTTAATATACCGTAAACAGGTGCGTTTACCACTATCGTATGAATTAAATTATTAAATAAATAAATTCGCCTGACCTTTAGCAAGGCGGCGGTTCCGCTGCTGCGATGGCACAGGTATAGCTCGGCACGCACGTCTGCTCTGCTTGAAGGCACGGGCTGAAGTCGTAGGTAATGATGAGATAGGATTTTTGTTGCTGCTATGTATTCTATGAAAAATTAAATTTATGTGACTAAGTAGGCAGTTATAACTGTTATAAGCAAAAAAGGCATTTATAAATAAAAATAGTCAAAATAAGCATTTTTAGGCATTTTTGCCTGAACATTCCGGTTTTAGTTATAAGGAACGAATATATTTTTAGTCATAGCGAAAATACTGCTGAAAACAAAGATATCTGTACAAGCTGTAAAGTCAGCTTAAATGATCCACATAGTTTTATCAGGATATCGCACAATTTTTCTGTCGGCGTTAAAAATATTTCCTCCCCTTCTCTCTCCTGGTGCAATCCTGGTTAGTGATCGCCATCTTATATCTCCATTTATCACCCTTTCTGTGTATAGACGTTTCTCTATTCATCCCTAACCAATTTATTATGTTATTCGTCCACATTTTATTTCTTTGTTCCCTCGTACATTCTTTTTTACTAAATATTGTAATGTTATGCGTCGAAAATAAGATAATTTAATTTGTTATCTCCGTTTCAATTTATCTCAAACTCGTTACTCACTTATTGTGTCCAAGAAATTTTAACATTCTTCTGTATGTCTACAATTTGAAGGATGTTAACCGATCTGCTGTGTCCTTTTTGAGTGTCTATGTTTCATACAGGGTGGTATCCAAAATTAGTAGGACAGACTTTTAAAAAAAAAATTATTGAACATTTTGGTACATCGACTTAATACTCTTCAAAATAGGCCCCTTGGGCGCCCACACACTTCTGATAGCGAGCCTTCCAGGTCGCAAAGGCCTTCTGGAAGTCGTCCTCCGGGATGCTGTTCAGCGCCCTCGTCGTTGCCGCTTCGACTGCTTCCACCGAGTCGAAACGATGCTCCTTGAGCTGCCTCTTGATTCGGGGGAACAGGAAAAAGTCCGGAGGTACCACATCAGGACTGTAGGGGAGGGGGACGCAACATGGAAACGTCGAATTTGGCAAGGAGATCCCTCACAATCCACGCGCCGTGGCACGGCGCGTTGTCATGGTGGAGCTTCTATTTCTCCACCAGGTCTGGTCGCACGCGTATAATCCATTTCACAGCCGTGTGAGCACTTCCACGTAAAATATTGCATTTACAGTATGTCCAGGAGGTACAAACTTTTTATGGACAATGCCACGACGGCCAAAAAAATCAACTTCGATTTTACTTTCGATTTCGACATTCTGGCCTTCTTTTTCGGGGTGATTGTGCGGTGTGCCACTCTTCGCTCTGACGTTTTGTTTCCGGATCGTATTGGAAGACCCAGGTTTCATCTCCGGTGATGACATTATCGAGAAAATGTTCGTCTTCTTCCAAACAGTTTAGTATTTCTTGGGAAAGTTCTTTTTGCTCGTCACAAATCCTCTGTGATGATGCGTTGGACTGTCCCATACCAAAGATTCAGCTCATCACTAATTAGTTTAATGCCCAACCGTCGGTCAGAGTTCAAAAGTTGCTTAACTTTCAGCACATTGTCGTCCGTTCGCGAAGTTGACGGACGCCCGGCGCGTTGGTCGTCCTCGACGAGCTCCCTCCCCTCCCGAAACAACTTGTGCCACTCAAATATCGAGGAACGGCTCATGGAATCCTTCTTGTAGTTCAGTCCTTTGTTGGACGTGGGCCTCTCCAAGCATCTTCCATTGGTCCCTGTTTTTCGCCTTCTGCATCCAATTGTAATCTGCTACTCTTTTGATGTCGTCAGTCCACTTGAGGGGCTGCCTCTATGCCTTTTGCCTATTCTTGGTCTCCACTGCAGCATGCTCTTCGTCCATCTTTTATCTTCTAGTCTGGCAATATGTCCGGCCCACTGCCATTTCCCTTTAAATATATGTTCTATTACATCTTTTGCTTTTGTTTTATTTCGAATCCATATATTTGTCATCCTATCTCTTAGACTGATTCCCAGCATTGCCCGCTCCATTCCTCTCTGCGCTACCCTCAGTTTTTGCATATTTTTTATCGTTAACGTCCATGTCTCTGCTGCGTAGGTTAAAACAGGAGTATATTCTGGTTGTATAACTTAGTCTTTAGTGTTTGGTCTATGTTACTTTTAAATATTTCTTTCCATCTACCGAATGCGGCCCAACCAAGTTTTATTCGCCTTTCTATTTCTTTTGTTTGATTATCCGATTGTAGTGAGATGTATTGTCCAAGGTGTATATAACTTCCTACTTGTTCTAAAGTTTCCCCGTCAATCTGTATATCAACTATCTCATCTACTAGATCGTTTATCATTATTTTAGTTTTCCTCTGTTCATTTTAATCCTATGTCTTTGGCCTTTTCGTTTAGGTCTGTTATCATTTCTTCTAATTCTTCTACATTGTCCGATATGAGCACGACGTCATCAAATCGTAGATGGTTCAATCTTTTCCCATCTACTCTTATTCCTTTATTTTCCCAAGCGCATTTTTAAACATCTTCTAAACATAGGGTAAATAATTTTGGAGATAGTTGTCTCCCTGTCTTACTCCTCGTTCTACATTTATCGGATTGGTAGTATTTCAGGTGCGTTTACCAGGTATCGTATGTATTAAATTATTAAATTAATAAATTCGCCTGACCTTTAGCAAGGCGGCGGTTCCTGCTGCTGTATGGCACAGTTATAAGCTCGGCACGCACGTCTTTTCAAAATGATGACGGGACTAAAGTGGTAAGGTTATGATTTTAGGATTTTTGCTGCTATAAATTCTATGAAAAATTAAATTCTTGTGACTAAGTAGGCAGTTATAACTGTTATAAGGTAGATTGAGGCATTTATAAATAAAATAGTCAAAATAAGCATTTTTAGCAATTTAGCCTGAACATTCTGTTTTAGTTAGACTGATGAATATATTTTCCAAGTCATAGCGAAAATACTTGAATAAAGATATCTAACAAGTTGTAAAGTCAGCTTTAATGATTCCATAGTTTGATCATGGTATCGCACAATTTTCTGTGCTTTAAATATAGTGTCCCCCTTCTCTTTACTGGTGCAATCCTCGTTGTCGCCATCTTATATCTCCATTTATCACCCTTTCTGTGTATAGACGTTTCTCTATTCATCCCTAACCAATTTATTATGTTATTCGTCCACTATGTATTATTCCTTTTATTCCTTTTACATTTTATCTTTTTGCTAAATATTTTAGAATGTTATGCGTCGAAAATAAGATAATTTTATTTGTGGTCTCCGTTTCAATTTATCTCAAATTCGTTACTCACTTATTGTGTCCCCAGTCTTTTTACTTTCTCTTGTCTTCTTTTTTTAAGGATGTTCTTCAATCTGCTGTGTCCTTTTTAAGTCTATGTTTCATACAGGTGTATCCAAAATTAGTAGGACAGACTTTTTAAAAGGCTTATTGAACATTTTGGTACATTGACTTAATACTCTTCAAAATAGGCCCTTGGGCTTATACGCTTATGGTAGCGAGCCTTCCAGGTTTTATAGGCCTTCTGAAGTCGTCCTCCGGGATGCTGTTCAGCGCCTCGTTTTCTTTTTCTCTGCTTTCTACCGAGTCTATATTACTCTTTTAAGCTGCCTCTTGATTCGGGGAACAGGAAATTTCCGTTGCTACTATATGTTTCCCCTGTCAGTTTTAGGTTCGTGTAAACGTCGAATTTGGCTTTGATCCTCACAATCCACGCTTGACGGCGTTGTCACTTCCGGTATTTTTTTTCACTACCAGGTCTGTGCACTGTTGATCCGATTTCGCAGCCGTGTGAGCACTTCTCGTAAAATTTTCCATTACATCGTCCAGGAGGTTAATTTCTAATTGACAATGCAAACGGTCAAAATTGCAATCAATTTCGATTTCCCTATAGTTTTTAACATATCCCCTTTTTTCGGTGATTGTGCGTGTGTCATATTCGCTCTGACGTTTTGTTTCGGGTCCGTATTGAAGACCCAGGTTTCATCTCCGGTGATGACATTATCGAGAAAATGTTCGTCTTCTTCCAAACAGGTATTTATTTCTCGGTAAATCTCACTCAGTTCTTTGGTCGTCACGAACTTCGGCACCATTTTTAGCACACTTCTCTCATCTTTAGATCCTATGTAATTTTGCGTTGGACTGTCCGCTTAAATGTTTAGCTCATCACTAATTAATTTAATGTTAACCGTCGGTCAGAGTTCAAAGGTTGCTTAACTTTCAGCATATTGTCGTCCGTTCGAAGGTTGATTGAACGCGACGAATGGTCGTCCTCGACGACACCCTCCCTCTGAAATTCATTTTCCACTCAAATATCGAGGAACGGCTCATGGTATCCTTCTTGTCGGCCTGCGTAAGCATGTCCTTGGTTTGGGTCGCTGATTTTCCAAGTTTGTAGCAAAACTTGATGGCATACCGCTGCTCCAAATTTCGCTAATTTTATTGTTAATTTATTTTTATCAAATCTAAGTTAGTATAATATATCTGTTAGTTTTCGGAGTATTGTTTTATCAAAAGCTGTATGAAACATACATACATATTTTTTTATATTTAGTCATTTTTCTACCAGAACTGTTATGCCTGCCTTAAATCAAAATTGCGTATTACTTATGTGTTGCTTAGTGAGCGATGTGAGTCTTTTCCCTCCATTTTCTGTTCTCATCTCGTCTGAACTTGGTATTGGTATTTTGATTTCTGATATTAAAATTTTCGTTGACATCATTTTCTTCTCCCCAGTTGTCGCCAGACAATAATTCGGCTACACGTTTATTTCTTTTCTTCAATTAATTATCGCCATTCTTCTTTTATACAATTTTGGTTTTAAGTACTATATTTATGTGGCAGTATACTTGTTTCTTACTGTCATTATTTCTAGTATTTCTTCGGTCATCCATACAGTTACATTTATTTTTTTATGTTTTTAAGCAATTGTTTTTACTGGGTGTGAAATTGTGTCTTTGGTTGATTAGAGTATAATCTATTTGATTTCTTACCATTATTTTTGATTAGGTTGTGGAAAGGCTAAATATATAGTCCAACTAGCGAATCATTCTTCTTTTTAGCAGAATTCAACCAAGCATTTTACCTCACTCATTTCTACGTGGGAAGTCTGAAAACTTTTGAGCCTGGACATGAAGATGGCCCAAAAGAAACCATGTTGCTACTACAATCGTACATGCTTTGAAATATACCTGTGAAAATGTCAGCCATTTAGTTGTTAGTTGACAGTCGTTTGTATTAGTTGATGTCAGTGCTTTTATAAAAATAGAAAAAATCAAATACTGTGCCGTAATCAAGTACTTGCATTTAAAGGCAATACTCTGCCTTACCATTTGCCACCGTAAAAAATTGGAAGCTGAATTTAAACGTAGTTGTGCCAGCTTGGCTGATGATGAGCGTTCGGAACGGCTAACCTACACTGATAACATCGAAAAAGTTTACCAAATAATACTGAAAAACCGACGAATCCAAGTTAGAAAGACAGCAGAGGATGCGGACATATTGAAAGAACGCGTTTGTTATATATTGATTAAATAATTAGAATGAGAAAGCTGTCTGAGCTTGCTAACTTTAAACCAAAAATTCATTCGAATGAACATTTTTGCCCTACTTGAGCGGTTTCAGCGGAACAAGTCGGACTTTTGCGTCGATGCATTACTGTCGATAAAATTTAGGGTCACCATTACACTCCTGAAACGACGGAATAGTCACAACTGTAGACCATGAAGGGCAAACAGCTCCAAAAAAAACAAAGATGGTTTCATCGGCCGGAAATGTAATGGCGATTGATTTTGGGATAATCAGGAAATTCTGTTCATCGACTACTTAGAAAAAGAAAAAACAATAATGCGTAGTATCATCGTTATTGAACCAGTTGAAGGCAGCAATTGCTGAAAAACGGCTTCATTTCAAACGGAAGAAAGTACTCTTTCTTTAAGACAACGCACTGTCTTGCACTTCGGCGATCGCTACGGTTAAAATTTACAAAATGCAGTTTGAATTGATTGACCACTCAGCATATTCAGCAAATCTAGCCCCCAGCGACTATTTTCTGTTATCTAAGCTCAAAGTTTGGCTCGGTGAAAGAGATTTTTATCAAACGAGGTGGTCATCGCAACCGTAGACGTCTATTTTGCAGAAAACAACACTAACTACTATTTCAACGTGTTAAATAACTTCTAGCGTCGCTGGAAAAGTGTATCGACTTAAACGAAGGCTATGTTAGAAAATAAGATTAAATTTGACAGAAACAATACTTGTTTCTATGTTAGGGTCACAACTTTTTAAATTGCCCACGTATCTCCCAATCCGTAATTTTTTCTTTTCTAATTCATCGTACGTAAGGTTGTTTTATATTCTTGATAATTTTTGTTGGTTGTTCATAGAGTCCATTTATTAACTTTCTACAGCGGAGCTTTTAGAAAGTTAATGAGCTTATCATCCTGTCTGTCTGTCGGTGCGTCTGGAAACATTATAACTTCCGTTCTATTCAACGGATTAACTTCAAACTTGGCATACAAACATCTTAGGTCAGTATCTTTTACTGGATTGATTTTCATCCAAATCGGTTAACGGTAACCGGAAAATTCATTATACTCATATATGTCATGCAGAATATCATTCGACAGCATTTTTGACGCTGATCATTATGATGACAAAACTTTGAAATATTTCATAACTGTGTTAACGGTATTTCAATTTCAAATTTTAGATTAATACTAGATATGGTTGTAGCATATCATTCATTAGCATTTTGATCATTCATTTCAGTTCAGACAACACAGACGACGTCTTCTCTAAACTGAAAAAATTGTATAGTCATAATTCATGATAATGACACAACAATCTACTCTTTAATAAAATGGAGACATTAATCAACATCTTAATTCCTTTTAAAAGTTTTTATCCTAATTTCATCGGACCGCTGTAGAAAGTTTCCTTTACGGTATTATACCGTTCCCGTTTCTTCTACAACTGCCCCTGATGTAGGTGCATTCTTTTTGCTGTGCCTATCCGGTGCGGATCTTGGCGACTAACATGGTTGTTCTAAGCTTCAAAAAGTACCGTGGTTGTTAATAAAAACCATTGTCTTAAATTCTGGAGCTAAGAGTTTCTTCTTCTACCTGGGCCTCTTTTTTAGTATATTTTGCCTTGTTGTATCTTTGTTTGTTTTTTGTGACATGTCCTAAGTACTCGAGCTTACGTTGCTTCACTTCAAAAATGATTTTATATTCTTTATTTAGTTTTTGTAGGACTTCAGTATCCGTCTGTAACACCACATTTCGAAGGCTTTTAGTTTCTTTATTGTTGCTTCACTTAGTGTCCATAACTTAACTCTTTAAAGAAGGACTGAAACACATAACATCATAATAGACGTATTTTGGTTGTTAACGTTAAGTCATGGCCTTTAAAGATGTTTGCCATTTTACTGAAGGATGTTGTAGCTATCTCAATGCGTTGTTTTATTTCTTTTGAATGATCCCATTAATCGTTAATGTTGGTACTTGGGTATGGTGGTGAGTATAATTAGTTACTTTTGTTATTGGTTGGTGGTTTAACAGATAGTAGTTGTCAAGGAAAATTTGTTTTTTACATCTATTTTTTTGAATTCTTTTATTTCATTTTCTAAGGCAGATTTTATAATTGCTTCTGAGTAAACATTAAAAAGCAAAGGAGACATCCCTGTCTCACCACTCACTATATTGCCACTTCTTCGTTAATTTAATCTCAATCTTGATGTTAGTTCTTTGCCTGTATTACCGGTTCCCAATGGTTCAAAAATCTTTATCGTCTAGACATATTGTTTTTAAGATTGACATTAACTTATCAAATCTCACCCTGTCGAACGCTTTGCTGTGATTAACAATATGCACCGTGCAATTGATATTTCTGTATCACTGAATTAACACCTGAATTTCAAAAAGGGCTTGTCTCGTACCCATTGCATCACGGAAACTAAATTGAGTGTGTGATAGATGTGCTTTATATTTTTTGTATATTCTTTTACATATTATTTTTAAAAATGTTTTTAAAATATGGCTCATTAAATTTATTATAGTCTCTCGCATTTTCTCACATTAGGCTTCTTAAGAGGGTTAAAAAGGTCATCTGCAACTAGTTTCTTTATTGTTATAAATTTAATTGAATGTTGAAGTAAGCCATTTTATAACTTAATCATTCACCAACTTTGAATACTCCGCATACATCTTGTCTGTCCCTGTTGCTTTTTACCTCCTTTAATTCTGTTTATAGCGTCTTTTACTTCATTTGCTGTAGGTGGCCTAGCATTTTATTCTAATGTAAATGTTGCCGCATTTCTATTGTCTTTAAAAGTATTGTATTTACGGTTTGTCAATAATCCGGTTTCCGTTGTTATGTGTTAAGCATGTTGGTTTCTTTAGTCTGAAAAATCCTCTCGCTTGTTGGACTTTTTATGGAGATTAAAAAAATTGTGTTTATTTTTTATTTCTAGATATTTCTCTTCAACGCGTTGCTTTTTGGTTTCCTAATAGCTTTCTTTAGTTGTCTATCAATTTTGTTATATATCGCTTTATATTTATTCTTTGCTTTTCTTCTGCTTTCATTCTTCTTTTTACCCTCCCTGCCCTCAAATATACATCTAGAATTTCTTGATTGATTTCTTCAAGTTTTGCAATGTCTTCTTCTGAGTCGGTCTTTTTTTTTGTTATTGATGATTTGATTTACTTTTACATTGGTATTGCTGTATTTCTTGTTGTATTTGTTCGTTTTTTATTTATCTTATGTCATATTTGTTGATTTTTGCTAGTTTAACTTTATTTAATCAAAGTTTTATTGTACTAATGATAGAGTTGTGATCCTATTTAATATTAGCTGTAGCATATGACTATTTGGTTTCTGATGACACGCCCTTGTGTCTTGTGACCACTTTCATGTGTATAGTCGTAGCTTGAAGTAGATGTTGGTAATTACTAGTTGTTTGTCTAGTGCAAATATATGTAGTTGTTTATTGCGTTCGCCCAGATCGAACAGGCCTATTACATCACGATCCCTACCCTTGCCGATTTTGCCGTTAAAATCTCCCATAACTAATGTTACGTCTTTCTTGGGAATATTCCTTAAAGCATTTACTAGGTCATGATAGAATAGTTCAATAATTTCTTCTGATTTGTTGCTAGTAGGTGCGTAAACCTAAATAATGTTGGTTTTTACGGAGGTGAAGTTTAATTAAATAAGAATTATTTTCTCTGAGATTGGAGTAGAGTTCATAACCTGTTTGGCTATATGCTTATTTATAATAATCCCTACACCATTTTTGTGTTCTATATTTGTATTTTATTAGTAATATGTGCAGTGATTCATTATTTGACAGTGTCCTAAATTTTCGAAAGCATCTATCTAATGCCCATCAAGTCTACCGACAAACTTTAATTGCACTGTGAATCTTGCCTGCTGCATACAATATTTTGATATTTCAGGTACCAATTTTATACGATATGCTCTTGTTGGTCTTACAAGATGTGTTAATAATTTTTTACAGGGTTTTTTCTTGATCACGACCGGGGAGATCCTATAGTCTTCTTGTAAGTTTCTTCCCCTACCGACTCTTGATTGTCGTACGCCCTGTGCAGTAGTTTTTGTTTAAAAGCCTTATTGGTTATACTCAAGATATCCCTGGATCTTTAGTTCTTCTGGTTTTTCTGCCTTTCGGGCCGATTTTTCATCCCAAGCGCAAGAGAGTGCTCTGCCCTCTGTTTGCTCCTTCATCCACAGTGTGGCTGTTGACAAAACAGAGCGGAGTCTACTTACATCGGCAATCATTCGGTACTATTTGGTCAGGGACTGCTTATTCAACATATTTACAGTTAACCTTTATATCTGAAGATCGTCCATTATTTGCCACCTGTGACCCCGCCAGTAGCCTATAGCCGCGCCCTAGCATGTAAGTGCATACACTTGTATAACATTTTTGTCTAGTGGCGCTCTACTAAGTTCCAACTTTATGAATATTGGTATATATTATTTTTCACATTGTTGTACTTCATTTGATACGAGTGTGGCAACGCCGCATTGATTGTTGTTTTCGGCAGCAGGATAGAAAACTGTGACGTTGTTCGTGAATTTAAATACATTAATAATTTTCTATCTGGTATTACTAATTCCTAATATCTCCACTTTTATTTTTCGCATTTTCTATTGCATTTGCTAACCTTCCGGCTGCATACCAGGTTTGAATATTCCATGTTCTTATTTTGGTTGTTTCCTTCTGTACATTTAATCCGGGGATTCTTTTCGCACTATGCCCATTAAAATTACTGATTAATTGTGTCTTGCTTTACACTATGACTTTGCCTACAGCTATCTGGTATGTAGCTGTTTTGATTGTTTTAATCTCTACCTGCATCCAGTTTACTGCTACTTTTCGTCCACCCCATATCCATCATATCCAGAGTGAACGTTGGCATGGAGAATTAGCAAACCCCATACGGAAAAAATTATTCATATATAAATCGAATTCAAAAATCAGAATTATATTTGTTAATTTTACCTAACATAATAAAATAATTAAAAAACTAATATGTAGTTATCATCATAGCGATCATCCTGCCCTGATCTTTACTGAAGAAAAAGCCAAAGAAGAATCCATTGCAAATCGTTAAAAATAACTTCCCCCTATTTCTTATTCTAACGGAGAAGGAATTATGTCATTATGTTTAGAATTAGTATAAATCAATCATGCATTTGTTTAAAATAATAGTAAATCAATATTTACTTAAATTATTGTTGGCCAATACAAATTTTTCAATGAAAATGTAGAAATACTAAATAAATAGACAAGTGTGTAGTAGCAAACAGTTAATTCATTAAACAAATCGATGCTTGAACAATAAAATTATTTTTTATGAGTGCAGAGTAGCAATTTAACATAATATCATATGATTATTAATAAATACTGGACTAAATATGTTACAGAAGAGACAACTCTACGTAAATTTTGCATCCACTAGCGCAGTGCCAGTCTTTGTTACTCTTCTCGCCGGGAATGTCACACGAACGTGGAATAATGCATAACCGCGTCGGTATTACAGCAGCTGGAAAATGTTAACCATTCATTCATCTCCATAAAGCAGTTTTGTAGCCAGTTCATTTCCATTGCGCTGCTGCTTCGTATTCCCCGTGCCGTCAGCTCTGCGTGACGCTTTAATTCGACCTCGGTCGTAAAAGTGGCAGCTTTGGGGTTAATATTAACGAAGGTCGTGACAAAATCGCCGGCCGTCGGGGGCATCCCAGGCATGCATGAAACTTTGATCCGGAGAGTGCCGGACCGGCGCGAATTTGCGAAAGGATTATTCTGCCGGGCCGCGCAAAGACGCCCGGCCGCAGAAGCTCCTGGCATTTAATAAAGGGCCGACCTTGGGGCCGGGCCCGCTGAAAATTTGATGAGGCTCGATTCTAACACAGAGGGCAGATTTCTAGGCCTAACAAATTGTTTGCTACAGTTTTCGCATTAATAAGGCAGTAGAAAGTAAAGGATAATAAATATTTTCCAATAACAGAGAAATTTTATTATTATCTATAAATTTTTCTTCTTATTTTTTATTTCTTGAAACAGTGAGAGATTAAACGAACTGCAAAAGAAAATATGCATCTGTAGTTTAGTTTATTTGATAAGCATGGAAATGTTTTTAAAGAGAATTGTTGCACAATCATAAGATTCACTGATAAAGCGACGAGTTACCTAGCCGACTCTTATGTTGTCTTATGTATTATCTCTCTCCATTTTCTCTATCATTGGCGATTTTTATATTTTCTTGGAACGTCGTTTTTGTGAATCTTTTTATTTGGCCCACCTTCATTTTGTCAAAGTATCCTTGTGATTTAACTCCTACAATTTTCCCTGTATTATAAGTTATTTCTTCTAGTCATATAAGCAAATTATTTTATGATATGATGTCTTACCATGGTGGATAAGCGATTTTGTTTGTTTGATTCTTCAATTATGAACATATTTGTTCTGTAGTCTATCATAGAATTCGCAAAAATCTGTTTCAACACCACATCTTGAAGAAATATACTTTGTTCTTATCGTAAACTTTTAGCATCTATGTCTGTGCTCCATATGTTGCTAATGAAAATGTTAATGTTGTAAATAGTCTCTTCTTTGTTTCATTCATTATCTTATAGTCTTTCCAAATCTTCTTGATGTTTTTGCCATAGCTATTCTTCTCCATATTTCAGTGAGCACTTTCCATCTCTATATTTGAATTTAAATAACGTCATTGACTATCTGTATATCTTGTCGTTTACGTTACTAATTATATATTTTTGATACATCAAATTGGTTTTCTGGCGGTTGAATTGTAATCCAAAGTTTATACTTTCGTTTTTGATGTTTTCAAGCAATGCAGGCGTTTCCGATTTGCCATTAGTAAAGAGTGTGGTGTCGTCGGTAAACCGCAATGTTTATTCTATATTCGCCTATAGCAATTCCGCCTTTTCAGTTATCAAGAGCTTTCCATATACAGTCTTGACGTATACTTTATATATAATCAGTAAACCCTGTATACCTTTCGGTGTAGGGTATAAAAATTAAAATAAATGCTAACAACACTTTAGAAATATTTTAAGAAAAATTGAATGAGATAGACTAAAAAATGAAAACATCAGAAAAATAGTAAATAAAAAACCAATAATAGAAAAAATAAAAAATAAGCAATTAAACTGGTAGGCGCACATAGTGAGAATGGAACCAAATGCAGGGTGGCGCGCGGCAGACGCATGAATTTGAAAATGGAATAAAAACGCAGACTGTTAGAAAATAACCAAATTTTTATATTTTCCTGATTCAAAAACATAGAAAATTTAAGTTTACATGGTTTTGAACAAAGTATCGCTCAAATGGAGCCCCTCACACTTCAAACACTAAGTAAGCCTTTTTTGAAATTTTCGTGCACTGTTTAAAGCATTACCACAGTAACTTGGGCGATTTAGGCTCGAATATTGTTTTTGTGGGCTTTCAGGGTCCTGATGATTGTTGCGAACAAGAAATTTTAGGTATTCTCACAAGAAAAAATCACAAGGGGGTAAATCAATAGAGTTCAAATAGCCTCTTAAGGAGATGAGGTGCCCGAGAAATCTGTTTCGCAAAAAGTTCATGCAAACCCTAGCTGTGTGGGCTGTGGCCCCGTTTTGCTAAAACCAGACGTCGTCTAGCTCTATTCCTTCCCATTTAGGCAAGAAAAAATCGTGGATTATAATCAGGTAACGTGAAGAAGTGACTGTACTTGCTTGATCATTTTCTTCAAAAAAGAATTCTTAAAATTGCGCAACATACTGTCACCTTGTTGGAGTGCAGGGCTTCTGCTGGAGGTCTTTGGGATTCTTATCACTCCAATATTCTGTATATATTCTGTTTATTGACACATCCACTCAGGTAGAAGAAAACGATACCGTCTCGAGGCAATGCAGCAAGCATATTTTCACTAGCGAGTGGTCTGGATTCAAAACCACATGGCTTCAATTCTTGCATAATATCCATCTTATAAGGGGAGCAAATAAAGATGTTCATTAACTGTTCGTTGAATGGAACGTCTCGAAATACCAAGGGCACTTGCCTGTTTCCGAATTGAACGCTTAGGAGATTGTTCAATTGCAGCTCGAACCCTCTCGATGTTTTCTAGGGTAGTGACGGTATTCTGAGGTCCCCTTCTTATCGTGGACACATTTTCGGTATCGTAGAATGCATTAACCCAAGCGAGAATTTGATTTCGATCGGGAATTCGGCCGCGGGAGGCGATATTGAACTTTAAGCGAAAGGTACCTTGCACGAGGACGATCGAGCGTGCGTTCGACAAATAGCTCTGCACACAAAAAACACGTTGTTGAACGGACTACTCCATTATAGCGACTAAAACCGCGTGGAACATAAACTTCTCATCTCCCTCTTTCGAATCACCTCACTTTGAACTTTCTAGGACTGTTAGGAACGTAGCAATGACCTTTTCAAATCCATGCGTCTGCCGCGCGCCACCCTGTAAAATCACAAGAAAAGTAATGAAAGTGGGAGAATCAACCAAAAAACGAAAAAAGAAACCAAGAAGAAATGAATCCGTTAGATTTGAGAAATAGGATTAGAAAAAGGAAAGACAGTAGAGAAAATGAAACTACTAGCAAATTACATCAACAACAATTAAACCACTAAAAAATAGATTTTTATTAAAATAAAAAGCAAAGGGCAATTGTAACCATCTCTCTGATCCTCTCGACAGGTCTGCTTGCAGCAGTATGGGATGAACACCTTTATTAGAATAATTTAAAACGATTCACTACTACAAAAGATGTGCTACATAATATCTGGTACCAGCTCTTATAGCATCGTAGATACTTTTAGCATACATAAAAAATTAAAGAAATTATAGATGTTTCTAAAACATGCAACAATATTAAAAACAAAACTAATCGACTAATTACAAACAAAGAAGAATTACAACAAATATGGAAACGATATATAGAAGATGACGATAGAACTGATCATCAGCAATTAATCGCTGCAGAAAATAGATCAGAAGTATTATGTACGGAAATTATAAACGCACCAAGAAACACAAAAAATTAGCAAAGCTGCCAGATCAGACAAGGTCTGAAAAGAATCTTTTAAACCATTGGATAAAGAAAACACTGAATTACTCACAAACCTCTTTAACTCAATCTATCAAACTAAAGTAATACTTAAAGACTGGCTGAAATCAGAATTCATCACCTTGCCGAAAAAAGCAAGTGCAAACAAATGGAAATATTTCCGTCTTATAATATCTTCATATGGTTTATCGACTACGAGAAAGCATTTGACCACATTAGACACGAGGAACTAATAAGAATATTGACAGAAAAAGGTCTCGACTATAAGGACATGCATGCTATCAAAAACCTTTATTAGAATCAGAATGCCACAGTGAGACTGGACAATGAACTCACGGAAATGATCCCAATTAAAAGAGGAGCTAGACAACATTGTGTCCTTTTCTCTTTGTTGCTTAACATCTATTCGGAGGATATTTTCAGAAAAGCCTTAGAAAACACTGAAGACGTCATAAAGGTAAAACGGTGCCATAAGAGAAAACAGTCTGCAGGGTTTGCAACAATTGATGAACGCTGTAACGCGAGAGGGCGATGCCATCGGTGTGAAAATAAATAGGAAAGAAATATCAAATTTATGACAATTATCAAAACTTTAGACATACAAACGGAATTAATAATTATGCCGGCTGACTGAGGACGGAGACCCAAAGATGGAAATATAAAACAAAAATAGAGGTAGCAAAATCGTATCTTATGAGAATGAGGCAGCTACTTACCAAGCCCAGCCTTATATTAGCAAAAAAATACAGATTTGTGCAGCTCTAGATACACTCAGTGCTGATGTACGGTGTTAGGGCTTAGACACTCAAAAGTACTGAAAAAGACTACAAGATTTTGAGTTCCGGGTGTTTAGAAGACTATTACGCACATTATAAACAGAACATACTACAAATGAAGAAGTGTTGAGAAGAACTCGCGAAGAAAAGAAACTTTTAGTAAATATCAAGAAAAGGAAAACAGCATACCTTGGCCACCTATACTACAACGACAAATAAGATGGAAGAAGAGGGCGTAGTGGTAGAAGATGCTCCTGGTTGAAAAACATCAGAAACTGGGTATGAGTACCCACAAATTAGTTAAAGCTGCTAAAAACCGAATAAACTTTGCTGAATTTGTTTTCAACATTGATTAATGAAATAAGGCACTATAAGAAGAAGAAGAAGAAGAAACGTTATAAAAGTTTGGCAGGATGAATAAAAATACTCGTCATGTTTTCAGGTTTAGTTTGAAGTAAAACTATAAACCGCAACTTATAATTTAATGTATAAAAACTAAAACCATTTAAATAAAAAATTTAAATCAAAATACTTCAAACCCCACTCTTAACAGCTACAAACTGGTTACCTTATTTTCATTTCAGTAACCTTTGTAAAAATCAATAATGTTCTATATAGTCTCCGGCAGTGTCTAGTATCTACTTTGGTAGAATCTAGATGACAAATAGGTAACTATTGGTATTACACAATTAATCGCTATTAACCATGTGAACACAATTTTGCTATTCCAGTTTGATGTACTCTACAACATTCGAATTTATATTGTCTTAGGGTAATTAAATCACCCTATAGTTCAAGATTGATAATTGATTGGTATATACATCCTCTTTAGCTTAACATATACACATAAAACCTAATCACCTTGTAAAATAGAGAGTTGACCAAAAAGTTCTGGCTACACTGTGAAAATCAAACTTTCATACACAAATTCAATTAAAATTTAACAACAGAACTGAGCGCTTCTGACGATTATGAACCAGATAAACACAATTTTCGTCGGAAGTTACGATGCGTTTCCAGAATCGGCCATTCAACGGATTTCTGAGCAGTTGGCGGCAAAACTCATTTGGCTTGCGCTTTGGTGAACTCATGGAAGTCTTGCCAAAGCTTCTTGTGCACAAAGACCAGCTGAAGCAGGTGATTTAGCACAGTTTGATGAGGTGAAAGTCTGAGGACTGGCGCCAAGTCACGACTGTTTGACGAAAGCCCATCTTCCAAAGCTGCTAATTTTTTTTTTATTTACTGCATATTTACAACTAGTCTAACTAGACTAACAAGCAAATGAGTTAATGTACATAGCATGTGGGGAGGAACACCAAGAGTGACCTCCTGTCATTACAAGGTATACAAGTCTTATTACTAATTTGTTAAGTCACTAAACTTTGTCCGTTTCAGGCGTCTAACTGCGTTTGCATTATTTAATAAGTCTGTCACTAGAACACTAGGGTGATCACTAATACGATCGTTGTATCTGATGCAGCAAGCTTTGATGACATCTTTAATCCATGGGATCTTTAGATCGTTATGTAATGTGCGGTTGTTCACATACCATTCGGCGTTTGCTATTGCGCGAAGTGTTTTGCTTTGAAATCGCTGTAATATCTCGATGTTCGATGACTTAGCAGATCCCCAAAACTGGATCCCATACGCCCAAATCGGTACTAACATGGTTTTATATAACAACACCTTGTTTGTTAAACTGAGCTGGGATTTTCGTCCGAGGAGCGAGAACATCTTCTTCACGCGGATATCTAATTCTTTTCGCTTAGTCTGTATATGTTTTTTCCAGTTTAGTTTGCTATCGAGATGGATACCGAGATATTTGATATCTTATTTGTGTGGTATGTTAGTGCCGTTGAAGATTACAGGAGGTGGAACAACCTTGCGGAGGCTGAAGACCACTGAAGCCGATTTGTTTTCATTGATTTTGATGCGCCAGGTCTTTATCCAGTTTTCTAAAGCTTCCAGCGCATTTTGCAGGTATATTGATGCCTGAAGTGGATCTCTATGTGAAGATAATACAGCCGTGTCGTCCGCAAACGTAGCAATTATAACATTGTCGGTAACAGGAAGGTCTGCCGTAAACAACTGGTATAATGTCGGTCCCAGTACGCTACCTTGTGGTACACCTGCCTCGTCTGAGTAGATTGGCGAGTGGCTGTCATTGATTTTGACCCGAAAGTATCTGTTTTCTAGATACGACTTGAAGAGCAGATAGTAATGTTGCGGTAGGGTTTGCTTGATCTTATATAGGAGGCCAGGGTGCCAAACTCGATCAAAAGCTTGGCCCACGTCTAAAAATGCTGCTAGGCATAACCGTTTTCCTCGAAGTCTTTTTCTACCTTATCCACTATCCTATGGACTTGTTCCAATGTTGAGTATTTTCTGCGGAAACCGAATTGATGTTCCGGAACTAAATGCAGTTCTTCTATAATGGGTTCAAGTCTTCTTAGTAGAATTCGCTCAAAGAGCTTAGAGAGGGGTGGTAACAGCGAAATCAGTCTATAAGAAGCTGGTAATTGAGCTGGTTTTCCTGGCTTTTGAATGACAATTACTTCGGCAAATTTCCATTGGATTGGGAAGTACTGAGTTCTTAAGATGCCAAAGCTGCTAATAAATCGTTATAATTCACTTCGGCGTCCGACCAGAACGAGGTTGATCTTCAAGGCTGAGGCCGCCGGATTCGTCTATACCATCTTGAAACTTTCGAGTGAGTCTTCGGCATCGCAAATATCTTGCATGGGGTCTTTGTCGAAAGTTGTCGTTTCCAGCATTAATAAAAGCTTGAAATTCGATTTCGTCAGGACATTTTGGCCAACCTTTAGTTACCCTAAATAATTTTCTCTGTTTTACAAATTTTGTGGTACAATTGTCCATTTCTCAAAATTTATTAGATTTTAGGATTTTATACTATCATTAACCAAGAAGAATCGTAATTAATAATGGTGCTAACAATAAGTTGCACAGCTTCCAAACACAAAATTTAAAAAAAATAATGTTTTTACTGCTTTTTTGGCAACAAATTTGTGGTACAATCCAATATATATATAATATTACTATCAACCATGCATTGAATGAATTACCATACAAATAAAACATATATTGCTACGTATAAACAGATGTAAGTCTTAGAAATACCGAAATAAAAAAAAAGTAAGTAGACAACTAAAGTACCTGGTAGTATAATAAAAAATTGAATGGCGTGTAGTAGAGAAAGGCCCAAAAAACGCCAAGTAATTGTAGCCAGTTCTGATTGCAAAGCAAAACTCAAATAAACCTTGACATTGTATGGCAAAAAATAAGTAAACAAGGGGTTACAGCTTTGAAAAAAAGTTTAAGTGATTTCTGTAGCAGCAAGAAATAACAAAACAAATTACGTTTTTCTTATCTCCACGAACATTAACAAATTAATTTGCCTGAAAACTGAACGCTTCTACTGCCTCAGCTCCTCATTGCAAATGGGAAACGTTTAGTTGCGGTTTTGTCACGAACAAAGCGGCCTTGGAATTAGCGAAAGGTCACGGGAGCCTGCGCCTGAACAAATTGCTTTACGCAAACCCAGTTTACGGGATCATATTGCTACCGTCGCAGATAAGCACATTACAGCCGCTCTCCGAGAGAATTGTCGAGTTTTTGCTTCCTCCGGCATACCGAGTCCGGGTTCGGAAAGCATGCGGAATTCGATTTTCCTAACAACTAGGTAGTAACGCAGGCCGACAGAAAGCGTCGATGTCCTATTCCTATAACGAAGTTTGCCCGTATCTTTGGCGATACAAAGAGAACGGCGTGCTTTCAAAGCACCGGTCTATTTGCGCGAGTAGCACTAGGAAGCGTGCGAACATGGCCGTAAGAAAATGTTATATTGGATTGCTTCCTCAAAATTTGCTAGTCCGGATTTGATTATTAAAACATTAAATTTATTAGATAGAATGTTATAACTGCATGGCGTTGAGCCAAATTTGAAGAACAAAGAAAAACAATAAAATAATTGATTTTTAGCAAATTAAAGACCTTATTTGGGGTTTTTCTTAATTTATAAGGGAGTAACATTTTTTAAAATTCAACACAAAAAAGTGATACGCAACTATGTTGTTTTCTTATGTAGTATTTCTTATCTTTACCACAACTACGTTATTTCAATATTATTGAATTAAAAAATTTAAATAAGAAATCTTCTGATAGTACTCACAACTACTGACGCAGAGCCTGTTTATTTATTTATTTTTTTATTGTTTAATGCAAATTTACAAGCTGCTCCAGGGAGCTATAACTAAATAGGCTAAATGCTAGACTTTGAAAGAAGACGCTGACCAGCGACAGGACTCCAGTGAATAATACAGATTATTGTAATTTGTTATTTAATTAAGGTCGGTTGGCCATCTGCGTTTTAGTCTTCTGATTTCGGGTGGATCTCTCAGCTGACTGACTTGTTCATTTTGGTGCGCTGCAATTCTATTCAAGTAGTTGGCGATGAGACTGCGGATTTCTTCTTGTACTAGTAGGATGTCTGAGTCGTCGTGTAATGTTTTGATGCTGACGTATCATGGGACGTCGAATATCATCTTTAGGACCTGGGATTTGACTCTGCAGTATTTTTGTATTTGAGGCCTTCGCGCATCCCCAGAGCTGGACTCTGTACGGTTTTAGTATAGATTTATACAGTAATAATTTATTTCCTGTTGCGTATCGATTTGCGACCAAGCAGCCAACGCATTTATTTCCGTTTCAGGTTGATCTGAGTTTTCTTAGCTGTTATGTGTTGTTTCAAGGTTAGTCCTAGGTATTTTATTTGATTTGCGACTGGCAATTGAGTACTATTTATTGATACTGGTGGGCAGTCCGTTTGTTTATAAGTAAAGGTGATTTGTGTTGATTTGGCTTGATTGACTTGTACTCGCCAGGAGTGAGTCCAATCTTGCAGCTGGTTAAGGTGGGTTTGTAACTTTTCGGTAACAATTTGTGAATCTTTATCTACAGCGATGATTGCTATATTATCAGCAAATGTGGCGATGATGGTGTTATTTGTGATGAGGATGTCGGCCGTGAAGATGAGGTGGAAGAGGGGTCCCAGGACACTTCCTTGGGGATCACCTGATTTAATTGGATGGTATGGGAAGTTCAAAGGTTACATTTAATTTGGAAGTATCGATCGCTTGTGTAAGATTTAAATAGGATATAATAGGGGGTTGGAAAATTGCGCCCTATTTTCTATAGGATTCCGTCATGCTAAACCCGATCGAACGCCTGTTGAATATTCAGGAAGATAGCTGTACATAGTTTCTTTCCTTCTAGATTAGTGAGGATGGCGTTAACGATTATATAGCTTTGCTGAATGGTGGAATGATGTTCGCAAAACTGATGTAAAGGTATTATTTCAGCCAGATTTACGTAACTCTTTGAGTATTCGACCGATGATGAAGTCAAATGCGGGTGTCTTATAATTACTGCAACTTGTGATCTCTTGTTTAACTAAGGGTTGATTGGTAGAGTCATTGGGTATAAACTATCGAGGTAGTATGTTATCATAGCATCATTGTTATTATTCCCTTGTGGTGTTAGTGTGCTGAAAACTTCGGCAAGGTGCATCGCAAAAATATTGGCTTTCTCTTTATCGTTTTTCGCCCAACTATCGTCTTCTTTCCTTATAGGGGAAATGCGGGTGACGGGTCTCTTGAACTTCTTGGTTGCTTTCCAAATATAGTGGTCCTTCTTTGATAGATTGGTGATATATGCCTGGAATTCATTTTTTAAAATTTTTTGTAGAGCTGCTTTTTGTTGTCTTGTGAGGCTATTGTACTCGATTTTATCGATTTTGTTTCGGCTCCCTTGCCATCTGCATCTAGCTCTCTTTTTTTCTGCAACCAGTTCTTTGATAAATAACGGGGTGTTGCTACTAGATTCCAGACCTTAGAGTTCGAGTGGTGTAGATTTCTATGCTGCTTCTTGTATTACCCTGGTAAAATAGTCGACTGAGGTGTCAATATCATCAGGTTCTTGTAGTTTAATGGTGAGGTTAATGTGATTTTCGATTAAACTACGAAACGAGTCCCAATCCGTTCTTGGAGATCTTAATTTGGGGGGGTTTGCTTTGACTAATTATATGTGTCCTTAAAAGGATCTTTTCGTATTTGACTGAAAAAATCGACTTTTTTTGCCGAAATGTGTTCGTTATCATCTCAAGATTACCCTCTTAAAACATTTCGAAAAAAAATATGGTTTTCGAGATATAGTTCTATATATAACTATATGTATTAGCGTCATGGCGGGTGCTGCGCGCGGGACCGGTTTTTGTGCGTTATACGAGTAACATGTTATTGTATGACAACGCACATTTGAAGAAAATGGTCTCCAGGTCAAAATTTATTGTTATTATTATTATTATATGAAAAAAAACGAGTACTCCAAATATTCGACACGTGTTCAGGTCACATTCCAGTTTATTCTCGTTCGGCTCAGTTTTCGTTCGTACGCGCTAGAGTGACGATCAATATGGTTTTTCTGTCGCAACTTTTGATTTTTTTTATCTGAAAATGCCGGGAACTAAGGGAAAACATATGTTGGTTCACGTGTCTCATGAAAATTGAAACGAAAATACTATGAAAATCAACACTTTTCAGCTCTGGCGACCGAGGAAGATACGACTGCTACCGGTGCTTCAGCAAAAAAAAAATCGTGCCGATGAAGAATTTACGGTTTCGTCTGATCCAACAACTTTCTACGTCATATTGGCCTTTACGTCAATTTTTGGCCATCTAACTGACTTGGTCAAATGTAAAAAATGTGACGGTGATGTTTCGTTTGAGAGATCGTCCATGCATGGATTTGGATTTCAACTTCACGTTATTTGTGCGTGTTCAGAAACTAAGATAGACTCGTGCCCGAAAATTGACGGTAAAACTAAGAAAATCTGGGAAATTAACCGGAAATTCGTGTTCATCGTGCGTTTTTTGGTCGTCGGTATTCATGGAATAAATGTTTTCTATGGTATGATGGATATTTGTGCCGGTTTTTCTAACAATACTTACTACGGCTTGTTGAAACAGATAAAGATCGCCGCTAAAACAATTTTCAACAAATTTACCCATAAGGCCGCTTGTGAAGAAGACGAAAACAAAAAACTGGGTCTACCACCCCGAGTACTGTCCGTTTCTGGCGACGGAACTTTGTCAAAGCACGGTTATAATTCTCTGCTAGGGGTTATAACTCTAATCAGCAAACTGGTAAAGTGCTTGACCTCTGAGTGAAAAATAATTTTCGTATGAGTTGTCAAAAACACATGAAGCGATTGAGCAACGAGGACTTTCTAGTTTGGTACGACGAACATGCAATGGATTGTCAGCCCAATCACACAGGAAGTGCAGGCAAAATGGAAGTCGACGGAATTATCGAAATGTTCGAAAGATCTGAAGACCTTCACGACGTTGTTTACGGTGAATACATCGGTGATGGGGACAGCAAGACTTTTACGAATCTGGCTGAGAGAAAAGTCTACGGTGATAGATACACCGTCAAAAAACTGGAATGTGTACTCCAAGTTGGAAAACGAATGTATAAACGCCTCAAAGAAGCAAAAAAAAAGATCACACTTGCCAAGAAGCTCCGTAAAGAAGCTGCCGATAAGGTCGCCAAAGAAGCCGCAGATAGCGCTGCCAAGGATATTGCTGAAGACGCTGCTGGAGACGCTGCTGGAGACGCTGCTTCCCAAGATAATGCAGAACCGTCCGGTTCGTAAAGAGATGGGCGTAGCACTAAAGCAAAAAAAACTGTCGTTGCCAAAACTGTCAAGACAATTGTTGCTGGAAAACGTGCAAAAAAAACGGCTGCAGAACCTTAGGATCCGAAAAAAAATTTCACTGATAAAATTATTAGAGAAATGTCTACTTTCTACGCTCTGGCAATTAAGCGTCACCCAGATTCTCTGGAAGACATGAAGCACGAGATTTGGGCTGGATTCTACCACAAAATCTTCACCAACGAGCTCCCACAGCACGAGAATTGCAACGTCGAGTGGTGCAAATACATGCAGCACGCCGCAGCTGGTGACGTCTTCGAACACCCACCACCCCTGGACCCGGATGTTCAAGCTGTCGTCAAGAAAGTGTACACCTCCCTGACCGATAACGAGTTGTTGCAAAGGCGCCTGGGAAAAAACAACCAAAATAATAATGAGTGCTGCAACTCTTGCTTGTCGCAACTGGCACCAAAACATGCTTACATCGGTCTGGAGATACTGGAGATTGCTTCGTGGATTGCTGATAGTGTCTTCAACTAAGGTGCATCTACACTTTTGATGATGCTGAAGTGCATGAGCATCAAAGTTGGCCATTACGCCCTGGACTACTGCAAGAAAACTGACGCTGCGCGCAAAAAACAGTCCGCGCGCCGAAGTACTGAATCCAGAAAACAGGGCAAAATTGACAAGAGGAAACAGGAGCTTCAGGATACATGGGAGCAATGTGAAGGTCTACCGTATGGTCCAGGGATCGATTAAAAAATGTAAGTCTAGTTATTACATTCGTTTTAGATAGCAAAAAAAAAATTTTTTTCAAACCCGTTTTTCTTGGTTTCGCTTTTTTAAACTTGGCGTACAAGATAATTTTTGAACAACTTATCCGATTTTGATCTATAAGGCCTCATTTTGTTCATAATTCGAAACTATAAGATAGACCTCGATCAATACCGTGCGAGGCTTGGTTTTTTTTACAGCTGTTTTCAGCCCAAAAAAGTCGTCAAAATTGTCATTTTGTGCTTCAGAAGCCCGCCAAATTGTTATTTTTCATTATTTTGAGTTCGTGGGGGTCTATCTTATAGAAAAATATATAAGTTTTAATTTGGTTCTTAACTTTTGTGTTTCAAAGCATTTGGATCGGTTTTATTCTGTACGCAGTCGGAAAACCCATTTTTTTGGAGCGCCACCTACAGGAAATCACGTAGCGGAAAAAATTTTTTTCATGTAGTTATTTTAATGTAGTTTCAAATGAAAAAAGTACAAGTCTCTATCTTTAATGGTTCTCCTACAAACAAATTCCAAAATATCGTTTTTTTTTTTTTTGGTCAAATACGAGAAGGTCCCCTTAAGGTTATTATTATGAGTGCATGGTCGATGAAGTCTAGTCTGAAGTAGGTCTGGTATCTTGTTTGTATCCGTAGGCCAGTATGTTAGTTGTCCAGTAGATAAATAGGAACAATTGTAGTTTACGATCGCCTGTTGCAAATGTTTTTTGTGGTGGTTAGCCTTGATCCCCAGCTAGTGCTTTTGACGTTCCAATCTTCGCCAATTAGGAATTTTCCGCCTAGTTGTTGAGAAAACGTTTCATAATCAATTATATTTATTCTGTGTTTTGGTGAAGAGTATATGGCAGTTATATCGAAGGACCATGGTAGTGCGTTAATTTGAATTGCTGTAGCTTGTATTTTGTTTGTTTGGTATTACGGTTGTTCGTAATGTGGTAGGGAATTGCAGATGATTCTCGCAGCACCTCCGTAGGCTATTCCGTCAAGGTGGTTGGTATAACAAATTGAGTAATGGGGGATTCGAAAGAAGGTTCCGTGAAGTGAGTTTCGGATACAAGCATAATATCTATTTTATGATCATGTAGGAAGTCGATTAGTTCAGTCTTGTGGTTTGTAAGACCGTTTGCCTTTCATTCGCCAATGCCAATTGATTGAATGTCCATTGTTGAGCTTAGTGGTGACGCAGCATATTCAGTATCCCATTTGATTAATGAGTTGGGTGAACATTGCTTTAATTTAATTGGACTGGAAGGTCAGGGGGTTGGTTAATGTAGGAGATATTGTTGGTTACACCTTGCTGAGTTTTGAGTTGTTGGGGTTGTGTTACTCTGTTACTCTTTGTAAGCTCCTATATACGGTGCAGCCTTTATAATTTGCTGTATATCCGCCACCGCATAGTGGTGCGCATGTGGCTGGTGCGTTTTTTATTTTTTTGCAGTCAGTCGATTTGTGGTTATCGCCGCATTTTACACATTTGAACGGTCTCGTACTATATGCTGAGAGTGCCCATATAGTTAACATCGAAGGCACTGGATTATAGTTTTTTTTTGAAGAGGTTCAATAGTTATTTTTATGTTGTCTGTGTATTCAATATTGTACATCTCCTTATTGTTCAATGAAGGTTCTAAATCGATGTAGAACATCATTAGAGGGTGCTTGCTTACTCTATACCTGATGTTCAGGATGTTTCTGAGTTTTCTGTAAGTTTTCGGATTTGGCGTGTTGACTTTGACTGTATCATTTTAAAGTGCTTTACACTGGAAAGTTTCATATTCTATATCTTTGAGTAGGTTTTCGTTTATTTTAGTGATGTAGACAACTCCGTATATGAATATCGGTGGTGGTTTGTGGGTTATTTGCTCTTTGTTACTATTTTGATTTGATTCGTTGTTTGTTAGTGAGGCACATTATCTGTTGTGGTTATTTGAAATGCTCCTGAGGTACTTTGTATTTTTCTTTCGATGATCTTTTCCGTTTTTTTTTGATTACTTGCCACCCATGAGTAGCGACTTGGAATTCGTAGTCGCTGGAATCTTCCGTTACGTTAAGGTTCTTAATTTCAGTTGATTACATGACAGCTTGGGGTAGCGGAGGAAATGAATTATAGTATTGCTTATTACTAGGAATTTGGGTATTAGCAGGCAGTTGATTTGTGAATTGTTGAAACACTGGCGGTTAAGTAGAGATTAGAAATTGCTGGTATGGTATCTGCGAGAATATTGCCAAAGGTTGAATTAGTTGTTGGTACTTTTGTGATTGCTTATTTTGATCGTATTAATGTGGGATTAGCACATTTGGCTTATATTGGTAATTTGTTTTGAACTTAGCTGATTTGGTAAAAGTTATTTTAATATTTATATACCTATATCTCTTACCGCGCTTATCGCTTTGTTCAGCCTGGCTCCGCGGCCGCATTTATCATACTTTACTTTCGCCCTCATTAGTAACGATGTTTACGCTACCAAAGCCAAATGATTTCTCGTTTCTTTTATTAGAATTAACTTTTGTCTATAAGGTCTTTTTTTAAAATTTTATTAGTAATCAGAAATGTAAAGGGTGTTTTTTAAGCCCGATAGAATTTGAAATTGTAAAAAATAACACAAAAAATTAAATTTTAATCAATAATTTTTTTTATTCGAAAGATCAATACATGGCATTAACATTTGAAAATAATTTCGGGCATATGGCCACCGCGGCTGTTTTTGACGAAGCGCATTCTGGACGTCTAATTTTGGGTCACTTTTTCGAGCATTCCTGGCCGTAAGTCACGAGTAACACGAGCAATGTTGGCCTCCAAGGCGTCAATTGTTGATATAATCTAGAGGTGTCAAATCGCACGACCTTCGAGGCCAATTGCAGGTCCATTTCTCGAAATCAACTTATCGCCAAATTTTGATTTCAATAAGTCGATGGTTACGGTCGCCCTATGGCACGTAGCGCCATCCTGTTGAAACCACATCTCACCCGGATCAATGTTATCCATATTTTCAAACAGAAAATAATTGATCATGGTGCGGTAACGATCTCCATTGACCGTAACGCGAGCTCCGGTTTCATTTTTGAAGAAATAAGGCCCGATGACGCCACCAGCGTGTAAATCGCACCAAACGGTGCATTTTTCTGGATATTTTTTTCACTCCGTATGCGGCAATTTTGTTTATTAACAAACCCGTTAAGCCAAAAATGAGCCTCATCGCTGAACACAATTTTGCGATAAAACATCGGGTCAGTTTCCAACTGCTCTAAAGCCCAATCGGCGAAAGAACGACGCATAAGATTGTCTCGTAGCTTTAATTCCTGCACCAGCTGGATCTTATACGGGTGTAGGCCAAGATCTTTGCCCAAAATTTTCCACGTAGTGGACGGACAGAGTCCCAATTCCTGTGACCAACGACGAATCGATAAATTTGGATTTTCTTCCACACTTTCGTTTACAGCGGCGATATTCTCTTCAGTACGCACATTCCTTTGACGTCTTGGTGTTATTGCATCGTTTAGAGTATATGGTCTGAAATCTATCCACAGTTTGACGGATGGCTTGCTCAGATGGGCGATTATGTGCGATGACTGATTTTCAAAGTAAATCTGGATAATTTGGTAGCGTTGTTCAAGCGTCAATCTATTCATGATGATTTGCCAGAGTATACTGATCATAAATGTCAAAATGTGAGCGCAGTATGACAGTTCGTTTGACAGTTAACCCTTTCGTAAGTTCTATCGGGCTTGAAAAAGCACCTTTTACATTCTACAAGCTAATTTGATATAGTGTACAATTTAATTTATATTGTACAAGATGAGGACGTCAAGAAGTACTTCATCTAGTGATTTCGTCTCTAATTCATAGAAGACCCTGTGGCCAGAGTCTTTGCAGTCATCTCGTTTCTACTGGTTGTAAGAGGTGCGTTAGTGTTTGGTTGAGATAATCCTCAAGTTTTGCATGGTATCTGGTGCCTTTCTTGTGTATAACTGTATTTACGTTTGGAACTTTGAGAACTGTGTGTAGTGTGTGATTGGTAACATACCAAGGTGCAACGATAATGCGGAGGACTTTAGATTGACTTTGTTAAATTACGTCTATGTTGGACTTGCTCGCACAACTCCAGAGTTCAATTACATAGGTCCATATGTGATTAATAAATGGGCTTTTGTAGATAAGTAATATATTATCGTTTGATAAGTAAGATTTATGACTTATTAGCAGTTAAATTCCTTTCTTTTCAGGTCAATTTGTTTATTTTTCTTTAATATATGTTACCTCCAGTTGAGTTTCAAATCAAGATGTAGTCCTAAGTATTTAATCACTTCTTTTTGTAGCATATACACTCGATTAAAATTAACGTCCAGGGAGTTACCTTTTCTAAGGTTAAATATTATGTATGCTGGTTTCGTTTCGTTAACTTTTATTTTCCATTTTTTTATGAGGTTCAAATGCTCTTGAAGGTTGTATACGGCAACTATTGGATTGTTTTCGCTTGCATTCGCTTGCATATTACAGTGTCGTCTGCAAAAGTGCATATTTCTATTAGTTGATATGTCGAAAGTAAAAATCACATAGAGAAGGGGACCAAGAATACTCCTTTGGGGGACTCCTGATTGAACAGGATATCAGCTGGAAGTTTCACCGTTAATTTTGGTTTCGAAATCTCGTTGATGTAAGTATGATTTTAGTAGATATAAGTATTTAATGGGGAGAATTTGTTTAATTTTAAGTAGGTCTGGATGACAAATTTTGTCAAAGGCCTGACTTACATTTAGGAAGGCTTATTTTCAATATCTTGACTGATTAGGTGTACTAGTCTGTCGCACTGTTACACTGTAGTGTGATCCTGCCGGAACAGGTGATCTGAGATCTTTTGAGTATACGTTTTTTAAGATGTTTAAATAGTATTGACAATAAGCTAATTGGGCGGTACGATAATACATCTGTCGGACTTTTGCTTGGCTTCGGTATTATTATTCTTTGAGCATTTTGGCCGTGATTACATTGATACCTGGTGCCTTTTTTTTCGTTTAATTTATTGATTTCATTCCTGATTTCTTTTGGAAGAAACAGTCTTAGGTGCTGATGTTCTTGAATGGGTAATGCTAGCTTTTGTTCTATTTCTTGAACTTGGTCGTTGTTATGTTTAACAATTGTTCTGCAAATAAAGTAGCTTTCTCTTTACTATTTTTTGTTCAAGGATCTGGTGGAGTGGTGATATTAAATTAGGTTTGTTCTTGTTCTTTATAGGTTTCCATATAGAGTTATCTTGTTTGGACAAGTTTGACACATAGTTTTCGAATAAATTGTTTCTCATATCTTGAAGCTTTATTTTTAATTTGCTATTCATCTGGTTGTGTATTCTCCCGCTGTTCAGGATGTGAGTCTGCTGCAATCTTGACTTGGCTCTTGGCTTTTCTGCTACCAGTTTTATTTTGTATAGTATATTATTGGTCGTTCGTTAAGACTCAATCACGGAGTAGATTGATTGGCAGTGTTCTGGAGTAGGTGGATAAAATTTCTCGTTATTTTGTCAATGTTGCGTGATGTTTGTAATCTTACTATTAAGTTTTTATGTATAATTTGACTGTATGCATTCCAGTTTGTTTTGGAATTGTGTAGTCTGAGTGTTATTTTGCTGGTTATTACCAACGTGCTTATTGTTGCTATTATGGGACTGTGATTCAAACTCAGGTCATAATTGGAAGTGATATCTGTGTACGCTTGAGAAATTGCATTGGTTATAAAGAAGTCTACTAAATCGGATGTTTTGTTAGGGTCAGTAGGCCAATAGGTTGGTGATCCAGTCGATGAAAACAAATAGCCTTTGCTTTGGAGGACTTTTGCTAGTTCTAGACATTTAGTAGTTGTGAGGCGCGAGTCCCATAGAATGTTGTTGTGAATCTAACCGCCTTCAGATATGAATTTTAGTCTTAATGTATCGCAAAATACTTCTGGTTGTCCTTTGGTTAACCGGTGTCTAGGTGGGCAATAAATTGCAGTAATCGTTTTTTCGCAAGGAATGGTTCGCACTTTTATAAATGTTGCTTAAATGTGGTTTTCTTCGTATTCTTGTAATTTATAGTTTTCTACAATTTCTCCCATTAGAATTATTGAGCCTCCATGGGCAGTGTCATCTAAGCGTTTTGTATGGTATAGTTTGTATTTGGGGATATTATAGTATCTTAAATGTGTTTCGTTGATAAGTAGGACATTAATTAAATTATATTCTGAGAACAATTTATTTCTTCTTTGTGACTAGAAAGGCCGTTAGCAGTCCACCAGAGCAATCCTAAGAAATTTAGCCACTTTTGTTTAGTTCATTTTATTGACAAGCACAGTAATCATATTGAGTACCTTGCTGTTCTGTTGCATTAATTAGCTGAAGAGTTCTTTTAATTCGTCCAAGAATTTGGTTAGTATACTATTTGTGTTATCATTGTTTATGTTTTTGGCTGCTATTTCGATGTAGGTTATGTGTCGTATTTCTATATTTTGCGTATATTCCTCCTGGCTATTGGTGGTGACTGCATACTACTTCTGTTTTTTTTTCTAACTAGTCTGTGATAGTGCTCGCAGCCTTTATAACTAACTGGGTGGTCCTCGACGCACATTTTGCCGGGCTATCTAAGTTTGAATTTCAAGTTTAAAAAACTTTCTATCTCTTAAAACAGTTTTCTACCTATAATTTATGGAATGCTATGTAATACACTTTGTTTTAATATTTAAGTAATGATAATTAGAAATAAATTTGAAAATAAAAAATTTTTTTGATAGCCAATGAAATTTCGTTTATCAATATTTGGCTCTCCTCCAAAAACAAGGCATAATATATAAATACAATGCTTTATTAATCGTCCTTATTTATCTGGAACAAATTTGGTAAGCAACACTTTAGAGACATTCGCAACCCTATGTTTTAAAAAGCTCTGTTTCATCACAGAGCAAGTTTCAGTTGCATGCAAGCCAACGTCTTTAGCGCTTCGATAGCCACCGCAACCATTAATCAGCGCTCCTAAGTTGCGATCCTTTGCGTTTCAGCCGATAAAACCGTTTCTTTGTGTACTATAAAAATGTGTAGATCACTCTACTTAAAGAATCCAGCTTTTGAAAGCATTATTCTATTTTTTACAGCGATGTTGCGTCTACAGCATATATAATTAAATAATCTTGAAGATAAATTTGTTTTTCTTAGATTATTAATTTTTTATACGTTATCCTCTCATCATGGTATTTCTTGTTTTTGCATCATTTTTTAAATTGTCGTGCTCATATTCAGTTCGTCCTCGCTCTGCGCCTGCTTATCGTTTGATTAATGCTCTGCTTTACTACTTGTTCCAACTTTGCTTATTATTTTGTGTAATTAATGTATAATCTTTTCTTCGGATTCTAAAGGTCAGGTCAGTATAATTTTTTATGTTTGTGTAAACACATTTTAATTAATTTTGGCATTTCAGCGACAGCATCATATGTTTGTCAAGTGAACGTCTTTTTTACTCCATTTTGAATGTCATTATTAAGACCACTTTCTCTGCATTTCTCATTTGTTCTGTGTTAATTCACTCTAATAACTGTCTTACCTCTTTTACCTTACACGTTGTCGTTATTTCTCTCAATATTGCTTTTCGACAAAATCATTGTTTAAATATTTATATTTTTCTAAATTATTTTAATTTTTATTAGTTATTCTTGTGTAGAAGAAGTTGGTATTTGATAGTTTTTTAATTTTTTTTCCTGTGAATCTTAGCTGCTTTTACTGGAAAGCCTTTGTGATCTGAATTTATTAAAAAGCTCTGCATACTGTATCTATTCTCAAAATTGCCGTAGTTTCTATTGTTCTCTGAGATTATACTGTCTCTATAATGAATCATATTACTTAAAAAAAGTTTAGTAAATTAAGCGCCGATTATTTAAGGTTTTATGTTATTTGTTTTATTGCGTGGTTCTCTCGCTTGTTCTTAGCTTGATTCAATTACTTTTCTAGAATACATCCAGCTCCTCATTTACTCAGAAAATACGCTTCTCAATACCTGGATACCTTATTTACGACACAAAGCATCTATTATAATTAAAAAGTGCATAAAGCATTTTGAACTTCCCAGGTACTGCAAAAATCACACGCAATTAACAAGTATAATAGTGACTGACTGGTTGAGATCATTTGCCATCTCAGCACTCTAATGTCCACTCAATTATAGAGCCGGTAAGGAAGGATTCATCGAATTCTTCGATTCACTCGGTTACCGCTTTCTGGCTGGTGGATACTAGAACTCGAAAAACACGCTATGAAGTTCCTGACCTTCACTGCCTGGAAGAAGAAGTAATAGAACAAAAACAACTGATCTAGAGAAACTCTCAGATCTGCTCGACTTTTTCCTTACAAGAGGTAATGCACGCGGTTATTTTGGTATTGAAGCATCCTTAGACCTGACTTCCAATCACACACCTGTAATAACAACAGTTAGCATAACTTTGATCGAAAAGAAAAACCCTTCATCCTTATACAGCCATAAAATCGATTGGAAAATATTTCGTGGCATAATGCCAAACTAAAATAGAGAATACCACTGAAAAGCCCAGAAAACCTAATAAAACTCAATAGAAACCTTAAACAAAAACATTCATGAACGGTACAACGAAAAGACGTAAATACAGTTATTCACAAGGCAAAATATTTAAGAAAAACAACGTCTACGTAAAAATTGGTATCAAACAAGACACCCAACCGACAATCAACAATTCAGCAGAGCAACTAGGAGTTAAAGGAATTAATTAGTTACTTTAAAAATAAATCCACTAAGAACTATTTTTTACACTCAACTCTAACAGCTAATACCGACTATATACCGTTGAAAGCATCTAAACGCTTAAATAAACCGAAACAACGTTTACCACCGATAAGAAAAGAAGGTTGATTAAAGGAAGTTTTCCAGCTAGTTCCCGCCGAAAGTGAAAACAACAAAGATGAAAAACTTTTCTCTTCATCTTTTAAGATGGCTCTTCTTCATATGCCATTTATGGCAAATTAAATTAAAAAGGCCATAACCACTAAAAACCAACAGATCTCCGGGGCATGATTATTACGGTCCAAATAATGGAAACTCTACATAGAAAATTGCTAATCATGATTACATATATTTTCAATGCGGTGCTTAGGCTCTTCTGCTTTTCAGCTCAGTGGAAAGTCATACAGATAATGATTAATTCAAGATAAACAAGATGTTCCTTCATATCGACCAATCAGCCTTCTTCCAATGTTGTCGAAACTTATGGAAAAAATTCTAGCAGGTGAAAATTGTCGAAACATCTATACATATACAGGACCATCAGTTCGGTTTCAGAGGGCAGCACTTTACAATACAACAAGTCCACAGACTGGTTGATATCATAAGTGCCACATTAGAAAACAAAAGTTACTATTTCGCTGTCTTCTTAGACGTGAGCCAGGCCTTTGACAAGGTCTGATATAAGAGCTGTGTAAACAATATATTTAACAAAAATAAATATTAGCAAAATAACATGAAAAAAATAAGTGAAAACAAAGACATTAATGAAAGACAAAATAAAAACATAAATAAGCAAAATTAAATTATATTAAAATCCGGTGGGCGACAGATCAGCGGCCAACTCTCCGGACTACGAAAAAAAAAAGCTGTTGGGATCAAAATTTAAGACAGAACAACTAAAAGAGACTTACCACATGTGACGTTCTCTTATAGCTTGGCGGCGGATGTTAACGTACTTTGGTTTGGCGGCATCAAACCAGGGGTTCTTACTGGGGCAGATATAGAATCATTGGAGCACGACGGACGGGTGCAGAACACACAAAAAAGGCAACAGAAAAAGGGTAATCAAAGCGTGCTATTGGGTTTGCATAAATTCAAAGTCAAAATATGGTCAGCTTCGGTTGGCGGCCAGTTATGTTCTGTTCTTAAAAAAGGTTCAACTTGGAGTGCTGGATCGGTGGTCATAGGGTCCTTTTCTTTGTAAAATCTCTTTTAATTGTGAATACGCATGAGCAAGCAGACAAGTAAAGATTACAGGTAGAGGTGGAATTAAAAGCAAAGGTGGCTTAAAGGTGTGCACGAAACACATAAATTATTTACCATTTTGAAGAGAGATATTTCTAGGTTAAAATAGAGCATGAAATAAGTAAAATGTATCCCATAAGAGCTGGCTTCCCAAAAAAAGTGTTTCGGGACCAATTATTTGCCCCATTTTACTGTAGATATTCCGACATGTCCAAATATAAAAATAGCAATATTTGCTGACGATACAGCAATTCTGTCAAGACACTCAGACCTGATAGAAGATGCTAAATTGTTGTAACTATACCTAGGTAAAATAAAACAATGGACAAGCAAATGGTGAATTAAACTAAATCGGAACAAATTAACACATGTTTTTACCAAATGGCCTAACCAATGCTTCAAGAAGACATCATAACATATCTTAGAATATATTTAGATAAGGGACTAACTTGGCGCATATACATATTAAAAAAAAGACATCAGCTTGGTGCAAAATTCTGCAAATACTGTTGGCTACTGGGGGGAAATTGGATTTGACACTACGTAATAAAAGACTTGTTTACAAGACGACAGTAAAACCTGTGTGGAGCTAGGACATCGAGCTATGGGGAACTGTTTCAAACTCAAAATTTAGACATCTTAGAACTATTTCATTCTAAAGTGATCAGGTATATAACAGACGCTCTATAATATGTATCGAATCGGGAAATAAGAAACTTAAGACATCGCACCAGTAAAAATGTAGTCTAAAATACAAACATAGATTGGAAGTCCACCCAAACCCTCTAGCTGTAAACTTTTTAGATAATAGCCTGTATCGATATAGATTTAGGAGATTTAATCCGCTTGATTTACCTTATTTCTTCTTCTTCAAGTGCCGTCTCCGTCACGAAGGTTGGAAATCATCACTGCTATGCGAATTTTTGAAACAGCTGATTTAAACAGTTGTATTGCAGTTAAACTATTCTCTTAAATTTCGTAACCATAGGTGTCGTCTTCTTCTAACACTTTTCCTTTGGATTTTTCCTTGTATTATTACTTGAAGCAAAATATATCTATCACCCTCATAATGTGGCCAAGATACTTGTAGTTTTCTTTCCTTGATGGTATTAATAATTTCTTTTTCTTTTTGTATTCTTCTCATTACTTCTGCATTGGTTACTCGATTTACCCATGGTATTTTTAACACTCTTCTGTATATCTATAATTTGAACGCTTTTATTGTCCATTTTCCTTAGTGTCCATGTTTCCATTCCATAGAACAGCACTGATAATACATAGCATCTGATTAATCTCATTTTCAGTTCAAGACTGATATCTCTTCCACATAAAACTTTACTCATTTTGAAAAAACGACCTCGCTATTACTATTTGTGTATTTATTTCCCCTGAGCAGTTATTGGTGTTATTAATAATTGTACCTAAGTATTTGTGTCCTTCTACTTTCTTTATTGGTTCGTTGTGAATACAGATGTTTCCATTATTTGGCATTATTTTCGATATTACGGTAAACTTAGTTTTCTTTATGTTTAGAGTTAATCCATATTCTTCACTTGCTTCCGTTACTTTATTTACCATTGTCTGCAACCTATCTAAACTAGTGATTTACCTTGGAATATAAATACAAGTAATTTTTAAATTGCAATTTATAATTTATTATATATAATCCAACCCTTGCTTACTACTCAGACAGGATCAATAGATTTGTTGTCTCTTTACATTATTTTGCCTAATGTTATGTTACCATGCGTATAACAGATTGCAAATAAATATGTACAAAAAATTGCTTAATGTGCTCAAAAGAGATACTTGAAAATTCCCAACTACTCGGTTTATTATACAAACCATTTAGCAGAAACTGCTAGAGGTAGAACTTCTATAATAACTAAAAATTTTGTTAACTATTATCAAACAGATAGCTATACGGAAAATTATCTACAAGCCACCGGTGTGTCGATTTCGGATTCTACCGGACCACTAACTATTACGGCAGTGTACTTTCCTCTAAGATACATGGTTAAGCAAAAACAATTTCAAGCCTTTTTTAACACCTTTGAACAACGCTTTGTTGCAGGAGGGCATTACAATGCCAAACATACAGAATGGAGATCCAGACTTATATCCCCCAAGGGGCATGTCCACGTATTGGCGATGACTCCATAACTAACTGTAGCAAAATTATACTTCTATCATCCCACCACTCCCTGGTATTAATCGCACTATCTAATAGCCCGATATACAAAGGTAGCTTAAGCAACAAGCACACTAATTAATATATGTTTAGATGCCTGGTAGAAAAGAAATTGACCTTATCGATTTTTTTTAACACTAAAGATTATATCGAAGATGCCGTCGAGTTCTTTAATGATACCATACAATGGGTGGGTTGGAACGCAGCACCAGAGATACTAAAGAAACCACCAATCAACGAATACCTCCCAGCAATCAAGCAAACAATTGAAGAAAAAAGGAAACTTCGTAAACAATAGCACAAATTGAGAACATCTTATAGTAAACAATTATACAACGCTACAACTCAGGAGCTAAAATAGTTTTTTAACAATAATAAAAACAAATGCATTCAAACATTTTTTTAAGGATTTTACCTATAGAAGCTAATGACTATTTTTATGGAAGGCGACAAAGAAACTAAAACAAGTTAAAGAACTTCGCCACTAATTAGAAAAGGTTAAAAGCACTGAAAAAAAGGCACACACATTTGGGGAACACCTAGCGGAAGTATTCCAATCATATTCACCAGAAAACGAACTTGGACAAAAAGCTGAAATTATTTGTCTTTTCAAGTCCCCTTATCAACTAGAAGCACCACTTCAACATTTCAAAACCAATGACATCCAAGAAGTAATTTCTTCTTTGAATCCCAGAAAAGCCCCAGGATACGATTTAATTACGGAAAAAACCTTAAAAGAGCTACCTACCATTGGATTAAAGTATCTCACGCAATTATTCAACGTAATATTACTTGCATTTCCGTCTCAATGGAAGGCTGCGCAGATTATTCTAATTCTAAAACGCGGAAAATCGCCAAATCAACTAAAATCCTACCGACCAATAAGCCTTTTGCCTATTGTTTCAAAGGTATTTGAGCATCCACTCCTAAAAAAATCACTACGACTATTAAAAATAACGAATTAGTGCCCAATGACCAGTTTGGCCATCGACAAGGGCATTCAACAATCCAGCAGGTCTACCAATAGTTCAGACAATTAATGAAGCCTTTAAAAATCAACAATATTGTTCAGCAGCCTTTCTTGGCATTGCACAAGCATTGGATGAGGTACGACATACTGGTTTAAGATTTAGTATTTGTTATTTTCCTAGAAGGCAAATTGGCCATAAGGACCAATTGTTACAGAAGTGAACTATTAAACCTTCTTCTATATGTCTGACATATATTACACATCATTTGTTAAATGATACATCCGGCAAACTGTTAACCACAAACAAAGAAGTGGTAGGAATACTACCAAACACTTTTTAACGAGGAGTTTTCACAGAAACCGCTAACAGCACTGCCATGCACTGAAGGAACAGTTAATGCAATTTCATCCGAGGAAGTCAAAACAGCTATCCAAAAAATAAAATATAGGAAAGCCACGGGATCAGACGAGATTCCAGCAGAGCTATGGAAAAAAACTGGAAAATACTGGTGTAGCATGGTTGACGAAGCTTTTCAACGAAATTCTTATAACCACCAAGGTACCAGATATGTGGAAAATCAGTAATCTGATACCTTTCTATAAGAATAAACAAGATTTTGCGGACTGTGGAAATTATAGAGGAATCAAGCTAAGCTCTCACACCCTTAAGATCTGGGAAAGTATCCTCTTAAAAAGCTAACAAAAATAACAAATATAAAACCAAAGCAGTGCGGATTTACCAGCGGTGTGATCACCACATACGCAATTCACTCGGTGAAAATACTTATGAAAAAATATGTTTCGCAAACAAGTTCCGCGAGAGCTTATCTGGCAAGCACTGAGAGCGCAACTAGTGCCGGAGCATTATATCGAGCTCCTTAAAGATCTGTACCACGATGTATCTACAAGAATGGCCAGCCCAGCAGGAACAAGTAAAGCATTTGATGTCAGAGTAGGTGCTTATCAAGGCTCAATTCTGAGCCCTCTACTATTCAACCTGGTAATGGGCTAAATCACTTTAAACATACAAAAACCAGCACCGTGGTCACTACTATATGCTGATGATGTAGTTCTTATAGCTGAATCGTTGGCAGAAGTGCAATCAGACCTGATGACATGGCAGGAGTCCTTGGAGAGGAGAGGGTAGAGAGTCAGTAGGCAGAAGACCGAATATATGTATTGCGACTTTTCCGGGGCTAATGTAGGTGCCATACCATGTTCAGTCATCGAAAACAAACCTCTTAACAGAGTTGAAGAGTTTAAGTATCTCGGACCCATTGTATCACAAAAAGCCTGTGTAGAGAGAGACATACACAATAGAATCTAGGCAGCCTGGCTGAAATGGCATTCTATGCCTATTAAAGTCAAGGGCAACGTATACAAAAGGGCAATAAGACCAGCCCTACTATATGGATCTGAGTGCTGGTCGATGAGGAAGACGGACGAACAGAAAATTCACACCATAGCACAGTGGGCCAGAATCCGCAAAAAGTGGACAAAAATCATTTTTTTCAAATTGCACATATGGTTTCTATATTTTATGAACAGTTAAAAAGGAAGATCACTGTATATTTTCCTGGAATATCAAGCTCATTAGGTGAACTCTCTACCTGCTAGAGGATCGCAACACGACCCTTCCGCCTAGCAACGATCGGACGGGTTTACAACTCATTTTGTCACTAACTTTTGAAGAGATGCTATGAATTGAAAACGTGTTAATTGTTTCTAGAAGCTTATTTGAGGTATGTACTTTAGTTTAATATATGTTATGAAAAGAATTTGGATTGAAATGTTGAAATAAAGTATTATATTTATGGGGTGTTTTACAAGTTAATCTAGTTTTCTGTAGAGAAACAAAAAAAGTCTTACTTAGTCATGCCTTGAAAAATATTTAAAAAATACTTAAGCCTTCCTTTATAAGATACTAAAAAAACTGTAACCGCATTCAACCGCCTTTTCGATATTTATTTATTTCTTTAAAATGCGACACTCATTCATGGTTAGAATCGGCAGACCGCACGCGGAGCGCACACGCGCTCGGTTGCCGCATACAGAATCAATTGATAAATAATGCAGCTTATTAATTTTCACAATACTCTTAAGAACTTATGATTATTATTTGTTATCGATTGTTTATCAAATATGTGTTTATAGTGTATTTGGGAAGTTTTTACCCATGATTATAATTTATAACAAAATGATTTATTAGTTCAGGTAATTAACTGCTTATTTTGTTTTAGTTATCATTCAACTATAAGTACAATGTTGACAAGAAAACAGGTCTTTGAAATGTTATACGTGAGGAAGGGGATAGGGCGTTCTGTTCGAATGAAAAGTCTTTATAACCACCTGATCAAACGCTTTGGGATACAAAATGATGAAAATATGATGGCACGACTGAAGAAGTTTAATTACAAATTCTGCCATGCAGTTTATTCAAAGATTGATAAGTGCAACCAAAAAATTTAACGCTTTTTGGAACAAAATGAAAGTTGGCTCAAGCAGCCCTTTAATTTTAAGGTCGAAGGCGAAAAGACTGAAGAAAGTAGTGATCATGAACAACCAAGTACATCGTCGGGTAGTGGCGCCACACGTACACGTGCTCGCTCTGAAGTAAGCTTCTCTGAGGTTAGTTCGAGGACTAAGAGGAGAAGAGCTAATAAGCTTTTGGACAAGTTCGCAGTTGAGGAAATTACCTTAGCCGCTAAGGAAGGTCTAAAACAAGAGGGAAAGGGTCAAGCTTCAAAGTTGATTTCGGAGGCGGTTTTTACTACCCCCACTAGAGCTTCAGGAATACAACAAGTTTGACGCTCAAGTCAGAAAGTACAAAGTGTTGTGCCACTTACACCTGGCCATGCTTTGTCAATGATGGTGGAGGCGAAAGACAGCAAACATTCTTATTTAATTCATAGACTGACAGCAAAAAAAACAATTCGCAGATATTTATTCCTCTTATCACAAGATTAGGGCAGCCAAATCGCGTTGCTATCCAAGGAAGAAAGCCCATTTTATCACTGAAACTTCAGCGGAAATTCGCCTGCAGGATCTTCTTAATCACACTACACCGAATACTAAAATTGCAAGAGCCAGTTATACAAAACCTAACGCACGATGAATTAAGCAATCTAATTTTATTGGTAAAATGGGGCCATTCCAAATATAAACAAGCATTTTCGGAATTTGGACTTGGTGATGGCGATATGTTCTTAACTTCGCTAATTCCCTTACAGTTATATGCTGAAAAGCCGGGTACAGATAAAATAATAATTTGGCAAAATCAAAGATTGTCTTCTACTAGATTTTGTAGAGCGATAAGGTTCCAGTTTAAGAAGGAAACGACGGAATTAACAATGCAAGCATCGACTTTCGTGGAAGAGCAAATCAACAACCTTATTCCAACAAAATATAATACAGAACAGAATCAGAACCTGTCGGTACAACATATTTGCATGATGACAATGGTAGATGGCAAGATATGCAATGCACTTTCGGAGACTTCCTCTGCACAGATGTGTTATATTTGTAAGGCAACCCTAAAGCAGATGAATGTCATCAGTAAAGTTATCGAGCTACTCATCAATGAAGAAGTACTATAGTTCGGACTATCTTCTCTTAATGCCTGGATCAGGTTTTTCGAGTGCTTGCTTCATATTTCTGACAGACTAGACATAAAGACGTGACAAGTACGAGGGAAACGAAACAAGGTGATTTTTGAGGAACGGAGAGGAAAAATTCAGGCGGATTTTCAACAGAAAATGGGATTGCTCGTCGATATCCCAAACAGTGGCGGCAGCGGAACCACAAACGATGGAAACAGCAATAATGTTTTTTACTGCTAGCACCCAATCAGCTTCAATTACCAGGGTAGATGAAGGCATTATTAAAAGATTTGGAATAGTACTACGTACATTGTCTTGTGGATACGCAATTGATATACAGGCTTTTAACGAATATGCCCTACAAACCACAAGACTCTTTGTTGAAAAATACCCATGGTATTATATGCGAGCCTCAGTCCATAAAATATTGGTTCATGGGGCAATCATAATTAAAGAAGCAATGTTGCCCATTGGACAATTGTCAGAGGAAGCCCAAGAATCGAGAAATAAAGACCTGAAGCACTTTAGAGAACTTCATTCCCGTAAAAAGTCTAGAATATGCACCAATCAGGATTTATTAAATAGGCTAGTTATTACATCAGATCCGCGAATTTCTTCATTCCGGCAACTACCGTTCTACAATTTGTAATGAAGTTTTATATTTATTGGAAAAGTCTTCAATAGAAACCTCATCCGAGGAGACACCTAGCTTCTTTACTCCGGCAAATTTAGAATCATTTGAGGAAAGTGATGATATCAGAAACCGAAAGCGATGTTGCGCTTAATGAGTAAAGTATTATCAATAGTATAAATTAGAGTATAAATATAAGTTTATAGTTTAAATATAGTACTATAAATATAGTATTTCAATGATATACCTATATATGTACATGATAAATCTTAGATTGTTCCGACAATAACTTGAAAATAAATGTATCCACAATTTAAGACAGCGAATATGAATAATATTGCTTAAAAACTAATCTCTCTAATTCACGTTTATATGGTCATCAGGAGCCAGAGAAACAAAAGTGCCTTTTGGCGCGGAACTGTCTATATACTCTCTCCAAAATTGAACGCATAAAAAATTTTGATTAATTCCTTTTTGATTCACCCTTGAACTAACTCACCCTCTTCAAACATGATATTTTTAAATATTTATACAAAGAATGTTTATCCAATTGAATACATTCCCAAAATTATAGATTTTTTAGTAATTTACTTAAGTTTCACCCCTAAAATTCACCCCATTCAAAGATTGTATTTATTTAAATATTTTTCCAAGGAATGTCCATCTCGTGTAAGTATTACTATGATCCAAATGTACGTCCATTCCTCAGTACTTCGCCTACGTACATAAAGGGGCTTTTGACATTTTTGAATCTAAAGAAAGAGGCAAAGCACTGAGGAACGGACGTACATTTGGATCACCGATATATTTCCAAAGTTTCAGATTTTTGTACACTTTTTGCGGATTTGGCCCACTGTGCATAGAGATGCTACGCTGGTCTGGTGGAGTTTCGAAAATGGATAAAATAAGAAACAAATATATTCGTGGTACTCTTAAAGTCGTTAAGATACACGATAAAATTCGGGAAACCACTTGCGCTGGTACGGGCATGTGACGAGGCGAGATGATGACCATATGACTAAAAGAGGCTTGAATATAAAAGACGGAAAAAGAGGCCGTGGACGACCACCAATAATCTGGCTACAAATAATAGAAAATAACATAATAGCGAGCAACACAACAAAAGAGACAACCTACAACCATATAGTGTGGCGCAGAAGTACTAGGAGCTCTGACCCCAAATAAATTGGGATAATATCCAGGAGAAAGAAAGATTTTGTGGTCTGTTTCTTTGCTGTGTTTGGCAAATGCCGAATCATTATCGCCTTTTCGTACGGCCAGAGAATGCTCGTATATTCGGCTAGATATTTGCCGATTTGTTTTAAATATGTAGGTCCTTTGGCAGTCTCCACAAGGTATTTCATACACTCCCTGGGATTCATTGGGGCAGTGATCCTTTGCTGAGCGAATAATCCCAGATATTTGATTATTGGTCATAAAGATCGTGTGGATATTTTTCCACATTAGTTGTGGCTTATTCTATCGGTGATGCCTCTGATGTAAGGTAGGAATGCTTTTTGTTGGTTAGAAGGGTTTTGGGAAATACATCCTATTATCTGGGATGCTTTCTCTAGGATTATACACGACAAAGCGTTGTGTATATCCGAAAAGAAAACCGACACCCAGAAACGCAAACTTTCCAAGTTGTGCAAGTAAAATTCCCAATACTCAACCATCCCTGGCCAACACAACGGTACATAATGACTACCCTGTAAGCAACCTAGCTATTCAGGCTCTGAAAAAGGGTTTTAATTTTGCTGTAACACCAAACCGCATTCCCACTGAACAATATATATCCCAAATAGAATCCTCCATTTCCACCTTTCCCGAAAACCAGCAAGATGCAGCCAAAGTGCTACGTACAGCCGAATGACCAAAACCAAATATCAAATGCTCCGAATTACGCTACTGTGATCCTAAATACATCAGACTACATCGGTAAAATGCACAATTTACTTAAATCATCTGATTATCGCCATGTACCTAATAACCCCACTAACTACCTCGAAAACAAAACCAAAACCCTCATTACTAACTCCAACCTATCATCCGATGCCATGAAACTCTTCATACTCAGAGAAAAATCTTTCAGAATTCCCAAATTGTATGGTCTCCCAAAAATTCACAAAGAGAACATTCCTTTACGCCCTATAGTTAGTGCGTTCAGTTCTCCAACCCACAACCTAGCCAAATACCTTGCCAAAACTCTCCAACCTCTCACAGAGCAGGCATAATCCTACGTCCGAAAGTCCTATC